>OZ010797.1:5295232-8157232 GCA_963932465.1 Maratus speciosus
CACTGAAGAGCGGCACCGCAAGTGGTCAACTTACACAGGTTTTACTGCATTTAAAATATATATATAGATTTGTAAATTCATAAATAAATTTTGAAATTATGCGTCACGTGACCACAGGGAAAGACGCCGATATTGAAAGTACTTCAATGATACGTCTATCTGGATCTTAACCCATTTATGCTTGAATTTTTGTTTTCTCAAATTTATTGGTAAAATCACTTTAAAATGTTCCAAATGAACTGGAAAAATACTAAAACAAAATATGCTAAAATATTTTGTATTTATTTGATAAAATGTAAACTTACTAAATATCGGGATATTGCATAAATTTTATAATAGTCTAATATGCATAATTATATGTTTTGTCTAATTTTATATAAAATATCCTTTAAAATTGTATATAATATACTATAATTAGTATTTTTATGAACTACTAAAAAATGTATTTATTTCTTCACACAGACTAATAACATTATTATTAATAATAATTTAAGAATAATCGTATTTGGGGCTTAAATTTTTCTTTATTTCATAATCATCTTGAAATGAACTTTGCATAAATAACTGTCCCCTAAATGGATAATAAAAATATGCACCCATACGTGCCTAGCACCCTATATTTTGTACGTAACAAACATGCATAAAAAGTAGGCTTGAACATAAAATTTCACAATTTAAAAAAATACGTATTTCAAAGAAGTCTACAAGCTAAGTTTATGACTTATTTATTTGGATTCTGGATCTAAAAAATAGAAATAAACTTACTTTTTACATTTCGCCATCTTGAAAAAGGAAAAATCTATAAACACCGAAAAAAAGCCTTCATTTAAGCAAATAAATATCCATCTTACGCTGTAACCTCTCGGTAACAGATAAAGACATTTAAAGAAAATTATTTCATACAATTTTCATGCTATAAAGAAGAAGAAAAGTATACAAATTTATTAAAATCCGAAACGTCCCAAAAATGGGACGCTAGGCATAAATGGGTTAAAACCGTATATGGGTCAATATCACAAAATACGAAAATAGCAGACCGCAAAATAAAATTTCTATTTAATGTTATATAATGCAGTTTTCTTTTTTACATTCTAATAAAAATATTCTTTGAAGTATTTTCAAGAGATATTATATTCATAATAACACAAAAATAAAGCGATTAAAAGACGTAAAATTTAAGATTGTCATTTTCCTGGCATGTCACACTGTGATGTGTGCAAAGTAAAAGGCTTTCTGCTATCATGTACAAATATCTTTTTCTAGTTTTTTTTTTTAACTTCTAATTAATAATTATACCTTATATAACACACATATGTGGATGGTAACAAGTTCTGTGTTTTACAAATAATTTTCCATAATTTAAATAGGATTGTCACTGAAAATGGATGTCATTGTCTTGGCCTGCTCATTTTAGTTCTTTATGAGGTATATAGATGGCGCTGCATTGTAATTATCCTTGTTCTTGCCATAGTTCAAGTCAGAAGTAGTAAAATCATTGCTACCAGCAAGATCTTTTAGATATTTCTTTGAAAATAATGTGTTTAAAGGCTTTGTAAAAATTGAGTAGACTTTTATTACATCATTTTCCTGGTTTCTATAAATTAGAAATAAAACCGATCATTACACTGAATTTGAGGTACTATAGAGGAAACATGTTCCTTTAAACAAAATTAAAATGTTAGATCTGAAAATAAAAAATAACAAGAATGTGAAAAATGTTTTAGAATGAAATTGTCATTATCCTAGCGGTCATTTTCCTAGTTTCTATAAATTAGAAATAAAACCGATCATTACACTGAATTTGAGGTACTATAGAGGAAACATGTTCCTTTAAACAAAATTAAAATGTTAGATCTGAAAATAAAAAAAACAAGAATGTGAAAAATGTTTTAGAATGAAATTGTCATTATCCTAGCGGTCATTATCCTGGCTTACATATGCCAAGAAAATGACATATAATTATAATTACATAAAAATTAACTTAAGCTCTTCAAACTTTAACAATAATACATATAAATTCCTTTATTCAGCTGTTCAAAAACATTTTTAAAAAATTAGAAGCTTTGGAACGATTTAAATTTTCAAAATTTTTGTTTTCAAAATCTCACATTTTGCGATATTCACCCATATAAACACCCTCCCTTCACACCTCATAAATTTCTTGAATTTTTCCCTTATCGGATACGTGAGTTTGATAATGTTAACCGAAACACTACTTGGACAACGGTCGTATGTCAAATATCGCACGTCATAAAATTTATGAGTTGATTGTGAAAGTTACCAGTGTGTAAACACTGCAGTAAGCTCCGTGAAAAAAAGGGCTTTCGGGACGGTCAGTTGGTCAAGCGATGATAAAATATTGGATGGGAGGGGTCAGAGAAGGACAGCACTAGAGGATGGTGCGGGAGAGAGAGTGGGTTTTGTTAAACATTGGGTATTTTGACTCTATTGTAATATTGTGTGCACTGTTAGTCTGCTTAAAACTGAACCTGTTCTCAAAATGGACCTGTTTTCTTGTACTGCATTGCATAGACAACTTCTAAAATGTTCCCTTTTAAGGCTACTACTCTGCAAATAGAGGCGTCTTAAAATTAGACACATATGTGACTGAAAAAGAATTTTAGACACTTAAGTGTCTTAATCTGAAAATTAAGACATTATAGATGTCTTAATTTAAGATACATAAGTGTCTTACTATGACCATGGTGTAAACGAACTGAGAATAGTGTCTAAAATATCCGCAAACGTCTTATTTTAAGACACTTTGTTGCTTCAAACGTGTTTTAATTTAAGACGTTTTGATTCTTCCAACGAAATAACCACCAGGGGGCACTCTCAGTTACGCATGCGTTTTAGATGTCTTTCGTTCGAATTAGTATAGGTTGTAATTCAAACGGAAAGTTTGTTTTTATGTACGCGTGTATTTTAATTCGTTTTTTGCGGAATGTGAAGTACTGTGATTTTAATTCGTACTCACTTAGTTTATTTATAAATTGAATACATACATCTAACGTGGGTGCTTGACATCAGATGTCTCTTATAAGCTGTCGTCAATGTAAGAGCGTGATAGAGTAAACAACAACTTGAAGATTACACTCGGGAACTCTACAAAGCGTGTGCAATGGGCTTAGTGCTAATTTGTATTGTTTCAATAATATTGTGTTATTCGTCTTCATCCTGTCAAAGCTGCCAAGAGAAAAAAAAAAAAAAACTTTTGTCTGTCGGGTCCTATTTTGAGGATGAAACAATTCATTCTTTAAATATGGCTAGTCGGATACATTATATAATTTTCTTCTAAAATGATGCAAGTCTTTCTCCCGCTAGGTGGTAGTATTTAAAATTCCAAATCGAGGAATTTTTCTTACCTCTTCCAAACAGCGTTTGAAATAAGTGCCATAATTTCTTTATAGTACTGAAATTAGTGTATTTTATGATTTTATTTATTGTACAAAATCTTGCATGAAATTCAGTTAGTTTTGAATCTGTTCGCAAAAAAACAAACTAATTCTAGAAGAATATATTTTTAAACTTCTGATGCTGTCTATTATAACAAACCATATATTCAATGGCAGTTTTTAGTTTCAATAGCTAATTCTTATCTCACAGTAAACGACGACCACAAGGCAATAAAGAAAAATAAAAGATTTGAAAGATCACCAAATGCTTTCTTACTTCCTGGCATAAAACCGCAGATTAAAAAATGATAAATAAAGTACATGAGACTCGTCTATTATGTGAAGCTGTCAGTGAAAATATACATATGTACTTGATTTGCAATACACTCTAATATTGATTTTTTGATTATTTTTATTAAATAAAGTAATTTGAAATTTATAATGGGAAAAAGTAAAAGGCTATAACTAGATTTTGCACTTAAAATAACTTTATTTATATGCACTTATATGAAAAATACAAAAATGACAGTTAGATGTTACTATATATATTTAATACGAAAGAAGTTTGGAAACTATAAGTTTTTTTTTCTTCATGTTATTAATATAGAATATGTATTTATTTATTTTTATTGATAGTTGAATAACTTTTGTGATTACCCTCTGATCTACATAAAAAGTTGCCCATGTGGCACTATGTAAATTTTTAAAAAATCTAATTTTAAATGATAAGGATTTTCATTTTTTCGGGGGTGGGGTGGATTTTGTATGAAATTTTCGTAAAGCTGATATTTTAAATCTTACACTGATTATAATGAAAGTTTTGAACGTTTAGAGTAAGACAAAATTAAAAATGCAAATATATTTAACAAAATACCGAAGAATTTTTTTTTTCTCAATGTTATTAAAGTAGAATATTTATTTATTTTTTTATTATTCATAGTTAAATAGCTGTTGTGTAAATAGCTGTATCACCTGATATAGTATATGTAAAATTGCCTATGTGGCAATATAATTTTTTTTATCTAATTTTTTAAATTATATGAATTTTCATTTTTTTTAGTGGGGTGGAGAGGGCGGATTTTTGCAAATTTTGTACATCTGATATTTTAAATATTTTTCGACGTTCAACCGAGTATAATAAATATTTTGAACTTTTAGAGTCGGACAAGATTAAAAAAAAAAAAATATTTATCCATGTACCTTAAAAGCCCTTAATAGCGCACTCTTCGGGACCGCGGAATTTGTCCGATAAACGGAGATATCTGCTTTTGTGAGGTAAAAATATACAAATATGTGTGTCTTGCGGATTAAAAAAGTATTCGTTAAATAGAGGTGTCCGCTATTCAGGAATGTCCATTAGCTTCCACAACGGATACTCCCAAATACCGGACATCTCAATTTAGATAACCATAATGCAGGGTTGCATTTTTTGCAAAAAAAAAACAAAAAAAAAAAACTTCTTGATTAAAACATGGGTATACTGGGCAGTGCCCCGTCCCCCTACGATTGTAGAGCCCCCAAATTTGATGTGCAATATTTGTAAAGCTTATATTTTAAACCTGTTTCAAAACTCTACTGATTATAATCAATATTTTGAACTTTTAAAGTGAAATAAGATTTAGAAAAAAATGAATTAAAAAAAAATCTAATATTTAGATAAATATTTTTTGTCATTAATCTTGTTCTACTCCTGAAGTTGCAGATATTGATTAAAATCAGCACAATGTCGTAAAAGATTTAAATTATTAGTTTAACGAAAATTGCATACCAGAATTGAAAGCACAAAAAAAAAAAAAAAAATCAGGCTGTATGGGGTTGGAAGAGGCAGGACCACAGCCAAATATTTTCCAGGATTCAACGTGGTCAAACATGGCTACGTATTATGCTTACAAAAAAAAAAAAAAAAAAAAAAAAAAAAATGGATGCGATTCAGACGTTTGAAGTGTCTGAAATTCAGACGCAAAAAGTGTCTGAAAAAATTAAGACATTTTAAAATGTCTGAATATTGAACACTCCATTTCAGACACTTAAGTGTTTGAATTTCAGACATTTTTACTTACAGTGTACTGCTTATGGCTCAACTGCTCTACTCAACAAGCGCAAAACGGTTTGACACATTTACAAATTCATTTTTTTACGGAAAGATATAAAATTGATAAGCAGGAACATGGAAGCGATTTGGAATCGAACTGTGTTTTCCATTTTTGGATCCCTAAATTACCTATTGAATTAGAAGCGATTTGGATCACGTGACACGGCATTTTTCTCCCCTTACTGACCGGAATTTCTACTTTCGTTCGGGAGTCCGGTTCAAAATGCCAGCTATCACAGTATTTTCTGAAAGATATATTGCGTTTACAAGAAAACAGAAAATACAGTTCGATGACATAGTTTCTGAATAACAACATCTTCTAGTTTCATGCGTTGCCGAACAAAAATGAATTAAAACTAATGTCAGAAAGTTGACCCTTTGGATTTGAAAACAGCCTTAAACTCTAACATTGAAATTAGAAAAGTTTTAAGGGGTCTTAGGACTCTTATTGCTTCAAAATTTTCGAAATTTTAATTTTTTTAGATGCTATACTCCTATCTTTTCTGAACATTTTAATATAATTGTTTCCTTCAACTTCCTATTAGAACAGAAGTTATGGCATTTAGAATGATACCCGCTCAGTAGTTAAAGCGGCATTATCGAAACTTATAAGTCATTTTTCTCCCAATGACGCTTTGGGGCATAACGCGCACGATATCTAAAAAAATTCTGAATATTTTTTCATGAAATTTTTAAAACATTTGTTTCATGTTAGTCTGTATAAACTGAACTAAAAAAATATATTTTTGGAGGGTGATTGTACTGTTGAAATTTTCAAAATTTTCCATTAGCTCAATACAACTTTCGATTAAATACATATTTATTTAGGTTCAGGGTAATTATTGCAACAAGTATAAGTAGGCATCAAAATTTTCATTTCTAGTTGCAAAATGTATTTATAATCCTGCGCGTAATCTGATATACCCATTTTCTGCTTGTTAAATGTCTGACAGTTTCGAGCCTCCTATAAATTCTAATTCTACAACTTGCAAATTTTTAAATACGTGAAAGGAAAGAACATACTTATATCTTTCATCCCAATAATAATAAAAAAAAAATTAATCATATAGGTACATTTTAAGATATTAAATGTTGAAAGTAGTCTTTTTTTTTTTTTTTACCCTTTTAAGAGTCCTGAGACCCTTTAAATACCCAGAGAAATCTAAAAACCTGCAATTTTTGCTGAGAAAACTGTTTTTTCAATTGTAATTTGTTTGAAATCTGTCTCTGAATTCATTGATTTTTAATGGCTTTTAAAATATTTTTCAAGCATGATTTTTTTTAAAAATCTGTCTCTATCTCGTGCAGTCGTATTTACGAGAAATAACTCTTTTGCACTTAAAACAATGAAGTGTCAAAAATAAAATCTGTTCAATTAACGAAAGAAACCTGTAAATTTGGATGCCAGTGGAAAACCGTTTAATTTACAGAAAATGGTCTGTAATCTGTTCCTGAAAACAGTTTTTTTTTGTTTAAAATATAGATTTTTTCTGTAAAAATTACAAAATCCATATTTTTTACACACACACACACAAAAAAAAACAGTTTTTTCTTTATAATAGTAAAAAATACGGAATTTGTAATTAAAAAAAAAAAAAATTCTATATTTTTTTACTGAAAAAAAAAATTGTTTTAATGAACAGATTACAGATATTTCCTGTAAATTAAATGGTTTTCCACTGAAGACAAAATTGACAGGGTTTTTTTTCGTTAATTTAACAGTTCTTTTTTTTTTTTTTTTTTACACTGTACTAGTGGTAAATAAATTGACTCCAAAATAAAAATAAATGCCCAAGTAACCACAAAATAACATTAATTTGTAGAATTTACAAGAAAATTCAAATAGATTTTTGCTGACGTGTCAGTTACTGGTTATGTTCAATAACTGGATATTTCAAGATATAACAAGAAATTACATCCATTTAGCATCAATTCATATGAAATTATATCTGAATTTGAAGTTTGATGAAAATTCGTCCATTAGTTCTAGAGATAGAGCTATAGCGGAAATACGGAAAAATGTAGCATAGCAGCGCCACCTGTTGGGCGATTTACACCAAAACATAAATAACACTAATTGATATCAAGGTATACCTGAATCTGAAGTTGGATGAAAATTCGTGCATTAGTTGTTGAGATAGAGCTATGGTGGAAATTCTGAAAAAGGCAGCATGGCAGCGCCACCTGTTGAGCGATTTGCACCAAAACATAAACAGAACTAATTCATATCAAGGTTCTACTTGAATCTGAAGTTTGTTGAAAATCCAAGCATTAGTTCTTGAGATAGAGCTATTGTGGAAATTGCAAAAATTGCAGCATAGCAGTGCCACCTGTTGAGCGATTTACACCAAAATCTATAAAACGTCAATTCATGCCAAGGTATACTTGAATCTGAAGTTTGTTGAAAATCCAAGCATTAGTTCTTGAGATAGAGCTATTTCAGAAATTACAAAAAATGCAGCATAGGAGCGCCACCTGTTGCGTGATTTACACCAAAATGTTTAAAACATCAATTCATGTCAAGGACTAACAGAATCTGAAGTTTGATGAAAATCCGTGCATTAGTTCTGGAGATTGCGCTATTGTAGAAATCGTGGACAATGTTGCATAGCAGCGCCACCTGTTGAGCGATTTACAACGAAAACTAATCAGCCCCCATTTATATTAGGGACTAACTGCAGATAAATTTTTATTAAATTCCGTGCATTAGTTCTTGAGACTGAGCGCCCACAATACAGACTCACAGTCACATACAGACTCACTCACAGACTCACAGACAGACATTTTGTAAAAACATGTTTTTCGGAACCTCTGACCCCTAAAGCGTGTCAATCGGTCGAAAACCGAAATTCGAAAATTTTCACGAATCCAATACTTTCTTCTTGTTAAGATAGAAGAAAGTAAAAAGTAAAATTTTTTAATGTGCCTAAACTTTTACTTAAAAAAAAAAAGATTTCGGCCTAAAAAAGTATAAATTAGGTCAAAAAATATTTATATTTTAGATCTGCAATAATGTTTGGGGCAAAAAATCTAATAATAATCAAAATTTAAAATTTAAAAAGCGTTTAAAAAACTGTGTAAATACGTGCTGTTACTTTATCAGGATTTGAAATTTTAAGTTTAAAAAAACCAAAAAGATATATGTGAAATTTCGGCAAGGATTACATTTTTTTTACCCCCTACCCATGGCTACGGCCATTGATTCACACCCCATAAATTTCGTGCATTTCCCCTCGAATATGACATGTGACTTTGACATAATAGCCGACAAAGCACTCTTTGGACAAGGTTCGTATGTCAAACATCGCACGTCATAAAATTTATGAGTTAAGTCACCCGTCTGTAAATACTGCAGCCAAGCTCCGTGATAAAGGGTCTTTGAAGCGGTCAGTTGGTCAAGCGGGGATAAAATAA
Source organism: Maratus speciosus (assembly GCA_963932465.1). Classification (NCBI taxonomy): domain Eukaryota; kingdom Metazoa; phylum Arthropoda; class Arachnida; order Araneae; family Salticidae; genus Maratus; species Maratus speciosus. The sequence continues at coordinate 5,304,134 of OZ010797.1, forward strand.
TAGGGAGGGGAATTACAAAGAGCCAGCCATACATCCAATCCAGTGTTCCCAAAAGTGGCCCAAAGTTGTCTTATTAAAAATATTTATATACTTAATATTTATTTCATTCTTCTTTGTGCCCTTTTCAATATATAATCATTTAATATAACAGAAATAAAGAGATTTCTTTGACCTGTATTCTCGGTAACGCAGCTACCCCCGGTTCCCGTCACTCGTAACACCGCCAAACATGTTCCTTCACACAGTCGCAGGTCACATTTCACAAACCAAGCTATAGTGTTGAAAAAAAATAGATGCTGAATATTTATGGATATGTATTACACTGTGTAAATTTTATGGTTGAACTTATTCCTCCAATTCTTGATTAATAACATTTAATAAAACTCTTGAGTAACATATATTTAGGTACCGAGAGATTATCTTCTCGGCACATCTTCAAAAATACAATATATAAAAGGAAAAGTCTAAAGCTCAGAGTGAGTGACGTCCACCCGTGTACAGTAGAGGTAAAGAAAAAGAGGCGAGGCAAACCACAAGTATTCAGTCCTTCTCGAAGCTAGGAAAGTTTCAATGTTGAATATATTGTAAATAAAAATGTCTGAAATTCAAATACTTAAGTGTCTGAAACGGAGTGTTCAATTTTCAGACATTTTAAAATGTCTTAATTTTTTCCAGACACTTTTTGCGTCTGAATTTCAGACACTTCAAACGTCTGAACATTTAATATAACAGGAATAGAGAGATTTCATTGACCTGTATTCTCGGTAACGCAGCTACCCCCGGTCCCCGTCACTTGTAACACCGCCAATGGATTCATGAAAATTATCGGTTTCCACTTTTTGATGGATTAATACAGGGTCGACATTAGTAGTTTTGTAAGTAGAAAGACGAGAAATTTTTCTTTTCTATTTCATTCTCTCTTTTTTCAACATAATAATTTGTAATATTAAAAAAAAATTAACATGCAATAGGAAATTTACTCTGATAAAATTCATTGCTAGAAAAAAAAGATAGAGTTTTCTTATAGAGTAAGAGATTCCCAATAAACGTCTGTATGAAAATATTGTAAAACCTTCGACTAACAGGTGGAAGTGGTAGCGCGGAACTTCAGTCAAGCGGAGGCCCAAGTAATAATTAAATCAAACAATTTATTTAAATGCATAAGATAAATTAATATTTCTTGACTAATAACTTGAATTTACAACTATTTTATATTTTTGGGTACTTTACAGCTGGCGACAATGTTCATTAAAGGCTTAATGTTCAGAGCATAGGATTAGCATTCAGATTCTACTGGATTTTTTCTCGATATAAATCCAAAATCCTGTCACAATAGTCTCGTAAGAAACAGCTGCCTCTGTTTTCTTGTGTATACCAATCCGTTGTCAACTACTCATATCTCGCGGTTTCCACCGGAGAAATCTTACCCTGCCCGAATCGGCAGACTGCTTCGGACCTGTCCGAAATCTCAGCCTCAAACTTTTTGAGAGCAACTCCCTCCTTGGGATCCCAAACACATCTCTCTGTTCCTTCCTTTTTTTCCACCAAGGCTATCTATATCACACTCAGGACCCACTCAGTTTCTAAGTTGAATGACATCACTAACAAGCTTCAATCTCATACGCCAAGAGAGACCCTCGCTGCTAGCGTGAGAAATTTTCGCATCTAGTTTCATTTTTAAATTGTCCTGGGAAAATATCGGCAAACTTGCTACTTAAAAGGGATTCCGTAACTCCTCTTTTTTTCTCGCTATTCTCCTTTTCAGTCGATTGGTTTAGATGGATTGATTCTTTTTATCATTTCCTGCAGAACCTTGAGACTTAGAAATATTTTGAGCTGTTATGCTTATACATTGCTTTTCCTATCTAGAGTTCTCTTTTGAAAATATATGGGACTTTTTTTGTGAATTACATTGTATTCTTCACAATATATTACTTTATAAATTTACTGTAAATTCATTTTTAAAGCAAATGTATGCAAAAGCTAAAAACAATATTCTCAGAATCGTATTATATATATTGCTTTGAGAGAGGGGAGGAGGACCCTAAAAAAAGTCAAGCCTTGGGGCCCGGGCGGTGGTTAATTCGTCTCTGTCTATACTGCGGGTTACTTCAATCTTCAGCTTTCTGAAAACAAACGAGAAAAATCAGCTGTAATTTATACATCAAGCTGTAATTTATACATCAAGCTGTAATTTATAACATTAGGTACAGAAGGATCAGTTAATATGCGGAAAATATTTTTATCCAGATATCTCAATTATTTCTTAGTGATAATTAGAAGTTTATGTTAGTACTCCCTCGTATAAACATGCGCTCTTACTTTATCAGTATGTGAAATTTTAAGTTGAAAAAGCTGAAATGAAGTACAATATACAATTACAGAAAGGGATTGAATTTTATTAACCCATGGCTACGGTCCCGGTTCACACTCTATAAATTTGGTGCATTTCCCCTCGAATATGATAATGCGGATTTGATATAATGGTCAACGAAGAACTTTTTGGACAAGGCTCGTATGTCAAATATCGCACGTCATAAAATTTATGAGTTAAGCCAACCGTCTGTAAATACTCTAGCAAGCTCCGTGACAAAGGGGCTTTGAAGCGGTCAGTTGGTCAAGCTGGGATAAAACAGAAGGGCGGGGGAAGGGATCCATGATCTATACATGAAATATATCCCCAAAACTGTTCAAGATAAAAAGGTCAAAAGGGACCAAGTTTTTATGGAAAATGAAGTGCTGAAATAGAGTTGGTTTATTATTACTTTTTTTTCTATGGAAAATAATGTGTAAATAAGTAAAAATTAAATTTAAAAAAATCAAAAAACCAGACTGCGTAAAAAGTTTTTCATATTTTTTTTCAAAATTTCTCATCAATCTGAAACTATTTTTTATGTTACTTACCTATTTTTTTATTTACTTGTATGGATGACTTTTAAGTTGTGTATAATTGTTAGTTCCTATCTATAAACACTGTTTTGATGAGGCCTATCGATGTCTATGAGGGTTAGAGTTGCAGTCAAGCTAGAGATCCTACCGACACAACTTCCAGGTTGTGTCCTATTTAAACGGAGCTTTTGACTGTAAAATAGTCAATGAAACATCGTCTTCATTTTGAAAGACCTATCCAATGATAGGCCACTCAGTAGGGTGCATAATTTTTTTCGTCTCTACCGCTATTTTGTATTTTACGGCCGCCATTTTGAATTTATAAAAGCAAAACGTAGCCTATAACCGTCGGACGGTAAAGACGAATCGATAGAGACCGCATTCATTAAAATCCACCCAGCCGTTGGGATGTTTCGAGGGTATAAAGAAATCCACATACCCAGATACGCGTGAAACCTATAACCCTTCTTGGCAGTCGGGTAAAAAATGGGTTAAATTTCCACGGAAAATAATTATTTTCCTTGTTTATTTTTCTGATTTTTATAATAATTATCAGGTCTTTTAATAATATACATTATAAAACATCGCATATAGACCCGTATATATACAACTTCATATATTGCATATATATGTATTTTTGTTACTTATCTAACTTTGCAAGGGTGCAAGAATAAATTCAAGAGCCTCGTATCACGTAGTTCTCATCCAGTACATTGATATGGTATCTATTTATATAAAATCCAAGTCTCTGTGTGTCCCTCACGATTCCGGTAGTACCGCCTCATTGAAATGAGTAATTGTTGAAAAAAGCTAATGCAGGGTTACCACAGTAGCGCCAAATGTTAGCCAACTTGGTAATAGCTGGCTAATTTGGCGAAATTCCCATTTAAAACCATTAATCTTTCATAAAGGAGGCCACCGAAATTTAATTTAAACTCCGCTCTTTTAAGATATTTGGTACAGATGTCATATTCGCCCCATATTGGCGCGATTTTTTTCTGTCGCCAAAATCATATAGGCAACGGGTACTTAACTTGCGCCAAAGGGCTTGATGTGGTAACCCGGATTATGTTGTTTATGCTGTTGATGTTTTCGCCAAATTGGCAACCGAAAAAAATCGCGCCAATATGGGGCGAATATGACATCTGTTCCAGATATTTTTCAAAATCTATGAGTGAGAATTTGAAGTACATCTTTACATTTTCCTTCCGATGCTACTAATAAAATAACCGCCAATAGACAACGCTGTACTGTGTGAGCTCCTAACTGCACAATTTTAATGTGCTTTAGGTACTTTTTTCTGATTTTTTTCTGACGCCAAATCATATAGGCAAAGGGTACTTAACTTGCCCCAAAGTGTCGTTATTTTGCTTGATGTGGTAACCCAGATTATGTTGTTTATGCTGTTGATGTTTTCGCCAAATTGGCAACCGAAAAAAATCGCGCCAATATGGGGCGAATATGACATCTGTACCCTTTTCCAGTATAGGTGCCTTGGCGAAAAAGGAAATTTGGCAACATATTTTCCGGGAACCTATCCACTGTTTCATTTTATATACACACGCATTTTTTTCGATATTTATACGATTTATTTAATATAAAAAAGACGTTTCTCTAATTTTATAAAGAATCAGATGTGATTTGTACATAAAAACATCAATAATATACATATAAGATAAACATATAAAACAAACAAACACGCTCATCAAGTTTGTTTTCATAGCTGTTTATATGATTTGACAACAAATCTCGATATTTTTCCGTTATACGGACACCATGCCAAAATGTATGCTAATGCGTCAATTATTTCAAAATGCTAAAAGATATTTTTAATTTTATGCCAGCAGTTTAATATGAGTTTTATTTGATTGCTTTATTTTATAACAGTTATTTGTTCACTTATTTTAAGTATATAATTGTGATTTAATGAAATAGTTTGTAAAAGTCTGGAATTTTCAAATGTTATATTTTTTAAATGCTCACTTTAGTATCGACAATGTTTTTTCTTTTATTTTTCAAATGCTTCAATTCACGCGATTTTCATTTTGCGCCATCTATTAAGCTTGGCGCCAAAGGTATCCGTATAACGGAAACGAACCCAAATCTTACTTTTTGATGCCCAAATTACTCCAAGCTTTTTTAAAAAAACGCCAAAGCTCCTACAGTGGAAAAGTACCAAACTGTCTATTATTTTGCGCTATCTGTGTTATAGTTTGTACTATATGTAAGGGGTGTGGAGCGAAGAGTTTAAAAATTAAATATTAAAGTTTCGGCACAGATGTCATATACGCCCCATATTGGCGCGATTTTTTTCTGACGCTAATGTCATATACACAACGGGTACTTAACTGGCGGCAAAGCGTCGTTATTTTGCTTGATATGGTAACCCGGATGTTGTTGTTTATGCTGTTGATGTTTTCGCCAAATTGGCGTATATGACAACTGTGCCAAAGTTTCTATAAAGCAGTATAAGACTAAAAAATTAAGAATAAAATAAATGCAAAATAAGACTAAAGAAGAAAGAAAAATCATGCGTTAAGCATAGAATATGAAACAATTTCCAACACATCCTGAATGCTTTAACAAAACTTCGTTATTTAGGGAAATAAGGTAAATAAGATAACTAAGTAAACATTTTAGAAAACGCATAAAAAATTTTAAAAATTGATTTCAGCACTTACCGTCCATTGCCAATAGTACCGTTATTACATGCCACTATTTAGCTAAAATTTAATTTAAACTACTCTTAAAGCTACTGAAATCACATTTCCAGATATTATCATCCATAGACGATTATGTATCCAATTCTTTGCGTGACCCTGTATATCATTTTATCTATATTCTACAAACATTTCTTAGTAAACTAAATGTAGTTCAGCGTAAAAACGCATAACTCCTTTAAAAACCACCTTTAAGCAATTTACTCTCATACTCAGTAACCCTTACGAATTCTTTTGTGTAGCCCTGCATATGAACTGTAGCATTTATACACACAGTATAGTACGCATAAATGTAGTGAAACATAAAAGCGAATATCATAATTAAAAATGCACATCTAGCAATCATTGCTTATGTACAAAACTTCGGAGAAAAGTTGCTTGGCGGGAAAGAAGTTTGCCAACGTATTTTCTGACAACCTATTTACTGCTTCATACTCACAAGCAATTTTTTCCATATGTATGCAATTTATTTAGGTAGTTGTTAGCTATCCCGTCGACCAATTTCGCCAAATTATATAAATCGCCAAACCACTCGCCAAATTATACAAATTGATATAATTTTTATTTTAAACAACGAAAGATCAATTAAATTAGCAAAACATTAATAAAAGTACCAATATAACGTCGAATTAAAAATCACTTGATGACGTAAAAACACATGATCATGTTTAATGTCAACCATTATTGGCATTTAATCTTACAATTTGGCGACAGTAATTTGGTCGACGGGATAATTAACAAGTACCTTTATTTAATGTAAAAAAAGCTATTTACCCATTTTTTAATTATTTTTTTTTACCCATTTCTTAACAGAAGTAATTTTGGCACAGATGTCATATTCGACCCATATTGTTGTGATTTTTTTCCGACGCCAATTTGGCGAAAACATCAACAGCACAAACAAGAACATCCGGGTTACCATATCAAGCAAAATAACGACACTTTGGCGAGAGTTAAGTACCCGGTGTGTATATGACATTGGCGTCAGAAAAAAAATCGTGCCAATATGGGGCGAATATGACATCTGTGCCGTAATTTTTGCACAGATGTCATATACGCATCGGGGTTGGCGTGATTTTTCTCTGACGCCAATTTGGCAGAAATCTCGCTTTCGAATACCAGTTACTTATATATTTTTAAATTATTTGCTATCATTTTGAAAAGGAAATAACTATAAATAAATAAAAGTTTGAATAATAGCTATAGAACAAAACAGTTTATATAATTAAAAACAGAAAATAAAAGTAAATAAACAATTTATTAATAAATAAAAAACAATAGCCAGGTTACCATAGCAGGCAAAATAACACCATTTTGGCGCCAGTTAGGTATCCCGGTTCATATCTGAAAACTGTGCCGTAATTTGTATATAAAAAAAATATTATATATATTTAGAAACGATTTTTTTTATGTATATAAGTTCATTTATAAACAAAAATAAAAGTTCATTAGATTTGTTTTCATAGCTGTTTATATATTTTGGCAACATATCTCACTCTAATGATGCCCGAATTGCGCCAAGCTTTTTTTAAAAATGCGCTATAATGGAAAAGTACGTAAATAAATAATTAAGAGAAATAACCAATTACAGAAACTAAAACTTTTTATTTCGAGATCAAAGCATTGTTTTTAATTTCAATTAAAAATACATATATCCTTGGATAACTTTAGTTGTAATTATGTTCACAGCTTAATATCTCATTCCATAAACCTAAATAAACACAAGTGATTCATTCATCGTGAAACTTAAAAAAATTTTAAATCATTGAGGTAATCATTCACAAAGTAAGTTCTCCAACAATCAATAGATAATATTCTAATGACATCATAGTAGGTAAAATGGTGGCGGTATCGTTTGTTTATGGTTTGAAAACACAAAGTGTACTATTATCACAAAGATTTAATTTTGCAATGTCTCTTAGTTAGATTATTTTATTGTCATATTTATGAGCTCAGAACAAAAGCATATTTTTTCATTATTTAGTTATTAAAGACGGAAAAAAATTATAAATGCATGATTTGAAAAATTTAAATAATTTTCTTTCTTAATAGTAAAAAATAACATCGGGAAGTAACAGCGGGTTTAAATTAAATAAGTTTAACTGTTTAATTATGTTGTAATATTCAAAATAACTGTATTTATTAGATTTCAGTAAACAACATCAGGGTCCGATTAAACTTTGAAGTTAGAGGAATTACAATGTCATTTCAGGACCTTTCTTTTAGAGAAGCTTTTCTAAATTTCATATATACATGGAAACTCTTCAGTGTTAGAAATATTATTCTTATGACTGACATAACATGAGAACGGACTGCAATTTTACACAAGTTTTTGAAAACTACTTTATATCACAAATTTTGCTAAAAACTGGTTACTTTTTTGTTATAGCGGCCCACACTATTAGGATTATGACAAGTTGCAGCCAATTTCGCCAACGTCGTAACCAAGATCGCGAAGCACACACATATAATACCATATAATACCATTTCATGAAATCGTATACGATAATTTAATAGTTTTTACCTTACTTCAAGTGTAAAATTTATTTATTTTTAAGGCTTAACAATCTAAATTGCCCAATATATGAATTTAAAAAAATGTAAACAAAGATTGAATAGACATGACCGCAAAAAGCCTCAAATCTGCATAACACTTGGAACCAAACTGTGCAGATTAGTGGTCTTCTACTGTGCACAGTTTTTCATAAATGTGTTTCGTTCTTTAAATGTGTTATTTTCATCTATCACTGCGGAACAAGCGAGAAAACTCATATTCTTGCACATGAGTTGTATATATCTTTATATCTAAATTTCCGTCATTTTTGACGGGCTACCTTTCTAGTGATTAATAATTATGTGTTTCACAATTGAAGAGTTGAGTGCATGAACACGTTATGCTACATTTTCTATAAAAAAAAATTTTATCTTTTGGATGAAAGCGTTATGAGGTATCCTATCACATGGTGAAGCTAAAATACTAAGATTCCATTTAGTCTTAACGATTTAAGACATTATTCATATTTATTTAATATATTAATATTTAATAATGTCAATAATAATAATAATTTTTAATATTTGAGAATTGAATATGAATAAGTTATTCTGAGAGAGTTTAGTACCATACCTGTTAATATTTTAATAACATGGTATCAAACAGAAAATAAATCATTAAAATTGACAGCAAAAGCTTTCACTTCAAATTTCTTTAAATATAATTTTTGTTACTTGAGGCTGTTCTCAAATCCAAAAGGGCAACTTTCTGACATAAGTTATCATTTATTTTTGTTCGAAAATGCATGAAACTAGCGGGTGTTGTTGTTCAGAAACCAGGTCATAGAGCTTTTTTTTTTCCATTTTTTTGCAAACGCAATAGATGTTTCAGAAAATAATGTCAAAGTGGGCATTTTGAACCGAATTTCCGCGCGAAGGAACAAAGAGACTCATGAGCGGGGGAAAATCGGGTTTGTCACGTGATCGAAATTCCTTATAACTCAATAGGTAATGGATGGATCCAAAAATGCAAAAAAAACAGTTCAATTCCAAATCGCTTCCATGGCCAGGCTTTCCAATTTTATACCTTTCCGTTAAAAAATGAATTTGTAAATGTGTCAAAATATTTTGCGCTTGTTGAGCAGAGCAGCCTTAACATGTTCTTCCAGTAACATGTTCTTCCACTTAGTTAGCTCTTCAATTCTTCGATGGTTATTCAACTTTCCCTACCTGCGCATTTGACTGCATACAAACTCAACGAAAGGTAAAACAACATTTACAGGCATCGAGCTTGATTCAAGAGCTCGACTTTCATCAAACTTCCAATTCAATTAGAAGTTGACATAAGTTGTTGCTGATTCGATTTTGGTGAAAATCACCTACCCGGTGGCGCTGCTATGTTATATTTATCATAAAGTTATTAACATGTATGAGATAGAAGAAAATTTTGGGATTGCCATATCCGACTAGTTTTAATTGTACTTTAAATAATATAGAAGGGCACACTATATGAATTATGGCATATATTTATCCCACAAGAAATTAAAAATAAAATTTTTTGGTGAGAAATAAGGAATTTTTCTGGATATTTTAAGAGTTATCAAAAACTTTCAAAATGTCCCAGCCTGACTCCATACCATTTAAAATATCGCTTCCCCCTCCATTTTTTATGCCAGTTTGATTTACATCAGGTTCTGTGACGAAATTAGCGGAAGAATACTAATAAAATTTTGCGGTGTTAATTGATTCTCTGTTGCTACTCTGTTCCATCACTGTTTACATATATAAATAAAACTGTGCATCGAATTTTCTATGCTATTTTATATGAAAACCAAACTGGCAAAAAAAATATTGGGGATTTTAAAGGATATGGAGTGAGGCCGGTACACTTTGAAAGTTCTTGATTAAGCTTAAAATATTCAGGAAAATTCCTTAGTTTTTTCCAAAAAGAAATTTTTTTTATTTCTTGTGGGATAAATATATGCCATAATTCATGTAGAATAACATTCCCTTGAATAGTATTTAAGATACAATAAAAAATGAGTCTGAAGGCTCCTTGTCCCCTTAAAAAAAAAAAAATAAATAAATAAATAAATAATAAAAAATAAAAAACGCATTCGTTTGGAATTTAGTTATGGATATATTTATTATTTCCCACCGAACTCAATTATGGAAAATTCACTGTTTTTTTATGCTTTCTAGAAAGTGCTATCCAGTTAATTATTTAAAAAAAATTATAATTTTTGCTCCCTGTCTTTTTATAAGATAACGAAATAAAAAAGATAAAAAAATTTAAGATTAAAAAAAAAAAAAAAAAAGAAAAAAAAATGCAATTTAACAAATTACAACGACCATTTGGCAAATGATTTTAGACACTATGGGGCTCTGCCCCCTACGAGCTACGCCCGCCAACCCCCGTTCAGGCACACCAAAATAAAAAAAGCACGCTAATTTGATCGACTTTAAAAATATTGAATTAAAATTAAAAAAAAAAAAAAAAAACAGTAGCGATCTCTCTGTAAACGAGTTTCCATTCGTTTTCCTTTTATTGGGGATTTTTAAGACCAAATCTGCTCTGTTAAGGGTGTATTCCGATCCAAACTGCTTATTTTCTGATTCATTTTAAAATTCATTTTTTCTCTCAAACGCATCAAACTGGGAAATTCTCTTATTTAGAAACTACATAATGTGCCGTGTTTCTCGATTTTTTGATAAATGCAGAAAATACTGTATTAAACGCTGTCAAAGTTGGCGTTTTGAACCGAATTTTCCGAAGCGGGCGATCTGGGAATGAAAAAAATGGTCATACTGAGAAAATAATTGTTTAAAAATCAAATTCTAATGAATTCAGCTGAAAATGAAATCACACGGCATGTTAAACATGTCTTCAAAAATCACCCCCAGCAAGTTTCATCTTTTTACTTTTAAAAATGAGTCTGAAAATGTCTCAGAAAATTTCGAGCTGTTGAGGGTGGGAAAACATTTTTTCGAATACACCCTTAAGAGATATAATGGCTGTTTTCGTATTTAATTAAAAAAATTAGTTAAAAAAATAAGCTAATGTAAAATGAATTAAGTAAACAGTGTCATTGTCTCCCGGTATTTTTTAACAGCTCTATAAGATAGTTCTTTTAAATAATTCCTTTTAAATGTATCGTTTCAAAGCTGACGTAATTTACACTAAAGTTTTATTTCTCTTATTATATATTTCTCTTTCACGTAAAAATACTTTTGTTGTTAGAAGGAAATATTATTTGCCCTTTCTTCGAATTCACGATAATAGTTGAAAAAATCATCCCAAAATTTCAAATAAATGTGTCGAGCAAATATATTTTTTAATTTAAATTGTTTTGCCATATTTTTTGGCCATTTTAAATATGACGTAATTTCCTCCATTTACAAGTTTTAACGCATAATAATGATTTTTTTATTTTAACATTTTGTTTCTCTTTTAAAATCCAAGTGTAAATATGGTTCTTATGACGTAATTTCCCTGCTTTTAACATGTAATCATTTAATTCTAATTTTAAAGTTTTTTTTCTGTTTATAATAGTCACGTGTAAATAAATTTTTAATTTGAAGTAAACATTATTGTTTGCGCTGTTCATACAATTGGCAACAGTTTAAATTAATAATATTTTCTAAAATATATAAAAAATATTTCTCGAAGTGCTGAAATTTGAATTTAAAATAGAAATAAAACCTCAAAAAATGAGTCAAATAAAAAAAATAAATGCAATCTGCACACCGAGAACTTATAACGTATAAAATGATCTAAAAATTATTAAATTCTCATGTATAGTTTTTGCTCCAATAAAACTTTTTTAATGAACGATTTTGTCTCACTTTAGCATTAAATATCTCTTAAAATGATTCTTCGATTTGAAAACCGTCTGCATCAGCATGTTTATCAAACATTTCTCTATTATACCACCGATTTTCTTATTTTTGTATGCTACAGTTTTTTTAATATTAACGAAGAAAGGCCATGCTTAAGCATTCAAATTGGATGCCGATCTACTGGGAATATCTACGCAGATTTTCATTGGTCCATTTCCAAATCAAAACTTTTTTTTATATATAGAAGGATTAATTTTAGTTTTACGCGGGACACAAAATGGCGGCCATTGGTTATTGAAGCATTTTCATATCTATAAGGGGGGTTACCCTAGGGAGGACCCTGTTCTGTCGCCCAATACCGCCAAGTTTGTCGCCAACTTGGCGATATATCGCCCAATTTGGTGGCCAAAATAAGTCGCTAAAAGTGACGCCAACTTGGCGATATTTCTCATATTTCGACCAATTCCCATAGACTTCCATTGTACTTGCTTATAGAAAATCAACAAATTGAGATATTTTAATGCAACAAAAACTAATATTAGCTTAAGGGATTCTATTAAATTTTTCTTTGATGACCTAAGTAGGAACTGACTTTAAAAACAAAATTTTTATATTACTTGTTTATGCTCAAACCGTAATCGCGCGAGTTCTAACCAGTTCTAAATGTTTACTGCAATGTGAGATATACATATTACGTATGCCATGCTGCAATACGAAGAAGCTGTTGCGGGGATTGCGATAATTCTTTTACCTCACCTGCAAATAATTAGAGATTATTTAATTGCGCTTAATTATTACCTTTTTTTAAACATAAAGAAAAATGTTTTATCACAAACGTCAACAAAACTTTTTATTCTATTTATTCCCTTATTCTAAAGATATCGTTTCATCGTCTGCTGCCATAGCAAACATGATAAATTAAATTTCATTAAAAAAGTGCACAGTAGTAGAAAAATATTTTTCTAAGTCGAATAGTTACTTTTAGTTTTGGTTTTAGAATTAAATTCACGAACTACCGGGTGTAGAACGGGTTTAAAGAGCTAGTCAGTCAATAAGAACTGAACATATTAATACAGTTATTTTAACAGATTCAGATGTTTGCTAATAAACATTTCTTTTTTTATCAAAAAGATAACAAAACCTCGAATATTAGTATGTTTTAAGGGCATCATTTCTCCTCTTCGCTGCCAATCCAAAGAGCGATTAATAAAGTGGACCTTACTGACCATCGGTCAAGCTCCAATGGTCACTTTCATCGTCGAAATGCGAGTTCCGCGTTAACCGGATTACCAGGCAGCCGGACAATCGCTCAATGAGAAAAACAATCCTTCAATTAAACGTAAAAGCAGTGACCAATGTCCAGCGCTTGGTCATTCTTTTGTAATCGAATTAACCCTTTTTGCTGACTCCGTGCTAGTGCTGACCAAATGCAATTAGGAGGCTTGGAGGGACAGAGTGGACGCTTGATGAATAGGCGATGATTTTAGAGGGAGATGGATAGGAGGTGGTCAGTAACGGTCAGTTCTGCATCGGGAATGACCAGTGCAAACAACATTAATATTAATCCGGAAAAACATCTAAGGCTTTGGGGAAGATTTAATAAATGAGGCACATTAAAACTTAAAAGTTGAAACCCGTCGAATTCGACGAAGGAAACAGTTTAAAACAACTGATTGATTGGATTTATATTTAAGGGGGTCCGGGACCCAAAATTCTTCAAACTTTCTTAAAAACATTTATTGCATTAAACATCCCTCTGTCTTTTTCTGCTTAAAATGGTGTTTAAATAATTTTTCTATGGAACAGGAAATATTAATATTTTCGTTTTGGTTCGGTTGTCATGCAAACGACTTCTTGTGAAAAGCGTTTTTCTTCATGATGGGTTTTTTCACCATTTCTCATATTTAAATTGTTATAAGTCAAGGACCGTTGAAGATAAAGTGTTCAAACTTGGAACAAGTCTTTTTCATTTGTTTTACTTTAATTCTGATTCAGCAAATTTGAAGAAAAAAAATACTTATTTTTGAAAATAATTTTTTTAAAGTTACATAATTTTTTTTAATTTTTTTAAATTTAAATATTTTTTATTTTTATTTAAATTAATATTTTTTAAATGCTGAATCAATGTTAAAACTTATATATTTATGTTTATTTAAATGAAAAAAAAATAAATTATACAAATAATATTTCGAGTTATAACGATTTTAAATTATCCAACTTTTTGATAAATTAAAAATTTTTTTAAAAAATTAGGAGAAGTTTTATCATGTGATTTTGTTTGCAAATGATATGATTAACCATCACAAAAAAATTCAAAATTTTAACTCAATAAATAAAAAATATTTTAAAATGTGTCCCGGACCCCGTTTAAACAATTACAAAAGTAATTACAATTAATCATCAATCTTATATTGGCTGGGCTAACTCTTAAGACAAATATTACGAGGGAGTACCAATAAGTTTTTGCCCTCACATCGAAATAATTGAGTGAAATTCAAGAAATTGCTACATTGTATTAGTCCTTTTCTATAGAGTCAGTGTGCACAGTAACACATTTCTGCAAACAATATTTCAAAGAGAGGGGGGAGGATGTATTCCTGGAGGCGCGATAGTAGACGCAAAGGTGGTCATTTTTCTAAATTTTGTCGACTCCTACATGTGACAGTGTTGGAAAGGCCTATGGCCACTTATTCTTGCTATGCACCTCCCAAGCCCCTTTCCCCAAATTTTCCCCCGGGGGCATGAATAATGTCCGCAAAATTTAGAAAAGTGCCCCGCAGATTTCTTCCCCCACCCGCAAATTTGGGGGGGGGGGAGGGGATTGGGAGGTGTATAGCATGAATAAGTGGTTACAGGCCTTTCCAACACTATGTCACATGTGGGGGTCGGTAAAAGTTAGAAAAATGACCCCCTTTGGGCCTACTATCGCGCCTCCTGGAATACATCCTACCCCCTCTCTTTGAAATACCGGTTGCACAAATGTGATACTGTGCACACTGACTCTATAGAAAAGGATTCATAAAATGTAGCAATTTCATAAATTTCACTCAATTATTTCTATATGAGGGCAAAAACTTATTGATACAACCTCGTATTTTTTACTAAAATTTAATTTCAACGTTTCAGATTATCGAAAAAATTTATATCTGTACTTAATTAGTAAAATGCAATTTAGATAAGAAATTATGAAGTTATTCATTGAGGCTTTGATCTTTGGTATTAAGTAATGAATCATCAACGAAGATTGTGCCACTGCGCACGCATTATGACGCAATCATAAGTATTTTTCATCGAAATTTAAGAAAACTTCGTTTTCACCGTCCCAAAATTTACACGCATACTTTTCATATTCATGTTCGCTATTTAAAAAAAGTACTTTAACATGCCGTAGATTAGTTCCAGTTTGGTTCAAATCGGTTCATTGCAATCAGTTCATTGTTTGAATTGTGGCATTCAAACATTGACAGCTTGATTGAAATCGGAATTGTTGAGGCACAAAGGTTAAAAAAAATTGCGAATGAGCTAAGACTTATGGGGTTTCAGGACTCTTAAGGATGTACTTAAAAAAATATTTTTCCACCCTCAACAGTTCGAAATTTTCGGACACATTTTCAGACTCATTTTTAAAAGAAAAATCATGAAACTGGATGACGTGCTTTTGGAAGAGATATGTATAAGAGAACATATGTTTTCATTTTTCGCTCAATTAATTAGAACTTGATTTATAAACAATTACAGTCGTCCCCGTTTAAACGAATATTAGCGGTTCCAAAAATAATATTCGATTAAGCGGGGTATTTGATTAAACGGGGAATCATAACTGTAATATTTAATGCGTAATAATTAGGCAAAATAACCATCTACGGTATATTTAATTAACAACATAATAAATCGTTAATAGAATAACTTGAACTAAAATAAATACAAGTGCTAATATAAAGTAAATACATATTAATTTAATGTCAGTACATACATGTATAGGGTTTACGTCACACTTAATGCAGCTCGTTTGAATTGGGTCAAAACTTTGCTACTTCTAATTTACGTTACTTATGCTCGCCTTAAAAAAATCATTCAAAGTGGTTTGTTTAAGTCGAATTTTAAAGGACTAAATATCGAGTTATTCTTTGAATGAGTACAAAATATCACAACTACCATCTCGAGTCTCGAAGTGACGGAGAAATGATGGTGGAGAAATCATTTGACCTGTCCATTATACACATGACGGCCGAAATCATTGCAGGAAGAATTTGTTTTCAGCGTAAACGAACCGAAAATGACAAAAGGTGGAAGGAAATTCCGGCTGAAACGTGCTTTCCGCGTCAATTTTCAAACATCGGTCTCACAGTTGTTATTTGATTAAGCGGGGACGTTCGTAAAAGGTATTTGGTTTAAGCGGGGGAAAATAACATAGAACAAATAGGAATAAATTCGGTTCCGGGGGATTCTATTCGAATAAGCGGGGTATTCGATTATCCGTGACCCGATTAAGTGGGGAGGACTGTATTTTCTCAGTAGGACCATTTTTTTCTTTCCCAGCTCTCCCGCATTGGAAAATTCGGTTCAAAACGCCAAATTAGACAGAATTTTATGCAATAGAGTCTGCCCTATCAAAAAATCGACAAGCACGGACCATTCTATTAGTTTCTAAATAAGAAAATCTGCCAATTTCATGCGTTACAGAACAAAAATTAATTAAAAAATGAATCAGGAAATAAGCAGTTTGGATTTGAATACACCCTTAAAGCTTCAAAATTTTCAAAATTTTAATTATTTTCTATTTTAAACTTCTTTCTTTTGTGGACATTTTGATATAATTTTGTTCCCCGAAATTCCCATTAGAACAGAATCAGTGTAAAAAAAAGTCGGACTAAAAAACGGAGACTCTTACTGGCAATCAAGATGCCAGTACTATTTCCGCATTTTAAAGGAAATCTTCCCCCATAAATTTCAGAGAAACGGAAAATTTTCTGTAATTTATGGGGAAAAATTTCCGCAAATAAACGGATTTCTGGAATTTATAGGGGATATTTACGTTAAGTTATGTGTTTTAGAATTGTAAGCGCTCAATAGCTGAAGCCGCTTTTCCGAAACTTTGAAGTCATTTTTCTGAAAATGACATTTTTGTGCATAATGCGCAAAATATTTTTTCATGAAATTTTCGAAATAAATGTTTTATGTTAGTCTGTATAAACTGAACTTAAAATTTCCTTTTTATTGTTCAAAAAAAAAAAAAAAAAAATATTTTTTATGTCGTTATACTGTTGAAAATTTCAAAATTTTGTATTAGCTCAATACAACTTTGTATTAAAATTATAAAAAGGCTTTTAATACAACTTTATTTAGGTTCAGGTTAATTATTGGAATCTGAAGTAAAATTAGACACCAAAATTTTCATTCCGCTTGCAAAATTTATTTTGTTATCGTGCGCGTAAGCTGTTATACCTATTTTCTGCTTTACAAATGTCTGACAATTTGAACCCCCTATAAATATTAATTCTGCATTTTGTAATTTTTTAGATATATGACACGAAAGAGCATACTTATATCTATTAGTCCTTAAAAATTGTGTTTTAAAATCATATGCATATTAAGATATTAACCCTTTGTGTACTGAATTATGAATTCACAAAAAAATTTATCTTCTAAAGCATTTTTCGTGACTTCTTTAAACTACATTAGAAGATTTACAGAATCATTTAATAAATTTTAGAAGAATTTTAGAAGGATTGAAGGATTTAGAAGGAATAATTAAATTTGAATTTATAGAGATTTTGTGCAATATTTATAACCCCACTCCAATCTTCTATTTTAAATATTTTTCTTTGTATTTTGTAGAATTAGGAAATGTACAAATACAATGTTCTTACAACAGAAATATACAAATATTTTCGAATAGAAAAATTACCCTCCTCCTCCCTCCCAACACCGAGAAAGCTGAAAAGATGCAAAGCAAAAGAAATCAGCCGTTTAAAAATATTTTTGTTTTGTGTAACCCTCTCATGCTTTTGGAACAAGGTAAAGTAATGTATCTGTAACTCATTCTAAACTGAACTACAACTAATCGATGTATTAAATGAATTTTACAACAAGTTACTTTAATGGTACTTATAAGTATCGTCAGTAGATAAAAGGTTAAATTGAGAAATCATCCTTTTAAAAATATTTTTGTTTTGTGTCACCCATCATGCTTTTGGAACAAGGTAAAGTAATGTATCTCTAACACATTCTAAACTGTACTACAACTAATCGATGTATTAAATGAATTTTGTAACAAGTTATTTTAATGGTACTTATAAGTACTGTCAGTAGATAAATGGTTAAATTGAGAAATCTTCCACAATACTCTAATAATTTTTGAAAACATATGGAAATAATAGCTTACCTTATCACTTAAGGCTGTTCTTAACTGCTCTGCTCAGCAATCGTAAAACGTTTTAACACATTTACAAATTCTTTTTTTAACAGAAAGGTATAAAATGGTCATGGAAGCGATTTGGAATGGAACTGTTTTTTCCATTTTTTGATCCATCCATTACCTATTGAGTTATAAGCGAATTGGATCACGTGACAAGCCCGTTTTTCGCCCGCTCTTGAGTGCTCTTTCTTCCTTCGCGCGGAAATTCGGCTCAAAACGCCCACTTTGACACTCTTTTCTGAAATATGTATTGCGTTTACAAAAAGATGGAAAAAACAGCTCCATGACATAGTTTCTGAACAACAACACCAGCTAGTTTCATGCAATTTCGAACAAAAATAAATTTAAACTTATGTCAGAAAGTTGCTCTTTTGGATTTGAAAACACCCTTAAATGAATATGTAAGTCTTGTAACGTAGTTTAAACAATTCACGAAAAATGCTTCAGAAGATAAAATTTTCACGAATTCATAAATCAGTAAATAAAGGGTTCAATTGAGAAATCTTCCATAATAGTCTAATAATTTTTGATAACATATGGAAATAATTGCTTTCGATGTCACTTAAGGCCAGCGAATGCACTCACGAGCTAATGCTAATCCTATGGGCAGGGATTTTCCTAATATCTCGTTTGCATTTTGAGATTTTTAAATATTTTTTTTTTTTTTTTTTTTTTGCGTTGGATAGCCGAGTTCCGTTTCTACATCGCACCTTTTTTACTTTTTCGATTTTGTTTGCAGATATTTTTTTAGAACAACACTTTCACTTTCAGAACCGGTTTTGAAAATGAAAGTAACTTTATAAAAAATATCAGCGACCCAAATCGAAAAAGTAAAAAAAGTGCGATGTAGAGACGAACCTCGGCTATCCAATGCAAAAAAAAAATTATTTAAAAATGTCGAAATGCAAACGAGATATTAGATAAACCCCTTCCCATAGGATTAGTATTAGCTCGTGAGTGTCTTCGTCGGCAGGGACAGGAGCCTTAAGTTAATTATACAATTTTAATACCATTTCTCCATCTATTGAAATGTTTGCCCACCTATCCGTCATTCTATCTCTGTGTCGAAACACACACTTTAGAATAATCTATAATCTGAAATTCTAATTCCGCCCCCCCTCCTCCCCGCTTCCCCCCTCCTCACATTTTACGAACAGCCCTTTCTTGGGAAGGGTGGCGCTAACATCGACACTCAGGAAATGCATAGCCATAAAAGATCCTCTGAAACAAGGCCACATGAGACTATGGCCTTAATATAGACAAGACTTTTAACGTTTGAAATGGGGGGGGGGGGGAGAAGGAGGATTGGGGAGAACGAATTTGTACATTCTATGCAGGAAGGAAGAGAGGGGTGTAGGGGGAGAAGTGGCGCGCTGTCCTTTCAAAAGGGGCGGAATTCATTTTACATGAAATGGCCGACTGTGAATTTTGACGACTGAATCTGAGACAGAAATTCGCATTAGGAAAAGGGGGGGAAGACTGGACTTCAATTTGAGAACATCCGTCCGTATTTGCATGATAAGTGAAATACATGAATGTTTAGAACATGCGTGCTGGCAATTATCGTGTAGAAATGTAGATACATAAGATAATATACTAAAATGAGTCATTTTTTTATTGTTAAAAGCGTAGCTGAACAGCTAAAAGGTGGAATAAAAAATGTGAAAGTTCAATCTTTTAATAATACTTGGAATAGGCGTATTATATGGAGATGTGTTACTTTAATAGAGACACCAGATAATGTAAATAAAAATGAAATAAAATTCCTATTCTCTCTTATTCTTAAATTTTTGTGAGCCAATATTGAGCTTTTTTACTTTCTTCTATCTTTACAAGAAGAAAGTATTGGATTCGTGAAAATTTTCGAATTCCGGTTTTCGACGGATTGACACGTTTTAGGGGTCAGAGAACCCGAAAAACATGTTTTTACGAAATATCCGTCTGTGAGTCTGTCTGTACGTGACACAGTTTTTTCGGAAGCTCTATCTCGAGAACTAATGAACGGATTTGTATAAAACTTTAGATTCAGTTAGTCATGATATAAATGGGTGCTGATTACATTTTGGTGTAAATCGGACAACAGGTGGCGCTGCTAAGCTACATTTTTCATGATTTCCGCAATAGCTATATTTCAAGAACTGATTCACGAATTTTTTTAAAACTTCAGATTCAGTTAGTCCTGGATACAATTTAGTTCTGATTACTTTTTGCTGCAAATCGCCTATCAAGTGCCGCTGCTATGCTGCATTATGCATGATTATCGCAATCGCTCTTTCTCAAGAAGTAATGCACGAATATTCTCCAAACGCCAGATTCAGTGAGTCCCTGATATAAATTAGTACTGTTTAATTTTTGGTGTTAATCGCCCAACAGGTGACGCTGCTGTGCTGCATTTTTCACGATTTCCGCTATAGCTCTATCTCAAAAACTAATGCACGGATTTTCATCAAACTTCAGATTCAATTAGAAGTTGACATAAGTTGTTCATGATTAGATTTTGGTGTAAATCATCTAACAAGTGGTGCTGCTATACTGCATTTTTCAGGAAGTATTAATATGTATGAGATAGAGGAAAGTTTTGGAATTGCCACATCTGACTAGTTTTATTGTTGAAAGCGTAGCGGAACAGCTAAAATGTGGCATAAAAAACGTAAAAGTTCCATCTTTTAAAACTTGGAATAGGGGTATAGAGATATGTTACTTTAATA
Source organism: Maratus speciosus (assembly GCA_963932465.1). Lineage (NCBI taxonomy): Eukaryota > Metazoa > Arthropoda > Arachnida > Araneae > Salticidae > Maratus > Maratus speciosus. Next base: position 5,325,199 of record OZ010797.1, read on the forward strand.
GAGACACCAGATAATGTAAATAAAAAAGAAAAAGAAAAAAAAAAAACAATTTAACAAATTACAACGACCATTTGAAAAATGATTTTTTCAAAGACTAAAATTTAAGACATAAAAAATGGCACGGAGTTGATCGTACATTATGTACGCCATGGATTAAATAGTAATAGTGTTATTACACGTAAAAATTGCAAGCAACAAAAGTCGCCTGCGACTCGTCCGATTTCCTGAAACTTACGTATTATCCACCTGAAACTTACGTATTATCCAAGCATTTCATTGGCTGTTCGGGAAAAGCCTTTGCCATCGTCCGATTTCCAAGAAATCTGACGACCCATTTTAAATGAAATTTATTTCTTAAACTTCTAGATATCCCACACTATTACTTTTTACACCGTCGTATAGAGAAAAAAAAATGTGCTTTTAAATGCAATTTGTTTGAAAGCTGTATCTCAATTTATTTCTGAGTTATTATTATTATTATTATTTTTTTTTTTGTAGTTTTTATTACTTTTTTGTCATAGTGGCAGAATTTTTGCATTTTTGCAGAATTTTTTTTAATTTTCGCAGTAGCTCTATCTCAAAAACTAATACACGGATCTTTATCAAACTTCAGATTCAGTTAGAAGTTGACATAAGTTGTTGATGATTAGATTTTGGTATCAATCATCAAAACGGTGGTGATGATATGCTGCATCTTTCATGAAGTTATTAACATGTATGAGATAGAAGAAAGTTTCGAGATTGCCACATCCGACTAGTTTTTACATGTTGCACATTTATTCGAAAAGTGTCAACTTAAAAAATTAAGTTTTCCGGAAAAATTGAAAAATGGGAACCAGGAATGAAACAATTATTTTATTTTTTAATAAAAATTTAGACGGAATTATGAAAAATTTCGTGCCCAGGGCATCGGGCCCTGGGTGTCCGTGCGATAGTCAGGGCCTGGAGACAACATCTAGATTAATTAATGCATTTTGTGAAATTCTACTATATCTTGATGTAGAATCTGAATCGATACCGACCCCACCAGTGGCTGAGAGGTTCTGCTCTCGAAGCTGGTAGACGGGAGGTGCTGGGTTCGAGCCCAATCGTGCCCGTCGGCCTAATCGTTCGGAGTTTTCGTGGTTTTCTTCGAGCCATGGATTTCCATGCGTAAATACGGGTTAGGTTCCCTTAGAAAGACCCCCACGGAGAGCACTCCCCCCTCGGGCCTATATCCCTAGAGCAGATAATCGGCCGTCAAAAAATCAACCAACCTGAATCGATACCGTGCCAAAAATAATCTGCAGCTTGCCACTTATGGCAAGCGTGCCATAGGTTTGCCGTCCCTGAGTATGCAGCAATTTCTGTTACTATAGGTTCAACCGTTTTCAGGTGCGGTCGTAATTATATAAATTCGTAGCACCTAAAGTCGAGTCGTCATTCAGTCCGTCCGTCTGTCTGTCCGTCGGCATATGACAGAGCAAAAACTGCCCAACCGAATGATCTGAAATTTTAAATATATAATCATTGCGTAATTTTGTAAAGACATTTCAAGTTTTATGAAAATCGGATGTATAGTTTAATGACAGGGACAGTCAAAAGTTTTCCGTTACATGACGGTCAATGCGGGAAAAAATTATTTCAAGTACATTTTAATGATGTTACAGCCTTTTTAACGGAATGAAATGGATAGGCACTTATGAAGTGCACTCAAATATACATTCAGTACACTATGCGGTGCAAAAAATATTTATAAAATTAGTTATAGTACGAACGCACCTTATTTGCCACGTTTGACGTGCAATTTCTAACTTGTTTATTTTTACAATTACAAGGCCATTATGCTGGAATGGGGGCACCATAGAAATATATTAATTAATGAATATACCATACAATGTCCGTCTTTGATTGAGGGGGGAAAATCAATATTTAAAAACATAACGCCACAGCGAAGGAAAAAAATTAAAAATTACATGTTTCAACATTAAGTTGCCAACAACTGTGATACTCAACTAAAATATATTACTCTCTTCCGTTCCGAAGTTAAAATAATAATACAAATGCTTATTCATTGGTTTTTTCCAAACAAAATGACATCGTAGACAGAAAAAATATCTTTTCTAAAATGGATCCTTTAGGCGCTGAGTCATTTAGGTTCAGAAATAGGAATCTAAAACTAAAAAACCCCTTGAAAACTTCAATTTAATAACCATTAACCTATATGAACGCAATCACCAATTTAAGAGCTTTAAACAAGTAAATAATCTACCTCAAAATTTCTTTTTGAAAAAGATTTAAGTTTTAAATACTTATGAAAATTTCTCACTTTCTGGGTCATACTGTGTTTCGGGCATTTTTAGGCATTCTGATGAAAATAACATTTATTTTATCTGGGAATCAGCTTAGATGCTGCTATTTATCCGTTTGCTTTGAACGCAGGAAACATTAGAATAAAATAGCAGAACTAATCAAATGATTTTACTTTCTTCTATCTTTACAAGAAAGTATTGGGTTCATGAAATTTTTAGTCTTCCGGTTTTTGACAGATTGACACGCTTTAGGGGTTAGAGATCCCGAAAAATATGTTTTTACAAAATGTCTGTTTTGAGTCTGTGTCTGTCTGTGTGTACGTGACACAAATTTTGTGGGCGCTCTATCTCAGGAACTAATGCACGGAATTTAATAACAAATTATATTCAGGTTGTCCCTAATTTAAATTGGGGCTGATTAGTTTTGGGTGTAAATCGCCCAACAAGTGGCACTGCTATGCTGCATTTTTGCGATTTCTGCAACAACTCTGTCTCAAGAACTAATGCACTGACTTTCATGAAACTTCAGATTCTATTAGCCCTTGATATGAATTGGTGCTGATTACGTTTTGGTGTAAATCGGCCAACAGGTGGCACTGCTATGCTGCATTTTTGCGATTTCTGCAACAACTCTATCTCAAGAACTAATGCACTGATTTTCATCAAACTTCAGATTCCATTAGTCCTTGATATGAGTTGGTGCTGATTACGTTTTGGTGTAAATCGGCCAACAGAAGGCACTGCTATGCTGCATTTTTTGCGATTTCTTCAACAACTTTATCTGAAGAACTAATGCACTAATTTTCATCAAACTTCAGATTCTATTACTCCTTGATATGAGTTGGTGCTGATTACGTTTTGGTGTAAATCGCCCAACAGGTGGCACTGCTAAGTTGCATTTTGCAGTATTTACACGATTTCCGCAATAGCTCTATCTCAAGAACTAATGTATACCAATTTTCATCAAACTTCAGATTCTGTTAGTCCTTGATAGGAATTGGTGCTGATTACGTGTTAGTGTAAATCGCCTAACAGGCTGCTGTGCTGCGTTTTTCACGATTTCTGCAATAGCTCTATCTAAAGAACTAATGCACGAATTTTCATCTAACTTCAGATTTAGTTAGATATTAACACAGGTTGTTGCTGATTAGGTTTTTGTGGTAATCGTCCAATAGATGGCGCTGCTAGGCTGGAATTTTCACGATTTATGCAATAGCTCTGTCTCAAAAACTAGTGCCAAACTTCAGATTCAGTTAGATATCGACATAAAGTTGTTGCTTGGTGATCTTGGTATAGCATAGGTTTTGGTGTAAATCAACCAATAGGTGGCACTAATAGGCTGCCTTTTGCTAGATTTACACGATTTCAGTGTTAGCCATACCTCAGAAACTAATGCACGGAATTTCATATCTTCAGAATCCTCAAGATGGACATAGATTGCCATTTAATTTTGGCAGTGTGATAGCAAATTATGAAGTATTAACATGCATGAGATAGAAGAAAGTTTCGGGATTAGTACATCCGACTAGTTAATATTTGAAACATGCATGCTGATCACTTATAAACAGTTTCATTATATTCCATAGAAAATTCGTCTTCAAGAAACAACTAATAATGTATCCGATTTTACCCTTGTAGAAAAAGGAATTGCAGTTAGATTAGCGCAACGCGCAATGCAATTTCCTACTTCTACTTTAACTTATAGAACACTCCCAGAATGCCTTGTTTTTTGTAAACAGAACGAAATAGAATGCAACGAACGTTGTTTTAAGAATGGAATGATTTGTTATTATATAAAGATGTGACGTAAGATCGTCAAATAATTGAAATATGAACGTGGAGAATTGTGTCTCCCAACAATATGGTTTTGAGTTTGTGTAAATATGTAAAACATCTGCAAATAGTTTTATTCTTTATTAAATGTTTACTTAAAAAGAACTTCGGCGCCAAGATTCATGAAGTTTTGATTTGACAGATACGCAGTTTCTTCTTTTTTACTTCCAGACCAGATAATTATTTTAAAATGCTTTGATATTATTTAGGATTCGAATTACTCGAAGTAAGATTTACAGATATGATGCGAAAGTGATAATTAGATTTCTGATACGACCTAGATTGAGATATATTTATTCCCCTTTTATTTTTCATGGTGCATTACGGCCGAAGGAATTCGGATGAGTGAAATGTTAATGATTTAATTTTTTATGTTATTGAAAGTGCGAAGATTTTTCAAGGCAAGAGTATTTTATTTTTGATTTTATTTTCATGTTTAAAAATGGCTGATCTTGAAAAATTTAAGAAAAAAAGGACTATTTTAAGGAGTTCTGTTACAAAATTAATAAATAGTATTGGTAGTATTTTGAAAAGTGACACAATTGATATTGATTCGCTCGAAGAAACTTTTAATCAGTTGAAAATTAAAACCTGTAATTTAGATGAAATAAATAATAAGATTGAACCTTTGTTGAATTTAGACGAATACGAGGCCGATATGGTCACAATTTATGAATATTCCGATAAAATATCTATAACGAATTTTCGCGCCGAAAAGAAACTTAAAGAATGTAAAAGAAATATTGTTCCTTTTTGTAATAATTCAGTTAATGATTATCTCCCCCATAATGAAACTAAATATGTGAAACTTCCCAAGCTAAATATATAGAAATTTTAAGGGGATTGCACACAATTTACAAACTTTTGGAACACTTTTAAAGTTTCTATAAATGAAAATAATTCCTTAACGAAAATTGAAAAGTATAATTATCTACTAAGTTACTTAGGATCATCCGCTTTAAATGCTATAGAAGGGTTAGAAATTTCGGAATCAAATTATGACACCGCACTTAAAATTCTTGAAAGTAGGTTTGGCAATAAAGAGATGATAATTAATCATCACATGAATAAATTGTTGAATTTATCTCCTGTATTTAAGTCAAATGATATTTCACAATTACAGAAACTTCATGACGATATTGGAATAAATGCAAGGTCTTTAACCACATTGGGACTCAAACCACATGCTTACAACTCCATGCTTTTAACCGTAGTTTCGAAATTACTGCCCTCCAATTTAAATTTAGAATTTAATAGACAAAACATTAAGTCATCATGTAACCCTGATATAAACAAACTACTTAATTTCTCACAAACCGAAATTAAAAGTCGAGAATTGTCTTTTTCATTTTCAAAATCAAATAAATTAGAAATAAACAGGCAGAAATTTACGAAACCTCCAAAACAAGAATTAAACTTTTCATCCGCACTGAATTAATGACTACACTCTTAGATAAAAAAAAATACAGATAAACAAAATTGCATTTTTTGTCAGAAATATGCAGTGCATTTGATGTTGAAAAGAAGAAAAATATTTTGAAATCACAAGGTAGATGTTTTTTGTGTCTGATGCCAAAACATCGAATTAGAGATTGTTTTTCTAAAATACGCTGTACGTGTGGTGGTAGACATAGCCGAGCTATTTGTAAACAACGTAATTCATCTGCTAATAAAAATTATCCGGATAAAAATTTGGAAGCAGCGAATACACAAAATGAAACAAGTAACGAAATTATTTCGGCTATCTCGTGTATTGAAAAAAAATAGAATTTTCTTACAGACTTGCAGTGGGAATGTAAAAAATAAAAATAAAGAACTTGTCGTTCGATTATTGTTGGATACCGCTGCAATGCGAACCTTTTTTACTCGGGAAATTGCTGACAAATTACAACTTAAAATATTGAGAAAAGAAAAACTGTCAGTCTTCACATTTGGAAGTAAAATCCCAATTAAAAAAAAATATGATGTTGTTAAGCTTAAATTGGAAAATAAGCATCTTTTGAAGTCAAGTTTAGAAATAGAAGCTTTAGTAACAGACGAAATCTCTGGTTCTGACATCCCTCCCCCAGAAGTAAATGAATTGAGAGAGGTGAGTGTTTTGCAGAATTTAACCCTTGCTGACTCACCACAATGTCAGGATCCTATTTCCCTTCTCATAGGAGCAGACTATTACTATAAAATAGCAACAGGTAATTTGAACAAAAATCTTGTTGCTGTTGAAACCATCTTTGACTGGTGCCTCCAAAGTAAAAAAAGCGAAAATCAAACTTCATTGATTTTTAATGTAATTGTTGAAGAACATTTAATTTCTGAGCAAATTAAAAAATTTTGGGATCTTGAAACTTCAGGACTTATTAATATTAAACAAGATTCTGACCCTTCTGAAAATGAAATTATGAAACAATTCGAACCAGATATTAAATACGAAAACAAACGATATAAAGTAAGATTGCCATGGAAACTGGAAAAAAAGGCGTTTGGATGATAATAGAAAAATCGCAGAATCTCGACTAGTTAAATTAAATAGAAGATTTACTAGAAAACCCCAACTAGCACTTCCCTCAGAGGGATTAGTCTGAGCGATATTACTGAGAACATAGATTTAATAATAGCATGTGGAAGCAAAGAAAATGAGATGTTATCTTTAATTGTCCATATACTGTGAAAAATTGAAATGATGAAAATAAACGAATTGTAGAATTACAAAATCTTATATATAAATTCGTATACACTGTTTAAAAAAATGGGAAATCAAACCATTCAAGACAGCCATGCATGGATATAAAATTGAAAGTACGAAATATATTAAAAGTAAAATAGAAAATGAAACACTAATTTACTTATATCGGAATTTTAACTGTATAAAATGATGTCAAGAGCATAATCAGACGCTCCGCACCAATTTGAGTAACTTTAAATGACAAATATATGATGTTTAAAAAGAATGGACTATACTTTATATGGTGTATGCTCCCCCGGAATAGTTAATATTGTACAATATCTGTTTTCCACGGATGCAATGAGGTTGTTGATAACATTTAAGGAATTCTCTTCTCAAAATCTAATATAGTATCAAAATACCGAATAGATCAAAAGTGGCATGCAATGCTTCGTTAGAGTGTGTTTTAGATATGCTCGATCGGATTTAAATGATGAGTGTATGCTGGCCACTACATACGCTGTATTGTTTTGTTTTCAAACATATTCTGCACAAGTTGAGCTGTATTTAGCATGTATTAAATAAAAGAAATCGGCAATTATTACAACATAAAGTATGACACAAGATCTGAATATATCGTCTGCATAACTTTTGAGCTGTCAAAGTGTTATTTGAAGTAATTTACAAATCCATACATATTTATTCAGCAAATCATGCAAGCTAACATACGCCAATATGAACCCGATTACAAATTTTCACCAGAATAAGTTAATATATAAAAAATCTACTAATGATAATTGAGAATATGAACTTATGATAAAATGTCTAGAAAAATGAATCGGATAAAAAATTCATATCACATTTAAAACGGCACTTCCCTCTGTTAGTGGCCTTGGCGAGAGAGAGAAAAGCCTAAAGAAGGAACATTTTAACAAGTACTTTCGGGCAACCTACTCACTGTTTCATACAGGTCTTTATTCAATATTTACACAATTTATTTAATGCTAGGTGGGTATCTATCAGTTTTGTTGCATTTAAATCGCATGTTTTGCGGAGGAAATGCAGCATTATGAAATATTTAAAGTTGCTGTACCTAATAATTTCAAATTAATGGTAATTGAGATCGCTTTCCGTTAATTTCATCTTTTTAAATTATAATTTTTTTAGAAACCATTCATAGAGACAATTGTATATTTTAAAACTAACCCGAAGCAAAATTTCAAGATTTTGGGCTCAGCAGTAACAGAGCAATAGAAAATTTTTGAAAGTTTTTTGTTTCTGCACTGTTTTATATAGCGACATTTTTAGAAATTGTTCTATTGCGAGTATTTACGTCATGATAAATACATCCATGTCAATTTTCATGTTTATATTCCTAACAGTTCCATGTTCTTCGTTACTTAGATCATCTTTAGATTTTTTCCGCTTTGTTTAGTCTTTCTATATTTTAGAATTCGTTCTACAACAAGCATTTACATCTTATTAATTACTACCATGCCAAAGTTCTAGTTTCTAACCCCAACAGTATCCCAAAAATTTCAGTATTCCAAATAAATCGTTTTTTAGAACCTTTCTAGAAATTTTTACGTTTATCCGTCAAATTGAACCTTTTACAGAGCGTTCATTATGAGTATTTACATCTTAAAAGTAACTACTGCACCAAATTTAAAGTTTCTAACCCAATCAATATCGCGGAAATAAAAATTTTAGAACTTTTTTGCTCCTGCAGCGATGTAGGTTCTTACACTGACATAAAATAGTCTTTTTTTCGGAGCAGAGATGGCCACCAACATTTTTTTAAGTTGAACACCTCACAAACGTACAAGCATTAATAATATTATATACTTTATAATATTATAACGCTTTATAATATTAGCATTAGATGTACAGATACAAAAGCCATTTATCTGTTACAAACTAAAGTGCCGGCGTTGCCCAGAATTTGAAGGATGTTTGTTCTGAAAAATCAATTTCAAAATTTAACATACAACACAAAACAAACATTAAAAAAAGCAGTCGAAATGTTGTTGAATGAATCATATGAAAACGCTATATAAAAATGTATAAATGCATATAACAGACGCAAAAGAATACAGCTATAAATGAACATATTTCAATTTATAATTGGAGCTATAATGTTAAAATAGGCCAATATTTCCCTAATCGGGTTTTTATATACTTCGGGTCTTCAATACATTTTTCACACTCATATAACGTTATACTATATCCAACTCCTTTATATTTCCAATATGACGTAATATTTTCCTCTTTCACGTGGAAACCTTGAAATAGAAAACTTATGAAGTTATATTCACTTTCATTTAAATTCGTCAAACCATTTATTTCATTTTCATATTTCACGTGAACATCTTGCAATAGAAAAGTTATGACGCAATAGTCACCTTTTTTTTAAAATTCGGCAAACTATTTATTTCATTTTCATTTTTCACGTGGAAATGTTGCAGTAGAAAATTAATTGTTGTAGTAATAATTTTATTGTGTTTTTTAATTGTTGGCAACTGCTATAACGAAAAATGTTTAAATTTGATAAGAAATTGCAGGTAAATTGGTGGTTTTTTATTAATTAAAAATTAACTATAAGTTATTTCGATTCCGGATTACTTTAGTTATCTCGGCCATGTTTTAATACACATGTACGTATCTCTTCACAATTTTGGCTTCCAAATTGTGGATTTTTTATAGAATTACAAACAGACAGATAGACAAGTTTTCATTTTTATATATCTCTCTATTCTATAAAAAGTAACTAACGCTGTCATCGCCGCCGCCGGTTTTGAATTTTTTGTGACCGGAGGTCTTTCTTCGTTAATATTAAGAAAACTATTGCATACAAATATATGAAAATTGGTGGTATTATAGCGAAATGTTTGATCAACACACTAATGCATACAGTTTTCAAATCGAAGAATTATTTTAAGAGATATTTAATGCTAAAGTTGGACAAAATCGTTCCATTAAAAAAAATTATAAGAGCAAAAGCTATACATGGGAATTTAATCATTTTTAGATCATTTTATTCAATAGAAGATCCCGGTCTGCAGATTTCATTAATTTTTTTAATTTGACTCATTTTGTGAGGTTTTATTTCTATTTTAAATTCAAATATTCAGCATTTTGACAGATATTTTTTACATATTTTAGAAAATGGTATTAATTTAAACTGTTGCCAACTGTATAAACAGCGCAAACAATAATGTTTGCTTCAAATAAAAAAAAATTATTTACACGTTACTATTATAAACAGAAAAAAACCCTTCAAATTAGAATTAAATAATTAGGTATAAAAAGCAGGCACTTATTGGAAATTACGCCATAAAAACTATATTTACATGTGAATTTTAAAAGAGAAAGGATATTGTAAAATAAATTCATTAACATGCGTTAGAAAGCTGAAATAGAACAAATTACGTCACATTACACTTATTATGCAAAATGAACAAAAAATAGTATTGCAAAACAGTTTAAATTTAAAAATTGCGCGAGACAAAATATTAAAGGTTAAATATTAGATATTTTCAAAATTTTATTATTTGTCGTTTGATGTGAGGTGTTCAGCTATAAGTATGCAAATTTTTATGTTTCCAACATAATTAGGGGCTGAGTTAGAAAAATTACTTTAAATACACAAGTTAGAGCCCAGACGGTTAAATATTAGACTTTTTCAAAATTTTATTATTTGCTGTTTGATGTGAGGTGTTCAGCTATAAGTATGCAAAATTTCATGTCTCCAACTTAATTAGGGGCTGAGTTAGAAAAATTGCTTAAAATACACAAGTTAGAGCCCAGAGGGTTAAATAATAGACTTTTTCAAAATTTTATTATTTGTCGTTTGATGTAATGTGTTCAGCTATAAGTATGCAAAATGTCATGTCTCCAACTTAATTAGGGGCTGAGTTAGAAAAATTGCTTAAAATACAGAAGTTAGAGACTGGAGGGTTAAATATGACTTTTTCAAAATTTTGTGATTTATCGTGTTATTGCAAGTGTTCAGCTATAAGTATGCAAAATTTCAAGTCTCCAACTTAGTTAGGGGATGAGTTAGAAAAATTGCTTAAAATACATAAGTTAGAGCCCAGAGCAGTGGCGTAGCCAGGATTTCGTTTCGGGGGGGGGGGGTCCAAAATTTTTTCTTCAGGTTATATATATAGTAAAACCTGTCAAGATGAAATCGTAAATATTGTTGGAAAATTCCGTTTTACACAGGTTTTCGTGTTATTAGGTGTATTTGTATAGTATTATTTTCCGTAGCACGGAATAGTTCTGTTTAGACAGAATTTCGTTATAGGCAGGTTCCATTTTTACAAGTTTTGTGTATTTATATAAGAATACTTATTTATGTCATATGAATAAAATAAAACTTGTCAAAATAGTAATTGTCTATAACAGAATCCTGTCTTTAACGGAAGCGTTACATGGTCTTAATATGAATTGCGATACAATTAAATTTGCCGAAAACCTGTCTGAAAGGGGATTTTCATTGTTCTTTAGTGAAACCTGTGAAAGTGGAATCTTTCTATAACGGAATCCTGTCTCAAACGGAAGAGTTTCAGACTGCGAAACGAACAATAGATCTTACTGAGGTTGTGTATCTTAGAAACATAATTAATTACACTTCTTTCTATGGAAGCCTGTCTAAAATGGAACTTTTTACCAGTCCCTTTGAATCTTGTCTTGACTGTGTATGTATAATAGAAGTATTTCGAGTAACTTTAAGAATTTAGGTATATCCTTATTTAATTTCTTAATTAAAAAAAAGCATGGATAAAAAATGTAAGGCCAATCTCTATAACTGCAACTAATAATACATTGAAGTTACATTAATATTTACCAATGAAAAATATTCACTATGATTTAAAAAGCTGAGAGCATACTGAAGAGTTAAATTTAATTAACCCATTCTCTGTCATCCACGAGTATACTCGTGACTTTAATTTATTAATTACTTTGTCACCACTATTTTAGAATTAAAAATATTGCCTCATTTATTGGCAGAAATTTCGCTGTATTAGTAAAGCGAAACTCACCTTTTTGAATTTGTGGTAGCAAACGACATTTAACAAAAAATTTGAAAATTATTACTTTATAGTTTTGGCATCGAATGGGTTAAATCAAGTTTCATATTACATAACATTTGCCTACAATAAAGCTAGGATCAAGTGGTTAAGTTTAAAACAGCAATTTCCATGTTTAATTTCTTGCCATTGAATTAAGAACTTGTACTGTAATAGATATTGGATAATGATTTCACATAAGTATCAATCACATGAGCCATTCATGCGATCCGCCGCGCTCCCCATGGGAGTTTTTGAGATAACCCAGATAGCATGAACATTAGCAGCAAGTTTATTTTTTCTGATATTATCTTGCCGTGACAAATTTGAATTGAGAATTTCGCAGCAAATCTCCCTCAAGGTATACCATCACCCACTTGCATGAGTAGTTTGTTGTGAAACTGATGCAAGACTGTCTTTAAATCGCTAAAGTGACGAAATTAAAAAAAAATCCCTCTGTTGAGAGAATAGACAATCAGCACATACACAGAAATTGCAGAAATTTTATTCGGTAGGCACCGCTTTTTCTAAGCGCTATACTTATTAAATACCAAAAAATGCTCGAAATGAATAGTCCAAATAATACCTAAACCTGTTTGTGGTGATAAAACCGATGCAACTGACTTCTGACGGTGCTTTCGCATCAATAGACTTGATCAGGTCTATGGACCCCTTCGAAGGGGTTAAACTTTATAGTGTGGCATGGAAAGATTACTACTTTGCAGTAAGTCTGCAGTGTTATTGATTACTTGTTTGCTGTTAGTTTGCAATAAATTTGATAGAGTATGAATTTAACTTGCACAAGTTAGCTGCAAGTTCAAAATGTGGTGACTTCGGCGTTTGCGTTAATGAACTTTCAGTCTTGTCATGCTGAGCTTACTGCAACTTTGCAGGTTTTCAAAGCAAAACTTTTGCAAATTTTCTGCAAACTAAAAATGCTATGTCGGAAGGTTTTAACTTTAAGAAAAAGATCTTGCATTTTCAGTTACAGAAACTAGTAATGTAAGAAGCGCACACAACAAATATAGTTCATGCTGGAAAAAGCAGTTTTGTTACAATTGTCTTATTCATCCATAATTCTTTTGGGTTTCCATGTTTCATGTCTCGCCACTTTTGATACTATATTCGATCTAATAGTTGCTTCCGATATCTGGTCGTCTTTAAGGAAGTTAAATTTTTGTAATAAGTTTATTTGTGATGGATTAGCACTATTTTGGAAGTATTAGAATGAGTAAAAAATGGTTCATGGTGGTTTGTGTTTTTGTACTTCCCAGCCAATTTATTTTAGATGGTTCAAAACAGTTTTAGAACATTCTCCAAGTTCAGCAGTAAGCTTCGGACGAGTCGGATTTATGCAGCTCTGGAAGGGATAGTTAGGAGTTCCGTGGAAGGGGTAGCGGCGCCCTTCTAGGCCATTAATAATCATAAAATTCCAAATCTTCCGATTGCACCCTTAAACAACTTGACAGGAGAGTCAAGAATCTCATCTCTGTATATTTCAGCATTCACAGTTGCATTGGTAAAAATGTGTCGGTCACTGCGACCATTCAAAATGATGTCCGTCCATACCACGATTCCACGACCTTTGTATCGATGCCTTTCACGGATGTTTGCAGCCTTATTGCATGTGATTTTCTCCCTCCATATACACGTCTGTAGTAACTCTCTCAACAAAATCGGGATTCATCGGTAAAGAGAACTCGGCTCCAGTCCGTGGTACTCCAATGACGATGATCTCTGCACCACTTTAACCGGGCGCATTTCGCTACCGGAGTTAGTGGAACACAAATCATAGGTTTCCTTGCATGCAGCCTGTCACTCACAGTAAACCAGGATCGTCGAGTTCTTGTTGCTGCAGCAAACTCCCTGTAATCTGAACTGACGTCAATTGCCTATTTCTTTTAGCAATCGTTGGCAAATTACAGTCCTGAGAGCCTATTGTGGTGCGTATTCTAACTTGTCCTGGTTGTCTGTGGACATTATACCAGTGTCTTTAAACCGTTTACAGATTCTTGACATGACGCTTTTGGCTATTTATAAGTCTTTACAGACCCCTAAGAGTGTCTGTCTTGCTTCCATTCTCCCTATCGCACGCAATTTCTCAAAATGTCTTCTGGACGACATATTCCACCTATTAGAAGCAAAGTTTTACCTAATTACACGTACAATCCTTAAAGTTAGACTTCAAATTATCCACATGCGCTCCTTTTCACACATGAACCGAAAGAACGGGCTGAGGCTGAAAAATTTGCATACATTTCTGTAGCGAATGTTAATCCCATTGGACTACGTGATAACGGTGACATTGAGTTACCTTTCTGGAAATTCCCTTAATAGAATTAACATAAAGCACCTTTTTATGGTTGTTCCTTTAATTTTTCTTGCCAGTGTATTTTGAAAGTGGTAACAAATAACCAGTCCAAAAATAAAGTTTCTTTTATTAATTGCAGGCAGCAGATTTAAAGTAATTGCTAATATTGTCCGTTATAATGTGAACAAAGATAAGGGTCTCGAGACTCAACCAATGTACCGTTATTGCGTTTGTATAAACTCGTTCTTTCCCATAAGTGTCGACAACAGAACCCCATCGAAGTTCAATATAAAGAAGTTTTACATGTAATCTAGTTACAGTAAATTTATGTAAACGGAATAGCAGGTATACTTGTATAGTTATCCTTCCGTCTCGGGACATTAAAATATTTTTTTTTTTTTATGAGAGGATTCCGTGTTTTTAGTAAACCTGCCAAGAAGATTCACAATTGGAACAAGTTTCATTTCAGATAGGTTTCAAACGTTAGCAAGCACAAAGTGTTGTTTTCGTCGAACCTTGAATTGCTTTCATTTGAGATAGGTCATCTTCACAGATTTCGCTGTAATAGATTTATGCTCTTCAGAGGTGGTGTTATAGCAGCGGTTTCCAACCTGCGGTAGCGTACCCCTGGGGGTACGTGGCTGGTCTGCTGGGGTATGTGAAAATAATATTGGTAATGGCGGAAGTCACAAAAATGTTAGGAATATCAATGTAATTTGCATCGATTTATTATATGGTTGTGATCAGAAGATTACTAATAGAAAAAAGCATGTTTACGTTATCTCCTTGAGTGGAGAGGGGTAAGGGGGACGTGTTTATGAGAAATAGGGGTACTCCGAAATAAAAACCTAAGAAAGGAGTACGTGAATGAAAAAAGTTTGGGAAGTGAGTACGTTTTAGCAGTTTTAAGGGATACTGTGAAAACGGAAATTGTTTATAACGAAAACCTGTCTAAAACGGAAAAGTTGATAGTCCCGAAAAAAGACATACCTTTGAATTATACCTTCTAAGACGAACACCTTTCTAAAGCGGAATTTTTTATAGATCCTTTGTGATTCTGTCTTAGCAGTTTTTACTGTTGTATTTTATCCATTATTCAGTAAACCAGGTCTACTTTCGGGGGGGGGGGGGGTCCGTACCCCCTGGACCCTCCCCTTGGCTACGCCACTGGCCCAGAGGGTTAAATATCAGACATTTTTCAAAATTTTATTATTTGTCGTTTGATGTGAGGATTTCAGCTATAAGTATGCGAAATTTCATGTCTCCAACTTAACTAGGGGCTGAGTTAAAAAAATTGTTTAAAATACATAAGTTAGAGCCCAGAGGGTTAAATATTAGACTTTTTAAAAATTTTATTATTTGTCGTTTGATGTGAGGTGTTCAGCTATTAGTATGCAAACTTTCATGTCTCCAACTTAATTAGGGGCTGAGTTAGAAAAATTGCTTTTAATACACAAGTTAGAGCCCAAAGGGTTAAATATTAAGCCTTTTTCAAAATTTTATTATTTGTCGTTTGATGTGAGATGTTCAGGTATAAGTATGCAAAATTTCATGTCTCCAACTTAATTAAATTAGGGGCTGAGTTAGAAAAATTGCTTAAAATACACAAGTTAGAGCCCAGAGGGTTAAATATTAGACTTTTTCAAAATTTTATTATTTGCCGTTTGATGTGTGGTGTTCAGCTATAAGTATGCAAATTTTCAAGTCTCCGACATATATAGTTTCTGAGAACGGGCTCTGTGACAGACGGACAAATAGACAGACAAAGGAGTGAGGCAGGTAGGGTTTCGTTAGATGAACGAAACTCTAAAAACATGCTGCGGATGATTGTAACAACATCCTAAAATTACATTACCATCAGCTATCTACCAATCCCGAATTTAGTTTATATTCGTTTCATATATTCTTATTCTTTTGTGCGGCCCTGTAAAATAATTATCAATATTATATACAGTAAAACCTCTGAATAGCGGACACCCCGAGAATGCAGAATTTGTCCTCTATTTAGAGGTGACCGCTACTGAGAGTAAAACATGTACAGTTATTTAAGAGTTGGTAATCGAAAAAATGTCCGCTAAATAGAGGTATCCGCTAATCGGGTGTGTCCGCTATGGAGGTTTTACCAGTAAAACTTCTGAATAGCGAACACCTCGGGAGGGCAGAATTTGTCCTCTATTTGGAGGTGTCCGCTACTGAGAGTAAAAAATGTATAGTTATTTAAGGGTTGGTAATCGTAAAAAGAGGTGTTCACTAATCGGGTGTGTCTTTTATGGAGGTTTTACTGCATAATAATATCATCCTTTACAAGAAAATTGCATGCTGTATGATAGACAAACAGACATCCAGAGAAAGATAACCTCCCGGATCAATAAACACTCATGTCTTTTGTCATGTTTTTTTTTGTAATCATCCACAATTGTATTTCATACAACATGCCAGATTTTATACAACAGGCTAAAAACGGTCACCGTGATACGGAATACTGTATTATTAGTTGTTTGCCCACCAAAACTGGTTGCCACGGGTTGTTGCAAGGTTTGTGATCACGTGGTTGAAACTGATCTATTCAATATTACTGCGTGCGTATTTTTTTTTTATTTGCTCCATGTGTTCAAACCAGTTGTCTACGAAAACATCAACCGGTGAAAGTGACGCACACCAAATTTCTATGACGTATGCAGATAAATTGTGCTTTTTTAAGAGTTTTTTCTATATAATTTTTAAACGGTTTGGAACTTATTTTTCATGGTAGGTGCATTCAGTAGGCGACCCTCATAGGTACCTTCTGGTGCAATCAGAAATGAAATCCGACAAATATTTTTTGAGTTATGCTTGACGAAAGGTTTTTATTAGGCTTTTTTTAGGTGCGTTCGTAATTATATAAATACGTAGCACCTATAGTCGTCGTTCAGTCCGTCTGTCTGTCCGTCCGTCTGTCCGTCCGTCTGTCCGTCCGTCTGTCTGTCCGTCCGCATATAACAGAGCAAAAACTACCCGACCGAATGATCTGAAATTTTTAATATATAATTGCTGCAAAATTTTGTCGAGCCATTTCCAATTTTATGAAAATCGGATGTATAGTTTAATTACAGGGACAGTCAAAAGTTTTTCTTTACATTACGGCCAATGGGAAAAATTATTGCAAGTGAATTTTAATGATGTTACAGACTTCCGAATGGTCTGAAATTTTAAATATATAATTGCTGCAAAATTTTGTCGACCCATTTTAAATTTTATGAAAATCGAATGTATAGTTTAATTACAGGGACAGTCAAAAGTTTTCCGTTACATTACGGGGAATGGGGAAAAAATTATTGTAAATGCATTTTAATGATGTTACAGACTATGCACTTATGAAGCGCAAAAAAATATACATTCAGTACAATATGGGGTGCAAAAAATAATTATAAAACTAGTTATAGTACGAACGCACCTCAATTGCCACGTTTGGCGAGCAATTTCATGGCGTTAATATCCATCGTTGTAGTAAAGTGTCCGGACAGTAATATTTCGCTGAGTATTAGCCTTCGCTTCGCTCAGACAATTATTCCTAGAATATAAAGAAGTATTGGACGATTATTTAAATCAGGGAATAATAGAATTAGTTCCTAAGTGAGAAGATAAAGGGTATGTTGAATTTTATTTACCTCACAGAGAAGTAGTAAAAAGAGACCGTGTAACTAAGTAAATTGAGGATTGTTTTTGATGCATCCGCTCACGATTTAAACTCCCTTTCTCTTAATAATTGTCTTCACGCAGGGCCTAATTTATACCCAGAAATTTTCGATATTTTGCTACAATTTCGATTTCATTCAGTTGCCTTTACTATTGATATGAAACAGGCATTTTTACAAATATTGGTAGATGAAGAAGACAGAGACGTTTCTCGTTTTTTGTTTTCGGAAGACCCTTTAGATGAATCCAACCTCCCTCAAATATATAGATTTACTAGAGTTTTATTTGGGGTTAATTGTAGTCCATTCTTCTTAGCGGCTACAATAAAACACCACTTAAAGAAATATATCAAAAAGTATCCAGAAACTGTAGATTTTTTGAATGAAAACATTTATGTAGATGATGTCATTGGAAGTTAATCCTCTGTCGAGCAAGACTTGTCAACTACATTAGAGTCTATGGACATTTTCAAAGAAGCTAGTATGCACTTACATAAATGGCATACTAATTCAAAATCCCTTAAAGAATTGTGGAAAACTAATGATGTAATTTCTAGTGATAATTTGGAAACTTTTGAAACGGAAAATGTCCCTTACAAAGTTTTAGGTATAGCATGGAACAGTCTAGAGGAGTATTTTGACACTCGTGAATTAGCAACATTTGCTTCTAAAAGAATTCATACCAAGAGGTATATTTTACAAGTTTGGGTCGAGTATTTGATCCTATTGAATTCTTAGGACCCTTCACTTTAAGAATAAAATGTTTGATGCAAAAAATCTGGTCGTTATGTATAGACTGGGACGATGTTATCCCAAAAGATCTAGTTTCTTTTTGAAAAGATTGGTGTAATGAAATTCCACAGATATCTGTATTTTCTGTTCCTCGACATTATTTTTTTTAAATTCCAGCTGAGAAGATTACCAATTTACAATTGCACTTATTTTCAGATGCAAGTACAACAGCTTTTGGCACTATTTCTTATTTACGTGTAACAACCTCTGAAAAAGACATTCGAACAGTCTTCGTAGCTTTTAAAAACAGAGTAGCTCCTTTAAAAACCCTCACTTTACCGAGACTGGAATTGATGGCTGCATTATGTTCTGCTGGATTAATCTGCAGTATTTTGAAGGCGCTACATCTGGAAATTCCATGCATTTACTGGACGGATTCCAAAATAACATATTTTTGGATTAAAGGATCACCTGAAAAATTTAAACCCTTCGTGAGAAATCGTGTTGAAGAAATTCATAAGCTGAGTTCCCCTTCTGATTGGCATCGTTGACCAGGGGCAGACAATCCCGCAGACCTTGTCTCAAGAGGAGCAAAAGTTTCCAAGCTCATCAATGACCCGACTTGGTTATTTGGGCCAAAGTGGCTTAGCTTCCCACCAGAATTTTGGCCAAGATCTGAAGATACAGAAATAATTGATGAAGATGAATTAGAATATAGAAAGAAGCCTAATGACATATTGCAATGCGAGTGCATAATCGAAGAGATTAAAAATCCTATTGATATAACCAAATTTAGTAGTTTTGAAAAACTAATAAGAATAACTGCTTGGGTAAAGAAATTCATATTGAAGTTAAAAAAGTCTACTGAAGTTTGCGGCCCACTAACAGCTGAAGAATTATTAGAAGCAGAAAAATATTTAATCCGTAGTGAACAGAAGCAATTTTATAAACTAGAATTTGAGTCTCTTAGAAATGATAATTCAGTAGAGAAAAATTCACCCCTATTCAATTTTGTTCCATATATAGATCAAGCAGAAATTATACGTTTAGGAGGAAGACTAGAATTTGGTGAGCTTTCTACGGAAGAAAAACATCCAGTCATTCTGCCTAGACATTCCTGGTTAACGGTGTTGATTGTGCGTCAAGATCATGAAAAATGATGCACGCAGGAACTGCACATACTTTGACAAAAATTCAATCCCGATATTGGATTCCGAAGGGAAGACAGTTGGTGAAAAGCATCATTAAAAAATGTCTGCATGGTAGGGAAACTTTTGCGAAAGACTTGTAAAATCCGTAAAAGAGAAACCCGAAAAGATTACAGAACTTATATCCTTTAGAAATTATAGACTGGTGAACATTTATAGACTTCTTCTCTTTTTTTTTTTTTTTAATCGCTTTTAGAACTCTAAATTTTTTTTTCCTTTTTCTTAAATTCTACTTACTTTGAATGCAGTATTATTTGAATTTAGTATAAGAAAGTATATTAACTGTTTGAAAAAAAAAAAAAAAAAAAAAAAAGTACCATTTTATTGTGTTAATTTTCAGGTAATATTTTTTATTTTTCTATATTGTTTGAATGTTATACTTTTATGTTTAGCATTAATTGATGTTTTGAACTTGATATATTGTATTTGAATTTGATATTTTGAATTTGATTTTGTGTATTTGAATTTTGAAATTGAATTATCATAGATCACTGAACCACTGATCACTGTGATCACTGAACATATGAGAATTTAAATTTTCATGATAGAATTTTTGATTGATGAACTCTGTAAGAGTTCAGGTGGGGAGTGTGATGTAGAAAAAGGAATTGCAGTTAGATTAGCGCAACGCGCAATGCAATTTCCTACTTCTACTTCAACTTATAGAACACTCCCAGAATGCCTTGTTTTTTGTAAACAGAACGAAATAGAATGCAACGAACGTTGGTTTAAGAATGGAATGATTTGTTATTATATAAAGATGTGATATAAGATCGTCAAATAATTGAAATATGAACGTGGAGAATTGTGTCTCCCAACAATATGGTTTTGAGTTTGTGTAAATATGTAAAATATCTGTAAATAGTTTTATTCTTTATTAAATGTTTACTTAAAAAGAACTTCGGCGTCAAGATTCGTGATGTTTTGATTTGACAGATACGCAGTTTCTCCTTTTTTACTTCCAGACCAGATAATTATTTTAGAATGCTTTGATATTATTTATGATTCGAATTACTCGAAGTAAGATTTACAGATATGATGCGAAAGTGATAATTAGATTTCTGATACGACCTAGATTGAGATATATTTATTCCCCTTTTATTTTTCACTCTCTAAAGAAAATTAGTTGGATGTAGCAATCCCAAAACTTTTGTCTATCTCATACATGTTAATACTTTCTGAAAAATGCAGTATATCAACACCGCCGGTTAGATGATTTACACCAAAATCTAATTATCAACAACTTTGACAACTTCTAACTGAATCTGAAGTCTGATGAAAATCCGTGTATTAGTTTTTTAGAGAGAGCTATTGCGGAAATTGTAAAAAATTCTGCATAGCAACGCCACCTGAAATGCGATTTACACCAAAAACTAATTAGGACCCATTTATACCAGAAAGTAACTGAATCTGAAGCTTGATGAAAATCCATGCATTAGTTCTTGAGATACAGCTATTGCGGAAATCGTGAAAAAGACCGCACAGCAGCGCCACCTGTTGGGCAATTTACACCAAAAATTAAACAGCACTAATTTATATCAAGGACTATTTGAATCTGAAGTTTGATGAAATTTCTTGCATTTTTTCTTGAGTTAGAGCTATTGCAATAATCATGAATAATGCACCCTAGCAGCGCCACCTGTTGGGAGATTTTCACAAAAAACAAATCACCACCAAACTCTATCCTGGACTAACTGAATCTGAAGTGTTATGAAAATCCGTGCAGTCGTTCTTGAGATATAGCTATTGCAGAAATCGTGCAAAATGCCACCTAGCAGCGCCACCTGTTGGGCGATTTGCACCATAAAGTAATCAGGACCCGTTTATATCAAGGTCTAACTGAATCTAAAGTTTTGTGAAATTCCGTGCATTAGTTCTTGAGATAGAGCGCCCACAAAATTTTTGTCACACAGACTCAGAGGTTGACAGAGTGACAGACAGACTTACAGACAGACATTTTGTAAAAACATGTTTTGGGGGATTTCTGTCCCCTAAGACGTGTAAATCTGTCGAAAAACGGAAGTCAAAATTTTCACGAATCCAATACTTCCTTCTTGTAATGATAGAAGAGAATAAAAATGCACCCCTCGAATTATATTAATGCCCCCCCTCCCCATCCGTTTTTTAATGTCTATAACCTTTAATATTTACACATTTATAACTATGTGTAACACTCCAATTCATGTAAATCAAGGTATCTTTCTACATTTACACACTTCTATGAGTTTATCAACCGATAACAACTTAAGACTAAATGTCATAAACTAAATACACATATAATCAGGTAAAATTTTGCATAAAATGTGTAACTTTTATGACAAGTGGGTGATTTTAGAAATTAACACACTTATCTGTGTATACATTATATAACTATGTGTACGTTGCAATATCTCCCCAACACGTGTAAATTCAGACATTTTGTTGCCTTTACACACTTATATGAGTTTTTCAAGTGATAACAAAATACACATTTAGTTTTATAGGCTAAAAACACATAAAAACAGGTAAATTTTTGCAAAAAATGTGTAATTTTTATAACAAATGTGTAATTTTAGAAATTTACACATATACAGTAGAACCTCGATTAACCGAGCTTCGATTAATCGACGTTTCTGTTAACCGAGCTTCGATTAATCGACGTTTCTGTTAACCGAGTCAATAACGAAGTCTGTTTTTTTTCTTTTTTTTTTTCCTTTTCTTTTTTTTTTTTTTTTGTGAATGAGCCTTAAAAAGGCCACACTTTTTAGTTCACTGTCTGTGCTATACAGGCTCTTCTGCCCCCAAAGGCACTCAACTGACAAGAGACATTGCCCAGATAGCATGAACATTAGCAGCAAGTTTGATTTTTTCTGATATTATCTTGCTGTGACAAATTTGAATTGAGAAATTCGCAGCAAATCTCCCGCAAGGTATATCATCACCCACTTGCATGAGTAGTTTGTTGTGAAACTGATGACAAGACTGTCTATAATTCACGAAGTGGCGAAGGCAAAAAATCCCTCTGTTGTCAGAATAGACAATCAGCAGATACGAAGAAATAGCAGAAATTTTATTCGGTTGGTACCGCTTTTTTTAAACGCTATACTTATCAAATACCAAAAAAATTGGAATTGAAAAGTGCAAGTGTTACCGTAACTTGTTTCTGGTGGTAAAAACAATGCATGTACCTTAACGTTGCGTTTGCATCAAGAGACCTGATCAGGTCTATTGTCCCCTTCGAAGGGATTAAACTTATAGTGTAACAGTTTGAAATAGTTAATGTAGGATGGAAAGGTTGCTACTTTGCAGCAAGTTTACAGTATTTTTGATTACTTGTTTGCCGTTAACTTGCAATACATTTGATACAGCATGAATTTAATTTGCACGACAAGTTAGCTGCAAGTTCAAAGTGCGGTGACTTCGGCGTTTGCATTATCTTGCTTCAGTCTTGTTATGAACTTTCAGTCTTGTCATGCTGAGCTTGCTGCAATTTTGTAGGTTTTCAAAGCAAGACTTCTGCAAAATTTGTACAAACTAAAAATGCTATGTGGGTGGACCCTGATTAGTCAATAGCGAACAATGCTTTGTTTCCAGTGGCCATGTGAACTTTCGTAAACTTTTCAATTTACTTTTTAAAATTTACTACAAGTAGTTGATTTCCTTTTTAAATTTTTTGAGTTGTGAAACATAACTTTACATATATTTATTTTTATTATTTAAAAAACGTTCTATTGTTTTTTATTTTAAGAGATGTTAAATTCGCAAGCACGGCGAGTTTTTACACACAGTTTCTATTAACCGAGATTTCCGATATCGGAGGTACTAATGGTCCCAATTAGCTCGGATAATCAAGGTTGCACTGTATATGTGTAAAATTGTTAAGTTACATATTTATTTTTTAGAGTGTAACCAGTTTCATTAAATTCTACAGAAAATTTCGTCTTCAATAAGCAACTAATAATATATCCGATTTTACCCTATTTTACTCTCTGAAGATTAAAAAAAAGTTTTGACTGAGACTTTCCACATCTGTCAATCGACCTGCCACACACAAATCACTTCCAGAAAACTCTTAAAACGCTCCAATTTTTCTTCTCTTCCCTCATCAATTCCTCCCACCTAACAAATCGTCGATCCATCAAAAAGAAACTTTTGAAGACCCCCTTCTCCCCTCAAATTAACTGATCTCTATTCGGTGTTCGCGCAAAACCCGGTCAATATCCCGATGCATGTCCCTTTTTATGCAAAAGACTTTGACGGGACATTCAAGTTACATGACGGGACAACGAGTGGGACGGACCGCTAAGAGAGAGGGAAAACGGAAGTACTACCCCCACTCTCCTTTGGAAGTTTAGCAGTTTGGGAAGTGTCGGTGTTAGAAAGCTATGTCGCCAAAGCGAACACCAAAAGTTCGATAATTCGTGGCTTGAATCGTGCAAAGTTTAAGACTGTTTAACAAATAGATAATCAATAGGGAGGTTGACACTAACCTAGATAAATTTAAAAAGTTCCTCCAGCTTGGTGTTACAGGGAATTAAAAAGAATAGGTTTGTGAAATGGGGTCTGTTTTAGGTTCAAATGGGATTTGAAGCCCATTAATTTCGTTCAATTATATCTGGAGAATCTTCTTAGAAGTCTTAATCTGATTTCTAAGAAAAGGTTATGGTTATTTAGGTTTTTAGGTAGATTTCGTAAGAAATACTACCTATTAAATTCTCCCCTATATTGGAATTTCTGAAAAAGAAAAATGTAGGTCTACTCCGATCATGACCCCTAGAACACAAAGCTACCCCCAGTTCAAAACTTTGTACATCTATCTATATCTATCTCTCTATATAAAAACTTTCTGTACAATAAGACCATTGGCAGATAATGAAATGACCAATAATATGAAATATCTATATATATTTGTGGAACTCGAGGCATTTGGGGCCTGTTGAATCCGTCTTGGTTCTACAGATTTCCATTTTTCATTTTCTCTTTTTTTTAACTATGTTTTGAAATCTATGTTGAAAATGTTAAAGGGGAACTGCTTTATTGTCAATGAATAAATTTCCATTCATTTATAATTTCACAATTTTTGTTAGCATTTTGTAATGGTTATATATATATATATATATCACATTTTACGGACACGATAACTTTCATAATTTTGCCCAAATCTCTTCCAAACATACATAAAATCAACGGGTACAAAATCTCGGACAAGTTCGTGAATGGGGAGAATCGGACAAAGGGGGTGGAAATAAGGGGGGTTTTGTGAAAACCGAAAAAAAAAACACATAACTTCTTAATTATAATATATATCAAATCAGTGTAAAGTTATTATTGCTTCTACGTAATGGGACAAAAATTTAGGTATCACAGATTTTTAATAAAATTAAAAATGGCTCAATGGGCGAAAAAATAGGGTTTTAGGGAGAAAAAAAATTTGTCCATTCTCATGATACTAAATTCACTTAAACTTATTATAAATCTTCTTAATACTATCTACAACTTTTATATTGACAAGTTTTAAATAGGACCAACTCTTACCGCAAAAAATATAAAACGACAAAAAAAAAAAAAAAAAAAAAAAAAAAAAGGAGGAGGTGAAGTAGAAAAAAAATCATAACTTCGTCTATTCACAATATATCAAATCCGCTTGAATGTATTACAAATCTTCTTAATATTATCCACAACTTTTATATTGACAAGTTTTGATAGGACCAACTCTTACAGCAAAAACAAATTAAACGAAAATAACAGAGGTTCAAGAAAAAATTATCGTATTAACATAATTCTGATAAAAGCAGATCTTACAGGAATATGAAATTAAAAACTCGTCAAAAGCGGCCAGATAAAATTGTTAAACTGGGTTTATCTCTTATCTTGATTTAGTTTTCGTTGGTGAAAGTGAAATTAGCAGTTAACTTCGAAATCTGCCTCGGCCCGTAGGTCGAGCCGGTAGGTTTTTTTTTTTTTAAAGCAAATTTTTCTGGTATATTCAGATTTATTTTTATATGCAAAAGCCTGAGATTTTCAGACTACCATTCAAGTGTGCTGGATTAATTTTAACACAATTATTCTAATTGGTAAATATATCATATGAGTTGTTATTTTCCAGCTGGGCGAAAAATATCAGCCTACACTGTAAAAAAAAAAAAAAAAATAAATCTTTAATTTTACAGATGCAAAGTTGCAGAAATCTGTATGCTTACTAAAATTTTATCCCACTTTGCAAACAAAAATCTCTAATTCTACAGATGCAAAGTTGCAGAAATCTGTATTCTTACTAAAATTTTATCTGTACAATGTACAAACAAAAATCTTTAATTTTACAGATGCAAAGTTGCAGAAATCTGTATGCTTACTAAAATTTTATCTGTACGATGTACAAACAAAAATCTCTAATTCTACAGATGCAAAGTTGCAAAAATCTGTATGCTTACCAAAATTTTACCTGTACACTGTACAAACAAAAATCTGTAATTTTACAGATGCAAATTTCCAGAAATTTTGTATGCTTACTAAAATTTTATCTGTAGACTGTACAAATAAAAATGTAAATATACAAAACTAGTTTTTGTAAAGCGACAGAAATCTGTAGCTTTACAAAAGAATCTAATAAAATTACAGTAATCTTACTAAAATTTTATTGGTAATCCGTGTTGCAATTACATAAAAATTTCTAGCCATCTCAGTTTCAAATTCTTAGTAACCTTTCAGATTTTCTTTATTTACGGTGCAAAAGCGTATTTGTTACAGGAATTTTTTAATGTTGCCGTTACATAAAAAGTTCTAGGAATCCCAGTTTCCTAGAATAATTTTAGTAAATTTACAGAATTTTTTTTTTTTTTTTTTTTTTTTTTTTTTTTTTTTACAGTGATAGAGAACAGATCCTTGGTTCGAATCCTTGCCCGGAAATTTTTCGCCCAATTGGAAAATTAGTCTGAAAATCTCAGGCTTTTGCGTACAAAAATAAATTTGAATGTATCAGAAAAATTTGCTTAAAAAAAAAAAAAAAAAAAAAAAAAATCCCTGCCGGCTCGGCCTACAAGTGGAGGTAGATTTCGAAATGAAGTACTGATTTCACCAACAAAAACTAAATCAAGATAAGATATAAAACCAGTTTAGAAAATTTATCTGTACGCTTTTGACGAGTTTTTTAGCGCCCTGTACGGTATGCTATTTCTTTCTCCCAGCTTATTTTGTGTCACCTCCAAAAAATAACGTTACCTGCCGTAAAACAAAGCCGATGTATCATTGTACGATTAAATGCTCTATAGCAATTTTTTTAATTTCTACGCATCGCACATTTTCAATTTTTAGACCGTTGTATTGGGGAAAAAAATTCTTTTAAATGCAATTTGTTTGAAAACTGTATCTCCATTTATTCTTGAAATATTAACTTTTTTGTAGTTTTTAGCGACATTTGTTTCATTTTGGCAACTCCATTTCTGTAGAAAGTAAAGAAAAAATGGTTAGAAAATAGCAATTATATATTTTTGTTGCTACTTTCTCATAAAAACTGAAAAAAAAGTAATTAAAACACGTGCTATTTTGAAAAAATATAAATGAATTAATTTGTTTTTGCTGCATTTGTGTATTATTCTGAGATAGTGACGTCCTACCCAAACTTATTGTAGATGTTTATGATTGGATCGTAAATGAGGAATTCTTCAGCGGATTCGGAGGATGTCGTTTTATATAAATAAAATCGCGTGTTTTAAGTCATTAAACTGAGCTACAGTAGAGTCCCGATTATCCAAGTCGCGCTTAACCGAGTTTCCGCTTTAACTCACATATTTTCATCAGCCCATCAGAAGAAAATCATCCATTCCAAAGGTATAAGTTCGATTAACTTGGATAATCGGCACTCTACTGTATCTATGTACTGTATTTATATACATATTTTTTTTTCATCGGGGGCGACACTAAATTCTGGAAAAGCAGAATTCCTGTTCTCTAGTTATTTCATTTTCCTGTAAGAGCTGCTTTTATCAGAATCATGTTAATACGATAATTTTTGCTCGAACCCCTATTTTCGTTTATTTTATTATTATTATTATTTTTTTTAAATGTACCCTTCTGAAAGAATCAGTATATAATTTAATTCAATTATAATTATCAGTAATGTTAATAATTAATATTGGATCTGTTACTAAAACTTAGAAAATTCAATTTTGCACTGGTTTAAAAAAACTTTATAAGTGTGTTAAATTATGAAAACTATAGTGTTTATAAAAATTAAAATAATGTATAAATAATATGAAAAAAAAAAAATTATTTCTAAAATATTATTAGAGTTTCATTCATTTAGAAAAAAAATTCAAGTTCATTTGTAAAAAAAGTATATGTATTCAAATCGAAATGATACTAAGACATCTTGTTAAAATGAAAACACAAGTTTTTTCAGTTGAGAAAAATTTTATTTTTCGTTAGTTACAAAAATGTTTATGCATGCCTATTTCAAATCATTGGAAATTCGATATTTGAAGAAGATACTTCATCCAGCAAAGTTCTTAACTGAAGTGTTAATTCTGCTAATTACTTAATCAATCCATTACGTAAGTTCCAATTTAAGTTGGGTGGGTGAAAGATGAATTTTTCTGTGTTCAGCTAAGTCGAATTTATCAGAAAAAACTTGCTCACAATCATCATTTGATTTGCTTGGAAAGCTCACTTTTCTTCGGAATAATAGGAATTTTTAGATGATTCATCTTTTTGAATCTTTTTGCAAAAAAAAAAAAAAAAAAAAAAAAAAAAACCACTAATTCTAGAAATATATATTTTTAAATTTATGACGTTGTCTTTTATTACAAATTATGTATTATTTATTATCATCTTTTTTCTCAAATTTAAAGTAATAACATCACTAAAAAACAGACATATTTAAAAGTTAAGTTCATTCTCTTGTTTTGTTTTGTTTTCAATATGGCAGTTCTTAGTTTCAATGGCTAATGCTTATCTCATACTAAACGACCACAAGGAAATAGAAAAAAAAAAACTTTGAAAGATCTCCTAAAGCTTTCTGACTTCCTAGTTAGGGATTACAATCCAGGATTGAGATTCCGGGATCCGACTTTAATTTTAATCCCGAAAATCCCGGGATTTTACTGGAAAATTCCGGGATTTTCCGGATTGCCTTTTTTTTTCAATTGAACAATATTCAGCTGAAATTAAAAAAATATATTTATAAACTTTCGCTTTTGGAAAAAAAAATCAATTGATTTTATTTTTAAATTTATATATAATTGAAAATGAATATTTATCTCAAGTATTTCTTAGATATATTTCTAAAGCTATTAAATTTTTTAATGTGGAAAACTTTTGACTTGGAAACATAGAAGTAACCCAGTCAGGAAAAAGGAAATCATTTGTTTATTTCGATTTCGCTGCGTGTGTGGATTCGAAGGTCATTTTCCAATTAGACTTTACTGATAAGCATCGCAAGTGTGTATCATAGTGATAAACCTCTTTTTTTCGGCTTTATTTTGCTTTAAAGATGTCTTGTTTAGTAGCTCATAGGAATGATAACAATAAGCCCATGTGGCAATATAAATTTTTAAAAAATCTAATTTTTAAATGATAAGGATTTTCATTTTTTTTTCGGGGAGGGGGAATTTTGTATGAAATTTTCGTAAAGCTGATACCTTAAATCTTGCACTGATTATAATGAAAGTTTTGAACTTTTGGAGCAGGATAAGATTAAAAAACACAAAATATAAATAAACAAAATACCGAAGTAATTTTTTTCTCAATATTAACCCTTCGCACTCGAGGGCTCCGGAGAAGAGCCATTTAAAATTTGTCTTCAAACTCGAGGTCTCCGCTACGGAGACAATGCAAATAATTTTGTGATACCATGTAATCTTGGCTTTTCTAGACAGGTATCACAAAATTGTCTCCGTAAATTGTCTCCGTAATTGTCTCCAAAATTGTCTCCGCATTGTCTCCGTAGCGGAACCCTCGAGTTTGAAGACAAATTTTAAATGGCTCCGCTCCGGAGCCCTCGAGTGCAAAGGGATAAAGTAGAATATTTATTTATTTATTCATAGTTAAATAGCTGTTGTGATTATCATCTGATATATATGTAAAATTGCCTATGTGGCAATATAAATTTTTAAAAAATCTATTTTTAAATTATATGAAGTAGAGTAGGACAAGATTATAAGAAATATATATATTTATCCATGTACTTTAAAAGCCCTTGCCGTTGAATTTGTCCGATAATCGGAGATGGCTGCTTTTGTGAGGTAAAAATATACAAATAAGTATGCCATGCGGATTAAAAAAGTATTCGCTAAATAGATGTTTCAGAATAGCTATTCGGGAATGTCCATTAACCTCCACAACGGATACTCCCGAATACTGGACATCTCAATTTAGATAACAATAATGCAGGGTTGCATTTTTTGCAAAAGAACTTCTTGATTAAAGAATGGGCATACTGGGCCGTGTCCCACCTCCCTACGATTTTAGTGCCCACAAATTTGATGTGCAATATTTGTAAAGCTTATATTTTAAATCTGTTTCGAAATTGTATTGATTATAATCAATATTTTGAACTTTTAAAGTAAAATAAGAATAAAAATAAAAGAAATTTTAAAAATCTAATATTTAGATAAATATTTTTTGTTTTAATCTTGTTCTACTCCTGAAGTTCAAAATATTGATTATAATCAGTAAAATGTCGTAAAAGATTAAAATTGTCAGCTTAACAAAAATTGCATACCAAAATTGAGAGCACCAAAAAATTCGGGTTGTAGGGGGGGGGGGGGGGGCAAGACCCCAGCCAAATATTTTTCCAGGATTCAACGTGGTCAAACATGGCTACGTATGATGCTTACAAAAAAATGGATGCTATTAAGACGTTTGAAGTGTATGGAATTCAGACACAAAAAGTGTCTGAAAAAATTCAGACACTTTAAAATGTCTGAAAACTGAAAACTCCGTTTCAGACACTTAAGTGTCTGAATTTCAGACATTTTAATTTACAGTGTATACTCTAGTGACACTCAGCGCGCAGGACCCCTAATCCTTAATCCTGCTTGCTGCCGGTGATCTGTCATTCTTCCTCTACTCATGTGGTTTAGGCCAATGGTCTTCTCGTACCCAAAAACAGTAGGATACAAAAGTTTGTCAAAATCGTTAGAGCCCTCTTTTTAGATAAAATTTGCATATACACACACACACACCTGAACACAAGATTTGCTCTTATATGTGATATGAATTTGTTTTTTTTTTTTAGATTTATTAAATGTGTTTTTAATCTATAGTAGTAAGGATTTTAAAATATTTCAGTTTTGCTTACACGGTGTTGAATTCAGACGCTTTTCTCCGGGAGGTATTTCTGTGACTCGGGGGGGGGGGGGGGTGAATTGCACTTTTTGACAATTGAAAACACAAAATCTCAAATCATCAGGGGGAGGACATCTCATTGCTCCCAGAGGAAATGCCCCCCCTGGTCCACCTCCTGAATTCATAACTGTGCTTACAAGCCTGAACAGCTAAACCACCTTTATTTAAATTTGATTCATTCATGAAAAAATTACTGCTTTTGAAAAAATATATTTTACAAAAGCATTTCTTTTCCTTCTTGTATAAAACTTGTCTTAAATTAGCATTATTAACATTTTCTTAGAAGTATGAAAATGATTTTGAGAAAATAATAATGGGTTTAGACTTGAAATGACTCAAAACAAAGGAGAGTTTGGTGTGTGTGTGTCGGGGGGGGGGGGGTCAGACATCCGCGGAAATCTTTTCTATCCCCATAAAACGAACACATAAAAGTATGTTGTTAAAAAAACATCCAATACAATCTTAAAAGTCGATTTTCTCGCCAAATATCGCCAATTTTGCTATTTTTCACCAAATATCGCCAATTTTGCTATTTTTCGCCAAATATGGCGAAATGTTGACAACTTCGTGACTTCGTTTACTACCAACTGTTCAAAAACTCAATAACTCTTTCAACCCTAAGGCTGTTCTTACAGCTTTGCTCAACAAGCACGAAACGTTTTGACACATTTAGAAATTCATTTTTTAACGGAAAGGTATAAAATTGGAAAGCCTGGCCATGGAAGCGATTTGGAATCGAACTGTTTTTTCCATTTTTGATCCATCCATTACCTATTGAGTTAGAAGCGAAATCAATCACGTGACAAACCCGTTTTTCGCCCGCTCTTGAGTGCTCTTTCTCCCTTCGCACGGAAATTCGGTTCAAAACGCCCACTTTGACACTCTTTTCCGAAAGATCTATTGCGTTTGCAAAAAAACGGGAAAAACTTAGTTTCTGAACAACAACACCAGCTAGTTTCATGCATTTTTGAACAAAACTAAATTAAAACTTATGTCAAAAAGTTGTCCTTTTGGATTTGAGAACAGCCTTAAGGGGCTACTTCAGTCACACGAAAAGAAATGCTCGCTAATGCTAATCCTATAAAAAAAATTTATAAAGATATCGCTGGTTGCATTTTAATTTTTAATTTTTTTTTTTTTTTTTTTTTTTTGCATTGATTGGAGAGCTTAGATTGATCTGTACAAAGACCGTTTTTTACTTTTTCAATTTTGATTGCAGATTTCTTTTAACCTATAATACATTTTACAAAATCATTTATTTTCTATATCATGAATAAAACTTTTCTTAAATTATCCTTATTATTATTTTCTTAGAACTACAAAAATGATTTTCTGACAATAATAATGGGTCTAGACCAGAATTGACTCAAAGCAAAGAAATAGTTTTTTTTTTTTTTTTGGAAGGGGGGGGGGGGGGGAGGAGTTCAGACCTCCAAGAAAAGCCCTACTACCCCCATAAAACGAACACATAAATGTTTGTCATTAAAAAAACATCCAATCTACAAGATCGTCTCAGTATGTATCAATAAATAACAAAGGGGAAAAAACCGAGCACCACTTAAAGGTACAAATAAAAACTCGACTTAAAACAAGCATGTGTTAAAGCCTGGCTATACAGGCGCCACCCGATCTGTATTGTTAAGCCTAATTGGGTAGGCGGAGCCCACTATGCCTATTAAGAGCCTAAAATTACACGGCTTACAGCAGAAACTGGATTTAAAAAAAAAACGTGGAATAAAACAGTCCATTTACAAACTTGATTCATAAGATCGTAAACGAGCTCTGAACGTCACGGCTTAGAAACCAGTGAGTTTTTTTTTTTTAAGAGTCCCCGGGAGAGGGTGGGGGGTGGGGGGGGGTAAGTAGTGTTCATGACAGGCGATTACCCGAGTTTATTTAACTCTGGTGCGTGATTTTGTTCTGTTTATTTTGCTTTCATTCATGGACTGCGTAAGTAGTGATTTTGTGTGAATAGAGAAAAGAACGCAAGAGGTTAAGTTTTTTTTTTTTTTTTTTTTTTTTTTTGGCCGATTATTTATTGCATGGCGGTGAAGGTGATTTGAACGGGATTTAACCTTTAAAGGGACGGGAGGCGTCTTACTGTAAGCGTATTTTTTTAAGGGGTCTCAAGACTCTTAGAATCGAGAAAAAATGAAAAAGAGACCATTTTCAACTTTTAATAGCTTAAAATTTATAGGGTTATAAAACACAATTTTTATTGAGATGAAAGATATAAGTACGTTCTTTCATTTTGTGTCTTTAATAAATTGCAAGGTGCAGAATTAGCGTTTACAGGGGGGGGGGGGGCTTAAACTGCCAGATATTTGACGAGCAGAAAACTGTTATAATAGCTTACGTGCACTATTGCAAAATAAAATAAACAGCAATTAGTTATTAAAATAGTCCCTCAAAATACTCAATAACTGCTATAAGTGATAAACATAAATTTAAAAAAGGGCAAAATACCTTTATTTATTTACATTTCGACACGTTTCATTGCATCAAGTGGCAACATTCTCAAGAAAATAAAATAATAAAAACATTTTTGCAAAAATTCAAAATGAAAAATTAGTAAACAAAAACAAAAACACAAATCACGCGAGGACAAAGATAATGAAATTAACTCGTGTGATTTTTGTTTTTGTTTACTAGTTTTATTTTTATCATTTTATTTCCTTGAGAATGTTGCCGTCTGCGATGCAATGAAACATGTCGAAAAGTAAATAAATAAAGGTATTTTGCCTTTTTATAAAAATTTATGTTTATCACTTCACTGTAAAACAAAAGGACTAAAAAACGGAAATACTACTGGCAATCTAGACGGCAGTACTATTTCCGTTTTTTACGGGAATTTTTACCCATAAATTACAGATAATTTTCCGTTCTTCTGATTAAAAACGGAAATTTTTCTGTAATTTATGGGTAAAAATTCACGTAAAAAAAAACGGAGATAGTACTGGCGTCTAGATTGCCAGTAGTATTTCCGTTTTTTAGTCCGATTTTTTTTTCAGTTATTGAGTATTTTGAAGTGATTTTTATATGTAGTTTATAAAATATCCTCAGTTGAAGAGCTTGGAAAAGCTTGAAAGTACTATAAGAAATTTTAAATAAAATGCATATTTTTTAACTTATAACATCTCTTTTATTATTTTAGTTACCTTTTAAGTAAAACAGTGAATTTTTTAACGTTCATATAATATATTTTATGTTCAAGGTCTATTTTCTGACACATTCATGAATTCCCTTTCTTTTGTGAATGCATGAATTTTGCAGGTATTCCCATTTCTGAAGTATGTCTGTAAAAAGAGCTATGACCGATAAACGGTTGTTTTTTATTTATTATTCTTAATTTCTGAATAAGACGTTCTGCCAATTTTAAACATTTAATAATCAAAACGAATACAGGAAAATGCGTCAAAAAAGCCAGTTTTAATTCGTGAACAAACAGCTTTAAAAAAGAATAGTGTTCAATGAGTTTTAATAGAGTTAACCTTTGATCTACTGGCGGTACTTATAAGTACCATTAAAATAACTTGTTATAAAATTCATTTAATACATCGAATTACTTGTAATACACTTTAGAATGACTTATAGTTACATTACTTTATCTTCTTCCAAAAGCATTATGGATTACACAAAACAAAACTATTTTTAAAAGGATGATTTCTTTTGCCTTTGCATGTTTTCAGCTTTCTTGGCGTTAGGTTGGGGAGGGGGGGGGGTTATGAATTCGGAAATATTTCAATATTTCTATTGTAAGAACATTCTATTTGTACATTTTCTAATTCTAAAAAATACAAAGAAAAATATTTAAAATAAAATATTTGAGTAGGGTTATAACTAGTGCACAAAATCCCTATAAATTGAAATTTAATTAATCCTTTTAAATCCTTCTAAAACCCTTCTAAAATTTATTAAATAATTATGTAAATCTTCTAATGTAGTTTAAACAATTCACGAAAAATGCTTTAGAAGTTAAAATTTTCATTAATTCATAATTCAGTACATAAAAGGTTAATGAATGACTGGATTAATTTTCTTGATTGTACGTAATTAAATTGTTTATTAAGGTTTGTTTATCATTCAGCGATCGTTTCTTTCTAACAGATGAAAGAGATTGCTCATTTCCAATAAAAAGTGGTTTCCACTATAATGGTCTGTACTACATATTTCTTTAATGTCTTGAAATATAACCACCTCAGATGTACTAAAGCATAAGCACCCAATGAAACGAGAAAAGAACCCAACTAGTGAATTAATGAACTCAAAACACTTTAACAAACTATTATGAACTTAATCGCTCTTCGTGTTAAGGACGGCTATAGTGCTACAAAGCAGTAACCTGCGAAGCACATGTTTGTAAATGAACTTTAACAGACTTTATTTTATAATTTTACATTTATAATTAATTTGTATTTATAATTTTACTAGTTGTTTAACCCGTTCTACGCACGGGAGTTCATGAATTTAATTCTAAAACCAAAATTAAAAATTACTATTCGATTTAGTAAAATATTTTTTCTACTACTGCGCACTTTTTTTAATGAAATTTAATATATCATGTTACTATGGCAGCAGACGACAAAACGATGTCTTTGGAATAAGGGAATAAATAGAATAAAAAGTTTTGTTAATGTTTGTAATAAAACGTTTGCCTTTATTTTCTTTTTTAAATTTAATAATTAAGCGCAATTAAATAATCTCTAATTATTTGCTTGTGAGCTAAAAGAATTGTTATAATACTTGCTGGAGCTATTTAGTATTGCAGCGTGGCGTACGTAATATATATATATATATATATATATATATATCACATTGGTTAAAGAACTCGCTCGATTACTGGCTGAACATTAAAAAAAAAATGCATTTATTGTGAATTTTTAATGGTTGGCAGCTGCTCTAAAGATAAATGTTTAAATTTGAAAGGAAATTGCTGTTAAATGGGTGGTTTTTTATTAATTAAAAGTTATGTTGACAGTTATTACGAAATATAATCTCCAAATGAAGGTTATAAATTAACCAAACCCAGTAAATTGCTTTTTCATCTGTCAACGTGATTTATAAAAGCAATTATAAAAAGAGGTTGTTATTCAAAACAAGGAAGTGTACAAATCTAAATAAACATTTTATATAAACATTTCATCACATATCCAAGAAATAAAGACATTTAAACATTCAATAAACTGTTTTAAATTACTATAAATCTAAATAATGTAATATTAAAATTAATGATAGTAATATCCTGTTTTTTGTTTTCAATAATGTATAATATATGTTTTTTACATTTACTTGTATTCCAGACTCTCAAAAGAAGAAATGTGGCGATTTTTATGCTGAATTAAATTTACTTTTTCTTTCTTTAAAAGTTCACTTCACATATTTTATTACAAGTCACAAAATAGCCATGTGTGCTTTAAATAACACGGAATATTATACCCTTAGCAATCGATTAGAATGAGAAGCGAATAAAAGTTGTAGATAGTATTACACTGACGATGATGGATACCAGATAGAGCACGGATACAAAAACATAAATACAAGGTAAGCCAATTTTCTCTTACCTATGCTTTGCTTTTATAATTGAGATATTAATATACAATAAACTGCGAGGAAAAACGAATTTCGCGCAAAGATATTGTTGGATAAGTTGAAATACTTCTAACAAGTTAACTATAAATTATTTCGATTCCGGATCGCTTTAGTTGTCTCGGCCGTGTTTTAATACACATGTACATAATATTTCACAATTCTGGCTTCCAAACTGTGGATTTGTATAGCATTACAGACAGACAAATTTTCATTTTTATATATTATAATATAATTGATGTTTTATAACAGCTTTACAGTGTTCAATGAGTTTAAATTGGGTTAAATTTTAATCCAGTTGAAGAGCAATGATTAGTTTTCCAATCTTCTGTCTATCAGCTCATTCTACTCAATTTCTAAGAAGAGAAATGAAATGACTTCTCAACCGATATTATCTGGACTGGTCAGTGGGATTGGCTTCTTTCGCCGTCTGCCGATACCATCTGCACAAAAGCAATCTCTGGAACTGACCGCTCCCGGGGGGAGGGGGTCAGCGGAGCGAAAGTTTGTGGATCTCCGCTTCATTAAACTGTGGAGTCTTCGGGGCTCATC
This sequence comes from Maratus speciosus, assembly GCA_963932465.1. Taxonomy (NCBI): domain Eukaryota; kingdom Metazoa; phylum Arthropoda; class Arachnida; order Araneae; family Salticidae; genus Maratus; species Maratus speciosus. The sequence continues at coordinate 5,362,439 of OZ010797.1, forward strand.
TTTGATAAAGAGAAAAGGAACCACCAAAACCATCATTCGATTACAGTTGTAAACCCGGTATACGATACAGATTAAAAATTTAAGAAATATTTATCACGTCACATATAGTTTTGTTTTATTGGCTAAACTATTCTTCCCCTACAAATGTATTTAAAATATGCCTTAAAATTAGTAAATAAATAAATAGAAATGCTTAATTCATCTTTAAAAGTTAAACTTAATCTTACACTATGTGTAAAATTACTTAAAAGATGACACAGTATTTAAAAATGTTAAATTATTTTAATACCTTAGTACTTTCAACTATAAAAACATAGTCTTCTTCAGAGGAATATAAGAAATACAACAGTTATTGACGCCTAATTTTCAAAATCCACGTAGATGGTGACGAAAGGAGTGAAAGTGGAAGTTAATTTATAGATCCGGAAACATTGGGTAAATAAAACATGGATATAGGGAAGTGGGAAATTACTCGTTTTATCATTCTTTAAGCAAACTGAGCCAAATTCTGGGTATGTTGTAGGATAAAACATCATTACAAAGAGTATTTTCTTTAGTAATAATTTCTATTTTTTCCAGAATTTGACTCAGTTTGCTTAAAGAATGATAAAACGAGTAATTTTCCACTTCCCTATATCCATGTTTTATTTACCCAATGTTTCCGGATCTATAAATTAACTTCCACTTTCACTCCTTTCGTCACCATCTACGTGGATTTTGAAAATTAGGCGTCAATAACTGTTGTATTTCTTATATTCCTCTGAAGAAGACTATGTTTTTATAGTTGAAAGTACTAAGGTATTAAAATAATTTAACATTTTTAAATACTGTGCCATCTTTTAAGTAATTTTACACACGGTGTAAGTTTAAGTTTGCCTTAAAATTGTTTGACAATGAACTACCCAACTTCCCTCGCTGATGGTAAGTCTACACAGTAAAAAATTAAACCTATTTTAGAATGTCACCCAAAATGAAACAACACCCATATTAGCTTTCGAAACTCCAATATGGGCTGTAATATACCTATTTAAGGGTATGAGACCCGTAACAGGTCTTAGATCTCTCCAAATTGGGTGAAAACGGTTACATATTCATGACACAGCTTTGCGATACCCAGTATGTGGACAGTGAACACCCAAATTGGATTACAGCTCTGCTGGTATGAGCAGCGGGCGCTGATTTGGGTAACGACTACTACCCATTTATCTTGATTCGGATAAATAGCAGCGTCACTGCGCGCCATGTTTGATTTCTTCATTTCGTCTGTGTTGTGTTTGTGTGGCGTCGTGTTTACGAGTTCGAATTCTTTGGATATTTACAGAACCCTCGCTGTACCATTACTGGATTTATTCGGGTATTTATTGAATTGTTTGTTACTTTATGTTATTGTAATGTTATTTGTATAAATGTTAACCTAACAAATTTGTTTTGTTACATTCCCATTTACACGCGTTCCACTATAAATGAAAGTGGATTTTATGAGTTCACTGCAGCATTATTGATTGTCAGCAGGGCCGAAACTAAGGAGGAGGGGGGCAGATGGGATACATTATATAACATTTACAATATAAAACAGTATTAAAAAGTCTAATATAATCTCAAAAAAATATTTTTATTTTTTATTAACTGTGTACTCTTATTTTTGCTTTAAGTGACATAGCACAGAGGAATAACAAAACTCAGACTTCTTTCTTTGTGATTGATCATGAAAAATTTTTGGTTTACTAAATTGTATATTTTCTTATAATTTACTGGCTACAGATTTTGCTTTCTTTTTTATGAAGTTTTTAATTTAGACAGGTGAAAAAAAATTGCCTGCTCCATAAAATATTAAAAATGAATGTTTTAATGCTGTTCTATATATAAATTTTCATAATTTGTAACATATTTTGTGGTGTTTTTTTTTTCTTTCTTTTTTTATAGAGCAAAAAATGACCCAAATGATATATTTGACATTGTTTTGGATGTATTTTTGTTTCATATTTTTAAAGAATAATAATTAAATCATTAAAATCTGTTTTTTAGACAAAGATTTGAAGATTACATGCAAATGTCATAAAAGATTAAAACATATAATTATATGAAAATAAGACTAGAATAAACTATAGAACTCCACAGTTTTTTAAGGTATGATTAACTGTAACTCGGTTCCATTTTAACCCTTTAGTACGCAGCTTTACATATATGCAAACAACAGTGTTTTGAATTTAATACATTTTTTTATTCGTATACACCTAATTCACACCAGAAAATTAAAGTAGCAAAATTTATTTTAATTAATAACACACATTCCGGATTTAAATAAAGTGAAATTAACCATTGAAAGTTTCTGGTGTAAAGTCAGATTCTCTGAACTACGTAATTTCTAGAACGTATTATATCATGGGAATTAAAGGGTTAAAGGTTAACTTTTATAAAATATATAATTATATAAAATAACGTATTTGGAGATATGTTTATTAAAATATTTACTAATTTGCAATATTTTAGCGTAAAACAGCCACACGACAGTAATTTTATCAGAAGTGCAACAGAAGAAAAGATTGACGTATTATATGAAAAATGCATCTCTGATTTTTTTCATTATTTTTCCTGTATTATAAACCTTTCAGAGAATCATATATAATTTTTTCGAAGCAAAATAAAAAATCGCGCATTTAAGGGTTAAGAATGGATAATGACAGAATATCCAAATATTATAATTCACATATAAAATGCCACAAAACCATGCATGAGATAAATAACAATTATGCTTTCGGCATTCGATATAGCGGTCAAAATCACCCCAATTGGTCTTTCTAATGTTAAAAGTAAATTTATTGCTTGTGGTGATAAGTATATTCTATCAAAGAAATTTTTTAACTTTTAAAATGAAAAAAAAAAAAAAAAAAAAAAAAAAAGAAAAGAAAAAAAAAATACAAATTAGTGTTTCAATTTTCTTTTAATGTGACAAATTAAAGAAATTATAAAAGCTGGTGGCATAACACATTTAATTTGATAAGTTATCTATCTCATAAGAAAGTCGTAATTTTGTTTCAAATCAAGATCTTCAGCAGAAAGATTCTAAATATGATAGAAAAAAAATTCCAAAGTTGCCGAGAAAATTATTTAATTATTTATGATTGGAATCTCATCAAAAATCGAAATTGAGCTAATTGTTTTATATTTTAAATATCAATATTTTTTTTTTTTTTTTTGGGGGGGGGGTATTATTTTAACTTTGAAATTTCAATCTTATCCCTTAATAAAAGCACTAAAATCTATGGAGTTGTATGTTAATTAACATTTAAAATAAATTCATATACATTGTATCAATCATTTGGGGTGTGTTCAAAATAATAGGTACTAAATATGCCAAGAAAAATATTTCAATTTATCCAAATTTGATGTTGAATTTATCCTAAAACAGGAATTTAAAGGCACCCAAATTGAGTATTAATGTGTCCTAAAATATATATTTAGGATTGTGCCAAATAGATGTTAGCATGACCAAATAGGTGTTAAGTATTCTCCAAAATGGGTGCTTAGTAATATTCAGACTGGGTGTTAAGATATCCAAATTGGATATTAAACACTGCCTAAAATGGATTCTGAGTGGTGTCTAAAATGTGGCTTAAGATACCCAAAATGGGTATTTAACGGTGTCTAAAATGGATACATAGTGATAACCAAAACAAGCATGGATCATGACCCAATTTGGTATAAACCCAAATTGGGTAACCTCAACCTAAGAATCTTTCAACCCAAATTGGGTTTTTTTTTTTACCTATTTTAGGTCTTATTTTTTTCTGTGTACGGGCGTGAAATGCATTCTTATATTTCAAATATTTTAACGTCTTCTTTCGGTGTACACATCTTAAATGATGTCTTTTCTTATATGTGTTCGTAATTATATAAAAACGTAGCACCTATAGTTGTCATTTGGTCCATTCGTCTGTCTGTCCATCTGTTCGTCTACACTCTAAAATTGGGAGGAGTGAAAAGTTTACTCTTTGAAAGAGTGGCAGGCATTTTCACTCTTTTTGGAGTGAATTTTGTAACAAGTAAAAATTAAATTCTAAAAATCAAAAAACCCGACTGCGCAAAAAGCGAATTAATTAATTATTTCTCACCAATGTGAAACTATTTTTTATATTACTAACTTTTTTTTTTATTTACTCGTATTGGTGACTTTTAAGTTGTGTTTAATTGTTGGTTCCTATCTGTAAACACTGTTTTGCTGAGGCCTATAGATGTCTATGAAGGTTTGTGTTACAGTTAAGCTAGAGATCCTACCAGGCCCTTATTATGGCATGGGCAAATCGGGACTTTGTCCAGGGGCCCCCAAATCCATATATTAAATCATAAAATATTTACCTTTTTTTTCTAATTCCAACTCTTGCATAAGTTGAACTCAATAAATTCATCTTAAAGAAATATAACGAGTTGCTTAAGCTCTATAAAAGAGTTTTGTTCTGTACTAAGAAAAAAGGAGTATTTTTATTAAATAAGGTACTTAATTTAGAATTGGCAGAGCTAAAAAATTTCTTCTATTTAAAATCCAAGCTGTGAAAATATTGTTTATGCATTACACATAAACATCAATGTATATGGCCATCAGTTCTAGTCTGGCCATCAGTTTAAATAATGTTGCAACAATTCGAATGGGGCCCCCTAATTTATCTTTGCCCAGGGCCCCAAATAGTCATGATCGGGGCCTGGATCCTACCTTCATAACTTTCAGGTTGTGTAATATTTAAACGGAGTTTCTGGCTGTAAAATAGTCAATGAAACATGGTCTTCACTGCAAATAAAGGAGTCTTAAAATAAGAAGAAAAACGACTGAAAAAGCATTTAAGACACGTAAATGTCTTGAGCTTAGACATAATAGGTACCTTAATTTAAGATACTTGTGTGTCTTAATGGACCGGTAGTAGAAATGAACTAATATAAAGTGTCTTAATAGGGTGAAACGTCTTAAATTAAGATATCCAATTACAGACATTCACTGCACTGTGTTATCAACGCAGCCATATTTGTTTGTTGTATGCCGTGCGCGGATCGAAAATTAATTCCCTCTATGAATGTCAAAAAATCACTGTGAAATGCGAGTAAATGAACAGTGGACAAACATTTCAGTCTCTATTGTCAAGACCTTGCAGGTGAAAATGCAATGCTCGCCCCTGAGCGCTGGATAATCCTCTGTGGAATGCAGTGCACATGTAAAAGAAACGCAATGTGGATTGAACCTCGTGGTGATTTTGAATTCAGTCTAATTGAGTTTTCTATTATAGCTGGTTACTTTAAATGGAATATATATTAATCAGTTTAGAAATCTTTGTTGGATATAAAAAAAAACTATTTCCTCCATCTAAACAAAGGAATATCCTAGAAAATGTATGCCATGAAAAGGGTAAGCGACTTTAAATTAATATTAATCCATATTTACGCTATTGTTTACTGTGGGTTTTTTTTTTCATACTATAAAATGCAATACAGTATTGTTTAACTTGGTGTTTTTACGCAGTTTTTCTTTTGATAAAAAAAAAAAAATTAATCATATTTATTTATTTATTTTTGTGTAAAAAAATAATGGTATCGTTTTTAACTATATGTATTAATTGCAAAAGTCGTAAACATTTATTTTGTTGTTGAAACACACGGAATTAAGTAAGCTTTTTTTTTTTTCTTTCCAATGGAAACATGAATGAATTAACGTATAAATTTTTGACAACTTTAATTATTAAATGCTCTTAAATGTTAAATTGAAGCAAAAAGACATGCAATGTTTTCAGATTTTTCTAATTATCTGATGGAAAATATTTATATATGAACGGTGAATTTAATAATAATTTAAAATAATGTGTAAAATTATTTAAAATATTTACTCCTGTTTAACAATAATATTATTAACTATTGTATCATAAAATGATTTCTTAAGTGATTTTAATATTTTACAGCAAGATAATTTTGAATAATAAAATCATACGTAAATGACGATGTTAATTTCACCTCACACACACACACACACAAAATAAATAAATAAAAATAAATAATAATAACAATAATAATAAATAAACAAACAGTTTTATCAGAAATTTTAAATATGCTTCAAATGTTTGTTTATGAAAATGTGCCCGGATTTATGTTTGTGTACATTTTCCTTGAATTATAAATGAAATATAAAAACTTGTTATGATTTACCTTATGAAGCATAGACAAATTTCATAAAGAGGAGGGGGGGATTTGTCGATTGGAAAATAAGATTATATTTATTTTGTCTACAATGTTGAAGGGGTAGGGAATTTCGTTTTTTAATTATATTGAATCTATGAAAAAATAACATAAATAATAATCCCAGATATGGTTTGTATGTATGTCTAATAATTTAAATTGACTAAATGATTAATAAACTTCTTCGATTATTTTCTAAAGTAAACAAAGAAAAATTAATATTTTTAAATGGATTAATGTATCTTGGCATCGAATCTGTTGAATGTAAAAAAAATATATATATAATAATAATTATTATAAAAAATACATAAATAAATAATGCAGTCTCTTGCAGTCTTCCATAATTGGCAAACATTTATTTTGCTTTGTAGCTTGTAAGTTTAAGTTTTAGCTTGCTGTCAATGAGACAGCGTAAATAAGAGAAAAAAAAATCTTCTAAGATGCTTCGAGTGTCTTAAAAGGCCTTATTTTACATGTCCAAATGTCTAAAAAATGGCGGCTTTTTAAGACATTTCAAGTGTTTTAAAAATGGCGGCGTTTTAAGACGTTTCAATGTGTTAACTTCAGATGCAATAGGTGTCTTAAAAAGTAAGACACGTTTTTTTCACTTAAAATGTGACCATCCACTTAAGACACTTTTTAAACTGAATTTCAGACGTTTGCGTTTATAGTGTTCATTTTGAAAGAACTATCCAATGATAGGCCACTCAATAGAGTGCGTAATTTTTTTTTTTCGTCTCTACCACCATTTTACATTTTACGGCCGCCATTTCGAACTTATAAAAACAAAACCTTGCCTATAACCATTGGACGGTTAAGACGAATCGATAGAGACCTCATTCATTAAAATCCATCCTGCCGTTGGGATGTTTCGAGGGTACAAAGAAATCCACTTACACAGATACGCGTGAAACACCCTTCTTGACAGTCGGGTAAAAATGCACCTATTAAAGAGTGGAATCTTCCACTTCCTAGAAAGAAGTGAAATATTTCGCTCCATTGTCGAGAGTGAAACAGATCACTCCGTTGTCGAGAGTGAAATATCTCATTCCGTTGACGAGAGTGAAAGTCTGGCATGATACACTTTAAAAATTTTCCGTTCAAGTTTAAACCAATATATCTTCTAATATATATAAAGAGCAGTGTAACGCATCTGAGATCGTACCCATCGATCTTACCGGTCTCCGATAAGATGGAGCCACGTTAGGCTTAATTACGATTTGAGATGTGTAAGAGAAAATTTATCTGCCTAAATACAAATCTTTTCTACCTGAAATCCTTTCTGTTCAACATAATTTATTCAAAACTAACAAAATTTGAATGATTTGCGCAGTTGAAAAACAATTTCAGAACTCGAGTTAAAAGCATACGTTAGCGCAAAACGTCAACAAACGGTAGCGAGCACTTGATTCATTAAAAAAAACTTAAACCATGGAGGTATACTTCTCTCGGCGCAAACAACTTCTGTAAACAAATTAACTATGTTCTCCCGATCTGGGAGAAGAACAGATCCACGCTCCCTCCCGCACTAGAGAAACACGTTCTCAACAAGGTCGAAACGGTTCCAAAACTTCGGTTCTTTGGCGGTCGTTTTCAAAGTGAAAATGGCAAAAAGCTTCGTTGGAAGGAATGAAAAAGGATACCCATTGCTATTTTTATTCACAGGTAAGTTTTATGAATGCTTTTCACTCTTTCCTAAAACTCTTAATTTTTCAGATATTTATGTAGTTTTTAAGAGTTGTAACACAAAGAAGAAAAAATTGTTAATGCCTGTTTTTAATTGCAATGACTTTAATATATGCCTGTCTAAAGTTTAGCTCAATATTCCGAGAAATGTTCGTTATTTATTTATTTACTAAAAAAATTAGTTGTGTTATACTTAAGAATAACTGATACACTGTAAACTGAAATGTCTGAAATTCAGACACTTAAGTGTCTGAAACGTAGTGTTCAATTTTCAGACGTTTTAAAATGTCTGAAAATTTTCAGACACTTTTTGCGTCTGAATTTCAAACACATAAGTGACTGAAACTGGAGTGTTCGATTTTCAGACGTTTTAAAGTGTCTTAAAATTTTTAGACACTTCTTGCGTCTGAATTTCAGACATTTCAAGTGTCTTAATTGCGGCCATCTTTGAGCCCTTTTTTTTTTTGCCAATATGAAGCCATCTTTGACAACTTTTTTTTCTAAGTCATATACGCAGCCATATTTGACCACATTGAATCATTTTTTATAAATGAGAATAATTTGTTACCATAAAGCAGAGCTAATTGCAGCGTGGTAAAACTAGGATGCTTCTCTGTCCCCTGATTTTAGGGTACCCCAAATTGGGTACAAAATTTTTATAAAGCTGATATTTTATATCAGTTTTGACTTTATTATGATCGTAATCAGTATTTTGTAGTCTTAGAATAGGATAATATCTATAAATATATTCACCTAAATATGTATTTATGCGATTTCATATATGCCCTACGGCATCAAAAATGTTTATTAAATTAATTCCAGTCCAAAGACCTAGTATTTTTTCGCCCCCCCCCCCCCCCCCCCCACCACCACCACCTTCATATATTGCTACAAAAAAAAAAAAAAAATTAAGACTGCTCGATGCCATCAAATACATATTTGAATAAATATATCCTTTTCTTTAACCTAATCATATTCTAAAAGTACAAAATATTTATTAAAATAAGTATAAGATCAAAACAAATTTAAAATATCAGCTTTATGGAAATTTCATACCAAATTTGTGGGCCCATAAAGCTAACGTCCCATAGAAAAAGCCCAGTTTGTCCATGCTGCAATCAGCTCTGCTTTATGGTAACAAATTATTCCCATTTATAAGAAATGATTCACTTCTTCGGAAAGAATTCCATCCCTGCTTTGTTGCACAATTTTTTTCTATTTAAATTAGATATTCTCAGTCAATTAGTTTAAGCATTTTTTGGATTTTTATTTCTGTGTTAAATAAAATCTAGCACTAGATTTCACAAAATTATCAGCATATGAGATCCGAACATTAAAAAAAAAATTGAGCACGAAACACTTACTTTTCTTTATCCCCCTTCGTTTTTATTATTATACTATTTATCATTACCAAGAAATGCTTAAACATTTGACAACCGCACATCGGCGCCTGAGACGAGCAGTAGTTATAAGATTCTGGATGGACTTCATGTTTATTTGGCTCTTTTCAAACGATAAATAATATAGTAAATATCAATGGACACAGAAATCCTTCATTATGATTTGAGTACCCTTCATTTCTGCTCCCCACGTTGCTTGCGATCACACAAGCGGTATCAGTCGCAAAAGCGATTTCTTATCCACATGATTGGAACAGTCGTCGAAGAAAAAATAAACACCTCCTACTAACTCTGCAACTAGAAGACAATAATAGAAGTAAGTTACTGGTACCAATCGTCTGGAAATAAAGTCTACTTTTAAATGATGTATTTAAAATTTGCATAGGGCCATCTACAAATCAAAAATTAGACCAAACTTTTTTTTTTTTTTTTTTTTTCAATGGATGCACTCAATTTTGTCACTATACTTTAAATCTTCGGTTCAAACTATGCCTAGAAACGAAATTTCTAGTCATTTGAATGATAAGTTTTTGAATTATAAGCATTCAAAATTTAGAGCTTCTAATGTTAAATTGCATTTTCATATTTTTATTAATATCTCCTGAAATTATAATCCTAATATGATAATTTTGTATGTGGTTATAATACTAAAAATCCTAAACATATATAAAAACATTGAATTCATAAAATTGCATACCAAATTTGGGGCCACAAGCGGATCAGTTTCCATGTTTTAATCAGGGCCTGCTTCTAGAAGAAACACTATCCCGCTTTATATTTTTCTAAATAGAGCTGTCCGCTATTCGGGAGTGACCGGTTATAGAAGTTTTACTGTATGCTTCAGTAATAACGGACATTCTCGAATAGCAGACACCTATATAGCGATCACTTTTTTCAATCCACAACATTTGTGGATTGAAAAGCAGATTAATAATATATTGAAGCATATTTTGTGTAATTTGTACTCGGTATGCTGGGTATTTGTACACTCTGGACTTTTTTTACATATGAAAATAAAACCTCTAAATAGCGGGCAAATTCTACGGTCCTTGGGTATCTGCTATTGAGAGGTTTTATTTAATATATACAGTTATAAATATATTCTAAAAAAGTTAGAATTTTTTTTTTGACAGTATAGGAAATGTTGTTCTAATAAGTTCCAGTACCAGCGGCTTACATTCATTACCCACCCCCCCTCTTCCCCCTATTACATATACAGCAACAAAAATTTAAACACATTGATGACTTAATATATATATATATATATATATATATATATATATGAACATGTAAATATATGTTTGGATAAATATATCCTTTGTCATTAACTTCATCCTAATCTAAAAGTATGCAATATAATATATAATAAGTACAATAAATTGCTTTGCGCAAATGGATGCATTCTCCGATGATAATAAAAAATAATCCTATAAAAAATCAGAATAATTTTGACGTTGAAAGTTAGAAAATTTCCGTGTCTTAAAATTTAAATATGTTATACAGATGAAACACAGGAAATACATATAAATGTAGTTATTTTACTTTGAACAAGTTTCCATAGTCTAAAAAAAATTCTTTCATCGTACAATTAAATACTGCAGAAATTTCGAACTTTTTAATAAAGCGTTACAAAGGAACAATTTAAAATGTATTTATAAAACATTAAAAATTTCACGATAACTCCAATTCTGATGCTTTTATAATTATTTTTCAAGTTTTATGCCAACCACTTGAAGCAAAAACGTTCATAGCATTTCCTATACATAAATTTAATTTTGTTACATGAAAACATTAATTTCGAAAATGTAAAAGAATTAAATGATCTATCATTAAACATAAAAATTCATATACGAAATCATGTTAATATTATCTGTAACTAGAAATTACAACGGAAGGGTTTATTAATAACAATATCATTTAATAATTTGATCTTTTTAATTATATTTTGCCATGTAGGCAATTTCTTTTGCATATAGTATATGGTAATCACCAGAGCTACTAAGCTATCTTTAAAAAGTTAAACATATATATATGTTTAATAACATGCAAGAGAAATAACATCTAATTTCAAAACTTATTTTGCATTAAAAATACATATTTAATTGTTATTTCTGTATCTTTTATAAAAATGAACAAACGATGAAAAAAAATCCCCCCAATTTTATGTGAAAAATACAGTAAAATATGAAAATAAAGTCTTTTTTTCCGTTCTAAATCTGTAATTTCTTTTTAACTATCAATAAATCAATATTTATAAATTTTTCAATATCTGAAGTTGTACAAAACTTAAATATAATTTTAAGCAATTAAACAAAGTAAATAATGATTTATTTCCTTACTTATTTTATTGTAAATCATTATATAGCTATTATAGAAAAATATTTTTAATAAAATTAACTATTAAAAAAATGGCATTATATTAAATATTTACTGACATTTTTATAGTCAGATTAATAGCTTGTATCCACAACAAAAACTATAAAGTGCTGCAACTGCTTTTTTTTTTTTTTTTTTTTTTTGGACAAAAATATAATACTAAAAATGTTGACAAATTTGGGTGTCAATGTACACAAGCAATAACTTTTAATGCTTAAGCAATGATTTAAGCAATGATGATATTATTTTATATGAAAAACATTTATTTATAAATCGAATGCTTTAAGAATTATCAAGCAAGTTAGTTAATTAATCCTGAAAATGAAATAAATTTAGTCGAAAATAATAAAAAACACTGTCATACTGAAAAATATTTATTCTATATAGAAAGATACAAATATGATAAACACATGTATTCTTTAAAAAGTGATTTAAATAATTAATATTACATAATTAATATTGTTCAAGGAAAATTTCTATTTCCAAATAAAAATTATATTTTTGTAAATAATCACATTCTTACCTTTTTAGTATTTCCTTAAATGTAATAAAGTAAATCCATGTAATATAAACGGTAACACAAAAATATAGACACTTTCTTCTTACATATTTCACTAAATATTCAGATGAATGCTGACAATTGAAAAACATATAACGAAGACATTTTTTTTTTCATTATTCAACATATTTTTTTCATAATGATATAATTTAATATAATGCACAATTTAATTCAATTCGCTTTTTCGAATCACATTTCACACGCACTTTCTTATTCTCCAATCTCTCAAGAACAATTATTGAAATTCCAAAAATGCACTTTATAAGCTGTGTATTAGTAAGCTGCATATACATCTATGTGGATGGCACATTACTCAACGTATCATTTTTATAATAATCGCATATATTACTCCATAAATGAACTATTCCAAAAAACTGTTCCAGCTATGTATATGACACAGTCACAGAATATAAATTATGTTACACATAAAAAAATTGCGGGCAACTTTGTTAAACAGGGAACTACCTCATTGAAAGAACCGTTTTAACGCGCCAGTTGCCAACGGACGTATTCGAACAAAGAGAAATAGGCGAAATCAGCATTTTAATTACCACTGCAGTCGCTGATCTCAGCCTACTGTTTATAAACCGTTATAAAGGGCTTGATGAGCTCATTTGAACTTTTTATCAGCGAGAAATAAATCATTGAATAAGAAGAAATAAGAAAAGTTTTATTTTCTTTATTAGGTATTTTTCTTAATGTGTTACATTTATTTGAGTATAGTTTTTGCAGTTTTTTTATTTTCAGACATATAGAAAACATACTTTAAATAAAGATTTTATTGTAAAACTAGAAAATAACATATCGAATTTTCGGTCGTCATGAAGAGAGCAATTGTCCATTCCTGAAATTTAATTAATTATATTTTCTATACGTTTGATTATTTAAAAAATACTTTTTTCTCTTCCAAATAGCAATATATTAATTAAACGCTAAGAGAAAATGCTGCTAAGAATTTTTCTCCAGAGGAGCCCCTGTCCCCCCCCCCCCCCTTAACTTTTCGTAGAAGACGATTTTAATTCTGTTCTTCTGTTAGTGTTCATATAGATCAAATTTATCTTAAATGAGGAGGGGCAGTTCAAAAAAAAAAAAAAAAAAAAAAGACAGAGAGAGGAGAGAGAAAAAGAAATCAGTTCTCCATTGTGAAAAATATCGTTAGAAACTTATTTTTAAACGATTAATATTTCTTAATTTTTAAATTTCTTAAAAATTGTCTTACACGAGGATTTCTGGTATAAATTCTTAGTTTAGCCTACTTCATGTTTATATTCTGCATTTTACAAAAGCGGCCTGGGCTGTGGACCCCAGGCATATACAGTGAAATCTCTCTGTGCGACCACCTCCATTAAGCGACCACCTCTCTGAACGACCATTTTTTCATGGAACGAAATTTATTCCCACAGGCTCAATACTAATTTTACCTCCATTCAGAGACCATCCCAGTTGAACCCCCTCCATGAGCGACCCATTTCTTTGAAGAAAATGAAACAAATCCCGTTTTTTCCTGGTCGCTTGAAGAAGGTTTTATTAGAAAAATAGTTCCGGAGTGCGCATTATTCATCAAACTTCTAAACTAAGTTTAGATTTTTTTTTTATTATTCCGGTAACTTTTAAATATTTAAACCCCTTTGTGCCTTTTTAGGTAATAAATTGAACTCTGATGACAAATTAAGAATGATGGTCGATAAACTCCCCTGCCCTATTTTGTCGGGAAACTCTCAAAGAAATACATAATTTAATCAAATCGTCTTTATTTGTTCCCGTCAAAAAAAAAAAAAAAAAAAAAGAAAAAAAAACGCATTTATTGACTGGACTTCGAAAAGACTTGGAAACAAAAGTTATAAAATATAAAACCTTAAAATCAAAGCAAACGTCAATGTATTCATTTTTTAAGCTCTGCGGTAATTAATTTATATAATTAACTTTTGTTTTGATATTTAAATTTTTATAGTTTCTTTTACTAACGTGAAAAATAAATTTTAGTAGCATTAATTGTTACCTTTTTTCAAAAATTAAAATCTAGATTTAAACATGACCTCCATTAAGAGACCACCTCTCGGAGCGATCACTTTTCATTGGAACGAACGTGGTCGCTTTAGGGAGGTTTTACTGTATGTTCTAAAATCTTGCTCCTCAGTACGTTTCTTTCTCCCTCTACTCATAACTCTTAGTATTTAGGTGAGCGATTCTCCCTGTATACGATCATGATAACAAGTAATTTTTGGAAAACTTTATATTTTGTGAAAAGCAATTATTTTATTATTTATTGCGCCAAAAATAACTTAGCTCCAAACCTTAGTAAGCGAACTTTTCTAATTTTCTCAGATGTCCCATGATTTCTTCATTTATAAATAAATACTAAATTAAATGGATGAAAGAGTATTTTAAATATCTTTCATCCATTCGGAAATATTTTCTGATAGCGCTGATATACATATTGCAATACAATTTTACGTACAGTCATCACTCATATGATACAATTGTATCGCATTCAGACAGTTAAGTGTCTGAATTTCTAAATGTCTTAATTTCAGACATGTCACTATTATTCAGACATTTTTCTCCGTTCATTTATAACATGGTCATAGTAAGACACTTATGTGTCTTAAATTTAGACATCTATGATGTCTGAAATTTCACATTTAGACACTTAAATGTCTGAATTACTTTTTGAGTCACATATGTGTCTGAATTTAAGACGCCTCCATTTGCAATGTAGTCAGTCAGGAGAGTGTAAACAAAAATAATAAGATGATCGACTTCGCTTTCTAAATTTTTCATCGATTTCTGATAGCAAAAAAAAAAAAAACGAGGGGGGCGGGGGAGGGAGTTTACAATATCAGCAGAATGTCTTACGTGTATTTAAAAATAATTTAATGTGAAAGAATGAAATTTAAATAAATAACCATGAATATTATTTTAAATATTTATTTTAGCATAAAATATTATTTATTTATATATTGCATTTAGACTATTATTTTTATATATATTTTTCATATAATAAAGATACATTTATGTGACTGATAAAACTAAAGTTTGAAAAGGTATATATTTAAAGACAGTCAAATTCATTTAAATAAGTTGAAAAGGGAGCAGCTAATTTTAGTTTGAATATTTTTTAATGTAACATCTTTTTCGAGTAAAAAACATTTTGTACAGTTATTAAAAATAGGCATTAACCATGTTTGATTCTTCTTTGTATTACAAAAATTTAAAAACTACATAGATATATAAAAAAAATTAAGCCTACGAAACACTAAAAGGCATTTATAAAACTTATCCTTGAATAAAAATTGCTTTCGTCTTTCGCTTACAAGTTTTATTGGCATATTTAAAACACACTGAGACTTTTATTTCTTTAATTTTTTTTTTTTTTTTTTTTGAAGGACGGGGTGGCGGGGGGGGGGGGGCGATAAAAATACAGTTTCAAAGTGTTATTTAAAAAAAATTATTAATTATTATTAGTATTATTTCAATAGTTGCAGCACAGGAGACTTTTTTTAAAACTCATAGCTTTATTGCATATTTGTTAATTTTTTTGTTTTATTAAAGGATCTTAATGTTGTTATGGTATAATAGCCGGAAAGCCTGGTTTACCCAGAAGTATTGCAAATGCTAATAGTGTGTTTATTAGAACACAAACTAGCCGAACTTTGCTCATCTGAACGCTTCCATATTGTCAATTATTTTTATCAGTTTTTTTCAAATTTTAAGTGAAAAACACAATTTTTACCCACCGTCCTAGGGCGGGCATTTACACTAGTGAAGTAAAATAATGAAAAGCACTAAATATGTCACTTCTTTATTTTCAAAAACTCCATTTCATAAATGTAACCTTGGAAATTATACTGATTTGGTATTAAAGCGTACTCCTTTTCAAGAGTGAATATTCACTCTAAGCAGGAGTGAGTATTGTATGGATTGGTATTACTCATCAGCCAGTCAGAACAGTCTTGCCTACGACGCTTTTTTTTTTAAGATAAGAGAAAGACGTCCGCTATTTTAGGAATAAAATATAGGGATATTATTAAAGTGATTATTTATGGAACTTTTTATTTTCATATAAAATTAAATGTAATTAATTCATAAAGAATACAGAATGTTTTGTTTTCTTGAATGAACTATTTTCCCCCTATCAATGTATTTAGAATATGCCTTTAAAACGGTTAGAGAATGAACTGTCCAACTTCCCTCGCTGATGGTAAGTCTATGGGCATGAAATGTAATCTTATATTTCAAATGTCCCCTCAAGAAATTAATATTTGTAACTTTTTCATCCTGTGTACTCGTCTTAACCCTTTACTGCACAATGTGCCATATTTGGTACATACCTAAAAACGTTATACTTTTTATTATGTCTCATGAATTTGGCCAATAGGATCTCTGTCCCTGCTCAGAAATAATCCAAAGAATGGATTAACACTTATTTTGTTCATGCAAGATGGCTGCACTAGACAAAAAATTAGAATTTGTTCTTTGGAAACAAAAGAAATGTCCATCAAGCTTTTAAGGTAAGATTTACATTCATTATTTTTACTGAATACTTAAAAATATTAACCCTTAAATGCCTGGTGTTGCTTTTCGGCAACATACCCAATTTAGGCTCTAAAATACTATTAAAATAATATTGAAGCTATAATGCCTAATGATGCCAATAAAATACATTCTGAAAATATTATTAAATCGGGTTTCACCATGTAGATGGCAACACTTGTGCTGTTTAAGATTAAAGATAGATTCATTTTTTTCAATTGTTGCCAGTTGTTCTTTTTGTTTTGTTTGGAAGCTTGCGAATTACCCTATTTTGTACTGCAGTGAGCAAGTAAAATTTATTTCTTATTATAGTTCCTAAAATTCTTGTTTGTTTAATATTATAGAATTTTATAAAGGAAAATTATTTTTTCAATTGAAGACCAGTATTGCCGATTAGTAACAAACTGTTTTTTAGCCGTAAACCATACTTTAAAAAAAAAAATGATTTTTTTAAAGTATTTTTCCAATGATTTATTTAAAAAATGAAAACCGAAAAACATTATTACAATGATTTTTGAAAAATCAAGCATTTAAGGGTTAATACAAAAAAAGTTGCAGAGTGTTAAGCAGATAAAATTAATTAATTTCGGCTCATCTAGTTTCAAAATAAAGCTATACAATATTTTAAAACCCTAGTTGTGTACGTAGCACACACGCCATAAAATATTAAATTTTAGCTGAAAATTAGAAATTTGAATTTTTTTTACTATTTTTCCCATTATTAGACCAATATATAGATTTCAAATATTTTCTTCATGAAAATAGAAAATTTCGTGCAGTAAACGGTTATAGGATGTCTCTTTTTAGGAGCATTCGTAATTATATAAATACGTAGCAACTAGAGTCGTCATCTGGTCCGTCCGTCTGTGTGTTAGTAGGACCGCATATAACAGCGCAGAAACTACGGAGAAGAATTGTTCTCATAGAATCATTGTATAATTTTGTCGAGTCATTTCAAATTTTATGAAAATCTAATCAAAACTTTAAAATATGTTAATAAAAGTTTTCTTCATTCTATTCAATCCTATCCTACGTTATGAATTCCATGCCATCCCATGATAGGTCATGATGCTATGTTGCCATGGCGATGAAGAACTATCTAAGAGGGAGTCCTATTATTTCTATAGGACTGAATTTAATCCATAGATATGTAGGAGAAATATAAGAAATATAGAATCATAATAAATATTGTTTTCATACAATTTTGCATAAGAGTGCAACAGCTATTGCACCAACATCTGAATATTTATCTAATTATAGTACGAACGCACCCTATTATCCACGTTTGACTAACAATTTCCGATTTGATCTCCTGCCTAGCGGTGTCCAGAAATTCGCTTCGAAAAGCCGTTTTATAACAGTATTTTCGGATGGATCTGTTGCGTTTACCAAAAAATGAGAGTCTTACGATGGCCTCGTTTCTGAATAACAACACCTGTCTATTTCATGCGTTTGAGAACAAAAATGAATAAAAAAAGTATGCCATAAAGTAGTCCTTTTGGATTTGAGAACAACTTAATAGGACGGTGGACATTAAAGCTTTTTTTAAAACTAGCCGCCCTTGGCGACCCTTTTGGTTTCCCTTAAGAGGCTACTTCAGCCAGACGAAAAGACCCGTTCGGTAATGCTAATCCTATGGAAGACATTCATAATGATATCTCGGTTGCATTTCAATATTTTTAAATTATTTCTTTTGCATTGAATAGCTGAGATCGACCTGTATGCAGGCCGTTTTTTACTTTTTCGATTTTCATTACAGATTTTTTTTTTTTTATGAGGATGTTTTCACTTTCGAAACCGGTTCCGAAAACGAAAGTGTCCCCATAAAAAATATCTCTAAACAAAATGGAAAAAGTAAAAAACAACCTTTGTACAGATTAATCTCAGCTGTCTAATGCAAAAAACAAAAAACAAAAAACAAAAAAAATAAATAAAAATAAAAATAAAAATAAATAAATAAAAAATATTAAAATGCAACTGAGCTATCTTTATAAATTTCTCTTCCATAGGATTAGCATTAACGAACGGGTCTTTTCGCCTGACTGAAGTAGCCTCTTAAAATTTAAGTTTGGGAAAGCATCCTAAGCATTCTATCATGTTACTTTTATTCATCATTTAATTCACTTGGACTCCCTTAAATATAACTAATAGAATCCCTTAAGCTAATACAATGGAACCCGGTTAAGACGCTCACGGTTAATACGCAATCCCGCTTAATACGCGAGTTTTTTCCTGCCCCTTGAACATCACCCATAATACTAATGCAAAAATATCACGTTTAACACGCGAACGGTTATTACGCGATCTCGCTCAATACGCGATGAATTTTAAGTTCTTTGGAGCAAAAAATCACGTTTAAGACGCGAATTCATTAATCAAGATGCGAATTTCTTCTCTCTTATCCAAGTAGTTTTGCGAATTTAGCAGATTTTTTTTTTTTTTTTTTTTTTTTCATGCAGGCAAAAAACACTTTTTACGAATAGTATTATTCACTTTATTTAATAAAAGATTAATTAAGTCGAACATTCTTAATCAAAAATAGTGGCAGATGTTTGAATAGAAAAAACATCCTCTAAATTAACAACACTGGAATTCGACCTAACATTCTTTTGTCTTTCGCATCGTGTATGTTTTTACTGTAGTATAGAGAGATAAGCCAATTCAAAATGCTCATCAATGCTCAAAATGCTCAATTACATCATAAAAATTATTACGATTAACGATGTTTATACTTATTGTTAGTGAGTTTTAAATGTACGTACATCACAACTATGTTTTATAATGCATATTAGTGGTAAAACAAAGAAACTCGTAAAGATTAAAAAAAGCACGACTGCGGTTTTATAATTCTTTTATGTTTTTCCTACTTTTTGCTATGCTAACAATATTTTATGTACAAAGATGAAAAACGACTGTTTTCTTATGCTAAAAAGTAGGCCGGATTATAATGATATTCATTATGACAGGTGCTAAATGCGATTTTAACAACTGGAATGTACTTATAAGATTTAATATTTTTTTCTTTATGTTAAAAAAAAGTCCTTCCGGCCAGTGCCGGGAGGAAGAGGTAGCTTTCATATTCCTTATTTTTAAAAAGCCAACTTATATTATTCAAACACACGAAGCTCAATTAAGTGGAAACCGAATGTAGGAGATTCAATACTAATTTTTATCAATACTAAATCATTATGAATGAGAATTTCACGAAATTAGTCAGCTTTATCCAAGCTGCTTTTATTTAAAGTCACTTATATTTGGCTGCCAAATTCGGCGATTTCTTAAAGTGCCTGCCATTTTAAGACAACATGGTAGATGAGGCTAACCAGTGAACTTGGTCGAGACCTTAGTAATTGCTGTGCACATGCTAACTCATATCGGAATCGGTTGATATATACGAGTGCTGTTGCATGCAAAAAATCAGATTTTTCAAAATGTCACCCACTTTAGAAATTGAAACTGCTATATCTGAGCCATTTTTTAAGTTAAAGACAAACAAAAAATGCTACTGAATCCTTATATCAAGGCCAAATACTTAAGAAAGAAACATTTTTCAATTTCTAATTTTTTTGCACCTCACATTAAATATAATTTTTTTTTTAATTTAATGGCCGCCATTTTGAAACAAGATGGCTGATGAATCTGGCCAGCGAACTTGGTCGAGATATTGATGTATACTATCCACATGCCTTTTTCCATCGAAATAGGCGAATACGTGTGGTATCGCGTGACAAATACAAGATCGTTTAAAAGTGTTAGCCATGATAGAAATTCAAAGTGCTATAATTCAACCACTTTTTAAGATATAAACAAAAGAACCAATTTTCAGAAACAAAAACTGCTCCAGAATCTTTGTATCAAGGCCAAACACATAAAAAAAAATCTTTATCATTTTCCAATTTTTTAATACCTCATTTTAAATTTTAAATTACATTTTTTTTAAAAAATGGCAACCCTTTTGAAACAAGATGGCGAGTGAAGCTGGCCAACGAACTCGGTCGAGACACTGGTATGTACTATGTACAGACCAAGTTACATTCAAATCGGTTCATAAATACGCCTGTTAACGCGTGACAAATATCAGGTCGTTTTAAAATGTCAGCCACAATAGAAATTCAAAATGTTATAACTCAGCCATTTTTTTAGATGTAGACGAAACAAAACCTGTTCCGGAATCTTTGTATTAAGGTCAAACACGTACAAAAAAAATCTTTTTCATTTTCCAATTTTTTGGTATCTCATTTTAAATTTGATTTTTTTTAAATTTTTTTAAATTGCCACCATTTTGAAACAAGATGGCGAATGAAGCTGGTCAACGAACTCGGTTGAGTTATTTGTGTGTACTATGTACACACCAAGGTACATCCAAATCGGTTCATAAATACGTCTGTTATCACACTGCAAATAGAGGCGTCTTAAATTCAGACACATATGTGACTGAAAAAGTATTTCAGACACTTAAGTGTCTGAATATGAAATTTCAGACATCATAGATGTCTAAATTTAAGACACGTAGGTGTCTTACTGTGATCATGGTATAGATGAACTAAATAAAGTGTCTTAAAAATGATAATACGTCTGAAATTAAGACATTTAGAAATCAGACACTTAAGTGTCTGAATGTAATACAATTGTATCATATGTATGATGACTGTATATACAATTGCAATATAAATGTAAGCAGAATTAGAAAACGCTTTCTAATGGTTGAAAGACGTTTAAAATTCCATGCATTAAATTTGGTATTACTTTATAAAACAAGCGACGTGATTAGACCATGGGGCGTTTGTCAAAATTGCAATACTAGTTCGTTTACTAAGTTTTGGAACTAAGTTATTTTTAGTGCAATAAAGTAATTAACGAATTGCCTTTCACAAAATATAAAGTTCTCCAAATAATTGTATTAAAATAACGTACCAGCTAGGCACCACCCCCTCCCCCCGACACACATGCTCACCTAATGGCTTAGCGTAGGTTTTTGTGCACCAGAAGCAATTTAAAATACTGCGACCCTACCTTAGTGGCTATTATAGTTTCATGCTATAATTTTTATGCAACAGTTGCTGCCCGCCTTAACTAGTTTCTATCGGGGTAATTCTCCTCTGCTTCCCATATGCTAAGTCAATGTCCCTTAATAAAAATCTTCTGCCATATTTACACATTACTGTTTTATAATTAGATAATAAAAAGGATGGTATAAAGAGTCGCTATATTAAAATAATCCCTGGATTTACTAAGTTTAATTTGAAATGTAGCAATTTATTACTAATTTATTAAAATTTGATAAGTTATTTGAAAGTTTGACGACAAAATATTTATTTTATGCCTTTGTCTGAAAGCGTCCTAACTGTAATAATTATATCTTATAATAGATAATTGTAACGCATTAAAAAATATACTAATGAAGAAAAAAAAATTGTATTCGTTATTCCTACATTATTTTATTTCCCGATGATAAAAATCAACTGAAATTCATTCTGCAAATCAGGACCGAGTTTGAGCTGCCAGTCTCTCAGCCAACGATTGCGTCATTAACGGAAATAATGGGCGCGGAAAAATATGCTGACAGGGTATTTCTATTGTGAAGATGTGTCTAATGTAAGATTGTTGGCCGATTAATATTTCAAGTGACGGTGATTTTAAACGACCATTAGCTTTGTGATAAGCTCCTGATTTCTTTAGTTAAATGCAGTTTTCTTTAGTTGTGCAGTGCTTGACAGAAATATTATTACAATATTGAAACACCATGTATTTTTAATATTTCAAGTGACGGTGATTTTAAACGACCATTAGCTTTGTGATAAGCTCCTGATTTCTTTAGTTAAATGCAGTTTTCTTTAGTTGTGCAGTGCTTGACAGAAATATTATTACAATATTGAAACACCATGTATTTTTAATATTTCAAGTGACGGTGATTTTAAACGACCATTAGCTTTGTGATAAGCTCCTGATTTCTTTAGTTAAATGCAGTTTTCTTTAGTTGTGCAGTGCTTGACAGAAATATTATTACAATATTGAAACACCATGTATTTGGATGTACACTACGTATTACGTTCTTCTTAAAGAAAGAAATGTCTAGTTATTTTTGACTGTGTGTTCAGAAATGCATGCGGATTTTTAAATCTCGCATTCGTAATGATTTTTATTATGTAGCGCATTAAAAAAATATGTTGTATCACAATAGAAGTATGCAGTATCAAGAATATATTTAAAGTGCATATAACTTTTTTAAAAATAGTGTTTTATCGCTACTTCGTGAAATACTTTATTTCATGTTTGTAAAAATGGATTACACTGGTAAAAGGTAAGAAATAACCCTTTTGTACGATTATGTGAACTCTATTTCAAGCTGAAATTTTATAGGAAAATAGTGACTTTTATTAGATAATTAAACATATAATGCTATTTAAAATCTAAATTATATTTATTTTAATAATTTGCATATTTGGTTCTTTTTTACATCCAATAAAATTAGTTTGGTTTTAAAAGGCTTGTGTGTTCATTTGTGTGTTTTCAATAAATGCATATCATTTTCAAAATAATGAATTTGTTTAATATTTCTTTAGACCTCTATTTTATAAATAAATATTTTGTAGTCCAGAAGTAATTTTCCCTGCTTGTTATTAAAAAAACAATGCATATATTTAGATATTAATGTTTCCTAAATAGCTTGATCAAATTGCAATTATCATTTAATCTATATAAACAAATGCCCATACATAAATAAAAAGAATCTAATTTCAAATGATATTTCATTATTAAGTTCTTTTTTTTCAACTTTCAATACTTTATATTATACTTAATTTTACATATTAATTTTCATTTTTTGCAACAATGACAAGAGTATCATTTCATTTCATTCTCTTACAGAGTATATTTTCGAAGTAAATGTTTCAATATTATCAAATTTAATCTTATATATGATTTATTCCAAGCTGTGCTAAAAAATTATTTTAAAAAATAAAGTTGAATAAAATCCTATTGAAAAATGTGCTGATATTTAATATTTTGGGAAGGTAATGAGGTTTGAAAATATAAATATTCTTATAATTATGTTTGATCTGCACATATATTTTTATATTATCATCATTTTTTTCCCTTTCAATTTTCAGTACATTTTGTATTTATGATATAATTTTACATATTACTTTTCATTTTTTGCAACAATGACAAGTTTATCATTTCATTTAATTCTCTTACAGAGTATATTTTCGAAGTAAATGTTTCAATATTATCAAATTTAAACTTATATATGATAAATGTTGTGATTGCTTTATATGATGGATGTAGAACATGAAAGGAAATCGTGAAAGCGCCAGAGTGAAGTTATTTGGAATATCTGAATACTTTATAAATATTTTTTAGTTTTTCCAATGGAAAATAAATCCTACCTCTATAGTATTCATTTTTTTTTAATAATTCTACCGAAAGTTTACTTAAAAGGTACAAAATCTGCTTTGATTTTCTGTGTTCCATCTCAACAACATATTTAATTTTCAAACCGCAGAGTCATCTTGAAAATATACTTTAAACAAGGAATAGAAATCGTTGTAAATAATCAAAGCTGTGCTAAAAAATTATTTTAAAAATCAAGTTGAATAAAATACTATTAACAAAAATGTGCTGATATTTAATATTTTGGGAAGGTAATGAGGTTTGAAAATATAAATATTCTTATAATTATGTTTGATCTGCACATATATTTTTATATTATCATCATTTTTTTTCCTTTCAATTTTCAGTACATTTTGTATTTATGATGTAATTTTACATATTACTTTTCATTTTTTGCAACAATGACAAGAGTATCATTTCATTTAATTCTCTTACAGAGTATATTTTCGAAGTAAATGTTTCAATATTATCAAATTTAAACTTATATATGATAAATGTTGTGATTGCTTTATATGATGGATGTAGAACATGAAAGGAAATCGTGAAAGCACCAGAGTGAAGTTATTTGGAATATCTGAATATTTTATAAATATTTTTTAGTTTTTCCAATGGAAAATAAATCCTACCTCTAAAGTATTCTTTTTTTTTTTCTTTAATAATTCTACCGAAAGTTTACTTAAAAGGTACAAAATCTGCTTTGATTTTCTGTGTTCCATCTCAACAACATATTTAATTTTCAAGCCGCAGAGTCATCTTGAAAATATACTTTAAACAAGGAATAGAAATTGTTGTAATTAATCAAAGCTGTGCTAAAAAATTCTTTTAAAAAATCAAGTGGAGTAAAATCCTATTAACAAAAATGTGTTGATATTTAATATTTTGGGAAGGTAATGAGGTTTGAAAATATAAATATTCTTATAACTATGTTTGATCTGCAAATATAATTTTATATTATCATCATTTGTTTTTCTTTTTCTTTCCTTTAAATTTTCAGTACACTTTGTATTTATGATATAATTTTACATATTAATTTTCATTTTTTGCAACAATGACAAGAGTATTATTTCATTTAATTCTCTTACAGAGTATATTTTCGAAGTAAATTTTTCAATATTATCAAATTTAAACTTATATATGATTAATGTTGTGATTGCTTTATATGATGGATGTAGAACATAAAAAGAAATCGTGAAAGCACCAGAGTGAAGTTATTTGGAATATCTGAATATTTTATAAATATATTTTAGTTTTTCCAATGGAAAATAAATCTTACCTATATAGTATTCATTTTTTTTTTAATAATTCTACTGAAAGCTTGCTTAAAAGGTACAAAATCTGCTTTGATTTTCTGTGTTCCATCTCAACAACATTCTTAATTTTCAAGCCGCAGAGTCATCTTGAAAATATACTTTAAACAAGGAATAGAAATCGTTGTAATTAATCCAAGCTATGCTAAAAAACAGCTGTGCTAAAAAATTATTTTAAAAAATCAAGTTGAATAAAATTCTAATAAGAAAAATGTGCTGATATTTAATATTTTAGGAAGGTAATGAGCTTTGAAAATATAAATATTCTTATAATTATGTTTGATCTGAAACATATTTTTATATTATCATCGTTTGTTTTTTGTTTTTTCTTTCCTTTCAATTTTCAGTACTTTATATTTATGATATAATTTTACATATTAATTTTCATTTTTTGCAACAATGACAAGAGTATCATTTCATTTAATTCTCTTACAGAGTATATTTTCGAAGTAAATGTTTCAATATTATCAAATTTAAACTTACATATGATAAATGTTATGATTGCGTTATATGATGGTTATAGAACATTAAAAGAAATCGTGAAAGCACCAGATTGAAATTATTTCCAATATCTGAATATTTTATAAATACTTTGAGTTTTACCGATGGAAAATAAATCCTACCTATATAGTATTCATTTTTTTTTTTTCCATATCCTACTGAAAGCCTGCTTAAAAGATACAAAATCTGCTTTGATTTTCTGTGTTCCATCTCAACAACATATTTAATTTTCAAGCCACAAAGTCATCTTGAAAATATACTTTAAGCAAGGAATATAAATCGTTGTAATTAATCCAAGCTATGCTAAAAAACATCGTAATTATTCCAAGCTGTGCTAAAAAATTATTTTAAAAAATAAAGTTGAATAAAATCCTATTGAAAAATGTGCTGATATTTAATATTTTGGGAAGGTAATGAGGTTTGAAAATATAAATATTCTTATAATTATGTTTGATCTGCACATATATTTTTATATTATCATCATTTTTTTCCCTTTCAATTTTCAGTACATTTTGTATTTATGATATAATTTTACATATTACTTTTCATTTTTTGCAACAATGACAAGTTTATCATTTCATTTAATTCTCTTACAGAGTATATTTTCGAAGTAAATGTTTCAATATTATCAAATTTAAACTTATATATGATAAGTGTTGTGATTGCTTTATATGATGGATGTAGAACATGAAAGGAAATCGTGAAAGCGCCAGAGTGAAGTTATTTGGAATATCTGAATAATTTATAAATATTTTTTAGTTTTTCCAATGGAAAATAAATCCTACCTCTATAGTATTCATTTTTTTTTTTAATAATTCTACCGAAAGTTTACTTAAAAGGTACAAAATCTGCTTTGATTTTCTGTGTTCCATCTCAACAACATATTTAATTTTCAAGCCGCAGAGTCATCTTGAAAATATACTTTAAACAAGGAATAGAAATTGTTGTAAATAATCAAAGCTGTGCTAAAAAATTATTTTAAAAATCAAGTTGAATAAAATACTATTAACAAAAATGTGCTGATATTTAATATTTTGGGAAGGTAATGAGGTTTGAAAATATAAATATTCTTATAATTATGTTTGATCTGCAAATATAATTTTATATTATCATCATTTGTATTTATTTTTCTTTCCTTTCAATTTTCAGTACACTTTGTATTTATGATATAATTTTACATATTAATTTTCATTTTTTGCAACAATGACAAGAGTATTATTTCATTTAATTCTCTTACAGAGTATATTTTCGAAGTAAATTTTTCAATATTATCAAATTTAAACTTATATATGAAAAATGTTGTGATTGTTTGATCTGAATATTTTATAAATATTTTTTAGTTTTTCCAATGGAAAATAAATCCTACCTCTATAGTATTCATTTTTTTTTTTTTTTTTTTTTTTTTTTTTTTTTTTTTTTTTTAATAATTCTACCGAAAGTTTACTTAAAAGGTACAAAATCTGCTTTGATTTTCTGTGTTCCATCTCAACAACATATTTAATTTTCAAGCCGCAGAGTCATCTTGAAAATATACTTTAAACAAGGAATAGAAATCTTTGTAATTAATCAAAGCTGTGCTAAAAAATTATTTTAAAAAATAAAGTTGAATAAAATCATATTGAAAAATGTGCTGATATTTAATATTTTGGGAAGGTAATGAGGTTTGAAAATATAAATATTCTTATAATTATGTTTGATCTGCACATATATTTTTATATTATCATCATTTTTTTTCCTTTCAATTTTCAGTACATTTTGTATTTATGATATAATTTTACATATTACTTTTCATTTTTTGCAACAATGACAAGAGTATCATTTCATTTAATTCTCTTACAGAGTATATTTTCGAAGTAAATGTTTCAATATTATCAAATTTAAACTTATATATGATAAATGTTGTGATTGCTTTATATGATGGATGTAGAACATGAAAGGAAATCGTGAAAGCACCAGAGTGAAGTTATTTGGAATATCTGAATATTTTATAAATATTTTTTAGTTTTTCCAATGGAAAATAAATCCTACCTCTAAAGTATTCTTTTTTTTTTTTTTCTTTAATAATTCTACCGAAAGTTTACTTAAAAGGTACAAAATCTGCTTTGATTTTCTGTGTTCCATCTCAACAACATATTTAATTTTCAAGCCGCAGAGTCATCTTGAAAATATACTTTAAACAAGGAATAGAAATTGTTGTAATTAATCAAAGCTGTGCTAAAAAATTATTTTAAAAAATCAAGTGGAGTAAAATCCTATTAACAAAAATGTGTTGATATTTAATATTTTGGGAAGGTAATGAGGTTTGAAAATATAAATATTCTTATAACTATGTTTGATCTGCAAATATAATTTTATATTATCATCATTTGTTTTTCTTTTTCTTTCCTTTAAATTTTCAGTACACTTTGTATTTATGATATAATTTTACATATTAATTTTCATTTTTTGCAACAATGACAAGAGTATTATTTCATTTAATTCTCTTACAGAGTATATTTTCGAAGTAAATTTTTCAATATTATCAAATTTAAACTTATATATGATTAATGTTGTGATTGCTTTATATGATGGATGTAGAACATAAAAAGAAATCGTGAAAGCATCAGAGTGAAGTTATTTGGAATATCTGAATATTTTATAAATATATTTTAGTTTTTCCAATGGAAAATAAATCTTACCTATATAGTATTCATTTTTTTTTAAATAATTCTACTGAAAGCTTGCTTAAAAGGTACAAAATCTGCTTTGATTTTCTGTGTTCCATCTCAACAACATTCTTAATTTTCAAGCCGCAGAGTCATCTTGAAAATATACTTTAAACAAGGAATAGAAATCGTTGTAATTAATCCAAGCTATGCTAAAAAACAGCTGTGCTAAAAAAATATTTTAAAAAATCAAGTTGAATAAAATTCTATTAAGAAAAATGTGCTGATATTTAATATTTTAGGAAGGTAATGAGCTTTGAAAATATAAATATTCTTATAATTATGTTTGATCTGAAACATATTTTTATATTATCATCGTTTGTTTTTTGTTTTTTCTTTCCTTTCAATTTTCAGTACTTTATATTTATGATATAATTTTACATATTAATTTTCATTTTTTGCAACAATGACAAGAGTATCATTTCATTTAATTCTCTTACAGAGTATATTTTCGAAGTAAATGTTTCAATATTATCAAATTTAAACTTACATATGATAAATGTTATGATTGCGTTATATGATGGTTATAGAACATTAAAAGAAATCGTGAAAGCACCAGAGTGAAATTATTTCCAATATCTGAATATTTTATAAATACTTTGAGTTTTTCCGATGGAAAATAAATCCTACCTATATAGTATTCATTTTTTTTTTTTCCATATCCTACTGAAAGCCTGCTTAAAAGATACAAAATCTGCTTTGATTTTCTGTGTTCCATCTCAACAACATATTTAATTTTCAAGCCACAAAGTCATCTTGAAAATATACTTTAAGCAAGGAATATAAATCGTTGTAATTAATCCAAGCTATGCTAAAAAACATCGTAATTATTCCAAGCTGTGCTAAAAAATTATTTTAAAAAATCAAGTTGAATAAAATCCTATTAAAAAAAATGTGCTGATATTTAATATTTTGGGAAGGTAATGAGGTTTGAAAATATAAATATTCTTATAATTATGTTTGATCTGCACATATATTTTTATATTATCATCATTTGTTTTTTTAATTTCTAGCGAAGTAAGTTATTTTTAACGTCATGTTAACAGGAATAAAATGTTTTTGACATCAATCTCAAGTTACTTTTTATGTATTTAATATGGGGAGAGGAAGAGAGACCCAGAACAATAAAGAATGGCTTTTTTTTTTTGGTGAGGTTGGGCGGGGGGGGGGGGGGGGGGGGGATCGGATTTTTAGGATTATTTTGTTTTGTATTTGATAATGTAGCAACTCAACGCACGTTATGTTAGTTGCATTTAAATTTAGTATGTTTTTATGACCAAAAATAAATAAAATAATAAATAAACTTGCATTGAGATGCTACAAGGTTAACCCTTAGTATCATCGTGTTGCACATCTGCAACATACCCAAAAGTCAATGTTACTTACACAGTAAGCTTTAAAATACAATTTCATTTATTGTTCCTATTTCCCAATACAGAAGAATATAAATTAACCAGAGAATTTTAACAGACAGAGATAATGAGTTAATTTTTTATATCAAGGATTTTCTTTATCTTTTGAGCAGTTTCACATATTACTAAAATTAACTTCGTAAATTTCGTCAAATTAAAAAAAACTTAAGACTATCGAAAATAGATTTGTACAGTGATATTTACTATATTATTTATCGCTTAAAAAGTGTCAAATAGGCATGCTGTCCATCCAGAATACTATAACTACTGTTCGCCTTAGCCGCCGATATGCGGTTATCAAATGTTTCTGTATTTATTTGTATGATAAATAGTATAATAATAAAAACGAAGAGACATAAAAAAAAGTAAGAGTTTCTTCCTCAATTTTTTTTTTTTTTCTTGGAATCTCATATACTTCCAATTTTGTGGAATCTAGTGTTAGATTTTATTTAACACAGATATGAAAATGCAAAAAAAATTAATTCACTGGAAATATCTAATTTAAATGGGAAGAAAATTGTTCAAAAAAACAAGGATGGGTTTCATTCCGAAAGGGGTGAATCATTTTTTATAAATTGGAATAATTTGTTACCATAAAGCAGAGCTGATTGCAGCGTGGACAAAGTGGGCTGTTCCTATGGGTCTTTTGCTTTACGGGCCCCAAAATTTGGTATTAAATTTCCATAAAGCTGATATTTTAAATTTGTTTTGACCTTATACATATTTTAATAAATATTTTGTACTTTTAGATCATTATTAGGTTAAAGAAAAGGATATATTTGTCCAAATATGTATTTGATGACATCGAATAGGCTTAATTTTTTTTTGTAACAGTATATGAAGGCGGTGGGGGGAGAAGGAATACCAAGTCTCTGGCCTAGAATTCATTTGAAGTTGTCTTTAAAAGCAATTAACATTTTTGACGCCATAGGGCATATATGATATCACGTAAACACATATTTAGGTGAATATACTGATTATAATCATCCCAAGGTCAAAACATATTTAAAATATCAGCTTTATGAAAATTTCATACCCAATTTGGGGTGCCCTAAAATCAGGGGGCACAGAAATATCTCAGTTTTCTCACGCTGCAATCAGCTTTGCTTTATGGTAACAAATGATTCCCATTTGTAAAAAATGATTCAATGTGGTCAAACATGGCTGCGTATATGGTTTAGAAAGAAAAGTGGTCAAAGATGGCTTCATATTGGCAAAAAATAACGGGACAAAGATGGCCGTAATTAAGACATTTGAAATGTCTGAAATTCAGACGCAAGAAGTGTCTAAAATTTTTAAGACATTTTAAAACGTCTGAAAATCGAACACTGCCGTTTCATACACTTAAGTGTCTGAAATTCAGACGCAAGAAGTGTCTGAAAATTTTCAGACATTTTAAAACGTCTGAAAATTGAACACTACGTTTCAGACACTTAAGTGTCTGAATTTCAGACATTTTAGTTTACAGTGCACGTGGCAAAAATCAGGACGTTTCAAAATGTCAACCACGCTAGAAATTCAAAATGCTATAACTCAGCCATTTTTTAAGATATAGACGAAACAAAAACTGCTGTAAGTAAGTAAACCCTATTGGTTTACAATTGGAAGTCTATGGGAATTGGGTGAAATATTAGAGATATCGCCAAGTTGGCGACGAAATTTGCGACAGCACACGGCCCCCCTCCCTATGGTAACCCCCCTTATATGGTAAGATGCATTAAATGCTGTTCAATAACCCATGAGATGCGTTTCATTCGGGCGTTGCCATTAAATAATTAACAAATAATCGCGATTTCTGTGCCACATAGGATAGCGTAATATATATCTAACAAAAATATAGCTGTGAAAAAGGGGAGCCAAGTTTTCTAAAGACAATGGCAAGAAAAGAAGTGATATCTAAGTGGGTGCCAAGTTCAAATAAAATTCACTCAAACTTACCTACTGAAGTATTATAGCATTTTTTAAATTGTTTAGAAATAAAAATTATTGTTAGCATATTAATAATAAATCTAGAACTTGGCAAGTTTTTACCTACGAGTCATTTATTTTTAATAATGACATTATTATATCAAATCTTGTTATTTCATGATTGGAAACCTTAATTTGCGTGAAGTCCTTCCCCTTGAAGGGCGGTGGGATAAAATATAGCCCACCTAATTTAACTGTAAAATGCCACATTGACACCAGAATTCAGGACTAAAAAGTTTGATTTTATTAAATACGTGAAAAGAAGCTTTTACCCATTTTGAAATAAAGTTGTTTTTAAATTCTGGTGTGATTAAATCATTTCAGCATTTCACGAATAAAAGATATTTGCCCCTGAAAGGGTTAAAGGGGTACAGTCACTAGAGTGATGACCAAGAACAAGCGTAAGTATACCTGTCTCTTTGTCAGGTATCTCAGTCTGTTTGCATTGAGGTTTCTGGAGGGATGCTAGAGTGATAACTAAAGACGAGCGGGAGTGTATCTGTGTATTTATTGGTTTATCAAATCTTTAACATGAGTCATTTGTTTATAAAATTACATTAATTTTTTTTTTTTTTTTTTTTTTTTTTTGTAATGTCATTGAAATTAATATTAACATCACCATTTTATTAAGACATGAAATTGATAGGCATAACATTTATTAAAAACTTGCCAAGTTCTAAATTTATTATTAATATGCTATCAATAATTTTTATTTCTAAACAATTTAAAAAATGCTATAATACTTCAGTAGGTAAGTTTGAGTGAATTTTATTTGAACTTGGCACCCACTTAGATATCACTTCTTTTCTTGCCATTGTCTTTACAAAACTTGGCTCCCTTTTTTTCACAGCTATGTTTTTGTTAGATATCATTACTTTTTGTAAAGTTACAATAAATTTAGACACTTTAATTAATGCTTTTTAATGTGTTTACATGGGACTATTTTATTCACAAAGCACCATTCAATTTTAATTTTAATTTCCTACAACAAACTATTTGGCTGTCAATTTGCGGCAGAAATCTATATTTTAATACTGCTACATTAAATGCATGTTTTGAAACGAAATGTATTGATTCGAAATTTTTATTGTTTCTGAAACAACAATTCCTATTAAATTTCTATATTAAATTTTCCTATTAAATTTTCCAATTAAATATCCTATAGCTGGGCCTGCTTTTTTTGTACTGAAAGTGAAAAATAAAGTTATGTGCTTATGCCACACACTATGTAACATTCATCCATGGTTGCCGGCAAAGAAGCAGTGCAGAGGAAGGACATTGCCCCTCCCTGGATTTTCAAATTTAATTAACTAAATATCCTTTTCTCTGATGATTTTGAAAATAACAAGTGGGTAAGTGTGATCACAGATTGCACCGAGGGTTTCGTTTAATATTCCTTTAAAAAAAATTTATCCGTTTGAAAAATCTGTTAGTTCCACATTTCGCAACCAGGGGCGCACTCTATTCTAAACAAACCTATATCCGAACGAAAGTCCGTTTTACATACTATCCGAGATAAGTAGGCGCCCTGGCGGTAAAAAGTGGAACTAAAATATGTAAGGCGGTGCATAATATGAAAGAATGGTCAAAGGGGCGTCGGCAAAAGTTGGAAAAGTGCTCCCCGGGCGAAAACGGCGGAGGTTAGAAAAATTGCTTAAAATACACAAGTTAGAGCCCGGGAGAGTAAATAATATAAGACTTTTTGAAAATTTTATGATTTGTCGTGTGGTCTGAGGTATTCAGCTATGCGTATGCAAAAAGTCATGTCTCCAACTTAATTAGGGCTCCCTTAGAAAGAATGGCTTAAAGTACATATGTGGTACCTCAAAGGGTTAAGCGTAAGTCTTTTTCAAGATTTTATGATTTGTCGCCTGGCCACAGGTGTTCTGCTATAAGTATGCAAAATTTCAAATCTGCCTTTTAATAAGGGGCTCAGTTAGAAAGAATTGCTTAAAATACGCATGTGGGAGCCCAAAGGGTTAAATGTACGGCTTTATCAAAATTTTATGATTTGTCGTATAATATGTTGTGTTCAGCTATAAGTATGCAAAATTTCACGCCTCCAACCTAATTAGGGGCTCACTTAGAAAATATTGTTTAAGATACACATGCGAGAGCCCAAAGGGTTAAATGTACGACTTTTTCAAAATTTTATGGTTTGTCATTTGATGTGAGGTGTTCAGCTATAAATATGCAAACTTTCCCACCTCCAACCTAAATAGCGGCTCACTTATAAAGAATTTTTTAAAATACACATGTGGGAGCCCAAAGGGTTAAATGTACGGCTTTTTGAAAATTTTATGATTTGTCGTTTGGTGTGAGGTGTTCAGCTATAAATATGCAAAATTTCACGCCTCCAACCTAATTAGAGGCTCACTTTGAAAGAATTGTTTAAAATACACATAGCGGAGCGCAAAGGGTTAAATGTACGACTTTTTCAAAATTTTAAGGTTTCTCTTTCTCGTTTCATGTGAGGTGTTCAGCTATAAGTATGCAAAATTTCACGCCTCCAACATAATTAGGGCTCACTTTCAAATAATTGTTTAAAATGCACATGTGGGAGGGCAAAGGGTTAAATGTACAAGTTTTTCAAAATTTTATGATTTGTCGTTTGATGTGATGTCTTCAGCTATAAGTATGCAAAATTTCACGCCTCCTACCTAATTAGAGGCTCACTTAGAAAGAATTGTTTAAAATACACATGTGGGAGCGTAAAGGGTTAAATGTACGACTTTTTCATAATTTTATGGTTTGTCATTTGATGGGAGGTGTTCAGCTATCAGTATGCAAAATTTCACTCCTCCAACCTAATTAGGGGCTCACTTAGAAAGAATTGTTTAAATATCTCAATTTTTAAAATACGTATATCAATTTGTTGATTTTCTGTAAGCAAGTAAATCCAGATAAACCCCCAGTAAGTAGATAGGTTTACAATGGAAGTCTATGGGAATTTGGCGAAATATTAGAGATATCGCCAAGGTGGCGTCACTTTTGGCGAGATATCCCCACGTTGGCGAGAAACTTGGAGGTATTTGGCGACAGAACAGCGTCCCCTCCAAAGGCAAATTAAAATTTTGCCTAATAGACGTTATGTTAAAGTAAAAATGGGCACCCCCAGGTGGGTAATTCATCGATTTTCTCAATTTTTTTATTTTTTTCTTTAGTTTTATAGTGTAAAAGAACTTCGCACGAAATTTGAAGTCTGTAGCTGCAGTAGATAAACGAGATCTTTTTGATGAGTGAGTCAGTCAGTCAGTCAGTCAGTGGTAAAATTATCGATTATCAGACATTTTCAAATGTCATTATCTCGGAAACTAATTATGCGGTATTTATAAAATTTTGGATTTTAGGTAATTAGGGTGGCCTTGCTACACATTTCGTATAACAAGTACGTAGGTCTCATAGATTTTTAGTAGTAGAGCATCGAAATTTGACGAAAACAGCTCGAAATGGTTCGTGTAAATAACACACGGCTATGTCAGGCGAACTTGGCTGACACACTGCCGTGTGTCTAGATAGACAGATTTTCATCATAGATATATGAAATTTTGTTGAAATATACATATCACCATAACTATATAGAACAACTTAAGGCTGTTGTCAAATCCAAAAGGGCAACTTTCTGACATAAGTTTTAATTTATTTTTGTTCGAAAATGCATGAAACTTGCTGGTGTTGTTGTTCAGAAACTAGGTCATCGAGCTGTTTTTTCAATTTTTTTTGCAAACGCAATAGATCTTTCAGTAAATAGCGTCAAAGTGGACGTTTTGAACCGAATTTCCGCCCGAAAGTAGAAAAATCACTCAAGAGCGGGCGAAAAACGGGTTTGTCACGTGATCGAAATGACTTATAACTCAATGGGTAATTGATTGATCAAAAAATGGAAAAAACAGTTCAATCCCAAATCGCTTCCATTGCCAGGCTTTCCAATTTTATATCTTTCCACTAAAAAATGAATTTGTACATGTGTCAGAACGTTTTGGGCTTGTTGAGCACAGCAGTTAAGAACAGCCTTAAACAGAATTTTCTAATATTATTATAAGGTCAAGACTTAAAAAAGAAATAAAATTTTAAAATGCCCCATGTGTCTTAATTTTTGAGATATTTCCTCGATTATTCATTTTAATCCCTTAAAACCCTATTACAGACAAATATGTACAGTCAAACCTCGTTATCCCGACACTCTAATGCCCAGAAAATGTGTCGTCATAAGCGGAGTGTCGCGGTAACCGGAGTTAGAGAAAAATATGTTTATAAGAAGCTGTATTTTTAATTAATTTAAGAAAATTTTAATTTCATAACTGTTCTTGTAGTTTTAAGCAATTAAATATTATTATTAAACAAAATAAACACAAAAACAAAATTGAAAAGAATAAAAATCAGATTTATGAGGATTTGTTTGTTTATTGTTACATGAAATATTTATGTATTAAGGTTTGCTTATCCCTAGATGTGCTTCCTACAATTCTTTTTTCGATATTATACAATGAATTGAAATCAACATTTGTTGCTTCAGAAACGGATGTTAGATAATTTCTGATCGTTTCAATGAAATGCAATGCTTCGGTGTTAGTCGGATGAAAAACGCCGTGTAACCACAAGAAAGTGCCATTTATTCAGATAAAGGATTGAGTTAAAATTTCTTATTTATCTCAATGGGTATTTTAGACACTTTTGTGAAAAGTTTGGCTAAGACATTTCTTACCGCTTAATTTCCGGGCTTATAAGATGGATTGTGTAAAATGGTCAATTTTCGTAAACCGTCGGGATATCCGGAGTTGTAAATTATTCAACGACGTAAAATCCGGAGTTTATTTACATTAAAATCATATACGCAAAGTCGGGACTTTGAAAAACTGACGTGATAAGCGGAGTGACATGAAAACCGGGTGTCGGGATAACGAGGTCCGACTGTATATCGATTTTTTAATCCGTCGAATAGTAATTTTTTTTAAGATTTTTTCCTGAATTCCATATCGATTTTCATCAAAATTTTGCATTTTCATAAGTTAAAAATCAAATTTTATTATCTTAATAAAGTCGAATTTTAAAATTCATACGCAGTCTCTTTGTAAACAACATCAAGATTCTTCCTTGTCGAATTCATGAATTTTGTTCAAAAATTAAGATACTTGGAACATTTCAAAAATCTAAAAACGTTTAAAAATCAGTTTTGAGAAAAAAAGATATAAAGTAAATTAAAAAGCTGAAAAATTGTTTGTGTACGAATTCAAACGCTTGTAATTTTGCAAAAAAAATAATCGTATCTGTAAATGGTTCAGAACAAA
This sequence comes from Maratus speciosus, assembly GCA_963932465.1. Lineage (NCBI taxonomy): Eukaryota > Metazoa > Arthropoda > Arachnida > Araneae > Salticidae > Maratus > Maratus speciosus. The sequence continues at coordinate 5,399,779 of OZ010797.1, forward strand.
CTGGTGAATAGTTAATATGCACAAAAATAATTTTCAATTTTTGGGTCAATTTCTGCTCAAATAAAGGAAATCTGCTCAAATAAGATCTCAAAGGTCAACTTATGAGATCTGACTTTATTTCCTGTATTTAGTGTATGTGGGTCTGAATAAAGGAATTTATATGCAAAATTGTCAAAGTTTGAAGAGCTTAAGTTCATTTTTATGTAATTATAATTATGTGTCATTTTCTTGGCATAAGTATGCCAGGATAATGACAATTTGATTCTGAAACATTTTTCACATTCTTGTTTTTTTTATTTTTAGATCTAACATTTTAATTTTGTTTAAAGGAACATGTTTCCTCCATAGTACCTCAAATTCAGTGTAACGTTGAGTTTTATTTGTAATTTATAGAAGCCAGGAAAATGACATAATAAAAGCCTACTCAATTTTTACAAAGCCTTTAAACACATTATTTTCAAAGAAATATCTAAAAGATCTTGCTGGTAGCAATGATTTTAATGCTTCTGTCTTGAACTATGTCAAGAACAAGAAGAATTACTCTGCAGCGCCATCTTTATACCTCATAAAGAACTAAAATAAGCAGGCCAGGACAATGACATTCATTTTCAGTGACAATCCTATTTTAATTTTGAAAAATTATTTGTAAAATACAGAATGTGTTACCTTCCACATATATGTGTTACATAAGGTATAATTATTAATTAGAAATTAAAATAACTAGAAAAAGATATTTGTACATGATAGCAGAAAGCCTTTTACTTTGCACACATCACAGTGTGACATGCCAGGAAAATGACAATCTGAAATTTTAAATCTTTTAATTGCTTTACTTTTGTGTTATTATGAATACGAGTTGGAACCCGTCGAAATTCGACGAACTAAAATGTTTAGAAAGAAACTGTTAGATCAAATTTATGATAAACCTACAAAAATAATTACAATAAAAAATTCATCTAACATTGGTTGTCTAACTCTTAAAACAAATAATATTTTAAACCTAAAATTGCCAAAATGTTATTTCCACAAACTTTAACTGCTTAAATTATTGAAAAATTAAAAATCAAGATGAGTAATTATGATGAAGTTATCGATTGAGGCTCTTACGTTTGTTTTTACGGGATGAAAAATCAGTAAAAAGGATTTTGCTTTGTCACATCATGACATTTCCCCCCATAAAATCTAAACTGTACGTTATTTTCACATTCTCAAAATTTACATACGCAGCACTCAAGTTCACATTTTAAAAGTATTTTAACGCGCAGTAGATTGTTAATGAATGTATTTCCAAACTTAAAATCACGTTTGTCCGATACAACTTTGCATGTGAACATTCTCACAAACTTTAAGTTCTAATCTCAGTACACGCGAATAAAAAAATCAGAAATTTGCCTTTAGTTGTCATAGTATTGGCCAAATATTTAGTTTTATCAAAGAAAATGATCGTTTTGTTTTAAATATGGCATCATTTTTACTCACTGAATCATTTTGCCTAGCGTCTCAAACTCAGTATCAGCGTCATGTAAAAATATTAAAATGTAACTGATTTATGAAGAAGAATGCGAGTTTTTTTTAATGGCTAACGTCATTTTCTGTTCAAAAATGATAAAAAAAGTTACTTTTATTAGTAATATGAAAATGGCATCAATAAGAATATAATCAATAAAAATAAATAAACCATGACTGACTATTTTCCCTTTACTTTTAATAGAAATGGGGTACTTCAGTTGCCACAATTACAAAATTGGTACTAAAAACTATATAAACAAAATTAATATCTCAAAAATAAATTGAGATAGAGCTTTCAAACAAATTGCATTTAAAAGTACATTTTTCCTCCTATATTACGGTGTAAAAATTGAAACTGAGCAGTGTTTAAAAGTTTAAAAATTTGCAGTAGCGAAAATTGCAAAACCGAAATTTCATTTCAAATTTCAGAGTGTTGCCATTCGCAGAATGACGTATGCGTTACGCACAGATATGTTTGTCCATTATAATATAAATAGATAATATCTCTTGAAAATACTTCTAAGAATATTTTTTATTAGAAAAATAAAATTACATTACATAACATTAAATAGAAATTTTATTGTGCGGACTGCAATTTTCGTACTTTGTGATATTGACCCATGTGTCATTCGACTTCGTAGTTCGACCATTTTCACGCGTTTACGGATAAAAATAAATTCAGGAATGTGTCAGAAATTTAGCTTCTTCCAATTTCAAACCAACTTCAATATAACACACTGCGAAAAATAGATCAACCCATAGAAACCCTTCAGGATATAGCGTTCACAACCCTAACTAAGCGTTGACTGGGGCTACACCCTGAATCAAAAAATAAGAAGAAAAAACTGGGCAATCCCTAATAATTATACTCACTTGCCAATAGAGCTATTTGTATTCCTGTGGACCGAACCACAATGAACTCGAAAATGTTTCAATTAACGATATATTGCACAAATCGCAAGCTAACCACGACTTTTATGCAGAAAGCGCGATCTAATGAATTTTAAGATAAAGAGTAAGTTTAATTGAAGAAAAAGCGAAGAGACTCCAAACTCGAACTGAAGAAAAAGGCTGAAGGAAACTGGAAAATTGTTCAATTAACGGTATATTACAGAAAGCGCAAGCTAGTGACTTTTATAAACCGCGAGTTTTATGCAGAAAGTGCGAGCTAAGGAATTTTAAGATAATGAGAAAGTTTAATTGAAGAAAAAAAAAAGTGAAGGATTAAATGGAAGGTTTTGCAATAATAAAGTTATACTAATGAATACAACTAAAAATATTTAATTAGCAGATAATAATGAACGAAAAGGATTCCGATAAGGGAAAAAATAAAAGATTAATAATGAAGAGATGGATAATTACATTCGATTTTGTAGTTTCTGAAAAGGAATCGGCCATTTTAACGGATTTACGAATAAAAATATAAATTCAAGAACGCGTCAGAAAGTTAGCTTCTTCAAATTTCAAATGAGCCTTGAGGAGCTAACTTTTCAATCACCTGGAAAGACTCGCTCGCTAAAGCTAATCGTATGGAAGAAATTTTTAAAGATATCTCGTTTGCATTTCAGTATTTTTAGACAATTCTTTTTGTACTGGATAGCTAAGATCGATCTGTAAAAAGGGCGGTTTTCACTTTTTCGATTTTGTTTACAGATATTTCTAATGAGGACACTTTCATTTTCGGAACCGGTTTCGAAAGTGAAAGCATCCTCTTGAAAAACAATCTGCAAACAAAATCGTGAAAGTAAAAAAAGGACAGATTAAATATTGGCAGTTGAGACCCATCTCAGCTATCCAATGCAAAAATAATCATTTAAGGGGTCTCACGACTCTTAAAGCTTTAAAAATTTCGAAATTTTGATTTTTTTTTTTTTAGATGTTAAACTCCGATCTTTTCTGAACATTTTGATATAATTGTTTTCTTGAAATTCCCATTAGAAGAGAAGTTGTGGCTTTTAGAATTATACCAGCTCCATAGATGAAGTGGCGTTTACAAAACTTTAAAGTCATTTTTTCTCCGAATGACGTTTTTGTGCATCAAGCGCACGATATCTAAAACCTCTGAATATTTTTTCATGAAAATTTCAAAACCTATAATTTTTGTTAGTGTGTATAAACTGAACCTACAATTTCTTTTTTATTGTTCAAAAAAATAATTTTTTAGGGGATTATACTGTTGAAATTTTCTAAATTTTGCATTAGCTCAATACAACTTTGTATTAAAATATGAAATTGCTTTAAATACAAATTTAGTTACTTCAGTCCAATTATTATAATCTGAAGTATAACTAGGCACCAAAATTTCCATTCTAGTTGCAAAATGTATTTTGTAAGCCTGCGCGTAATCTGTTATGCCAGTTTTCTGAAAGTCAAATGTCTGACAGTTTGGAGCACCCTATAAATGCTAATTCCGCACCTTGCAATTTTCTAAATACACGAAATGAAAGAAAATACTTATATCTTCCATTCCAATAAAAATTATGTCTTAAAATCAAATACATTTTATGATATTAAATGCTGAAAATGGTCTCTTTTTTTCATTTTTTCAGATTTTAAGAATCCTGCGACCCCTTAAAAATATTAAAATGTAAACAAGATATCTTTAAAAATTTCTTCAGTAAGATTAGCTTTAGCGAGCGAGTCTTTCTAAGTGACTGAAGTAGCCCCTTAAGGCTGTTCTCAAATCCAAAGGGTCAACTTTCTGACATAAGTTTTAATTCATTTTTGTTCGGAAACGCATGAAACTTAGAAGGTGTTGTTATTCAGAAACTAGGTCATCGAACTGTTTTTTTTTCGTTTTCTTGTAAACGCATAAGATCTTTCAGAAAATACTGTCAAAGTTGGCATTTTGAACCGAACTTCCGAACGAAAGAAGAAAATCCAGTCAGTAAGGGGAGAAAAATGCCGTGTCACGTGATCCAAATCGCTTGATTGATCAAAATATGGGAAACACAGTTCGATTCCAAATCGCTTCCCTGGTCAAGCTTTCCACTTTTATTTCTTTCCGTTAAAAAATGAGTTTGTCAATGTGTCAAAACGCTTTGCGCTTGTTGAGCAGAGCAGTTAAGGCTCTTCTCAACTGCTCTACTCAACAGGCGCAAAACGTTTTGACACATTCAAAAATTCATTTTTTAACGGAAAGATATAAAAGTGGAAAGCTTGACCAGGGAAGCGATTTGGAATCGAACTGTGTTTTCTATATTTGGATCCATAAATTGCCTATAGAGTTCTAAGCAATTTTGATCTCGTGACACAGCATTTTTCTCCCCTTACTGACTGGATTTTCTTCTTTCGTTCCGAAGTTCGGTTCAAAATGCCAACTTTGGCAGTATTTTCTGAAAGATCTATTGCGTTTGCAAAAAACAGCTCGATGAACTAGTTTTTGAAGAACAACACCAGCTAGTTTCATCCGTTTTCGAACAAAAATGATTAAAACTTATGTCAGAAAGTTGACCTTTTGGATTTGAGAACAGCCTTAACCCCTTAACGCTCGAATTAAATTACGGTTGAATAATTCAAATTGCTTATTGGCACCACTTTTATGAAAAAGAAATATTCACCTTATTTAATGACACTAAAAACGATACCAAACTATACCCAATTTCACTATTTTATAAAACTGGTGGGAATCAAACAATTTGAGTAAAAGACACAGCTCGTGAATATGACGGGAGCGAGAATTAAGGGGTTAAGAACAGCCATAATATAACACACTGCGAAAAATAGATCAACCTAAAAGAAACCCTTCAGGATATAGCGCTCACAACCCTAACTAAGCGTTGACAGGTGCTACACCCTGAATCAGAAAACAAGAAGAAAAAAAAAACTGGGCAATCCCTAATAATTATACTCACTTGCCAACAGAGCTATTTGTATTCCTTGTGACTCTACACGCATGGTATGGAGACTCGCAATTGAGTAAAGACAAGGGCAATGAAGACGTATGCGAAACCGGGGTGGTCCGGGGCGTAATATCGTCTGGCGATAGCATACAACACCCCTCCCCCCCCCCTAGATCCCCCGGGTCAAGAGGTATAAACCTGGCGATCGTGAAGACACGATAATGAGCCTGTAAAAAATGGCTTCCATTCAGGTAAGTTTCGAGGTAGGATTTTTTTATTTATTTTTAGTTAAGGATATTATCCGGTTCCTTTTGTAAAGGTGTCATTTATCAGTACCAACATTTCTTTTGTTGTGAATGGAATAGTAAGTCTGCTGATTCAGAGTTTAAATACCACAAAATAAAAAATCCGCATACAAATAGGCTAATTTTTTAAAAGATTTCTTTTTTAAACATTGTTTCTGAAATTCAAACTGGGTACTTTCTGAAACATTGAAGATTCATTTACACTACACTGTAAAAAAAAAAAAAAAAAAAAAAAAAAAAAAAAAGCGGACAAAAAACGAAGATTGTACTGGCAATCTAGATGCCAGTACTATTTCCGTATTTTTAAGGAAATTTTCTCCCATAAATTACAGAAAAATTTCCGTTTTCTGATTAAAAACCGAATTTTTTCTGTAATTTATGGGGAAAAATTTCCGTAAAAAACGGAAATAGTACTGGCGTTTAGACTGCCAGTACAATCTTCGTTTTTTAGACCGCTTTTTTTTTTTTTTTTTTTTTTTTTTTTACAGTGTATTATCATTGTGTACGACTCATTTTTTTATTTATTTTTGTTCTCAAACGCATTACATTAGTATGTTCTCTTATTCACAAATTATATAATATGCTGTAGTTGTCCATATATATATATATATATATATATATATTTTTTTTTTCATGAAGGCAGAATATACACTGGTGTCCAAAATTAAGGACCAGTCAGAAAATGCTAATTTTTAAGTAAGCGAATAGTCAAAAGGAAATAATATAATTCAAATAATTACTATCCCTACTGCACAGCTAGTCCCTGTAGCATCTCATTCATGTCACACATGGCCACAAGTGTCACACTCACTACGGTGAAACAAAAAATAGGAAATTCTACACGTCTCATTATGAGTCTCAAATGATCACTATATGTGACTCCAATGAGACGTCAATGTGACTGCTGCTTTGTGACGAGTCACCAGGTGACTTTACAATATAGTTACATTGTGACTCTCATGTGACTGTCATTTTTAGACTCAATTTCAAAGTCATCATGAACGTTGCATTATGATAAGTCACCAAAAAATCGCATTATAGTCACATGGTGACTTTTCACAAAAGAGCCAATGGTGACTTCACAGTAGTCTCTCTGTCACCTGAAAGTCACCATGTAACTTTAATGTGACATTTGGTAACTTATCATAATGCAGCGTTCGCGATAACTTTGAAATTGAGTTTGCAGATGACAGTCACATGAGAGTTACAATATAACTACATTGTAAAGTCACATGGTGACTCGTCAAAAAGCAGCAGTCACAGTGACGTCTCAGTGGAGTCACATATAGTGATCATTTGAGACTCATAATGAGACGTGTGGAATTTCCTATTATTTTGCTTCATCGTAGTGACTGTGACACTTGTGACCATGTGTGACATGACTGAGATATTATATGGACTAGCTGTGCTGTAGAGATAGTAATTATACGAATTATATTATTTCCTTTTGAGTATTCGCGTACTTGAAAATTAGCATTTTGTGATTGATCCTTAATTTTGGACACCAGTGTATTTCAAAAGATGCTGTCATAGTGGACAATTTGAACCGAATTTCCCGAAGCGAGGGTTCTGGAAACCAAAAAAGGGGTCGTACAGAGACAACAATGGTTTATAAATCAAGTTCTAATGAATTGCACCGAAAAATAAATAACACAGGTCGCTTATACATCTCTTCCAAAAGCACGTCAGCCAGTTTCATGTTTTTACTCTTAAATCTGAGTCTGAAAATGTGTCCGAAAATTTCAAATTGTTTTGAGCGTGGAAAAATATTGTTTTCTTCAACACCTCTTTAAATACCCTGTTTTATGAACAAAATAATAAATCTGCATACAAATAGGCTAACTTTTTAAAAGAATTCTTTGAAGATTGTTCCATGAAATCCAAATTGTAGCCTTTCCGAAACACTGAAGAAGTAATTTACATTTTTAGACACAGAAAAGCAACTTTTGAAAAATATTGCGTTGGCTCAAAAATTTCTTGGTAAAATAGAACAGACAGTTTTTTTTTTTTTTCTTTTCGCGTGACAACAGTGTAAAAGACGAAAAAATAAATCCTCCCAAATTAACGGAAAAAAAGTTAATTTTGCCGCCAGTAGTGGTAAATCATTTAATTTACAGAAAATATCTATAATCTATTCATTAAAACAGTTTTTTTCTGTAAAAAATATTAATTTTATCCGTAAAATTTACAAAATCCATATTTTTTATTGTTTCAAAAGAAAAAAAAACAGTTTTTCCTGTAAAAAATATGGATTTTATAATTTTTACAGAAAAATATACATGTTTTACAGAAAAACTGTTTTAATGATCAGATTACAGATATTTTCTGTAAATTAAACGGTTTTTCACTGGCGCCAAAAGTAACAGTTTTTTTCCGTTAATTTGACAGATTTTTTTTCTGTGTATTGTTTTAAGAGCAAATCAATTATCTCTGGTAATCGGGTTGGCTGCCCACGATAGAGATATATTTTTTATTTTTCTAATTCATGCTCGGAAAATATTTTAAAAACCATTAAAAATCAGTAAATTGAGATACACCTCTCAAACAAATTGCATTTGAAAAAGCATTTTTTAACCATTTGGAAAAATGGTTATTGTCCTCTGTCAGGGTAGGAGATCAAAAACATATCTGAAGCGTTTTATTAGTTGAATCCAGCATTTTATTCGTTTTCTGATGGGTCTATACAGTAATCTCTATTTTCCCTTTACTTTCAACAGAGATGGATACCTCTGTTACCACTATGACAAAAAAGTAATAAAAACCACAAAATAAATTAATAACTCAGAAACAAATTGAGATACAACTTTCAACAAATTGCAATTAAAAATGCATTTTTTTTCTCTATACGACGATATAAAAAGTAATAGTGTGGGATGTTTAGAAGTTTATGAATGAAATTTCATTTAAAATGGGTTCAGGAATATGAATGATTGTGATTGCTACATGGCGTACGTAATTTATGACCAGCTCCGTAGAAGTTTAAAATTTGACAGTACCGAAAATTGTAAAACTGAAATTTCTTTTAAAATTTGTTCATGATGGGCCCAGGAATGTTAATTTTTAATTCATGGCGTACGTAATGCATGATCAACTCCGTGCGAGTTTTAATGTCTTAAATTTTAGACTTTGAAAAAATCATTTTCCAAATGGGCGTTAGTAGTGTGGTTTTGTCCGTTCCACGCCACCTGCGTTCCTGCGGTGGTGGACGTGGTGATCTGTGGTGGTCTGTGGTGGCGCGCTGATAAGAGTCGGTGGTGGAGGAAACGCATGTCGGTGGTGGAAATAAGAGGGAGAGGCGTTGTCGGGAAACTGATAAGAGCTTGTCTTACAGTACGAGGGTATTTATTTTATTTTGAGGAGATAGAAATTTTTCAAGGAAATATTTTTTTTTTCGAATTTTATTTTAACGGAACTTTATTTTTATTTTACGAATTTTATTTTTCGAACATAATTTTATTTTCAGCTGTTAGAAAATTTTTGCTAACTGAATTTATTTTACGAATTTTATTTTGAGGAAATAGAAATTTTTCGAGGAAATATTTTTTTTTTTTTCGAATTTTATTTTAACGGAACTTTAATTTTATTTTACGAATTTTATTTTTCGAACTTAATTTTATTTTCATGTCTTAGAAAATTTATTTTACGAATTTTATTTTTCGAACTTTATTTTATTTTCAGGTGTTAGAAAATTTTTGCTAACTGAATTTTACGAATTTTATTTTGAGGAAATGGTCTCTTATAGTACGAAGGTATTTTATTTATTTTCGAATTTTATTTGAGGAGATAGAAATATTTCAAGGAAATATTTTTATTTTGAAAAGTTTATTTAGCAGAGTTAGAAAATATTAGAGAATAATTTTATTTTAACGGAACTTTATTTTTATTTTACGAATTAAATTGTAGAGATGTTAGAATTATTTTAGTAACTTTTATTTTCAGATGTTAGAAAATTTTATGCGAATTGAACTTTATTTTAGGGGAGATAGAAAATTTTTTCGAATTTTATTTTGAGGAAATAGAATTATTTTGCGAACTTTATTTTTATTTCAGAGGAAATAGATTTTTTGAGAAGAATTGCTATTTTATTTATTTAACGGAACTTTGAAAATTCGCGGGAATTCATTTTTATGTTGGAAATGTATTTAGTGGAGATGCTCAATTTTCAATGGATGACTTTCTTTGAGAAGAGGTATTTTTGCGTGATGTATTATCATGTTCGTGTTAATTTTTGGAGGATGTGTACTTTAACATGGGGATAGCTTGATTGAAATTTATTTTGTTTGCATGCGCAAAGAAAATATTTTAGTTGATTTTGATAAACGCCATGGGAAAGATTGATTTTTTTAAATTTTAATTCAACAGCAAATACAAAATTGACTGGAAATGTTTGTAACAACATTTTTAAACCAATCATGTTTGTGTATTTATAATTTCCTGCACTCGTTAGATAGAAAATTTATGCGAACTTTATTTTTATTTTAGAGGAAATAGAAGTTTTTGAGAAGAATTGCTATTTTATTTTTTTAAGGGAACTTTGAAAATTCGCGGGAAAGAATTTTATTTTGGGGAACTTAATTTATTTCATGGTCTTAATTAAGAGGAAATATTTTTGATTTCGAACTTAATCTATTTTTCAGGAAAGTGTTTTCTTATTTTGAGAACTTTTATTTATTATTTTTCGTAAATAATAGATGTGTGTTAGAAAATTGGGAGGATTTGTCTTAGAATAGAGTAATATTTTGGAATTGCAAAATTATTTGATTTATTATGTTGTTAAAATAATATGAAATAAAAGCTTACTTGATTTTTATGATGAGCAAATAGATCTTGCGCATTCATCGAATTCAGGTTGTAAATGAAATTAACGCTCACAAATTATAAAAATACTGAAGAAATATTATTTCAACTAAGTAGCAGAAAGATTTTGCACCATTACACCAATACAGATGTTAATGAATTTCTACAGATGTCGTGATGCTTCTGTTTATCTCAGTCGAAGTAGGAAATCTGACTTGCACGCACTTTTAGAGCAGATAACATTTGAGTTGCAATTTTTAAATTACAAGTGTTTTATTTTAATAGTGTTGGTCCTTTTCGACAAAAGTCTCTTATCAACTCGCTAAAGAATAGATTCGTTCCCAAATAAATTAATCTCGAACACGGACTTTATCAAAGTTCACCCTTTTTTTGCAGACAGAAATACTGCACACTAATGATAACATCTGTTTCTAATATCACTCAATGACCGGCAGATTAACTTAGAGCAAAGCGGCGTGTGTTATCATTTTGCAGTGGTGACATTCAGTCTATGCGGGCGACAGTCAGTCTCTGCGTTCATGTTTGTGGTGGACTGCAAGAATGTATTACGCGTTTCGAGTAAATTTATTAAAACTAGAATATTTAAAGTAAATACAAAGGTTTTAAAACTTGCAAGACTATAATTTATTTAAAAGATTCTTTCTTTTAAATGAATGGACATTTGAAAAATTTAGCGGAAAGATTTTAATTTTGAGAACTTAATTATTTTTTCGATTTAAATTTTCTTATATATGTTGTTCAAGAAGGAATGTATATTTGTAGATATGTTAGTTTTAGATAAGTTATATATGACATGCGTTAAAATTAAATTTGCAAAATTAAATATTAATAATAAAAACAATGAAATAATAATAATGACAACATTGAAATAATAATAATAATAATGACAACATTGAAATAATTATAATAAAAAGCAAAAGAAATATTTCGTTAGTTGAAAAATAAAGTTTTCTCTTTACAGATTATATATATATATATTGCAGTATTCACTATCTATTCACATATTTATCGATGTGTTAGACCTTTTCAGAAAATTAACTTGATTTTTGCGTAATGTTTTTGAGAAAGAATTTTTCTTCTAAAGGAATCATTTGAAGTTTCTTTTTTAAAATGCCATGGTTCGACTTAGGAAATAATTTTACTTATTACATAAAATGAATTTTTCAAACTTCTGCTTGAAGAATCAACTATGTTAGACTTGAAACAAAGGCAAGTTAAAGATTAAATAATTCACTTTTAGATATTCTGCACATTTTAAGTAAGCATTAAATAAATTTACACGAATAAAGGTCACGAAATTCTGTTAACTTAACGCGCCAATCATCTTACGTAATTTAGGTCACGTGACTGACATCATTTTTTAAATCAATCATGATTGAGTACTTATAATTTTCTGCACACGCGCGCCCCTATGATTGTATAAATTTGCAGGGAATGAGATAATTTCACCATTCTGTGTGTTGTTTGATGTGTTAGAATCTGCTCAAGTGATTCAGTCGTTTTAATTTTTGTCGTAATGGAACGAAGCATGCAATTACCTTTGTTAAGTGCTGATGATGAACACAACTCGAAAAGTCAAGCCTTATCATCAGGATTTAAGGATCAAGACATGGAATTTTCATCGTTGCCTGTTTCGAATGATGTGAAACCTTCTTCATCAGAATTGAAGAAACTGGAGTTACCCTTCGTGTGTACTACTTGCAACCAAGGTTTTTCCAGAAAGTTTGTGTTGGTTAGACATATGAAATCTCACCTAAAGAAAAAACCATTTGCTTGTGATTTGTGCGAAAAATCTTTCGTTCAAAATAGTGATTTACAACGACATAGGAGGATTCATTCGAAGACTCCTGTAATGTATAAGTGTGATTTTTGCAATGACGCATTTTCAAGAAAATTTGACTTATTAAAACACAAAACGATTCACAAGACCCGCATACAACATAGATGTTATCTCTGCGGTGATGTATTTTCGAGAAAATATGATTTATTAAAACATAAGAAGTTTCATATGAAGCCCACCCCAAAATATCCATGTGATGAATGTGATGAAAGTTTTTCTAACAAAAGTGTTTTACTGGGACATAAACGCACTTCACACAAGGTTTTACCCAAACAAACTGATTCTTTTTTAAAAGATGCGTTGTTTGAAAAAGTGAAGCATTTTCAAAAACAAAATGCTCTTAATTCACTTTCTGTAATTAATCTCACACCTGACGAAGGGAATGATAAAGACTTACACATACTTTTTTAATAGTATAAGATCAGATCTCTTGAATGAATTGCATTACCAAATGGCAGAAAAAACTCATTGAAATGGTATACAACAGTTCATGTAGTTGTTAGCCGTTTAGCACATGATGGTGAAATGGACTATGCTACTCCCTTTTTCCGTTCAAGAGCAACTTAGGAGATGACGAATGATAATATTCCGCTACATATTGAGGAAGCATTTGCTAAAATGAATAACTCCTTTGAAAAGTTTACGCAGCAAGGAACTGGATGGATGTTAGATAGAATTTTGAATTTAGAAGTGTATTCAGCTAAACTTGGCATGTATTACAACTTGTAAATCTTGTTTAAACTCTGTTTACTTATGTACTTGATATTGTAACTTTGAAAATAAATATTTTGTGAGTGACTATGCTTCGTGTTTTGTATTTTTTTTTTCACATATTAACATACTTTACTATTATCATATATTATGTAAATTACTTTTAACATTTGAATTGGTTACAAACGCTATAACCTGAGTTCAAAAACATTTATTATATCACACACAAATCTCTTAAATTGCAAAAAAAAAAATTCATTTGAAAAGTGAATGCTAAAGATTAGAATTCTGTAGAAATTAATTAGACATATCAAAAATCCACTTACTTGAAATTTATCTTCTTCGAACAGCGACTCAACGTGTAATAAGAAAAATAAAAGATGGCGTATTCTTTATCAGTTAGAAAACCACGTGACTTCCATCTTCCATGTGTGTGGCTGATAATGCATTTGTCCTTCATAGGGCAAACACGTTATTCGTTATCAACGACGTCAGTAGACGATAAGAATAGCTAGACTTTTGTGGTGTATAGCATTGCTATCCGAAGCTTGTTTGAACTTATTTATACTACCTTGCCTGTAATGTAAGTTTATTTTTAATTATTTAGATATTTAAAATCACCAATTGCTAATTGTAATTAGATCATTAATTGATTTTTATAATAATAAGTGATTTATTTTTATATTGCTTAATTTTCATTAAGTGTTGATCTTAGAAATAACTTTAATTTTCTTTAGATTTCATTCACTTAGTCTTTAAAATTTTGCTTTGCATGTTGGAAATTATTTCAAAGTATTGAATGATGTATTTCTGAAACGTACCATTCCTAGAAAATGAGTCTTGAAAAATATTCACGAAAATTTTTTGGCTTGAAAATTTTTGAAAGACATGAAAATAACTCGAAGAAATATTTGACTTGTAAAATATTTGAAGAATTGAAAATGATTTCATTGCTCGAAGTTGAGTTGAAAAATAATTGCATAACTCGAAGAAATTATTTGAGTTGTAAAATATTTGAAAGTGTTGCCATTGAAAAAGAATTTGGTTTCTTGAAAATATATACTTAATTTTTAAAAATTTCATGCTTGGTAGAATGAACGAAAAGAACCAACCCTTGGTTTCTTTAAAGTTTTAGAACACTTTCATAGTTGAAAGAACAATGAGAGTCCCTAGTTTCATGAGAACATATGCATGTTTCCTAAAAATTTTAGGAATTCAACACTTGCTTGGAAGAATAAATGATGAGAGTTCATGGTTACCTTTTGTGAACTCATTCGTGAAAAACCTTTCTTGATACATCATAGCAATTGAGTCATGCTAGTTTGTTTTAAAAATATATTTAATGACATGATTTTGTAGGAAAAAAGAATGAGAGTCCTTGTTTTCTAAGAAGGTTTATTTGATTAATGCTCATAAATATCGCATGGGTTGAACTCACACTTGGAAGAAAGAATGATGAAAGTCCTTTGGTTTTTTGAAAAATATATGAATTGAACACTTGCTTCGAAAAAAGAAAGATGAGAATCTTGGAAGGTTAGAAGGTTTGCTTGATTTCTTAAAAGTTTTTGGTAAATGCATGGGTCAAACACATGCATGAAAGAAATAATGATGAGAGTCCTTGGAAAATTCATGAGAACTAATTTTAAAAATATTTGTTAGTTAACAAAGCAAAGTTTTTGGTAAATGCATGGGTCAAACACATGCATGAAAGAAATAATGATGAGAGTCCTTGGAAAATTCATGAGAACTAATTTTAAAAATATTTGTTAGTTAACAAAGCAAAGTTTTTGCAAAAATAAGTTAAACAAATTAAATTAAGAAAAAAAATTTAATTAAGAAAAAAAAATAGTAAAGAAAAAAAATTATAGTTTAGAAAATAAATTACGTTAAGAAAAAAATTACAAGGCTGAATGTTTGTAAAATTGGATTGTTTTCTGATTTAACTCATGAATGAATTCATCCTACCATTCAATTGTTTACCTTTGCAACCATATATTTATTCATCACCTAACCAACCAACCAAATTCTTACCACACCAATCGATTATTCATAGTATTAACCCTTTATTTCTGCACAAGAGCAGAAAGTAAACCGATGATAGAATCGAAAAAAAAGTGACTTATCAAATAGAATTTGTTGTAAGTTGATGATGACCAATATTTTCGAAAAGATAGACTTAGAAACTCATTTAACATCGAGTTGGAATGAAATTTTGCAAAGTTTTTGCAATTGCCATGAAAACGCACTTAAGCATTTTTGAATATATGTAAAAATCACCTCAATATTATATTCAAATTAATTAAATTGTCACTGTTTCATATTAGTTTGCAAGTAATTAGAAATATTTCTAGGTTAACTAGGTTTGATAGTATTCCAACTTAAATATTTCTTTGACAGATTTTCTATGTTAAACCTTGTATAACTAACCTTTTACAATTTTCAATTCAACTTAGTTTCATGAGATTTACCTGCGAAACTAAATTCTTCTATTCAGTTTAGTTATCAATTTCAAATTATTTTTAAAAGTTTTATTATTGTTTGAAAAATAATTATGTACTCTAATTCCAGTATTTTAAGTTGTTCTTATCTAACAACTTTGTTGTTCTTATCGTTGAGTGATGTTGCAGATAAGGAATCACGTGATTGCATTATCATCCAATGAAGCGTTAGGAAGTTGTCACGTGATATCCTGTTTCACGATAAGGGTTTGCCATTTCACTTAAAGTCATCCTGTTAAACGCACTTGTCATGACCAAGCTGGTTTATTAGGTAAGATTTGAATATATTATAATTTTAGATTTGTTAGATGATAGAGTTCAAATGTTTTAAAATACAGGTATGAGAGTACATAATTATTTTTCAAACAATAATAAAACTTTTAAAAATAATTTGAAATTGATAACTAAACTGAATAGAAGAATTTAGTTTCGCAGGTAAATCTCATGAAAGTTGAATTGAAAATTGTAAAAGGTTAGTTATACAAGGTTTAACATAGAAAATCTGTCAAAGAAATATTTAAGTTGGAATACTATCAAACCTAGTTAACCTAGAAATATTTCTAATTACTTGCAAACTAATATGAAACAGTGACAATTTAATTAATTTGAATATAATATTGAGGGGATTTTTACATATATTCAAAAATGCTTAAGTGCGTTTTCATGGCAATTGCAAAAACTTTGCAAATTTTCATTCCAACTCGATGTTAAATGAGTTTCTAAGTCTATCTTTTCGAAAATATTGGTCATCATCAACATACAACAAATTCTATTTGATAAGTCACTTATTTTTCGATTCTATCATCGGTTTACTTTCTGCTCTTGTGATGAATAATCGATTGGTGTGGTAAGAATTTGGTTGGTTGGTTAGGTGATGAATAAATATATGGTTGCCAGGGTAAACAGTTGAATGGTAGGATGAATTCATTCATGAGTTAAATCAGAAAACAATCCAATTTTACAAACATTCAGCCTTGTAATATTTTTCTTAACGTACTTTATTTTCTAAACTATAATTTTTTTTTCTTTACTAATTTTTTTTTCTTAATTATATTTTTTTTTCTTAATTTAATTTGTTTAACTTATTTTTGCAAAAACTTTGGTTTGTTAACTAACAAATATTTTTTAAATTAGTTCTCATGAATTTTCCAAGGACTCTCATCTTTATTTCTTTCATGCATGTGTTTGACCCATGCATTTACCAAAAACTTTGCTTTGTTAACTAACAAATATTTTTAAAATTAGTTCTCATGAATTTTCTAAGGACTCTCATCATTATTTCTTTCATGCATGTGTTTGACCCATGCATTTACCAAAAACTTTTAAGAAATCAAGCAAACCTTCTAACCTTCCAAGATTCTCATCTTTCTTTTTTCGAAGCAAGTGTTCAATTCATATATTTTTCAAAAAACCAAAGGACTTTCATCATTCTTTCTTCCAAGTGTGAGTTCAACCCATGCGATATTTATGAGCATTAATCAAATAAACCTTCTTAGAAAACAAGGACTCTCATTCTTTTTTCCTACAAAATCATGTCATTAAATATATTTTTAAAACAAACTAGCATGACTCAATTGCTATGATGTATCAAGAAAGGTTTTTCACGAATGAGTTCACAAAAGGTAACCATGAACTCTCATCATTTATTCTTCCAAGCAAGTGTTGAATTCCTAAAATTTTTAGGAAACATGCATATGTTCTCATGAAACTAGGGACTCTCATTGTTCTTTCAACTATGAAAGTGTTCTAAAACTTTAAAGAAACCAAGGGTTGGTTCTTTTCGTTCATTCTACCAAGCATGAAATTTTTAAAAATTAAGTATATATTTTCAAGAAACCAAATTCTTTTTCAATGGCAACACTTTCAAATATTTTACAACTCAAATAATTTCTTCGAGTTATGCAATTATTTTTCAACTCAACTTCGAGCAATGAAATCATTTTCAATTCTTCAAATATTTTACAAGTCAAATATTTCTTCGAGTTATTTTCATGTCTTTCAAAAATTTTCAAGCCAAAAAATTTTCGTGAATATTTTTCAAGACTCATTTTCTAGGAATGGTACGTTTCAGAAATACATCATTCAATACTTTGAAATAATTTCCAACATGCAAAGCAAAATTTTAAAGACTAAGTGAATGAAATCTAAAGAAAATTAAAGTTATTTCTAAGATCAACACTTAATGAAAATTAAGCAATATAAAAATAAATCACTTATTATTATAAAAATCAATTAATGATCTAATTACAATTAGCAATTGGTGATTTTAAATATCTAAATAATTAAAAATAAACTTACATTACAGGCAAGGTAGTATAAATAAGTTCAAACAAGCTTCGGATAGCAATGCTATACACCACAAAAGTCTAGCTATTCTTATCGTCTACTGACGTCGTTGATAACGAATAACGTGTTTGCCCTATGAAGGACAAATGCATTATCAGCCACACACATGGAAGATGGAAGTCACGTGGTTTTCTAACTGATAAAGAATACGCCATCTTTTATTTTTCTTATTACACGTTGAGTCGCTGTTCGAAGAAGATAAATTTCAAGTAAGTGGATTTTTGATATGTCTAATTAATTTCTACAGAATTCTAATCTTTAGCATTCACTTTTCAAATGAATTTTTTTTTTGCAATTTAAGAGATTTGTGTGTGATATAATAAATGTTTTTGAACTCAGGTTATAGCGTTTGTAACCAATTCAAATGTTAAAAGTAATTTACATAATATATGATAATAGTAAAGTATGTTAATATGTGAAAAAAAATACAAAACACGAAGCATAGTCACTCACAAAATATTTATTTTCAAAGTTACAATATCAAGTACATAAATAAACAGAGTTTAAACAAGATTTACAAGTTGTAATACATGCCAAGTTTAGCTGAATACACTTCTAAATTCAAAATTCTATCTAACATCCATCCAGTTCCTTGCTGCGTAAACTTTTCAAAGAAGTTATTCATTTTAGCAAATGCTTCCTCAATATGTAGCGGAATATTATCATTCGTCATCTCCTAAGTTGCTCTTGAACGGAAAAAGGGAGTAACATAGTCCATTTCACCATCATGTGCTAAACGGCTAACAACTACATGAACTGTTGTATACCATTTCAATGAGTTTTTTCTGCCATTTGGTAATGCAATTCATTCAAGAGATCTGATCTTATACTATTAAAAAATATGTGTAAGTCTTTATCATTCACTTTGTCAGGTGTGAGATTAATTACAGAAAGTGAATTAAGAGCATTTTGTTTTTGAAAATGCTTCACTTTTTCAAACAACGCATCTTTTAAAGAAGAATCAGTTTGTTTGGGTAAAACCTTGTGTGGAGTGCGTTTATGTCCCAGTAAAACACTTTTGTTAGAAAAACTTTCATCACATTCGTCACATGGATATTTTGGGGTGGGCTTCATATGAAACTTCTTATGTTTTAATAAATCATACTTTACGAATTGAATATTTCCAACTGAGCGAAAAAATGCCCAAGCCGGGAATCGAACCCAGATCCTTGGCTTACAAGGCCAATGCTTTTCCGTTTAAGCTAACCGGGCCGACAACCAGCCAGCATATTTCGCTCAGATAACCTTATTGGTAGTATAGAGCATTGGCCTTGTAAGCCAAGGATCTGGGTTCGATTCCCGGCTTGGGCATTTTTTCGCTCAGTTGGAAATATTCAATTCGTATGATAACTTTACCAATCAGTTTGATTGTGTTTAAATAATAGTTGATCTACGTATCCATCGTTTATATGGAGTTCCTTTACCTGCGGTTTATTCTGTTGAGCTGTCTACATGACAGACCAGATGTTACTACCAATAAGGTTATCTGAGCGAAATATGCTGGCTGGTTGTCGGCCCGGTTAGCTTAAACGGAAAATCATTGGCCTTGTAAGCCAAGGATCTGGGTTCGATTCCCGGCTTGGGCATTTTTTCGCTCAGTTGGAAATATTCAATTCGTATGATAACTTTACCAATCAGTTTGATTGTGTTTAAATAAGAGTTGATCTACGTATCCATCGTTTATATGGAGTTCCTTTACCTTCGGTTTATTCTGTTGAGCTGTCTACATGACAGACCAGATGTTACTACCAATAAGGTTATCTGAGCGAAATATGCTGGCTGGTTGTCGGCCCGGTTAGCTTAAACGGAAAATCATTGGCCTTGTAAGCCAAGGATCTGGGTTCGATTCCCGGCTTGGGCATTTTTTCGCTCAGTTGGAAATATTCAATTCGTATGATAACTTTACCAATCAGTTTGATTGTGTTTAAATAATAGTTGATCTACGTATCCATCGTTTATATGGAGTTCCTTTACCTGCGGTTTATTCTGTTGAGCTGTCTACATGACAGACCAGATGTTACTACCAATAAGGTTATCTGAGCGAAATATGCTGGCTGGTTGTCGGCCCGGTTAGCTTAAACGGAAAAGCATTGGCCTTGTAAGCCAAGGATCTGGGTTCGATTCCCGGCTTGGGCATTTTTTCGCTCAGTTGGAAATATTCAATTCGTATGATAACTTTACCAATCAGTTTGATTGTGTTTAAATAATAGTTAAATCATATTTTCTCGAAAATACATCACCGCGGAGATCACATCTATGTTGTATGGGGGTCTTGTGAATCGTTTTGTGTTTTAATAAGTCAAATTTTCTTGAAAATGCGTTATTGCAAAAATCACACATACATTACAGGCGTCTTCGAATGAATCCTCCTATGTCGTTGTAAATCACTATTTTGAACGAAAGATCTTTCGCACAAATCACAAGCAAATGGTTTTTTTTTTAGGTGAGATTTCATATGTCTAATCAACACAAACTTTCTGGAAAAGCCTTGGTTGCAAGTAGTACACACGAAGGGTAACTCCTGTTTCTTCAATTCTGATGAAGAAGGTTTCACATCATTCGAAACAGGCAACGATGAAAATTCCATGTTTTGATCCTTAAATCCTGATGATAAGGCTTGACTTTTCGAGTTGTGTTCATCATCAACACTTAACAAAGGTAATTGCATGCTTCGTTCCATTACGACAAAAATTAAAACGACTGAATCACTTGAGCAGATTCTAACACATCAAACAACACACAGAATGGTGAAATTATCTCATTCCCTGCAAATTTATACAATCATAGGGGGCGCGCGTGTGCAGAAAATTATAAGTACTCAATCATGATTAATTTAAAAAATGATGTCAGTCACGTGACCTAAATCACGTAAGACGATTGGCGCGTTAAGTTAACAGAATTTCGTGACCTTTATTCGTGTAAATTTATTTAATGCTTACTGAAAATGTGCAGAATATCTAAAAGTGAATTATTTAATCTTTAACTTGCCTTTGTTTCAAGTCTAACATAGTTGATTCTTCAAGCAGAAGTTTGAAAAATTCATTTTATGTAATAAGTAAAATTATTTCCTAAGTCGAACCATGGCATTTTAAAAAAGAAACTTCAAAGAAGTAAAATTATTTCCTAAGTCGAACCATGGCATTTTAAAAAAGAAACTTCAAATGATTCCTTTAGAAGAAAAATTCTTTCTCAAAAACATTACGCAAAAATCAAGTTAATTTTCTGAAAAGGTCTAACACATCGATAAATATGTGAATAGATAGTGAATACTGCAATATATATATATAATCTCTAAAGAGAAAACTTATTTTTCAACTAACGAAATATTTCTTTTGCTTTTTATTATAATTATTTCAATGTTGTCATTATTATTATTATTATTTCAATGTTGTCATTATTATTATTTCATTGTTTTTATTATTAATATTTAATTTTGCAAATTTAATTTTAACGCATGTCATATATAACTTATCTAAAACTAACATATCTACAAATATACATTCCTTCTTGAACAACATATATAAGAAAATTTAAATCGAAAAAATAATTAAGTTCTCAAAATTAAAATCTTTCCGCAAAATTTTTCAAATGTCCATTCATTTAAAAGAAAGAATCTTTAAATAAATTATAGTCTTGCAAGTTTTAAAACCTTTGTATTTACTTTAAATATTCTAGTTTTAATAAATTTACTCGAAACGCGTAATACATTCTTGCAGTCCACCACAAACATGAACGCAGAGACTGACTGTCGTCCGCATAGACTGAATGTCACCACTGCAAAATGATAACACACGCCGCTTTGCTCTAAGTTAATCTGCCGGTCATTGAGTGATATTAGAAACAGATGTTATCATTAGTGTGCAGTATTTCTGTCTGCAAAAAAAGGGTGAACTTTGATAAAGTCCGTGTTCGAGATTAATTTATTTGGGAACGAGGCTATTCTTTAGCGAGTTGATAAGAGACTTTTGTCGAAAAGGACCAACACTATTAAAATAAAACAATTGTAATTTAAAAATGGCAACTCAAATGTTATCTGCTCTAAAAGTGCGTGCAAGTCAGATTTTCTACTTCGACTGAGATAAACAGAAGCATCACGACATCTGCAGAAATTCATTAACATCTGTATTGGTGTAATGGTACAAAATCTTTCTGCTACTTAGTTGAAATAATATTTCTGCAGTATTTTTATAATTTGTGAGCGTTAATTTCATTTACAACCTGAATTCGATGAATGCGCAAGATCTATTTGCTCATCATAAAAATCAAGTAAGCTTTTATTTCATATTATTTTAAAAACATAATAAATCAAATAATTTTGCAATTCCAAAATATTACTCTATTCTAAGACAAATCCTCCCAATTTTCTAACACACATCTATTATTTACGAAAAATAATAAATAAAAGTTCTCAAAATAAGAAAACACTTTCCTGAAAAATAGATTAAGTTCGAAATCAAAAATATTTCCTCTTAATTAAGACCATGAAATAAATTAAGTTCCCCAAAATAAAATTCTTTCCCGCGAATTTTCAAAGTTCCCTTAAAAAAATAAAATAGCAATTCTTCTCAAAAACTTCTATTTCCTCTAAAATAAAAATAAAGTTCGCATAAATTTTCTATGTAACGAGTGCAGGAAATTATAAATACACAAACATGATTGGTTTAAAAATGTTGTTACAAACATTTCCAGTCAATTTTGTATTTGCTGTTGAATTAAAATTTAAAAAAATCAATCTTTCCCATGGCGTTTATCAAAATCAACTAAAATATTTTCTTTGCGCATGCAAACAAAATAAATTTCAATCAAGCTATCCCCATGTTAAAGTACACATCCTCCAAAAATTAACACGAACATGATAATACATCACGCAAAAATACCTCTTCTCAAAGAAAGTCATCCATTGAAAATTGAGTATCTCCACTAAATACATTTCCAACATAAAAATGAATTCCCGCGAATTTTCAAAGTTCCGTTAAATAAATAAAATAGCAATTCTTCTCAAAAAATCTATTTCCTCTGAAATAAAAATAAAGTTCGCAAAATAATTCTATTTCCTCAAAATAAAATTCGAAAAAATTTTCTATCTCCCCTAAAATAAAGTTCAATTCGCATAAAATTTTCTAACATCTGAAAATAAAAGTTCCTAAAATAATTCTAACATCTCTACAATTTAATTCGTAAAATAAAAATAAAGTTCCGTTAAAATAAAATTATTCTCTAATATTTTCTAACTCTGCTAAATAAACTTTTCAAAATAAAAATATTTCCTTGAAATATTTCTATCTCCTCAAATAAAATTCGAAAATAAATAAAATACCTTCGTACTATAAGAGACCATTTCCTCAAAATAAAATTCGTAAAATTCAGTTAGCAAAAATTTTCTAACACCTGAAAATAAAATTAAGTTCGAAAAATAAAATTCGTAAAATAAATTTTCTAAGACATGAAAATAAAATTAAGTTCGAAAAATAAAATTCGTAAAATAAAATTAAAGTTCCGTTAAAATAAAATTCGAAAAAAAAAAATATTTCCTCGAAAAATTTCTATTTCCTCAAAATAAAATTCGTAAAATAAATTCAGTTAGCAAAAATTTTCTAACAGCTGAAAATAAAATTAAGTTCGAAAAATAAAATTCGTAAAATAAATTTTCTAAGACATGAAAATAAAATTAAGTTCGAAAAATAAAATTCGTAAAATAAAAATAAAGTTCCGTTAAAATAAAATTCGAAAAAAAAAAATATTTCCTCGAAAAATTTCTATCTCCTCAAAATAAAATAAATACCCTCGTACTGTAAGACAAGCTCTTATCAGTTTCCCGACAACGCCTCTCCCTCTTATTTCCACCACCGACATGCGTTTCCTCCACCACCGACTCTTATCAGCGCGCCACCACAGACCACCACATCCACCACCGCAGGAACGCAGGTGGCGTGGAACGCACAAAACCACACTACTGGCGTTGAAATTTGTTAAATTGCTTTTTTTTTTTTTTTTTTTTTTTACAGTGAAGAGAAGTGAATGTCTAAAGATGATTAATCGAAGTCAAATTATGATTTTTTTAAGTAAAATATAAAGTTGTAATTCTATCAAATTCCTAGTATATAAGGAATTTATGGAGTAACTAGTTTTATACATAATCAGATCTGGGTGCAACAGTAGTTGCACTTCTACTCTTAATGCAAAATTGGCATGAATACAAAATTTATTACGATTCTAGAGATAAAATTCAGTAAAATGGAAATCTTACATAAAACGTCATCATCCTGGTTCCAATTTCATCAAATTTGAAACGACTCGACACGTTTTCGAACCATTCGGTTGGGGAGTTTTTGCGCTGTCGGTTTTTTTAACCAAAGCCCCTTAAATTTTAATATAGCTCGAATATAAGGGAACGATCATCACAGACACATATAACTCGGTTACAAATGGGCGCAGCTCACGCAAATTTTATTATAAATATTTGCTTGTGGTTATATTATTCGTAGAATAAGAAAAAAATGTCTTTTTTTTTTTTTTGCTGTGGACGTTTCATACAGTTTACGTATAACGACAATTCGGAAATTGTGCGTTAAACGTGACCAATGAGGCGCGTTCGTGCTCCAACTATAGTTTTTTAAATATTCAGATCTTGGTGCGATAGCTTTAGCATTCTTCTGTAAAAAGGCACGAATACACAATTTATTACGATTCTATATATATTAAATTCAGACATACTGAAATCATAGGTCTCCCTCTTCCATAAGACCTCCTCACCCTGGTCACCTAGAATCATGTTCTACCACGGGACAGCATTAAATTCATGATGTAGGATAGGATTGAATAGAACGAAGAAAACTTTTAGGAATATCTTTTGAAGTTTTGATTCGATTTTCATAAAATTTGAGAGGACTCGACACCATTCTGCAATAATTCCATATCTTAACACGTTGAGTGTCACGGTGACTGATACTGAAGCTGAAAAATTTACAATGTTTTAAGTAATTTTTAAGAAAGTATAATCCTGTAATATATAAAAAGTAAGCAAGTTTTAAATAAATTTTCAGTAATTTCTTAAAACAATATTTATATATTTAGTTTTATATCCTATTTTAGACAGTCGGTCATCGGTGAATGATGCGTTCTAATCGGAAAGTTCAGTGTCAGTCACCAGTAATCGACGTGGCGCTTAACGTGTTAAAAAAGCAAACCATTCGCTTGGGTTGTTTTTGCGCAGCTCTATGCTGACAGACGGACAGACAAACAGACGGACTTGACAACGACTATAGGTGCTAACGTATTTATATAATTATGAACGCACATGACGACTGCATGAATATATCAGAAAGATGTGCGTTGCTGAGTGCTATAAATAAAAATATAAAAATTACATCTCTATTTCCTTCACTAAATAGATAAGAGCATAATGATCAACTAAAAATGCAACAAAATAAAAATATTCTTGGAGAGAAAAGCATTAAGATCCTTGTAAAAAAAACAGATCTAATCCATTCTTTATCGTGTGAGGTCCGTACGTGTAATTTTTCTCGTGAAATTTCTCGAATATTTCTCATCGCATGGGATATGAATATGGAACGAGGGGGTATCAAGAGTGATTAGGGTTGTGGAAGAAACGCAACTGACTCGGTGTGCGGTCGGGGAGGATCCCGATACATTTTCCAGCGAGTGCAGGTAATTATAAGCTGTCAGGGCAGGCGCAGCTGTAATTAAGTTCTGGGTTGGGTCCGCGATGATCCGAGTTTTTTGCCTCAAAATGGTTGGTAATAATGAAGACATTGGGATGATGAAACGGGTGATGAACGATGCATGTTCGGGTGTCATAGGCATGGAGGGGTGTGACGGAGTGAAGTTGTGTTGTTGCATGGCATGGTCATGTCATCCATAGGCACTCACCACAGAATGTATGATAATTATGTTCTAACTCCAGAAGACTTCATATATACAATTACGATCCTAAAATTCCCGGGATGAACTTAATGTAATTTGCAGATCAAATACAGTCAACTCTGTGAAATCCACCAATGTATAATTCGCAATCATCTATTATCCGCACTACATGTTGGAATGTAAACAATAAAAATTGTCATTAACAGTTAAACACATAAAGTTAAATTTGGGTATTATATTTTTTTAGTTAACAATTTTCCAGTGAATAAATATTTAAATATAAATTGGATATAAATATTTAAATTTCCTTGAGTAACAAAATTTTATCTTGGAGCAAGAAGTAATGAGTGTTCATAGACTACAGAAAAAAAAATTAATGACAACAAAAAAAAAACCTGAAACTACCATTGTGTTGTGTCAATGTTTAAAATAATGAATAATCAGTAAAATGTGTATTATATGTAATTTAAATTTTCTTTAATCTGAGTTATTAAATATATCATACCAATGTTGCATTATGTTTTTCTTTTCTATTGTAATTGTAATTTTTATGCAGTTATTCCTAATTAATAGTCAGGCTTTAAAAATAAAATGTAAAGAAAGGAATGATCTATAATCCGCAAGACCTAAGTATGCGGATTTCACAGAGTTGGCTGTAAATCTATAAAATTTAACTTTGTGTTTTTTGCTCAGTGTTGAAATCAGGGGGTGGTCCTGAAGTTCAATGAAATCTCTGGTAATAACCCCCCCCCACACACACACACACACCCTGGACGATTTAGGATTTCATTGGATGTTTTGGCGTCGCATGTAGGATTATAAAAGGGGTGTAACAGAGTGAAGTTGTGTTGTTGTATGACATAATAATACCATCGATATCTATGCACTCACCACAAAATGTATGATATTTATGTACTAACACCAAAATATTTCATATATATATATGACGACCACAGGAGCCAAGGGGTATAAGTGACAAAATTGAAAAAAATGAACGAAGTACACAGACGACCTGGAAATATGCTTTTTTTCTTTTCAGGTATAGAAATGTAAGGGATTTTCTAATTATGTGCTGTGTTTAAGAAATCAACCACTTTTGCTGAATAATGATCAATATTGATTAATTATAAATTTAAAGAAAATTGCACTCTACTTTTTTCACATTTATTGAAATAAGAGTTCAAAGACCACCGTGAAACAAGCAGCAGTTTCCTATTTCAATTCAGTCAATTATTATTGATGTTCAACTTTAACATCAATTATCTTTGAACTCAATTTACTCCAAATCGAAATTTTGTCACTTGGTACCCCTTGGCTTCCGATGGCCTCATATATATTACGATCCTAAAGTTCCTGGAATGAACTTAATATAATCTGTGGATCAAATAAACCTGTAAAATTTAACTTTTTCTTTTTTGCTCAGCGTTGAATTATTCAGGAGATGGTTCCTGGGGGATCATTTTAAATTCCGCAGCATCACCCCCCCCCCCCCTCGGAAGATTTTGAATATTATTGGATGTTTTTGGCGTCACATGTAAGATTATGTAATAAAGGGGCGTGACGGAGTGAAGTTGTGTTGTCGGATTACATAATAATATCATCGATATCTATCCACTCATCATAGAAAATTTCATATATATACCTGGTATTTTCTGACACATTTTTTAATTCCTTTTTGTTCGGAAATGCATAAAATGGGCAGGTGTTGTTATTCAGAAACTTTGAAATCGAAAGACATTTTCCATTTTTTGGTAAACGCAAAAGATATTTCAGAAAATACCGTTCAAGTGGACGTTTTGAACCGAATTTTCGATTACATACATTACACAATGGCACTACAGTACATGTAGAATTTTGACCTCCCTCACTATACCTCGCCAGATCTCTGACCTTTAATTTATAATTTATAACATGGTTTT
Organism: Maratus speciosus; assembly: GCA_963932465.1. Taxonomy (NCBI): domain Eukaryota; kingdom Metazoa; phylum Arthropoda; class Arachnida; order Araneae; family Salticidae; genus Maratus; species Maratus speciosus. The sequence goes on from OZ010797.1 coordinate 5,427,451, forward strand.
GTGTTAGATCATTCTCTACCTCTTCTATCCATCTCTTCCTGTGTCTACCAATACTTCTTTACCCTATTAATTTACTATTATATCCTGCTTCTGCTTCTCTCATCCCTCATTCGGATTAGATGAGTAGACAATATCTGACAGTTCTACGCGCGCTGCACGCTCTCAAGGTCGAATGAAGGTCATTCGTTAACGTCTTATAGTACGATAACGAAAGTGCAGCGCGATAAGCGAAGGGGAGTAGTATGATAACGGAAGTGTAGTGTGATAAGCGAAGGGGGAGATAAGAGAATTTTGATAAGAATTTTTTGAGATTAAACATTTTTAGCATAGAATAGTATTTTTTAGTGAGAGAAAGGTTAGTTTTTAATGAAGAGTTTTTACGGAATTTATATTTGTAGAACAAATGACGTTTAGTCAATAAATTTTAGGAGGGAAAATATATATTTTGTTAATTGTGGACCCACCATGACCAACCCGTTTTGTTTAATTTAGATAATTAGAATTTTATCGGAAAAGCATTTAATGTTAAAAGAATAATGCTACTTTGATAAATTTCACATGCATTATATATCAGTTTTATATGTATTTAGGGGAAGGATTTTTGAGTGGGGTGATTCTTATCGCTAGGAAATTGTAAGACGATAGCGCACGTTAGGTTCAGTGATAAAAGTCGAGTCTTTAAATGAATTTATATTTGAGAATCTCATGTATCGATGTTTATAAACAAATGGAATTATTTTAAGGCATGTTTTCTAATTTTTATAGTGCATTTTTTTTTTAAGGAGCGAAATTTAACACACTGTTCTGAATTTTCGCATTAATGTTTTAGAGAATATTTTTGCAAAAAAAAAACATTTTAGCATTAAATAAAAGAAAATTAATTGATAAATGTAATTTTAAAAATTGATTTTTTACGTTTTCTACAAGTTTTTTTTAAACACGTTTTTAGATAATTAATATATTTTTATAACACGTACCCTATTGAAGTTCTTCTATCAATATTAATAGCATTAAAATAAAAAACAAGCATACATTATTAAAATAATAAATCAATTTAAATAATAATAATAATGTTACGTTTAGCTCAAAAGTAACTGTAAGAAAGTTACACATAGTTTTCTATAGGACAATATTTTTCTTTTCACACATACTAATTAAACTCTACTATCAATATTAATAGCATTTAAATTAAAATAAAAGCATACGTTATTGAAATAATAAGAGGATTAAAATAATAATAGAATATACTATTAGGATAATAATGTCATTACAATAATAATTAAAGAAATGTTACGTTGAGTTCAAAAATAACTATAATAAAATAACGCATGGTTTTCTGTAGGATAAAATATTACATATTGCATTTAATGAAATTTTAAAACTTTCATGTGAGGACCTGATTCATTCTGTTAGACTTCAACTTGAAGGATGAAAAAGCATCGCAATTTATATAGCAAAAATCTTGACTCTGAGTCAGCGAACTTGAATCGTTTTTTGATAATGCATTGCGGATTGTAGATAAGAAAATTTACTATAAGTAATTTAATGCATTTTCTAGAAAATTGACTTAAAGGAAATTTTACAAAATAAATTTTTAGCATAAATATCGAGAAAATAAAAATACTTTGTTTAAATTTGTTACCCTTTGCATAGGAGAGAGTATAAAATGATATAAATTAACGTGTCTTAAATTTGCTATATGGTATGATAAGAATGTTTTTAAATAATAGAACTAAAAATAATTATTTGTAATAGACTAACTGAATTATTATTTTAATTATTAAAAAAATTAATTATATGAGATGTGTTAATTGTAATTAGGAATTAGAGCTTTTAATTGAAAAGCTAACATAGTAGTTAAAAAAAATTATCTACTCCTTATCAGTATGAATCATGAGTGACGTCATAGATAAGCGTGATCACGTGGTCTTTGGGTTTTACAAGATAAACGCTGCATTATCATTCATTCCCTTCGTAGCGAGCATAGTAGAAGCTTGCGTTTCATTTCGTGCAAGTTAAGTATAGAAGTATGGTGGTTTTATAGGTGAGAACAGTTTATTTATGTATAATTTGTAAGTTTTTTTTTAAGTTCTATGATTTGAATTATTTAAATAACAAAAGTAAATTTTAAGCATAATTTTTAATAGTACAATTTAAAGATAGCTGGATATAGTTGTGAGATTACAAGACGCGTTCTTCATCATATTAAACCTATAAAAAATTATTAAGTCAGTATATTGATAACACAAGTTAGCATAGTAACTTTATATAAGTTATTTCCAAGTCTTAACTTACATAAGTAAAGGAATAATTCAAATTAAGACATAACCTATTTGATTTTCGCTGTTTATTTTTATTCGATTTAAAATGTTTTTCATAGTTTCTTAAAATATTTGCATATAAATGGTAAATTGTTGTTAGGTTAAACGGATGGTTACTATGGAAATCTGTTGGCTGGTTGATTTGTTGATGGAGTAAATAAACGGTCACTAGGATAAATAATTGGACAGTGAAATGTATTCATTTAAAATTTAAAACAGAAATATTGAAATATTGAAATTTAGAAACATATATAAATAATTTACATATAATATATATATATATATATATATATATATATGTATGCATATATGTGTAAGTACACACATATATATATATGTGTGTGTATGAATGTACACATATTTTTTTAACTAATGATATTTTTCAACTTAGATTTAATTTGCAATTTTTTCGAAACTTTCTTAATGACTTGTAGTTTTTCTTTCAAAACATAATATACATATATGTTTATACATATATGTACATATGTATTAAAATTTCTTGACTTGTAAATATAGATATTAAATTTATATTAAATTTTTTGATAATTTGTAATTTTTTTTGTGAATGGTTTTATCAAATTATAATTTTTTTTAAACTGTAATATTTGAAATCTGTTTTTTATTAAATTTTAATTATTTTTCCATTTTTTTTTATTAAGCTTTGTTATTATTTTTTTAATTAAGTTTTATTTTTTTTTAACTTATATATATATATGTTAATCATTCATTATTTATATGTTTGCTATTTATTATTATTTTAAGTGATTAATTATTTTAAATGTTTTTTTGAATTTTTATTCAGTGTTAAGTTATAGATAATTAGTTATTTAATTTTATTTAATACTTGTGTAGAATATTTATTTGATAATTATTTATAAATTCAACACAACTTTGAAAATGAGACAATTTTTATGATAAATAGTAAAGGTAAGTTGAGTCCATTGCTTATATATTGCTAAAATTGTGTACTTAGAATAGTCTTGCATTCTCATTAGTTTGGCTAAACATGACGAAATATCGCCAAATTTGGCTACCAAAAAGTGTTTTGTTGCAGGTTAGTGGAATAGTATATGCTTGTTAGGTGGTATTCATTCATTTAATAGTTAATTTTTCTTTCATATCTTGGAAATACAATCTTTTTGAAAAGTTGAAAATATTTGTAAGCTTTTTGTAAACCTTGGAATAATACTTTTATCAATTTCTATATTTTTGTTTGATTGTAAATTTTTTATGTAATAACTGAAATTCATTTTATTAATCTCTTAATTTCAAGTTTGTTGTTGTTTAATTATGTTAAATCATGTTTGAAATTTTCATTCAGTATATATTTAATTTTTTTTAGTATTCTTAATAAGTTAATGTTTATCTGTGATATATACATATATAGTTAGTATGTTATATAAATAACTTTGAAAATGGGAAGGTTTAGTCGCTTGATGATTGAAGAATTTTCTGTCAAATAGCAAAGTTAACTTGAGCAAAAAGAGTCAATAGCATACAGTTAATATATAAAGTGGTAGTTTTGAAATTTGATATGTAAAATAACATAGGGTATTCCTCAAAAGTGTTCACTTAATTTCCATAAAAAGTTCACAAACATTGGAAAAATTCTATTACGTAATATGATCGATGTTAAATATATTTATAGGGAAGTTAGCGAATATAGGTAAATCTACTCTGGGAAATTAGATAAAATTTATATGCACTAAACTATATCAGAATTAATATAGCATATGTATAAGGTGTTTATATGCTAGTAAGTAACTAAAAATCAAAAACGATAGAAATTATATTTATATGATTAAAGAACAAGACTAATGGTTAGTGTAGTTATTATAAAATGAGAAGCCTGGTAACTAATTTGGATAATTCCAAAATAGAAAAACTTGCCTCGATAGTGTGATTGGATAGGATATCACGTAACCTCTATTACCTAACGTTTTAACTTAGCAAAATTTGAGCTAGATCTATATTTCAAAATGTATATCTAAAAAATTCACACATAGATGCTTTGCATGGGGTTTTATATACAAATAGGAATGAGCATATTTGAAATAGCAAAACTAAAAAGAACAAAATCCTATAAATAATAGTAAATTCGCAAATATATGAATTGAAATTAAATTAATTAAAAAATATATTTATTAAATGATAATGTATGAAGTTAATGACAGATTAGACTGTGTGCGAATTATACTAAGTTCTCAGTGACATCATCTGTTGGTGACGATAACTCATCAATGAGTCATATCCTATGTCTGAACTTGCTAATGATTTGAAGCATCATCAGATAAGAACTTATCAAGCATTCTTCTTCAAGTAACCTGGGGAAATAGACGTGTTTGCAAGGTGTGTCCGTATAACGTGAGTATAATTTATATGTTTTTAATTGAATAATATATAAAGTGTATGTGTATTCTAATTTTTTCTTATGTATTTAGTTCATAGTTGTTATAGCATATACATTTTAGTTTATCGAACCTAAACAAAAACTTAAAATTTAGGTTATGCTAATTTGTTAAAAATGATAAGTGCAAAGTTATTATGTTAAAAGTAATTTAGGTGATATATATATACATATATATATATTTGAATAATTCAAAAGTTTATTTGTTTTATAGGGTATTAACAAATTAAAGATTTTAATGAGTTTTGTAACAAATGATAAAAACTATTTATGCATGATTGTATTTTTAAATAATTTATGTATTATCTAACTCTAAGCTCATTCACTCACATAAAATTTATTTGGTTGAACGGTGAATATGTGTGCTGCCTAAACTTTAGAAATAAATTAATAAACCTTTGTTAATATCAGATTCTACTAAATAAAGCATAAGTGGTTAAATCTCTATTTTCTTTTTAATTTCATAAAATATAAGATTTATTTATTAAAACCATATGCAAATAGAGTAAAGAGTTAAAAGTTCTTAACATGTTTTATATATCATTTGAAACTTGTGTTAGTTTATTTCAAAAAATTATAGATTTTATCCTAAATGGATGTTGTTTAGTTTTAATAATGATATTTTTTAGTAGACACTCTTATTATTATTTATTTCCCATTTCATAAATTTCCCTATCCCTATATGTTATTAGTAATTCACACGCACGTATTGTTTAGTTACAATAGCAGTTAAATGAATATATTTTTTCTTTCGATATTTAAAATAAATTCCTTGTTAAATATATTTCTTTCAATAAGTAGCAAGTTTTGAATGCACTAATTTTAGTATACACTATTTTTATTATATTTCCCATTTCATAAATTTCCCTATCCTTATATGTTATTAGTAATTCACACGCACGTATTGTTTAGTTACGATAGCAGTTAAACGAATAAATGTTTTTCTTTCGATATTTAAACAAATTCCTTGTTAAATATATCTCTTTCAATAAGTAGCAAGTTTTGAATTTTGAGTGATTTTTTAATATTCTGAAAAAGAGGTAGTGTAGGTGAATAAAATTTAAAAATGTTTAAGCAAACTAATTTGCGTTAAATGAACTAATATGTGTTTATGAGAAAATTAATGTTATCATTCTAAAATTAATGAAATCTTGAAGTTACGAGAAAGTGCTTTTAATTATTATTTAACAATTGGAAATACTCTTATCACATATCCTCACTTTGACAGCAAACAGTCCCTAAACTTGAGTGAGTCAAAATTATCATACGAACTCATGTGGTTTATTCCCCTAAATTGAAAGCAAACACTGAAAATCTTTAACTAACTGTTTGAAAAATTACATATTACTAATATAAAACTCTCTCCTATGCAAAGGGTAACAAATTTAAACAAAGTATTTTTATTTTCTCGATATTTATGCTAAACATTTATTTTGTAAAATTTCCTTTAAGTCAATTTTCTAGAAAATGCATTAAATTACTTATAGTAAATTCTCTTATCTACAATCCGCAATGCATTATCAAAAAACGATTCAAGTTCGCTGACTCAAAGTCAAGATTTTTGCTATATAAATTGTTATGCTTTTCCCCCTTCAAGTTGAAGTCTAACAGAATCAGGTCCTCACATAAAAGTTTTAAAATTTCATTAAGTGCAATATGCAATATTTTATCCTACAGAAAACTATGCGTTATTTTATTATAGTTACTTTTGAACTCAACGTAACATTTCTTTAATTATTATTGTAATGACATTATTATTCTAATAGTATATTCTATTATTATTTTAATCCTCTTATTATTTCAATAACGTATGCTTTTATTTTTATTTAAATGCTATTAATATTGATAGTAGAGTTTAATTAGTATGTGTGAAAAGAAAAATATTGTCCTATATAAAACTATGTGTAACTTTCTTATAGTTGCTTTTGATCTAAACGTAACATTATTATTATTATTGTAATGAAATTATTACCCTAATAGTATATGCTATTATTATTTAATCTTCTTATTATTTCAAAAATGTGTGCTTTTATTTTTATTTAAATGCTATTAATATTGATAGTAGAATTTAATTAGTATGTGTGAAAAGAAAAATACTGTCCTATAGAAATCTATGCGTAACTTTCTTACAGTTACTTATGAGCTAAACGTAAAATTATTATTATTATTTAAATTGATTTATTATTTTAATAATGTATGCTTTTATTTTTATTTCAATGCTATTAATATTGATAGAAGAATTTCAATAGGGTACGTGTTAGGAAAATATATTAATTATCTAAAAACGTGTTTAAAAAAACTTGTAGAAAACGTAAAAAACCAATTTTTAAAATTATATTTATCAAATAATTTTTCTTTTATTTAATGCTAAAATTTTTTTTGCAAAAATATTCTCTAAAACATTAATGCGAAAATTTAGAACAGTGTGTTAAATTTCGTTCCTTAAAAAAAATGCTCTATAAAAATTAGAAAACATGCCCTAAAATAATTCCATTTGTTTATAATCATCGATACATGAGATTCTCAAATATAAATTCATTTAAAGACTCGACTTTTATCACTGAACCTAACGTGCACTATCGTCTTACAATTTCCTAGCGATAAGAATCATCCCACTCAAAAATCCTTCCCCTAAATACATATAAAACTGATATATAATACATGTGAAATTTATCAAAGTAGCATTATTCTTTTAATATTAAATGCTTTTCCGATAAAATTCTAATTATCTAAATTAAACAAAACGGGTTGGTCATAATGGGTCCACAATTAACAAAATACATATTTTCCCTCCTAAAATTTATTGACTAAACGTCATTTGTTCTACAAATAAAAATTCCGTAAAAACTCTTCATTAAAAACTAACCTTTCTCTCACTAAAAAATACTATCCTACGCTAAAAATGTTTAATCTCAAAAAATTCTTATCAGAATTCTTTTATCTCCCCCTTCGCTTATCGCACTACACTTCCGTTATCATACTTTTCCCCTTCGCTTATCGCGCTGCACTTTCGTTATCGTACTATAAGACGATAGCGAACGACCTTCATTTGACCTTGAGAGCGTGCAGCGCGAGTAGAACTGTCAAATATTATCTATTTAGATGGCCTAACCATTGCATTCTTCTTATTTTTATAGTTATTATATCTTTCTTGTTATATAACTGTTCAATCTCCATATTCCAAGTGATAAGTAGCTTTTCATCTTTTTGTGTAGTGGTCCAGGTCTCACTACCATAAATTATTATTGGTTTTATAGCAGTTTTATAAATTTTAAGTTTAGTTGTTCGGGATATTAGAGATGATTTTAGAATGTTTCGAAGGAATTTTCGATTAAAAGGAAAAAAACTATCCAAAGGGAGGAGAAAAGTTTTCACGTGACGCAAAATCGCTTGTAGCTCGACAAGTAATTTTTTTATCAAAAAAACGGAAAACTCATTTCGATTCCAAATCGCTTCAATAGTCAGCCCTGCCCATTTTGTTCCTTCGCGCTTAAAAAAGAGTTATATATGAGTTCAATATGTCAGAAAGTTTCGCGCTTTTTGGGTCTTTTGTACGAATTAAATTTTTCGAACTAATTATTTTGCGCTTACGAGTTACTAAGTAAGTAAAATCTCTGGTTCAGAAGAGCTTTATTGGGTTACACTCAATTCATTACGGGAATTTTTGGATCGCAGAGATGTGAGGTCACAGTGATTTGACATGCGTGACATGTGTTAACCAGCGACAGATTAAAATGTGACTTCTCCAGAGCTCACTTTTCGTCTCAAAATTGTGACACTTTCAAAATTTCAAGTTTTGTGTTACCATGCTCAGATTCTGAAGCATATTCAGGCGAGCACAGGTAATTATAAGCTGCCAGAGCAGGAGCAACTGTAATTACTAATTTCTAGGCCGGGCTCAGGAAAACATGTTGTCTTTTTGTTTGGCCTCAAAATAGTCGCAAATAATGAAGACGTAAGGATGGTGTAATGAATAGGGGATGGACGATGTATGTGTGAGTGCAGTGTGATACGTACAGTCGTGGAAAAAAAAAGTAAACACCCTACTAACTCCTCAAGAAATTATCGTAGAAGAAAGTTACAGGTACCGAACGATTGGAAATAAAGCCTACTTTTAAATGATGTATATAAAATTTGCTTAGGGGCAATCTACATATTAAAACGAACCATAGCTTTGTTTTTTTTCAATTGCATTACCCAATTTAACAAGATATTTCAAATCTTCGGTTCAAACTATGCCTAGACACCCAATTTCAAGTCATTTCAATGATAAGTTTTTGAATTATAAACATTCAAAATTGAGTGCTTCTAATGTTAAATTACATTTTCATATTTTTATTTATATCTCCTGAAATTCTACTCCTAACATGCTAATTTTTTGTGTAGCAATAATACTAATATACCCAAACATAAATACGTTGAATTCGCAATTTTTATAATTTTATGATATGAATTACGAAATTAATATTCGAAAAAATTACGAATGGCAACCAACAATTTTTTTTTTATGGATTTATATTTATTAAGTCCTGCTTTATGGAAATCCAAAATTTCACATTTTTCTTCCAAGTAGTTTTCAAATGATGCTTAAAAAACGGCAAAATGATGGATTAAGATAGATCCATGATAGAAGTGACTAGATATTTTGAAATTTCTCCTGCTATCCTGTAATCTAGTAGTCTTCAACGACTGCTTGAGAGCGCTTAATTTGCCTTCATCAAGAAGAGGGCTCTCTCGGTCAACAATCGAGTACCGAACTTCAATTTGGATACAGCCCCTAAAATACGCTCGTTTTAAAATAATAAATTTCTCGGAAACTTATCGTACGGATTGCATAAAAATTTGTTTTTAGGCTAATGGAAGGGTGTAGAGTTTTTTTATGCTGTCAGAATTGTGTGCTGCTATTGAAAAAAACAAAGTTATGATTCGTTTTAGTATGTAGAGAGCCCCCTAGGCAAATTTTATATACATCATTTAAAAGTAGACTTTATTTCCAATCGTTCGGTACAAGTAACTTTCTTCTACAATAATTTGTTGAGGAGTTAGTAGGGAGTGTTTACTTTTTTTTTTCTTCGACTGTACAATGATGCAGTAATTGCGTGTCTATATCTATACTTCTATCTTACTTCTCCGTTCAATTCTTTTCACGTCTTCTACCACTTGTGACATACCTTCGGATTAAAAAACAATTTCTGTGCAGTATGTATAAGGCTGTTCTCAAATCCAAAAGGGCAGCTTTATGACATAAGTTTTAATTTATTTTTATTCGAAAACGCATGAAACGAGCATGTACTGTTGTTCAGAAACTACGGAACCAAACTGTGTTTCCCATTTTTTTTTTTTTTTTTTTTTTTTTTGCAAACGCAATAGATTTTTCAGAAAAGGGTGTCAAAGTGGGTGTTTTGAACCGAATTTCCGCACGGAAGAAGAATAACCACTCAAGCAAGGGTGAAAAACAATTTGTCTCGTGATCAAAATTGCTTCTAACTCGATAGGTAATTTATGGATCAAAAAATGGAAAATACAGTTCGCTTCCCTGGTCAGACTTTCCAATTTTATATCTTTCCGTTAAAAAATGAATTTGTAAATGTGCCAAAACGTTTTACGTTTGTTGAGTAGAGCAGACGAGAACAGCCAAGGTTAAGGCGGTTTTCAAGTCCCCTCTTCAACAACGTAGTATCTATAGTCGTCATCTGGTCCGCCGTCTTGTCTGTCTGTCCGTTTGTCCGTATAGAACCCAACCGAATGGTTTGAAATTTAACATATTGAATTGTTGCAGAACTGTGTCGAGCGGATATTCTCAATAGCAGACACCTCGGGATCATTGAATAGAATCAAACATCGGTACGGGTTGTCCCGAATTTTCTTTTTCCGGCTCGGAATGAATCTAATTTTCTTTTTGCGGGTCGGGTTCACACTAGAAGAATTCTTGCGGGTCATATTTAGGATTTTTGCCACTCAGGCTATTGGAATTTCCTCAAATAGTTTGAGCACAATGTTAAAGATGAAAATAATTACATATTTCAATATGAATGAGTATATATCCAATTTACAGCATGAGAAATAAAATGTATAATGTGAATATAGATTTTTTTTTTTTCTAAAAATGGAAAATATTATCATCATTTCGTTTTCGATACACAGAAAAACACATGTATCGTATCTGTAATAGTTTCACATACACAAGTTATGTGTGTGTGGGTTGAGGGGTGTCCGCTATTCAGAGGTGTAAGCGTTCAAATATCATAAATTATTGGAAAAGTGCTCTCTAAATAGAAGTGTCCGCTTTTCGGGAGAAAAGCTATTATGGAGATATCATTGTATATAGATCTTTTACTTGAAAAAATATTTTGGGATATTATTTTGAAATCGGTGTCAATCCGAACCCGATCCGCTAGAGTCGAAACCCGACCGGAACTCGAAAAAATTAAGCTCAACCTGACCCGCAGTGAAAAAGTGAAAGTCAAACCGACCCGAAGCAAAAAAATCTAGAGCCGCGGGTCGGATCGGGTGCGGGTAAAAACGGGTAACCCATCCCGATGCAGGACTGTTATTTGCATGGTGTTTTATTGAATTCTGAAATGAATGAAGAATCAGCATGCCAGTGTTCATATTAGTAATTTGATCTTCAACCGTATCAAAAGGGAGAGCAATAGTTCTATATTTTATACTATTTTGTATAATAGTCGTAAAAAAAAAAAAAAAAAAAAAAAAAATTTCACCGACTACTCATAAAACTTGATAGCGCAAGTAATCTAAACAAAGTACCATAACACATCACCCTCTATCGCAAAGGAAAGGACTCCTCTATATTTCAAGTCATTCACGATTTCATTCGCCACCCTCCCGCCATTCCTTATCCCACAAAAACCACAGAAATATCTCTATTTATTCGCTAAACCGCTATCACCCCCCCCCCCCCTCTTTTTATGCCTTTATAAACGAGAAGAGAACGCTATTTATGAAGCGTTCCATCGGTTTGGCGAGCGTCAAATCTCATGCCTCATATTTCATCGGGTTTTTGGCGGTGGATTTGGCGTCGGGCAGTATAGAGGACCTCTGATCAAACGGACAATAGAAAGGGGAGGAGGGGAGGTCTGTTGTTTAGATGAAGAGGGGATTTGGTGGAAAAGAGAGAGGTCTGCTAAATGGGTCAGGCCGGTGGTATCAAATCGTAATCTAGGCGATTTTGAGGAGATACTATCTTGCATGATGTCGTTGGGAAATTCGCCCTCTTTGGCGATAGGTCTGATCAAACCGTGCCATCATTGTAAAAGTATTCCCAACTCTCTCGCTCTCTCTCTCTTTTTTTTTTTTTTTTTGCATAGATTAGCTATAAACAGGGATGTAGTGGGGGGTATCAAAGGGTTTACGATGTATACCCTCTGGATTTTTTTAAGGAACACCGTATACCCCTGTTTCTCAAGAAAGCTATATTATATATACACTAGAGCAGGGTCGACGCAAAAGAACATTTTTGGCACGCCGTTGGTTCGTGGTTTAAATCAAGATACTGTGACATTCATTACACAAAATTTGCCGATATGTGATGAGATTGTTTACATTCGATATTGAAGAATTTAAATTGCAGCTTATTAAATTCCAATCTAGTTCAATGTGGGCTTAAAATTTTATCAAACAAAGACAAGATATGGAAAATATTGAAAAGATTATTAACAAATATAAGTAAAAATGCTGATGATAAAATTAGAGCAACTAGGAATTTAATTCCAGAGTTTTTTAAGAAACTTGTATTTTCATTTAAAAAACTTTTCCGTCTATCTACGACTGCGTATAATTATTTTCACAAGTGATAATATTAACCCATTACCTGCTGATGGTGCGTTTTCGCAGCATTAAAAATAAATTTAAATTAACAATCAAGATACCACTATTTTTCGATATAAAAATTATCTTGATTAATTACAAAAAGTTTGACCGTTAAATAAAGCGAAGATTATTTTTTAATATTTGTAGCGGCAAATATAAAAAAGTTGAATATGCTTATCTTACAATTTCGACAGTTAACCCTCTCGCTGCGTAATTGTTTTATCAAAATAGCTTCAAAAATTGCGTATTTAACTCCTTCGCGAAGAGCGTCTTTTAAGAATTTTTATTATTTTGCCACAGGTTTTTCAAAACAAAAATTTTCATCTGATTCAATCGGGAAATTTCTTCGATTAGATAAAGCAAAATTTAGAATAAAAAAAAAAACTGGTGGGAATGGTCAAGGAGAGTTAATTAGACGGAAAAATACGTCCCCGATGAAATCTCGGGTTGCGCAAATTTTGCTACTTTTACGTTGCCCGAGAAACTCTCGGGTTGCGCCGTGAGAGGGTTAATGGGTTAAAACTCAAATAGAAACCAGTTGTCAGATAAACCAGTTCAGCTTCCATTCTGTTAAAAGAACTTATGTATGAACCTCATATTTTCCCTCTCCAAGATGCAACAATAAAAATCGCATTTAATGGCATTAATTTTTTCTATTATTGTTTTTTTAAATATATTTATTTCTATAAATATTACAATGTATGCTACATGTATGTTACCCATATTTTTAAAATCCCAATAAATAATTTTCGAATTATTTTAATCCTTGATTTTCTTATCCATTAAATATGTTTAATGGATGGCACGTTATGGCTATGAATGATATTTTTGGGGGAAAGTTGGTACGCGAAGGAAATAAGGTTCGCCAACCCTGCACTAGAGTATACTCTCTGCCTTGAGCGTATACCCTCTGCTTAGAACGTATACCTTCTGTGTTTTTTTTTTTTTTTTTTTTTTTTTTTTTTTTTTTACGACTACACCACTGGCTATAAACAGTATATGTCGATATCTGTTATAACGTTCACGAAGTGATCAGAACACATCTGCTCGTTACAACAGTTATCGCATGACCAAGTTTATCAATTATCTCATATTATGAAAAAAAAGGCCTTAAAATTTTGATTAAAGCTATTAACACCAAAGGGATAACATTATGACACATTTTTAACCCTTTATCTACTGCATTATTATACACTGCAATTTTTTTCATGTAATTTTTCTTTCAGTTACTACAATGAAAATTAAAGGATAAACATAAAAAAAAATTACTCACCCGTGATAAATTTAATTCATTAGAGGTTATTAATTAAAGAGGGACCATCAGTACACTATGCCTAAAATATTCTCGTAGCAAAAGATCTACATGGTATTTCAAATAAAGCTTAAACTCTTAAAAAGGCTAAATAACAAGAAGACACTCGCAAGTTAAAAACAAATATATATTAAATTGACAAGGTTTTATTTTACACATGAATAATGAGTAAAAATTCAAATTTGATCGCATTAAAAAAACTATTTTTTTTTAGGTTTCAATCATGTTAGCAGACTTTTAGCGATGCGACGCCTATATTTCACGCACAACATGTTCTTCCACATCCTCACATATGCAATGTATGAATTTACATATGCCATTTTTAGTATAGCAAAAAAGAGCCGGCGCCACAAATTTCTCGATTTCCTGTGAAAAAAAAAAATAATAATGAAACAGAAAAGAAATACCAGGAAAATCATTACTACACTGCAATTTAGTAATTACATTTTAAAGCAGATAAAAACAATGGATAACACAGACGAAAATTAAACAAGAAGTTTTTCCCCAACACCCAGTGTACTGGCGGTACTTATCACTGAGTAATTCAACTGTTAAATCAAATACTTACACCGTTCTCCTAAAATAGCTAGTCAAATTGTATTCTAAGATAATAATGAACGCGTAAAGGAAAATTAACTTTTATCATATATCCTTTACTGTGTTTACAGCAATAAAAAGACGAGCGTGACAATCTACATGGTTCGTACAGATACCGTTATTTTTCCAGGAGAACTACCAGTATCTTTTTATAGAAAAAGAAATCTAGGTTAAACGCGCAAAATTTCGCCTTCTTTTAAGAAGAGATTTTCTATAAGATAATACTGGTGCCGAAAAATTTTCTGGTCTTCAAAATTCAAGGAGGCGTAAGAACCATGATCTATAAAAAATGTCGGCACAAAACACGTCGTCTGTTTCAAAGATAGCCTCCACCTTCGCTAAAACAACAAACCTAGAACTACTGCTGCCATATATCCTGAAAAAGTGGAGTTAAAAGACTGTTTTTGCAAAGTACCATGAGAATATTAGTAATATTTACTAAGGGATGAAAGTTTAAGGTGAGTAGTACTTATATAAGTACCGTCAGTAATAGATAAAGGGTTAATTCATTTTTGTACTGGAGAAAAGAAATGTATGAATTTTCAAAATTCCTGCAATTCTCAACTCAAGCTTCTCATTATAACCGACCTTGGTTCTAGTTATATCAGAGTTTGATTGTATATAATGTAAAAGTACAAACTCAGACAAAAAAAAACATACAGCTGAATTTTTTTCCTGATTTTTACAGAAATTAAAATGCAATATTATACCGTTACTGTCGATCTCTGTTATAACGTGTGCAAAGTGATCGGAACATCTGCTCGTTATAACAGAGTTCTTGTATTAATGAAGTATACCAATTATTTCATATTATATATATTTTTTAAATGCCGTAAAAATTTTTTTTAAATAATAATAATAAAAAATTACTTAGTCATTCCAAGGGCAATATTTGCAGATTCCCAGTTGTATGTTCTTGAAACAGAGGCATAAATTGTTGAATGATTTATAAACACTGTAAAAGATTTATAGGGATACCACACGCAAATAAAGTTTAAAATATGTATATATAATTTTGAAAAACATTTAATATAATTTTTGCCTAGCGCTATACTAAAGATTAAAAAATATCTAAATAGAGAAAATTCTGTCTGCGGTTGTGGGAACCTATTTTTTTTGTATAAGATTTTTTGAATTCTTGCAAAACCTGCATAAATATTAACAGATTACCTCTTTGTAATTTTTTCACACATTTCTTTGTCTGTTTTCCACTACTGGGGGGGGGGGGGGGCAAGTTCCCTTTTCCACGACCTTGATTACTTTCCGTTCTCTATAGCAGCATGCAAACTATATATCTTAACGTAATTGACCTATCATTGGATATCATTGAATTCATGGCGTAGGATAGGATTTAACCCTTTATGCACTGAATTATAAATTCATGAACATTTTACTTTCTAAAGCATTTTTCGTGAATTTTTGAAACTATATTAGAAGATTTACATAATCATTTAATTAATTTTAGAAGGATTGAAGGATTTAGAAGGATTCATTAAAATTGAATTTATAGGGATTTTGTGCCGTATTTATAATCCCATTCAAATCTTTTATTTTAAATATTTTTCTTAGTATTTTGTAGAATTAGGAAGTGTACAAATAGAATGTTCTTACAATAGAAATATAGAAATAGTTCCGAATTGAAAAATTCCCAAGGCCAAGAAAGCTGAAAAGATGCAAAGGCAAAAGAAATCATCCTTTTAAAAATACTTTGTTTTGTGTAACCCATCATGCGTTTGAAACACGATAAAGTAATGAATCCATAACTCATTCTAAACTGTATTACTACTAATCGATGCATGAAATGAATTTTATAACAAGACGGTACTTATAAGTACCGTCAGTAGATAAAGGGTTAATAGAATGAAGAAAATTTCATTAATATATCTTTCACAGTTTTGATTCGATTTTCATAAAATTTGAAAGGACTCGACAAAATTCTGCAACGATTTAATTTCAAACCCTTCGATTCGGTCGAAACCCTTCGGGCTCTTCTATGCAGGCAGATGAAGAGACAGACGGACGGGCGGACCAGGCGATGGATATAGGTGCTACGCATTTATATAATTACGGACGCACCTGAAATTTGTCTCCGCGAATGGAAGAGAGAGTTTCCTGTGAGAACGTAGAAAATTCTTTTTGGAGAATAGCCATCATTTTAGTACAATCATTAATTAGTTTAATTTACATCCTAAAAACCCATTTTCTCGCCAAATCTCGAAAAACTCGCCAAAACCGAAATCCTCATAGCAACCCTTTTCTATGGAGCTGATGGCGCAGATCTGGATTCTCGGTTGCTTATTATCCACAATAAATGAGATCTATCAGACGATGAGATCTCGGAGAAATGGTACGGTCATCTAGGATAGCCATCCCCCCCTCCTCCCCCTCGAACTCGCCACATTGCCTCATAAAATAGAATACAGTTCATTTGTTAGAGATGAAAAATGCAGTTCTGCGCATTTTGCATCGGCCATTTCTTTCCTGTATTATAATTCTCCATGGTCAAGCTTCTGTAAGGATATTATATTTAACTTTTATACTTTTTAGAAGTAGAGGAAGAAATAGTGGCACTTAAGGGTGGAAGAGACCTTCAAACTCACCTTTTTTTATGTCACTTTAAATACTATTCAGGGGCACACTATATGAATTATGTCATATATTTATCACACAAGAAAAAAAAAATCTCCTCATTAGTGAATGTATTGCAACCGATAATCAAACGGAGATAAATGACTAAGTGAATTAAGCAATTTTTATCAAGAAAGAAGAAATACATAACAAACAAGATACGAAATGCTGCCATGATCGTAAAGAATTATTGGTTTCTCTCTCAGAATCTTCCGATTTGTCGAAGGATTAAGCAAATAAATTAAATTGTAAAAAAAAAAAAAAAAAAAAAAAAAAATGCAATTTAACAAATTACAACGACCGTTTGGAAAATGATTTTTTTCAAAGTCTAAAATTTAAGACATAAAAAGTAGCACGGAGTGGATCCTACATGACCTACGCCATAAATTAAACATTAATAGTGTTATATGACACGTAAAAGTGGCAAGCGACAGAAATCGCCTGCGACTCGTACGTATTATCCACCGGAAACTTACGTATTATCCAAGCATTTCATTGGCTGTTCGGGAAAAGGCTTTTCCATCCTCACACCTACAAGAAATCTGACGACCCATTTTAAATGAAATTTATTTCTTAAACTTCTAAACATCCCACACTATTACTTTTTACACCGTCGTATAGAGAAAAAAATGTAGTTTTAAATGCAATTTGTGTGAAAGCTGTATCCCAATTTGTTTCTGAGTTATTCATTTTTTTTTTTGTAGTTTTTATTACTTTTTTTGTCATAGTGGCAAAACTCTGTTGTCCATCTCTGCTGAAAGTAAAGGGAAATACAGGTTACTGTATAGACCCATCAGAAAACGAATAAAATGATGATTAAACCCATAAAAACTTTCAGATATGCTTTTGATTTCCTACCCTGACGAGGACAATAACCATTTTTCCAAATGGTTAAAAAAAATTTTTGGAGAAAACTAAGAAATTTTCCTCAATATTTTAAGCGTTATCAAGAACATTAAAAATGTATCAACCTCATTCCATCTACCCTTTCAATAACCAAATCCAAAAGTGCAACTTTATGGCATGTTTTAATTAATTTTTGTTCTGAAATGCATGAAACTAGCAGGTGTTGTTGTTCAGAAGCTACGTCATCGAACTGTGTTTTCCGGTTTTTTTTGCAAACGCAATAGATCTTTCAGAAAATAGTGTCAAAGTGAGCATTTGGAACGAATTTCCGAGCGAAAGAATAACCACTCAAGGAAGGATGAAAGACGTCTTTGTCATGTGATGAAATCGCTTCTAACTCAATAGGTAATGGATGGATCAAAAAATGGAAAACACAGTCCGATTCCAAATCGCTTCCAAAGTCAGGCCTTCCCATTTTATATCTTTCCGCTGAAAAATGAAATTGTAAATGTGTCAAAACGTTTTGCGCTTGTTGAGCAAAGCAGTTGAGAACAAACAGCCTTAAATAAAAGACTGTAAAATAATAATTTTATGCTCACTAGTTTATTTTATTTTGTTACTAGTAGTAGAAAAAGGACAGTCCGACACCAGCAGGAGCCATGAGCTGTGGAGCAACTCCTCCACTTGCTCCTGCTCCTGCTCCTCCTCCTCCTTCTGCTCCTGCGGAGAATGAGTGGTGGGGTCAAAAAGGAATTTTGATCTCTAAGAAGAGGGTGGAATTTGAAAAATTTAGAATTCTTTTTTTTTTTTTTTTTTTGGAGATTGAAATTTTTTTTGCGAACTACGAGGGGTAATTTTGGAGAATGAAATTTTTTAGCGAACTATAGTACGAGGTGTAATTTTTTTAATAGTGAACTATAGTACGAGGATTAAATTTACATTTTACTTTTTGGAGAATGAATTTTATTTTTTTATCGAACTATAGTACGAGGTTTAAATATACATTTTAATAAAGAATTAATTTTTAGAAAATTAATTTTTGGAGAAGGAATTTTATTTTACTTAATTACAAAAGAACTTTATTTATTTATTTATTTTGGAGATTGAAAAATTTTAGCAAACTATAGTATGCGGCGTAATTATCAATTATAAATGAGGAATTAAATTTAAAATATTTAATTATGGAGCTTAAGAAAATTTTGAATGGAAATTTTTTCGAAAGGTTTAGAATTTTGCTGTTAGATGAGAGGTCGATAAGAATTTTTAGTGGATTTTAATTCAGTAAATGATTTATTTTGTGCTGCCCTCTAGCGGACAAAAATTAAAATAATTTCGAATTTATTTAAAAATAGTTAAGGCTGTTCTTAACTGCTCTGCTCAACAAGCGCAAAACGTTTTGACACATTTACAAATTCATTTTTTAACGGAAAGGTATAAAATGGGGAAGCCTGGCCATGGAAGCAATTTGGAATTGAACTGTTTTTTCCATTTTTGGATCTGTCCATTACCTATTGAGTTATAAACCATTTTGATCACGTGACAAACACGTTTTTCGCCCGCTTTTGAGTATTCTTTCTTCCTTCGCGCGGAAATTCGGTTCAAAACGCCCAATTTGACACCCTTTTCTGAAAGATCTATTGCGTTTGCAAAAAAAATGGATAAAACAGCTCGATGACCTAGTTTCTGAACAACAAAACCAGTCTTTGTCAGGCATTATCGTTTGTTGCCTTTTGTTCAGTCATTTTCGAACAAAAATAAATTAAAACTTATGTCAGAAAGTTGGCCTTTTTGATTTGAGAACAACCTTAAAAGTTAAAGTTTGATCCCTCGTAAAATGTAAGGACTCGCATCTCCTGCTCCTCCCGCGAGTAGTGGGCTCCTCCACCTGCTCCTGCTCCTGTCGCGAGTATCGTGCTCCTGCGCCTGCTCCCACCTCCTGTTCCTGCTCCTGACGCGAGTAAATGGCTCCTCCACCTGCGGAAAGCTGTTTTTTAAGAAGAGGGCTTAATTTAGGAATTTTTACTAAACTTTAGGTTGAGGTAGAATTTTCAACTATACATGAAGTATTAATTTTAAAATAGTTAATTTTGGAACTTCAGAAAAATTTTGAATAGGGATTTTATTTAGAATTAAATGTAATAATGGAATGAAAATTATACCGAATTTGAAAATGTTAGAATTTTCTCTAGTAAGTACAAGTTTTAAAGTACTTGGTAAAATTAATCACCACCTAATTTTGATTTTTAATTACTCATTAATTAATAAAGTTAATTAGTTATTTTCATTCAATATGAATTGTTCTTGCGCATTTTTAAATTTAAATTAAATAAATAGTTTCGACTAAAATTGGATATTCGTGGTTACGTGACCCCACCCAGCCTTTTTTTTTTTTTCCTCTACTTGTGTAAAACCATTGTGATTTCATTTTAAAACTAGAATTAGGTGTACTGCAAATAATAATTCGAATTACCCTTCGATAAGGTTTGAATATTTTTTAAACTGATTAAATATTTATGAGATGTTTATTGAAATTCTATACAAGGCTTTTCAAAGATAGGTTTTCTTTTGACATGTACCAAAGCTTTCATTCACTCTCCCCCCCCCCCCCCCCCCCAATAGTGGGTGTTTTATACTTTTTAAAAATGAATGCCCGGTTTAATTAAAATATGCCCTTCTTCTATCACGATTCTATTATGTCAATGAGTCAATTAGTAAATTTGGCTAATGATGTCACGGGAGATCCAATTTTTGGCGAAATATATTTATTAATTTTATATATTTTTTTTTTTGTTGTTGGTGAAATATATGAATTAAATTAGATACTTTTTTTTAATATTGAATACATTTTTATTGTTATTTGTGAAAATTTCAATGTTACTGGCGAAATATATTGATTAATTATATAGATTTTTAATATCGTCGGCGAGATATATGAACTCAATTAGATAATATTTTTAATATTGAATATATTTTTATTGTTGTTCGTGAAAATTTTAATGTTGTTAGCCTATTATTTTTTAAACTAAATAAATTTATAATGTTGTTGGCGAAGTGTATTAGTAAATTTTGAATGCTGTAGACAAAATCTGTTATTAGTTTTCAACAACGCGAAAGATACATTTCATTTTTTTTTTTTTAAATACGAATCTAACACTATAATACATACAGGACAGTGCAAAAGAATTCAGATCAATTTCATTAGTGTTTATATATATTCTGATACTCCATTTCATGCATATACAGTACAAATTAATTCCGATAAATTTCACAAGTGTATACATTTTATTGGCAGTGCAAAACTATTTTATTGTAGCTTGTGAAAATTTTTTCGCATACAAGATTTTTTTCGTCGCCTATACCAATTAGAATTTAAATAGCGATACTGGGATGAGCGAGTTTTTTTTGCTAACCGACGAATAATATAATTACAATTCAAAGCCTGATTTTAATACATTTTAATTATATTAACGAATTTTTGTTTTAAAATTTCTTGTGAACTGTATTATAAAATGTATATACGATTCATTTTTATACGGCATAGAAATTATTTCTAGAGAAAATGTATAAATGATAAATTTCAAGAATGCGTATATAGTATTTATTTAGAGAATGCATATATGAGTAATTTTTAGACTACCTATATATTAATTATTTGAGCGATACTGCCCCACCAGTAGCTGAGAGGTTCTGCTCTCGAAGCTGTTAGACGGGAGGTGCTGGGTTCGATCCCAATCGCACACGTCGGCCTAATCGTTCGGAGTTTTCGTGGTTTTCTTCGAACCTTGGATTTCCAAGCGTCAATACGGGTTAGGTTCCCTTAGAAAGACCCCCACGAAGGGCACACCCTCCCCTGGGCCTATATCCCTCGAGCAGATAATTGGCCGTCAAAAAATCAACCAACCATTTCAGCGATACTGGGATGAGTCAGTTTTTTTTTTCTTTCCTAACCGACGAATTATATAATTTACCTGCGGTGCGTATATGACATCTGGCCAAATATTAAATAATGCAACAAATCATGACATATAATTTTAACTTCAAATGAATGTTTTAATTTGCCACTGGAAAAAAAAAAAATGCTAACTGGCGAGTTGAAAAAAAGCTATTGGCGAGATTTGAACCCGGCTAGCGTAACAGTACCAAGAATTCTTTGCGACCATAGCAACTTTTATGTAGTTTTATTTGGAAATTTTTTTTTGATTTTTTAATCAAAATGGAAAACTTTCGGCACAGATGTCATATACGTCCCCATATTGGCGCGATTTTTTTTGACGCCAATGTCATATACGCAACGAGTACTTAACTGGCGCCAAAGTATCGTTATTTTGCTTGATATGGTAAGCCAGATGTTGTTGTTTATGCTGTTGATGTTTTCCCCAAATTGGCGTCGGAAAAAAATCGCGCCAATATGGGGATATGACATCTGTGCCAAACTTTCATATGAAAGGCGAAAGGATCAGACCGTATTTGTTTATGGCAGTTGATGACTTGAACTAATATAATATAGATGAAATGATGGCGATAGAATAATATTTGGCGACTTTTCACCTGTGCCTGGCTAACATTAAAGTACCAAAATGGCACCTAAAGTAAGTGGTCCGCCTGCAACTGTTGATGATAGTCACATAACTTAGGCTATTGTTATAGAGATTGTTTTAGAATATCAGGAGACAAAGACTCTTTATACTTAATTCATTTTATTTTAGCTTCTTTCCAAATGTTTAACTGATCCTCTTTAATCAAAAACGTAAACAACTTTTGGATGTCTTAACAGCAACTGATTCGCCCTTAAATTTTTGCAATCAAAGGGAATTGAATGGAAAGCCGTTTACAGGGAGATCTGCACAGCTTTTTTCAGTATAATTCAATATTCTCTAATATTTTCATCTCTAATACCCATCAGATAGCGTGTTTTTAGATTCTGCGGTGTCTGAACTGGGGTTGGCGAGCGTAGCTTGCAGGGGGCAGAGCCCCCTAGTATAAATATATATTCCTTATGTAGCTCTTCTGACTAATCAACCGAATACATAAAATATTTATAGCTTCTCAGATATGCATTTTTATTTTATTGTGTTTAATTTTTATATTATCTTTTCCTTTGAATTTCATGCACGTAATTTCATTTTTAGGGTTTCGTTCATCTGACGAAACCCTATTCGTCTCGCTCCTCTGTCTGTCTGTCCGTCCGTCTGTCTGCCCGTCTGTCTGTCCGTCCGTCTGTCTGTCCGTCACAGAGCCCGTTCTCAGAAACTATACATGTTATAGACTTGAAATTTTGGGTACTTATAGCTGAACACCTCACATCAAACAACAAATCATAAAATTTTGAAAAAGTTGGTAATTAACCTAATTACGGGCTAATTAAATTCTAAAATTAACCAATCAACCTTTTGAATGCAGGTGCGAACACACGTTATCGAAATCTTCCCCAGTTTCTCCTAAGGGTTGCCAGTAAATTCGGCGGATGCTCCGTCAAATCAGCCGGTGCAGGGTTACCACGGAGTAATTTAAGCAACAAATGAAGTGGACCTTTAAAAAGCAAAATCGGATCTGCCGAAGTAACGGTCGTACAATATCTTAACAGGTGTAGAAATACGCGGAAAAAATTCTACTTTATTTTGGCATAAATTTAAAATTTCTGCGTAGGATAGAACGCAAAAAATCCACTAAAAATCGATCGATAAAAATTTCATTTCTGTGTTTGGAAAGACAATGAAAACAGATTTCTATTCACCGGAAGGCAGCTGTCGTCATCTCTCGACATATCGGCGCGGGAGAAATTTAAGGGGAGGAAAGTTTAATACGAAATTTAAACTTTTTAAATATTAAATTTTTCGATTAAATGTTTTGACATCCGGGCTGGAAATTTCTTGCAGATTTCATACATACCCAGTTCAAAGAGATAGCTTCATTACGAGCTGAGATATTAATTATTATTTTATTAATTCCTTTTATTTCCATCAAATGCCAGATTAAGATGGAGGCACGTGCTTTTTTAACGGAGATTTCATTTAAATTAGGAAATCTAACAATTTGCGTGGGGTGTTTCGACGGCGCGCTATGAGATAAGTATTAATTATTCAATATGAAAAAGTTTATAGGTTTATAAGTGTTCATCCTACTATTTCCGAATAGCAATTTCGGGAAATATCTTAAATTATTGTTTAAGACCGCCACTCGATGTGTTCGAAACTTTAAGATACTTTATAACACATAAGAAAAAGTGTAAAAAAGAATGGAGTGTGATATTTCGAGGAGTGGAGGGGGGGGGGGACTAGATTTATTTATTAAATCTTAGCGTTTGTTATCGCAGAAAATGTTTTAAATTGTTGGTTAAGACTGCACCGTCACCCTCCCGACCATGTATCTACGGAGAGATTGCGCAAAGGAGTTTCGTTCAGATATGCTTTTGTTAAGAATAGAGTGCGCTCCCTGGTGGTGGAATGCGGAACTAACGTAACGCAATTTTGTTAAAATTAGGAAATATAACAAGGCGATCCGTTTGCAACTTTAAGATACTTCATGACACATAATAAAAAGCTTATAAAATAATGGTGCATGCAATTTCCTGTGAAGGGAGGGCGGGGGAGGGGCGCTGGATTTCTTTTTTAAAAATTGGCGTTTACGACCTTTTTAGATGTCGTTTTTTGAGCACTATGATATACTCAGACACGTGCTGCTTATGAAATATAAAAATGTCAAAATTTTAGTTACCACTATTTCCGAATAGTACTTTCAGCAAATTTCTTAATTTCTCGCTTACGGCCGCCACCAACTCGAGTAACACATCCACTGATAGGTTGTTTAACAGAGTTTCGATCTGATACACTTTTGTTATGAATAGTGTGCGCTCCCTGGTGGTAGAATGTGGAACTAACATAAGGGTGTATTCCGATCCAAACTGCTTATTTTCTGATTCATTTTAAAATTCATTTTTGCTCTCAAACGCATCAAACTGGGAAATTCTCTTATTTAGAAACTACATAATGTGCCGTGCTTCTCGATTTTTTGATAAATGCAGAAAATACTGTAAAAACGCTGTCAAAGTTGGCGTTTTGAACCGATTTTTCCGAAGCGGGCGATCTGGGAATGAAAAAAAGGGTCATACTGAGAAAATAAATGTTTAAAAATGAAAATTCTAATTAATTGAGCTGAAAATGAAATCACACGGCATGTTAAACATGTCTTCAGAAATCATCCCAGCAAGTTTCATGTTTTTACACTCTCAGAAATAAAACTCTCCCTTTTGACGATTCAGAAATCCTCGAGCTGTATTTCGTCGTTTTTGACGATCATTTCCTATTAACATCACGTGACTTATAACGAAACGTAAACCCTCAAATATTTGACGAAAGTTTTGCCTCAATCACGGTCAGACTCAATGCATTTTAAGGAAACAGTTCCTCAAATCCTGCGATTTTAGCAAACAGATATTTGCTGGCTTATGTTAGTCCTGTAATAATTTATTTTAAAACAGCACTTAGTGCTTTTCAGAAAATACTGAAATATAGGTAGTTATTGTTTTTCATTAGTTATTTTTTTAGCTGTTAGAATTTTTAGGAATGCTTATTATTATTATTATTATTTTATTTATATGTTGTCGTTCGTTATGTCTTAATTCGAAAAGAATAAATTTCCTGTGTTCTTCAAAACCATTCAATAAGAAAATTAGGCCAATAAAATTTCAAACTTCTAGGATATATATATATAAATATATATATATATATATTTTTTTTTTAAGAAGTATATTATGTTTTCAATCAAATTAAAAATAAACATAATTGATCCCGCTCCTCTTTATAAACAGTAAAGTGTTAAAATCTTATCCCCCTACTCAAAGTGATAAAATCTCACGCAATATGCACTTCACAATTCGTTATTTGTGAGCAACAAATTAACCAGACCATATTCTAATCATCCATTGATCAAAGAAAATTTCAGTTATAAATTATTTAATAAAGCCATATTATAATTATTCATTGATACGAGAAAACCATAAAAATAAATTAGCCTTTCTTAAAACTTTCAGAAAATATAGCAGCGCTGATAAAATTGCAATCTACGTTATAAAAATATTAACACGAAGTGGAATTCATTACACCAGTCTAAAAGCAAACACTTTCAAGTCCCCAGCAGCCCGGTTGGAAGAGCAGCTACCTCCCATACGAAAGGTCGTGAGTTCGAATCACGCCGAGGAAAGAGAGAGAAGCGATTTTTTTTCTTTCCCAGTGTCAAATGCTGGAGCTTCCAAACTATTTGAGAGATGGCGCCACCAGCCCTCTTTTGACGAAACTATTGACGAAATTTATATCGTCAAGCAAGTGAAGAAACTAATTTCATCAATTTGACGAAATGTTCACTCGGAGCATTTTCCAGGAAACCATTTCGTCAAAAACAAAGAAAATTTCGTGAAATCTGAGTATTCATTTCTGAGAGTGTACTTTTAAAAATGAGTCTGAAAATGTATCAGAAAATTTCGAGCTGTTGAGGGTGGAAAAATATTTTTTCGAATACACCCTTAAGGCCGCCACCAACTCGAGTAACACATCCATCACTGATAGGTTGTTTAACAGAGTTTCGATCTGATACACTTTTGTTATGAATAGTGTGCGCTCCCAGGTGGTGGAATTTGCAACTAACATAACGCAATTTTGTTAAAATTATGAAATCTAACAAGTCGATCTGCTGGAAACTTTGACATAGCTCATAACACATAATAAAAAGCTTATAAAAGAATGTTCCGTGCAATTTCCTGGGGCGCCTACCTATCTCGGGTGCTATAGACCCGATCCCCTCGACTAATATACCTACGGATAGGCTGTAAAACGGAGTTTCCTTTGGATAGAGGTTTGTGTAGAATAGAGTGCGCCCCCTGGTTGCGAAATGTGGAACTAACAGATTTCGCAGAAGGATAAAGTGTTTTAAAGGAATATTAAACGAAACCTTCTGTGCGATCTCTGATCACACTTACCCACTTGTTATTATTACTTTCTTCTATCTTTACAAGAAGAAAGTAATTCGTGATTCGTGAAAATTATCGACTTTCGGTTTTCGACGGATTGACACGTTTTAGGGGTCGGAGATTCCGGAAAACATGTTTTTACAAAATGTCTGTCTGTGAGTCTGTGCATCTGTGAGTTTGTCTGTCTGTTTGTATGTGACACAAATTTTGTGGGCGCTCTATCTCAAGAACTAATGTACGGAATTTAATAAAAATTTATATTCAGTTAGTCTCTGATATAAATTGGTGCTGATTAGTTTTGGGTGTAAATCGCTCAACAGGTGGCGCTGCTATGCAGCCTTTTTCACGATTTCCGCAATAGCTCAATCTCCCAAACTAATGCACGAATTTTCATCAAACTTCAGATTCAGTTAGTCCTTGACATGAATTAAAGTTTTGTACATTTTTGTGTAAATCGCTCAACAGGTGGTGCTGCTATACTGCATTTTTTTACGATTTCCGCAATAGCTCTATCTCAACAACTAATAATTGGATTTTCATCAAATTCCAGATTCAAGTACACTTTGATATGAATTAGTGATGTTTGTGTTTTGGTGCAAATCGCTCAACAGGTGGCGTTGCTATGCCGCACTTTTCAGAATTGCCATTATAGCTGTATCTCAAGAACTAATGCAATAATTTTCACCAAACTTCAGAATCAGTTAATCCCTGACATGAATTGACATTTTATACAGTTTGGTGTAAATCGCTCAATAGGTTTCGCTGCTATGCTGTTTTTTGTGATTTCCGCAATAGCTGTATCTCAACAACTAATGCTTGGATTTTCAACGAATTTTAGATCCATGTATACCTGGATATCAATTATTGCTGTTTATGTATTGGTGTAAATCACTCAACAGGTGGCGCTGATATTCTACATTTTTCAGAATTTCCGATACAGTTCTATCTCAAGAACTGAGGCACGAATTTTTATCAAACTTCAAATTCAGATACACTTTGGTATGAATTGGTACTAAATTCATGTAATTTCTTGAACTATTTAAATGATTTAATTGACGTGATTTATATAGAAGAAAGTTTTGTGATGGCCACAACGTACTAATATATATATGTGTGTGTGTGTATCAATAGGCAGATAAATATTTAAGAACAACTGTTTTAAAAAAAAGTTTTACATAATGCTTAAATTTATAAAAGTTAAAAAAAAAAAATCTTACATACTACTATAATATTAAATAATTAGATAGTGCTATCTGTACACTATATCTATACACTTAATATATTTTTTCCAGTTTAATATAAAATTTGAATAACACTTTATTATTTTGTAACATATGAATTGAAAATGTATATAAAGAAAACACGTTAAAGCGCAAAAGAAAAAAAAAAAAAAAACTCTAAAAGAAAAGTAAAAATGACAATTTAAATCAAGTAACTGACAATATTGTAAAAGGAAGATTGGCATTAAAAAACATACAATTTAAATATTCCATAGTAGAAACAAAAAAAAAAAAAAAAAGAACGTGATTAGAGAAAGAGAAAATTAATATCAGAAATTGAAACTAGACGAAAGAGTTCAACTTTTACGTAATTAGTATTCCAACTCTCCAAGAGTAATAAATTTTTAAAAATGATTCAAAACTTGCAAACTTTTCCGCTCCGCCAGACCTTTTGAATTATTTACACTTTAGAAATTTTAAAGAATCTTTTAATTTCGAAGAAGACAATCATCTTTTCCCTCGCATAAAATGAAAGTTTTAAAATTCTTTGTATGTAAGGAGAAAGTGGGCGAAGAAAAAAATAGTTTTCCCTATTCAATAATCAAAATTCAGGAGATCGATCTCTCATCTGCTGAAATTTCGAAAATTAATTAAAGTCAAAAGTGCGCCGAAAAGTTAAGCGGGAAAAAAAGGAGGAGTAGAATGGGGGTCTTTCTCATGCGGAAATTTTAATTGCGTCTTATAAGCGCCGACTTCAATAAAACGAGAAATGGATTGTTTAAAGGCAAAGGGGTGTAAGTCCGTAACTGCCCAGTCTGCAATAGTTTGAGCAGAATATATGAACAAGTCCGAAAAATCATGCATCCAACATCGATTATGAAACACTTTCCAACACATTCAGCATACTTTACATTGTGAGAAAAACTCGTCAATAAAAAGTCAAAATCTACACTAATTCCTCATTTTTTAACAAATAATTTCCGTACTAACCAATCCGTAACTAGTCCGTAACAAATAATTTACGTGTTCTAAAACGTGTTTTATTTGTGAATTTTTCCCGAATTTCTGAAAGAGAGGAAGAAATTTCATTCATTTATTATTATTCATCTTATTGGTTCTATTAATGCTAAAATCTGAATTTATTTTTTAAAAAATCCTATAAATTCAGATTAATTTTTTAAACCCTTAATTTAATAAAAAATTAATTAAATTTAATTAAAAATTAAATTTAATTAAAAATTAAATTTAATTAAAAATAAAAAAGCAAATTTTTGAATTTAAAAATAAATAACAATTACTTTTCTCATTCATTCAAAAGTGCTCGCAATTTATTTTTAAGGGGGTGAGACACAAAAATCTCCAAATTAGCTAAAAAATATGTAATCATGTTTCTATCTTAATTAGAACAGGAAGTATAAAAATTTTCATTTTGGTTTCTTTTCAAAATCTAGCTGTTAAGCAAAGGTTGTCATGGAAAAGACTTCTTGTGAAAATGCGTTTTTCTTCGTGTTTGTTTTTTTCACCATTTCTCATATTTAAATTGTTATAAGTCAAGAACCGTTAAAGATAAAGTGTTCAAACTTGGAACATGTCTTTTCCAATTGTTTCACTTTAATTTTGATTCAGCGAATTACAAAAAAAACATTTACTTTTGAAAATATGATTTAAAAAAAAAGTTAAACCCCTTTTTTTTAACCATTTGGAAAAGTGGTTATTGTTCTCGTCAGGATGGGAAATCAAAAGCATATCTGAAGGTTTTCATTGGTTTAATCTGCAATTTATTCGTTTTCTGATGGGTCGATACAGTAATATGTATTTCCCTTTAATTTCAACAACGATGGATACTTTTTGTTGCCACTATGATATAAAAGTATTAAAAACGACAAAAAAAAAATTAATAACTCAGAAACAAATTGAGATACAGCTTTCAAACAAATTGCATTTAAAAATAGATTTTTTTCTCTATCCGACGGTATAAAAAGTAATAGTGTCGGATGTTTAGAAGTTTAAGAATGAAATTTCATTTAAAATGGGCCGTCAGATTTCTTGGAAATCTGACGATGGAAAAGCCTTTTCCCGAACAGCCAAGGAAATGCTTGGATATTTACGTAAGTTTCAGGTGGATAATACTTAAGTTTCATGAAATCTGAAGGGTCGCAGGCGATATTTTTGGCTTGCAATTTTTACGTGTCATAACACTATTAATGTTTAATTCATGGCGTACGTGATGTATGATCAACTCCGTGCGATTTTTTATGTCTTAAATTTTAGTCTTAAAAAAAATCGTTTCCCAAATGGTCGTTGTAATTTGATAAATTGTTTTTTTCTTTTTTTTTCTTTTTTTTTACTTTAAATATTTTTAATTTTTTTTAATTAATATTTTTAAAAATGCTCAATCAAAATTAAAACTTATATATTTCTGTTTATTATAATGCAAAAAACTTGAAATTCTACAAATAATATTTCGAGTTACAACGATTTTAAATTACCCCACTTTTTGAATGAATTTTAAATTTTAAATTAAAAAAAAATATGAGAAGTTTAACCATGTGATTTTGTTTACAAATAACATGATTGGTTGGTTGTGTTTATGCCGGTTAATTATCAACACGAGGGATATAGGTACTAATGGGAGGAGTGCCCTCCGTGAGGGTCTTTCTAAGGGAACCTAACCCGTATTTACGCTTGGAAAACCAAGGTTCGAAGAAAACCACGAAAACTCCAAACGATTAGGCCGACGGGCGCGATTGGAATCGTACCCAGCACCTCCCGTCTACCAGCTTCCAGAGCAGAACCTCTCGGCCATTGGTGGGGCACGAACAGCATGGTTAACGACCACAAAAAAAATTCAGAATTTTTACTCAATAAATAAAAAATATTTTAAATTGTGTCCCGGACCCCCTTAAAGTTATAAAAATATATTCGCATTTAAAATATGTTTTAAATTAACACATTTGAAATAGATATTTTAATTAAAATATTAAACGGGAAAAATCGAAAAAAAGTCTTATCGAATAAAAATATAATATTCATATTTTATTAATAAATGATATTTTATAAATAAATTCTGCTGCTAAATTCACCTTGAATTAAATAATTAAAATTCATATAAAAAAGCACAAATAAATGTACAAAAATTGCTTTCAGGGGCATACTTACGATATCCATGGAGTGTGGGGAGATTTGTTGCATGAATTGTTTTGCATTTTTCCAAAAAGGCCCCTATTACAGTGTATGCTATGCCTGGAAATAGCAATAAATGTCGTAACTAAAAGCCCATGCTTATAAATATCAGTTTACCCAATTCTATATTGAAAAACATTTTTTTCTATAACTGAAGGTTTTCATTTCGAATTGAATAACCCTAACACTGATGTCTTAAATATACCTGATACACCCAGCTTAAAATTACAAAACAGGTGTTTCCAAATTAGAAACAAAATTAATAAATATTAGATTAAAACTAGTATGTTGTGGCCATCACAAAACTTTCTTCTATATAAATCACATTAATTAAATCATTTAAATAGTAAAAGAAATTACATCAATTTAGAACCAATTCGTATCAAAGTATACCTGAATTTGAAGTTTGATGAAAATTCGTGCATTACTTATTGAGATAGAGCTTTAGGGGAAATTCTGAAAAATGCAACATAGCAGCGCCGCCTGTTGAGCGATTTGCACCAAAACACAAACAGCACTAATTGATATTAAGGTATACCGGAATCTGAAGTTTGATGAAAATCGGTGCATTAGTTCTGGAGCTAGGGCTATTGTAGAAATTACAAAAAATGCAGCACAGCAGCGCCACCTGTTGAGCGATTTATACGAAAAGGTATAAAACATCAATTCATGTCAAGGACTAACTGAATCGGAAGTTTCCTGAAAATCCATGCATTAGTTCTGGCCATTGAGCTATTGCGGAAATCGTGAAAAATGCTGCATAGCAGCGCCACCTGTTGAGCGATTTACACCAAAACCTAAACAGCACTAACTCATATACAGGTATACCTGAATCTGAAGCTTGTTGAAATCCCAAGCATTAGTTCTTGAGATAGAGCTATTGCAGAAATCTCAAAAAATGGAGCATAGCAGCGCCACCTGTTGAGCGATTTACACCACAAGGGGCAAAACGTCAATTCATGTCAAGCACTAACTGAATCTGAAGTTAGATGAAAATCCGTGCATTATTTCTTGAGATTGAGCTATTACGAAAATCGTGTAAATGCTGCAAAATGCAGCATAGCAGCGCCATCTGTTGGGCGATTTGCACCAAAACGTTACCAGCACCAATTCATATCAAGGATTAACGGAATCTGAAGTTTTATAAAAATCCGTGCATTAGTTCTTGAGATAGAGCGCCCACAAAATTAGTGTCACATACAGACAGACGGATAGACAGACGGACAGACACACAGACAGACAGACAGACAGACAGAGAGACTCACAAACAGACATTTTGTAAAAACATGTTTCTTTGGAATCTCTGACCCATAAAACGTGTAAATCCGTCGAAAACTGGAATTCGAAAATTTTCATGAAACCAATACTTTCTTCTTGTCAAGATAGAAGAAAGTAAAAAGCATAAAAAAAAGCAATTTAAAAAATTACAACGACCATTTGGAAAAGGATTTTTTCGAAGACTAAAATTTAAGACATAAAAAATCGCACGGGGTCGGTCATACATTACGCACGCCATGAATTAAACATTAATAGTGTTGTGACACGTAAACATTTTAAGCGACAGAAATTGCCTGCGACTCATACGTATTATCCACCTGAAACTTACGTATTAACCAAGCATTTCATTGGCTGTTCGAGACAAAGGCTTTTCCATCGTCAGATTTCTAAGAAATCTGAGACCCATTTTAAATGAAATTTCATTCTTAAACTTCTAAACATCCCACACTATTACTTTCTACACCGTCGTATAGACCAAAAAATGTACTTTTAAATGCAATTTGTTTGAAAGCTGCGTATCTCAATTTGTTTCTGAGTTAATTTTTTTTTTTGTGGTTTTTATTACTTTTTTGTCATAGTGGCAACAGGAGTATCCATCTCTGTTGAAAGTAAAGGGAAATACAGATGACTGTATAGACCCACCAGAAAATAAAATGCGGATTCAACCCATAAAAAGCTTCAGATATGCTTTTGATTTCCTACCCTGACGAGGACAATAACCATTTTTCCAAATGGTTAAAAAAGCACAAATAATTGTACAAAAATTACTTTCAGGTGCATAAATATAATATAAAGATATTTAAAATACAAATTAGAAATATCTTAAAACACATCAGAAAAACCTAGAACGTTTTCAACCATTGCAAGGCCGTCATCAGTAGGATTTAAATGTTGTTATTATTTTCGTTGAGCTTATTCGAGAATTGGCCAGAAGAAAACCTTGTCATTTACATTTAAAGGTTGTACGTCAGATGAGATGCCAGATGAAGTTATTCAAATTTTCAACGAAACGAGCTTTCATCTATTATGCAGCGAATATCTCCATACACCATGGATATCGTATGACAGTGCATCGTTACTACAGAATCAATTGAAATAATTGCTAATAAAGATACAGCTTGTAAAGATGCACTGTCATAGGATATCCATGGTGTATGGGGATATTTGCGGCATAATAGATGAAAACTTGTTTTGTTGGAAATTTGAATAACGTTATATGGCATCTCATCTGATGAAAAACCTTTAAATTGAATATTTTTTTTTTAGTCAGTTCTAGAATAAGCCCAAAGGAAAATAATAACAACATTTAAATCCCCACTGATGAATGCCTTGTAATGGCTGAAAACGTTTTGAGTTTTTAATGTGTTTTAAACGATTTTATATTATATATATGCAATTGAAAGTAATTTTTGTACATTTATTTCTGCTTTTTACATGAGTTTTCGTTTTTTTTACATGTAACAATCTACTTTAAAATAGTTATAATTCATATTTTTATCCTATATATTAACCCTTAAATGCCGGGTGTGTCTTTTCGGCAACATACCCAATTTAGGCTCTAAAATACTATTAGAATAATATTGAGGCTATAATGCCTAATGTTGTCAATAAAATACAATCTGAAAATATTATTAAATCGATTTTCAACATGTAGATGGCAACACTTGTGCTGTTTAAGAATAAAGATTGATTTATTTTTTCAATGGTTGCTACTTGTTCTTTTTGTTTTGTTTGGAAGCTTGAGAAATACCCTATTTTGTTCTGCAGTGAGCAAGTAAAATTTATTTCTTATTATAGTTCCTAAAATTCTTCTGTGTTTAATATTATAGAATTTTATCAAGGAAAATTATTTTTTCAATTAAAGACCAGTATTGCCGATGAGTAACAAACTGTGTTTTAGCCGAAAACCATACTTAAAACAAAATATGATTTTTTTAAGTATTTTTCCCATGATTTATTTAAAAAATGAAAGCCGAAAAACATAATTACAATGATTTTTGAAAAATCAGGCATTTAAGGGTTAATACTAAAGTCAGCCGTCCGCAGTCACCATCTCATTCAAGACAAAATCTTCCCGAAATGAACTTCAAAATTCAAAGCTTTTTATAGAAATTCATCAAGCCATGCCAATCTAAAGCAAACCTATTTACTTCAAAGTGTTTCACTACTGTACAACTGTAGTCCAGTGGTTAGCATACTCTACTCGTAACATTAAGATAGATGGTTCACCTCCAAGGTCGGCAGCTTTAATTTTATCCCCACTTTCTTCAATGGACGTATATTTTACCTCTTGTAACAGAGAATAAAGAAAAGGATATTCGTCCATTAACGGAAAAATCCCGGTAGCACTGCTGCCTGGAAAATTTCCGTGAATTGAAGAAAGTATTTCTGAGAGTGTCACAAAACTTCACGGTTTGTTAAAGTAAAAGATGATGTCTAAATGAAGAATTTGGAAAGAAAAAACATAACGCATTTGCAAACCCAATTTCTGCAATGACTACCATCCACTAGTAGTAGGATGTTTCGAAAGTAAAATCATCCTCATAAAAAGAATCCTGCAAAAAATAAAAATAAAAAAAAAGTGCAAATCGGCCTTTGTACAGATCAACTTTAGCTATGCAATAAAAAAAAATAAAAAATCATTTAAAAATATTCAAATGCAAACAAGATATCTTTAAAAATTTCTCCCATTGGAATAACATTAGCGAATGGGTGTTTTCGCCTGACTGAAGTAGCCCCTTAATATGTCTGTACAGAGTGTTTCAGAATAGTGACTACAAACTTTTAGGAGAGTTAGAGTACATCTAGAAGATGGGAAATCACAAAGCAATGTATGGTCGGAAACGCTTTCCTGGCGAAGTAGTGACGACACTAAAACAAGAAAGGAAGGACACCAACATCGTGAGAAATCATGTTTATACTTAAATCTGAAATTTAATGTTTTTACTTAATTCTCCGTACAGCAAAAAACTGAAAAATAAGGACGAAATAAGACAATGGTCGTCATCTAAAAAGCTGTTCGAACTTATCACGCCGGGTCGCAATCCAGACCTCATGGAAGATCTAATGTTCTCGAACATACCGGGCGTGTCCCTGACTTCCCCAGCAGCTGTCAGGATGCGTGCAATAAGTACCTCAGCACTATTAACGGGGGTTTCGTTACGCCAGTGTCTTGACGCCAAAGCCATCCCATCATTTTTGCGGCACTAAGAATAATAATCATGATTTTCCACCCTGTTGGTGTCCTTCCTTTCTTGTATTTGTGCCATCACTATCTCTCCAGGAAAGCGTTTCCGACCATGTATTGCTATGTGATTTTCCATTGTCTACACTGTTAAAAATATCCCTGTAAAAATACGGGCAGAGAGTTCAGTCATACCCCGTTAAAAAAAAAAAAAAAAAAAAAAAAAAAAAAAAAAAAAAAATCCATGCCCATTATTTTGTGCAGCCCGTAATTTCACGGGGCAAATATATAATGCACTTCAGAACACAATAACACTTTACTTACTGTTCCGTGGCACGTAGTACGTTAAATAATCATCACAGAATCGCTTTTTGAGCGGTTTAAAAAATAGGTTACGGTCGCGGTTAAGTGACATTATTTTTCGAAACACGACTAAAATGAAGGGTTACACTCTAGCGGAGGAAAATGTGGGGTCGTACCGTATTTTTTTTAGTGGATCAGACCGTTTTTCATCAAATAAGGCTGTTGCCCGTGAAAATTGAAGAGCAAACGCTCATAAATTTACAATTTTTTCTGAGAGTGTAGTTGTGCTCTATCTCTCCTAAAAGTTTGTAACCGCTGTGCTGAAGCACCCTGTATATCTTTTATGCGTAGGACGGCCATTTGCGATATCAATCACTTACACCGCTTTCTCTCTCACCGCCTCCAATGTCTCGCTCTTCTCTGAAAATTTCTCACCAGGCGTGAACTAAAAGGATATTGAAAGTTAAAAATATTTCCCCCAATCGAGGGGGAAAAAAGCAGCGAACACTTAATGAGAAAATATCTTCTAGGATACGCCGCTCTCAAAAATCGACACAAAAGCGAATTCCAAAAAGGAGCTGCCCGTAATAACAATAATACCTCAATTCTCTTTTCGTATAACGATTCCCAAAAAAGAAGGAGCCAGGCTACTCAACTCTCTCTCTCTTTTCCTTTCCCGTAGCGGATGAAAAGCAGGCTCGGGACAATTCAACTCCTTTCCTCCGAACTCTTTTCTGTTTCCCGTCCTATCTTTTCGTGGAAGGGTAAGTAGGCTGAAAAGGAGGGTTGCGGGGCAAGGAAAAAAAGGGGGGAGGGTCGGGCAAAATTAAGGAGAAAGAGAGGGAGAAGGCGCGGGGGTCTTTGAGAGATGCGATTAATTGACTTTCGCTGTAGAAGGATCATTTGAATAATTGAGCATTAAAGCCCAGGAGTTGGACTTTTTCTGTTTTATTTATTTTTCGGGTTTTTGATTTGCTTAATGACGTCAAAAGAGGAGAAGTAAGTTGGGGTGATGGCGAACAGGCAGTGACGGAAGGGTTGTCATCGCGGGAAATGAATTTGTGAGGGATCTATGGCAAGATTGGCAAACGACTTTAATAGGTGCTTTAGTATTTTAAGTATAGTAATAAAGAATTTATTGTGAACTAGCTAAAGTAACCCGGCGATGCCCGGAATTTTAAGAATCTTTTTGTTTTGAAAAACCAATTTCAAAATTTAACATACAACATGAAAAAAAATAAATAAATAAACAGTCGAAGTGTTATTCACATGAATCAAATGAAAATCCAATATAAAAATGTATAAATTTATATAACAGACGCAAAATAATACAGCTATCAGTGAACTTATTTCCATTCATCCTTGGAGCAGTAATGTTAAAATACGCCAAAATTTCCATAATCGAGTTTTTATCATGCTTCAATACATTTTTTCACGCTTATAGTACGTTATATATTCACCACGTCCTTTATATTTCCAATAGGACTTAATATTCCATTTTTTAGTTCGTCAAATTAATTAAATATTTATAATTTTTCTCATGGAAATCATGAAACAGAAAAATTATGACGTAACATTCACTTTTGTTTTTAAGTCGTCAAACTGTTTATTTTATTTTCATTTTTCACATGGAAATCTTGCAGTAAAAAAAGTTATGATGTAATGTTCCCTTTTTTTAAATTCGTCAATCCATTTGTTTCATTTTTTTCACATAGAAATCTTGCAATAGAAAAGTAATTGTTGTGGTAAGAATTTTATTGTGGATTTTTAATGGTTGGCGAGAGCTATAACGAAAAATGTTTCAATTGGATTAGAAATTGTTGTTAAATGGGTGATTTTTTTATTAATTAAAAACTAA
Organism: Maratus speciosus; assembly: GCA_963932465.1. NCBI lineage: Eukaryota > Metazoa > Arthropoda > Arachnida > Araneae > Salticidae > Maratus > Maratus speciosus. Next base: position 5,465,380 of record OZ010797.1, read on the forward strand.
CTATAAGTTATTCCGATTCCGGATTACTTGAGATGCCTCGGTCGTGTTTTAATACACATGTACGTAAAAATTTCACAATTCTGTCTTCCAAATTGTCGATTTGTATAGAATTACAGATAGACAAATTTTCTTTTTTACATATTAGATTGGAGATGTACAACCCTGGTACACCGAAAGGCGAACACTATTTGCTGCACATAGAAGTCCATTTACTTAGTCATAAATACAGGGCACCTCTCAGAACAGTCCTACATCGGATCGGGTAACTCGGTTTTGCCGGGCCCGCAGATCGGGTTCATGCTAATATATTTCATTGCGTGTCAGGTTGACTTTAAATATTTCGGGTTCGGGTTCATGCTAATATTTTCCATTGCGGTTCGGGTTGACTTTAAATATTTCGGGTTCATGTTGATTTTAGGTTCACGCTATTATTTGTCTTTGCGGTCGGGTTGAACATAAATATTTCGAGTTCGTGTTGCTTTCGGGTTCTCCCTAATACTTTTCATTGCGGGTTGGGTTGAATTTAAATATTTCAGGTTCATGTTGGCTTTGGGTTCACGCTAATATTTTTCATTCGGGGTCGGGTTTACTTTAAATGTTTCGAGTTCGTGTTAGTTTCGGATTCCCGCCAAAATTTTACATTGTGAGTCGGGGGGACTTTAAATGTTTCGGGTTCGCGCTAATATTTTTCATTGCGGCTCGGGTTGACTTTAAATGTTTCAGTTTCGTGTTGGTTTAGGGTTCACGCTAATATTTTTCACTGCTGGTTGGGTTGACTTTAAATGTTTCGGGTTCACGCTAATGTTTGGCGTTGTGGGTCGAGTTGACTTTAAAAGTTTCGGGTTCGTGTGTATCTTGGCTTCACACTAATATTTTTCATTGCGAGTCGAGTTGACTTTAAACGTTTCAGGTTCACGCTAATGTTTGCCATTGCGGGTCGAGTTGACTTTAAATGTTTCAGGTTCACGCTAATATTTTTCATTACAGGCCGTGTTGACTTTAAATAGTTCTGGTTTGTGTTGGTTTCGGGTTCACGCTAATACTTTTCGTTGCGGCTCGTGGGGACTTTAAATGTTTCGGGTTCGTACTGGTTTCAGATTCATGGAAATATTTTTCGTTGAGGGTCTCGGGTAATTTAAATGTTTCGGATTTGTGTTGATTTTGGGTTCACACTGATATTTGTCATTGCGTGTCGGTTGAATTTAAATGTTTCGGGTCCACGCTAATATTTGTCATTGCGGGTCGAGTTGACTTTAAATGTTTCGGGTTCACGAACAGTTCAGTTCGACATTGCGTGTCGGTCTGACTTTAAATTTTTCGGGTTCGTGTTGGTTTGGAGTTGGGTTTTGACTCTTTCGGTTATATAAAGGGGCTTTTTATTGGTGTTCATTTTTATACAAAAAAAAAAAATGTCTTTACCCATAATTGAATTAAAATATGGATTAAGTTTCTTTTACTTCGAGTTCGCGTAGGGTTTCGAGTTTGAATATTTCGGATTTAATCTGAAGTGTGTCGGGTTTCGAGTTCATGAAATTTTTTTTGTCGTATTAAAGCCGGATTTCGGGTTTACTTTATACTGAATTTTCTGATTCTGATCAGGTACACGTGCAGGATTCTACCCCACACCAATTGAAATTTATATTTTCGTTCATAAATAATGAAGAAAGTGTACCGATGTTCTCAACAAACTTACCTATTGTTTTGTGGAAAATAAGATGATATCACGAGAAGTGCTTGAAATGCAGAGTCATTCGGTCATTGGCATTCCGAAATAGGGAACATCTAGCTCATCGTTTTCTGGATTCAGATGTTAGCCATTTCCAGAAATTCTTATCATGTCATTTATATTTATAGCAAGTAAGTGTTGAAAATATCCGTATAATATTTTCATTGTACAGTAGAACCTTTTTGTTGTTGTTGTTGTTGTTTTTCACTATCACATTCCTTGAGTACAAAATCCATTTTGAAAGCTTTTTTTTTTTTTTTTTTTAACTATCATATTCCTTGTGTGCAAGCGGCTCTTTCCAAATTAAATAGATATAAATATTTTCGATCCCCTTTCTTAGAGTTCCTTTGAATTTAACTTGAGCTCCCGTAAGCTGCGGAGGAGTGAAATGAAGAAATCGAACAAATTACAATTCTGAAGCTTTTGCAAAATGTTTGGTATGGCTGGAGCAGCAGAAAGATTGTGATACTGGTGAACTAATAATATTAAAAAAACTCCGTAATAGAGCTTCAAAGCAAAGGCAATCGAAACTGCAACAAACAAAACATTTTTTCCCACACTTGTGGTACATATAAAAAGTACTTAATTTCAAAATTAATATTTAGGTAATTTATTCTTGTTTCTATTTTGCTATTGCTTTATTTTTATTAAGCACTTTTTACCATAATAAGAAATATTGCATATACTTTACCTCAACCTTAAAATTGAAGCATTCCTGATTATCCGAAAATTTCGATTTTCCGAAAGAGGGTCGGCCCCAATTACTTCGGATAATCGAGGTTCTACCGTACTTGGTATAGTTAGTCAAAATGAAATCTGTTTTTAAGAGCAAAAATTTTTAAATAAAATAGTTGATCTAATATAAAAATACATTGTAATAATCTCAGTTGCAAGTAAAACTCTGTTATAACGAGTAACAATGTTACAATGCTTGAAAAATGGTGGTGGTTGGGGTAGGAGAAAATTAAGGGTCTACTCAAATCCAAACTGCTTCTTTTCTGACTCACTTTTTAATTCATTTTTTGGCTCCGAAACTCATCCCATTGGCAGGTTCTCTTATTCAGAAACTAATAATGCCGTACGGGTCGATTTTTTGATAAAGGCAGAATCTATTTCAAAAACTGATGTCAAATTGGGACTTTTAAATCGAATTTACCGAAGCGATCGTACTGGAAACGAAAACAAGTGGGTAAGTATGATCACAGATCGCACAGAGATCGTTTAATATTCCTTTCAAAACACTTTATCCTTTTGCAAAATCTGTTAGTTCCACATTTCGAAACCAGGGGGGTGCACTCTATTCTAAACAAACATTTATACGAACGAAACTCCGTTTAGCAAACTACTCGTCGATGTATTAGTCGAGGGGATCGGGCCCATAGCACCCGAGGTAGGTAGGCGCCTTTGGCGGTAAAAATTGGAACTAAAATATGCACGGCTATTTTGTATAATATGAAAGAGTGATCAAAGAAGTGTCGAGAAAAGTTAGAAAAGTGCAACCCCGGGTGAAAAGGGTGGAGGTTAGAAGAATTGCTAAAAATACAGATATTAGAGCCCGGAGGGGTAAATAATATAAGACTTTTTGAAAGTTTTATGATTTTTCGTGTGATTGCAAGTGTTCTGCTATAAGTATGCAAAATTTCAAGTCTCCATCTTAATTAGGAGCTGAGTTAAAAAAAAAAGTAGTACACAAGTTAGAGCCCAGGAGGATAAGTATAAGACTTTTTCAAAATTTTATGATTCGTCCTTTGATGTGAGGTGTTCAGCTATAATTATTCAAAATTTCAAGTCTTCAACTTAATTAGGGGCTCAATTAGAAAAAAAAGCTTAAAGTACACAAGTTAGAGCCCAGGGGAGTAAATATAAGACTTTTTCATTTTGTTATGATTTGTCGTTTGATATGAGATGTTCAGCTATAAGAATGCAAAATTTTAAGTCTCCAGCATATATAGTGCCTGAGAACGGTCTTTGTGACGGACGGACAGACAGACAGACAAACAGAGGAGTGAGACGAATAGGATTTCGTCGGATAACAAAACCATGAAGAAAATGAGTCGTACTGAGAAAATAATTGTTTATAAATCAAGTTCTAATGAATGGAACGAAAACTAAATGACACGGGTCGCTTTATAAATCTCTTCCAAAAATCACGACAGCCAGTTTCATGTTTTTATTTTTAAAAATGAGTCTGAAAATAGGTCCAAAATTGTCGCGTGGTTGAGCGTGGAAAAATATATTTTTTAATACCGCCTTAAACCAAGTAAAACTCTGTTATAACGAGCAACAATGTTGCAATGCCTGAAAAAAAAGGTGGTGGTTGGTGTCGAGGAAAATTAAGGAGAAAGGGAGAGAGGGTGAATCTTTGAGAGATGCGATTAATTGAATTTCGCCGTGGAGAGATCATTTGAATAATTGAGCATTAAAGCCAACCGTTGTGTTTTTTATATGAATACTTATTTTTTTATTTTATTTTTTGACTTACTTAATGACGTCAAAGCAGATGAAAGTGGGATGATAGTGAACAGATAGTTCGGGGCGAGACGGAAGTGTTGTCACGTGAACTGGCTTTGTGAATGATATAATCCCGAGACCGACAAAGAATCTTATATGGGGTGTTTCAATTGGCGAAATGAATTCACGAAAAATGTCGGGAATACAGCACGAGAGAAAAAGGAAAAAAATTGCTTGATAAAGTGTTATTATTATTATTATTATTTCTTTATTTTTTGTCCGAATGCAGGGATCTTTATTATTATTTTTTTTTTCCTTTTCGGCACGGAAATATTAAGTACCGTATTTTATGGAAGAAACGCCGCGGCGTTTACTCATTTGAAAGCTAATATTTTTGACAAGTGCGGCGTTTACGTTTTTTTTTCTTTCTTTTGCTCGCGTAAGATTGGGATAAAATAAAAATTCCTTAAGACGCCTGCTTAACAACGCGAATTTCTCTGACTTTGCCGATAATGAAAACTGTGACAATTTCGATGATGATACCGAACCATAAAGGTGGACAACGAAAAGTTACAACTCTTCCTCTCAGATATTGACGACTCGGATTTTGAGGGCTTCGAATAGAAACTTAAAAGGGACTTAAGTGGATGCGACGTAAAAAGCGTCCTAAAAAGCGTGTTAAGTTGCGCCAACCGTTTAAAAATATGTGGTTGGAATAAGGAGAGGGGTCCGCACCTCGCGCTCTGCATGGTTTTAATACCAACTGACATATCCTTAATTTAAAAATTGCATAAAAATATTTAAAACCTGATTATTTAAATATTTTAAATAAAATTTTGGACTTTTAAGTTATTAAAAATGAGGTACTTTACACTGTTCGGAAAACTTTGATTAAAGTTAGGTCGATGAGACGCTGTCGACAAAAGTAGCGTTCCCACAGGTTCGGCGTTTACGACGGGTGCGGCGATTACGTTATTTTTAAGCTTATTCAGACCCATTTTGAGGAGTGCGGCGTTTCTTCTATAAAATGCGGTAGTTGAAAGTCAGACTAGTAGTAATATTGCCGAAGTTTATTCATAGATGGCGCTAGGTGTCATAACTGACGCTATCGTTTAGCGAGCGGAGGCGTTAATCAATGGTCACCACGATCACAAGATCTTTGAACGCTTGATTTTTTTAAGCTTATTCAGACCAATTTTGAGCGGCGCTTACGATGGGAATATCTTTCCATAAAATACGGTAAGTACAAATGTACTACAGGAGCCGATGCTAGTTCACAACATCAATACAGAAATATAAGATGCGCAGCATAGAGATCGGCATAGGACAGTTACATCGTGTCTGAGGTCTGGGCCCGCACTTCAAATAGAAGCGTCTTAAATTCAGACACATATGTGACTGAAAAATTATTTCAGACACTTAAGTGCCTGAATATGCAATTTCAGACATCACAGATGTCTGAATTTAAGACACATATGTGTCTTACTGGGATTATGGTATGGATGAACTGCAAGAAATGTCTGAATAATGATGAACCGTCTGACATTAAGACACTTGGAAATTCAGACACTTAAGTGTCTGAATGCAATACAATTGTATCATATGTATGATGGCCGTATATACAATTGCATTACAATATATATGCCAGGATAATCAAGAAACGTTTTCGAATGGATGACAGATGTTTAAAATACTTTTCCATGCACTAAATTTTGTATTATTTTATAAAACAATCAACGCGATTAGACCATATTATGTCTGTCAAAATTATAAAAATCCGTTTATTAAGTTTTGGAAATAAGTTATTTTTAGTGCAATAGTTAATTAACGAATTGTCTTTCACAAAATATAAAGTTTTCCAAATAATTATACTAAAATAATCTACCAGCTACCATCCCTCTCCACCCCCCCCCCCTTCCACAAACACACAATTTCCTAATAATGTCTTAGGATGGGTTTCGCCGACCAGAAGCAATTTAAAATAGTGCGACGCTACCGTAGTGGGCTATTATAGTGTTTTTAATGGCTTGACGAAGGGAATCGCTGTATAGAAGTAATCCCTGGACTTTTCTAAATGTAAAACAAAAATTTGAAATATAAAAATTGTTTAAAAGTGTGATGACAAAATTTTTATTTAAGAGGCACTTCAGTCAAGTGAAAAGATTCGTTCGCTAATACTAATCCTATGGAAAAAATTTATAAAGATATCTCGGTTGCATTTCGCTCTTTTTAAATGACTTTTATTTGCATTGGATAGCTGAGTTCGATCTGTTCAAAGGCGGTTTTTTACATTTACGATTTTGATTTTACATTTTTTTTTTATGAGGATGCTTTCAGTTTCGAAACCGGTTTCGAAAACGAAAGTGTCCTCATTAAAATTATACGCAATGAAAAACGAAAAAGTAAAGTACGGCCGTTATTCAGATCGATCTCAGCTATCCAAAAAAAAAAAAAAAAAAAAAAAAAATGAAATGCAACCAATCTTTATAAATTTCTTCCATAGGGTTAGCACTAGCGAACGAATCTTTTCACTTGGCTGAAGTAACATCCTACTGCGTTCGCCTGAAAGCATCATAATTGTAATAATTATATCTTATAGTGGGTAATTGTAACGGAATAAACAAAATATTAAAGGAGGATTAATTAAAAAAAAATCTGTTTATATTCGTGCACCATTTCACTTCCTGCGATAAAAATCTAATGATTTGAACTCCCTTCTCTGGTAACGTATTTCCAATCCTGTCCAGTCTGAGCTCAAAGTCAATGATTACGTCACTAACGGAAAGCAGAAAAAAGTGCTGACAGGGGTGAATTATCTTTTGAGAAGACACATTAAGCCTGTTACCTCGTTAATATTTTAAATGAAGATATTTTCAACGAGTGTGTTTGGAATGGTTTCCTGATTTTTTTAGTTTAAAATATTGTGAAATGCTAATAGAAATATTCTTATTAAAATGCATTGTATGGATTTGGACTATTTGGATTTGGAAACTCATACTCATTATAGTACGTTCTTATTACGGCAAGTCTGTCTATTGTTTGGCGTGTGTTCAAAATTAGGCATATGGAAAAAGAATAATTGATTACTAATCGAGAAATTCCTACGGATTTTAGAAACTCACATTAATATTTTTCATTATATCTGTTATGCATTAGTGCATTAGGTAGAAGAATGCAGTGCCAAGAATATTAAAAAAAACATACAACATTTTTCAAAAATAGTGCTTTACCGGTACTTTGTGAAATAGTTTATTCATCATAATGGATTACACTTTAAAAGGTAAGAAATAATGCATTTGTATGATTATGTGAACTCAGTTTGAAATAGAAATTTTATAGTAAAATAGTGAACTTTGTGTAATGGTATTTATCCTTTACATTATTTTTTTAGAATAATTTGCATATTTAAGTTTTTTTTTATATACAATAAATATTTTTCGTTTTAAAAGACTCGTGTGTTCATTTGTGTGTTTTCAATAAATCATGACTGTCAATGTAATGAATTTGTTTAATATTTTTTAGACTTCCGTTTTATAAATTAATAAATATTTTATAGTCTCGAAGTAATTTTTCCTGCTTGTTATATATATATATATATATATATATATATAATGATTTCTAAATAGCTCGATCGAATTGCAGTTTTCATTTAACCTATATAAACAAAGCTTATATATATAAATAAAAAGGATCTTTCTAATGATATTTCATTATTAAGTTTTTTCCTTACAATTTCCAGCTACTTCATATTTATGATATAATTTTACATATTAATTTTTATTTTTTGCAACATCGTGATAAGAGTATCATTTCATTTAATTCTCTTACAGAGTATATTTTCGAAATAAATGTTTTAATATTATCAAATTTAAATTTACATAGGGTAAATCTTTTGAAAATGCACAAGCTTTATATGACGGATATAGAACATGAAAAGAAATCGTGAAAGCACCAGAGTGAAGTTATTGTGAATATCTCGATATTTTATTTAAAAAAAATTATTTTTTCCGATGGTAAATAAATCCTACTTATATAGTATTTATTTCTTTTTAAATAGTCCTCCTGAAAACTTGTTTCAAAAATACAAAATCTGCTTTGATTTTCTGTGTTCCATATCAATAACATATTTAATTTTCAAGACACTGAGACATCCTGAAAATATACTTTAAACAAGGAATAAAAATCGTTGTAATTAATCTAAACTGTGCTCAAAATTATTTAAAGAAATCAAGCTGCATAAAATCCTATTAAAAAAGTGCTGATATTTAATATTTTGAGAAGGTTGAAGTTATAAATATTTTTATAATTATGTTCGATCTGAGTATGTATTTTTATACTACTGTTAGGCATGTTTTCTCTCTTCTTAATTTATTTCTGTATTAATTACCATATATTTTTCGAAATTTTAAACAACCCCCCCGCCCTTTCCTATGTTTTTTAAAAATTTGTTAAAACAATATTCATTAATTTTTGTTCTAATATGATACTAGAACCTTTTGTTTAATTGTTGTGTGTTTTCCTCCTACCATTGAGTTTAGAATCCTGTAGGACATTCTAGGTGGTATTGTCTGAGTCTTGTCAGTATTTTTCATTTTTACAATTGGGTTGGAAATGTGTATTAGTAATGAAAGTCAAAAGAAATGAATGTAGTTAATTACTATTTAGCGTATAGTCATATACAGGATTCAGGGTATTGGTAACTCAGTGTTTAAGGAGAAAATCCCACAACACTATCATTTGTTTTTATAAGTCATTTTTATCGTCATGTTAACAGAAAAGAAAATATGCTTTGACTTCTTTCTCAAGTCACTTTTTATGTATTTAATGGGGAGAGAGAAAAGTGATCCATGAAAGAAAAAAAAAATCTGATTTGGGGGAAACAAAACTCGGATTTTTAGGATTATTTTGTATATGATAATGTAGCATATTTTTATAATTATGTTCGATCTGAGTATATATTTTTATACTATTGTTAGGCATGTTTTCTCTCGTCTTAATTTATTTCTGTATTAATTACCATGTATTTTTCGAAATTTTAAACAACCCCCCCCCCTTCCCTATGTTTTTTAAAAATTTGTTAAAACAATATTCTTTAATTTTCGATCTAATATGATTATACCAGAACCTCTTGTTTAATTGTTGTGTGTTTTCCTCCTACCGTTGAGTTTAGAATCCTGTAGGACTTTCTAGGTGGTGTTGTCTGAGTCTTATCAGCATTTTTCATTTTTACAATTGGGTTGGAAATGTGTATTAGTAATTAAAGTCAAAAGAAATGAATGTAGTTAATTACTATTTAGCGTATAGTCATATACAGGATTCAGGGTATTGGTAACTCAGTGTTTAAGGAGAAAATCCCACAACACTATCATTTGTTTTTATAAGTTATTTTTATCGTCATGTTAACAGAAAAGAAAATATGTTTTTGATTTCTTTCTCAAGTCACTTTTTATGTATTTAATGGGGAGAGAGAAGAGTGATCCATGAAAGAAAAAAAAATCTGATTTGGGGGAAACAAAAATCGGATTTTTAGGATTAATTTGTATATGATAATGTAGCATATTTTTATAATTATGTTCGATCTGAGTATATATTTTTATACTATTGTTAGCCATGTTTTCTCTCTTCTTAATTTATTTCTGTATTAATTACCATGTATTTTTCGAAATTTTAAACAACACCCCCCCTCCTCTTCCCTATGTTTTTTAAAAATTTGTTAAAATAATATTCTTTAATTTTCCATCTAATATGATTATACCAGAACCTCTTGTTTAATTGTTGTGTGTTTTCCTCCTACCATTGAGTTTAGAATCCTGTAGGACTTTCTAGGTGGTGTTGTCTGAGTCTTATCAGTATTTTTCATTTTTGCAATTGGGTTGGAAATGTGTATTAGTAATTAAAGTCCAAAGAAATGAATGTAGTTAATTACTATTTAATAGTAATAGCATTTATATTGTAGTAAGTATAGTATAGTATTTATATTGTAGTTAATTACTACATACTGGAGTACCCTAAAATCAGAGGGCAGAGAAGCATCCCAGTTTACCCACGTTGCAACCAGCTCTGCTTTATGGTAACAAATTATTCCATTTATAAAAAATGATTCAATGTGGAACATGGCTGCGTATATGGCTTAGAAAGAAAAATGGTCAAAGATGGCTTCATATTTATGCCCCCCCCCCCCAAAAAAAGGCTCAAAGATGGCCGCAATTAAGACATTTGAAATGTCTGAAATTCAGACGTAAGAACTGTCTGAAAAATTTAAGACGTTTTAAAATGTCTGAAATTTGAACACTCTTGTTTCAGACACTTAAGTGTCTGAAATTCAGACATTTCAGTTTACAGTGCGGTCTTCATTTTTTTCAGCCAGACTCAGGCCGTGCCGGGATCAGGCTGACATTTTTTTTATTTATTTTTTAATGCAGCGGAGCCGAGTCGTAGTCGGACTTAATTGTTTCCGGGACGTGTCGGTGACGAAATATGTTTTGCAAAAATAGTAATAGCGATAAAGAACTTCTGTAAGCGGAATCATATGCAAATAAATTACAGAGATAGTCCTTAATAAATTACAGAAAAAATATTTTAAAAATTCTATTTTCTATTATACAGCTTCAGAAGTTGCGATGTTTTATACCCTCTTTTTTTCGTTTATCATAAACTACATTACTTTTTTTAATGAATCTTTATTTGAATGTTGAAAAGTTTAAGAGTCTATAAGCAATCATGAATGTTTCTATTGTGTATTTTCTGCCTTGCAAACACGTATAGTAATCTACAGAGGGGGCATGTGCCCCGGGTGGTAGAACGAAGGGGCGCCCAATGGAGATTTTGTTTGTAGATTTTTCTTACATATATGTTTAAACGGACTCCGGTCTTAAATAAAAAAAATTATATTTTTTCAACAGAAAAAATATCTCCTGTTGAAAATTATATTTTTTCAACAGAAAAAATATCAATAATTATAACTGCTAAGATGAGAACCTGTATAAAGCGTAATATATTTCGGTTCCTTTCTATTCAGTTTTCAAGGTTTAATGAATCAATATTTGACAAAGCAGATTAGGTAGTTCAATATTACATATTTTATGATTACATATTTTAATTTTTAAAATAAGTCGGCTATTAGAAAATTAGTAAAAATCTCTTTGTAAATGTATTTTGGGGAGGAGAAGGAGTCGCCAAAATCCATATTTGCCCCGGTTGCAAAAATGACTAGTTTCGGCCCTGGTAATCTAAAATAGACGGTAAAATTTCCCAAAAACATGTATGCAGTATACTTTATTAGAAACTTAATTGTATGTTAAAAAAAGGAAAATCGGAAGTTTTTGTAGAAATTGAATCGGGCATAATTTAATTGAGTTTTGTAAGAGCCGCGCCTGCTTTCACTCATCACAACTGCGAAAATATAAACGAAATCATCATGGAAACCCCTGGAAATCATCATGGACTCTAAGTGATAATTCACTGCTTTAATATTCAATAATTTCAAGCGTAGTTTTACTGTTGAAAAGTAGTTGAAAAATTAATTAAAATTAATAGTGTTATGACACGTAAAAATTGCAAGCGACAGAAATCGCCTGCGACTCATACGTATTATCTACCTGAAACTTATGTATTATCCAAGCATTTCATTGGCTGTTCGGGAAAAGGCTTTCCCTCGTTAGATTTCCAAGAAATCTGACGGCCACTTTTAAATGAAATTTCATTCTTAAACTTCTAAACATCCCACAATATTACTTTTTACACCGTCGTATAGAGAAAAAAATGTACTTTTAAATGCAATTTGTTTGAAAGCTGTATCTCAATTTTTTTCTGAGTTATTAATTTTGTTTGTAGTTTTTATTACTTTTTTGTCATAGTGGCAACAGAAGGTATCCATCTCTGTTGAAAGTAAAGAGAAATACATATTACTGTATAGACCAATCAGAAAACGAATAAAATGCGGATTAAACCAATGAAAACCTTCAGATATGCTTTTGATTTCCTACCCTGACGAGAACAATAACCATTTTCCCAAATGGTTAAAAAAAAAAAAAAATGCAATATAACAAATTACAACGACCATTTGGAAAATGATTTTTTCAAAGACTAAAATTTAAGACATAAAAAATAGCACGGAGTGGATCCTACATTACGTACGCCAGGAATTAAACATTAATAGTGTTATAACACGTAAAAATTCCAAGCGACAGAAATCGCCTGCGACTCGTATACGCATTATCCACCTGAAACTTACGTATTATCCAAGCATTTCATTGGCTGTTCGGGACAAAGGCTTTTCCATCGTCAGATTTCCAAGAAATCTGAGACCCATTTTAAATGAAATTTCATTCTTAAACTTCTAAATATCCCGCACTATTACTTTTTACACCGCCGTATAGAGAAAAAAATGTACTTTTAGATGCAATTTGTTTGAAAGCTGTATCTCAATTTGTTTCTGAGTTATTAATTTTTTTTGTAGTTTTTATTACTTTTTTGTCATAGTGGCAACACTCTGTTGTCCATCTCTGTTGAAAGTAAAGGGAAATACAGATGACTGTATAGACCCATCAGAAAACGAATAAAATGATGATTAAACCAATAAAAAGCTTCAGATATGCTTTTGATTTCTTACCCTGACGAGGACAATAACCATTTTTCCAAATGCTTAAAAAGAAACACATTTATTTATTTATATTAGACATGTTTCATTGCTGCGACGGCAACATTCTCAATAATAAATAGGCTACAAATATTTTTCGCAAAAATTTTTTTAATTGAAAACTGGTAAACAAAAATCATGCGAACTCAAGCATAATGAAATTAACTGCAAAATTAAAAATGGATAACGTAACACGTGAAAATGTGTGAACGTGACTTATTTAATAATATTGTTTCGTTTTCTGTAGAGTATCGCTTTCGAAATTTAGGAACCTCCATGATGGAGGCTGAATCATTACATATATTATCACTTAAATAATTCACGTTCAAGCGTTTTCACGTGTCACATTATCCATTTTTAACACTTTCCAGCAAAGTTGAAAAGTGTTTATGACTTCTGTTTGTCTGTCTGTCTGTCCGTATGGCCGTCTGTCCGTCTGGCCGCCTGTCCGTATGGCCGTCTGCCCGCGCTCTAACTCCCGTAAATATACTCGGATTGCCCTGAAATTTTTGGATGTTATTGACGTTTACCCTAGCACGTTCCCTGTTTCAATTCTAGCATGTTGAGTTCATTTACAGGGACAGTCAAAAGTTTGGCGTTACATTACGGCCTATGGGAAGAAATCGTTTAAAATGATTTTTAATGATGTTGCACTCTTTCAAACATAAGAAAATTGATATCAAGATTGGTTTATCAAGTGCACTAAAATATGCATTTTGTAGAATATGCGGTGCAAAGAATAGTTATTATTGATATTTACAGGGCCACACAAAAGAATTCCGTTACATAATGATATAGGGATGGAGGAAATTGTTCGCGGCGTATTTTAATTATGTTAAATTGTTTCATGTATAATGAAATTTGTATACTTCGCTGAGGTTTGTTATAACTTATAATATCATGTATAATACGAAGTGTATAGCATTTACAGGGACACACAAAAGATTTCAGATACTATATTACTATATTATATCCGAAGTTCTCTACAGTAGCGATGATTGCTGGAAATGCATTTTTAATTATGTTATGCACTTTTATGTTTCATTATATTTATGCAAAGTATATGGTGTGTATAAAGGCTATAATTCATATACAGGACTGCACAAAAGAATTCGTAATGTTTACTGGGTATGAGTGCAAATTGCTCTAAAGTGGTTTTTAAATGAGTTATGCATTTTTACGCTGAACTGCATTTAGCTCACCAAGAAATGTTTATAGGATATAGATAAAATGATATACAGGGTCACGCAAAGAATTGGATACATGACCGTCTATGGATGATAATTTCAGTAGTTTTCAGAGTGTTTTAGTTTGAATTAAATTTTAGCTAAATAGTTGCGTGTAATAAAATTGCTAGGTTAATTACAGGGTTGTACAAAACTATACAAGTATGTTTCCATCTATAAGTATAAATTGCTGAAAGAGAAATTTCAACATGTTATGCATTTTCTTGCTAAACTAAATTTCCCCATTATATAGTATATATATCAACCTACAGATCCAATACAGGGCTGTTCAGCAGAATTAGAATACATATTTGCTATGGACGGTAACTGCTGAAATCAGTTTTTTAAATGTTTTATGAGTTTTCTAAAATGTTTACTTAATTACCTTATATACCTTATTTCCCTAAGATAACGAAATTTTGTTAAAGCAATCAGGAAGTGTTGGAAAGTGTTTCATAATCTACGCTTAACATATGATTTTTCTTTCTTGTTAATTCTGCAGTTAATTTCATTATGCTTGAGTTCACGTGATTTTTGTTTACCAGTTTTCTATTTAAATTTTTTTGCGAAAATATTTGTATCATATTTATTATTGAGATTGTTGCCGTCGGAGTGTGTAATATAACATGTGTAATATAAATAAATAAAAGTTTTTTTTTTTTTTTTTTTTTTTTTTTGCCTTTTTTGCCTTTTTAAAAAGTATTTTATCACTTTAAGCAAACAGTAATTTAGTTTGATGTATTCAAGTGATTTTTCGTATAGTTTAAAAACTATTAACCCTTAACCGGAAACGAACATCTGTGAGATGTGTGCGTCTACATATCTGTCCTTGATATTTTCTCTCTCCGACATTCCAAACTTACTTTTATGCTGTTATATTAAAAAAATGGTTCTGTTAATGCATTACTATTAAAGATTGAATGTTTAAGTTCACTATTTGGTAAATTATTAAGTCTTCTGTTTGTGCACGGGATTTTCACGTTTCCGGTTAAGGGTTAAGTATAAACCAGTTATTGTGACTTACCTATAAAGCAATCTCTGTATCTAATAAACTGAATTAAAGTCAAATATTTAGTTGAATTTTTAAAAATTCATTTATACATTACAAAAGATTATTGGAAACAAAAGGAGTCGGACATATTACTGGAAAATATCAAAATATCCTTTTTTTTTTTTTTTTTGCATCCCACACCTTCCCCCCTTTGCATCAAATCCTTCAATTCCTTAATCGTATTGTGACTGGACTTATTTTCTGAAAGATCTATTGCGCTTGCAAAAAAACGATAAAAAACAGCTCGATTACATAGTTTCTGAACAACAACACCTGCTAGTTTCATGCATTTCCGAACAAAAATAAATTTAAACTTATGTCAGAAAGTTGCCCACTTGGATTTGAGAACAGCTTTAATTGTATGTTAAGCGGAAAATCGGTTTTTGTAAAAATTGAGTCAGGCACACTGTAAATTGAAATGTCTGAAATTCAGACACATAAGTGTCTGAAACGGAGTGTTCAATTTTCAGACATTTTAAAGTGTCTAAATTTTTAAGACGCTTCTATGTGTCTAAATTTAAGACACTTCAAATGTCTGAAATGCATCCATGTTTGACCACCTTTAATTTCTCTGCAAAAGCAGCCATTTTTTCGGAAAGCCTTATACACAGAAAAAAAAATCCTTCAAAATATAAAAATTGTACCGCCAATCAAGACGCCAGTACAATTTACGTATTTTAATGAAAATTTTCTTCAATTTCTGGAAAAATTTATTTATTTATTTATTGGAAAATTTCTGTATTTAAAAAAAAAAAAAAAAAAAAAAGGGAGAAGGGTACACATGTATCTCAATACAGTCTCGCACATTTTACATGATTAACTACTTTTACTCAATTTACAACAACATTGTATTTAACATATACCTTAACAGCATTGCACCTATCCGTCGCGGGATACGAACTCGCAACCTTATGGTCTGTAGACTATGCGATAATCCCTCTCGGCCACGATTTCACAGCTAGGAAGTTCAAATATTGTTAGTTACTTGTGACTCACAATTTATTTTACAGAAACGGTAAATATTTTGTCTATCTGCTTATAATTTTGAAAGATTTCACACATCTTCTCTCTAGAATTTTGAATATTTTGCTTTTCCTGCAATGTAAGATTAGCAGAAGGTTTATCTACTTCTACCGAAGAAATTTTCAGAACAGAAATATTATTGTTAATACAGATGACAGACGTTATTTTTGAAATATTAAAATATTTAAAATGTTTTAACAGTGCATATGTATATATATTAAATATATATTTAATTAATATCTATATATATTTAATTCGGGCTTGTCCCGTTTCAGTTGTGTGTTTGGGGGGGCGTAATTCAACGCCCATTAAAAATAAAATCAATTTTTCATAAAAAAAATGCATATATTTTTGCCCAAAGCCTGTGTTTAATGTTAATGCGAAGGTATGTGTATATAAAAGTGTGTGAAGAAATATAGTGTTCTATTTTTTGATTTTTCTTTCTTTCTTTCTTTTTTCAGATCGGTTGAATATATGGCAATTTTTTTTTAATTGGACTCATTAATCCCTATATATTCCATATTCCATATGCCATATATTCTGAACAAAATTTCTCAGTTATAAATATTGTATATAATTTTTCTTCAAAAATAATAAAAACCAGTGTTTTATAGTTGCGCAAATAATTTTTATCTTCCTTTTTTTCGATCGAAATACAGGTTAAAAGTTTTCGATGAGACTAATTTTCTTACGGTGAAATGAGATCATTCCTGAATTAAATCAATACTCAATGATTAGCTAAAATGTTATGTAGTAAAAAATTTCAGAAATATTCTATATAATTCCAAAATAATAGTTATAACGAACTTAAATAACTTCTCAAAACACCATCAAACACTTAAATGCGCAAATTAATAATAAGTTCGATATTTCTTATTCAATATATTGAATAAGAAATGTATAGATGGCGCCACAGTTTTGAGATATATTCCAGTTATTTTTCTTTTGCGAAAATTTCGTAATTAAACTTGATATTTTCTTTAAATTTCAGAGGGAAATAGAATCAGCATACACTTTGGATACCACACAGATTCAGTGGTGCATCCAGAATTGCGATTTGGAGGGGACTAGCATATTTTAGAGGCAGTGTTATAGTTGTAAAAAAAAATGCAAGCGTCGTAACAAACTGGAAAGTTTTGGTTGGTGTAATTCTGAATGCTTTTAAAATGTTAAATAATGAAATACTGTACTGTACTAATATATACTTTTGTTTTTGCGATTTTTTTTGTGTGTTTCCGTATTTGGATAATTTTAAAGTGTGTTTGCAATCAAACAATTTAAGGTTTTATTATTAAATTATCAAAATATTATAAAGGTTAAAGTGTGCAAAAAGTTGCACTGGATCTTAAATTTATAATTAAGTAAATAGTTTCTTTTTTCTAAAGTAAATCTTAAAAACATCAATTAATTAGTTTACTTAAGTATAATTAAGTAATTAATGTTTATAATTAAGTAAATTTTAAACATGCTATAATTTCGAATTTCATAATAAAATTTAAAAAAGAGAAAAAAAAAATGTGCGACAAAATTAATATCTTTTTAAAAATTCCGATTTTTTAAGGATCTATTAAAAAATAATTATATTCTTTCATAATTAAAAAAAAATAATATCTAGTCTAATCTGGGAGAGGCTTCAGCCCCCTTAACTCCCCCAGTAGGTGTGCCAATGCACTAGTTTCAATATAAATAAATAAATCATGTTTAATATACGTGAGTTTAGAAAATTCTGATTGCGAAATATGTGGATTTGTCCTTGAAAGATTATATTATACCTTTTAAATGGAGAAATATGCAAAAAATGGAAAATTTTCTGGAATTTACGGAAGTAAATTTATATTAAAATACGTAAATTGGCGTCCCAATTGGCAATATAATTTCCATATTGTAATGGTTATTTTTTACAGTGTATAAAGCTTACAAAAAACAGTGAACAATTGATTGCCTATAGCAAAACTTGCAGGGTGATCAAAAATGGATGCGATTCAGATGTTTTAAACGTCTTAAATTCAGACATATACACGTGTCTTAAAAATTAAGACACTTTAAAATGTCTGAAAATTGAACACTCCAGTTTCAGACACTTATGTGTCTGAATTTCAGACATTTCAGTTTACAGTGTTTATACCATGATCATATAGTTAGACACTTAAGTGTCTTAATTTCAGGCACCTATGATGTCTGAAATTCCATATTCAGACACTTAAGTGTCTGAATTACTCTTTCAGTCACATATGTGTCTGAATTTAAGACGCCCTTATTTGCAGTGCATAATTTCATTTATTTTTGTACGATCCGGGTCGTGAACTGCGAAAATATGAACGGGCCGCAACGAGCCCAGTTCGAACTTTTTGTTTTTGCGCAGGGCCTGGAAAATAAACTCTATTTTAAATTATTTGGTCTATGTGTGCATTAGTACCGCTTCTGCGAAGGAAAAATTCTAAATGTAATCAATAATTATTTCATGATAAACAAAATGTGTTTTTTAATACTTAATTAGGAATTAAAATTTTATATAAACGAAAATTATCATTATTTCACAGAAGCTGGCATTAGCCAAAGCATCATCAAAAAATAATACATTTTACGGACAGAAATTTGAAAGGAATGATGTGCTAGAGAAACATAATACACGAAAGAAAAGAATTATTGCATTTAAATGATGTACAAAGGCTTTGATACAATTTATTTATAATCTGGTGTTTATAATAAATCACCTAATTAAGGATGAATGATTTTTTAAATTAATGTACTTTAAAATTTACGGTGTTTTAACACCTAGCAGGCCCTTATTAAAATTTATTACTGTTACGTAATGTATTAAAGACATTTTTTATGAGAAAATAAATTCAAATTTTAAAGCAATTTTTCGTCGAAGTTAATAATTTGAATTAGTCACAGTTTTAATATATAAAATTTCAATTTTAATTTTGGAGGCTCTATTGTGTTTTCGTTCGCAAGAAATAAAAATTAAGATTTGGTAAAATTTTGATCATTTCTTAAACTTCTACACTATCAGAACATTAAAATGTGTCGTCAAAAGGGGCGGGCCAACTTACCCCGCAATCGGGGCAGGTTGGCCCAAAAGACTTGGTGTCAGTTTGAGCTTCTTAACTAATACTTATTGTTAATATTTTCAAGTTTTATTATTGTAACTTCTTCCTGAAAGTACACTGATAGTGGTAACATAAAAAGAAATTTAAAATGTTGAATTGTAATTTTTTTTTTTAATTATTAGAAGAAAAAGCTGGCCAATTAGCCCCGTTCTGCCCTATAAACCAGTTATAGTGTCTTACATATAAATCTATTTCTGTCTATAGTACATTGAACTAATGGGATCCGGGACACAAAAATATTCAAATTTTCTAAAAACCTTTATTGTATTAAAAATTTCTTTGTTTTTTCCTGCTTCAAATGACGTTTAAATCTTGTTTCTATCTTAACAGGAATAGGAAATATTAATATTTTTCGTTTTGGTTTGTTTTCAAAATCTACCTTTCAAACAATGGTTGTCGTGGAAACAACTTCTTGTGAAAATGCTTTTTTCTTCATGATGGGTTTTTTCACCCTTTCTCGTATTTAAATCGTTATAACTCAAGAGCCGTTAAAGATAAACGCTTCAAACTTGGAACATTTCTTTTTCAATTGTTTTACTTTAATTTTGATTCAGCAAACTTGAAAAAAAAATTACTTTTGATAATACGATTTTTTTTTTTTTTTTTAAAGTTGCACCATTTTTTTTTTCGTTAAATATATAAAAAAAAATTAAATTAATATTTTTTTAAATGCTGAATCCAAATTAAAACTTATATATTTTTGTTTATTCAAATGAAAAACAAAATAAATTTTATTAATAATATTTCGAGTTATAACGATTTTAAATTATCCCACTTTTTTAAATAAATTTTGTTTATAAATGATATGGTTAACCATTACAAGAAAATTCAGAATTTTAACTCAATAGATAAAAATTATTTGAAAATGTGTCCCGGACCCCTTTAAAGTAAAATAATTACATATTTGAATTTTTTAAATTCACTTACAGAGTACAAAAGATTATTGAAAACAAAAGAAGTTTGGCATATTACTGGAAAATATCAAAAGATCTTTTTTTTTTTTTTTTTTGCATCCCAAACCTTCCTTTGTATCGAATCCTTCGATTCCTTAATTGTATTGTGACTGCAGTCACCCTTTATCTCTTTGACTAGGGGGTGACCCGGAATGGATACTAACCCCAATTGTCCGCAACAGAAAACAGCATGAGTCAGCTCCACCCCCTATCAAACGATCGGGCAGACGATTTTACCAGAAAAGCCAACAATTTTTCCGCTGCCTCGTCTTTTAATGCAATAAAGGCAATAAATTAAGGCTCGATTCGTTTGGGTTAGATGACAATATGACTTTCTACCCTTTTATTTGGAATTATTCTATCATTTATAATGTTTTTATTTATTTATGAGAGCCCAGATGTTCTTTGAATTGTGGAATAACTGATCTGGTGTTTCTCAAAAAGACATATATTTTTTATTAAATTAAGAAATATAGGTCGCGTATAGTTGCAGTACTTATAGGGAATTCATTAAACACGCAAAAAATATTTTCATCAGAAAAAAGTTAAATAAATGAAAGTTAAATGATAAATGATAATATTAAGGGTGTATTCCAATCCAAACTTCTTATTTTCTGATTCATTTTTAAATTCATTTTTGCACTCAAACGCATCCAACTGGGAAATTACCTTATTTAGAAACTACATAATGCGCCGTGCTTCTCGATTTTTTGATAAATGCAGAAAATAGTGCAAAAAATACTATCAAAGTGGGCGTTTTGAACCGAATTTTCCCAAGCGGGAGATCTGGAAATGAAAATAAGGGTCACCGAGAAAGTGTTTAAAAATCAAATTCAAATGAAATCGCTCGGTCTCTTATATATCTCTTCAAAAATCACCTCAGCCAGTTTCATCTTTTTACTTTTAAAAATGAGTCTGAAAATGTCTCAGAAAATTTCGAGCTGTTGAGGGTGAAAAAATACTTTTTCGAATACACCCTTAAACACGCCCAAAATATTTTTATCACAAAAAAGTAAAATAAATGAAAGTTAAATGATAAATGAATAAATAATGTAATAATAATGTGGTAATTATAATGTTTTTATTTATTTATGAGAACACAGATGTTCTTTGAATTGTGGAATAACTGTTCTGGTGTTTCTCAAAAAGGTATATATATATTTAAAAATTAGATGAGTTTTCGAACGGATTGGGTAGATATATAGGTCGCGTATATTTGCAGTAGTTATATGGAACCCACTAAACACGCCAAAAATATTTTAATCACAAAAAAGTAAAATAAATTAAAGTTAAACGATGTGCAGAATGGAGAAAATTTTTGAAGAAATGAGTGCGATATTATCATACAACAAGACGGAAATTGTAGTCAAACGTGGCCAATAAAGTGCGTTCGTTCTATAAGTACTACTTTTATAAATATTCAGATCTTGGTGCAATAGCTGTTGCCCTGTTATGCAAAAATGCAGGAATACAAAATTTATTACCATTCACGTGTTTATTAGGACAGAATTCATGTGATGGTTAATTTATAATCATACTAGGGGGCTCTGCCCCCTGCAAGCTACGCTCGCCAACCCCCCTTCAGACACCGCAGAATCTAAAAACACGCTAATCTGATGGGTTTTAAAAATATTAGAGAAGATTGAATTATACTGAAAAAAGCTGTGCTGATCTCCCTGTAAGCGGGTTTCCATTCAATTCCCTTTGATTGCAAAAATTTAAGGGCGAATCAGTTGCTGTTCAGACATCCATTGGTTGTTTTCGTTTTTGATTAAAGAGGATCAGTTAAACTTTTGAAAAGAAGTTAAAATAAAATAAATTCAGTATACAGAGTCTTTGTCTCCCGGTATTTTAAAACAATCTCTATAACAATAGCCTAAGTCATGTGACTATCATCAACAATTCCAAGCGGACCACTTCGCTTTTAGGTAGATTTCGTATGAAATACTACCTATTGGGATCGTTCCTATGTTGGAATTTCTGAAAAATTTTTGCAGATCTACATCGATCATGACCCCTAGAACCCAAAACCACCCTGAGCAAAAAACTTTATCTATCTATCTATCTATCTATCTGTTTCGGCGTAAGTGCCCTCAAATTTATTTGTTTATAATTTAACTCTGTTTATCTTTATATTGTGAAACATAATTATAAAACTGATATCTTTTGACAGAAAAAATCTAATCTGTTTATCTAAATTGTTTATAACCCTGAATCAATATTTATGAGTAACATTATGATTTCAAGGTCATGTAATATAGATTTATTTACTTTATAATAATTTTGAATTGATGGTGATTTATTAGTTTTATAATTACTTGGATGTCATTTAAATGAATATTATAGCTATTTAGAAGATTTATAACTGCATATTGTAATTTTTATTTTGATGTTTATTTTATATAATATGTATCATTTTTAAAATGGTTAGTCTTGACTCTGTAACCAAGCAGAAAACATGTAACATGTCCTGACTCTGTAATCAGAGATGCCAATTGTTAAATCATGGCTCTGTTTAATACAGAGTGTATAATGGAAGTCCTGACTCTGCAACGAAGCAGAGAACATTTTTTTTTGTATTGGCTCTGTTAAATACGGAGAATTACTATTATGGAACAATTATTAACTTCTAATGATGAATAGAATTTACATACTATTTCAGTTTTATTTAATAAACTATTTAATCTAATTGCTCTCCCATCTCACTTGGATTTTGAAAATTTATTTGTCAGATGAATTTCGGCGCCACCATTATTTTTGGTGCCGAAACCCGGGAAACATTTTTTGGAAAGAATAGTGAGCTATTGTGAAAGAGATTTGTGATTAACAACTGTGATTTATCTTTCAACATGTGATTAGTGTGTGATTTATCTTTCAACCTGTGATTAGTGTGGAATTATTATTGTGCCATTTGGATTACGACATGCCATCTACATTACCTGGAATTAGCAGGTAAGAAAATATTTTTTTTCATTTTCTATGAATGGTTTATGTTTTAAAATAAGAATTATTCTTTATTTAAAATGGAAAATCTTGAAAAGCTGAAAGCAAAACGTTCTGTTGAACGAACGAGTTTCACGAAATTAATTACAAAATTAGAAACATTATTAAATGATGACATTGATAATACGAAAACCGATGAATTATTAGAGCTTCAAGAAATATTCCTCTTAAAAGAAACGGCTTTCCAAAGTTTGAATCGTGATATTGAAGCTCAAATATCCGACTTAAAAGAATATGAAAAGGACATTGCTAATAGTGAAAAGTACACTGACCAATTGATCAGTGCTAAATTTAAAATTAAAAATAGATTAAGAAAATGTAAAAAGGATAATGTTTCTATGATAGCAACTAGTCATGTAAATTCATTGAATGGTTCTGCTAGTGGAACAGAAACGAGTTCTGCCATGAAATTGCCTAAATTAAATGTTCCAAAATTTTCTGGTGAAATCGAAGAATGGGTCGAATTTTTTAACTGTTTTGAAACATCGATACACCAGAATAAATCACTATCTAAGATAGAAAAATTCGCTTATCTAAAATCCTTGTTATGTAATCGGGCCTATAATGTGGTAGAAGGGTTTCCTTTGACAGAACAAAATTATGATACTTGTATTGATTTATTAAAGTGCGTTTCGGTAAGGTTGATGTTATTATTAATAAACACATGACTAATTTATTAAATATGGAACCAGTTAAAAATTGTTCAAATTTAAATGCATTAAGAAGATTGCATGACATGTGCGAAGTTAATATTAGAAGTTTAAGAAATTTGGGGGTAACATCCAGTTCTTATGGACAATTGCTAAATCCTATTTTGCTAAAGCTATTGCCCCATGAATTAGTGATTGAATATCAAAGAAAACGTGATACTAGCAAAGAGTCAGATGTAACCGATCTAATTGCCTTTCTGAAATGTGAAATAGAATGTAGAGAAAAGGCTTTGTCAATGACAAGTTCTAAAAATGATGCATCCTCTTCTTTTGTACATAAAAATAAAACTGAATTTCGTGAAAAGAAAACATCAAATAAATATCAACATGCTAATACCTTAAATGCCACTATTAAAGTTTTTTGTGTATTTTGCAAAGGTAATGATCATTTATCTTCCGAGTGTAAAAATTTAGCTGATGATAAGAAAAGATTAATGTTACGTAAGGAGGGTAGATGTTACAAATGCTTTTTGAAATCGCATTTATCTTCGCAATGCCGCATAAAATTAAAGCCATGTCTAAATTGTAAAAGCACTGAACATAACAAATTATTTTGCTTTAAGAAAAGTTTGAAACCAGAAATTAATGAAAATCAAAATCAAACAGTTGTATCTAATTCTCATTGTAATTTTAGAAATTCTAAGCATGCTGTTTTATTGCAAACATGTTGTGTAACTGCTCAAGGTAATTCTAAATCAAAGGTAGTTCGATTATTACTTGATTCTGCAAGCGAAAAAAGCTTCATAACAAAAGCATTAGCTCGTAAATTAAATTTGCCTGTTTTAAGAAAAGAACATTTAACTGTATTCGCTTTTGGCATGGATCAAGGTCGCGAAGAAGAATATGACGTTTTTAAAATTAAATTGCGAAGTAAAATGAATTATCATCGTTTTATAGATGTTGAGGTGTTAGCTACCGATTTGATAAGTGCAACAACATTGAAGGTTCCCAATTCTGACCCTCTAGTTATAAAATACATTGAAAGTAAAAGATGGAGGTTAGCCGACCCTACGCCCGAGGAATCCGAAGTACAAATTTTACTTGGAGCTGATTATTTCTGGAATGTTCAGAGAGGTGTCGTTGAAGAAATTAATGACCATTTATATGTAGCTAATACACTTTTTGGGTACACAATAGTGGGAAAAATAAACTCTAAAGGTAACGAAACAGTTAATGCTCATCTTGTATCTGTTAATGAAATAGAAAATTTTGATTTGCAAAAGTTTTGGAAACTAGAGTCTTTGGGTATTTGTGATAGTAAAAATGAATTATTTTCACAAAAGGATTTAGATGCTCTTGATTTATTTAATGATAATTTAAATTTTGTAAATGGAAGATATGAAACTAAACTTTTGTGGAAAGTAAATAAAAATGAATTGGAATCCAATTTTGATGTAGCTAAACATAGACTTTGGGGATTAAAACCAAAATTGTGCAAAAATGAATGGTTACTTAAGGAATATGAGAAAATATTAAATGAACAATGTGGTTTGGGTATAATTGAAGAATGTGAGTTTAATAAAGATGAAATAAACACGTATTACATGCCTCACAGACCAGTAATAAGGGAAGATAAATCGACAACTAAAGTAAGAATTGTTTTTGATGCGTCATCCAAAGATAAGGGGGCAAAATCGTTAAACGAGTGCTTATTTCCTGGGCCCAATCTAAATCCTAACATATTGGACATTATTTTAAATTTCCGTCTCCACAAAATTGCTTTCTCGGCAGATATAGAAAAAGCATTCTTGCAAATCCAGATACAAGAAAAAGATAGAAATTTTTTGAGGTTCCTGTGGTTTGACAATATCACTAGTAACAATCCCATTTTGAAGGTTTTTCGCATGACCCGTGTAACTTTTGGTGTAACAACTTCACCCTTTTTCCTTTCTGCAACCATCAAACATCACATTGAGGGGTATAAAGATTTGTTTGGAAAAATAGCTAATATGCTGGATACTTCCTTATACGTTGATGACCTGTTTCATGGAGCTGATTCAGTAAACGAAGCTTTTGTTTTATCAAACGGTGCAGAGAAGATATTGAGTGGGGCCAATATGAAACTCAGAAAATTTAAAACCAATTCTTCCGATTTAAAATTTTTATGGAAGGAACATGGAATAAACTTTGAGGAAGACACTCTTGAACAAAATCTTTCGAAGGTATTGGGAATTATATGGATAACAGAAAGTGACACCTTGAAAATAGACATACAATCACTTTTGGTAGAATTTGACCATAAAATTATTACCAAACGTATTGTTTTACAAACTGTGGCAAAAATTTATGATCCTATTGGACTCATTTCCCCTTTCGTGATAAGAATTAAATTTTTAATGCAAGAACTCTGGGAACATGGAATTGACTGGGATTCTACATTACCAGATTCTTTAAGTGGAAAATTCAGAAAATGGCATAATGAAATAAAAGACTTGGTAAATTTTGAAATTCTTAGAAAATATTTTGTAACTATCCCAAAATTAAATCCTGAAACCGCTCAACTTTTCATATTTTCTGATGCTAGTTTAAAGGGGTATGGGTCAGTGGCTTATCTACGTGATTCTTCTTCTTGTGAAACTTCATTTGTAATAGCAAAGTCGAGAGTAGCGCCTCTCAAGAAAATTACATTGCCGCGCCTCGAACTTCTTGGAGCACTTACGGCTGCAAGATTAGCGAATTATTTAAAGGAAATATTTAAAATTGTGAATGAAAATATATTTTGTCTAAGTGACTCCCAAATTACCTTGCACTGGATTAAAGGAAGTGCTAACAACTGGAAGCCCTTTGTGGCAAACCGCGTACGCGAAATTCAGGAACTTGTTGCTCCTGTACAATGGAAATTTTGTAAAGGAAAGGAAAATCCTGCAGATGTTCTCTCTCGTGGTTGCTCTGCATCTGAATTGATTAATAACGAGGTATGGTTACATGGTCCTAGCTGGCTGAAGGAAGAATCGTTACCAGTATTTCCCCCTGAAACTCAACCTAATCTACCTGATGAAGAGGTCTTGCAAGAACAACGTAAAACGCTTGTTTGCTCCATATCCCAAAATATTCCAGAATTTGAGCTTTTATTTAAATTTTCATCCTGGACTAAATTAAAACGAATTACGGCTTGGTGCCTCAGATTCATCAAAAATAGTACATGCCCATCTGAACGAGTCTATGGTTTTTTGACTGTTCCAGAACTTGAAAGGGCAACAAATGCTATTGTGAAATTAATTCAAAACCATGAATTCGGAGACGAACTGAAAATTCTAAAATCCAGAAAGATCCTAAATTCTAAAAGCAAACTACTTCCTTTACATCCATTTCTTGACGAAAATGATATTCTTCGTGTTGGAGGTAGGCTAAAAAATGCAAACTTGTCTGAATATCAAAAACATCAAATCATTCTCCCTAAAAGGCATCATGTTACAGACTTGATAATAAAGTATTTTCATGAGAAACATCTTCATAGCGGGACTCAATTGACAACTTCAGCAATTCGACAAAAATTTTGGATAATTAATGCTAAAGAAGCTGTGAAAAGAGAAATAAGGAAATGTATGAAATGTTTCCGAAATTCATCACACCTTTCATCTCAGTTGATGGGAAATCTGCCATCAGCACGCGTGACACAAGCTCGAGTATTTTCAAGAGTAGGAGTCGACTTAGCCGGCCCCTTTTTGATCAAACCTCGTAAGGGACGTGGTGTGAAACCCTTTAAACATTATGTTTGTCTGTATGTTTGTTTCGTAACAAAAGCTATCCATCTTGAATTAGTCACTGATCTTACAACTGAAACCTTTCTAGCCTCATTGAAAAGATTCGTGGCTCGACGTGGAAAACCTCTAGAAATATTTTCCGACAGAGGTACAAATTTTGTAGGGGCAGACCGCGAAATAAAGAGAATGATGTCTCAAATTGCTTCTGATGAAAAATTGAACAAGTATCTTACTGACGAAATGATAGTATGGAAATTCAACCCACCTTCCGCCCCTCACTTTGGAGGCCTTTGGGAAGCGGGAATAAAACAAATGAAAAATCATTTGAAGAGAACAATTGGTGATCAGATTTTAACTTATGAAGAATTTTTGACCTTAATTGCACAAATTGAGTCATGCTTAAATTCAAGACCGCTTGTCGCTGAGTCTTCTGATCCAAATGACTTTACGGCTCTGACGCCAGGACATTTTATTATAGGAGCACCCTTGACCTCCTTACCTGAGCCTGATATTTCCTCTACCTATGTAACTCCTTTGGAACGTTGGAAATTGCTACAAAAGATTTTCCAAAGTTTTTGGAAAAGGTGGTCGTCAGACTATCTCTCACAATTGCAGCAACGTACAAAGGGGTTTAGAAGCAACCCGAACTTAAAAATCAATGACTTGGTGTTGATAAAGGAAGAAAACCAGCCCCCATTAAGGTGGAAATTGGGCAGAATAATTGAACTATTTCCTGGTGATGATAATATTGTTCGTGTTGTCAAATTAAAGACTTCTACTGGTGAACTGAAACGCCCTATCACAAAATTGTCTCCTCTACCGATGGACGTTTAATATAATAGAATTTTACTTTATTTTAACTAACTTTATTATTATTATTATTTTCTATGTCTAATTTTTG
The DNA here is from genome assembly GCA_963932465.1 of Maratus speciosus. Taxonomy (NCBI): domain Eukaryota; kingdom Metazoa; phylum Arthropoda; class Arachnida; order Araneae; family Salticidae; genus Maratus; species Maratus speciosus. The sequence continues at coordinate 5,493,879 of OZ010797.1, forward strand.
TAACTTTCTGAACTATTTTGTATATTAATGTCTTTTTCTATTTTTAGCTGTTCCAGAAACTGTTTTTTTTTTTTGTTTTTTTTTTTTTGAAGTAGTAGGATTTAATTGCATTTCATTTTAGTTATACTTGACATTTAAGGTAATATTTTAATTTTGTATTTAATATTTGATTATTTAGTATGTGATAGTGGAAATTTGGTAAGTTATAATTGTTTGATGAACTTCGTTCATGGAGGCGGAGGATGTTTCGGCGTAAGCGCCCTCAAATTTATTTGTTTATAATTTAACTCTGTTTATCTTTATATTGTGAAACATAATTATAAAACTGATATCTTTTGACAGAAAAAATCTAATCTGTTTATCTAAATTGTTTATAACCCTGAATCAATATTTATGAGTAACATTATGATTTCAAGGTCATGTAATATAGATTTATTTACTTTATAATAATTTTGAATTGATGGTGATTTATTAGTTTTATAATTACTTGGATGTCATTTAAATGAATATTATAGCTATTTAGAAGATTTATAACTGCATATTGTAATTTTTATTTTGATGTTTATTTTATATAATATGTATCATTTTTAAATTGGTTAGTCTTGACTCTGTAACCAAGCAGAAAACATGTAACATGCCCTGACTCTGTAATCAGAGATGCCAATTGTTAAATCATGGCTCTGTTTAATACAGAGTGTATAATGGAAGTCCTGACTCTGCAACGAAGCAGAGAACATTTTTTTTTGTATTGGCTCTGTTAAATACGGAGAATTACTATTATGGAACAATTATTAACTTCTAATGATGAATAGAATTTACATACTATTTCAGTTTTATTTAATAAACTATTTAATCTAACTGCTCTCCCATCTCACTTGGATTTTGAAAATTTATTTGTCAGATGAATTTCGGCGCCACCATGTTTCGGCGTAAGTGCCCTCAAATTTATTTGTTTATAATTTAACTCTGTTTATCTTTATATTGTGAAACATAATTATAAAACTGATATCTTTTGACAGAAAAAATCTAATCTGTTTATCTAAATTGTTTATAACCCTGAATCAATATTTATGAGTAACATTATGATTTCAAGGTCATGTAATATAGATTTATTTACTTTATAATAATTTTGAATTGATGGTGATTTATTAGTTTTATAATTACTTGGATGTCATTTAAATGAATATTATAGCTATTTAGAAGATTTATAACTGCATATTGTAATTTTTATTTTGATGTTTATTTTATATAATATGTATCATTTTTAAAATGGTTAGTCTTGACTCTGTAACCAAGCAGAAAACATGTAACATGTCCTGACTCTGTAATCAGAGATGCCAATTGTTAAATCATGGCTCTGTTTAATACAGAGTGTATAATGGAAGTCCTGACTCTGCAACGAAGCAGAGAACATTTTTTTTTGTATTGGCTCTGTTAAATACGGAGAATTACTATTATGGAACAATTATTAACTTCTAATGATGAATAGAATTTACATACTATTTCAGTTTTACTTAATAAACTATTTAATCTAATTGCTCTCCCATCTCACTTGGATTTTGAAAATTTATTTGTCAGATGAATTTCGGCGCCACCACTATCTATCTGTCTGTCTGTCTATCTATACATATCACTTTCTTCTGGACACGATAACTTTCGTAATTCTGCACCAATCTCTTCCAAACTGATACATAAAATCAATGGGCATAAAATCTCGGTCAAGTTCGTTAATGGGCAAAATCGGACCAAGGGGATGGAAATATGGAGGGGTTTTGTGAAAACCGAAAACCCCCCATAACTTCCTAATTTTTGTACATATCAAATCAGTTTAAAGTTTTTATTACTTCTAAAAATAGGGCCAAAATTTTATGTATCACAGATTTTTGATAAAGTTAAAAATGGGCTCAAGGGGCGCAAAAATAGGGTTTTTGGGAGAAAAAAATTCATAACTTCCTTAATTCTCAAGATATCAATTCCAATTAATTTTATTATAAATCTCCTTAATATTATCTATAACTTTTATAGTCACAAGTTTTTGATAGGACTAATAATTCGTACCGCAAAAAAAAATTTAAAACGAAAACAAAAAGGGGGTTTGAAGAAGTAAAAAATCCATAACTCCGTCAATTCAAAAGATATAAAATCCCCATGAATTTATCATATATCTTCTTAATATTGTCTACAACATCTATGTAGACAAGTTTTAAATAGGACCAATTCTTACAGCAAAAACAAATTAAAAATACATAGCGGTTGAAGAAAAAAATCATCTAAGTAAGGGTGTATTTAAATCCAAACTGCTTATTTTCTGACTCATTTTACAATTCATTTTTGCTCTCAAAGGCTTCCAATTGGTACGTTTTCTTACCTAGAAACTATATAATGTACCGTAATGGTCAATTTCTTGATAGAGGCAGAATATATTTTTAAAAAAGCTGTTAAAATGGGCATTTTGAACCGAATTTCCCGAAGCGGATTGTGTTGGAAAAAGCATTGAATTAAGGATGCACTCAAATCCAAACTGCTTATTTTCTGACTCATTTTTAAATTCATTTTTGCTCTCAAACGCATTTAATTGGTAGGTTCGCTTATTCAGAAACTATATAATGTATCGCAATGATCGATTTTTTGATAGAGGCAGAATATATTTCAAAATATGCTGTCAAAGTGGGAATTTTGAACGGAATTTCCCGAAGCAATTGTGTTATCACTTTCTTCTGGACACGATAACTTCCACAATTCTGCACAAATCTCTTCCAAACTGATACATAAAATCAAGGGACATAAAATGTCGGTCAAGTTCGTTAATGGGCAAAAGCGGACAAAGGGGATGGAAATAGGGAGGGGTTTTGTGAAAACCGAAAAAAACCCATAACTTTTTAATTTTTGTACATATCGAATCAGTTTAAAGTTTTTATTACTTCTTAAAATAGCGCCAAAAATTCATGCATTACAGATTTCTGATAAAATTAAAAATAGGTTCAAAGAGCCCAAAAAATAGGGTTTTGGGGAGAAAAAAATTCCTTACTTCATCAATTCTCAAGATATCAAATCCAATTAATTTTATTATACATCTCCTTAATATTATCTACAACTTTTATATTCACAAGTTTTTGATAGAACCAATTCGTACCGAAAAGAAAATTAAAAACGAAAACAAAAAAGGGGGGTTGAAGAAGAAAAATTTTCATAACTCCGTCAATTCACAAGATATGAAATCTTCATGAATTTATCATATATTTTCTTAATATTGTCTTCAACATTTATATAGATAAGTTTTTGATACGGAAAATTCTTACAGCAAAAACAAATTAAAAATACATAGTAGTTGAAGAAAAAAATCATCTTATTAAGGGTGCATTCAAATCCAAACTGTCTATTTTCTTACTCATTTTTAAATTCATTTTTGCTCTCAAACGCATCCAGTTGCTAGATTCAGAAACTATATAATGTACAGTAATAATAGATTTTTTGTTAGAGGCAGAATATATTTCAAATAATGATGTCAAAGTGGGCATTTTGAACAGAATTTCCCGAAGCGATTGTGTTAGAAACGAAAAATATTGCCCTACTGAGAAAATAATTGTTTATTAATCAAGTTTTAATTAATTGAAAGAAAAATAAAAACACAGGTCGCTTATAAATCTTTTCAAAAATCACGTCAGCATGTTTCATTTTTTTTTTTAATTATTATTAAAAATGAATCTGAAAATGTGCCAGAAAATTTCGAGTTGTTGAGCATGGAAAAATATTTTTTTTAATATCGCCTTAACATGATTCTGATAAAACCAGCTATTTTATAAAAAGGAAATAAAAACTCGTCAAAAGCAGACAGATAAAACTGTTAAAGTGGATTTATATCTAATAATGATTTAGTTTTTGTTTGTGAAATTAGTATACTTAACTTCGAAATCTACCTCTGCCTGTAGGCCGGGCCGGCAGGGATTTTTTTATTTATACTCTAGGTGCCATTTTGGTACTTTAATGTTAGCCAGGCAGAGGTGATAAGTCGTCAAATATTATTTTATCGCCATCATTTCATCTATATTATAATAGTTCAAGTCACCAACTACCATAAACAAATACGGTCTGATCCCTTGGCCGTTCATATGAAAGTTTGGCAAAGATGTCATATACGTCCCATATTGGCGCGATTTTTTAACGACGCCAATTTGGGGAACGCATCAACAGCATAAACACCAACATCCCGCTTACCATATCAAGCAAAATAACAATACTTTGGCGCCAGTTATGTGTCCGTTCCGTATATGACATTGGCGTCAGAAAAAAATCGCGCCAATATGAGACCGTAAGTTTTCCATTTTGATTAAAAAATCCTTTTTTTTTTTTTTTTTTTTTTTTTTTTCCCGAATAAAACTACATTAAAAGTAAAACTATTATAAGTATTACTTTTTTTTTTTCAACTCGCCAGTTAGCATTTTTTTTTTTTTTTTTTCGAGTGGTAATATTTGGGCAGATACGCACCGCAGGTTTGGTGTGATTTTTATTTTTTTACGAAAATTTGGCGAAAACCTCGTTTTCAAATACCAGTTGCATATGCATTTTCGGTAATCCTTAGATATCCCGTCGACGAAAAATCTATCGCCAAACTGTAAGATTAAATGCCAATAATGGTTGATCGTATATTAATTTATTTGTTCTTTCGTTATTTAAAATAAAAATTATATCAATTTGTATAATTTGGCGAGTGTTTTGGCGATTTATATAATTTGGCGAAATGGATCGACGGAATAACTAAGTAGTACTGTATTTCTTAATTATTTTCTGTTATTTTCTAAAGAAAATATAAAAAAAAATAATTAATAATCATAGAACAAAATAATTTATATAATTTGTAAAAGAAATAAAAGTAAATAAACCTTTATTATCAAATAAACAACAATAGCCGGGTTACCATATCAACCTTTTCTGAAATATAAAAAAAATATCTGTTTGATTAGAATTTGAGTTGCCATCATTACAAAAATGTATATAAAATTAGAAAAAAATTAACATTCGGGAAAACTAATTCGAATTTAGAAATTCTAATACCAGTTTTGAAATCTCGGGATTAATGTTGATTTTTGGTGTTAATTTCATCGCAAATTATTCCATATTTTAGGAGAAATCGCCGTGAAACATAATCAGTTGTTTAATCAGTCGTTTCAAAGAATCGTTTCATAAATTCGTTTCATTAGGATTTTATATATATAGGGTAGATTTTTTGTTCATTTCACTTACAGTTGCAAACACACATTTATAATATGTCGCTTACCCGCAAGAAAAGTGACACATCTCGACAAAAGTAAATTTCACAGGAAAGGCAAAAGGGGGGGGGGGGGGGATTTGCATGATTTTACTGTAACATGAAATTACAGCACTTAGCTGTGCATGCAGGAATAAAAACGTAGGTTTCGAGGGTTGGGCAATTTTACCTCCCCACACAATCCACCCCTTTTCTGTGGTTACAAAAGGACATAAGGCGTAATAAAGTGACTTTTCGCATAACTACGCTTATGAAAGTGTTTGTGTAGCAAGACGCACCTATGACAGGCCTATTAGTGGAATAAAACGCAAAATGAAATTTTGCGAGATGTGTCACTTTTATTGCGAATGAGCGATATATAGTTCTTTAATTTGGAATTACAGTCGAACCCCGATTTAACGAATCGTTCGGGACTATCAACTTTGTTCGTTAAATCGAGGTTATTCGTTAAATCGGGATAATCAAAGGAATATTTTTATACAACAGAACAAGTTAAAAAAAATGGCAATAAATGAGAAGAACAATGCTCACTTACCTTAACAATGATGTTAAACATTTGTTGCTTTAAGAAAATAGTCTGTATAAAAATTTATTCTTTTTTTATGTAATACTATAAGTAAAAAGTATTGTAATTAAGAAAAAATCTCATTTATTCAAATTTTATCGATAAATTATGACATCTTTTATAGATGTTTCTTAGCTTTGTTTCGATTTTGTATTCCAAACTTCTTTATCGATTTTTTTCTGAAGCTGTGAAAACAGTGTCACCAACATCATGAGCCACCAACTACCGTTTCAAAATATCCAAACTCATAACTGCTTTTTCAAACGTTAGATGCTTCATCTCTAATTTCATAATCTTCATCCGATCCACTACAACTGATATTAATAAGCTCAGTGTAACGTGCATTTTCGCATGTAGATATTTCTGCAACAATTAGGACATTGGAAATTTATAATAAATATTAGAAAATTTCCTCAATTTTTCATTTTCTTGACATTGAAAATTATTCGTTAAATCGGGATTATAAATTCGTTAAATTGAAGTATTTTTGTTCTATTTTCGTCGGGACCATAAAAAAATTCGCTAAATCGAGAAATTCGTTAAATCGTAGCTCGACTGTATATAAAGTAAAATTCAAGTATGATCTTGATGCAATATACCAACAGAAAAATGAAAAGCATTCACAAACTACACAATGTGAACAAATTAAAACGTTTTTTGTTTACTTAAAAAGTGACAGATGCTATACATGTTACAAGTTTAAAAATATACATTTTATTTAAATTTCCCACACTTTTAGAAAACCTCGTCTATATACACTAAATTATTCCTCATATTTTAACAAATAATTTACGTACTCCAAGAAAACATGTTTTATCTGTGAATTCTTCTCGAAAGTATGGAAAAGGGGGAGAAATTCCGTTCATTCTTGGCTCGCATGCATATTGGCTAAAATACATTAAAAAAACCAAAAACGAAAAATTCTATAAATTAAGATTTATAATTTAATTAAAAAATGAATTTAAAAAAACTAAACCTACAATAAAGAAAAAAAATATTCGAATTTAAAAATAAATTACTGTTAAGTTTCTCATTCACTAAAATTATTCACAATTTATTTTTTAAAGTTATAAAAAAATATTCGCATTTAAAATATATTTTAAATAAACACATTGGAAATAGATATTTTAATTAAAATATTAAATAGAAAAAAATCCATTTTGCTCAAAAATTTCTTATAAAAATATAATATTCTATGCGAATATGTAGAATCATATTTTACATATAGCAATCTACATAAAAAATATTTACAATTCGTGTTTTTTTTTTATTCTATTTTAATACTAAAGTATTAAAACCCCAGACCCAATCTCATTAAAGCCGAAATTGACTTCAAAATTCAAAGCTTTTTAAAGAAATTAATCAAACCGTACCCATCTGAGGCAAATTGATTCACTACCGTACAACTGTAGCCGTGTGGTTAGAGTACTGGTTTCGTAACGCTAAGGTAGCTGGTTCGATCCCAAGATCAGGAACGTTTACTTTATCCTTATTTTCTTTAATTAACGTATATTTTATCTCCTGTTAATGGAGAAAAAAAGAAACGAATAATCGTCTGTTAAGGCTGTTCTCAAATCCAAAAGGGCAAGTTCCTGACATAAGTTTTAATTTATTTTTGTTCGAAATGCACGAAACGAGGTGGTGTCGTTGTTCAGAAACTATGTCATCGAGCTGCTTTTTTTTTTTTTTTTTTTTTTTTTTTTTTTTTTTTTTTTTTTTTTTGCAAACGCAATAGATCTTTCAGAAAATAATGTCAAAGTGGACCTTTTGAACCGAATTTCCGCGCGAAAGTAGAAAAATCACTCAAGAGAGGGCGAAAAACGGGTTTGTCACGTGATCGATATCGCTTATAACTCGATGGGTATTGGATGGATCAAAAAATGGAAAAAACAGTTCCATTCCAAATCGCTTCCATGGCTAGGCCAACCAATTTTATACCTCTCCGTTCAAAAATGAATTTGTAAATGTGTCAAAACGTTTTGCGCTTGTTCAGCAGAGCAGTTAAGAACAGCCTTAACGGAAAAATATAATGGAGTTATAAATAAAGAGGCGAAGACATACACTCTACTGTCTACCAGTTGCGAGTGGGGTAACTGAGAAAGTTGTCACAAGATGACGGCTGTTTTTTTTAAATCAGAACAGCAGTATCTGATTACAGCTGGGGAAAATTCCCACCAGTAAATTTGAATAGAAAATTTCGCCTTATTTAAGTGCCTTATTTAACAGACTATTTTCTCACAAATACCGTGAAAATTTCTGTTTAGTTTTACTGGTATGAGTTTTCCCAGGTATTATAATTATTTTCTTTGACATTGACAGGAGATTGTCTAGGTTGCCACAATATGGCGGAAACGCAGGGCTTCACTATCGCCAAAGTAAACTTCCACCAGTAAAAATGAATATTTGTTTTTTCCATTACTTATAACTAAAATTTTGCATTAATAAGGCGTTTAAATAAGGAGATTTTTTTATTTAAATTTACTGGTGGAAGTTTCTCTGGCGCTAATCAACGTTTGCAAAAGCGGTTACAGTTGAAGCTTCACTATTTTAAGAATATGTCAGTTTCTCTTTATTAATCGTTCCATGAAAAATACTGGTACCACTGTTGCCAGGAAATTTTTCATGAATTGCAGAAAGTATTTCTGAGTGTGTAGTACTTGCGGTGAAAGTATTTCTGAGTGTGACGGTCTGAAAAACGTGCAGTCACCGTCAGGAAATATTTTTATTAATTGCCGCAAAATATTCCCTGAGGATGGCTGCTGGTTTTCCAGACCGAAAGTACTAGGGAATTTAAATAAAATGCATATTTTAAACTTGTACCATCTGCAGTATCATTATCTGTCACCTTTTTAAGTAAACAGAAAACGTTTTAAAGTTCATATTGTCTAGTTTGTGATTGAATCTAGGCAGAGCCTGATAATCACAGGGGTACATGGGGCATGTGTCCCGTGCCCATATTTTCAAGAGGCCCCAGAATACATTTTTTCCACTCTCCTAAGGTACAAATTAGCGCAAATTTCCAATTATAGTTCATAGAAAAAGTTATTTTTTAGTGTTCATGTAAACTAAACAATCGCCGTGTTCTTCACAAACGACAAAAAAATGCAATATAAAATTCGAAATCCGGAGTAGAACGGATGTTACTAGTACATCAAATATGTTTCATCTCGTTTCTTAGATCTACAGATTTACTCACTCTAAATAGCATATGATGCTGAAGATTTTCCATAATTTTTAATGCACTTTTATATGTGTTTTATAATGTATTCTTTTATATATCTTATATTATAATACGAGTAAAAATTGTGTGTGTGTGTGTAAATTTTATCTCAAGAACGGCTCTAACGATTTTGACAAAATTTTGTATTTTACTATTTTCAGGCACGAGACGACCATTGGGCTAGGTCATGTGTTCGAGAAAATTCGATTAGTGGGTCATTTTAGGTCATAATGGGTCAGGATCAAGCTAATTATATCTAAAAAAAAGCTCAATCGATTTTGACTAAATTTTATATTCAACCGTTTTTGGGCGCGAGAAAACTATTAGGTTAGATCACATGTTCGAGAAATTTCCATTAGAGGGTCATTTTTGGGTCACTTGTGGTCAAACTAATTTTATCTAAAAACGGCTCTAACGATTTTGGCCAAGTTTTGTAATCTACTGTTTTGGATTACGAGAAGACCAATGGGCTAAGTCAAATGTTAGAGAAAATTCGATTAGTGGGTCATCATTGTGGGTCATGCTAAGTTTATCTAGAAGACAGCTCTAACGTTTTTGATGAAATTTTGTTTTCTATCGTTTCTGGTCACGAGAATACCATTGGGCTAGGGGGCATATTCAAGAAAAGTGGGTCATTTTGGGTCACAATGGGTCTGGTGTTAAGAAAATTTAATCTAAAAAAAAGGCTGAAAGCATTTTGACAAAATTTTGTAATATACTGCTTCTGGGCATGAGATGGCCATTGGACTAAGTCACATGTTCGGAAAAAATAGATTAGTGGATCATTTTGTGTCACTATGGGTCATATAAGTTTATCTAGAAAACAGCTTTAACGATTTTGACGAAATTTTGTTTTCTATCGTTTCTGGGCGCGAGAATACCATCAGGTTCGGTCACATGTTCAAGAAAATTCGATTAGTGAGTCATTTTGGGTAATTTTTTAATATACCGCTTCTGGGCATGAGATTACCATTGGGCTAAGTCACATGTTCGAGAAGAAAAATCGATTAGTGGGTCATTTTGGGTCACAATCGGTCAGGTGTGAAGCTAATTGAATGTAAAAGAAGGCTCAAAGCATTTTGACAAAATTTTGTAATATACTGCTTCTGGGCATGAGATGACCATTGAGCTAAGTCACATGTTCGAGAAAATCGATTAGTAGGTCATTTTGGATCACAGTGGGTCAAGCTAATCGTATCTAAAAAACGAATCAAACGATTTTGACAAACTTTTGTACTATACCGTTTCTGGGCATGAGAAAACCATTGGGCTAAGTCACATGTTCGAGAAAACTCGATTTGTGGGTCATTTTGGTCACTGTGGGTCAAGATAATTGTATCTAAAAAATGGCTCAAAACATTTTGACAAAAGTTTTTATTACTTGCACGAGAAGACCATTGGGATAGGTGACATGTTCGATAAATTTAGATTAATGGGTCCCTTTTGGATTATCGTGGGTCAAGCTAATTTTATCTATAAAACGACTTTAACGATTTTGACTAAATTTTGTATTCTATCGTTTTCGGGTTCGAGAAGAGCATTGGTTAGGTCGCATGTTCGAAAAAATTCGGTTAGGGGTAATTTTGGGTCAACATGTCTCAGGATCATGTCAATTGTATCTAAACAGCAAGAATGATTCAGTGATAATAAAATATCGAATTGAATACAAGGCTAATTTTGACCGAGCTTAGCTCGCTCATCCCTGCTGTCTTTTACTATAATACGAGCAAACATTGTGTGTGTATGTGTGTATGTAAATTTTATCTTAAAAATGGCTCTAACGATTTTGACGTAGTTTACCATTTTCGGGCACGAAGCTATATCACATGTTCATATCATATATTGGGCTATGTCACATGTTCGGGAAAATTCGATTAGTGGGTCATTTTGGATCATAATGGATCAGGGTCAAGCTAATTATATCTAAAAAACGGCTCAAACGATTTTAATTAAATTTATATCCAACCGTTTTTGGGCACGAGAAGACTATTGGACTAGATCACATGTTCGAGAAATTTCGATTAGTGGGTCATATTTGGGTCACTATGGATCAAATCCATTTTATCTAAACAACGGCTCTAACAATTTTGACTAAATTTTGTATTCTATCGTTTTGGATTATGAGAAGACCATTGATGTCACGTGTTCGAGAAAATTCTATTAATGGGTCATTTTTGGATCACTGTGGGTCAAGCTAATATTATCTAGAAAATAGCTCTAACGATTTTGACGAAATTTTGAATTCTACCATTTTTAGACACAACAATACAATTGGGCTAGGTCGCATGTTAGAGGACATTGGATTAGAGAGTCATTTTTGGTCACAATGGGTTAGGGTCAAGCTAATTATGGCTAAAAAACGGCTCAAACGATTTTAACAAAATTTTGTATTCACCCGTTTCAGAGCAGGGGAAGATCATTGGGCTAGGTCACATGTTCGAGAAATTTCGTTTAGTGAGTTATTTTGGGGTCGCTACGGGTCAAGCTAATTTTGTCTAGAAAACGGCTCTAAAGATTTTGATTAAATTTTCTATTCTATCGTTTTCGGGATCGAGAAGACCATTAGGTTAGGTTGCATGTTCGAGAAACTTCGATTAATGGGTCATGTTGGGTCATAATGGTTCAGGGTCAAGTTAATTATATCTAAAAAACGGCTCAAACGATTTTAACTAATTTTATATCCAACCATTTTGGGGCACGAGAAGACTGTTGGGCTAGGTCACATGTTCGAGAAATTTCGATTAGTGGGTCCTTTTGGGGTTACCGTGGGTCAAGCTAATTTTATCTATAAAACGGCTTAAATGATTTTGACTGAATTTTGTATTAGATCGTTTTCGATCTTCAGATGACCACTAGGCTGGGTCACATGATCAAGAAAATTAGGTTAGTGGGTCACTGCGGTGAAGCTAATTTTATCTAAAAAACGCCTGTAACGATTTTGACTGAATTTTGTATTCTATCGTTTTCGGGCTCAAGAAGAGCATTAGGCTAGGTCGCATGTTCAAGAACATCCCATTAGTGGGTCATTTTGGGTCACAATGGGTCAGGGTCAATCTAAATGTATCTGAAAAACGTCTCAAACAATTTTGACAAAATTTTCTATTATGCCGTTTCCGGGTACAAGACCATTGAGCTAAGTCATATGTTTGAGAAATTTTGATAAGAGGGTCCTTTTGGGGTCACTACGGTTCAAGCTAATTTTATCTAGAAAACAGCTCTAACGATTTTGATTAAAGTTTGTATTCTATCGTTTCCGAGTTCGAGAAGACCACGCGGCTGTGTCACAGGTTCGAGAAAATTAGATTAGTGGTCATTTAGGAATCACCGAGGGTGAAGCTAATTTTATCTATAAAATGGCTTAAATGATTTTGGCTAAATTTTGTATCCTAAAGTTTTTGATTACCAGACCATTGAGTTAAGTCACATGTTCGAGCAGATTCGATTAGTGCGTCATTTTGGGTCACTACGGGTCAGGGTCACGAAACCGCGAAATTGGAGAAATATTGGTCACATTTGGCCGAAAAATCGACTTTCAAGATTACGAATGCCAAAACACATACTCGGTGCCAAATGCATTAATGTCGCCAAATTTGGCTATTTTTGTCGAAAAAATAAGCATTCAGAATCTGAACGATTTTTTTTTTTTTTAGAAATTCTTAATGGGACTCGAGTACATGGCTGAACCAATCAGAGTTGAGATAAAAATGTAATTTGGATTGATGCCCTTTCGTTGTAAATGTGTAAATAGTGTAAGATTTAGAAGCATGTAGTACATACTTTCCATATTGATAGTTTTTGTAAGTAATATACTGTTATAATATAATATGCTTTATACAGAGAGAATTGTACAATGATAATACAGGAGAAAGATACAGTGATAATATTTTATCGAGTTGAACATAAAGCTAATTTTGACTGAGCTATGCTCGGTCATCCCCGCTTGTATGTATATATAAATCTGATTGCATCCCCACATGTTATAATTTTGTGGGTCAAATTTCTGGAGTTTTGGCTTTTTGTCTATAATTAAGGTATTGTGCCCTAATCATTTTTTAATATTTAATATCTTGTGTGAGGTGTATCTTTAGATCTCTTGGCTTTTTATCATTTATTTGTTTTTTGATGCGCTGTTAGAAGCTAACTGTTGACATTTTAGGCTTAATGCCGACAGAATTGGATGAAATAACGCATCTTCACTATGCATTAAACTTATTCTTAGTTTATTATTTATTATTCTTAGTTTTTTATTTTACTTGTTTTCAATGTTCTTGTTCATCTTTAGAATATTACCAATTTGTTCATATACATATTTTTGTTTATTTGTCATATACATATATTTGATTTCATGTTTATTATATATATATATATATATATATATATATATATATATATATATATATCTACCCTATATATATAAAATCCTAATGAAACGAATTTATGAAACGACTGATTAAACAACTGATTATATTTCACAGCGATTTCTCCTAAAATATGGAATACTTTGGGATGAAATTAACACCAAAAATCCGTATTGATCCGCAGATCTCAAAACTGGTATAGAATTTTTAAATTCGAATTAGTTTTCGAAATATTATTTTTTTTTCTAATTTTAAATATTTTTCTCTAATGATGGCAAATCATATTTTAATCATAACTTATATTTTTTTTCATATTTTAGAAAAGGTTATTATTTTAAACTAATTTGGCGACCAGTTTGTAATCGCTTAAATGTATGCTAAGAACAATGTTTTTTTTTTTTATTTTTTTTTTTTATTTAATACAAAACTTTCATTTAAAACTGAAACACTTAAAATTAATGGCTTTCACTTCTTTCTTTTTTTTTAAAAAAAAATGAAACGAAAGCAAAAATATTAGGCGCAGATGTCATATACGCACCGGGGTACCTAATTGGCACCAAAGTAGCGTTATTTTGCCTGACATGGTAACCCGGCTATTGTTGCTTCTTTATTAATAAATGTTTATTTACATTTATTTTCTTTTTATTTAAAAAAAATGTTATAAATTGTTTTGTTCTATAGTTATTAATTATTTTTTTTTATTTATTGTTATTTCATTTTAAAAATAATAGAAAATAATTTGAAATTACATATGTATAACTGGTATTCGAAATCGAGGTTTTCGCAAAATTCTCGTATATATATAAAATATTGCAATTCATCATCATTTGCAAATAAAATTTATAACTTGAGTATCAAGACATGATACAAACATTATACACATTAAATTTGGGTCAACAATTATTAAATTAAATAATCACTAATGAATTTTTTAAAAACTAGATCCAATCGCTTATAAATGAAGTATTAAAAAATTATAACATTTAAAATTGGCTAAAGGTCCATATTAACAGGAAGATGACTGCATAAAAAGAATAAATAAATAAAGATAAATATGTAGGAAATAATAAATATTTGAAATATTTTGTCAAGTTATTTGTCACTAAAACATTTTAACCAATGAAAAAACAGAAGAAATTAATACTTTTCAGTCCATTGTACGAAATGTAGGATCTAAAAGTTGAAAATACATAAATTCAATAAGAAAAACTACAAAATGAATGCAAAAAGAGAGAACTATCATGAATAAAAATGGAACTTATTATGGAATTTCATATAAATGGAACTTCGTAACTCATTTTAAAGGGCAATATTACGATATCATTAGTAAAATACGGTTAATTTCTGAAGTAGAAATAATAAGCAACCGCTTAAATGCATTTTCTACCATTGACCGATTAACCGTAGCCAGAAGAAAAGAAAGAAATATATTAATAAATAAATATATAAAATTTGGACAGGATCAAGCCGTGCACAATAAAAATAAAAATGAAACATGGGAGTTAGAAACTTACTCATTAACAGAAACAGATAATATCTTAAATTTCAGAATTGAAACAAAATAGTGCGTCCTTACCAACACAGCAAATACACTTACACGTGCTATATGAATGAGTTACAATTAATAGCGAATTCTGACAGTTCAAAATTAGCATATATATATATATATATATATATATATATATAACCATTAATTAAACATAACCTACCACCATCAAAAACCGTAATATTATGAATTAAAGCTGTAAGTATAAAAAAAGTGCCAAATAATTTATTATAAGAATTATTATGGAAGAAAAAATAGGAAAGTGGACACCGACAAATAATGGAAAAGCTTATATATTGAATTACGTTTTCAGGGGCACAGAATTCAATGATATAAGCAATATGGTTGTTTTCTGTGAGAAAAATAAGCTAAAGCTAAAAATTATTTTTCTCTGTGCCCGAACAACCATTATAATCAAGTGAATAGATTAAAAATGAAAACAGAATAGAAACAAATAATATGAAATGGAAAAATCAATAAAACCTGTTTAAATATTTATAGGATATAAAATAGAAATAATACACAACATACCGATTAATATTTCAGTATTTTTCAATATATCCACTCGCACATGACTACCAAAATATCGTAAAGATTAAGGTGAATAAAGCAGTTAAGAAATCACTGTAATTGATATATATATATATATAACCATTAATTAAACATTACCGACCATCATCAAAAACCGCAATATTGTGAATGAAATGACAATAAAAATGGATACCACAAACCTATAATATAGAGCTGTATGTATAAAATAAACTGCCTTATACTTAATTACAAGAATTAATATGGAAGAAAAAAAGAAGAATATGGATACCGAAAAAAATTGAAAAACTTATATATTGAATTACGTTTTCAAGAGTACAGAATTCAATGATATAAGCAAATCGGTTGTTTTCTGTGAGAAAAAAAGCTAAAAGCTGAAAATCTTTTTTCTCCTGTACTCAAACAACCAATATGACCAAGAGAATAGTTTCAAGATGAAAACAGAACATTATCAAATGTCATGAAATGGAAAAACAATACAACCCTTCAAATATTTAATTTATAGCATAAAAAATAGAAATATTACACAACATACCGAATAAAATCCCTGTTGATTTTCAAAATATCCTCCCGCACATGGTATCCAAAAGCATGATAAGATTAAGGTGAATAAAACAGTTATGTTAACACAGAAATTAATTCAGTTAATTAACATAAAATAAATTATATATAATAAAAATATAAAAAACTTTAATAATTACTATTAAATATAAAAAATAATAAATTAATAAAATGAACAGGAAAAAAAAGGGATGTTTATAGAAGATTGTCAGATTCTAAAATTCCCAATAGCCTAAAGATCACAAATATAGTGTGTGAATTATCATCATATTAGCCATAAAAAAGCTAAAAAATATGATTGTGACAATCAAACACATTAAACCAATAATTAATAATCATGGAATACAAAGTTGAAAATAAAACAATATTAAAAAGTATAGAGGAATAATAATAAAAACCAATTACCCAATTTTAATACATACAGTATAACATTAGTTATATCAAATAAACTTATATGCATATTAATCACTATAAAGATGGTATAATATTATTAATTAATATGATATTGTCCTGAGTAGACTAAAATTTAAAAACAAGTTAATTTTGAATTTGACTAAATATTAAATAAGCTAAATTTAATATGAATTGAAATAAAAATATCACCAATTACAATAAAACATCAAATCAACATCCATATAAAATACGTATTAGAAATGTAGAATGTAGTTATAATACAAAAGCCCCATCATTTTATTTTTTTTTAAATTAACCATTGCGTATTATCCAGACAACTCCACCCTCCTCCATACTCTAACATCTACCCACCCAACCAATATATATATATATATATATGTCAGGTTCTGAGGAACATATACTATTAGAACTATGGTTATATATTATTTTCTTGCTTGCATATTGACTGTGTACTGTGAATTTTAAAGTAACACCTTTTTCTTATCTGAAATTTAATCCGAGCTAGTGAGTTATACAGAGTAGGTGAAGGAATGTAATTTATGAATAGAGTGGGGTCACTGCTATTCAAATGCATACCTCAGATAAGGTGGACAAAATGATTTCACCAGATAGGTAAATAACGGACGTCACGGCAGGTCACAGGGGGGGGGGGGGGGTCGATGGATTGGAGGAAGGGAAGGACTTTGACGGCAGAAGGAAAAGCCCGTTTATGTTTTTGGGAGAGGAGTGATATAGCTGAGGGAGATCAGTTAAGGCGTATACTTGAAAGTGGGTGGTCGCTTTCTCGCAGAGCAGAGTGGATGCCTGGCACTCAATGTGTGAGTTTGTTCCAGAGTAGCTCGTAGGTAGAGCTTGATTAGGCAGTGAAGCTCTTGCAGTATAGAGCTAATGAGTTGGGAGATTAATAGTAATCTCCGATAAATCTAATTTAACTAGCGTAAGGTGAGAGGAATATAAAGTAGTATAACAGTGCACAGCAAGTATTTACTGTATTTAATTTATATATATATAACCATTAAATAAACATTACCGACCACTCTATGTATAGCTATGGTTTAAATTTTGAACTGCACATAAAGCTGCTAGTCCGGTTTATAATGCAATTTTGTGAGAAAGGGGGAAGGAAAGTCTGTGTGCCCCGGGTTCCAGTTAAAGTTGACAGGCCCTGAAGTTAGGTGGAATATTGCATTTCGTCTTACGATTTCATGAAAAGTATTATTACAATCTAAATCAAATGTTAGACATGCCTGCTAATTTCATGCTGTTATGAAAATGATTCAGGAATGTGACAGAAAGTGCTGCGTTTTGAGCAGGAATAAAAAATGAGAACACTTTTAATTTTTGGATACTTTTGAGTGTAGACCACCCTCGTTCATAGCTTCCCTTTGTTAACCCCTGTCTTAATTGACTGTAACCGCTTTGATGAAGATCGCCACGTTTCTCGACGACATTTTGGATAAGTTAGTACCGCATCACATGAGTAGCAACTATCTCGCTGATTAACTGCGTACCTTACAGAGATAAGGTTCTTTCTTTTTCTCCCTCTTCTCGTCGTATCAGCTGCTACTGTTATACATTTTTACGAGTCACTTAAATATTAAATTCCGTTACAGTTATTGTCACATACATATAATGGCTACTTTCTAACACATTGTCTAATTAATATTTTTGCAAAATTATCAAATTGGCAAAGGCTGTTATTAAGAAACTATGCAATAGAACTGTTTTTCAGTTTTTCGGTCAAGGCAGAAAATCCTGTCATCCAAACTTCCGCGTTTTGAACCCAATTTCCGGATGCAACAGCGCGGGAGAGGAAAAAAAAAGTCTTGAGACAACGAACGCTTATAAATCAATCATTTGTCAGAAAATGGAAAAACTGTTACAAATCACTTCAATAATCATGCCTTCAAGTATCATGCTTTTAACGTTTAAAAATAAGTCAGAAAATGTCTCGGAAAGCTTCGCGTTGTTGACGCGGCAAAGTTTCTACCTATCTATCTTTCTTTCTTTCTATTTCTTTCTTCCTTCCTTTTTTTTTTTTTTTTTTTTTTTTTTTACTAGTTCTCGTTCAATAGCGCGATATTTTTGACACATTAACGGAATCATTTTCAGGAGTAAATGCAGGAAAATTGCAGGCACAATTGATTTGGAATACAATAGCGTTTTTTAATTTTCAATTTCTCGAGCATATGAGCGATTGTTGTATTATGAAATTGGATCAAAAAGGGGGATCGGAAATTGGGTCGAAAACGTCAACTTTCCACTTTCTGAAAGATCCTCTGCCTTTATCGAAAATTGAAAAAACCCATTTGATTTCATAGTTTCTGAGTAAGACCACCAGCCAATCTTATGTGTTTGCGAATAAAGAGAATTCAAGGAATTTCTCTGAACAAAAGGATGGAGAAGTATATCCAGCTATTAAAGGAAATCTTAATTGCAATTGACCACACACACAGGGCGGAGCTCGCAATGTTTCCCACAAATATTGCGGTATTTGATTGGCTTTTGGTGAACACTTGTGGGAAAAATCGAGAAGCTGATTAGCTATAATCCATCGTGACGTTGTATGACGTCGGGAATGCTTGTCGTCCATTGCTTCGTTTTACTTTCTTCTATCTTTACAAGAAGAAAGTACAGTCAGCCCCAATTAATCGGGTAACGGATAATTGCATACCCCGCTTATATGCATAGAATGCCGTGGAACAGAAACGTTCCTCATAAGGTTAATGTTAAATGTACTAGTTTTATCGCATAACAACCCCCGGTTAATTGCTTAAAATATCCCCAATCTATTAATCCGGATTTTGCGAATTCCCGTGAAGGCGATGAATAGGAAAAAAAATTAAGAACGTATATATTTTCGTTAAAAAAAGTGGTTTGTTATCAAATCAGAGAGTAGAAATCGTCGTGAAAGCATAGACTTTACACTCTTAATTCTTGGAAGCTCATGTGAGTTGATTTTGAACAGGTGTGATTTTCTTGTCATACTTATAGCGACTCGAGTTGCTGGTAGTACTCCTTTGAAAATCCTGGAATGGGGGGAAAATACAATAGGGATGGTCAAGAGAATACAAAAACAATATTTAGCACAGAGCCGGAAGTGGAGAAATGCAGTGTCCGAAGTAGGAAAAAAAACTTCTGTAAAGGATTTCTTTATAGGCAACAAATAAAGGAGAAATTGGTAAATAATAAAAAATAAAATAAATTTATGCAGAAATTTATTTATTTTCAAAAATATCATTTAAGTGAAAATAAAAACAAATTTTTTTTATTTTCACTTAAATTATAATGAAAAATTAATCCCTGTAACGTAAATAGCGTTTTAATACATTATACTTTAGAATATGTATTATTATATGCAGAGTAATAATAAATTATTGATTAAAGTTTATAATTACAATAATTAATTTTTAAATTATTGTGTACAGTGTTATTGTCAGTTAATATTTATCATATCTGTGGTATATGATCAAATTATAACCTATACTGATAACATTAATTGCTGCCCTCGCTTAAATGCATACCCCGCTTAATTGCATACAATTCAGTGGAACCATTTGTATGCAATTAAGCGGGTCCGATTGTTTGGTTTCATGAAAATTTTCGAATTCCAGTTTTTGACTGATTTACACGTTTTATGGGTCAGAGATTCCAAAAAACATGTTTTTACAAAATGTCTGTCCGTCTCTATGTCTGTCTGTCTGTCTGTATGTGACACACATTTTGTGGACGCTCTATCTCAAGAACTAATGCACGGAATTTAATAAACATTTATATTCAGGTAGTCCTGATATAGATTGGTGCTGATTAGTTTTTGGTGTAAATCGCCCAGCAGGTGGCGCTGCAATGTAGCATTTGGCAGGATTTCCGCAAAAGCTCTATCTCAAGAACTAATGCACGGATTTTTATAAAACTTCAGATTCCGTTATTCCTTGACATGAATGGATGCTGTTTACGTTTTGGTGTAAATCGCCTAACAGGTGGCACTGCTATGCTGCATTTTGCAGGATTTACACTATTTTCGCAGTATCTCTATCTCAAGAAATAATGCACACATTCTCATCAAACTTCGGATTTAGTGAGTCCTTCATATGAAATGATGCTGACTACGTGTTGGTGTAAATCGCCCAATAGCTGGCACTGCTGTGCTGCATTTTGAACTATTTCCTCAATAGCTCTATCTCAAGAACTAATGCACGAATTTTCATCAAACTTCAGATTTAAGTATAACTTGATTAATAATGCTGCTGATTATGTGTTGTTGCAAATCGCTCAACAGGTGGCGCTTCTATGCTACATTTGTCATGATTTGCGCAATACCTCTATCTCAAGAACTAATGCACGAATTTTCCTCAAACTTCATATTCAGTTAGACGTTGACATAAGTTGGTGATAATTAGGTTCTGGTGTAAATAACCCAATAGGTGGCGCTGCTATGCTGGATTTACACGATTTCAGCGACAGTCATACCTCGAGAACTAATGCACGGAATTTCATATTTTTAGAATTATCATGATGAACACAGATTGCCATTTAATTTGGCACTGAGATAGTGAATTTTGAAGTATTGACATGTAGGAGATAGAAGAAAGTTTTGTGATAGCCACAACATACTAGTTTTTTCTTTAAATACAGTAAAGCACCGATTATACATCTTTCAGAGGATCGTTTTAAAACGACGTATAACTGAGAAAGACGTGCAATCGAAATTGTAATCGCCTAAGGTGTAAAATCTTTGACTGTAGAAATATCATGCAGAAATCATACAAAAATAATTTTGCTGCCATTTTCGGTTAAGATGCTCATTATATATTGAAAAAAAAAATGTTAAAACCTTGAAAAAAATTATCAAATAATCATTTCTAAAATTGAAAGATAAAAGTGAGAATTATCAAACCTTATATCAGTTGCACATCTTCAATATTTTCAATTCGAAAAATTCAAAATTTCTCTTATTATAAAAGCGCCTTTCCTTTTCGGAACATTCTAGAAGCATGTTAAGTATTCAAAAGAAACCGAAAGATAAAATAGAAATCGCACTTAAACGTGATCTAAATTGCAACGAAATCAGACTAATCTCAAACTTGTCTTGTGAGCAGATCATTCACTGTCCATTCTTTTCGTCCCACATCCTCCACAGGTTCCACGAACTTGAAATGCAGTGCAACTTCTTTTAAAGGCCACCCCTATTCAAGGGCCACCTCTATTAAGGGCCAATATTTTTAGGAACGAAAAATTTTCCCATAGACATCATGTTAAATTTACTCCTAATAAGGGCCGTACCTACCCCTCATAAAGGCCATTTTTTTTCACATGTGCCTTAAATCCTAAACAGGTGTATTGAATTCCTGAACCAGAAAATAAGACTTCAGCAAACAACTGCACTTGCAACAAAGAAGGCGGGGGGAGAAGGGGAGGATTTAATAACACAATGAAGGACCAGAACCTTTTCCACAAGTGAGACAATTAGGTGTTCCTCACACTTTGTTTGACCTTTCAACCTGTAGGGATTGGGCTGGAGGGAAATTTGACCCTTTGTTGTGGGCACACAAAGGATAATAGGTTATCTAGAAAAACTGATTCCACATTTACTAAATGAAACTGTCAGGAAACACTAACAAAAATAAATAAACTAATATATCATTCTAAGGCATTAATAAATGATGAAAATTTAAGTAATTTGTTCCATAAAGTAAAAGAATCATTAGAAACCAAAATTGTCTGCGAAAAAGTTATGAAAAGTCTACAAACTTCAATAGAAAAAATTTGTAATCATGTAATAGAGATTTACAATGTTAATAAACAGTTTTTTTCACCTTTATAGGTTTTGATTTCGTTTTTTTTTTTTTCTTTTTTTTCTTTTTTTTTCTGTCACCCCTATTCAAGGGCTACCTCTGATAAGGGCCAATTGTCAATGGAAAGGCAAGTGGCCCTTACAGAGAGGTGTCACTGTTTAACCCCCTTTAGGAGTAACACTTGATCTTTCCCAAAATATTTCTAGTAAAAAAGTAAAAAAAAAACTACGCTGGGGAAAAAATATATGGGAAAATCGGTTATGGCATGAAAGAAACGACGCACAACCGAAGTTATGCGTCGTATAAACGAAATAGTACAACATTCAAATACATAGGGATGAATCGGGACTGCATTGTAATTACGTATAAATATAACAGACGTATAAATGAGAAACATATAAACGGTGCTTTACACTTTCTTTAATATAATATGATTAGTTATCAGAAGAAAAAAAATATAATCATGAAAATTGTTTCCATTTTTTGACGGTCTGTATGTTTTTTGGTTGACCTGAATAAAATTTGACGTTTCTTTGAAAATCTCTTGAATGATTAATGAAAATCTTTTGTATGCGATACAAATTTTACAGCCACCCTATTTCAAAAACTAAAGTATGGAATTTCAGCATTCAATGAGCCAGCTTGGATTGAGAACTTTTGTAACCTAGTTGAGTGTGGACCTGAATACCATCCCGCTGTTACCCTCTGTCTTAAGGGTGTTCTCAAATCCAAAAAGGCAACTTTCTGACGTATGTTTTAATTTATTTGTGTTCGAAAATGCATGGAACTAGCTGGTGTTGGTGTTCAGAAACTATATCATCGAGCTGTTTTTCAATTTTTTTGCAAACGCAATAGATCTTTCAGAAAAGAGTGTCAAAGTAGGCGTTTTGAACAGAATTTCCGCGCGAAGGAAGAAAAAGCACTCTAGAGCGGGCGAAATACGTGTTTGTCACGCTTCTAAATCAAGAGGATTTGATCAAAAAATGAAAAAAAAAAAAAAAAAAAAACAGTTCAATTTACAATCGCTTCCATGGCCAGGCTTTCCAATTTTATATCTTTCGGTCAAAAAATGAATTTGTAAATGTGTCAAAACGTTTTGCGCTTGTTGAGCAAAGCAGTTAAGAACATCCTTAAGGCTGTTCTCAAATCCAAAGGGTCAACTTTCTGACATAAGTTTTAATCCATTTTTGTTCGGAAACGCATGAAACTAAAAGGTGTTGTTATTCAGAAACTATGTCATCGAACTTCCGTTTTCTTGTAAACGCAATAGATCTTTAAGAAAATACTGTCAAAGTTGGCAGTTTGAACCGAACTTCCGAACGAAAGAAGAAAATCCGGTCAATGAGGGGAGAAAAATGCCGTGTCACGTGATGAAAATCGCATATAACTCAATAAGTAATTTATTGATCAAAAAATGGAAAACACAGTTCGATTCCAAATCGCTTCCAGGGCCAGGCTTTTCAATTTTATATCTTTCCGTTAAAAGATGAATTTGTAAATGTGTCAAAACATTTTGCCCTTATTCAGCAGAGCAGTTGAGAATAGCCTTAAGAGTCCTGAGACCCGATTAAAGTACCTTCAGGCATAAAGAGGTATATAAACTAAAGTTCAATATTGGTTTGTTTCCACTGCCTCATTTATTACAATGCCTATTTCAAAAACTAAGGCTGTGTTTGGACGATCCTGCAAAAGATCGTCTAGAAAAAGCCATAAATTTTACCTTTGATGAAAAGGAACACAACCTAAGCTATATCGAATTGACAATAGGAGTAAAAGTTTTCAGTGCAAATCTCCCCAAATAGCAGTCATAAAACTGTCAGCGTTCAGTTTCTGTCTAGAAACTTGTCCCTCCTTGTCCTGAAAAACCCATTATACATCAAACGCATCGACTGGCGAGAACAATAAAAGCGACTGCTGACCGCAACTAGAAAGAACGTGCGAACGCAGCTTAAGGCTGAGCACGCACCATCCTTCTAATTGTTATCAGTGTCGGCTTCGTTTTTTGTCTTTGTGGCCACGCGGTGTCTTTGATTTTTAACGACTTTAGCAGGAAAGGGACTGATGTCAGGCAAAAGAGGAAACCTTTCCTTCAAGTAGAGTCCAGCTCCTTATCTCCTGACCTATTGTGGATTCCCCTCATTCTTTTGTGAATAAACCGCAGATGGGTTCAAAAGAAAAGATTTTCCAAGAAAACTAGAGAAGTAGGCAAAATACGCGTCTGTACGCAGCCTGGAATTTCATCGTTCGAAAAGCCAGCTTGGATTGAGAATTTTTGTACCCTAGTTGAGTGTGGACCACCCTAGTGAACACCATCCCCTGTTACCCTCTGTCTCAATCAAATGTAACCGCTTCGATAAGGATCGCCACGTTTTTCGACAACATTTCGGACAAGGTGGTCGCTGATATACGGCATGCGGTAAAGAGATAATCTTGTCTTTTCCAGGCCGTATCAGCTGCTACTGTTGCAGTTTTTCTGGCTTCTCTGTAAAGCTGAAAAACGCAATTAGAATGACCCAAACACACCTTGAGAAGACGATAAGAGGCACCTTTTTTGCACGTCTCTGTCGATAGGCTCTTCTAATGAAGTGGCACCTTCATAGGGGCCTCCTTTTGATGTGCGCCGCGCACCCCGTATCGAATCACCTGCGCTCGAGAGAGATTTATCTAAATGACCTGACGAAACAGAGATTTTTACGGTCGAGTTAGAAATCTCTTAGTATCGAATAATCGATCAGGAATTTTTTTTTCTCCCTCACTAACATTCTTTCTTTACAGTCCTGTGTCGATGTAACTGAGAGAGATCAACGGTTCTGATAGAGGTGAAGAAATTCCGGGTGGCTAACAGACTGAAATTGAAAAATAATTCTAGATGATTCACTAACATTTTCTCGATTGCGTGTTCCTCTTCTGATGACGGTTCTCAAGTTCCCTGCTCAACAAACGCGAAACTTTCTAACACTCTTTCTTGCTCATTAGGTACGTTCGTAATTATATAAATACGAGGACAAGCAGGTCACAAAAGCCAATAAAAACTTGCCACCACAAAACTTTTTTCTATATAAATCACGTCCATTAAATCATTTAAATAGTACAAGAAATGACATCCATTTGCATAGCTTAAAATTGAAGCATTCTCGAATTTCCGAAAATTTCGATTTTCCGAAAGAGGGTCGGTCCCAATTACTTTGGTTAATCGAGATTCTACTGTATTTCTAATCTCAGTCTCTAATCTTTCTACTCCTTTTACCCGACAATACGGCGGCCATTGAGCGCAAGAAATCATCGTCGTCATTCTATTAACAAAAGATGCCGCCCGCGATAAACAGAGACGGACACTGGTCAGTAGTGGTGGATTAGCTTCAGTCGATAGTCAGACAATGTATAGATTACACTCGACAACAAATTTAAAGTTTTGCTCTGCTACTGATCTGAAAAATATATTAAATGTAAAAAAATACTTGCCGACTCGGCCTACCAATTAGATTTCGAAGTTAAGTACTCATTTCAGCAACAAAAACTAAATCATGATTAGAGATAAACCCACTTTAACAATTTTATCTGGCCGCTTTAGACGAGTTTCTAATTTCATTTTTCTGGAAGAGTTGGTTTTATCCGAATTATGTTCATAATTTTTTTCTTGAACCACTATTTTTTTCCTGTAAGATTTGGCCTTGCCAAAAACTTGTCAATATAGAAGTTGTAGGTAACTTTAAGAAGATATATAATAAATTCATGAGGATTTTATATCTTGTGAATGGACGTAGTTATGAATTTTTTTTCTTCATCCCCCTCTTTTTTTTACATTTATATTTGCTGTAAGAGTTGGTACTATCAAGAACTTGTCAATATAAAAGTTGTAGATAAAATTAAGAAAATTTGTAGTAATAAATTTAAGTGGATTTGATACCTTAGGAAAGGACGAAGTTATGAATTTTTTTCTTCTTAAAACTCTATTTTTTACGTCCCTTGAGCCCATTTTTAATGATATTAAAAATTTGTTATACCTGGATTTTTGGTCTTTTTCTAGAAGTGTAATAATATTTTTAAACCGATTCGATATGCATTATAATTAAGAAGTTATTTTTTTTCACCCAAAACCCTCACCATTTCCACCCCCTTGGTCCGATCTTCCCGATCATTTACGAACTTGACCAAGATTTTCTGCCCCTTGATTTTACGTATCAGTTTGGAAGAGATTTGTCGAGAATTATGGAAGTTATCGTGTCCATAAAAAGGTGATATATATATATATATATGCAAGCTGTGATGATTTGAAACAGTAAGGATTCGCTTTTAACTGTACCATTTAATTAGGCGGGATTTTTGCTGGGGTAAAATAGGATACATGTTTGAGATTATGATATGGTCATAGCAATTCTCTTGATGGCTATGTCTTAAATTTAAATGTTCCAATTTTGTTCATATTGTTCATTATTACGGATCTTGCATTGATTAATTATTTATTTAATTCAATTTATATTGGCATGGTAAATTTATACTTTTTGGTGTATAGTCGATCGGGTACATAATGGAATTCAATTTTTAGCTTATTGCAGGATTCTATTACAGAAATCGACTATGTTTTTGCTTATATTTGTATTTCATGTACCCCTGAAGAAGTGAAATGCTATACAGGGTGTCCGGTCTCAACGGTGTCCAATGGCTAATTCCTAAACCGTTACACTGTAAACAGAAATGTCTGAAATTCAGACATTTAAGTGTCTGAAAAGCAGTGTTCAATTTTCAGACGTTTTAAAATGTCTTAAAATTTTCAGACACTTCTTGCGTCTGAATTTCAGACACTTAAGTGTCTGAAACAAGAGTGTTCTATTTTAAGACGTTTTAAAATGTCTTAAATTTTTCAGACACTTCTTACGTATGAATTTCAGACATTTCAAATGTCTTAATTGCGACCATCTTTTTTTTTTCCCCCTTGCTAATATGAAGCCATCTTTGACCACTTTTCTTTCAAAGCCATATACTCAGCCATGTTTGACCACATTGAATAATTTTTTTCAAATGGGAATAATTTGTTACCATAAAGCAGAGCTGATAAGCATAAAGCAGAGCGTGGGAAAACTGGGATTTTTCTCTGCCCCTGATTTTAGGGTACCCCAAATTGGGTATGAAATTTTCATAAAGCTGATATTTTAAATCAGTTTTGACCTTATGATGATTGTAACCAGTATTTTTAGTTTTAGAATAGGATAATATATGTTTATATATATTCACCAAAATATGTATTTATGTGATATATATATATATATATATATATATATATGTCCTACGGCATCAAAAACATTTATTACTTTTAGTGAGAATTTCAAATTAATTCTAGTCTAAAGACCTAGTATTCACTTGACCCCTCCCTCCACAATTCATATACTCTCAGAAAAAAATAATTTATGCCTCTTCGATGCTGTCAAATACATATTTGGATAAATATATCCTTTTCCTTAACTTATCATGTTCTAAAAGTACAAAATGTTTATTAAAATAAGTATAAGATCAAAACAATTTTAAAATATCAGCTTTATGGAAAATTCACATCAAATTTAGGGACTCGTAAAGTTAAAGACCCATAGAAACAGCCCAGTTTGCCCATGCTGCAATCAGCTCTGTTTTATGATAACAAATTATTCCTATTTATAAAAAATGATTCACTCCTTCAGAAAGGATCCCATCCCTGCTTTGTTGTGCAAATTTTTCCATTTAAATAAAATATTTCCAGTGAAGTGGATTCAGCATATTTTGCATTTTTATTTCTGTGTTAAATAAAATATAACACTATTCCCCAAAATTTGCAGTATATGAGATCCCAACATTAAAAAAAAATTGAGTATGAAACTTTTACTGTTTTTTATCTCCCTTCGTTTTTATTGCTAAGAAATACTGAAATATTTGACAACCGCACATCGGCGGCTAAGACGAACAGTATACAGGATTCTGGATGGAGAGAATGTCTATTTGTCACTTTTTAAACGATAAAGAATGTAGTAAATGTCACTGGAAACAGAAATCCTTCATTATGAATATCCTTCATTTCTGCTCCCCACGTGGTGTTTGTGATCACACATGGAGTGGCAGTCGCAAAAGCCATTTCTTATCCACATGACTGGTATCATTAGTTCTTTAAAAATAATTATCTGCGGCTCTCATCACAGATGGCTTCACTGCTTAATCCTTAAAACAGTTATCAGCATAACATAATAGTTTCTTGAAACAGTTTGGAACCCCCCTCCCCCCCCCCAAAAAAAAGAAAAAAAAAGAAAAAAAAATGCCCGAGCTTCTTGTTTCCAATGCTTAATTGAAAATCCAATTTAATTTAAAATTTTATATTTGAAATGATATAAAAATCTCATTCAACGTGTGAAATATACAATAAATTATAGCAGAGAACTCCAATGCAAAGCAAATTAATAAAATAAAATAAAACAATACATTCATAACAGAATAACCGCTCATTAAATGTAAACAATTACTTCAATTTCAGCAAAAATCTCAGAATCACAAAATGTATCATTTCATTTAAATGCTCTAAAATGCATACAGTCAACTCTTATTAATCTACAACACATATTCGAATGCAAAGAATGAAATTTATATTTGAGGTTTCAGAGTTAACCAGTCGTAGAGTTTTTTCGTTTTTCGTTCTTTATAGAAAGTTAGTTTTTTTATTTATCAACCTTTTTGCTTTAATTCAATCGAATTTTCAGTTTAATAGTTGTTTCTCTGTGAAACATTAAATTAAATACTGATAATTATATATATATATATATATATAATGAAACAATTATTTCTGAACTGGAAAAAACTTTTTTACAAAACTTGTAAGATAAAATTTCAAATTATAAATCTAAAAAAAAAAAAAAAAAAAAAAAAAAAAAAAAAAAAAAAAAAAACCAGCAATTAAATCAGTGTTTCAGAAAATGAAAAATATTAATTCATGAATGTCCATTTGGACTTGTATATTTACATATGTAGGCTTTTTTATTGCTATGCATAATTTAATTATACTTACTTACATCACTTAATTTTATGAAATTGATCACCTTTTCCAATATTGAAGAGATATTTTATTGCAAATCATGTATTAAATTATTATATTTCCATTTTAATGCTCATTTCATTTTGCTTTCAGGGAAAACTGTTATAGAAAAACACTTCTGCTTAATTTGTTAGGAAGAACCGTAAAAAAACCATCAAAATTAATATTGATATACAATAAATATCTTATATCATTCAGTTTTCTTAGTAAAAAGTATTAGTTTATTTCCTTGAAGTGTGCTTGGAATTAGTTTTAAATTTAAATAGAATAGTTAAATAACAATAATAAAAAATAAAATAAAATAAAAGCTCTTTTCTTTCTCGAAATATTTTACATTTTCGTTCAAATATTAACATCTATAAAAATCAGTTGGTGTTATGAGGACTCTTTATTAAAGAAAAAAGAAAGAATAGAAAAAAGGAAAATAAAAAATTGAAAAATGTCAAAATATATTAAATTTTCTTCAGCAACCTATATTTTACATGTTGTATAAGCATACTTAAACAGACAAGATTAGAAAAAAGAAAGAGTAAGGAAGGAAAAAAAGTTACAGAACGAATTAAATCTCACATTTTATTCCAAAAAGGAAAATTCCTTAAAAAAAATATTTGGCTGTCATGAGTCATTGGTCTAACCTATACACATCTCCACCCTACATACACACATTTTTTTTCGTTCCATACTATATTAATGTTCTACTTATGATGTTACTCAATATTATTTATTTACTCTTTAAAGATCATATTCATTGAAGTACATCGATTTTGGCTCTTGCTGTATTTTCAAAATGGCTTTGTGACTTCAAATTTAAATATGTTATTGATACGGAACACATAAAATACATCTAAATGTAGTTTTTGTATTCTAAACAAGTTTTCACAAGTTTTCATTATTAAAAAGAAAAAAAATGTCATGCAGTTTAATGTTAATTTCGATTTTTTTAAAAGAATGGTTTAATTTCCATAGGAAAAAAAAAAATTTTTATAAAATATTTAAAATTTCACGATGACATGGTTCTGATGCGTTTATGATTAGTTTAATACACACACACACACATACATGTATATATAACAAGATAAATATTGAAAAAAAAATTAAAAAAATGAATATTAAAATTAGTTTTAAAATTCTAAAGTTTTGGAAACATAAACATAAAATTTTGAGCAATAAATCGAGTAAATTATGATGTATTTATTTACTTTTTTAGAGGAAATCAAATTATCACTGTAAAAATATTTTCAAAATACAATTAACTATTAAAATAATGGAAGTTTTTAATACTGATTTGATTTTATATATCACAAAGTCACAACATTTTTTTTCTTTTAACTGTCATTTAAATAGTTTAGAAAACATAAATAAGATTACATATACAAATAAATTTACTCTCAAATCAAATAATATCATGTGGAACTTATAAAATGTATTCAAGTTGACATTTGTATAAAAGAACGTTTTTTCCAAATACAGCTCCCCCCCCCCCCCACACACACACACAAAAAGTACAAATCTAATTATAAAATGTAAAAAATAAATCACAACGGGTGTTTTATCATTTTATAATTTTCAGTATTAAATATAGAGTGAATTGCATATTTTTCATAACGAACGAAAAATTAAATTTAAAAGTCAGTCGAAATTAAAATATAGTTTTAACCGTGAAAGAAAATGTTATAAAAATTCAACATATTGATGGAAACTTTAAATTCATACACATCAAAGTTTCAAAAGTAAATAAAAAAAATATATATATTCTAAACACAGTATTTCTTCTACAACAACAAGATTCGGAAATTTTATGTTTTTTTTTGTTATTTTTTTTCAGTTAGTTAGTCTTGATAATGATATAAATTTAGTTGAAGATCATAAAAATATACACATAATGGAACAATGAAAAATATTTATTAGATCTAAAAAAGGTACAAATAAGAAAAACGCATATTATTCTAATACAAATCATTTAAGTTATAAATAAATAACACTACGTAAGTGAAAGTTCCATTTTTAAACTAAAATTTTATGCTTGTAAATATACATACAACAGATTCCTTACCTTTCATATTATCTGTTAAGTGTAATCCATACATAAACGTAAATGTATAAATATAAATTCAAAATAAATGCGACGTTTTGTTGACCTGATATTATAATATCTTTAGACTTTTAAGAGAAAGCAGAAAATTAAATATATTCAAAAACATTTGATAACTGCCATGTTTTGTTTTCATATCACTTATTTATTACAGAAGTAAACAGAACGTGAACTAAGAAGCAGATATATGAACGAATAATATCCATCCAACCATCCGTAATGTAAGATATTTCCAAATTTTACACTTCCACATATGGAATGACGCAGCCTCTATAATAACATAATTACAGAAATTTTCAGAAATAAAATAGACTCGATCTCGTCAAAGAAGTTAACGTTAACTGTTGAAGGAACGTTTAAATTTGAATGCCTCAACGGTCTCAGAACTCAGAGGTAGAAGTTGACTGACAAAGAAAACAGATGAAGTCAGCGTTTCCAATACAAATCTTCAATGGTCTTGCGGTTTTACTGTACAGTGAGCTGATTAAAACTTTTTTATCAGCGGAAAATAGAACGCTGTATAAGAAGAAATCAGAAATATTTTCTTATTTGGTCTTTTTCATAATGCTTAGATTTATATATTATATTAATACAATTATTAATTTTCATACTTTAAGACAGAAGGAAAATATATTATAAACATTAAAAAATGTCGTAACACTTCCAAATAATTCAGAGAGTTTTCATGAAGCACATTCTTCTTTATATTAAAAAAAATAATAATAAAATTTATTCTTCCAAATGATTACACAATTAAACATTAAGAGAAAAAGGAAATAATTTTTCATCAGAGAAGCACCCCCCCCCCCCCCCCGCTCTTCTTTTTTCCTGAACCACTTGTAGAAATCAATTTTTAATTCTGTTTTCCTTTTTACATTCATATATTTAAAATTTATCTTAAATTGTTAGGTAAGGGGTGTTCAGAAGAGCAAAATATAATATGAGAAAAAAAATGTTAGGAATATGTTCTTGAATATTTAATACTTCTTACTTGCTACGTTTTTATATTTCTTTTATACAAAAACTTTCTTGCACGAGGCGTTCTGGCAAAAAATTGTTAGTTTAGCTTATTTCGTTTATAAATTTTACTTTTAGTTAGGCAAACTAGGCAGTGGACTCCAGGCACATCTGTTCAATCTTCCCCCTCCCTATATTTTTTCTGCGAACACTTAGGGAGCGGCCCTTCCTTCCACCTTCCTACGTACACCTATGAGTGGAAGTAGTTTTTGAAGAATTTTATATTTTGTGGAAAGCTTATTTAACTACTTATTGCCACAAAAATAATTTAATTCCAAAAGTTAGTAAACGGACATTTACAATTTCGGCAGATGCTCCTATCATATTGCTTATTTTATAAAATAATACCAAATTGGTGGATGGCACAGTATTTTCAACATCTTTCATAAATTCGAAAACATTTTCTGATGCTGCTGCAATATATATTGCGATACAATTGTATCTACAGTTATCATACATATGGTATAATTGTATTACATACATTTTATCCAAATGCTTATCCTACACATAAGTGTCTGGAATTCTAAATGTCTTAATTTCAGACACATGATCATCATTAAGACATTTTTCTTAGTTCATTTATACCATGATCACAGTAAGACACTTAAGTGTCTTAAAGTCAGGCACCTATGATGTCTGAAATTTCATATTCAGACACTTAAGTGTCTGAATTACTTTTTCAGTCACATATGTGTCTGAATTTAAGAGTCCTCTATTTGCAGTGTAGTCATAGACATGTATTTCCAATTAGAAAAATGCTTTAAATCAGGTAAAGAAATATTTTAAAAGAGATTTGGGTCAATAAAAACATTTCTTAAAAAATTACGAAATTTAAATTTTTATACGGTCCCCCGGTCCTATAAGTTATATTTAGTAAAATTTTCCAATTACACTCTAAATCGAAATGTCTTAAATTCAGACACTTAAGTGTCTGAAACGGAGTGTTCAATTTTCAGACATTTTAAAATGTCTGAATTTTTTCAGACACTTTTTGCGTCTGAATTTTAGACACTTCAAACGTCTGAATCGCAGCCATTTTTTAAAAGCATTATACGTAGCCATGTTTGACCACGTTGATCCTGGAAAAGTATATGGCCATTATTCTGCCCTACTCCCCCCCCCCCCCACACACACACACAGCCTAATTTTAGGGGCTTCAAAATATGGTATGCAATTTTCATAAAGCTGATAATTGAAATCTTTTTCGACTTTGTACTGATTATAATCAATATTTTGAATTTATAGAGTAGAATAAGATTAAAAATTAAAATATTTGTCACAATACAGTAAAACCTCTCAATAGTAGGCATCTTAGTACCGTGAAATTTGTTCGCCATTCAGAAGTGTCTGAGGTAAAAAATATAAAATATGTGCATGTTGTTAATAAAAAATGTGCATCTTAAATAGTTGTGTCCTCTATGTAGGAGTGTCCGTTATGGAGATTTTACAACAAAACTTTCATAGGACAATTTTCTTCAGCGAACACTGACCTTTTTCAAGATAAATACATTTTTTTTACCTCATAAAAGCGAACACAATCGAATAGCAGGCAAATTCAACGTTCCAAAACGCGTTCAATTCGCGAGGTGGCCGCGATTGAGAGTTTTTACTGTATTTATTTTTTTATTTAGTTTTTAATCTAATTCTACTTTTAAAGTTCAAAATGCTGATTATAATCAATACAATGTTGAAACAAATTTAAAATATAAGCTTTAAAAAAAATCCATTTCGAATTTGGAGCACGTAAAATCGTAGGGGGGGGGGGAGGGTCTGCCCATGCTTTAATCAGGCCCTCCTTCTGGAAAAAGTCCAACCCTGTATTATGATTCGATAAATGTACGTGTCAGTTTTAAGTGCAAAATCTAGCTATATGCAAATAAATATTTTATAAAAATCTACCTCTTTGTATTCATTTTTAATTTCAAATTACTTTTTAACTAAAAGTAATCAAAAAATCAAAATTATATAATTATTTCAAATGAAATATATCTATATATTTTTACCGCATTCTTACAATTACGTTAACGGTACATGATCACATGAATTTAAGAATCTAAAAATAATCATTAAAATTTAACAAAGTGACTACAGATAACGCGAGATCCTTTTTCTAAATCTTTGTTTACATCAACAAATTTTTTTCTGATTCAACGTCTACATTAGTGACGTCAATTTCCGTCTAAACAATCAAATCGTAAAGCTGTGGTTTTGACTTTTGAATCATAAAAAGATTATATGTTGACTATTTTCAGTATGGCAAATGGGATATTTCTAAAATACTCGGAAACACTAAAATTATAGCAAAGGGAAATCTTTTAATTAGAATGACCGGATTTAATGAGTTTTATCAGTCAAAACATTTTAAAATAAATAAATGAACACAAGTAATTCGCTGTATTAAATATATGGGGGAATCAATGAATGGAAGGATAATCGAACTATATTCTTTTTTTAAATTTATGATGTACACACTATGAGGCAGAAGAAAACTTCATTAGACAAGAAAAGCATAAATAATAAATAAAAGCAGCTATTAACAGGAATTTTTACTATAAATGCTTTTGAATTCCAGTACATAACACATAATAAATCTATCAGAAATGTAAAAATCGATGTAAACATTACAAATGCTGCCGCATTAAATGCTTATAAAAATATTGTATACGTAAATAAATAATTAAAAAGGGTACTTCAGAGTAATAATTACACCAAAAAATACTATTAAGGTAGTCTTGATGGTAATTAAGAAGTATGAGCCAATCAACAGGCGATGTCACTGCGATTTTTAAAGTAATGGCTACATAAGAAAAGGCTTAGGAAGGTGTAAAATTAATAAATTCAGTAACCGCTAATATACACCATGCAGAGACACCAAAATTTATTTTAAAGATAACATTGGATAGAAAATAATACAGAAATATGATTGCAGATGATTTGAAGAGTAGAAATTTAAATATTAGCAAAATAAAATTTTAACATGGAAATACCATAGGCAAAATGCTTTGAACATATTTTGGCATAACTCAGGAACTAATAAAGCTATAGACTCGTGTGAGGTCTTCATTTAAAGAGAAAACAATCACAGAGAGTTTTAAATACATAGTTAAGACCCCACTTACCTGGGAAAAGGTCTGATTATTCCAAAAGCACATTCGCCCAGAGGACGTCCGGATTGGAGGCTACGTTAGTATCCGTTAGTTAGGCAGACTTGGATATTTAAAAAATAAAATCCCCTTGCACATCCGGCTAGCTCTGTTAAAAGGATGGAAAATTTCCATCCTGAAAACATAGCCCGCCAGACAACAGTTCTCTTTACAAATTTGACGAGATGAAGAACACTGTATTAGTTTTATAGATAAATATTAATACGGAGTACCACTATGTCGATAGAAATTAAATCCCGGAACTTCACATTCCGCAAAAAACAATCAAGTCAAAATAAATTATTAGTTAAAATGCGCGTACATAAAAACAAGCATTCAGTTTGAATTACAAACGAACATCGAGTTCGAAAGGAAGACGCATGCGCAACTGAGAGTGCCCCCTGGTGAATGCGGAGCGGAGTTACAAAGTGTCTTAAAATTAGACACTTGCAGATTTTTTAGACACTTTTATCAGTTCGTGTACACTAGAATCATAGTAAGACACTTAGGTGTTTTAAATTAAGACATCTATTGTGACTGAATTTTCAGATTCAGACACTTAAGTGTCCGAAATTCTTTTTCAGTCACATATGTATCTTAATTTAAGACGCCTTTATTTGCAGTGTACAATGACAAGTAAGACAAAAAAAGTCCCATTCATATAACGCTAAAATTGTGCGAGTTATGAAACTTTAAAAATGCATGACTTATGCCACTTTTCTGCTCTGAAAACAAATGAGTTCGGCTTGGCTTTGAGGGGTCACATTCCAAATGTTTAAAGTATTTGACGACCTCATTTCATGTGTATCTGCGCTTTGAAAAAAATCGTATAAGTACTACGGTTAAGTTAACATTTATTAAGTTTCAGATTGGCTGAAATAACATATGTTTTATTTTGCCAGGATTTAATACTGTTTCTTTTATGATTTCTTTTAATAAAATTATGTTATTTTTATAAGTTTTTATGTTACTTCAACGATCTTATGTATGTTTTTTCAGTTCAAAATTTGTATTCGAACTTTAACCCACTTTCAAATATCCGATCGAGATTACATTTCATATACTGGCGCAAATCCGATAACAATCTAATATTATTATGATTTTCGGTGGTTACCATTTATACTTATTTTACAGCATAACACAAAAAATTTAGGATAGATTACCGCCAAGAAGTTTAAGAAAAAGTTTTAGATTAGATAATACAAGACGGAGATTGTTGGGGTTTTTAACTTTTATGTATTTTTTAGCACTGAATCCGAAAATTGCCTTAATTTTTAATCATCATGTCAGGATATTTTGCAAATCATAAATTGTCGAATTTAAAGAATAACAAAAATCGGATACTATAAAGTAGAGGAGATGGTTGTATTTTTTAACTTTTGATAATTGATTTTTACGTACTTTTTAGCACTAAATCTGAAAATGACTTTCATTTTTAACCATCACGTTAGAATTTTTTTGCTAATGTGTAAGTTAAAATATAGCGAATATCTCATACTATAAAACATATGTAAAACTTATTTTATTTTATTTTATTCAATAATTTATTCGATATTTGTGCTTATCTTGGGATTCCCACAGCTGGGTGGTGTGATGAGATGGGGGAGGAGATTAAATTTTAATTTTGAAATTTACAATTTGCGAAAAATCCTGATGTGATGGCTTAAATTGAAGGTCAATTCCGAATTCAGCGGTACAGAATACATAAGAATCAATTATGAAATAACCCAACTTTTGCAGGCTAGTGTAATCTAATAATATTTTAAAATACGTGTCATTTTGTAAAGTATTGAGGCTGTTAATTTAGCATCATTTTATTTAACAAATATTCTGTTTTTTTCTTTCTTCTTAAATGTTTATTACAAATTGTATATTTTGCATTAATATGTCAGAATGACTAAAGATTTCAAATTTATATTGCAATGTTAATTTTACTCTCAACTATATTTTAATATATCTGACGAAATCATATTTCGACTAAATTTGTGAATGACCCCCAATTTGCAGCAAAAAGTATGCTCCAACTTTAAACAGGTATTACTCGGTCAATTTTAATCGTAGAACAACGTGACTTTTTTTTTTATATTACTTGTCAGTGTAAAAGGAAAATTTTACTAAATAATTTATAGGACCGGGGGACCGTATAAAAATTTAAACTTCGTAATTTTTTAAGAAATGTCTTTATTGACCCAAATCGCTTTTAAAGTATTTCTTTATCTGATTTAAAACATTTTTGTAATTGGAACTATATGTCTATGACTAACGGTTTAGGAATTAGCCATTGGACACCGTTGAGACCGGACACCCTGTATAAGCTTCCTGGTACATCCATCCAATTGATCTATGATTTGTTTACTATACGTCTTTTAATGGTTCAACAATATTTCGCTGGTTATTTGTATCTTTTGTCTTTAATAGGTTATTGTATCAAAATTTGGTGGTTTTTCATATGTTTTATATGGATTAATCGTCCGCAATGTGCTAGTGAATTAGTGGTGTTGTGCTTGATTTTGTATTACAAGTTAAAGGTTCCATCTTTATTTTGTATAATATCAGCTAACTGAAGCTAAATTTATTAAACAAAAACATAATTTGAAGAACAAATTAAAAAAACAAAATGTATTTCCTACATTGTTTAAGCCCGAGAAGGGACAGATATTAAGTTATTTCATTCAATTAGTTCTACATTTAATGTTAAATTTTAATAAAATTCATACAATATGATACTTAAAACACTCTAAAAAATTAGGTTCCGTTCAAAGGAAATCGAAATAAATCTTAGACTTCTTCCATTTTTAATTGAAAATATTTGTATTGCAGACTTTGTATTATGTTTATGACAATAGTGCATAAAATGATAAGATGCATGCAAAGTACAAAACTTAAAAAAAAAAGTCTAAGATTTATTTCGATTTCATTTGATCGGAACCTAATTTTTTAGGGTGTTTTAAGTATCATATTGTATGAATTTTATTTTAATTTTTTAATCTTCAATTGGCTTAACTAATTTGTTACAAAAATTTAACATTAAATGTAGAACTAATTGAATGAAATAACTTAATATCTGTCCCTTCTCGGGCTTAAACAATGTTGGAAATAAATTTTGGTTTTTTTATTTGTTCTTCAAATTATGTTTTTGTTTAATATGTCAAGTTTTTCAATAACTAATGCACTCAGACGAACGCATTTCAAAATTAATAGAGAGTATCATCATCAGGCTTTGATGTATGCGGTATTGCATCACAATGTGGGATGCAGTTTACCAATGTGTAATTCAAAATGTTTCACTACTGTAGTAATGCAGGTTGCGGTAGTTTGGACAAAAACTTCTACTCTGAACGTAAAAAATCTATAATCAAAACGTAAAAAAATTAACTTCACTTAAATTTAGATACCCTATTTCCCACTCAGGAACGCTATGAATGTAAATGTAAATTGTGTTGAATCCTTACTGCTAATATTTAGCAATATTATAGCTGTGATACAGTAAAAAATAAAAGTTTTACTTAAATTTTTAAACCTTATTATCTCCCTAGGGGTAATGTAAACACATCAGAAAAATATTACCTAAGTTACTTGGGGTTTAAATCGTTCTCATCTCAGAAAAAAAAATACATTTTAAAATTTAAGTTATGTAATTCCCCACTAAG
This sequence comes from Maratus speciosus, assembly GCA_963932465.1. Taxonomy (NCBI): domain Eukaryota; kingdom Metazoa; phylum Arthropoda; class Arachnida; order Araneae; family Salticidae; genus Maratus; species Maratus speciosus. The sequence goes on from OZ010797.1 coordinate 5,533,103, forward strand.
TTCGCTACCTGCGTAAAAATAGCTATCTACTAGAAACTTTTTACTAAAATATAAACTTGACCAAAGCAAAAACTTATTCTGAAAATATCCTTTTTATTTCCACTATGACGCCATATTCACCTTTTTAATTTTTGAAAAAAAAAAATAAAAAACTGGCTCAATTTAATATTTTACTTGAAAATCTTTCAACTAAAAATAAATAAATTATTATTACGGCTCTTGAAATTTTTGCAACAATGAAGTAAAAATGTTACATTTTCTATGAAAAATGTCCGTTGATTTTCAATGAAAAAAGCGAAAATTGGAATTATTAAGAAAAATATTTGAATAATGTAAAAAAAAAAAAAAAAATGGCCAATGTTTCTCTCTGGATTATAATTCACCCATATGCAAAGGCATTTTACCATTCGTTTTGACCCTGACGTCAGGCAAACGTTTTTACACTTTAAATTTGTAATATCATTAGAATTAGTAAAGAATAAAAAATGAGTGGCATCAGGGACAAAAAGGTGGGAAGAAAAAATAAAAAAGTTATGATCTCCATAGGCTTTTCTATGTTAAATTAACATTGAGAAGTGACACTGGAAATAAATAAGTATTGCGCTGCCGCGCAATACTTAAATTAATTTAATTTTAGTAATTGGAAATAGATGATGAATTGTAATTATATAATGGTTATATATATATGTATAGATAGATAGATAGATATACAAAGTTTTGAACTGGGGGTGGTTTTGTGGTTCTATGGGTCATGATCGGCGTAGATCTGAAAAAGAATTTCAGAAATTTCAACGTAAGGGGAGAATGTAATAGGTAATATTTCTTACGAAATCTACCTAAAAACAGTAGAGCCGTGTAAGGTAGCCGCAATCTTAAAGCTTATTTGCTGACATGTTTTTTGATTAATTTGATTCTTTTTTTTTTTATCATTGTTATCAAAGAACGTGTTTTAACGCTAATGTAAGTAGTCAGCCGCTTGAGGAACTTTTCGAAAAATCCCTCATTCATCGCTGAGCCTTAAGGCTGTTCTCAACTGCTCTGCTCAACAAGCGCAAAACGTTTTGACACATTCAAAAATTCATTTTTTAACGGAAAGATATAAAATGGGAAAGCCTGACCCTGGAAGCGATTTGGAATCGAACTGTGTTTTCCATATTTGGATCCATAAATTGCCTATCGAGTTATAAGCAATTTTGATCACGTGACACGGCATTTTTCTCCCCTTACTGACTGGATTTTCTTCTTTCGTTCCGAAGTTCGGTTCAAAATGCCAACTTTGACAGTATTTTCTGAAAGATCTATTGCGTTTGCAAAAAAATAGAAAAAACAGCTCGATGACCTAGTTTCTGAAGAACAACACCAGCTAGTTTCATGCGTTTTCGAACAAAAATGAATTAAAACTTATGTCAGAAAGTTGACCTTTTGGATTTCAGAACAGCTTTAAGAGAAGAAAAAGAAAAGAGAAAAAAAAAGGATGTTAACATCAGAAATAATATATATAACGGTTTTCACCTATACTCTGTAACCCGGGAAACCCGATTTTATACCCTTGTATATATAAATAAAAGAAAGATGTTTCTTTCTTTGCGTGTGTGCGTCTATCTGTTTCCCATAGCTAGGAAAATCTATCTCATGTAGAGATATGGAAATAAGGTTCGGGATAGACGAAGAGAAGTCCAACTGTACTTGAGATTTAAATTTTCGATTTTTCAATTAAATTTTATGCAACTTATAAAGTTTTTTAGCTTCCCGCGGCAATTTTTCGACATTACTAAAAGGAATCCAGTTTCAGACTTTTAGCCCAATAAATTAAATTTTGTTCTCTTTTCGATAAAGTTTATTCAGAATTCGTACAACGATTTTTGAAGATTTTATTAATTTTGTAAGCGATTTTTAGCGTTTTTCAAATAAGTTTTTTTAAATATAAAAGAAACTCAAGGCAGTTTTTGGATTTTTTTTTTTTTTTTTTTTAATAATATATTTGGTAATTTAAATTTTTATGCAGAAAATCGTTTTGCGATGATTTTTTTTTCCATAAATGAAAGCAATCCCAGGGAATTTTCAGATTCTTTTTATTTAACTTTTTATAGGATAGTAGTGAAGAAATGAAAGGACGGGGATCAGCAGGTGGAATCACAGAGCACCGTACCTCAGCTTAATTCACGCAATTTTGGCTTATGCTGGATTTCTTTTTCTTTTTTTTCTTTCTTTTTTTTTTTTTTTTTTTTTTTTTTTTTTTTTTTTGAAATTTTGAAGGAATTCTGCATGGCAAGAACCTTTAGGATTTTATTTCTTTTTGCAAAAAATGTTTAAATATGTTGATTATTTTGGTTTTATATATACATTTTTTTATGACTGAGCGTTTTAACAAAATTTATTTTTGCACAATCGAAATTATCATGCTAGTTTTTTTTAGGAGACGGGTGGGATGATTGTAAGTATATTTAACTCTATATATTTTTTTCGGCAGGCTCCGGCCGGCCATGTTTGCTACTAAATAAATAAAACGGAAATATAGTAACTATCGTGTTTGTAAATATATTTATAATATTCCATGAATAAGTAATATTAATTATTATAATTAATCTTTAAAGAGAACTTTCATCATAGGACTATCCTCACGAAATCTGTAATCAATCGCTATTACCGAACATAATTGATTAAAACCCATCTTCGCGGAAAAACGAGAAAATTCGGGCTAATCTTTGTCCATCTTCTCTACTCCTTCAGCCCGGTCTTTTAGCAAAGAAATCGCCCATCGGGACTCTGTGGTCATTCCATTAGCAACAGATGCCGCCCACGATAAAGAGAAATGGACACTGGTCAGCAGCGGTAGATAGATCCCCGATAGCAAAATAGTCAGTGTCCAGCCTCAGCCAACTCTTCCGGCACCGAAAGGGGTGGATTAGGTGACTCAGTGGGAGGGAATGGCCAGTGTTGCGTGAGGATGGGTCACTCAGTGTCCGGCACACTGGTCAGCGAGTATAGGGGAATGGCGGGATTTATCGTGCGTGCAGTAGCTGAAATGTCGGGAGGATTTGCGAAAAAGGGCTGTTTTGGGTTTTGATGTTTCCAATTCGATAGGTTTTCAGAAACAGATAGGCGAGGAATTTCCTTATCGTGGAGTTCCAACTTTCACGGTTTTGAAAATTAGAAAACTATGCAGTAGACTCTCTCAAATCCACACAGCTTGGGACCAGAGGTTGTGAGAATTTTGGAATTTTGCGGATTTCTGATCATTTCTTTGTTTACATTTTATAAACAGTCATTTGAATGTAATGATGCAATCGAAATTATAATGAATGCTTGGAATATAGTAAAATATTAAAATAATTAAATAAAATAATTAAGTAAAGTAATAAACTGAAATAATAAAAATTAAGATAATTTTTAAAATAATTAAATTATTAAAAGTAAAGGTCAAGTAAATAATTAATAATGTATAATTAAATAACATAACATTATGCATAATAAAGATGGCATATATTTTCTTTGAATTATTCAGTGAAACTCTCCTCTTAACAATGCCCTATTAATTCACATAAAAAACTAAAGTGAGGAAGTTTTATTTCAGATTTAGCCAGACTAAATAACCAAAAACGCTTGATTAATACGTCAATATTTTTGGTAAAAAGATTGTGATTACCAGTGATATACGCAATATCGTGATTTTTTTCAGAAATAAATTTATACTTCCTTGGTGAAAAACTACGAGTTCAGTCATATTATCGATAATTACACTGTAAATTAAAATGTCTGAAATTCAAACACTTAAGTGTCTGAAACGGAGTGTTCAGTTTTCAGACATTTTAAAATGTCTGAATTTTTTCAGACACTTTTTGTGTCTGAATTTCAGACACTTCAAACGTCTTAATAGCATACATTTTTCATCATACGTAGCCATGTTTGACCACGTTGAATCCTGGAAAAATATTTGGCTGGGGTCCTCCCCCCCCCCCCCCCCCCTACAACCTGATTTTTTTGGTGCTTCCAATTTTGGTACGCAATTTTTGTTAAGCTGATAATTTAAATCTTTTACGACATTTTACTGATTATAATCAATATTTTGAACTTCAGGAGTAGAACAAGATTAAAACAAAAAATATTTATCTAAATATTAGATTTTTAAAATTTGTTTTATTTTTAATCTTATTTTACTTTAAAAGTTCAAAATATTGATTATAATCAATACAATTTTGAAACAGATTTAAAATATAAGCTTTACAAATATTGCACATCAAATTTGTGGGCACTAAAATCGTAGAGGGCGGGGCACGGCCCAGTATGCCCATTCTTTAATCAAGAAGTTCTTTTGCAAAAAATGCAACCCTGCATTATTGTTATCTAAATTGAGATGTCCGGTATTCGGGAGTATCCGTTGTGGAGGTTAATGGACATTGCCGAATAGCTATTCTGAAACATCTATTTAACGAATACTTTTTTAATCCGCATGGCATATATATTTGTATATTTTTACCTCACAAAAGCAGACATCTCCGATTATCGGACAAATTCAACGGCAAGGGCTATTGAGGGCTTTTAAAGTACATGGATAAATATATATATTTCTTATAATCTTCTCCTACTCTACTTCATATAATTTAAAAATAGATTTTTTAAAAATTTATATTGCCACATAGACAATTTTACATATATATCAGATGATAATCACAACAGCTATTTAACTATGAATAAATAAATAAATATTCTACTTTATCCCTTTGCACTCGAGGGCTCCGAAGCGGAGCCATTTAAAATTTGTCTTCAAACTCGAGGGCTCCGCTACGGAGACAATGGAAATAATTTTGTGATACCTGTCTAGAAAAACCAAGATTACATGGTATCACAAAATTATTTGCATTGTCTCCGTAGCGGAGACCTCGAGTTTGAAGACAAATTTTAAATGGCTCCGCTCCGGAGCCCTCGAGTGCAAAGGGTTAATATTGAAAAAAAAATTACTTCGGTATTTTGTTTATTTATATTTTGTGTTTTTTAATCTTGTCCTACTCTAAAAGTTCAAAACTTTCATTATAATCAGTGCAAGATTTAAGGTATGAGCTTTACGAAAATTTCATACAAAATCCCCTCCCCGAAAAAAAATGAAAATCCTTATCAATTAAAAATTAGATTTTTTTTAAATTTATATTGCCACATGGACTTATTGTTATCATTCCTATGAGCTACTAAACAAAACATCTTTAAAACAAAATAAAGACAAAAAAAAAAAAAAAAAAAAAAAAGTTACCACACATGATATCACTATGATACACACTTGCGATGCTTATCAATAAAGTCTAATTGGAAAATGACCTTCGAATCCACAGGAGATCTTTCAAGTTTTTTTTTTTTTTTTCTATTTCCTTGTGGTCGTTTAGTATGAGATAAGCATTAGCAATTGAAACTAAGAACTGCCATATTGAAAACAAACAAAACAAGAGAATGAACTTAACTTTTAAATATGTCTGTCTTTTAGTGATGTTATTACTTTAAATTTGAGAAAAAAGATGAGAATAAACAATACATAATTTGTAATAAAAGAAAACGTCATAAATTTAAAAATATATACTTCTAGAATTAGTGTTTTTTTTTTTTTTTTTTGCAAAAAGATTCAAAACTAATTAAATTTCATGTAAGATTTTGTTTAGTACAATAAATAAAATCACAAAAGACACTAATTTTAGTACTATAAAGAAATTATAACACTTACTTCAATCGCTGTTTGCAAGAGGTAAGTAAAACTCCTCGATTTGAAATTTTAAAAACTACCACAACCACAGTGAGGGAGAAAGACTTTCATCAGTTTAAAAGATAATCCCATAATACATCCGACTAGCCATATTTAAAGAATGAGATGTTTCATCCTCAAAATAGGACCCGCCAGACAAAAGTTTCTTTTTTTTTTTGCCAGCTTCAACAGGACGAAGATGAATAACACAATATTATTGATATAAATTGATACGAGTTAACACTAAGCCCATTGCACCAGCTTTGTAGAATTTCCGGGTGTAATCTTCAACCGTCGTCTACTTCTGTTCTGTGTCTATCCCGCCCTTATATCGACGACAGTTTCTAAGAGACATTTGATGTCGAGCACACACGTCAGATGTATGTATTCAATAAATAAATAATCCAAGTTAATACGAATTAAAATCACAGTACTTCACATTTCGCAAAAAAACGAATTAAAATACACGCGTACATAAAAACAAACTTTGTTTGAATTACAACGCATACCATTTCGAACGAAGACATCTAAAACGCATGCGCAACTGGGAGTGCTAGTGCCCCCTGGTGGTGATTGCGTCGGAAGAATCAAAACGTCTTAAATTAAGACACGTTTAAAGCAATGAAGTGTCTTAAAATAAGACGTTTGTGGATATTTTAGACATTATTCTCAGTTCGTTTACACCATGGTCATAGTAAGACACTTATGTATCTTAAATTAAGACATCTATAATGTCTGAATTTTCAGATTAAGACACTTAAGCGTCTAAAATTCTTTTTCAGTCACATATGTGTCTAAATTTAAGATGCTTCTATTTGCAGTGTATCATACAGAATGATATAAAACTAAAAAAAAAAAAAAAAAATCTGTAATTCTGTCTTTGTATCTAAACTGAAAGTTTCATTGTTTACATCTGTGATGATGTGCGGATTTTAGGGTTGTGGATTTGAGGGAGTCTACTGTATTCAGTTTTTACTTTCTTCTATCTTTAGAAGAAGAAGGTAACTAGATTCGTGAAAATTTTAATCTTCCGGTTTTTGACGTTTTAGAAAATCCTGAACGCGATTTGACTGTTTTTACATAAAATGTCAATCTGTGAGTCTGTCTGTACGTGATGAAAATTTTGTGGGCGCTGTATCTCAAGAACTAATGCACGGAATTCCATCATTATGTTTCAGCGTAAATCATATAACAGGTGGCGCTACTAGGCTACATGTTTCACGATTATCGTGATAGGTAGTATCTCAAAAACTTATGCACGAAATTGAACCAAATGTGATGAGGCGTGAATTTGAAAAGATAAACGTTGAATGTGATGAGCGTACTTAAAAAAATACATTTATACTCAATAGTTTATTTTACTTTATTTTATCAGCAATATTAATAAACAGATTTTATCTCTATTCTTCTCTATATTGTTGCAGAAATCGTAATACAGTATAACTTCAAAAATCCGGCATCATCGGGACCGACACTATGACGGATTTTTGAAGGAATGTCAAAAGTAGTAACTAGGAATATCAAAAATAGTACTAAGGTTCTTTTAGCCTTAATTTAATTCATTATTACCGTATTTTGTGGAAGAAACGCCGCGGCGTTTACGAGTTTAAAAGTTAATTTTTTTCCAAGTGCGGCGCTTACGATTTTTTTAAAGTAACAACTGAGTTTCCTTAATTTAAAACTTCATACAAATATTTAAAATCGCACTTAAATATTTTAAATAAAACTTCAGACATCTTAAGATATTAAAAACGAGGCAGCCTACACTGCTCAGAAAACTTTGATTAAAGTTAGGTCAATGGAACGCTGTCGACAAAAGTAGCGTTCCGGTGGATGCGGCGTTTACAACGGGATCGGCGATTACCAAATTTTTAAGCTTATTCAGACCAATTTGAGGAGAGCGGCATTTCTTACATAAAATACGGTAAGTATTTATTATGTAAGAGAAAAAAGAAAATTATATATAAAAATAAACTTACATTAATTGATATTTTCTATGTTGCAGAAAAAAAATCTAATAAAGAGTGAAATTGTTTATTCTCGTATAATTTCGGAAACATGGATGTCAATTTTGTTTGCTTCAATTTTTTTGGCCGTTCTTTAAGAAGTTTTTCTTGTATTTTATACAAATGGAGAATTTCTATTTCGGAAATACAGTCTTGTTCTCTAAAGCAGATATTAATTATTCCGTCAAATTTATGCATTTTTCCAGTCACACCTTTTCTTATGCCTGTTGTTCATCCACGTCTTCCGAGCTTTTACTAGCGTTATCTGCGGTTCTATTTAGCACATCGTCAGAAGAGAGACTCCAATGTCTCCACGCCGTTGCTGTGCGACAGTGGAGCTTCTAGAAGTTTTCTTCAGAAAATAATCACCTCTGATAAATGAAAAACATGTCAAATATTATTTTTTTGCATTTTTACTTACAACCTTGAAGTTTTTAATTCATAAACAATTGCTATTTTTCTTCTACCATAACTGGAAAGTGTAAAAGAAAAAGGAAAGGTAAAAAATGGTTTTGATACCGGATTTTTGAAGTTGCCGGATTTCTGAATACCAGAGTTTTGAAGTCACACTGTATTTACAGAAAGTGCTATCTATAAGATTCCTGCAACGCGAACAAACAAATGCGAAACTTTCTGGAAAACATTGACTCAATCATTGTTAGACGTAAAGGCACAAAATGAGCAGGAACCCAGACTATGGAAGCGATTTGGAATCGAAATGAGTATTCCGTTTTTTCATCCATCCAATTACTTATCAAATTATAAACGATTTTATTCACGTGACACTAGGTTTTTCTCCCTTCTCTCGCTGGTTTTCCTCCTTTCGTCCAGAAATTCGGTTCCAAACGCTCCCTTTGACGCTATTTTCTTAAATATTTTACGTTTACCAAATAATGGAAAACGTCTTTCGACGGCATAGTTTCTGAATAACAACACCTGCCCATTTCCTGCGTTTCCGAACAAAAATAAATTTAAAAAAGTGTCATAAATGTACATCTTTGGATTTCTGAACAGACTTAACGCTGTTCTCAAATCCAAAAGGGCAGCTATATGACATAAGTTTTAATTTATTTTTGTTTGGAAATGAATGAAACTACACTCTTAAAACGAAAGAGCCAAAATAACTCAAGTTGAGCCGAAATCCACTCATCTCATGACTTGAAAGTCAGCTTCTCATAAAGAGTTGAAACAGCTCGAGTGAATGAGTTGTTTTTAAGCAACTCATGATTGAGTGATCTCTATTTTACTCATACTTGAGTGAAATCAACTCAATGAAGGTAAAATCCAGTAGCACTTGAGTGATTTGTAATCAACTCATACTTGAGTGAAATCAAGTCATTTAAGAATAAATCACGTAACACTTGAGTTATTTGTAACCAACTCATACTTGAGTGAAATCAACTCAATGAAGGTAAAATCCAGTAGCACTTGAGTGATTTGTAATCAACTCATACTTGAGTGAAATTAAGTCATTTAAGAATAAATCACGTAACACTTGAGTTATTTGTAACCAACTCATACCTGAGTGAAATTAAGTCATTTAAGAGTAAATCCCGTAACACTTGAGTTATTTGTAACCAACTCATACTTGAGTGAAATGAAGTCATTTAGGACTAAATCTGGTAGCACTTGAGATATTTGTAACCAAATCATATTTGAGTGTATGAGGTCATTTCAAATTTAATCCAGTAGTTCTTGAGCGATTTGTAACAATTCATATATAGATGAAAATAACTCATTTAAGAGTTCATCCAAAACCCCTTGAGTGATTTCTAATAAACTCATTCTTAAGAGAACTCGCTCAGTTTAACTCTCTTTAAAAAAAAAAAAAGAAAAAAACCCTTGAGCGATTTCTAATCAACTGATGTCAATCAAATCATGTTATTTAAAATGTTCAGTAATCCGAGATTTATTTTTATCAACGAAATTCAAAATAACTCTGAATTCTTGCTACATTTTCAAATTAAAATAAATAATTCTATACTCTAAAAATTATATTTTATAATTTATACCTCTGAACATTTCATTAGTAAAACTCACTATTTTCCAAAATGTTCTTTTTATCACTCGCTTTCTTTAAACTTTATTAGATCTCTAATCATATTAGAAATTGCTTCATGCCTTATGAATGAAAGCTTCTGCTGCATTATTACCCATCTGTAAACTTTATTGTAATCTCCATTATCCCTTATTTAATTTTGAATGAAAACTTTCAATATTAAAATATTAAAAAAAAAAAAAAAAACCCACCAGAAAACAATGAAAGTAAGTGAAATATTGATTTTAAAAGATAATAAAAAAAGGAATTATAAATTTTTAAATAAGGAGTTAAAGGCAATTTTTATGAAGTAATATTTAACCCCTTAAGAGGCGATTGAATCGTTATACAAAATTACATAGAACTTGTATGAATTTCCCATTACTATTCTCTCAAATCAGAATTTTTTTACGCTTTCAATTTTTAGCATAAGTATTTTCTTAGTTTAATTTTAAAAGTAATAGATTTATGAAGTATAAAAAAAATACTATCTCAAAATTGCAAATTTGAAAAGAATATTCAACATACAGTAAACTCAATTATCTGCTGGCAGAACAGTCTCATTTTGTGTTTTTTCTACGATATCACTTTGTGGCACAGTGTTGTTTAATCACTTCACCGGTTGTCCTGAGATAACTCTGAGGTAAAAGCACTGTTTCCCCATACTTGTCGCCGGTGAGGTGGTTAAGAGACAACAATCGGAATTAAAGAATAGGTGTTTGGATCCGTCAGCTTTTGATGATGGTAAATCAATGGTAATTTTCCTTTCTTTTGTGATTTCAAGTTTGCATTTAGATATTTTCCAATATAATTCATAGCTTGATATAATTGTAATTATTAAATAAATGACAATTAGTTTCTGATAAGATTCTACACTAGTTGCTCAAAAAGACCCAGATGATAATGTTAATCCTATGGGGAAGTTATTTTCAAATACATTGTTTGGATTTATATGTACACAGTAGACTCTCGATTTTACGAGCTCTGTAGGACTCGCATAATGTGTTCGTAAAATTTAAAGTCCATAAATGGGAGTAACATTAGTTCAATGGGATGCTGGCTGGGACCAGTATATCAGTTCACAAAAACAAATAGTTTATAAAATCGAGCACCTACTGTATATACTTTTTATTTTTCTTTGGCTGGGGATCTTTATGCAGGCTAATTTTTAGTTTTGCGATTTTGGTTAGTTTTTTTTTTATATTAAGATAATATCAATTTTAGAATTTGTTCCTAAAATGAAAGTATTTAAAATATATAACATAGATTAACATTATCACAGGGTCTTGTCACACAGCTTATGTGAGGCCTTAATAAGTAAAACTGAAAATATTTCAAAATGGATAAACACCAATGCATTATATACTTTGAATTAAATCAAAGGATAATTACAACACACTATTTCTTAAATTGACTTTGTTTAGCTTTATGTTAATTAGCATGGAGTGCTAAATTTAAATTTAATGCAGTTCATATATTTATGTATTATGCACCAAAGTAACTTTAGAATATTGAAAAATATGTTCGGGTTCACTCTGTCCTTTTACTGACTGATAGATATGAATGTGTGTATCTATGCAAATGTTAAGAATTTTATCAATTTTTCATGCACTATGTGTACTTACTTTCATTTGATTTGAATGATACTAAATACTATTGGAAGATACTAAAACTTATAACTAGAATTTTGGTCATGGAGCTTTTTATGTCAAAAGTAAGAGCCAAATGTGCAATTTGGAATATTGTGGGAAGAGAAAAAACAACAGCATCATTTACTAACAATTTTATTTAACAGAAATAGAAAAAAACTTAACAATCAATAATAATTCTTTCTAAAGAAAAAAACTTAACAACAATTCTTTCTAAAGAAAAAAACTTAACAATTCTTTCTAAAGAAAAAAACTTAACAACAATTCTTTCTAAAGAAAAAAAACTTAACAATAACAATTCTTTCTAAAGAAAAAAACTTAACAATAACAATTCTTTCTAAAGAAAAAACTTAACAATCAATAACAATCCTTTCTATCAACATATGAAGTGTCACTACAACGCTTTTAACCGGACCTTTATATGTCTTGTAAATATAATTTTCCAGAAAGGCAAAAAACAATGAACACTGTTTCTCATACTGAACGTCAAACACAAAATGGGCTTTGTGTAACTTGTCAATAGCTTTTATTCCGCAGCTTCCAACGTTTAAAATTTTCTTGTCCAGTACAAGAAAATAACTATTGTTCTCTGTTGATCCTTGGGACATAAGATATGGCTGTTGTATTCCACTCCTCGCAGTGGAATTTATTCCCTCCATGAGGTCACTATTCTCCTGTTAAAAAGAAAATACTGAAATTAAGTTAAACAGTAATAATTGTAATGGGAAGGAGTGATTATGAACCTTTTAAAATATTTTACTTTTTAGATTAAAATATATAAACAAACACACAATAAGTCTCCCCATACATAGCCTGAAAGAAAATAAAAAACTATACACTAAAACTTTCAGCTTTATATAAAGTTACACCAATGAAAATTCAGCCAATTATGAACAAAATTGAAAATGAATAAATTAAACCCTCTGTGCGATCACACTTGTTAAATCATGTTACTTCTGATATAATCTTAAAATAAATTACCATTTAAAAAAAAAAAATTAAAAAGGTCATAAGCAACATTATAAAATATTGTTGAAAATTCACCCTTGTTGCCATTTTCAAAATGTATACAAACGTATCTTTTTAAACAAGTTTAATATTTTTTGGGGTGGGTGGAGGATGAAACTACATTTAAAATTACATTAATTCTAAATATGAAATGTTTTACAGTAATGATGTTTAACCTTACCCCATAAAATCTTACTATGCAATCAGCCGGCAATTTTTTCCCAACTGCTTCTGTGAACTGGCAAAAAGAAAAAAATATGTGTGTATATATATATATATATATATATATAAACAAGCAATAATAAACTTTGAATGATATTTAGTAAGATTAGTTAACATACCAGTTTTTTACGTAATCCAGTCACCGGAAGCATATCTGACAGCATCAGACATGCAGAAAGGTTTTCTGGAAAAAAAAGGGGGTATAAAATTGAGATGAAAACATACATAACTATTAATACTATGTTATAATCACAGATTTAATATATAACCACAGTAGCATCCTAAGGAATATAATTAAGATTTCATAAACTATCAAATTTCTAACGAAAAAAATAGCGAAAAGATGTGCCAAAAACGTAATTTCTGTGCATATTTGAAAAAAAAATTTATTAAGTTTTATATATTTTTTTTTCAAAAAAATTTTGTTGCATTAAATTAACAGAATTATAAAATATTACCCAAATATTTAATTAACATGCTAAATACTTGTTTGTACACATAGATAAAATAAATTCAGTTCACATTACAGCACTGTTTAATTATCAGATTGTTGTAATGAGAACTTCAGTTCACTAAAATTAAATCAAAATGTTGCCTATATATAACTTTATGTAAGTGAAGCAATTCTAGAAATTACAACTAGAAATTTTACTTCGGCACCCTAGTGATCTATATTTGGTGTCATTTGACTTTGACCTACCATTAGTTCCTTAGGTATAAATAAGTAAAAAAAAAAAAATTATCCCCCCCCCCCCCCCTCAGTGTTCTTGATACTTTTTCATTTACATTAATAAAAACTTTCTAATAACATCTAACCAAAAAAAATCCCTGGCTGTTCCAGGTTTGACATGACTTTAGTCTTCATTTTAGTTTATATACATGTACAGAGATATACTACCTATAGTATAAAAAATTACAATCATGAATAGTGGAAATTCTTGTATTCCGATACAATCAATTTATAATAATTACCATCTGATACATGCTTGTATCTTTCGTATATATCCAGCCTTTTTTCTATGCAATACTTCAGAATTCGTGGCGTATAAAATGATGGGAATTTTCCCAACAATGTACCACAATTCGGAAACATCCGGGAAAACTCCGCATCAATCTACAATAAATAGAATAAATTAAAATATCATTCAATATTAAAAATAAAACACTAAAAAGGAATTAAAATGTATCAAGTAAATAAACAAATCAGAAAAGAGAGCAATGCATTAAACTTTTTCACTTAAGTAGAAGAAAATTACTCACAAGGTCTCCATCGAATTCCATAAATTTTGGATATAAGTTTAATACTTCTGTTATGGATGGAGCCATTTCTGAAATAAATTTTCTTCGAGTTTTAAAGGTCACTGCCATAGTTTCGAAAATTTCAGCCCTATGTGTCTCAGTTGGCATCTCATATTTTAACCAGGTAATCTGAAGAGGGAGAAATATATATAAACAATAAGTAGTAAAGAATCCACATTTACAAACACTTTTAATAAAAATAGAGAACTGTTCCTCAGTACTCCAATGGATGTGCCACACAAGTGTAACAGTCAAATGCATGAATGTGAGAGATGCATATCTAATTTAATACAGTATAACTTCGAAAATCCTGTATCAGGACCAAGACTAGATTTATGAAAATTCTGGATTTCGTAAAGATAATCGAAACTTTCAATATTCTCAATAGTATCTTTAGTCATAATTTAATAACAAAGTAATAATTATGTAAGAAAATTTAAAGAAAAAATACTGAAAGGCCTACTTTCATTGAAATTTGTTAAATTTCTTTCAGTAAACAGTGAATTTTGAAAATTCAATTGCTTCATTTCTTTTTAAACTATTTTTATCAAAAATGTTTTTTTGTATTATTAAATACATGTTAGGAATACAGCAGACTATCAAATCCACACAGCTTGGGACCAGAGGATGTGCAGATTTCTGATCATTGCTTGGTTCCCATTTTTTTAAAGTCATTTGAATATAATAATCCATTCGAAATTATAATGAATGCCTGCAATATCGTAAAATATTAAAGTAATTAAGTAAAAGTAATAAAGTAAAATGATAAAAAGAATTTTAAAGATGATTAAATTATTGAAAGTAAAGGTCAAGTAAATAATGTATAATTAAGTATGCATAATAAAGATGGCACACATTTTCCTTGAATTATTCAATGAAACTTTCTTCATAAAGGCACCCTATTAATTAACATGAAAATCATAAAGTAAGGAAGTTTTATTTCAGGTTTAGCCAGTCTTAACCAAAAGAAGCTTGATTAATACAAAAGTATATTTGGTAAAAAGATTGTGATTACCAGTGATGTCAGCAATATCTTGATTTCCTTCAGAAATTTAGATATTTCCTTCATGAGAAACTACTGATTTCAGTCCTATCAAGAATTACACATTAAAATACAAATGGAATAATCTAATTTTGCTCCTACATCTGAACTGAAAGTTTCATTGTTTACATCTGTGATGATGTGCAGATTTTAGGGTTGCAGATTTGAAAGTCTACTGTATCTATTTCAGAAATACAGACTTGTTTTCTAAATTGCACAATGTTGACAAAATTATATTTTCTATGCTATTTCTATACTTCCAAAATTACTCTAAATTAAAAAATACCTATTATTAAAAAGAAAAAACTAAATCTAACACATGTCATGGATTTATATCTAATCTCGGAAAGAGATGTATGTTATTGGACAAATGTATTTGATAG
Source organism: Maratus speciosus (assembly GCA_963932465.1). Classification (NCBI taxonomy): domain Eukaryota; kingdom Metazoa; phylum Arthropoda; class Arachnida; order Araneae; family Salticidae; genus Maratus; species Maratus speciosus. The sequence goes on from OZ010797.1 coordinate 5,548,475, forward strand.
ATTGCACTAAATAAATGAACTGAAACTGGATAGCACTGCATTCTAGACACATAGGAAAAATAGATACTATGAAGTTTACTAAACCTTTTTTCACATATGTATCTGTAAGGTCACACTGGCCCAATACAGTGTTAATTATCACTGGTCTGGTTACTAAACACACACACACAAATTCCATGACAAAATAAAAATTTAAATATATTTAAGATCAATATGTAAATTTATACCTTGTTTTCCATTTCCAGCTGATTATACTCCTCTTCTTCCTCCTCCTCAGTATTATCATTCACCTCGTTTAGAGTTCTCTTTCTTTGTTTGTACTTTTTTTTTGATGGTGTTAAACTTAATCTCATAGTTTTGAATCTCCATTCAATCATTCCAGCTCGAGAGATGGGATCAAAGTATTGTTCCTAAAATGTGCAAAAACAATGTTTTCAATTTAAAATGTTTAAATGATTTTTAACTTAAAATTTCAACACAGACATAATGATGAGTTCATACACAAGTCCATGAAGCATACAAAAAAGCATATTCCTTTCACTCCAATTTACAGAAGCAATAAATTGGAGGGATGGGACTGTTGCATAAATATATATATATATATATATATATATACAGTTTAGTAAGTTATCTGGAATGTTTGGGTTCACATGTTTTCAGATAACTAGATACTCATTAACATGCATTAAGCTATGCCTTCGTTGCAATTAAAATTTATTACAATAATCAGATTAAGGCTTCTTAGAGTTAGTTTTTCGTCAATAAAAAAAAAAATAAAAATAAAAAATAAACCAAAGACAACAATTAATGCCATGTTTAAAAATAAATAATTAAAATAGTTTTTACCTTAGTTATATGTTTAAGTGTTTTATGTATTTAAGAATTAACAGTTTAAATTTGCTCAAAAACGAATTTAAATGTAAACAAAGATTAAATGGACAAGACCTGTAATCTGCAAAAGGCATCTAATCTGCACAACACTTTGAACCAAGGTGTGCAGATTAGTGGTCTACTGTATATATAAAAATTTCAGCATGTAAAAAAACCTTTACTTTAAAATGCAGCTCCAGTTACTGAAAGTAAGTATTCTTCAATTCAGTTATTCTATCACAAAAAGTGATTGCACCATTATGCAAATTGGTAAAATACTGAAGAATATTTGGATGTCATTCTTGTTTTTAAATCAGAAGAGATTGAAAATGCTTAAGTTTCAGATTTTGGAATAATCAGTACTTTTTTCAGTTCAAAAAGCGCATATAATTTTAAAATTAAAATAATCACAAAAGTGCATAAAGGAACAATCACTTTTTGCCAGTGAATAACATTGCAGGGAATATCTGCTCACAGTAATTAAAGTTGTCCTTTAAAGAACATAAATAAGAAATTAAACTTAGATGACATACATATCCTTCACAATCTTCTCTTGTGCCCTTGAGCTGAGGCAACTGAATCACAATGCCTTTGGCAATATTAAGCTTTTGCTGATATGTAGGATACCTTAATGGATAAAAATATAATCAAATACAATATTTACAATACAACTAGAACAATAAGCTGCACAATATTACTTGAAATTGATACACAACAGTTATAAAAAAACAAAAGCATAACATACAGTGTTCCCAGATCTCTAGCTGCTGTGCTAACCACTAGTCTTATAATCTCTCTCACTTCTTTCTGTGATATAATTTTGCTATCACTTTTCAATTTTTCGAGAATTTTTCTCCCCCGGTCAGACGATTGTATGGCTTCAAGCACAGGAACACTCTAAAAAGTAATTATTAAACAGCACTTTAGAAATTTTAATAAATTACAATACAATTAAATAGTGTAAAAAAAAACATTTACTATAACTTTTAATACAGGGTTTGAAATTCAATTTTTCCTAGGAGGGGAGTCTCCCTCCGAACATTTATAAATGGAAGAGTTACGCTGTTTGGGAGGGGGAAAAAAAATATTTTAATATATAGAGTATAAAAAATAGAGTATTTTAACCTACAAGCCAACTGATGTCTTAAGGAGAACAAAAAAACGTTTATACTTACACCAGGTTTTGAATACTTTAAAGAAGCTGAAAATAGGACTGCATCTGGGCTATAAATAGCGGAAGTTGGAGTGTTGGTGCTGAGGGGTTGGAGTTGAGGTGTAGATCCATCATAAATAATGTTATATGTCTCTGGTGAAGAGACTTCGGGTACCTATTTAAAAAAATATATTCAGAATAAACTACATAACAGAGATTGATTAATGCATAGTAAAACTTTATGTTGACCCCGAAAGTAAAATACTTTGCAATGTTCTGCAACGAACTTCAGCTGATTAAGAATGTTCTTTGGGAATACCAAAGAGACACACAGGGGGATTTTCATATATATGAAAGTGCAATTGCATCTTTTATAGAAATACAAAAGATATTTTGTAAAACACTGGCATACACGCACAAAAGAATCTACTGCCGAATTTTGAGATTTTCCCTTAAATCGAATGATGAATGCTTTTTTTCTGGCAATCGACTGATTATTTTTTCAATATTTCAGATCCTCTCTGTCAACTGGCATTTTTTTTTTCTCTGACACAACCGTTGAATTTTGCAACTTTTTCCCCCAAGGTTTGAGAATTTAGAGATATTTTCTGCAATTCACAGAAGAATTAAGTTTTTTTTAAACTACAGCCAATATGTGAATTTTGCTTTTTTTTTTCTTCAACCGATTGGTAAAAATCTTAGTTTTTCACATGAGTACGCGACTGATCCACAAATTTAGTGTTTTTTAATGACAACTGATTGGCAAATGTTCCAGCTTTTTCTTGCGATAGATTAGAAAAAAAGCATGACCTTTTCCACAACGGATCGAATAATTCACTGATTTTTCTGACAATCTTTTGATTTTACACATGATTGATAGGCAAATTTCATTATATTTTCTTTTTACTGATTGGCAGTTTTTTTCTTTTTCTTGTGGCTGATTGGATTGATGAATTTCCGATTTTTTCCAGCAATCTACTAAAAGATTTTGCAATTTTTTAGCCACAAATGATGGTCGAATTTTAATAATATTTACTTTCTACCGATTGGCAAATGGTCTCTTTTTTGCGACTAATTGAAAAAAGTTATGTATTTTCCCCCAGGCTGATCGATGAATCTAATTTTTTTCCCTCACGAACAAATGGGGAATTGTGAAATTTTCCTAGCACCGATAAGCAAATTTTGCATATTTTTTTGCTACTGATAAACAAATTATATGAAATTTTTTTCCTTTGATTAGTAAACTTGCTTTTTTCTGTGGCCGATCGACTAATTATGCATTTCACCGACAACTGACTGGTGAACTTCGCAATATTTTTTATTCTGTTGGCCCTTTTTTGCAACCAATTTCTTTGACGCTTTTTTACAATCAATTTGCAATTTTTTTTTTTTTTTTAATGACTAATTGACGGATTTCTGCTTTTTTTCCTGACAATCCACTGACAAATTGCACTTTACCTGTGACCGATTTTAAAATTGTGATATTTTTCTTACTAATAGGCAAATTTTTGCAGCTTTTTCTTGAGACCAAATGGAGAAAATAGTTTTTTTCAAAACCTAATTTCTTCAAAACAAAGTTTTCATGTATTCAACAATATTACACAGTGCTACCCCCCCCCCCTTCCCCACATGGCAGTGTATATTTGATTTTTTTTTGGGGGGGGGGGGGAGGATCGAAATAAATTTCTTATGACCATTTTGAAGTGGAACATTAATTACAACAAATCTGTACATGCTATAGAATGAGAAAAAAAAAAATCAACAACAATAAATCAGTATGTATGTGTATACATATATTTTAATTAGTTTTAAAAAAAAGCTGATGTTTTACCGAGTCAAGTCTCACTACAATAAGTAACAGTTACAAATAAAAGAGATACTTACAACACTATATGTAAGAGGTGCTTCACAAACTTTTTGATTTTCAGTCTCAATTAGACACAGCAGCTTCTTTCTATCTCCAAGCTTTATGCCAATTTCTTTCAAATCATCATTATTGACAGAAAGAAATGACTTTCCATCAACATTTTGGTCTTCCAGATGCAACAAATAATATTAACATTAACAATTTTAAACTTATCAATAAAAATATCTATAGAATATTAACATTACTACATGCATTATTACTACAAAAATATTTACTATATTATATATAACATGAAAAGCAAAAAAATTTGCCTTAACACAAAATCATGTATATTTGGTTATATATTTTTATATAATATAACACAGTATTCAGAATTTCTACAAAACAATTTCCGTTTATTTCACGACCCTTTAACGGAAATCTCACATTTTTATGCAATTTGTTGTCGAAATTCTTGTTTTTTGCAGAAAAAAAAATGCCTGAAAGTTGGACAATTTTTTTTTTTTTTTTGCATGTATTTATCTTAATTCTAAACATCAATTTTGATCCCTATAAACACAGTAAATTATGGAAAACAAAAGAAATGATTAACTAAAAACATTTCCACAAAATGCACACAAAGAAAAAGTGTTACCACAGGATGCAGGAAATGAAGAAAAACTATTAATGAAGGGATGCTCAAAGATATAAAAATACAGAAATAACAATACTTTCAGATGTCGAGTGCAAAAGTTCTTGCAGCAAAATGTTTCCACAGGTTGCAGACAATGCAGAAAACAGATTACTGATGCAAGGATGCTCGGAGATGGACATAAAAATACAGAAATGGTAACTTCTCAGATGTAAGTGCAAAAGTTCTTGCAGCAAAATGTTTCCACAGGATGCAGACAATGAAGAAAACATTGATGCAGGGATGCTCGAAGATAATATACAAAAATTCTAATAACTTTTCAGAAGTAGGTGCACAAGTTCTTGCAGCAAAATGTTTCCACATGATGCAGACAATGAAGAAAAATTGATGCAGGGATGCTCGAAGATATAAATACAGAAATGGTAATACTTTCCAATGTCAAGTGCAAAAGTTCTTGCAGCAAAATGTTTCCGCAGGATGCAGACAATGAAGAAAACAGATTATTGAAGCAGGGATGCTCGGAGATGTATATAAAAACACAGAAATAACTTTTCAGATGTAAGTGCAAAAGATCTTGCAGCAAAATGTTTCCACAGGATGTAGACAATGAAGAAAAACTATTGATGCAGGGATGCTCGAAGTTAATATACAAAAATGCTAATAGCTTTTCAGATGTAAGTGCGAAAGTTCTTGCAGCAAAATGTTTCCACAGGATGCAGACAATGAAGAAAACAGATTATTGCAGCAGGGATGCTGGGAGTTTGATATATAAATACAGAAATAAATTTTCAGATGTAAGTGCAAAAGTTCTTGCGGCAAAATATTTCCACAGGATGTAGACAATGAAGAAAACATTGATGCAGGGATGCTCGAAGTTAATATACAAAAATGCTAATAACTTTTCAGATGTAGGTGCAAAAGTTCTTGCAGCAAAATATTTCCGCAGGATGCAGACAATGAAGAAAACAGATTATTGATGCAGGGATGCTCGGAGATGTATATAAAAACACAGAAATAACTTTTCAGATGTAAGTGCAAAAGTTCTTGCAGCAAAATGTTTCCACAGGATGTAGACAATGAAGAAAAACTATTGATGCAGGGATGCTCGAAGATATAAAAATACAGAAATTATAATACTTTCCGATGTTAAGTGCAAAAGTTCTTGCAGCAAAATGTTTCCGCAGGATGCAGACAATGAAGAAAACAGATTATTGAAGCAGGGGTGCTCGGAGATGTATATAAAAACACAAAAATAACTTTTCAGATGTAAGTGCAAAAGTTCTTGCAACAAAATGTTTTCACAGGATGTAGACAATGAAGAAAAACTATTGATGCAGGGATCCTCCAATATAATGTTCACAAATGCTAATAACTTTTCAGATGTAGGTGCAAAAGTTCTTCCAGCAAAATGTTTCCGCAGGACGCAGACAACGAAGAAAACAGCTTATTGAAGCAGGGATGCTCAGAGTTCGATATATAAATACAGAAATAACAGAAATTTCAGATGTAAGTGCAAAAGTTCTTGCAGCAAAATGTTTCCACAGGAGGCAGACAATGAAGAAAACATTGATGCAGGGATGCTCGAAGTTAATATACACAAATGCTAATAGCTTTTCAGATGTAAGTGCAAAAGTTCTTGCAACAAAATGTTTCCACAGGATGCAGACAATGAAGAAAACAGATTATTGCAGCAGGGATGCTCGGAGTTTGATATATAAATACAGAAATAAATTTTCAGATGTAAGTGCAAAAGTTCTTGCGGCAAAATATTTCCACAGGATGTAGACAATGAAGAAAAACTTGATGCAGGGATGCTCCAAGATATAAATACAGAAATGGTAATACTTTCCAATGTCGAGTGCAAAAGTTCTTGCAGCAAAATGTTTCCGCAGGATGCAGACAATGAAGAAAACAGATTATTGAAGCAGGGATGCTCAGAGATGTATATAAAAACACAGAAATAACTTTTCAGATGTAAGTGCAAAAGTTCTTGCAGCAAAATGTTTCCGCAGGATGCAGACAACGAAGAAAACAGCTTATTGAAGCAGGGATGCTCAGAGTTCGATATATAAATACAGAAATTTCAGATGTAAGTGCAAAAGTTCTTGCAGCAAAATGTTTCCACAGGATGCAGACAATGAAGAAAACATTGATGCAGGGATGCTCGAAGTTAATATACACAAATGCTAATAGCTTTTCAGATGTAAGTGCAAAAGTTCTTGCAACAAAATGTTTCCACAGGATGCAGACAATGAAGAAAACAGATTATTGCAGCAGGGATGCTCGGAGTTTGATATATAAATACAGAAATAAATTTTCAGATGTAAGTGCAAAAGTTCTTGCGGCAAAATATTTCCACAGGATGTAGACAATGAAGAAAAACTTGATGCAGGGATGCTCCAAGATATAAATACAGAAATGGTAATACTTTCCAATGTTGAGTGCAAAAGTTCTTGCAGCAAAATGTTTCCGCAGGATGCAGACAATGAAGAAAACAGATTATTGAAGCAGGGATGCTCAGAGATGTATATAAAAACACAGAAATAACTTTTCAGATGTAAGTGCAAAAGTTCTTGCAGCAAAATGTTTCCACAGGATGTAGACAATGAAGAAAAACTATTGATGCAGGGATGCTCGAAGATATAAAAATACAGAAATTATAATACTTTCCGATGTTAAGTGCAAAAGTTCTTGCAGCAAAATGTTTCCGCAGGATGCAGACAATGAAGAAAACAGATTATTGAAGCAGGGATGCTCAGAGATGTATATAAAAACACAGAAATAACTTTTCAGATGTAAGTGCAAAAGTTCTTGCAGCAAAATGTTTCCACAGGATGTAGACAATGAAGAAAAACTTGATGCAGGGATGCTCCAAGATATAAAAATGATAATTCCCGATGTCAAGCGCAAAAGTTCTTGCAGCAAAATGTTCCTGAAGGATGCAGACAATGAAGAAAACAGATTATTGATGCAGGGATGCTCAGATATGGATATAAAAATACAGAAATATCTTCTCAGATGTAAGTGCAAAAGTTCTTGCAGCAAAATGTTTCCGCAGGATGCAGACAATGAAGAAAACAGATTATTGATGCAGGGATGCTCGGAGATTAATATAAAAACACAAATATTATAACTTTTCAGATGTAAGTGCAAAAGTTCTTGCAGCAAAACGTTTCCACAGGATGCAGACAATGAAGAAAAATTGATGCAGGGATGCTCGAAGATATAAATACAGAAATGGTAATACTTTCCAATGTCGAGTGCAAAAGTTCTTGCAGCAAAATGTTTCCACAGGATGCAGACAATGAAGAAAACATTGATGCAGGGATGCTCGAAGTTAATATACAAAAATGCTAATAGCTTTTCAGATGTAAGTGCGAAAGTTCTTGCAGCAAAATGTTTCCACAGGATGCAGACAATGAAGAAAACAGATTATTGCAGCAGGGATGCTCAGAGTTCGATATATAAATACAGAAATAACTTTTCAGATGTAAGTGCAAAAGTTCTTGCAGCAAAATATTTCCGCAGGATGCAGACAATGAAGAAAACAGATTATTGATGCAGGGATGCTCGGAGTTTGATATATAAATACAGAAATAAATTTTCAGATGTAAGTGCAAAAGTTCTTGCGGCAAAATATTTCCACAGGATGTAGACAATGAAGAAAAACTTGATGCAGGGATGCTCCAAGATATAAATACAGAAATGGTAATACTTTCCAATGTCGAGTGCAAAAGTTCTTGCAGCAAAATGTTTCCGCAGGATGCAGACAATGAAGAAAACAGATTATTGAAGCAGGGATGCTCCGAGATGTATATAAAAACACAGAAATAACTTTTCATATGTAAGTGCAAAAGTTCTTGCAGCAAAATGTTTCCACAGGATGTAGACAATGAAGAAAAACTATTGATGCAGGGATGCTCGAAGATATAAAAATACAGAAATTATAATACTTTCCGATGTTAAGTGCAAAAGTTCTTGCAGCAAAATGTTTCCGCAGGATGCAGACAATGAAGAAAACAGATTATTGAAGCAGGGATGCTCAGAGATGTATATGTCGTAGGCTAATTGAAAAATCCGGCTCTTTGCAAACAGCCTAGGCTCTTTGCAAAGAGCCGGGCTAATTGGAGAATCCATCTCCCTTTTTCCAATTAGCCTGATATTTTTCAGGCTTATTGCAAAGAGCCTAGAAAGCGTTAGGCTAATTGAAAAATGACCACTTATTATCCCATCAGGATGATATTTTTAGCTCACAGGCTATCAAAGCCTGAGAGCTTATGTGCCCGCCGATTCTGTATGTACGTGTGTACCTACGTACGTATGTACGTAACGCGATAACTCTTGATAGAAATATCCGATTTGCTTCAATTTTTTTTTTCTAGGCTCATTCTGATAAGGTGCTTCCCTGATTAGTTTTTGGGGTTCATTGGTTAAGGCTAAATGGGGAAAGGGGGGGGGCTAGACCCCCCCCTTAATTTATATAAATGGGTTTTTCATGCAGAAATATCCGATTTGCTCCAAATTTGGTATACCGGTGTATTGTGTTAAGGAGCTTCCCTGATTACATTTGGAAGCTCATTATTTAAGTATAAAGGGGGGAAAGGGGGGCTACCCTTTTAATTTAGATAAATCGGTTTTTCATGATGAATTATTCGATTTGCTCCAAATTTGGTATACCGGTTTATTAAGTTAACTAGCTGCCTTGATTAGATTTGGAGGTTCATTAGTTACATATAAAGGGAGGAAAGGGGGCTATCCCCCCGTAATTTAGATAAATGGGTTTTTCATGCAGAAATATGCGATTTGCAATAAATTTGATATACCGGTTAATTATGTTAAGCAGCTTCCCTGATTACATTTGGAAGATCATTATTATGTACAAAGAGGGGAAAGGGGGGCAATTGCCCCTCCCCTTAATTTAGATAAATGCGTTTTTCATGTAGAATTATTCGATTAGCTCAAATTTGGTATACTGGTTTATTATGTTAAGGAGATGGCTTGATTAGATTTGGAGGTTCAAAGGGATAAAGGGAGGAAGGGGGGGGGGCTAGCCCACCCCCTTAATTTAGATAAATGGGTTTTTAATGAAAAATTATTCGATTTGCTCCAAATTTGGTTTACCGGATTATTATGTTAAGGAGTTTCCCTGATTAGATTTGGAAGTTCATTAGTTAAGTATAAAGAGAGGAAAGGGGGGGGTTAGACTCCCCCCCCCCTTAATTTAGATATATGGGTTTTTCATGCAGAGTTATTCGATTTGCTCCAGATTTCGTATACCGGTTTATTATGTTAAGGAGCTTCCCTGATTAGACTTGGAGGTTCATTAGTTAAGTATAAAGGGAGGAAAGAGGGACTAGACCCCACCCCCCACACCCCCCTTAATTTAGATAAATGGGTTTTTCATGCAGAATTATTCAATCTGCTCCAAATTTCGTATACGAGTTTATTATGTTAAGGAGCTTCCCCGATTAGATTTGGAGGTTCATTATTTAAGTATAAAGGGAGGAAAGGGGGCTAGACACCTCCCCCCTTAATTTAGATAAATGGGTTTTTCATGCAGAGTTATTCGATTTGCTCCAAATTTCGTATACCGGTTTATTATGTTAAGGAGCTGCCTTGATTAGATTTGGAGATTTATTGGTTAAGTATAAAGGAGGGACAGGGGCTAGTGTCCCTTAATTTAGATAAATGAGTTTTTCATACAGAATTATTCGATTTGCTTCAAATTTGATATACCAGTTTATTACGATATGGCTTCCTTCATTTGATTTGGAGGTTCATTGGTTAAGTATGAAAAGGGGAAAGGGGGGCAATTGCCCTCCGCTTAATTTAGAGAAATGGGTTTTCATGCAGAATTATCTATTTTATTTTAATTTTTTTTCAACCGGATCCGAACTTGAAGGTTCCATTTGAAGTCAACCCGAAAACCGACCATAACCAGGTTTCGGTTTCAGTTCAATTAGAACTTTCAGGTTCGGATCGGGTTGCCGGTGGACGGAGATTATTTTGTCTTGCTTACATCGGGTTATAGTTCTTTGGAATATTTTTGTCGGTTAAGATTTGGTTCGGGACGGGTTTCAGGCTGACTTCGAATGGAATTTTTAGGTTCTGGTAGCGTTGCGTGTCCACGGAAACTAATTTGCCTTGTTCGGATCCGGTTATGGAACTTCAGAATATTTTTGTCGGTTATCAGATTTGGTTCGGCATTTCTGGTTTTTTCAAATGGAACTCTCAGGTTCGGGTCGGGTTGCATGTAGACTGAAATTATTTTGTCTCGCTCGGATCGGGGTACGGTCTGTTGTAAATTATTTTTCGGGTTTGGGTAGGGTTATGCGTTAATAAACCTAATAAAAAGAAAATCGCCCAGTTAAACTGATGGCATTGGGCTCACAGGCTATTCACACTAATTGTGTATTATACTCTTCTTTCAAAGAATAATGCCCCTCGGAAAATAAATGAAGGGATTAGTCCCCGTTGCCCTCCTTTCTTCTTAACCAAAGAACCTCCAAATCTAATCAGGGAAGCTACTTAACATAATAAACTGGTATACTAAATTTGAAGCAAATCGCATATTTCTGCATGAAAAACCCATTTATCTAAATTGCGGGGGGAGGATAGCCCCCCCCTTTTCCTCCCTTTATATGTAACTAATGAACCTCCAAATCTAATCAAGGCAGCTCCTTAACTTAATAAACCGGTATACCAAATTTGGAGCAAATCGAATAATTCATCATGAAAAACCGATTTATCTAAATTAAGGGGGGTAGCCCCCTTTATACTTAAATAATGAGCTTCCAAATCTAATCAGAGAAGCTCCTTAACACAATAAACCGGTATACCAAATTTGGAGCAAATCGAATATTTCTGCATGTTTATTATATGCATATTTCTGCAAATATTTACCCATTTATATAAATTAAGGGGGAGGGATAGCCTCCCTTTCCCCCCTTTATCCTTAACCAATGAACCCCAAAAACTAATCAGGGAAGCACCTTATCAGAATGAACCTAGAAAATTTTTTTTTGAAGCAAATCGGATATATCTATCAAGAGTTATCGCGTTACGTACATACGTACGTACGTACGTACTCACGTACATACAGAATCGGCGGGCACATAAGCTCTCAGGCTGTGATAGCCTGTGAGCTAAAAATATCACCATGATTGGATAATAAGTGATCCTTTTTCAATTAGCCTAACGCTTTCTAGGATCTTTGCAATAAGCCTGAAAAATATCAGGCTAATTGGAAAAAGGGAGATGGATCTCCAATTAGCCCGGGTCTTTGCAAAGAGCCTAGGCTGTTTGCAAAGAGTCGGATTTCTCAATTAGCCTACGACATATATAAAAACACAGAAATAACTTTTCAGATGTAAGTGCAAAAGTTCTTGCAGCAAAATGTTTCCACAGGATGTAGACAATGAAGAAAAACTTGATGCAGGGATGCTCCAAGATATAAAAATGATAATTCCCGATGTCAAGCGCAAAAGTTCTTGCAGCAAAATGTTCCTGCAGGATGCAGACAATGAAGAAAACAGATTATTGATGCAGGGATGCTCAGATATGGATATAAAAATACAGAAATATCTTCTCAGATGTAAGTGCAAAAGTTCTTGCAGCAAAATGTTTCCGCAGGATGCAGACAATGAAGAAAACATTGATGCAGGGATGCTCGAAGTTAATATACAAAAATGCTAATAGCTTTTCAGATGTAAGTGCGAAAGTTCTTGCAGCAAAATGTTTCCACAGGATGCAGACAATGAAGAAAACAGATTATTGCAGCAGGGATGCTCAGAGTTCGATATATAAATACAGAAATAACTTTTCAGATGTAAGTGCAAAAGTTCTTGCAGCAAAATATTTCCGCAGGATGCAGACAATGAAGAAAACAGATTATTGATGCAGGGATGCTCGGAGTTTGATATATAAATACAGAAATAAATTTTCAGATGTAAGTGCAAAAGTTCTTGCGGCAAAATATTTCCACAGGATGTAGACAATGAAGAAAAACTTGATGCAGGGATGCTCCAAGATATAAATACAGAAATGGTAATACTTTCCAATGTCGAGTGCAAAAGTTCTTGCAGCAAAATGTTTCCACAGGATGTAGACAATGAAGAAAAACTTGATGCAGGGATGCTCCAAGATATAAAAATGATAATTCCCGATGTCAAGCGCAAAAGTTCTTGCAGCAAAATGTTCCTGCAGGATGCAGACAATGAAGAAAACAGATTATTGATGCAGGGATGCTCAGATATGGATATAAAAATACAGAAATATCTTCTCAGATGTAAGTGCAAAAGTTCTTGCAGCAAAATGTTTCCGCAGGATGCAGACAATGAAGAAAACAGATTATTGATGCAGGGATGCTCGGAGATTAATATAAAAACACAAATATTATAACTTTTCAGATGTAAGTGCAAAAGTTCTTGCAGCAAAATGTTTCCACAGGATGCAGACAATGAAGAAAAATTGATGCAGGGATGCTCGAAGATATAAATACAGAAATGGTAATACTTTCCAATGTCGAGTGCAAAAGTTCTTGCAGCAAAATGTTTCCACAGGATGCAGACAATGAAGAAAACATTGATGCAGGGATGCTCGAAGTTAATATACAAAAATGCTAATAGCTTTTCAGATGTAAGTGCGAAAGTTCTTGCAGCAAAATGTTTCCACAGGATGCAGACAATGAAGAAAACAGATTATTGCAGCAGGGATGCTCAGAGTTCGATATATAAATACAGAAATAACTTTTCAGATGTAAGTGCAAAAGTTCTTGCAGCAAAATATTTCCGCAGGATGCAGACAATGAAGAAAACAGATTATTGATGCAGGGATGCTCGGAGTTTGATATATAAATACAGAAATAAATTTTCAGATGTAAGTGCAAAAGTTCTTGCGGCAAAATATTTCCACAGGATGTAGACAATGAAGAAAAACTTGATGCAGGGATGCTCCAAGATATAAATACAGAAATGGTAATACTTTCCAATGTCGAGTGCAAAAGTTCTTGCAGCAAAATGTTTCCGCAGGATGCAGACAATGAAGAAAACAGATTATTGAAGCAGGGATGCTCCGAGATGTATATAAAAACACAGAAATAACTTTTCAGATGTAAGTGCAAAAGTTCTTGCAGCAAAATGTTTCCACGGGATGTAGACAATGAAGAAAAACTATTGATGCAGGGATGCTCGAAGATATAAAAATACAGAAATTATAATACTTTCCGATGTTAAGTGCAAAAGTTCTTGCAGCAAAATGTTTCCGCAGGATGCAGACAATGAAGAAAACAGATTATTGAAGCAGGGATGCTCAGAGATGTATATAAAAACACAGAAATAACTTTTCAGATGTAAGTGCAAAAGTTCTTGCAGCAAAATGTTTCCACAGGATGTAGACAATGAAGAAAAACTTGATGCAGGGATGCTCCAAGATATAAAAATGATAATTCCCGATGTCAAGCGCAAAAGTTCTTGCAGCAAAATGTTCCTGCAGGATGCAGACAATGAATAAAACAGATTATTGATGCAGGGATGCTCAGATATGGATATAAAAATACAGAAATATCTTCTCAGATGTAAGTGCAAAAGTTCTTGCAGCAAAATGTTTCCACAGGATGCAGACAATGAAAACAGATTATTGATGCAGGGATGCTTGAAGATAAATATTTATATAAATGGTTTTAAAAATGAAAACTTTTCATATGCAAAAGTTCTTGCAACAAAATGTTTCCACAGGATGCAGACAATGAAGAAAAACTATTGATATAGGTTCTTGCAACCAAACATCCTCGCATAGTGCAGATTAATATTTTGGTGCATCTGTAATGGAATCTTGCATTACGCTACAATGTTCCTCAAAGAAATATACTTATCTTGAGATCCAAAGGGTGTCCAAGCACTATAGGTATGAAAGTCAGGTAATATATCAGGAGAAATCAGTTTCTGTTCGCTTTCTGTGGGCCGTCTTATACAAAAAGCATTTAAAAAAGGATGCAAATGAGCAGTTTTCCATATATTTACAAAAAACTTGAAATCTGAAGACAGTTTAACAATTTCAATGATTTCGCAAAATACAGGAAACGTATCTCTATCAGTAGAATTTTTCTCCAAAATCATAAAAATACCGTTTCTGTACTCACCCCCATTTATGCTCAATGTTTTCACAACTGCAACTTCCTGCTCATCATCATAGCCTAATGATTTCAGTTGATTATAGCTTTTGCATGAAGCTACCCAACAACTTTGAATAGAGGTCATCTTAATAGCATTAGACAAGGGGTCATTGAAACTCCAAGTACTGCAGTGACTTAGCTGATGAGAAACTGCTAATGACTTAGTTATATTTTTGAAGTTGCAGTTGATGGAGGCTTTAGTCTTAAAATAATTGTGTTTTGCTTCATAACGAAAGCACCACATTTTTACCAGTGGACCAAACTGAATTAAACAATCTGGATAATGAATTAGGTGATGGTGTTTATTAATGAAATTTGTATTCGGGAATAGACTTTTAAATTCTTCATGATGCTCCAAAATGAGAGACTCTAAATATGCAGCAAGTCCTGTTGTCACAACTGGTGCAAAAACGATTTGCATTATTCTGGACAACAGTTGTAACAGGTTGACATATTTATTGGAAAATGGCACTAAATCATAAAGAATAAATGGCAAAATTCTCATCAGACACCATACTTGAGCTGCCTTCTGTTTAATCGTATGGTCTTTAACATTACTTAACATGTGTCTTGTGAAATTGGAAGATGGCTTATTCTTAATGTCTGAAAAACCATAATTGAAACTGTGTATTCGCCTGTTCAAGACTTCAATATTTAGATTATCTATTATGTCTACAAACATTAAGTGATTTAGGACCAACTTTATTTCCATCATACAAATGCCTTCCAGAATGTCATGCATTCCATCAAAGCAATAATTATCTGTACAATGGAAATACAGAGACCCATGTAATGCAGAGTTTTCTCTTACACCTGATCTTTTTGAAGCCTCTGCATTTATCAGGCTTTCTTGAACATGTTGTTCATGCAGGGGTTTATTTCTTTTTCTAAACTCTCCCACTCTATACTCCTCTTGCATCTGCTCTCTGCTAATTAAACACAACCTACAAAAATATTTGGCTGATGGACTGAGAAGGCCAAATAATGCATGTGCAGCTAGCCCATCAGCACAAACACACGCTATTGTGGCACGAAGTGAATATGGTGCACCATTGACAGAAATTAAAGTGCCATTTTCCGATTCAAGACTATTTAAATCTTTCATAAATGGTCTTAATATTTCGGAGAAACCATATTTTTTCAAATCTTGAGTACTGCATAAACATAATAAATGGATATTCATCAGTGAAGAATTGAATTTTGCCGGGAGATTTAAAATTGTGAAACAGAAAGTAGCTATTTCATGAATCTTCGTCTTCGACCCAAGTGGATTGCACACTTCAACTTCATCAAAGTAAAACTGAATTTGTATAGCATCAGGATATTTTTGAAAAAACGGATGCATTTTGAATTTTTTCCCATCCGAATAAGAACGTATGTAGCCATCATCAGAAGATGGCTGCTGTGTATTGGCTGTCACAAATTCAAAAATTTCTTGGTTATTCATCAAAATAGATAGTGTTTCAATTATAGGGATGTACTGGAATGTGTCTGGGACAAAATTTGTTTCATATTCATTCAAGAGTTGGTTAAAGACTCTTTCTTCCCTTCTTCCCAAGCAATATTCTTTTGGCTCAATGAAACCAAAGTTTCTTTTATAGTATGAAAGCTGCTTGTTTTTTGTATTAACTTCTTGATACGGACTGCTGATTTCATCAAATTTTAATAATAATTCATTACATTTCTCTTCATTGGTGTCAACTTTCTGATTTTTTAGAAACTCCAATACTTCTGTCTTTAATGTATCAGTTACAGATTTTATAACTGTTTCACATGTCTTAATAGCAGCAGTTGTTACAGTTTGGGTAACATTGTTTTTAGCTTGAAAATTTAATAGCTGCTTAGCTATGTTATTTTTTAGATCAGTCAAACTTGTTTCAAAGCTTGAAGTTCTTTGAACAGGCAGGCAATTAGGCAATTCAGAAGATATTTCACAGTCAGGTTGTGTAGAACTGCTAGCATCATTCAAGGGCAATAACGTACCAGTATTTTCAATGGGGCCAAAATCTGCTATTCCTGTTATGTCACTTTGAGTTTGTGTGTAACTATTTGTGCTGGTGTTATCCAAATTGTTGCACAATATTGTGTCAGAATTATCTGGCAAATGGCATGCATGATGCTTTCGCAAATGCCTGCAAAGACTGCACTGTTAAAAATTTCAGTAAAATTAGGAGAGTTGGCCTTAAAATTATAAGGTCACATCCCTTTTTTAAGAAAAAAGTCCAGTGCCCTTATTTCTAACAACTTGCTGTAAAATTCACAGTAATTAAAATGTCAGCGGCATTCGTTTTGAAAATCAGTGCCATTAACCGTAAATTCGTTCTCCTTCCGAAATGGATTTCAGCGTGAGCACCTGCCATTGGCTGTTAGAAATCAAACGTCACTGCTATGTACGTCACGCGCAATGAGATCCGGCGGAAGTAAAAGATGGGAAGAGATTCAATGGCGCGCGGTGTCTTCTGTTTATTGTAAAACCAACGTGGAAGCTTTTACTCAAGTATCAAGTAAGTAACTGTTTTTTATTATTAATATGATGTATATTTTAATTATTTATACCGTGTTTCTGTTTATTCATATATCTGAATACTGTTTTGCTAATGATTTCGTAACCAAACATTCGAAATCTAAATAAGGTTTATCTTATGTTTTATAATCTGCGTTATTGTTGACATTTTTAATGAAAGCAGAAAATGCTTCGAAGCTGCACTGTTTTTCAGTGAAAATCTTAATATGCTAAAGCTGGTTATACTTATTTATATGTTCTGTATTTTCTTGCAAAATTTGAATATTTTTGTTTTGGTAGTAATAGAAAACATTGAATTTTATGTAGAGTAGATGTGCTAGTAATGGACACCCTTAAGGAATTTCTTTTAAAATTATTTTTTTTATTAATAGTTATAATTATTATATTCGAGTTTTTCAATATTATATTAACCTATCAACACTATTTAGTCATTCTTATAGTCTCATTTCCCAATATGAATCGAAATTTAATTTTAAATAACAGAAACATATCAAAAGCCCAGTAATGGACACCCTCTGTTCCAGTAATGGACATATA
The DNA here is from genome assembly GCA_963932465.1 of Maratus speciosus. Taxonomy (NCBI): domain Eukaryota; kingdom Metazoa; phylum Arthropoda; class Arachnida; order Araneae; family Salticidae; genus Maratus; species Maratus speciosus. The sequence goes on from OZ010797.1 coordinate 5,566,228, forward strand.
TTATGTCCATATGTTAAATAAATAGAATTGTTTTTATGACTGTATTTCAAACCAAAATTTAATGAATACATTATTTTTCACAGTGCAGCTTCGAAACATTTTCTGCTTTCTGATTTCATTAAAAATGTCAACAATAACGCAGATTATAAAACATAAGATAAACCCTATTTAGATTTCGAATGTTTGGTTACGAAATCATTAGCAAAACAGTATTCAGATATATGAAAAAACAGAAACACGGTATAAATAATTAAAATATAATTCAAATAAATTTAACCATTAGGATACCAGTAATTAATAAAATATTTTTGATAATCATTTACTGTTTGCATGCATCAATTATTGTAATTATCGGAAGATCTATGTTTAATTATTTTAGATGGATAGTTTAAAATACTAAATATCAGGCAATTACAGCTATCAAATTATTGAAACTGTGGGGGATTTAAAAGGTACTAAAAAAAAAGTTTTGGAATATTAGTGTTTAGTTTTGTTTCACTATTTTTAACAATTAATCTTCCATATACTACTTATATATCATTTATAATAATTAATATTACAAATATGAAAGAAATGATATTGTGAATTGAATATTTTAAATACTAAATAAAATAATTTCAAAATAAAACTATAGAACTGATGTTTGAGGCCGCTGACTTGCAGATTTACTAGTTTCATGAATATTACCTATAACTTTCATTAATATTACAGTTTTTTTTTTTTTGGGGGGGGGGGGGGTCAGAGGTGAATAAGGAAACATTTAAGACAGAAAATAGATTTTTAACAGCTTCTGTAACTTAATTATTTTTATAGCCCTCCACCCTCGCAATTATTTTCTTATTTAGGCTGATAAGTTCTGCAATCCGGATGTGAATATATATTTTAAATTTTGCATGTTTTCTTTAAAAAATTATCGTTGATAGAATAAGCTCAAAATCCGCTGTTCCCAAAATGAAGCAAAAAGATGAGGGGCTGTATCCATATATCCATTGATTAGTGCCAATATAGCCAGGGTTGTAGTGAGTAGCTGCCCGGGTACCCGCCCAGCTGCCTGCCCGGGCTGGGTTTTTTATAAAAAACCCATGTAAAAAGCCCAGGTTTTTTTAAATATATTTCTGGAAAAGAACAGATGATGTATTTGTTAACAGTTTATCGTTATTTTGTTTTATTTATTCACTTCTTTGAATCTTAGAAAATATATTTGTACTAATTTACTTGCACTTTTAGATTGGAAACAATTGGAAAATACACAATTGATAGCTGTGCAATTTAAAATTTGTTTGTTATTTAAATTAAAGGGATCATATCTATAGATGTATTTTAAGAACAGAAAAAATTAGTGACATCATTATTAAGACTATGAAGTCATTCCCATCTATTAGACTATGAAGTGTTCACAAAGATTGTATTTGAGATCAGGATTTCCACTTATTTCAGCAATCAAATTCCTTGCGCTTTCCTGAGCAAAAAATTTAAATTTTCCCAGAGTAATTCCTCTGAAAAATTTCAAAATTTAAACGGATAAATTTTGCAAAGAACCAAAGTTTAGTAAAAGTCCTTGTTTTTAATACTCATTTTTAAATTCCGTCAGATTTTCTAGTTTTCCATATACAGTGGCAACTGTGAACGTTATTATTTGTGAGGAAGGGGGAATCATCATCCACATTTTGGCATTTTAATTTACCCGGGGAAAATTGCCCATTTAACCCGGGTTTTTTAATAAAACCCGCCCGGGCTGGGCTTTTTCTAAAAAACCCGGGTTTTTTACAACCCTGAATATAGCATACAAAATATTGCATGCACTACTGTATTTGGTATTGTATATGTTTGTATGTGTGTGTGTAGTGTTGACACTAAGCCGCTTTAGTAGGGCGCAGCACCCAGCGGACTTTTTTATTTCTTTTTTGCACCCAGTGGCTCTTTAACCCCTCCCAATGCACCCATATACCCTTTTCAACACTTCCTATGCGCCCTGGGAAAATATCGCAAATTCTAGGGACTCTAAACAAATTAGATCAAAATATTTTTTACCTATATTATAGTGTGCCCTTTTAAAAAAAGTCTTTTTTTTTTTAGAATAGTGTTCCCATTTTGAAAAAATGTACCCTCTTTTAGAATAGTGTTCCCTTTTTGAAAAATGTACGTTTTTTTTTTTTTTTTTTTTTTTTTTTTTTGTGTAAGAATAGTGTTTGTTCCCTTTTTGAAAAGTTCTCCCCCAGCGACCCTTTTTTTCTAGAGTCAACACTAGTTGTGTATATATACAATATAAGTATGTGTGTGTGTATATAATATATACAATATATTTATGTATATACATATATACAGTGTTCAAAATTAGTGGTCGTTAGTCGTCAAATGCAACCAAATTATTGCATTTGACGACTACAAAATTATTCCCAGTAGTCAAGTTTGACTCCTAGCTTTCTAAAAAAATATTTATTGTATTATTACTGTAAGGTACACTAATTAAAAATAATTAGTGTACCTTTCGATTTCATGTTACAAGATTTAAATGTAGATGCATTACATGTTTTTTTAATTTTTACTAGATTCAATTCAATTGTAACTATCAACACTGTATAAAATTTGTTTTTGTTTTGCTCTGAAGTTATCAGGTTTTAAATTTAACATGATTAAGTGCACTTTACTATTAATTTCTAAGTTAGTGTGACTCTAAGCCGCTTTAGGAGGGCGCAGCGCCCGGCGGCCCTTTTTATTTCTTTTTTTTACCTGTCGGCCCTTTTAAACCCTTTTGATACGCCTAGCGGCCCTCTTTATTTCTTTTTTGCTGCCGGCGACCCTTTTAAATCCTTCCGATGTGCCCGGCTGCCTTTTTTAACAATTATGTGGCCCGGTCGCTGTTGCCCGAATGTTGGTCGCTTTTAAATAGAGTTTATTTGGTTTGAAATTTTAGCGAATTTTTTTACATTTGAAAGGGAAATATTGTTTTAATATCTTAGTAGATATTATCCTCTTTTCAATAAAGTCTGATTCAGAAAACTGGTGGGGGGATTGAGTGCATCTAATGTAATGCGAGGGATTGGAAAGAGGCCATTTGTCTTTAAGTTCGGCAGACTGTTTATAAAATTTCTATTTCTGTTGCAGACTGCAGAAAAAAATTCTGCTTAATAATGCTTCTAAATTAATATTTTTCTTTTAGTGATGGTTGCTTAGTGGCACTCCACTCGCATATAACTTTCAATTTTGTTGCTAGAAGCAGGGTTGGCACGGTTTAAACCAATTGGTTTTTTTTAGAAGAAATCTAATGACATTTTCTCGTTTTTCTTCATAATTTAAGTGTTTCAAATCATTGGATATAAATAATTACTACTTTTAACACTTTATTTCTGCAATAAGCATTAGATATAGTGGGTCGAGGACATGTTGATATGTATTATTAGTGTTGACTCTAGAAAAAAAGAGCCGCCGGGCGGGAATTTTTCAAAAAGGGTACATTTTTTCAAAAAGGGAGCATTATTCTTAGAAAAGGGCACATTTTTTTCCAAAAAGGGCACACTTGTACCTTGTTCACAAAAAATATTTTGAACTGGTTTGTTTAGAGTCTAGAATTTACAATATTTTCCTGGCATCAATTGAATTGCCACGAGGCGCATAGGAAGTGTTGAAAAAGGCAGCCGGGTGCATCTGAAGGATTTAAAAGAGCCGCCGGGCACAAAAAAGAAATAAAAAAGGCCGCCGGGTGCTGCACCCTGCTAAAGCGGCTTAGAGTCAACACTTATTATGTATATTATGAAAATTAGTATGTGTTGATGAACATATCTATTGATCTAAAGAAAAAGCTTAAAACATGTGAATTTATCAAAGATAAAATAGATTAAAAATATTCAATATTTAGTATAATATATTTTCATTTTTTAAAAAATGCAGATTATTTAAAGAAATTAATAACATAACACAATCCTTAAGATTTTGACCAAGCTGTAAACGAAAATTTTCTTGATTGGAGAGATTATCTTTAAGAATTACAATCAAAATATGAAGTTGAATAAGAGAGTATTCACAAATTGGCTTCTAGTTATAGCATTTTAATAATACCAATCTATTTTTTTTTCTGTTATCTGCTGAATCTAATGACCAAAAATGTTAACTTCGAATTGTCACTCAAAAAACAAAAACCCAAGAAGTATTTGCAATTTATTTTTTGAATAACTGTGAAAAAGAATATTGTATTCATCAAACTACATCAAATGTTTATTATTATATTAGTAATCAAAATATTGTTTATAAAGTAGTGCAGTGTATTCTTTGAACATAAGACTGTGACTAAAACTGTTTAAATTAAAATATTTTTTTTTTCCAAATTTCTACATAAATTGACTAGGATTATTTAATTTAAATTATTTTCAAATGAAGTTATTCTACTTGTATATCCAACAATGTCTATTTTTATCAATAAATATGCATGTATATGTAATAAGAAAAGTTGTTTTAAAAAAGCCTGGTTTAAACCAAATAAACCAGTTTTTTTGGTTTTTTGCCAACCCTGGTTAGCAGCGATATAGGACTTGGGAGGGGTGCAGCGTTTTTCTGCAGAAAATTTTTAAGAAACTATTTGAGATCGCAGACAGTTTTACATTTTATCTAAGTCTGTGTGTATATATATACTATATATATGTGATGTGTGTATATACATATACTATGTATGTGTGTATATACATATACTATGTATGTGTGTATATATATATATACTATGTATGTGTATATATATACTATGTATGTGTGTATATATATACTATGTATGTGTGTATATACCGGGTGTCCCAAAAAGGACTGACTGATTTTAAAATTCAATAACTTGCAAACGGTGACAGATATTTAAAAAATTCTTGCAGGAGGGTTATTCATAAGGTCAAAAGTTTTATTACAGTGATTTTCAATTTTAGTTCGATTTACAAACAATAGATGGCGCTGTAAGCAATAGTCGCTAAATACAGGCTCGATTTTTGGTCCTTTATCTTGTTCCATGCAGAAAAAGGAGATGGAAATGTATTATCCGGGCCACGAAGTACCAAAAATCGAGCCTGAATTTAGCGTCTATTGATCGCAGCGCCATCTATTGTTTGTAATTCGAACTAAAATTGAAAATCATTGTAAAAAAACTTATGACCTTATGCATAACCCTCCTACAAGAATTTTTTAAATATCTGTCACCGTTTACAAGTTATTGAATTTTAAAATCAGTCAGTCCTTTTTAGGACACCCGGTATATATACTATGTGTATATATATACTATGTATGTGTGTATATATATAACAGCGGTAGAAATGATTAAAAAAAGTCACTGGTCCCAAGGACCAGTAAACATCAGAGTTTACTGGTCCGCAGACATCGTCACTGGCCCTCTACATAAAATTATATTAAGTACCTTTAACCCTTTGAGTGACCCCCCCCCCCCCCCCCCTCCTCCTCCGAGAATATAAACCAAACTTCCTTTCAGTTACTCAAAATTTTCGGCATAATAAAATGTAAAATTATAATTTGCTAAAAATTAAATAAGTAGTACATTAACAAAAACTGAAATTATTAATTATGTATTTTATTTCCGTTTTTTTATTTTAACTGACTAAGTTTTTATGCTTATTGTAATGTTTGGTTGCGGTTTTTGTCAGGGATGGGAAAATTTAAGTTTACCTGTCAGAGAGGGGAAAAAGTTACTTGCTTCATCGGAATGTTAAAAGACATATTGAATAGATTTTTTTTTTTTTTTTAACCAAAATTTTTCTAATTTACCAATGTTTTTGAAGATAAAATAATATTTTGTATTTATCGCTAATGCTGCTTGCAGTCAAGCATTAACAAATGTTATTAAATACAAGAATATTGTTTTGAATTTTTGCTTTATGGGCATGCAGTGCTCATACATGCAGTATTTTTTACTTACTGCCACATGCATGCATAAATTTTTTTTTTTTTTTTTTTTACTATTTACTTTTTACAAATTCCCTTTCCCCTCTCTTTTTTTAGAAATAACGTTTGGAAAATTTTGGTATTTTGTTTTGAAAACATAATTGTTTTTTATTGGACTTAGATCAATTTTAATATTTATATGAATCTCAGAATCATTATCATTACAAAATTTTATACTATTTGCTTTTTACAAATTTCTCTTCCCCCCCCCTCCATCTCTCTCTCTCTCTCTTTTTTCATAAATAACATTTGGAGAACTTTGGTATTTTGTTTGTAAAAGCATGTTAAAAGATAGATTGAATAGATCTTTTTTTTTTTTTTAACCAAAATTTTTCTAATTTACCGATGCTTTTGAAGACAAAATAATATTTTGTATTTATCGCTAATGCTGCTTGGGGACAAGTATTATAACAAATGTTATTAAATACAAGAATATTGTTTTGAATTTTTAATCTTATCATTTGTTAACCTTTTGTTAATTTTTATAATGAAATTGAATGAGTTTTTGTATATTCCTTGCATATTCTCCCTTGATCGTCTGTCATCTTTTTTGCTATAACCGACATTTTTTTAGCGATTTTGCAACCCTGACTATTTTCAGTGGTAGAATTGATTAAAAAAAAAAATCACTGATCCCAAGGACTGGTCTGCAGACATCGTCACTGGACTGCTACATAAAATTATATAAGTACCTTAACCCTTTGAGTGACACCCCCCCCCCCCCTCTCCTCCTCCGAGAATATAAACCAAACTTCCTTTCAGTTACCCAAAATTTTCAGCATAATAAAAGTAAAATTATAATTTGCTAAAAATTAAATAGTACATAAACAAAAACTGAAATTATTATGTTTTTTATTTCCGTCTATTTATTTTAACTAAGTTTTTATGCAAATTTTATGCATATTGTAATGTTTGGTTGCAGTTTTCTCAGGGATGGGAAAATTTACGTTTACCTGTCAGAGAGGGGAAAAAGTTACTGTTAGTTACTGGTCCTTCGGACCACTAAATTTTTTAAATTAGTGGTCCGATTGAATTTTTAGTGGTCTCGGACCAGCGGACCACCAAGGATTTCGAAAGCTGATATACTATGTATGTGTGTGTGTGTGTATATATATACTATGTATGTATATATATATACACTATATATATATATACACACTATGTATGTGTGTATGTATATACTATGTATGTGTGTATGTATATACTATGTATGTGTGTATGTATATACTATGTATGTGTGTATGCATATACTATGTATATGTGTGTATGCATATACTATGTATGTGTGTATGTATATACTATGTATGTTTGTATGTATATATACAATATAATGTATATACATATATATAATAAGCGGTAGAATTGATAAAAAAAAAAACTCACTGGTCCAAAGGACCAGTAAACATCAGAGTTTACTGGTCCGCAGACATCGTCACTGGCCCGCTACATAAAATTCTATTATGTACCTTTAACCCTTCAAGTGACATCTCCCTCCTCCTCTTCCTATTAGAATATAAACGAAACTTCCTTTCAGTTACCCAAAATTTTCAGCATAATAAAATGTAAAATTATAATTTGCTAAAAATTAAATAAACAGTACATGAACAAAAACTATAACATTATGAATTATAATTATCTAATTATTTATTTCAACTGACTAAATTTTAATGCAATTTATATTTTTTTAAATAAAATAAAATTCTGTGGTTTGTGTTTGGTTGCGGTTTTCTCAGGGCTGGGAAAATTTAGCTTAACCTGTCAGAGAGGGAAAAAAGCTACTGGTCCTGCGGGCCACTAAATTTTTTAAATTAGTGGTCCGATTGAATTTTTTGTGGTCTCGGACTAGTGGACCACCAAGGATTTCGAACGCTGTATAATAGATATATGTATATTCATGTATTACACTGGTGCTGGTGCCCAACTAACCGAAAAGCACTAAATATTTTTACTTAATTTCCTCAAAAAAGAGATTTTCTGTATCTTTTATGTTTAATCCTTTTATGCAAATTAACACATTTTACATTCATTCTTGACATGCTTATGCTCAGTGATATTTTGTATATTATCTATTTTTGCTGCAAAGTGAAAGTGTAGAAAGTTAAAGAGCGTGACAAAATTAGAGATTTTTTTCGCATTCGATTGACAAAATTCGAGATTTTTTTCACGTTCGATAGACAAAGAATGAGATTTTTTTTCGCATTTGATTGACAAAAAATGAGATTTTTCGCGTTCGATTGACAAAATTCGAGATTTTTTTCACATTCGATTGACAAAATTCGATATTTTTTCCACATTCAATTGAAAAAATGGAAGATATTTTTCGCGTTTGACAAAATTTGAGATTTTTTTTCACCTTCGATTGACAAAATTTGAGGGTTTTTTTTTTTTTTCGATTTGACAAAATTTGAGATTTTTTTCACATATTTGATTGACAAAATTTGAGATTTTTTTCGTGTTCGATTGACAAAATTTGAGATTTTTTTCGCGTTCGATTGACAATTTGATATGTTTTTCGTGTTCGATTGACAAAATTCGAGATTTTTTCGCTTCCGGTTAACGAAATTAGCAACTCTTGAATTTTTAAAGATGTTGGCATTGGTGGTCTTAATGGGTTGATTGACGAGATTCAGAATTTTCTACGCCCAATTGACAAAATTCACGATTTCTCCACGTTTGATTGACGAAATGCAGGATTTAAGAATTAAAGAAAATTTAATTGTGCTTCTTGTTTAATAATTTCTTTTTATAAAATTATAAACTGATATTTTATTAATTTGGTGTAATTTTCTTAACATTTTAAAAACTGATATGGCAAAAATTTAACTCATGGTTTATTAGCAAATCAACTAAATTTTATGCTTGAAGTTATTGTGTTTGTTCATTTATATTTAAATGTCTTCGTTCTTGCAGGAAGACAAAAACCTGGTGGATGGGTGTGAAGATGCACCAGTTACACCATTCACTGCATGTATTGGTAAGTTCTTTACTTATTAATATTAGCAGTTATGTTGCAATGAATAACAATTAATATTGTTTTCTGCTTTGTTTATGCAATTTTTAGTTTTTTTCATTTATTAGATTTTTTTTCCACATCATGCAGCAATTTATTGCTGGTTACAATGTTTTTAGCAGGGGCTGTGAAGTTGGTGGGAAAAATGGACTCTTCTGACTCCAGGAATTTGGGGCCGTTGAAGTATTACATAAACATATTTTGAGTCATTTTGTACCCCTCCCCCCCCCTTGTAAGGAAAAATAAGCAAACACTAGACCCCCCCCCCCCCACCTCCTTTTGCTTATGTAAGATTTTATCACATTCTAACATCAACACTATTTGCCATAAAAAATTACAGTTAGCGATAAATTGCATTATTAATCAATTATTGTGTGTATTAAATAGAATGATAATGAAAAAATTGAATTATGAATAAAAGTAACATAAATTTCTTAGCATACATTTAAGGGAGGCCAAACTGGTCGCCAAATTAGTTTAAAATAATAATCTTTTCTAAAATATGAAAAAAAAAAAATCTGATTAAAATTTGAGTTGCCATCATTAGAAAAAAGTATTTAAAATTAGAAAAAAATTAATATTTTGAAAACTAATTCGAAATTGAAAATTCCAATACCAGTTTTGAGATCTGCGGTTCAATACGGATGTTTAGTGTTAATTTCATCGCAAAATATTCCATATTTTAGAATAAATCGCCATGAAACATATTCAGTTGTTTAATCAGTCGTTTCATAAATTTGATTCGTTAGGATTTTATATATATAGGGTAGATATACTATTTTTTGTGTGTGTGTGTGTGTGTATGTATATATATACTATGTGTTTGTGTATATATACTATGTGTTTGTGTATATATACTATGTGTTTGTGTATATATACTATGTGTTTGTGTATATATACTATGTGTTTGTGTATATATACTATGTGTTTGTGTACATATACTATGTGTGTGTGTACATATACTATGTGTGTGTGTACATATACTATGTGTGTGTGTATATATACTATGTGTTTGTGTACATATACTATGTGTGTGTGTACATATACTATGTGTGTGTGTATATATACTATGTGTGTGTGTATATATACTATGTATGTGTGTATATATATATATATACTATGTATGTGTATATATCTATACTATGTATGTGTGTGTATATATATGTACAGTAAATTCTGTCAAAGGCAGACTCTGTGTAAGACGGAAATCTGTCTACCGCGGAAAATTTCTCAAGTCCCGGCGAACCCATAGAAAATTACATTATTTCATGCTGCATAAGGCGGAATCTGTCTAACGCGGAAACGGACAGGATTTTAAGGCCCCACCGAAACCAACATTTTGTATAAGGCGGAAAAAAGGATAATTTAAAAATGAAAGGCATTTTGTTTATTAAACTTTAAAACTGATAAGTCAAATACTCAATGTCGACCATGTTAGTTAAATTCCGTAACACTTTGAAAAAATTATTTCAAAAGAACAGACCTGTTTAAATTTTAAGGAATTTATGTTAATGCCATTTTTTCAAATAGAAAATTGCATTTAAAAGTTAATATTTCTAGTAGAATGAACATTTATCAAAATATATATTTCAAAAGTATATCAGTAGTATTCAAAAGTATATTATACTTTAAAGTTGTATTCAAATTCAAAGTTATATAGCGTTCGGTCTCATTCTTAAAGTTTATTGTTTTTTGTATGTGTGTAAATTTCCAATTCGCATGTATTGCAGCAGTACTAAGAAATTGAATAACGTTTCTCATTTATCTATAAAGACAAAAGATCTTTCCGAATTTCAGTTTCCAAGTGATTTTTGAGTCAGGAAAATCAATGAAAAATCATCATCTTCGAGGTTTTTTTTTTTAAATTTTTAATTAATTAATTAATCTATTTATTTATTTTTTTTTTTTGGGGGGGGGGGGGGGTTGCATTAGCCGGAATATTGTCTACTACGGAAAATTTTCTCAGTCCCAATCGATTCCGCCTTAGACAGAGTTTACTGTACTATGTATGTATGTGTGTGTGTGTGTATATATATATATGTCGTAGGCCAATTGAGAAATCCGGCTCTTTGCAAACAGCCTAGGCTCTTTGCAAAGAGCCGGGCTAATTGGAGAATCCATCTCCCTTTTTCCAATTAGCCTGATATTTTTCAGGCTTATTGCAAAGAGCCTAGAAAGCGTTAGGCTAATTGAAAAATGAGCACTTATTATCCGATCAGGGAGATATTTTTAGCTCACAGGCTATCAATACCTGAGAGCTTATGTGTCCGCCGATTTTGTATGTACGTGTGTACGTACGTATGTACGTAACGCGATAACTCTTGATAGAAATATCCGATTTGCTTAAAATTTTTTTTCTAGGTTCATTCTGATAAGGAGCTTCCCTGATTATTTTTTGGGGTTCATTGGTTTAGGATAAAAGGGGAAAAGGCGGGCTAGTCCCCCCCCCCCAAAAAAAAATGTATATAAATGGGTTTTTCATGCAGAAATATTCGATTTGCTCCAAATTTGGTATACCGGTTTATTGTGTTAAGGAGCTTCCCTGATTAGATTTGGAAGCTCATTATTTAAGTATAAAGGGGGTAAAGGGGGCTACCCCCCTTAAATTAGATAAATCGGTTTTTCATGATGAATTATTCGATTTGCTCAAATTTTGTATACCGGTTTATTAAGTTAAGGAACTGCCTTGATTAGATTTGGAGGTTCATTAGTTAAATATAAAAGGAGGAAAGGGGGGGCTATAACCCCCCGTAAGTTAGATAAATGGGTTTTTCATGCAGGAATATGCGATTTGCTATAAATTTGGTATACCGGTTAATTATGTTAAGTAGCTTCCCTGATTACATTTGGAAGATCATTATTATGTATAAAGGGGAGAAAGAGGGGCAATTGCCTCTCCCCTTAATTTAGATAAATGAGTTTTTCATGTAGAATTATTCGATTAGATCAAATTTGGTATACTGGTTTATTATGTTAAGGAGATGGCTTGATTAGATTTGGAGGTTCATTAGTTAAGTATAAAGGAAGGAAAGGGGGGTAGCCCCCCCCCCTTAATTTAGGTAAATGGGTTTTAATGCAAAATTATTCGATTTGCTCCAAATTTGGTATACCGGTTTATTATGTTAAGGAGCTTCCCTGCTTAGATTTGGAGGTTCATTAGTTAAGTATAAAGGAAGGAAAGGGAGTCTAGACCCCCCCCCCCCTTAATTTAGAAGAATGGGTTTTTCATGCAGAGTTATTCGATTTGCTCCAAATTTCGTATACTGGTTTATTATGTTAAGGAGATGCCTTAATTAGGTTTAGAGATTTATTGGTGGTTAAGTATAAAGGAGGGACAGGGGCTAGTGTCCCCTTAATTTAGATAAATGGGTTTTTCATACAGAATTATTCAATTTGCTTCAAATTTGATATACCAGTTTATTACGAAATGGCTTCCTTCATTTGATTTGTAGGTTCATTGGTTAAGTATAAAAGGGGGGAAGGGGGCAGTTGCCCCTCCCCATAATTTAGATAAATGTGTTTTCATGCAGAATTATCTAATTTAGTTTAATTTATTTTCTAGGTTCATTCTAATAAAGAGCTTTTCTGATTACATTTGAAAGTTCATTGGTTCAGCATAAAGGGAGAAATGGGGGAGCTAATACCCCCTTAATTTAATGAAATGTTTTTTTCATGTAGAGTTATCTGATTTGCTTGAAATTTGGTATACCAGTTTATTATGTTAAGTAGCTTCCCTGATTAGATTTGGAGGTTCTTTGGTTAAGTAGAAAGGGGGGAAACGGGGACTAATACCTTCATTTATTTTTCGAGGGGCTTTATTCTTTGAAATAAGAGTATAATATACAATTTGTGTGAATAACTTGTGAGCTCAATGCCATCAGTTTAACTGGGCAATTTTCTTTTTATTAGGTTTATTAACGTATAACCCTACCCAAACCCGAAAAATAAATTACAACAGACCGTACCCAGATTCGAGCAAGACAAAATAATTTCAGTCTACATGCAACCCGACCCGAACCAGAGAGTTCCATTTGAAAAAACCTGAAATCCCGAACCAAATTTGATAACCGACAAAAATATTCCAAAGATCCATAACCGGATCCGAACAAGACAAATTAGTTTTCGTGGACACGCAACGCTACCAGAACTTAAAAATTCCATTTGAAGTCAACCTGAAACCCGTCCCGAACCAAATCTTAACCGACAAAAATATTCCAAAGAACTATAACCCGATACAAGCCAAGCAAAATAATCTCCGTCCACCGGCAACCCGATCCGAACCTGAAAGTTCTAATTGAACTCAATCCGAAACCTGGTTGTGGTCGGTTTTCGGGTTGACTTCAAATGGAACTTTCAAGTTCGGAACCAGTTGAAAAAAAAATTAAACTAAATCAGATAATTCTGCATGAAAACACATTTATCTAAATTAAGGAAGGGGGGGGGGGCAAATGCCCCCCTTTCCCCACTTTTATACTTAACCAATGAACCTCCAAATCAAATGAAGGAAGCCATATCATAATAAACTGGTATATCAAATTTGAAGCAAATCGAATAATTCTGTATGAAAAACGCATTTATCTAAATTAAGGGGACACTAGCCCCTGTCCCTCCTTTATACTTAACCAATAAATCTCCAAATCTAATCAAGGCAGCTCCTTAACATAATAAACCGGTATACGAAATTTGGAGCAAATCGAATAACTTTGCATGAAAAACCCATTTATCTAAATAAAGGGGGGGGGTGTCTAGCCCCCCTTGCCTCCCTTTATACTTAACCAATGAACCTCCAAATCTAATCAGGGAAGCTCCTTAACATAATAAACCGGTATACCAAATTTATTGCAAATCGCATATTTCTTTATGAAAAACACATTTATCTAAATTACGGGGGGATAGCCCCCCTTTACTCCCTTTATATGTAACTAATGAACCTCCAAATCTAATCAAGGCAGCTACTTAACTTAATAAACCGGTATACCAAATTTGGAGCAAATCGAATAATTCATCATGAAAAACCAATTTATCTAAATTAAGGGGGGTAGCCCCCCTTTCCCCCCTTTATACTTAAATAATGGGCTTCCAAATCTAATCAGGGAAGCTGCCTAACACAATAAACCGGTATACCAAATTTGGAGCAAATCGAATAATTTTGCATTAAAAACTCATTTACCTAAATTAAGGGGGGGAGGACTAGCCCCCCCCTTTCCTCCTTTTATATTTAACTAATGAACCTCCAAATCTAATCAAGCCACCTCCTTAACATAATAAACCAGTATACCAAATTTGAGCTAATCGAATAATTCTACATGAAAAACGCATTTTTCTAAATTAAGGGGAGAGGCAATTGCCCCCCTTTCCCCCCTTTATACATAATAATGATCTTCCAAATGTAATCAGGGAAGCTGCTTAACATAATTAACCGGTATACCAAATTTATTGCAAATCGCATATTTCTTTATGAAAAACACATTTATCTAAATTACGGGGGATAGCCCCCCTTTACTCCCTTTATATGTAACTAATGAACCTCCAAATCTAATCAAGGCAGCTCCTTAACTTAATAAACCGGTATACCAAATTTGGAGCAAATCGAATAATTCATCATGAAAAACCAATTTATCTAAATTAAGGGGGTAGCCCCCCTTTCACCCCTTTATACTTAAATAATGGGCTTCCTAATCTAATCAGGGAAGCTCCTTAACACAATAAACCGGTATACCAAATTTGGAGCAAATCGAATATTTCTGCATGAAAAAAACATTTATATAAATTAAGGAGGGGGGATTAGCCTCCTTTTCCCCTTTTATCCTTAACCAATGAACCCCAAAAACTAATCAGGGAAGCACCTTTTCAGAATGTACCTAGAAAAAAAAATTGAAACAAATCGGGTATTTCTATCAAGAGTTATCGTGTTACGTACATACGTACGTACGTACTCAGGCTTTGATAGCCTGTGAGCTAAAAATATCACCCTTATCGGATAATAAGTGGTCATTTTTCAATTAGCCTAACGCTTTCTAAGCTCTTTGCAATAAGCCTGAAAAATATCAGGCTAATTGGAAAAAGGGAGATGGATTCTCCAATTAGCCCGGCTCTTTGCAAAGAGCCGGATTTCTCAATTAGCCTACGACATATATATATATATATATATACTATGTATGTGTGTGTATATATATACTATGTATGTGTTTGTATATATACGGTGTGTGTGTGTGTGTATATATATATATATATACATATATATACATTATGTATGTATATATATACACACATATATATATTGTGTGTATATATATACATTATATATACATATACTGTGTGTATATATGTATATATATATATATATATACACTGTGTATGTGTATATATATATATATACTGTGCATGTGTATGTATGTATATATATATGTATGTATATATATATATATATACACACTGTGTGTGTGTATATATATTTATATATACAATGTATCTCTGTGTGTGTATATATATATACTATGTCACTATGTGTGTCTGTACATATACAATATAAGTATGCGTGTGTGTATATATAGATATAAATTCTGTAATTTAAAACCCTAATATATTGAAAGTGTTAAATATCTAATTTTAACACAAAAATAAGTCGCAAAATTTTTTCCCAGCGATTCACTTTTTTCCCCACAATCCTTTGCCAAATTTCACTATTTTTTTCTGATAACGATTGCCAAAATTTAGTTTTTCGCCTTTGATTGACGAAATTCGAGATTTTCTTACTTTCGATCGACAAAATTAGAGATTTTTTTTGTTTTCGATTTGATAAAATTTGAGATTTTTTTCGCTTTTGATTTGACAAATTGAGATTTTTTTTCGTGTTCGATTGACAAAATTCGGGATTTTTCCGCATTTGGTTGACAAAATTAGAGATTTTTTTTCGATTTGATAAAATAAGAGATTTTTTTTTTCGCTTTAGTTTTGATAAAATTAATTTTTTTAGCCTTGACAAAATTCGAGATTTATTCGTGTTCGATTGACAAAATTCGAGATTTATTCGTGTTCGATTGACAAAATTCGAGATTTATTCGCGTTCAAGTGACAAAATTCGAGACTTATTCGCGTTCGATTGACTACATTTGAGACTTAATAGCATTCGATTGACAAAATTAGAGACTTAATAGCATTCGATTGACAAAATTAGAGACTTAATAGCATTCGATTGACAAAATTAGAGACTTAATAGCATTCGATCGACAAAATTCGAGACTCATTCACGTTCAATTGACAAAATTCGAGACTCATTCACGTTCAATTGACAAAATTCGAGACTCATTCATGTTCAATTGACAAAATTCGAGACTCATTCGCGTTCGAAAATTCGAGACTCGTTCACGTTCGAAAATTCGAGACTCGTTCACGTTCGAAAATTCGAGACTTGTTCACGTTCGAAAATTCGAGACTTGTTCACGTTCGAAAATTCGAGACTTGTTCACGTTCGAAAATTCGAGACTTGTTCACGTTCGAAAATTCGAGACTTGTTCACGTTCGAAAATTCGAGACTTGTTCACGTTCGAAAATTCGAGACTTATTCGCGTTCGAAAATTCGAGACTTGTTCACGTTCGAAAATTCGAGACTTATTCGCGTATTGACAAAATTCGAGACTCATTCGCGTTCGATTTACAAAATTCGAGCTCATTCGCGTTCAATTAATAAAATTCGAGCTCATTCGCGTTCAATTAATAAAATTCGAGACTCATTCGCGTTCAATTAATAAAATTCGAGACTCATTCGCGTTCGAAAATTCGAGGCTCATTCGCGTTCGAAAATTCGAGACTTATTCGCGTATTGACAAAATTCGAGACTCATTCGCATTCGATTTACAAAATTCGAGACTCATTTGCGTTCAATTAATAAAATTCGATATTTTTTCCGCGTTCGATTGACAAAATTCGATATTTTTTCCCCCGCTCGATTGACAAAATTCGATATTTTTTTCCGCGTTTGATTGACAAAATTCGATATTTTTTTTTCCTCGTTCGATTGACAAAATTAGAGATTTTTTTGCGTTTGATTGGCGAAGTTCGAGATTTTTTCGCTGGCATTGGTGGTCTCCATGGGTCAAATGACGAGATTTGAAATTTTCTACACCCAACTGTCGAAATTCACGATTTCTTCACATTCGATAGACGAAATGTGTGATTTAAGAATGAAAGAAAATTTAATTGTGCTTCTTGTTTCATAATTACTTTTCATAAATTTATAAAACTGATTTTTATTAATTTGATGTAATTTTCTTAACTTTTAAAAATTTATGTAGCAAAAATTTAACTCATGGTATGGTTCATGAACAAATCAACTAATTTTATGCTTGAAGTTATTGTGTTTATAAACTTTATAACATACTTATAACTATTTAAAAGGGGACACAAACATATAAAAATACATTAAAATATTATTTAATGCAATCCTGATATCTTTCGAACACATATGCATTGATTTTCAAAGGAAAAAGATGACTAACTTAATAGAAATACATTTGAAAAACAAAAACAACACATTGTACGCATGCGCAAGCGGAGTTCAGCCCATTTCTCTGCAGAGGTGTGAAAAGATAAGTTCATATTATCAGTAGGTCTTAAAATATTTAGGCTATACCAAATCGCGGGAATATTATAAACGGATTATTGAAGAGAAATGGACTGAACTCCGCATGCCTACTATGTTGTTTTTGTTTTTAAAATGTATTTTGATTGTCAGTCATCTTTTCCTATTGAAAATGAATGCATTTGTGTTCCAAAGATCTCAGGGTTGCATTAAATAATATATTTTTATATGTTTGTGTCACCTTTTAAGTAGTTATAAGTATGTTATAAGGTTTACTAATAACAAGGTGAAATTTTCCTTCATGAGAAATGTTTAATACAGTGTTTCGACTCTATTGTTATTGTGTTTGTACATTTATATTTAAATTTCTTCATTCTTGCAGGAAGACAAAAGCCTAGTGGATGTATGTGAAGATGCACCAGTTACACCATTCATTGCATGTATTGGTAAGTTCTTTACTTATTAATATTAGCAGTTATGCTGCAATGAATAACAATTAATAGGGTTTTCTGCATTGTTCATGAATTTTTTTATGCAATTTTCAGTTTTTTCATTTGTCAGATGATTTTTTGTATCATGCTGCAATTTATTGCTGTTTACAATGTTTTTAGCAGGGCTGCCGAGGTAGTGGAGGAAATGGACGACTCTGACTCCGGGAATTTTAACAGGGAATTACACTTTTGCTCAAAAATGAGCCTGACTATGGCTCCGCAGCCCACTTGTAAAATGGACGACTCCGACTCAGGGAATTTTAACAGATCCGACTTATATTTTTTCGTTCAAAAAGGGACTCTGACTCCTGGTGTTTAGCCTACTATAATAAATTTTCCTCTCTGCAATTTTAGAATTTCTAGTATTTTTTTTCTCTTTGTGGCGAGTTTTATGCGTTAGTAAAAAGAATTGGAGTTTAATATTTTAGTCCAATAAAATGTTTCATTTCAGAAAAGTTTATTGTGAATCTGAACAGCTGTTTTTTAAAATAATTCGCAAAAATTTTTTACGAGATTTTCAACATTTAGCACGAAATAGCAAAATTTTCTCTTCTGTAATTTTTTAAGTTTTAGCAATTTTTAGCACTTTTTTTTTCTTTTAATAGGCATACCACTTTTCCACGAAATCAGATTTCCACTTTAAGAAAAAAAAAAGTCGTTTTTTTAACATATTTAAAGATTTTATTTAAGTATCTTTTTTATGACTTTAGTTTTTTATTTGGTTAAATCAAAACAGAATCATAAAATCATACTTCCCAAATCACCCATTAATTAACCAATCTCTCGATATTTCTGAAATTTCTCCCTTATCTTATATTTGATAATTCTGTCATTTTTGTTTCCTGTTAATGCGTAAAATGAAACCAGTCAACCAGTCCGAAGAACCTCTGTCTCTTGTACTTCGGGTTGTCACATGATCACAAAATTGCTTATAACTCCATAAATAATTTAATTGTCAAACAATGGAAAATGTCTTTCAATTACAAATCACTTCCTTAGTCAGCCCTCCCAAATTTGTGTCATGCGTAAAAATGAGTCGGTAAATATGTCAAAGTTTCGTGCTTGTTTATAAAAGATTTAAATGTTAAATCCTTTAATTTTTACATCTTACTATACTTTTACTAATGATTTAATAATTTTATCTAATGTGTAAGATATTGTTTGAAGAAAATTGGTGAAAAACTGTACAGTGGTCATATATTATGTGTGCAAAATAATTTATAATATATATTGATAATAGCAATCGTAAAACAAGTACAACATAAATCAATTTTGTAAATAAATTTATCTGATGGAGACATCAAATAAAAACTGTTTTTTCCATCAACTTAATGTAGTAATGTTGCCTTTAAAAGTAATATTTATATGTATTAAAAACTTAGTTGGTTGTATATATGTCGGCCAATTATCTGCACGTGGGATATAGGCCCTAAGGGGGGGAGTGCCTTCCGTGGAGGTCTTTCTAAGGGAACCTAACCCGTATTAACGCTTGGAGAACGAAGGTTCGAAGAAAACCACGAAAACTCCAAACGATTAGGCCGACGGGCGCGATTGGGATCGAACCCAGCACCTCCCGTCTACCAGCTTCGAGAGCAGAACCTCTCCGCCACTGGTGGGGCCATATTAAAAACTTAATTCAACAGTTTCTACATTTAATAGACCTATAATTAAAAACAGCATTAATAGATATACATTACTCAAATCAATCTTCATTTTATCTCTATTTGAGCCTCTAGGTATATCTTTTTACAAATTTTTAGGTGTGAGTGGGGTTAAAAAAAAAAACTCAGTGCATGCATGGTTTGGATGCAGTTGGGTTTTAGTTATGTTAGTTAGGTTATAATTAAGTTACAGTTACGTTGCACTTGGTTATGGTTAGTTTTTTTGCCGCAGGATGAACATTATGCATATTTTGATTAAAAGAGTATAATATACTTTATTTTATAAAATAGCTCAAAAACTTTCAGCTAATGATAAGAGTATCGACTTGATCCACATATAGCCCGATTTAAGGGTGAGATATAAGTTTGAAAATAAAAAAAAATTTCACTTAGGATTTCAATGTAGGGAAAAAAAGTTATATGTATAAGTATGGTTTTTACAGTTAAATATCAATATTTTAGTCCGAAAATTACGTAGTCATCAGAAACATATCGCCTGATCCCATTTCCCGTTGCAGTAATTTCGAGGCTTTTTACAGCTAAATATATTTTAAACAGATTTTTCCCTCCGCAGTTATTTTACACTTACGTTACAATTAGACAAAATCGAATTAAAGATATAAAATCATACAAATTTCAAGTTTATTTAAGATTTCATTTAGAGTGCACTTCCTTGATGCTCACTGGTAAAATGAGGAAATTTCTCTTTTAAGAGAAAATTAATTGTACGTCTTTTAAAATAGGGGGGGGCAGTCTATGCTACGGTGTGTCTGTTACTGCTATCCTTACTGTATTTTTAAACAAAGAGATTTTGAGAACATCGACGGGAGAATTTTTTTTTGAGAGATTGAAAAATAAATAAGTAACAGAAGAGATTGAAAATCGGGTGGGCTCTGGCCCCATGGGCCCATATAAGTTGGTGCCACTGGCTCACTCTTCCTGTTTAGACACATTTGGTACTAACATCGCCATTGTTCACACTTATGCATTTTTTACACACACTTAAAAAATAAACTAATCCCACAATATAACCACTTGCCTCAATGTCAGTGCTATTAATAGCCGCTTTGGCGAAGTGCTAATTTGCATATACGCTGCAGCAGCAATCTCAAATGGAAACTTTGATTGCACCATATAATTTAAATAATTACAGTATTAAGCAAATGTTACTGCTTTCTTCTGTTAGATTGCTATTCTATTATAGAAATTTCCTGTATTTATCACTGGAGCATTTGCAGGGTTGGGGAAATACATCATTTTAATTGCCACTGGTGAGTAGATTTTCTGACATGGCGAGTGAATTTGTAAGCAGTCTTTAAAAAACTCCATACCAAAAACTTTGTTTTTTTAACTAGTTAGCTATATTTTATAACTTTTAAAATTACTGCGATGTAAACTCGGTACTAAGTTGTATTCTTTATTAAACTTTTCTCTCCTGTGTATGTTTTGTAATTTTACAGGGTGAAAAAATGTATATGTGATAAATGTATTAGTAGCAATAGTAATCAACTATTTTTGCAATCATGTAAATTTTATTATAGCAATGTAATTGCATTTTGCTGGCGGGTAAAATAAATCCTTGGTTGGTAAGATTTTCTAAAAATTCCCCACCCCTGAGCATTTGTATTAACCTTCATTTTAGTGTCTTGAGTAATTGAAGTTCATTCTCACATTTCCAACTTTTCTTAAAATGAATCTGATATATAAAATTTGGGAATATAATTTTTTAAAATGGGGATTGACAGTATGTTGTAATCTTTTAAGTGTAACATACTGAGTTAAAATTACCTCCTTTTCCAAAAAGAATTCTGAAAGTTTTCATGAACCTCTTATCGTTAAAGCATGTTGCATACAAAGCAGTCACTTAATATATAAGTTTGTGTAATAGTATGCATTTAATTTGTTTGTCTTTAATTCTGTTTTATGTTATTTAAGCTTGTTTTTTTTTTAATTTATTCTCGTTATATTTTCTTTATAGGGCATTGTTTAGAATTAATCTGCAATCCAAAGGTTCTGAAATGGAAAAGAGATACGGAAAGAGTTGACATCTACCCAAAAAACTTACTCATTGATAACAAAGGATTTTTCATCTAAATGGAAGATTTTAATTATATTTTTAGTGTAAATACGTGTTTCAAATAAATTTTTTTGTCATTTTTTAATTTGTTGTTTTTACTGTTCATATTTATAGAAATGTTACTGCTTTTCTGAAAGTGATCATTTTAAATGAAAAATATCCATTAGTTTTCAGAAAATTTACTTAAAAGAAATCAAGTTCATATTTCAATTTATCAGTTTCAAATAAATATGTTCATCTTGTATTTTGTTCAGATAGTTCCATGTCATAGTTCATTGTATTTATGTTTTGCACTTCACATTCCTAAACACGCATTTTCATTTTTAATAATTGTCTTGTGGAACATCTCAATTTCAGTCACATTACAATACATTGGTGAAAGCAAACAGTGAAATGTTTAAATTCAATATTTTATTTTTAAATGGCTAAAGTAACTAATTAGTTTGCAACATAAAGGGTGCTTCTTATCCAGGTATTTTATTGCATTAAGGAACACAATCTACTGAAAAACGAGTAGATTGTACCCCATTAGTTTATGATCATCACTCTGTTAATTAATTTGAAATACCTGGACACAAACCTCTTAATAACCAAACAGGGGTGTCAGAAATTTGACTAAAATTTAAGTTTTAAAACCAATATTTATTAAAAAATTGAAGTACACATTAAGTCTTATCTGATTGTTTTTCGTAATAATTTGGCTAAAAGAACTCTAAATTATTTCTTGCCGATTGTCAAGATATATTTTCTGCTTAAATAGTCTAAAGTTTATATGAATATAACAAGACATTTTTAAAAAAAATTCCAGTTATTTAAATCTGTATAATTTTTGTCATATAAAACAAATTATGTGAGAATGCAAAGAAAAAATTGTGGGCAGATTCGTAATAGCCTGGTTTTTAATGCCATATTTTATTCTTTTCTCAAACGTTTGTTTACAAATAAAAATTAACCCTTTATACTATTTCTATCATATTTAAATTCTAGAAGTCTTTTGATCCAGTTATTTATGAATGTTTAAAGTTTGAAACCTTTCATGTTGAATTTGTTATTTATCATAGGGAAATTGCAATTTGGGTAGTTTTTTAAACATAACACAAATTGCTGAATATAATGAACATAAATTCTTAATTTCTGTTACTTGAAGCTTCTAGAAAGCTTTTTTTTAATCAAATATGTTATAAGTTAAAGTTCAAATATTTTTTGAAACTATCTCCTTTTGTAAATTTTGAAAGATAAATGGCACATATACTTTACAGAAGTAGATTTCTAAAAGCTTTAAATATAGATTGCAGCTTGCTGCATCCAGCTGCCTTTTAGTTATGTTTAAAAAACTATGTGCATTCTAATCGGTTTTCACGCAATAATCAATTTACATTATTTGTAATACTCATACTAGTCATATTTTTACGATGATGTACAGCAAAGTATAACTGTTTAAAAAGGGAAGCTGAACAATGTCAGCATAGTCCCCTAACTGTGCACTGGAATCCCTGAACTGCCCAGCTGATGCCTGTCTGTAGGTCCAATGGTTTGCTGATTTTACGGGCGGTATCCTTAAATTAATGAGACTCGTTTTACAAGGACCACATTAATTTATGGTCGCTGGACATACAAAAATGAAGATAACTTTTACGAGCATAATGTTAATTTAAGAGCAGTGACCGTAAAAAAATTAGCAAACCTATTACGAGTATAATGTTAATTTACGGCCAGTGACTATAAACAAATTAAGGAACTTATTACGGGCATAATGTTAATTTATGGCCAATGACCGTAAAAAAATTAAGGAACTTATTACGGGCATAATGTTAATATATGGCCAGTGACCGTAAAAATATTAAGGAACTTATTACGGGCATAATGTTAATTTACGGACAGTGACTTTAAATTTTACGGGCAAACTTGTATTTTTATGGTCATGGCAGCTTTACGGTCATGATATTATTTTTACGGTCAGTGACTGGCACACTTTTTGCCAGTCACTGACCGTAATTTAGCGGTGAAATTTCTTAGAGTGTGGCAAACAACGCATAACGGCGAAAACAATTTTCTTGCGCACAAACGAACTCTGTTTCACAAGGTTTTGTTAATGAAAGATTATGTACACGTCGGAAATGATTTCCCAAACCTTTAATGTTGTTAGAGATATCTTTTTGACATATGTAACATTTATACTTCATGGCTGAAACTTTAGTATATTTCAAGGAAAGAATAAAACCACTGAAAATACAGAAAGTGAAAATTAGAAACTATAGTTAATCACCATTGTGCAATTACAATAATATTTAGTACAGTATTTGAATTTTAGCCCCCAGTATGCTATTTCTTTCACTCAGGTTATTTTGTGTCGAATCCAAAAAATAACGTTACCTTACAGAAGCTAGCCGTAAAACAAAGCAGTATGATTAAATACTCTATAGCAATTTTTAAACTTCTAAGCATTGCACATTTTAAATTCAATTAGGACTTGGATAATCGGAATTTTACTGTACTTCCAAAAAGTCGACAATTTTGAAATAGTGTTCCGGTTCGTGGATTTTTCCATTTCAAGCCCTGTAGGGGGAAGGGGAGAGTGGTCAGAAGTAAATATAGAAACATTTAAGACTGAACAGATTTTTAATAGCTACTGTACCTTAATTGTTTTAAATGGGGAGGGATTAACCCTTATGAGCCCCTCTTTGGCAGTACCCTTAAACAATATTTTCTGCTTCCTGACTAGCTTGATTGCTAGATTATAAAATATGCATGGCAGAGTTATAGACATAAAAAAAATATTGACATTTTATTACCCACAAAATAACTTAAAGCAGCTATTTATAAAAGTTTTAGTAAGTAACTTAAAAATTAAATTTAATCATAAAAGTTTTCAGTTAAAAATATTTTACGCACTGTGAACAATTATAATTATGCCCAGTAGCAGAATTTTTGCAGTCCGTCTGCAGCAAACCTAAATTTATCTGTGATCCAACAATGCTGAACCAAGCTACTATTATAAATACTTATAGTAAGCCATAAACAAGGAAAATTTGCATTTTACAAAGAAAATGTAATAAGAAACAATAATTCTTAAAGTAAATTTTTAGGGAATTTTTTAAGCTCAATATTTATTTTTAAGCTGGTAGATTAGTCTGCAAGGTCTAAAATAATTTGCAGCGCTGCTGCCGTGCTGCACAGTTTGCTACGGGGCAATTATGAAAAAGAAAAAATATAAAAAGAAAAATATATATTATATAAAAAGAAAAAAAAAATCAATTTATAAAGGTACATCTGTATCTTATGGGACTAGTTTGCTGCACTAAGGATATATTAAAGTGAACCACAACTGGATTTCTTTATATAATTCTTACCTTAAGTTAAACATGCTAAATTTATATAGTTTCTTTCATTCACTTCAAATCAGAAATCAGTTGGACTTTTTTTTTTTGTTGAAAGAAATGGGATTTGTAATAATATATTTGAAAATTTTAGCAAAATTTGCTACATATATATTTAGTATTAAATGCAGACCTGCCAACCTTTGAAAATGAGAAATCGTAGCACACAAAATTGAAATTAATCTACAAATTGGTTGGTTGGTTGACGAAATTTGTTTTTCAGCGATCCTTTGACCAAATCCGCGATTCCTGACCAAATTTGCATTTTTTGCACGATCCTTTGACGAAATTTAGGGTTTTTTCACGATCTTTTGAAGAAACGTTTTTTTTTCTACGATCTTTTGAAGAAACATTGTTTTTTTTTCTACGATCTTTTGAAGAAACATTGTTTTTTTTTCTACGATCTTTTGACAAATTCCTTTTTTTTCCCGCGATCCCTTGATGAAATTCTGATTTTTTTCCCCTCGATTCTTTACAAAATTCGCATTTTTTAAACTATCCTTTGACAAAATTCGCATTTTGTTCGCGATCCCTTGACGAATTTTGCGTTTTTTCTGCCATTCTTTGGAACAATTTGCGTTTTTTGCGATCCTTTGATGAAATTCGCGTCTTTTCTGCGCTCCTTTGGCAAGATTTGTGGTTTTTTGCGATCCTTAGATGAGATTTGCGGATTTTTTTGCGATCTCTTGAACGAATTTGCGCTTTTTTCCGCAATCCTTTCACGAAATTCAGGCTTTTTCGCGATCCTTTGACCATGAAATTGACTTTTTTTCTGCGAGTGATTGACGAAATTGATTTTTTTCGGCATGTGTGTTTTTAACCAAAAAAAAAAAAAAAAAAAAAAAAAATCTTAGTTTTAGACCGATTTTCGTAGCATCGTAGTTTTTATCTTCAAATCGTAGAAACTACGATTTTTTCGTAGTAGTTGGCAGGTCTGTAAATGTTAAATTAAATTGCCACGGAAGTCAGTGTCAGTGATATTTGTAAATTTAGACTGCAAATGGTGATACTCTTATTACTAGCTTTGCTGCTTTATCAACTCCAAAATGTTTACGTAACTTGCTCCAAACCAAACCATATGCAGAAAAGTATTGTTCGATTGAAGCAGAGGTAGCTGGTACTGTAAAGAAAAGAAAAACTGACAAAATCCAGGAGAAAACTATCTGTTTCACTCTTTTTTGCCATTATCTGAGCCATTTTTGTGTTGTAAACTCCTATATAACACTTTCATTGAACATTGAAGAAGGATAATAAATGGGATGATAAATAAAATCTCGATTTTCGACGAATGATCGCAGGGCTTGAAATTCAATTTTTCCTAGGAGGAGAGTCTCCCTACCAACATTTATAAATGGAGGGGAATTGAGCTGTTTGGGAGGGAGAAAAAAATCTTTAAAACCCACTGTTATTTTACGTGCTATTTAAAGAACTGCATTAAAAAGACATGACAAAATACCATTGAAGCAATTTAAATCAACAACTCAATAATTATGCATTATAATTATAAATTCTCTTTTTTCGAGATCCTTTGACAAAAATTCACTTTTTTTTCAGCGGCTTAATTAAATTCGCGGCTACTCCGTATCCTTTGACGAAATTTGCGTTTTTCTGCGACCCTTTGCCGAAATTTGCGATCCTTTAATAAAATTTGCATCTTTCCACTACCCTTTGCCGAAATTTACGGTACTTTTGCAATCCTTTGATAAAATTTGAATTTTTTTTTGCTATCCTTTGATGAATTTTGCTTTTTTTTTTTAGTGTCCCTTTCACTAAATTCGCGTTTATTCCCCGAACCTTTGACAAAATTCACGTTTTACACGATCCTTTGATGAATTTCGTGACCATTTTTCGAAATTCACGATCCTTTGCGATGAAATTGATATTTTTCAGCGAACGATTGACGAAATTGATTTTTTCGGCAATCATTTGTCGAAATTCGCAACATTTTTTGTTATATTTTTTTATGTCTGAATTGATGACGGATTTTTCATAATTTTTGGAACCGAATGCTTTAAACATTCGGAAAATAAGGACCAGAATCACCTTTGAATGAGCCAGTCGGTCGCGGAAAATAACGCGAAACTTGTCAATCGATCTCGGGGAAAAAAAAAATTGAAATTTTTCTTTAGGTCACAGGAAAAAATCGTGAATTTCAACGATCTTTCGTGGTAAAAAGCTCGCCAAAAGTGTCAATCGGTCGCGCAAAAATATCACTTTGCAAGGCGTTCGCAAGAGTTGATCTTAGTTTCAAAATCCAAATTTTTCCAGAAAAGGGTGAATTTTTTTTTGGACGGGAGCCTCCTGCCCGTGATACTTTTGAGCGGGATTTTAAAATTTTGGGTGTGAATCCCACCCTGAAATTCAAGCCCTGGATTGAGACAAAATAATTTCGACAAACGATCGAGACATAAAATCGCACATTTCGTCAGTCAGTAGCATAAACAAAAACGCGAATTTCATTAAACAATTGCAGAAATTAATTGCAAATTTTGTCGAACAATCTCTGAATAAAATCAGAAATTTCGTTAATCAAGGAAAAAAAAAAAAAATTGTGAATCTAACGTAGCAAAAATAGTAAATATCGTCAATCAGTCACGGAAAAAAAAAATCAAATTTCGTCAAGACGTCAAGTGAAAAAAAAATCTCAAATTTTGTCAAACAAGTGTAGAAATCGCGAAAAAAGAGAATCAATTTTCATAGTCGGTTGTGGGAAAAAAATCGTAAATTTGAACAAAGTTATGGTTTTCTAAACATATAAAAATGATAGTTAACTAATATTCACGTTACTTGCTTCTGGTTAAATACATGAAAACCAAATTCTAGATTTGGACAAAAGAATGTTAATGTAGTATAAAGTTGTATATGTTGAGAACATCTTTACCCAATGGCCACTGACCAATACAGTTACTTTTCAATGGCTAGTTTTTTTTAACCACTGACCATAATAAAGTTATGACCACTTCATATAAAATTGTGTTTTTTCTAACTATCAACACTGTAATTTACTAATATCGTTTACTTACCATTCAATAGGATTACACTCAAGTGAAAAAAGAACTGGCATTACATCATAAAAATATATAACCAAGAAATTACTGCAGTCAAACATATTTAAAGATATTTAGACAAACTTAATGCAGGACTTTAAATTCATTTTTTTCTAGGGAGTTTCCCTACCAATATTTATAAATGGAGGCAGGGTTGCAAAAAAGCCGGCTAAAATTTAAAAAAGCCAGGCCGGTGGCTTTTATTGGTTTTAACCGGCTTTTTTTGGCCAAAATTGGCTTTTTTTGGCCATAATTGGCTTTTTTTGGCCATAATTGGCTTTTATACAATAAAGCATTGTAATTATAAACTACACATTTTAAAGTGTTTTTAATTAGTTTTAATGACATTTAATTGATTTACAGTTTAATAAGTAACCCAATTTCTCAATAATGAGGACATAATACTGGAATAAAACTTAGATGATTTTGCTAGTGATTTGTATTCAGAATTGCAAATATGTCTGCTAAATTTTAAAAGGGCCATACCAACTGCCAATTTTTTAATTTTTACTGCTTTATAAAATTAAAGAGGACAATGGTTACTTAGTTATGTTTTATTACTTAATTTTAAGAGCTATTAACATACAAGTCTTATTTTATTTCTAGCAAACATTTAAAATTATACATAGTCATATTAATAAACACCACCATTTCTCACTATTAAAAACATTATGAATAGCATATATGCATGAATATGCATAGCAACAAGCTTTTCAAAATTTTATTTTGAGAATTTTGTTTAAATGCTCTATTTTTTATACACTTATGTACCACTCTCCTCAAATAAAACATCTTTTCTAATTTCTCATTTCCATTTTGATATGTTATATTTTGTCA
The DNA here is from genome assembly GCA_963932465.1 of Maratus speciosus. Lineage (NCBI taxonomy): Eukaryota > Metazoa > Arthropoda > Arachnida > Araneae > Salticidae > Maratus > Maratus speciosus. The sequence goes on from OZ010797.1 coordinate 5,595,237, forward strand.
AATCGAAAATGGCAACTTTCTGACCTAATTTTAATTTATTTTTGTTCAGAAATGCATGAAACTAGCAGATGTTGTTGTTCAGAAACTATGTAATTGCACTGTTTTTTCTGTTTTTTTTTTTTTTTTTGCAAACGTAATAGATTTTTCAGAAAATAGTGTCAAAGTGAGCGTTTTGAACTGAATTTCCACACGAAAGAAGAAACCACTCAGAAAAGGGTGAAAAAACGTGTTTGTCATGTGATCAAAATCTCTTTATAGCTCAATAGGTAATTGATGGATCAAAAAATGGAAAACACATTTCGATTCCAAATCGCTTTCATGGTCAGGCTTTCGAATTTTACATCTTTCCGTTAAAAAATGAATTTGTAAATGTGTCAAAACATTTTGCGCTTGTTGAGCAGAGCAGTTAAGAACAGTTTTAATTAAATATAATCTTTAAAATGTGTAGTATATGTGGAGCTATATAATATAGAATTTCAAAACACCAGTTTGGAGCCTAACATATATCCTTTTCAATGTTTATATATATATATATATATATTTTTTTTTTTTCAGAGATAATGCGTTCACAGTTGTCTTCTAGAAGTTATAAAGACTTATTTATTTGATAAAATTTAATAGAAGTCTATTATTTTTTTTTTTTTTTTTTTAGTAGAAAATATTTATAAATGTATTAAAAATTAATTGATCCAAATTTAAAACAAATTTACTGTAAACCAACTTTAAAAAATAAAAACTGACTTCTTCCAATAAAAGCCGGCTTTTTTTAAGTGGTTAAAACCAATAAAAGCCGGCCGGCTTTTTTTGGCCTGGCTAAAAGCCAGCAACCCTGAATGGAGGGGAGTTGAGCTATTTGGGAAGGAGAAAAAAAAATCTGAAACCTACTGTTATTTTACGTGCTATTTAAAGATTTACATTAAATATACAGACATGACAAAATCTTTTGACGAAATTCGCATTGTTTTCATGATCTTGACGAAATTTGAGTTTTTTCTCAATTCTTTGACGAAATTTACGTTTTTGTGATCTTTTGATGAAATTTGGTTTTTTTGCGACCCTTTGACGAAATGAGAGTTTTCACGATCATTTGTCGAAATTCGCATTTTATTCCCGTGATCCTTTATCGAAATTCGTATTTTCCCGCAATAATTTGCCGAAACTCGCGTTTTTTTCTCGTTCCTTTGCCAAAATTTACGATTCTTTTGCTATCCTTTGATAAATTTAGAGTTTTTTTTTTTTTCAATCTGACAAAATTAACATTTTTCCTGCGACTCTTTGACAAAATTCCCGTTTTATTCGCAATCCTTTGCGACGAAATTGGCAATTTTTTCATTGAACGATTGACGAAATTGATTCTTTCGGCGATTTTTTGTTGAAATTCGTGATATTTTCTGTTGAACTGATGACCAATTTTTCATAATTTTCGGAAGATAATGTCTTAAATTTTCAGAAAATTCGGAACAGATTCCCCTTAAATTCGCCAATCGGTCGTAGATACTTGTCAACCGATCGAGAAAAAAAATAATTAAATTTGTCTATTGGTCGCATGAAAAATAAGTGAATTTCAACGATGTGTCAATTGATCGCGCGAAAATATCTGAAAATTCGCAAGGCCATTCATCGTATTTTCAAAATCCAAAATTTTCAGGGAAATGGTGGGATTTTTTGGACAGGACCCTCCCGCCCACGATATTTTTTGGACGGGATTTCAAAATTTTTGGTGCAAATCCCGCCATGAAATTCACCATGTAATGTAACGTATAAAAGAGAAGAAAATTTAAATATATTTTAAGAATTATTTTAATAAAATATTGAATATTTTATTTTTACTATTAATTGCAAAGAAATAAAGAATTACAAAAAGTTATTTTTAATGTTCATCAATCACATGTCTTCGTGATCTAACAGTCTTCCCACCAAATTTTTATTGCTGCATTAGGATTAGTGTTGACTAAGCCACTTTAGCAGGGTGCAGCGCACGGCGACCTTTTTTATCTCTTTTTTGTGCTGGCAGGGATGTAGTGGACGGTATACGGGGGTATACGCCGTATACCTTCTGGATTTTTTTAAGGAACACAGTATACCCTCTGTTTCTCAAGAAAGCTATAGTATATACATTCTAGAGTATACGCTCTGCCTCGATCGTATACCTTCTGCTTAGAGCGTATACCCTCTGTTATTTTCACGACTACACCACTGGTGCCCGGTGGCTCTTTTACGCCCTTCCGATGCACCCTGTGCAACATGCAATTCAATTGATCCCAGGAAAATATCGCAAATTTCTGGCACTCTAAACAAACCACACTGCAAATAGAAGCGTCTTAAATTTAGACACATATGTGACTGAAAAAGAATTTTAGACACTTAAGTGTCTTAATCTGAAAATTAAGACACTATAGATGTCTTAATTTAAGATACATAAGCGTCTTACTATGACCATGGTGTAAACGAACTGAGAATAATGTCTAAAATATCCGCAAACGTCTTATTTTAAGACACTTCATTGCTTTAAACGTGTCTTAATTTAAGACGTTTTGATTCTTCCGACGCAATAACCACCAGGGGGCACTAGCACTCCCAGTTGCGCATGCGTTTTAGATGTCTTCGTTCGAAGTGGTATACGTTGTAATTCAAACAAAGTTTGTTTTTATGTACGCGTGTATTTTAATTCATTTTTTGCGAAATGTGAAGTACTGTGATTTTAATTCGTATTAACTTGGATTATTTATTTATTGAATACATACATCTGACGTGTGTGCTCGACATCAAATGTCTCTTAGAAGCTGTCGTCGATACAAGGGCGGGATAGACACAGAACAGAAGTAGACGACGGTTGAAGATTACACCCGGAAATTCTACAAAGCGTGTGCAATGGGCTTAGTGTTAACTCGTATCAATTTATATCAATAATATTGTGTTATTCATCTTCGTCCTGTCGAAGCTGGCAAAAAAAAAGAAACTTTTGTCTGGCGGGTCCTGTTTTTAGGATGAAACATCTCATTCTTTAAATATGGCTAGTCGGATGTATTATGGGATTACCTTTTAAACTGATGAAAGTCTTTCTCCCTCACTGTGGTTGTGGTAGTTTTTAAAATTTCAAATCGAGGAATATTTCTTACCTCTTGCAGCAACTCAAGTAAGTTTCTTTATAGTAGTAAAATTAGTGTATTTTATGATTTTATTTATTGTACTAAACAAAATCCTGCATGAAATTTAATTAGTTTTGAATCTGTTCGCAAAAAACCCCACTAATTCTAGAAGTATATATTTTTAAACTTATGACGTTCTTTTTTATTACGAATTATATATTCAATGTCAGTTCTTAATTTCAATGGATAATTTTTATCTCGCAGTAAATGACGGCCACAAGGAAGTAAAGAAAAAAAAACTTTGAAAGATGACCTAATGCTTTCTTACTTCCTGGCATAAAACCGCAGATTAAAAAAAGATAAATAAAGTAAATGAGACTGGTCTATTATATGAAGCTGCCTGTAAAAATATACATATGTATTTGATTTGCAATCAACTCTAATACTGATTTTTTATTATTTTTAATAAAAAAGTAATTTGAAATTTATAATGGGAAAAAGTAAAAACCTCTAACTAGATTTCGTATTTAAAATTGTGGTAACTTTATTTATATGCACTTATACGAAAAATACAAAAATGACAGATGTTACTGTATATATTTAAGACGAAAGAAGTTTGGAAATCATAAGTTATTTTTTCCTCATGTTTTTAATATAGAATATGTACTTATTTGTTTTTATTGATAGTTGAATAGCTTTTGTGAGTACCCTCTGATCTACATAAAAACTTGCCCATGTGGAAATATAAATTTTTTAAAAACATAATTTTTAAATAAGTATTTTCATTTTTTTTTTGGGGGGGGGGGAGGGGGGGGGGGATTTTGCATGAATTTTTGTAAAGCTGATATCTTAAATCTTGCACTGATTATAATGAAAGTTTTGAACTTTTAGAGTAGGACAAGTTTAAAAACGCAAATATATTTAACAAAATACCAAAGTCATTTTTTTCCCAATGTTATTAAAGTAGAATATTTATTTATTTATTTTCATTATTCATAGTTAAATGGCTGTTGTGATTATCAAGTGATGTATATGTAAAATTGCCTATGTGGCAATATATTTTTTTATATTTTCATTTTTTTTTTGGGGGGGGGGGGGGATTTTTGCAATTTTCGTACATATGATATTTTAAATCTTTTTCCACATTCAACCGAGTATAATAAATATTTTGAACTTTTAGAGTAGGACAATATTATAAAATATATATATATATTTATCTATGTACCTTAAAAGCCCTTAATAGCGAACACTTCGGGACCGCGGAATTTGTCCGATAATTGGAGATGTCTACTTTTTTGAGGTAAAAATATACAAATATGTATGTCTGCTGATTAAAAAAGTATTCGTTAAATAGAGGTGTTCGCTATTCGAGAATGTCCATTAACCTCCACAACGGATACTCCCGAATACCGGACATCTCAATTTAGACAACTATAATGCAGGGTTGCGTTTTTTGCAAAAGTACTTCTTGATTAAAGGAAGGGCAAACTGGGAAGTGCCCCGTCCCCCTACGACTGTAGTGCCCCCAAATTTGATGTGCAATATTTGTAAAGCTTATATTTTAAATCTGTTTCGAAATTGTACTGATTATAATCAATATTTTGAACTTTTAAAGTAAAATAAGGTTAAAAACAAAATAAATTTTAAAAAATCTAATATTTAGATAAATATTTTTTATTTTTTAATTTTGTTCTACTCCTGAAGTTCAAGATATTGATTATAATCGGTACAATGTCGTAAAAGATTTAAATTATCAACGTAACGAAAATTGTATACCAAACCTGAGAGCACCAAAAAAATCAGGCTGTATTGGGGGGGGGGGGGGGAGGGACGGGCAGGACCACAGCCAAATATTTTTCCAGGATTCAACGTGGTCAAACATGGCTACGTATGATGCTTACAAAAAAATGGATGCGATTCAGACGTTTGAAGTGTCTGAAATTCAGACGCAAAAAGTGTCTGAAAAAATTCAGACATTTTAAAATGTCTGAAAATTGAACACTCCATTTCAGACACTTAAGTGTCTGAATTTCAGACATTTTAATTTAGAGTGCAGTTCAAAATATTTTTTGTGGACAAAGTACAAGTGTCCCCTTTTTGAAAAAAAAAAAAAAGGCTTTTTTAGAATAGTTGTTCCCTATTTTCCTGCAAGAAAAATTCCTGCCCGGCGGCCCTGCTTTTCAACAGAATCAACACTAAGGATCACATTCATTTAATTGAATTTTAGATTATTTAACATTTTATTTCATATGTTATATTTCATGCGTTCATAACATTTTAGATTGTTTAGGTAGTTTCGCTAACAATCAAATAACGGTATGGATGGCCAGAAGTACAATTACCCCCCTCTCCAGAAGAGAGAGGTTCATGACCTTTGCACTAATAAGGATTAGTTATCTACTGACTTTCCAGACGCGATTCTGAGTTTTAAAAAATTTCTTAAATTCACAGCAAATTTTCTGAAAGCTTGCAGCTGATGGGAAAAGGGATCAATCCCCTCCAGGCACTAAACATGTGTTTTTTCTGCGATTATTTAATGAAATTCATGAACTTTTGAAGAAATGTAGAAATTTTTTTTTTCGACATTCTTTGATAAAATTTGCATTTTCTGTGATTTTTTGACGAAATTGCACTTTTTCTGGGATCCTTTCACGAAATCGTTTTTTTTTTTGTGATCTTTTGACGAAATTTGTATTTTTTGGCCATTCCTTAAAGAAATTTGGTTTTTTTAACAAAATATGAGTTTTACCCGCGATCCTCTGAAGAAATTTGCATTTTCTTCCTGATCTATCGACAAAATTTGCCTCCCCCCCCCCCCCGATTCTTTGACGAAATTTGTGTTTTTCCATGATTTTTTTTTACTCAATTTGAGTTTTTTTTAGGCGACTGACAAAATCTGTTTTTTGCGATCCTTTGACGAAATTTGTATATAACATTTTTTTGCCATTCTTTAAAGAAATTTGCGGTTTTATCAAGGTTTTTTTTTTTTTTTAACGAAATTTGGGTTTTTTGGCAATCTTAAGAATTTGTGCCTTTTCTGCAATCATTTGACGAAAAGAGTTTTTCTACGATCCTTGGAAGAATTTTATGCCTTTTTAGCGATTATTTGACGAAATTCACTTTTTGTGATCCTTAATGAAATTCTCATTTTCCAACGAGATTCTTTGACAAAACTCTCGCTTTCCCCGTACGATTCTTTAATGAAATTGGTGTTTTTTTTCTGCGAACAATTGACGAAATCAATTTTCTTTGGCAGCCATGTCAAAAATGAACGATATTTTTTGTCCAAATTTTCGGACTCATGTCCGATTCCTCCCCCTGGAAAATTCGGAAAAGAATCACTCCTATTACTTTGTTTGGGAGAATCGCCGATCTGAATGCCATAAATTCCAAATGAATTTTCCCTTTTTCTTCCCTATCGTCGATACATCTTTCAATCATTGCATTTGGCGAGTACTGCCCATTGAGTTTGATGAGTGAGGACAATAAAGTTAATCGCCACATTTTAAATGTTACTCGACGATTGGCGAGTGCTAATTTTGTAGATAGGTAGTTGTTTTTTTCAACTCAACTGCAAAAATGCAATTACAGAAAGTATTCTAAAACATTTTAACATAAGAAATTTCTCATTGTATTTATTATGTATTCAATGCAATGTAGTTCACAAAATTCACACATTAATGTTATGAAAAATGTCAAATTTTACTTCCATAGGTAATTCCCCCCCCCCCTTTTTATTTTGTTGTTTTCTGAGTCGCATCCTTGAAAATAACGACCCCTTAAAGATTTCAAAACTAAAAAAAATATATAGACAAAAAATTATAAATGCAAATTTATTTTTTGCATAATCGTTAGGTCTTGATAAAAGGATTCAAGAATATTTGATTTCCCCTCTATCTTAAAAAATGAATGAGGATAGCAATTTGAATTTCTATGGTGGCTGCCGTTATGAAACAGACCCCCCCCCCCCCTCCCCATAATCAGGCGTAATTTAGGAGTTTTAATAAATGTGGTTTTCTGAAAATTTCTTTTCATTGTTGCTACTCCCATATGCTTAAAACAACATAGTCATATCCATGAACCTTCTGCTAACTTTTTGAAATTCCCATTCAAATTCAGTACCGACGAAAACTATAAATCTTCTATAATCGGGTTCCGTGCACTTTAATTTGGTGTGATTGGGTAAAATTAGCCGAATCCTTAAGACAAGGAAGAGGAAAGCTGCCCTTTCCTCCAAGTGGAAAAGACTTTCATCTTGAGGAAAAATAATGTGGTTATCTTTATTTAGGAGGATGGGAGGTGGAGGAACGCAAAATTTCTTCCTGTCCCGGGCACAGGGTTGCTGGCTTTTAGTCAGGCCAAAAAAAGCCGGCCATTTTTTTTTTGTTTTAACCACTTGAAAAAAGACTTATTCAAAGTTGGTTTACAGCTAATTCACATTAAATTTAGATTAATTATTTTCGCATACACTTAAATATATTCTAAAAGAATTCTTTATTTGACAAAATTTAATAGAAATTTATAAGTCTTGACCGCTAGAATGTAACATATCTAAAAAAATGAAATTATAAATATTCAAAAGAATATAAGTTAGATTTTAAACTGGTGTTTTAAAATTCTATATTACATAGGCCCGCATATTTTACACACATTTTAAAGATTATATTTCATTAAACAATCACAAAATGTAGTACATCAAAATGGAAACATTCTATGACTAACAATCCTAGTAATGGACACCCCACTCTTAAACCTTAAAAATAAATGAAATTTTGTAAATGGTCGTTAGTATATAAAACTCTTAAGTTTTCTATTGCTATTCAAACAAAAACATTCAAATTTTGCAAGAAAATAAATACAGTCAAACCTCGTTAACATGAACACGCTTAACGTGAATTACTTTTAACATGAATTGTTTTCACAGTCCTCTATAAAAACTAATACAAAGATTTGATACTGATAACATGAATTACTGTTAACATGAACAAAATTTTGATTCCCCTTGAGGTTCATGTTAACGAGGTTCGACTGTACATGAATTAATTAAACGAAGGCAGCTCTTCGCCTCTTCATTAAGATTTTCACAGAAAAACAGCGAAACTTTGAAACATTTTCTCCTTCCTGATTGGTTTGATTAAAAGTGTCAACAATAACCTAGTTTTATAAAACATGCAAGGGGGAATTATAAAAAAAAAAAATAGTTACAGCTAAATATTTATTAGTTATTTTTTTTATGACACAAAAACATCAAGGGGATCCATTACTGGCTCATCTACCCTATAAGAATTTTGTATAAAAAAATTTTTTTCTTTGCTAAAGCTATTTTTATTTAGCTAGAAGCAGACTTAGATAAAATGTAAAACTGTCTGTGAACTCTAATAATTTCTTAAAAATTTTCTGCAAAAAAACGCTGCAGCCCTCCCAAGTCCTATATTGCCGCTAACAGCAAAAATGAAAAGTTGTATGCGAGTGGAGCACCACTAAGCAACACCACTAAAAGAAAAATATTAATTTACAAGCATTATTAAAACTCAGTCAAGAAATAGTGTTGAATGGTATGCTTAATACAGACAACTAATGAATGAAAGAAAAACTAATGAAAAATTTTAAAAATATATTCATAAAAATGTGAAATATTTTAACATTAACTTATATAAAGATATCAATTTAATAAAATGCGTTTTGTTGAGCAATCATAATCTAAAAATAACTGAAATAAGAATAAATGAACGTTAAAATAAAAAAGTTATTAGTCCATGAATGGAAGAGATGAATTCTTACTCATCAGTTTATCTACTGTGTTTGAGACAATTATTCTTTAATATTGCGATGCTTTCTTAAAAATTTTAAAAACTTTTTTCCTCCCAGTTGAAAAATAGTCTGCATACCTTATCAAGAGTCTGTGATGTGCATCGCACCAATTCTCTGCCCATAGTGTTGATTTTTATTTTTTATAAAAGAAATTAAAAGCATTAAAACTGTCTGCAAATTTTGAAAATTTTCTGTGAACGACGTTTACGTGTTCATCTATATTATCTGACTCTGGCTAGAAGTTATTGGCTGCAATTAGCCAAAAAGCTAAAAATCCCTTTTTCCTAGATTAAAACCAAGAAAAAAAATAAAGGCTAAATTTTTATTGGTTATTTTTTTATAAACCAAAAACATTGTGAGGTGTCCATTACTGGCACATCTACCCTAGTATATGAAAGTTAATTAAGGTACACAAAGATATTGGTGCCATATTTTTCAGGAAAAACAATGCAACAAAAAAATTTCCCCTCCATAATCTATTCTTTAAGTACTATAACAAGCAAAACAGAAAATTGAAATTGCACAAGTTAAGTGTGCATAAAAATGTAAAATAAATTTTCGTTATACTTTGACATCGTTATCAATACAAATTTATCTAAGCATTTGAAAGCCTGTAAGTGAACACTTAGTATTAGCATTTTGTTTTAATGTATTTGAATTCGGACTGACTTTTCATTAAAACAAGAGTGGATTGCACAAAATATTTTCAATGTAATTTTGCATCTATTTATGGTGGGTCAAAATTAATTGGTTTAAAATACACAATACAGGCGGTATTTATAAACGCATTCTGCAAAGCTTTTATACACAAGGCGATTAAATGAGTTTAGGTCTCCGAAATTCCTATACGGATGAAGTATTAAATTGTATTAACAATTTTTGCTTCGATTAAATATATTTATTTTATTAATGCAGGAACATTTTGGGGAAATACTATTAAACAATTAATTTAGAAAAGCATCAAGTTAGTACGTACATACACAAAATCAGTTTTCGTAAATATTAACCACGTGCTACATTTCATGATTAAAAAATAAGCATAATTAAAATTAAATACTTTTATAAAACTTACCGAGTAACATTGATGCATCTTCTTCTTCAATACCGTTGGTAATTAAAAAATCCTTCAATGCGTACTTATTCATAGATTCCATCTTGAAAATGCACAAGTCACAGAAGTCAGACCAGCGTAGCGAAAAGAAAATACAATACGACATACGACTCCGAAATGAGCGAACGAGCCGGAACGAGCTTGCTTTTTTATCGAGTTGAGCTGTTTGGATTTCGATCTTCTTGAGTACATTGGAAAAATAACAACTCAAATCAAGATGAGTGAAGCGCTTAAAAATCAACTCAAATGCGATCCAATAAATTATAACTCTTTTTTGAGAAGCCAAATCAACTCATTCATTTTAAGAGAGTAGCAGGTATTGTTGTTCAGAAGCTAGGTCATCGAACTGTGTTTTCCGTTTTTTTGCAAACGCAATAGATCTTTCAGAAAATAGCATCAAAGTGGGCATTTGGAACTGAATTTCCAAGAGAAAGAAGAATAACCACTCAAGGAAGGAAAGGATGAAAGACGTCTTTGTCCTGTGATCAAATCGCTTCTAACTCAATAGATAATTGATGGGTAAAAAAATGGGAAACACAGTCCGATTCCAAATCGCTTCCAAAATCAGGCCTTCCATTTTATATCTTTCAGCTAGAAAATGAAATTGTAAATGTGTCAAAACGTTTTGCGCTTGTTGACCAGAACAGTTGAGAACAGCCTGTTGAGAACATAAAAGAGTGTAAAATAATAATTTTATGCTTACTAGTTTATTTTATTTTATTATCTACCCTATTAAAATCCGTGCGCGCATTTATGTAACCTCAAAAACTCGGAAACGACGGGTGCAGGGCTACGAAATTTGGTACACAGCTTGCTGGTAAGGGGCCCTTGTACGATTGGGGCAAAAAAATTCGACAATTTTAAATAGATTTTTTTAATTTTATGTTTTGACGAATTTTTACCTTTTTTATGTTTAACCCGTTATCCCGCGAGTTCTAACCAGTTCTAAATGTTTACTGCAATGTGAGATATATATATTACGTACGCCACGATGCCATACTAAGAAGCTGTAGTGGGTATTACGATAATTCTTTTACCTCGCATGCAAATAATTAGAGATTATTTAATTGCGCTTAATTGTTAACTTTTTTTAAAAATAAAGAAATACATTTTATCACAAATATCAACAAAACTTTTTAATCTATTTAGTCCCTTATTCCAAATATATCGTTTTATCGTCTGCTGCCATAGAAATATGATAAATTAAATTTCATTTAAAAAATGCACAGTAGTACAAAAATATTTTTCTAAATCGAATAGTTATTGAACAACGCCCGTGCGTAGAACGGGTTAAACAGCTAGTATCAGTTATATTAATTTACGGATTTGATCTCTATTCTCCTCTTTATGGTTGTATAAATCGTAACATTTTCTGAAAATGCATAATGGTGCTTCTAGTTCTATTAACTAGGAAGTCAAACCATTGTCTCGGTCTACACAACAAACAATCCATGAATGACGAAAACCCATCTATCTTTCCTCCAAATCAACCCTTTTCCAGACAAAATCGTCTGCTCGCAAACCAACTCCTCATTAGGGCAAGATGGCGACCATTCTATCGTCTGCCGGGTCCGACCCTCCTTTTTGTTCTAGGACGTGACCTCGGTGGTCAATGACAGTGTGGGGTGGTCGCCGTCTTCCGTCGTCTGCCTCTTGTTAGAGAAGCAAATGACGGGTTTGTCTGCATGCTGGCGTGTTTATGTTAAAATTATCGTTTGGCTAGGGGGTGGTTCTGCCGTGTACATGCTTGTTAGCGGGTCTCTTCCTGTTGCCAGTGTGTATGGTTAATAAACCAGTCTATGGCTAGTTAGTCAGTGATTGAAAGCAGTTTGCTAGGTGAATGTCATATCTTAGAAACAATTATTGAAACTGAAAGGTTTTATTTTTTTTTTCAAGGTGGGTGGTTTTAACATATGTCTTTGTGGGATTTCAGTTTGTTTTGGATAGAGGAAAAAGCAATTACTCCATGTTTTGTGTCAGCAGAGGAATAATTTCGGACAATTGTAGGGCGTTACTATATACTATAGTTTGGGAACGGGCAAACAGTACAGAATATGCTGCGAACATTGTAAATCGGAGACAAGAACCTATTTTAATAAAATATCTCTCGGTTCATAGATTTTTTAGATTTTTAAACTTAAGGCTGTTCTCAAATCCAAAGGGTCAACTTTCTGCAATAAGTTTTAATTCATTTTTATTCGGAAACGCATGAAACTAGAAAGTGTTGTTATTCAGAAACTATGTTATCGAACTGTTTTTTCCGTTTTCTTGTAAACGCAATAGATCTTTCAGAAAATACTGTCAAAGTTAGCATTTTGAACTGAACTTCCGAACTAAAGAAGAAAATCCAGTCAGTAAGGGCAGAAAAATGTCGTGTCACGTGATCAAAATCGCTTAAAAAGAATGCATGAAAAATGTAATAATTTTTTAAAAAGTACAAAATTAATGTAAAAGGCTATTTGTGATCGATTTGGGTATTGCATGATCGCAATTTCATTGCATGATGATTATGATTTAAAGTGTTTTGTGTTTTATAATGTATTCCATTAAAGGTGTATTCAAATCCAAACTCCTTATTTTCTGACTCATTTTTAAATTACTTTTTGCTATCAAACGCATCCCATTGGCAGGTTCTCTTATTCAGAAACTATATAGAACGTGCCGTATGAGTCGATTTTTCGATAAAGGCAGAATATAGTTTAAAAAAATGCTGTCAAATTAGGCTTTTTGAACCACATTCCCCGAAGCGACAGTGCTGGAGTACAAAATATGGTCATATTGAGAAAATAATTGTTTCTAAATCAAATTCTAATGAATAGAACAAAAAAAAAAAAAATAAATGACACAGGAATCTCTTTAAAAAATCACGTGAGCCACTTTCATGTTTTTACTTTTAAAACTAGTATGTTGTGGCCATCACAAAACTTTCTTCTACATAAATCACATCCATTAAATCATTTAAATAGTACAAGAAATTACATCCATTTAGCACCCATTCATATAGAAGTATATCTGAATTTGAAGTTGGATGAAAATTCGTGCATTAATTCTTGAGATATAGAGATAATTCTTGAGATATTCTTGAGACTAGAAATTCTATAGAGGAAATTCTGAAAAATGCTGCATTTCAACGCCACCTCTTGAGCGATTTACACCAAAAACTAAACAGCACTAATTTATATCCAGGTATACCTGAATCTGAAGTTTGTTGAAAATCCAAGCATTAGTTCTTGAGATAGAGTTATTGCGGAAATCTCAAAAAATGCAGCGTAGCAGCGCCACCTGTTGAGCGATTTACACCAAAATATACAAAGCGTCAATTAATGTCAAGGACTACCTGAATCTGAAGTTTGATGAAAATCCGTGCATTAGCTCTGCAGATCGAGCAATTGTGGAAATTGTAAAAAATGCAGCATAGCAGCGCCACCTGTTGAGCGATTTACACCAAAAACTAATCAGCACTCATTTATATCTGGGACTAACTGAATCTAAATTTTTATTAAATTCCGTGCATGAGTTCTTGAGATAGAGCGCCACAAAATTTGTGTCACAGACAGACAGACAGAGTTACAGACTCACAGACAGACATTTTGTAAAGACATGTTTTTCGGAATCTCTGACCCCTAAAATGTGTAAATCCGTCGAAAACCGAAAGTTGAAAATTTTCACGAATCCAACACTTTCTTCTTGTAAAGATAGAAGAAAATAAAAGGAGTCCGAAAATGTGTCGGAAAATGTCGAGTTGTTGAGTGTGCGACTTATACGCGAGTCAATTAAAAAATAAAAAATAAAACTTCGAATATTGCAAAATTCTGACTGTTTATGTGTATGAATAATGAAATATTACACAAAATATACAAATAATAATAATTTATCATTAAAATTTTTTTCAATCATTTATTTTAATTTACTTGCTACTTTTTCGCATAGGCAAGTGAAATATTTGGTTTGATTTTGTGCAAAATTGAAGTAAAAAGTTAGGGGGTCGACTTATACGCGGGTTTTTGATTTTTTGCAGAATTTGCATTCGAAAGTTAGGGGGTCGACTTATACGCGAGTCGACCTATACGCGAGTATATACGGTAAATGTTTTTTTTTTTTTTTTTTTTTTTGTCGATTTTATTATTTTTCGAAGGGCATTATTCTTTGAAATAAGAGTATAATATGCAATTAGTGTGAATAACCTGTGAGCTCAATGCCACCAGTTTAACTGGGCACTTTTCTTTTTTATTTCTTCTTCTTCTTCTTCTTCTTTTTTTTTTTTTTTTTTTTTTTTTTTGTGTGTGAATCACCTTCAGTTGATTTCCACTACACAATCCGTAAACTTCCCACATAAATCTTAAAACTCGATTTAAAATGCTAACAAAAAAAGGTCTCCGTTTAGATAAGAAATTTAACTTAAATAAAACGAATTTACTTCGACGTACTTCTGATCAGAGGATGATGCATTGCTTCCAAAAACAGACCGAGATTGGAAAAAAAAAGCAGGGGGGGGTGGGGGGGAGTGAGTTCCATACGAAGAAGGTTAAAGCCATTAAGCCACGACTCTTTGAGTCGCAAAAAGTCGGGGCCAAAGTTGATTGCTGAAACTTAGATTGAATTGAAAATTTTGATTTCGAATTTCAATTGACAAATTTAGTTTATCGAAATTGTTTCGTTAAACTTTTCGATTTTGCCTTTCTAAATCACGTGGTGAGTGGGAGTGGGAAAGGGAAGTGGGAGAGGGACTCTGGAGCATTCGAAAACGGCGGTGTTACGCTGCTTCTTTATTGCAGGAGGTTATGGAGTAACAATCAAGGCGGTAAGTTCGGAAAGTTTATTTTTTGAATACAAATTCCGTTTTGAACTGGTCCGTGAATTTTCTATTGAATCTATTTTTGTTACGGATTCATCGCATTTCTATAGAAAGGACTGTAGACAACACTTTTTATTTTACACGAACTATAACAGTGAAATAGTAGAATTGGTGATACGATTTATGTAGAATTATGATAAGAAAATATGATGCATAGAATCATAACTCACGGTATGCGGCTAGGACGAACAAATAGAATCACTGCATCTCAGCAAAATTTGCTGGCACCCATAATCGCCAGCAGTGTTTGCTGTAAAAATACAATGATTTTTTTTTTTTTTTTTTTTTTTTTTTTTTTTTTATAGTGTATAGCGTGATATGATTTCTATCGAATTATAATTGGCTGTGAAATCGCTTTTCTATTACTTTTTTATCACCACTATTTTTTATAATAATATTATTCTTATTTAATCACCTATTTCGGCGATTAACAAAATATGACGATTTTTATTTAAAAATAAAGATAACAAAAAAGCGTATAAATTGGTTGCCATTCAAATGTGAATATATTGGTATATATCTGGTATATGTGTTGTTATATATTGGTATTTGGTATATATTGGTACAGTTAAACCCCGATTTAACGTAACCCGTATTTAACGATTTCCCGCATATAACGTCATTATTCATTAGTCCCAATTAATTTCCTATAATCGTAATGTTAAAAAATCCCGGATTTAGCGTTGTCACTTTCAAATATTTCCCACATTTAACGTTTTTTTCAGAAGGAAAAAGACTCCATCAAAATTTCCTGTAATGGGAGTTCTGTTGGAGTAAAAAAAAGCATTCAAAATCAATAGGGTCAAAATTCGGAATTCTCCATCTCTTTGTTTTTCTTTACCAACTGCAGGTGCAAGATTCCCCCCCCCCCTCCCCTCTTCCATTCGCGCCGCTTTTATCTGATTGTATTCTGCTTACTAGAGCTTAGTAGAAGCAGGAAACTCGGCTCACGAGCTACGAATAGCAGTTTACTAATGTTAAAGTATCGCTAACTTATGACATAAAGGGAAAAAATGGTTCTGTAGTAAAAAAATTTGGAAAATTTGATACTTGCTTAGTAATTTTGTTTTTTAAAAATTAATTTAACCTACTAAAAATTTTGATTAAGTTTTCTTTTACTGTGATGAGTTTCAGATAAAAAATAGTAAAATGTATTCTTAGCAAGCGACTTAAAATAATAATAGTAGTAAAAGAAACAGGAACTAAGAAATTTTCATCATGAGGTTGTGGTGGGGGAGAAGAGCCCCCTAAGCTCTCCTTGAAAGTCAATTTTTAGTTGAGCTTTACTTTTTATATTCATGAAATTACGTTCATCATCATTACTTTTTACGTTCAAAATCATGTGTTCTGATGCCACTACCCCATTTGGGGTAGTGGCATTGGATCATTTCATAAAAAAATCGAAATTTAAAAGGTGTGAAAATGCGCAAAAAGCGTTCTAAAAAATGTTCTAAATGGCGATTTCTACGCTATCTCAGGAAGTACCAAACCGATTTAAAAAGAATGGTGTCAAAATGATGGTGACAACCCTTGCTCTAACATAGGCTATATTTTATGCACTTTACAGCACTTGCTCCGTCGCTCCAACATAGCGTATGATGTAGCTGCTAAAAAAAAATGACGTAGAATAAAATAACCAATTTCATTAAAGCATAATTTAGAAAACTGATGTCTAAACCACTATGTAAATGAAGAAATAAAAGGTATGTCACCTAAATTAACCTGTATTTTATGCTCAGGATTTTATTTTGTCTTACCCCGATTTAACGTTTTTCCGCATATAACGTCATTTCTTTGTGATCCCTTGAAAAACGTTAAATCGGGGTTTCACTGCATATCTTAAACTTTTGTGATATGAGGCTGCTGTAATAAGAGATAAGCAAAAAAATCAGAAGCTAAAGTTGAATGATAAGACATAAAATGAATTGAAACTTTTATTTCTTATTCAAAATTTCAACTGTCGAATTTAGTTTATTTTTCCTTTATCGAAATTGTTTCGTTAAACTTTTCGATTTTGCTTTGCTAAATCCCGACGAGCGACGTGTGTGTGTGTGTGTGTGGGGGGGGGGGCATTCGGAAGCGGTGCTGCTCCTTTCTGAGGGAGGTTAGGAGTTCAATCAGGACGGCGAGTTCGTGGGGTTTATTTTTTGAATACAAATTCCTCTTTGAACTGTCTCGTCATTTTTATACTGATTAAGGTCGTCCTTCCATTTCGACTGACTACTTTTATTTATATTCATAAACTCAGCGCGGCCCTGTCCAGGTTATACATTGGACCATTGATTATGCCCCGGATGTATACATGTGTGTGTGAGAAAAAAAATAAGTAAGTGTCAAAGTACAAATTTTTTACAAAATACACAATATGAACTTTAAAAAGCTCACCGTTTTACTTAAAAAGCGACGGAAATAATAAAATAGATATTACAAGTTGAAAATATACATTTTACTTCAAAAATTCTCAGTACTTTTGACCTGCAATTCCCGCCATCATCAGTGAATATTTTTATAATTAATTGCTGTTCATTCATACATTTTGTGTAAAAGCAATCGAGTAAGGATGCCTTATCATACTATATCCTCAATATCGGATTAAATATCCTGAATATAAATCTTGAAAACTTGAGCAAAGTCAAGTATTAAAATAAATGGTACGGCTGTTAAATATTTTCCTCTATGCAAATTTAATCCGAAACAGTTCTACTGTCCAGCTACGCATTTAAAAATGAATGAGAGCAAAGTGATGTTATGAAATAAATGAAACTGAAGTTAATATATTTTTCCTCTACTTAAGTTCTATCCAAGGCACTGCTACTAATACTTTCAACTACCCTAATAATTATTGGCTCGCCTATTTCAAACGGAGTGACGTATTTGTCGGAAAGACAATCAATTAATTATAAAAAATATTCTCTGATGATGGACGTGGGAAATGCAGGTAAAATGTAGTAAGAAGTTTTGACTAAAGTGCATACTTTTAACTTGTAACATTTATTTTATTATTTTTAAGTAATAGCCATTGGCTGGACCTCCGGATGTATGCATGTAGGACAGAAGAAACAAATAAGTACCTACTAGAAAACAGGAATTCTGCTTTTTCAGAATTTAGTGTCCCCCCCGATGAAAAAAAAAAAAAGTATGTACACGTATATAAATCAGATCGTTGTTTCACTAGTATCGTCAGCGGTAAACGTCAACGCTAATTAGAACACAGCATATTCCAGTTTTAAGACTTAAAACACACACTTTTATTTTATATAAAATGATGTCATTCGCATCCGCTTAAAAATTCCACCTTTACAATCCAGTCTTAAACAACATCTACAGAAAAGTATACATAGGACGTCGCTATCACTTAATAATACACAATTCCAGCAAAAAGCGATGTCGTGCATCAAGAAACTCGACTCAAAAAAAAAAAAAAAAAAAAAATCGGCTATCTCATAATTCATAGGATTTCAATTTTTTGTAACATTAATATAGATACTTAAAATTAAATATAGATTATAATAGCTCCCTATTTTATCAGAAATCATTCATTTACAGTGTTGTATAAAAATTTGAAAATGTGCGATACTTAGAACTCAAAAAAATTGCAGTAGTGATTATCCCGTACAGTGGTATATCTTACGGCTGGCTTATATGACGTAAACGTTATTTTTTAGAGACGATCCTTTAATCGCTGGCCGAAAACAATAGGATATCGGAGGCAATAAAAGTAAGAATTGCTTCTTCTTAAATAGAAGCATTCAATGTTTTTGAAAATCATACCTAATTTCATGACTCCAATTTGTGATTTTTCCAAAAAAATTCCGTAGCGATACATTCATTTGACATGGCCACCGAACTCCATTACAAAAATTCACTTTTTTACGCGTGGTGGAGAACGCGAGGGAGGGAATTTATTGAACAAAAATATATAATTTTTGTTCTCTCTGTTTTAAAATAAGGTAACAGGAATAATAAAACGAAACATTGTTTAAATTATCGTTTTAGGATTTCTAAATTGCACTGTAAAAAAAAATCTTAAAACAACTGAAAAAAATCTTCGAATTCCGACAGTAAAAATTACGTTAAGAGTCTTATTATGTCATTCCATCCTCATATCGCTTATTTTCATGTTAAACAACAAAAAATTCAGTTTTCTTTGCCATCAGTTTCCACTGCGAGAGGATAATATGTTGGATAACAGAAGAACGGGAGGTCACCCCCTATGACGTCTAGAAGGTCATTTAGAATGACCAATAAGCACTGGTTATCATACCCCACGCTAAGACGTCTCTTCTAACTTGAAATATTTGAGTGTCTTGTCTCTTGGCTACTGTTGAAAATGGCAGTTCGTTCAATAATGTTCGTTTATGCACATTAGTAACTTAGTTGATCTAATTCTGTTAATAGCTGGAGATTATTTTTTGATCGGTTCTTTATTAAAATAAACTTAAAAGTTTATTTAATAGAAAATATAATAAAACTTAAAAGTTTATTTAGATTTATTTATTAGTCTAATAGAACTTAAAAGTTTATTTAGTTAATTTAACTTAAAAGTTAAATAAATAATCTTAAGTTTATGATTAGTTTACAAATCTTGAATTTTTACATAGCTGTAGAATGATTACTTATTATATTTAACTTTTTTATAACTAAGAGTTTAATTTTACTTCATATGTATTAGTTCCAGAAATTTTGATTGAGATTTTAAATTAATTTTGTCATCAATTGACATACGTGATTAGTTTTGGAGTGATAGTTTTAATAATAAACACGGAGTAGCTGCATTAATTATTATAGTTATAGATAACTGATATTTTCGTTTAACATTAACCAGAATAATATTTATTAGATCAGACGCTGTTCACACTGCAAATAAAGGCGTCTTAAATTCAGACATATATGTGACTAAAAAGTGTCTGAATATGGAATTTCAGACATCATAGGTGTCTGAAATTAAGACACTTAAGTGTCTTACTGTATGATCATGGTATAAACACTGTAAAATGAAATGTCTGAAATTCAGACATATACGTGTCTTAAAATGGAGTGTTCAATTTTCAGACATTTTAAAGTGTCTTAATTTTTAAGACATGTGTATATGTCTGAATTTCAGACATTTCAAATGTCTGAATCGCATCCATTTATGTCCAACCTGCAAGTTCGACAATAGGCAGCCAATTTCCCCCCCCCCCCTTTTTTCGTAAGCTTTATACATTGTAAAAAATATCCGTTAAAATATGAAATTGTACTGCGAATTGAGACACCAATCCCACTCTTTTCAGGACGGGCCTAGTGACCACTCTTTATGGGCCAGGCCTTACTTTTTTCCTGAAGGATAGGGCCGGGCCTAACTTATTTTTGCTGTACAGAGCCGGGACTGGTTTCATTCCTAGTCTTCACGGCCCAAAATTTTCAGTCCTAGTTTTGACCCAGCCCGTATGAAAAACATTGTCTCCGCTTGGCCCTTGTCCGTGCAAAGGTCGCTAAAATTAGGCATGGCCCAAAAACTTTTGCAAAAAATGTACATTTTTCAATCGCCATGAATCTACAATGATCCTACAATCCCCATGATTTCAGGGGGGTGGCCCGGGGGACATTCCCCCCGGATCAATGAGATGTCCCCCCCCGGAAGATTTGAGATTTTGTGTTTTCAAGGGTCAAAAAGTGCAATCCCCCCCAGAACTCTATCCCCCCGGAGACACAAAAATCCCTCCCGGAGAAACTGTCTGAATTCAACACTGCTACAATTAAACATTACAATTTATTATTTTTAAAGAATAGCAGATTTCTACGCTTATTAAACTATAGCTAAATTAAAATATAGTAAAACGTGTGAAAAAGAGAACCCGTCTATGACGGAATCCTGTTTTAAACTGAAAATCGTGTTGATCCATGCAAAATTAATATGCAAATACGTTAACGCATTTTTTTTTCTTTTCTATGCAATTCCATCTTAGCTGATTTTACAGAATGGTATTTTTTAGATTTTTAACACTTCAAAACATGGAATATGGATTAACAATATTAATTATAACTGAAACATTTACATACAAGAAAAAGAGATAAATTTAAAAAATAAATATTGCAGCTCGCGGCACTTCTATAAAAATGAAGATTATAAACATGAAAAAGTCAGAACTCATCGTACGAGACAAATTTTTAACCAAATCGATGTAAAAATGAATGTCTTGTAGAAATTCACTCGGGCCGGGCTCGATTTTAATTTTTTTCTAGATTTTAATTTTTTTCCGGGCCGAATTTTTAGCTGTTATACACGGCTGGACCGGGCTAATAATAATTTTCAATGTGAAAATAATCAAAGGTATTGAAAAATTATTTGAAAATAATGAAAAAGAGTGGCGCCATCTACTTGCAGTCAGAGGAGATGTTGTGATTTATCGTATTTAAAATATATATTGCTTTATTTTTATTTTATTGTATTATCGTCTTTCGTCTGAAACATTTAATGTTCTTATATCTTGCAATAGCAGTTTATTATTATTATTCTTGCCATTACTTTCATACCTGGCGCTTCTGTAGAGTCTTTAATAAATGTTATTCGTTGTGTTTAATCCGATGTAAATTTACTGTAATACACAATATACGCCATCTCCTTTTAAGCATGTCATGTTTATTTCAACAATAGTCGAACTTATTTCATTTTTTTAAAAATTATATGCAATACTTCTGAAATTTTTTTACGATACATATACTAACCTTTTTGCTAATGATTGAGTATCGTTTTAGTTTCAGATTTAATTCAGAAAATTAGTCTAAACATAAAAAAAAATTTACGCTGTATTTCGATTGAAGAAAAAAAAGAAAAAAATGCATGCGTATAACAATGATTTTAATAACTAAATATCAATATTTTTGCAGAGAAATTATGCACAATAATTATAACTGAAAAATTTGTTCAGAATATATAGCATATTGTAAGGAATTAATGAGTCCAATTTGAAAAAAATTGCCATATATTCAATCCATCCTTTCATTTTTTTTTTCTTCTAGCAGAAAAAAAAAATGAAAAAGAAAAAATAATAAGCTTTTGGCAATAAGAAATGCATTTTTTAAAATGAAAAATTGATTCTTTTTAAAGGGCGTGTATGTATGACACCCCCCTCCCCCCCCCCCCCCACACACACACACAACTGCAACAGGACAGGCCCTGAATTTTAAATCAGTCAATTACTATTGATATTCAACATAGAAAGAACTTAATTTCCTCAAAACCTAAATTTTGTCACTTGCATCCTTTCGCTTCTGGGGGTTCATATTGTACTCAATAATTGAAAGCTGATATTAAAATGTCAAATATGCACAATTCTTGAAAGAAAATGTCTAAAATGTTTAGAATTATTATACTAAGTTGAAAAAAAAAATGTACTACCTACCACTACAGCACTACCCAAAATACATTGGTTGTGCTTGATAAATAACATTATTTCAAACTTACGCTTGTCAAATCATGGCTGAATGGATAAGACAGTTTTCTTCTGAGGAACAGGACCCGGGTTCGATACCGTCTGGGGTAAGTTTGATGTGTGTACTGGTAGTTTGTATTGAATATATAAATGATGTATATATGTGACTGTGGAAGTGGTGGTTGAAATAGTGGGTTTGTCATTATAATTTAATAATTTTATTTTATCTTTTAAATGAATATTTTTAAATACGGGAATCTACAAAAAAGAATTTTTTTTTCTAGAATTTACATCAGAAAATTTCCATTAAAATGTGCAAATAGTACTGGAGTGCAGTTTCCCTATTTTAAGGGATATTTTTTTACAATGTATAATGCTTACAAAAAAAAAAAAAAAAAAAAAAAAAAAAAAAAGAAAAAAAAAAGGTAAAAAACTGGCTGTGGAAGTGGTCAAACATGGATGCAATTCAGGCGTTTGAAGTGTCTGAAATTCAGTCACATATAAGTGTCTTAAAAATTAAGACATTTTAAAATGTCTGAAAATTGAACACTCCGTTTCAGACACTTATGTGTCTGAATTTCACACATTTCAGTTTACAGTGCATATATTTTTATTGTTTAAATTTATCACATTTCCTACTATTTACTATGTTGTTTAAAATGGAGTGGTTAATATTTTGTTTAATCGTTCCATATGTTGATTCTGAAGAAATGTTTTTTTTTTTTTTAGTACAATCGTAGAGTTACCTGCAGTGGTTAAGTTAAAATTTGTAAATTTTATTCACTCCATTTAATGAAATAAATTTTGAGCTACAACTGTGTAAATTATTTTGAAAATAATTCCTATTTAAGCTTTAACCATTCATTTTATAGAATCAGCAAGTTTAATTTTGTTTAACATTTTAATTTAAATTATATTGTAATATTTTTTCTTATTTAGTTGATGATCATTTACTTTATACGGAGAAACATTGTAAATTGTTAAGAAGGATGAAAACTCATTTTATCACTTTAGCTAAAATGAAATATATATATATATATATATATATATATATTTTTTTTTTTTTTTTATGGTGATGTTTATATAGATTTTAGTGGCTCTTCTTTTTCATTTCTCATCTTTGTTCATAGCTGTCAACTTTTACACATTTACACAAAGCTTTCTATTCGAAAAAATTATAAAAATTGGCAGGATATTATTTACATAATTAACCAAAGTCACTAATTTAACCTAATCAATTTTCAAAAATATTACATGAATAAATATTAAAGTTATTTTTATTACAAATCACATTCAATACATGTATTTATTTTATTAATAAATATTTTTATGGGGGAGGGGGGAGTTACCTTATATCGTATATATATTTTTTATTATTCTGGGGGGGGGGGGGGAAGTTTAAGATACCTTCTTTCACTTATTCCAGTCTTTAATGTACTTAATTTACAAATCTATATAAATTCAACTGTTTAAATATTTTATTACGAATAAGCTATTTAAATTAATTTTTATAAACGTTTGGAGGAGAAATTCCTATAAATATTTATTATTATTAATATAAACAAATCGATCGGTAAATAGAAATTTCCCCGTGTACCTAACCTATAATACGCGATTCTTCTGTTAAATAGAACCCCCCCCCCCCCCCATCCCCACACACCCCTCGCCAACAGGAATCGACCTACAGATTTTGACTGTTGGGAAAAGCGTCAATTGCCAACACAAAGTGCCTGTATGACTACGTATTTCTGTCGTCTGATAACGCATTCTTTCGTTAACAGATATTTTCTGAAACAAATAGTTTCTGGCAACTTTTTGCTGCCAGAAAGTTTCTGTTGTTTTACAAAAATATTTTTAACAGTGTGATTTTTCAATGTATAATTCTTATTTAATCAATGAAACTATTAATTTATTAAAACATATATGCAGGGTGTTTCATAAAAGACGGGCAAAACTTTAATAAGTGATCGTTCACATCCAAACAAACAACTTTCATCAAAGAATGCATAGTCGGACGCGGAAATAAAGCGCAAAGATGCTGGAGCATTTAGAAACTGGGTCCATGCAAACATTAAAGCTCCTGCTGCGAGTTATCGGGAGAAGAACCACACTAATAGCATGCAAATATTATATGGAGTAAAAGAAGAACGCATATGTAAATTTCGCCTCGATTAATACGTAAAAGCCGCTGATCCGAGTGTGCAACTGTCAACCGCGGTAGGAGCATGTCCGAAGATGTTACACTTCACTAACAGTGAAAAGGCTGATATGCATTTTATCTAGGGAACTGTAAATGGAAATAGCTCAGAGGCTCAACGGTTGCACGGAGAGCGATTTCCCACCTTACTTTTGTCACTTAATCGTTCTTTGTGTTTTTGTTTCATATAACAAAATCACCTTCGGCGCCCTCTAGCACGTTTGCGTTTTAATTCCGACCCTGCATTCTTTGATGAAAATTCTTTGTTTGGTTGTGTAATATTACCTCTTAAAGTTTTGCCCATCTTTTATGAAACACCCTGTATATATATTTCACTCATTATTCATTATTTACAGTTTCTTCTCTACAGTGTTTAAAATATTTCGTTGCAATTTTACGGCTAATTGGCGCATTTCGGTGCGCGTGGTTGGGCGCGTTATTAATTTCATTGTTGTTCTAACCCGTATGCAGTTGTAATCATAAAGAACAATGGGCGATTTATCAACTGCGGCGGGGGAATAACAGAATGCCTTAAAATTAATTCATAAATTTTATAATTTAGTTCTAAAAATATTGAAATTTTTATATTATCATCGAAACACACCTTTGAATGTTTTCGCAATTCTAGCCTATGGGAAATTCCATAGAAAACGAGCAAAAATAAAAAAAAAAATCATCCCCCCCCCTTCCCCATAGTAACCGATTTAAAAAAAAAATTGGTACAGAGATTCAATTTATATTTAAATAGTGCTATACAAAATATCTTGACGAAAAATAATATATTTTGGCAGTTCTGGACATTTAAAAAACTTGTGACATAGAATGGCATGTGTGCAATCGTTCAAATTGCATGTTTGAAGTGAAGCATGCTTTCTTGAAAATTATTTAACATAAATTAATTTTTTTTTTATAATGTTGTAACCCTTGGAAAATTATCTTCAAACTTATTTAGTATTAAGAATTTGGTAATACAGTGGTTCATCTTAAATTGGTTGTAAAAATTGAAAAATTGTCAATTTGGAGAAAATTATAAACGTTATAAAAATCAAAGGAATTTAAAGACATATGTGAATTGATGCCTGATGTAGTGTTACACATAAAAATCACATTGCTAAAGTTTGGAAGTTGCCATTTGTTTTCTTTATCTTCAAAATAGCTTAGAAACTTTAAAAAAAATTCAAAATCGCAAATTTTCTTCTTATGTAGTCACAAAAATCAAATGAAAGAAAAATCAGACATGAACATTGTGTTGTAGGCATAAGATCAATAAACCCATGATATGCTTAAGAAGAAAAAAATCAAGTTTGCCTTTTGATGTCTAACATAACGAAATTGGATGAAAAAGGTTACATTTGTTACATTCTATGAGTCATTGCACTTCACTATCTTGTACTTGATTTCACGAAAAGAATTAGTGCTGAGATCTATATTAATTTAGGATTACTCTGTTTATTAATTCCTCAATTCTACTCTCCTTTAAAATATTATTGCTCAATATTTTAATGCAGATTAGCAAAAATAAACTAAAGGCAAGAATGAAAGTTTCTATTTTTAAAATATACACTTTTATCTATAATGTCAAATAATTTTAAAAGCTTTTCTTTTATGTTCAGACAAGTAATAGAAATATTGCATTTTGCCCTCAGATTTTTTCATTATTTATTTTTTCTAATAAAGAATAAAAAGGCAAGAATATTTCTGTATTTAAAATTATATACTTTTGTCTATAGCGTCAAATAATTTAAAAATTTTAAGAGCTTTCTTTCATGTTCAAAGACATAATAGAAATATTGCATTTTCATCTCAAAATGTTCATTATTTATTTTTTTTCTCATTACAGAAAAAAAAAGACAATTACTAAATTTACTAAATTACGCCAATCGGTTGCCGATTCTTAATTATAAATTATTTTTGATATAGTCTTTCCATTCCGAAGGCCAGTAATCAAAATTGAAATTTCAAGCATGTAGACAAGACCTCGATTTTGTGTCAAAATTTAATGTAAGTTTTAATATTTAAATAAACAGTCGTGAAATCTATTATTTTGCATGTACTCATAAATAAATATGATCTACTTATATGCTGATTTTCAATAAAATCTGTGACATGTCAGTCACAGCTGATTTGCTCATTTTATATGGAAATCTCCCTATCAAAAAGTGAGTGGAAAAAGGGAGTACAAAATTTCATTTTACTTATAAAAAACAAGTTGAGTTAAGAAGGTGATAAAATAAAAAAGTAATTCTCAGAAAATTATTTTGCTCTGTTTTTGGAGGATAAAAACTTTTGAAATAAAGAGTCAAAAATGGAAACTAACTTGTCATGCGTGACAAATATCCTGTGAAAAATCGCTCTCTTTCTCTTCTAACACAAAAAACTTATAAAGTTAGAAATAAAAAAAAGAAATTCTGATAAATGGAGGGCCCTGCATGTTACCGTAACACACAGAAAAAACCTTCTTTTCTAATTACTTAGGCAGTCAGCCGTCTTGTTTCATTACGGTACACATACCACGGACGTTGCTGAAATGTACCGCCCCCGCAAGTTTGAAGGATTTGAAGCTCCCTCTATCCACAAAACATGAACCTTTGCAACGCCTTTGGCTGGTAAGCCATTTTTCGGAGCACAAAAAAAGAAGAGAACAACACTAACTGGCAAAAAAGTTGACAGAAGGAAAAAGAACAAAGTCTCAAAAAGTCGACTGTAGGAAAAATAGAAGTTGTAGAGATGTTTGTTCTTAATCATTTTTTAAAAATATTTATACGGGAAAGGACTGAAGATAACATGTTTTTGTAACTCAAAAAGTGATTAAGAGAGTGTGTATAAAATAAATATTTCCATTATATAAGCTAAATCGTTGTCAATATACCATGACGATTATCATGCAAACTCCAGTCCACTACTCGTAAAGACTTCGAATAACCGCTGTTTTCTTGATAGGCTGCCACCACCAATATAAGCGTGATATTCGACACAATTTGAGAAGGATAATAATTAGATACTAACTTAATATAAAAGAATAATTTATTTACAAATTATTTATATAAAAAAACATTATTTACAATTATAGACTCGGATAGAGTAAATCCTGCCCAACGCTAAGTTATACATTGAAATAATCTTTACATATTGGGTAGTATTATTAAACTACGCTATTCCCTTCTCAATTTACCGACACTCTTTCTCTGCTTCTCCTTCGAGAGAAAAACACGTAGGGTTATCCCCTGCAAAATCAAGGAATCATCTTATCTCTCACTGCACTTTGCAGCCTCGCGAAGTCATTCACTAGAGATTCCCAAGGACTTTCTTTAGTTCCCTTTGCCTATTCTCTTTGTTGTCCACGTTCTCGTATACAAAAAAAAATGCTGGAATGTCGTTTATACAATGGAGCTTTTCATACAATAAGATATGAGTATAATAGCTTGTTCCAGTCTTCAAGATAAAATTTCTCTAACCCAAGTACGTAGAATGTGATTTACATACAAAATACAATAAATAAAATTAAAATAATATTAATTAAGAGTAATCTTATTTAGTCAAACGCTCATTAACGTCAGAAATATGACACATACGCATGCAGAAATTTTCCTATAAATGGAGTTTACATCCATATAACATTTATAAAGACTAGGACACATTCGTTTAAACTTACATACTCAAACGTAAACTTATTTATTCGTATCTATAGGAACATAGGGTCCTATTTTGAGCATGTATACAACTTTTTCGAATTTTCACCAGTTAAAAAATGACAGTAATTGTTGCCTTATTTAAAATTAGACAAAAATGTTGCAGGATGTGTTTAGAATATGTCCTCCTCATAACCAATTACAAAGGCGCAGGCAGAGGGTACATCCCCACAATAAAAAATTAGTGTTTTTTATCCAATCATACTAATATTTAGAAGAGACAGCAACGAAAAACTGGTGTTAAAACACAAATAAAAAATAAAACTTCGTATAAATCACCATATAAATATAAAAACATATAGGACGCGTTTCGGGTTGAAAATTTTAACAGCCCGTCATTAGCCGAACTAAACACGTGCACTGTAAATTAAAACGTCTGAAATTCAGACACTTAAGTGTCTGAAACGGAGCGTTCAGTTTTCAGACATTTTAAAATGTCCGAATTTTTTCAGACACTTTTTGTGTTTGAATTTCAGACACTTCAAACGTCTTAATAGCATCCATTTTTTTTTGTAAGCATCATACGTAGCCATGTTTGACCACGTTGAATCCTGGAAAAATATTTGGCTAGGGACCTGCCCCCCCCCCCCCCCCTACAACCTGATTTTTTTGGTGCTCCTAATTTTGGTACGCAGTTTTTGCTAAGCTGATGATTTAAATCTTTTACGACATTTTACTGATTATAATCAATCTTTTGAACTTCAGGAGTAGAACAAGATTAAAACAAAAAATATTTATCTAAATATTAGATTTTTAAAATTTGTTTTATTTTTAATCTTATTTTACTTTAAAAGTTCAAAATATTAATTATAACCAATACAATTTCGAAACAGATTTAAAATATAAGCTTTACAAATATTGCACATCAAATTTGTGGGCATTAAAACCGTAGGGGGGAGGGGGGCGAGACACGGCCCAGTATGCCCATTCTTTAATCAAGAAGTTATTTTGTAAAAAATGCAACCCTGCATTTTTGTTATCTAAATTGAGATGTCCGGTATTCGGGAGTATCCGTTGTAGAGGTTAATGGACATCCCGAATAGCTATTCTGAAACATCTATTTAGCGAATACTTTTTTAATCCGCATGGCATACATATTTGTATATTTTTACTTCACAAAAGCAGACATCTCCGATTATCGGACAAATTCAACGGCAAGGGCTATTGAGGGCTTTAAAAGTACATGGATAAATATATATATTTCTTATCTTGTCCTACTCTACTTCATATAATTTAAAAATAGATTTTTTAAAAATTTATATTGCCACATAGGCAATTTTACATATATATCAGATGATAATCACAACAGCTATTTAACTATGAATAAATAAATAAATATTCTACTTTATCCCTTTGCACTCGAGGGCTCCGGAGCGGAGCCATTTAAAATTTGTCTTCAAACTCGAGGGTTCCGCTACGGAGACAATGCAAATAATTTTGTGATACCTGTCTAGGAAAGCCAAGATTACATGGTATCACAAAATTATTTGCATTGTCTCCGTAGCGGAGACCTCGAGTTTGAAGACAAATTTTAAATGGCTCCACTCAGGAGCCCTCGAGTGCAAAGGCTTAATATTGAGAAAAAAATTACTTCGGTATTTTGTTTATTTATATTTTGTGTTTTTTAATCTTGTCCTACTCTAAAAGTTCAAAACTTTCGTTATAATCAGTGCAAGATTTAAGGTATCAGCTTTACGAAAATTTCATACAAAATCCCCCCCACCCCCCTCCCCGAAAAAAATGAAAATCCTTATCATTTAAAAATTAGATTTTTTAAAAATTTATATTGCCACATTTATCATTCCTATGAGCTACTAAACAAGACATCTTTAAAGCAAAATAAAGCCAAAAAAAAAAGGAAGTTAGCTCATGATATCACTATGGTACACACTTGCGATACTTATCAGTAAAGTCTAATTTGAAAATGACCTTCGAATCCACACACGCAGCGAAATCGAAATAAACAAATTATTTCCTTTTCCTGACTGGGACTTCTACGTTTCCAAGTCAAAAGTTTTCCACATTAAAAGATTTAATAGCTTTAGAAATATATCTAAGAAATACTTGAGATAAATATTCATTTTCAATTATATATAAATTTCATAAAAATCAATTGATTTTTTTTTCAAAAGCGAAAGTTTATAAATATATTTTTTAATTTCAGCTGAATATTGTTCAATTTAAAAAAAAAAGGGCAATCCCGGAAATCCCGGAATTTTCCAGTAAAAATCCCGGGATTTTCGGGATTAAAATTAAAGCGGGATCCCAGGATCTCAATCTGGGATTGTAATCCCTAGCTAGGAAGTAAGAAAGCTTTAGGAGATCTTTCAAAGTTTTTTTTCTATTTCCTTGTGGTCGTTTAGTATGAGATAAGCATTAGCCATTGAAACTAAGAACTGCCATATTGAAAACAAAACAAAACAAGAGAATGAACTTAGCTTTTAAATATGTCTGTTTTTTAGTGATGTTATTACTTTAAATTTGAGAAAAAAGATGAGAATAAATAATACATAATTTGTAATAAAAGACAACGTCATAAATTTAAAAATATATACTTCTAGAATTAGTGTTTTTTTTTTGTTTTTGTTTTTTTCAAAAAGATTCAAAACTAATTAAATTTCATGTAAGATTTTGTTTAGTACAATAAATAAAATCATAAAAGACACTAATTTTAATACTATAAAGAAATTATAACACTTACTTCAATCGTTGTTTGCAAGAGGTAAGAAAAATTCCTCGATTTGAAATTTTAAAAACTACCACAACCACAGTGAAGGAGAAAGTCTTGCATCAGTTTAAAAGGTAATCCCACAATACATCCGACTAGCCATATTTAAAGAATGAGATGTTTCATCCTCAAAACAGGACCCGCCAGACAAAAGTTTCTTTTTTTTTTTTTTTTTTTTTTTTGCCAGCTTCGACAGGACGAAGATGAATAACACAATATTTTTGATATAAATTAATACGAGTTAACACTAAGCCCATTGCACACGCTTTGTAGAATTTCCGGGTGTAATCTTCAATCGTCGTCTACTTCTGTTATGTGTCTATCCCGCCCTTATATCGACGACAGCTTCTAAGAGACATTTGATGTCGAGCACACACGTCAGATGTATGTATTCAATAAATAAATAATCCAAGTTAATACGAATTAAAATCACAGTACTTCACATTTCGCAAAAAACGAATTAAAATACACGCGTACATAAAAACAAACATTGTTTGAATTACAACGTATAGCACTTCGAACGAAGACATCTAAAACACATGCGCAACTGGGAGTGCGAGTGCCCCCTGGTGGTTATTGCGTCGGAAGAATCAAAACGTCTTAAATTAAGACACGTTTAAAGCAATGAAGTGTCTTAAAATAAGACGTTTGCGGATATTTTAGACCATTATTCTCAGTTCGTTTACACCATGGTCATAGAAGACACTTATGTATCTTAAATTAAGACATCTATAATGTCTGAATTTTCAGATTAAGAGACTTAAGTGTCTAAAATTCTTTTTCAGTCACATATATGTCTTAATTTAAGACGCTTCTATTTGCAGTGTGCCTATAAGGGGACAAGGTCACAAATGAAGCGACAGGTGCCGCTAGCTGAAATGTAAACACCAACCACAGAGGAGCGTATACAGAAGAGGAAAGCGTTGTCAAAATGATAGAAAAAAATTGAAAGAAACAAAAATAAAATAAAATAAAATAAGCAAATTAAAAAATAAAATAATATTCATATACTTAGAATTTTAACTTTCATTTATCGGGAAATGATTGCAACAAGCAGTAAAATGATTTTATTTTTTGTATGTTTTATATTGCCATTGAGCAAAATTATTGCATCCATGGTCTATATTTTAATGAATCAATCACATATTGTTTACCGTTGCTGATATTTTCAACGCAAGATATAGCAAAAAATATGCATATTTTGATTAGTTCATCACTCGAGTTGTTTTTATTTTTCACAATCTTTGTAAAAAGGTAAACCTTATGCCGCTTTATTGAAAAAATTAAATCTCTGAAAATTAAAATAAAATGGCTGATTTTGACGAAAGATTATCGGTATCCGGATGAGCTCACTCCGGAAGTGTTACACACTTAGCTCTATTACATATTCACACTCACACACATATACGCATATTCATACGTCAAATTTATTCACATGAATATAACACATTCGTAAATACACTAGCAAATGTAAACATGTATATTAATTGAACGATTGGTACTTCGAACATTACGTTTATAGCCTACTCCAATAAGCACACACTCGAAATTATTATACATATACTTGCACTTTTTTACATGTAAAATCGCGCCTCTCTCTATTTTTATAGATTCTGGTGAAATGGACCGCCCAGCTCATTTGGAAGATGCGAACTGCGAACACTCTATCCAGAAAACATGGACTTTTGCAACGCCTTTCTCTGGTAAGCAGTTACAGAGGAATAAAAAAAAACGAACACAACATCGACCGACAAAAAAGTTGACAGAATGAAAAAGAATGGAGTTCTCTTCTTTTTGTGTCTCAAAAAGTCGGGTTAGGTAAAGAAGTTGTGAGTTTACCGTTTTTTTTTTTTTTTTTTTTTTTGTTTTTTTTTTTTCTATCTATCTATATATTTATATATGAGGACGTGTGTTTCAAAACACGCCTTATCCAGAAAATCAAATTTTAGGAAGTCGCGAAAAACCTCTGATTGCGTCCATTGGTTTTCTTTGTAAACCAAAAATACACGATAAATGTATTTTTTTGTTTTTTTTTCAGGTTATAGTGTGTTTTTGATGCTGGCTCACCAACAGGATAGATTAAGGGGGCTGGTCACTCAGCTTCCGATTTTCCCTCACTCATGTAAAGTCTCTGGGAATTGGATACATTCGTGTCTATTTCAAATACAGTTGTCCCCGTTTAAACGAATATTGACGGTTCCAGAAATAATATTCGATTAAACGGGTATTTTATTAAACGGGGAATCATAACTGCAATATTTAATGCGTAATAAAAAAGCAAGATAACCATCTATTGTATATTTAATTAACAGCATAATGAATCGTTAATAGAATAAGATAAAGTAAAATAAATACAAATGCTAATATTAAGAAAATACGTTTGAATTTAATGTCAGTATAATACATTTACATCACACTTAATGCAGCTCGTTTGAATTGGGTCAAAACTTTGCTACTTCTAATTTACGTTACTTATACTGCCTTAAAAAAGTCGTATAAAGTGGTTTGTTTAAGTGGAATTTTAAAGGAGTCAATATCGAGTTATTTTTCGAATGAGTGCAAATATCACAACTACCACCTCGAGCCATTAAAGCCTGGTTAACAGCAAGAAGTGATGGTAGGGAGATCAAGGTAGGGAAATCATTTGACCTGTCCATTATATATCTGCTGGCTCAAATCATTACAGGAAGAACTGAAAATTTGATTTCAGCGTAAAAGAACCGAAAATGACGAAAGGTGGAAGGAAATTCCAGCTGAAACGTGCTTTCTGCGCCTATTTTCAAACATCAGTCACACACTTGTTATTCGATTAAGCGGGGACGTTCGTAAAATGTATTTGGCTTAAGCGGGGAAAAATAACATAGAACCAATAGGAATAAATTCGGTTCCGGAGGATTCTATTCGAATAAGCGGGTTATTCGATTATCCGTGAGCCGATTAAGTGGAGAGGACTGTATCTCCTCGGGAAATTCCTATTTTTACACGACTGCCAAGAAGCGTTATGTGTTTCACGCGTATCTGGGTATGTGGATTTCTTTATACCCTCAAAAGATCCCAACGGCTGGATGGATTTTAAGGAATGAGGTCTCTATCGATTCATCTTAACCATCCGATGGTTATAGGCTAGGTTTTGTTTTGTAAATTGAAAATGGCGGCTGTAAAATACAAAATGGTGCTAGAGACGAAAAAAAATTTACGCACTCTGTTGAATAAAGACGATGTTTCATTGACTATTTTACAGCCGGAAGCTCCGTTTAAATATTACACAACATGGAAATTGTGTAGGTAGGATCTGCAGCTTTACTGCAACTCTTACCTTCATAGGCACCTATAGTCCTCATCGAAACAGTGTTTATAGATAAGAACTAACCATTAAACACAACTTAAAAGTCATCCATACAAGCAAATAAAAAAATAGGTAAGTAATACAAGTAATAGTTTCACATTGATGAGAAATAATTAATGAGTTCGCTTTTTACGCAGTCGGGATTTTTAATTTTTTTAATTTAATTTTTATTAACTTCTATTTTTTGTGTACACTTCCTAAAAGAGGTCCCTTTTCTTCTTGGTTCTCGAACTATTTCTAAAGTATAGATTTCATTTTATTGGAGGCGTTCAAATCTGACTCACCGTTCGCCCGCTTTTAACTCATAAAATATTAAATTCAGCCTGGATTTTAGAAATAATTTGAAAACTAAGAAAAAAGAGCCATCCTTACAGAAGAGTTCACAGGAAAAAGATGTTAAAAATAGGAATTTCCCGAGAAGCTATTTTAAATAGACGAATGCATCCAAAGTCTATAGACTTCACATGACGGAAGAGAATTCCAAAGCTGAGTGACCAGCCCCCTTAAAGAGAAAACTCGATTCTTTAAATTTTGCGAGTTTTGAAACTCACGTACACGTCTTTATATACATTCACTACTGAATTGAAGATAACAAGTTCTGTATCACAAGAAATAATTTAAAGAGTGAGTATGCGATAAAATATTTCCACACATACCTAAATAATCATATCTTTAATTTTATTTGTACAAGTTCATATAAAAGTTCTTGTTTATGTATACCATTCAGAAAGTTTATGTGTTTTAACTCGTACACCTTATTTAACATGTATGTATACACTAATATAAGCATATCAATGCAAGAACGATTATTTGAATTCCGATGCATGTATAATAAAACAAGTTGGAAAGTGCACGTCAAACGTGACAAATGAGATGCGTTCGTACTGTAACTAGTTTTATAAATATTATTGCACCGCATAGTGTACTGAATGTCTATTTGAGTGCACTTCCTAAGTGCACATCAATTTAATTCTGTTCCAAAAGGATCCGATTTTCATAAAATTTGAAATGACTCGACACAATTATGCAACAATTATGTATTTTAAATTTCAAGCGATTCGGTTGGGTAGTTTTTTGCACTGTTATATGAGGACGGACAGACGGACTGAACGACGACTATAGGTGCTACATATTTATATAATTACGAACGCACCTAAAAATCACAGTAGTGTAGTCAGAATTTTATTCAAGTATCAAGAGAGAGGGGAGATATACGAGTAATATCTCACATGCAGCTATGAAAATGAGCAGTTTGTGTGCCCATGAATAGATAACTCCTGATACAGGAAATAAGAGTTCTGCATCAGAGGTTGCGAAGTGAGCGATTGAAGAATCCCACAGATTTCCGCACCACACAGCCGCCCTTATCCTTCATAGTTGACCTTCGATTGTCCTTCACACAAACAACTCACTACCTCTGATATAGAACTCTTGTTTTCTACCTACTCCCTAGGCCACTCTGGCTACATCCCAGTAGAATCTCATCTAAATATTTTACACAACATTTAAATAATAATTTGAATTCTTATCCAGCCTTACAGCCTTAAGGCTGTTCTCAAATCTAAAGGGTGAACTTTCTGACATAAGTTTTAATTCATTTTTGTTCGGAAATGAATGAAAATACAAGGTGTTGCTACACAGAAACTATGTCATCGAACTGAACTGTTTTTTTTTCCGTTTTCTTGTAAACGCAATAGATCTTTCAGAAAATACAGGTAAAGTTGGCATTTTGAACCGAACTTCCGAACGAAAGAAGAAAATCCAGTCAGTAAGGGGAGAAAAATGTCGTGTCACGTGATCCAAATCGCTTATAACTCGATAGGTAATTTATTTATCAAAAAATGGAAAACACAGTTCGATTCCAAATCGCTTCCGTGGTCAAGCTTTCGAATTTCATATCTTTCCGTTAAAAAATGAATGTGTAAATGTGTCAGAACGTTTTGCGCTTGTTGAGTAGAGCAGTTGAGAACACACTGAAGAGTGTATTCGAGATAATATTTTTTCACCCTCAAGAGCTCGAAATTTTCTATGGTATTTTCAGGCTTATTTTTAAAAGTAAAAATAGGAAACTGGCTGAGGTGATTTTTGAAGAGGCCGTGTGATTTCATTTTTCGCTTAATTTATTAGAATTTGATTTTTTCAATCAAACCATTATTTTCTCAGTATGACCCTTTTTTTCCTTCCGAGATCTCCAGCTTCTGAAAATTCAGTTCAAAACGCCCACTTTGGCAGCATTTTTTAGACTATTTTCTACATTTATGAAAACATCGAGAAGCACGGCCCATTATGTAGTTTCTGATTAAGATAATATCCCAGTTGGATGTGTTTGAGAGCAAAAATGAATCAGAAAATAAGCAGTTTGGATCAGAATACACCCTTAACCCTTTGAGCTGTGGTGGGTGAATTTCTTCCCACTTAATTCTAATACCCAA
This sequence comes from Maratus speciosus, assembly GCA_963932465.1. Classification (NCBI taxonomy): domain Eukaryota; kingdom Metazoa; phylum Arthropoda; class Arachnida; order Araneae; family Salticidae; genus Maratus; species Maratus speciosus. Next base: position 5,631,910 of record OZ010797.1, read on the forward strand.
ATGTCACCATGGCACCAGAATATTTGACCAAATTTATTTGAAAATAAGTTAGTGCATATTTTCGTGCATATAACAAACCGAATTTTACGTCTGCAAAATACTGATGGCAATGTGACATTTGGGTATTTTGATGAAATTCACCCACCAGAGCTGAAAGGGTTAATACAATCATACTTTCTCATACACTACTATACACATAGCAATTTATCATACACATTCATATATATACGTACACAACCATTTTTAAACAGTAGTCCCCCGTTATATTGCCCTGTTTTCAGATCTTTCAAAAATAAAAGTAATATAAAATACACTAGAAAACAGGAATTCTGCTTTTTCAGAATTTAGTGTCGCCCCCGAACATTTCCATTACTTCTTTTTCTTCTGATGGACTGGTGGCTTCTATTATTACGAAACAGCCATTATAAATGAAGTGTTAGGTGAAGACGAAAGAGCAGCCGTAAAAAGTTAGAACTCTGATTTTCTGGTCAGAATGATAAAAAAATTTATGGCCATTTTTTTTCCATTCTGACCAGAAAATCAGAGTTCTAACTTTTTACGGCTGCTCTTTCATCTTCACCCAACGCTTCATTTAAAATGCTGTTTCATACTAATAGAAACCACCAGTCCACCAGAAGAAAATAACTCGGTTAATCAGGACTCTACTAGAAAACATATTTCAATTTTAAGACTTAAAGCACACGCTTTTATTTTATGTAAAATCACGTCATTTGCATTCATATAGATTCTTAAAATGAAATATAGTTTATAATAGTTCCATGTTTTATCATAAATCATTCATTTATATTTTTCTCAAAATAGCACGTATTTTAATTTTTTTTTTCAATTTTTATGAGAAAATGGCAACAAAAAGATATAATTGCTATTTTTCAACATTTTTTTTCTTTACTTTCTACAGAAATGGAGAACATGAGTTGCCAAAATGAAGCAAATGTCGCTAAAAACTACAAAAAAAAAAAAAAAAAAATTAATATTTCAAAAACAAATGAAGATGCAGTTTTCAAACAAATTGCATTAAAAAGTACTTTTTTTCCTCAATACGACGGTATAAACATTGAAAATGTGCGATGCTTAGAAGTTTAAAAAAATGCTGCAACGTATTTAATCGCACAATGAAACATCGGCTTTTGTTTTACGGCTAGCGTACACAAGGTAACGTTACTTATTGGAGACAAAATAAGCTGGGAGAAAGAAATAGCATTCCGGGGGGCTAAAAAACTTCCATAATCGTGCTGCAACTTTTAGGTAAATGCAAGGTGTAAACATGATTATCTGTTGTTAAATTCATTAAGAAAATTTCAATACACATAAATTAAAACTTTAGAAGACGAAACATTTGCTTATTAATTTTTTAATATATTCCATTATATAGCGATTTTCTGTTGCATCTCGACATGCACAGCATAACGAGGTGTCAACAAATTTACGAAAGAAAATGACTTTGTGAATGTATCATAAAGTAGCGAGTTTGGATTGAATAAAAACCTTTATCCCCAAAATTGTCATAAAAACTAGTTTGTTGTGGCCATCACAAAACTTTCTTCTACGTAAATCATATCAATTAAATCATTTAAATAATGCAACAAGTTACATCAGTTTAGCACCCATTCATATCAAAATATATCTGGATTTGAAGTTTGATGAAATTTCGTAATTTGTTCTTGAGGTAGAGCTATAGCGGAAATATTGAAAAATGTAGCATAGCAGCACCACCTGTTGAGTGATTTACACCAAAACATAAACAGCACTCATTCATATCAAGGTATACCTGAATCTAAAGTTTGTTGAAAATTCGTGTATTAGTTATTGAGATAGAGCTATAGCGGAAATATTGAAAAATGCAGCATAGCAGCGCCACCTGTTGAGCGATTTATACCAAAATGTATAAAACGTCAACTCAATGTCAAGGACTAACTGAATCTGAAGTTGGATGAAAATCCGTGCATTAGTTCTGGAGATTATTAAGCTATTGTGGAAATCGGGAAAAATGCTGCATAGCAGCGCCACCTGTCGGGCTATTTACATCAAAAACTAGTTCGCACCCTTTTATATCAGGGGCTAACTGAATCATTTTTTTTTTTTTATTCCGTGCATTAGTTCTTGAGATAGAGTGTCCACAAAATTTATGTTACATGCAGACAGACAGACAGGCAGAGTCACAGACTCACAGACAGACATTTTGTAAAAAACATGTTTTTCGGATAGAAAGATAGAAAAAAATAACTAGAACGAAAAATCTTGCGCCAAGCATATGCTTTTCTACTATGTTGGAAAGGGTTAAAAATAGTGTAATAATTATATATTTATTTTCAATTACTATCTACATTTCAATTGCTATGTACAAATAAATTGTTTATCAGTCCATTGGACCCGCCTTGGTAAGCGGGAGGTTAAATAATACACTTTCGAAATCAATATAGAACGCTAATGCCTCCTTTATCAAACTCCGACGGAGCATTTTTAACATCCACCAAGAAAAATGAATTACTTCACTTCTCCTCAATATCCTTACAAAAAAAAATAACTGCCGGTTATCCAGATTCCTTCGACCGCGCAATTTCTGCCTCCATGGTCTCTGCATTTGATGTGGACAGATGAGGAGGATGCTAGATCGGGACAATTGTTCGGGGGGGGCAAGTGTTCGCGTAGGACACCCCTCGTGAACGAAAGCTCGGTTTTTGCGTCAATCTCGTCGGGGAGGTTCCGGCTAATTTGGAAGCGGGCCAATAAATAAATAAATAAATAAATAAATAAAATCAGTCGAGTCCGGCAGTTTTGGGAAGTTGGTCATCTTTAAGGTTGTCATTTTTAACGGCAGGAGGGAAGTTTTTGATCCAGTTTTTTTAAAGTAGGGGAGGAAGAGGGTTTTCTCAAATGGATATTTGCTGATAGTCGATTACGCTATCGATCGAATCGATTTATAACCACTATCGATTTAAAGATATTTATGTTTAGAGTCAACGCGGCAAAGCTAATCTAACGAAATAAAAGTGTGTACTGGAAAAAATAAATGAAATCAAGTAAGCATCCAGGGGTCGATTCAGCCAAAAAAAGCTATTTAGGGCTCTTTCACAAAAATATATTTAATAGAATAGGCCCTTTTACACAAATAATTTTAATAAAATAGGCCCCTTCACAAAAATAAATTTTATAAAATGGGCCCCTTCACAAAAATGAACTTAACAAAATGGGCCCCTTCACAAAATTCCTTTTAATAAACAGGCCCCTTCATAAAATTCCCTTTTAATAAAATAGCCCCCTTCATACAATTCCTTTTCATAAAAACTGTTTTAAAATATGTAATTTATCAATAAAACCAGGTCACGAGAAACAAAAACTTTAGCCAGAGGATTTAAAGAAGTTTTCGTTAATAAAATGCTTGGTTCGAATTTGAGTAAAATGGATTTCAACTTTCGTTAACAAATGTTATTTTTCACAAATATAATAAAATTCACAAAAATAACTTTTACTTTTCACAAAATGGGGCCCAAGAATAAAAACCTGCATCGATCCCTGATATGGGTTTGTACTGAAATTTTCAATGTTCGAATAAAGATGAATTTAACAGGGATGAGAGTGCTCCGGTCCAAATGGTTGATTTTCACCATTAAATTTTAATAGTATTCTTTGCTTTATGAAATCTCAGAAATTCTGTCGTTAAATAGGACAAGAAATTACTATTAAAATTTAGTGGTGAAAATCAACATTTGTATCAGAGCACTCTCATCGCTGATTTAATAAAACAGCTGGACATTTACACCATAAAAAAGTTCAGTAATAACGCGAAAATTAAAAAATCACAGGTTTACTAAATGAGTTTATACAAAATGTTGTAAAGCTAAAAACGAAAAAAACATTAAAATAAAATTATAACAATCAATGTTTCTTTCATCACTTATGACCATCTTCAGAAAGTAGTTGTTAAATTGCCTTTTTAAAGAACAACAGCAGCTTGACTTTGTTATTTAAAAAGCAATTTAATAACTCTTTCCTGAAGATGGTCACTGATGATGACCGAAACGTTGATTGTTATAATTTTATTTTAATATTTGTTTCGTTTTTACCTTTACAACATTTTGTATACACCCATTTAGTAAACTTGTGATTATGTACTTTCGCGTTAATATTCAAGATAAATTTATTTCAGAAATAAAAAGTTTATTTTCTTTTCTACTAAACTTATTATGTTTTAAATACAAACTGCTGGTTTAACTTAAATAGTGAAGATTAAACAAAAATACATTCTTAATATTTGAATATATATACTCTTTACATATAGTTCTTTACAGTTATGTAGAAAGAACTTAAGCATACACTGTTACAAAAATTTCTGTAAAATTACAGCGAATCTATTAGTAATCCATTATCTTAAGGGTGTATTCCGATCCAAACTGCTTATTTTCTGATTCATTTTAAAATTCATTTTTGATCTCAAACGCATCAAACTTGGAAATTCTCTTATTTAGAAACTATATAATGTGCGGTGCTTCTTAATTTTTTGATAAATGCAGAAAATACTGTAAAAAACGCTGTCAAAGTTGGCATTTTGAACCGAATTTTCCGAAGCGGGCGATCTGGGAATGAAAAAAATGGTCATACTAAGAAAATAATTGTTTAAAAATCAAATCCTAATTAATTGAGCTGAAAATGAAATCACACGGCATGTTAAACATGTCTTCAGAAATCACCCCAGCATGTTTCATGTTTTTACTTTTAAAAATGAGTCTGAAAATGTCTCAGAAAATTTCGAGCTGTTGAGGGTGGAAAAATATTTTTTCGAATACACCCTTAAGTAAAATTACAGCGATTAGAAAAACAGATATTCTTAAATAACAGAGATGTTATTCGGTAAATTTACAGTAGACTCTGTAAAATTATTTAGTTTGTTCACTTTTAATGATAAAAATTCATATCTCGAACTTAGTGAATTTTTGAATTTCGAAGAATCAGAATTTTTCTTGTGGGTATGAACTGCTGTACCATTTAATTTTCACAATATTTATTTCTAGCCAGCTCCTCTCGGGTGGAGACGCATACCGCACTGAGAGTGCCACAGGAACTATTACTACTGTTTGCAAAATATGTCTGTTATGATTCAGCGGGGAAATGCTTTTTACTTTAAATTTATTTTTAATATTACCAAGCTTCCTGCACATGGTTAGTGAAACAACTGTAAAATGATTATCGATAAAATTCCCCCTAATTCCGCAGAGACGAATTTTCCTTTCTCAAATATTCTAATTTTTAATAAAACAACGTTTAAACCAAATTTTCTTCTTTATTATTTCTAATAAAATTCTATGTATTTTGAATGACATGTTATAGTAAAGATCGTCAAGAAATGTGGGCACAATCTTCTAGAAATGTCAAAGCACATTTTAGGAAAAAAAAATTTGAATGTCGGCATTTTTGTCAAAATAGATAAAGAGATAAAACTAAAATAAAATTTTCCTAACATCAAATTAGATTTTATCTAAACTTAAACTTACACTATGTGCAAAACTACTTAAAAGACGAGACAATATTAAAAAGATGTTAAATTATTTTAATACCTTAGTACTTTCAACTATAAAAACATACTCTTCATCAGAGAAATGTAAGAAATACAATTGTTATTGACGTCTAATTTTCAAAATTAACGTAGATGGTGACAAAAGGAGTGAAAGTGGAAGTTAATTTTTAGATCCGGAAAACATTTGGGAAAACAAAACATGAATATAGGGAAATGGAGTATTACTCATTTTATGATTCTTTAAGCAAACTGAGCCAAATTCTGGGTATATGTTGTAGGATAAAACGTCACTGCAAACGGTATTTTCTTTAGCAATAATTTCTATTGATACGTGGATGATTAAATCATGATAATTCTTTGAAGGATATATAATTTTTGCTTCTTCAAAATTAACTTGTATATTCTGCTTCTGTTTAAGTCTTGATAAGGCTAATAATAAGCTCGAAGTACCCCGAGCCCTCCTTTCCCGCTTTTCGGTGTTAATTTGTGCAATTTCCCTTTTAAATTTGTCCGGTTTCAATTTTTGTTTTTTTTTTCAACCTGGCTTTCGCTAGAGTGTCTTTTACTGGGGACCTATGAACCTTGCTTCCACAAAAGAGTTGGAATAAGTAGAAGAATAAAGGGCTGCGGACGAATAGGGGCGCTCGCTGCGGCGGTTGCTTAAATAATCACAATCAGTTTGCTTAAATAATCATAAAACGAGTCATATTCCACTTCCCCATCTCCATGTTTTATTTTCCCAAATGTTTTCCGGATCTAAAAATTAACTCTCACTTTCACTCCTTTCGTCACCATCTACGTGAATTTTGAAAATTAGACGTCAATAAGAATTGTATTTCCTACATTTCTCTGATGAAGACTATGTTTTTTTTAGTTGAAAGTACTAAGGTATTAAAATAATTTAACATCTTTTTAATATTGTCTCGTCTTTTAAATTGTTTTGCACATAGTGTAAGTTTAACTTTTTAAAGATGAATTAGGCATTTCTATTTATTTATTTACTGGATTTTATCTTATTATTGCACAAATGTATTTATGTAAAACCAATTTTAGGTGTCCGCGGGATTTAAAATGATGAATTTAGTAATCCGTAACATCTACTAAAATTTGAAAGCTTGGTGACGATTGATCTAAACACGATATCTGTCATCGAGTTTGATCAAAATCCTTCATTTTACTTCAGCTTCCGGAAAAGTTCTACAGCGGTCCCTACTTGCGTAACCACACTTGCACCACTGTGCTTCTCACCCCCCAAAAAACCATTTGTTCCCCAACAATCTTTTTTGCGATTCCACCACCCTCTAAATAGCTGCGGTTAGTGTGGCTCACCTCCCCCCCCCTCCCCTTAATCTAGACTCCAGTGTGTTTTTGGACGGAAATAATAACCGATCTCCACCCCCGGCATATTAATTTACAAGAGGAAGGGGGGGGGGCTGAATTGTGTCACGGGTGGTCAATGGATGTGGGATGTAATGGGTATCAACTTTGATGAATACGATCGTGTTGCTATAACAGAGGGGGGGGAGGGGGGTAAGAATATGAATTATAGAGGGATGAAAAATCGCGTGGACAATCGATGGGATGTTGGATGATGCCTCAGAAAGCAAGAAGAGATTAAATAAAAAAAGTAAGTAACAGGAACAACGCGGCCAAAATATGAGACAGGTCGATAAGGGTCCCAAGTTCACTACCACGAAAAGCGAAAAAATAAATAAAAATGTAGGACAGCGGATTTCAAATTGGGACATAATATAGGGTAACTCTGGGATAGATGCCCACCGTTTTTAAAGATTCAAATAAAAATTCTTAGAAATGCAAATACGAAATATTGATGCATATTTAAAATTCTTACACATATACTCGTACTATTTTATGCAAAAAATAATTAAATATTGAAAACAAAAAGAAATTAAATAAACATAAAATTGAAATTAAAATGGCAGATGGCCATCGCTCCTTCAAGCCGAGGAGAGATGGACATCCAATACAAGAAAGAATAAGTTGGAAATGGCACGTCAAACGTCGCAAACGAGGTGCGTTCATACTATAATTAGTTTTATAAATATTTTTTGCACCGCATAGGGTACTAGGTCGGTACGGTACGTAGGTCGGTACGTAGAGGTCTGCACGGGCCGGAATTTCCGGTCCCGGGCCCGGGCCCGGCCCGGTGTAAAAATTGAAAGTTCGGCCCGAGCCCGGCCCGGCCCGGCCCGTTTGCATTTTTACAGTTCTCGGCCCGGCCCGGCCCGGCCCGTACAATAATTAGTGAAAACAGGCCCGGCCCGATTCAATTTCTACAAAAAATCGGTTTTTTCTCGACATACAATTAAGATTCTTTTAATGAATACTACGTACATATTTATGGAAAAATTTTACAGTATATTTTAGAATACTATGTGTTCGCAAAGCAGAAAACACACAATAGTAAACATTAACGATTACACAGTGTTTTAGTCATCGTCTCTACAGACATTTCGAAATTCCAATAAGGATTCATTAAAAAGTTAATGTAGTTCAGAATAAAGGATTAAAAACATGATACCTTTTGAAGCTGTATGATAAAAAGTAGATTTGCGAAAATATTTCTCTCATTTTTAAGGCTTTTCTCAAATCGAAAGAAGTTACATTTCGACACATTTGAGAATTCATTTCTTTTCGGAAACGCGTAAGATTGGCAGGTATTCTTATTCAGAAACTATGTAAATGCCGTCTTTTTCATAGATAAAAGCAATATATCTTTCTCTGAAAATACTGCCAAAGTTAGCATTATGAATCGAATTTCCGGAAGCGATAGCACAGGAAAGGAGAAAAACGTACAGTCACATGACAAGAATCTCTGTTATCTCTGTAAGTAATTTATCAAATATGGAGAAAGCTATTCGTTTCCAAATGCCTTCAATAGTCAGGCCTGTGAATTTTATGCCTTTATAGTTAAAAATGAGTCAGAAAATGTGTTTGAAAGTTTCGCATTGTTGAGCAGTGAATATGAGATCCCCTTAAGGTATATTTACAAAGATACTGTTAACAGAAGTTCATTATCACTATTAATACTTTTACAAAACATAATGCCTGTCCTACACATCCTGAGATCGATTAAGACCAGTTCCGTCCCGGCACGAGTCTGCTGAAAAAAAATTAAACCCGTAATCAGACATCTTGTAACTGTACGATGCCGATCTCTACGGTGGAAATGTTACATATCTGTATTGATGTTGTTAAACTCGCATCGGCTCGTGACGCACATTTATATTTCACGAGAAAATCATATCCATTGAAAATGGCTCGTAATTTATCTGCTTCGCTTAAATTCTTATATCGGGCCGATAGGCCCGATTAATTTTTTTTATCGGCCCGGCCCTGCAGGTCCGTTCAATTTTTTTGCCGGCCCGGCCCGTTGGAAAATTCGCCTTCATTCCGCCGGCCGGGTACGGGCCTCGGGCCAAGCCCGGGCCTGTGCAGACCTCTAACTGAATGTTTATTTTAGTGCACTTCGTCAGTGCCTATCCATTTCATTCTGTTCGAAAGGCTGTCACATCATTCAAAGGCACTTGAAATAATTTTTTCCCACTGGCCATAATGTAACGACTGTCCCTGTCATTAAACTATGCATCCGATTTTCATAAAATTTGAAATGACTCGACACAATTTTGCATCCATTATATATTTAAAATTTCAAACCATTCGGTTGGGTCGTTTTTGCTCTGTATAGGCGGACAGACGGACAGACAGACAGACGGACGGACTGAACGACGGCTGTAGGTGCTACGTATTTATATAATGACGAACGCACCTAAAAAGGGATAGCGGCCTCCAAATTGGGATATAAAATACAGTAAATCCCGTAAAAACATAATCTGCCTAGAATGAAATCCTATCTCAAACTTTAAAAGTCCTTTCGGTATGGGCCGGAAGGAAAAGGCAGCTTTCATATTCTTTATTTTTTAGGTGCGTTCGTAATAATAATATAATTACGTAATATAAAAACGTAGCACCTATAGTCGCCGTTCAGTCCGTCTGCCCGCATATAACAGGGCAAAAACTACTCAATCGAAGGGTCTGAAATTTTAAATATAGAATGGTTGCAAAATTTTGCGGAGTCATTTCAAATTTTATGAAAATCGGATGTATAGTTTAATGACAGGGACAGTCAAAAGTTTTCCGGGGAAATAATGACTTCAAGTGCATTTGAATGATGTGACAGGCTTTCGAACAGAATGAAATGGATAGGCCCTTATTGGAATGCATTAAAATATACATACAGAACACTATACGGTGCAAAAAATATTTTAAAAACGAGTTATAGTACGAACGCACCGCGTTTGCCACGTTTAACGAGCAATTTCCAACTTTTTTTTTTTTTTTTTTTTTTTTTTAATATAGTTTATTTTACTCAAACATACGAAGCTAAAAGTAATGGAACTCGATTAGGTGATTCAATAAAAATTCCTTATTTATTGGTTTTAAAATTTTGCAAATATTACTCCAATTTTAAGAAGCTAAAACGAGACGAACCCGATAAAAGAATATTCTTCAGTACTAAATTTGAATGAGAATTGCGCCCAATTAGTACGGTGGTGAACCGTTTCACCTCTCTGGTAGGAACAGGAAGGTGAAACTAGTTTTCAAGGCTCAGAGAGCTTTTGCGCTGAAACGAACTTTTCGAACAAAACTTGCGAATGTGCTACTTTTTAAGGCTGTTCTCAACTGCTCTGCTCAATAAACGCAAAACATTTTGACACATTTACAAATTCATTTTTTAAGTGTGTATTCGAAAAAATATTTTTCCACCCTCAACAGCTCGAAATTTTCCGAGACATTTTCAGACTCATTTTTAAAAGTAAAAAACAGGAAACTGGCTGAGGTGATTTTGAAAGAGATGCATAAGGGGCCGTGTGATTTAATTTTTAGCTCAATTAGTTAGAATTTGAGTTTTAAACAACTATTTTCACAGTAGGACCATTTTTCTTTTCATTCCCAGATCTCCCGCTTCGGAAAATTCAGTTCAAAACACCCACTTTGACAGCATTTTTTACACTATTTTCTGCATTTAACAAAAAATCGAGAACCACGGCCCATTATGTACTTTCTAAGTAAGAAAATTTCCCAGTTGGATGCGTTTGAGAGCAAAAATGAATCAGAAAGTAAGCACTTTGGATTGGAATACAACCTTAAAGTATACAAATTACCCTATATGTTTACCTTAAGTTACTCATTTGATAAAATAAAAATCATGTGCACTACACTAAATATTACACTAAAAGCTAAAGCTTTTTGTTTTACACCAATTTCTTTATTATGTCAAAATATGAAATATAATGTAAGCATTTTAATTTATTAAACTTAACTTAAATAAAGCTTATTTTACTCAAACACACGAAGCTAAAATTAGTGGAACTCGATTAGATGATTCAATAAAAATTCCTTATTTATTGGTTTTAAAATTTTGCACATATTACTCCAATTTTAAGAAGCTAAAATGCGACGAACCCGATAAAAGGATATTCGTCAATACTAAATTTGAATGAGAATTGCGCCCAATTAGTACGGGGGGGGGGGGGTGAACCGTTTCACCTCCCTGGTAGGAATAGGAAGGTGAAACTAGTTTTCAAGGCTCATAGAGCTTTTGCACTGAAGCGAGCTTCTGGTTTCCAAACAAAACTTACGAATGTTCTACTTCTTTCTCTGCCAAATAGACTGGTGTAATATTCAGCCGAACACTAATGGCAGATTTATTTCGGTAAAATCCAAAAAATTTGGTATGTGGAAAAATCTAGGTTTATAAAAGTCATTGTATGATTGAAAAGATACCACTGCGACGTAACTAGGGGAAAAAATCACATAATCTATGTACTTAAAACACAAGGCTGTTTTTTTTTTAGTCATTTGCCTTGAACTTTCTACTGAACCAATTTTACTATTTTTTTCTTCTTTTAATAAAAGCTGCTCATTTGTAGATGTGCCCGCACTAAATATTCCCACACACACAAAAAAAAAATGGTTCAAATATTTTTATTGTTATATATGTTAATTTCAATAGACATTTCAAATAAAAATAACTTTTAAAGAATTTGAACAGAAAATGACGTCACTCTTTAAAAAACATGCAATTTCCCCTCATAAAGCTGTTACAGTTCAATATTTTACTATTTTGGCTTCGCAGTAAAATGTATATATATATATACAGTACTGTTTAGCATAAAGAAATAGAATTTTAAATATTAAAATTATTTCATTTCTCTGTAAAGTTGCCTTTCAATATTTGATTTTTAACACTTTCTAACAAAAGTGTTGAAAAGTGTTTATGACTTTGGTTTGTCTGTCCATCTGTCTGCACTCAAACTCTCATAAATATAATCTGATTGCCCTGAAATTTTTGGATATTATTGATGCTTATCCTAGCACGATCATTATTTAAAATGAAGTTTTTAGCATGATTTGTTCACTTACAGGGACAGTCAAAAGTATTCCGTTACATTACGGACAATGGGAAAAAATCGTTTCAAATTATTTTTAATGATGTTACACCCTTTCAAACATAACATTTATGAATGGCACTAAAATATGCATTCTGTAGAATATGCGGTGTAAAGAATAGTTATTATTTATTTACAGGGCCACACAAAAGAATTCCGTTACATAATGGTATAGGGGTGGAGGGAATTGTTTGCAGCATATTTTAATTATGTTCAAATATTTAATATATAATGAAATTGATATACATAGATGAGGTTTATAAGTTTTTTCACGTCTAATACGAAGTGCATAGCATTTACAGGGACACACAAAAGGTTTCAGATACAACACTATATGGCCATTAATGACCGGACTCTTTCAATTTTAGACATTTTGGCGACTATTTAGAAATGTACTTGTCAGATTCTTCAAGAATTTCAGGATTAAAAAGAAAAGGTATGACCTCATATTTAGGGAGATAATTAGGGAGTCGGAAAAATCTCAAAGAAAAAAAATAATACTTGAGATCACACAGTAAAATAAAATGCACGGAATGATCTATCGCTAGGGAATATAAATAAATAGACATTGTGCAATATGCCAACCAGTTTCATGTTTCTAGTTTTAAAAATGAGTCTGAAAATGTGTCCGTAAATTTCGAGGTGTTGAGTGGAAAACATGTTTTTTTTCACAAATTTCGTGGAAACATGTTTTTTTATTTTCTTTATTCCGCCTTAATTTGAGGATATAATAACAATGTTAAAACATCAGTAATATGTAGAAAAGATGTCCTACATGTGACATGAATGGCCTATATGCAAGAATACAGAAAATATTGTTCAATTTTTTTAAACTTGAGTATTAATTTTTCCGGATTTCGTGCCTTAAGCCTTAAATCTTATATTTTAAACCTGTTCCACTAAATTTAATAATATCAGATCGAACGAAATCATTCTACGAGAGACAATCAGCCCTTTTTGATTTTGTGGACAAACACTCTATCTTCATCAAAAGAGATCCACTTCGAAGAAATGGCGTTCAGTGGTCCTTTTATCTTTTGACCGATGGTCATTCTTTTACGTAAAGGAGCAGATGAAAGGACTCTATGTTTGACCCCCAAACTTACCTTCAACGCCCTATGTTATAATAGGACGCTGTTACACACGCCATTCAAAGATGCTCGCCTCTCTATAGATACGAGCACGGACTTCATGAATGGTGATTGTCGTGTTTATACAGGGACAAAGACTAGGAACGATGCCTTTATGGAGCTTTTAGAGGGGTTCTAACGGAAAGATGATGTTACCTGGAAACAAAAAGAAAATTACATTCGAGTTATTTGCATGAAGCATATAGAGAAAATTAGAATAGATATAATCATTTATTTTATTGTTTATTTTAACTTGATAAACCATTATTTAAGACTGCCTTTTGCTGACGTAGAATGTAAGTTTTGCAATTCGAAATGCCAATTATGCATATAAAGTTTTTTTAAATTTATTTTCATAATTTATCTGACTAGTTATTAGTCAGAAAATTTAGACAATTTAGGCATCAAAAAATTTAGACAATTTTCATAATCGAGTTAAGGCTGTTGTCAACTGCTCTGCTCAACAAGTGCAAAATGTTTTGACACATTTACAAATTCATTTTTGAACAAAAAGATATAAAATGGGAAAGCCTGACCCTGGAAGCGATTTGGAATCGAACTGTATTTTCCATTTTTTGATCAATGAATTACCGATTCAGTTATAAGTGATTTTGATCACGTAACACGGTATTTTTCTCCCCTTAATGACTGGATTTTCTTCTTTCGTTCGGTAGTTCAGTTCAAAATGCGAACTTTGACTGTATTTTCTGAAAGATCTATTGCGTTTACAAGAAAACGGAAAAAATAGTTCGATGACCTAGTTTCTGAATAACAATACCTTCTAGTTTCCGGAGAAAAATGAATTAAAACTTATGTCAGAAAGTTGACCCTTTGGATTTGAGAACAGCCTTAAGGGTGTACTCAAATCCGAACGCTTATTTTCTGACTCATTTTTAAATTCATTTTAGCTCTCAAACGCATCCAACAGGCAGGTTCTCTTATTTAGAAACTATATTTAGTTTATTATACTATATTAAACTATACTAGCCATATGGATCAATTTTTCGATAAAGGCAGACTCTATTTAAAAAATGTTGTCAAAGTGGGCATTTTGAGGCCAATGTCCCGGAGCGATCGTGCTGGAAACGAACGAAAGGACGCACTGAGAAAAGAATTGTTCGTAAGTCAAATTCAAATGAATTGAACGAAAAATAAATGACACAGGTTCCTTATAAAATTTCGTACAAAAATCACGTCAGCCAGTTTCATATTTTTACTTTAAAATGGAGTCTGAAGATGTCTCAAAAAATTTCGCGTTGTCGAGCGTAGAAAAAATACTTTTTTGAATACCATCTTGCAGAAAGCGTCAAATCTTATTTTTTGTAAGCTTTTCCACTCGATTTTATGATCTAAGATCGAACGCAATCGTTACATTCTATTCGAAACAATCGACTCTTCGATTTTGGGGAACATCTATCTTCATTAAAAGAGATCCACTTTGTACAAATGGTATTCAGTGGTCCTTTTATCTGTTGACCGATGGTCATTCTTTTACGTAAAGGGACACATGAAAGGACTTGATGTTTGATCCCCAAACTTACCTTCAACGCCCTATGCTATAATAGGAAGCTGTTACACACGCCATTCAAAGATATTCTCTTCTCTATAGATATGAGCGCTGGCTTTATGAATGCCTGTAGATGATCGTCGTATTTATACAGGGGCAAAGACTAGGAACGAAGCCTTTCAAAATTCGATAAAGAGGGCTTCTATAACGGAAAGATGATGTAAAATCAATCTGTTACTTGGAAACAGAAAGAAAATTACATTCGAGTTATTTACATGAAGCATAGGGAAAATTAGAATAGATATAATCATTTATTTAATTGTTTATTTAAACTTGACAAGCCATTATTTAAGATTGTCTTTTACTGAAATAGAATGTAAGTTTTGCAATTCGAAATGCAAATTTTGCATATTTTTTTTTTCATTTTTTTTCCTAATTTATCTGACTAATAGTTTAAATCCTATCAAAATCTGTTCAGTAGTTTTCAAGTTCAGTAGAGCCATTTTTCCTAATCATTTCATTTAAAGGTGTGCTCAAATCCTAACTGCTTATTTTCTTACTCATTTTCAAATTTCACTTTTGCTCTCAAATGCATCCCATTGGCAGGTTCTCTTATCCGGAAACTATAGTATGTGCCGCAGGGTTCGATTTTTGGATAAAGGCAGACTATATTTCAAAAAATGCTTTCGAAGTGGGCATTTTGAAGCGAATGTCCCGGAGCGATCGTGCTGGAAATGAAAAAAAAAAAATGTCGTACTGAAAAAATAATTGTTCATAAGTCAAGTTGAAATGAATTGAACGAAAAATAAAGGACACAGGTCGCTTATAAATCTCTTCCAAAATTCACGTCAGCCAGTTTCATGTTTTTACATTAAAAAATGAGTCTGAAAATGTGTCCGAAAATTTCTAGTGGTTTAGCTTGGAAATATATATATATATATATATATATATATATATTTTACACTGCCTTAATTTGAGGATTTAATAACATTTTTAAAACAGCAATAATATGTAGAAAAACTGTCCCTCATGTGAATGGCTTATATACAAGAATATAGAAAACTTTGTTCAATTTTTTGAAACTTGAGTATTAATTTTTCCAAATTTCATGCCTTAAGCGTTAAACGTACTGAAAAAATAATTGCTAGCGCGTACTGCAAAAATAATTGTTCATAAATCAAGTTCTAATAGCGAAACACACATGACACCACATCGCTTATCTCTTCAAAAATCACTCCAGCCAATTTCATGTTTTTACTTTTAAAAATAAGTCGGAAAATGTGTCAGAAAATTTCGAAATTTAATGATGGATTTTTTTTTTTTTTTTTTTTTTTTTTTTTTTAAATACCGCCTAAAATATTATTTTTAAATCTATTCCACTCGATTTAGTGATATCAGATCGAACGAAATCATTCTATGAGAGACAATCAACCCCTTTTGATTTTGTGGACAAACACTCCATCAAAAGTGATCCACTTCGAACTTCGAACAAATGGCGTTCAATGGTCCTTTTATCTGTTGACCTATGGTCATTCTTTTAAGTAAAGGGACAGATGAAAGGACTCAATGTTTGACCCCCAAACTTACCTTCAACGTCCTATTCTATAATAGGACGCTGTTACGCACGCCATTCAAAGATGTTCTCTTCTCTATATAAATACGAACGCGGGCTTTATGAATGCCTGATGGTGAATGTCGTGTTTATACAGGTACAAAGACTTGGAACGAAGCCAATCATGATTCGATAAAGAGGGGCTCTAAAGGAAAGATGATGTGAAATCGATCTGTTACCTGGAAACAAAAAGCAAATTACATTCGAGTTATTTACATGAAACATAGAAAAAATTAGTATAGATATAATTATAACCCCTTTGGTTTTCAATGGAAGTCTATGGGAACTTGGCGAAATATGAGTGATATCGCCAATGTGACGTCACCTTTGGCGACTCATTTTGGTCGCCCAATTGGCAATATATCGCCAAGTTGTGGGAAAATTTGGCGGTATTAGGTGACAGAACAGTTTCTTCCCTATGGTAACCCCCCTTATATGTATGGAGATGCATGCATCTCCTTACCTGTAAGGCTATAATGCATTAATGCATGTTCAATAACCCATGAGATGCGTTTCATTCGAGCGTTGCCATTAAACAATTAACAAATAATCGCGATTTCTGTGCCAAGTACGATAGCGTAATATATATATAGATATTTTAACTTGACAAGTAATTATTTAAGACTAGGTATTGCCCGTTGCTTCACCACGTAGAATGTAAGTTTTGCAATTCGAAATGCTAATTTTGCATATAAATTTTTGGTTCCGTATTTTATGGAAGAAACGCCGCACTCCTCAAATTGGCCTGAATAAGCTTAAAAATATCCTAATCGCCGCACTCGTTGTCAACGCCGCATCCGTCGGAACGCTACTTTTGTCGACAGCGTCCCATTGACCTAACTTTAATCAAAGTTTTCTGAGCAGTGTAGGATGCCTCGTTTTTAATATCTTAAGATGCCTGAAGTTTTATTTCAAATATTTAAATCCGATTTTAAATATTTTTATGAATTTTTAAATTAAGGAAACTCGGTTGGTATTAAAAAAAATCGTAAACGCCGCACAGGGCGTAAACGCCACACTTGGAAAAAAAGTAGCTTTTAAACTCGTAAACGCCGCGGCGTTTCTTCCATAAAATACGGTACTTATGTATTATACGGGCAAAGTCAGGTACAACTGAGCCAATTATACTAACTGTACGCCCATTATACTTTTATTTTTGACAATTATATATACAGGTTCTATGTGATTTCGTAATTATGTAAATACGTAACACCTACCAGTCGTCGTCTGCTCCGTCCGTCTGTCTGCACAGAGCAGCACAAAAACTACCCAACCGAATGGTTTGAAATTTAATGTACGGAATCGTTGCGGAATGGTGTGGAGTCCTTTCAAACTGTATGAAAATCGAATCGAAACTTAAAATTATATTCCTATAAGTTTTCTTCATTCTATTCCATCCTATCCTACGTCATGAATTCAGTGATAGGTTGCCAAGGCGACGACGTCCGAGTGAAGAGGGAGTCCTATTGCGTCCGTATGACTGAATTGAATCTATGTATAGTATGCTAAAAATATGTCAATTGCAGCTAATCTTGTCCGGAATGAATTTAATCAAGTTTCTCCAACAATATAAATAATATATATATAATATTCAAAATGAAATATATATATATTTAAATATATATATATTAAATATATATATATTAAAATATAATTAAATACACAGTAAACTCTGTCTAAGGCGGAATCGATCGGGACCAAAAAATTTTCCGTAGTAGGCAATATCCCGCCTTAAACAAATTTTACTCTATGTCTATGGATTCACAGGGTCTTGAAAATCTTTCCGAGTTAGACAGATTTCCGTCTTACACAGAGTCCGCCTTACAGAGAGTTTACTGTATATAATATTCAAATTTGTAATGATAGGCTCGAAGTAGCAGGAGTCGTTCGGTAGCTTCATCGCTCCAAGCCCTCCCTTCCCGCTTTTCGGTGTCTTTAATTTGAGTAATTTCCCTTTTAAATTTGTCCGGTTTCAATTTTGGATTTTTTTTTTCAACCTCGCTTTCGCTAGAGTGTCTTTCACTTGGCACGTGGCTGGGGACCTACGAACCTTGCTTCCGCAAAAGAGTCGGACTAGAGTAGAAGAATAAAGGGCTGCGGACGAAGAGGAGCCGCTCGCCGCGGCGGTTCATATACATTTAATATGAAAACATCAGAACAAATTTGCAGTCTGCGGTGTAAAAATTGTTGCCGATAAGTCCTTTGGGAAACTTATACAGTTGAGCTTAGATCCGATTAGACGAACAATTGTAGCTGGCTTTTATTTTTCTGGCTATCTGTTTTTAGGTACGTTCGTAATTATATAAATACGTAGCACCTACAGCCCTCGTCTGTCTGTCCATTTGTCAGCTTATAACAGCGCAAAAACCACCCAACAGAATGGTTTGAATTTAATATGTTTAATCGTTGCGGAATTGTGTCGAACCATTTCAAATTGTATGAAAATCGAATCCAAACTTAAAAAGATATTGATAAAAGTTTTCTTCATCCTATGCAATCTTATCCTACGTCATGAATTCAATGCTATCCCATGATAGGTTATGATTCTTGGTTGCTATGGTGATGACGTCCTATTGAAAAGGGAATGCTATTTTTTCTGTATGACTGAATTTAATATATAAATTATCGTCATAAATTTTATATTCAGGCTTTTTTGCATAAGAGCACAACAGCTATGGCACCCAGATCTGACTATTTATAAAACTAGTTAGAGTACGAACCCACCTCACTGGCCAAGCTTGACGTACAATTTCCGACTTGTTATATTTTTATAACGATGTTAAGCTAATTTTAGCATTGGGGATAATTAAAGTAATTAATAGTAGTATTTAAGCTAATTACATGCGGGTTTTAAATATTTTTTAAATTATCACGGGAATTACGAGTAACGCGGTTAAGGCTGTTCTCAAATTTAAAGAGATAACTTTATGACGCAATTTCAAATAATCTTTGTTCGGAAACGCATGCAGGTGTTGTTATTCAGAAACTAAGTCACAAAAGACGTTATTCGTTTTGTGGTTAATGTGAAATTTCTTTCAGAAAATACTGTCAAAGTGGGCGCTTTGGAACCGAATTTCAGCACGAAAGGTGAAAAATCAGCCAGAGAAAAGAGAAAAATCTCTTGTCACGAGACCAGTATCGCCTGTCACTCGATAGGTAACTCATTTCGATTCCATATCATTTCTCTAGGCAGGGTTGCCAATTTTGTGTCTTTAAGTTTAAAGGGTCTTAGGACTCTTAAAATAGGAAAAAAAAAATGAAAATGAAAGGCGATTTTTAACATTTAATATCTTAAAATATAAAGGATTTAAAAACACAATTTTTATTGGGATGAAAGGATATAAGTATGTTCTTTCATTTCGTTTATTTAAAAAATTGCAAGATGCAGAATTAGGATTTATAGGGGGTCCAAACTGTCAGGGATTTGTTGAGCAGAAAATTGATATAACAGCTTACGCGCACGATTACAAGATAAATTTTGCAACTAGAATGAATTTTTTCGTGCCTACTTATACTTCAGATTTAATAATGACCCTGAACCTAAATAAATTTGTATTGAAAGCATTTTTATATTTTTAATAGAAAGTTGTATTGAGCTAATACAAAATTTTGAAAATTTCAACAGTATAATCACCTGAAAAAAAAATATATATATATGTATCATTTTGCTACCGACTTTCAGATATTTAGGCGACACCAGTACACCTCGACATAAATTGTAAGCAATCAAAACCATCCATCCGTTATATTGAAAATATCGGATTGCAGTCAGGGTGGCGAGAAAAGACAGGCTCGAAACATATTGAGATAATTTCCCTTGCGTAATGAATATAGAGAGTCATCGTCAGTTTTTAAACTGGTTTTATTGACAAAAAACATAGTAAAACACTTCCAGTAGTTATTCCATCCACTCTCAAAAATCGATCATCGCTTCATAAAACGTTAGATGTTATAAGAATAGGATCTACACATTAGAACGTTCACTCCAAGCGACGCAGCTTAATTAGACAACCAGAAAAACGTAAAATCTTCTCTCCATCGCCGATGTAACGATATTTTTACTCCAAACAACAGTGCGCGGACGATTACAGAAAGGTAACAGACCAATGCTAGAAGAGAGGTGGGGGAGGATGGGACATAAAACAGATTGCGATTCGATGGGAAAGGATGACGTCGATAATGAACTCTTTTATACGGCGTCAGAATTAAAGTGCAAATAGTGCTGGCGGACGCATGGAATTGTGGGTATAGAACACCAAAGAAAAAATGATATTAAAATATTCGAAAGAAAGAGAATTTAGTTTTAGAATAAAATGAAGAAGTAATTTAATGGGTTTTATAAGATTAGGCGAATGGTTTTTAGAATAATAAAAGAATACGCAACTTTAAATGCATGAAATAAAATACAAAAGATAGTAAGATATTATTATAGATAGGTAAAAAAGGAAAAATATTAAGAATTTGGAATAGTTTTACTAAGAAAAAGTGGCGAAATTTTTTATTATTACATTTATATATTTTAGAACAATAAAAAGGAAATTTTAGGTTTAGTTTATACAGACTAACATGAAACATATGTTTTGAAAATTTCATTAAAAAATATTAAAAAGTCTTTGAAATATCTAGCACGTTATGCTCAAAAACGTCATTTGGAGAAAAGTGACTTCAAATTTTCGAAAATGCCGCTTCAACTATTGAGTGTGTATCATTTGTATCATATGTCCTAATGGGAATTTTAAGGAAAGAAATGCATCAAAATGTTCCGAAAAGATAGGAGTTTAACATCTAAAATAATAAAAATTTCAAAAACTTTGAAGATTTAAGAGTCCTCAGACACTTAAAATGAGTCAGCCAATGTGTCAAAATGTTTCTCGCTTGTGCAGTAATGAACTAGAGAACTGCCTTAAAAGTAACCACTACATCGAATTTCAAGTTTCTAGTACCAACAGTATCACAGAAATCGCAAGTTTAGAAAGTTTTTTGGTGATACATTCCCTTGGTGAGCGTAGTGCCTATATAAAATATAGCCCATTTTAGAGCAGAGAGGATCACCAGTATTTTTCCACAATCATTTTTTTAAATCGGTTCGGTTGTTCTAGAGATTATCACCTACAAACAAATACACAAACTTTACTTTTTTTATAATATTAATATAGACAGTCGAGCCCCGATTGAACGAATTCCTCGATTTAGCGAATTTTTTTAGTGTCCCGACGAAAATAGAACAAAACTATTTCGATTTAACGAATTTGTGATCCCGATTTAACGATTAACTTTCGATGTCAAAAAAAAAAAAAAAAAAAAAAAAAAAGAAGAAGAAAAAATGAAGGAATATTCTAATATTTTTTAAAAATTTTCAATGTCTCTGATCCTTAATTTTCTAAATATGTATCTTGTGAAGCAGAAATATCCACATGAGAAAATGTACATTATACCGAGGTTATTGGTAGCAGTAACAGTGGATCGGATGAAAAAAATGCAATGGAGATGAAGTGTGTATCGTTTAAAAAAGCAGTTAGCAGTTTGTATACTTTGAAACGGCATTGGGTGGCTCATGATATTGATGACAATGTTGGAATCGATAAAAGAGTTTGGAATACCAAATGGAAACAAAGCAAAGAAACATCTATAAAAGATATCTTATAATTTATCTATAAAGTTTGAATAAATGAGATATTTTCTTAATTACAATGTTTGTGATTTATAGTAGAATATAATAAAAGAATCCATTTTTATACAGTGTATTTTCTTGAGGGAGAGGGCTTGAAAACTTTAAAAAAAATCGATTTTTTTTTTTTTTTTTTTTTTTGGTATCTCTTTTGATTATTCAATTAATTCTGAACACAGTGCAAAAAACCGCTTAAAAATGTTTGCATTTTTAACGGCGTTATAAACATTTATTAACAATCACTTTCAAAGCCGCACCCTTTTAATTGCAACTGTAAGACGCGTTTTCTCAAAACTTGATTTTTGACGGCTATCCGTAAGATTAAAAAAAAAAAAAAAAAAAAAAAAAAAACTATTTGATGGAATGGCTTAATTCTTTTTTTTTGTATTCATATAACATTATTATTTATTAGTATGAATTAATATATTTTAGAAAGTTTAATATTTTAAGTATTTTTAATGAAAAAAATTGTATTTTTTAGATGTTTTTTAATTTTCAAATTTGTGAGTTTTTTTTAATACGGTTTCCTTTGAGTGATAGTTATATCCTTAATTAATTCTATAGAGTAAAGTTTCCCGATCATTTTAAAGCAAAAATTAGGTTCTTTTATGTCAGTTCAACATTAAGATATCTTAAGGATGGTGATGTGACACCTAAATTTTTTTTCAAAAATTGTGTTATATAAATTTTGCTATTTTTTTTATTTTATTACATTGAAGTACTTCATTTTATAATTTTATAAGACTACAAACATACCTTAAAAATATCAGAAAGCTTTTACATTGAATACTTTTGTTTTTATATGGACTCGAACCGAGAGCTCTGTTTACATGCTTTTTGGTATCGATCAATCCCTGAGCCCCTTAAAGCAATAAATGTTTAACAATATTATTTAGATAAGTAAGCATTGTTCTTATTTATTGTCATTTTTTTACTTGTTCTCTTGTATAAAAGTATTCCTTTAATTATCCCAATTTAACGAATAATCTTGACATAACGAAGAAAGTTACTAGTACCGAAAGATTCGTTAAATCGGGGTTCGACTGTATTCTATTTGAAACAATCAGCTTCCTTCTTTTAACTTTTGCAGGAACACACACATTAGTGCACCTTCCATCATCATCAAAATCCGTTCTTTCAAACTCACAAAAGGAGGACTGCTTTCATCGTAGAGGACCTCTAGGAACAAACAGTTTGTCCGTTGACCGATGGTCTTTCTTCTACCCGAAAAGATGACCCGATCAATGGACTTGATGTCTGAACCCAAACCATCTCCACCCGCAATGCTAACAGGGCGCTGATGTTACATGCCATTCAAGCATCCAGTTCTCCAGGCTTTATGAATGTGGGTTATTATGAATGGTAATCGTGTTTGTAAAGAGAGAGGAATGACGCTTTTGATGTCGTGATGAATCGCGATTGATGATGAACACAAAGATAGCGCAGAATTTATTGCTAGTACGCGAAGCATAGAGAAAATTAGAATAGGTTGTCATTTTCGGTCTCGTCTTTACTTGACAATTCATTACTCAACAAGATGGTTTTCTTAAATATTCAAAAGAATCTATAATAATAAGGAAAGAAGTTTGTGTGTGAGTGAGT
The DNA here is from genome assembly GCA_963932465.1 of Maratus speciosus. Lineage (NCBI taxonomy): Eukaryota > Metazoa > Arthropoda > Arachnida > Araneae > Salticidae > Maratus > Maratus speciosus. Next base: position 5,655,435 of record OZ010797.1, read on the forward strand.
GTGTCGACGGTGTTCTGAAGAGACCACTGCACGTAGAGCTACAAAATTTGGGGAAAAGCTACGCCTATGTATGAAGTTTTGCACCTCGAAGCCCGATTTTCGGTTTTTTGATTAGATTTTTTTTTTATTTATTTTTTTATGCGACCTTTTAGCACTTTTATAAGTTTCGAGGCGATTTTTCCATATAAGTGAGAAGAATATGGTTTCTTTCTTTTAACTCAATATAGTAAATTTTGTTCTCTTTTCAAAAAAGTTTATTCGGAATTCGCGCAGCGATTTTTGAATTTTTAGCGAATTTTTTATGCAATTATTGAGCAGCATTTAATGCATTTCCACAACTATAAGGAGGTTACCGTAGAGGGACACAGTTCAGTCGCCAAATGCCGCCAAGTTTGTCTCCAACTTGGCGGTAAATCGCCAAATTTGGCGACCAAAATGGGTCGCCAAAAAGGACGCCAACTTGGCGATATCTCTAATATTTTGCCAAATTCCCATAGACTTCCACTGTAAAACAATATGGATTACTTGCTTACAGAAAATCAACAAATTGAGATATTTCAATGCAACAAAAACTAATATTAACTTAAGGGATTATATTAATTAAATTTTTCCACATTAGGGAAAAGAATACGGTTTCTTTCTTTTAACCCAATATAGTAAATTTTGTTCTCTTTTCAAAAAAGTTTATCCGGAATTCGTACAGCGATTATTGAACAGCATGTAATGCATCTCCATACCCATAAGGGGGGGGGGGGGTTACCGTACGGGGGATCCAGTTATTTCGCCAAATAACGCCAAGTTTGTCACCAACTTGGCGATATCTCTAATATTTCGCCAAATTCCCATAGATTTCCACTGTAAACCAATAGGGATTACTCGCTTACAGAAAATCAACAAATTGAGATATTTTAATGCAACGAAAACTAATATTAACTTAAGGGGTTATATTAATTATATTTAAGGGAATCCAGGTAAATTAAATCTATAATAATAAGGAAAGAAGTTTGTGTGTGAGTGTGTGAGTGAAAGTGTCGACGGTGTTCTGAAGGGGCCGTGGAGATACAAAATTTGGGGAAAAGGTAGTCTATATATGAAGTTTTGCATTTCGAAGCCCGATTTCCGATTTTTTATTAGATTTTTTTTAATTTAATTTTTTATGCGATTTTTTAAGTTTTGAGTCGATTTTTGCACATTAGTGAAAAGAATACGGTTTCTGTCTTTTAACCCAATATAGTAAATTTTGTTATCTTTTCAAAAAAGTTTATTCGGAATTCGTACAGCGATTTTTGAATTTTTAGCGAATTTTTTATGCGGTTATTGAACAGCATTTAATGCATATCCATACCTATAAGGGACTTACTGTAGGGGGACACAGTTCTGTCGCCAAATACCGCCACGTTTGTCGCCAACTTGGCGATATATCGTCAAATTTGGCGATCAAATTTAGTCGCCAAAAGTGACGCCAACTTGGCGATATCTCTAATATTTCTCCAAATTCCCATAGACTTTCATTGTAAACCAATAGTGATTTCTTGACTACAAAAAATCACAAAAATTGAGATATTTTAATGCAACAAAAACTAATATTAACTTAAGGGGTTATATTAATTATATTTAAGGAAATCCAGGTAAATTAAATCTATAATAATAAGGAAAGAAGTTTGTGTGTGAGTGTGTCGACGATGTTCTGAAGAGACAGCTGCACGTAGAGCTACAAAATTTGGGGAAAAGGTCCGTCTATATATGAAGTTTTGCAACTCGAAGCCCGATATTCGATTTTTTTAATTTAATTTTTTATGCGATTTTTAGCGCTTTTTTAAATTTTGAGGCGATTTTTCCACATTAGTGAAAAGAATACGGTTTCTTTCTTTTATTTCAATATATTAAATTTTGTTCTCTTTTCATAAAAGTTTATTCGGAATTCGTACAGCGATTTTTGAATTTTTAGCGAATTTTTTATGCGGTTATTGAACAGCATTTAATGCATATCCATACCTATAAGGGACTTACTGTAGGGGGACACAGTTCTGTAGCCAAGTTTGTCGCCAACTTGGCTCTATATTGCCAAATTTGGTGGCCAAAATGAGTCGCCAAAAGTGACGCAAACTTGGCGACATCCCTTATATTTCGCCAAATACCCATAGAATTCAATTGTAAATCAATAGTGTTTATTTGCTAACAGAAAATCAACAAACTGAGATATTTTAATGCAACAAAAACTGATATTAACTTAAGGTATTATATTAATTATATTTAAGGTAATCCAAGTAAATTAAATTATGAATAAAAGTAACATGATACAATGCTAAGCATGCTTTCCCAAACATGAATTTTAAGAGAGCCCGCAGGCCAAAGTATTTAGATTTGAAATTTTTATCCAATTATAGTAAATTTTGAACTTTTTGTAATTTTTAATTCGATTTTTACATTTCTTCGCGATCTGCTGCAATTTTTTGACATTCCATTTTTGACCTATAATGCTAAAGTAATTTCTGACCTCATTTCAGTAAAGTTTATACGGATTTCGTATAGTAATTTTCGAATTTTTCGAGAATTTTGTATGTGATTTTTAGTGTATTTTAGCCATTTCCTACAATTTTTCCACATTAGTGAAAGGAATCAACCTTCAATCTTCGAACACAATATATAATTTTACTTTCTTGTATCTTCAATAGAAGAAAGTATTGTAATCGAAATTTTTTTCGACTTCCGGTTTTCGACGGATTTAAACGTTTTAGGGGTCAGAGATCCCAAAAAACATGTTTATGGAAAATGTCTGTCTATCCGTGTGTCCGTCTGTCCGTCTGTCCGTCTGTCCGTCTGTCTGTCGCCATTGTACCATCAAAAAGTGTATGAAGTTATGCATAGAATTGAACAAAATTTTTATTTTAAGTTTTTGGCTATGGCAAGGAGATCCTCCCTGAATTTGGAAAAATTTCGCCGCTAGGGGGCGCTGTAATAGCGATTTTTGTGCGATTTTGAATATCGTACCATCCAAAAGTGTATGAAGTTATGCATAGAATTGAACCAAATTTTTATTTTAAGTTTTTGGATATGGCTAGTAGGTCCTCCCTGAATTTGGAAAAAATTCGCCGGTAGGGGGCGCTGTAACAGCGATTTTTGTGCGATTTTGAATATTGTACCACCCAAAAGTGTATGAAGTTATGCATAGAATTAAACCAAATTTTTATTTTAAGTTTTTGGATATAGCAAGTAGATCCTCCCTGAATTTGGAAAACATTCGCCGGTAGGGGGTGCTGTAATAGCGATTTTTGTGCGATTTTGAATATTGCATCATTCAAAAGTGTATGAAGTTATGCATAGATTTGAACGAAATTTTTATTTTAAGTTTTTGGCTGTGGCAAGCAGATCGTCCTTGAATTTGGAAAAAATTCGCCGCTTGGGGGCGCTGTAATAGCGATTTTTGTGCGATTTTGAAAATTGTACCATCGAAAAGTGTATGAAGTTATGCATAGAATTGAACCAAATTTTTATTTTAAGTTCTTGGCTATGGCAAGCAGAACCCTCCTTAATTTGGGGAAAATTTGCCGGTAGGGGGCGCTGTAATAGCGATTTTTGTGCCATTTTGAATATTGTACCATCGAAAAGTGTATGAAGTTATGCATAGAATTGATCCAAATTTTTTGTGCTTGTTTTTGGTCATGTCACGAAGGTCCTCTCTGAACTTGAAAAAATTCCGCCAGAAGGGGGCACTATAATTGGATCTCTGTGCCATTTTCATTATTGTACCATCGAAAAGTGTATGAATTTATGCATAGAATTGAACCAAATTTTTTGTGTACGTTTCTGGCTATGGCAAACAAGTCCTCCCTGAATTTGAAAAAAAAAATCTGCCGGATGGGAGGCGCTGTAATAGCGATGTTTGTGCCATTTTCTTTATTGTACAATCGAAAAGTGTATAAAATTATGCATACAATTGAACAACATTTTTTATGCATGTTTTTGGCTTTGGCCAACAGCTCCTCCTTGAATTTGGAAATATCGCGCGGCAAAGGGGCTCTGTGATAGCGATTTTTGTATACTTTTCTTGATTTTCCGTAGTTCTATTGTCCATCGGCGGCTCGTGCAAAGGCGGTAACTCGCTTCCTGCTAAGCCGGCTATTCGCAAATATCTGATAACAACATTATAAGGAAAAACTATTAATTTTAACAAATATCATGATATAGATTAACTCGTTTTTAGTTCGTTTAAATGACTGAAGCAGAAATTTAAGATGAAAATCAAAGTTGGTATAGTATTGAACTAATAATATTGGTGAATTAACATGCGTAACTAGTTTTTGAAATATTAAGATGTATAAGATAGAAGAAAGTTTTGGGATTGGCACATCCAACTAGTTTTTTCTCTTTTCGAAATTTGTGCAGCGATTTAAAAATTTTTCGCGATATCTTATTGCGGTTTTCAGAGATTTTCGAAAATCGTGCTGTTTTTTTATATACCCGGGCAACACTGGGCAAGTTAGCTAGTTATAAAATATAGTTCAAGCTATAATTTTCAGACGTCATGTTCACCTGGTTTATTAAATGAAAAATATACAAATTGAAACTTCTGATTTATTTTACGAAAAAGGTTTTTAAATCATAAAAACCGTTTCAACTGTTATAAAACAGCCATCATCAGGGGGAAATTTCTGAGGTGTGAAAGTTCTTGGATGTTCGTTGCTTAAATAGCTGGAGACAAAGCTATTTCAAAGGAAAGGAGGAAGGAGGGGGAACGATAATTATGTTCCAAAATCGCTAGAGATATTAAATATGACATACCAGGTCCTCACTATAAAAAAAAAGGACTAAAATACAGAAATAATACTGGCAATCGAGATGCCAGTACTATTTACGTATTTTAACGGAACTTTTTCCCGGTAAATTACAGAAAAATTTCCGTTTTTTTTTTTTTTGCATTTACGGAGAAAAACTTCCATTAAAATACGGAAATAGTACTGGCATATTGATTGCCAGTAGTATTTCCGTATTTTAGTCCGTTTTTTTACGATGTTGGATATATTGTAGGATTGTGCATCATTGCAAGTGTTCCTTCCTTACGTCAAAATTTCTAAAGATTTCCAGAACATCAGTATTCTCTGAAAGCATCAATAATCAGAGAATCTTTAGAAATTTTAACCGAGGGAAGGCACACTGTGAAGCCTGGTAACTGCTGACACATTGATCCCGTCTAAAGGTTAAAAAAATCCGCAACCAAAATCGAAAAAGTTAAAAATAGCCCTGTTAGAGATCGAATCGGCAGTCCTGACTATGGAATCGATTTCGAATGTAAATGAATTTTCGGTTTATGATTAATAAATTTCTTAACGAGTTATAAGCGATTTCGATCACGTGACAAGACGTTTTTAGCCTTTCTCTGACTGTTTTTAGGTGCGTTCGTCATTATATAAATACGTAGCACCTATCGTCATCGTTCGATCCGTCCGTCCGTCCGCATAGAACAGAGCGAAAACGACCAACCGAATGGTCTGAAATTTTAAATATAGAATGGTTGCAAAATTGTGTCCAGTCATTTCAAATTTTATGAAAATCGGATGTAGAGTTGAATGTTTTAAGTGCATTTGAATGATGTGACAGCCTTTCGAACACAATGAAATGGATAGGCACTAAAATATACATTCAGTAGACTATGCGGTACAAAGAATATTTATAAAACTAGTTATAGTACGAACTCACCTCATTTGCCACGTTTGAAGAGCAATTTGCAACTTGTTTTCCTTTCGCCCGGAAATTTCGTTCAAAACGCCCCCTTTGACAGCTTTTTCTGAATGATTTTCTATCTTTACCAAAAAAATGGAAAACATCTTTTGATGATATACACCTGTCCGCTTCATGCATTTCCAAACAAAAATAAATTTAGAAGTTTGTCATGAAGTTGCCCCTTTGGATTTGAGAAGCGACTTAAGGGGACCGGGAAAGCAAAATTCAACCAAAAAATCGATTTTTGCTTTTTTATATATCATTAAATAGTTTAAACTTTTATCTTTCCATCGACATTTCACACATGTTTATATATATATATATATATATATATATATATATTACATTAATTAAACATAACCTACCACCGTCAATTATTATGAATTAAAGCTGTAAGTATTAAAAAAAAAAAAAAAAAAAAAAAAAAAAAAAAAAATATATATATATATTATAAGAATTATTATGGAAGGAAAAAAAAAAAAAAATATATATATATATATATAAAGTGTTGAAATTATTCATTCTTTCTAAGAGTACTTCACAGCTTAATGGCCATTTAAACCTTTAATTGACTTTTTGTTAAAACTTGGATTTTTCATGTTTATGTTCCTTTTTTACTTTCTTCTATTTTTACAAGAAGAAAGTATTGGATTCGTGAAAATTTTCGACATCCGGTTTTCGAGGGATTTATACGTTTTAGAATGTCCTGAACACGATTTGATGGCTTTTAGAAAATGTCTGTCTGTCACTCTGTCCGTCACTCTGTCACTCTGTGAGTCTTATGTGACAAAAATTTTGTGGGCGCTCTATCTCAAGAACTAATGCACGGAATTCCACAAAACTTTAGATTCAGTTAGACCTTAATATAAACTAGTCCTGATAAGTTTTTGGTGAAATTTGCCCAACAGGTGGCGTTGCTATGCGGCATTATTCATGATTATTGCAATAGCTCTAACTCAAGAAAAAATGCACGAATTTGCATCAAACTTCAGATTTGAATAATCCCTGATATAAATTAATGCTGTTTAATTTTCGGTGTAAATCTCCCAATAGGTGGCACTGCTGTGCTGAATTTTTCACGATTTCCGCAATGGCTGTATCTCAAGAACAAATGCATGAATTTTCATCAAGCTTCAGATTCAGTTAGTCCCTAATATAAACTGGTGTTAATTAGTTTTTGGTGTAAATCGTTCAACTGGTGGCTCTGCTATGTGGAATTTTTTACGATTTCCGCAATAGCTGTATCTTAAAAACTAATGAATGGATTTTCATCAAACTTCAGATTCATTTAGACGTTAACATAAGTTGTTGATTATTAGATTTTGGTGTAAATCCACCTATCCGGTGGCGCTGATATGCTGCATTTTGCATGATTTTCACGATTTTAGCGATAGTCCTATCTCAAGAACTAATGCACAAAATTTCATGTCTTTAGAATCCTCATGATGGGCATAGATTGCCATTTAATTTTGGCCCTGTACTAGAGAATTTTGAAGTATTAACATTATGAGAAAGAAGAAAGTTTTGGGATTGGCATATCCGACTAGTTTCAATATCTATTAAACTTAAGAACTCAGATTTTTATTTAATACGTATATTATGTTATATTGTATGCTTTAACACAGGGATTTAATGATTTGTCGAGCATTATTTATTTTAGGCAGTGAAATCTTACCAAAAAGGCTAATTTAAAAATGACTTTCAACAAATAATTAATAATTAATTGTAAGTTTCACTTAGAAAGAAAATGTTCTGTTAAAATACGTAAATCATGTATTTTAATTACTCTAAAAAATCTAGACCCCTATCTTTCACCATTTCTGAGAAAAGGGTACATAAAGTTGGTGCATTTAACATGACGGAGATAGGGATTTCCCGGTCCCCTTAAGGGAAGTCTTCAGCCATGCGAGGACATTCGCTAGCTAGTGTTAAACCTATGGGAGGATTCTTTTCAAAAGTTTTGTTTACATTTTAATACATTTTTAAACTTCCTTCCCCCGCCCCCATAAGAATACATGCTTTTGAAAACTATTCCGAAAGTGAAACTATCTTTATTAAACTTTTGAAGGAGGCTCTTTTAAAAATACACAGTGAAACGTGACAACGACTGTCACTGCCCTCGGAAGGTACAAAATAATCTGGAATCAAAATCGAAAAAGTTAAAAATGGCCCTATTAGAGATCAACATTAACAATCCTATGACAGAAAAATTGTTTTAAAATACTGAAATGCAAACGAGAAATTTGAAAAAACTCTCCTATAGGTTTAACAGTAGGTATATTCGCCTGACGGAAGACTCCCCTTAAGGCGGTTCTCAAATTCCCTGCTCAAGAATGCGAAACTTTCCGACACATTTTCTGATTCATTTTTAAACGTAAAGGGGCAAAATGGGCAGCGAATTGAAATCAAAATTAATTTTCCACTTTTCGATAAACACAATACTTATCGAGTGCTAAGCCATTTTGGCCACGTGACGATCAGTTTTCTCCTCTCTCGCGGTATCACGTCAGGAAATAGTGTTCAAAACGCCCACTTTGGCGGTATTTTCTGCCTTTAACAAAAAACTGAAAACTGCTTTCAATGACGTACTATCTGAATGACAACACCTGCCCATTTCTTGCGTTTCCAAACAAAAAAGAATTAAAATATGTGTCATAAAATTTCCCTTTTGGATTTGAAAAAAGATTTAAAAAGAAAAATTCAATAATTGTGCGTGCAAAGAGTGTTATCATTAAATCTCAGTTCACTGTAAACGAGTTCATATGTAACCATTATGCGACACATACTGCGTTTACATACATTTCTATTAATTATAACTAAGGATCGACTGAAAGATGTTTTTAAGATCGAAATCGAATTTCACTAATCTTCCTATTTTCGGCTGAAAACGAAAACGAAAATGTCCAAAAAAGTTTTTTATAGTAGTTAATACATACATAATTATTAATTAATTACACGTGTTTATTAAATACAGTAGAACCTCTTTTATCCTATCCGAAACTCTTTTAACCGAAACTCTCGGTTAACCGAAATCCATTTTGAAAGCTTTTTTTTTTTTTCACTACCACATTCTTTGTGTGCAAAATCCCTTTTGAAAGCTTTTTTTTTTTTTTTTTTTTTTTTTTTAACTATCATATTCCGTGTGTGCAAGCGGTCCTTTCCGAACTACGAGTACATATAAACATTTTCGATCCCCTTTCTTAGAGTTCGTTTGAATTTAACTTGAGCTCCCGTAAGCTGGGGAGTGGAAAGAAGAAAACGAATAAATTAGCAATTCTCAAGGTTTTGAATGTTTTGCTAAAGGTTTGGCATGGCAGGAGCAGCAGAAAGACTGTGATCCTGGTGAACTAATAATATTAAAAAACTCCGTGATAGAGCTTCAAAGCAAAGGCAATCGAAACTGCGACAACAAAACACCTTTTTCTAACCCTTGTGATACATGTGAAAGGTGCTTAATTTCAAAATGAAAATTCAGGTAATTTTTTCGTATTTTTATTTTGCTATTGCTTTGTTTTTATTAAGCACTCACTTGTTACCATAGTAAGAAATATTGCATATATTTCTCCTTAATCTTAAAATGAAACCATTTTCGATTATCCGAAAATTTCGATTTTTCAAAAGATGATCGGCCCCACTTACTTCGGATAATCGAGGTTTTACTGTATATATAATGATTAATCAAATACATGTGTGAACCAAGTTGGCTCTCTGTATCTCTGACCAAAACTTTTTATTTTCATATAAAATAAAATGTCATTAATTCATCAAAGACACAGGATGATTTTCTAATTATATGAATTTCATCTAATTAAAAAATGTTTCAGGTATGCATACGTCGATTTATTTAAGTGTATTCAAAACATTTCTGAGATTTCAAACTAATTTTTTTTTTTTTTTTTTTTTTTTTTTTTTTTTTTACCGTTAAGTCTGCAGCTTTAAATGTGCACGTGAAAGAGTTTTCAAAGTATAGTCATACATGCATTACCTGCTTTATAATTTGCATTCACGTCTTGAGTCAGTCATGGCTGATCATTATAAACAGTGAAGTTCATAGCAATAAATAAATATTGACCCATTTGATCCGATACAGCTCAAATCAATGACTCATGTTGAAAGAAACGAGATTTTTCGAATACAGATAGTTTCGGTCGAGTTTCGATCCGGCCGCATCTCCGGCAGCATTTCCGCCGAAAACAAATTTTCGGCGCAACTCTGCTTTTGGGCCGAAAACGAAAACGAATTTTCGGACGATCTCTAATTGTAACTTTATACAACAATTTCAAAAGCTACTACTGCATCGATAATTTCTGCTCCCAGGTACAGTGAAATGCTACACAAACAGGGGCGGCACCGACGGGAAGTAATCCATCATCCGCGAGCCGTGTAACCACTGTCCGACACGGCGCCCTATAAATCAAATAAATGGGCAACGAAAACCCCCTTTAATGGCGTGTTTAGTGTATGATATAAAGGGCTGCCGTATTTTATTACGCGTGACCGTATAGAAAGGGTTAAGAGTGTGTGGTTCTGACCTTTGTTGGCCCACTCGAGTGTGAGAAATCAACGCTGTGTCACAGAAATTCAAACACGAAACGGATTTCACAATCATCGTCAATAAGTTTGTTTTCAGTTTCAGACATTCTCCATCAAAATCAATAAGAAATAACGACTAGTCGGATGTGCTAATCCCAAAACTTTCTTCTATCTCAAACATAATAATACTTCAAAATTTGCTATCCGCAGAGAAACAATTAAATGACAATCTAGGCCCATCACAATTATTCTAAAAGTAAACACCCCCTATTAACTCTACAACAAATTACTGTAGAAGAATGTTACTGGTACCAAACAATTAGAAAAAAAAAAAAGCAATTTAACAAATTACAACGACCATTTGGAAAATGATTTTTTCAAAGACTAAAATTTAAGACATTAAAAATCGCACGGAGTGGATCCTACATGATGTACGCCATGAATTAAACATTAATAGTGTTATTTACACGTAACAATCGCCAGCAACAAAAATCGCCTGCGACTCGTCAGATTTCCTGAAACTTACGTATTATCCAGCTGAAACTTGCGTATTATCCAAGCATTTCATTGGCTGTTCGGGAAAAGGCTTTTCCATCGTCCGATTTCCAAGAAATCTGAGGACCCATTTTAAATGAAATTTCATTCTTAAACTTCTAAAATCCCACACTATTACTTTTTACACCGTCGTATAGAGCAAAAAAATTTACTTATAAGTGCAATTTGTTTGAAAACTGTATCTCAATTTGTTTCTGAGTTATTAATTTTTTTTTGTAGTTTTTATTACTTTTTGTCATAGTGGCAACTGAAGTATCCATCTCTGTTGAAAGTAAAGGGAAAAATGCAGATTACTGTATAGACCCATCAGAAAACAAATAAAATGCGGATTCAACCAATAAAAAGCTTCAGATATGTTTTTGATTTCCTACCCTGATGAGGACAGTAACCATTTTTCCAAATGGTTAATAAAGTCTACTTTTAAATGTTATTTATAAAATTTGCTTACGGAGGCTATATATATATTAAAACGAACCCAAACTCTGTTTTCCTTTTTTTTTTTTTTTTTTTTGCAATAGCAAGTTTGACGCCATAAATAAATTCTACACCCTTCCATTAGCCTAAATCCAAATTTTTATGAAATTCGTATGGTTAGTTTCAGAAAAATTAATTATTTTAAAATGAGCCCATTTTAGGGGCTGTATCCAAATTGAAGTTCGGTACTCGGTTGTTGAAATGCTACAGGATGACTCTGTCACTTCTATTAGTCTATCATTTCTAATCGCCGCAGCGAGCGGCCTCTTTTCGTCCACAGCCATTTATTCTTCTACTCTATCCCGACTCGTTTGCGGAAGCAAGGTTCATAGGTTCCCAGCTACATCCCGAGTAAGAGACACTCTATCGGCAAGAATCTACAGAAATTAGCTTTTTTCCTTAAAAATTGTTATTTTCCATTGTTTTTCCTAATTAATAATGCACATTACGGTATTGATCATTCAAAATTCAAATGTATGTTTAACTTTTCTCATTTAAGTTGATATTCCAATCTTGTAGTTCAGAAAAATTTACAGAAGTTAGCTTTTTTCCTTAAAAATTGATATTTTCCATTGTTTTGCCTAATTAATAATACTCATTAAGGTAAAGGTTGTTCAAAATTAAATATATATGATTTACTTTTATCTTTTAAGTTGATATCCTGATCTTATAGTAGAAAAAATCATAAGAAATCTCCTTTTTTCCCATTAAAAATTGATATTTTTGTTATTTTGCTTAATTAATAATGTTCATTAAGATGTTAATCATCCAAAATTCAAATATATGTTTAACTTTCCCCATTTAAGTTGATATACTGATCTTGCAGTGAAAGAAAATCTACAGAAATCAGTTTTTTCCTTAAAAATTGTTATTTTCCATTGTTTTGCTTAATTAATAACACTCATTAAGGTAAAGGTTGTTCAAAATTTAAATGTAAATTTAATCTTCATCTTATAGTATGATAATCTAGTCGATCTAACGTTCAACTCTCATGTTATAGCAGAAAAATACTCTAAAAACTCCATTTTTCCCGCTAGGGGGCAGTGCTGTGGTGTCGGAAGGGGTGCCGCAGGGGGTGCGGGACCGGAGGGAGCACAGGAGGGGTGTTGCACCCCAGCATCCCTCCGGGTGAGCTCGTACTGTTGTTTTCCTACTACTTACATATGCAAATTATACTCTAACACTATTAAAAGTTCTAAAAGGTATAGCAAAATAAATATACATATTAGTAATAATATGATTGATTGATTGATATGACTGATTGATATGACATATATTATGTTAATGGTTTTATTCTTTTTCGAAGAATAGTATTAACTTTTTTAATTTTTGAAAAGTATGAATCATATTAGTAAGATTTTTAGTAGGATATTTTATATATATATGTTATACATTTTTAATTGTTATAGGATTGTTTATTTCTTTAGTTATACATGTACAAATTATAACATTCCATTAAAAGTTGTAATAGGGATACCCTACTCGAACATTTTGAAAAAATAAACACATATATTAAAGAGGATAGGAATACATTTTGTTTTAAGCAATTCCTTTTGGATTGTGGTTTTATCCTTTTTTGAAGAATAGTATGGTAACACAAGATAATAGTTTTATATACAGGGTGAATGATATATATTGTGATAATGTTTTTTTCCTTTTTTGAAGAATTGTATGGTAACATATGATAATATTCATTATTAATAAGCGAATAACAGTTGTTTATACAAACGGTGGGTGATATATTAAAATGTTCTAATATATTAAAAAGTATTGAAAATTAACTTATTTAATGGATAACTTCACGAATTTAATATGAAATTAATAAAATTAACCTTCCGTCTACCAGACGGGTCCATTGGACCCGACAGCAATATTTAATGTAAATTTTTCTCATGAAAAATAGCATTCAAAGTTTCGCGATTACATGACTTTTCCTGCAATTGTCTCCTCTATGTATATGCAATTGCGATTAAAATTTTGTTCGAAATTTTTTACCTATTTTTAATTTGTTTCATTGTTTACCACGCGGGTCCATTGGACCCAACATTAAAACAAACGTAATATACTGTTGCTTTCTTTTTCTAGGGTTGCCATAAATCATGAGGAGGAACAGGGTTACCATAATTGGCTGTTTATCGCCCATTTGGCGATGGATTTTTAGCGCCAATCTCGCCAAATTTGGCGACTTTATAATGAAGTTTTGAGAACATTCTAGACTGATCTAGTAAACTTCGTGCTCTATATATAAAAGGTTACTTCTGGTTCAGAGAGTCAACAGACACAGTTAGTGAGCGAATGGTGTCTATTGATGTTTTTGAGTTTTTTCATTGAAAATAGGACTTGATATTTGAAGACAAGTAATAAGTGTAGTTTGTACGTGCTTTGTTATTTTACAAATATTCATCATTTTCTTATTTCCTAACTTATTTTTTGTTAAAAACTGAATTGAAGATGAACAGAAAAAAAGTAAAGACTCAAGAGGAAATTCAAAAAATTATGGAAAATCCGGACGATATAGAATTCGACACCGATGATGAAAATCTGTCGTCTGATGAAGGTGAAGTAGATTATGTTGAAATACATAATGAAATTTCTGATTCCTACTCAGAATCTGATAATGATTCCAATGAAGTAAATGTAGCAACCACAAGTACTTCAAATTCTACTTTTGTTTCCAAAAATAATTCACAGATCTGGTATAAGAATGAAGTTGCCAGATCACAAGGAAGACGTACTGAAATCAATATTTTACGTGAAAAATCTGGACCTTCAAGATTTGCAAATCGTGAAGTGGATTCCATATCATCCTCATTTCTTATCTATTTCCGAAAAAGACTTTTGGAAATTATAGTAAAATGGACAAACGCGGAAGGCAATAGAGTATTCGATAAAGAGTGGAAACCTATAGATATTATAGAACTTAAAAAATTCATCGGACTTTTATTACTTATTGGAGTATATAAATCGAAAAATGAAACAGTAAGCGAACTTTGGAGCATAAAAAATGGAAGACAAATATTTCGGGACATTATGAGTCGCAATAGATTCACAAGTATATTACGTGTCATAAGATTTGATGATGCTGCTGAGAGGCGTAAAAGAAGATCAACTGATAAATTAGAGCCAATAAGAGAATGCTTTGAATTGTGGAATAGCTATTTACAATACCCTTATATTCCTAATTGGTCTATGACTGTCGATGAGCAATTAGTTTCTTTTCGTGGAAAATGTCCTTTCCGTCAGTATATGCCATCTAAACCTGGAAAGTATGGATTGAAGTTCTGGGTTATTTGTGACAGCGTAACATCGTATGCTTGGAAACTGGAACTATATACAGGCAAAAATGAAGTAAGAGAATCTCATCAGGGAGAAAATGTAGTTAAAAGATTGACGAAGGAAATTGAAAATTCTGGTCGTAATATTACATGTGATAACTTTTTTACGTCATATGCATTAGCAACACATCTTACTTCAAAAAAAATATCTCTTATTGGAACAATTCGAAAAAATAAACCTGAATTACCCGCTGTGTTCACAAATCCAAAACATCGTTCTGTATATTCTACTTTATTTGGGTTTCAAGAGAAGGCGACCATCATCTCTTACTGTCCCAGAAAAGGTAGAATTGTTACTTTGCTAAGCACAATGCATAACACTTATGATATTGACAACAGCTTAGAAAAAAAGCCACAAATAATCCTAGATTATAATAAAACCAAAGGCGGAGTAGATACGATGGACAAAATGGTAAGAGCATATAGTGTGAAACGCATGACACGTCGGTGGCCTTTGATTGTATTTTATAATATGATCGATATAAGTGCGATGAATGCATACATAATATGGTTGTCACTGAATGCTGAATGTGATCCGAAAATGAAAAAAAGGCGGAATTTCATTATTCAACTTGCAGAAGAATTAGTAGGTGAAGGAGGTATCGCCGTCTCAACATCTACTTCAGAACAACTTTACGCAAATAGTTTTGAACCGCCGCGAAAAAAATCAAGATGTCATATTTGTCCCTCTAAAAAAGATCGAAAAACACGAACATTATGCAAGAAGTGTACGAAAAATGTTTGCGGAGAACATTCCGTCGTTATTTGTACTTCATGTACAGAATAATTTTATTATGATGAAAAACGTTTTGTAGTCATTATAATATACTATATATATTACTTTCTTACTGTATGTGTTACTTTCTTACTCTATTACTATATATATCACTTTTATATATTGTATAAGGTGCATTAATAACAAATATATTCATTGTAGATAAATGGGTGTTTTGTATATTTTGAAATCCTATATATTTTACATATGGGTCCAATGGACCCGAATGGTAGTTCTTGCATGTACTTTTTTTTGGTAGTCTGAAGGTTAAGTTAACTCAGAATTCATTTGATAAGAAATTGAAAAAAAAAATTAAATTTAAGTGAAGTTAATTCAAGAGTAATGTAATTAAACTACGTGTTTAAAATGTTAGTAGAATGTGAACTACGTGTCAGTAAAATGTCATATGAATACCTAGTAAATATTATTTAATTGAGCACCATTACTTAGACAAAATTTGAAATATTATATATTTTTCTTTTTTAGTATAGTATTATATGAATACTTAGTAATTGTTTACTTAATTGAATACAATTTTTAGTAAAATGTTATATGAATACCTAGTAAATATTATTTAATTGAGCACCATTACTTAGACAAAATTTGAAATATTATATATTTTTCTTTTTTAGTATAGTATTATATGAATACTTAGTAATTGTTTACTTAATTGAATACAATTTTTAGTAAAATGTTATATGAATACTTAGTAAATATTATTTAATTGAACACAATTACTTGGACAAAATTTGAAATATTATATATATTTTTTCTTTTTAGTATAATATTATATGAATACTTAGTAAATATTTACTTAATTGAATATAATTTCTTAGACAAAATTCGAAATATGATATTTATTTTTCTTTTTAGTACAATATTAGTTGAATGCTTAGTAACTATTTACTTAATTGAACACAATTTCTTAGACAAAATTTGAAATTTATTTTTTTCTTTTTACTATAATTTAAAAATATTAGTGAATACTTAGTAATTATTTACTTAATTGAATACAATTACTAAAACAAAATTTTGAAATATTATATTTATTTTTTCTTTTTAGTATAATATTAGTTGAATATTTAGTAAATATTATGTAGAAATATTATTAAATGTTTTGCAATTACTTAAACAAAATTTGAAATATTTACTTAATTGAATACAATTACTTTGACAAAACTTGAAATATGATATTTATTTTCTTTTAAGTGAAATATTATTTGAGTACTTAGTAACTATTTACTTAATTGAAAAACAAAATTTGAAATATGGTATTTATTTTTTCTTTTTAGTGCAATATTAATTGAATACTTAGTAACTATTTACTTAATTGAATATAATTTTTAGTAAAATGTTATATGAATACTTAGTAAATATATTATTTAATTGAACATAATTACTTAGACAAAATTTGAAATATTATATATATATATATATATATATATATATATATATATTTATTAGTATAATATTATATGAATACTTAGTGAATATGAATATTTACTTAATTGAATATAATTTCTTAGACAAAATTTGAAATATGATATTTATTTTTTCTTTTTAGTACAATATTAGTTGAATGCTTAGTAACTATTTACTTAATTGAACACAATTACTTAGACAAAATTTGAAATATTATATGTATATTTTTTCTTTTTTAGTATGATATTGTATGAATACTTAGTAAATATTTACTTAATTGAATACAATTTCTTAGACAAAATTCGAAATAAGAAATTTATTTTTTCTTTTTAGTATAATATTAGTTGAATACTTAGTAACTATTTACTTAACCCTTACCGGTGCGGAGTAATTCTGTTTATAAACTGATAAAATAATGGACTGACACCGCAATTTATAAACGAATTTATTAGAAAATACGAACTTGCTTATTTTCATGTACATTATAATAGGAAATTTTTACTTAAATATTCTTGGTGCCGTTTGTCAGTTTTGGAATTTAAATTAGGTGTCCTTTTTTAAGGACACCGCGTCGGTAAGGGTTAATTGGAAACTATTACTTAGACAAAATTTGAAATATTATATATTTTTTTCCCTTTTTAGTATGATATTATATGAATACTTAGTAAATATTTACTTAATTGAATACAATTTCTTAGACAAAATTTGAAATATGAAATTTATTTTTTCTTTTTAGTATAATATTAGTTGAATACTTTGTAACTATTTACTTAATTGAATACAATTACTTAGACAAAATTTGAAATATTAAATATTTTTTTCTTTTTAGTACAATATTAGTTGAATAATTAGTAACTATTATTTAATTGCATATAATTACTTAGACAAAATTTGAAACATCATATTTATTTTTCTTTTTAGTAAAATATTATATGAATACTTAGAAGATATTTACTTAATTGAATATAATTACTTAAACAAAATTTGAAATATGTTATTTATTTTTTCTCTTTACTATGATATTAGCTGAATACTTAGTAGCAATTTACTTAATTGAATACAATTTCTTAGATAAAATTTGAAATGTTGTTAGACCAAAAAGTTAAAAAGGCAAAAGATGTTTCACTTACATAATATTTATTAATCATTTTCAATAGTTATAGAAAGACAAATAATTTTAAAAAGATGTAGATATTCAAATCAATTTATATGTTTAGACAAAGTTTTCATTTATGCATTTTGATAAGATGATGTCTAAACTCAAAGTCGAGATAAAAGATAATGTTACAGTGACTACATTTATATTTCTTAGAATTAATTTTTTTATGTTTAGTTAAAATATACTTTGATGAAAACGAATTGGAACATTTATCACAATTGTATAAAGTGAGGGTCTTCTCGTGAGACTTCATATGAATTTTTAACAAAAACATGCTTAAATAGTCTTTTCCACATTGTTCACATTTATATGAAGTGGTTCTCTTGGAATGAGTTATACTATGTCGTTTTAAATAAGTTTTTTTGCATGAATGTTTTACGACAAATTTCACATTCAAAGGGATTTTTCTACATGAATTTTTAACAAAAACTTGCTGAAATTGTCTTTTCCACATTGACCACATATATACAATGGTTGTCTTGGAATGAGTTATACTATGACGTTTTAAATAAGTTCTTTTCATGAATGTTTTATGACAAATTTCACATACAAAGGACTTTTTCTTTAAAGGGGGTATTTCAATGTCCGAAACATATGCCTCTTAATCGTATAAAGCTGGTTTCATTTCACTACATTTATCCTGTTTGGAGGACTTGTGTTTTAATAAGTCAGACTTTCTTGAGAATGCTTCTCCACATGATTCGCATTTATGTTGCGAATGTATCTTTAAATGAGATAATTTATGACGATTCAAAACAGTCTTTCTAGAGAATGCTTTTTGGTAGATGTCACATACAAATGGTCTTTTTCTGAATGAATTATCAAATGTTGTTTTAAATTGCCTTTTCGTAAAAAAAGACTTGCTGCAAATAGTACACATATAAGATGACTTTAGCTTTGAAAGTTCATGGGAAGTGGATCAATCGAATATTAAAGGGTACTTATGAAATATCTAAAAAGTATATGATTAATCATGTTACGAGTTTAAATTCACCGTTTTAAGGTTTTACAAGTTAATTTTATTGTTTCAGTGAAATACATGTTAAATCAATGATTAAACTCGTACTAAATTTTATTAAACTCTACAAAAGAAAGAGTTGAAGTTTAGCAGTAGTTTTAAAATTCATTGGAACTAATGTAGAATCATTAAATAATTATCTATTACAATAATGAACTAGGAGCTGATTTAATTTATAATAATTGCTTATTGTACAACTTTCTTTCAAAATGGAAACAAATGGATCCTTGAAATCTCTAAACTTATTAAGAAAAAAATAATAGTTCGCCCTTGACCGGACTAGATCCGGTAACCCCATGGTTAACAGCCATATGCGCTATCCAATAGTGCTACAAGGACATTAAAATAGAAAAAAAACTTGTGATGCAATTATAACTCCCGTTAAGTTAAATTAATATTAAACGAAAACATAATAAAATGATAAGTATTTAGAAAAGATAGTGTTAAAAATATATTAGTAAATATTGAGGCACGGTTTGCCCATTGCATAGCGTATCAGTCACAAAAAAAAATGAAATTTGCATCCTAGTTCGCAGGTTCGAAACCAGGGTTTGGTAGAACGAACCTATTCTCGTGCGTAGAACCGATCAAATCAGTTAAACTAAAAATAAAAATCTCATACATTAAAATAATTCTCTAACAGTAGATAGCATATCAGTTTAAAAAAAATGAAAATTGATACGAAGTTCGCGAGTTTGAAATTAAGATTTGGTAAAATGATCGTACTCCCGTATGCAGAATCGATAAAATTGTATACATTAAATTAATTCTCAAAGTGTTGCAGTAGTTAAAATAGGTAGTGTTGACTTATCTTAAGTAACCGACAAACCAACCTCTCTTAACACATAAATAAGAGGGACACAATTTTTCGTCTTGAAACATCTAAAATCTCGACTCACATCAGGTATAGTTTCTTGGCTTGATCAGTTAAACCTATTTCAAATTATCAAGTCAAGAGACTATTTTGTCACAGGTTCAATTCCAAGTGAAATTTTTACGAAAAACTTGATTGCATTACTTTTAATTCCATTTATGTTATAGTATAACATTACCTTATATGGTTATTCATCCAAACCTTAAGATGATACGAAAAATTAAGCCCCGTCTAAAAATTTAGTCCCCTTCTAAACTATCATACGACTTTAAAAAACAGCCCCTCTCATACTTTCTATAATTTTCTTCTAAATTAATACTATCCTACTACAGCATGATCTTTCCACACTTTACTCTTATCTCACTATCAGGTTATCTTATCAGATTATCATCTCATATCGAAGTAGGCGTCGAATAACTGCCTATCCATTGGAACAATAAGGGTACCTTTATACTCAAAGTGTGAGTGGCTGTTAGAAATTGTTGGGGTTTGTGAGACCCCAGTGTGTCATTCCAGTAATCGACAAAATGAAAACTCGGGGTTTGTGAGACCCAAGTGTATGATTAGAACAATTGACGAAATAAAAATTGGGGTTTGTAAGATCCCAATGTGTCATTATAGCAATTGACAAAATAAAAATTTCGTGTTTGTGAAACCCCAGTATGTCATTCTAGCAATCGACGAAATAAATACTCGGGATTTGTGAGACCCCAGTATGTCATTCTACACTGAAAAAAACTGAAGTATTCAAAAATGAGTAAATCGATATACTCCTATCGAATTGAGTATGTTTGGATAAAAAATGAGCCTATTTTTTCTCAATTTTGAACCATCACATGTTATCAAGGCCGAACAAAATGATAATTTTATCCCCTGTAATGGTTTATTTCATTTCTGGTGGCATAAAAGATGTTCATGATATTCAAATATTAAATTATATACAGTATTTTAAAATAATTTAAAAGTGTTTACAAATAAAGCTTTTGTTATAAAAATATTCAATTAGGGTGTATCTTGCTAATAGTTTTGCTATTTTTCTTAATAAACAATCAATTAAACATTTTTTGTTAATAAATTAGAACGGGAAATAAATGTCAGTGCATTTTTACTTTAATTTGTAGGTTCAGGGGTGCAGTACATAATGATTCCTATTTGAACACAACCATGGGATAAAAATGTGTGCATGAATTGCTCAATTTTGAGTACATTTGGATCGGAGCTATTTTGAGTAAGTCACGTATTTAAAACTAGCCACCCTTGGCGACCAGTTTGGTCTCCTTTAAATCTATGCTAAGCATTGTACCATGTCACTTTTATTCATAATTTCATTTCCTTACTCAATCCTTCGCCAAATCGGAAGATTCTGATACAGAAATCATGAACTCGGTATTTTTATGTTAGCCAAGTGCATATGATATATCGCCAAACATTGTATCCGTCGTATTTTTTCTCATTTCATTAATTTCATTACTTTCACTCATTTTATTTAAAATACATAACTTTAATTTAAAACTGAAATGATTAAAGTTTATGACTCTCAATTTTCTCTTATTTCTTAAAAAAAAAAAAAAAAAGAAAGAAAAAAAAGTAACAAATAATACTATAAACTATGACATTTAATTTAAAAATGAAAGCTTTGTTTTAATTTACCTCTTGAAAAATTGTTTATGACAGTCGCATGCGATGGACTATTATAATACTGATGATATGATGGAGATGGAACAATATTTGGCGATTTA
The DNA here is from genome assembly GCA_963932465.1 of Maratus speciosus. Classification (NCBI taxonomy): domain Eukaryota; kingdom Metazoa; phylum Arthropoda; class Arachnida; order Araneae; family Salticidae; genus Maratus; species Maratus speciosus. Next base: position 5,677,040 of record OZ010797.1, read on the forward strand.
TCACCTGCGCCCGGCTAACATTAAATCACCAAATGGCTGTTTGGCATATAAAAAGTGAAGCGGTGAACCCGGAACTATTGATGACAGTCACATGACTTAGGCTATTATTATAGAGATTGAGTACTTTTTACTCAATTTTGAGCACCCATTTTTATTCAGTGTAGCATCGACAAAATAAAAACTCTGGGTTTGTGACACCTTAGTGTGTCGTTTTAGGAATTGACAAAATAAAAACTGTGGGGGTGGGGGGTGGGGGGTTGTGTGTCATTCGAGGGTTAACTAAATCATTTTAATTAATCTCACTCCCATTTTACATGAGAAATTTTACGGTCAGAGTTAGAAAGCAATTCTACCCTGAACATATGCTTACCTTTTCTTTTTTATTATTTTTATTTCAGAAGGAAAAAGAAACAAAAATGTTTCTAAGGAATTTTGCAAACAGGAACAATTTTTAATTCAAAGAATGTAAAAGTTTTCATTTACTCTTCTGTCTTGTAAGTCTGACGGGAAAAAAATTAGTCAGCAATTCATGTTAAATGGAACTTTTTTTCTAAACTTTCTTAGAACCAAGAGAAACAAAAGTTCCCCTAAGTTGAATCTGCGATAAAAGCAGTGGGCATTAACCCTTCATTATTACTTGAATTCTAAACACTACTCTTTTATTTTTATTTTGTAAATTGTTGAAAAGTAAGACTTCAATGAAACGAATTTTTTAGTTTGAAGGGTGTTTTTAGGGTTTTTTATGCAAAATAATGAATAAGAATATTTTCGTGAATGTGGCAAAATGTAACCTATTTCGATTCATTTTAACCCATTTATGCCTGAATTTTTGTTTTCCCAAATCTTTTGGTAAAATCGCTTTAAAATGTTGCAAAATGAACTGGAAAAATACTAAAAAAAAGTTACGCATTTTTTTTTTTTTTTTTTTCATTTATTTGATAAAATGTAAACTTAGTAAATATGGGAATATCCATAGGTGGAAAAATGTATGTTTTATCAAAAACTTATGTAAATTAAGCTTTTAAATTGTATATTATATGCTATAATTAGTATTTTTATGAAATACTAAAAAATATATTTATTTCTTTAAAGAGACTAATAACATTATAAGTATAATTAATAATAAATTAAGAATAATCGTATTTGAGGTTAAAAAATAATATATTTCAAAATCATCTTGAAAAGGACCTTACATCAATTACTGTCCCCGAAATGGGTAATGGAAATCTGTACCCATTTGCGCCTAGCGCCCTATATTTTGTACGTTACAAACATGCATAAAAAAAGGCTTGAACCTATAATTTCGCAATTTAAAAAAAATGTGTATTTCAAAAAAGTCTACAAGCTAAAATTATGACTTATTTATTTGGATCCTTGATACAAAAAGTACAAATAAAATTACTTTTTACATTTCGCTATCTTGAAAAATGAAGAATCTGTAAACACCGAAAAAAGGCCTTCATTTAAGCAAATAAATATCAATCTTATGCTGTCATCTCTCGGTAATAGATAAAGACATTCATAGACAATTACTTCACACTATTTTCACGTTGTAGAGAAGAAGAAAATTATAAAAATTTATTAATATTCAAAGCGTCCCAAAAAATGGACGCTAAGCATAAATGAGTATACCTGCAAATAAACCTCACCTACAAATAAACATACAATCATTTCCAATACAATCACAAAATTCCATACACACTGGTCGTAGTCGATGAACGTTATGCCGATAAAAATAAGAGCAGTAATAACACCTTGACAATCGATGGACAGTGGCATTTGATTATTTATTGTAGATTGATGCAAGTAAGTAAACGAATCTTACTGCCCACGCCCAGTATGCTATTGAGAACTGCTTATCGATGTTGTTTAATAAAAATCTGTGACCATAAAAAGCTTCGTTCCTTGTCTCCCGGAGAAATTACTAGTGTAAACCCCCATTATTCCGACCATCTGCTACTCGACTGCAATAATCTTAAATGTGGAACGTACGATGATGACTGCTGCCATAGATAAACTCGATGAGTTATCACTTTATATTCTCATCATCCATCGATCATTACTCTGGAACAAATACCAGCTTCAATCAATTAGAGATGGAGAATCTTTTAGAAAATTCATAGTGTCAGACACTCAGCCAGGAGACAGTTTGCACTTAGAAAAATCAAGCAAATTCTGCGGAGTATCGCGTGTAGCCGCTTTTTAATCACCTAGCTTAGTAAAACAAATAGGACGTAACACGCGCTCTGAATCAATTAAGAATTAAGGATGACACGCCATTATACGTCATAGGAAAGAGGACTGACAGATAAGCGGAAGGATTTGATAGTAAAAAGGAAACCCGGAAATAAGCGCGGAAAAGAAAATTCTCGGAAGGGAAAAAAAATGGCTACTAAAAAGAACATTCGAAACCCAGAAATGATCTGAACTGGAACATTTAATTTAAGAATACTAAAAGCGTAATATTTAAGTAAATTGGCAAATTAGATATTAAATTAAAGGGAATTTAACAGAGTTAACGAAGCGATTATTTAAGAATGAGGAATTATTGAATATAGAGTAGTAATTTAGAATAGAGCAGGGAAATCGCGAAGGAAGATCTAATAATGTAACATATATATATAACTTTCTACACAATAATACCATTAAAAAGTAATGAAAATGACCAATAATTATGAAATATATATATATATATATAAATTAAGTAAACAGCAATAACGCAAGTTTTTCAGGGTACTAATAGAGTAGTAGCTGCCAAGATAGAAACTAGTAACTTTGTAGATTTAATAGCCTGAAAAAAATTAGCCGGCTCTGATACGTAAGAAGGCCTCATGAAAGAGGATTTCAGATCTAATCCCTGCATAGCTTTAAACAATGAAAAAAAAAAAAAAAACTCCTTTAGGAAAAATACCAAAATCGATGCACGGCGCAAGTTTTCTATTTTTTAACAAAGTTCTAAAAATATCCCAGAGAAAGATAAATATGTCAGACACGAATTCAAAGTTTGCAAAATCTCAAAAACACATTTCGAAATTTTATAAGACGTTCTAGTGTATATTTGTTAAAAAACTAGAGTTATTTATAGTTTTGGTCTTCAAAAAATGTCTAAATGAGCACGTCACTTTAAGAAAATAAAAGTATGAAAAAAACCCTCTAATATACCTGAAATTTCTTAAGAAACCTTAATCGTTACGTCACTCCTAAAAGCATCACTGAAACAAAAGAAAGTTCTCTAATTAACAAAAAATAGTCTTCTCCTCATTAATTAATGTCACTGCGACTGTAAAAAGGTTGGTACTGGTGAAACAAACAGCAGCAAAACTAAAAACTGCAAAGCCACTTTTCTTATTTATTACATGTGCGGTTTGTTTTCTTGATCGCCTATTCAAAAGTTTTAAATGAATTTTTCTAAATGAGTTTTTAACTTTCATTAACACCCTTTGTGAAACGGTGGGAGGAAGAAGGAAGGGATCTAAGTTTTTCTTTTCTTTTTCCACCATTTCCACGCTCCGTTTTGTAATGGATGCCGTGGTCATTAAAATGTGTGGTTGAAGTGTTACGCCCTGTTATAAAAATAATTTTGAGAAGAGAGAGAGTATAGAATTAAAAAAAAAAAAAAAAATGCGCTTTGTAACGAATGAAAGAATGAATTAAATTCCTTTCTGTTTGAAATAGAAAACAAAGAATTTGTATGACTTAGGAAGAAGTCGCGAGAGGTTTTTTAAAATTAATATTTTATTTTTTCCTTTCAGATTTCAGATAAGAAGGGATTATAGGGTAGGGGAGTACACAATGAGACAGCAGCCATTTTGACATATAGTTATAACTTTTTCTCCTAGCTGGAACAAACACTGAACCACCTCATCTTATGCAACACGTGGATGTAGTTTCGGCACTTCGGTTACTCATCCAACAAAATAGTAAGTAATTATTTATTTTACAGGGGTTAAAGTTACATAAACGTCCATTTTAGACTTTATTTATTTCATTATGGCATATATTTACTTAACCAAACCTAGCTATATCTAATGATAGACTATGTCGACAAAACGACACAGGCATTCAAAGCTATGAAACTGATGATGAAACAGATATGGCATCGATTTTGTTACAACGTAACGAAAGTACACAGTGAGACACACAGTTGTGGTACACAGTGAGACGTGCCTCATTGTGTATCTACTATGCGTTTCTGACGTAAAAAAAGTTATTTATTAATAACAGAAGGGTTTTTTTCTCTCTCTCTCTATCTCTGTGTGTGTGTGTGTGTGGGGGGGGGGGGGGGGGGGCGTGCGATGGTTAGTGAAATCTACTAAACGTAAGAGGCTGAAAATTTGCATGAAGGTAGCCCAGTGTCTGCCATTGTCCAACCGAGGCTCATATCGAGGCTGTTATTAATAAAAAAATTTTAATCTAAAAATATTAATTAGAAGTCATAAACAGCAGAAAATTATTGATAGAGTATAAAAATGTATGATTTATGAAAATATATACATTGTCTCACTGTGTACCACTTGTGGTACACAGTGAGACAATTTTCGATACTCCTTTATGCTGCTTCTGTGCTTTTATAAATAACTTTTTTAAAACCATTTATACATTAATGTGTAGCTTAAAGTTGTAGCAAAAATTTTTTCAAAAGAATAAAAATCGTTGCCATTTGTTAAGTAATAATAATTTTCGTCTCACTGTGTACTACCCTCCCCTATACAAAATAAAAATTATGAACTGTCGATGCTAAATTCTGCGCGAGTAAATTGCCTAGAAATTAACATTCAGTTACTATCCTCGTATCGTGACTTATTTTTCGGACTCTAAAAACGTCTTCGGAAATTCAAATTTGTTATTTGTTGTTGTTGCTGTTGTTGTAGCTTTTGTGATTAACTCAGTGTTATTAGCATGGATATCTTTGTAATACGAGCCGCCGGATTCCTCTTGTAAGTTTTGAACCTGCAGTAGATTCGGAACCTGTGGCTTCCTCTGTCTTCCACCTGTTTCTTCGTTTTCTTTAAATACAGAATGACTTATAGTTTTGATTTCTCAAAAAGGTTAAACAAGATATATTTAAGAAAAGAAAAATAAACTAGTTGGATGTGCCAATCCCAAAACTTTCTTCTTTCTCATTCCCTGAAAACTTTCAAACACCTTTAAAAAAATTGTTACGCATGTTAAGGGGGCTGGTCACTCAGCTTCGGAATTCTCCTCCGTCGTGTTAAGTCTATGTACTTTTGACGCATTCGTCTATTTAAAATAGCTTCTCGGGAAATTCCTAGTTTTAACATATTTTTTTCTGTCTATTCTTCTTAAAGGATGTCTCGTTTTTTTCTTAGTTTTCAAAATATTTCTAAAATCTGTGCTGAATTTAATATTTTAGGAGTTCAAAGCGGGCGAACTGCGAGTCAGATTTGAACACTTCCTATAGAAAGAAGTCTATACTTTAGAAAAATTGTGAGAACTCAGAAAAAAAGAAACCTCTTTTAGGAAGGGTACACAAAAAGTACACTGAAAAAAATGAAGTACTCAAAAGTGAGTAAATCTATGTATTCATATAGAATTGAGTATTTTTGGATCAAAAATGAACCTGTGCTTTCTCAATTTTGAAACAGCACATGCTATCAATCCCAAACAAAACGATCATTGTGTACCCTGTAATAGTTTATTTCATTTATGACGGTATTAAAGATGTTTATTAATGTAAATATTAAATTATGTACAGTATTTTAAAATAATTTAAAAGTGCTTGGAAATAATGCCCTAGTCATAAAAATATTCGATTTTGGTATCTTGCTAATAATTTTGCTATTCTTCTTAATAAATAATCAATTAATCTTTTCTTGTTAATAACTTTGAACAGGAAATTGATGACAGTACATTTTTACTTTAATTTTTAAGTTTAGGGGTCAGTATATAACGATTTCTATTTGAACACAACCATGGAATCAAAAATGAGTAACACGTGTTTCTCAATTTTGAATGCATTTGCATCGGAGCTACTTTGAGTATGTGACGTATTTAAAATTGCGTACTTTTTACTCAAATTTGAGTACCTTTTTTTTTAGTGTAGAAGTTAAAAATATTCATTTCACGAGGAAATATTTTAAATAGACGAATACATCCAATGCCCATAGACTTTACATGAGTGAGGGGAAATCGGAAGCTGAGTGACCAGCCCTTTTAATCCTTCAATGTCTTTACTTCAATACGACACCAACTTTGATTTTCATTTTAAATTTCTGCTTCATTTTACTAATCGGAGTCAAAACGAGTTAATCTCAATCATCATATTTAATAAAATCAATATTTTTCGTTATCCTGTTGTCCGTCAGCTGCTTGAGAGTCAACTGGATGCGAATGGCCCATAGCTGCATGAACAGCGTTTGTACAACAGAACTATGGAAAATCGAGAAAAATCGCGATTACAGCGTTCCCTTCCTGAGAAATATTTCCAAAGTGAAGGAGCACCTGCTGGCCATAGCTAAAAACTTACAAATGTGGTACAATTTTATGCTTGATGTCATACACTTTTCGATGTACACTCAGAAATAGGGTGGAGCGAAAAAAATTATTTTTTTAAAATCAAAAACGGGTAGGTGCCAAAAGTTGCCTTTGTACTAGTACATCATCTGCGTGCAATATTACCGCTGAAAAAAAATGGCCTGAGTCTGCGCTTTTGGTCCAAAAGTCGAAATTTTGGGTAAAATTTGACATTTTTTCAAAAAATTTAAAAAAATTCTACAGAGATGGTTATTATTTAAAAGTGTTATTTAAACCTTTATTATTAATGACTTAACATATTTAAACGATAAAAAAATATCTTCGTTCTGTATAAGTGGAACAAAACTGACAACTTTTGGGGGAAAAAAAGCGTTGCCACTCTGTTGTGTCATACAACTAATTGTCATTTAGAATACAGCTCTTACCTAGTTGCTTTCAAATCTACCCAAGAGGTACCACGTGGAATTGGCTGCATTTCATGACACAACAGTGCATAGCTCGACCACCCTTCCATCTCAGCGTAATGTTTTATTTATGTATTGAATTGTGATTTTTTATCAAAAACTGGCATAAGTTTTCTATCTATCAACCTAGTCCATCTCTTTTATATATCCACAGACGTTGGGTGATACTGCTGTGACACTCCTTCACATAATATCCTCACGTATTCTATTGCTTGTGTATGATAAGGTAAGCAGAGTAATGCAGTGGAATTAATGGAATCTATTGAGCCCTCTAGTATCTTCACCAAAATTGCATTTAGTTACTGCATAGTAATTGGGAGGTCTGTTCCTACAACATTTTACAACATTTAGGTATTTCATCTTTGAGTATGCCATCCTTTACTCTAACTCTTGCATTTTTTATATGTTGATAAGCTTGTTCTTTAATGTATGGCGATCGTCATCAAAATTGCAATAAGAATTTGCTCTCAATGTGAAAAAATTACTCTCGGTGTCCTAAATAATTTTTTTAGTATTTGTTTTTTGCCGTTTTCTGTGATGTTTAGTAGCCAAGTAATTTCCCATAAGTTTTTAGATCAATTTTTTGGATGTGGATTATATTTGATGTAAACCATCCTGCGGCATAAACTTGGATTTCATACATTGTGAGTGAACCAGACTCTGATGGTCAACCAGTGCTTATATAAAAGCGAATAATTTTATGCGCCTTTGTGAGCCATCTGGCATAGGAGAAGTTTCTTGGGTTCCTATTCGCTAGTTCTTCTGAGCCATATCTTGATGAAATAAATTTGCAAATCTCTAGCAGGTATTTCGGGTATGTGCTGAGTACTCTTTTCTCGTTTTTAGGAAATAATGTTTGAAAATTACTCTCTATGGCTTCAAAAATGGAAATAAAAAAGGAATGGCACGTGGACAAAGATTTTCCTATTGGTCCAGTGAATCCCCGTGGGTTAGAATCTAATTTTTGCCAACGATCATGTCTAATAAATGATGCAGAGAAATTTCACTGGACTTAGAGGTGGCATATGATCAATTGTAATGGTTCATTCTAAACATGTCCTTCGCAGAATGGATGACAACGACTAACAGAATTATTCGCCTTCAATTGAGCACTCACTGCCCATCAGAGTCTCTACGTTCACTCAAAATATACTATGATATCCAAGTTTGGCCCCAGGATAGTTTACAATCAAATATAATCCACAGCTAAAGAAGGGATCTAAAAACTCATGGGAAATTACTCTGCTACTAAACAACTCACAAAACGGAATAAAACGACTACTAAAAAAAGGTTATTTAGGGCAATGGCTCCTTTGCATACGCAGAGGAAATTCTTAATTCAATGCTCTCTGACGATTTCCATCACATTAAACAACTAGCTGCTCAGCACATAATAGTTGAAAGATGAGAGTAAAGGATGGCATACGTAAATCTGAAATATCGACAATCAACTTTGAAGCGGATAATTATATAAATCTAATTCGTTGGAAAAGTGTTGTGGTAACAGAACCTATAATCAATATGCATTTATCGGGTGCAATCTTGGTGAAGATAATAGACGGCAGAATAGATTACATTAATATCATCTGCACTGCATTACACTGTTTGTCTTCTCTTACACAAACGGTAGAAAAATACGTAAAGGAGATCACAGCAGCAGCATCCAAAGTCTACGGATCCAAAGAACAGATGTACTACGTTGATACATAGAAAATCAGTCTTTGATAAAAAATCACAATTCAATGTATAAATAAAACATTGAGTTCAGATGTAGGGTGGTCGAGCTATGCACTGTTGTGACATGAAATGCAGTCACCTCCACGTGGTACCTCCTTGGTAGTTTTGAAAGAAACTAGGTAAGAACTGTACTCTAAGCAACAATTATTTGTATGACACAACAGAGTGGCAACGCCTTTTTTTTCACCAAAAGTTGTCAGTTTTGTTCCAGTTATACAGAACAAAGATATGATTTTATCGTTTAAATATGTTAAGTCATTAATAATAAAGGTTTAAATAACACTTTTAAACAATAACCATCTCTGTAGAATTTTTTTTAATTTTTTGAAAAAAATGTCAAATTTTACCCAAAATTTCGACTTTTGGACCAAAAGCGCAGACTCAAGCTATTTTTTTTCAGCGGTAATATTGCACGCAGATGATGTACTAGTATAAAGGCAACTTTTGGCACCTACCCGTTTTTTATTGTAAAAAATTAATTTTTTTCGCTCCACCCTACTCAGAAATGAATACTCAGATTTCACGAAATTTTCTTTGTTTTGACAAAACCGTTTCCTGGGAAATGCTCAGAGCGAATACTTCGTCAAATTGATGAAATTACTTTCTTCACTTGCTTGACGATATAAATTTCGTCAAAGGAGTGCTGGTGGTGCCATCTATCGAACAGTTTGGAAGCTCCTGTATTTATTGACAGGGGAAGAAAAAAATCACTTCTTATTTTCCTCGGGGTGATTCGAATCCGCGCCTTTGGCGTGGGTTGAGAAACAATTTGCTCTTCCGACCTCGCTATTGGGAACTTGAATACATGTGCTTTTACATTGATGTAATGAATTCTGCTGCGTGTTTATATTTTTATAAGGTAGATTGTAACTTTATCGGTGCTGCTATAATTTCTGAAAGTTTTAAGTAAGGCTAATTTATTATTATGATTTTCTCATGGTCAATGAATAATTATAATATGGCTTGGTTAAATAATTTATTAGTGAAATTTTCTTTGCTCGGTGAATGGTTAGAATAGGGTCTGGTTAATTTGCTGCTCACAAATAACGAATTGTGAAGTGCATATTGCGTGAGATTTTATCACTTTGAGTAGAGGGATACGATTTTAACACTTTACTGTTTATAAAGGGGAGAGGGATCAATTATGTTTATTTTTAATTTGATTGAAAACAAAATATACTTCTTAAATAAATTAAAAAAAGATATCCTGGAAGTTTGAAATTTTATTGACCACATTTCCTTTTTGAATGGTTTTAAAGAACACGGGATATTTATTCTTTTCGAATTAAAGCATAACGAACAACAGCATGTAAATATATAAAAACATAATAATAATAAGCATTTCAAAAAAATTTTAACAGCTAAAAAAATAACTAATGAAGAAACAATAACTACCTAAATTTCAGTATTTTCTGAAAAACACTCAAAAGTGCTGTTTCAAAATAAATTACTACAGGACTACCATAAACAATCAAATATCTGCTTGCTAAAATCGCAGGATTTGAGGAGGTACAGCAACCGTTTTTTTAAAATGCATTGAGTCTGACCGTGATTGAGGCAAAACTTTCGCCAAATATTTGAGAGTTTACGTTTCGCTCAAAGTCAGGTGACGTTGATAGGAAATGATCGTCAAAAACGACGAAATACAGCTCAAGGATTGCTGAATCGTCAAAAGTGAGAGTTTTATTTCTGAGAGTGTGGTACAAAGAGGACAGACGGACGCACAGACATTTTGTATAAACTTTTCGGGATCTCTGAACCCTGAAACATGTAAATGCATCAAAAACGGAAAGTCGAAAAAATATTCGATTACAATACTTTTTACTTTAGAAAGAAAAAAGTAATAAATCAGTCTTTCCAAGGTTAAAAAATATACCATAATCCTAACATACAAAATTTGTTATCATTCTCTTAATGCATAGTGAGAAGAAGAGTAAATACGTCCAAGAATTTTAAGTTAAAAAATGAAATAGAAACGTTTCTAAATGTTACATGAATTTCTAGAATTCTTTTAATTCAAGGTGATTTATAGTTTTTGTTTTTCAAAAATCAAAAACCGAAAACGCCCATTTTAGCATTATTTTTTCTATTTTGACCTCGTTTAAACATTTTTAGAAAACCAAAAATATAAATCACCCTGGATTTAAAAAGCAATAGAACTTCTTGTGAAGTTTTAAAATGTTTTTTTTCCCTCATTTTTGAAACTTTTAATTCGTGTAGTAAAAGTGTAGTCATTAGAACTTAGATAATGGTAGAATATTTACGCATCCTGCGTGGATACGACATTTCACTCTAAATAAAAAGGAGTGACTATATCCCTCACTCTATCGCAGAGTCAAAATATACCCAACCTCATTAGAGGGACTATTCACTAAAAGTGGAATCGTTGACTCACTGAAAGAGTGAATAGTCACTCCTGAGAAGTGAATAATCACTCTAAACAGGGGTGTGGATAATCACTCTTTCGGAGAAGTGACTATTCACTCTTGCTAAAGGAGTGGTTTTCCCCCCTGGTAGGAGTGAATAAACACTCTTTCACATGAGTGAATGTTCATTTTTTATGGAGTGAATTCTTTTTTATGTTGCTTTTATGGGCATTTTAAAAGAATCATATCTTTTAAAGCATGCAATGAAAATAGATAACAGCGTGGCAAAGGTTGGAATAAAATACATTATTAGCAATATTTATTTAATTCATAGTTTGTAAGACTAACTGAACTTTTAAGGAAAAATTCAATTAAAGTTACATATGAATTAAAGTAGATTACTTATTAGAAATCGACCGATACGGTACATTCTATAGTTTCTGAAGAAGAGAGCCTGCCAATGGTTTGCGTTTGAGAGCCAAAATGAATTTAAAAACAAGTTGTAAATTGCTCGTCAAACGTGGCAAATGAAGTGCGTTCGTACTATAACTAGTTTTACAAATATTTTTTTGCACCGCATAGTGTACTGAATGTATATTTCAGTGCACTTCGTAAGTGCCTATCCATTTCATTCTGTTCGAAAGGCTATGACACCATTAAAATGCACTTGAAATCATTTTTTTTCCCATGGGCCGTAATGTAACGGAAAACTTTTGACTGTCCCTGTCATTAAACTATGCATCCGATTTTCATAAAATTTGAAATGACCCGACAAAATCTTGCAACAATTATATATTTAAAATTTCAGACCATTCGGTTAAGTATTTTTTGCGCTGTTATATGCGGACGGACAGGCAGACAGACAGACGGACGGACTGAACGACGACTATAGGTGCTACGTATTTATATAATTACGAACGCACCTAATGACTCAGAAAATAAGCAGTTTGGATTTCAGTACACCCTTAATCTACCAAAATTATGAGTTGAGTTACTCCATGGTTACGAGTACGAAAATAAACATCAAAATAAAATATTTTTAAGCACTTATTTTGGACACAATCACCCAAACAATCTTTCACTACTTCTTTTCCCAACATTTAAAAGTGACTCCTTTGTTACCAAAACAGAATGGAGAAACACATTCAGGCCTTCGCTCGTTAAAAACGACGCTGTTTTTTTTTTTTTATATATACCAGCGCACATCTCCAAACTATTTTAATAAAACCACATAACAAAACCACCACTCATTTTAATTGCAACGTCATTCATTGCAAAAATGGACACGGAAATTGCGGAAAGAAAAAAAAATTTAATCCCTCCCTCTTCTTTCCCTAATTTCACAATGGGCGTTAATGACAGTTAAAATCTCATTTAGAAAAATTCCTTAACACTTTCGAAAAAAAAAAAAACAATAACAACAACAAAAAAACGCACATGAATACATATATTATCTATATGTAGGCTTAAGAATAAAAAAGTAGCTTTACATTTTTTATTTTTGTTGCTGCTTGTTTCAACTTTTTTACGGTCGCAGTGAGATTAATTAGGAGCAAAAAATTTTTTGTTAATTAAGGAAGATTCTTTTGTTTTAATGATGCTTTTCCAAGTGACACGGCAGTCATTAGTGAAGTTAAGGTTTCTTTAGAGAAAGTGGGCTATTTATTTAATTTTTTTTTCTTGGTTTTGTTTCTTTAAAACGACCTCGTTGTTTAGCCATTTTTGAAAAACCAAAACTGTAAATCACTCTGGATTTGGAAAAAAAACATTAAAACTTCTTGTGAAATTAAGAAATGTCTTTTGCCATTTATAAAACGGGTTAAACTAAAAATTTACGTTTTACTTGCTGAAAACATAGTGTAAAGAAAATATTAAAATCATGATGTATGTGCGTATGTGTGTGTGAGTGCAAAGGATGGGAGTTAGGATTAATTAGAGTTTACTATCTGAATTAAGAAAAATTTTAAAGTAGGAAGGGCTGACGCCCAAAGTGTTTAAGGCGGTATTTAAAAAATATATATATTTCCACGCTCACCAACTCGACATTTTCGGGCACATTTTGAGACTCATTTTTAAAAGTAAATACATGAAACTGGCTGACGTGATTTTGGAAGAGATTTAGAAGCGATCCGTGCCATTTATTTTTCGTTCCATTCATTAGAACTCAATTGATCAACAATTATTTTCTCGTTTCCGACCAACAATCTTGTCACACTTTCGTCAAACAATCTTTTTTTCGTTTCCAGCACGATCGCTTCGGGAAATTCGGTTCAAAAGGCCCACTTTGACAGTATTTTTTGAAATGTAGTCTGCCTTTATTAAAAAATCGACCCCTACGGTTCATTCTACAGTTTCTGAATAAGAGAACCTGGATGATGCGTTTCAGAGCAGAAAATGAATTTAGAAATGAGTAAGAAAATAAGCATTTTGGATCTGAGTACATCCTTAAGCTGAAAAATGATGAGAGTGAGATAAAAGTTAAGGGAGGAAGGGAAAAACAAAATCTGGGAACTCCCTAAATCCTGGTTCCTAGCGAAAAACTAAAGGCAGATTTCAGAATAGATTTACAAATTATTTAATTTTGTCACAGATAAATAATTTGTGCCATTAATTCCATTAGCATAGTTCAATGCACCCTTTGTAGCTTGAGCCACAACTAAAGGGAACTCCAGTTCAATCCATGTGTTCGCTAGCATTGATTGGATCACACTGTAAACGCAAACGTCTGAAATTCAGAAAGTATCTTAAGTGGATGGTCACATTTTAAGTGAAAAAAACGTGTCTTACTTTTTAAGACACCTTTTTGCATCTGAAGTTAACACATTGAAACGTCTTAAAACGCCGCCATTTTTAAAACACTTGAAATGTCTTAAAAAGCCGCCATTTTTTAGACATTCGAAACATCTAAAATGGTGCCATTTTTAAAACCCTTTGAAACGTCTTAAAAAGCCGCCATTTTTTATGATAGCAATATTTAAACTTTGCTATCAGTACTTGCGTGATGTTCGGTTTTATCCTCAAAAATAAACTATTTATCTCTCAATATAAAACAAAACATAGGTAAGATAAATTGGGCTTACCTTGTATTTATGTACATCCGTTTATCATCTGGTAATCTGCGTCCGGAAGGGTAATTATGTCTTCATCTTCTCATATCTCTGATTTAATAAACATTTAATGAACGTGTGATCATCCAGGTCATTTAAAAGACACATGTTTTTTGTGTGACTTGTAAAACTTAAATTTGTGCGGAAACTTATAAATAGAAAGAAAAATTAATATTTAATAAAGCTTTAGAAGTTACATCTCTCCTTTGGAGAGTCAAGATTACAAGTGAAAATAGAAAACATGTATAAAATATTATCAGCAATAAAGAACAGGAAATTAGTGACGTAATTCTTAATAACAAATTATTTGTATCAATATTTACACTGCAAATCCCCACAACACAATACAAAACGCAAAATCAACACGAAAAAGGTCCTACTTTTGAACGCCAAAAATGCGTTCATAATGTGTTTTACGGTGCTTCTAGCATAGTAAAATGCGTTCAGCTGCAAGTGTTTAATAAAGTGTTCGTGTGCCGTTTTTTGAAACGCATTTCACACGCATCGCTTTTTTAAACACATTCAAGACACACGTTTATTTACACCTTTTAAACATCACGTTATACATTTTGAATTGCATTTTGAGTAGGGATGCACCGAATATTCGGTATTCGGCCATATTACCGAATATTCGGTTTGGCCGAATAGCAAACTATTCGGCATGCCGAATATTCGGTATTCGGTCATGTTACCGAATAATCGGTTTGGCCGAATAGCAAACATTTCGGCATGCCAAATATTCGGTATTAGGTCATGCTACCGAATATTCGGTTTGGCCGAATATCTAAATTTTCGGCCTAACCGAATACTTAAAAAAGCTTTTAAAATATTTGTTAAAACCTTATACAACCTCTACGTTTAAGAGACTACTTCAGTCAAACGAAACGACCCGTTCGCCAATGCTAATCCTATGGAAGAAATTTATAAAGATATCTCGGTCGCATTTCAATATTTTTAAATGATTTCTTTTGCATTGAGAAGTTGAGGTCGATCTGTACAAAGGCCGTTGTTTACTTTTTCGATTTTGTTTACAGGTATTTCTTATGAGGACATTTTCATTTTCGGAACCGGTTTCGAAAGTAAAAGCATCCTCATAAAAAATATCTGCAATCAAAATCGAAAAGGTAAAAACGGCCTGCATACAGATCGATCTCAACTATTCAATGCAAAAGAAATCATTTAAAAATATTGAAATGCGACAGAGATATCTTTATAAATTTCTCCCATAGGACTAGCATTAGCGAATGCGCCTTTTCATTTGACTGAAGTAGCCTCTTAACAGTCAACTTATAAAGATATTCAGAATAATTAGAAACAGAATCATATTTAAATAAAAGAGATGATCCTGTACAATTTTTTTCACAATTTCTCTTTGATTTTAAAATGTTTTAGAATTTCAGAAAATTTTATTCATTTGTTTTAATTCTCAGAAGCCATGAAATTTAAAATTTTATTAATTAAAAAAATTTATAACTATCCCCTTCTTAAATAACTCTAAGCAGATTTTTTTCAGCATAAAGTTTACTTGAAAAAAGCTCTTGATTATTAGAATAAAAATTTGTTTTAAATATTAGGTAAAATTGTTTTAAAATTTTACATTTTAATGCCTTTAAACTTTTAAATATAAAAGTATTCAACAAGCCGAATATTCGGCCTAGCAATTACTATTCGGCTAGCTGAATATTTGGTATTCGGCCAAAATCACTATTCGGTGCATCCCTAATTTGTAGCAAATAACATGATACGTATGAGTCAGGGGAGCATATTTTTTGCAGGGATTCTGAATATTATGGATTTTTGCCTAAAATTTTCAAATTTACCCATCTTTCCATTTTTATATTGTTTTTCTCCGGGTTCTTACCTTTTTAGGTTCCTGGGCCTATGCCTTATCCTTCCCTAAATTCGTATCATTCGAACAATTTTTCTAAGTTTTAAAAGATTTTTGTCCTCACCACCATGGGACGCTTCTGTTACTATGCACACAGTATTTCTTAGTTTTCTTGTTTTATCATGCCATTTTTATGTAACTTTCAACTTTGTATTTGTAATCTTTTTCACCACCACTTCGTTTTAGTTCCCATCTTCTCCAGTATGGGGCGCTCTTTCTTCCCTTTTTAATATACTAACAGTATCTGACCTATTCTTGCTAGTTGTACATAGATATTTTATATCAATAACTATGTATAATAATTTCCCAACATCTATATTTTAATTATCATCTTCTCTGCTAGAGGGTGCTCTCTTTTTTTCTTGCACTAACCCCCCCCCCCCCCCAAAGAAATACTACATGTATAGTGACAAAAACGCCACATGGTGGTGGGGCAAAAATCTGCTAAAGCTTAGAGAAATTGTTTGAATGAAATAGAAATTTAGGAAAGATAAGGCATAAGGTCAGGAGCCTAATAAAATAAAAAACCAGAATAGAAAAACAATATAGAAATGGAAAGAGGGGTAAAGGTCTTAATCTCTCTAAAACTATGCCCTAACGATAAAAAATAAAGGCACATTTAAAGACAATGACTTTCTTATACTAGTTTGGAATACTCAAAATATAAATAAGAGTAGGGAGGGGTCTAGAAGGAATTAAGGGGCAAGCTATCAGGGTTGTGATAATGCAGAAAATAGAAGGGGGAGAAAAGAAGAGTGAGATGTGAAAGAGAAAATCTATATGGGGAGGAACAACTGAAAAAACAACTGGGAGAAATGGGGCAAACATCGAAAAAAGGAGGCTCTATAGAAAATGGATATGCCTGCAACTGCAGTATACATTCATTGTGGCATTCAAATGGTAGCAACTCAGCCAGATAGAACCAAAAAGCAAGAGAAAAATAAAATAAAAATATCAAAGCTGGAACTGTATTCCTAAAACCATTATCAAAATAAATAACATAAATCAATATGCCTCCTAACCAATATCAGTTATTAGAAAGAAAAAAAGATTGGAAAAGCAAATACACTTTAGACTTAAATGTTCGAAATGTAAAATATTTTTTATACTTACCTGATAAACTTTCAGTATTCATGCTTTAAAGAAAATAATGTAAGCTGTATGGAAAAAATCAGCGATACTTTCTAAAAACTAAATAAAATGCCTAATTTTGTATTTAAAATATTTACTTTGAAAATAATGCAACTGTAAATATTAAAATAAATGTTCAGTTTTTCTTATTCATCACCCATACTGTATAATATCACAAAAATAAACAACAAACGAACATTTAAAAATTTAAACTTCATTTTTAACTTAACAATAATCAATTATTTTGAGAAATTGTTTTTAACAATAATTTTAAGATCTCATCCATGATTGCTATATCATGTTTTGACACAATGGACTAGTTGTGTTTAGCTTATTTTAAACTCTTTTGTTATAAGGTGTATAAGTTGAACTTAGAAGAAACTTTAAAAATTTTTGCTATGCCACTTATTAGACATATTCTTAAAATGAAAATGGCAGAAAAGCTTTTTCAAATTTCTTTCTATTCCAGTTGATATATGTAACTGATTTTTTGCTTCTTAACACATTACTGTCTGGAAACATAAAAGTATCTTTTTATAGATTGATGGTAGGAATTATAATTGGAACTGAAAAATTTGTAAAGAGAGAAATACAAAGTGCAATCTAAGGATACTTGCTCCCGATTAGTGGTGAGCAGGTTTCAATTCATAGCACACATAAATTTTAGCTCATATTTTAAAAAAGGCACACTTAAGTAACAATTTGATGGGAAATTTTTCAATTTACAATAGATTTTGCAATTAATCCTTTCAGACTTGTGCATTCTAATGCCATAATTTGTACTTTATATATATCTACATAGATGAATATTCAATGAAATTTACATACAGCAGAAATTGTGCTATTCATTTGTTCTGTAGGCACCTTTTTATTATTTCATGTTGCCGAGAAAAATTTGCTATTTAATTAAAAAGAAAAAATATCACACACACACCTCAAAGGATTGAAAAGAGAATCTAATACTATAATAAATTCAAAGAAACACTGATATGTGATGTTTCTTTCAACGCTGAAAACACAAAAAGCTTCCATAAAGGAATTTACATTATCAAACATTTGAAAGTGAATTTAATACACCCCACTTCCGAAATCTGCCTTCTACTTTAAAAACCAGGCTTACATTGATTTTAATCATCCTGGTCAAAATATGTCTTTACCAGTAGTTGTGAAAACTCGCTGATTAGGAAAATAAATATATATATATATTTTTTTAATGGTAAATTTAGTAAAATATTTGGAAGTGTTTGCAAATATTTTACTTAACAGTATACTTTAGTTTAATATAAAAAGAGAAGGAAATTAAATCCCATTAAATGAAAGAAACATTATTAAAATTGTATTAAGAGATCAAAGAATTATTACAAGTATCATTGTATTATGCAAGACTGTTTCATAATTTATTCTGGACAAGATCATAGATGGAAAATAATCTTTCTTTTGATAATGAGTTAGCAGAACCATTCATCAGGGTCATTGTGAAATTAACAAACCCAAAATCAATATTTTCTTATTTTTATTACTCTCCAGCAAATATTGTAATGTATTTGTTACACTTAAAGAATTTTTGTGAAATGTATATTTCTATGAAAGATTATTACATAAGACAAAAATATTCCATCTATATTTTTAATAATTATTAAAATATTAATTATATGTTCATGTTATACAATATGATAATAATTGCAATTTATGACGCTAAAGTTATTTACTTGGAGTTTTGACCATTTTTGGGTGGTTAAAGCCAGTTTTGACAACTTTTATACAGTTTAAAAAAAAATAATTGACAACTGCTCAGGTTAAAGTTAGTTTACTATATTTAATAATTATTTAATACAGATGGCATATTTTTGTCTTATGTAATAATATTTCATAGAAAAATATACATTTCATATTTAAATAACAAAATAAATACATTATGATATTTAGTGAGAAGTAATAAAAAATGAGAAAATATTGATTTTGAATTTGTAAATTTAATAATATTCCTGCTGAATGGTCGTGCTTAATTATTCATCAGTAGAAAGATTATTACAACCCTGTTTAAAACAGAGCTGAGTAATTCAGAAAAAAAGGAGGCTTATAGTTTCTAAATCTTCTTAATCCAATTATTTTTTATTCTTTGAAATTAAAAGCAAGAAAACAGATCTCTGTATGACAGATTTGTATTAAAATTCCTCTCTTTAGTAGTTCTCCTTCTAAAAACAATATTTTTACAAAATAATAATAATAATTAATTACAATAAAATCTTATAAAAGTGCAGATATTTAACTGTATGAAAATCTGTACTTTAATTTTTGGATTCAATTGTATTTTGTGCATGATTAATGTATTCATGCTCTTTTACATTACATTACATTCCCAATGACATTGAAAACAATGTTCAAGACTACCACTGACTAGTAAATGCAATAAAATGATAACTGTTTTCATTGACAAAGATTGCATGTTAATTTCAAAAGCTACAGTAATTTCGTAATTACAATATGAAAAGTTTCACTTTAGAACAATGGAATTTTCTACAATACTTTTGATATTCAGTTTTAAGCAAAGAAAAAGAATAAAAATTTGCTTCTTTCAAAATCTCATTTGACACTTTTGATGTTAAGGTTAAACCTTAAAACAATATTCATTTTTTATAACTAATGGCATGTTTAAAGTACTTCAGCAGAAAAAAAGTATGTAAAATTAAAAAATATTATGAAAGTCATAAATACCACATAGACTTAAGTTTAAGAATTACACACAGTTTAAGACCATAGTTGCCACATAGTTAAAGAATTAAAAACTACATATTACGTATCAAAAACAGAACATTACATTAATTTTTAAATGCATTTTTCTTTCTAAAAAATTTTCAATAAAATAAAAAGGAAAATTATACCAAATCATTGCAATGCTTTTCTGTAAAAAATTATTTTACTTTAATTATTTTTAATAGAATCAACTGATTGTTAAAGAAATCACACAAGTAATAACTGCTCCAACTGAGTGAAATGATACTTCTGCATTATTGTTTAAATACTAATTTTCAATTGAAAATCCAGCAAAAAAAAAGTCATTTATAAAAATCTACAAATACAAAACTAGTTTTTTTTGTTTGTTTGTTTTTTTAAATAATTATTTGTAATGAAGATTTGTAAAGTATAAAAGTACAATCCATGTTATTTATAAAGTTTTTAACTAAAATAAATATATTTTTAAACTAAGCAGTTAATCTTTAATTTGCAACCAGTAAGAGGAATATTATATACATTTAGATTTCTTGGAGAGAATTAAAATAGTAAGTAATTCTTCACCGAAATTTCAGTTAAACATTTATTATTTTTTACATTTGGTATTAAAAATTTAAAACTAAATGTAAAAAAATGAAATATTAATTAACAATAAATAGCAGTATTTTTATCGGATTTTTTTTATTGCATTTAAAAGTTAAAAACCTACCTGAATATAGGTATAAAATTTGAGACTAATGAAAATTTTTAAACACTTACACCCACATAAATTGAAGTATGAACTAAAGAAAAATGTTTATAAAATAGAAAATCGAGAAATGACAAAAACAATATCAATATACAACAACAAGAAAAATCTGTTTACTTAAATAAAATGTTTATTAAATCGAATATTGTACAATATGACTTAGTCATATAAATATGTATTACTATTTTAAAAATATACAAACAAATGTTATGCATTCCAAATTCAAATTTTAAGAGAAGGTTCCTTGTATGTTTTCATAAATTATGTCACTGCTAGCTAAAAGGAAAAATATTAAATAACAGTTAATTGACAAATTACTCTACAGAAATGGGAATTAACAAATACTATTTTGGCTCTTAACTAGAGATGCAACGAATATTCGGCCGAAGCCGAATATTTGGCCCATTCGGCCTGCCTGCCAAATATTCGGCTTCGGCCGAATATCAAGTCTATTATTCGGTCTTCGCCGAATAATACTGTAATAAATGTTTTTATATTTACACAGTATAACTTTTTAATTTGATAATTTATATTCATCGTATATAATGAAAATTTTATTAGAAATTAACTAACACTTTTTTTTTCCATTAACTTTCATACTCCGAATGGGTTTTATCTACCCATTTTTATATAAGAGGCTAATTTAGGAATCATGTTAAAAAATGTTTATGTAGTATCAGTAAGTACAAAAAGTATCTGTAATAAGCTAATATAATCTGTTAAATTTAAAATTAATCTATTCAAAATTGTTTTAATACAGCTATACAAGCTAATTCAAAATTTTTTTTATCATAATGGGAAGTTTAACATTTAACCCTTGTTACATAAAAAAAATATTTCTTTCAATAATATTTTGAATTATGCCTATGAAGAACATAAATATATGATTGATTAGATACAGATGTATTATATATAAGATATTTAAGTCGTATATGTTGCAATACTTAAAGGGGTTTTTTTTTCCAGTAAAATACGCTTAAAAGTTAAATATAATTTAAGTGATTTTTTTAAGTCTGTTACTATTTCTTATTAAATAATGAAAGAAATGTAAATACTAAATTCTTTTAATTAGTATGCATTTATGTTTTAGATATTTTTTTCAAGAATAGCATTGTAATGCCTTAAAAAACAGTTAAAATGTTTTCAATAAACGTACATTGTGATGCAGAAATAATAATAATTCAGCATTCTCAGGTGATAGTCTATTTCTTTCTTTCTTTCTTTTTTTTTTTTTTTTTTTTTTTCGTAAATGTTACCTGCTTCTAAAAATAATCTCTCACAATATATTGTACTTCCTGGTGCAGAAAGGTACTTTTTGGCTAGTTGTGAAACGTTTGGAAAGTCTTCCGAATTTTTCGCCCACCACTCCAAAGGACACTGTTGTCTTTCTAGTAGTGGCTGGGAAAGAAAATTACTAATTTCTTTTACTTCTTCACATTGAGGGGCACTTTTCTATAGAGGCTTCACTGCTGACAGCAAAGAAAAAATAATAATAAAAAAGATAAATAAAAATTTTGTTAATTGTGAGCTTTATAAAGTCTACAATGTTTTCTTTCCACCATTTTAGAGGATATTCCTTTCACCCTTTCTATCAGTGGTTTTTCTTAAGATATTCAGATTTCCTATTTTTTATTTTATTTCATCTGAAAGCTGAAACTTATGTTTCCTAGTACTTTTAAAATTTTGTCATTATTTTAAAATGTAACAACAACACACATAATATATATTAAAATGTAACTAGACAGTACCTGATGAGGAACTTTTGCTGAGAATTTTTTTGGTGGGATCTGAATTATATTATTGAGGCAATTTTTAGGCCGAACATAGCCGAATATTTTTTCAGAGTAAAATGATGCTTTAAAAAATTAAAAATTTGTATATAAATAATTTTTTAAAAGAAAACAATACATTTTAATTGTGAAATATACAAGAATTGTGCATATAGTGCATACTATATTTTGTTTTTAGGCAAAAATAAGTTCATTATTCGGCGGCCGAATAGGCCGAATATTCGACTGTAACTTGGCCGAATATTCGGTATTCGGTTATTCGGCCAAACCACTATTCGTTGCATCACTACTCTTAACCCCTTCGGGACCGAAGTCTCTTACATAAAATTTATTCAGTTTGCACCACTTATATTTAAAAAGTTAATTTTGTTAAATTTAGAAGAAAATGCTCTAATTAAATAAAGCAAATTTTACTTTCCTTTAATACTGGTACCAAAAGTAAATTCTGTATGCACTTTCTGAAAGTGCATATATGCACTCATGGTCCCGAATGGGTTAAATTACAAATAACACATTGAATCAGATTAGTCACATAAAAATGAAATAATAAATTTTCAATAAAATAAAATTAAACCTGCAATATTTAATTCTTTAGTTTCTATATCAAAGACAATCTCTTCTTGCATATTCAATATGTAAATTTTATCAATGTGTGGGTAGTTTTATTTTTTCGTTGATCTTGTAACTTGAAATTACTAATTTTAGTTATACAAAATTTTTAAAACATTATATAATAATGTCAAATATAAGATGTAGGACAGAGCTTGTGCCCTTTGAAAATTTCCTTGGCGCCCTTTTTGAAGGTTTCTGTTAATAGACTATTTAGAAGTAAAATTCTATTGTAAAGAATGCGTTCTTTAAATTCATTAATATTTGCATCAAAGATATTTTTAAAACCTGTGAAAACACATTAAAAACCAGAAACATACTTTGAAAATTTATCATGCATATTTTCACGATTTGTAGTTATTGTTTATAAAGTGTAATTATTATGGTTAAATTTGGCAATAATTGGAAATAGCTCTTTTTGATACTTAAGAAGTAACAGAAAAATAAACATTTTTTACCTTTCGAAGACGTGCATGAAAGTTCAGATTTTTTTCTTTTTGCTGTTGTCACACTGGCACATTGACTATGTTTTATACAAGGGATAAAGGGGCATAATTCTTTCTTCTTGGCTTTTGAAATTTTATGTTTTTTTCTTCTTCTTTTTTTTTCAATTTGCTTAGAAAAATTAATAAAAAAGTGCAGAACGATCTCATCTACGAAAGCACTTCCAGACTTGTCTCTCTTGAACCACCCATATGGACTGGTCACTATCATGTCTTTGTTTTTGTACTTTTTATAAAACTAAATTTGCACCATAAAAATAAGTCAAAGCGTATTTTCACATCATAAAAGAAACCTAGCAATATCTCTGATTTCCATGTTTATTTTTTGTTATTGTTGTTATTATAGGCACAATTAAAGTTTCTGCCACCTTACCCTTCAAACATACCTCTCACAGAAAAATGTATAATTTGAAATTTAATACATGTAACTCCAGAACTGTAGGGGCCTTTTGTCTACCGCTGTAAGATTCATTTATATTGTGTTAAGATGTACGTGTATACTAATACTGTGCGATAATATTACTGCATGTTTTCAGTCATGTGAATAATGGCACCCTCCATTGAGTGCCAAGAGCTGAGGTGCTCCGTTATGCT
This sequence comes from Maratus speciosus, assembly GCA_963932465.1. Taxonomy (NCBI): domain Eukaryota; kingdom Metazoa; phylum Arthropoda; class Arachnida; order Araneae; family Salticidae; genus Maratus; species Maratus speciosus. The sequence goes on from OZ010797.1 coordinate 5,701,205, forward strand.
CCGTTTCTCCCTATGGCATGCAGCTTTGAATTGGGAAAGGAGTCGTTGCTTAATTAAGGACTATAATTTCGGACATATTTTCCCGAAGTACATTTGTTGAAATCTGCTGGCGCCATCTGTTGTTGTATATGAGGAACATTAGCTCTTTTCACGATTATTCCGATTAGCAACTCACGGAAAAAAAAGGTTAGATTATCCGCACCAGCCTATAATACGCAGCAAAAAATTTATGACTTTTTTAGCACATAATCCGCGGATAATAGGCCGAAAAATACGGTATTTAAAGCTCCTTTCATTTATTTAATTAGGCAAAACATTTTTAGAAACAAGAGTATCATCTTGGATTTAGAAAATTCTCATATTTAAAAAAATTAAGAAAATTTATGATTATAAAAACAGATTTTAATCAACCAATTAATAATCTTGACACTAACAGAATTTCTATGAAAAGATTGAAACACATTTTAATTTTTTACCTGTTGGAGATATTTAGGCAATGTAAATTGCAGAAGTTTTTAAAATAAGATAGGAATTTTCAAAAACTTACACTACTTAAATTTTTATTTTGTACATCAATCTTATTAAGTTGTATTTAGAAAAAAATTCTCCATTTTCTGACAAATCAATCAATAAAAATTCCAGACTTCTACAACCAAAGCTCACCAAGTCATGATACTTCGAATTTTATAAATTTCAGAATATTCTTTCCGGAATTAAAAACGCTTTTCTGTTTTAGTGTAGAAAAGCTCCAAAATTTCAATAATTTTCAGAATATCACAACTCTGTACTTGTTCTGTATGTTTTTGTTGCAGAAGAGAAGAATGGAATTTTTACTGTTTTAATAGTCAGAGCATGGAGAAGATGCTTCTAAATATAACATGACCAGGAACCATACAAATATTTTAAATGTGGAACTTTTTGAAAAAAAATTGTCAGGAATATTTTGCCAACATAATCTTAATTTCTACCTTATTTTGATCTTCTTGGAACTTCTTGAATATTGAAAGAAACAATCATACATTTATATAGTTATTTAGAATTATATTAATAGTAATTTAAAATAAGAGTTTATCAATGTTCATAGTTCTTAAGTATCGTGAAATGTTTATAATAAAATGTTTGTTTATGTTTGTGCAATCACTTTTCACATTCACTTCCTTCCTTTAGATCATAATCACTTTTGATGATTGCTTTTATAAATCACATTTGACACATGAAAAAACAATTTACTTAGCTTGATTGTTTTAATGTCCTTGTTTGGAGATTATACTTCACAATATCTGTCAACATTTTAGGCATTTCAACATGTAAAATGAGGTCTTTTAACCCTTTAGCCCGGATTTTCCCGTATTCCACTTTCTTGTGTTAAAACGTTTGAAACGGGTTTTGTCCCAGGGGATTTTCTGTCAGTGAACTGTTCAGGACGGATATTTCTATACACCGGTTTTTGTTCGTAAAACGTTGGGCACGGATTTACTCGGCTCTTCTTTCCCCTCTAAGTACGCTAGTTGATTGACGTGTGGGTTTGGCCGAGCATGAATGGTTTTGACTATAATCCTTTGTGCTCACCTTAAAGAGGTTCTTTCATAGTAAAGATGCTATTAATCTTCACTAAAATACCGACTATTATCAGTGATTTTTTTTTCACCTTACTGGGAATTATCCTTTTTGAATATAATCCGAAAGTATTGGAATAGTAAATGTAACTTTTTTTTTCATATGACAGGAAGACCTGCGAAAATTATAAGCAAGAAATTATCTTATAATTATGCAAAAAAAAACAAAAAAAAAAACAAACAAAAAAAAAAAAAAAATGTAAAATGCGAAATAAGTTTTGCATATTAAATTTCAGTTACATCCTGCTATAATAATAAAATTAATAACAGGATTTTTTATTACAATTAATCTTTATCTATGTAATGATTAAGATGTTGCTATTTTAAAATGATTTATAATTTTTATATTACATACAGCATATTTAAAAAAAATAATAGTAATGCGTGCACATCCAAAGAATAAAAATTTCTAAGCATTTATACAATATAATTATTTTTCATTATAGTTCGTCATAATATTCATTTTCGTGAGCTGTTGTTGAGATTTTTTAAATACTTAAAATAGTTTAATTTTGTAATTTAACTTGCAATAATCTCTATATATTAATATAATAAAACTTTATAAATTTTATTTTTTATACTCTGGAACTGTAAAAAAAGAAAAAAAAAGAAAAAAGAGAGCGGTGGTTTTTAGTTCCATTCCACGTATATTCTACTATTCGACTTGTTGCGATTTGAAACATTAAGTACAAAGAAAATTTCGAAAAATAAAATAACTATGCAATTTGTAATGCTTTTTATGTTTCGTTTAAGTTAGAATAATTTTTTGAAACTAAGTTAACTAACTTGAAAACTAAGTTAAAGGCATTAGTCCAAGTAATCATTAACTAGAAATATTTAATGCAACAAAATACATTATAAAAACTTCTTATAGTTTTTGGTAGTTATTGCTCAGATATTATTGTTTTTGGTTCCAACTTTTTTTTTCTTTTGAATGAGTAAAAAAAAAAAAAAAAAAAAAAAAAAAAAAAAAAAAAAAAAAAAATCAATATTATTTAATTTATTTTTTCATTATATTTCACTACAAGTGTGAACTATAATTTATTTTAGCTTGACCTTTTCATTCACTATCTATCTAAGAAATACTTTATTTTTCGATTTTTTGCCCTGTTTGTTATTTTGCAGTAATAAATAGATAATAATATTGCAAATTACTATACGGGCAAGGTAGAATTTAGATGATCTAAATTCCTTTCTGACAATTTTGATTATTTGAGTACTAGTTTGGCCATTTAATTATTTATATTTACCCACACATAGTGCCATGAAAAAAAAAAAAAAAAAAAAAAAAAAAAAAAAAAAAAAAACGGATAAAATTTGACTGAGTATTTTTATTAATTGTTTTATATAGTTTTTTATTTTTAAAAAACACATCAGCTATCAAGGAAGGGGAGGAGGGTGCTTGAGTTTACTGTTGCTTTGCACACATAACTATAGTCAAAACACATAGGTAATTAAATGCAGTTGCGTAGCCAGGATATTATTTCGGGGGGGGGGGGGGGGGCAATCCCCTAAGCTTCTGTCCTCCTGATGCAAAGCTATAAATAAAAAAATATTAAATTTTACTTTTCGTATAAATATCAATTTTATACTTTTAAAATATGGGATATGTTTTTTTTTTTTTTTTTAGTTTAAATTTACATACACCTGTATATACAAAAGGAATATATGTAATGAGTAATTTAAAAGTAAGTTACAAAATAATAAGTCTAAAATATTTAAATTGGTTATTTTTTTAAAAGAAAGTCAGTTTCATCAATTTTTTGCAGGGAAAAAAGGATATTTTAAAAAATACCATATCATTGTTATCCGTGAATCACTTTATATGAGAAATTAATTAAAATTCCTTACATGTCGTAAAGAAAATTTAATATGATTGCAACTTAATACTTGAAATAATCTCAAGTGACACTTGGCGATTTGTTTTGGTGGTGAAATGCTATGTGCCTTCTGATTTGTTAGTTAAAATTGTCTACCACTGCTCAATTATCAGGACTTGTAACCTTGAGAATTAATCGCGGGATACTTGTTTCTTCTCAACCAATGGGAGAATGGAACCTTTCACCCTTGAGTCTCTTCCCAAGAGCTGAGGTGCTCCGTTATGCTCCGTTTCTGCTCTATGGCATGCAGCTTTGAGTTGGGAAAGGAGTCGTTGCTTAATTAAGGACTATAATTTCGGATATATTTTCCCGAAGTACATTTGTTGAAATCTGCTGGCGCCATCTGTTGTTGTATATGAGGAACATTAGCTCTTTTCACGATTATTCCGATTAGCAACTCACGGAAAAAAAAGGTTAGATTATCCGCACCAGCCTATAATACGCAGCAAAAAATTTATGACTTTTTTAGCACATAATCCGCGGATAATAGGCCGAAAAATACGGTATTTAAGGGTGTATTCGAAAAAATATTTTTCCACCCTCAACAGCGAGAAATTTTCTGAGACATTTTCAGACTCATTTTTAAAAGTAAAAACATGAAACTTGCTGAGGTGATTTCTGAAGATATGTTTAAAATGCCGTGTGATTTCATTTTCGGCTCAATTAATTAGAATTTGATTTTTAAACAATTATTTTCTCAGTATGACCATTTTTTTCATTCCCAGATCGCCCGCTTCGGAAAATTCGGTTCAAAACGCCAACTTTGACAGCGTTTTTCACAGTATTTTCTGCATTTATCAAAAAATTAAGAAGCACCGCACATTATATAGTTTCTAAATAAGAGAATTTCCAAGCTTGATGCGTTTGAGAGCAAAAATGAATTTTAAAATGAATCAGAAAATAGGCAGTTTGGATCGGAATACACCCTTAAAGCTCCTTTCATTTATTTAATTAGGCAAAACATTTTTAGAAACAAGAGTATCATCTTGGATTTAGAAAATTCTCATATTTAAAAAAATTAAGAAAATTTATGATTATAAAAACAGATTTTAATCAACCAATTAATAATCTTGACACTAACAGAATTTCTATGAAAAGATTGAAACACATTTTAATTTTTTACCTGTTGGAGATATTTAGGCAATGTAAATTGCAGAAGTTTTTAAAATAAGATAGGAATTTTCAAAAACTTACACTACTTAAATTTTTATTTTGTACATCAATCTTATTAAGTTGTATTTAGAAAAAAATTCTCCATTTTCTGACAAATCAATCAATAAAAATTCCAGACTTCTACAACCAAAGCTCACCAAGTCATGATACTTCGAATTTTATAAATTTCAGAATATTCTTTCCGGAATTAAAAACGCTTTTCTGTTTTAGTGTAGAAAAGCTCCAAAATTTCAATAATTTTCAGAATATCACAACTCTGTACTTGTTCTGTATGTTTTTGTTGCAGAAGAGAAGAATGGAATTTTTACTGTTTTAATAGTCAGAGCATGGAGAAGATGCTTCTAAATATAACATGACCAGGAACCATACAAATATTTTAAATGTGGAACTTTTTGAAAAAAAATTGTCAGGAATATTTTGCCAACATAATCTTAATTTCTACCTTATTTTGATCTTCTTGGAACTTCTTGAATATTGAAAGAAACAATCATACATTTATATAGTTATTTAGAATTATATTAATAGTAATTTAAAATAAGAGTTTATCAATGTTCATAGTTCTTAAGTATCGTGAAATGTTTATAATAAAATGTTTGTTTATGTTTGTGCAATCACTTTTCACATTCACTTCCTTCCTTTAGATCATAATCACTTTTGATGATTGCTTTTATAAATCACATTTGACACATGAAAAAACAATTTACTTAGCTTGATTGTTTTAATGTCCTTGTTTGGAGATTATACTTCACAATATCTGTCAACATTTTAGGCATTTCAACATGTAAAATGAGGTCTTTTAACCCTTTAGCCCGGATTTTCCCGTATTCCACTTTCTTGTGTTAAAACGTTTGAAACGGGTTTTGTCCCAGGGGATTTTCTGTCAGTGAACTGTTCAGGACGGATATTTCTATACACCGGTTTTTGTTCGTAAAACGTTGGGCACGGATTTACTCGGCTCTTCTTTCCCCTCTAAGTACGCTAGTTGATTGACGTGTGGGTTTGGCCGAGCATGAATGGTTTTGACTATAATCCTTTGTGCTCACCTTAAAGAGGTTCTTTCATAGTAAAGATGCTATTAATCTTCACTAAAATACCGACTATTATCAGTGATTTTTTTTTCACCTTACTGGGAATTATCCTTTTTGAATATAATCCGAAAGTATTGGAATAGTAAATGTAACTTTTTTTTTCATATGACAGGAAGACCTGCGAAAATTATAAGCAAGAAATTATCTTATAATTATGCAAAAAAAAACAAAAAAAAAAAAACAAAAAAAAAAAAAAAAACAATGTAAAATGCGAAATAAGTTTTGCATATTAAATTTCAGTTACATCCTGCTATAATAATAAAATTAATAACAGGATTTTTTATTACAATTAATCTTTATCTATGTAATGATTAAGATGTTGCTATTTTAAAATGATTTATAATTTTTATATTACATACAGCATATTTAAAAAAAATAATAGTAATGCGTGCACATCCAAAGAATAAAAATTTCTAAGCATTTATACAATATAATTATTTTTCATTATAGTTCGTCATAATATTCATTTTCGTGAGCTGTTGTTGAGATTTTTTAAATACTTAAAATAGTTTAATTTTGTAATTTAACTTGCAATAATCTCTATATATTAATATAATAAAACTTTATAAATTTTATTTTTTATACTCTGGAACTGTAAAAAAAGAAAAAAAAAGAAAAAAGAGAGCGGTGGTTTTTAGTTCCATTCCACGTATATTCTACTATTCGACTTGTTGCGATTTGAAACATTAAGTACAAAGAAAATTTCGAAAAATAAAATAACTATGCAATTTGTAATGCTTTTTATGTTTCGTTTAAGTTAGAATAATTTTTTGAAACTAAGTTAACTAACTTGAAAACTAAGTTAAAGGCATTAGTCCAAGTAATCATTAACTAGAAATATTTAATGCAACAAAATACATTATAAAAACTTCTTATAGTTTTTGGTAGTTATTGCTCAGATATTATTGTTTTTGGTTCCAACTTTTTTTTTCTTTTGAATGAGTAAAAAAAAAAAAAAAAAAAAAAAAAAAAAAAATCATTATTATTTAATTTATTTTTTCATTATATTTCACTACAAGTGTGAACTATAATTTATTTTAGCTTGACCTTTTCATTCACTATCTATCTAAGAAATACTTTATTTTTCGATTTTTTGCCCTGTTTGTTATTTTGCAGTAATAAATAGATAATAATATTGCAAATTACTATACGGGCAAGGTAGAATTTAGATGATCTAAATTCCTTTCTGACAATTTTGATTATTTGAGTACTAGTTTGGCCATTTAATTATTTATATTTACCCACACATAGTGCCATGAAAAAAAAAAAAAAAAAAAAAAAAAAAAAAAAAAAAAAAAAAACGGATAAAATTTGACTGAGTATTTTTATTAATTGTTTTATATAGTTTTTTATTTTTAAAAAACACATCAGCTATCAAGGAAGGGGAGGAGGGTGCTTGAGTTTACTGTTGCTTTGCACACATAACTATAGTCAAAACACATAGGTAATTAAATGCAGTTGCGTAGCCAGGATATTATTTCGGGGGGGGGGGGGGGGCAATCCCCTAAGCTTCTGTCCTCCTGATGCAAAGCTATAAATAAAAAAATATTAAATTTTACTTTTCGTATAAATATCAATTTTATACTTTTAAAATATGGGATATGTTTTTTTTTTTTTTTTAGTTTAAATTTACATACACCTGTATATACAAAAGGAATATATGTAATGAGTAATTTAAAAGTAAGTTACAAAATAATAAGTCTAAAATATTTAAATTGGTTATTTTTTTAAAAGAAAGTCAGTTTCATCAATTTTTTGCAGGGAAAAAAGGATATTTTAAAAAATACCATATCATTGTTATCCGTGAATCACTTTATATGAGAAATTAATTAAAATTCCTTACATGTCGTAAAGAAAATTTAATATGATTGCAACTTAATACTTGAAATAATCTCAAGTGACACTTGGCGATTTGTTTTGGTGGTGAAATGCTATGTGCCTTCTGATTTGTTAGTTAAAATTGTCTACCACTGCTCAATTATCAGGACTTGTAACCTTGAGAATTAATCGCGGGATACTTGTTTCTTCTCAACCAATGGGAGAATGGAACCTTTCACCCTTGAGTCTCTTCCCAAGAGCTGAGCACAGACTTCTAATATAAGTAGACTCCCAATCGGCAACCTTTTCTTGTCTCCTACATCTCTGCCCTCCATCACGTGATGGAAGGCAGATTTAGCGCGCCAAACCGGTTTTTCTTCTCGGAATCTCTCTCCAGATTCCCGCCGAAACATCGTCTGTCATGAGTTGACCGCACTTTTGCTTTGCCAATAAAGGGATTACCGCCAAAATACGGCACCCTTTTGGCGATGAAAGCAAAACATGTTGGAGACAAAACCTTCCCAAGAGAACAATGGGATTGGGAGTCTACTTATATTAGAAGTCTGTGGAGCTGAGGTGCTCCGTTATGCTCCGTTTCTGCTCTATGGCATGCAGCTTTGAGTTGGGAAAGGAGTCGTTGCTTAATTAAGGACTATAATTTCGGATATATTTTCCCGAAGTACATTTGTTGAAATCTGCTGGCGCCATCTGTTGTTGTATATGAGGAACATTAGCTCTTTTCACGATTATTCCGATTAGCAACTCACGGAAAAAAAAGGTTAGATTATCCGCACCAGCCTATAATACGCAGCAAAAAATTTATGACTTTTTTAGCACATAATCCGCGGATAATAGGCCGAAAAATACGGTATTTAAGGGTGTATTCGAAAAAATATTTTTCCACCCTCAACAGCGAGAAATTTTCTGAGACATTTTCAGACTCATTTTTAAAAGTAAAAACATGAAACTTGCTGAGGTGATTTCTGAAGATATGTTTAAAATGCCGTGTGATTTCATTTTCGGCTCAATTAATTAGAATTTGATTTTTAAACAATTATTTTCTCAGTATGACCATTTTTTTCATTCCCAGATCGCCCGCTTCGGAAAATTCGGTTCAAAACGCCAACTTTGACAGCGTTTTTCACAGTATTTTCTGCATTTATCAAAAAATTAAGAAGCACCGCACATTATATAGTTTCTAAATAAGAGAATTTCCAAGCTTGATGCGTTTGAGAGCAAAAATGAATTTTAAAATGAATCAGAAAATAGGCAGTTTGGATCGGAATACACCCTTAAAGCTCCTTTCATTTATTTAATTAGGCAAAACATTTTTAGAAACAAGAGTATCATCTTGGATTTAGAAAATTCTCATATTTAAAAAAATTAAGAAAATTTATGATTATAAAAACAGATTTTAATCAACCAATTAATAATCTTGACACTAACAGAATTTCTATGAAAAGATTGAAACACATTTTAATTTTTTACCTGTTGGAGATATTTAGGCAATGTAAATTGCAGAAGTTTTTAAAATAAGATAGGAATTTTCAAAAACTTACACTACTTAAATTTTTATTTTGTACATCAATCTTATTAAGTTGTATTTAGAAAAAAATTCTCCATTTTCTGACAAATCAATCAATAAAAATTCCAGACTTCTACAACCAAAGCTCACCAAGTCATGATACTTCGAATTTTATAAATTTCAGAATATTCTTTCCGGAATTAAAAACGCTTTTCTGTTTTAGTGTAGAAAAGCTCCAAAATTTCAATAATTTTCAGAATATCACAACTCTGTACTTGTTCTGTATGTTTTTGTTGCAGAAGAGAAGAATGGAATTTTTACTGTTTTAATAGTCAGAGCATGGAGAAGATGCTTCTAAATATAACATGACCAGGAACCATACAAATATTTTAAATGTGGAACTTTTTGAAAAAAAATTGTCAGGAATATTTTGCCAACATAATCTTAATTTCTACCTTATTTTGATCTTCTTGGAACTTCTTGAATATTGAAAGAAACAATCATACATTTATATAGTTATTTAGAATTATATTAATAGTAATTTAAAATAAGAGTTTATCAATGTTCATAGTTCTTAAGTATCGTGAAATGTTTATAATAAAATGTTTGTTTATGTTTGTGCAATCACTTTTCACATTCACTTCCTTCCTTTAGATCATAATCACTTTTGATGATTGCTTTTATAAATCACATTTGACACATGAAAAAACAATTTACTTAGCTTGATTGTTTTAATGTCCTTGTTTGGAGATTATATTTCACAATATCTGTCAACATTTTAGACATTTCAACATGTAAAATGAGGTCTTTTAAGACACTCGAAGCATCTTAGATTCTTTTTTTTTCTCTTATTTACACTGTCTCATTGACAGCAAGCTAAAACTTAAACTTACAAGCTACAAAGCAAAATAAATGTTTGCCAATTATGGAAGACTACAACAGATTGCATTATTTATTTTTATTTATTTATGTATTTTATTATTATTATTATTATTTTACATTCAACAGTTTCGATACCAAGATATATTAATCCATTTTCAAGTATTTAAAAATATTAATTTTTCTTTGTTTACTTTAGAAAATAATCGAAGAAGTTTATTAATCATTTAGTCAATTTAAATTATTAGACATACATACAAACCATATCTGGGATTATTATTTATGTTATTTTTTCATAGATTCAATATAATTAAAAAACGAAATTCCCTAACCTTCAATATTGTAGACAAAATAAATATAATGTTATTTTCCAATCGACAAATCCCCCCTCCTCTTTATGAAATTTTTCTATGCTTCATAAGTTAAATCATAACAAGTTTTTATATTTCATTTATAATTCAAGGAAAATGTACACAAACGTAAATCCGGGCACATTTTCATAAACAAACATTTGAAGCATTTTTAAAATTTCTGATAACACTGTTTGTTTATTTATTATTATTATTATTATTATTATTATTTATTTATTTATTTATTTATTTATTTTTATTTATTTATTTATTTTGTGTGTGAGGGGAAATTAACATCATCATTTACGTATGATTTTATTATTCAAAATTATCTTGCTGTAAGATATTAAAATCACTTAAGAAATCATTTTATGATACAACAGTTAATAATATTATTGTTAAACAGGAGTAAATATTTTAAATAATTTTACACTTCATTTCAAATTATTATTAAATTCACCGTTCATATATAAATATTTTCCTTCAGATAATTAGAAAAATCTGAAAACATAGCATGTCTGTTTGCTTCAATTTAACATATAAGAGCATTTCATAATTAAAGTTGTCAAAAATTTAAATGTTAATTCATTCATGTTTCCATTGGAAAGAAAAAAAAAGCTTACTTAATTCCGTGTGTTTCAACAATAAAATAAATGTTTACGACTGTTGCAATATACATATAGTTAAAAACTAGACCATTATTTTTTTACACAAAAATAAATAAATAAATAAACATGATTAAAGTTTTTTTTTATGTAAGAAATACTGCGTAAAAACACCAAGTTAAGCAATACTGTATTGCATTTTATAGTACGAAAAAAAAAGCCCATAGTAAACAATAGCGTAAATATGGATTAATATTAATTTAAAATCTTAGACATAAACGTATACTTTAAATGCGGGACAAAATGGAGTATTATATTTTATAAGTCACTTACCCTTTTCATGGCATACATTTTCTAGGATATTCCTTTGTTTAGATGGAGGAAATATTTTTTTATATCCAACAAAGATTTCTAGATAACTGATTAATATATATTCCATTTAAAGTAACCAGCTATAATAGAAAACTCAATTAGACTGAATTCAAAATCACCACGAGGTTCAATTCACATAGCGTTTCTTTTACATGTGCACTGCATTCCACAGAGGATTATCTAGCGGTCAGAGGGGAGCATTGCATTTTCACCTGCAAGGTCTTGCCAATAGAGACTGAAATGTTTGTCCACTGTTCATTTACTCGCATTTCACAGTGATTTTCGATCCGCGCACGGCATACAACAAACAAATATGGTGCGTTGATAACACAGTGCAGTGAATGTCTGTAATTGGATATCTTAATTTAAGACGTTTCACCCTATTAAGACACTTTATATTAGTTCATTTCTACTACCGGTCCATTAAGACACACAAGTATCTTAAATTAAGGTATCTATTATGTCTAAGCTCTATATTAAGAGATTTACGTGTCTTAAATGCTTTTTCAGTCGTTTTTCTGTCTTATTTTAAGACTCCTTTATTTGCAGTGCACATGTGTGATTCTCGTGTTCAGGACTTAAATGGCAGCCACAACAGAAGCATATACTTTCTCCTTGACATAACCCCAAAAGAAAAAAATCGTGTGGGGTTAAAACTAATCTGAAAATCAGAAGAAACACATGTTTGGAGCGGAACATACGCACAAGTATGCCATCTAGGATTGAAGTTTGGAACTAATTATTTTCAATCGCTTGAAGAAAACTTTTCATCTTGAGAAGCAATTTAGTCCAAATCGCAGTCCTGTACGACAACTTCTTGATTTTATATTGAATTTTAAAATGTGTCCAGGAATTTTCGGATACCCTGTATATCATTCGCATGTCAATATGAGTCTATTTACGGGAGTTAGATCACGGACAGACAGACTGAATTCGTAAATACTTTTCAACGTAATTCAAAAGTGGTAAATAATTGAGAACATCCTTAAATCAACTGGTATCGATATTTTTAACACCTTGCCTTTGACGCCCGAACCCAATTCGGGCAACACAAACGCGCCAATTTTGGAATGCCCGTCCTAAGTTCCGGCAAGGGAAAATCGGTGTTTCAATTCTTTGACGCACGAACTCAGTTCGGGCAATGCAAATGCGCCAATTTTGGAATGCCCGACATGAGTTCCTGTAAGAGAAAGTTGGTGTTTCGATTCCGTGAAGCCCGAACCCAATTCGTTGAATGCATAATATGTAATTTACCATTTTTCCAATAGATGGCGATACTTTCCCGCGAAAAGTTTGGCAGTTTCGAACCATTTGTCGGATTTTTGTAATTTTGCAGTTACAAACAAAATTAAAGAGAATTTTTTTTTCCCTTTTTGGCACGTTTTTTGCAAATATATTCCACAGGCAAGGGGTTAAACACTTACTTGTGCACAACCCTCCATCACCACCCCACCCAGCACCCAGCCCCAAAAAGAGTCGAATTTTTCTTTCTTTTTTTCCAAACAGAAGGGAGATAAATTCATCTTTTCTCTTGTTGAAAAGTAAAACATTTTTTAAAGAACAAAACTACTTAACATTTTAATTTTCACTGTATCCATTACAAAACTGCGCGAAGAAAATTGCGGAAAGAAAAAAAATAATTCCCCCTTTTTTCCTCTTTCACAAATGGGTGTTAATGAGCATTAAAGCCCCATTTAGAAAAATTCTTTAAAACTTTCGAATGCGCGAGAAATAAAACACAAACCGCAAATGTATCTATATACGTGTTGGGTTGAGATTAAAAAAAAAAAAAAAAAAAAAAAGGTGGCTTGAATTTTTCACTTTTGTCTAATTTGTGGTAATTTTTTTTTACCGTTGCATTGAGATTAATGAACGACCTTTTTTTGTTGTTAATTAGGAGGAGGTTCTATTGTTTTAATTATTATTTAAGGAGTGACATTAAAGAAATAATGAATTTCGCTCATTAGCGATGGTAAGGTTTTATATAGGAAATGGAACTTAATGTCTGGGGTTTTTTTTCCTACCTTTTGTTTAATTTTGAAGTGGCCTCATTTTGCCATTTTTGGAAAACCAAAAATATCCTATACTATATATATTTTTAAGATGTCCGGACCATTTTTTGTTTTATATGTACAATATTGAATAAATACACATACTTTTGGATCATTGTAATATAGAATGATGAAAAAAGATAAATTCCAAACAATATCTTCTTCTTCTTTTTTTTTTTTTTTTTTTTTTTGAATTTTTTTACTTTTCTTTTAGTAAGATTTCAGCTTACGCCAGTCACCGTACGCTCAATTGAACTAAATATATTTCAATTTTCTTTGTACTACATACATAGTTTTTAATTCTTAAAGGATTTATTTCGAGCCTGTCCTAGATTTGAACTCGAGTACTTCACCTCCCACAGCACTACCGCTATGTTGAAATCTCATTTTTCATCTACTCTTGTATCGCAGAAATACACGTGCGACTCATGCAGGGTTGAGCACAGAATTTAGAATCGACAGTTCGTAACATTTATTTTACGTGAACTGTAAAAAAAATCTGTAATTTTTACACAAAAAAATGTATTTTTTACAGAAAAAAAAACTGTTTTTCTTTAAACAGTTTTTTTCTGTTAAAGAGAGTGGATTTCGTAATTTTTACAGAAAAAATCTATATTTTTTACCGAGCCAAAACTGACAGGTTTTTTTTCTGTCAATTTGAAAGATTTTGTTTTACAGTGTATGATCCTTTCTTATAAAAAAAAATAAAAAAAAATAAATAAATAACTTAACGATTTTTTTTAAAGTCATAAATTATTTTGTGTTTTTAACACTTTCCAACATAGTTGAAAATTGTTTAAGAATTCGGTTTGTCTGTCCGTGCTGTAACACGCCTTAATAAAGTCTAATTGCTATGAAATTGATATGAGTTATTGGGGTTTACTATGGCATATCCGGTATTCAAAAGGAAGTGTGTAGTATTTACGGTACTTTTACAGGGACACTCAAAAGAATTCCGTTACATTACGGTCTATAATGAGAAATCGTTTGCCATGCATTCTAATGATATATTACACTATTTTAAACATATTGAAATTGCTATTTATCACTGACGTGTACTATAAGGTTCTTAATATAGAACGTGGGGCTTAGAATTTATCATTCATTTACAGGGACACGCAAAAGAAATGGGCTACAGAAGAAAATGGACCATCATTGAACTGTTGGAGCCAACGAACAACAATTGGTGCACTGTAAAAATAAAAAAAAAAATGTCAAATTGACAGGAAAAAACTGTCAATTTTGGCGCCAGTGGAAAACCGTTTAATTCACCGAAAAAAGCTGTAATTTTTCAAAAAAAAAAAAAAAAAAGAAAAAAAACAGTTTTGTCTGCAAAAATTACGAAATTCAGTTTCCTTTACAGAAAAAAACTGTTTTTCTTCAAAACAGTTTTTTGTGTAAAAAATACAATTCTTTTCTGTAACAATTACAGATTTTTTTTGCAGTGTGGAAGTGCGTTTTCAGTTGTGGTAAGCGTTTTTAAATATAATTATTTTTTAAATGTTACTTCGTGTTTATAAATTCTGTAGATCATATACTTCACAAACTTTTCAAAACCCTCCGTTTAGTGGCGGATATTGCTGAATGTAAATTTTCAACTGTGCTATGCGTTTTCACTAAACTCACTTTTAGCATACTATATATAGATGGATATATATATGGATATGTATAGCTCATATAGAAGGCTGCACAAAAAATTTGCATACTTTCTCGAGTATTCATGGTAATAGCAGAAATTTTATTTTCGAATGCATAATGCGTTTTCCAAAATAGTCATTTAGACTCAGTGCATATCTTGTCACGTCTCACGGGGCTTTTCCCAGTTCAAGGGGGTCCGGGAAACATTTTAAAATAATTTTTAATTTATTGAGTTAAAATTTATTTTCTGTGATGGTTAACCATATCATTTGCAAACAAAATCACATGATAAAACTTCTCAGTATTTTTTAAAATTTTTTTTTTAATTTATTAAAAATGTGGGGTCATTTAAAATCGTTGTAACTCGAAACCTTATTTGTAGAATTTAAATTATTTTTCATTTATATAAACAGAAATATATAAGTTTGAATTGAAATTCAGCATTTTAAAAAATATCAGTTAATTTTTTTTTTAATTAATTTAATTTTTTTTAAATAAATTTTTTTCAAAAATTTTAAAAAAATGATGGAACTTAAAAAAAATCATATTTTCAAAAGTAAATATTTTTTTTTAAATTTGCTGAATTCGAATTAAAGTAAAACAATTGAAAAAGATATGTTCCAAGTTTGAGTCATTTATCTTTAACGGTTCTTGACTTATTACAATTTAAAGACGAGAAATAATGAAAAATTCCAACATGAAGAAAAATTCATCTTCACAAGAAGTCATTTCCATGACAACCAAGGCAGAATTTGAAAACAAACCAAAACGGAAAAAATAATATTTCCTGTTCTAATTAAGGTAGAAACATGATTTAAATGTCTTTTTAGGCAGAAAAAACCCCAGAAATTTTTAATGCAATAAAATTCTTTTTAGAAAATTTTAAGATTTTTGTGTCCTGGACATGAACATGATTTAAATGTCTTTTTAGGCAGAAAAAACCCCAGAAATTTTTAATGCAATAAAATTCTTTTTAGAAAATTTTAAGATTTTTGTGTCCCGGACCCCCTTAAGTTGGGTAAGCGTCAGAACGATAAGTGTTTGTGTGGTAACATCGGTGATCCAAAACATTACCTTTTCGGAACATTGTCCACTTATGCCTGTCTCATTTGATTTTATTCAGAATCGCACTTTGAGCTGGAATATGAAAAATATCTTACAGTCAAGATCAAATTATAATAAACTTAGACAAATATATAAGGAACTTAACAAACATTTTTCTCTCATAAAATACAAGTTCTGATTTTGACATTGGAGCATAAGTTTTTCACTATTTATTGTTGACTTTTATGAGACATTTATTAATTTGCTCAGATTAAAATTGCCTGAACTTTTTATCATGCTTCACTGGCCATTGGTCTGTCAAGACTTTCTGTCTGATAATATTTTGTATAAGTTTATTTTAAGATTTTATAAACCGTTTTTTTTTTTCTCATTTACAGTAATATTAGGTTGAGCAAAAAAAGTTCTGGGAAATTTTTAATCTAATAGTTACCAGAATTTGTATCGTATATAGGAGTACTAGTGGTATATTTATAGGAGTTCAGGAACTTTGGCTCCAAAATGCCTATTGAACAGTATAATTTGCGTGTGTTGACCTGGCATTATTGGAGAAAAGGCCTAACTATTCTGAAAGCCGTCGATGAGATTAATGAGGATGAAGGTGCTGGTAACAGCAACAAACTTAGCCAGCAAATCCGGAATCTGGCAGAACGGTGGAAGAAAGTCGTGGACTATGATGGTCTTTACTTTAAAGAATAGTCCTTGTTGCTTTTGTTGTTAATTTGCGCATAACAACACAAATTTCACAAATTTCCCAGAACTTTTTGCTCAACCTAGTATGTAATAGTGTACATGATTCTAAACATTGTATGTAATAATTTACATACAGTCATATCAGGAGCTTGGAATAGTAAGGGCGAACTCGAAAAATCGATTTTTTGTTTTTTGTTTTTTCCTCGTCAGATAGATGTAGGCAACACGTAGGTAGGTCGTTTTGCCCTGGTTCGCCCTTAGTATTCTCACAGTGTCGAGTTAAAATGAGTGGTATACACTATTCTAATAACACTACTTGCAAAACTTTGAGCTTCATTTCCCAACACCCTGATTTCGAGATTCGCCCTTTCTCTTCCAAGGTCCTGACATGTCAAACCTGTAAATAACTATAATTATTGTAATTACTTTGTATTTAATTTCCTGGTGCAAGGGCATCATTTTTGTGATTTTTTTTTTTTTAATAAATACCGTTGCTTTTCTGGGGCTGTTCCGTTTGCCAGTGACTTCACTCTAAATCGAAATGTCTTAAATTCAGACACTTAAGTGTCTGAAACGGAGTGTTCAATTTTCAGACATTTTAAAATGTCTGAATTTTTTCAGACACTTTTTGCGTCTGAATTTTAGACACTTCAAACGTCTGAATCGCAGCCATTTTTTAAAGCATTATACGTAGCCATGTTTGACCACGTTGATCCTGGAAAAGTATATGGCCATTATTCTGCCCTACTCTCCCCCCCCCCCCCCACACACACACAGCCTAATTTTAGGGGCTCCAAAATATGGTATGCAATTTTCAAAAAGCTGATAATTGAAATCTTTTTCAACTTTGTACTGATTATAATCAATATTTTGAATTTATAGAGTAGAATAAGATTAAAAATTAAAATATTTGTCACAATACAGTAAAACCTCTCAATAGTAGGCACCTTAGAACCGTGGAATTTGTTCGCCATTCGGAAGTGTCTGTTTTTCTGAGGTAAAAAATATAAAATATGTGCATGTTGTTAATAAAAAATGTACTTCTTAAATAGTTGTGTCCTCTATGTAGGAGTGTCCGTTATGGAGATTTTACAACAAAACTTTCATAGGACAATTTTCTTCAGCGAACACTGACCTTTTTCAAGATAAATACATTTTTTTTTTACCTCATAAAAGCGAACACAATCGAATAGCAGGCAAATTCAACGTTCCAAAACGCGTTCAATTCGCGAGGTGGCCGCGATTGAGAGTTTTTACTGTATTTATTTTTTTATTTAATTTTTAATCTAATTCTACCTTTAAAGTTCAAAATGCTGATTATAATCAATACAATGTCGAAACACATTTAAAATATAAGCTTAAAAAAAAATCCATTTCGAATTTGGAGCACGTAAAATCGTAGGGGGGGGGGTGTCTGCCCATGCTTTAATCAGGCCCTCCTTCTGGAAAAAGTCCAACCCTGTATTATGATTCGATAAATGTACGTGTCAGTTTTAAGTGCAAAATCTAGCTATATGCAAATAAATATTTTATAAAAATCTACCTCTTTACTTTGTATTCATTTTTAATTTCAAATTACTTTTTAACTAAAAGTAATCAAAAAATCAATATTATATAATTATTTCAAATGAAATATATCTGTATATTTTTACCGCATTCTTACAATTACGTTAACGGTACATGATTACATGAATTTAAGAATCTAAAAATAATCATTAAAATTTAACAAAGTGACTACAGATAACGCGAGATCCTTTTTCTAAATCTTTGTTGACATCAACAAATTTTTTTCTGATTCAACGTCTACATTAGTGACGTCAATTTCCGTTCAAACAATCAAATACGGAAGCTGTGGTTTTGACTTTTGAATCATAAAAAGATTATATGTTGACTATTTTCAGTATGGCAAATGGGATATTTCTAAAATACTCGGAAACACTAAAATTATAGCAAAGGGAAATCTTTTAATTAGAATGACCGGATTTAATGAGTTTTATCAGTCAAAACATTTTAAAATAAATAAATGAACACAAGTAATTCGCTGTATTAAATATATGGGGGAATCAATGAATGGAAGGATGTTCGAACTATATTCTTTTTTAAAATTTATGATGTACACACTATGAGGCAGAAGAAAACTTCATTAGACAAGAAAAGCATAAATAATAAATAAAAGCAGCTATTAACAGGAATGTTTACTATAAATGCTTTTGAATTCCAGTACATAACACATAATAAATCTATCAGAAATGTAAAAATCGATGTAAACATTACAAATGCTGCCGCATTAAATGCTTATAAAAATATTGTATACGTAAATAAATAATTAAAAAGGGTACTTCAGAGTAATAATTACACCAAAAAATACTATTAAGGTAGTCTTGATGGTAATTAAGAAGTATGAGCCAATCAACAGGCGATGTCACTGCGATTTTTAAAGTAATGGCTACATAAGAAAAGGCTTAGGAAGGTGTAAAATTAATAAATTCAGTAACCGCTAATATACACCATGCAGAGACACCAAAATTTATTTTAAAGATAACATTGGATAGAAAATAATACAGAAATATGATTGCAGATGATTTGAAGAGTAGAAATTTAAATATTAGCAAAATAAAATTTTAACATGGAAATACCATAGGCAAAATGCTTTGAACATATTTTGGCATAACTCACGAACTAATAAAGCTATAGACTCGTGTGAGGTCTTCATTTAAAGAGAAAACAATCACAGAGAGTTTTAAATACATAGTTAAGACCCCACTTACCTGGGAAAAGGTCTGATTATTCCAAAAGCACATTCGCCCAGAGGACGTCCGGATTGAAGACTACGTTAGTATCCGTTAGTTAGGCAGACTTGGATATTTAAAAAATAAAATCCCCTTGCACATCCGGCTAGCTCTGTTAAAAGGATGGAAAATTTCCATCCTGAAAACATAGCCCGCCAGACAACAGTTCTCTTTACAAATTTGACGAGATGAAGAACACTGTATTAGTTTTATAGATAAATATTAATACGGAGTACCACTATGTCGATAGAAATTAAATCCCGGAACTTCACATTCCGCAAAAAACAATCAAGTCAAAATAAATTATTAGTTAAAATGTACGCGTACATAAAAACAAGCATTCAGTTTGAATTACAAACGAACATCGAGTTCGAAAGGAAGACGCATGCGCAACTGAGAGTGCCCCCTGGTGAATGCGGAGCGGAGTTACAAAGTGTCTTAAAATTAGACACTTGCAGATTTTTTAGACACTTTTATCAGTTCGTGTACACTATGATCATAGTAAGACACTTAGGTGTTTTAAATTAAGACATCTATTGTGACTGAATTTTCAGATTCAGACACTTAAGTGTCTGAAATTCTTTTTCAGTCACATATGTATCTTAATTTAAGACGCCTTTATTTGCAGTGTTTGCATTTGGAAAAGGGAATTTTTCAGCCGGTTTTTTTTATTTATTTTATTTTATTTTATTTTATTTTTGCTTTGCCATTTTTTGTTGGCTGCCCGGTAAAATGTTACTGTTCCTGTTATTGTTCATTTAGGCATAATTTTTAACCATAGTAAAAACTGTGGATTTTTTTTTTTTTTTTTTTTTTTTTTAATTGTATTCTGAATCATTTGGAAAGTGTTTCATAATCTTTGCCGTACGCATGAGTTTTTTTCTTCTTGTTGAAACAGAAATGAGTTAAATTCACCCTTTTTCTTGTTAAAAAGAACAATTTTTTATATATATATACGGGAGGGTAGTACATAGTGAGACGAAAATTATTATTATTTAACGAATGGCGACGATTTTTATTCTTTTGAAAAAAAAATTGCTACATATTTAAGCTACACATATGCGCTACACATAAATGTATAAATGGTTTTAAAAAAGTTATTTATAAAAGCACAGAAGCAGCATAACGGAGTATCGAAAATTGTCTCACTGTGTACCACAAGTAGTACACAGTGAGACAATGTATATATTTTCATAAATCATACATTTTTACACTTTATCAATAATTTTCTGCAATTTATGATTTCTAATTAATATTTCTAGATTTTCAAAATATTAAAAATATGAGCCTCGGGTGGACAATGACAGACCTCGGGCTACCTTCATGCAAATTTTCAGCCTCTTGCGTTTAGTAAATTTCCCTAGCCATCGCAAGCTCACACGCACTCAGCGAAAGAGAGAGAAAACAACCTTCTTTCATTAATGAATAACTTTTTTAACATCAGAACCACATAGTAGGTATACAATAAGACACGCCTCTTTGTGTACCACAACTGCACTGTAAATTAAAATGTCTGAAATTCAGACACTTAAGTGTCTGAAATGGAGTGTTCAATTTTCAGACATTTTAAAATGTCTGAATTTTTTCAGACCCTTTTTGCGTCTGAATTTCAGACACTTCAAACGTCTGAATCGCATCCATTTTTTATAAGCATCATACGTAGCCATGTTTGACCACTTTGAATCCTGGAAAAATATTTGGCTGTGGTCCTGCCCATTCTTCCCCCCCCCCTCCCCCAATACAGTCTGATTTTTTTTTGTGCTCTCAGTTTTGGTATGCAATTTTCGTTACGCTGATAATTTAAATCTTTTACGACATTGTACTGATTATAATCAATATCTTGAACTTCAGGAGTAGAACAAGATTAAAAAACAAAAAATATTTATCTAAATATTAGATTTTTTTATTTATTTTGTTTTTAACCTTATTTTACTTTAAAAGTTCAAAATATTGATTATAATCAGTACAATTTTGAAACAGATTTAAAATATAAGCTTTACAAAAATTGCACATCAAATTTGGGGCGCTTCCCAGTTTGCCCATCCTTTAATCAAGAAGTACTTTTGCAAAAAACGCAACTCTGCATTATGGTAGTCTAAATTGAGATCTCCGGTATTCGGGAGTATCCATTGTGGAGGTTAATGGACATTCCCGAATAGCGGATACCTCTATTTAACGAATACTTTTTTAATCAGCAGACATACATATTTGTATATTTTTGCCTCATAAAAGTAGACATCTCCAATTATCGGACAAATTCCGCGGTCCCGAAGTGTTCGCTATTAAGCGCTTTTAAGGTACATAGATAAATATATATATATTTTATAATCTTGTCCTACTCTAAAAGTTCAAAATATTTATTATACTTGGTTGAATGTCGAAAAAGATTTAAAATATCAGATGTACGAAAATTTTAAAAATCCCCCCCCCCCAAAAAAAAATGAAAATTCATAATTTAAAAATTAGATTTTTTAAAAAGTATATTGCCCCATAGGCAATTTTACATATACATCACTTGATAATCACAACAGCTATTTAACTATGAATAATGAAAATAAATAAATAAATATTCTACTTTAATAACATTGGGGAAAAAATTACTTCGGTATTTTGTTAAATATATTTGCGTTTTTAATCTTGTCCTACTCTAAAAGTTCAAAACTTTCATTATAATCAGTGCAAGATTTAAAATATCAGCTTTACGAAAATTTCATGCAAAATCCCCTCCCCCTCCCCCCCCCCTAAAAAATGAAAATACTTATTTAAAAATTACGTTTTTAAAAAATTTATATTTCCACATGGGTAAGTTTTTATGTAGATCAGAGGGTATTCACAGAAGCTATTCAACTATCAATAAAAATAAATAAATTCATATTCTATATTAAAAACATGAGGAAAAAATAACTTATAGTTTCCAAACTTCTTTTGTCTTAAATATATACAGTAACATCTGTCATTTTTGTATTTTTCGTATAAGTGCATATAAATAAAGTTACCACAATTTTAAATAAGAAATCTAGTTATAGGTTTTTACTTTTTCCCATTATAAATTTCAAATTACTTTTTTATTAAAAATAATCAAAAAATCAGTATTAGAGTTGATTGCAAGTCAAATACATATGTATATTTTTACAGGCAGCTTCACATAATAGACGAGTCTCATACACTTTATTTATCTTTTTTTAATCTGCGGTTTTACGCCAGGAAGTAAGAAAGCATTAGGTCATCTTTCAAAGTTTTTTTTTCTTTACTTCCTTGTGGTCGTCGTTTACTGTGAGATAAGAATTATCCATTGAAACTAAGAACTGACATTGAATATATAATTCGTAATAAAAAACAACGTCATAAGTTTAAAAATATATACTTCTGGAATTAGTGGGGTTTTTTGCGAACCGATTAAAAACTAATTAAATTTCATGAAGGATTTTGTTTAGTACAATAAATAAAATCATAAAATATACTAATTTTAGTACTATAAAGAAATTATGGCACTTACTTCAGTTGCTGCAAGAGGTAAGAAAAATTCCTCGATTTGAAATTTCAAAAACTACCCCGGTGAGGGAGAAAGGCTTGCGTCATTTTAGTAGGAAATCCCATAATATATCTGACTAGCCATGTTTAAAGAATGAAATGTTTCATCCTCAAAATAGGACCCGCCAGACAAAAGTTTCTTTTTTTTTTTGCCAGCTTCGACAGGACGAAGATGAATAACAAAATATTATTGATATAAATTAATACGAATTAACTCTGTCCATTGCACACGCTTTGTAGAATTTCCGGGTGTAATCTTCACGTGTGGTCTACTTCTGTTCCGTGTCTATCCCGCCCTTATATCGACGACAGCTTCTAAGAGACATTTGATGTCAAGCACACGCGTCAGATGTATGTATTCAATAAATAAATAATCCAAGTGAATACGAATTAAAATCACAGAACTTCACATTCCGCAAAAAACGAATTAAAAAACACGCGTACATAAAAACAAACTTTGTTTGAATTACAACGTACACCAACTTTGAACGAAGACATCTAAAACGCATTCGCGACTGGGAGTGCCCCCTGGTGGCTATTGCGTCGGAAGAATCAAAACGTCTTAAATTAAGACACGTTTAAACCAATGAAGTGTCTTAAAATAAAACGTTTGCGGATATTTTAGACATTATTCTCAGTTCGTTTACACCATGGTCATAGTAAGACCCTTATGTATCTTAAATTAAGACATCTATAATGTCTTAATTTTCAGATTAAGACACTTAAGTGTCTAAAATTCTTTTTCAGTCACATATGTGTCTAAATTTAAGACGCTTCTATTTGCAGTGTGTGTGTCTCACTGTGTACTTTCGTTACATTGTAACAAAATGGATGCCGCATCTGTTACATCAATTTCATCGCTTTAAAAAGTTTATTTCGTTTTGCCGAAATAGTCTATTATTAGATAGAGCTCGGTTTGGTTAAGTAAATATATGTCATATTGATGGAAATAAACTCTAAAATAGACGTTTATGTAACTTTAACCATTATAAAATAAGGAATTTATTACTATCTTGTCGGACGAGTATCTGAAGCGCCGAAACTACACTGAAAAAAATGAAGTACTCAAAAATGAGTAAATCGATGTACTCGTATCGAATTGAGTATGTTTGGATCAAAAATGAACCTAATGCTTTCTCAATTTTGATACATCACATGTTATGAAACCCAAACGAAACGATAATTTTGTACTTTGTAGTGGTTTATTTATTTATGGCGGCTTAAAAGATGTCTTTTAATCGGGAAACAATGTAATATACAGTGGAAAACATAGGTATAATATTGCATTTTTATTCCTTTGAAGGAACTATATACCGTATCTCCTTTATAATGCGTAAGGTTACATTATGTTGTTGTTGTTACTTATCAGTGCTTCGAAAATTCGGTCTGGTTTGTGTGCTAAATGAGATGGATTAGTTCGTAAAAACAAAGATTAGAAAAATGTGATTTTCACTATTTCGCCGACAACTTTGAAAGTAAGTGCTCTTTGTTAAATATTCAATACTTTTTTTTCCTGTTTAACGAAAATTGCTGTACCTCCTGTAACTATTATATTAATGTAAATATTAAATAATGCACAGTACTTTAAAATGATTTAAAAGTGCTTGGAAACAATGCTCTTGTCATAAAAGTAATTGTCTAGCGTATCTTGATAATAATTTTGCTATTTTTTCTGAGTAAATAATCAATGTAAATGTTTTTTGCTAATAATTTTTTGCGGGAAATGAATGTCCGAAAATTTTTACTTTAACCTGTTGTAAATTGTCTCGGGGGGGGGGGGGGGGAGCATTGACAAGAAAAATATTTTTTTCTATTTAACTTAGTTTAGTTTTGAAAGTGTTTTATAAAATGTCTGTCTTTTAGCCCAGTATCTCATTTTGGCATTTTGGTTTCGCACGTGTTAATAATCGGCCATCTTGGACGCCATCTTGTTTTAGTTCATATTTTTATTAGAGAAGCGATGTTTTCAAACACTTTTAAATTATTTTAAAATACTGTGCATAATTAATTATTTGCATTAATGTAATATTTACTGAGGTACAGCTGATTACATGAAATAAGAAAAAGATGTATTGAATATTTAACTGACAGCATTTACTTTCAAGTTTTTATTTGAATACACACATGGGATCAGAAATGAGTGCATAAACACTTCATATTTGAATACATGCATAAGATCAAAACGAGTACATGACGATATATATTTGAACACATCCATAGAATAAAAAATGAGTACATGTGTTTTTCAATTTTGAGTACGTTTAGATCGGAGCTATTTTGAGTATGTGACGGATTTAAAAATGAGTACTTTTTACTCAATTTTGAGAACCCATTTTTTTTTAGTGCACAATCCACGTGTTGCATAAGATGCGGTCGTTATGTGTGTGTGCCAGCTTGAAGAAAAAGTTACAACTATATGTCAAAGTGGCTACTGTCTCACTGTGTACCTTGTCTCACTGTGTACTCCCCTACCCTACTCTCTCACCTCTCAAAATTATTTTTACAACAGTGCGTAACACGATCACCACAAATTTTAATCGCCACGCAATCCATTACAAAACGATGCGTGCGCGTGGAAACTGTGAAAAAAGAAAACAAATCTTAACACACGCACACACACCACTTTCCTCTCTTTCTTCCTCCCTCTGTTTCACAAAGGGTGTTAATAAAAGTTAAAACCTCATTTAGAAAATTTCATTTAAACTTTTGAATACGCGATCAAGAAAACAAACCGCATTTGTATAAGTAAAAAAAAAGTGGCTTTGCATTTTTTAGTTTTATTGCTGTTTGTTTCACCAGTGCCAACCTTTTTACAGTCGCACTGAGATTAATTAATGAGGAGAAAACTATTTTTTGCTAATTAGATGACTTTCTTTTGTTTTAGCTATGCTTTTAGGAGTAACGTAGCGGTCATGAGCGATGCGAAAGTTTCTTAAGAATTTTGAGATTTAATGGAGTTTGTTTTTTTTTTTCGTTCTTTTATTTCCTTTCTCATTTAGACATATTTTAAAGACAAAAACTATAAATTTCTCTAGTTTTAAAACAAACATACACGAGAACTATTTATGAAATTATGAAATGTGTTTTTCCCATTTTGCAAACTTTTAATTTGGGTTATATATTTATTTTTCTGGGGTACTTTTTGTGACAAATTGAAATCTTATTCAAAATCCATCAGGCATGGTATTTTTTGTAATCGCGCTTATATTTATTTATTTATTCTCTACCATAAAACAATACAAGGGCTAGTTTTGAAATCCTCTTTATCTGAACTGGCTAATTTTTTCAGTCTATTAAATTAAAAAAGATACTAGTTTTAACCTAGACAGTCACCAAAAAACTTGCGTTATTGCTGTGGTTTTATCTATCGTTAACTTAATTTTTATATATACACACTTTATACAGCGATATTTCAGATAAACATACTAACTGGAAATGCAAACCTAAAAAAAAAAAAAAAAAAAAAAAAAAAAAAAAAAAAAAAAAAAAAAAAATTGTGCCGAATTTGTAGTCTCTAAAATCTTCCTTGAAGTCGCATAAAAAGTTACTGTACAAAAATGGTAAGCGAGTGTTAAATTCTAATATTATACGGTTTAATAGCACAGAATTTAACATCAACAGTTCATAAGAATAATTTTGTATACAATCCCTTCTTAAAAAAATAAAAAAAAAAAAAAAAAAAAAAAAAAAACCTTCTCACGATTTTTTTCCGTCATAAAATTCTATCCTTTGTTTTTCAAACAGAAAAGAATTTAATTCACTCTTTCGCTCATTACAATGCACATTTTCCCCCCTCTATACTCTCGCACTTCTCAAAACTATTTTTATTGCATTGCGTAACTCTACCACCACACATTTTAATGGCCACGTGTCCATTACCAATGGAGGCGTGGAAATTTTGGAAAAAGTAAACTCCCATCTTTCCCCCTTCCACTGTTTCACAAAGGGTGTTAATGAGAGTTAAAACCTCATTTAGAAAAATTCATTTAAACTTTTGAATAAACGATCAAGAAAGCAAACCGCATTTGTATAAGTAAAAAAAAGGAGTGGCTTTGCGTTTTTCAGTTTTATTGCTGTTTGTTTCACCAGTGCCAACCTTTTTACAGTTGCAGCGAGATTAATGACCGAGTAGAAGAATTTTTTTGTTAATTAGATGACTTTCTTTTATTTTTAGTTATGCATTTTCAAGTGAGGTAGCGGTCATGAACGATGTTAAAGTTCCTTAAGAAATTTTGAGATTTATTAGAGGTTTTTTTTTTTTTTTTTTTTTCGTACTTTTATTTTCTTAAAGTGACATGCTCATTTAGGCATTTTTTGACGACCAAAACTATAAGCCACTCCAGTTTTTAAACAAATATACACCAGAATTTCTTATAAAATTTTTTAATGTGTTTTTCGCATTTTGCAGGATTCTAAATTCGGGTCTTATATATTTATTTTTCTGGAGTATTTTTAGCAGTTTTTAAACAAATATACACCAGAATTTCTTATAAAATTTTTTAATGTGTTTTTCGCATTTTGCAGGATTCTAAATTCGGGTCTTATATATTTATTTTTCTGGAGTATTTTTAGAACTTTGTTAAAGATAGAAATCTTATACCGTGCATCGAGTATGTCATTTCTTTAAACGCGCTTCTATTTATTTACTTATTTTCTAGTATAACACGATGCAGGAGTTAGTTCTGAAAACCTCTACTTTCTTATCAGAACCGGCTAGTTGTTTCAGGCTTTCAAATCTAGAAAGTTACTAGTTTCAATCTAGACAGTCACCACTCTATTACTATCTTGAAACACTTTGCTGATGGGTGTCTGTCGTTAATTTTTATATATATGCACTTTATACAGCAATGTTTCAAGAAAAGATATTAGTTAACTGGAAATGTATAAGCTTTTGCCTTTAATACCAAAACTAAAAAAATTGTGTCAAATTAAGTCTCTCAAAATATCTTTGAAGTCACCTAAAATGTTATTGTTATTAAAAAAAAGGGTAAACACCCCCTACTAACTCCTCAACAAATTCACTCTAAATTGAAATGTCTGAAATTCAGACACTTAAGTGTCTGAAACGGTGTGTTCAATTTTCAGACATTTTAAAATGTCTTAATTTTTTCAGACACGTTTTGCGTCTGAATTTCAGACACTTCAAACGTCTTAATCGCAACCAATTTTTGTCAGCATTATACGTAGCCATATTTGACCACGGTGAATCCTAGAAAAATATTTAGCTGTGGTCTTGCCCCCTCCACTCCACACAGCCTGATTTTTGGGCTTCCAAATTTGGTATGCAATTTTTGTAAAGCTCATAATTTAAATCTTTTACGACATTGTACTGATTATATTAAAAATTTTGAATTTCAGGAGTAGAACAAGAGTAAAAATAAAAAGATATTCATCTAAATATTAGATTTCTTTTATTTGTTTAGTTTTTAATGTTATTTTACTTTAAAAATTCAAAATATTGATTATAATCAGTACAATTTCGAAATTGATTTAAAATATAAGCTTTACAAAAATTGCACATCAAATTTTTGAGTTCTAAAATCGTAGGGGGACGGGGCACTGTCTAGCATGCCCATGTTTTAATCAGGTCCTTTTGCAAAAAAATGCAACCCCGCATTATTTTTTACTAAATAGAGGTGTCCAGTATTTGGAAGTGTCCGTTGTGAAGGTTAATGAACATTTCCGAAAAGTGGACGTCTAATACCTTTTTTAATCTACAATGTATGAATATTTGTATATTTTTACCTCACAAAAGGAAACATCTCAGATTATCTGACAAATTCCCCAGCCCCGAAGTGTTCCCTATTGACGGTTTTTACGGTAGATGGATATATATATATATATATACATATATATTGTAATTTTGTCTTACTCTTAAAGTTCAAATATCCATTATACTCAGTGGATAAAAATATAGATATTTATAATATCAGATGTTCGAAAATTGCAAAGAAAATCCCCCCCCCCCGCTCAAAAAATAAATTCATGCAATTTAAAAACTAGATCTTTTAAAAATTTATATTGGCA
Source organism: Maratus speciosus (assembly GCA_963932465.1). Lineage (NCBI taxonomy): Eukaryota > Metazoa > Arthropoda > Arachnida > Araneae > Salticidae > Maratus > Maratus speciosus. The sequence goes on from OZ010797.1 coordinate 5,730,302, forward strand.
AATAGGCATTGTTTTACACAGATCAGATAATCACAAGATCTATTTAACTATAAATACAAAATAATAAATAAATACTCTAATTCAGAAAATAATTACTGCTAGTTTCAAAACTTGTCTCAAACATACATTTCAAGTAGTACATATAAATAAACAAGCTTAGTCACTAAAAGTAGTAAGCATGTGTAATATATATTTTTTGAATATGCGGTGCTTTGTCATTGTTTAATTAAAAATGAACTTTCGTGTCTAATTTTATACATTCTGTGGAATATGTAAAAATTTTTCTTTTAAACATATTCCTTAGCTTTTATGGAACAGGATATAAGTCATATTTATTTTTTTATTCCTGTAAACTTTGTATCTTATGAATATGAGTTACATAAATTTTACAGATTTTATAAGAAAAGATTAACCTAGAAAACAGAAAAAAAAGAAGAAAAGGAAAAGAAATGACAGAATATGTACTGCTTTTAGTTGTTTGAAAAATACTTTGAATATAAAAAAGTAGTTATTAATCGCTTAAAAATATATAATATATAAGTAAATAGGAACTTTTAAAATTATATACTATTTCAGTTTTATCTATAAACTTTATATCAAGCATAAACAACTTTTTATTTATGCCTAAAGTATCATGTTTAATTTTTTTCGTACCAATAATTGTTTGTATCAGAAACGTTGCATATGCGATTGCAATAAAGGGAAATTTCATAATTGTTTCTGATATTACTCTGGTTTGAAAATTTAAAATCATGAACAAAACATAGCAGAAAAAGGCTTACATATAAATAAAAAAATAACATAGGAACCAATTTAAAAAACTCAAAAAATATTAATGAATACTTTATAAAATATACCGTTAAACAACAACAGAAATTGCAGTAAATGAATAAAATGTTTCTGCATTTGTTTTATGTTTAAAAAATCTTACGGAATGATAGTATAAGAAATACCTATTATATTTTTAGAAATTTGGTAAATGTTAAATCTGAAACTTTGACTATCAAAATTTACGATTTTCAATAATAAATTAAAGCATCAATAATAAGAATAAATCTTTAAAAAGTTTCAGTTCTGTTATTAAAAACGGTAATATGTAAAGAAAATTGTCACAGTATTAATGCTTTTTTTCAATCTGAAAACTTTTCCAAATATCATAATCATAAATGAATATCATATTTAGCTCCAAAATAATAATAATCACAAAAAAATACAATAAGTACCGATACATAAACTCCAAGAGTTTATAATCAATAAACAGTAAAAATCAGAAGAAACACAACATAGAATAAATACTGTTTCAAACGGCTTCAATTTAATGTTTTTATCTCCCTTGAATGGAACTATGAATCATCCAGCTTTTCAAATCTGTTTATGTTGCACGTTTTGCTTTTGGGCATCGACAAATTAGGATATTTCCGATCACTGGATCGAAAAGAAAAATTAAACAATTTATTACTCATTCGTTTATTCACAGGAGACAAGCGCACTGAATTAAAGCATTGCAATTTAATTATCAAAACAATTATATTCTATACCGTTACATTAAGAATGTATAACAGACGACAGCTTGTGAAAACAAAAAACTAACATTAAACTACAAAAAAGGAGATCAATCTTTAAAAACTATTTAATTTATATTCATAAGATACAAACCTACTGAAATAGAAAGTTAAAATTAAATATGACTCACGCTTTCATTCGATAAATACTCCATAATTACGCATTTTTTTTTAATCCAAGCAATGGCGACGCTTAAAATGTGATTGTTTCTATCTCATGAAGGAGCCATAGATGACATGCGCGGAAATCAATGCTCTGATTGGCTGTTCAGAATAGTACAAGAAAGAAATGTTCAACTACTGTTTTAAATAAGACACTTCCTAGATAATTCCAACATATTTCTCGGTTCGTATAGACCATGATCATACTAAGACATTTATGTATCTTAAATTAAGACATCTATTGTGTCTGATTTTTCAGATTAAGACACTTAAGTGACTGAAATCCTTTTTCAGTCACATATGTGTCTAAATTTAAGACGCCTCTATTTGCAGTGTTATCGTAGACGAATGTTACTGGTACCGAACGATTGGAAATAAAGTCTACTTTTAAATGACGTATACAAAATTTGCTTAGGGGGCCATCTACATATTAAAACGAATCCAAACTTCATTTTTTTTCAATGGCAATACCCAATTTTAACGAGATATTTCAAATCTTTGGTTCAAACTATGCCTAGACACCCAATTTCAAGTCATTTGACTGATAAGTTTTTGAATTATAAACATTCAAAATTGAGTGCTTCTAATGTTAAATTACATTTTCATAATTTTATTTATAACTTCTGAAATTATGATCCTAATGTTTTAATTTTTTGTGTAGCAATAATACTAATATACCCAACATAAATACGTTAAATTTGCAATTTTTATAATTTTCTGAAATGAATTATGAATTATGAAATTAATATTCGAAAAAATTATGAATTGCAATCTACAATTTTTTTGATGGATTCAGATTTATTAAGTCCTGTTTTATGGAAATCCAAAATTTCACATTTTTCTTCCAAGTAGTTTTCAAATGATGCTTAAAAAACGGCAAAATGATGGTTTAAGGGGCCCTCTATGATAGAAGTGAGTAGATATTTTGAAATTTCTTATGCTATCCTGTAATCTAACAGGTTTAATTGACTGCTTAAGGTGCCTTGATCAAGAAGGGAGCTCTCTCGGTTAACAATCAAGTACGGAACTTCAATTTGGATACAGCCCTTAAAATACGCTCGTTTTAAAATAATTAATTTCTCGGAAACTTGTGGTACAAATTGCATAAAAATTTGTTTTTAGACTAATTGAAAGGTGTAGAGTTCATTTATGCTGCCAGAATTGTGTACTGCTATTGAAAAAAAAAAAGAAGTTATGGTTCGTTTTAATGTGTAGATGCCCCCCTAAGCAAATTTTGTATACGTCATTTAAAAGTAGACTTTATTTCCAATCGTTCGGTACCAGTCACTTTCTTCTACGATAATTTGTTGAGGAGTTAGTAGGGGGTGTTTACTTTTTTTCCCCACGACAGTACAAGAATAGTAAGCGAGTGTTAAATTCTAGACATTTTAATCTCACAGAATTTAACATCAATAGTTCATATGAATAATTTTGTATACAATCCCTTCTTATCCAAATAAAAAAGGAACCCGCGATTACTTTTTCTCAAGTCATAAAAATCTTTGCTTTGTTTTTCTAACAGAAAAGGATTTAATTCACTCTTTCGCTCGTTAAAATGCACATTTTTTTTTTTTTTTTTTTTTTTACTCTCGCACTTCTGAAAACTATTTTTACAACAGTGCGTAACAGTACCACCACACAGTTTATTGGCCACGCAATCCATTACAAATCAAGGCGTGGAAATTTTGGAAAAAGTAAACAAAAACTTATCCCCCTTCCCCCTCCTTCTTCCTCCCACTGTTTCGCAAAGGGTGTTAATGAATGTTAGAACCTCATTTAGAAAAATTCATTTAAAACTTTTGAATAGGCGATGAAGAAAGCAAACCGCATTTGTATAAGTGAAAAAATGAAACTTTGCGTTTTTTAGTTTTATTGCTGTTTGTTCCACCAGTGCCAACCTTTTTACAGTCGCAGTCAGATGAATGACCGAGAAGTTTTTTTTTTTTGTTTTGTTAATTAGATGACTTTCTTTTGTTTTAGTTATGCCTTTCGAAGTGGCGTAGCGGACATGAGCGATGTTAAACTTTCTTAAGAATTTTGAGATTTATTTGGGATTTTTTATCTTCTCTTTTTTCTTTTCTTAAAGTGACCTCATTTGTCCATTTTTTGAAGACTAAAACTATAAATCACTCTTGTTTTTAAAATACACTAGAACTTCTTATAAAGTTTCGAAATGTGTTTTTCGCATTTTGAAAACTTTGAATTTGTGTGTTATATTTTTTTAGTCTTTAGAGCTTTGTTAAAGATAGAAAATTTGTACCGTACATCGATTATGATATTTTTACTAACCGTGATGCTTATATTTATTTATTTATTTTTCTGATATAAAACGATGCAGAGGTAAACTGAAAAAAATGAAGTACTCAAAAATGAGTAATTCGATGCACTCATATTGAATTGGATATTTTTGGATCAAAAATGAACCTATCCTTTCTCAATTTTGAAACAGCACGTGTTATCAAACCCAAACAAAACGATAATTTTGTACTGTGCAATGGTTTATTTCATTCATGGCGACATAAAAGGTATTTATTAATGTAAATATTAGGGGAAAGTAGGGTAATGACGCTCAGAAGGGTAATCCCGCTCACCAAATATCTCTAAACAGAATAGAATTAAAAACGTGCGATCGGTATCAGCACCTAGCGAACTTCATCCTAAGTTCCCAGTAAGGATTTAGTGCCCGTCGGGAGGAAAGTATTTTTGTGTCCTCACGTTATTAGTTTGAAGTTGTTTTGTTATAAAATTCTACAACACCTAACTTGAAGATAAGTGTACACTCTTATTTTCAAATATTAATTTACTCATTATGTCTACAAAATATATACATTTAGCTGTACTTTCATGTTTTTATTTATTTTTGTAGTGCGTTGTTACGCCAATTATAATGCAATAAAACCCAACATGGCGATAACGGGTAATGGCACTCGCGTGGAATTCCAGAAGTGTTGCCAGTGTGAACTTTTTTTAAATTCAAATTTGTTGATTGACACCACTTTTTTAAAATGGTAAAATTTCCCTGTTTCCACCTTTATTAATATGTCATTAAACAAGGCGAATTTTACGATTTCAAAAAAGTGGTGAAAATCAAAAAACCTAAATATAAATAAGTAACCCACTATATGTCTAACACAATATGTTGTGCACAATATGTGTAAAGTGGTTACAAAAAATCTGCAGTGGTGTGAACAGTCCAAACAACTACATATGTGACTTTTGTCTTACTTAAATGTTGTATTCAAACTCTGAGCGCAATTACCCTACTATGTCGAGCATTACCGCTCAATCGATGGTCATTTAAATAAAACGATAAAAAAAAAAAAATTAAACTTTTACGAAAATTAGTTGATTGTAAACTGTTCCTTATGCTTTGGAGTTATACTTCGTTAATAAAATATTGATTTTCTTTTTGTCTAAATTTGACTAGCTATTCATGTTTTCCCTTAAGTGAGTGCTATTCCCCTACTTTCCCCTATATTATGCACAGTATTTTAAAATAATTTAAAAGTGTTTGAAAATAATGATTTTGTCGTGAAAAATATTCAATTTGGGTATCTTGATTATAATTTTGCTGTTTTTCTTAATAAAAAATCAATTAAACGTTCTTGTTAATAATTTTGAGCGGAAAATAAATTTCAATACATTTTTACTTTAATTTGTAGGTTCTGGGCGGGGTTGGGGGGGGGGGGTACATAACGATTCCTATTTGAACACAACCACGAAATCAAAAATGAGTACACGTGTTTCTTAATTTTGAGCACATTCGGATAGGAGCTATTTTGAGTATATGTGATGCATTTAAAATTGAGTACTTTTTACTCAATTTTGGGAACCCATTTTTTTCAGTTTAAGTTGCTTTTTCTTGGAGAGGGGGGGGGGGAGTTAAGAGATAAAGAGGTAAACTCTTTTTTTATGCAAGATGTAACTTCCTTACTTTTCAGATAAAAGAGAGTAATAGATTCATTTTTAATAAAATTATTCAATGGGTAAATAAATCATAATAGATGTAAATTTCCAAGTGGGTGAAAACAATTCGGGCCAAGATTCGAACCAGGGATATCTTGGATGAAGCCGCAAATGCTCTACCAGTTCCATAAATTATTAGAGATCATTTGAAGGGTGACTGTGTAATATAAAAATAATCACATTTAAATAATATAATAAAGGTAAGAAAATTAAGCTTACCTTTTTTTTTATCCTGTTTATTTTAGAGACTTATCCATTGGTTTTCCGTATAAAAATTTACGAAGTTGTTTTTATTTATTAGTGTATCTTAATTAATTATTCAAATTATTATACCACTTTGTTGTATATTAATTAAATTTATGTAGGACTATGTGAATATACAAATTAATTTCTGGAACATTCATTTTTGCTCCTTTCTAGTTTAAATAACATGGAAAAACTGAATTAATAATACAAAACATTGTTTAGATGAAATTAAACATATAAATAAATTCAAGGTTATAATTATAATCAAAGTACATATTTTCTTTTCAACTCAATAAAATTAAACATACAGGGTGAATCTAAATTCTTCGGCAAAAGTTTAAGGGATGATAGTGCACATCAAGACAAACAATATGAAATAGGAAACTAAGGGTCCCAAACGTCTTCTGAAGGAGATAGGCACCATTAAAGTTTAGAAGTTTAGGGTCAAAATTTTCAAATGATTATAAAAAACGGAAAAATTGGTCGATTCGTTTGCGGTTTTCGCTAAAACTATTCTTCCTGTCAGTATTTTCTTGAAAATAAATTTTAAAGATAAAGTTCAAAAATGCCGATTGATTTTACAGATAAGAAACAATATAGATATGAAATCCTTAAATGTGATTTCTGGAAAATAAATTTTTCCGTTATTTCATTGTTTGATAAACTCCATGACATAAAATGTTTTAAACATACCTCTGTGAAATTCTTTCAGAATGCTTTCCATATTATTCAACATGTTCTGAACTAGAATTTAATCTCTATGGGATAATGCAATTTTATAGGTACTCGAATATAAAACAAGTCGGAAATAGCTTGTCAAACGTGGCAAATGAGATGCGTTCGTACTATAACTCGTTTTATAAATATTTTTTGCACCGCAGATTGTACTGAATGTATATTATAGTGCACTTCATTAAGTGCATATCCATTTCATTCTGTTCGAAAGGCTGTAACATCATTCAAAGGCACTTGAAATATTTTTTTTTCCCCATTGGCCGTAACGTAACGAAAAACTTTTGACTGTCCCTGTCATTAAACTATATATCCGATTTTCATAAAATTGGAAATGACTCGACAAAATTTTGCAACAATTCTATATTTAAAATTTCAGACCATTTGGAAGACTGTAACAGCATTAAAATGCACTTGCAATACTTTTTTCCCATTGGCCGTCCTGTAACGGAAAACTTTTGATTGTCCCTGTCATTAAACTATGCATCCGATCTTCATAAAATTTGAAATGACTCGATACAATTTTGCAACCATTCTATATGTAAAATTTCAGACCATTCGGTTGGTTAGTTTTTGCTCTGTTATATGCGGACAGACGGACTGACAGACGGACTGAACGACGGCTGTAGGTGTTACGTATTTATATAATTACGAGCGCACCTAAAAAGGGTCATTTTTAAGAAAAAAAAATAGGTATTTTTTTACGTATTTTAAAATATTTCAGTTAATTTTAAAGATACTGTAAAACACCGAGTTCAGTGCACAGGTATGTAGTACAAAGGAAATTGAAATATATTAAGTTGAATGGAGTGTACGCTAGAGGTCTGCACGCAACGAAATTTCTAGGCCCAGGTCCCAGGGGGACTCATAGAAAAAAATTCGGCCCGGCCCGATAGAAAAATTAAAAGTTCGGCCCAAGTCCGGCCCGGCCCGGCCCGAAGAAAAAATTATTGGCCCGGTATAACAGCTAGAAGTTCAGCGCGAGTGAATTTCTAGAAAACATTGATTTTTAGGTTGATTTGGTTAAAAATTTGTCTCGTACGAGGAGTTCTGATCCAAAATATTTATCTTAACTTTTTTTTTTCATGTTTAAACTCTTCATTTTTAATAGAACTGCCGCAGGCTGTGATATTTATTTTTTAAATGAATCTCTATTTTTTGTATGTAAATGTTTCAGTTATCATTAATATTGTTAATCCATATTCCATATATTGAAGTGTTAAAAATCTGAAAAACGCTATACAGTAAAATCTTCTAAGACGGAATTGTATAGGAAAAGAAATGCGTTATAAACAAGTTCCTTTCTTGGGAAGTTTAAATGTATTATATATTCTTTTCTCGCGTATTAGTATATTAATTTTGCATGGAACAACACGTTTTTATTTTAAAACAGGATTCCGACACAGGCAGGTTCTTTTTAATACTCTTTACTATATTTTAATTTAGCTATCTTTTAATAAGCATAAAAATCTACGATTCTTTAACAATAACAAATTTTAATGTTTAATTGTAGAATAATGGCGATTTAAAAATGTCTGCATTTTTTGTAAAAATGTTTGGGCCAGGCCTAATTTTACTGACCTTTGAACGAACCAGGCCAAGCCGAGACAATGATTTTCTGGCCAAAACAAGAACTGAAAATTTTGGGCCGTGAAGATTAGGAATGAAATCAGTCTGCTCTGTAAAGAAAAAATAAGTCAGGCCCGGCCCGATCCTTCAGGAAGAAAGTAAGGTCCGAACCCGGCTCGTAAATAGTGAGTCACTAGGCCCGGCACGAGCCGTCAGAAAAAAGTATGGCCAGTCCGGCCCGAGTGCCGAGTGCTCACGCTGTCGTAAGCTGAAAATTTGCTAAAAAAAATGTCTAAAAATCCCAATTTTTTAAAATGTTATGAAGATACCATCGGGATTTTATACTGTGTACCGTGCTTCTCGATTTTTTTATAAAGGCAGAAAATATTGCAAAAAAATGCTGTCAAAGTGGGCGTTTTGAACCGAACTTTCCGAATCGGGAGATCTGGGAATTAAAAAAGAGTCCTATTGAGAAAATAATTGTTTAAAAATCAAATTCTAATGAATGGAGCGAAAAATGAAATCGCACGGTCTCTTATACATCTCTTCAAAAATCACCTCAGCCCGTTTCACGTTTTTGTTTTTAAAAATGAGTCTGAAAATGTCTCAGAAAATTTCGAGCTGTTGAGGGTGAAAAACATTTTTTGGAATACACCCTTAAACAACTGAGACAGATAAAACAAGTAACGAAGGAACGTTTTCCCTCCCTAATAACGTCGTGAAGGTAAAACAAGTTTTAAAGGCGTCTGCTATAAGATTAAACAACCTAATAAAATGTAAAGCGTCACTACAAAATTATTAAATTTTAATATTTATCGTTTACTATTCCTGTAGCTAGGACTATATATAGGATCCATAACTTAATAAAAGTAACAAAGAAATTAAAATTACAAAACCCTGTATAATCTAATTGCTGCTGCATTTCCTAAAATTTAGCTAATCTTATAAAAATGGAGAGGTAAAATTTTTATATAACCCCAATGGATAATTATCATACTACTTTGAATTGAAAAGTACAATGCTACTCCCCCTTATTCCTTTCTTGTGTATAAATATGTGTATATATACATGAGAAATCTTTTAAACAAATTATATATAAAAAATATAAATTATATACCAAAAATCCATCACAAAAATTTTGAATGTACTTGTTTATGCTGCTACTAGATTTTTTTGTACTTGGGGTTTTTTACAAGGATTTTTGTCTCCTTATAAGCAAAAAATGATTTAACGCTAAACAAAACAAAAATAAAACGAAAAGAACGGAATAAAAACAATATTTTAATTAAAAATTACTTTCATCTCTTATACTTTTCCATAATTTACGAAATAAATATAACAGTGTTTAAAATTCAAATAATAATAAACGCCGTTACTATTATTTGAGAGTTAGATTTGCGAAACTTTTGTTTCTGATGGTTTCAAGAAAGTTAAGGAGAAAAAACAAATCTGAACTTAGCATTATGCTCTGTCAATTTTTTTCTCCTACATCCCTCAACCACCACCTTCCTCCTCCCGCTTTCCCAGTAAAATAAAACTTTGCCATTTCGTCGTTACATTATTCAGTTTTCGCTGCCGCAAAATTTTTCAGAATGCTATTTTCTTTTTTTTTTTCTCTCATATAAAATGCTTAAATGGAAAAGAAAAAAAGTGAAAGAAAAAAAATTGTTTTACTTCAGATTTTGCAGAACTCATTTTATTTGTATGTGAGAATTGAAAAATTTTATTAATTTTTATCACATATATCTGATACTATAATACGAGCAAAAATTGTGTGTGTCTTTGTAAATTTTATCTTGAAACCGCTCTAAAGATTTTGATTAAATTTTGCACCCTACCGTTTTCGGGCACGAAAAGACCATTGGGATGGGTCACGTGTTCGAGAAAATTCGATTGGTAGATCATTTTGCGTCAGATTGGCTCAGGGTCAAGCTAATTGTATCTAAAGAACGGCTTAATCGATTTTGACTAAATTTTGTATCCAACCATTTTCAATTACGAGAAAACTATTGGGCTAGGTCACATGTTCGAGAAATTTCGATTTCTGGGTCATTTTTGGGTCACTGTGGGTCAAGCTATTTTTATCTAAAAAACGGCTCTAACGATTTTCACTAAACTCTATATTCTACAGTTTTGGATTACGAGAAGACCATTGGGTTAAGCCACATGTTCGAGAAAATTCGGTTAGTGGGTCATTTTTGGGTCACCGGGAGTCAAGCCAGGTTTATTTAGATAACGGCTCTAACGATTTTGACGAAATTTTGTAAACCATCGTTTTCCGGCACGAAAAGACCATTGTGATGGATCACGTGTTAGAGAAAATTCAATTAGTGGGTCATTATGGGTAATTATGGGTCGGGATCAAGCTAATTCTATCTAAAAAACGGTTCAAGACATTTTCACAAAATTATGTAATTACCATTTCTGGGCATGAGATGACCATTGGGCTAAATCAAATGTTCGAGAAAATTCGATTACTGGGTCATTTTGGGTCACAATGGGTCAGGGTCAAGCTAATTCAATCTAAAAAAATGCTCAAAACATTTGACCAAATTTTGTATCATACAAATTTTGTATCATAATTCTGGGCGTGAGAGGAGATTTGGGCTAAGCCCCATGTTCAAGAAAATTCGATTAGTGGGTCATTTTGGGTCACAATGGATCACGGTCAAGCTAATTGTGTTTAAAAAGCAGTTCAAAGCATTTTGACAAATTTGGTATAACACCGTTTCCTGGGCATGATATGACCATTGGGCAGGGTCGCATGTTCAAGAAAATTCAATCAGTGATCATTTTGGGTCCTAATGTATCAGGATCAAGCTAACTGTATCTAAAAAACGGCTCAAACGATTTTGACAAAACTTTGTATTACACCATTTCTGGACAAGATAAAACTATAGGGCTGGGTCGCATGCTCAAGAAAATTCTATTAGTGGGTCATTTTGGTGATAATGGGTCGGGGTCAAGCTAACTGTAACTCAAAAAGAACCAAACGATTTTCATATTTTTTTTAATATACCGTTTCACAGTACAAAAAGACCATTGGAATAGCTCACATGTTCGATAAATTTCGGATAGTGGGTCATTTTTAAATCAACGTTTGTCAAGCTTATTTTATCTAGAAAACGACTAACGATTTTCACTTAATTTTTTATTCAATCGTTTTCAGGCTCGAGGATTACGTTAGGTCGCGTGTTCGAAAAAATTCGATTAGTGGGTCATTTTGGGTCACTATGGCTCAGGGTCAAGCTAATTGCATCTAAAACAGCCAGAATGATTCAGTGGGAACAATATATCAAGATAAACACAAGGCTAATTTTGACCGAGCTTAGCTCGGTCATTCCTGCTAGTTGTTTTATAAACTTAAAAAGTTTTAAAGGTGTTTGTCAGGTCTCGGACTCTCTCTCTCTCAAACTCTGAATCTCTCTCTCAGAATCTCTCTCTCAGAATATCTCTCTCTGAGTATTTCTCACTCAGACTCGCTCTCTCTCAGTCCCTGACTCTCTCTCTCAGACTCGGACTTTCTCTCTCTCAGACTCTCTCTCTTTCTCATACACTCTCTCACAGACTCTCTCTCTCAGACTCTCTCTCTCAGACTCTCTCTCTCTCATACTCTCTCTTTCAGACTCCGACTATTTCTCTGAGCCTCGGAATCTCTCTCTCTCAGACTCAGACTCACTCTCAGACTCGGACTCTCTCCTTCTCAGACTCGGACTCTCTCTCTCAGACTCGGAATCTCTCTCTCATACTCGTACTCTCTGTCGGACTCTCTCTCAGTCTCGGATTCTCTCTCTCTTTCTCAGACTCGGACTCTTTCTCAGACTCGGAATCTCTCTCTCTCAGTCTCGGATTCTCTCTCTCTTTCTCAGACTCGGACTCTTTCTCAGACTCGGAATCTCTCTCTCTCAGACTCGGACTCTCTCTCTCAAACTACGATTCTTTCCCTCAGACTCGGTCTCTCTCTCAGACTCGGACTCTCTCTCAAACTCTGAATCTCTCTCTCAGAATCTCTCTCTCAGAATCTCTCTCTCTGACTATTTCTCACTCAGACTCGCTCTCTCTCAGTCCCTGACTCTCTCTCTCAGACTCGGAATTTCTCTCTCTCTCAGACTCGGACTTTCTCTCTCAGACTCTCTCTCTTTCTCATACTCTCTCTCACAGACTCTTTCTCTCTCAGACTCTCTCTCTCTTTCTCATATTCTCTCTCTCAGACTCGGACTCTTTCTTTCAGACTCCGACTATCTCTCTGAGATTCGCAATCTCTCTCTCAGACTCAGACTCACTCTCAGACTCGGACTCCCTCCTTCTCAGACTCGGATTCTCTCTCAGACTCGGAATCTCTCTCTCATACTCGTACTCTCTCTCGGACTCTCTCTCTCAGTCTCGGACTCTATCTCTCTTTCTCAGACTCTATCTCTCTTTCTCAGACTCGGACTCTCTCTCAGACTCGGAATCTCTCTCTCTCTTAGACTCGGAATCTCTCTCTCTCAGACTCGGAATCTCCCTCTCTCAAACTAGAACTCTATCCCTCAGACTCGGTCTCTCTCTCTCTCTCAGACTCGGACTCTCTCTAAAACTCTGAATCTCTCTCTCAGAATCTCTCTCTCTGACTATTTCTCACTCAGACTCGCTCTCTCTCAGTCCCTGACTCTCTCTCTCTCAGACTCGGACTTTCTCTCTCTCTCAGACTCTCTCTCACAGACTCTCTCTCTCTCAGACTCTCTCTCTCAGACTCTCTCTCTCAGACTCTCTCTCTCAGACTCTCTCTCTCTTTCTCATACTCTCTCTCTCAGACTCGGACTCTTTCTTTCAGACTCCGACTATCTCTCTGAGACCCGGAATCTCTCTTTCTCAGACTCAGACTCACTCTCAGACTCGGACTCCCTCCTTCTCAGACTCGGACTCTCTCTCAGACTCGGAATCTCTCTCTCATACTCGTACTCTCTCTCGGACTCACTCAGTCTCGGACTCTCTCTCGGAATCTCTCTCTCAGTCTCGGACTCTATCTCTCTTTCTATGACTCGGACTCTCTCTCAGACTCGAAATCTCTCTCTCTCAGACTCGGAATCTCTCTCTCTCAGACTCGGACTCTCTCTCTCAAACTAGAACTCTCTCCCTCAGACTCGGTCTCTCTCTCTCTCTCTCAGACTCGGACTCTCTCTCATACTCTGAATCTCTCTCTCTGAGTATTTCTCACTCAGACTCGCTCTCTCTCAGTCCCTGACTCTCTCTCTCCGACTCGGACTTTCTCTCTCTCTCAGACTCTCTCTCTTTCTCATACTCTCTCTCACAGACTCTCTCTCTCAGACTCTCTCTCTTTCTCATACTCTCTCTCTCAGACTCTCTCTCTTTCTCATACTCTCTCTCACAGACTCTCTCTCTCTCAGACTCTCTCTCTTTCTCATACTCTCTCTCTCAGACTCGGACTCTTTCTTTCAGACTCCGACTATCTCTCTGAGACTCGGAATCTCTCTCTCTCAGACTCAGACTCACTCTCAGACTCGGGACTCTCTCCTTCTCAGACTCGGACTCTCTCTCTCAGACTCGGAATCTCTCTCTCATACTCGTACTCTCTGTCGGACTCTCTCTCTCAGTCTCGGATTCTCTCTCTCTTTCTCTGACACGGACTCTCTCTCAGACTCGGAATCTCTCTCTCTCAGACTCGGACTCTCTCTCTCTAACTAGGACTCTTTCCCTCAGACTCGGTCTCTCTCTCTCAGACTCGGACTCTCTCTCAAACTCTGAATCTCTCTCTCAGAATCTCTCTCTCAGAATCTCTATCTCTGACTATTTCTCACTCAGACTGTCTCTCTCAGTCCCTGACTCTCTCTCTCAGACTCGGACTTTCTCTCTCAGACTCTCTCTCTTTCTCATACTCTCTCTCACAGACTCTCTCTCTCTCAGACTCTCTCTCTCTTTCTCATACTCTCTCTCTCAGACTCGGACTCTTTCTTTCAGACTCCGACTATCACTCTGAGACTCGGAATCTCTCTCTCAGACTCAGACTCACTCTCAGACTCGGACTCTCTCTCAGACTCGGAATATCTCTCTCATACTCGTACTCTCTCTCGGACCCTCTCTCAGTCTCGGACTCTCTCTCGGAATCTCTCTCTCAGTCTCGGACTCTATCTCTCTTTCTCAGACTCGGACTCTCTCTCAGACTCGGAATCTCTCACTCTCAGACTCGGACTCTCTCTCTCAAACTAGAACTCTCTCCCTCAGACTCGGTCTCTCTCCCTCAGACTCGGTCTTTTTCTCTCTCAGACTCGGACTCTCTCTCAAACTCTGAATCTCTCTCTCAGAATCTCTCTCTGGAATCTCTCTCTCAGTCTCGGACTCTATCTCTCTTTCTATGACTCGGACTCTCTCTCAGACTCGAAATCTCTCTCTCTCAGACTCGGAATCTCTCTCTCTCAGACTCGGACTCTCTCTCTCTCAAACTAGAACTCTCTCCCTCAGACTCGGTCACTCTCTCTCTCAGACTCGGACTCTGAATCTCTCTCTCAGAATCTCTCTCTCTGAGTATTTCTCACTCAGACTCGCTCTCTCTCAGTCACTGACTCTCTCTCTCCGACTCGGACTTTCTCTCTCTCTCAGACTCTCTCTCTTTCTCATACTCTCTCTCACAGACTCTCTCTCTCTCAGACTCTCTCTCTTTCTCAGACTCTCTCTCTTTCTCATACTCTCTCTCTCAGACTCGGACTCTTTCTTTCAGACTCCGACTATCTCTCTGAGACTCGGAATCTCTCTCTTTCAGACTCAGACTCACTTTCAGACTCGGACTCTCTCCTTCTCAGACTCGGACTCTCTCTCTCAGACTCGGAATCTCTCTCTCATACTCGTACTCTCTGTCGGACTCTCTCTCTCAGTCTCGGATTCTCTCTCTCTTTCTCTGACACGGACTCTCTCTCAGACTCGGAATCTCTCTCTCTCAGATTCGAACTCTCTCTCTCTCTAACTAGGACTCTTTCCCTCAGACTCGGTCTCTCTCTCTCATACTCGGACTCTCTCTCAAACTCTGAATCTCTCTCTCAGAATCTCTCTCTCAGAATCTCTCTCTCAGAATCTCTATCTCTGACTATTTCTCACTCAGACTCTCTCTCTCAGTCCCTGACTCTCTCTCTCAGACTCGGACTTTCTCTCTCAGACTCTCTCTCTTTCTCATACTCTCTCTCACAGACTCTCTCTCTCTCAGACTCTCTCTCTCTTTCTCATACTCTCTCTCTCAGACCCGGACTCTTTCTTTCAGACTCCGACTATCTCTCTGAGACTCGGAATCTCTCTCTCAGACTCAGACTCACTCTCAGACTCGGACTCCCTCCTTCTCAGACTCGGTCTCTCTCAGACTCGGACTCTCTCTCAAACTCTGAATCTCTCTCTCAGAATCTCTCTCTCAGAATCTCTCTCTCTGACTATTTCTCACTCAGACTCGCTCTCTCTCAGTCCCTGACTCTCTCTCTCAAACTCGGACTTTCTCTCTCAGACTCTCTCTCTTTCTCATACTCTCTCTCACAGACTCTCTCTCTCTCAGACTCTCTCTCTTTCTCATACTCTCTCTCAGACTCGGACTCTTTCTTTCAGACTCCGACTATCTCTCTGAGATTCGCAATCTCTCTCTCAGACTCAGACTCACTCTCAGACTCGGACTCCCTCCTTCTCAGACTCGGATTCTCTCTCAGACTCGGAATCTCTCTCTCATACTCGTACTCTCTCTGACTCTCTCTCTCAGTCTCGGACTCTATCTCTCTTTCTCAGACTCTATCTCTCTTTCTCAGACACGGACTCTCTCTCAGACTCGGAATCTCTCTCTCTCAGACTCGGAATCTCTCTCTCTCAAACTAGAACTCTCTCCCTGAGACTCGGTCTCTCTCTCTCTCTCAGACTCGGACTCTCTCTAAAACTCTGAATCTCTCTCTCAGAATCTCTCTCTCAGAATCTCTCTCTCTGACTATTTCTCACTCAGACTCGCTCTCTCTCAGTCCCTGACTCTCTCTCTCAGACTCGGACTTTCTCTCTCTCTCAGACTCTCTCTCACAGACTCTCTCTCTCTCAGAATCTCTCTCTCAGACTCTCTCTCTCAGACTCTCTCTCTCTTTCTCATACTCTCTCTCTCAGACTCGGACTCTTTCTTTCAGACCCCGACTATCTCTCTGAGACTCGGAATCTCTCTTTCTCAGACTCAGACTCACTCTCAGACTCGGACTCCCTCCTTCTCAGACTCGGACTCTCTCTCAGACTCGAAATCTCTCTCTCTCAGACTCGGACTCTCTCTCTCTCAAACTAGAACTCTCTCCCTCAGACTCGTTCTCTCTCTCTCTCTCTCAGACTCGGACTCTCTCTCAAACTCTGAATCTCTCTCTCTGAGTATTTCTCACTCAGACTCGCTCTCTCTCAGTCCCTGACTCTCTCTCTCCGACTCGGACTTTCTCTCTCAGACTCTCTCTCTTTCTCATACTCTCTCTCACAGACTCTCTCTCTCTCAGAATCTCTCTCTCTTTCTCATACTCTCTCTCTCAGACTCGGACTCTTTCTTTCAGACTCCGACTATCACTCTGAGACTCGGAATCTCTCTCTCAGACTCAGACTCACTCTCAGACTCGGACTCTCTCTCAGACTCCGAATATCTCTCTCATACTCGTACTCTCTCTCGGACTCTCTCTCTCAGTCTCGGACTCTCTCTCGGTTTCTCTCTCTCAGTCTCGGACTCTATCTCTCTTTCTCAGACTCGGACTCTCTCTCAGACTCGGAATCTCTCTCTCTCAGACTCGGACTCTCTCTCTCTCAAACTAGAACTCTCTCCCTCAGACTCGGTCTCTCTCCCTCGGAATATCTCTCTCATACTCGTACTCTCTCTCGGACTCTCTCTCTCAGTCTCGGACTCTCTCTCGGTTTCTCTCTCTCAGTCTCGGACTCTATCTCTCTTTCTCAGACTCGGACACTCTCTCAGACTCGGTCTCTCTCTCTCTGAGACTCGGACTCTATCTCAAACTCTGAATCTCTCTCTCAGAATCTCTCTCTGGAATCTCTCTCTCAGTCTCGGACTCTATCTCTCTTTCTATGTCTCGGACTCTCTCTCAGACTCGAAATCTCTCTCTCTCAGACTCGGAATCTCTCTCTCTCAGACTCGGACTCTCTCTCTCTCAAACTAGAACTCTCTCCCTCAGACTCGGTCTCTCTCTCTCTCAGACTCGGACTCTCTCTCAAACTCTGAATCTCTCTCTCAGAATCTCTCTCTCTGACTATTTCTCACTCAGACTCGCTCTCTCTCAGTCCCTGACTCTCTCTCTCAGACTCGGACTTTCTCTCTCTCTCAGACTCTCTCTCACAGACTCTCTCTCTCTCAGACTCTCTCTCTCAGACTCTCTCTCTCAGACTCTCTCTCTCTTTCTCATACTCTCTCTCTCAGACTCGGACTCTCTCTCAGACTCGGAATCTCTCTCTCATACTCGTACTCTCTCTCGGACTCACTCAGTCTCGGACTCTCTCGCGGAATCTCTCTCTCAGTCTCGGACTCTATCTCTCTTTCTATGACTCGGACTCTCTCTCAGACTCGAAATCTCTCTCTCTCAGACTCGGACTCTCTCTCTCTCAAACTAGAACTCTCTCCCTCAGACTCGTTCTCTCTCTCTCTCTCTCAGACTCGGACTCTCTCTCAAACTCTGAATCTCTCTCTCTGAGTATTTCTCACTCAGACTCGCTCTCTCTCAGTCCCTGACTCTCTCTCTCCGACTCGGACTTTCTCTCTCAGACTCTCTCTCTTTCTCATACTCTCTCTCACAGACTCTCTCTCTCTCAGACTCTCTCTCTTTCTCATACTCTCTCTCTCAGACTCGGACTCTTTCTTTCAGACTCCGACTATCTCTCTGAGACTCGGAATCTCTCTCTCTCAGACTCAGACTCACTTTCAGACTCGGACTCTCTCCTTCTCAGACTCGGACTCTCTCTCTCAGACTCGGAATCTTTCTCTCATACTCGTACTCTCTGTCGGACTCTCTCTCTCAGTCTCGGATTCTCTCTCTCTTTCTCTGACACGGACTTTCTCTCAGACTCGGAATCTCTCTCTCTCAGACTAGGACTCTCTCTCTCTCTAACTAGGACTCTTTCCCTCAGACTCGGTCTCTCTCTCTCAGACTCGGACTCTCTCTCAAACTCTGAATCTCTCTCTCAGAATCTCTCTCTCAGAATCTCTATCTCTGACTATTTCTCACTCAGACTCTCTCTCTCAGTCCCTGACTCTTTCTCTCAGACTCGGACTTTCTCTCTCAGACTCTCTCTCTTTCTCATACTCTCTCTCACAGACTCTCTCTCTCTCAGACTCTCTCTCTCTTTCTCATACTCTCTCTCTCAGACTCGGACTCTTTCTTTCAGACTCCGACTACCTCTCTGAGACTCGGAATCTCTCTCTCAGCCTCAGACTCACTCTCAGACTCGGACTCCCTCCTTCTCAGACTCGGACTCTCTCTCAGACTCGGAATCTCTCTCTCATACTCGTACTCTCTCTCGGACTCTCTCTCTCAGTCTCGGACTCTCTCTCGGAATCTCTATCTCTGACTATTTCTCACTCAGACTCTCTCTCTCAGTCCCTGACTCTCTCTCTCAGACTCGGACTTTCTCTCTCAGACTCTCTCTCTTTCTCATACTCTCTCTCACAGACTCTCTCTCTCTCAGACTCTCTCTCTCTTTCTCATACTCTCTCTCTCAGACTCGGACTCTTTCTTTCAGACTCCGACTATCTCTCTGAGATTCGCAATCTCTCTCTCAGACTCAGACTCACTCTCAGACTCGGACTCCCTCCTTCTCAGACTCGGATTCTCTCTCAGACTCGGAATCTCTCTCTCATACTCGTACTCTCTCTGACTCTCTCTCTCAGTCTCGGACTCTATCTCTCTTTCTCAGACTCTATCTCTCTTTCTCAGACACGGACTCTCTCTCAGACTCGGACTCTATCTCTCTTTCTCAGACTCGGACTCTCTCTCAGACTCGGAATCTCTCTCTCTCAGACTCGGACTCTCTCTCTCTCAAACTAGAACTCTCTCCCTCAGACTCGGTCTCTCTCCCTCGGAATATCTCTCTCATACTCGTACTCTCTCTCGGACTCTCTCTCTCAGTCTCGGACTCTCTCTCGGTTTCTCTCTCTCAGTCTCGGACTCTATCTCTCTTTCTCAGACTCGGACACTCTCTCAGACTCGGTCTCTCTCTCTCTGAGACTCGGACTCTATCTCAAACTCTGAATCTCTCTCTCAGAATCTCTCTCTG
Organism: Maratus speciosus; assembly: GCA_963932465.1. NCBI lineage: Eukaryota > Metazoa > Arthropoda > Arachnida > Araneae > Salticidae > Maratus > Maratus speciosus. The sequence goes on from OZ010797.1 coordinate 5,749,795, forward strand.
GAATCTCTCTCTCAGTCTCGGACTCTATCTCTCTTTCTATGTCTCGGACTCTCTCTCAGACTCGAAATCTCTCTCTCTCAGACTCGGAATCTCTCTCTCTCAGACTCGGACTCTCTCTCTCTCAAACTAGAACTCTCTCCCTCAGACTCGGTCTCTCTCTCTCTCAGACTCGGACTCTCTCTCAAACTCTGAATCTCTCTCTCAGAATCTCTCTCTCTGACTATTTCTCACTCAGACTCGCTCTCTCTCAGTCCCTGACTCTCTCTCTCAGACTCGGACTTTCTCTCTCTCTCAGACTCTCTCTCACAGACTCTCTCTCTCTCAGACTCTCTCTCTCAGACTCTCTCTCTCAGACTCTCTCTCTCTTTCTCATACTCTCTCTCTCAGACTCGGACTCTCTCTCAGACTCGGAATCTCTCTCTCATACTCGTACTCTCTCTCGGACTCACTCAGTCTCGGACTCTCTCGCGGAATCTCTCTCTCAGTCTCGGACTCTATCTCTCTTTCTATGACTCGGACTCTCTCTCAGACTCGAAATCTCTCTCTCTCAGACTCGGACTCTCTCTCTCTCAAACTAGAACTCTCTCCCTCAGACTCGTTCTCTCTCTCTCTCTCTCAGACTCGGACTCTCTCTCAAACTCTGAATCTCTCTCTCTGAGTATTTCTCACTCAGACTCGCTCTCTCTCAGTCCCTGACTCTCTCTCTCCGACTCGGACTTTCTCTCTCAGACTCTCTCTCTTTCTCATACTCTCTCTCACAGACTCTCTCTCTCTCAGACTCTCTCTCTTTCTCATACTCTCTCTCTCAGACTCGGACTCTTTCTTTCAGACTCCGACTATCTCTCTGAGACTCGGAATCTCTCTCTCTCAGACTCAGACTCACTTTCAGACTCGGACTCTCTCCTTCTCAGACTCGGACTCTCTCTCTCAGACTCGGAATCTTTCTCTCATACTCGTACTCTCTGTCGGACTCTCTCTCTCAGTCTCGGATTCTCTCTCTCTTTCTCTGACACGGACTTTCTCTCAGACTCGGAATCTCTCTCTCTCAGACTAGGACTCTCTCTCTCTCTAACTAGGACTCTTTCCCTCAGACTCGGTCTCTCTCTCTCAGACTCGGACTCTCTCTCAAACTCTGAATCTCTCTCTCAGAATCTCTCTCTCAGAATCTCTATCTCTGACTATTTCTCACTCAGACTCTCTCTCTCAGTCCCTGACTCTTTCTCTCAGACTCGGACTTTCTCTCTCAGACTCTCTCTCTTTCTCATACTCTCTCTCACAGACTCTCTCTCTCTCAGACTCTCTCTCTCTTTCTCATACTCTCTCTCTCAGACTCGGACTCTTTCTTTCAGACTCCGACTACCTCTCTGAGACTCGGAATCTCTCTCTCAGCCTCAGACTCACTCTCAGACTCGGACTCCCTCCTTCTCAGACTCGGACTCTCTCTCAGACTCGGAATCTCTCTCTCATACTCGTACTCTCTCTCGGACTCTCTCTCTCAGTCTCGGACTCTCTCTCGGAATCTCTATCTCTGACTATTTCTCACTCAGACTCTCTCTCTCAGTCCCTGACTCTCTCTCTCAGACTCGGACTTTCTCTCTCAGACTCTCTCTCTTTCTCATACTCTCTCTCACAGACTCTCTCTCTCTCAGACTCTCTCTCTCTTTCTCATACTCTCTCTCTCAGACTCGGACTCTTTCTTTCAGACTCCGACTATCTCTCTGAGATTCGCAATCTCTCTCTCAGACTCAGACTCACTCTCAGACTCGGACTCCCTCCTTCTCAGACTCGGATTCTCTCTCAGACTCGGAATCTCTCTCTCATACTCGTACTCTCTCTGACTCTCTCTCTCAGTCTCGGACTCTATCTCTCTTTCTCAGACTCTATCTCTCTTTCTCAGACACGGACTCTCTCTCAGACTCGGAATCTCTCTCTCTCAGACTCGGAATCTCTCTCTCTCAAACTAGAACTCTCTCCCTGAGACTCGGTCTCTCTCTCTTTCTCAGACTCGGACTCTCTCTAAAACTCTGAATCTCTCTCTCAGAATCTCTCTCTCTGACTATTTCTCACTCAGACTCGCTCTCTCTCAGTCCCTGACTCTCTCTCTCAGACTCGGACTTTCTCTCTCTCTCAGACTCTCTCTCACAGACTCTCTCTCTCTCAGACTCTCTCTCTCAGACTCTCTCTCTCAGACTCTCTCTCTCTTTCTCATACTCTCTCTCTCAGACTCGGACTCTTTCTTTCAGACTCCGACTATCTCTCTGAGACTCGGAATCTCTCTTTCTCAGACTCAGACTCACTCTCAGACTCGGACTCCCTCCTTCTCAGACTCGGACTCTCTCTCAGACTCGGAATCTCTCTCTCATACTCGTACTCTCTGTCGGACTCTCTCTCTCAGTCTCGGATTCTCTCTCTCTTTCTCTGACACGGACTCTCTCTCAGACTCGGAATCTCTCTCTCTCAGATTCGAACTCTCTCTCTCTCTAACTAGGACTCTTTCCCTCAGACTCGGTCTCTCTCTCTCATACTCGGACTCTCTCTCAAACTCTGAATCTCTCTCTCAGAATCTCTCTCTCAGAATCTCTATCTCTGACTATTTCTCACTCAGACTCTCTCTCTCAGTCCCTGACTCTCTCTCTCAGACTCGGACTTTCTCTCTCAGACTCTCTCTCTTTCTCATACTCTCTCTCACAGACTCTCTCTCTCTCAGACTCTCTCTCTCTTTCTCATACTCTCTCTCTCAGACCCGGACTCTTTCTTTCAGACTCCGACTATCTCTCTGAGACTCGGAATCTCTCTCTCAGACTCAGACTCACTCTCAGACTCGGACTCCCTCCTTCTCAGACTCGGTCTCTCTCAGACTCGGACTCTCTCTCAAACTCTGAATCTCTCTCTCAGAATCTCTCTCTCAGAATCTCTCTCTCTGACTATTTCTCACTCAGACTCGCTCTCTCTCAGTCCCTGACTCTCTCTCTCAAACTCGGACTTTCTCTCTCAGACTCTCTCTCTTTCTCATACTCTCTCTCACAGACTCTCTCTCTCTCAGACTCTCTCTCTTTCTCATACTCTCTCTCAGACTCGGACTCTTTCTTTCAGACTCCGACTATCTCTCTGAGATTCGCAATCTCTCTCTCAGACTCAGACTCACTCTCAGACTCGGACTCCCTCCTTCTCAGACTCGGATTCTCTCTCAGACTCGGAATCTCTCTCTCATACTCGTACTCTCTCTGACTCTCTCTCTCAGTCTCGGACTCTATCTCTCTTTCTCAGACTCTATCTCTCTTTCTCAGACACGGACTCTCTCTCAGACTCGGAATCTCTCTCTCTCAGACTCGGAATCTCTCTCTCTCAAACTAGAACTCTCTCCCTGAGACTCGGTCTCTCTCTCTCTCTCAGACTCGGACTCTCTCTAAAACTCTGAATCTCTCTCTCAGAATCTCTCTCTCAGAATCTCTCTCTCTGACTATTTCTCACTCAGACTCGCTCTCTCTCAGTCCCTGACTCTCTCTCTCAGACTCGGACTTTCTCTCTCTCTCAGACTCTCTCTCACAGACTCTCTCTCTCTCAGAATCTCTCTCTCAGACTCTCTCTCTCAGACTCTCTCTCTCTTTCTCATACTCTCTCTCTCAGACTCGGACTCTTTCTTTCAGACCCCGACTATCTCTCTGAGACTCGGAATCTCTCTTTCTCAGACTCAGACTCACTCTCAGACTCGGACTCCCTCCTTCTCAGACTCGGACTCTCTCTCAGACTCGAAATCTCTCTCTCTCAGACTCGGACTCTCTCTCTCTCAAACTAGAACTCTCTCCCTCAGACTCGTTCTCTCTCTCTCTCTCTCAGACTCGGACTCTCTCTCAAACTCTGAATCTCTCTCTCTGAGTATTTCTCACTCAGACTCGCTCTCTCTCAGTCCCTGACTCTCTCTCTCCGACTCGGACTTTCTCTCTCAGACTCTCTCTCTTTCTCATACTCTCTCTCACAGACTCTCTCTCTCTCAGAATCTCTCTCTCTTTCTCATACTCTCTCTCTCAGACTCGGACTCTTTCTTTCAGACTCCGACTATCACTCTGAGACTCGGAATCTCTCTCTCAGACTCAGACTCACTCTCAGACTCGGACTCTCTCTCAGACTCCGAATATCTCTCTCATACTCGTACTCTCTCTCGGACTCTCTCTCTCAGTCTCGGACTCTCTCTCGGTTTCTCTCTCTCAGTCTCGGACTCTATCTCTCTTTCTCAGACTCGGACTCTCTCTCAGACTCGGAATCTCTCTCTCTCAGACTCGGACTCTCTCTCTCTCAAACTAGAACTCTCTCCCTCAGACTCGGTCTCTCTCCCTCGGAATATCTCTCTCATACTCGTACTCTCTCTCGGACTCTCTCTCTCAGTCTCGGACTCTCTCTCGGTTTCTCTCTCTCAGTCTCGGACTCTATCTCTCTTTCTCAGACTCGGACACTCTCTCAGACTCGGTCTCTCTCTCTCTGAGACTCGGACTCTATCTCAAACTCTGAATCTCTCTCTCAGAATCTCTCTCTGGAATCTCTCTCTCAGTCTCGGACTCTATCTCTCTTTCTATGTCTCGGACTCTCTCTCAGACTCGAAATCTCTCTCTCTCAGACTCGGAATCTCTCTCTCTCAGACTCGGACTCTCTCTCTCTCAAACTAGAACTCTCTCCCTCAGACTCGGTCTCTCTCTCTCTCAGACTCGGACTCTCTCTCAAACTCTGAATCTCTCTCTCAGAATCTCTCTCTCTGACTATTTCTCACTCAGACTCGCTCTCTCTCAGTCCCTGACTCTCTCTCTCAGACTCGGACTTTCTCTCTCTCTCAGACTCTCTCTCACAGACTCTCTCTCTCTCAGACTCTCTCTCTCAGACTCTCTCTCTCAGACTCTCTCTCTCTTTCTCATACTCTCTCTCTCAGACTCGGACTCTCTCTCAGACTCGGAATCTCTCTCTCATACTCGTACTCTCTCTCGGACTCACTCAGTCTCGGACTCTCTCGCGGAATCTCTCTCTCAGTCTCGGACTCTATCTCTCTTTCTATGACTCGGACTCTCTCTCAGACTCGAAATCTCTCTCTCTCAGACTCGGACTCTCTCTCTCTCAAACTAGAACTCTCTCCCTCAGACTCGTTCTCTCTCTCTCTCTCTCAGACTCGGACTCTCTCTCAAACTCTGAATCTCTCTCTCTGAGTATTTCTCACTCAGACTCGCTCTCTCTCAGTCCCTGACTCTCTCTCTCCGACTCGGACTTTCTCTCTCAGACTCTCTCTCTTTCTCATACTCTCTCTCACAGACTCTCTCTCTCTCAGACTCTCTCTCTTTCTCATACTCTCTCTCTCAGACTCGGACTCTTTCTTTCAGACTCCGACTATCTCTCTGAGACTCGGAATCTCTCTCTCTCAGACTCAGACTCACTTTCAGACTCGGACTCTCTCCTTCTCAGACTCGGACTCTCTCTCTCAGACTCGGAATCTTTCTCTCATACTCGTACTCTCTGTCGGACTCTCTCTCTCAGTCTCGGATTCTCTCTCTCTTTCTCTGACACGGACTTTCTCTCAGACTCGGAATCTCTCTCTCTCAGACTAGGACTCTCTCTCTCTCTAACTAGGACTCTTTCCCTCAGACTCGGTCTCTCTCTCTCAGACTCGGACTCTCTCTCAAACTCTGAATCTCTCTCTCAGAATCTCTCTCTCAGAATCTCTATCTCTGACTATTTCTCACTCAGACTCTCTCTCTCAGTCCCTGACTCTTTCTCTCAGACTCGGACTTTCTCTCTCAGACTCTCTCTCTTTCTCATACTCTCTCTCACAGACTCTCTCTCTCTCAGACTCTCTCTCTCTTTCTCATACTCTCTCTCTCAGACTCGGACTCTTTCTTTCAGACTCCGACTACCTCTCTGAGACTCGGAATCTCTCTCTCAGCCTCAGACTCACTCTCAGACTCGGACTCCCTCCTTCTCAGACTCGGACTCTCTCTCAGACTCGGAATCTCTCTCTCATACTCGTACTCTCTCTCGGACTCTCTCTCTCAGTCTCGGACTCTCTCTCGGAATCTCTATCTCTGACTATTTCTCACTCAGACTCTCTCTCTCAGTCCCTGACTCTCTCTCTCAGACTCGGACTTTCTCTCTCAGACTCTCTCTCTTTCTCATACTCTCTCTCACAGACTCTCTCTCTCTCAGACTCTCTCTCTCTTTCTCATACTCTCTCTCTCAGACTCGGACTCTTTCTTTCAGACTCCGACTATCTCTCTGAGATTCGCAATCTCTCTCTCAGACTCAGACTCACTCTCAGACTCGGACTCCCTCCTTCTCAGACTCGGATTCTCTCTCAGACTCGGAATCTCTCTCTCATACTCGTACTCTCTCTGACTCTCTCTCTCAGTCTCGGACTCTATCTCTCTTTCTCAGACTCTATCTCTCTTTCTCAGACACGGACTCTCTCTCAGACTCGGACTCTATCTCTCTTTCTCAGACTCGGACTCTCTCTCAGACTCGGAATCTCTCTCTCTCAGACTCGGACTCTCTCTCTCTCAAACTAGAACTCTCTCCCTCAGACTCGGTCTCTCTCCCTCGGAATATCTCTCTCATACTCGTACTCTCTCTCGGACTCTCTCTCTCAGTCTCGGACTCTCTCTCGGTTTCTCTCTCTCAGTCTCGGACTCTATCTCTCTTTCTCAGACTCGGACACTCTCTCAGACTCGGTCTCTCTCTCTCTGAGACTCGGACTCTATCTCAAACTCTGAATCTCTCTCTCAGAATCTCTCTCTGGAATCTCTCTCTCAGTCTCGGACTCTATCTCTCTTTCTATGTCTCGGACTCTCTCTCAGACTCGAAATCTCTCTCTCTCAGACTCGGAATCTCTCTCTCTCAGACTCGGACTCTCTCTCTCTCAAACTAGAACTCTCTCCCTCAGACTCGGTCTCTCTCTCTCTCAGACTCGGACTCTCTCTCAAACTCTGAATCTCTCTCTCAGAATCTCTCTCTCTGACTATTTCTCACTCAGACTCGCTCTCTCTCAGTCCCTGACTCTCTCTCTCAGACTCGGACTTTCTCTCTCTCTCAGACTCTCTCTCACAGACTCTCTCTCTCTCAGACTCTCTCTCTCAGACTCTCTCTCTCAGACTCTCTCTCTCTTTCTCATACTCTCTCTCTCAGACTCGGACTCTCTCTCAGACTCGGAATCTCTCTCTCATACTCGTACTCTCTCTCGGACTCACTCAGTCTCGGACTCTCTCGCGGAATCTCTCTCTCAGTCTCGGACTCTATCTCTCTTTCTATGACTCGGACTCTCTCTCAGACTCGAAATCTCTCTCTCTCAGACTCGGACTCTCTCTCTCTCAAACTAGAACTCTCTCCCTCAGACTCGTTCTCTCTCTCTCTCTCTCAGACTCGGACTCTCTCTCAAACTCTGAATCTCTCTCTCTGAGTATTTCTCACTCAGACTCGCTCTCTCTCAGTCCCTGACTCTCTCTCTCCGACTCGGACTTTCTCTCTCAGACTCTCTCTCTTTCTCATACTCTCTCTCACAGACTCTCTCTCTCTCAGACTCTCTCTCTTTCTCATACTCTCTCTCTCAGACTCGGACTCTTTCTTTCAGACTCCGACTATCTCTCTGAGACTCGGAATCTCTCTCTCTCAGACTCAGACTCACTTTCAGACTCGGACTCTCTCCTTCTCAGACTCGGACTCTCTCTCTCAGACTCGGAATCTTTCTCTCATACTCGTACTCTCTGTCGGACTCTCTCTCTCAGTCTCGGATTCTCTCTCTCTTTCTCTGACACGGACTTTCTCTCAGACTCGGAATCTCTCTCTCTCAGACTAGGACTCTCTCTCTCTCTAACTAGGACTCTTTCCCTCAGACTCGGTCTCTCTCTCTCAGACTCGGACTCTCTCTCAAACTCTGAATCTCTCTCTCAGAATCTCTCTCTCAGAATCTCTATCTCTGACTATTTCTCACTCAGACTCTCTCTCTCAGTCCCTGACTCTTTCTCTCAGACTCGGACTTTCTCTCTCAGACTCTCTCTCTTTCTCATACTCTCTCTCACAGACTCTCTCTCTCTCAGACTCTCTCTCTCTTTCTCATACTCTCTCTCTCAGACTCGGACTCTTTCTTTCAGACTCCGACTACCTCTCTGAGACTCGGAATCTCTCTCTCAGCCTCAGACTCACTCTCAGACTCGGACTCCCTCCTTCTCAGACTCGGACTCTCTCTCAGACTCGGAATCTCTCTCTCATACTCGTACTCTCTCTCGGACTCTCTCTCTCAGTCTCGGACTCTCTCTCGGAATCTCTATCTCTGACTATTTCTCACTCAGACTCTCTCTCTCAGTCCCTGACTCTCTCTCTCAGACTCGGACTTTCTCTCTCAGACTCTCTCTCTTTCTCATACTCTCTCTCACAGACTCTCTCTCTCTCAGACTCTCTCTCTCTTTCTCATACTCTCTCTCTCAGACTCGGACTCTTTCTTTCAGACTCCGACTATCTCTCTGAGATTCGCAATCTCTCTCTCAGACTCAGACTCACTCTCAGACTCGGACTCCCTCCTTCTCAGACTCGGATTCTCTCTCAGACTCGGAATCTCTCTCTCATACTCGTACTCTCTCTGACTCTCTCTCTCAGTCTCGGACTCTATCTCTCTTTCTCAGACTCTATCTCTCTTTCTCAGACACGGACTCTCTCTCAGACTCGGAATCTCTCTCTCTCAGACTCGGAATCTCTCTCTCTCAAACTAGAACTCTCTCCCTGAGACTCGGTCTCTCTCTCTTTCTCAGACTCGGACTCTCTCTAAAACTCTGAATCTCTCTCTCAGAATCTCTCTCTCTGACTATTTCTCACTCAGACTCGCTCTCTCTCAGTCCCTGACTCTCTCTCTCAGACTCGGACTTTCTCTCTCTCTCAGACTCTCTCTCACAGACTCTCTCTCTCTCAGACTCTCTCTCTCAGACTCTCTCTCTCAGACTCTCTCTCTCTTTCTCATACTCTCTCTCTCAGACTCGGACTCTTTCTTTCAGACTCCGACTATCTCTCTGAGACTCGGAATCTCTCTTTCTCAGACTCAGACTCACTCTCAGACTCGGACTCCCTCCTTCTCAGACTCGGACTCTCTCTCAGACTCGGAATCTCTCTCTCATACTCGTACTCTCTCTCGGACTCACTCAGTCTCGGACTCTCTCTCGGAATCTCTCTCTCAGTCTCGGACTCTATCTCTCTTTCTATGACTCGGACTCTCTCTCAGACTCGAAATCTCTCTCTCTCAGACTCGGACTCTCTCTCTCTCAAACTAGAACTCTCTCCCTCAGACTCGTTCTCTCTCTCTCTCAGACTCGGACTCTCTCTCAAACTCTGAATCTCTCTCTCTGAGTATTTCTCACTCAGACTCGCTCTCTCTCAGTCCCTGACTCTCTCTCTCCGACTCGGACCTTCTCTCTCAGACTCTCTCTCTTTCTCATACTCTCTCTCACAGACTCTCTCTCTCTCAGAATCTCTCTCTCTTTCTCATACTCTCTCTCTCAGACTCGGACTCTTTCTTTCAGACTCCGACTATCACTCTGAGACTCGGAATCTCTCTCTCAGACTCAGACTCACTCTCAGACTCGGACTCTCTCTCAGACTCCGAATATCTCTCTCATACTCGTACTCTCTCTCGGACTCTCTCTCTCAGTCTCGGACTCTCTCTCGGTTTCTCTCTCTCAGTCTCGGACTCTATCTCTCTTTCTCAGACTCGGACTCTCTCTCAGACTCGGAATCTCTCTCTCTCAGACTCGGACTCTCTCTCTCTCAAACTAGAACTCTCTCCCTCAGACTCGGTCTCTCTCCCTCGGAATATCTCTCTCATACTCGTACTCTCTCTCGGACTCTCTCTCTCAGTCTCGGACTCTCTCTCGGTTTCTCTCTCTCAGTCTCGGACTCTATCTCTCTTTCTCAGACTCGGACACTCTCTCAGACTCGGTCTCTCTCTCTCTGAGACTCGGACTCTATCTCAAACTCTGAATCTCTCTCTCAGAATCTCTCTCTGGAATCTCTCTCTCAGTCTCGGACTCTATCTCTCTTTCTATGTCTCGGACTCTCTCTCAGACTCGAAATCTCTCTCTCTCAGACTCGGAATCTCTCTCTCTCAGACTCGGACTCTCTCTCTCTCAAACTAGAACTCTCTCCCTCAGACTCGGTCTCTCTCTCTCTCAGACTCGGACTCTCTCTCAAACTCTGAATCTCTCTCTCAGAATCTCTCTCTCTGACTATTTCTCACTCAGACTCGCTCTCTCTCAGTCCCTGACTCTCTCTCTCAGACTCGGACTTTCTCTCTCTCTCAGATTCTCTCTCACAGACTCTCTCTCTCTCAGACTCTCTCTCTCAGACTCTCTCTCTCAGACTCTCTCTCTCTTTCTCATACTCTCTCTCTCAGACTCGGACTCTCTCTCAGACTCGGAATCTCTCTCTCATACTCGTACTCTCTCTCGGACTCACTCAGTCTTGGACTCTCTCGCGGAATCTCTCTCTCAGTCTCGGACTCTATCTCTCTTTCTATGACTCGGACTCTCTCTCAGACTCGAAATCTCTCTCTCTCAGACTCGGACTCTCTCTCTCTCAAACTAGAACTCTCTCCCTCAGACTCGTTCTCTCTCTCTCTCTCTCAGACTCGGACTCTCTCTCAAACTCTGAATCTCTCTCTCTGAGTATTTCTCACTCAGACTCGCTCTCTCTCAGTCCCTGACTCTCTCTCTCCGACTCGGACTTTCTCTCTCAGACTCTCTCTCTTTCTCATACTCTCTCTCACAGACTCTCTCTCTCTCAGACTCTCTCTCTTTCTCATACTCTCTCTCTCAGACTCGGACTCTTTCTTTCAGACTCCGACTATCTCTCTGAGACTCGGAATCTCTCTCTCTCAGACTCAGACTCACTTTCAGACTCGGACTCTCTCCTTCTCAGACTCGGACTCTCTCTCTCAGACTCGGAATCTTTCTCTCATACTCGTACTCTCTGTCGGACTCTCTCTCTCAGTCTCGGATTCTCTCTCTCTTTCTCTGACACGGACTTTCTCTCAGACTCGGAATCTCTCTCTCTCAGACTAGGACTCTCTCTCTCTCTAACTAGGACTCTTTCCCTCAGACTCGGTCTCTCTCTCTCAGACTCGGACTCTCTCTCAAACTCTGAATCTCTCTCTCAGAATCTCTCTCTCAGAATCTCTATCTCTGACTATTTCTCACTCAGACTCTCTCTCTCAGTCCCTGACTCTTTCTCTCAGACTCGGACTTTCTCTCTCAGACTCTCTCTCTTTCTCATACTCTCTCTCACAGACTCTCTCTCTCTCAGACTCTCTCTCTCTTTCTCATACTCTCTCTCTCAGACTCGGACTCTTTCTTTCAGACTCCGACTACCTCTCTGAGACTCGGAATCTCTCTCTCAGCCTCAGACTCACTCTCAGACTCGGACTCCCTCCTTCTCAGACTCGGACTCTCTCTCAGACTCGGAATCTCTCTCTCATACTCGTACTCTCTCTCGGACTCTCTCTCTCAGTCTCGGACTCTCTCTCGGAATCTCTATCTCTGACTATTTCTCACTCAGACTCTCTCTCTCAGTCCCTGACTCTCTCTCTCAGACTCGGACTTTCTCTCTCAGACTCTCTCTCTTTCTCATACTCTCTCTCACAGACTCTCTCTCTCTCAGACTCTCTCTCTCTTTCTCATACTCTCTCTCTCAGACTCGGACTCTTTCTTTCAGACTCCGACTATCTCTCTGAGATTCGCAATCTCTCTCTCAGACTCAGACTCACTCTCAGACTCGGACTCCCTCCTTCTCAGACTCGGATTCTCTCTCAGACTCGGAATCTCTCTCTCATACTCGTACTCTCTCTGACTCTCTCTCTCAGTCTCGGACTCTATCTCTCTTTCTCAGACTCTATCTCTCTTTCTCAGACACGGACTCTCTCTCAGACTCGGACTCTATCTCTCTTTCTCAGACTCGGACTCTCTCTCAGACTCGGAATCTCTCTCTCTCAGACTCGGACTCTCTCTCTCTCAAACTAGAACTCTCTCCCTCAGACTCGGTCTCTCTCCCTCGGAATATCTCTCTCATACTCGTACTCTCTCTCGGACTCTCTCTCTCAGTCTCGGACTCTCTCTCGGTTTCTCTCTCTCAGTCTCGGACTCTATCTCTCTTTCTCAGACTCGGACACTCTCTCAGACTCGGTCTCTCTCTCTCTGAGACTCGGACTCTATCTCAAACTCTGAATCTCTCTCTCAGAATCTCTCTCTGGAATCTCTCTCTCAGTCTCGGACTCTATCTCTCTTTCTATGTCTCGGACTCTCTCTCAGACTCGAAATCTCTCTCTCTCAGACTCGGAATCTCTCTCTCTCAGACTCGGACTCTCTCTCTCTCAAACTAGAACTCTCTCCCTCAGACTCGGTCTCTCTCTCTCTCAGACTCGGACTCTCTCTCAAACTCTGAATCTCTCTCTCAGAATCTCTCTCTCTGACTATTTCTCACTCAGACTCGCTCTCTCTCAGTCCCTGACTCTCTCTCTCAGACTCGGACTTTCTCTCTCTCTCAGACTCTCTCTCACAGACTCTCTCTCTCTCAGACTCTCTCTCTCAGACTCTCTCTCTCAGACTCTCTCTCTCTTTCTCATACTCTCTCTCTCAGACTCGGACTCTCTCTCAGACTCGGAATCTCTCTCTCATACTCGTACTCTCTCTCGGACTCACTCAGTCTCGGACTCTCTCGCGGAATCTCTCTCTCAGTCTCGGACTCTATCTCTCTTTCTATGACTCGGACTCTCTCTCAGACTCGAAATCTCTCTCTCTCAGACTCGGACTCTCTCTCTCTCAAACTAGAACTCTCTCCCTCAGACTCGTTCTCTCTCTCTCTCTCTCAGACTCGGACTCTCTCTCAAACTCTGAATCTCTCTCTCTGAGTATTTCTCACTCAGACTCGCTCTCTCTCAGTCCCTGACTCTCTCTCTCCGACTCGGACTTTCTCTCTCAGACTCTCTCTCTTTCTCATACTCTCTCTCACAGACTCTCTCTCTCTCAGACTCTCTCTCTTTCTCATACTCTCTCTCTCAGACTCGGACTCTTTCTTTCAGACTCCGACTATCTCTCTGAGACTCGGAATCTCTCTCTCTCAGACTCAGACTCACTTTCAGACTCGGACTCTCTCCTTCTCAGACTCGGACTCTCTCTCTCAGACTCGGAATCTTTCTCTCATACTCGTACTCTCTGTCGGACTCTCTCTCTCAGTCTCGGATTCTCTCTCTCTTTCTCTGACACGGACTTTCTCTCAGACTCGGAATCTCTCTCTCTCAGACTAGGACTCTCTCTCTCTCTAACTAGGACTCTTTCCCTCAGACTCGGTCTCTCTCTCTCAGACTCGGACTCTCTCTCAAACTCTGAATCTCTCTCTCAGAATCTCTCTCTCAGAATCTCTATCTCTGACTATTTCTCACTCAGACTCTCTCTCTCAGTCCCTGACTCTTTCTCTCAGACTCGGACTTTCTCTCTCAGACTCTCTCTCTTTCTCATACTCTCTCTCACAGACTCTCTCTCTCTCAGACTCTCTCTCTCTTTCTCATACTCTCTCTCTCAGACTCGGACTCTTTCTTTCAGACTCCGACTACCTCTCTGAGACTCGGAATCTCTCTCTCAGCCTCAGACTCACTCTCAGACTCGGACTCCCTCCTTCTCAGACTCGGACTCTCTCTCAGACTCGGAATCTCTCTCTCATACTCGTACTCTCTCTCGGACTCTCTCTCTCAGTCTCGGACTCTCTCTCGGAATCTCTATCTCTGACTATTTCTCACTCAGACTCTCTCTCTCAGTCCCTGACTCTCTCTCTCAGACTCGGACTTTCTCTCTCAGACTCTCTCTCTTTCTCATACTCTCTCTCACAGACTCTCTCTCTCTCAGACTCTCTCTCTCTTTCTCATACTCTCTCTCTCAGACTCGGACTCTTTCTTTCAGACTCCGACTATCTCTCTGAGATTCGCAATCTCTCTCTCAGACTCAGACTCACTCTCAGACTCGGACTCCCTCCTTCTCAGACTCGGATTCTCTCTCAGACTCGGAATCTCTCTCTCATACTCGTACTCTCTCTGACTCTCTCTCTCAGTCTCGGACTCTATCTCTCTTTCTCAGACTCTATCTCTCTTTCTCAGACACGGACTCTCTCTCAGACTCGGAATCTCTCTCTCTCAGACTCGGAATCTCTCTCTCTCAAACTAGAACTCTCTCCCTGAGACTCGGTCTCTCTCTCTTTCTCAGACTCGGACTCTCTCTAAAACTCTGAATCTCTCTCTCAGAATCTCTCTCTCTGACTATTTCTCACTCAGACTCGCTCTCTCTCAGTCCCTGACTCTCTCTCTCAGACTCGGACTTTCTCTCTCTCTCAGACTCTCTCTCACAGACTCTCTCTCTCTCAGACTCTCTCTCTCAGACTCTCTCTCTCAGACTCTCTCTCTCTTTCTCATACTCTCTCTCTCAGACTCGGACTCTTTCTTTCAGACTCCGACTATCTCTCTGAGACTCGGAATCTCTCTTTCTCAGACTCAGACTCACTCTCAGACTCGGACTCCCTCCTTCTCAGACTCGGACTCTCTCTCAGACTCGGAATCTCTCTCTCATACTCGTACTCTCTCTCGGACTCACTCAGTCTCGGACTCTCTCTCGGAATCTCTCTCTCAGTCTCGGACTCTATCTCTCTTTCTATGACTCGGACTCTCTCTCAGACTCGAAATCTCTCTCTCTCAGACTCGGACTCTCTCTCTCTCAAACTAGAACTCTCTCCCTCAGACTCGTTCTCTCTCTCTCTCAGACTCGGACTCTCTCTCAAACTCTGAATCTCTCTCTCTGAGTATTTCTCACTCAGACTCGCTCTCTCTCAGTCCCTGACTCTGTCTCTCCGACTCGGACTTTCTCTCTCAGACTCTCTCTCTTTCTCATACTCTCTCTCACAGACTCTCTCTCTCTCAGACTCTCTCTCTCTTTCTCATACTCTCTCTCTCAGACTCGGACTCTTTCTTTCAGACTCCGACTATCACTCTGAGACTCGGAATCTCTCTCTCAGACTCAGACTCACTCTCAGACTCGGACTCTCTCTCAGACTCCGAATATCTCTCTCATACTCGTACTCTCTCTCGGACTCTCTCTCTCAGTCTCGGACTCTCTCTCGGTTTCTCTCTCTCAGTCTCGGACTCTATCTCTCTTTCTCAGACTCGGACTCTCTCTCAGACTCGGA
Organism: Maratus speciosus; assembly: GCA_963932465.1. NCBI lineage: Eukaryota > Metazoa > Arthropoda > Arachnida > Araneae > Salticidae > Maratus > Maratus speciosus. Next base: position 5,765,023 of record OZ010797.1, read on the forward strand.
ATCTCTCTCTCTCAGACTCGGACTCTCTCTCTCTCAAACTAGAACTCTCTCCCTCAGACTCGGTCTCTCTCCCTCGGAATATCTCTCTCATACTCGTACTCTCTCTCGGACTCTCTCTCTCAGTCTCGGACTCTCTCTCGGTTTCTCTCTCTCAGTCTCGGACTCTATCTCTCTTTCTCAGACTCGGACTCTCTCTCAGACTCGGTCTCTCTCTCTCTGAGACTCGGACTCTATCTCAAACTCTGAATCTCTCTCTCAGAATCTCTCTCTGGAATCTCTCTCTCAGTCTCGGACTCTATCTCTCTTTCTATGTCTCGGACTCTCTCTCAGACTCGAAATCTCTCTCTCTCAGACTCGGAATCTCTCTCTCTCAGACTCGGACTCTCTCTCTCTCAAACTAGAACTCTCTCCCTCAGACTCGGTCTCTCTCTCTCTCAGACTCGGACTCTCTCTCAAACTCTGAATCTCTCTCTCAGAATCTCTCTCTCTGACTATTTCTCACTCAGACTCGCTCTCTCTCAGTCCCTGACTCTCTCTCTCAGACTCGGACTTTCTCTCTCTCTCAGACTCTCTCTCACAGACTCTCTCTCTCTCAGACTCTCTCTCTCAGACTCTCTCTCTCAGACTCTCTCTCTCTTTCTCATACTCTCTCTCTCAGACACGGACTCTTTCTTTCAGACTCCGACTATCTCTCTGAGACTCGGAATCTCTCTTTCTCAGACTCAGACTCACTCTCAGACTCGGACTCCCTCCTTCTCAGACTCGGACTCTCTCTCAGACTCGGAATCTCTCTCTCATACTCGTACTCTCTCTCGGACTCACTCAGTCTCGGACTCTCTCGCGGAATCTCTCTCTCAGTCTCGGACTCTATCTCTCTTTCTATGACTCGGACTCTCTCTCAGACTCGAAATCTCTCTCTCTCAGACTCGGGCTCTCTCTCTCTCAAACTAGAACTCTCTCCCTCAGACTCGTTCTCTCTCTCTCTCTCTCAGACTCGGACTCTCTCTCAAACTCTGAATCTCTCTCTCTGAGTATTTCTCACTCAGACTCGCTCTCTCTCAGTCCCTGACTCTCTCTCTCCGACTCGGACTTTCTCTCTCAGACTCTCTCTCTTTCTCATACTCTCTCTCTCAGACTCGGACTCTTTCTTTCAGACTCCGACTATCTCTCTGAGACTCGGAATCTCTCTCTCAGCCTCAGACTCACTCTCAGACTCGGACTCCCTCCTTCTCAGACTCGGACTCTCTCTCAGACTCGGAATCCCTCTCTCATACTCGTACTCTCTCTCGGACTCTCTCTCTCAGTCTCGGACTCTCTCTCGGAATCTCTATCTCTGACTATTTCTCACTCAGACTCTCTCTCTCAGCCCTGACTCTCTCTCTCAGACTCGGACTTTCTCTCTCAGACTCTCTCTCTTTCTCATACTCTCTCTCACAGACTCTCTCTCTCTCAGACTCTCTCTCTCTTTCTCATACTCTCTCTCTCAGACTCGGACTCTTTCTTTCAGACTCCGACTATCCCTCTGAGACTCGGAATCTCTCTCTCAGACTCGGACTCTCTCTGAGACTCGGAATCTCTCTCTCATACTCGTACTCTCTCTCGGACTCTCTCTCTCAGTCTCGGACTCTCTCTCGGAATCTCTCTCTCAGTCTCGGACTCTATCTCTCTTTCTCAGACTCGGACTCTCTCTCAGACTCGGAATCTCTCTCTCAGACTCGGACTCTCTCTCAAACTCTGAATCTCTCTCTCAGAATCTCTCTCTCTGAGTATTTCTCACTCAGACTCGCTCTCTCTCAGTCCCTGACTCTCTCTCTCCGACTCGGACTTTCTCTCTCTCTCTCAGACTCTCTCTCTTTCTCATACTCTCTCTCACAGACTCTCTCTCTCTCAGACTCTCTCTCTTTCTCATACTCTCTCTCACAGACTCTCTCTCTCTCAGACTCTCTCTCTTTCTCATGCTCTCTCTCTCAGACTCGGACTCTTTCTTTCAGACTCCGACTATCTCTCTGAGACTCGGAATCTCTCTCTCTCAGGCTCAGACTCACTCTCAGACTCTCTCTCTCTCAAACTCTGAAACTCTCTCTCAGAATCTCTCTTTGATTATTTCTCACTCAGACTCGCTCTCTCTCAGTCCCTGACTCTCTCTCTCAGACTCGGACTTTCTCTCTCTCAGACTCTCTCTCTTTCTCATACTCTCTCTCACAGACTCTCTCTCTCTCAGACTCTCTCTCTCTTTCTCATACTCTCTCTCTCAGACTCGGACTCTTTCTTTCAGACTCCGACTATCTCTCTGAGACTCGGAATATCTCTCTCTCAGACTCACACTCCTTCTCAGACTCGGACTCTCTCTCTCAGACTTGGAATCTCTCTCATACTCGTACTCTCTCTCTCAGACTCGGACTCTCTCTCAAACTCTGAATCTCTCTCTCCTTCTCAGACTCGAACTCTCTCTCAGACGCGGAATCTCTCTCATACTAGTACTCTCTCTCTCTCAGACTCGGACTCTCTCTCAAACTCTGAATCTCTCATTCAGAATCTCTCTCTGACTATTTCTCACTCAGACTCGCTCTCTCTCAGTACCTGACTCTCTCTCTCAGACTCGGACTTTCTCTCTCAGACTCTCTCTCTTTCTCATACTCTCTCTCACAGACTCTCTCTCTCAGACTTTCTCTCTCAGACTCTCTCTCTCATACTCTCTCTCTCAGACTCCGACTATCTCTCTGAGCCTCGGAATCTCTTTCTCAGACTCAGACTCACTCTCAGACTTGGACTCTCTCCTTCTCAGACTCGGACTCTCTCTCTCAGACACGGAATCTCTCTCTCATACTCGTACTCTCTCTCGGACTCTATCTCTCTTTCTCAGACTCGGACTCTCTCTCAGACTCGGAATCTCTCTCTCTCAAACTAGGACTCTCTCTCAGACTCGGAATCTCTCTCAAACTAGGACTCTCTCTCAGACTCGGAATCTATCTCTCTCAAACTAGGACTCTCTCCCTCAGACTCGGTCTCTCTCTCTCAAACTAGGACTCTCTCTCAGACTTGGAATCTATCTCTCTCAAACTAGGACTCTCTCCCTCAGACTCGGTCTCTCTCTCTCTCAAACTAGGACTCTCTCCTTCAGACTCGGTCTCTCTCTCTCAAACCAGGACTCTCTCCCTCAGACTCTCTCTCTCTCTCTCAGACTCGGACACTCTCTCAAAATCTGAATGTCTCTCTCTGACTATTTCTCACTCAGACTCGCTCTCTCTCAGTCCCTGACTCTCTCTCTCTCAGACTCGGACTTTCTCTCTCTCAGACTCTCTCTCTTTCTCATACTCTCTCTCACAGACTCTCTCTCAGACTCTCTCTCTCTCAGACTCTCTCTCTCTTTCTCATACTCTCTCTCTCAGACTCGGACTCGTTCTTTCAGACTCCGACTATCTCTCTGAGACTCGGAATATCGCTCTCTCAGACTCACACTCCTTCTCAGACTCGGACACTCTCTCTCAGACTCGGAATCTCTCTCATACTCGTACTCTCTCTCTCAGACTCGGACTCTCTCTCAAACTCTGAATCTCTCTCTCCTTCTCAGACTCGGACTCTCTCTCAGACGCGGAATCTCTCTCATACTAGTACTCTCTCTCTCTCAGACTCGGACTCTCTCTCAAACTCTGAATCTCTCTCTCAGAATCTCTCTCTGACTATTTCTCTCTCTGACTATTTCTCACTCAGACTCGCTCTCTCTCAGTACCTGACTCTCTCTCTCAGACTCGCACTTTCTCTCTCTCTCAGACTCGGACTTTCTCTCTCTCAGACTCGGACTTTCTCTCTCAGACTCTCTCTCTTTCTCATACTCTCTCTCACAGACTCTCTCTCTCAGACTTTCTCTCTCAGACTCTCTCTCTCAGACTCTCTCTCTCATACACTCTCTCTCAGACTCCGACTATCTCTCTGAGCCTCGGAATCTCTCTCTCAGACTCAGACTCACTCACATACTTGGACTCTCTCCTTCTCAGCTCGGACTCTCTCTCTCAGAAACGGAATCTCTCTCTCATACTCGTACTCTCTCTCGGACTCTATCTCTCTCTCTCAAACTAGGACTCTCTCTCAGACTCGGAATCTCTCTCAAGCTAGGACTCTCTCTCAGACTCGGAATCTCTCTCTCTCAAACTAGGACTCTCTCCCTCAGACTCGGTCTCTCTCTCTCTCAAACTAGGACTCTCTCTCTCAGACTCGGAATCTATCTCTCTCAAACTAGGACTCTCTCCCTCAGACTCGGTCTCTCTCTCTCTCTAACTAGGACTCTTTCCCTCAGACTCGGTCTCTCTCTCTCAGACTCGGACTCTCTCTCAGACTCGGACTCTCTCTCAAACTCTGAATCTCTCTCTCAGAATTACTCTCTCAGAATCTCTATCTCTGACTATTTCTCACTCAGACTCTCTCACTCAGTCCCTGACTCTCTCTCTCAGACTCGGACTTTCTCTCTCAGACTCTCTCTCTTTCTCATACTCTCTCTCACAGACTCTCTCTCTCTCAGACTCTCTCTCTCTTTCTCATACTCTCTCTCTCAGACTCGGACTCTTTCTTTCAGACTCCGACTATCTCTCTGAGACTCGGAATCTCTCTCTCTCAGACTCAGACTCACTCTCAGACTCGGACTCTCTCCTTCTCAGACTCGGACTCTCTCTCTCAGACTCGGAATCTCTCTCTCATACTCGTACTCTCTGTCGGAATCTCTCTCTCAGTCTCGGATTCTCTCTCTCTTTCTCAGACTCGGACTCTCTCTCAGACTCGGAATCTCTCTCTCTCAGACTCGGACTCTCTCTCTCTCAAACTAGGACACTTTCCCTCAGACTCGGTCTCTCTCTCTCTCAGACTCGGACACTCTCTCAAACTTTGAATCTCTCTCTCAGAATCTCTCTCTCTGACTATTTCTCCCTCAGACTAGCTCTCTCTCAGTCCCTGACTCTCTCTCTCAGACTCGGACTTTCTCTCTCTCAGACTCTCTCTCTTTCTCATACTCTCTCTCTCAGACTCGGACTCTTTCTTTCAGACTCCGACTATCTCTCTGAGACTCGGAATATCTCTCTCTCAGACTCAGACTCACTCTCAGACTCTCTCTCTCTCAAACTCTGAATCTCTCTCTCAGAATCTCTCTCTCTGACTATTTCTCACTCAGACTCGCTCTCTCTCTCAGTCCCTGTCTCTCTCAGACTCGGACTTTCTCTCTTTCTCCGACTCTCTCTCTTTCTCATACTCTCTCTCACAGACTCTCTCCCTCAGACTCTCTCTCCCAGACTCTCTCTCTCTCAGACTCGGACTCTTTCTTTCAGACTCCGACTATCTCTCTGAGACTCGGAATCTCTCTCTCTCAGACTCAGACTCCTCTCAGACTCGGACTCTCTCCTTCTCAGACTCGGACTCTCTCTCAAACTCTGAATCTCTCTCTCAGAATCTCTCTCTGACTATTTCTCACTCAGACTCGCTCTCCTCAGTCCCTGATTCTCTCTCTCAGACTCGGACTTTCTCTCTCTCAGACTCGGACTTTCTCTCTCAGACTCTCTCTCTTTCTCATACTCTCTCTCACAGACTCTCTCTCTCTCAGACTCTCTCTCTCTCAGACTCTCTCTCTGAGACACTCTCTCTCTCAGACTCCGACTATCTCTCTGAGCCTCGGAATCTCTCTCTCTCAGACTCAGACTCACTCTCAGACTCGGACTCTCTCCTTCTCAGACTCGGACTCTCTCTCTCATACTCGTACTCTCTCTCGGACTCTATCTCTCTTTCTCAGAGTCGGACTCTCTCTCAGACTCGGAATCTCTCTCTCTCAGACTCGGAATCTCTCTCTCTCAAACTAGGACTCTCTCTCAGACTCGGTCTCTCTCTCTCTCCGACTCGGACTCCCTCTCTCTGCAGCTCGGACTCTCTCTCTGAGATTCGGACTCCCTCTCTCAGATTCGGACTCTCTCTCTCTTTCTCAGACTCGGGGACTCTCTCTCTCAGACTCTGATTCTCTCTCTCTCAAACTAGGACTCTCACCCTCAAACTGGGACTTTCTCTCTCTCAGACTCGGACTCTCTTTCTCAGATTCGGACTCTCTCTCTCACTCTCAGACTCGGACTCTCTCTCTCTCATACTCGGACTTTCTCTCTCTCCGAATCGGACTCTCTCTCCCCGACTAGGACTCTCTCTCTCTCGGACTCTCCCTCTCTCTGACTTGAACTCTCTCTCTCTCATACTCGGACTCTCTTCCTCCCTCTCCGACTCGGACTCCCTCTCTCTCGAACTCGGACTCTCTCTCTCAGATTTGGATTCTCTCTCTCCATCTCAGACTCGGACTATCTCCCAGACTCGGACTCTCTCTCTCAGACTCGGACTCTCTCTCTCTTTCAGACTCTGACTCTCTCTCTCTCTTTCAGACTAGGACTCTCGCTCTCTTTCAGACTCTCTCTCTCTCTCATACTCGAACTCTCTCTCTCATACTCGGACTCTCTCTCTCCGACTCGGACTCTCTCTCCCCGACTCGGACTCTCCCTCCTTCTCTCTCTGACTTGAACTCTCTCTCTCTCATACTCGGACTCTCTCTCTCTCCGACTCGGACTACCTCTTTCTCTCCGGCTTGGACTCTCTTTCTCTCTCAGATTCGGACTCTCTCTCTCAGACTCGGACTCTCTCTCTCTTTCAGACTCGGACTCTCGCTCTCTTTCAGACTCTCTCTCACTCAGACTCTCTCTCTCTCATACTCGGACTCTCTCTCTCTCCCCGACTCGGACTCTCTCTCCCTCTCTCTCTGACTTGAACTTTCTCTCTCATACTCGGACTCTCTCTCTCTCCGGCTCGGACTCTCTTTCTCAGATTCGGACTCTCTCTCTCACTCTCAGACTCGGACTCTCTCTCAGATTCGGACTCTCTCTCTCACTCTCAGACTCGGACTCTCTCTCAGACTCGGACTCTCTCTCAGACTCGGACTCTCTCTCTCTCTTTCAGACTCGGACTCTCTCTCGTACTCGGACTCTCTCTCAGACTCCGACACTCTCTCTCACTCGGGCTCTCTCTCTCAGGCTCGGACTCTCACATGATTTTTCGTTTGATCGCAAGTGTTCTGCTATAAGTGTGCAAAATTCTAAGTCTCCAACTTAATCACGGGCTGAATTAAAAAAATTGCTTAAAATACACAAGTTGGAGACTGGAGGGGTAAGTAATATAAGACTTTTTGAAATTTTTATGATTTGTCGTGTGATTGCAAGTGTTCAGCTATAAATATGCAAAATTTCAAGTCTTCAACTTAATTGTGCTCTCAGTTAGAAAAATAAAGCTTAAAATACACAAGTTAGAGCCCAGACGGATAAATATAAGACTTTTTCAAAATTTTATGATTTGTCGTTTTATGTGAGGTATTCAGCTATAAGTATGCAAAATTTCAAGTTTCCAACGTATCGCAGTTTCTGAGAACGGGCTCTGTGACAGACAGACAGAGGAGTGAAACGAATGGGGTTTCGTCAGATGAACGAAACCCTAAAAAATCACGTAGCCCATAAATATTTTTTAACTATATTTTAAAATGCTAAAAAATGAAATATTAAATGTGTTAGAAAGTAGCCAGTTTGGATTCGTGAACTTCCTTCAATCAGAGTCGAATATAACACCTTTCGTGACCTTGGAAAATGTTTTCGGTTGCATGACACACTTAAGAGCTACCTTTTGACCGTCCCTGTTTGCCAGAAAAGCCTTTATTTCCACGCAATCCTTTCACGCTATCGCCCTTTAGCCGAAAACAATACTTTCGCACCATTCGCTTAATGCACGACATTCTTCGATTCAATTGGCGTTAACACCCACCAAATGATATTTTTGCAAAATTTAACGCGTTAACCGCTCAGCTGCGAACTGATGAAATTTCCAGATAAGTCCATTCTTCTATATAATCGTAAAGATATGGGGAAAAATGTAATTTTTACCCCCCAAAAAACCTATTTTTAGGGTTCCGTACTTAAAAAGTAAAAACGGAACCAATATAAGATCATTCCTGTGTCTGTCTGTCACAGCCATTTTACTCGTAAACTATGGAACGTAGAAAGTTCAAATTGGGGGAAGTAATAAAGCCTATTGACCCATATTTTTACAGATTATTAAACATTCCCAAATATACTCAGAAAAAATGTTGAGTAGCTAATTACGTTACTTAAAAAATAATCTTTTCTTTATATATCGCGTGGGATATCGTGTGAAAGCTTTCGCAACACTGAACTCAAAAATATATTTCTTTTGATTTTAGGTATTATATTTTCAGAGTTATCGTTGAAAGTGTAGTGTAAAAATATGCCCCCCCCCCCCCCCATCTATTTCTGAATCTGCTGAAACTAAATTTATGTAAGACTTAGAGGTAGTAGATCTTGATTTAAACCTTGCAGGAAAATTATAGCGATTACCCTGGGTCACATAGTTTTTGAGAGAAACGCATTTTTTTTAAAGGTTAAATAAAAACCTATCTGGAAAAACACGGCACGGACCAATACCCCAGTGCAACTTTGCGATCTACTTTCGAAACGAGCTTAACACAATGCCAGTTTAAACTTTAAACAAGGGTTTTGTTTTAGGTACACTGTAAAAATAAAAGATTATTATTATGCTGAATTTAGGTTTATGAAATGCCGAATGAAGTTTAAATGTGCACTACTTTTATTGTCATCACCGGATTAAGTTCATCATAAACAGAGTAGGATAAGATTAAACAAGTTGGAAATTGCTCGTCAAACGTGGCAAATGAGGTGCGTTCGTACTATAACTAGTTTTATAATTATTTTTTGCACCTCATATTGTACTGAATGTATATTTTTTTGCACTTCATAAGTGCATAGTCTGTAACATTATTAAAATGCACTTGCAATAATTTTTTTTCCCATTCCCCGTAATGAAACGGAAAATTTTTGACTGTCTATGTAATTAAACTATACATCCGATTTTCATAAAATTTTAAATGGCTCGACAAAATTTTGCAACAATCATATATTTAAAATTTCAGACCATTCGGTTGGATAGTTTTTGCTCTGTTATATGCGGACAGACAGACAGACGGACAGACAGACGGACTGAACGACGACTATAGGTGCTACGTATTTATATAATTACGAACGCACCTAAAAAAGAGTTTTACAGAATAGCAATACTCGATATTATTTAGGCTTCATATATTTTTGAACTTTCATGGTATATCCATTTATACTTTTCAAGTATATACAGCTATACCATACCCTACGCTGTATAGTTTTTTAAAAAGTTTTATTACTCTTTTAGCAACAACTTTTTTTGTAATAATACAATTACTAATTAATATATTTATTGTACGGAACCATCTGGGCGCGAGTAATACTCACACTTGACCGCTTATTATTTTAGAGAAAAAACTGTTTTAAGTCTCAATTAATTGTACAAAAATTACTTTCAGATGCATAAATATAATATAAAGATGTTTAAAATGCAAATTAGAAATATCTCAAAATACATCAGAAAAACCTAGAACTTTTTCAACCATTGCAAGGCCGTCATCAGTAGGATTTAAATGCTGTTATTATTTTCTTTGCGATTATATTCTATTCGAGAATTGTCCAGAAGAAAATAAAATATAGAATTTGCCCAACGAGAATAATAACAAGATTTAAATCCTACTGAAATACTACCTCATAATGGTTGAAGACGCTCTAGGTTGTTCTGATGTATTTTGAGATATTTTTAATTTGTATTTTAAATATCTTTATACTAGTTTTATACTATTTTTGTATCTTTATTAAGCGAAAACGTTATTTTATGTATGGACGCATTTTAATTTTAGAAATGTAAATTCAGCCAAATAACTAAGAATTTCCTCAGAATTTTTTATTTATGATATAAGACTGGTATAAATAAAAATATTTTCGAAGCAAAATTTTACAAAATATTTTACATTTTCAACTAAAAACTCTTTTAAAGATGTTTTTACATTTTCCAATAGCCTCTGGTTTTTTCTCAAATGGTTTGAAATAGGTATGTTTCCAATCATTATAATTCACATCAAATAATGTTTGATAGCAATCTTAGAATAATATATTCGAAGAGAGCTTGAAGAAAGTTACTTCTTCAAAATCCCATTTTCTTGAAAATCATTTGAAATCTGCTCTCGTTGATACTAAGAATTATTAACTTATTGTTATTATTCAACATTCGAATTCGAAAAACATTTTGTATAACGAATTTAATAATTAATTTTATTTGTTTACAATTCTTTTGCTGCCACCTTGCAAAAAAAAAATCATAATATAATTCTTTTAAAATGCGTAAGTATCGTCTGCATACGGATCATATTTTATTTCTATCAAGTCCAAAAATATTTCTATCCTTAATTAAATTAAAAAAAACAGTTTTTGAAATATTTTAGCAGAATAATGAAAATATATTTTATTTATTTAATTAATCATGATTCTATCTATTACGACTAACTCCATGATTTATTTTTTCTTCTGAAAATAGACGTGTTTCCTTTTTTATCTGCAAAAATGCGTCCGTAATGGAAAAACATGTAAAATAAATAAATTAAAATAATAATTTTTTTAAGGTTATTCTGTAAAATAAAATAATATTGTGCAAATCTACAGATCAAAATTTATTTATATGTTTAATTTCAAGTCAAAATGCTGAATATTTTTTTTTGTAAAGTGTACGACAAAATGTAATTTGTGTAGCCTAGCAGAGGATTCGCTTCGCTCATCCTAATTATATGTATACACATAAAATTAATTTTTGTACAAGTATTTCTGCTTTATATATATTTCAAATAATAACTTAAGGTGAATATAGCACAAGAATTTTTATTTTAATTTATTGTTTTAAGGCTGTTCTCAAATCCAAAAGGGCAACTTTATGACGTAAGTTTTAATTTATTTTTGTTCGGGAATGCGTGAAACTAGAAGGTGTTGTTGTTCAGAAACTATAGCTTATCGAACTGTGTTTTCGGTTCTTTTGCAAACGCAATATATCTTTCAGAAAATAGTATCAAAGAGGGCATTTTGAACCGAACTTCCTCGCGAAAGCAGAATAACCACTCAAGAAAGGGTGAAAAACGTGTTTGTCACGTGATCGAAATCGGTTCTAACTCAGTAGGTAATGTATGGATCAAAAAAATGGAAAACACAGTTCGATTCCAAATCGCTTCTGTGGCCAGACCTTCCCATTTTATATCTTTCCGTTCAAATATGAATTTGTCAATGTGTCAAAACGTTTTGCGCTTGTTGAGCAGAGCAGTTGAGAACAGCCTTAACAACAACAAAAAATTTATCAGTAAAAAAAATGTGGATTTTGTAATTTCTACAGAAACAACCTATGTTTTTTACAGAAAAAAACTATTTTAATGAAAAGTTGTAGATATTTTCTGTAAATTAAATGGTTTTCCACTTTCGCCAAAATTGACAGTTTTTTACTATCAATATGAGAATTTTTTCTTTACAGTGTATGTGTAGCTGACAACTTTTCAAGCCCAATAAAAATAGAAATTTGCTTTTATATATGATGTATGAATGCAAATAAATACTTTCTAAAAACAAGATACCTGTTATTGAATAAATTTTCTCGTTCAAAACCTACTGAGTTGGCATATAACAAACAGGAAAATTGGCAACTATAAAAATAGATCGCTTACTAAAATTTCAATTTTTTTTTTTTTTTAAGCATCAAAGTTCTATCGATTTTCGGCAACATTCAAAAAAGCAATTTTGATTTGGTGTTCTCAAATCCAAACTGTCTGCATTCTGACTCATTTACGAAGTCATTTTTAACATTTTTCAACATATATTATAAAAACAATCTGTTGATTCTACAGAAAAGAACCGTTTGTTTTACGGAAAAAATCTGTATTTATTACAAACGTATGGCAAAATTCTGCAAAAACACAGAAATATTTTAGTAAATACAGATTATTTCTGCAAATCGCTTAACAGGTGACGCTGTTTGGCTGCATTATTCACGATTTCCGCAATAGCTCTATCTCAAGAAATAATGCACAGATTTTCATAAAACTTCAGATTCTGTTGGTACCTGATATATATTGATCCTCATTAGTGTTTGATATAAATCGCCCAACCGGTGGCGCTACTATGCAGAATTTTTCGCGATTTCCGCAATAGCTCTATCTCAAAAACTAATGCACGGATAATTTGTCAAACTTAAGATTCAGTTAGAAGTTGATATATTAAGTTGTTGCTGATTAGATTTTGGTGTAAATACCTAAGCAGTGGCTCTGCTATGCAGCATGTTTCAGGAAGTATTAACATATATGAGATAAAAGAATGTTTTGGGATTGCTCTATCCGACTAGTTTTTTTTTTTTTTTTTTTTTTTTTTTTTTAGATTAGGAAATATTGTGATACATAACTTATATTGTAAAAACTATCTTTGTAGTGGGTCAATCCATTTCAAGTGGTCCAGAAAATCATTTATTCGTTGCTCGACCATTTTTAAAAAATCTGAAATTTTTTGTACAACAACCCTAACATGATGGAAGTTTAAAATGACTATTATTTTAATTTTATTAATTTTTGTTTGTGCATGGCGGCCATCTTCGTTTCATCGTCTGCAGCAATTTTCTCACAAGAAGGGTTTACGGGATTGTAAATAATTCATCGTTTATTTATCCAATTCAACTGCGGATTAAAGCAATTTGTACAGAAAACTTTAGGCTAAAAATTTGGTAATGGAGTAGTTTCCGAAACTAACTGCTTATGAGTAAAATTTAAGCATAAAGTTTCAGTTTTTTTCCAAAATTTGTCCGTTTACAAGAGGAAATTTTTCCAGCAAGGAATACTGTCGACATGACATAATTTTTTTTTTACAAATAGGCCGAAAGTACTTGTACTCACACGCCGAGTTCCAGATCTGGGACTTCCTTTCTCTTCGCTAAAAAAAAAAAAATCCCAAATTTTTCAAAAATGACAAAAATCGCACTTTTCAGGCTTTGATATCTCGGGTGGGGCACGAGATAAATATCTGATTTTTTTTTTTTTTTTAAAGAGTATTGTATGGCAGTGTTATGCACAAGATATTTCAAGATGGAGATTTGACTACAAGCTGAGATATGGCAAGGGCAACATGTCAAAACAATACTGCCAAACTATTGTTTTGTTGTAGTCACAGCTAAGTATTCATTTCAGATTGTCATTTAAATTTATGTTTTTGATTATCTTTAAATAATAGTAACAGAAAATAAAGCCCTCTGCAAAGCTTAGCAATTAATTTAAAAAATAATTATGCCTAAAGCCATACATTTCGTATGGTTTCAGTAATTTTTGTTGTAAGTAATTTTAGTAACTAAAAGAAACCTCAGCACTTTTACATAAAGAAAAAAAAAAAAAATTTATGCAAGACCTGAGACAAAAACAACATAGGGAAAAAGAAAAGCTGTTAATGTTGTCATACTTGTTGACACATGATCAAACGTGTCAAAACACATTCTTGCTTGTTGGTTCAAAAACCACAATTTTGATCTTTCTCAAAATTTTATTTATAGGAACTAAGTCTTGTCATCTCTTGATAACTTGATTGAAGATCTTGGCCCTGCTGGCTCATAGAAATATACTTTGAAATCACTATGTGCAAGTCTCAATTCATTAATAATTCCTAGCTTACTTCTTATGCAAAAATGGGATTTTTCTGCGGTATAAATTTTGAAAAGGCTTTGGGTATCTTTACTTTCTGAAAATTACTTGAAGCTGATGCATGGTAACATCGCATAATGTTTCATTTATAGGAACATACTTATGGTAGCAATAAGTTTCAGGGGCTGACAAGCAGCATTAAAATTGTGGTTTTTAAACCAACAAGCAGGAATGTGTTTTGACACGTTTGATCATGTCCCAACAAGTATGACAACATTAACAGCTTTTCTCTTTCCCAATTCTGTTTTTGTCTCGGGTCTTGTATATATACATATATGTATATACATTTATGTAAAAGTGCTGAGGTTTCTTTTAGTTACTAAAATTACAACAAAAATTACTGAAACCATACAAAATGTAGGGCTTGGGCATAATTATTTTTTAAATTAATGGCAAAATGCTTTCTTTTCTGTTACTATTATTTAAAGATAATCTAAAAAATAAATTTAAATGATACTCTGAGATAAATACTTTAGCTGTGACTACAACAAAACAATAGTTTGGCAGTATTGTTTTAACATGTTGCCCTTGCCATATCTCAGCTTGTAGTCAAATCTCCATCCTGAAATTTCTTGTGCAAAAAGGAGTACCATACAATACTCTTATTTAAAAAAAATCAGATTTTTATCTCGTGCCCCACCAGAGATATCAAAGCCTGAAAAGTGCGATTTTTGTCATTTTTGAAAAATTTGGGATTTTTTTAGCGAAGAGAAAGCAAGTCCCAGATCTGGAACTCGGCGTGTGAGTACAAGTACTTTCGGCATATTTGTAAAAAAAAAAAATATGTCATGTTGACAGTTTTCCTTGCTAGATAAATTTCCTCTTGTAAACGGACAAATTTTGAAAAAAAAAACTGTAACTTTATGCTTTAATTTTACCATAAGCAGTTAGTTTCGGAAACTACTCCATTACCACATTTTTAGCCCAATGTATTCTGCACAAATTGCTTTAATTCGCACTCGAATTGGATAAATAAACGATGAATTATTTACAATTCCGTAAACCATTCTTGTGAGAAAATTGCTGCAGACGATGAAACAAAGATGGCCGCCATGCACAAACAAAAATTAATAAAATTAAAATAATAGTCATTTTGAACTTCCATCATGTTAGGGTTGTTGTACAAAAAATTTCAGATTTTTTAAAAATGGTCGAGCAACCAGTGCTGGACCACTTAAAATGGATTGACCCTAGTACAGTCGACTCTGTGAAATCCGCACACTTAGGGACAGAAGGTTTCATGGATTATAAATTTTTGCGGATTATAGATTATTCCTTTATTTACATTTTATTTTTCAAAGTCTGACAATAAATTAGGAACAATTGTACAAAAATTACAATTACAATGGAAAAGAAAAACATAATGCAACATTGGTTTAATATTTTTAATAACTAAGTTAATTTAAAGAAATATTAAATTATATACAATACAAATTTTACTGATTATTCGTTTTCTTTTTTAACCACTGACAAAATACAATGGTAGTTTCAGTTTTGGTTTGTAGTCAGTGATTTTTTTATGTAGTCTACACTGTAAAAAAATTCACTGTATCTTTACAGCAAAAAATGCTGGCAATATGGGTGCCAGTAAATTTTGCTGTGAATTTACAGCAATTTTGTTTTTCACGGGTAAACAGCAAACTAGTAAATTTACGGCATTTTTTACAGTTAATTTTACGGTAATTTTGTTTTTTAGATTTTACAAAAAATCGTATTTTTTCAGCATATTTTGCTGTTAATTTTACAGCACTTTTAGCAAGATAAAAGTAATTTGTTAGCCTTTATTATTGTTTTATTTATTATTATTATTATTTGTAGATATGCATTTGCATCCCCCCCCCCCCGCCCGCCCTGCAATGTTTATTTACTTTGAATTTTTCCTTTTTGTGTACTACGAGACATCTTTTAAAAACTAAGGGCACTATAAGTGTTACCTTTATGTCTACTTATATCATTGTTTTAATAATATTGTTATATAATAAATTCTGTTATACATATGTAAGATACAAATTTAGCACCATAAAGCAAAATAAATAAAATAAGAAAATACACCGCAAAAGCAATAAATCGGAAATTTTAAACAATGGTAACTCATAGCAAAGAATTTTCCTTATGTCAGTTTCAAATATAGTTAACATACATTGAGAACGTTCAAAATATTTAATTTCAGCATCTAGTGCTAATTACTTTTTATTGCCAGATAATTATCCAAAACAAAATGCGATCTGCTGCTTTTATAGCTGCGATAATAGTAAGCAAACTTTTGGAATATTTTATGGATTAATAAAGTAGTGTATACAGCTTACATGATTTTAAAATTACATGTAAAAAGTGAAAAGAAATGCTCGTAAAAAACTAGCATTTATAAAATCTGAATAACTCCTATGGAAAATCAAACCATCGGTCGTAAGATTGGTTTTGAAAATTTATTAAACTATAATAATACATAAAATAAATAAAAATATTTAAATTAGTGCAAAAAGCGAACTTAAAGCTTTTGGACAATAAAAAAATATTATATAATTTAGAATAGTAAGGTATATTATAATACAAACGAAAAAAATGGAATTACGAAAAATATATAATAGTAAAGCAAAAGATATCTAAAATATAATAATTTTTTTTTCTTTTTTTTTTTCTTTTTTTTTTTTTTTTAAATCTGGTATTTTGACACATAAGTAAATAATAACTAAGTCCTATGATGAAAAAAAAAGAAAAGAAAAATAATGTTTTTTTTTTCAAATTTAAATTGGAAATATTCTCTTTTGTTATACTTTAACACAAAATATTTAACCTTTATACAAATGATTCGGAAGCTACTGTCAGTCAACGTTTATATATATGTGCTCAAATACAAAATTTGTATCTTACATTATATAAGAGAACTGGCCTATTTAATACAGTTATTAAATCAATGATACGAATAAACATAAAAATAAAACTTACCCTGAATTTTTAAATTATATAATCCAGTATTGTATTTAAATATCCAAAATTGTCATTTTGAATTCAATAATACGAATATATCCAGAATGACGCTAACACTCATACGACAGTAACGCTAATAATAACCTGCTGTGGCTTTGGCTTGAAGCTGCAGTGTAGGTGGATATCTCATCTGGAATGTTGTCCGGGCGGTTTTGAAATAACAGCAGTTTACTGTAAATCAATACTGAAGTTAAATAAACGCTGTATTTTAGCGATTCACAGGAAAATCAGCTGTAATTTTTCCCGTTATTTTTTACAGTGTATAAACACTCATTACTTCTTGCTCCGTGATGAAAATTTTGTTGCTGAAGGAAATTTAAATTTTTATATCCCATTTATATTTAAATATTTGATTTGAACAATTGATGTTAATACAGATTTTTCAAATATTAATTCATTCATTAAATTTTAATTAATTAATTTTAGTTTTATAGGGGAGACAAAATGGCGGCCATTGGTTATTGAACAGCATTTAATGCATCTTCATATCAATAAGGGGGGTTACCATAAGGGGAACCCTGTTCTGTCGCCTAATACCGCCAAGTTTGTCGCCAACTTGGCGATATCTCTCATATTTCGCCAAATTCCCACATACTTCCATTGTAAACCTACTTGCTTATAGAAAATCAACAAATCGAGATATTTTAATGCAACAAAAACTAATATCAGCTTAAGGGATTCTATTAAATTTTTCTTTGATGACCTAAGTAGGAATTGACTTAAAAAAAAAAAATTATATTACTTGTTAAAAGAATAAACGGTCAAGTGCGAGTATTACTTGCGTACAGAGGGTTCCGTAGAATAAATATAAGAATTTGTAATTGTATTTAAAAAAAAAAAAAAAAAAAAAAAAGTTGCTAAAAGAATACTAAGACTTTGTAAAAAACTATACAACGTAGGGTTGGGTATAAATGTATATATTAGAAAAGTATAAATGGGTATACCATGAAAGTTCAAAGAGATATGGAACCTAAATAATATAAAATTTAGCTATTCGTATAACTCTTTTTTAAATATTATCCTAATCTGTTTATGATGAACTTAATTCGGTACTGACAATAAAAGCAGTGCATAGTTGAACTTCATTTGGCATTTCATGAAACTAAATTCAGCGTAGTAATAACCTTTATTTCTACAGTGTAGCTAAAACAAAATCTTTGTTCAAAGTTTAAATTTGGCTTTGGGCAAAGCGCGCTTCGAATTGAGGTCTCAAAGTTGCAACGCCGCCTTGGTCAGTGTCGCGTTTTTCCAGATAGGTGTTTAATTAACTTTTAAAGTCACTCAAGACGTATTGAGAGATACAATCAATGCAAATTATCGCGAATCCCACAGTATTTATGGGATTCATTCTAATTAAATCTTTCGAGGGCAATGCCCTTAAAAAACGGACACCTAATTTTTATTCCAAAATAGACAAACGGCACCAAGAATATTTAATTAAAATCATGTCATTAAAATCAAACTTTTATCATGTACGTGAAAATAAGCAAGTTCGCATTTTCTAATAAATTCGTTTATAAATTCTAGTGTCAGATCATTATTTCATAAGTTTATAAATAGAATTAACACTAGAATCGTTATAGCGATCATTTTGACCGCTACGGAATAAAAATATGTTGATTCGAGACATAAATTTCTTTCTAAAATAAGTTATACCTGTACCATAGAGAAATAAATTAAATAAGTTAAAATATTTTAAATAAAAATTCTGGTGTATAATATTTTTATGACATTTAAGTAAAATTTCCGGCGTTTCTAGTGTTAAGTGGTCGCAGGGCTCTTAAAGCTTCAAAATTTAACAAATTTTAATTTTTTAGATGTTAAACTCCTATCTTTTCTGAATATTTAGATATAATTGTTTCCTTGAAATTCCCATTAGAACAGAAATTTTGGCTTTTAGAATTATAGCTCAATAGCTGAAGCGGCGTTTCCAAAACTTTAAAGTCATTATTTTCCAAATGGCGTTTTTTGGGCATAACGCGCAGGATACCTCAAAAACTTCTGAATATTTTTTCATGACATTTTCAAAACATATATTTCATGTTAGTCTATATAAACTGAACATAAAATTTCCTTTTTATTGTTCAAAAAAATATTTTTTTAGGTGATTTTACTGTTGAAATTTTCAAAATTTTGTATAAGCTAAATGCAACATTGCGTTGAAAATATAAAAATGCTTTAAATACAAATTTATTTAAGTTCAGGGAAATTATTACAATCTGAAGTATAAGTAAGCACTAAAATTTTCATTCTAGTTGCAATATTTATTTTATAATCCTGCGCTTAAACTGTTATGCCAATTTTTTGTTCGACAAATGTCTAACAGTTTCGAGCCTCCTATAAATACTAATTCTGTATCTTGCAATTTTTAAAATGCATGAAACGAAAGAACATACTTATATCTTTCATCCGAATTTAAATTGTGTTTTAAAATCATATACATTTTAAGACATTAAATGTTGAAAATGGTCTTTTTTTCATTTTTTCCACATTTTAGAGTCCCGAGACCCCTTAAATTAGTATGTTTTTAACAATTTGACGTTTATTGCTTTTATACTGTTACTGGACATTACATTACACATATATATCATTAAAAGTTGTTAACTAGGCATAGAGTACGCCGCCATTGTCCTTGTGTATGTACCCTTGTACCCTTAATGGTACAGTCCAAACTGACTGTACCATTAAGGGTTAATATCTCGGCTAATTACCGATGATTTTTTTCGAAAATCATTATCAACAATGCTTTTATTCTTCTGCAACGATAGGCGACGCTCAACAATTTTTCTGAATGCCCGTAAATCAAAATTTGTGTATAACAGAAAAATGCTAATTACTCAAAAACTATGTGACCTAGGGTAATCGCTATAATTTTCCGGCAAGGTTTATATTAACGTCTACTACCTCTAATTTTTTTCATAATTTTAGTTTCAGTAGATTCGGAATTAGATGGGGGGGGGGGGGGGGACATATTTTTGCGCTACATTTTCAACGATATCTTTGAAAATATAATACCTAAAATTAAAAGGAAGGTATTTTTGAATTCAGCTTTACAAAAGCTTTCACAGGATACCCCACATGTTATACAAAGAAAAGATTTTCTTTTTCAAGTAGCATAATTAGACCCTCTACTTTTTTACTAAATATATTTATGAATGTTTATTAATCTGAAAATATGTGGGTCAATGGTCTTTATTACTTCCCCGAATTTGAACTTTCCACGTTCCATAGTTTACGAGTAAAATGGCTTTGACAGACAGACAGACAGACAGACAGACGGACAGACACAGGAGTGATCTTATAATGGTTCCGTTTTTACTTTTTAAGTACGGAACCCTAAAAATCATGAAACTGATTGAAACTAAACGAGATTTTGGAAGCTATTTATAAAGCGACCTGTGTCATTTATTTTTCGTTCCATTCATTATAGAACTTAATTTATATCTCAGTACGACACTTTTTTTTATCTTTTTTGAGTTGCCAGCACGATCGCTTCGGGATATTCAGCTCAAAATGCCCACTTTGACAGCATTTCATGAAATAGAGTCCGCCTTCATCAAAAAGTCGATCCATACGGCTCATTCTATAGTTTCCGAATAACAGAACCTGACAATGGGATGCGTTTGATAGCAAAAATGAATTAAAAAATGATCAGTTTGGATTTGAGATCCACCGTAACTCGTATCACATAATTCGGATTCGAAAGTACACCTTCCGTGACCTTGAAAAATTGCAAGCCAGCGTGACAAACTTAAAAACTACCCTTTGGTGCTCAGTATTTGTCAAAACCCCCTTTATTTCCATACAATCATTTCACGCTTTTATCTCCCTTTAGTCGAAAACAATGATTTCACGCGTTCGCTTACCGCACGATATTCGCCCATTAAATTGGCGCTAAAACATCCCCCTCGAACGCCACTTTTGTAAAATTTAAGTTTACTTGCGAACTGTTGTGATTTCAAGATGAACGCCTGGTCTAATCTGCTGGCGCTCTGGTGCGTGCGTAACGTTGGATTCAGTTGTCACGGAAACTGTGAATTTTGTCGCGTTATGACGGTTATCAGAACCATAAGGTGTGACAAAGAGAATGGCATCGTTCTGTGACTGTGGGAAAAGGATATCGTTCGGATTTGTGTTGTTGCGTTCCAAGATAGATGAAAAGTGATTATGACTTCTATTTGTCTGACTCGCGTAATTATATTCAGATTGCCATGTAATTGATAACATTGTTAATAATAATAATAAAAAAAACACCTCTAAAATTCACAGACGAAAACTGGGATTTTTTGACGAAAGTTGCGTTTTTTCCCGCCATTCTTCGACGAAATTCGCGTTTTCCCGTGATTCTTGAACGAAATTCACATTTTCTGCGATCTTTCGACGAAATTTGCGGATTTTTTGCTATTCTTTGGCGAAATTCACGTTTTCCCCATGATCCATGAACGAAATTAGCGTTTTTTCGACGAAATTCGTCCTTTTTCCGTTATCCTCTACGAAATTGGCGATTTTTTTCTGCGAAAGATTGGCGATTTTTTTTTTTCGTCGACCATTTGTCAAAATTCGTGATATTTTTTATATCCGCATTTTCGGACAATTCGGAAAATAACCACCTTCACCACTGGCCTGGGGGTACTAAATGAGATGCTCACAACCATAGTAGAGGTACACACAACCATGGTACCAAGTCCCATTTTGAAAAAAAAATTAGAAGTCCATTTAGAAGGTACATAAAATCTGTTTTATCCCCTCCCGCAGGAAGCATAGTCTGTAAACAGATGACATATATGAGAAAGTATATGAAAACAGATTTGGTTCAGTAACGATTCAGAAATCCTTAAGCTATATTTCGTCGTTTTTGATGATAACTTCCTATCAACATCACGTGACTTTTAACGAAACGTAAACTCTCAAATATTTGACGAAAGTTTTGCCTCAATCACGGTCAGACTCAATGCATTTTAAGGAAACAGTTGCTATACCTCCTCAAATCCTGCGGTTTTAGCAAGCAGATATTTGCTTGTTTATGTTAGTCCTGTAATAATGTATTTTAAAGCAGCACTATTTAGTGCTTTTCAGAAAATACTGAAATATAGGTAGTTATTGTTTCTTCATTAGTTATTCTTTTAGCTGTTAAAATTTTTAGGAATGCTTATTATTATTTTTATTTATTTATTTATATGTTGTTGTTTGTTATGTTTTAATTCGAAAAGAATAAATTTCCTGTGTTCTTCAGAACCATTCAAAAAGAAAATTTGGTCAGTAAAATTTCAAACTTCCAGGATATCTTTTTTTTTTAAATTTGTTTAAGAAGTATATTCTGTTTTCAATCAAATTAAAAATAAACATAATTGATCTCTCTCCCCTTTATAAACAGTAAAGTGTTAAAATCTTATCCACCTTCTCAAAGTGATAAAATCTCACGCAATATGCACTTCACAATTCGTTATTTGTGAGCAACAAATTAACCAGACCATATTCTAACCATTCATTGAGCAAAGAAAATTCCTCTAATAAATTATTTAATCAAACCCTATTACAATTATTCATTGCCCATGAGAAAACCATAATAATAAATTAGCCTTGCTTAAAACTTTCAGAAATTATAGCAGCACCGATAAAATTAGAATCTACCTTATAAAAATATAAACACGCAGCAGAATTTATCACATAAATTTAAAAGCACATCAACACAAGTCCCCAATAGCGAGGTCGGAAGAGCAACGGTTTTCCACGGCAAAGGCCGTGGGTTCGAATCACCCCGAGGGAAACGAGAAGTGAATTTTTTTCTTTCTCCTGTCAATAAATACAGGAGCTTCCAAACTGTTCTATAGATGGCACCAACAGCCCTCTTTTAACGAAACTTTTGACAAAATTTATATCGTCAAGCAAGTGAAGAAAGTAATTTCATCAATTTGACGAAATGTTCACCCGGAGCATTTCCCAGGAAACGATGTCGTCAGAAACAACGAAAATTTCGCGAAATCTGAGTATACATTTCTGAGTGTGTGTGGGAATGGATAAAACAGATTTTATGCACCTTCTAAGTGGGCTATCTTTTTTTTTTTTTTTTTTTTCAAAATGGACTTTGTCTACTGTGGCTAAGAACCCTTGAAATGACCTTCCTGCAGTGCAAATTCTTGACAGAATTGTCTATAATTTAATATGGCTGTCTTAAGGGTGTTCTCAAATCCAAAAGGGCAACTTTCTGACATAAGTTTTAATTTATTTTTGTTCGAAAATGCATGAAACTAGCTGGTGTTGTTGTTCAGAAACTATGTAATCAAACTGTTTTTTCCATTTTTTGCAAACGCAATAAATCTTTCAGAAAAGAGTGTCAAAGTGGGCGTTTTGAACCGAATTTCCGCGCGAATGAAGAAAGAGCACTTAAGAGCGGGCGAAAAACGTGTTTGTCACGTGATCAAAATAGCTTATAACGCAATAGGTAATGGATGGATCAAAAAATGGAAAAAAAAGTTCAATTCCAAATCGTTTCCATGGCCAGGCTTTCCAATTGTATACCTTTCCGTTAAAAAATGAATTTGTACATGTGTCGAAACGTTTTGTGCTTGTTGAGCAGGGCAGTTAAGAACAGCCTTAAGTAAAGTGGAAAATGTAATTTTTTCGAGGAGATCATTTGCCATGACAAACCACAGTCTTTGCTTTTCCACAAATCAAACCATGTTCTTCTTGCTTCTTACTCCAAATTCTGAAATATTATAGAAATGAGATAGCTCCTTGATTTCTTTGACAAAAATTTTTTTCCATATATTTCATCCTATTGGGATGAAGTAGAATTGCTTTGAATGGCGTTTCATTTCGATTCAAAAAACCTTGTCTCAGGGGATATAATTAAGACCAGCATTTCTAAATATGGATATAGAAACGCTGGTCTGTAATATTCAAGAGAAATGGCCATAGGAAGGTTCGAATGGTGGAATTATCTAGTAGACGCTCTATACTATATTTTAAATGAAAATAAATTACAAATTAATTGCTTAAAAGGCGCAAAGGCCAACCTAGTGACAAAGATTCTTGTCGGGACTCGTACCCGGACCATCAGCGTAGCGCACTGACATTCTACCGACTAAACCACATGGAACGATACCCAGCCTGGAACTTCTTACTATTACAGATTGGCAAGGCTACAAACGCAGCAGAAGATGGAATATTTATCCGTGAGCCAACGACATGGGGCAAACACGAAACATAATTAAATCCTGCAAGTTCTATACATTTTGATATCAATTTCTTACAATTACAATTTTCTATTAGCTACACTGCAAATAGAGGCGTCTTAAATTCAGACATATATGTGTCTGAAAAAGGAATTCAGACACTTAAGAGTCTGAATATGAAATTTCAGACGTCATAGATGTCTTAATTTAAGACACTTAAGTGTCTTACTAAGATCATGTTATAAATGGACTGAAAATAATGCCTGAATAATGACGAAACGGCTGAAATTAAGACATTTAGAAATTCAGACACTTAAGTGTCTGAATGTAGTACAATTATATCATATGTGTGATGACTGTATACACAATTATATTGCAATATATATGCCATCATAATCATAAAAGATTTTCAAATGGATGACAGATGTTTAAAATACTTTTCCTTCCAATAAATTTAGTATTACTTTATAAAACCAGCAATCTGATTAAACTACAGGTCGTCTATCAAAACTGTAACAGTCCGCTTATTAAAATTTAGTAGAGTTATTTTTGATGCAAAAAGTAATTAACGACTTGATTTTCACAAGTATAAAATCTTCCAAAAATTACTTGTACTAATGGGAGTATGTAGGGGAGGGAGGGGGGAGGGGTTCAAAGAAGGACTGCTCTGCTAAATACTAAGAAAAAATACAAGTGCTGGCAGGGAAAAAAAATACATGGAGGGGAAAGATTAAACAGTTATGCCTGGAGTCCACAACCTAATCTGCTTAACTAAAACACAGAATCTAAACATGAAATAAGCTAAACTAAGAACCTTTTTTCGGAATGCCTCGTTCAAGACGATTTGCGCATAAAAGAATTTCAAAAGTCTATTAATTAAGAAATAGAAACTCATTTTTGAATATATATAATATATGTGCACACATATATATAATAAGAACATTTTTCAAAATGCAGAATTGATTTTTTTTTTCCCTTTTAGTGTGCTTTCCTCTTCTGAACCCCTCCCTTCCCTTTACATTTAAAAATCTATGTATAACTATCTAAATAATGACTACTTAAATATCAGAATAATAAATGCAATATCTAAGTATTAATTAAAAATATTAACTATTAAAGAATATATGGTTCCTTTTTCTCTAAGCGTTTTATGTTATATAGTCATTTACAAGAATAATTTTTTTTATATACATAAAGAAAATTTAACTAATTAAATTTCAAAATATAGGGAGGCGCAATGGCCTTCAACCTCTCTTCTGTTGGTGATTATGCTTCATCACAATAAGATGTATTAATTGCAAGTGTTACGACAAATTTTTTATATAAGTTACGTTTTCTACGTTTTCACTCTGTCAGAAAGTATAAAAACTGTAATAATAATAATAATATCCAGATAATTGATCAATTTAACGCATTTCGGAAAACACCAAATAAGGAAAATAAAATATTTCTCATTTATGCTTGTACTATGTTTTATTTCCCGCTGATAAAAAATTTTAACGCTCATCATAAAACACGAGCTCATTATGTACTGTAAACAACCACAGCGTAGACTGACTCAGAACATTCGAAATTGAAAGACGCTTACTTCATCTATTTTTCCCTTTGTCTAGGAGACATTTTACGTCCGTTGGTACATTCGAAAGTAGATGTTCTTTGAACAATTTTCTGGGCGAATTCGACGTAGATTTTTTAGGTGAAAATCAATTAAAAATATTATTGTGATTATTTCAGCTCCACGTGCATTCGCATTTGTCATCTATGTGTAGTACAATTGTTTATTCTGCATTAGTGTTCTTGTGAAATAACATGTGTATGGAATCTGAATTCAAGTTCTAAAATTCTATGAATTTCTATGATATTTAAATGAATCATATTTATACATCACGGTGAAATAAGGATGGTATTGCTGTTATGAAATTTTTACTCAATATTCATGAAAAAATTTACGGAAATAATTTTAGGTCAAGAATAGTGTGCACATTTATTTTGGATATGGATTTACTTTTTAAGGATGTATGAAAGGTATGTATCTCCTAGCGCGTATATATGCAACAATATAATTTTCAAATTCAACTTAAACAGTATAACTTATGTATGTTGTTTTTTAATTATTTAAAATACTTTTCTAAGACTAACGTTTATTTATCATATTTGTATCATTTTATATCCAATAAATATTTTTTACTGTTACGAGATTTGTGTATTGTTTTTTGATTTGCCTCTAAATTTATATTATTTTCAAGATAAATTGTTTAATAATTCTTTAAACTCCCAGTGTATAAATGAAAGATTTTTTTATACTAAGAATCTGATTATTGCTTTAATAAATAAGCAAAAAAAAAAAAAGCATAGTACAGTACACTCTCTCTAATCCGCACAGGTTGGGACCAAGGGTTTTGTGGATTATAGAATTTTGCAGATTATAGGTCATTTCTTTGTTTACATTGTAATATTTGGACTTTATCAACCAATATAGTAACCACATTGTAAATAAATAACACAGAAATAAAAGAAACTGCTTATATATATATATAAACTGTACCCAATATTGAAATACATTTAAATAATATAATAATGCATAATTAATAGAAACATTTCTGCTTATTTTTAGATCTCAAGCATCGCAGTGATAATGGTTTGCTTTATAGCTTTTAATTTATACTGTGCTGTTAATCTTGAAGCCTTTTACAAGAGTCAGAATTTCTTGATAAATAATAAAAGTTTGTTTTCTAAAAGATTGAGACATTTATCCAAAAGAGCTAACCCCTCTTTGAAAGTAATTTTACCTTTTATATAGCCAACAAATGTGTTCAGAATATAGCAGTCTAATAGTTATTTATAAGATACACGGAATATTTCTTTCTAACTAATGCAGAAATGCATTAAAAATTTTAGTGCACTTAAAATTAATTAAAATTCTTAATAAATTCATCAGTTTAGTCAATATTTATTACAGTCAAAATGTGAGTTATCTTGTTTAAAAAAAGATTTTAACTCTTTGTTTACATGTTTGTTTACATCTGAAATATAGTGTGGATTATAGGCGTTTGCGGATTATAGAGTTGCGGATTAGAGGGAGTGGACTGTATTTATTCCGTACATAAGTTGTCATTATTAATGTATTCACACCAAAATATGTCAATATTTTCCATTATATTTTTTGAAAAAGAAAATTCCAGTATTATATATTATATTTTTTTGTGTTTTGTGTGTGTGTAAGCTAATTTGATTATGTAAAAATATCAGTAATATTATGTAAAAAATTGCTACATTTAAAATATTTATAAAAATAAAAGCAAAAACGTAAAATTGTCAAAACTTTTGTTAAAGAAGAAATACTTTTTTTAGATTTAAAAGAAGTTAAAAAAATAATAATAATATAAAAAAATTGGTGTGTTAATGAATTTAGCGTTTTGATGAATATGTTGAATTCCTTGTAACAATTTCTATCGCAGTTATAACTACATTTTATTTTCAACTTACTTTTAATTTAATTGTTTGTTCACTATGAAGGATATGCAGTTCACTCAAAGTTTAATATTGGATAAAAATTTGAAAATTATCAAACATTTATTGTGATTTATATTTTATATTTTACAATTAGAGATGTATAATTTTCAAGGAAAATCTTTTTAGCCAAAAATCTATTTTTATGCAAAATTGATTTGTGTTTTGAAATCCGAGTTGTCAAAACTTTTTTATGTCAACTTATATATATATATATTCTGCATATTATATGGTTTCAAAGCAATTTTTAATTACATCGCACATCCGTATATTCTCTAAACTACATAAATGACAGTTAAAAGAAAAAAAATTACTGCAATTTTGTGATTATTATACATAAAATCAGTTTTCAAAATTTTCATTTTTTAATAGCACATTGTATAAAAGATAAATTATTTACAGCTAATAATTTCATTTCCTCCAAAAAAAAAATTACTTATTTTGATTTTTTGTTCAAAATTTTAAATTTTGGATTTTCAAAACATGAGAAATTAAAAACTAAGCTTATTTTATTTTTAAGGCTGTTCTCAAATAACTTTATGACACAAGTTTTAATTACTTTTGTTGGGAAATGCATGAAACTAGCAGGTGTTGTTGTTCAGAAATTATGTCATTAAACTGTTTTTTCCATTTTTTTTTTTTTTTCGAACGCAATAGGTCTTTCAGAAAATAGTGTCCAAGTGGGCGTTTTGAACCGAATTTCCGCGTGAAAGAAGAATAACCACTCAAGGAAGGGTGAAAAACGTCTTTGTCACGTGATCCAAATAGCTTATAACTCAATAGGTATTTTATTTATCAAAAAATGGAAAACACAGTTCAATTCCAAATCGCTTCCATAGTCAGGTCTTCCAATTTTATATCTTTCTGTAAAAAAATGAATTTGTAAATGTGTCAAAATGTTTTGTGCTTGTTGAGCAGAGCAGTTAACAGCCTCAAGTAAAAAGGTTTTAACAAGTTTAAAATGGAAATTTGAAAAAAGCTAAAATTTTGTATATTTCCATGCATAACTACATTTCCACATAAAATTGCGGTTTTCCCCGAAGTTCATTTAGGGGCGGTCCATAAATGATGTCACACTTTTTTCAACAATTTTGACCCCCCATCCCACCCTTTGTCACAAAGTGTCACACTTACCAACCCCCCCTCCCCCTTGTCACACTATATTACATGAGCATATACTTGCAGTTCAGAACAATATATTTCAAATTGTATTTTTAAACTTTAACTTATTTGTTTTAATGACATTTGTGAGCATAACTACAAAAATGATTCGTGCACTTATTTTGTATGAAAAAGGACTAAGGTTTACAACAAAACATAATTAATAAACAGTAGTAATAAAATATTAATATGGAAGAGCAATTGAAAACAGTAGTATTTTGAAATTTGAAATGGAATTTAATATATTTGGCTTTAAATCTTATCTTTACTTTATCAATAAAAAATACTTTAATTTCAAAATAACTTCAAAATTTAATCTGCTGATTTTTAATGCTTCTATTTTAACCAAAATGTGTGATGTCACATTTTCTTCTTACCCCATCGCACCCACTTGTCACAAACGGTCACAATTTCACGAACTCCCCCCCCCCCCCCCCACCTCAAGCGTGACATCATTTGAGGATGGCCCCTTATATAAAAAAGGCAACAAAAAAATGTATATTTAGGCAAAATAGGTTTTGAAACTAGAAGTGACTTTTCGTATATGTTATTGTATATGTGTGTGTTTGTGTGTGTGTGTGTGTGTGTGTGAACATGAAAACAAATAATAGAAGCATTAGAATGAAGCTATCGTGAAATTCTGAATATTTTATAATTATTTTTTCAACTTTTCTTATGGTAAATAAACCCCTCTTAAAAAATCGAATTTACTCTTTAATTGAAAAGTTTCATACTCATTTTTTTTTTTTTTTTTTTAAATATTGGGATCTCACATACTGAAAATTGTGCGGAATCTAGTGTTAGATTTTATTTAACACAGAAATAAAAATGCAACAAATGCTTAAACTGATTCAATGGGAATATCTTATTTAAATGGGAAGAAATTGCACTACAAAGCAGGCATGGAATTCTTTCTGAAGGAGTGAATCATTTTTTATAGATGGGAATAATTTGTTACCATAAAGCAGAGCTGATTGC
Source organism: Maratus speciosus (assembly GCA_963932465.1). Lineage (NCBI taxonomy): Eukaryota > Metazoa > Arthropoda > Arachnida > Araneae > Salticidae > Maratus > Maratus speciosus. Next base: position 5,794,492 of record OZ010797.1, read on the forward strand.
AGCATGGGCAAATTGGGCTGTTTCTATGGGCCTTTAGCTTTACGGGCCCCTAAATTTGGTACGAAATTTCCATAAAGCTGATATTTTAAATTTGTTTTGATCTTATACTTATTTTTATAAATATTCTGTACTTTTAGAACATGATTAGGCTAAAGAAAATTATATATTTATCCAAATATGTATCTGACGACATCGAATAGGATTATTTTTTTTCTTTTTGGAACAATATATGAAGGCAGTGGGGGGAGGTAGCGAATGAATACTAGGTCTTTGGACAAGATTAATTTGAAGTTCTCACTAAAAGTAATAAATATTTTTGATGCCGTAGGGCATATATGATACCACATGAATACATATTTAGGTGAATATATATATACATATATTATCCTATTCTAAAACTACAAAATACTGATTACAATCCTCATAATATCAAAACTGATTTAAAATATCAGCTTTATAAAAATTTCATACCCAATTTGGGGTATCCTAAAATCAAGGGGCAGAGAAGCATTCCATTTTTCCCACGCTGCAATCAGCTCTGCTTTATGGTAAAAAATTATTCCCATTTATAAAAAATGATTCAATGTGGTCAAACATGGCTGCGTATATCGCTTAGAAAGAAAAGTGGTCAAAGATGACTTCATATTGGCCAAAAAAATGGGCTCAAAGATGGCCACAATTAAGACATTTGAGATATCTGAAATTCAGACGTAAGAAGTGTCTGAAAAATTTAAGACATTTTAAAACGTCTTAAAATTGAACACTCATGTTTCAGACACTTAAGTGTCTGAAAATTTTAAGACATTTTAAAACGTCTGAAAATTGAACACTGCGTTTCAGACACTTAATGTCTGAATTTCAGACATTTCAGTTTAGAGTGTACATGAAAATTTCTGAAAATTCTTCTTCTGATTCCAACCTAGTGGAAAAGATTCCATGCCGGGACTCAAACCCGGGCCATCGGTATAGCGCACGATACCTTGACTGGAACTTCTCACTATCACAGGTTGACAAGGCAAGTTTTCGATATCGATTTCTCACAATTACAATTTTCCATTAGCAACAAGAAAATTTCTAAAAATTCTTCCTCTGATTCTATCCTGTGCATAAGAAAAATCTCAAGAAGTTCCATCTTTACGTTCTGATAAACCGAATGCAAATCCTAATCTATAGATTGTAATTTGTTTAAAACTGGCTCCAGATATAGAAAGAATATCCAGAAATTATTTTGAGATGTACAATAAACTTTACAGATGACGTTGCAGCTTCTAAATGAAAGACTTGTGAAGCGTTTTTTTTGGTTCGTACTATTGTCTAGAGAAAGATTGCAGAGATAGTCTTTAAGGGCGCTGGTCACTCAGCTTCCAATTTCCCCTCACTCATGCAAAGTCTATGGGCATTGGATGTATTTGTCTATTTAAAATATCTCCTCGGGAAATTAATATTTGTAACTTCTGTTTTTTGTGTACTCTTTCCTAAAAGATGTCTCTAGTTTTCTTAGTTCTCAAAATATTTCTAAAGTATAGACTTAATTAAAATATTAAATTCAGAATAGATTTTAGAAATATTTTGAAAACTAAGAAAACAAAAGACATCCTTTCACGATTTCCCGAGAAGATATTTTAAATAGACGAATGCATCAAAAGTGCATAGACTTAACGTTACGGAGAAGAATTCCGAAGCTGAGTGAACAGCCCTCTTAACAGTGGCAAAATGATTAGAAAAATGTGGTATGGACTTATACTTGTCTGACCACATTGTTTCACATAGACCAGGAAAATGTGATTTACAAGAATTATAAGATTTCAGCTCGACGAAAATTATTTTGTCTTGTTCTGGTAAGGCTTCAGTTCAGATAGAATTTTCGGGTTCGGGCTGCGTGCGTTCTAGCACATTCAGGATTAAGTGTTATCGTATTGTAGGGAAAAACCCACACAGCTAAGCCTGCTAAGATAAAAATTGTCTGAAACGGAATTTGTTTCCAATCTTGTGGTTTTTTTTCTTTATTCCTTTTTTTTATTTTCTTTATTATACTATTTGAAAGGACTAATTAAAAACTTATGAAAACAGAACCTATCTGAAACAGAATCCAGCTTTAAAAGAAAAGAAATAATTTTTAAGACAAAATGAATTCTCAACAATTATGCCTGCTGAGACGGAAACCCGTCTAAAACGGAATTTTTCCCGGTGCCTTCTGACCTTGTCGAAGCAAGTTTTATTATGTTTTGTTTTTACAAGATAAAGTTAAAATTTTCGTATCCTGCAAATGATTTATATTAAAAAAAGTTTCACAAAACCAAAATATAGAGCGGGGAGCTCAAGCCCCACTTTGCCCCCAATATGGACGTCCTTGCATACTATGTAGTCTATATACCAATCTATAAATCCAATACAGGGTTATACAAAAGAATTATGATATATTTTCGATTCTTGGTGGTAACTGCTGAAATTGGCTTATGGGGAAAAAATAATAATTAGTTTTTCGTTTTCAAAACTATAAAATATCCAGAGCAAGGCTTCGGCTCTCTTTTGGCGTTCGAAATATGGCTAATATGGATTATTTTCATAAGGTAACTCAAGATGGCATAGGTATGATTTTTTTACTTCTTATTTTATTGAAAATTCATATTGAAAATTTTTCGCCTCTTAGCAACGCTAAACTTTCTGGCTCATTTTTAAACGTAAAAATATGACAATCTGATTGTTATTAATGTTATTCGGAATGAAACAATTTTTTTTTTCATTTTTCGATAAATAAATTGCATCTTAAGGGGGTCCGGGGCTCAAAAGTCTATTTTTTTTTTTCCTACTTATAGTGATTTTGTTACGAAATTCTTTTCTGAAATATGTTATATGATATAATAAGAATATTGCATGTAAAAAAAAAAATCTGAAAAATTCTAAATATTTTTTTTATTTAAATTTTAAAATTTTAAACATATTTAATTTTTGATATAACTCTGGAAGCACTAACTAAATTTAGAAAATTTTTACACTTTTGTGTACAGAAAATGTGTCATTTTAAATTGTCTTCAGGATTTCTTAAAATATTGATTATGAATTTTATAAAAAAAAAAAATAAGTTTTTTTATGGGTGAGTTTTGCATTCATTACCCTATTTTCACAATGATCACTCAAAATTAAAAATCCTGCAGACCATTTCTTGGAAATATAGCATAAATCTCTGTTGAACATTTCATATCTATATCTTGCCAGGAATTTTAGAAATTACTTTTAAGGGTGTATTTCGAAAAAGTCTTTAAAATGTAGATTATTTCTGATACATTTTCTCCGAAAATTACCCACATAAATATTTAAAATTAGAGTATGATATGTAAATTGACTTTCTGAAAGTGCCGTGAACGATTTTTTTTAATTTTAAATTTGTTAAAATTGATTTTTGACTGCTTTATGAAAATTATGTCCGATTCATTTTCTCTAGAAATTACCCACAAAAATATTTGAAAATGGGGTATGATATGCAAATTGATCTTGCAGAAGTGCGGTGTAAGATTTTTTTGTAATTGAAATTCATTAAATGTATTTTTTGAGTTAAATTGTGCTGGCGAAATTCGAATTTTTTGGCGAGAGTGACAGCCTACTTAAACCGATTTGTTTATCTGTACGCTAACAGATGTCGCAACAATAGCTTTTTGGAAGTTTAGACGTTATTTCAGGCTGGGGGTGGTTCCAATACCCTTTTAAGACGCTATTGGCTAATTTGGGAATATCTCACATTCAATTGGTTGTGTTCAAATCAAGAGGGATGCTCGAATTGCGAATGACCCTGTGTTTTCTTTGCGAATATCTATACTAATAACAGACATTTTTGGAAGAACAGATAGACATTTTTTTATGTGGTAGAGAAACTAAAGAATTAAATATGTCTCGATTTTATTTTCTATTTAAAAGGTTACTTAAAGTTGCATGCATTGATGTAGTGGAGGGTATACGGGGGGGGGGGGGGGGGGGGTATACGCCGTATACCTTCTGGATTTTTTTAAGGAACACCGTATACTCTCTGTTTCTCAAGAAAGCTAATACAGTCGAACCTCGTTAACATGAACCTCAAGGGGAACCAAAATTTTGTTCATGTTAACAGTAATTCATGTTATCAGTATCAAATCTATGTATTCGTTCTTATAGGGGACTGTGAAAACAATTCATGTTAAAAGTAATTCACGTTAAGCGTGTTCATGTTAACGAGGTTTGACTGTAGTATATAAACTCTAGGGTATACGCTCTGCTTAAAGCGTTTACTCTCTGTTTTTTTTACGACTACACCACTGGTTACATGTATTTTTTTTTTTTTATATAACTAGGGGGCTCGGCCCCCTACGAGCTACGCTCGCCAACCCCCGTCCAGACACCGCAGACTCTAAATGCAGGCTAATTTGATCGGCTTTAAAAAGATTTCGAAAGATTGAATTATAATTTAAAAAACAGTGGCGATCTCCCTATAAACGAATTTCTATTCATTTCTCTTTGATTGGGGAATTTTAACGCCAAATCTGCTGCGGTACTACTTGATTATCCTGTCGACCCATTTCGCCAAATTATATAAATCGCCAAACCACTCGCCAAATCATACAAATTGATATAATTTCTATTTTAAATAACGAAAGAACAAATAAATTCGTACAACATTAATAAAAACACAAATAAAACGTCGAAATAAAAATAACTTGATGACGTATACACATGTAACAACATTTCAAAATAAGCTAATATAAAAGGAATTAAGTAAAGAGAGTCTTTGTCTCCTGGCATTTTTTAACAAAGCGAAAAGAAAGTTCTTTTAAATGAGACATTTTAAATTAATTTTCAAAATATCAAATAAATGTCTAGCGCAATTTCTAAATTTAAACTTTTTTGCAATATTATTTTGTGTTCATTTTATGTAATAACTATAATGTGACGTAAATATGACGTAATTTCTCCTAAGACTTCTAACGCATGTTAATGAATTTATTATTTTACAATATCCTTTCTCCTTTAAAATTCACGTGTATACTTTTTATGACGTAATTTTTAATAAGTTCTTGCTTTTTATACGCAATTATTTAATACTAATTTGAAAGTTTTTTCCCTGTTTATAATAGTCACGTGTAAATAAATTTTTAATTTGAAGCAAACATTATTGCTTGCGCTTTTTATACAGATGGCAACAGTTTAAATTAGTACAATTTTCTGAAATCTGTAAAAAATATCTTTAGAAATGCTGAAAATTTGAATTTAAAATAGAAATAAAACCTGAAAAAATGAGTCAAAATAAAAAAATTAATGCAATCTGCACTCCGGCAAATTCTAACGCATAAAATGATCTAAAAATGATTACACTGCCATGTATAGTTTTTGCTGCTATAAAACTTTTTTAGTGGAACGATTTTGTCCAACTTTAGCATTAAATAACTCTTAAAATAATTCTTCGATTTGAAAACTGTCTGCATCAGCGTGTTTATCAAACATTTCTGTATAAAACCACCGATTTTCATATTTTTGTATGCATTATTTTTGTTAATATTAACGAAAAAAGGCCTCCGGTCACAAAAAAATCAAAACCGGCGGCGGCGGCGGTGACAGCGGTAGTTACTTTTTTTTAGAATAGAGAGAAAGGCTGTAAGGCAATTAAAAAATGCCTCATTATATGCTAAGGAGAATGAAAGCGAAAAAAAAGCTGTAGTAAATCAAAAATATACACGAATGTTGATCCATGCAACATTAATATAATGCATACGAAAAGAATATAATTATTTTGTACGAACTTTTTAACTTTTCATCGATACGGCCAACTTTTATTTATTTATTTATTTATTTTTTACAAGTCGGCTCGAGCGAGCTCGATGTTTTTTAGTAGGTCATTGTCACTTTAGAATCCGGATCCGAAAGTGAAAATGTCCTCATAAAAAAAAAACATGCAATCAAAATCGAAAAAATATAAAAGGGTCTTTGTAAAGATCGACCTCAGTTAACAAATGCAAAATTATTTAAACAAACAAGATATTTTTTAAAAAATTGCTCCATTGGATTAACATTAACGAGCTGGGGATTTTACGGCAGTGAAGTAGCCCCTCAAATATTAATTTATTAATTTCATAATAAAATTTTATATAATAAATTTCATGGGAAAGAATCGTTCTGATAGATTGCATATAAATAGAAAATTCTCTATTCTGGACATTTATCATCAATGCAGATATATTTTATTTATTTAGGTAATCAAAATAAAGCATTGTTTAGTAATTATCCAATTATATATTCAATGCGCATTGGGAATAAGAACTTTACTAGGTTATTTAAATTTCGTGAACATTATTTTACTAGAATATGTATTTTAGAGTACCGTATTTTATGTAAGAAACGCCGCACTCCTCAAATTGGCCTGAATAAGCTTAAAAATATCGCCGCACTCGTTGTAAACGCCGCATCCGTCGGAATGCTACTTTTGTCAACAGCATCACATTGACCTAACTTTAATCAATGTTTTCTGAGCAGTGTAGGATGCCTCGTTTTTAATATCTTAAGATGTCTGAAGTTTTATTTAAAATATTTAAAACCGATTTTAAATATTTTTATGAATTTTTAAATTAAGGAAACTCGGTTGGTATTTAGAAAAAACTTAAACGCCGCACATGGTGTAAACGCCGCTCTTGGAAAAAAATTAACTTTTAAACACATAAACACCGCGGCGTTTCTTCCATAAAATACGGTAGTTTATAATTTTTTTTTCAAATAACAATACACACAACATTTACATATACCCATTTTATAATAATTAATAATAAATCCCTTTTAGTTGTAAATATATGGCCGATATATTATTAATTTTTGATCAAATTAAAATTTACGAATGAATTAAATATTTATCATCTATTTTGAAAAAAGAAAAATCTATATAGTTTATTAATTGACCCGCCTGGCTTTGCACAGGCCAGTGATACTAACTGTAAATGTACTTAAAATCAGTGTTGAATATATTTTTAAACTTAAATATTTTTAAATGAAAAATAGAGCTGTCAGATTTATTGTCTGACCAAAAGCTTTTCTCATTTATATTCTTTACTTCTGAAGACACTTCTGGTTTGGTTATTTGTAACAAAATTATAAAGCCCTCTACATCCCCCCCCCTACCACCACCACACATGCGCACAAAGAGATTCGACGGGAAGGAGTAGAGTGCGCGCCCAGCGACTCCAGGTAGTTGTACAGCAGCATTAGTGCAGTGTCTACATGAAAGTGCATATTGATTGTTCCAAGCGTCTTGGATAAAGCAGTGCTATTTTGTTTTTGTTTTTCCAAAGTAAGTGCTTCAATTTTCATAACTGTTTGTCAGAATTTTTATAGAGCGTCAATAATACAAAATATTTTGAACTTAAACAATTTCTTATAAACTACTAACCTGGACTAAGTATGCGAACACCAGAAATTCATTTTAGAAGTGGCCGTATTTTAAAAAAAGGCCGCGCAATCTCTCCTACCAAAATAGGAGAGTTTGCGCTTCTGCTACTTAGGACCAGATGGCGCATTTTCCCAAGTTTAAGTGCTAGGAGAAATTATACAGCTTATTGATAAATTTGCATGAATTGCAAATTACGTGTAAAACATATGAATGAATGAATTTTGAAATAATTTCGGAAAAACACATAATTATCAAAACTAAATTTGGCATCAAATTAATTTGCGAAAAAATACTTTTGCAGATAAAAATTTTATTAATAAATTAATAATACAGTTGTTATTAAATAAATTTTATGTAATTATTTTTGTTAATAAATTAATAATATATTTGTTAATAATTTAATTAAATATTTATATACTTTTTTTTAATTTATGAGCAATTAATTTGCTAATAAATTAATTTTGTTAACTAAAATAAATTTTCTAATACAATGTTTTGGAAAAGCTTTGACCCATTCCGAGTAGTGTAATGCCATCGAAATCAAAATGAAACAGAGTGCAACTAATGTTACTAATCCACAAAATATACATGTCTAAAGACTTAAGAAAGATGCCGCTACAAAAAACAGCTGAAGATAAGGTGCTTCTACAAAAAAGCGACATAAAAAAAAAAAAAAAACTCAATGAAAAAAAACGAAGGTCTATGAGGATGAGTGCACTGAATGTCTGTAACTGTACCAGGAGACAACTTCGACAACTGACTGGATTCAATGTATTGCTTGTTGCAGGTGATTGCACGAAAGATGCACGATTTACAACAATAAGTGCATCGATTGTGGACGACAACAACTTCGGTTAGCAAACAAAATACAATGAAACTGTGGAAATGGAAGTAAAGTAATTTTTAAATTAAACATGTTATCAACTAGATTAATATTATTTTGTAATCTTAGTAGGGCTTGCTTTTTCTCACATTTTAATCTTCTTAAATTAAAATTTTTAACTGTTGTTAAAATTCTTTCTTTTATTTATTATTTAAACATTTGGTTGAAATATTCACCCTGATACAATAATATTTACTCACAAAAACCTTTCAACAATGTAATTATTATTGTTAACAATTTAATTGTAGTTACTATTAATAACAATCTCTTCTACCTGTGTGCGCAATCTCTCCTACCCATGTGCGCGTTCTCTCTTACCCTGTAAGGAAAGATTGCGCAAAATAGTTTTCTCGGTTTTATTACTGATGTTCTATTAAATTACAATGTAACAACAAAATAACAATAGAAATGTATAAAAAACAAATAAAGTCAAGATTATTCATGCATAGTTTAGCAAAATATTAATATTTAGATTTTTTATTACTATTCTTTTGAAATGTGCGCAGACTCTCTTCGCTTTACCTTAATTGAAAAAGAATATATATCCCAAGTATTTTTTTACATATATTTCAAAGAGATTAAATCTCTTAACGTGGAAATCTTTTGACTTGCAAGCATATGTAACCCGCATAGCTAATAGTAGGTAAAAATTAATTTTCATTTGTTTATTTCGATTTCGCTGCATGTGTTGAAAATATCTTTCACTTCGAAAGCCATTTCCGAAATAGAGTTTACTGATAAGCGTTGCATTTGTGTATGATAGTCATCATTATATATTAAATTCTTTGCTTTTCGTGCGTTTATACTTATTTTGCTTTAAGGGTTTTCTCAAATCCAAAAGGACAACATTCTGACATAAGTTTTAATTTATTTTTGTTCGAAAAGGCATGAAACTAGCTGGTGTTGTTGTTCAGAAACTATTGAGCTGCTTTTTCCATTTTTTTTTTTTTTTTCAAATTCAATAGATCTTTCAGAAAATAGTGTCAAAGTGGGCGTTTTGAACCGAATTTCCGCGCAAAGGAAGGAAGAGCACTCAAGAGCGCGCGAAAAACGTGTTTATCACGTGATCAAAATGGCTTATAACTAGGTAAGTGATTGATCATAAAATGGAAAAACAGTTCAATTCCAGTAAAGTCTGTCTAAGGCGGATTCAATCAGGACCAAGGAAATTTTCCGTCGTAGACAATATTCCGCTTTAGAGAAATTTTACTCTATGTCTATGGCTTCGCAGGGACTTGAAAATCTTTCCGTGTTAGACAGATTTCCGTCTTACACAGAGTCCGCCTTATACAGAGTTTACTGTATATATATATATAGTTTATTAATTGTCCCAGTCCAGTGATACTAACTTATATACCTAAAAAAAGAGTTCAATGGTTATATATTTTTAAACTTAAATACTTAAATATTCCATATTTTTAAATGACAAATAGATTTTTTAATAGATTTAGACAATTTTAATAAAAATAATAATATAATTGTCAATCTGAAATCTACACACATATATAGAGCTTTTAGATTTATGCATGACCAAAAGCTCATCTCCTTTATATTCTTTCCTTCTACAGACACTTCTAGTTTGGTCATTTGTAACAAAACTATAAAATACCTCTACAACTCCCCCCCCCCACCCCCACACACACACATACACCGAGTTATTTTGAGCTGGTAAATAAGAATTTCTTTTCTTTTCCTAGTGGCCGGAAGACTCCTCTTCTAAAATTTATACACAATAGAGTAAATTTATACACAAAAACACAAGCAATGATACAAAAATCTTTTTTAAATTTGTGGTGTGTAATTTTTTAAAATGCACGATTAGTGTGTAAATTTCAAAATACACATTTTAATGTGTACTTTAATGATAATTCTAAATATGTAAAAGTTATCTGTTAACTCTTAAAATGCACACTTTAATGTGTAAATTGCACAGGAATACCCATATTTCTGTGTAATATTCTTACACATATCTATGTAATATTCTGTTCTTAGACATATTTCTGCGTAGTATGCAAAACAAATATTATTTTGTAATATTTAAAATACACAGATTTATGTGCAAAAATATACAGAGCCAAAATATACAGAATTTTGTGTACATACCTTTATCTTATACTTTGGTATGTAAATTGTGAAGTGAATGTTTTTATGATCGCAAAACAAACTGTATGAAGAACATACTCATATGCTTCATTTGTTTGTAATACTTTCTCACAGAATTGTTTTAAAACCACAAAACACTATACCCATAATTTACAAGAAACGGAATCGTATGAAATTATAGTCACTACATGTCATCTTACTGTTAGAATTCGTCTGGAGTTCGAAAACCGTATAGCCACAATTTATGAACGGAGACTGTATAATCCGAATAAAAGATATCGTGGAGAAAGTCTCCTAAATTAAAGTTAAAATGTAATAGATCCATAAAAGCTTACTTTTCTAAATATTAAAATCATGTTTAATACAAAGAGAAATATACAATTTTATACAAATATAAATTTTATTTTTACATAATGGAAATGTTATTTGTTTATTTTAACATAATAATTATTTTTTATATTGAAATCTGATTATGCAAATAGAAATATACTAATGAAAATATAGAAATAAAATATAGAAATAGAAATACACAAAGTTTTACAAATGTAAATCTTTTTTCGGAGATAACTAGAACTCTTATCCCGCTTCCTCTTACAATTATACAAAATATAATAGACATACATAAAATATAAGAAAAAAGACATTAAAATAATAATAAAAATGTATACTGTACATTAAATGCATACACAAATGTTATTTTTCATATTAAAATAAATAATATTGCTTTTTTTATATTACAGGCAGGAGGGAAGGGAGGGAGCTAAGGAAAACTAAATGCAGCAAAATTTGTGAAATTTTTTTTTTATTACATTAGACTAACATTACATTCTAACGTTTTCCAGAAACTAAAAGTGAAGCCGAAATGACTATTGTCGAATTTTAATCTGTCCCTGCGAAATAATATAAAAAAAATATTTAACTTCGAAAATGTGAACTAAAAAGAGATTTACAAAAAATATTTGCAAGAAAATTTTTGAAACAATTTACAGAAGTTGGAATTTTTATATTTTTCGAAATGCATGAGATGACGGTTAGAATTAAAAACTCAATGTCTTGTAAATTATGCCAATTCATAAAAATGCGCAAATATCCATTTTTCATTAATAATATTAGCCTAATGAAATTTATTGCATTTCAGAAAATAAAAATAAAATTTTTAAGTTATTTCAGTAACAGAATGCAAATTGTTTTTTATTCTTTTTTTCCCCCGCAGAGTTTAGCAATTTTCTTGCTTCTATAGAAAATGTCTTGATGTTTTGTTATATTATCATACAAAACATGTTTGTAATCATATATTATATGATTTTCAAAGATATTATAATTATACACACACACACATATATATATATATATATGAAGAGAGAGAGAATAAGAAAGAGCCAGCTTTTTTTATCTATTGGTTTTATTCTTACCTACGATAAAACCATAATAAAATGATAAAATTCTGGAAAGAACTTTTTTTAAAAAACACTAAAATATGGAAATATGCGCTTGAAAAAAATCTATATAGAAGCATATGAATAAAAATACAAATTTGTCAATAGTGCTGGATGGGTAATTAATATGTCAGGAAACTTATTTGCCCGTACATCGTGACAATTTGTATTTATAAAAACTATTTTAAAAATAATTGTTTTCACGAATTTTCAAAAATTTAAAACTTTTATAATGTTTCAGAATGTTTGGGATATGGTTATAGTTGTAAAACTTAATATCTTGGAATCTGTTCAAATTAGGATGAGTGTTTATGATTACCAAATAAGTTGAGAACTAGGAGTCCATGAAAAAATTAAAATAAAATAAGAGAGACACCTTGTGTGTGTGTGGTTTTTTTTTTTTTTTTTTTTTTTTTTTTTTTTTTTTTTTTTTTTTAATGTATAATTCTGATATCTTGGTTTGATTTTTTTATCCAAAGAAGGAAGGTATTTAAATTTGCATATAATTTTGTCGATAATTTATAACCGATTCACATGAACTAAAAAAGACGCACTGAAAATCCATAAATCATCACTAAAGCAACCATTTTTTTTTTTTCCGCAGAGTTACGTGATTTTCTTACTTCTTTCAAAAATGTCTTTTTTTTTTTGTTATACATATTAATTTTAGAAATTATAATTATCTATCTATATATATATATACACATATTCGTTTATTTACACTTTAGAATTTTTTTCTAATGGTTTTGTTTTTGTCTGTAATAAAACCATAATAAAATGGAAAATTCTGGAAAGAAATTCTTTTTTTTTTAATCCTTTAAAGTATGCAACAAAATTCGGTTGAAAATATCTATACGGGAGAAGCACAGCATGAATAAAAATACAAACTTGCTAGTAATTTTGGTTAAATAATGCGACAAGAAACTCATTTGTCCCATGCATAATGACAATTTTTAACAGTGAAAAGAAATTTGTTAAAGCTATTTGCAAAATAATTGTTTGCATTCTATTTTCTAAAAAATGAAAAAAAAAACATTTATCTTTGTTACTGCTTGATTTCTTCATATATAAATAAAAATATCTCAATTTTTAAAGCATTTGTCACTGAAAATGAGTTTAGTAATAAGTCAGAAATTAGTAACTTTGGATTTGATAAATAATACCATTTTCTGTAAACAAATATTTTCTTAAAAGGTATATAATTACTTTCTTTTTTCTTTGTCCATTTTAATTTTATTTATTTATATTACAGTATAGTATCTAGTATTTTCCATTTATCGATTAAATATTACATCTGTATACTTTGAAACTGAAGAAAGTTTCAAAAAAAAAAAAAAAAAAAAAAAAAAAAATCAAACATTTGCTTATAGGATCCACTTGAACAATACGATTTGCATGCGTAATAGTTTATGAAAAAAAAAATAGCTATAATAATAATTAACATAAACGTTCAGAAGCTTTGTAATCGAATTGAGTTTCCCATCTTTTCTAAAGGCAGAAGATCTTTCAAAAAATACTATCAAAGCAGAAGTTTTGAACCGAATTTTCTGCTCTGCAACGCGAGAAAGAGGATAAACTTGTCGTCATTTAATTTATATTAAACTATAAATAATTTATTTATAAATAAAATTCAACAATTAAATGTAAAAAAATTATTTAATCTATTTTTTAATAAATAAAGTAAACATTATTAAAAATCCCATAATAAATCACATGAACTTATGACAAAAATTGTTTGTAATCCGATAAGTAATTTATTTATCAAAAAATGGAAAACGCTACTCTATTCAAAATCGCTTCAATAGTCAGGTCTTCTAATTTTATGCGTTTATGCTTAGAAAATAAGTCAGACAATGTGTCAAAAAGTTTCACGTTGTTGAACAGGAAAAAACAAAACATAAAATTAATCAACTTCACATGTAGTAGTTGTTAAAATAATAAAAAATGCAATAAAAATGTGTATGACATGAAATTTAATTGACGGTGAAATCTTCATGCATTGTATTTTAAGCGATCTTATTGCGTTTTCATAATAACATTTCTAATACGTGGCTCACGTAGCGGTAAATTTCTGCTGGCTCTTGGATCTATCAATTCTAGCAAAACGCATTCCATGAAAAAAGTTTTTAATTTAGGAAGAATTTTCACCCAAAACGAATTATCTTTATATATCTTTATAATTTTTGTCTCGTTTGGGCACCAAAAATATAAGTCACACCAATTTCTGCCTGTTATAGCAAGCTGTCCTTGGATTTGATAGTAGTATCTATGGTTAGTTGCTATGAATGCTTCACCGTCATTTTTGTATTTTAACCCAATATTGTGATTTTTCCATACTTCTTGGAAACTTGACGCATTTCTAGCACTATACGGACATTTGACTTCTATTAGTCCATCGTCGGCTATTAAACCATCTGGACTGGTGCATAAAAAGGGATGTTCTACATCAACAAATAAGCCACATTGTCTAACAATATTTCCAGTTTCTTTCTCATATTGTTTTATAGCGACTATTTCGTTTGCTATGCCATATTTCGTTGCTTGTGTTTCAAAATGGCTTTTGTATATAAGTCTTCGCACTAAGTTTACACATGACGTAGTTGGCCGTCTATCCGCGACATCTTTGAAGAAGGATGAGGAAATCCGTTTATTTCTTTCATGTCGCCATTTTTCAGATAAAGATTGTCCTCTTGTCTCTTTTTCTAGATCTGATGATCGTTGCACTTTTAGGTTATTTAAGAAATTGTCTCTCAATTCCAAATAAATTTCCTCTGGCACATCAGGTTTTTGAGAAAACTCTCCATAATTTTCATCGCCTCCCACTACTGTTTCATTTGTTTTTTTTATTCTTTTATTTGGGAAAAGTTTTCTTTTTAAGTGTCTTTTGTTCCTTGATAATACAAAAGCACGAACTGGTGTTTTTGGAATACTTCCAGTTATAGCAGTGTGTGCTTGCTCTATCCAACCTTGAGCTGGTGTCTGATATGCTAATAAAGCAATATGTGCACGTCTATTGATACCACCAGCTCTAGAAAAGTCAACTCGTTTTCCACCTGACGTTTTGCATAATTGGCTCATAAAATTTTCAGCATAATTGTTTGTCACATTGAAAATTAGAGTGTTCGCACATGACACAAGTGTTCTATTAAGCTCAAAAATAATCCCCTCTAACAATTTTGAATTGAGCATTTCAGATTTATCCAAGGCTAAATTTTCGGAAGTTTTCTTATTGCAATAACTTCCACAGGAAGCATGGTTTCCAAATACATGAAAGGGTATATTTTGTAATTCCCCAATAAATGTTTTGATAAGCTCTTTAGATGGTTCAGTGTGTGTCGGAATAGCATAATATTTTATAACTGATCTAGCAGTATTAACTAGTAGAGGAATTTTGGCTTTTAAGCATTTTCTTTGCGACTGAATGTCTCCATATATTCCTTTTGTCAGCTGCAGTCTTTCCAAACCTCTCCTGAACCTTCGAACAGCGTGGTTAGCGCACTCAATTTTTAAGACAGAGCTGCCGTACGGAACTCTTTCTCTTATTTTAAACATCGTGTTTGAATCTCCATCTCCAACTATCCTCATACATCTTATTTTATACATTTCGTAAAGGTAGTTCATACCTTCGACAATGATGTCACTTTCCATGCTTGTCGAAGAATTGTTCCAATTTTTGAAGCATAAGTGTTTACGCTGCTTTATTTTCCCGCTCTTTATCATATTACATGTTAAACACAGTTTGTTTCTGATACCAATAAAAACAATCTTTTTCGATTCTTGGCCAATTATTATAGCAACTCCGCTAGATGCATTATATCCTCGACCATAACTGCGTTTAGACCATCCCCCATCCACGACCGCTGTAATGTTATAGTATCCATCGGAATCTTTATCTCCCCTATTTTCCGCAGCCTTTTTCTCTTCTAGAATAGTATTATCCATTGTATCTTGAGCACATAATTTTATTGCCTCGCCAGTTTGAACTTCATACAGTGAAAATTTGTATCGATTCATATATTTAATACCCATAATGCTGAATTTTTCTTCTTCCTGCGAGAATCCGGAACCCGTGGACATAGCTCCCAAAACTGCTAATTTATTAAGATTATCGCCATCATTATCACTTACAATTTTGGCTTCGGCTGGACACAGTGGACTACTGCACGCATAATGAAATGTGCAAATAAGTCCATTTTCTGTCATATCTTTGTACAGGAATTTTCCTCCAAAATTACATTCATACGTGTGTGTTTCTACATTTCTAGATTGCTTAATAACTGATTCGAAATCACACAAAAATCGACCCGTAGGATACTTATTTTCTTTTCTACTTCCAGAATACTCAATGCAATATTCAGCCTCACCTTGATTATCTGAATTTATTGGAGGCGTATCTTCTATATTTTCGTTATTAGTCACTATTTGGGATGCGATACAATACTTCTGGGATGATGAAGGCTCTAAAGTATGATTTTCGGAGATAATCCCGTTTTCATCCTGCATATTCATAATTTGCCTGTAAGAAACAAACACAAAGATTTAAAATATTGATAATTTTATATACATTCATTTTATAGCTTCTATGTATAATTTTATTGATATTTATAGTTACCAATGGACCATAGTTTCCACATGATATATGCATTTAATTAATTTAAAATCTAATGAATGGAAGTTGAATAAAATTACTGTACTTTGATTTTTTCTCATTAACATGCATTTTCGCGCAACGAATTCACATAAACTGGGCAATGCAAAATTTTGAAAAAAAAAAATTCTACAATTTTTTTAATTCATTTATTTGCATATAAATGCTGTTTTATAATTGTATTGAGAAAAATCTTTCGCTTAATACATTTATTGTTACATGTTTTGCTCTTAGGTTCTGCCATAATAATTTTTTTCGTGATGTCCAGTACCAAGGACACCAAACAAAGCACCCTAATGATATAACTGGATTCATACAATTATAAGAACACTTTATTTATGGAATTTTATTGCGGTGCAGTGGAGAGATGTAAATTCTGACACAGAAAATAGATATCTTTCTTTGGGGTGATTTGTTTAGTCCTAGCGTGGTGTTGGGAGACAGCACAACGAAATTCAGAAAGAGGCAAGTCTTTTTTTTTTTTTTTTTTGTGTGTGTGTGTGGGGGGGGGGGGGGTAACGGGTAGGCATTGTAAAATAAAAATAGTAAAAATTGAATATGTTGTCAATCAAAAAGTTTTTCACTGCAAATAGAGGCATCTTAAATTTAGACACATATGTGACTGAAAAAGAATTTCAGTCACTTAAGTGTCTGAATCTGAAAATTCAGACATAACAGACGTCTAAATTTAAGACACATAAATGTCTTACTATGATCATGCTATAAACGAACCGAGAAACATGTGTAAATTATCCAACAACCGTCTGATTTTAAGACGGTACGCTCCAAGCGATAGTTAAACATCATCTTTGGTACTATTCTTAACAGCCAATCAGAACGCTGATTTCCGCGCGTGTCATCTACAGCACCTTCATGAGATAAGAACAGAAAGAATTAAATTTTCACCGCCGCCATTGCTTGGATTAAAAGGATATGTGTTAATCTGGGTATTTATAGAACGAACGAGTAAGTCATATTTAATTCTAATATTTTATTCCGATAGATTTCTATGTCCTTTGAATATGAGTGAAATCGTTTATAAAAATTTATCTCTTTTCTATAGTTTAATGCTAAATTTTTGATTTCACTAACGGTCGTCTGTTATATGCCTTCTTAATGTAACGGAATGAAATATAATTGTTTTGAAAATTAAATAGCAATGCTGTAATTCTATTTGCTTGACGTTTGTAAATAAACGAATGAGTGATAGTTTAATCTTCATTTTCGATAGGGTGATGTGAAATAATTATAATTTGTCTTTGCTCAAAAACAAAACTTGCAACATAGGTTTGAAAAGTTGAATGATTCATCGCTTCATTTATCAGAGATAAAAACATTAAATTGAAGCCATTTGTAACTGTGTTTATTCTATGTTTTTTACTGTTTACTGACTATAAACGCTTGTAGTATATGACATCAGGCATGTATTTTATTTTTTGTTATTATTATTATTTTGGAGCTAAATATGATGATTCATATTATTATGATATTAGGAAAAGTTTTCAGATTGAAAAAAAGCATTAATATTGTGAAATTTGACTGTATATATTGCAGTTTTTAATCACGGAAAGATTTATTCTTATTGATTTTTTAATTTATTATTGAAAATCGTAAATTTTGATATCCAATGTTTCAGATTTAACATTTACCAAATTTCTAAAAATAATATGAATTTTTTATATCATCCAGTAAAATTTTCGAAACATTAAACAAACGGAGAAACATTTTATTCATATTTTGCAGTTTACGTTGCTGTTTAGCAGTATAATTATAAAGTTTAATTAATATTTTTTGTGTTTTTTAAATTGGTATATTAATTTTTGTAATTTATATGCAAGCATTTTTTTTTGCGATATTTTGTTCATGATTTAAAATTTTTAAAATTGAGTAATGCGAGAAATAATTATTAAATTTCCTTTTACTGCAATCGAATTTGCAACGGTTCTGGTACAAGTAATTGTTGGCACTAAAAAAAATTACACATGATAATTTAGACATAAATAAAGAGTTGTTTATGCCTTGATATGAAGTTTATGTATAAAACTGCCTTATATTTTTAAAAGTTCGTATTTACTTATATGATACAGTATTAAATATATTTTTAAGCCATTTAATAACTGCTTTTTTATGTTCAAAACGTTTTTCAAACAATTAAGAATAGTACGTATACTGTCTGATGTTTTTTTTTTTTTTTTTTTTTTTTACTTTCTATTTTCTTCTGTTTTTTGTTTTTTTTTTCTATTTCTTAGATCATTATTTTCTTATCAAATATATAAAATCTATTTAGCTCATATTCAAAGGATACAAATTTTACAGGAATAAAAAATAAAATAAATTAAATATGACTTATATCGTGTTGTTCCATAAAAAAGAATAATAATGATATACATTTTTAAGCAATAGCGGGTGAAAATTTTAAATTGAATACGGAATATGTTTAAAGAAAATTATATACATATTCCGAAGAATGATATATAAAATTAGGTACCAAAACTGGTGTTTACTTTTAACTAAGCATGACAAATTACCACATATTTAAAAAGAAAAAAAAAATATTACACATGTTTACTACTTAAAATGACTTAACTATTTTATTTATATGTACTTAAATGACAAATACAAAAATGGCTAAGTTTTGAAATTAGAAGTAATTTTTTTTTCTCAATGCTATTAAAATAGAATATTTATTTACTATTTTATTATTTACTCATGGTTATATAGCTGTTGTGATTATCATCTGATGCATATGTAAAATTGCCTATGGGGCAAAATCTAATTTTTAAAATTATATGAATTTTCCTTTTTTGGGGGGCGGGACGGGAGGGGGATTTTCTTGCCCATTTTCGCGTACACGGGATTTTTTAAATCTCTTTCGACATTCCACCGACTATGATAAATATTTTGAACTTTTAGAGTAGGACAAGATAAAAAAAAAAATATATATATATATATATCCATATACCTTAAAAACCCTTAATAGCGGACACTTCGGGACCGCGAAATTTGTCGGATAATCGGAGATGCCTGCTTTTGTGAGGTAAAAATAATACAAATATGTATGCCTTGCGGATCAAAAAAGTATTCGCTAAATCGAAGTATCCGCTATTCGGGAATGTCCATTAACCTCCATAACGGATACTCCCGAATACCGGGCATCTGTATTTAGCTAACAATACTGCAGGGTTGCATTTTTTGCAAAAGGACTCCTTGATTAAAGCATGGGTAGTGCCCCGTTCTCTTACGATTTTAGTTCCCCCAAATTTCATGTGCAATATTTGCGAAGCTTATATTTTAAATCTGTTTCGAAATTGTACTGATTATAATCAATATTTTGAACTTTTAAAGTAAAGTAAGATTAAAAACAAAATTTAAAAAAATCTAATATTTAGATAAATATTTTCTCTTTTTAATCTTATTCTACTCCTGAAACAAAATACTCATTATAATTAGTACAATGTCGTAAAAGATTTAAATTATCAGCTTTATGAAAATTGCATACTAAAATTGGGAGCACCAGAAAATCAGGCGGTATGGGGGTAGAGGGGGCAGGACAACGGCCAGATATTTTCCCAGTATTCAGCGTGGTCAAACATGGCTACATAAAATGCTTACAAAAAATGTCTGCGATTCAGACGTTTCAAGTGTCTGAAATTCAGTCGCAAAAAGTGTCTGAAAAAATTCAGACATTTTAAAATGTCTGAAAATTGAACACTCCGTTTCAGACACTTAAGTGACTGAATTTCAGACATTTTAATTTACAGTGTTGTTGTTGTTAACTTTAATAGTCTTTAATTAGTTAACATATATCAGTTTTCTGGCAATCGGACTAAATATACGCCAGTTAGAGCAGGACTTATTTACACTTGAATATTAAAACCAAAAGAAAATTTTAAAATAATTGAATTTTTATGTGCGGAAAGCATTAAATGAGGAAAATTACGCCATATTTATATATTTACGATTTTCTTATAGAGTGCAAAAGAATAATTTTCTTCTAACCATTACAAAAGGCCGGGGGGCCGCGATATTGTTTACTTTATACAATTTTATACAAGCTGATTTTCAAATGTGTGTTCGATTTTACTTAATAGATCACGAAAACAGCCGTCAACTCTCGCTTCAGTGGCGGGTGCAACTTTGGAAATCAAAAAATCTCCAATTCAAAGAGAAATGAACAGCAAACGTGTTTATAGACGATCACTACTGGTTGTAATAATATCATCCCATCTTTCGTAATCAAAAAATCTTTTTAAAATAGAGCAAATTAGCCTGTTTTTAGAAACTGCAGAGTCTGCATATGGGGTTGGGGAGCGTAGCTTGTATATGACAGAACGCCATATTTTTGTTAGAAAATGTAACTGTGAGAAAAACTTTTATGTTATGAAAAAACATTTTTTCCCGGTTTAGAAAAAAAAAAAAAAAAAAAGCATAACTTTAATCTTTTTACGAAATTTACTTTCTTACTTCAATCCATATGTTGATATAAACTAAACTAAAAAAAAAAAAAAAAATGTATGACGAAAGTTTTCAGTGTAGATGAAATACGTCAATTTTTGTACAAAATATGAGAAATTTTATTAAATTCTCCGTAATCGATCTTGCTTAATCAGGTATTTCTTTTAAAACAGAACAAATTAGCATGTTTTTAGTGTCATCTGCACGGCCGTTGGCAAGCATAGCTCTTAGGGGACAGTGTTAGAAAATGTAACGGTGAGATAAACTTCTATAACGAAAAATCAATTTTTCCTGATTTGAAAAAAATAATAAATAAATAATAAAAAAAAAATCAACATTTCAAACATTCTAGAAAATTTACTTTTCCAGTTCAACACTGTAAAAGAATTATATAATGTCACTTCATAAAATTTGTTGAGCATGCTACCTCCAATTTCCTGAGAGGAGTAAAAATATTTTTTAAGAACTAGTGTTTTTTTTTTTTTCATAAATGTGGCATTTAATTCGAAGTTAGAAAATTGTTTAGTTATTTCAAATCTTAATCCGTGTATGGTATATTTGATAATTTTGATCATATGTGAGATGTGACAGAAAAATGCACAATATTAGAGTAAGAGGATTTAGTTTTTATTTTTTATTTTCTTTTATTTATTTCTCTTTTTCCATAAATATTTATCTAAGTAAAAACGTAAGATAAAATAAGAAAAATAGTATATATAGTATATATGTGTAGTAATTAGAATAAGGACAATTGTTGCAGATTACTTCAATGAGAAAATTTCAATTGTCTGTCGCCCAAAGCAGATCAAAGGACCAAAAACTACAGAGTACGACGGAAACATTTAGTAGACAATGTTGCATGAAGCCTGGCAGAAATTGTTTTTTACTTGGAACTTTTTTACAGAACGTTTTTACTTGGATAAATATTTATAGAAAAAAGAGAAAGAAATAAAAGAAAAGAAAAAATAAAATCCAAACCCTCCTATACTTATATTGTGCATTTTTCTGCCACATATGATCAAAATTATCGAATACACCCTACACGGATTCAGGTTTGAAATAACTAAACAGTTTTCTAACTTCGTATTAAATGCCACGTATATGGGGGGGGGGGGAAACATTTGTTATTAAAAAATACTTTTACTCCTCTCAAGAATGTTAAATTTTCTGATGCATTTAAGTAGACTTTTTTCGCAAGTTTTTCGCCCCCCCCCCCGTAGCTACGTCCCTGTCGTCACGTTAAGAGAAACGTTTATAATTCAAATTTATTAAAAGGAATGGAAACCGCTATTCGATTCCTCAGTAGTCAAACCTGTCCATGCGTTTATAAATGAGTCTGAAAATGCACCAGAAAGTTTTATATTGTTAAGTAGAGAATTTTAGAAACACCTTAAATAAATTAATGCGAGTATTTTAAATAATTTAACCCATGGGTTTTGATTTTTGATAAATTTTACGAAAGGAAAAACATATACATAAATATGGAAGTTTTAATAAAATAAGAATGTTTGTAAACACTGCAAATTCTAAAACACAAAAATAAACACATTTTACAGCACTTTTTGTCACCAAATTAACAACACATTAATGTGTTGTGAATTAGAAAACTTCATATACAAAATATTTTTTGTGTTGTGATTGCGTTCTTAACATGTTGCAAAAGTATTGCTATCTAGAAATGTGTTCTTAAGGCTGTTCTTAACAGCTCTGCTCAACAAGCGCGAAACGTTTTGACACATTTACAAATTCATTTTTTAACGGAGAGGTATAAAATTGGAAAGCCTGGCCATGGAAGCGTTTGGAATTGAACTGTTTTTTCCATTTTTTGATCAATCAATTACCTATTGAGTTATAAGAGTTTTTGATCATGTGACAAACACGTTTTTCGCCCACTCTTGAGTGCTATTTCTCCCTTCGATCGGAAATTCGGTTCAAACCGCCCACTTTGACATTATTTTCTGAAAGATCTATTGCGTTTGCAAAAAAATGACAAAAACAGCTCAATTACATAGTTTCTGAACAACAACACCAGCCAGTTTCATGCATTTTCGAACAAAAATAAATTAAAATTTATGTCAGAATGTTTCCCTTTTGGATTTGAGAACGCCCTTAATAGGTTGCAAAAGTGTTGTTATCTAAAAATATGTTCTAACAATAGTGTTGTTAATTGTGTTGAAATCGTGTTGTAAATAGTTGATGAAAATATTTTCTTACAATAGTGTTGTGCTGCACAACATTTTGTCACCAAATTAACAAGACATTGTAAACACCACACAATTTAGAATACTATAAAACAATACATGTAAAATACTTTCTACATCGTGCCTTTAAAATAACACACATACACACACTTAAAACTTACTATTTATTAAACATCTGTAACACAATTTTAAAAATGAATGTTTTGAAAATGTTTTGAATTTTTTTTTTCTTTCTGCTCTTGTAATTTTTAACATCACTTTTGGCACAATCTTTTTATTTTGCACAACATATTCGCAACACATTCACAACACAATCGAAAATGATTTTAGTTAGAAGTGTTAATTATTATGTTCAGTTAGTATTGCAAAAGTGTTTCACGAATTTACAGTGAAGCTATTTCAGTAATGAAATTTCTAATAAACCAACTAACATAAACCAATAAGATAACAAGGTGACAACTGAAGAGCTGAGTAAATGAACATGTTATGCTACAATTTTTTTTTTTTTTTTTTTTTTTTTTTTATCTTTTGGATGAAATCGTTATGAGGTATCCTATCACATGGTGAAGCTAAAATACTAAGATTCTATTTAGTCTTGAAGATTTAAGACATTATTCATTAATATTTAATATTTTAATATTTAATAATGTCAATAATATTAATAATTTTTAATATTTGAAAATTGAATATGAATAAGTTTTTCTGAGAGAATTTACTACCATGCCTGTTAATATTTTAAAGACATGTATCAAACAGAAAATAAATCATCAAAATTTACAGCAAAAACTTTCACTTCATATTTCTTCAAATGTAAGTTTTATTACTTAACATGTTTACACACTTAGCTCTTCAATTGACGATAAAAAATAAATAATCGAACTAACATGAGACGTGTAATATATATATATATATATATATATATATATATATATATATATATTATATATATATATATTAGATTGCTAGGTATAACTGAGAAATAAAAAAAAATGTTGTTCTTCTTTTTTGTTGCAGGCAAAAGAGGACATAAAAACTAAATATCGATCTGCAAAGCTTTAAAATTGCAAAAAAGAAAATTGATGGTAGTTCACACTTGAAACAGGGCTTTTTTCCCCCTCATTTCAGAGTGCTTTTATCATTTTAGTTATATATATATATATTAATTAAACTTTAAAATGATCTTTGATACAACTTAAACCACTGATGAGGGCTGGTGCCTGGGGCTGTAACCCCCCCCCCTTAATCCGGTCCCAGTATCAAGCAATTTTAGGAAATTTAACCTTAAATATTTATATCGGGAAATAATGCTTCTATGCGATGATGAATCCAATTTTTTCGGATAGTTTTCTATATTAAACAGCCTTCCACCCATTGCCATAGTAATTTGGTAACTTTATAGTTCTGTGAAATTCAGTATTTTAAATTTTGTATCTTAAAGTACTTAAAATATTAATCTTCTAATAACGACAATAATTAACTTGAACGATTGATTATTCTCAAGAGTTTTGTAATTATTATTGGCAGCCTAATTGTTAAATTTATTTGAAAATGACTGTTTTGTTTCATTAGTATGCTTTCATTAAAATTTGACTCAAAATACAATCACTAAAACATTTACTTTTGTATCAATTACTGGAATGATTGGTGTCAATTATTGAAATTTTGAGGGCTTTGATTTATTTCTGTTTTTATAATTAAATTTCGATTCCCAATAGGAAATGTCCCTATGAAATTTGTTAAATAATGTTGATAAATTGATAAAATATTAAATTTTGAATATAATAATTAACTGCTGTTAATTAAAAAGTGACTATGACATTTACGTGAAAAATTGCCGTGGCCAAAATTGGAGCTGACCACGTTAGTAATAATATAATATTTTGATTTACAAACATAATACGTATTGTTATTAACAGTTGGGTGCATATTCGCTGTGAGAGGGTGGATGCGAGAGTACTTGGTTCCTACTCATAATGTATGGAGAAGCCTAACATCATAGTCTAGTAAAAACAAATTTAAAATAAAAAATATGAGTTTTAATTAACAAAGAGTACTTAAATTGAAAAAAATGCGCATCAAACATGAAAAATTACTTCATTCTTTCAATAATTCCACTAGAATTTACATTAAATACATTTCTAAACTAATATTTATAACTAGAAATTTATTTTCCATATTTTTGCCACTCCCGAGTAGCTCAATGAGGAATATCCTGTGAACAAACAAACGATAGTTTCTTCAGATTGATAAGCGTCCATTCTTCTGGCGGTCAGGTGATCGCTCAATAATACAGTCCCAGCGCTCAGAAAGCAACTAAGATCAACCGCGGAAGAATTATAGTCTTATTATTATTATTTTTTTTTTCTTTACACAACTGTTGAAACTACATTCATTAGAAAACGTTTTTCAAAAATAATTTATTTACGACAAAAACTACTATTGCCGTTTCAATATTCATTTGAAGTCCTCAATACATACACGAAGTGTTGCATATATGTAATATACATTTTACTATATTTTCAAAATTGTTGTGTTTATAAAATTAAAATAAATTTTTAAAAGAATCCTTTAATATTATAGACGTAACTCCTCGCAAGAAAGAACAAAAAATAAAAAGAAGAAAAATTTTACAGTTCTTGTTAGTATATATTGTATATACATCCGAATAAAAGGGAAAATATACTAATTAGCTAAAGATATGAATGGTAAATTTCAATTTATATTAGTTAATTTACAAGAATTTAAGATTTTAAGTTTAGTTAATTTTGACAACATTAAATTTAAATAATGAATCAATAATTCAACATTAAGTATTAAAGACTATTTTAAAAGTCAACATGATCATAAATGAAGCATGCATATATTTTTTTATGCATTGATTGATTTTTTTTTACATGTAATATCAATATTTTTATATAATATAATAAATCTTACCTTTCATTGTCAATTTTACGATTTTCTTCAGAAAACTTTTTCTCTCGTTCTCGTCGCATCCGTTGACTATTGGAAGCCTTAGAATGCCTCCGATGACGATAACGACAACCCTTTTTCTGTTGTCGTTGATTCCCCATACTTGAAATGAAAAATTTAATAAATAATTAGATTACTTAATTCAAGAGCTAGTAAAAAACTGATATTCGCTCAAATTTTCAGAAAGAAATAATAACGATCGTACTCTGCCGAATCTAGAGTAATGCTGCAAAAAGAAAGTTGACTAGCATATCATTATATATTTTAATTTGAACCCTTGGTCTATTTCCGCGAAATCCGGGGTGTGAAATCCATTCCCATAGTCAACAACCCCGTGAGAAAACTTGTAGATGTGGACAATTTTCCGAACTAACTTACACCTAATCTCCTCAAGAAAAAATCGATCGCTAACGATCCAATTTTTACTGATGAATGAAGAGACTGCACATATGTTCCTTATCAGCAACAGTTAGAAAGCAGAGCATAAATACCAGATTATTTCCAGATGAATTAGAGAATTTACTATCTTGATACCCAAATTCACATAGACACACACACACACACAAAAAAAAAAAAAAAAAAAAAAAAAAAAAGAAAAAGAAAGTAAAAGAAGTTATAGATAGTACCCGTCATAATTTGACGATAAATAAGTTGAGTATAGCACAGAAAAAAAATCTGATATTTCAATTAGATATTTTAAAATTATTTAGGTACTGTAGCCCATGCATTAGGTGCTCAAAAAGGACAAATAAAAGAAAGTTTTGGCGTGATTTTGACATTTGGTATAGTCGTTGGGGGGGAGGGGGAGGGAAGTAAACACTCCTTACTAACTCTACAAAAAATTATCGTAGAAGAAAGTTACTGGTACCATGCGATTGGTAATAAAGTTTACTTTTAAATGATGTATATAAAATTTGCTTAGGAGGCCGTCTACATATTAAAACTAACCATAACTTTGTTTTTTTTCAATAGCAGTACACAATTCTGATAGCATAAATGAACTCTACACCTTTCAATTAGCCTAGAAACAAATTTTTATGCAATTCGTACGATAAGTTTGAAATGAGTGGATCTCTCTATATACGCCTCCCGCGTCTTTAAAAGTTAATTAGAAACGTACCCAAGGGCGGATCTGGAGAGTCCTCAAGGGGGGGGGGGGGCGATTTTAGAAATTTGGAAACTCCAATCTGATGCGCGGGTCGGGGATAATTTTTTCACTGCGGGTCATGTTACTTCTACTTTTTGCTGTGGGTCGGGTTTTGGGTCCGGTTGACTTATATTTTTTGCTGCTGGTTGGATTAACTTATACTTTTTTGCTGTGGGTCGCGTTTGGGTCTGATTGATTTCTATTTTTTGCTGTGGGTCGGGTTAACTTCTACTTTTTTGCTATGGACCGGGTTAACTTCTTCTTTTTCGATGCGGGTCGAGTTTGGGCCCGGTTGACTTCTACTTTTCTGCTACAGGTCGGGTTGACTTTTACTTTTTAGCTGTGCCCAGCGCGTTAGGTTTGGGGCAGATTGATATACATCATATCCGATTTGGGTCAGTTTCGGATTGGGTTTTCACTACTGCGACTTGCGAGAAGGGTTCGGGTTGACTAGTTCTTTTTAAAAGAAAGTCTAAGTATTTTTGAAGATAAAAACTATATGCAATAAAATCTCCATAACAGACACGTCCAAATAATTATTTAGGAATACTTTTTAATCTCCAGGATTATGAAAAAAATACCAATTTGGTATAAGGACTTTTTAATTTAATGGCCGCCATTTTGAAACAAGATGGCTGATGAAGCTGTCCAGCGAACTCGGTCGAGATATTGATGTATACTATCCACATGCCTTCTTACATCGAAATAGGTGAATACGTGTGTTATCGCGTGACAAATACAAGATCGTTTCAAAATGTTAGCCATGAAATTCAAAGTGCTATAATTCAACCATTTTTTTAAGATATAAACAAAAGAACAAATTTGCAGAAACAAAAACTGCTCCGGAATATTTGTATCAAGGTCAAACACATAAAAAAAATCTTTTTCATTTTCCAATTTTTTAATACCTCATTTTAAATTATTTTTTTTAATGGCAACCCTATTGAAACAAGATGGCGAATGAAGCTGGCCAACGAACTCGGTCGAGACATTGGTATGTACTATGTACAGACCAAGTTACATCCAAATCAGTTCATAAATACGCCTGTTATCGCGTGACAAAAATCAGGTCGTTTTAAAATGTCAGCCACAATAGAAATTCAAAATGCTATAACTCAACCATTTTTTTAGATATAGATGAAACAAAAACTGTTCCGGAATCTTTGTATTAAGGTCAAACACATACAAAAAAATCGTTTTCATTTTCCAATTTTTTGGTATCTCATTTTAAATTAAAAATTTTTTTACATTTTTTAAATGGCCGCCATTTTGAAACAAGATGGCGGATGAAGCTGGACAACGAACTCGGTCGAGATATTTGTATCTACTATGTACACACCAAGGTATATCGAAATCGGTTCATAAATACACCCGTTATGACGTGACAAAAATCAGGACGTTTCAAAATGTCAGCCATGCTAGAAATTCAAAATGCTGTAACTCAGCCATTTTTTAAGATATAGACAAAACAAAAACTGCTCCCGAATCTTTTTATCAAGGTCAAACACATAAGAAAAAAACATTTTTCAATTTTCAATTTTTTGGTACAACATTTCAAATTAAAATTTTTCTAAAAATTTAAATGGCCGCCATTTTTAAACAAGATGGCGGATGAAGCTGGCCAACGAACTCGGTTGAGACATTGGTATGTACTATGTATAAACGAAGTTACATCCAAATCGGTTCATAAATACGCCTTTTATCGCGTGACAAAATTTAGGACGTTTCAAAATGTCAGCCACGCTAGAAATTCAAAATGCTATAACTCAGCCATTTTTTAAGATATAGACGAAACAAAAACTGCTCCGGAATCTTTGTATAAAGGTCAAATACATAAGAAAAAATATTTTTCCATTTTCAATTTTTTGGTACCACATTTCAAATTTTAAATTTTTTTAAAAATTTTAAATGGCCGCCATTTGAAACAAAATGGCGGATGAAGCTGGCCAACGAACTCGGTCGAGACATTGGTATGTACCATGTACACACCGAATTACATCCAAATCGGTTCATAAATACGAGAGTTACAGTGTGACAAAGGTCAGATATATATATATGTATATATATATATATATATATATATATATATATATATTGATTGATATATATATATAGATATATATATATATATATGTCAATTTTGAACGGAGGCGTGGTTTCGGGGTCTGGGGGTCATGATCGATGAAAATATACCAAAATTTTTTGAAATCGCTTTCCTCCGAACGGCTGCAATAGGTAGCTTTTTGTAATGAAAGCTACCTAAAACTAAATTTTAAAAAATGCATCTCTGTAACTTATCAAATCAAATTAAATTTCTAAAGATTTCGCTAAACAAATGTGCAAAACAAATATAATTTTTACGAATGACAAATAAGTAAGATTGCAGACCAACTTGGGCTCGGGAGTGCACGGGTCGTGGTCGGGCCAATAATGCTTATCATACGGGCTGAAACGGACCAAATGTTTAGCTTTTATTCCGAGCCGAGCCCCGACCTGGAAATTTTGGCCAGTGCAGGCCTCTAGGAAAAATGGAGCCCAGGCCAGGCTCGATCTGAAGGAAAAAGAAGTCTGGCCCGACCCGAATCTGCAGAAAAAATTAAGATCAGGGCACGACCCGGGTTGGGTCGGACCAACTTGGGCTTGGGAGGAAGAATTTAGAGGAGTGCACGGGTCGTGATCGGACCAATAATGCTTATCATAAGGGCTGAAACGGATCGAATGTTTAGTTTTTATTCCGGGCCGAGCCTCGACCTGGAAATTTTGGCCAGTGGAGACCTCTAGGAAAAATGAAGTCCAGGCCAGGCTCGATCTCGAGGAAAAAGAAGTCTGGCCCGACACGAATCTGCAGAAAAAATTAAGATCCGGGCTCGACCCGACTCTAAAAGAGAAAAAACCTGACCCAGCCCAAGTCTCGTGGATTTAAACTGGCGCCACCCGGGTCGGGTCGGACCAACTTGGGCTCGGGAGGAAGAATTTACAGGAGTGCACGGGTCGTGGTCGGGCCAATAATGCTTATAATACGGGCTGACACGGACCGAATGCTTAGCTTTTATTCCGGGCCGAGCCCCGACCTGGAAATTTTGGCCAGTGCAGACCTCTAGGAAAAATGAAATCCAGGTCGGGCTCGATCTGTAGGAAAAAGAAGTCTGGCCCGACCCGAATCTGCAGAAAAAATTAAGATTAGGGCACGGCCCGGGTTGGGTCGGACCAACTTGGGCTTGGGAGGAAAAATTTAGAGGAGTGCACGGGTCGTGGTCGGGCCAATAATGCTTAGCATAAGGGCTGACACGGACCGAATGTTTAGCTTTTATTCCGGGCCGAGCACCGACCTGGAAATTTTGGCCAGTGGAGACCTCTAGGAAAAATGAAGTCCAGGCCAGGCTCGATCTCGAGGAAAAAGAAGTCTGGCCCGACACGAATCTGCAGAAAAAATTAAGATCAGAGCACGACCCGACTCTAAAAGAGAAAAGATCTGATCCAGCCCGAGTCTCGTGAATTTAAACTGGTGCGATCCGCGTCGAGTCGAACCAACTTGGGCTCGGGAGGAAGAATTTAGAGGAGTGCACGGGTCGTGGTCGTGTCAATAATGCTTATCATACGGGCTGAAACGGATCGAATGTTTAGCTTTTATTCCGGGCCAATCCCCGACCTGTAACTTTTGGCCATTGTCGACCTTTAGGGAAAATTAAGTCCAGGCCAGGCTCAATCTGGGGGAAAAAGAAGTCTGGTTCGACCGGAATCTGTAAAAAAAATTAAGATCAGGGCACGACCCGACTCTAAAAGAGAAAAGACCTGACCCAGTCTGAATCTCGTGGATTTAAAGTGGCGCGACCCGGGTCGGGTCGCGCTGGGCTCGAGCTCCGCCCCAAGTCATTTCCCGTGAGGATGCATAATGTCGTTTTACAAACCCTTTATTAGCCCAAGGGGGGGGGCGATCGCCCCTTCGCCCCCCCCCCTTAGATCCGCCATTGAACGTACCTGGAAAAACGCGGCACGGACCAAGGCGGCATAGCAACTTTGCGGCCTCCTTTGGAAGCGCGCTTAGCACAATCCCAAGTTTAAACTTTGAACAAGGTGTTTGTTTTAGCTACGCTGTAAAAAGAAAAGATTATTACTACGCTGAATTTAGTTTTATGAAATGCCAAATGAAGTTTATGTGCACTGCTTTTATTGTCAGTAACCAAAATAAGTTCATCATAAACGAATTAGGATAAGAATACAGAATAGTAATATTTGATATTATTTAGTCATCATATCTCTTTGAACTTTTACGGTATACCCATTCATACTTTTCTAGCATATACAGCTATACTCAACCCTACGCTGTCTAGTTTTTTTTTCAAAGTCTTATTATTCTTTTAGCAATGATTTTTTTTAATAATACAGTTAATAATTCATATACTTATTATACGGAACCCACTAAACACGAGTAATACTCGAACTTCAACGTTTATTATTATTATTTTTTTTTTTCTCTGTTAGAAAAAACGTGTAAAAAACCCGACTTTAACTTATAATCGATTCCCATGAACTAAAGACGCATTGAGAATAAATAAATAATCATGTGCAAGTATTTTTATTTCTTCATAAATATTTCAGAACAATTATTTAGTATTATCTATGACTGCTTTTATTATTATTCAGGTTCTCTGAGAAACTTTTGATATAAATTAAAAGTTTATTATCAAGGGTGGATCTAAAAAATCTTGCGGGAGCAGAGGGTGGGGAGGCGATTTCAGAAATTTGAAAGTTTAAATCTGACCCGCATTTCGGGTCGAGTCGGGGATAATTTTTTTCATTTCTGATCCGGTTTACGTCTACTTTTTGATGTGGATCAGGTTCGGGTCGGGTTGCTATCTACTTTTTGATGTGGATCAGGTTCGGGTCGGGTTGCTATCTACTTTTTGATATATATCACACTCCACTCGCTATTTTATATTTTACAAATAATATTTTATATGTGCAAAATATTCAAAATACAAAGCAATTTTGTCATCAGCAAAAAGAATTTTCAATATATTTTGACAATATCTATATACAACTTTTGCATCAAAACATAATACAGCTCTATTAGTCGCAGGTATAAGGAAGATATTTCTAGCATTTAGTTGATAAACTTTTTGGAAGCTTTCTTGCAGCTTTCCCTAAACGACAATATAAGGAAAGTTTTCGCTTTCCCTATATTTCTGCTCACTTCTGAAATGACATTTTTTCTGTCATTGACACATCTGTCACATTGAAAATGCGTCGGGATTCTTTATTTTTTATTTATTTTTTAATACTAAAAAGAAATGTTTTTAAATTTCAGGTCTATTTCTTATTACAGTTCAATCATGTTGCATACATAAAATGTGTTACTAATCTTTGAATGCGATTTTGTCAGTTTCTTATATTTATGTTTATGTACAACATTTCTTGAAAACTCATAAAGAAATTTGGCATGATTCTTGGTAAATACATTCATTTTGATGCAAAGCATTACTTGTGATTTAGTATTAAAAAATGCATTGTTTATTTGTTGAAAAATTATTATGTGCATAAGGCGATCTTTTGTGGGGGAGAAAACTTGTGTGAGATTTCTAGTACCGACAACAACGAAAATGTATCAGGATTCTTACAAAAATAATTTTTTTGCTAAAAATACTGAAAATAATTATTTTCAAAGGCACAATCTACATCTTAGTATAGTTCAATCTTGTTATATTCATATACTTTTATAATTTTGTTACAATTTAATCTTGAACTGCAATTTTTTTCAATTTCTTAGATTTTAAGCTTGCGCGCAACATTTCTCAGAAACTAATAAAGCAATTTGCATGAAACTTGGTAAATACATTCATTTTAATGTAAAGAATAACTTATTTCAAATTTAGTATTATTATTCAATTGATTATTTAATTTTTTCAACAAAAAAATTAATTTTTTTAAAACTTTTATAATTATTTAAATAAAAATAAAAATTTCATTATTTAAATAAAACATAAATAAATAAACTGCTTACAAATGAAGTATACGTTCAAGATATATTTATATCATTATCAATATATTAAGGGGCTTCTGAAGTTTTGCTAGCCTTTCGCGCAATGAATGCACATCAAAAAACAATTTTAATTTTTTTACCAAAATTAAACAGAAAAAAAATCATGTAAAATATCAGTGTACAATATTAAAATAATTATTTTAATAGAAGAGGTATTAAGCTGTCTACATTAAAAATATTATGCATTTGTGTTTTATAGGGAATCAGAAATAAAATAAAATGTTACAAAATGCATCGCTTTTTCTGTGAATTGCTCATAGCTGCTTCCAATCTGGTTCAAAGTTCCTTTCAGAAAAGAAAAAAAAAGTTCTTATCGGTCAGTCTTTGTATGTTTCCCTCTGTGAACCACTGTCCATGCCTCCGGGCAATTTGGGGAGAAAAAGGGAGGAAATAAATTGGTTTGTCTGGTCAGTTTTGAAGTACTCGTATTTCGTATACCATCTGAGGTTTTGAAGAAAAAAGGATTTTGCAGAAAAAACAATTTCCCCTTCTAGGGTAAATGGTAGCATTTAGTTGTTAGTTTATGAGCTTATAAATGTTAGCTTTTGCGCATCCAAGCAGAGTTTTTTAAACGTATTGTGGTTTACGGAAATGTAGGATAACATTTATTTAATATTTATTATTTTTGTTAAATGTAGTTTTCTTATTAATTATGCAAGATTTCATTCATTTATACTTTTCAATGGATTTTTGTTTTATGAAATGTTTTCTTATTGTTGAGGTTGTATAAATCGATTTTAAGCATTGTGAATTATCAGTATTACTTTCTTAATCTCCTAGTTTATTTAAAATAATTTTTTTTAATGTGATAATTATTATTATTTTTTTTTTAATGTGACTTAGAAAGAAAAGATTTTTTTCCCTCTGAGTGCGAAGAATAATTTCTCCTAAAAAAAAAAAAATGTCTTAACTGTTCTGGTCAACAAGCGCAAAACGTTTTGACATACAAATTCATTTTTTAACGGAAAGATATAAAATTTGAAAGCCTGGCCCTGGAAGCGATTTGGAATTGAACTGTTTTTTTTTTCTTTTTTTGATCAATCAATTACCCATTGCGTTATAAGCTATTTCGATCACGTGACAAACACTTTTTTCGCCCGCTCTTGAGTGCTCTTTCTCCCTTCTCGCAGAAATTCTCGCCCAAACGCCCACTTTGACTCTATTTTCTGAAATATCTATTAAGTTTGCAAAAAAAATGGGAAAAACAGCTCAATTACATAGTTTCTGAATAACAACACCAGCCAGTTTCATGCATTTCCGAACAAAAATAAATTAAAACTTATGTCAGAAAGTTGCCCTTTTGGATTTGAGAGCACCCTTAATCTGATTTTCAGGGACTCACCACAAAAGATTCTTATGCGGAAGAATCGATTATAGTTTAAGATATTTACCTTTTATAGGAAATTGTAAAACATTGTTCCATTCTTCAGCATATAAATATTAATTTCTGCAAATTTCATTTATTTTTTCTGAAAAGGGTGTTCTCAAATCCAAAAGGGCAAATTTCTGACATAAGTTTTAATTTATTTTTGTTCGGAAATGCATGAAACTGGCTGGTGTTGTTGTTCAGAAACTATGTAATTGAGCTGTTTTTCCCATTTTTTTGTAAACGCAATAGATCTTTCAGAAAATAATGTCAAAGTGGGCGGTTTGAACCGAATTTCCGCGCGAAGGAAGAAAGAGCACTCAAGAGCGGGCGAAAAACGTGTTTGTCATGTGATAAAAAACGCTTATAACTCAATAGGTAATTGATTGATCAAAAAAATGGGAAAAACAGTCCAATTCCAAATCGCTTCCATGGCCAGGCTTTCAAATTTTATATCTTACCGTTAAAAAATGAATTTGTAAATGTGTCAAAACGTTTTACGCTTGTTGAGCAGAACAGTTAAGAACAGCCTTAACACTATTTTCTAATCATAATTTTTACAATATGTAATTTCAGAATTCTGCAGTTAATTAACTTCAAAATTTGGTAAAGATTAATAATCAGAAGGAGTGATAACTAAAAAGTGAAATAGCTGACAGCAAAGTAGTATATGCTGATAAATATATTTAAATTTTTTATTTTGCTGAAGGAAAAAAAAAAAAAACTGCTTTAAATTCTGCAAATAATGTACGAAATGTAAATATGCAGATTTATGTGACAGGGTGTGTGTGTGTGTGTGGGGGGGGGGGGGGGGTACGGTTGTTGTACCGGTACCGCAGAATATTAGGGCTTCGGTACTTTTTTTGTTAGAAATTAAGCCCTGCGTGCGTCCACTCTCGCGCTTCCTAAATAGACCCGAAATTCACCCAACACTCCTCTTTGAAATTATTATATATATAATATTTAACTAAGGTATCCGTCAAAAAACCGTATCTGAAACTATATTTACTATGTAAAACGCTACTGTTAAAAAAATTTCTTCACGACTACCCCCCCCCCCCCCCCCCACTCCTTAAATCCAACTCCATAGACTTATTTAAAATTTGTAAGTGTTTTTATAAAATATCTGAAATTTTAAAACAAATCCGTTCCTTAGTTTTCCTGATTTTCACAAATTCGCGATCGAGCTTCGAAAAGCGAAACTGAAATAATTGTTGTTTTCTTTTTTGGATAAGCATATTTTACAAGTTAGATTACTGGCATCCATTGATCAAAAATCAAATGAAAAGAATGTCAGAACTACATAATTATTGGTCAGTCACACTGATTTAGCCTCCTCCCTTAAAAAAAACCCCTCCCATCATTTGAATTTCCCGCTAATGACCTGGCAACATTCAGCGCCATCTCTTGAGAAAAGATGTGTTCGACATACAGCCTTAAGGGTGTTTGTTCTCAAATCTAAAAGCGCAACTTTCTGACATAAGTTTTAATTTATTTTTGCTCGAAAATGCATGAAACTAGCGGGTGTTGTTGTTCAAAAACTAGGTCATCGAGCTGTTTTTTCCATTTTTTTGCAAACGCAATAGATCTTTCAGAAAATACAGTGAAACCTCTATGTAAGGGCCACCTGCCGTTCCATTGAAAATTGGCCCTTATGAGGGGTGGTCCTTGAATAGGATGAAAAAAAAAACAACTAAAATAAGGAAATCAAAACCTATATAGGTGAAAAAACTGTTTATTAACATTTTCAAACTCTATACATGACTGAATTTTTTTTTTCCATTGAAATTTGTTAACTTTTCATAATTTTTTTTCGCAGATAATTTTGGTTTCTAATGATTCTTTTACTTCATGGAACAAAATGTACTTAAATTTGCATCATTTATTAATGCCTTAGAATGAGATATTAGTTTATTTCTGTTAGTGATTCCTGACAGGTGTAAAATTTGTGCTTCAGTATGCATTCATAGTTTTAGTAAATGTGAAATCAGTTTTTCTAGATAACCTGTTATCCATTGTGTTCCCACCAATAAGAATTAAGTTTCCCCTCCAACCCAATCCCTACAGGTTCAAAGGTAAAAAAGGGTGTGAGGAACACCTGTTTGTCTCACTTGTGGAAAAGTTTGTGGTCCTTCATTGTGTTACTAAATCCTCCCCATCTCCTCCTGCCTACTTTGTTGTAAGTGCAGTTGTTTGCTGAACTTTTATCTTTTAGTTCAGGGATTCAATACACCTGTTTAGGATTTAAGGCACATGTGAAAAAAAAAATGGCCTTTATGAGGGGTAGATGCAGCCCCTAATAGCAGTAAATTTAACATCATGTCTATGGGAAAAGTTTTCGTTCCTAAAGATATTTGCTCTTAATAGAGGTGGCCCTTGAATAGGTGTGGCCTTTAAAAGATGTTTCACTGTAGTGTCAAAATGGGCGTTTTGAACCGAATTTCCGCGCGAAGGAAGAAAGAGCACACGAGAGCGGGCGAAAATCGGGTTTGTCTTTGATCCAAATAGCTTCTAACTCAATAGGTAATGGATGGATCCAAAAATGGAAAAAACAGTTCCATTACAAATCGCTTCCGTGGCCAGGCTTTCCAATTTTATACCTTTCCGTTAAAAAATGAATTTGTAAATGTGTCAAAACGTATTGCGCTTGTTGACTAGAGCAGTCAGAACAGCCTTAAAGTTGACAAATCGTGAAAAAATTCATTCTGAGATAAATGAAGTTAAATTAAGTTTTTTGTTTACTTACCTTTCAACAATTTGACACAAATTTCTTTTTTTGCACTTGTATATATCTTTCTAATAAAGTTTAATACAAATAACTGAAAATTACTTTAATTTTTTTTTTTTTTTTTTTTTTCACAAAAAGAACATTTTGTGGAAGTAGTAATTTCATATAAAGAGAAAAATATACATTGATATTTTTAAATTTTGCATGGCTTCTCAAGGCAAAAGGTGTTATATCTCTGGATCTAAAGAAGATAAAAGCATGCGGTTTGCGGTAAAAACTCAGTATTTTTTTAAGCCAATAATAAAAAAAAAATTGCTTTTTTTTTTTTTTTTTTTTTTTTTGAGAATTTTTAGGCCAGAACCCCATTAAGTTATAAGCGATTGTTGTCTCATGACTGTAGTTTTCTTATTCTGTTCAAAGCATTCACTTTGACAGCATTTTCTGGGAAAACGAACCAATTTCACTCAAGCGACAGCGCGAGAAGAAAACAAACAACCGTCATCATGACACAAAAACTGCTTATAGCTCAAGACT
Source organism: Maratus speciosus (assembly GCA_963932465.1). Classification (NCBI taxonomy): domain Eukaryota; kingdom Metazoa; phylum Arthropoda; class Arachnida; order Araneae; family Salticidae; genus Maratus; species Maratus speciosus. Next base: position 5,832,402 of record OZ010797.1, read on the forward strand.
TAATTCGTTTATCGAAAAATGAAAAAAAATAATCCATTCCAAATCACTTCAATAATATGCTCACAAGTTTCATGCTCTTATCTTTAAATTCGAGCTCTTATCTTTAAATTCGAATCTTTCGCGTTGTTGAGCGGGAAACATATTTTCTGAGAACGCTTTTTGGAATAAGCGTTTTTTCTGCAAACCGAAAATCTTTCCGAATATCTCAAAACTTAATTCTTGTAAAATGTGTTAAATGTGTTCATGTTTTATACCTAGGGATGAAAATTATCACGTGATGTTTTCAGGAGTTCGTAAGAAATCCGTTACCGCCAGAGAGAAAACATGAAAACAGTTGGAATTGGAAATTTCCGGGATTGTATATCGGGATATCTGTTGGACATCAACCGCCATCTATTGAGAACAAGATGAACTAGAAATCTTTTGAAATTTCGCATGCATAATGAATTGCGGCAACAAACAGTATCAATATGCTATATCAAAGGCTATGTAAAGAAAAAAGAGGATGCAAGTGAAGTATAGTCAGGAGGTAATGACCACATCCCACACTCAATGAAAGAAACATTCTGATGAACAACACGTTTTCTTGTATGTATTTTTTTTTTAATGGTTTGTAATAAAATTAATGCTGGGTAATAACAAACCAATCTATTTTAAAACTCTTTATGCTCCAGCAGGACTTTTAAGCCCACTAAAAATAAATGTAATATTAAATTTATTTAAGGGTGTATTCAAAAAATATTTTTCCCCTTCAACAGCTCGAAATTTTCTGAAGACATTTTCAGACTCATTTTTAAAAGTAAAAACAGGAAAACTTGGATTTCGAAAAATATGTATAAGAGGCCGTGTGATTTCATTTTCGCTCCATTCATTAGAATTTGACTGATAAACCATTATTGTCTCAGTAGTACCATTTTTATTTATCCACAGATCTCCCTCTTCGGAAAAATTCGGTTCAAAACGCCCACTTTGAGAGCATTTTTTGCATTATTTTCTGCATTTATCGAAAAATCGATAAGCACGGCACATTATGTTGCTTCTAAATGAGAGAATCTCATAGTTGGATGCGTTTGAGAGCAAAAATGAATTTAAAAATTCATCAGAAAATACGCAGTTTGGATTGAAATCCAAAAGGGCAACTTTCTGACATAAGTTTCAATTAATTTTTGTTCGAAAATGCTGAAACTAGCGGGTGTTGTTGTTCAGAAACTAGGTCATTAAGCTGTTTGTACCAATTTTTTGCAAGCGCATAGATCTTCAGAAAAGAGTGTCAAAGTAGGCATTTGAACCGAATTTCCGCGCGAAGGAAGAAAAAGCACTCAAGAGCGGGCGAAAAACGGTGTTTGTCACGTGATTCAAAACGCTTCTAACTCAATAGGTAATACATGGATCCAAAATGGAAAAAACAGTTCCATTCGAAATCGCTTCCATACCAGACATTCCCATTTTATACCTTTCCGTTAAGGCTGTTCTCAAATCGAAAAGGGCAACTTTCTGATATAAGTTTTAATTTATTTTTGTTCGCAAATGCACAAAACCAGTTGGGTTGTTGTTCAGAAACTAGGTCATCAAGCTGTTTTTTCCATTTTTTTTTTTGCGAACGTAATAGATGTGTCTGAAAATAATTTCAAAGTGGACATTTTGAACCGAATTTCCGCGCGAAGGAAGAAAGAGACTCAAGAGCGGGCAAAAAACGGGTTTGTCACGTGATCAAAATTCCGTATAACTCAACAGGTAATGGATTAATCAAAAAATGGAATAAACATTTCAATTCCAAATCGCTTCCATGGTCAGGCTTTCCCATTTTATACCTTTCCGTTAAAAAATGCATTTGTAAATGTGTCAAAATCTCAAAATGTTTTGCGCTTGTTGAGCAAAGCAGTTAAGAACAGCCTTAAGTGAAAGGGGAAATGTAGTTTTTTCGAGGAGATCATTTACCATGACAAACCATGTGTGTCTTTGCTTTTTCACAAATCAAACCATGTTCTTCTTGCTTCTTACTCCAAATTCTGATATATTTTAGAAATGAGATAGCTCCTTGATTTCTTTGACGAAAACATTTTTCCATATTTTTCATCCTATTGGGATGAAGTAAAATTTCTTTGAATGGCGTTTCATTTCTATTAAAAAAAAAAAACATTGACCCAGGGTCCCATATTTTTTCGAATACACCCTTAAGGCTGTTCTCAACTGCTCTGCTCAACAAGTGCAAAACGTTTTGACACATTTACAAATTCATTTTTTAACGGAAAGGTATAAAATTGGAAAGCCTGGCCATGGAAGCTTTTTGGATTGGAACTGTTTTTTCCATTTTTGGATCCATCCATTACCTATCGAGTTAGAAGCGTTTTGGATCACGTGACACGGCATTTTTCTCCCCTTACTGACTGGATTTTCTTCTTTCGTTCGGAAGTTCGGTTCAAAATGCCCACTTTGACAGTCTTTTCTGAAAGATCTATTGCGTTTGGGAAAAAACAGCTCAATGTCCTAGTTTTTGAATAACAACACCTTCTAGTTTCACGCGTTTCCGAACAAAAAAGCTTATGTCAGAAAGTTGACCCTTTGTATTTGAGAACAGCCTTAAAAAATGAATTTGTAAATGTGTCAAAACGTTTTGCGCTTATTCAGCAGAGCAGGTAAGAACAGCCTTAATTCGTCTACTAATAAAAGTATAGGGTGTTTTTCATACAAGATACTTTGCGGGATCCCATTCAGTAAGCACGGCGAAATACAATATTTTTTAATGTAGATATTTTCTCTAACCATTTACATGGATTTGGCTTTTATCCTATTGAAAAATGATGTTTTACGAAAAATTGTTAACTATAAAACACTCCTCCTTGACAGATAGAATCACGCAATTGTTGTTGTAAGAATTATGAGGTTTACATAACAGTATTTTTTGTTAATGAATCTAATTGTTGTTGTCAGTATTTTACAAAAAACCCTCAAACTGCAGATTTATTAAATCAGTTTTATTTTAAAATCTATCTAAAAACCAAATTGCTATTACGTAAATTGTTTTGGATATCTTCAAACATTAAGGCTGTTCTCAAATCCAAAAGGGCAACTTTATGACATAAATTTTAATTCACTTGTGTTCAGAAACGTATGAAACTAGAAGGCGACTAGAAGGCCAGAAACTAGGTCATCGAACGGTTTTTTCCGTTTTCTTGTAAACGCTATGGATCTTTCAGAAAACACTGTCAAAGTTGGCATTTTGAAATGAACTTCCGAACGAAAGAAGAAAATCTAGTCAGTAAGGGGAGAAAAAGGCCGTGTCACGTGATCAAAATCGCTTATAACTCGATAGGTAATTTAAGGATCGAAAAATGGAAAACACAGTTCGATTCCAAATCGCTTCCATGATCAGCCTTTCCAATTTTATATCTTTCCATTCAAAAATGAATTTGTAAATGTGTCAAATGTGTTTGCAGATATATGTATAAATATAAACAAACCAGTTAAAAAATTTACAGATTAAAGATATATATATCAGATTGCATTCTGCTACTTTTGGTAATATGTACTTTAAACTTTCTTTTTATTTCTATATTTTACACAGCATCTAGAGTAACGTTTTAATTTACTTTAATTAACGAATGGCACTTAAGAAGAAGAAGAAGAAAAAGAGAGAGAGGGGGGGGGGATGGGTAGAGTGGTGCAAATTGTTCTTCTCCACTGATTCACAAACAAAAGACAGCTATTTTATTTATTTGATAATGTAAAATTACATGAAATTATCAATAATGAATTCGAGCTGTTTCACTCTAAATTGAAATGTCTGAAATTCAGACACTTAAGTGTCTGAAACGGTGTGTTCAATTTTCAGACATTTTAAAATGTCTTAATTTTTTCAGACACTTTTTGCGTCTGAATTTCAGACACTTCAAACGTCTTAATCGCAACCAATTTTTGTCAGCATTATACGTAGCCATATTTGACCACGGTGAATCCTAGAAAAATATTTAGCTGTGGTCTTGTCCCCCACCCCACACAGCCTGATTTTGGGGCTTCCAAATTTGCTATGCAATTTTTGTAAAGCTCGTAATTTAAATCTTTTACGACATTGTACTGATTATATTAAAAATTTTGAATTTCAGGAGTAGAACAAGATTAAAACAAAAATATATTCATCTAAATATTAGATTTCTTTTATTTGTTTAGTTTTTAATGTTATTTTACTTTAAAAATTCAAAATATCGATTATAATCAGTACAATTTCGAAATGGATTTAAAATATAAGCTTTACAAAAATTGCACATCAAATTTTTGAGTCCTAAAATCGTAGGGGGACGGGACACTGTCCAGCATGCCCATGTTTTAATCAGGTCCTTTTGCAAAAAAATGCAACTCTGCATTATCTTTTACTAAATAGGGGTGTCCGGTATTTGGAAGTGTCCGTTGTGAAGGTTAACGAACATTTCCGAAAAGTGGACGTTTAATACCCTTTTTAATACACAATGTATGCATATTTGTATATTTTTACCTCACAAAAGGAAACATCTCCGATTATCTGACAAATTCCCCAGCCCCAAAGTGTTCCCTATTGACGGTTTTTACGGTACATGGATAAATATATATATATATATATATATTTGTAATCTTATCTTACTCTAAAAGTTCAAATATTCATTATACTCAGTGGATAAAAATAAAGATATTTATAATATCAGTTGTTCGAAAATTGCAAAGAAAATCCCCCCCCCCCCCCTTAAAAAAAAAGAAAATTCATGCAATTTAAAAACTAGATCTTTTAAAAATTTATATTGGCAAATAGGCATTGTTTTACACAGATCAGATAATCACAAGATCTATTTAACTATAAATACAAAATAATAAATAAATACTCTAATTTAGTAACATTCAGAAAATAATTACTGCTAGTTTCAAAACTTGCCTCAAATATACATTTCAAGTAGTACATATAAATAAACAAATTTAGTCACTATAAGTAGTGAACATGTGTAATATATATTTTTTGAATATGCAGTTCTTTGTCATTGTTTAATTAAAAATGAACTTTGGTGTCTAATTTTATACATTCTGTGGAATATGTAAAAGTTTTTCTTTTAAACATATTCCTTAGCTGTTATGGAACAACAGGATATAAGTCATATTTATTTTTTTATTCCTGTAAACTTTGTATCTTATGAATATGAGTTACATAAATTTTACAGATTTGATAAGAAAAAATTAACCTAGAAAACAGAAGAAAAGGAAAATTGACAGAATATGTACTGTTTTTAGTTGTTTGAAAATACTTTGAATATAAAAAAAGTAGTTATTAATCGCTTAAAAATATATAATATATAAGTAAATATGAACTTTTAAAAATATATACTATTTCAGTTTTATCTATAAACTTTATATCAAGCATAAACAACTTTTTATTTATGCCTAAATTATCATGTTTAATTTTTTTCGTACTAATAATTGTTTGTATCAGAAACGTTGCATATGCGATTGCAATAAAGGGAAATTTCATAATTTTTTCTGATATTTCTCAGGTTTGAAAATTTAAAATCATGAACAAAACATAGCAGAAAAAGGCTTACATATAAATAAAAAAATAATATAGGTACCAATTTAAAAAAACTCCAAAAATATTAATGAATATATAAATATACCGTTAAACAAGAACAGAAATTGCAGTTAATGAATAAAATGTTTCTGCATTTGTTCTATGTTTAAAAAATCTTACGGAATGATAGTATAAGAAATACCTATTATGTTTTAAGAAATTTGGTAAATATTAAATATGAAACTTTGACTATCAAAATTTCCGATTTTCAATAATAAATTAAAGCATCAATAATAAGAATAAATCTTTAAAAAGTTTCAGTACTGTGATTAAAAACGGTGACATATAAAGAAAATTTTTACTGTATTAATGCTTTTTTTGAATCTGCGAACTTTTCCGAATATCATAATCATAAATGAATATCATATTTAGCTCCAAAATAATAATCACAAAAAATACAATAAGTACTGATACATAAACTGCAAGAGTTTATAATCAATAAACAGTAAAAATCAGAAGAAACAGAACATAGAATAAATACAGTTTCAAACGGCTTCAATTTATTGTTTTTATCTCCCTTTAATGGAACTATGAATCATTCAGCTTTTCAAATCTGTTTATGTTGCACGTTTTGCTTTTGGGAAACGACGAATTAGGATATTTCCGATCACAGGATCGAAAAGGAAGGTTAAACAAGTTATCACTCATTCGTTTATTCACATGAGACAAGCGCGCTGAATTAAAGCATTGCAATTTAATTATCAAAACAATTATATTCGATACCGGTACATTAAGAAGGTATAACAGACGACAGCTTGTGAAATCAAAAAACTAACATTAAACTACAAAAAAAGAGATCAATCTTTAAAAACTATTTAACTTATATTCATAAGATACAAACCTACTGAAATAAAAAGTTAAAATTAAATATGACTTACGCTTTCATTTGATAAATACTCCATAATTACGCATTTCTTTTAATCCAAGCAATGGCGACGCTTAAAATGTGATTCTTTCTATATCATGAAGGAGCCATAGATGACATGCGCGGAAATCAATGCTCTGATTGGCTGTTCAGAAAAGTACAAAAAAGAAATGTTCAACTACTGTTTTTAAATAAGACACTTCGTAGATAATTCCAACATATTTCTCGGTTCGTATATACCATGATCATACTAAGACACTTATGTATCTTAAATTAAGACATCTATTGTGTCTGAATTTTCAGATTAAGACACTTAAGTGACTGAAATTCTTTTTCAGTCACATATGTGTCTAAATTTAAGACGCCTCTATTTGCAGTGTTTGTTAGATTACTAACTATCATTACTCTGCCTATCTAGTCTAGAAATATATCATTAATTTATCATTTAAAAAAAAAGAAATCTCACTTTTTATTTCTATTCTAAATAAAATTCTTATTACATTTAATGAAATGATATCTAAATGAGTAAAAAATATAAAATTAAAAAGCTAGAAAAAATATAGAAAATAAAATATCATTTTCTAAATAAATACATTCTTTCAAATGGGACACTGTATCCAAAAACAGGTGTCTGCGTGCATGTAATAATATTTCGTAATTATTAGGCTAATTTATCAAAAAATAGTCAAAGAGAATCAAGTGAATAAGCTTTGATCTTGTAAATCTGATAATGGAAAAAACCTCATACAAAGGGCTTGAGGGGGGGGGGGGGGGAGGGCTCCTAAAAGCTGGTCAATAAAAAATCAACTTCCTGTAATATTTCACATTTATTTCTCCAGATAGTGTTCAGAATTAATTTATGATTTAGAAAAGGTCTTATGCGATTCTATGTGTTCAATGGAAAGTCATACATTAGTAGTCTGAAAAGGTTTAAAATGTTTGTGTTCCTTAAAATGGTATCTTATAAAATATTTTCACTGTACACACTTTAAACTTAAAGGAAGTGTGGATTTTTATTTAGCGACTAGTTAAATGAAAAAATGTTTATCAATCGCTCGGAAGTGATAACTAGATGTGCCTATGGAGCGCCTCTACGACTCGGTGCCTTGTGCCGGGGCACCGCCAGAATCACCTGCTCCACTTTTTCTGTAGTTCTGTTAATATTATTTCCCTACTTTTTCCAGTCAACCTGGAACATTAATTACTATCTAATTAAATTAGAATTCATCATTTTAATTAGCTAGCTGAAAATCCAAACAATAAAATTAATACATCTCGATACCATCTATACTAATAAAAGAAATAGTATATATAAAGTACAATAGGCTACTTTTTCATTTTTTCCTTTTTTTCTCCATTTTAATATTTTCTTTATCAGAAATTGCTTAAATAGCTACTAATTAGAGCTATTAATAATGGAAATCAACATAATTGCTGTTGAAATAAAATTTTAGTTTTTATTCAAATCGAGTTTCATTAGTTTTGGCCCAAATCAAGTTCCATTTTTTAGAAACTATTCGAAAATTTATTTTGAAAAAGAATATTCTAACATTTATTTTAGCAGTTAACACGTTTCATATCATTGATCTAACACATTTCCAACACACTCAATTCCAACGCAATTAACAACAACATTTTTATAACACATTTTTAGATAGCAACACTTTTGCAACCTATTAAGAACACATTTCTAGATAGCAACACTTTTGCAACATATTAAGAACACAATCACAACACAAAAAATATTTTGCATATTTAAGTTTTCTAATTCACAACACATTAAAGTGTTGTTAATTTGGTGGCAAAGTGTTGTGCAGCAAAACATTATTGTAAGAAAATATTTTCGTCAACACTATTTTTAACACAATTAATAATGCTATTTTTAGAACACATTTTTAGATAGCAACACTTTTGCAACCTATAGAACACATTTTTAGATGTAACAACACTTTTGCAACCTATTAAGAACACAATCACAACACAAAAAATATTTTGTATATGAAGTTTTCCAATTCACAATACATTAATGTGTTGTTAATTTGGTGACAAAAAGTGTTGTAAAATGTATTTATTTTTGTGTTTGAGAATTTGCCGTGTAATGTAAGATTAAAAAATAGGTACATAGTACATTTCAACATTGATTGTTAGTATAAATAATAGTGTTATAAAATAAAATGCTTTATGGCAACAATACTGCGAGAATTGACTGTTATACGAAGTTGAACATAAAACTAATTTTAAGCGAGCTTAGCTCGGTCTTCCCCGCTTGTTATTTAAAATAAGACTTATGCGTCATATCAGACTTCAACGTTTAAAAACTTTGTGCTATAAGAAAAAGTATAAAGAAAGTTTATGTAAAAGTAAATTAATGCATAACACATCTGGTATTTTTGCCTGGCGCTACCAGTAAACTTTAGTTGGAGCAATATGAGTACGAAGATTTGGACACAGTGTGATCTATAATATACAAATTCAGTAACAAAATAAACATTATTGAAAAATATTTATTAAGAGTATTAGAAAATATTATAGATTCCTTTTAATAAATGCACTGTAAAAAAACCTGTAATTTTTACAGAAAAAGGCGTTTAAAAAAACAGCGTTTAAAATGAATTCGGATATGTGTTATAAAGTTGCTTCTTTGGAGTTACGAACAGCCTCAAACACTTTCACCCTTTCAGCTGATTTGCATTCTCGACCGCAACCCACTGAAACAGAAAACATTGTCGCAACCTTGACACCTGACTTCGTTCATATTCATCCCACATCTTAGATACTCATCTCTGTCACAGCTTTCCTATTGTTTTGTCGACGAACCACCCTCAAATGTTATAAAATCAACCCGTTTTTTTCTCGCCAAAAGGTGGCATGTATGATGAGTGGGGATAAAGCGTTATTTATGGCAAGATCCGTCGACGTAATATGACGATCACGTACCTATAGAAGCGTCGGATGATTTCTGTTTGTAGAATATCCTATTGGTCTATTTTTAGCTAAAACTGTCACAGCTAAAGAAGTCAAAAGCATTTTAAATACAGTAGAACCTTAATTATCCGAAGTAATTGGGGCCGACTCTCCTTCGGAAAATTGAAATTCTCGGATAATCGAGAACGCTTTAACTTTAAGATTAAGGGTGTTCTCAAATCCAAAAGGGCAACTTTCTGACATAAGTTTTAATTTATTTTTGTTTGAAAATGCATGAGACTAGCTGGTGTTGTTGTTCAGAAACTAGGTCATTGAGCTATATTTTCCATTTTTTTGTAAACAGATCTTTCAGAAAATAATGACAAAGTGGGCGTTTGAACTGAATTTCCGCACGAAGGAAGAAAGAGCACTCAAGAGCGGGCGAAAAACGTGTTTGTCGCGTGATCAAAATGGCTTATAACTGAATAGGTAATGGATTGATCAAAAAATGGAAAAAAAAAACAGCTCAATTCCAAATCGCTTCTATGGCCAGGTTTTCAAATTTTATAACTTTCCGTTAAAAAATTAATTTCTAAATGTGTCAAAACGTTTTGCGATTGTTGAGCAGAGCAGTGCAGTTAAGAACAGCCTTAAGGACAAATGTATGCAATATTTCTTATTATGGCTGCTGCTCCAGCCATACCAAACCTTTTGTGAAACATTCAAAAGCTTCAGAATTGCTAATTTGTTCGTTTCTTTCGTTCCATTCCGCAGCTTACGAGAGCTCAAGTTAAATTCAAAGGAACTCTAAGAAAGGGGATCGAAAATATTTATACTTACTCGTATTTCGGAAAGGACCTCTTGCATAAAAGGAATATGATAGTTAAAACAAGTAATATAAAAATTTTGTTTTTAAAGTCAATTCCTACTTAGGTCATCAAAGAAAAATTGAATAGAATCCCTTAAGTTAATATTAGTTTTTGTTGCATTAAAATATCTCAATGGGTTGATTTTCTATAAGCAAGTAGGTTTACAATGGAAGTCTATCGGAATTGGGCGAAATACTAGAGATATCGCCAAGTTGGCGTCCCTTTTGGCGACTCATTTTGGTCGCCCAATTTGGTGATCTATCGCCAAGTTGGCGACAAACTGGGCGGTATTGGGCGACAGAGCAGGGTCCCCCTAGGGTAACCACCCCCCCCCCCTTATAGATAGGAAGATGCATTAAATGCTGTTCAATAACTAATGGCCGCCATTTTGTCTCCCCTATAAGACTAATATTAATTAATTAAAATTTAATGAATGAATTAATATTTGAAAAATCTGTATTAACATCCATTGTCATCCAGTACAAGTTTTAAAAAATTTATCTCAACTTGGTAGGGTGAATAATAAGTATTTTATTAACGATTGAAAATTTGAACAAGATATATAAATAAATATGGGGAGGAAGTGAACTAATAGTAGGAACTGAAAAAAAGCTTTCAAAATGTATTTTGCACACAAGGAATGCGATAGTAAAAAAAAAAAAAAAAAAAAAAAAAAAAAAAAAAGCTTTAAAAATGGATTTTGGTTAACCGAGAGTTTCAGTTAAAAGAATTTCGATAAAAGAGGTTCTACTGTAATGATGGCTGTTATATCCTTTCTTATAAAAGGCGAAAAAATTCCCATTCTATATCCAAATTTTAATTTCAGCTGATAAACACAAGGACAGAACGTTTCAAAGGTTCAACAAAACTGAAATTGTACGTCAAACGTGGGAAATGAGGTATGCTCGTACCTCTAGTTTTATAAATATTCAGATCTTGGTGCAGTAGCTGTTTATTCTACAGAATACATATTTTAGTGCACTTCGTAAATGCATATTAATTTTATTATGTTTGAAAGGGTGTAACATCTTTAAAATTCATTTGAAACGATTTTTTCCCTTTGACCATAATGCAATGGAATATTCTTGACAGTCCTTGTAAATAAACAAAACATGCTACAAACTTCATTTGAAATAGGGATCGTGCTACGGTAGAGGTCACTAACATCCAAAAATTTCAGATTGATCCGAGTATATTTACGGGAGTTAGAGCAGCTACAGACGGTCAGACAAACCGAAATCATAAACACTTTTCAACTTTGTTGGAAAATGTTTCCTATAATACGTAATAAATCGAATGATATCCCATGATAGGTGATAATTCTAGGTTGCTATGTTGATGACGTCCTCTGTAAGGGTGTTCTCAAATCCAAAAAGGCAACTTTATGACATAACTTTTAATTTATTTTTATTGGGAAATGCATGGAACTAGCGGGTGTTGTTGTTCAGAAACTAGGCCATCGAGCTGTTTTTTCCAGTTTTTTTTGCAAACGGAACACATCTTTCAGAAAAGAGTGTCCAAATAGGCGTTTTGAACTGAATTTCCGCCTGAAAATGGAATAATCACCCAAGGAAGGGCGGAAAACGTGTTTGTCACATGATTAAAATCGCTTATAACTCCATAGGAAATATATGGATCAAAATTTGGAAAAAACAATTCATTCGAAATCGCTTCCATGGCCAGGCTTTCCAATTTTATATCTTTCCGTTAATTCTGTTCTTAACTGCTCTGCTCAACAAGCGCAAAAAGTTTTGACACATTTACAAATTCCTTTTTTAATGGAAAGCTATAAAATGGGAAAGCCTGGCCATGGAAGCGATTTGGAATCGAACTGTGTTTTCCCTTTTTGGATCCATCTATTACCTATTGAGTTAGAAGCGTTTTGGATCACGTGACAAACACGTTTTTCGCCCGCTCTCGAGTACTTATTCTACTTTCGCACGGAAACTCCGTTCAAAGCGCTAACTTGGACACTATTTTCTGAAAGATCTATTGCGTTTGCAAAAAAGGGAAAAAGCAGCTCAATGACATAGTTTCTGAACAACAACACCAGCTAGTTTCATGCATTTTCGAACAAAAATAAATTAAAACTTATGTCAAAAAGTTACCCTTTTGGATTTGAGAACACCCTTAAAATATGAATTTGTAAATGTGTCAAAACGTTTTGCGCTTGTTGAGCAGAGTAGTTAAGAACAGCATTAAGACGGAGCCCTATATTTTCCGTATTACTGAATTTGCTAGTATGTAGAATCATAATAAATTTTGCATTCATGCATTTTTTTAAAAAGTGTAGTAGATTAGACTGACAGCGCCATCTATCACCTTAGGAATCACTTATACAATATACCAAATTCATTGAAATTACTTAATTAATTTTAAATCCAGTAATTTTAAATCCAAGCATTTTTCTAATGAAACATGCAAGTTGTTTGCCGACAAATGTTGATGGGTACTATCTAGTATAGATTAAATCGATATTTCAAACATTTTACGCGTTCGGATTAAAGAGTTGGGCATATTTCATAGAATTCAGAGTACAAATCATTCCAAAAGACCACTCAAGAAACAGATAGAGAAGAAAAACTCGCCGCATATCTAAAATAGAGTCACTTTTTGTGTTTATTTTGACGTTCTCCGTGTTCGAGAATATCACAAAAGCGAAGCCTTTTATTTCCTTTTTCTTGTTGTTGAAGAAAATCTTCAACACGGAGCGATAAACTAGCAGGCATTTGTCGCAATTTACGGGTTATTTGCCGCTTATCGATGTGGCATCAGTAGAGAGTGGTGGCATCGCTGCATGCCATTAACATAGAGAGAAGAGCGATATCCTGGGCCCATTTGTTTCCCAAATCACCCACTCTCTCTGTCTTTCGGATAGATCTGTCTTCTCTTTTTCGGAACATCAAGATCGAGTGCTCCGATCAAGGGTTGCAGGGCGGTGATCTGGCGGAGTTTGGCGACGGATTTGGTGAGAGGAAAATTCCTCCATACATGAATGTGGTTCTCAAAATTCAAACTGGCTAATTTCTGAATTTATTAGGATGAGTGAAGCGAGTCCTTTACTAGGCTACACAAATTACATTTTGTCGTACATTTTACAAAAAAACTATTCAGTATTTTGACTTGAAATTAAACATAAAAATAAATTAAGATCTATAGGTTTGCACAATATGATTTTTTTTTTTTTTTTTTTTTTACAGAATAACGTTAAAAACATTATTATTTTAATTAATTTATTTTACATGCTTTTCCATTACGGACGCATTTTTGCAAATAAAAAATGAAACACGTCTATTTTCAGAAGAAAAAATAAATCATGGAGTCAGCCACTATAGATAGAATCATGATTCATTAAATGGTTTCACGATTTCTTTTATGAAATTTTTAAAATACCTTTTTTATGAAAATTATAGCCTATTTTTAATGAATTAAAATTTATGAAAATTCAATTATTTACATTCAATTATAAAAGTATTTTTCAGTGTTAAGAATTCCAATACGCAATTTATGTTATAAGAAATCATTTTCGCAGACGATACTTACGCATTTTAAAAGAATTATATTATGATTTTTATTTATTTATTTTGTAAAATGGCAACAATAGAATTGTAAACAAATAAAATTAATTGTTAAATTCGTTATATCATAAATAAAAAATTCGATGAAATTATTAGTTATTTGGCTGAATTTACATTTCTAAAATTAAAATGAGACAAAACATAAAATAACGTTTTTGCTTAAAAATAATATAAAAAATAGTGTTACTTTAAAATATTTGTTTTATTAAATAAGGCTTCGCGAATCTAAATAAAGCATGGCTTTTGCTAGTTATATACTAGCTGAAATACCTGCCGTTGCCCGGTGTTCTAAACACGTTTGATTAGAAAAATCAATTTTAAAATTAAACACCGTACGGACTATAAATCTTGCACATATATGCTCTCTTTTTTAATACAATATTGAAAGCCTTGAGAAATTTTGATTTTATACCAGTATTTAAAAAAAAAAAAATCCTGAGCCTAAATATATATAATCTTGATTCTTGGAAAAAAATTGAAAAGAAATGCAAATTCATGCAAAACCCTTCTTATGATATCACTTTCTCTTGTAAAAGCCATGCATTAACCCTATATTCGTTTTAAATAGGAGGTCATACGTGAATTATCCTATAGTATTCACAACTAAAAAGAAATGTCGCCTCTAGTATTGGTCGAGAAAAAAATCATGCTTTCGTGACATCATAATTCACTTTTATATTTTAACAGAATAATAAGGCTACTGTAATTTGTGACTCGTGCTAAAGCCAGTATCTATACACGCCAGGACACATTGCCGTTATCATTATCTTTTTACGCGTGAAGGTTTCACTATGGTCCTTCATTGTGAAATTTCGTAATGTTTAAAATTCAATATTTGAAAAACGGCATAATCATTAGATTTGAAATTTATATCAAGAAAAATACAATTTTTTACTTTTCTAACGCGCGCAGTTTGTCTAACAATTTTCTGACAAGTACTTTTCGAGCTATTCATTTATTTCAATAACATCAAATATTTCATTTTCCGAGATTAATCTGTGGCATCGATTAGCGAAAATGCCAGTTGTCAGCAACGCTTAGCTTTTTATTAAAGAGGATTCGTAAACGCACACAATTGGCAAGGGCAGAAATTACGAAGAAATTTTTATTAATAATTAAGATTTATACGTTAAAACGCACAAACTTGCTCAATATAAACAAGAACTTTTATAAGAACAAATAAAATTAACAAAAATGAACAAATAAAATTAACGATTCGACGAATATCTTATGGGCAATCCCATCGTAACTGACGCACTGAGTAGAAGGAAAATGGGGGTTCTAAGCCAGCAGGAGCCAAGAGCCGGGTGGAGGGCGTGGCCAAAGATGAGTGACAGGTGGGTGGAGTCGAGTGATTGATAGGTAGGGGGAGATAAGAAAGTGATGGACAGGTGGGAGGAGTCGAGACAGACTGGCGCCCGCGCGTCATGCTATAGTAGAGGGGTTAAAACAAAGAAGAGAGAATGAAAAGTGTACTGTAAGAGAGGGGTTAGAACAAAGGATAATGTTAATGAATCAATAAAAGTCTAATGAATTAATAAAAGTCTACTGTAAGAAGAGTGTTAATGAAGGAAAGTCTGTTGTAAGAGAAAGGTAGAACAAAGGAATGATTAGGAATGATTAGAAAAGATCGCATGCAATTAAAAAATACTTACCACGGAGCAGCGCAGAGACACGTCCTACCTGTATGACATCCACCGGGCTAATGAACGAAGAAGCGTGCAACAACCGGCTTCATCCAGATAAGGAGCTTGCTTCTGATTGGACGAGAGACGAACCTAGGGGGCAGCACCATCGATTCCGGCGACACCAGCGCCCTCTCTCGAGAGGATGATTCACTCACCTGTGATGTCGTCATCCTATTTGAACTAACATAAAGAAGTGAATACATTTTATGAGTTTAACGAAATAAGTTTTTGTCATTTGCTAATTTTCGAATCATTATTTTTTTATTTAGGCCTTGCAAATAAAGCTTTAATAATTAATTCATTTTTAATTAGTCATTGCTAATAAAACTTTTTGAGAGAATCACCTGACTTGTATTAGGAGCAGACGGTGGAGGAGGGTTCCATAATTTTCAAAACATGTTTTTCATTTAGTCATTGTAATAAAGTTTTAAATAAATTAGTTAATTTTCATTTAGTTACTTGTTAATTTCCGAAACAATTTTTTTTTTCAGCAAGTTATTTGGTAATAAAACTTTTTAATAAATTAGTTATTTTTCTTTCAGTCATTTGTTAATTTCCGAAACAAATGATAAAGTTTCGGAATAATAATAAAGTTTTTTCTCAAATAAAGCTTTTAATAAACCACTTTACATTTATTTTCATTTAATTATTATTTAAAAGAATATAAATTATTTTTACTAATCAAAGAACGCGAATTAGTTTTTAACAATAATGTTTTTGTTTAATTAGTGTCAAGGATGATTGTTAACTGAAATATATGCTGAATGCGAAAACGGTTTTTTTTTTTTTTTTTTTTTTTTTTTGAACTAAGAAAAGAACTTTTTTTTTAAAATTAATGAACAACTGTTTTTGGAAAAAGGAGAAATATTGTGCTTTGCAACACTGAAAAAGAGTTGAAAATTAATGACTTCACCTAGTTTAAAGCATATTTAACATAAGATGAAGACCTAAGTGCTGTGGAAAGGCTTAAAAATAACATACTTCTGAATCGACCGATTTATGTTGGATTTACAATCTTAGAATTGCCTAAACTTCTAATGTATAAATTTCACTATGATTTTATTAAAAAGAGTATAAAGATGATGTAAAGCTAATTTTCAACGACACGAACTCATTGTGTTACCATATACACACTAAGAATGTTTTGGATGATATGGAACATCATGCAAGCTTATTTGATTTCTCTGAGTATCCAAAGAATCATATACACAAATTCCATTACGGTTTTGTAAAGAAAACATACCTTTAGAATTACAGGTTTTGAACCCATACACTGCAACACACTCCCTTTCAAGAAAATAGATTGTATCAGTACATCCCGGATTTTTTTTTTTCCTGGACAAGTGAAATACTTGATCATTATCAAATCTCGCTCGGAGAGGACACATTATTGCAACCCGTTGTTTCATCATATGAATATGCTTTCTATATTAGTTTTTTTAACTACTTATTTTGAGATATATATATTTTATTTATAAGAATGCAAGTTAGTTTAAATCTAAAAACTAAGACATTTTCAGTGACTAAGGAAGTAAAGTTTTGTTTTTTAGAAAAAGTGGTATGATCTTTATATTTTTTTATTAGTTACTAATGAAAGATAATATATATATATATTCAAGTTAACAGAAATTTAGGTGAAAGCTTTTGAATTTTCTTAAGTGTTTTATCTAAAAGAATGCGAAGTAGTTGTAATCGCTAGTTTTCTCTCACGTCTCCTACGAGACAAGTGGTTTCTATATATATAGTGAAAGGTTATTCTGTGTGTAACCATACGGTTGCGCATCAGTGATGTTTCTTGCCGGTATTGTATCAATTAGTATTTTACTGCTTTTAACTAAGATATTTAAATGATAGATAACGCAAAGTTTTATTTTATTTTTAGAAAAAGTGGTTTGTACTTTATTTATTTATTTTATTTTATTATTAGTTACTAATGAAGGAATATATTTTTTCAAGTTAACAGTAAATTGATGTGAAAGCTATGAATTTTCTTAAGTTTAATCTTATCCACTAATTTGGAGAAATAATTTTAAATGCGCGAGCTACTGAACTCTTTTCAAATAGAACGAACAAGTTCTTTTGATAGTTTGAATCTTATACCAAAAAAGGTTAATGATAATATATTTTAACAAATAACAATGTAGGCAATTAGATAAGTGTTTTTAACTAGTAAAATAACTATTTAAAGAAGCTTTTAAGTATTAACTTTTAGTAGTGGATTTTTTTTTAAACAAAATTTTCCAGTCAAAACAAAAACTTACTTCTTCAAAATTGAAAATCTTCATTGAATTCCCGGTCTTGAAAACACGCTAGCAAAATATAGAAAATAACAGTCCGCAAATGATTTCCGAATGAAGTTTTACAATGTTGTGATATTATTTTGTTTTTAATGACATCACTTTTAGACCCTTTGATTTGCTGAAACTAGCGAAGCTTTAAACGAATGGGAAGCCAGTCCATAGTTTCACACGTTAGTTGAAATAACAATTGTAGATAATGTTTATTATCAAGCAACTTTTGAAACGTTCACCCCTCTGGCGAGTTTTAGAAGGGGTGTTTTATCTTTTAGCATCTCCTGTTGGATGCAATCTCTCATAGCGTTCAACTATGAAAACTATGTATTGCTTTAGGCAAAAAGAAAAAAAATAGTTTTCAGACATTTCCTATCACCATGTTTCTTATCTCAACAAAGATGTTCAATTAAGAATAGAAGATAAATCTTTTTTATTTTTAGTTTAAAATAAAAAGAGTATGTTTCGATTCAAATATAAATCTTTTTTTACTTTTTATACAATAAAAATCAAGATTCCAATTAACAGAAATTATTTTTTTAATTTTCTGGAGACTGTATTAAGTTTTTTTTATAATGAGTTTTTACTAAAATTCATGAAATAAACAGATATTTTCTGCTAAAAGAAAAGAATGCTATTATTGCTTTTTCTCAGCTTTTAACCTGTTCAGAACCAGCATTTTTTTCATGAATTTTATTCGTTTGGCACTACTTTTATTAATTATTTCAATTAACTTTGTAAATCACAAAAATCACGTAATTAAATACAATCAATTTTACTTCTATTTTTTTTACTGTTATCAAATTCAAACGTTTTAAGTACTTCCGTGGGTGCATATGCGCTCATGGTTCCGAATGAATTAAAGAAAGATCGCTTCAAACATAACAAAGATTTGTTTTAAACGTTCATTAACCGTTTCAGTTGTATGAATAAATGTCTCTCATTAAATTAAACTAATGTTATCATAAATTAAATTGTATTTATTTTTCAAGTTTTCAAAAGAATAACGCTTGATTTTCTTAAAAAGGTTGAAACACAAATAGATATTTTTAAGTTGTTCTTTAATCCAAAGACAACTTTTTAACGAAAGTTTTCATTCATTTGTTTACAAACTAACAGATGTTGTTATTAAAATACTTTGACATACTTTTCTCATACAAGCGAAAAAAGAATGTTTCAGAACATGTCTCTAATCATAATTAAACATAACTTTAAGCATAGTTAACCATCTCAGAGTATGATTAAACAAATTCGAACATAACTTTGGGCATGTTTAAACAATCCGAACTATATTTGAACATATCCGAACATGTTCATTCATAACTTTGACAGTTTTTAATCTTTCAGAATTTAAAAAAACATATTTAAAACTATTTTATTTTAAAAATTTTTGTAAAAATTTTAATTTATAATTTTTTTTTTAAGGTTTTAACTTTTTTTTGTTAAAACTTTTTTTAACGTTTTAACTTTTTTTGTTAAAAATTTTTTAAACTTTTTTTTGTTTAAACTTTTTTAACTTGTTTGTTAAAACTTTTTTAACTTTTTTTGTCAAAACTTTTTTTAACTTTTTTTAACTTTTTGTTGTTAAACATTTTTTTAAAATTTTGTTAAAACTTTTTTTTTTACTTTATTTAAAAAAATATTTTTTACAAACTTTTTTTTTTTTAAATTTTGTTAAAACTTTTTTTTACTTTTGTTTCTATTTAAGTAATAATTTATCGGAGAAAAATTTTTACTTAGATTTTTAAATCTAATTTTTTAAACAGAAAAAGATTATTTAAGCATGACTAATCATGCTTAGATCATGCTAAAACATGACTAAATTCGTCGGAACAATAAACTTGTTCAGCAACTTGTTAAGTGGATATTTCTAATTGTGATAATTTAAGTAGTGTGTTATTCGATAAAGTTAAACTTGATATTCGAAAAAGTGAGGAAAGACACTTGTTATTTTAAACAAAATGTCTTTTTTTGTTATTTTTTATACATAAAAATATTACTAACAAAAAAACTTAAAATTTAAATGGTGTTACTTACTGTGAAGCACCTGCTCAGGACGTCAACTGAAGGGGAAATGGTTGATGACAAAGCACAAAACAAGTGATGACGTCGTACTTGAAGACAACACGAGCACCCTCTACCATCTAATACTTGTATGTGATTGGATGCGAAGATCACCTGATATGTGAAATGAGTAGGCGGTGGAGGAGGGCGCCATTGTGTCTGCATTCCTTGCATTCCCCGCCCACTTGTCAATCATCTGGCGCCAGTCAGTCGCTGCATGCTTCGACATGATCGTTTCTTGCAGATGGTGGCGCCACTCTGTCTGCATTCCTGACATTCCACTACGCCTCCTGTCAATCAAATGGCGCCAGGTTGTCTACAGGTATTGCCGTACGATGTCATAATCCTCGTTTGCGATGGGGGAGGCAGCACAGTCGATGAGGTCACACCTACAAGCTCGCTTCTGATTGGTTGATAGCGGTCACGTGATCTCTTATCAGTAACCTTCATCTACGGGTGTAGACCCAGCACACATCATTCGTGTCTTGGATTTCGTAGGTCAAGGTCGTCTGTTTCGTAGCTCCCGTTTACCGGACATTTGGCTTTAAGCTCTGCGGCATCTATCCCTACTATTTTCGGCATCCTGCTGAGTAAAAGTGATCTCTTATCAGTAACCTTAATCTACGGGTGTAGACCCCGCACACATCATTCGTGTCTTGGATTTCGTAGGTGAAGGTCGTCTGTTTCGTAGCTCCCGTTTACCGGACATTTGGCTTTAAGCTCTGCGGCATCTATCCCTACTATTTTCGGCATCCTGCTGAGTAAAATCATGTGAATTTAAGCATGTGAATTTAAGCTTCTTGCTACTTTTCAATGAGTCTGCTTGTTCGAATCATCAAAAGCTTAGGGAAACTTCTTTCCAAAAGGCATGTAAATTTTTTTGTCTAATATAGTGTTTAATACAACAACAGTTTTAACAAACTTATAACGATCCTTTCAAAATGTGTCTTTCAATTTAGTAATTTGCTTTACTTTTCTTCATTTAACCTAACTATAAATTTCAAAGTTCGCGTTTTCAGCATACTATGAATTCACGATTTCATTCAAAACATGTTCTGACATCAAATGTATTATTATACTCTAAGTAGTATATGTACTCTAAGAGTATTATCATACTCTATTATTTCCAAAAATTTGTTAATCTCATTCGTCAGTTTCTAACAAAGTGTTTGAAAAAAACTTATAACAGTTCTTCCAAATTAAGTTAATCAGTTGCTTTTTAAAAGTTGGAACTGGCTTGTGATTACTAAATTCATGAGTTTGTCTTTCTTAATGAATTTTGTTCAGTAGCTCGCACTTTCTTCAGGATATGTTTAACCATGACCAAAGTTATGTTCGAACATGTTTAACCATGTTCGGATATGCTCAAAGATAGTTCGAGTATATTTAATCATGCTCAAAGTTAGTTGGGATATATTTAACAATGTTCGGATATGCTCAAAGTTTGTTCAAACATGTTTAACCATGTTTGGATAGGTTCAAATATTGTCAGGATATATGTTTAATCGTGTCTAAAGTTATGTTCGAACATGTTTAATCATATTCTGAGATGGTTAACTATGCTTAAATTTATGTTTAACCATGACCAGAGACATGCTCTGAAACATTCTTTTTCACTTGCATGAGAAAAGTTTGTTATTTCAAAAATATTAACAGTTTAAGAAAAATAATGTTTTTTTGCATGAACGTAAATTTAAGGGTAGTATTTATCTATATAAATGTTTAAGTAAAAGCATACATCCACGACTACGTGTCTCTAAATATATGAAAGTTAAATGTTTATGTATGGGTTCTTGTGTAAAATATATATATATATACATATACATATATATATATATATATATGTATATATATATATATGATGTATGTATATATATATATAAAACATACGTATGTATGTATATGTATATGCATATATGTATATGTATATATATGTATATTTATATATATATATATATATATATATATATATATATATATATATATATACATATATATACACATATGTATGTATAAAATTTATTAGTTTTAAAAATTATAGAAAGTTTACAAAGATGATAAAAAGTTTTACAAAGTTTTAACAAATATAAAAAAAATTAACAAAAAAGTTTTACAAAAAATATATAAAAAAAGTTTTAACAGAAATTTTTTTTAACAAAAGTAAAACAAAATGTTTTAACAAAGTAAAAAAGTTTTAACAAAAGTAAAAAAGTTAAAAAAAAAAGTTTTAACAAAAAAAAAAGTTTTAAGAAAAAAAGTTTTAAGAAAAAAAAAGTTTTAAGAAAAAAAAATGTTTTATAAAAAAAGTTTTAACAAAAGTAAAAAAAAGTTTTAACAAAATTTAAAAAAAAAGTTTGTAAAAAAATTTTTTTTAACAAAAGTAAAAAAAAAAGTTTTAACAAAATTTAAAAAAAATGTTTAACAACAAAAAGTTAAAAAAAGTTTTGACAAAAAAAGTTAAAAAAAGTTTTAACAAAAAAGTTAAAAAAGTTTAAACAAAAAAAAGTTAAAAAAATTTTTAACAAAAAAAGTTAAAACGTTAAAAAAAGTTTTAACAAAAAAAAAGTTAAAACCTTAAAAAGAAAATTATAAATTAAAATTTTTACAAAAATTTTTAAAATAAAATAGTTTTAAATATGTTTTTTTAAATTCTGAAAGATTAAAAACTGTCAAAGTTATGAATGAACATGTTCGGATATGTTCAAATATAGTTCGGATTGTTTAAACATGCCCAAAGTTATGTTCGAATTTGTTTAATCATACTCTGAGATGGTTAACTATGCTTAAAGTTATGTTTAATTATGATTAGAGACATGTTCTGAAACATTCTTTTTTCGCTTGTATGAGAAAAGTATGTTATTTCAAAATTATTAACAGTTAGTTTAAAAAATAATGTCTTTTACATCAACGTAATATATATTTTTCCCTAAAATACTATGAAGCAGAAGGTAGGCGCCACTCTGTCTGCATTCCTAACATTCCACGACACCCCCTGTCAATCAACTGGCGCCAGATTGTCTACAGGTATTGCCACAAGATGTCGTCATACCTGAAAGCTCGCTTCTGATTGGTTGTTAGCGGTCACGTGATCTGTTACCAGTGACCTTGATTTCTAATCAGTGACCTTCATCTGCAGGTGTTAGACCCCGCGCACATCAGTTGTGTCTTGGATCTGGTGGATGAAGGTCGTATGTTCTTTAGCTCTCGTTTACCGGACATTTAGCTTAGTGCTCCGCGGTACTTTATCGTACCTTTTACGGCATAAAATTAACTAAAGTTACCGTCGTCTTTTCAGTTTCATGCTATTTTCAATGATTCTGCTTGCTTCAATCAACAAAAGGTATGTATAATTATTTTGTCTTTTAAGTGTAATGTTTGTCTAGTGTTTCTTAAAACAAAAAAGTTTTAACAAACTTATAACAATCCTTTCAAAATGTGTCTTTCAATTTATTTATTTGCTTTATTAAACTGAACTTAAAATTTCACATTCTACATTACTTAATTCGAAACATGTTCTATCATTCTCGATATTCAACTTGTGTTTCACAAGTTTTGCTTTCATTAATTTTATCTGTGATTTCATTTAAAAAAACAATTGTTGAAAAAATAAACTCGAAAAATATATTTTCAAACAATGTGATTTGTTTAACATACTATTTCTAACAACAAAACTAAAAATATGTCATTGAAGTTAGCCATTTACTTTTTCTAAATTAAAACTGACTCAAAATTCCTTGTTAAAAGCGATTTTTGTCACGTAGCAATCAGATTTCTCTCACTCATATATTTGATAATTTAGTTAAAGACATCTACTTTCAGAGTATAATCTAAAAGGTTTATTCTGTTTTCAAATAAATGTCTTTCTATTTCAAAGCATTTTAATAACAACATCTGTTAGTTTGTAAACAAATGAATGAAAGCTTTCGTTAAAAAGTTGTCTTTGGATTAAAGAACAACTTAAAAATATCTATTTGTGTTTCAACCTTTTTAAGAAAATCAAGCGTTATTCTTTTGAAAACTTGAAAAATAAATACACTTTAATTTATGATAACATTAGTTTAATTTAATGAGAGACATTTATTCATACAACTGAAACGGTTAATGAACGTTTAAAACAAATCTTTGTTATGTTTGAAGCGATCTTTCTTTAATCCATTCGGAACCATGAGCGCATATGCACCCACGAAAGTACTTAAAACGTTTGAATTTGATAACAGTAAAAAAAATAGAAGTAAAATTGATTGCATTTAATTACGTGATTTTTGTGATTTACAAAGTTAATTGAAATAATTAATAAAACTAGTGCCAAACGAATAAAATTCATGAAAAAAAATGCTGGTTCTGAACAGGTTAAAAGCTGAGAAAAAGCAATAATAGCATTCTTTTCTTTTAGCAGAAAATATCTGTTTATTTCATCAGTTTTAGTAAAAACTCATTATAAAAAAAACTTAATACAGTCTCCAGAAAATTAAAAAAATAATTTCTGTTAATCGGAATCTTGATTTTTATTGTATAAAAAGGAAAAAAGATTTATATTTGAATCGAAACATACTCTTTTTATTTTAAACTAAAAATAAAAAAGATTTATCTTCTATTCTTAATTGAACATCTTTGTTGAGATAAGAAACATGGTGATAGGAAATGTCTGAAAACTATTTTTTTTCTTTTTGCCTAAAGCAATACATAGTTTTCATAGTTGAACGCTATGAGAGATTGCATCCCACAGGAGATGCTAAAAGATAAAACACCCCTTCTAAAACTCGCCAGAGGGTTGAACGTTTCAAAAGTTGCTTGATAATAAACATTATCTACAATTGTTATTTCAACTAACGTGTGAAACTATGGACTGGCTTCCCATTCGTTTAAAGCTTCGCTAGTTTCAGCAAATCAAAGGGTCTAAAAGTGATGTCATTGAAAACAAAATAATATCACAACATTGTAAAACTTCATTCGGAAATCATTTGCGGACTGTTATTTTCTATATTTTGCTAGCGTGTTTTCAAGACGGGGAATTCAATGAAGATTTTCAATTTTGAAGAAGTAAGTTTTTGTTTTGACATGTTGGAAAATTTTGTTTAAAAAAAAAAATCCACTACTAAAAGTTAATACTTAAAAGCTTCTTTAAATAGTTATTTTACTAGTTAAAAACATTTATCTAATTGCCTACATTGTTATTTGTTAAAATATATTATCATTAACCTTTTTTGGTATAAGATTCAAACTATCAAAAGAACTTGTTCGTTCTATTTGAAAAGAGTTTAGTAGCTCGCGCATTTAAAATTATTTCTCCAAATTAGTGGATAAGATTAAACTTAAGAAAATTCATAGCTTTCACATCAATTTACTGTTAACTTGAAAAAATATATTCCTTCATTAGTAACTAATAATAAAATAAAATAAATAAATAAAGTACAAACCACTTTTTCTAAAAATAAAATAAAACTTTGCGTTATCTATCATTTAAATATCTTAGTTAAAAGCAGTAAAATACTAATTGATACAATACCGGCAAGAAACATCGTTGATCGTTCAGTGTTGCAAAGCACAATATTTCTCCTTTTTCCAAAAACAGTTGTTCATTAATGTAAAAAAAAGTTCTTTTCTTAGTTCAAAAAAAAAAAAAAAAAAAAAAAAAAAAAAACGTTTTCGCATTCAGCATATATTTCAGTTAACAATCATCCTTGACAATAATTAAACAAAAACATTATTGTTAAAAACTAATTCGCGTTCTTTGATTAGTAAAAATAATTTATATTCTTTTAAATAATAATTAAATGAAAATAAATGTAAAGTTGTTTATTAAAAGCTTTATTTGAGAAAAAACTTTATTATTATTCCGAAACTTTATCATTTGTTTCGGAAATTAACAAATGACTGAAAGAAAAATTAACTAATTTATTAAAAAGTTTTATTACCAAATAACTTACTGAAAAAAAAAAACTTGTTTCGGAAATTAACAAATAACTAAATGAAAATTAACTAATTTATTTAAAACTTTATTACAATGACTAAATGAAAAACATGTTTTGAAAATTATGGAACCCTCCTCCACCGTCTGCTCCTAACACAAGTCAGGTGATTCTCTCAAAAAGTTTTATTAGCAATGACTAATTAAAAATGAATTAATTATTAAAGCTTTATTTGCAAGGCCTAAATAAAAAAATAATGATTCGAAAATTAGCAAATGACAAAAACTTATTTCGTTAAACTCATAAAATGTATTCACTTCTTTATGTTAGTTCAAATAGGATGACGACATCACATGTGAGTAAATCCTCCTCTCGAGAGAGGGCGCTGGTGTCGCCGGAATCGATGGTGCTGCCCCCTAGGTTCGTCTCTCGTCCAATCAGAAGCAAGCTCCTTATCTGGATGAAGCCGGTTGTTGCACGCTTCTTCGTTCATTAGCCCGGTGGATGTCATACAGGTAGGACGTGTCTCTGCGCTGCTCCGTGGTAAGTATTTTTTAATTGCATGCGATCTTTTCTAATCATTCCTAATCATTCCTTTGTTCTACCTTTCTCTTACAACAGACTTTCCTTCATTAACACTCTTCTTACAGTAGACTTTTATTAATTCATTAGACTTTTATTGATTCATTAACATTATCCTTTGTTCTAACCCCTCTCTTACAGTACACTTTTCATTCTCTCTTCTTTGTTTTAACCCCTCTACTATAGCATGACGCGCGGGCGCCAGTCTGTCTCGACTCCTCCCATCTGTCCATCACTTTCTTATCTCCCCCTACCTATCAATCACTCGACTCCACCCACCTGTCACTCATCTTTGGCCACGCCCTCCACCCGGCTCTTGGCTCCTGCTGGCATAGAACCCCCATTTTCCTTCTACTGCACTGTTTCCAGATTGGGGACTTTTTTAAATCAGATTATTTGACTGTCACCACTTTTTAAAAATAGTATAATTCGCTTATTTTTCAGAATTTTTAATCTATTTTTAAATAGGGCGAATATTTCTATTTCAAAAAAGTGGTGACAATCAACAATCTGGGGACAAAAAAGTCCCCAATCTGGAAGCACTGAACTGACGTGACATTTTATCATTGAATTTTGATTTCAAATCTATGTAAAAAATTGACTAATAAAGCTATAGAACAAATTTTTACAATTTAAAATATTTCTTACTAAGGTCTTAATACCCAAATACCTGCACAATATTTCAATCTCTCTTTGAGTCCAAAAAATGGCAATTCAAAATTCTGTAACGGACGTAACATGAAATAGACAAACATTTCTTCTGCCTTCACTGAACTGTAAAAATGATTAAAACTAATATCCCGTTAAAAAAAAAAAAATAAAAAAAAAAAAAAACATTTAATGTTCTCAACAACACTAAGTAATGCCAAATTATAGCAGAAACTTGTTTAATTAATTTCTGAATAATAAAAAAGAAAAAAATGGCATTTACACGTGTAACTGACGTAACTTTTAGTGTGTAACTGACGTAACATTATGACTTTGCAAAGACAAGAGTGGTACTTAACTTAGTTTATAAACAATAATTTACAACGCCTTTTTATTAGACTTTTTCTATAGAATATAAAAATATCAAGTTTTCAACCATACCCTTAAATTAAACATATTATAAATTTAATCACCCCCCCCCCCCAAAAAAAAAAAAAAAGATGATTTTATGTGGAATTGCTCTTATATGAATTTTTATTATTTTATCATCGGTATTGGAAAATTTTCAAAATTCTGTGGCTCAATAAAGCTTAATTTACTATTTAAAGTTACTGGTAGGAATAATCAAGGATTCTGAACAGCCTAAACGTAATGTTTAACCCCAGAGAACATCCTAAAAACATCCATCTTATTCAGGATAATCTATAGCCTCTGGATGGTTAGAATTATCCTGCAGACAATTATACGATGTTAAAAAGTCACATCCACATCCATAGACGTTCTGTGGATGAGTTTAGTTATATTATTTAAGGGTATATATTCCAACCCAAACTGCTTATTTTCTGATTTATTTTTAAATTCATTTTTGCTCTCAAATGTATCATGGGAAATAATTCTCTTATTTCGAAACTACATAATGGGCCGTGCATCACAATTTTTTGATAAATGCAGAATATAGTGTAAAAAATGCTGTCAAAGTGGATGTTTTGAACCGAATTTTCTGAAGCGGGAGATCTGGGAATGAAAAACAGGGTCCTACTGAGAAAATAATGGTTTAAAAATCAAATTCTAATTAACTGAGCGAAAAATGAAACCACACGGTCTCTTAAACATCTCTTCAAAAATCATCTCAGCCAGTTTCCTGTTTTTACTTTTAAAAATGAGTCTGAAAATGTCTCAGAAAATTTCGAGCGATTAAGGCTGGAAAAATATTTTTTCGAATACATCCTTAAGGGTGTTTTCAAATCCGAAAAGGCAACTTTCTGACATAAGTTTTAATCTATTTTGTTCGAAAATGCATGAAACTAGCTGGTGTTGTTGTTCAGAAACTAGGTCATCGAGCTGTTTTTTCCATTTTTCTGCAAATGCAATAGATCTTTCAGAAAATAAGGTCAGTCAAGGTGAACGTTTAGGACCGAGTTTCCACGCGTACGGAGAATAAGCACTCAACAGCGGGCGAAAAACGAGTTTGTCACGTGGTCAAAAACGCTTCTAACTCAATAGGTAATGGATGGATTCAAAAATGGAAAAAACAGTTCGATTCCCAATCGCATCCATGGCCAGGCTTTCCAATTTTATATCTTTCCGTTAAAAAATGAATTTGTAAATGTGTGAAAACGTCTTGTGCTTGGTGAGCAGAACAGTTAAGAACAGCCTTAAGGCTGTTCTCAAATCCAAAGAGGGACAAATCTCCCACTCCTCCCTGTTGTCATACCTTTGGGCGCAGGAAAACACAATGGCAAACCTACGAGTCAATCTCTAAAATCGGGTTTTCAGGTGTTTTCCATCAAGATACGATTTGGCAGGCCGATTGCGTTTTAATATGCGAATCGAGTTTCAATTCATTCTGGAATTTCAGCCGTGAACTCGATGAGGTGATTGTCGATGCTGCTGCATCCCTGTCTAACACGCATTTATTTTATATAAAATGACATCATTCACATCCTCTGAAGAATCCTCATTTAAGATCTAGTCTTAAGCAACATCTACAGTAGAGTATTCATACGAGTCACTATCGCTGAGTAATACACAAATCCAAAAAAACAGATGTCGTCGCTCAAGAAACTCGACAAAAAAATGGCTATTTAATGATTTATAGGCCTTCATTTGTTTGTAATATAGATAATTAAATTAAATATATTTTATAATACCTCCATGTTTTATCAGAAATCATTCATTTATATTTTTGCAAAATAGCACGTATTTTAATTACTTTTTTTTTCAGTAGCTATGGGAAAATGGCAACAAAAAAATATAATTACTATTTTCCAACTATTTTTTCTTTACTTTCTACAGAAATGGAGTACTTGAGTTGCCAACATTAAACAAATGCCGCTAAAAACTACAAAAAAAATGAATATCTCAAAAATATATGGAGATGCAGTTTTCAAACAAATTACATTAAAAAGTACCTTTTCCCCCCCAATATGACTGTCTAAAAATTGAAAATGTACGATGCTTAGAAGTTTTAAAAAATGCAGAAGAGTATTTAACCGTACAATGATACATCTGTTTTGTTTTACGGCTGGCTTATACAACGGAGCGTTATTTTTTGGAGACGACATTTTAATATCTGGGAGAAAGAAATAGCATAGGGCTAAAAAATATGCCAGACAGTATAGCTCCTTAGGATTTGATAACAGCCTCAACTTGTTTAGGCATTTGTAGTAATTTACGGTGTAATGGCGTTTATCGAAGTGGCATCGGCAGAAAGAGATGGCATCGCTGTGTGCCAATAAACATGGAGAGCCAAAGTAGCAATATCCTGGACCCATTTGTTTCGCAAATCACCGACTCTCTCTCTCGGGTGTCCGACTGTCTGTATTTCTTTTCAGAAAGGCAAGATCGAGTGCTCAAGGGTTGCAGAGCAGTTGATTTGGCAGAGTTTGGCGACGGATTTGGCGAGAGGAAAATTCGTCGATGTATAAAGGCTGTTTCTCAGATTCAAACTGCACTGCAAATTTTTATACACTTCTCAGAACACTTTTTAGAACATTTATTTTGTCACCTTTTTTAGAACACTTTGCAGCGCACCATTTGGAACAATTTTTAGAATACTTCTGAGAACACTCGTTTTCTTTTCAGCTCACTTTCTAGAGCACTTTTTGAACACTTTTGGGAATGCGTGATTTCACAAGTGTGCCCAAATGTATTCTCAATCTGTTCTCAAATATGTTCCCATGTTTAGATGTAACAGATATTCTGAGCAGAACACATTCGGTACACCTTTGGAACACTTTCTTTACAGCGGAGCGTATTTCGAACACATTTCAGTACACCATTAAGGTAACGGAACTTTTTTGAATCAAAGTGCTCCAACTGTGTTCTCAATGTGTGCTGGGAATTTGCAGTGTGACTACTTTCTGACACATTACTAGATTCAGTTTTGTTCGTCAATGCGCATAATTAGCAGAAGTTAATATCCAGAAATTAGAATTGCGTTTTCCATTTTTCGATTAAGGTTGCCACACTCTCAGAAATGCTTTCTCCAATTCTTGAAAATATTTCTGGCAGCACTGCTACCGGTGTATATCCGAGACTTGAAGAAGTTTCCGTTCTATTACAGAAAATTTCCATATTCTGAAAAAAAGAATTTTTTCAATTCCTACTATTAGTTCACACTCTCCCTATATTTATTTATTTATATATCTTGTTCAAATTTTCAATCGTTCATAGAATACTCCATTATTCATCCTATCAAGTTGAAATAGATTTTTTAAAACTTGTACTGGATGACAATGGATGTTAATACAGTTTTTTCAAATATTAATTCATTCATTAAATTTTAATTAATTCATTTTAGTTTTACAGAGGAGACAAAATGGCGGCCATTGGTTATTGAAGCATTTAATGCATCTTCCTATCTATAAGGGGGGTTACCCTAGGGGGACTCTGTTCTGTCGCCCAATACCGCCAAGTTTGTCGGCAAAGTGGCGATCTATCGCTCAATTTGGCGACCCAAATGAGTTGCCAAAAGGGACGCCAACTGGGCGATATCTCTAATATTTCGCCCAATTCCCATAGACTTCCATTGTAAACCTACTTGCTTATAGAAAATCAACCCATTGAGATATTTTAATGCAACAAAAACTAATATTAGCTTAAGGAACTCTATTAAATTATTCTTTGATGACCTAAGTAGGAATTGACTTTAAAAACAAAATTTTTATATTACTTGTTTTTGAAACAAAACACGTTTTCCTTTCTTCCGTGGATCCACTTGGTTTTGAACCTGGGACTGCGCATTTCGAATCGAGCATCTTAACCTCTCGGCTAGTGAACACTTGGTAGAGGGAGAGTTTAAAACTAAGATACGGGTTTTCTTCAAATGGGGGATTGGTAAGACTTGTTAGCATTATATTTGTTTGTTTGTTTTTAAGGGGTCCGGGACACAATTTAAAATAATTTTTATTTATTGAGTTAAAGTTTTGAATTTTTTTGTGATGGTTAACCATAACATTTGTAAACAAAATTATGTGATAAAATTTCTCATATATTTAAAAAAAAAATTCAATTTAAAATTCATTAGAAAAGTGGGATCATTTAAAATCGTTATAACTCGAAATATTATTTGTAGAATTTCAATTTTTTTTTCATTTAAATTAACAGAAATATATAAGTTTTAATTTAGATTCAGCATTTTTAAAAATATTAATTTAAAAAAAATTAAAAATATTTAAATTAAAAACTAAAAAAAAAATGGTGTAACTTAAAAAAAAAATCATATTTTCATAAGTAAATATTTTTTTTTCCAATTTGATGAATCAAAATTAAAGTAAAACAATTGAAAAAGACATGTTCCAAGTTTGAACCCTTTATCTTTAACGGTTCTTGACTTATAAAGATTTAAATATGAGAAATGGCGAAAAAAGCCATCATGGAGAAAAAAGTATTTTCACAAGAAATCGTTTTCATGACAACCATTGCTTGAAAGATAGATTTTGAAAACAAACCAAAACGAAAAATTTATTATGTCCTGTTCTAATGAAGATAGAAACAGGATGTAAACATCATTTTAAGCAGAAAAACACAGAGAAATGTTTCGTGCAATACAAGTTTTTTAGAAAATTTTGAGAATTTTGTGTCCCGGACCCCCTTAAATAAATTTAAATTTAAATTTATTGAATTTTCGGTTTTCCATTTTAAGGGGCCTCAGGACTCTTAAATTGAAAAAAAAAATGAAAAATAAAGACCATTTTCAACAATTAATATCTTAAAATGTATTTAATTTTAAGACACAGTTTTAATTGGGATGAAATATATAAGTATGTTCTTTCATTTCATCTATGTTTCAAAGTTCTTAAAAAAAAAATGACAAACAACATTGTACACAATACCCTGTAATCAGGATTAAAATATTGTAAAAATTGTATGAAAAATAAGTAGGTTTACTAAATAATGTTTCACTGCGTATGCCCGAATGCAATCAAAATATAATGTGCATAATGTGTTAGCTAAGTGTATAGAGCAACTTTTGTAAAAGTCTAAAAAAATTAGCTCGAAAATTCTGAAAATTATCGTTGATAGAATAAGCTCGAAATACGTTGTCCCAGAATAAAGCAAAAAGATGAGGGGCTGTATCCATACGTCCATTGATTAGTACCAATATAGCATACACAATATTATACGTGCTACTGTATTTGGATACAGCCCCTCATCTTTTTGCTTCCATTTGGGAATAACGGATTTTGAGCTTATTCTATCATCGATCATTTTCACACTTTTAAAACTATGTTTTTGCGACTTTCACAAAAGTTGCTCTATACATTCAGCTAACACATTATGCACATTATATTTTGATTACATTCGGGCATACGCAGTGAATCATTAATTAGTAAGCCTGCTCATTTTTCATACAATTTTTATTATTTTTTAATTTTGATTTTAGGGTATTGTGTACAATGTTGTTTGTCATATTTTCTGAAAAGAACTTTTTTTAATATTAAGAACTCTACAAAATATAAGCAAAAAACTTGGCAAAATTTGGTACTCATTTTATAAAAACTTTAATTTCTCTACGAATATACATGCTATTCTCATAAATATGAACACAGTTTATTACAATAAGTCATAATCTACAGTTTGAACGCTTTTGCTGCATTAGTTTTTACGGGGTTATCCAAAAGGTATTCCTTCTTTTTCAATTTGTTGACGGTCCCCCATGGGCTTTCGTGAAAAAAACTTCACTGAAATATATGACCTGTACTATTCTGTTTACATACCTGGACTTTCAGGATAACTCCTCATGCATTTTTCTAGATATTTAAGCAAACGTCTAAAATCGCAAGTGACTGGTCATCTTTGACAATATAATGTTTATGGGGCGTTCTCACAATCTTTTGACTTTTATGTCCCGGAATAATAATTTTTATTTTAGTACATGTCCTTGTGTTTTTTTTATTTCATATATTGGGGAACATCCCATTGCATGATTGCATAACAATATTAACGAGATAAATAAGTTTTGGACGATGTTAAGGGTCCAAATACTAGGAAAACTCCTATACCGTCCCGCGTCCCTGATGCTGATTTTTAAGTTTGGAGCTGTCTGTATAAATTTGTTTCAATAAAAATAATTCGATGTAATTTTTTTTTCAAAACTGGAACTATTGTTTTATATAAATATGTAGCAAAAAATTAACCTGCACACATTTTTAGGGTTGTTATTATTTTTTAAACTCTGTCCCTGGGTTTTAGATTCCTTACCGTCCCTCTTCTAAAATTACACAGAAAATCCCTTCAGATTCACCACAGAATTTTTTCAAGTTTTTTTCTCATGCAGAAGTATGCTAGAGAAAGAATGTGTAAAATTCTTTGACAGGAAATTTACTGCAGAATTTAAATCAGCATTTAAATATCAATTTCAAGCATCGTGGCTTTATGGGTAGTCTTACCTTTCCCAAGGTTTATTCCTGCACTTTTCGAGGTAAATAATTTTTTTATTATTATTTAATCCAATGTAAATAACTGTTTCTAAAAATCAATGAACATTGTGGCTATCACTGAGTCTTAACATGATTTGCCTAAAATTGGTGGTAATTTTCCTTACCATTCCATCCTTACCGTCCCTTTTTTTCCCATTTCGTCCCTTTTTTACCTTATCGTCCCTTCTTTAACACCCCTTTAAGACAATGTTACACTAAAATTTTTTGCTAAAAAGTACTACATTGTTATTATTTCTTATTTGAATGTCCTGTGGGTGCTATGCAAATTCATTATAAGTAAAAATTTAGAAGAAAATAAAAAATTTTAGTGGAAAAATGGTAAGGAAAAGTAAACTCGCAAGTTTAACTTAAATCTCAGTTAAATAAAAAATTTTTCGCTGCTGACCATTTTTTCTTTATTTTGAATCATTAAGGCATTCGTCTATCAGATTAAAATGTTATTTTAGCAAGTTTAATTTCACCAGATTTGTATTCCCGAAAGTCAAAAGATTGTGTTGAGTTGAGTTGATTTTTGACGGCCAATTATCTACACGAGGGATATAGGCCCGGGGGGAGTGCCCTCCGTGGGGTCTTTCTAAGGGAACCTAATCCGTATTGACGCATGGAAGATCCACGGCTCGAAGAAAACCACGAAAACTCCGAACGATTAGGCCGACGGGCGCGATTGGGATCGAACCCAGCACTTCCCGTCTACCAGCTTCGAGAGCAGAACCTCTCGGCCACGTCAAAAGATTGTGAGAATGCCCCATATATATATATATTTAACACTTGTCAAGAAGAGAATAAAATTTTCATTCAGGCAAATTAATTCTTAAAAAAAAAAAAAAATAAATAAATAAAATAAAATAAAAACCACCATTTTTTCACTCGCCAAATGGGCGAAAGTCCTCACCCGCTAGCATCCCTTTCCGGATGAGGAGAACGCAAAGGAAGATAAATGCAGGCATCGACGACAGATCGAGGAGCAGGAGGAGCAAGTAGTGTAAAGAAAACTCTCTTCCCTTCCTTATCTTGCAACATTTTGTGGCCATAACGACCCCATTATCAATGGACAGCGTGTTGAGGCAGCCGCAGAAGATTTTTCATACATTAATAAAAATCTCTCTCTTTTTTTTCTGGGATACATTTTTTGTTTTTTATCATATCCTACCTCCTCTCGCATTTTTCCTTCTCTCCTTTGCTCTTTTTATCTGGAAGTTTGGTCTACTTTTTTTTTATCTTGGATTTTTCTATATTTAAATCCCCTCTTTTTACCACTTTCCAACAAAGTTGCAAAGTGTTTATGACTTCGGTTTGTCCAGCCATCTGTACGTCAGTCCGTCTGGCCATCTGTCTACGCTCTCACTTCCGTAAATAGACTCTGATTTTCATGAAAAAGATAAAAGTTATTGAGGGTCACCCAAGCATGTTTGGTACAGCAAGTATGTAGGATGAATCGTTCATTGACAGGGGCACTCAAAAGTATTCCATTACGTTATGGTATAAGGGGAAAAATCGTTTGCAGAGTGTTTTAATGACATGATGCTATTTTCAAATGCATTGAAACTGATATAAATCACTGAATTACACTACGATCCCGTTAGAACAGGGCATTCATAGCAGTTTTTATTCATTTACAGGCACATACAAAAGAAATCGGTTGCAGTACAGTACTGTCTTTGAGTCATAATTGCTGGTGTGAACGGTTTAAAATTGGGTATGCGCTTTTAAATTTCATTAATTTTTTGCATCTTACTTGTTCTCTATAAATTCTATACCTCCAAAACAGGGTTGCACAAAAGTATTCACTCTCCTTATTAGAGGAAATGGCTGAAGGTAAATTTTCAACTGAAGTATATGTAGCTCTTAAGGGAACTAAACTTCGGCATGCTTGTAGTTAGTAGATAGAAATCTAAATATCCTATACAGGTCTGCTGAAAATATTCAGATAATTTTCCGATTGTGTATGGGAACAGCTGAAAATGGATTTTGAACCGTGTTATGCGTGGTCGAATGAGACGGAATATTTTAACTTATTAAACGTTGCCGTTTTGTTACATTATTCTGAATGCGTTGGAAAGTGTTTCATAATCTATGCTTGACGTATGATTTTTCTTTCTTGTTGTTTTAATGCTGTTGGTTAGCGAGATCTCGAATTCACCTCGCTCTTAGTTAAATCAGCGGGCGTGGAATGCTTTTGTCTTTTTATCTGCCTAGGAAATTAATATTTTTTAATTTCTCTTTTCTGTGTACTCTTCTTAAAAAACGACCCCTTTTTAGAGTTCCGTACTTAAAAAGTAAAAACAGAACCATTATAAGATCACTCCTGTGTCTGTCTGTCCGTCTGTTACAGCCATTTTACTCGTAAAAAAGTCCTTCCGGCCAGTGCCGGGAGGAAGAGGTAGCTTTCATAATCCTTATTTAAAAAAAGCCAACTTATATCATGCAAACACACGAAGCTCAATTTAGTGGAAACCGAATATAGGAGATTCAATACTATTTTTTATCAATATAATGAATGAGAATTTCGCGAAATTAGTCAGCTTTATCCAAGCTGCTTTTCTTTAAAGTAACTTATATTTGGCTGCCAAATTCGGCAATTTCTTAAAGTGCCTGTCATTTTAAGACAACATGGTGGATGAGGCTAAGCAGTGAACTTGGTCGAGACCTTAGTAATTGCTGTGCACATGCTCACTCACATCGGAATCGGTTAATATATAGGAGTGCTGTCGCATGCAAAAAATCAGATTTTTCAAAATGTCACCCACAATAGAAATTGAAACTGCTATATCTGAGCCATTTTTTAAGGTAAAGACAAACAAAAAATGCTCCTGAATCCTTATATCAAGATCAAATACTTAAGAAAGAAACCTTTTTCAATTTCTAATTTTTTTGCACCTCACTTTAAATATATATATATTTTATAATTTAATGGCCGCCATTTTGAAACAAGATGGCTGATGAATCTGGCCAGCGAACTTGGTCGAGGTGTTGATGTATACTATCCACATGCCTTCTTACATCGAAATAGGCGAATACGCGTGTTATCGCGTGACAAATACAAGATCGTTTCAAAATGTTAGCCATGCTAGAAATTCAAAAACTATAAATAAACCATTTTTGAAGATATCAACAAAAGAAAAAATTTTCAGAAACAAAAACTGCTCCGGAATCTTTGTATCAAGACCAAACACATAAAAAAAATCTTTTTCATTTTCCAATTTTTTAATACCTCATTTTGAATTTTAAATTTAATTTTTTTTAAATGGCAACACTTTTGAAACAAGATGGCGAATGAAGCTGGCCAACGAACTCGGTCGAGACATTGGTATGTACTATGTACAGACCAAGTTACATCCAAATAGGTTCATAAATACGCCTGTTATCGCGTGACAAAAATCAGGTCGTTTTAAAATGTCAGCCACAAGAGAAATTCAAAATGCTATTACTCAGCCATTTTTTTTTAGATATAGACGAAAGAAAAACTGTTCCGGAATCTTTGTATTAAGGTCAAACACATACAAAAAAAAATCTTTTTCATTTTCCAATTTTTTGGTATCTCATTTAAATTTTTTTTGTTTTTTAATTTTTTAAATGGCCGCCATTTTGAAACAAGATGGCGGATGAAGCTGGCCAACGAACTCGGTCGAGATATTTGTATGTACTATGTACACACCAAGGTACATCCAAGTCGGTTCATAAATACGCCTGTTATTATGTGAGAAAAATCAGGACGTTTCAAAATGTCAGCCACGCTAGAAATTCAAAATGCTATAACTCAGCCATTTTTTAAGATATGGACGAAACAAAAACTGCTCGGAAGTCTTTTTAACAAGGTCAAACACATAAGAAGAAAATATTTTTTCAATTTTCAATTTTTGGTACCACATTTCAAATTTAAATTTTTCTTAAAAATTTAAATGGCCGCCATTTTTAAACAAGATGGCGGGTGAAGCTGGCCAACGAACCCGGTCGAGACATTGGTATGTACTATGTATAAACGAAGTTACATCCAAATCGGTTCATAAATACGCCTTTTATCGCGTGACAAAATTCAGGACGTTTCAAAATGTCAGCCACGCTAGAAATTCAAAATGCTATAACTCAGCCATTTTTTAAGATATAGACGAAACAAAAACTGCTCCGAAATCTTTGTATAAAGGTCAAATACATAAGAAAAAAATATTTTTCCATTTTCAATTTTTTGATACCACATTTCAATTTTTACATTTTTAAAAAAATTTTAAATGGCCGCCATTTTGAAACAAAATGGCGGATGAAGCTGGCCAACGAACTCGGTCGAGAGAATGGTATGTACTATGTACACACCAAATTACATCCAAATCGGTTCATAAATACGCCTTTTATCGCGTGACAAAATTCAGGACGTTTCAAAATGTCAGCCACGCTAGAAATTCAAAATGCTATAACTCAGCCATTTTTTAAGATATAGACGAAACAAAAACTGCTCCGGAATCTTTGTATAAAGGTCAAATACATAAGAAAAAAATATTTTTCCATTTTTAATTTTTTGGTACCACATTTCAAGTTTAAAATTTTTTTAAAAATTTTAAATGGCCGCCATTTTGAAACAAAACGGCGGATGAAGCTGGCCAACGAACTCGGTCGAGACATTAGTATGTACTATGTACACACCGAATTACATCGAAATCGGTTCATAATTACGGGAGTTACAGTGTGACATAGGTCAGATATATATATCAATTTTGAACGGAGGGTGGTTTCGGGGTCTGGGGGTCATGATCGATGAAAATATACCAAAATTTTTTGAAATCGCTTTCCTCCGAACGGCTGCAATAGGTAGCTTTTTTGTAAAGAAAGCTACCTAATATGAAACGTGGAAAGTTCAAATTGGGAGACGTAATAAAGACTATTGACCCCATATTTACAGATTAGTAAACATTTACAAATATTTTTACGAAAAAATGTACAAGGGCTAATTAAGTTACTTGAAAAAAAAATTATTTTCTTTGTATCAAGTGTGGGGTATCGGGTGAAAGCTTTCCTAACGCTGAACTCAAAAATACATTTAATTTAATTTTAGGTATTGTATTTTCAGCGATATGTAGTGCAAAAATAGGTTCTTCCGAATCTACTGAAATAAAAATTATGAAAAAAGTTAGAGGTAGTAGAGGTTAATTTAAACCTTGCAGGAATATTATAGCGATTACCCTAGGTTACATAGTTTTTAAGAAAAGCGCATTTTTCTGTTACACACTAATTTCGATTTGTTATTTACTATTTTCGACTATTCACTCTTTCAGAGAGTCAAAAATTTTACTTTTGCTCAGAGTGAACATAGTCACTCTAAAGAGGTTGGGCATATTTTGACTCTGCGATAGAGTGACTATTCACTCCTTTTTATTTAGAGTGTAGTTAGAAATAGTAATTATATCTTTTTTGTTGCCATTTTCCCATAACGACTGAAGAAAAACTTAATTAAAATACGTGCTATTTTCAAAAAATATGAATGAATGATTTCTGATAAAACATGGAGCTATTATAAACTATATACTATATTTAGTTTTAAGTATCTATATTAATATCACAAACACATGAAGGCATATGAATCATTAGATAGCCGGTATATATATATTTTTCTTGTCGAGTTTCTTGAATCACCATATCTATTTTTTATTATTATTATTTGTGCATTATTCAGCGATCGTGACGTCATATCTTACTTTACTGTAGATTTTGTTTAAGATTGGATCGTAAATGTGGAATTCTTCAGCGGATGCGAATGACGTCATTTTATATAAAACAAAAAATATTAAGTCTTAAAACTGAAATGTGTTTTGTACTATCTACATTTATATACGTATATATTTTCTCATCGGGACGGCACTCAATTCTGAAAAAGCAGAATTCATGTTTTCCAGTTTTTATATCTCCGCTCTATATTCGCACTTCACGAGCTTAGCGAAACTGTAACTGTGGAGGCCGCAATAACAAAGAAGTACCTTGGATACTTATAAACGAGTTTTTTTTAAACTATTTTTACTTAATAAGTACCGTATATACTCGTGTATAACTCGATTCCCCAATTTTTAAGCAAAATTTTGAAAAGAAAATTGAATTTTCGTGTATAAGTCGAACCCCATTTCTGATAGTATTTAAAAAAATATTTGTAATTGAGGATAATAATTTAAAAAAAAGATAAATTTTCATTAAAATAGTAAACTTTTTTACGCTTCTAGTCAGGCTTTTTTAACCATTTGGAAAACGGGTTATTGTCCTCATCAGGGTAGGAAATCAAAAGCATATCTGAAGGTTTTTATGGGTTGAATCATCATTTTATTCATTTTCTGATGGGTCTATACAGTAATCTGTATTTCCCTTTACTTTCAACAGAGATGGACAACAGAGTGTTGGCACTATGACAAAAAAGTAATAAAAACTACAAAAAAAAAAAAAAAAAAATGAATAACTCAGAAGCAAATTGAGATACAGCTTTCAAACAAATTGCATTTAAAAGTACATTTTTTTCTCTCTACGACGGTGTAAAAAGTAATAGTGTGGCATGTTTAGAAGTTTAAGAGATAAATTTCATTTAAAATGGGTCGTCAGATTTCTTGGACGATGGAAAAGCCTTTTCCCGAGCAGCCAATGAAATGCTTGGATAATACGTAAGTTTCAGGTGGATATAATACGTACGAGTCGCAGGCGATTTCTGTCGCTTGCAACTCTTACGTGTCATAACACTATTCATGTTTAATTCATGGCGTACGTCATGTAGGATCCACTCCGTGCTATTTTTTATGTCTTAAATTTTAGTCTTTGAAAAAATGATTTTCCAAATGGCCGTTGTAATTTGTTAAATTGCATTTTTTTTAAATTCAACATTTTAAAACTGTATAAGTATGTAAAACCGAAAAAGCTTCAACTATTTTGAAACCTATTCACATCCATTCAATGATACTTGAAAAGAAAACATTCTTTCAAAAATCTATTCAAGCCTTATTGACAAGGGTAAACAACTTCTTAGACTGTTGAAGTATAATAGTTATTTGTATTGCAGGACTTTTAGGAGAGATATCTACTAGTAGAAGCATTCTCTAGTTCAACTCTTTTTTAAAAGGGGATTAAAATGTTACAAGGAATTCCCCTGCACTGAACGGAATTAATTCTGTCCCAAGAGAAAATTTGAGGCAGAGCAATCACAGGGAGATTATTGTTGAACTTTTTTTTTTTTTGTTTTGGTCAATCGCAGGGGAATGACCATTGTCTGCTTTTATCTCTCATGTGATTACTTAAAAGACTTGCCCATATGCCGATTCTCTGCGATTTTTTTTTTCTTTTACTACCTCGTGTATAAATCGACCCCCCATTTTCAACTTCCAATCTTTGCCTAAAATTCTTCGACTTATACATTAGTATATACGGTATAACTTATTAACTTACTTATTTTTTTTAATAAGTACAACTTAAATAAAGACGCAATCTTGCTTAATGGTACACAAAACACGAACTTTAATGAGCTAAAAGTTAACTTCTACGTTTCGAGCTGTTTCTACAGACGTCTTCAGGAAAATAGGATGGTAAAAAGGCTCAAAGTTCAGAGACGCGACAGCTCGAAACGTAGAAGTTAACTTTTAGCTTATTAAAGTTCGTGTTTTGTGTACCATTAAGCAAGATTGTGTCTTTATTTATTATATTTTATGGTGCAGTTGTCCAGTATGTGTTATTAAGTATAACTTATTTCGTTCCCAGCCAAACTGGTGATGAACCCTCGCCAGATGGTAACCCTTTCTCCGGAGAAGGCAAAGGAAGATAAATGAAGCCATCGACGACAGATCAAGGATGAGGAAGCGGAGGAGGAGGAGTGAGGTTGGCGGAGAAAGAAAACTCTCCCTTCTCCCTATCTTGCAACATTTTGTGACCATCACAACCCCATTATCAATGGCTACCGTGTGTGCAGACAGCTCCAGATGATTTTTCATCCACTACAGATCTTTATTTATTTTTCTCCCTTTTTTTTTCAGAGATTGGACGGTAAAACTTCATTAACTATAACTTAAGACCCAGAGATTTTGGTGCCTTCTCCTTTTTTGTGTTCCTTTTTTTCCTGAAAGTTTGTTCTATTTTTTATCCTGGAATTCACAACTTTTATTTTTCTAAGGAGAGAAGGATCGAAATTCCAATAAGGTAGTTTATTCATTTGTTTAGAACAACCCCAATCATTCATTTTTTATAATTATAAAGAAATAAAATGTAACAAATAAAATGTTAGCTGAACGCCTCAGATTAATAATCTAATATCTATATTAATATTATAGCCTCTTCAGACCGAACTCATCCATTGGTTTTTCACAAACAAAAGGACATCATAGATGGCAGAAAAAGAAAAAGAAATTTTCTGAAATCGATCATTGGTCTAAAATTACTAGACCCATTAAAATATCAATTAAATCATGATTGACCTAAATTCCCATATTTACAAATTTAAGGTCTTTAAAGAAGT
Organism: Maratus speciosus; assembly: GCA_963932465.1. Lineage (NCBI taxonomy): Eukaryota > Metazoa > Arthropoda > Arachnida > Araneae > Salticidae > Maratus > Maratus speciosus. Next base: position 5,874,792 of record OZ010797.1, read on the forward strand.
GCATGATACACAACTCCTCAAAAAATTAAGGCAATTAAGAAGTAAAGTCAAAACGTAAAAAAAATCAAACATTGTCGTTTTCACGATGAAAACAATAGAGGTCCACATATGTGGATCCAGGTAGCGAAGAGGTTAATAAAGTAAAGTAACGATTGTGTGTTTGTACGGTGTCGAATCTGGGTCTACCAAATCAATAAAAAAATAATAATGGTGGCAAAAAAAATAAATAAATAAATAAATAAAATAAAATAAAAATAAAATAAAAATGGTAGTAATCCTCTCTGCTCTAACATTAGGCTCTATTTTATGTCGACAGTACTCCACCACCCACCCATCAGCCCCAAGGAATTGCAGGAGAAAAAAGATTCTAAAACTGCTATTTCTGTTGGAGCTAAACACTTGAAATTAGGTGTGGTGGTTACTTTTAAGATGTAAATACTTGCTATGAACATAGTTTCTAAAATGTTCCAAATTTAAAAAAGTGAAATAAAAGAAAACGTTCTAAATTATGACATCATTGGAACTTTTAAGGTTAGAAACTTAAAATTTTGCATGGCTGTTCCTTTTAAGACGTAAATATTTCTAAAAATTTTGGAATGTAAAAGGGTAAGGAAAAAAAATCAATCTACAATGGCGATTTCCGTTGTGGACTAAGGGGGCAAATATATATTAATTAAGCTGTAAATAATTTTAAAACTTTTTGTAACATGTAATTTTTTTCAAAATATTTTCATTACCTTATATATTTTTTCTCAACTTTAATTTTTTAAAACACTTTTATTAACTTAAAAATATTTTAAAACATATTAATATTATATAAGCATACATTTATATATATATATGTATATATATATATATACACACACACGCATGCACACACTTATAGTATATATATATTATATATATATATATATATATATTATACAGGGTGTCCCAGAAGTAATGGGACAAACTTTAAGGGGAGGTAGGGGACATCACAAGGATTCAGATTTGCATAGCAACACAGGGTCGGAAACGCTTTCCTGTCGCGGTAGTGACAACACAAAACAGAAGAAAGACAGGATACGAATAAGAGGAGAAAACATGTTTATTAACCTTAGTACATCAAAAAACTAAGAAGAAGGAACATTAAAGGGACAACGATCGTCATCAAAGTAGGTGTTCGAAATTACGACCCCGGGCCGTGATGCATGGAAGCGCATCTCCAGCGTATGGAAGATCTAATGTTCTCGAAAATACTGGGAGTGCACCGGACTTCCCCAGCAGCTGCCACGATGCGTGCAGCAAGTTCCTCAACACTTTCCAGCATTGTCCCGGCATTTTTGCAGTACTAAGAATAATAAACATGTTTTCTCTCCCTGTTTGTGCCCTTTCTTTCTTGTGTTTTGTGTCGTCACTACCGCGACAGGAAAGCGTTTCCGACCCTGGGTTGCTATGCAAATCTGATTCCTTGTGCTGTCTCCTACCTCCCCTTAAAGTTTGTCCCATTACTTCTGGGACACCCTGTATATATACACATACACAGATATGTATATATACACACACATGTACACACAAACATTCATACATAAAACATTTTTGTTCACTTGTAAACTTTTTTATAAACTTGTGAATAATAAATCCTTTTAACTTGAGTATTTTGACCTGAACTTGTATTAACTTGAGTATAAATGTATTTTTTTAATTTTATGTTAACATGTGCAGTCGTAGAAAAAAAAAAAAAAAAAAGTAAACACCCCCTACTAACTCTGCAACAAATTATAATAGAAAAAATTTACAGGTACCATACGATTGGAAATATAGTCTACTTTTAAATGATGTCTATAAAATTTGCTTAGGGGGCCATCTACAAATCAAAACCAGACCAAACTTTGTTTTTTTCCAAAGGCAACACCTAATTCTGACACCATATTTCAAATCTCCAGTTTAAACTATGCCTAAAAATGAAATTTCTACTCATTTGGGTGATACGTTTTTGAATTATAAACGCTCAAAATTGAGAGCTTCTAATGTTAAATTACATTTTCATATTTTATTAATATCTCCACAAATTATAATCCTAATGTGATATTTTTTTTATTTAATTATGATACTGAAAATCCCAAAATATAAATACATCGAATTTATAATTTTAAAAATTTTGTAATGTTAATTATGAATTATGAAATTAATATTCGAAAAAATATGAATTGCAACCTACCATTGTTTTGACAGATTTGCATTTATTATGTCCTGCTTTATGCAAATTCTCACTTTCAAAGTTTTCTTCCAAGTACTTTTCGAATTACGAGCAAAAAAGTCAAAACGATGTTTAAGAGGCCGTCTAGGATGTCCAGAAAAGCATAATTTGAAAAAAATATATTTTACTCATAATGAAATGTTTGGGATGGCAATACCGTATTTTATGGAAGAAACGCCGCACCCGTCGTAAGCGCCGCACTTCTCAAATTGGCCTAAATAAGCTTAAAAATATCGTAATCGCCGCACCCGTTGTAAACGCCGCATCCGTCGGAACGGCGGTCGTTTTGTTGACAACGTCACATTGACCTAATTTTAATCAAAGCTTTCTGAGCAGTGTAGGATGCCTCGTTTTTAAAATCTTAAGATGTCTGAAGTTTTATTTAAAATATTTAAATCCGATTTTAAGTATTTTTATGATTTTTTAAATTAAGAAAACTCAGTTGGTATTTAAAAAAATATCGTAAACTAATGGAAAATATTAACACTTGGTATATATTGGTACACTTGGTATTAAAATATCGTAAGCACTTGGAAAATATTAACTTTTAAACTCGTAAATGCCGCGGCGTTTCTTCCATAAAATACGGTAGTTGAAACATATTAAGTGAGTGAAATGGTCATATTGGCAAGAAATAATACATTAACAGAAGTGTTATAGTCATTCTGTAGCATTTCAACAATCGAGTACCGAACTTCAATTCGGATACAGCTCCTAAAATAGGATCATTCTAAAATAATTAATTTCCTGGAAACTAATCCTAAGAATTTCATGAAAATTTGGGTTTAGGCTGATTGAATAGTGTAGAATCTATTTATTGTGTTAAACTTGGGTATTGCTATTAAAAAAAAACAAAGTTTGGGTTCGTTTTGATATGTTGATGGCCCCCTAAGCAAACTTTATATACATCATTTAAAAGTAGACTTTATTTCCAATCGTTTGGTACCAATCACTTTCTTCTACAATAATTTGTTGCAGAGTTAGTAGGGCGGTATTTTACCTTTTTCCCCACGGCTGTACATTAAGAAAAGTTTTTGTTCATTATCTTACATATCTTTTAAAATTATAACTAATTTTTGAACATCTTTATTAACTTTTTTTCATTCAATTTATGCGTGTACATCTTTATATACAAACATACATCCAAACATATACTTATATGCATATATACATATGTATAAATACATATGTATAAATACATATGTATATATACCGGGTGTCCCAAAAGTGACTGATGAATTTTAAAATTCAATCACTTGCAAACGGTGACAGATATTAAAAAAAATTCTTGCAGGAGGGTTATGTAGGATGTCAGGAGTTTTCTTACTGTGATTCTTAATTTTAGTTCGAATTTCAAACAATAGATGGCGTTGCGAGAAATAGGTGCTCATTCCAGACCCGACTTTTGGTACTTCGGGATCCATTCAAAATATTTTAATCTCCTTTTTTCGCATGGGAGAAGAGAGAGGCCGAAAAATAGAGCCTGGATTGAGCGCCTTTTGTTTGCAGCGCCCTCTATCGCTGGTACTTGTAACTAAAACTGGAAATCGCAACATAAAAACTCCTGACATCTTACATAACCATCCTGCAAAAAAGTTTTAGATATTAGTCACCGTTTGCAAGTTATTCAATTTTAAAATCTATCAGTCACTTTTGGGTCACCCGTATATTTATATGCATATATACATATGTATAAATACATATGTATATATATAGATGTATATATATATATATATATATATATATATATATATATATATATATATATGCATAAGATGAAATTGTATGTTTGAGAATAACTTTGAATATAAAAAGTATAAATCGTTTGGTGGTTGGACAATTTTTATGATAAATACTAAAGTTGAGTTAATTATAAGGAATTGGTAAAATTGTGTATACTGAACTATATATTCATCTATACTAATATTATAAAGAAGTAAAAATTGTTCGTTTGTTTGTAGGAGGTAATCACTGGAACTACCAAACTGATTTCAAAAGAATAATAAGGGTATCGAAATGGCTGTGTTAAACCACGTTCGAACATAGGCTACATCTTAAGTCATTGTCACTACCCCAAAGGGGGTGCAGGAGCAAAACACGTTCTAAAAATGCGACTTTTGTGTTACTGAAGGGCCTAGAAACAGAAAAATTGGATTGGTATTTAATTATAAGATATATATGATCTCTAAGGACATTTCTTAAAAAATTCGAAATTAAAAAGGGGTGAAAATGCGCGAAAAGAGTTCTAAAAAACATTCTAAATGGCGATTTTTACGCAATCTCAGGAAGTACCAAACCGATTTCAAAAATAATGGTGTCAAAATGATGGTCGCTTTATAAATCTCTTCCAAAATCATGTCAGAGAGTTTTATGTTATTACTTTTAAAAATGAGTCTGAAAATGTATCAGAAAATTTCAAATTGTTGAGCGTCGAGAAATATATTTTTTAATACCACCTTTAGATATCTCGTTTGCAAAATATTTTTAAGTGATTTTTAACCATATGGAAAAATGGTTATTGTCCTCTGTCAGGGTAGGAAATCAAAAACATATCTGAAGCGTTTTATTAGTTGAATCCCGCATTTTATTAGTTTTCTGATGGATCTATACAGTAATCTGTATTTCCCCTTTACTTTCAACAGAGATGGATACTTCTGTTGCCACTATGACAAAAAAGTAATAAAAACTACAAAAAAAAATTAATAACTCAGAAAAAAATTGAGATACAGCTTTCAAACAAATTGCATTTAAAAGTACATTTTTTTCTCTATACGACGGTGTAAAAAGTAATAGTGAGGGATGTTTAGAAGTTTAAGAATGAAATTTCATTTAAAATGGGTCCAGGAATATTAATGTTTAATCCATGGCGTACGTAATGTATGGCCAGCTCCGTAGAAGTTTAAAAATTTACAGTACCGAAAAATGTAATCCATGGCGTACGTACACTGCAAATAGAGGCGTCTTAAATTAAGACACATATGTGACTGAAAAAGAATTTCAGACACTTAAGTGTCTGAATCTGAAAATTCAGTCACAATAGATGTCTTAATTTTAAACACCTAAGTGTCTTACTATGATCATGGTGTACACGAACTGATAAAAGTGTCTAAAAAATCTGCAAGTGTCTAATTTTAAGACACTTTGTAACTCCACTCCGCATTCACCAGGGGGCACTCTTAGTTGCGCATGCGTCTTTCTTTCGAACTCGATGTTCGTTTGTAATTCAAACTGAATGTTTGTTTTTATGTATGCGTACATTTTAACTAATAATTTATTTTGACTTGATTGTTTTTTTGCGGAATGTGAAGTTCCGGGATTTAATTTCTATCGACATAGTGGTACTCCGTATTAATATTTATCTATAACACTAATACAGTGTTCTTCATCTCGTCAAATTTGTGAAGAGAACTCTTGTCTGGCGGGCTATGTTTTGAGGATGGAAATTTTCCATTCTTTTAACAGAGCTAGCCGGATGTGCAAGGGGATTTTATTTTTAAAATATCAGAGTCTGCCTAAACTAACGGATACTAACGTAGCCTCCAATACGGGCGTCCTCTGGGCGAATGTGCTTTTGGAATAATCAGACCTTTTCCCAGGTAAGTGGGGTCTTAACTATGTATTTAAAACTCTCTGTGAATATTTTCTCTTTAAATGGAGACCTCACACGAGTCTATAGCTTTATTAGTTCCTGAGTTATGCCAAAATATGTTCAAAGCATTTTGCCTATGGTATTTCCATGTTAAAATTTTATTTTGCTAATATTTAAATTTCTACTCTTCAAATCATCTGCAATCATATTTCTGTATTATTTTCTATCCAATGTTATCTTTTAAATAAATTTTGGTGTGTCTGCATGGTGTATATTAGCAGTTACTGAATTTATTAATTTTACACCTTCCTAAGCCTTCTCTTATGTAGCCATTACTTTAAAAATCGCAGTGACATCGCTTGTTGATTGGCTCATACTTCTTAATTACCATCAAGACTACCTTAATAGTATTTTTTTGGTGTAATTATTACTCTGAAGTACCCTTTTTAATTATCTATTTATGTATACAATATTTTTATAGGCATTTAATGCGGCAGCATTTGTAATGTTTACATCGATTTTTACATTTCCGATAGATTTATTATGTGATATGTTACTGGAATTCAAAAGCATTTATAGTAAACATTCCTATTAATGCTGCTTTTATTTATTATTTATGCTTTTCTTGTCTAATGAAGTTTTCTTCTGCCTCATAGTGTGTACATCATAAATTTTAAAAAAGAATATATTTCGAACACCCTTCCATTTATTGATTCCCCCATACATTTAATACAGCGAATTACTTGTGTTCATTTAATTATTTTAAATTGTTTTGATTGATAAAACTCATTAAATCCGGTCATTCTAATTAAAGGATTTCCCTTTGCTATAATTTTAGTGTTTCCGAGTATTTTAGAAATATCCCATTTGCTATACTGAAAATAGCCAACATATAATCTTTTTTAATTTTCAACATCAATTATTCAAAAGTCAAAACCACAGCTTCACGATTTGATTGTTTGAACGGAAATTGACGTCACTATGTAGACGTTGAAGCAGAAAAAAATTTGTTGATGTCAACAAATCTTACTTAATGATTTAGAAAAAGGATCTCGCCTTATCTCTATAGTCACTTTTTTAAATTTTAATGATTATTTTTAGATTCTTAAATTCATGTAATCATGTACCGTTAACCTAACTGTAAGAATGCGGTAAAAATATACAGACATATTTCATTTGAAATAATTATATAATATTGATTTTTTGATTATTTTTAGTAAAAAAGTAATTTGAAATTAAAATTGAATACAAAGTGAAGAGGTAGAATTTTATAAAATATTTATTTGCATATAGCTAGATTTTGCACTTAAAACTGACACGTACATCTATCGAATCATAATACAGGGTTGGACTTTTTCCAGAAGGAGGGCCTGATTAAAGCATGGGCAGACCCCCCCCCCCCCCCTACGAGTTTACGTGCTCCAAATTCGATATGGATTTTTTTAAGGGTGTATTCCGATCCAAACTGCTTATTTTCTGATTCATTTTAAAATTCATTTTTGCTCTCAAACGCATCAAACTTGGAAATTCTCTTATTTAGAAACTATATAATGTGCGGTGCTTCTTAATTTTTTGATAAATGCAGAAAATACTGTAAAAAACGCTGTCAAAGCTGGCGTTTTGAACCGATTTTTCCGAAGCGGGCGATCTGGGAATGAAAAAGAGGGTCATACTGAGAAAATAATTGTTTAAAAATCAAATTCTAATTAATTGAGCTGAAAATGAAATTACACGGCATGTTAAACATGTCTTCAGAAATCATCCCGGCAAGTTTCATGTTTTTACTTTTAAAAATGAGTCTGAAAATGTCTCAGAAAATTTCGAGCTGTTGAGGGTGGAAAAATATTTTTTCGAATACACCCTTAAAGCTTATATTTTAAATGTCTTTCAACATTGTATTGATTATAATCAGCATTTTGAACTTTAAAAGTAGAATTAGGTTAAAAACTAAATAAAAAAATAAATACAGTAAAAACTCTCAATCGCGGCCACCTCGTGAATTGAACGCGTTTTGGAACGTTGAATTTGCCTGCTATTCGATTGTGTTCGCTTTTATGAGGTAAAAAATATATATTTATCTTGAAAAAGTTCAGTGTTCGCTGAAGAAAATTGTCCTATGAAAGTTTTGTTGTAAAATCTCCATAACGGACACTCCTACATAGAGGATACAACTATTTAAGAAGCACATTTTTTATTAACAACATGCACATATTTTATATTTTTTTACCGCAGAAAAACAGACACCTCCGAATGGCGAACAAATTCCACGGTTCTAAGGTGCCTACTATTGAGAGGTTTTACTGTATTGCGACAAATATTTTAATTTTTAATCTTTTTCTACTCTATAAATTCAAAATATTGATTATAATCAGTACAATGTCGAAAAAGATTTCAATTATCAGCTTTACGAAAATTGCATACCATATTTTGGAGCCCCTAAAATCAGATTGTCTGTGTGTGTGGGGGGGGGGGGAGAGAGAGAAGGGGAGAATATTGGCCATATATTTTTCCAGGATCAACGTGGTCAAACATGGCTAAGTATAATGCTTTAAAAAAATGGCTGCGATTCAGACGTTTGAAGTGTCTAAAATTCAGACGCAAAAAGTGTCTGAAAAAATTCAGACATTTTAAAATGTCTGAAAATTGAACACTCCGTTTCAGACACTTAAGTGTCTGAATTTAAGACATTTCGATTTACAGTGTAATGTATAAATTTCATTTAAAATGGGTCCAGGAATATTAATGTTTAATCTATGGTGTACGTAATGTATGACCAGCTCCGTAGAAGTTTAAAAATTTATAGTACCGAAAATTGTAAAACTGAAATTTCTTTTAAAATTTGTTCATGATGGGTCCAGGAATGTCAATGTTTAATTCATGGCGTACGTATTGGTATGATCAACTCCGCGCGATTTTTTATGTCTTAAGTTTTAGCCTTCGAAAAAATCGTTTTCCAAATGGTCGTTGTAATTTGTTAAATTGCTTTTTTTTTTTTTTTTTTTAGAATTAACTAGCTGAGTTCGATCTCTACAGAGGCCGGGTTTTAGTTTTTTCAATTTTCTTTGCAAGTCTTTTTAATGAGGATACTATCTCTTTTCGAAGCGAATTCCGAAAGTAAAACTATCGTAATAAATAATAATAATAATAAACTGTAAACAAAATCGAAACATTAAAACAGTCTTTATTCAGATCGATCTCAGCTAGTCAATTCTGAAAACATCATTTAAAAATATTGAAATGCAAACGCGATATCTTAAAAAAATTCTTTCATAGGATTAACTTGATCAAGCGTGTGTTTTCGCGTGAATAATGAATTCGCCTCTTAATCAAATATTGCTCTGGTACACCGAAGCGATCACCTAATAAAAACACGAATACTTTGGGTAATTTATAATAATCTGGGAAATTTTCGTTTAAATTTCGTTTCTTGTTTTTTGTACCGAAAGATGAACCAAATTTTCTACTGGCGCCCATAGTGAAGTATTTGACCTCAAAAAAACCTGGTCAAAAATGCAAAAATTAAAATTTCCTCAGCAATTGTAAAAAGTCCTTCCGGCCAGTGCCGGGAGGAAGAGATAGCTTTCATATTCCTTATTTTTAAAAAGCCAGCTTATATTATTCAAACACACGAAGCTCAATTTAGTGGAAACCGATTACAGAAGATTCAATACTAATTTTTATCAGTACTAAATCATTATGAATGAGAATTTCGCGAAATTAGTCAGCTTTATCCAAGCTGCTTTTATTTAAAGTAATTTATATTTGGTTGCCAAATTCGGAGATATCTTGAAGTTCCTGCCATTTTAAGACAACATGGTGGATCAGGCTAACTAGTAAACTTGGTCGAGACCTTAGTAATTCCTGTGCACATGCTCATTCACATCGGAATCGATTGATATACAGGAGTACTGTCGCATGAAAAAAATCAGATTTTTCAAAATGTCACCCACATAAAGAAATTCGAACTGCTATATCTGAGCCATTTTTTAAGATAAAGACATAACAAAAAAATGTTCCGGAATCCTTATATCAAGGTCAAATACTTAAGAAAGAAATCTTTTCCAATTTCTAATTTTTTTGCACTTCACTTTAGATATAATTTTTCTTTAATTTAATGGCCGCCATTTTGAAACAAGATGGCGGATGAAGCTGGCTAGAAATTCAAAGTGCTATAACTCGGCAATTTTTTAAGATATAGGCAAAACAAAAACTGGCCTGGAATCTTTGTATCAAGGTCAAATACATAAGAAAAAAATATTTTTCCATTTTTAATTTCTTGGAACCACATTTATGTGGGAGTGAGTTCAGTCAGGAGACGGCAAATAGGAAACTAATAGCGTTCAAATTCTTAGATATTTAATTAAAAACTTCTGGAATATATTACTAAAAATACAAATACTCTTTCTAGGCTATATAAGATATACAGAACACAACATTTAAACATTAATTGAGAAAGATTGAATCACGGGTCTACTCAGATCCTGTTAAATAAAATAAAAGCGGGCAACGCCCTATCAAAAGATCAGCCAGGAGAGAGCACCTCTCTCTCGCCAACGCAGAAACGCATCTCCCTAGATTTTCGTGCTCAGCTTTCAGTTTTCGCTGAGCTAACAATCTTCTCATGCGAACCGGACTTTGAGGGTTCAGAACATCTGGTCTGGGCAATTGTTTTGCCTCTACATTTATAATTTTAAATTTTGAATTTTTTTTTAAATGGCCGCCATTTTGAAACAAGTTGGCGGTTGAAGCTGGCCAACGAACTCGGTCGAGACATTGGTATGTACTATGTACACACCGAATTATATCCAAATCGGTTCATAAATACGAGAGTTACAGTGTGACAAAGATCAGATATATATATGTATATATATATCAACATTTGAACGAAGGGTGGTCTGGGGGTCATGATCGATGAAAATATACCAAAATTTTTTGAAATCGCTTTTCTCCGAACGGCTGCAATAAGTAGCTTTTTGTAATGAAAGCTACCTAAAAGCACATTTTTTAATAGCTGACTAACTGGTGGATCGATCGTAGTGCCGATTCCAGGACACGGGGCGCGGGGCGTGAGCGGAGTGGAGGCAGTGCCCTGTCCCACCACATTCCGGTGCGCCCCGTTTTGAGTGTCCTGAGTGATAAGAGAGTGTTTATCTTGTAAAATAAGGATATTTTGCTGTGCGATAAAGATTTTTGTTATAAATCGTGCTATAAGAGGCGCTTGAATGAGGATTTAATTTTAAAAAATTGATTTCGAAGGAATTTTTGGGGGGAATCGTGCTATAAGAATTTAGCGAGAATTAAGAATTAAGAGTTAATTGGAATGAAATTTAAAAAAAAAAATGTTTGAATAAAATAGCATGACTTCAAATGATTTTTTTTCATGGAGGGGGGCCCTTTCGATTTTTTACCCTTTCTGCAAATCAATTAACCCCCCTTCTTATAGCACGATTTCCCCTAAAAATTCCTTCGAAATCAATTATTTTTTTAATTAAATCCCCATTCAAGCGCCTCTTATAGCACGATTTATAACAAGAAATCCTTATCGCACAGCAAAATATCCTTATCTTACAAGATAAACTCTCTCTTATTACCCCGGACACTCAAAACGGGGCGCGCCGGAATGTGAAGTAACAGCGCACTGCCTCCACTCCGCTTACGCCCCGCGCGCCGTGTCCTGGAATCGGCCTTTATGCACTACTTCTATGTCTAGAAGAGGAGGTTTCTTTGAGAGAAGACCTGCTTTTTTGTTGCGTTTCAACTTTTTTATTGTGTTTAATTATATTTAAATGTATGTTTTTTGTAGCTTCGCGAATTTTTGAATTTAATAGCTTTAATTTTAATATAATAATAAAAAAAATAATAAAAAATGTGTTCTTTTTAAGCTTTTTTAAGTCTTAATCAGATATATTGATTTAGACAAATAGCTTTTAGGTAGCTTTCTTTACAAAAAAGCTACCTATTGCAGCCGTTCGGAGGAAAGCGATTTCAAAAAATTTTGGTATATTTTCATCGATCATCACCCCCAGACCCCGAAACCACCCTCCGTTCAAAATTGATATATATATATATATATATATATATATCTGACGTATGTCACACTGTAACTCCCGTACTTATGAACCGATTTCGATGTAATTCGGTGTGTACATAGTATATACCAATGTCTCGACCGAGTTCGTTGGCCAGCTTCATCCGCCGTTTTGTTTCAAAATGGCGGCCATTTAAAATTTTTAAAAAAAATTAAAACTTGAAATGTGGTACCAAAAAATTAAAAATTGAAAAATATTTTTTTCTTGTGTATTTGACCTTTATACAAAGATTCCGAAGCAGTTTTTGTTTCGTCTATATCTTAAAAAATGGCTGAGTTATAGCATTTTGAATTTCTAGCGCGGCTGACATTTTGAAACGTCCTGAAATTTGTCACGCGATAAAAGGCGTATTTATGAACCGATTTGGATGTAATTCGGTGTGTACATAGTACATACCAATCTCTCGATCGAGTTCGTTGGCCAGCTTCATCCGCCATTTTGTTTCAAAAGGGCGGCCATTTAAAAGTTTTTTAAAAATTTAAAATTTGAAATGTGGTACCAAAAAATTGAAAATGGAAAAATATTCTTTTCTTATGTATTTGACCTTTATACAAAGATTTCGGAGCAGTTTTTGTTTTGTCTATATCTTAAAAAATGGCTGAGTTATAGCATTTTGAATTTCTAGCGTGGCTGACATTTTGAAACGTCCTGAATTTTGTCACGCGATAAAAGGCGTATTTATGAACCGATTTGGATGTAACTTCGTTTATACATAGTACATACCAATGTCTCGACCGGGTTCGTTGGCCAGCTTCACCCGCCATCTTGTTTAAAAATGGCGGCCATTTAAATTTTTAAGAAAAATTTAAATTTGAAATGTGGTACCAAAAATTGAAAATTGAAAAAATATTTTCTTCTTATGTGTTTGACCTTGATAAAAAGATTCGAGAGCAGTTTTTGTTTCGTCTATATCTTAAGAAATGGCTGAGTTATAGCATTTTGAATTTCTAGCGTGGCTGACATTTTGAAACGTCCTGATTTTTCTCACGTAATAACAGGCGTATTTATGAACCGACTTGGATGTACCTTGGTGTGTACATAGTACATACAAATATCTCGACGGAGTTCGTTGGCCAGCTTCATCCGCCATCTTGTTTCAAAATGGCGACCATTTAAAGAAATAAAAAAATAAAAAAAATTAAATGAGATACCAAAAAATTGGAAAATGAAAAAGATATTTTTTGTATGTGTTTGACCTTAATACAAAGATTCCGGAACAGTTTTTTTTTCGTCTATATCTAAAAAAAAATGGCTGAGTAATAGCATTTTGAATTTCTCTTGTGGCTGACATTTTAAAACGACCTGATTTTTGTCACGCGATAACAGGCGTATTTATGAACCTATTTGGATGTAACTTGGTCTGTACATAGTACATACCAATATCTCGACCGAGTTCGTTGGCCAGCTTCATTCGCCATCTTGTTTCAAAAGGGTTGCCATTTTAAAAAAATTAAATTTAAAATTCAAAATGAGGTATTAAAAAATTGGAAAATGAAAAAGATTTTTTTTATGTGTTTGGCCTTGATACAAAGATTCCGGAGTAGTTTTTGTTTCTGAAAATTTGTTCTTTTGTTGATATCTTAAAAAATGGTTGATTTATAGCACTTTGAATTTCTAGCATGGCTAACATTTTGAAACGATCTTGTATTTGTCACGCGATAACACACGTATTCGCCTATTTCGATGTAAGAAGGCATGTGGATAGTATACATCAACACCTCGACCAAGTTCGCTGGCCCGATTCATCAGCCATCTTGTTTCAAAATGGCGGCCATTAAATTAAAAAATATATATATATTTAAAGTGAGGTGCAAAAAAATTAGAAATTGAAAAAGGTTTCTTTCTTAAGTATTTGATCTTGATATAAGGATTCAGGAGCATTTTTCGTTTGTCTTTACCTTAAAAAATGGCTCAGATATAGCAGTTTCAATTTCTGTTGTGGGTGACATTTTGAAAAATCTGATTTTTTGCATGCGACAGCACTCCTATATATTAACCTATTCCGATGTGAGAGAGCATGTGCACAGCAATTACTAAGGTCTCGACCAAGTTCACTGCTTAGCCTCATCCACCATGTTCTCTTAAAATGACAGGCACTTTAAGAAATTGCCGAATTTGGCAGCAAAATATAAGTTACTTTAAAGAAAAGCAGCTTGGATAAAGCTGACTAATTTCGCGAAATTCTCATTCATTATATTGATAAAAATTAGTATTGAATCTCCTATATTCGGTTTCCACTAAATTGAGCTTCGTGTGTTTGCATGATATAAGTTGGCTTTTTTAAAATAAGGATTATGAAAGCTACCTCTTCCTCCCGGCACTGGCCGGAAGGACTTTTTAAAGATGTGCCTGGGTTTGTCGAACCAGTCTGGTAGTATAGTCGTATTGCTTGTAGTTTTGAAGGCCAATTTCTTTTTTTAAATCTTCCGCATATCGCTGCCATTTTTAAATATAAATTGTTTTACTAATCTCTTAATAACACTTAAAGACTAGAATCATCATAATACAACACAACTTTGGAGACTCAAATTTGGTAAATACTAAATGTAAATAATATAGATATTACTATATTGGTTTATATAAATAATTAAAAGTTTACATGTAGTAAAATTAACTACATTTAGTTAGACATTACTTGTAAGTAAACCAACTGTATCAACCATTACTTTCCTCTTATAAACAGTGAAAAGTTAAGTAATTTTTTGTATTATGTATTATTTTTTTTAATTAAATGCATTCTTTTATGTGTGTACAACATTAATAAAATGTATTTACTCATAGTAAGTCAACATTTAGGATTTTAACCCTTACCGGCGCGGAGTAATTCTGTTTATAAACTGTTGAAATAATGGACTGACACCGCAATTTATAAACGAATTCATTAAAAAATACGAACTTGCTTATTTTCATGTACATTATAATAGGAAAATTTTAGTTAAATATTCTTGGTGCCGTTTGTCAGTTTTGGAATTAAAATTAGGTGTCCTTTTTTAAGGACACCGCGGCGGTAAGGGTTAACTGAAAATACATAAAAAATAATTTTAGCCAGGAATTTACTTCACATAATCAACTGTGCGGCGCAAATGTCCAGCTCGCTTCTCCCTAGCTTTGGCCTTTATAATTACATCTCGCATCTCTCTGCAATAATTTGGTGATCATGAGGTAATCCAGTATTTATTTATTTTTCTTATCATGATTTTTTACACTGAAATTTTAATAAAGGGCAGAAATATTTTTAAAATACACTTTCCTTCACTCTTTTTAGGTAATTTTAACTGAAGTGAAAAGCTTTTCCAGCTGGTCGTGCAATGTATGGCAGTAAAAAAAACTGCAGACCAAGAGAAATGAAAATGCCCCGAGCGATTTATAGAGCTGTTCCTAGATGGCGCCACCAGACTGAGTTGAAAGCAGATAAATTCCTTTCCTCTTTCACAAAACGGGAATTTTAAACACAAATATGTAAATTAAAGTAGGAAATAAGCTGCAACATTTTTTTTTTCCTTTTTAAGATTCAGTTATAATTTTTCTGAAAACGATTTGGGGTTTTAGTTTTAAATAATTTAATTTAACATTTTAATAGAATATTGAAGTTATTTGGAACTCTTTTTGTGATCGCGAAGAAACAGAAAGAATCAACCAATACATTTTCCGTTTTTCAACAAAATTGTTTTTTACAGTGCGGGTATAACAACATTTTTAAAAGTTGAAATTATAAAATAACCAATTCCTATTTGCAATTTTTAAAATGATTACATCGTAGTCAGTTATCTTGTATTCCTTCTTTTGTTTCACAGACATTAATTTAATAAATATTTACTTAACTTTTTGCGAAGAAAAACAGAAAAATGTTCAAAATCTTTAAAAATACATTATAGTCTAACACAATTTTTTTTTCTTTTAAACATCAAAATGTTCAGCCCAACATTCTAAATAATGATTATGATAACACAACTTCTTGCCTTTTTTTTCAATTTTAAAATGTCTCCTTTAGAGCGAAATTTTAAGGGCAACTAATTTTTACTTGCAATTTTTAAAATGATTACGTTGTACATATTTAGTTATCTTGTTTTCATGTAAATATGTCTTTTGTTTCACATACATTAATTTAATAAGTATTTACTTTTAAAGGTGTTGCTTTAAGGGTGTTCTCAAATCGAAAAGGGCAAATTTCTGACATAAGTTTTAATTTATTTTTGTTCGGAAATGCAAGAAACGAGCTGGTGCTGTTGTTCAGAAACTAGGTCATCGAGCTGTTTTTTCCATTTTTTTGCAAGCGCAGTAGATATTTCAGAAAATAATGTCAAAGTGAGCGTTTTGAACCGAATTTCCGCGCGAAGGGAGAAAGCGCACTCAAGAGCGGGCGAAAAACGGGTTTGTCACGTGATCGAATTCACTTATAACTCAATGGGTAATGGATTGATCAAAAAATGGAAAAAACAGTTCCATTCCAAATCACTTTCATGGCCAGGCTTTCCAATTTTATATCTTTCCGCTAAAAAATGAATTTGTAAATATGTCAAAACGTTTTTAGCTTGTTGAGCAGAGCAGTTAGGAACAGCCTTAATGGTGCATTCGAAAAAATATTTTCCCACCCTCAACAGCTCGAAATTTTCCGAGACATTTTCAGACTCATTTTTAAAAGTAAAAACATGAAACTGACTGAGGTGATTTTTGTAGAGATGTGTAAGAGGCCGTGTGATTTCATTTTTCGCTCCATTCATTAGAATTTGATTTTTAAACAATTATTTTCTCAGTAGGACCCTTTTCTTCATTCCCAGATCTCCCGCTTCGAAAAATTCAGGTCAAAGCGCTTTGACAGCATTTTTTGCACTATTTTCTACATTTATAAAAAAATCGACAAGCAAGGCCCATTCTGTAGTTTCTAAATAACAGAATTTGCCAATTTGATGCGTTTGACACTTTGGCAGCAAAAAAGAATTTAAAAATAAATCAGAAAATAAGAAGTTTGGATTTGAATGCAATTAAGTGTGTACACAAATACAAACTGGTTATTTTCTGGTTCATTTTTTATTTCATTTTTTCTCACTCAAACGAATACCACTGGCAAGTTCCCTTATTCATTAAACTGTAGAATGTGCCAGTGCGGTATGGGTCGAATTTTCGATAAAGGCAGAATATATATATTTTTTAAATGCTGTCAAAGTGGGCATTTTGAACCGAATTTTCCCAAGCGGTCCTGCTGGAAACGAAAAAAAAAAAAAAAGGGTCGTACTGAGAAAATAACTGTTTATCAATCAAGTTCTAATGAACGGAACGAAAAATAAATGACACAGGTCGCTTTTCTAAAAATCGCTGTTCAAAAATCACGTCAGCAAGTTTCCTGTTTTTACTTTTAAAAATCTATATATATTTATTACGCTAACGTACGTGGCACAGAAATCGCAATTATTTGTTAATTGTTTAACGGAACGAATGAAACGCATCTCATTACACCTATTCTATCACCAAATGCCGCCAAGTTTGTCACCAACTTGGCGATATACCGCCCAATTGGGCGACCCAAAAGAGTCGCCAAAAGTGACGGCAACTTGGCCGATATCTCTCATATTTCGCCAAATTCCCATAGACTTCAGTTGTAAACCAATAGGGTTTACTTGCTTATGGAAAATCAGCCAATTGAGATATTTTAATGGTTGGTTGGTTGTGTTTATGACTGCTAATTCTCAACACGAGAGATATGGGCCCTAAGGGGATAAGGGGAGTGCCCTCCGTGGTGGTCTTTCTAAGGGAACCTAACCCAAGGAAATCCAAGGTTCGAAGAAAACCACGGATAACTCCGAACGATTGGGCCGACGGGCACGATTGTGTTCGAACCCAGTACATACTTCCCATCTGCCAGCTTCGAGAGCAGAACCTCTCGGCCATTGGTGGGGCGGGATATTTGAATGCAACAAAAACAAATATTAGCTTAAAGGATTCTATTAATTCTATTGAAGGGTGTTTTCAAATCCAAATCCAATCGCTCAGCATGCTTTCCCAAACATACATTTCAAAGGAGGCCAAAACGGGTCGCCAAGGGCGGCTAGTGAGTACGAAAATGTGTCAAAAAATTTCGTGTTGTTGAGCGTGGAATAATATTTCTTTGAATACCGCCTTAAGAAAGAAAAACAGAAAAACGTTCAAAATCTTTAAGAATACAATAGGGTAATTCCGGGATTTATGCCGCAATTTTTTTTTTAAATTTATGTATAAAGTCCCATAATGGACATAAAATATGTGCTATTTAATGCTAAATATACAACGTGTGTACTGCGACAAAAAAATTCACAACAAATTATTAATATTTTTTAACAATTTTTTTCTAAAACATTACACTGCGGCGCGTCACCCGTACATACAGGCTAAGATACCGCACTTGCGCGGTAGTTATGCCGCGCTTGCGATAAGAACAGAATGAAATTATAAATAAAAATATTTAAAAAATATATTCATATCTGGACTATAACTAACGATGTAATAACAAAATGAAACTAAATGAGTACAATGAACCGTATTAGTAGATTCAAATTAATAATTGTTGCCTACTTTCACTGTTAAAATTATCGACTTATTTATTTATTTTTTTTTTTTTTTTACATTAAATTTTAATTATTATTTCAGCAACAACGCAACATCAATGTATTAGAAAGGGAAAAGAAAAAAAAGTAAAATTGAGTTTACATAATTTATTTGTTAACCCTTTCGGGAAAAGGAAAAGTTAAAAACACTTAATCATCCCGTACAAAAGAAACTGCGGCATGCATACCGGAATAGCAGTGCGGCATGTATCCCATTTTGCATGGTGCAGACGTCGGCCATCGCTAAGGGGAATGGCGTAACCCTACACACAGTACTCTATACAAACATTACACTTAGTTTTGACTTCGAAATCATGCATGCATTTAGTAATTAGTGTGTGAAAAGCATTTTAACATGACGTGTTTAAAAGTTTGGACAGTGAAATCATGCACTTATATCAAATTAAGGATTGTACCTCTATAAGTAAACATCAAAAGGGGATTCACGCTATACACTGGTTAAAATAATCTCATTGCGCACCTATACTGTGCATTTGACGACCATCTATCGATAATTACAAGAAATACAAGGGGTGCGCCATCTATCCTGTATGCGGCGACTCTCCCTGAGTTACCCTATAATCAAACAAAACTTCGAAATGTTCAGCCCATGCTTATGATAAAACAACTTATTACTTTTTTCAGATTTTAAAATTTCTCCTTTTAAGCGAAATTTGAAGAGAAAAAAGGAAAGGGAAAAGTTTGCCTGTAGAATAATTAACTGTGTAGCACTTTCACTCCTGTTCCTTTTCTCTGGGTTTAAACTTTTATTGATTTCACGTCTGCTATTTTGGGGGGATTGGGGCATAATCAAGTGTGTAACTGGCATAGAATAGATTCTTAAATCATGAGTTATAATTTATGGGAGTATAGAACTTTTGAGTTTCTCGAAATGATCAAAAACATCGCCTTTTTCAGAGTACCAAAACACGAATAATATTCAATTAAGATTTTTTTCTTTCATTTTCTGCTTAAAGTATATATCTACCCTATATATATAAAATCCTAATGAAACGAATTTATGAAACGGAAGTATGAAACGAATTTATGAAACGGATAATCGACTGATTAAACAACTGATTATGTTTCAAGCGATTTTTCCTAAAATATGGAATATTTTGCGATGAAATTAACACCAAAAATCAGCATTGATCCGCAGATCTCAAAACTGGTATTAGAATTTTTAAATTCGAATTAGTTTTTGAAATATTAATTTTTTTCTAATTTTATATACATTTTTCTAATGATGGCAACTTAAATTTTAATCAAACAGATATATATATATATATATATTCATATTTCAGAAAAGGTTGACATGGAAACCCGGCTATTGTTGTTTATTTGATAATAAATTTTTATTTACTTTTATTTCTTTTTATAAATTATATAAATTATTTTGTTCTATAATTATTAATTATTTTTTATATTTCCTTTAGAAAATCATAGAAAATAATTAAAAAATACGGTACTACTTACTTATTCCGTCGACCAATTTCGCCAAATTACATAAATCACCAAAACACTCGCCAAATTATACAAATTGACCTAATTTTTATAAACGAATAATAAACGAAAATAAATAACGAAACCTAACCTAAATAACGAAACCTGACCTAAATAACGAAAGAACAAATAAATTAGTACAACATTAATCCTTCTATCCTTCTATATATATAAAAAAAAGTAATGCTTTGGAAATGGACCAATGAAAATCTGCGTAGAGACCGTGAAATGCATCTAATTGGTCCGAGCTTTATGACGGTATAAGGGAGGTTACCAAGGATAGGGCCCGGCTCTGTCGCTAAACGCCGCCAAATTTTCCACCAACTTGGCGATATATCGCCAAATTTGGCGACCAAAATTAGTCACCAAAAGTGACCCCCAACTTGGCGCTATTTCCAGTATTTCGCCAAATTTCCATAGACTCCCATTGAAATACAATAGGGTTTACTTGCCTGCAGGAAATCAGCAAATTGAGATATTTCAATGCAACAAAAACTAATATTAGCTTATGAATAGAGCTTAATTGAACTATTTACATTATTTTTAAGCACAAACAATAATCTGGGGTTGGCTAGAAAATAGGAATTACTTCGCGATACCGAATAGAATCGCTAAGCGATTACGCGGGGAGTTGGTGAGCGTAGCGAGCAGGGGGGCGGTGCCTCCCTAGTTCTTAACTATATTATATATTTAAAAAAATGTTGTATAAACAAAATTAATATTTAAATTAAAAATTTAAAAATTCATCTCACTAACGCATGAATTAAAATCATGAAGTGATGCGCGCATAATAATTTTCTGATTAAAAACGGGAATTTTTCTGTAATTTATGGGGGAAATTTTCCGTAAAAATACGGAAATAGTACTGGCGTCTAGATTGCCAGTAGAATCTCCATTTTTCAGTCCGTTTTTTTTTTTTTTTTTTTTTTTTTTTTTTTTTTACAGTGCAGAATATTACTCTCTCGTTGAGCATCGAACTTGAGAAATGAGTTTTCCTGCAATAAGTGATTTTGATCACATGACATCATGTGTTTCTCCTTTATCTGACTGCTTTTTCTCCTTTCGTTTCATAAAAGAATGTCCTAGTTTTAATCCTATATATACTAGCAAAAGCCATATGCTTTGTTTGGATTCGCGAAGTATCATTTAATACGATAAATATTTGAAAGTAAAAATATTTTTTTTTTATATTATTCTTCCATCTTTATTAAGTAAAAGTTTTGGCGCATTTTAATTTTAGAAATTCATCCAAATTCAGCCAAATAACTAAGAATTTCCTCGAATTTTTTATTTATGTAAGACTGGTATAAATAAAAATATTTTCGAAGCGAAATTTTATAAAATATTTATGCAACGAATACAACGATTAATTTTATTTGTTTACAATTCTTTTGTTGCCACTTTACAAAAAAAAAAAAAAAAAAAAAAAAAATCATAATATAATTCTTTTAAAATGTCGTATAAATTGTAATTGTCTTTTAAAATGTAAGTATCGTCTGCGTAAATGATTTCACATAATAAGAATAAATTGTGTATTGGAATTCTTAACACTGAAAAATACTTTTATAATTGAATGTAAATAATTGAATTTTCAAAAATTTTAATTCATTAAAAATAGGCTACAATTTTCATAAAAAAGGCATTTTAAAAATTTCATAAAAGAAATCCTAACTCCATGATTTATTTTTTTCTTCTGAAAATAGACGTGTTTCATTTTTTATTTGCAAAAATGCGTCCGTCATGGAAAAACATGTAAAATAAATGAATTAAAATAATACATCTTTTAACGTTATTCAGTAAAAAAATAATAATGTGCAAATCTACAGATCATAATTTATTTATATGTTTAATTTCAAGTCAAAATAGTGAATAGTTAATTTGTAAAGTGTACGACAAAATGTAATTTGTGTAGCCTAGTAGAGGATTCGCTTCGCTCATAACAGTTTAATTTATGGCTCCTAATAACAGTTTAATTTATAAACTACTAGGGGGGCTCTGCCCTCCCCCCTGCTCGCTACACTCACATACCCCCTGCGTAATTGCTTCGCGATTCCGTTCGGTATCGCGAAGTAATCCCTATTTTCTAGCCAACCCCAGGCGTAATTGTTTCGTGTTTCAATTATTGATCGCTTCGCGATCCCTTATTTTCTATGCATTCGATTTTTAGATTTCACTGGATAAAAACGCGCTCCTGCGCAACTCCTGACAATTTTACTTCATTATTTCCAAGCACATAATCATTAGAGCTTACAGAGTTTCATAATTATAAGAATTATTAAATATAAAATTATATATATATATACACTGCAAATAGAAGCGTCTTAAATTTAGACACATATGTGACTGAAAAAGAATTTTAGACACTTAAGTGTCTTAATCTGAAAATTAAGACATTATAGATGTCTTAATTTAAGATGCATAAGTGTCTTACTATGACCATGGTGTAAACGAACTGAGAATAATGTCTAAAATATCCGCAAACGTCTTTTAAGACAATTCATTGCTTTAAACGTGTCTTAATTTAAGACGTTTTGATTCTTCCGACGCAATAACCACCAGGGGGCAATCCCGCGCATGCGTTTTAGATGTCTTCGTTCGAAGTGGTATACGTTTACAGGGACAGTCAAAAGTTTTTCTTTACATTACGGCCAATGGGAAAAATTATTGCACGTGCATTTTAATGATGCTAAAGCTTTCCGAATGGTCTCAAATTTTAAACATATAATTGCTGCAAAATTTTGTCGAGCCATTTCAAATTTCACGAAAATCGGATGTATAGCTTAATTACAGGGACAGTCAAAAGTTTTTCTTTACATTAAAGCCAATGGGACAAATTATTGCAAGTGCATTTTAATGATGTTACAGCTTTCCGAATGGGCTGAAATTTTAATTGCTGCAAAATTTTGTCGTGCCATTTCAAATTTCACGAAAATCGGATGTATAACTTAATTACAGGGACAGTCAAAAGTTTTCCGTTACATTAAGGGGAATGGGAAAAAATTATTGGAAGTGCATTTTAATGATGTTACAGACTATGCACTTATGAATTGCAAATAAATACACATTCAGTACAATATGGGGTGCAAAAAATAATTATAAAACTAGTTATAGTACGAACGCACCTCATTTGCCACGTTTGACGAGCAATTTCCAACTTGTTTTTTGCGGCTTTATTTTGCTTTAAAGATGTCTTGTTTAGTAGCTCATAGGAATGATAACAATAAGCCCATGTGGCAATATAAATTTTTAAAAAATCTAATTTTTAAATGATAAGGATTTTCATTTTTTGCGGAGAGGGGGGGGGGGGGGGATTTTGTATGAAATTTTCGTAAAGCTGATACCTTAAATCTTGCACTGATTATAATGAAAGTTTTGAACTTTTAGAGTAGGACAAAATTAAAAACACAAAATATAAATAAACAAAATACCGAAGTAATTTTTTTCTCAATATTAACCCTTTGCACTCGAGGGCTCCGGAGCGGAGCCATTTAAAATTTGTCTTCAAACTCGAGGTCTCCGCTACGGAGACAATGCAAATAATTTTGTGATACCATGTAATCTTGGCTTTTCTAGACAGGTATAATAAAACTATTTGCATTGTCTCCGTAGCTGAGCCCTCGAGTTTGAAGACAAATTTTAAATGACTCCGCTCCAGAGCCCTCGAGTGCAAAGGGATAAAGTAGAATATTTATTTATTTATTCATAGTTAAATAGTTGTTGTGATTATCATCTGATATATATGTAAAATTGCCTATATGTGGCAATATAAATGTTTAAAAAAATCTATTTTTAAATTATATGAAGTAGAGTAGGACAAGATTATAAGAAATATATATATTTATCCCTGTACTTTAAGAGCCCTCAATAGCCCTTGCCGTTGAATTTGTCCGATAATCGGAGATGTCTGCTTTTGTGGGGTAAAAATATACAAATATGTATGCTATGCGGATTAAAAAAAGTATTCGCTAAATAGGTGTTTCAGCTATTCGGGAATGTCCATTAACCTCCACAACCGATATACTCCCGAATACCGGACATCTCAATTTAAATAATAATAATGCTGGGTTGCATTTTTTGAAAAAGTACTTCTTGATTAAAGAATGGGCATACTGGGCCGTGCCCCGCCCCCCTATGACTTTAGTGCCCACAAATGTGATGTGCAATATTTGTAAAGCTTATATTTTAAATCTGTTTCGAAATTGTACTGATTATAATCAATATTTTGAACTTTTAAAGTAAAATAAGATTAAAAATAAAACAAATTTTAAAAATCTAATATTTAGACAAATATTTTTTGTTTTAATCTTGTTCTACTCCTGAAGTTCAAAATATTGATTATAATCAGTAAAATATCGCAAAAGATTTAAATTATCAGCGTAAAAGATTTAAATTATCAGCTTAACAAAAATTGCGTACCAAAATTGGGAGCACCAAAAAAATCAGGTTGGGGGGAGGGGGGGGGGGCAGGACCCCAGCCAAATATTTTTCTAGGATTCAACGTGGTCAAACATGGCTACGCATGATGCTTACAAAAAAAATGGATGCTATTAAGACGTTTGAAGTGTCTGAAATTCAGACACAAAAAGTGTCTGAAAAAATTCAGACATTTTAAAATGTCTGAAAATTGAACACTCCGTTTCAGACACTTAAGTATCTGAATTTCAGATATTTTAATTTACAGTGTACGAATAATGTGAATAGTTAGTGTTTGTGCTTAAAAGTAATGTAAATAGTTCAATTAAGCTCTATTGATAAGCTAATATTAGTTTTTCTTGCATTGAAATATCTCAATTTGTCGATTTTCTGCAAGTGAGTAAAACATATTGGATTTGATTGGGAGTCTATGGGAATTTGGTGAAATACTGGAATTAGCGCCAAGTTGGCGACAAACTTGGCGGCGTTTGGCGACAGAGCCGTCCCCTCCTTGGTAAACCCTTAGCATCAGAAAGCTCTGATCAATCAGATGCTTTTCGCGGTATCTACGCAGATTTTCATTGGTCTATTTCCAAATCGTTCCTTTTTTTATATATATAGAAGGATTTACAACAAATCATGCATCAAACTGAAGGTAAACAAACCTAGTTTTACTTACAAACGGTGCAACGTGAGTGATACGTCACACATCCATAAGTTACAGTGCATTTCTTCCCACACTTCAGAAGTCCTGGAAGCAATAATCCCTTTAATTTTGCGTGTTTTTGCCGCATGGGGGATCACAATTAAACTTTAAACGAAACGCACGTTGTACTGAAATTACAGACACTCTTAGCAAATTGTAGAACACAAAACGCTTTACGCTCAGAAGTCATGACCTATCATGCGATAGCATTGATTTCATGATGTATGATGGGATTGAATAGAATGAATAAAACTTTTATTAACCCCTTCAGGGGCGGTGGTTCATTTTTGGACCACCTAATATTAACCTAGATTAATATTAACACAATTATTCTAATTGGTAAACAAATCATAATAGATGTAAATTTCCAACTGGGCGAAAAATATCCGGACCAGGATTCGAACCCGGGACCTCCTGGCTGAAGCAACCAGTGCTCTGCCATCTGAGCTATCCCGGACGATTCTGGTCGAACTTTTTCACCCAGCTAACCTTGATGATTACAGCATCTGGTCTGAAACCTGGTTCAGCTCAACAGAATAAATCTCAGGTAATGGAACTCTAGAAATCGCTGGATTTGTTTACCAATTAGAATAATTGTGTTAAGGGTGTATTCGAAAAAATATTTTTCCACCCTCAACAGCTCGAAATTTTCTGATACATTTTCAGACTCATTTTTAAAAGTAAAAACATGAAACTTGCCGGGGGTGATTTCTGAAGACATGTTTAACATGCCGTGTGATTTCATTTTTAGCTCAATTCATTAGAATTTGATTTTTAAACAATTATTTTCTCAGTATGACCATTTTTTTCATTCCCAGATCACCCGCTTCGGAAAATTCGGCTCAAAACGCCAACTTTGACAGCGTTTTTTACAGTATTTTCTGCATTTATCAAAAAATTGAGAAGCACGGCACATTATATAGTTTCTAAATAAGAGAATTTCCAAGTTTGTTGCGTTTGAGAGTAAAAATGAATTTTAAAATGAATCAGAAAATAAGCAGTCTGGATTTTCGGTTCCAGCGATTTCTGGAGTTTCTTTACCTGAGATTTATTCTGTTGAGCTGAACCAGGTTTCAGACTAGATGCTGTAATCATCAAGGTTAGCTGGGTGAAAAAGTTCGACCAGAATCGTCCGGGATGGCTCTGATGGCAGAGCACTGGCGGCTTCAGCCAGGAGGTCCCGGGTTCGAATCCTGGTCCGGACATTTTTCGCCCAGTTGGAAATTTACATCTATTATAACACCTAACATTAATTCCTAAACGGCACATTGGCACCAGATTATTGGAATTAAAATTTTCCTTTTATTCAGTATGTGGAAAAAAGCTTCTACTTACTTTGGAATAAATTTGTTTGTAAATTCCGGTGCCGTTATCCAATTTCGGCATTTTACGAAGAGAAGTACCTAGCCCCTGGAAGAGTTAACTTTTTACTGTTTATAAAAGGAAAGTAACAGTTGATAGAGTTCTTTTACTTACAAGTAATGTTTAATTAAATGTTTTTAATTTTACTATATATAAACTTTTTAATTATTTATATCAATCACTATATTAATATATATGTTATTTACATTTAGTATTTACCAAATTTGAGACTCAAAAGTTGAGTTGTAGTATGTAGATTCTGGTTTTCAAGTGTTATTAAGAGATTACCAAAACAATTTATATATTTAAAAATAGCAACGAGTTGCGGAAGATTTTTTTAAAATAATTGGCTTTCAAAACTATAAGCAATACGACTTTACTTCAAAAAGGGTCCGACAAACCTTTAAAAAGCCATTCAATAAGCTAATTCAATAAGTTGGAAATTGCTAACGTGGCAAATGAGGTGCGTTCGTACTATAACTCGGTTTATAAACATTGAGATTTTGATGCAATAGCTATTACACTCTGATGCAAAAAAAATGCATGAATACAAAGTTCATTACGATTCTATATATTTCATTCAGTAATACGCAAATCATAGGACTCCATCTTAAATAGGACGTAATCACCATGTCAACCTAGAATCATTACCTATCATGTGATATCCTTGAATTAATTACGTATGACAGGATTCAATAGAATAATTACCATGGCAATTTATCATTACCTATCATGGGATAGTATTGAATTAATTACATATGATAGGATTTAATAGAAGGAAGAAAACTTTTATGAATATCTTTTGAAGTTTTGATTCGATTTTCATAAAATTTTAGGTGACTCGATACAATTCTGCAACGATTCTACATATTAAATTTCAAACCATTCGCTTGGGAAATTTTTGCGCTGTCTGTGGACGGACGGACAGACAGACAGACTGATGGACCAGATGATGACTTGACTATAGGTACGACGTATTTATATAATTACGAACATACCTAAAAAGCATTGTCTCCTTATGCAGTAATACGAACAGAGGTTCGAATTATCCAATGTATCACTGTATTATAGTATTTATTCTAAAAGGCATCCAAAATGTTTTTTATAATATATTTTTTATGTGTGTGAGTGTATAAATAGGAAGGGAGGCCTCGAATACACTGGTGTCCAAAATTAAGGACCAATCACAAAATGCTAATTTTCAAGTACGCGAACTTTCAAAAGGAAATAACATAATTCGAATGAATACTATCTCTACAGCACAGCTAGTCCACTATAACAGCTCATTCATGTCACACAGGGTCACAAGTGCACAGTCACTACGGTGAAGCAAAGATATAGGAAATTCCATACATCTCATTATGAGTCTCAAATGATCACTACATGTGACTCCACTGAGACATCACGTTGACTGCTGCGTTGTGCGGAGTCACCGTGTGACTTTACAATACATGTACTTTTACAAGTTACATTGTGACTCTCATGTGACTGTCATCTGTAGACTCATTTTCAAAGTCATCGTGAACACTGCATTGTGATAAGTTACCAAATAATGTCACATTAAAGTCAGATGATGACTTTCAGGTGACAGAGAGACTACTGTGAAGTCACCCTTGTGCTCTTTTGGGAAAAGTCACCATGTGACTATTATGTGATATTATTGGGTGACTTATCATAATGCAACGTTCATGATGACTTTGAAATTGAGTCTAAAACTGACAGTCACATGAGAGTCACAATTTACCTACATTGTAAAGTCATCTGGTGGCTCGTCACAAAGCAGCAGTCACATGTACGTCTCAGTGGAGTCACAGATAGCGATCATTTGAGACTCATAATGAGACGTGTGGAATTTCCTATTTTTTGTTTCACCGTAGTGACTATGATACTTGTGACCCTGTGTGACATGAATGAGATGCTATATGGACTAGCTGTGCTGTAGGGATAGCAATTATTTGAATTATATCATTTCCTTTTGAGTATCCGCGTACTTAAAAATTAGCCTTTTGTGACTGGTTTGGATACCAGTTTTGGACACCAGTGTAGATACCACACTGTGCTCCTCTCTTCGTGTTGGTGGGGCCCTGCTGCCTGGGCCCCAAATGGTATAAATCGGACTATGGTTACAATTCAATTTTTTTTGAGAGCGACTTCCCATTCTACAGCCACATTCCCAATAAACACATATTAAACATTCATGAGGTATGAAGTTGGGTGTGCCGAAACCTGACATGCGAATTTTCGGAATGCTCGTAACAGAAGGCGGGGCTTCTAAAATTCTTAGCCCCTCCCCTTTTCTTGAATTTCCTTGCCAGCCACTTTGGAGCCAACCTTGGAAAAAGACAAAGTGCAACCTGTTGCTCGGTAAGTGGATCGACAGGTCCGGGTCATGTCTGCTTAGTTTTATTTATTTTTTTTTTCTGGATGCATCGTAATTATTTTTGGAGGAAAATTATTTTTGATGTCTTCAAGACACCCTCTATTTTTTTGTTTTTTAATTTGAAGAGCAGAAACCTCCCATGATGCTTTGTTAGAAAAATTGCTGATGAACAAAGTGTGTTTTCAATTGTTTTAAACCTAAATATCCAGTAGTTATTAACAGGGACTGATTAATGCACGGGCCTCCGGGCCTCGGCCCT
Source organism: Maratus speciosus (assembly GCA_963932465.1). NCBI lineage: Eukaryota > Metazoa > Arthropoda > Arachnida > Araneae > Salticidae > Maratus > Maratus speciosus. The sequence goes on from OZ010797.1 coordinate 5,903,910, forward strand.
GAGCCCACCAATTTCAGAGGCCCACAAATTATGTGGCTGATTTTTTTTCCTTTAATCAAATACTTTTCAAATAATATTGTTTTATAAAATATGAAACGTAAAATTTAAATATTTGAATGGCTCAATAAAATTTTTAGAAGCTTTTAACCAGGCACTTTCACTTGAAAAAGTGAAAAAACAAGTACTGTAATAAAAAACCTCCATATTTAATTTTTCCGTAAAAGTCCTTTTCAATTTGGGAGTACCTATAATTTTTAAAACTTGCCGTATCCAGAAAATCAAATTTGGGGAAAATGCCAAAAACTGCATACTGTGTCTATTGGTTTCAATGTAAACGAAGATTTTACAATGTCAGAATTATAGTTTAAAATGATTACTAGACTGTTAGAGAAAACACAATTTTTATTATTTTAGATAAGGCGAGTTTTGAAAAAGAGGTCCTCATTTATTCTGCACCATAAACTGTGGATCATAGATCTTTGTGAATTATACAAATGCTTATTTGAGAAAGTGGACGGTAATTCATTTTCTTCATTATTCTTGTAAGTTATTTTTCTTTTTGCAAACTTGAAACTTTCACCCAAACAACTTTGTCAACTCATCCAATAAATCTACGTTTTTTCTGAAAGTGTCGACGGGAATGGGAGGTGGGGGGGGGGGGGGACTTTTTAACAGGGCCTGGGCCCAACTTCAGCTTGATCGGGCTCTGGTTATTAATGAAAATTCTATCCGGTATAGATGGCACTTGTTTTAAGAAAAAAATAATGATAAGTCAAACACTGTTTTAAGAGATTTTTTCTTTTTCCTTGCTGGACAACGCGGATTTTTCCGTCCCATGCACAAGGCTATTGTTATTAAATGCATAACACTTGCAGTACCTGTTTCAGTGCGAGACACATTAATAACGTTCTCTATTTCCCTATTATTTGATTCATTTTGAATGACATTGTTCTATGTAATCTACGACCGACGATCTCACCGCTGAAGACCTAACCTAGAGGTCTGCACGGGACGAAGTTTCCAGGCCCGCACCTGGACCGAACTAAAGTTATCTTGGCTCGGCCCGGCCCGTTTGTATTTTCGCGGTTTACAGTCCGGACCGGCCTGTGCTAAAATTAGTCAAAGCAGGCCCGTCCCGTGCAAAAATCAATGAAATCAGACCCGAATTCAATTCCCCAGAAAAAGCCAATTTTTCTTAACTTACAAATATACTTTTATGAAATATATATTTAGGGAAGAATTTGTGTTTTAATTTTTTTTTTACTCACGCAAGCCAATAGAATACAAAATAGCATCAGTACTGGTTCGTCATGTTGACCGAGTATGTAGAAAGAAAATGTAAGCCAAATCCTGAAGCCCGAACCTATTAGTGTGAAGAAATAATGAAGTCCTGGTTCAGACATGATGCAACTACCAGTGCCGATCTCTACGCTGGGCATGTTATATTTTCTGTACTGATGTTGTCAATCTAGCATCCTCGCTACAGTTGTGTCCATTGAAAACTGTTCACATTTTATTGGCTTAGTTTGATCCTTTTAATTTTTTATATCGGGCCGAATTTTTTTATCTGCACGGCCCGGACCGGTCCGTTTTTTTTTTCATAGGCCTGGCCCGTTAAAAAATGTCTTTGATCCGCCGACCTGACCCGTTGGAAATTTTTCCTTCATTTTGCCTGTCCAGGACGGTTACCTAACCCGGGACCATTACCTTTAACCTAACCTCATCTCTGACCTCCGTGTATAAAATATTGGTTCAAAACATGAAAGCGCAAACTTCGACTCAACACAAACTTTTTTCAAAGATTATTTTCCGCTATCTCTATATAATAAAAGGCAGTATAACGCATCCGGGGCGAACCCATCAATCTTACGAGTCTCCGATAAGATGGAGCCACGTTAGGCTTAATTTTGATTTGAGATGTATATGAGAAAACTTATCTGCCTCAATACAAATCTTCTCTACCTGAAATCCCTTCTGTTCAAAATGATTTTCTATAAAATATTCAAAACTAACAAAATTTCTATGATTTACGTAGCCATCATTTCAGAAAACAAACGTAGCGCACTTCGTGCATAAAACGTAAATAAGAAGCTGTGGTAGAGAGTCATTCCTTTTGTGATTCATTGAAAAAAAATTTAAACCATGGAGCTATGAAGATTAAAGGAGACGACATAAATGACATCCCTTGAAGCTGTCCCACCCCTGCTGCGTGACGTCAGCTGCGGGTACACAGAAGAAAAACATCAATAGGCGTGAAGAACACTTTACCAATGCTTCCCCTTCGTTCTTTCGGATGGGTTTCAACCCGAGATACTTATAATATATTAATATATTTATTAATCAATATACAATATTATAATATATTTATTAATCAATATACATATAAAAAAAAATTGGAGGGGGGGGAGGAAGGGGGCGTAAACGATAAAAATACAATTTCAAAGTGTTATTTAAAAAAATAGTATTATTTCACTAGTTGCGGCAGACTGTTTTAATTACGCAGTTTTATTGCATATTTGTTAAACTTTTGTTTTATTAAGAAATCTTAATTTTGTTATAGTATATTAGCCGGAAAACCTGGTTTACCCAGAAATATTGTAAATGCTAATTGTGTGTTTATTAGAACATAAACTAGACGAACTTTGCTCATCTAAAGGCTTCCATATTGTCAATTATTTTTTTATCAGTTTTTCAAATTCTAAGTGAAAAACACAATTTTTACCCACCGTCCTAGGACGGGCATTTACACTAGTATAAATAAATAAAGGTAAACGTTGTTGGATTTCTTTTTATCTGAGTAAGATTACCTGCAAATTTTATGTTTTTGCAAATGAAAATGTTGCCTTAAGTATGTCAGAAAGGTACGAGTTTAAAACGAGGAGCTACTGCATGAATCGCTCTGTATAACTTCAAAGATGATACAAAATAAGATAATAAGTAATTGCACTTTTTCTGAATTGTCCGTCGACATAGATCTAATAATTTTCAAATTTTTCATCTTGTATTGAGAGCAGCTTTTTATGTTTCTAATCAAACACTTATGTCCAGCTTTTTACGACACGTGATTTATGACTCTCCAAAGTCCAGTTTTGACGTTATGAAATCAGCATATAACCTTTCTAATTCCCCGAGTGTAATTTGAGTTTATGTATATTAGGTAATTCAATCCGGCCTTCTTGAGTAACAGAATATTGAATTCGCCCCCTAACCCACCTTTTTTTTTTTTTTTTTTTTTTTTTTTTAAGCTGTCTCAAGATTCTTAAAATTGGAAAAAATGAAAAAAAAAAATAAGGACATTTTCAACATTTAATATGTTAAAATTTGTTATAAATAAATAAAAATATGTTTGATTTTAAGGCACAATTTTTTATTGGGATGAAATATATAATTATGTGCTTTCATTTATTTTTTTTGAAAAAATCGCAAAATGCAGAATTACTATTTATAGGGCACTCCCAAACTGTCAGACATTTGTCGAGCAGAAAATCGACATAACAGCTTACGCTCAGGATTACAAAATAAATTTTGCAAGTAGAATGAAAATTTTGGTGCCTACTTATACTTCAGATTGTCATAATGACCCCGAACCTAAGTAAATTTGTATTGAAAGCATTTTTATATTTTTAATACAAAGCTGTATTGAGCTAATGCAAAATTGAGAAAAATTCAACAGTATAATCACCTAAAAAAAATATTTTATTGAACAATAAAAATGAAATTTTAGGTTCAGTTTATACAGACTAACAGGACATATATGTTTTAAAAATTTCATGAAAAAAATTTTCAGAAGTGTTTGAGATATCCCGCGCGTTATGCCCAAAAACGACATTGGAAGAAAAATGACTTCAAAGTTTGGGAAACGTCGCTTCAGCTATGGAGGGGGTATCATTCTAAAAGCCGTCACTTCTGTTCTAATGGGAATTTTAAGGAAACAATTATATCAAAATGTTCAGAAAAGATGGAAGTTTAACATCTAAAAAAATTAAAATTTCGAAAATTTTAAAAGTTTAAGAGTCCTGAGGCCCCTTAATTGACAACTAACAGTTTATTTACATTTAATGTAGTTTTTTTTAGATTATCTATTAAATATATCAAAAAGCATTTTTATATAAAACTGGGGGATTCTGCCCCTTACGGGCTTTCGGACACGTATTTACCGTAGCTGATGACGAGCTGTTAATGTCTTTAGCTCGAAACGCGTCCCATGTTTTGTTTTATTTTATGGTGATATTTTACAAAGCTTTATTATTATTTTTTTATAAGCAATTTCGATCGCTTGATAATCACGTTTTTCGCCCGCTCTTGAGTTCTCTTTCTTCCTTCGGGCGGAAATTCGGTTCAAAACGCCCAATTTGACACTCTTTTCTGAAAAATCTATTGCGTTTACAAAAAAAAAATGGAAAAAACAGCTCAATCACATAGTTTCTGACCACCAACACCAGCTAGTTTCATGCATTTTCGAACAAAAATAAATTAAAACTTATGTCAGAAAGTTTCCCTTTTGGATTTGAGATCCAAACCCCCTTAACACGTTAAGCGCCACGTCAGTCACTGGTGACTGACAGTGAACTTTCCTTTTAGAACGCGTCATTCACCGATGACTGACAGTCTAAAATATAATATAAAACTAAATATATATACATTGTTTTGAGTAGTTACTGAAAATTTATTTAAAATTTACCTACCTCTTATTTATTACAGGATTATACTTTCATAAAAATTACCTAAAACATTGTACATTTTTCAGCTTCAGTGTCAGTCACCGTGGCACTCAACGTGTTAAAAACTTACAGAAGTCTGAATTACAATTGTTTTAAAAGCAAACGTGTAAATCGATCTACACGCGACAGAAATATATATTTTTAAAAATCACGCTTTAAAATTATTTTAAAAACCATAAAAAAATTACTAAATTCAGAGGTTATTTTTAAAAAACATTTCTTTTCTAATTCGACGGTGTAAAAATTGAAATGGTGCGATGTTTAGAAGTTAAAAAAAAAAAAAAAATTGCGGCTAAAGCCGAAATTTATGGATTGGTGTCTCATCTTCAATACGATGTCGGGGTTACTCTTGGACATGTTTTTCAGGGTGCTGCAGAAATTGTAAAAAAAAAGTTCCCTGATTTTTCCCTGATTTCCCTGACTATCTTTATCAGACTTCCCTGATTTCTATTATTAACAATACACATACGGTATTTTTTCAAAATCGCCGATTCCTCGTATAACGCACTTACCCAGCTTGCTAATATCGCAATTTATGGGAGAAAAAACAAGAGAAAAACCTAAAAATTGCCTTAAGTATTTGGTTGACAGTTTTATAAATTTAAACTCAAAACTTAGTCCAACCACTTCATATAGTGGCCAACGGATATAAGGTGACCAAAAAATTCTCATTTTCTGAAAAATGTTCTATTCTAAGACATATCTACATCTGACGGGATAGCTAATTGGATTAAGCTGGCCATCTGGTCAAGTTATGCTAATGTATTGTTTAAAAATTTAAAAATGGGTAAATTTGCCTTCAATGTAAGCGCTATACAGAAAATGACGACATTTGATCACCTTAATTTGCTTTAAATATAAAAAACTCATGCCTTGCGCATCTTTTAAACAAGTAAGAAAAATCATGCGTTAAGCATAGATTATGAAACACTTTCCAACACTTCCTCAATGCTTTAACAGAACTTCGTTATTTAGCGAAATAAGGTATATAAGAGAACTAAGTAAATATTTTAGAAAACGCATGAAACATTTGAAAAACTGATTTCTGCAGTTACCGTCTATAGCCAAATATGTATTCAAATTCTTTTGAACAGCCCTGTATTTGATCTGTAGGTTGATTGCAAACCCCGCGGCTTTGCTCGCGTAATAGTTGAAATATGCCAAGTGATATTTGCATTACTATTTTCTATTAGAAGGTATTCTGACTTTTTGAAATAATTCAAAAATTACAAATTAAGCCACTGTTTGACTAATCTTCATTATAAAAGTGCAATAGACAGAAATGAGATTTAAATTAATAAGAAGAACTAAAACTAATTCCAATTAAATGATAATTTATAAAGTATTTTGAGACTTTTATGCTCATTTCAGCATTCATTTGAAGTTTTGAATTTTTTAGAAACCATCTTAACACATTTACATCTTAAAATTAACCATCATGTCAAATTACAAGCTTCTTGTCTAACAGTCTACCACCTCTCTGGTGTTAGTGGCACCAACATAAAATGCCAAAACAGAGTTGAAATACAATGTCTCGAAAAATGTTGAAACAGAGACCGTCACCATTAACTTGCCAACATTAACCTTGAAATCGGTTGGTATTTCCTAATATTCTATAGAAAACGGAATTTAGATGTTTTTAAAGGCTTTCTTGTTGTTCCTGCCAACCAGGTGGCAGTGACACCGGCATAAAATATAGCCCGTATAGGATCAGGGACTATCACTCTTGATTCGCACCAATAACTTCTGTAATCTGTTTACTATTTCCTGAAATTCTATAGAAATCGTAATTTAGGACGTCCTTTAGACTGCTTTTCGCTTCTTCCCTTCGCTTCAGCACTTTTTAATTTCGAATTTATTTTCGACTCATTTATATTTTATAAGTAACTACCGTACTATATTTAAAGTTTCTAGCCTCTTCAGTACCGTAAAAATCGCAATTTAGAAAGTTTTTTGCTCCTGCAACCCTCGACATAAAATATAGCTTATGTTTGAGCAGGTTCTATCATCATCAATTTGCAACCATTACGTTTGAAATCGGTTTCTTATTTCGTACGATTGCAGGGCAATCGTAATTTACGCTTTTCGCTCACTTCATTCTTTTAAATTTGGAATTTTCTTTCGACTATTCTTAGAAAGCATTTGCATCTTTGAAGTAATTACCATTCCAAATTTAAAATGTTCGACCTCCCCTCAATAACACAAAAAACGCAATTTAGAACATTTTTTGCTCCTGTAATCCCCAGGTGGTAGTAACAACAACGTAAAATATAGGCTACGTTGGAGCGGGGGCTGTCACCATCAATTTGAAACCATTACTTCAAAAATCGGTTTATATTTCTTGAGATTGCGTAGAAATCGCTATTTAGAACGTTTTTAGAACGCTTTTCGTTCCTTTTCACCCCTTTTAAATTTCAAATTTTTAAGGAATTCTTATCAGAGACTATTTACATCTCATAAGTAATTACTATGCCTAATTTCAAGTTGCTAGCCCCTTCAGTATCACAAAAATCACAATTTAGAACGTTTTTTGCTCCTTCACCCCCTTTGTGGTAGTGGCACCGACATGAAATACAGACTATGTTGGAGCCAGGGCTGTCACCATCGTTTTCACACCATTATTTTTTTTATCGATTCGGTACTTCCGGAGATTGCGTAGAAATCGCAATTTAGAAAGTTTTTTAGAACGCTTTTCGCTCATTTTCAATTCTTTTAAATTTCGATTTTTTAGGAAATATTCTTGGAGATCATTTGTATCTTATAAATAACTGCCTTGCCTAATTTCAGGATTCTAGGCCCTTCAGTAACACAAAAATCGCAATTTAGAACGTTTTTTGCTTCTGCAGCCCCTAGGTGGTGGTGACACCGACATGAAATAGAGCCTATGTTGGAGCAAGGTCTGTCATCATCAATTTCCAACCATTACTTTTGAAATAGGTTGGGTACTTTCTGAGATTGCGTAGAAATCGCCATTTAGAACGTTTTTTAGAACTCTTTTCGCGCATTTTCATCCCTTTTAAATTTCGGATTTTTTAAGAAATGTTGTTAGAGATCATTTATATCTTATATGTAACTACCATTCCAAATTCCATATTTCTGGGCCCTTCAGTAACACAAAAATCGCAATTTCGAACGTTTATTTGCTCCTGCACCACTTTTAGGGGCAGTGGCACTGACATAAAATGTAGCCTATATTGGAGCAAGGGTTGTCACCATCATTTTGACACCATTATTTTTGAAATCGGTTTGGTACTTCCTGAAATTGCGTAAAAATCGTCATTTAGAACGCTTTTTAGAATGCTTTTCGCGCATTTTCACCCCTTTTTGATTTCGATTTTTTGAAGAAATGTCCTTAGAGATCATTAGTATCTTATAAGTAACTACCATTCCAAATTTCATGTTTCTAGGCCCTTCAGTAACACAAAAATCACATTTTTAGAACGTTTTTTGCTCCTGCACCCCCCTTTGGTCAGTGGCACGGACATAAGATATAGCCTATGTTCTAAGTTGGGCGAACACCATCATTTTGATACCATTACTTTGTAATCGGTTCAGTAGTTCCAGAGCTTACCTCCTACAAATAAACAATTTTTACCTCTTTATAATATTAGTAGAGATAATGGGAAAATTTAGTTTAGCAAGGAAACGCATAACAGGTTGAAATTTCTCTTTCAGCAATTTATACTAATAGATCAAAACATACTTGTATACATTTGTACAGCCCTGTAGTTAACCTAGTACCTTGAATACACGACACTATTTAGCTAAAGTTTAATTCAAAGTAAAACACTCTTAGAACTACTGAAATCACATTTCCTGAAATTATCATTTATGGACGGCTATGTGTCCAATTGTTTGCGTGACCCTGTATATCCTTTTGTCTATGTTCTACAAACATTTCTTAGTAAACCAAATGCAGTTCCGCGTAAAAGTTTCCGTTTTTTTTTTTTTTTTTTTTTTTTTGGAATTTAACGGAAATTTTTCTGTACCGGGAACAAGTTCCATTAAAATACGGAAATACTACTGGCGTCTAGATTGCCAGCAGTATTTCCGTATTTTAGTCCGTTTTTTTTACAGTGAGTAACCATTACGAATTATTTTGTGTAGCTCTGTACATGAATTACAACATTTACACACATCATATACTATGTATAAATATAGTGAAACATAAAAGCACATAACATAATTAAAAATGCATTTCCAGCAATCATCGCTACTGTACAAGTACTTCGGATACAATATAGTATTTGATATCTTTTGTGCGTCCCTGTAAATGCTATGCACTTTGTATTATACATAAAATAAGTTATAGTAAACCTCAGCGATGTATATCGATTTCATTATACATGAAATAATTTAACATAATTAAAATACGCCGCAAACAATTCCCTCCACCCCTATATCGTTCTGTAACGGAATTATTTTGTGTGGCCCTGTAAATGAATAATAACTATTCTTTGCACCGTATATTCTACAGAATTCCTATTTTAGTGCACTTGATAAATGCATATCAATTTTATTATGTTTGAAAGCATGTAACATCATTAAAAACCATTTTAAACGTTTTTTTTTTTTTCCCATAGGCCGTAATGTAAAGGAAAACTTTTGACTGTCCCTGTAAATGAACTAAGTATTCTAGAAACTTTATTTGAAATAGAGATCGTGCTATGGTAGAGGTCACTAACATCTAAAAATTTCAGAACGATTCGATTATATTTACGAGAGTTAGAGCGCGGCCAGACGGACAGACAAACCGAAGTCATAAACACTTTTCAACTTTTTAGGAAAGTGTTAAAAATGAAAGGAAAAGAAAGACTTTGGGAAAGACTAAGCAGCACATGTGAAAAAATATGGTATATAAAATAGACGAATCAGTTTCGTGAAGTTGGTAAGGTGAAAATGCAAGTATTTTCACATATAGACAAATTTTCCTGATTTTCGAGTATTTTTTCAAAGTACCCTGACATTTCCAGATTGATAAACCTTCCTGATTTTTCCATGATTCCCCAATTTCCAGATCCTGTAGACTTTGCTTTATAATATAGATCGATGTAGCGCTTATAGCTTATCGAAGCATTGTAATTATTTTTTAGAGGAAAATTAATTTTGATGTGTTCAGGCCACCCTCCGTTTGCGGCTAATTCTTTTAGACAGCCGTTGAAGAGTCAATACCTCCCATCATGCTTTGTTAAAAATCCGCTGATGAGGAAATGTGTTTTCTTTTGTTTCAACCAAAATCTTGGTTATTAATTGGCGACGTTGTCAGCCTAGAGAGGATAGAGGTATTGTTTTAGAAAGGTGTTATTATTACTGTATATACTCGTGTATAAGTCGACCCCCTAACTTTCGAATGCAAATTCTGGAAAAATCAAAAACCCGCGTGTAAGTCGACCCCCTAACTTTTTAACTTCAATTTTGCACAAAAATCAAAGAATCCACTTGCCAATGCGAAAAGGTAGTAAGTAAACAAAAACAAATCATTAAATTTTTTTAAAATAATAAATTATTATTATTTGTATCTTTTATATATTATTTATTTATTCATACACATAAAAAGCCATAATTTTGCCGTATTCGAAGTTTTTGTTTTTGCTTTTTTGCCTGACTCGCGTATAAGTCCACCCCCAAAATTTCCTTACCGAAAATTGTCAGAAATTCCTCGACTTATGCGCGAATGTATACTGTATTCATTTATTAATTTTACATGGCAATCGGGGCATTTACATGGCAATTTGGGCACAGATAATCAGAACGCAGACTGATAGACAAATAGCCAGTACACTGCAAATTCTAAAACACAAAAATAAACACATTTTATAACACTTTTTGTCACCCAATTAACAACACATTAATGTGTTGTGAATTAGAAAGCTTCCTATACAAAAATATTTTTTGTGTTGTGATTGTGTTCTTTATAGGTTGCAAAAGTGTTGCTATCTAAAAATGTGTTCTAAAAATGTGTTGTTCTGTTAATTGTGTGGAAATCATGTTGTAAATAGTGTCGATTAAAACATTTTCTTACAATAGTGTTGTGCTGTACAACACTTTGTCACCCAATTAACAACACATTGTAAACACCACACAATTTAGAGCACTGTAAAACAATACATGTAAAACACTTTCAAAACACTTTCTACAGGGTGCCTTTAAAATGACACACACACACTTCAAACATACTATTTATTAAGCATTTATAACACAATTTTAAAAATGAATGTTTTGAAAACACATTTTCCCTCTTGTAATTTTTAACAGCACTCTTTGCACAATCTTTTTATTTGGCAGAACACATTCACAACACAATCGAAAATGATTTTAGTTAGAAGTGTTAATTATTATGTTAAGTTAGTGTTGCAAAAGCGTTTGACGAATTTGCAGTGCATCTATTTCAACACTTTCAAACTATGTTGGAAATTGTTAATGAAACAAAAAGAAAAAAGTCCTTCCGGCTAGTGCCGGGAGGAAGAGGTAGCTTTCATAATCCTTATTTAAAAAAAGCCAAATTATATCATTCAAACACACGAAGCTCAATTTAGTGGAAACCGAATATAGGAGATTCAATACTAATTTTTTATCAATATAATGAATGAGAATTTCTCGAAATTAGTCAGCTTTATCCAAGCTGCTTTTCTTTAAAGTAACATATATTTGGCTGCCAAATTCGGAAATTTCTTAAAGTGCCTGTTATTTTAAGACAACATGGTGGATGAGGCTAAAAAGTGAACTTGGTCGAGACCTTAGTAATTGCTGTGCACATGCTCACTCACATCGGAATCGGTTAATACACTCTAAATTAAAATGTCTGAAATTCAGACACTTAAGTGTCTGAAATGGAGTGTTCAATTTTCAGACATTTTAAAATGTCTGAATTTTTTCAGACACTTTTTGCGTCTGAATTTCAGACACTTCAAACGTCTGAATCGCATCCATTTTTTGTAAGCATCATACGTAGCCATGTTTGACCACGTTGAATCCTGGAAAAATATTTGGCTGTGGTCCTGCCCCTCCCCCCCCCCCCAATACAGCCTGATTTTTTTTGGTGCTCTCAGTTTTGGTATACAATTTTCGTTACGTTGATAATTTAAATCTTTTACGACATTGTACTGATTATAATCAATATCTTGAACTTCAGGAGTAGAACAAGATTAAAAAACAAAAAATATTTATCTAAATATTAGATTTTTTAAAATTTATTTTGTTTTTAACATTATTTTACTTTAAAAGTTCAAAATATTGATTATAATCAGTACAATTTCGAAACAGATTTAAAATATAAGCTTTACAAATATTGCACATCAAATTTGGGGGCACTACAGTGGTAGGGGGACGGGGCACTTCCCAGTTTGCCCTTCCTTTAATGAAGAAGTACTTTTGCAAAAAACGCAACCCTGCATTATAGTTGTCTAAATTGAGATGTCCGGTATTCGGGAGTATCCGTTGTGGAGGTTAATGGACATTCTCGAATAGCGAACACCTCTATTTAACGAATACTTTTTTAATCAGCAGACATACATATTTGTATATTTTTACCTCAAAAAAGTAGACATCTCCAATTATCGGACAAATTCCGCGGTCCCGAAGTGTTCGCTATTAAGGGCTTTTAAGGTACATAGATAAATATATATATATATATTTTATAATCTTGTCCTACTCTAAAAGTTCAAAATATTTATTATACTCGGTTGAATGTGGAAAAAGATTTAAAATATCAGATGTACGAAAATTGCAAAAATCCCCCCCCCCCCCAAAAAAAAATGAAAATATAAAAAAATATATTGCCACATAGGCAATTTTACATATACATCACTTGATAATCACAACAGCCATTTAACTATGAATAATAAAAATAAATAAATAAATATTCTACTTTAATAACATTGGGGAAAAAATGACTTTGGTATTTTGTTAAATATATTTGCGTTTTTAAACTTGTCCTACTCTAAAAATTCAAAACTTTCATTATAATCAGTGCAAGATTTAAGATATCAGCTTTACAAAAATTCATGCAAAATCCCCCCCCCCCCCCAAAAAAAAATGAAAATACTTATTTAAAAATTATGTTTTTAAAAAATTTATATTTCCACATGGGCAAGTTTTTATGTAGATCAGAGGGTACTCACAAAAGCTATTCAACTATCAATAAAAACAAATAAGTACATATTCTATATTAAAAACATGAGGAAAAAATAACTTATGATTTCCAAACTTCTTTCGTCTTAAATATATACAGTAACATCTGTCATTTTTGTATTTTTCGTATAAGTGCATATAAATAAAGTTACCACAATTTTAAATACGAAATCTAGTTAGAGGTTTTTACTTTTTCCCATTATAAATTTCAAATTACTTTTTTATTAAAAATAATAAAAAAATCAGTATTAGAGTTGATTGCAAATCAAACACATATGTATATTTTTACAGGCAGCTTCATATAATAGACCAGTCTCATTTACTTTATTTATCTTTTTTTAATCTGCGGTTTTATGCCAGGAAGTAAGAAAGCATTAGGTCATCTTTCAAAGTTTTTTTTTTCTTTACTTCCTTGTGGCCGTCATTTACTGCGAGATAAAAATTATCCATTGAAACTAAGAACTGACATTGAATATATAATTCGTAATAAAAAAGAACGTCATAAGTTTAAAAATATATACTTCTAGAATTAGTGGGGTTTTTTGCGAACAGATTCAAAACTAATTAAATTTCATGCAGGATTTTGTTTAGTACAATAAATAAAATCATAAAATACACTAATTTTACTACTATAAAGAAACTTACTTGAGTTGCTGCAAGAGGTAAGAAATATTCCTCGATTTGAAATTTTAAAAACTACCGCAACCACAGTGAGGGAGAAAGACTTTCATCAGTTTAAAAGGTAATCCCATAATACATCCGACTAGCCATATTTAAAGAATGAGATGTTTCATCCTAAAAACAGGACCCGCCAGACAAAAGTTTCTTTTTTTTTGCCAGCTTCGACAGGACGAAGATGAATAACACAATATTATTGATATAAATTGATACGAGTTAACACTAAGCCCATTGCACACGCTTTGTAGAATTTCCGGGTGTAATCTTCAACCGTCGTCTACTTCTGTTCTGTGTCTATCCCGCCCTTGTATCGACGACAGCTTCTAAGAGACATTTGATGTCGAGCACACACGTCAGATGTATGTATTCAATAAATAAATAATCCAAGTTAATACGAATTAAAATCACAGTACTTTCCATTTCGCAAAAAACGAATTAAAATACACGCGTACATAAAAACAAACTTTGTTTGAATTACAACGTATACCACTTCGAACGAAGACATCTAAAACGCATGCGCAACTGGGAGTGCTAGTGCCCCCTGGTGGTTATTGCGTCGGAAGAATCAAAACGTCTTAAATTAAGACACGTTTAAAGCAATGAAGTGTCTTAAAATAAGACGTTTGCGGATATTTTAGACATTATTCTCAGTTCGTTTACACCATGGTCATAGTAAGACGCTTATGTATCTTAAATTAAGACATCTATAGTGTCTTAATTTTCAGATTAAGACACTTAAGTGTCTAAAATTCTTTTTCAGTCACATATGTGTCTAAATTTAAGACGCTTCTATTTGCAGTGTATATAGGAGTGCTGTCGCATGCAAAAAATCAGATTTTTCAAAATGTCACCCACAATAGAAATTGAAACTGCTATATCTGAGCCATTTTTTAAGGTAAAGACAAACAAAAAATGCTCCTGAATCCTTATATCAAGGTCAAATACTTAAGAAAGAAACCTTTTTCAATTTCTAATTTTTTTGCACCTCACTTTAAATATATATATATATTTTAATTTAATGGTCGCCATTTTGAAACAAGATGGCTGATGAATCTGGCCAGCGAACTTGGTCGAGGTGTTGATGTATACTATCCACATGCCTTCTTACATCGAAATAGGCGAATACGTCTGTTATCGCGTGACAAATACAAGATCGTTTCAAAATGTTAGCCATGCTAGAAATTCAAAGTGCTATAAATCAACCATTTTTTAAGATATAAACAAAAGAACAAATTTTCAGAAACAAAAACTGCTCCTGAATCTTTGTATCAAGGCCAAACACATAAAAAAATCTTTTTCATTTTCCAATTGTTTAATACCTCATTTTGAATTTTAAATTTAATTTTTTTTAAATGGCAACCCTTTTGAAATAAGATGGCGAATGAAGCTGGCCAACGAACTCGGTCGAGACATTGGTATGTACTATGTACAGACCAAGTTACATCCAAATAGTTACATCCAAGTTACATCCAAGTTACATCCAAGTTAATCCATAATTACGCCTGTTATCGCGTGACAAAAATCAGGTCGTTTTAAAATGTCAGCCCCAAGAGAAATTCAAAATGCTATAACTCAGCCATTTTTTTTAGATATAGACGAAAGAAAAACTGTTCCGGAATCTTTGTATTAAGGTCAAACACATACAAAAAAAATCTTTTTCACTTTCCAATTTTTTGGTATCTCATTTAAATTTTTTATTTTTTAATTTTTTTAAATGGCCGCCATTTTGAAACAAGATGGCGGATGAAGCCGGCCAACGAACTCGGTCGAGATATTTGTATGTACTATGTACACACCAAGGTACATCCAAGTCGGTTCATAAATACGCCTGTTATTACGTGAGAAAAATCAGGACGTTTCAAAATGTCAGACACGCTAGAAATTCAAAATGCTATAACTCAGCCATTTCTTAAGATATAGACGAAACAAAAACTGCTCCCGAATCTTTTTATCAAGGTCAAACACATAAGAAGAAAATATTTTTTCAATTTTTAATTTTTTGGTACCACATTTCAAATTTAAATTTTTCTTAAAAGATTATATGGCCACCATTTTTAAACAAGATGGCGGATGAAGCTGACCAACGAACCCGTTCGAGACATTGGTATGTACTATGTATAAACGAAGTTACATCCAAATCGGTTCATAAATACGCCTTTTATCGCGTGACAAAATTCAGGACGTTTCAAAATGTCAGCCACATTAGAAATTCAAAATGCTATAACTCGGCCATTTTTTAAGATATAGACGAAACAAAAACTGCTCCGAAATCTTTGTATAAAGGTCAAATACATAAGAAAAAATATTTTTCCATTTTGCATTTTTTGGTACCACATTTCAAATTTTAAATTTTTAAAAAAATTTTAAATGGCCGCCATTTTGAAACAAAATGGCGGATGAAGCTGGCGAACGAACTCGGTCGAGAGATTGGTATGTACTATGTACACACTGAATTACATCCAAATCGGTTCATAAATACGCCTTTTATCGCGTGACAAATTTCAGGACGTTTCAAAATGTCAGCCACGCTAGAAACTCAAAATGCTATAACTCAGCCATTTTTTAAGATATAGACGAAACAAAAACTGCTCCGGAATCTTTGTATAAAGGTCAAATACATAAGAAAAAAATATTTTTCCATTTTTAATTTTTTGGTACCACATTTCAAGTTTAATTTTTTTTTAAATTTTAAATGGCCGCCATTTTGAAACAAAATCGCGGATGAAGCTGGCCAACGAACTCGGTCGAGAGATTGGTATGTACTATGCACACACTGAATTACATCCAAATCGGTTCATAAATACGCCTTTTATCGCTTGACAAAATACAGGACGTTTTAAACGCTAGAAATTCAAAATGCTATAACTCAGCCATTTTTTTAGATATAGACGAAACAAAAACTGCTCCGGAATCTTTGTATAAAGATCAAATACATAAGAAAAAAATATTTTTCCATTTTTAATTTTTTGGTACCACATTTCAAGTTTTAAAATTTTTTAAAAATTTTAAATGGCCGCCATTTTGAAACAAAACGGCGGATGAAGCTGGCCAACGAACTCGGTCGAGACATTGGTATGTACTATGTACACACCGAATTACATCGAAATCGGTTCATAATCACGGGAGTTACAGTGTGACATATGTCAGATATATATATATATATATATATCAATTTTGAACGGAGGGTGGTTTCGGGGTCTGGGGGTCATGATCGATGAAAATATACCAAAATATTTTGAAATCGCTTTCCTCCGAACGGCTGCAATAGGTAGCTTTTTTGTAAAGAAAGCTACCTAAAATCAGGGCAGAGTGAAAAAAATCAGACGAATATACTGTTGCCAAACATGGTTTGAAACCATTAGTGTGTAGTTTAAGGGTGTATTCGAAAATATATTTTTCCACCCTCGACAGCTCGAAATTTTCTGACACATTTCCAGACTCATTTTTAAAAGTAAAAACAGAAAACTGGCTGAGGTGATTTTAGAAAAGATGTTTAAGCGGCCGTGCGATTTCATTTTTCGCTCCATTCATTAGAATTTGAGTTTTAAACAATTATTTTCTAAGTATGACCCTTATTTGCATTCCCAGATCTCCCGCTTCTGAAAATTCGGCTCAGAACGCCACTTTGACAGCATTGTTTTGCAATATTTTCTGCATTTCTCAAAAATTTGACAAGCACAGCCCATTATGTAGTTTCTAAATAAGAGATTTTCCCAGTTGGATGCGTTTGAGGGCAAAATTGAATTTAAAAATAAGTCAGAAAATAAGCAGTTTGGATTGGAATACGCACCTAAATGTTGTAAATGGGTCATTCCCCACAAAATGAGCAAAAATTTAAAAAAAGTCGTGGCTGCATAGAAACCGATTTTAAAAAAAATTTGATACACAAATTCAATTCATATTCAAATAGAGCATTGCAAAATATTTCGACAAAAAAATTAAAAATTTTGGAAGTTCTGGACATTTAAAAAACTTGTGATATAGAATGACATGTGTACAATCTTTCAAAGTTGCAAGTTTGAAGTTCCGTATGTTGAAAACTATTTAACATAAATTAAATATTTTTATAATATTGTAATCTCTGGAAAATTATCTTCATATTCATTTAATAACTAGTGTAAATGCCCGTCCTAGGACGGTGGGTACAAATTGTGTTTTTCACTTAAAATTTGAAAAACTGATAAAAAAAATAATTGACAATATGGAAGCGTTTAGATGAGCAAAGCTCGGCTAGTTTATGTTCTAATAAACACACAATTAGCATTTACAATATTTCTGGGTAAACCAGGTTTTCCAGCTAATACACTATAACAAAATTAAGATTTCTTAATAAAACAAAAATTTAATGCAATAAAAGTGCGTAATTAAAACAGTCTGCTCTAACTATTGAAATAACACTATTTTTTTTTAATAACACTTTGAAATTGTACTTTATCGTTTACCCCCCCTCCAATTTTTTTTATATGTATATTGATTAATAAATAAGTATCTCGGGTTGAATCCCAACCGTCTAATCCACTAAGGTTCTGTCCTCCTGATGCAAAGCTATAAATCAAAAATTATTAATTTTATTTTTCGCATAAATATTAACTTTCTAATTTTAAAATATGGAATATATATATATATATATTTTTTAAGTTTAAATTTACATACACCTGTATATAGAAAAGGAAAATATAAGTAATGTGTAATTTAAAACTAAGTTACAAAATAATAAGTCTAAAATATTTAAATTTATTAGTTTTTTAAAAGAAAGTCAGTTTTATCAATTTTTTGCAGGGAAAAAAAGGATATTTTAAAAAATACCATATCATTGTTTTCCGTGAATCACTTTATATGAGAAATAAATTAAAATTCCTTACATGTCGCAAAGAAAATTTAATATGATTGCAACTTAATACTTGAAATAATCTCAAGTGACACTTGGCGATTTATTTTGGTGGTGAAATGCGATGTTCCATCTGATTTGTTAGGAAGAAGTGTCTACCACTGCTCAGTTATCAGGACTTGTAACCTTGAGAAGTAATCGCGGGATTCTTGTTTCTTGTCAACCAATGAGAGAATGGAACCTTTCCCCCTTGAGTCTCTTCCTCGGAGACTGGTAAGATTGATGGATTCGCCCCGGACGCGTTACACTGCCTTTTATTATATAGAGATAATGATTTGGTAACGTCATGATTAATCTTAAATTTGTTGTAAAAATTGAAAATTTGTCAATTTTGAGAAAATTAAAAACGTTATGAAAATTAAAGGAATTCAAAAACATCTGTGAAATTGATGCCTGATGTAGTATTACATATTAAGATCGAATTGCTAAAGTTTTTAAGTTGCCATGTATTTCCTTCACCTTTAAAAAAAATTTAGAAACTTTAAAAAAATGACAAAACTGTAATTTTTCCTCTTATTGATAGGTAAAAAAAATATTGAAGGAAAGGTCAAACGTTATAGTTATTGCACAGACATAAAGATCAATAAGTCCATGATATGCTAAAAAATTTCAAGATTGTCTTTTAATTCCTAGCGTCACAAAATTTGGTTAAAAAAGTAATATTTGTTGCATTCCAAGAGCTTTACTCTTTGAATAGCGCGCGTTTTTTTACAATATTGCACGATTTCAAAGGGAGAAAAGATGCAGTACTGCCATCTATGGATTTAGAGGATATATATATATATATATTTGTTCAAAGTAATATTTTGTTTTTACTGTAGCTTAAAATAAATATATTAATAGCCAAAAATAAACTGAAAGCAAAAATTAAAGTTTCCATATTTAAAATATACACTTTTATCAATAATATGAAATAATTTAAAAGTTTAATAAAGCTTTTTTTCACTTAAAAAGAAGTGATAGAAATATTGCATTTTACCCTCAACATTTTTTACTGTTTATTTTTTTTCTCATTAAGGAATAAAAAGGCAAGAATGAAACTTTCGATACTTAAAATATATACATTTAGCTATAACACCAAACAAAAAAAAGTAAAATTGTCAAAGCTGTACTTCATGCTTAAATGAGCAGTAGAAATATTGCATTTTTACTTCAAAAATTTTGAAAAATATTTTTTTTTCTGATTAAAATAAAAATAATTATAAATAAAAATACAATTACTAACTTACGCCAATATAAGTATATTTTAATACTTAAATAAACAATTCTGAAATCTATTATTTTACATTTACTCATAAATAGATATGATCTACATAGAGACTGATTTTCATTAAAATCTGTGACATGTCTGCCACAGCTGATTTGCTCATTTTGCATGGAATGACCCAAATGGTCTTTTTTTCTTCTGAGCAGATCAGTAAACTTGCCATTTTTCACCCAGGAATGACTATATGGTCAATTTCACGAATGATGAATTTTATTATCAAAGAGACATAAAACGGGAGTTGTACCTTGTTGCAATTATGATAATAATGAAAATAGTTTTGAATTGACACAGATTATCCGATGCTCGAGGAATCGGCACACTCGATTAACCGACTAGCACTCCTTTCAACTTCCGGAAACCTATTTAGATGTGTTTCTGGCGGTATTCTGAAATTCCGAGCAAAATTTATATATTTATTTTTATTTATAATCAATTATAGAAAAATGGAAATTGATTAAAACATCTAAAATTATTTTAATGCATTTTGTAAATTTTATTAAATGGTACCACCATTTTTTTTTCGCAATAATCTTTGAAAATATATCGAAACTTTTAAAAAAGTTTACGACCCAACAAACATTCTTGTCTGTTTTAATTTTCATTTGCTACAAAAACGGTTCCTTCTTTTCCTTAGGGTCAGATCCAGATTTCCAGGCTCCTGTTCCTGCCGGCGAAGACACTCAGGAGCTAATGCTAATCCTATGGGGAGGGATTTATTTAATATCTCGTTTGCATTTCGACATTTTTAAATAATTTTTTTAAAGTAGAGTGATGGTGAAAACCGAGAGCTGGTGTCAATTTACAGAGAGTCTCGAGTTTTTTTTCTGTGTTTTTACAGAAATCTTTAGAAGTGATAGCTATTTCTAGTAGTTTTAATTAACAATTAGAAATCCATCCAATAAATATCTTCCCAATCAAACGACGATTTCGATTTTGTGGCCTATGCGGGGATGTCAGTCAAAACGGAGTCTCATTAGAAATTTTAAATTCTTAAAAATTGGAGCCTCAACAAGATTTGATTGTAGAGAAATTTGTTGTTCCGTCACAGAAAACTATTCTCACTATTTTAACAAACTCAGAAAGTAAAAGTAATGTTCGTTCACTAATAAATGACGTTACAAACTCGTTAATCGATAAAAACCTCTGATTTTAGCTTTAATACACTGACGGAAAAAAAAAATCCCAACACCAAGAAAGACTTATGTTAGATAAACGAAATTTGTTAGGCGTGTTTATACATCTGAAAGATGACATTGATTGAAATTTCACGCTTCGCGCATAAGTGTGGCGCTAGTGGCGCCACTCAGAACTTGCAGATCAGGTTTACTTTAAATGCGTGCTGTAAAGTTCGTGGGCGTTATTTATCTTCGAAATGTGACGTATTGAGTTGATGTTAGTCAAGAATGCCTTTAACAAGACGAAGAAGCCACTGTCAACAGCTCACCGAGTTGGAACGAGGTCGCATATCGGGCTACGAGAAGGTGCATTTTCTTTTTGCGATATTGCAGAAAGACTTGGCTGAAATGTATCCACTGTACATGATTATTGGAAGCAGTGGTCAAGGGATGGTACTGCCTCAAGAAGTTCGGGTTCCAGGCTGCCACGTGGCCTCCTGAGAGGGAAGATCGCCGTATTCGGCGTACGACTATGGCGCATCGTACTGCGTCTGCGGCAGAAATTCGAGCTGCAGTTGGTACCACAGTGACACATCGAACTGTTAGAAATCGGTTACTTCAAGAACAGCTCCGATCCAGGCGCCCTGTAACGTGCATTGTAATGACTCCAAGCCATTGCCGTTTGCGACGCCATTGGTGTCAAGCCAGA
The DNA here is from genome assembly GCA_963932465.1 of Maratus speciosus. NCBI lineage: Eukaryota > Metazoa > Arthropoda > Arachnida > Araneae > Salticidae > Maratus > Maratus speciosus. Next base: position 5,925,418 of record OZ010797.1, read on the forward strand.
GCTCATTAGAGGACGGATTGGAGATCTGTTGTGTTTTCTGATGAAAAAGAAACACAACAGATCTGCACTCCGCCCACCAATGAGCTCTGGCTTGACAGGAATGGCGTCGCAGACGGCAATGACTTGGAGTCAGTAGAATGCACGCTACAGGGCGCCTGGCTCGGAGCTGTCCTTGAAGTAACCGATTTCTAACAGTTCGTTGTGTCACTGTGGTACCAACTGCAGCTCGAATTTTTGCCGCGAACGGAGTACGATGCGGCATCGTCGCACGCCGAATACGGCGATCTTCCCTCTCAGGAGTGCCACGTGGCCGCCTGGAACCCGGTCTTCTTGAGGCAGTACCATCCCTTGACCACTGCTTCCAATAATCATGTACAGTGGATACATTTCAGCCAAGTCTTTCTGCAATATCGCGGAAAGAAAATGCACCTTCTCGTAGCCCGATATGCGACCTCGTTCCAACTCGGTGAGCTGTTGACAGTGGCTTCCTCGTCTTGTTAAAGGCATTCTTGGCTAACATCAACTCAATACGTCACATTTCGAAGCTAAATAACGCCCACGAACTTTACAGCACGTATTTAAAGTAAACCTGATCTGCAAGTTCTGAGTGGCGCCACACTTATGCGCGAAGCGTGAAATTTCAATCGATGTCATCTTTCAGATGTATAAACACGCCTACCCAATTTCGTTTATCTAACACAAGTCTTTCTTGGTGTTGGGATTTTTTTTTTTCCGTCAGTGTAGTTAATCAGAAAAGAAATAACCACGGATTATGTCAAAAGGAGATTTTTGTCATGTTACTTAATCTAAATATAAGGCAAGAAAGAAAAAAGACAATTTTGTAGTCCTTCAATTAATAAAGAAAGAGTTTAAAATTTGAATCACTGAAAAAAAAAATGGGTACTCAAAATTGAGCAAAAAGTAGGGGAGAGTGGTTCACATTGGGACACCTTTATTGTTTGCCCTGAATTTTAAATTAACTCTTAATTCTTGCAGATGCAGATAGATAGCAGCACAATCTAACTTTCAGAGCTGTTTTGATTCCATTGAAAAAGCAGGCAGGAATTTATTAAAATTTTTATTCTGCAAACATGTCTAGTCACTTTCATGTAAAAGTTTGATAAGTTGCAGAGAGGAATTGCATTGAAAATATTTTGAAATAAAAGGTAATATAATGAAATTTAAAGCTTTCTCTATAAAACGGATGTATAATAATAGTTTTAGTGCTATGCTTAACAGCATGACATTTTAAAATATCATAGTGGGTATAGAGGGTGCACCTTGGGACAGGTGGGGGGTGGTGCACCTCGCGACACACGATATGCCTTGCTAACTTTTATTCGAATTATTTCAACAGAAAGATAGTGTGTTTTAAAACATTATTTTTTAATTTAATCTACATAACATGTATTTATTAACACGTTGAGTGCCACGGTGACTGATAATGAAGCCGAATACAACGTTTTAAGTAATTTTTTTAAGAAAGTATAATCCTGTAATAAGTAAAAGGTAAATAAATTTTAAATAAATTTTCAGTAATTTCTTAAAACAATATTTATATATTTAGTTTTATATCCTATTTTAGACCGTTAGTCATCGGCGAATGACGCGTTTTAAACGGAAAGTTCAGTGTCAGTTACCGGTGACTGACGTGGCGCTTAACGTGTTAATAGTTATTATTTCCTCTTTTAAGAAGTCATTAGACTTATGAATGGCAAAAATTAGAAATTTAAAATAAAAATAAATAAATAATTGCAGCAGTTCATGTTGACGATATTAAGAAATCTGGTGCAAAAATTTTATCCGCTGAAATGCCTTTTCTGTTTAAATAAATTTCTTTTCCTGAACAAACAATTCCGTGTATATTTTAATTCAATTATTGAACTTTTCTGATCCATTTTTAACTTTTCAAAGGTGCCCCACCAGGTGGTACAAATTGGGACAAAGCACAAGTTTGATAAATATATATTTTTGTTATTTTTCTATAATGATATAAGATCAAAAGCTATTTAATAATGTAGACAAAGGTTAAAAAGAATGAATACCAGGTAAAAATTTGACAACTGATCGATGCAAAAGCAAGAAAGAAAGAAAGAAAGAAAAAAAGAAAGAAAGAAAGAAAGAAAAAAAGAAAAAAGAAAGAAAAGAATGTCCCAAGGTGAGACACTCTCCACTACTCAATTTTAAATACGTCACATACTCAAAAGAGCTCCGATCTAAATGTACTCAAAATTGTGAAACACGTGTATACTCATTTTTTATTCCATTGGTTGTGTTCAAATAGGAATCGTTCTGTACTGCCCCCTGAACCTATAAATGAAAGTAAAAATATGCTGACATTTATGTCCCGTTCAAAGTTATTAACAAGACACGTTTAAAAGATTATTTATTAAGGAAAATAGCAAAATTATTAACAAGATACCCAAATCGAATATTTTTACGACAAGAGCATTATTTGCAAGCACTTTTAAATTATTTTAAATTACTGTGCGCAATTTAATATTTACATTAATAAATATCTTTTATGCCACCCTAAATGAAATAAATCATTACAGTGTACAAAATGATAGTTTTGTTTGTGTTTGATAACAGGTGATGGTTCAAAATTGAGAAAGCATGGATTCATTTTTGATCCAAACATGCTCAGTTCGATAGGAGTACATCGATTTACTCATTTTTGAGTACTTCATTTTTTTCAGAACGCTTTTCACTATTCCAGAACGATAAAAAATATCGAAACCCCACACAAGAAAAATAAAATTGTCAAAGCGAAAACCAACTCGAACCCGACACACTTCCATCCGAACACAAACCTGAAGTGTAAAAATATTTATCCACTTTTTAATACAATTATCGAAAAGTAGTCTACAATTATATCTCTACTCTAATACGGTTGTATTTTTGTTTTTTGTTTTGTTTTTGTTTAAAACATATTCAGGTCTTTCTTTTGAAAAATCGGGTTAACCGAAAAAGTCAAAACCAAACGCCAACCAGAAACATTTAAAGCAAACCCGACCCGCAACGAATAAAATTAGCATCAACCCTACCCTGAAACATTTAAAGTCAACCCGACCCGCAACGAATAAAATTAGCATCAACCCGAACCTGAAACATTTAAAGTCAACTCGCCCGCAACGAATAAAATTAGCATCAACCCGAACCTGAAACATTTAAAGCCAACCCTATCCGCGTCCGGGTAAAAACAGGTTACCCGACCCGATACAGGAGTGTAGTGTGAATTCAACATTAGAGTAACACAATCACTTGCTGTGAACTCTTTCGTCATGCATTCTTCTCCATTCATAAAACTTAGGTTCGTTCACGTTGATTCTTATGAATGGGCAGTGCTTTCTACCAATTAAATCAGCGCCATGTTAATTGGGAATCCCCTTGACGATCTTCTGGGCGACCTCTGACCCTCAAGGAGGAGGGTCCCGGCGTCATCCTGGCGATAGAATATCCGCTTGCGCATTCTTGTGCCAAATTTTTTAGTGAGATCGTAAATTTTTATACCAGAGGTGGCAGTGGAAAAATAGCTTCGAATTTTCCATCGATAATTCGAAAAGTCTTGATACTGGGGAAATATTCCAGGCTTTGTAAATGTTAAGGCTGTTCTTAACTGCTCTGCTCAACAAGCGTAAAACGTTTTGACACATTTACAAATTCATTTATTAACAGAAAGGTATAAAATCTGAAAGCCTGGCCATGGAAGCGATTTGGAATCGAACTGTTTTTTCCATTTTTTGATCCATCCATTACCTATTGAGTTAGAAGAGTTTTGGATCACGTGACAAATCCGATTTTCGTCCGCTCTTGAGTGCTTTTTCTCCCTTCGCGCGGAAATTTGGTTGGAAACTCCCACTTTGACACTCTTTTCCGAAACATCTAGTGCGTTTGCAAAAAAAAAAAATGGAAAAAACAGCTCGATGACCTAATTTCTGAACCACAACAGCAGCTAGTTTCATGCCTTTTCGAACAAAAGTAAATTAAAACTTGTGTCTGAAAGTTGCCCTTTTGGATTTGAGAACACTTAAATAATTGAGGCTCCTGTCCCTGCCGGCGAAGGCACTCACGAGCTAATGCTAATCCTATGGGGAGGAATTTTTCTAATATCTCGTTTGCATTTTGACATTTTTAATTTTTTTTTTTTTCATTGGATAGCCGAGATCCGTCTCTCTACATCGCACCTTTTTTCTTTTTTCGATTTGGGTCGCAGATATTTTTTATAAAGTTGCTTTCACTTTCAAAACCGGTTCTGAAAACGAAAGTGTCATTCTAAAAAATATTTGCAAACAAAATCGAAAAAGTAAAAAAGGTGCGATGTAGAGAGACGGATCTCGGCTATCCAATGAAGAAGAAAAAAAATACTTAAAATTGTCAAAATGCAGACGAAATTTTAGAAAAATCCCTCCCTATAGGATTAGCATTAGCTCGTGAGTGCCTTCGCCGGCAGGGACAGGAGCCTTCATGCTGTTCTCAAATCCAAAAGGGCTATTTTCCGATACATTTTTAGATGCGCTCTTAAGAGGCTACTTCAGTCAAATGAAAAGACGCATTCGCTAATGCTAATCCCATGGAAGAAATTTATAAAGATATCTAGGTCGCATTTCAATATTTGTAAATGATTTCTTTTGCATTGAATAGTTGAGATCGATCTGTACAAAGACCGTTGTTTACTTTTTCGATTTTTGTTTACAGGTATTTATTATGAGGACACTTTCATTTTCGAAAGTAAAAGCATCCTCATAAAAAATATCTGCAATCAAAATCGAAAAAGTAAACAACGGTCTGCAAAGAGATCGATCTCAGCTATACAATGCAAAAGAAATCATTTAAAAATATTGAAATGCGACCGAGATATCTTTATAAATTTCTTCCATAGGATTAGCATTAGCGAATGCTTCTTTTCATTTGACTGAAGTAGCCTCTTAATTATATAAATACGTAGCGCCTAGAGCCGTCGTCTGGTCCATCCGTCTGTCTTCCGTTTGTCCCCATAGAACAGGGCAAAAACTAACCCAACCGAGAGGTTTGAAATTGAAGCTTTAGAATCGTTGCGGAATTGTGTCGCGTCCTTTCAAATTTTATGAAAATCGAATCCAAACTTAAAAAGATATTCATAACAGTTTCCTTCCTTCTATTCAATCCTATCCTATGTCATGAATTCAATGATACCCCATGATAGGTCATGTTTCTAGGTTGTGATGATGTCCTATTCAGTGGTGTAGTCGAGGGGGGACGCGGGCGGACGGCGTCCCCTCACTTTTTTATTTTATCTCAAACATCCCTTACTTTTTTTCAAGGGGGGCGCTAGAAACTTGGAGGACGCAGATTTCCCAAACCTATTATTATTTTTTTAAGGATAAGCTCTCTAATAAACTAACAATTTTAAGAATAAAATTAGATCGAATTTTTATATCTTCTAACAAAATTGAAAACTTTAATAAATTATAATGTGTTAAATATATCGACAATCACGTGTGATATCGAGATTCGTTAATTTACTTTCGTTGAGTTCTTTGCTAGAATAGTTCAACTGAAATTAGGATGAAACCGTGATTTTAGAACGTTTCTTTTGTATTTCACCTCTTTAGAATTCGAATCTTTAAAAAACATTCGCATATTGCACTTATACATGTTAGACATAATCTACTTACTAGGGTTTCTAGCCTAAATATTTCTAGAAAACACCTGATAAAATGTGATTTTTGGAAGTTTAAATTTAATTTCAGCTATATTTAATTATTTTTCTCGGCAATTCAAGATGGAAGACATGATTTAAAAACAAGTTTGACCCATGTGACACAGACCTTTTGTTTAGAACTATAAGCGTCCCCCCCAACTTTATTTTCCAGGACTACACCACTGGTCCTATTGAAGGGGGAGTCTTATTATTTCCGTATGACTCAATTGAATCTATAGCTAATCGTAGTAAATTTTGAATTCATGCATTTTTGCATAAGAGTGCTATACACAGCTATGGCACCCAGATCTGACTATTTATAAAACGAGTTAGAGTACGATCGTACCTTATTGGCCACGTTTGACATACAAATTCCGACTTGTTTTTATAAGCTAAAGGGTTTTTTTTTTTTTTTTCCAGATAATAATCAAAGTGTTTTACCTAAAACACCAGAAATATAACATAAAAAATATGGAGCAAGAAACAATGGCGTATCGAGGGGGGTGGGGGGGGGTCATAACCCCCTGCTGACCGGCGAAATTTTCTACAGAATATTTTTAAAAATGAAATATTTATTAAATTCTTTCAAAATTTCCCCACATTGCAAAACAATGTGAATCAATATTACTATTTGGAAACTTTTCCAGAGTAAAAATTCAGCTTGCATACAATATTTCAGATGAAAATCAAATTTCAACTTAATTGCTTAAAAGGCGCAAAGGCCAACTTAGTGAAAATGATTCCTTGCCGGGACTCGAAACCGGGCCAACAGTAGAGCGCACTGACGTTCTACCATCTAAACCACATGGAACGATACCCAGCCTGGAACTTCTCACTATTACAGGTTGCTCACGGAAAATATTCCATCTTGTGCTGCGTTTGTAGCCTTGCCAACCTGTAATCAGGGATGCAGTGGAGGGTATACGAGGGTATACGCCGTATACCCTCTGGATTTTTTTAAGGAACACCGTATACCCTCTGTTTCTCAAGAAAGCTATAGTATATATACACTAGGGGATACTCTCTGCCTTGAGCGTATACCCTCTGCTTAGAACGTATACCCTCGGCTTAGAACGTATACCCTCGGCTTAGAACGTATACCCTCTGTTGTTTTTTGAAGTGAAAACTTCTTTAGGCGCGTTGAGCTTTTTTTGAGATGGAGAAAAACCACAGATTTGGAGACACTGTTACGTAACCGACATGCTATCATTTTGGCACATAGACACTAGCGCGCCAAGCGGTAAATGACAGGAACTTTTCCCTCTTCAGCTCAATCCGCAAAAGAAGAACGAAGCTAAAACTCACTTTTTCTCCCGGCGTTCACACAGGAACACACACACACACATTATCAGTTTTCGAAAACTTTTTTAGGCGCGTTGAGCTTTTTTTGAGAAGGAGAAAAACCACTGATTTGGAGACACTGTTACGTAACCGACATGCTAGCATTTTGGCACATAGACACTAGCGTGCCAAGCGTAATATAATTGTGGTATTGTATTCATTAATAAAAATACTTTAGGATCGTATTGAATTGGAGTATGGATTTCAATATTTGGATAGTATTGAATTGTAATGGTTGCCGTTTATATTTCACCGGATAAATCTTTAAATGCAATACGAGAATTTTTGTACGAAAATTTGTTTATTTATATGTACATGTATAATTTAATATAATAATATATATTACAAATTATTAATGTTTATTTATATTTAATTTATAGTTAAATTATATTACTATGAAAATTGTAATATAATTTTGGTAGTAATAGTTTATAATAATGAATAAAAAAACACTACATTTAAAAGTATTTCCTGCACAATAAAACATTTCCTGACGATTAACAAAACACACACGTAATTGTTGAAGTTTTCACTTCTATTGGCACTCCCGGAGTGACACTGTTTTTTTTTTTGTTTTTTTTTTTTTTTTTTTACGACTACATTACTACCTGTAATAGTGAGAAGTTCCAGGCTGGGTATCGTTCCATGTGGTTCAGTCGGTAGAACGTCAGTGCGCTCTACTGATGGCCCGGGTTCGAGTCCCGGCATGGAATCTTTTTCAGTATGTTGGCCTTTGCGCCTTTTAAGCAGTTAAATTGAAATTTGATTTTCATTTGAAACAATGTGAACCATTCTGACTCTTAAAAGCTCTACTCAAATCCAAAGTAGTTAATTCCTGGCACATCCATGAAGTCATTTCTGATCTCAGAAGCAAGTAAGTGGCCATATTCAAAAACTACGTGATTGAATAGCGTTTTCCCTTTCCAATAAAGGCAAAGAATCTTTCGGAAAACTACATAAAATGCAGTGTTTTACTCTGAATTTCAGGAAGCGACAGCCAACTGGTCCCTCATGCAGGTATTTCTGTAGCTGTCAAGCCCTAAAATTTGGTTTAACCCTTAAATGCCTGACTTTTCAAAAATCATTGTAATAATGTTTTTCGGCTTTCATTTTTTAAATAAATCATGGGAAAAATACTTAAAAAAATCATATTTTGTTTTAAGTATAGTTTACGGCTAAAAAACAGTTTGTTACTCATCGGCAATACTGGTGTTTAATTGAAAAAATAATTTCCCTTGATAAAATTCTATAATATTAAACACACAAGAATTTTAGGAACTATAATAAGAAATAAATTTTACTGGCTCACTGCAGGTCAAAATAGGGTATTTCGCAAGCTTCCAAACAAAAGAAAAAGAACAAGTAGCAACATTTGAAAAAATAAATTTATTTTTATTCTTAAACAGCACAAGTGTTGCCATCTACATGTTGAAAATCGATTTATAATATTTTCAGAATGTATTTTATGGGCAACATTGGGCATTTTAGCTTCAATATTATTCTAATAGTATTTTAGAGCCTAAATTGGGTATGTTGCCGAAAAGCAACACCAGGCATTTAAGGGTTAAAATGCTCATTTTCTGAATGATTCTTTGCCTTTATAAATGTAGTCGGATGTGGCAATCCCAAAACTTTCTTCTATTTCCTAAATGTTAATACTTCCTGAAAAATAAAGCATATCAGTGACACCAGTTAGGTGATAAACACTCAAATCTAATCAGCAACAACTTATGTGAAGTTGTAGCTGAATCTGAAGTAAGATGAAAATCCGTGCATTAGTTTTTGAGGTAGAACTATCGCGGAAATCGTAAATAAATCTACATAGCAGCGCCACCTGTTGCCCAATTGACTCCACAAACTAATCAGGACACATTTATATCAGGGACTAACTGAATCTGAAGTTTGATGAAAATTCATGCACTAGTCATTGAGATACAGTTCTTGTGGAATCCCTTCACGATGCTGGATAAAGTATTACAATCAAGGATATTCTCAAGTTTTAAATGTAAACTCTTTCGTTTGAATCGAGAGCGATTGAATTTGCAATTTCTATTGTCCTTTAAAAATTAAATATAATTCCTAATTTTTTGAAAAAACTTCCAAGTAAATTAAATAAAAAGAAAAGTGCCAAGTTAAACTGATAGCATAGAGCTCACAGGCTATTCACACTAATCGTATATTATGAAAAAGAAATTAATGGGGGAGGTTACCCCTTCTCCCTTGTTTCACATCTTTATACTTAACCAATGAACCTCCAAATCTCATCAGGGAAGCGCCTTATCAGACTAAACCGGTATATCAAATTTGAAGCAAATCTGATAGAAAAACTCATTTATTAACTCATTAAGAAGGGTATTAGTTCCCCGTTCCTCACCCCCTTTATACTTAACTAATGAACCTCCAAATCTAATCAGGGAAGCGCCTTATCAGAATAAGCCGGTATACCAAATTTGAAGCAAAGCGGATAATTCTGCATGAAAAACCCATTTATCTAAGTTAAGGGGGGAGATTACCCCCCCCCCTCCTTTCTACTTAACCAATGAACCCCCAAAACTAATCAGGAAAGCGACTTATCAGGATGAAGCTAGAAAAAAAAAATTGAAGCAAATCGGATATATCTATCAAGAGTTATCATGTCACGTACATACATACAGAACCGGCGAGTACATTAGCTCACAGGCTTTGATAGCCTGTGAGCTAAAAAATAAATAACGTGCATAATATGAAAAAGTATGTTGATAATTGAATAATGGCGTTTCATAGACCGTGCCATTTTAGAATATTTTTATCCATTTGTTTTAAAAATCACTCGGGTAGAATCGAGACAAATAAGCAGCCGAATAAACCTATTTTTGCTGATTTTAAAGTTTTATTTACACCTTTTAGCAATTCAAATTCGTATATTATTAGAAAGTGTTAATTTGCTGTTTGAGTGTACTTTATATATAAAAAAAAGCTCAATAATAATAATGAAGTAGAGTTTTAAAAATGCTCTCTTCAATTTACTACATTATCACATGCATTAAATAAATTTCCAAACATTTCGTAATGCAAATGTATATTATATTTACAAAATAATAATAATAAAAATAATTCCAAGAAATTAAATTAATTAACCAAGAATTAATATTAATTCCAGGTCTGGAGATATCCCGTCCCGAGAATAATGAAAGAGAATTTCGGCTGAGCCCCATGCAGATTTCGAATACGCACTCGCACATTTATAAACTAGAAGGGAAATTCGAGGAATAAATAGAAGAAAAAAGAAAAAAATTCTCGCAATGAAGCATTTCTTTTGTTCTGAATCGTTGCCAATAGATGGCAGCACTATACGCATTTTGAGAGATGGAATATTTTTCCCGTTTTGGAATCAAGAGGGTGAAGATGGAGATCAGAGGAGTTTCTCCATGAACTTGATTTCTGTTGTATAAAATGTTTCGAAACTACAATGGCGTATCCAGGGGGGTGGGGGGGGGTAATGTGACCATTCCCATCCCACTGCATTTTTTTATTTCTTTAAATTTTCAATCGATTTGAAATCAGTTTTCTATTCCCGGATTCCTATTAAATTTCTACAGACATCGATACCAGAAATAAATGTTCTTCTAAATGTTCTATCAGTGCTATATCCATGAGGAAAATTATCGGAACAGATGTATTATAATCCCGCATCCGCCATCTTGGATTTTTTTTCTTGGCGTGAATTAAAAATTGTTTTTTAATTAATAGTTATAATTATTATATTACAGTTTTTTTAATATTATATTAATTTATCAACAATATTTAACCATTGCCGGCATTTACTACTTGGCGAAAAAGGAGTTTTCATGCAAGAAAAAAATCCAAGATGGCGGATACGGGATTATACATCTAAGCCAAATTATCTAATACTTGTAAAAACTAGCTAATTATCTTCCTCTAATCCAAGTTAGATTTTGATTTAATAATAATTTTATCTTAGCTGAGTGCAAATCTCATCAATAGCTTTTATTTTATCTTTTCCCTATAGCTAATATTTTTTTAAAAAATCGAAACAGTCTTTGAAATGTAATGTCTTGATTTATGGTAATTTTTTTTTCTTTACATCTTTTACTCATTTCATTTTAAAAATTAATAAATATTTATTTATTTTTTAAATGAAATGAGTAAAAGATGTGTATTTCTAACATACCGTATATACTCGTGTATAAGTCGAAGAATTTTAGACAAAATTTGGGAGTTGAAAGTGAGGGGTCGACTTATACACGAGTTAGTAAACAAACAAACAACAACAACAAAAAAAAAATAGCAGATAATCGGCGAATGGGCAAGTCTTTTAAGGGTGGATTCAAATCCAAAAGGGCAACTTTCTAACATAAGTTTTAATTTTTTTTTGTTCGAAAATCCATGAAACTAGCTGGTGTTGTTGTTCAGAAACTAGGTCATTGAGCTGTTTTTTCCTTTTTTTTTTTTTTGCAAACGCAATAGATGATTCAGAAAATATGGTCAATGTGGGCGTTTGGAACCGAATTTCTGCGCGAAGGAAGAAAGAGCACTCAAGAGCGAGCGAAAAACGTGATTATCACGTGATCGAAATCGCTTCTAACTCAATAGGTAATGGATGGATCCAAAAATGGAAAAAATAGTTCAATTCCAAATCGCTTCCATGGACAGGCTTTCCAATTTTATATGCTTCAGAACGTTTTGCGCTTGTTGAGCAGAGCAGTTAAGGAGTACTCGAAAAAATTATTCTTATTTTATAACGAATTACAACTACAAATAGGCCATTCCATAAAAACAGACAAAGTGACCTGCGCGAACACTTACCTGCATCTATTAACTTTTAAGTTGATAAAATATAAACTGTATACATTAAAAATTATAAAAAATTCTATATTTTATGCAATAGCATTGTTAAAACAGCAGTAATATGGAGAAAAGCTATCCCTCACCTATGGAATGGCCGTTTTATAGGTTTAAAAATCTCTACATTTTTACCCTATACCTGAATATTCTGCCCGTTTTTAAAAGGTTTAAGAATCTCCGCATTTTAAACCCCAGAACAGTAATCTGCCCAATTAGGGCCTTCCCATGGAAAACGGAGAAAATGCCCTGCACGTGACACTTACTTAAATACCACTACCTTTTAACTACTATAAGCTTATAAGTTGTTAAAATATCAAATATATAAAAATGAAAATTTGTCTGTCTGTCATTAATGCTATACAAATCTACAGTTTAGAAGCCAGAATTGTGAAATGTTACGTACATGTGTATTAAAACACGACTGAGGCAACTCAAGTAATCTGGAATCGGAATAACTTATAGTTAGTTCATTTTTAATTAATAAAAAACTCACAAATTTAACACAATTTCCAATCAAACGTAAACATTTTTCGTTATAGCTGTTGCCAACCATTAAACATCCGCACTAAAATTCTTACCACAACAATTACTTTTCTATTGCAAGATTTCCACGTGAAAATGAAAATGAAATAAATAGTTTGATGAATTTTAAAGAAGGGAATATTACGCCATAACTTTTCCATTTTAAGATTTCCACGTAAAAATGAAATAAATAGTTTGACGAATTAAAAAAAAAAAAAAGTGAATATTACGTCATAACTTTTCTATTTTAAGATTTCCACGTGAAAAATGAAATAAATAGTTTGACGAATTATTTTAAAAAGGGAATATTACGTCCTATTGGCAATATAAAAGACATGGTGAATATAGTATAACGTCATATGAGTGTGAAAATACGCATTGAAGCATGATAAAAACCCAATTATGGAAATATTGCGTATTTTAACATTGTTCCTCCAATGATGAATTGAAATAAGTTCATTGATAGCTGTATTCTTTTGCGTCTGTTATATATAAATTTATGCATTTTTATGCTATTGGGTTTTCATTTGGTTCATGTGTATAACACTTCGACTGCTTTTTTTTTATTGTTTGTTTTATGTTGTATGTTAAATTTTGAAATTGATTTTTCAAAACAAGCATTCTTAAAAATCCGGGTAACGCCGGGTACTTTAGCTAATAATTAATAATTATGTATATTTAAGTATTATTAATTACTTATAAAAAATTAGACGTTTGAATTTTCGGCCGAAAATAGGAATATTACCGATATTCGGTTTCGGTGGAACCTTATCAGAAAATTTCGACTGGCGGAGCGGGGTAAAAAAAAGAAACAGGGGGAAGGGAACATAATTCCCCCATTTATATTATTCAAAAATCTACATCAATATGCAACCGGAATTCTACAGTGACTTTACCGGATTCGGCATCACTTCTGATACCTCTCAGACTTTCCCCCACTCAACCGCATGCGTGCTATTCAAGTCACAAATTCGGCGTCATCACGTGGCAGGGCTGCGGTCGACACACCACTTCCGATGGCCACATATCATACCCCATTGTGCTAACCCTCAACAACTCAACACAACTCTCCAGAAAAAAAAAGATCCCCTCTTGGAAGGGAAAATAACATCCCATCCCTCCTATAAACTTGACGAATGATGGAAAAGTAGATTTATTTCTGTAGATACATATATGCATTGGATATGTCGAGCACACACGCCAATATGTAATCACCGATACCCCCCTTTGCAAAGTGGCGTACTCACTGGAGTAGGGGGGGTTGAAGTAAGGGCGGGGGGCGCCCTGTCTGTGACCAATGAGGCGTGCGAATTTTTTGAAAAGACTAATAAAGGGTGGTTGTGTTCCGTTCTCACGGTCGGTGGTTTTTCGCTGCCGACCGAGTTATTTCCGATAGGGTATATGCGAGAGTTTCCGCAACTTTGCTGTTCGATGCAGCGGGGGCCATTTTAAAAGTTAGCGAAGTTAATTTTAGGGTGGAACTTGAATGAGAAACTGAAATTTGAAAATTCAAATTTTCTTTTCACTCTGGATACGTCCCTGTAAAATCTCATCTAAATATTTTACACAACATTTAAATAACAATTTGAATTCTTATCCATATTAAGGGTGTATTCGAAAAAATATTTTTTCACCCTCAACAGCTCGAAATTTTCTGAGACATTTTCAGACTCATTTTTAAAAGTAAAAACACGAAACTTGGTGAGATGATTTTGGAAGTGATGTATAAGAGGTCGTGTGATTTCATTTTTCGCTCCATTCATTAGAATTTGAGTTTTAAACAATTATTTTCTCAGTACGACCATTTTCTTCCTTCCCCAATCTCCCGCTTCGGAAAATACGGTTTTTACACTATTTTTACTTTCTACTATCTTTACAAGAAGAAAGTATTGGATTCATGAAACTTTTCGAATTTCGGTTTTCGACGTATTCACACGTTTTAGGGGTCAGAGATCCCGAAAAACATGTTTTTTACAAAACGTCTGTCTGTGAGTCTGTCTGTCTGTGTGTGACACAAATTTTGTGGGCGCTTTATCTCAAGAACTAATGAACGGAATTTAATAAAAATTTATAATCAGTGAGTCCCTGATATAAATGGGTGTCGATTAGTTTTTAGTGTAAATCGCTCAACAGGTGGCGCTGCTATGCAGTATTTTTCACGATTTCCACAATAGCTCAATGTCCAGAACTAATGCACGGATTTTCATCAAACTTCAGATTCAGTTAGTCCTTGACATGAATTGACGTTTTGTACCTTTTGGTGTAAATCGCTCAACAGGTGGCGCTGCTGTGCTACATTTTTTGTCATTTCCGCAGTAGCTCTAGCTCCAGAACTAATGCACGGATTTTGATCAAATTTCAGATTCCGGTATACCTTCATATGAATTAGTGCTGTTTGTATTTTGGTTCAAATCGCTCAACAGGTGGCGCTGCTGTGCTGCATTTTTTCAGAATTTCCGTTATAGCTCTATATCAAGAACTAAGGCAAGAATTTTCATCAAACTTCAAATTCAGGTGCTAAATGGAATGGGTGCTAAATGGATGTAATTTCTTGTACTATTTAAATGTTATAATTGACGTGATTTATAGAGAAGAAAGTTTTGTGATGGCCACAACATACTATACACTATTCTCTGTATTGATAAAAAAATCGACAGGCATGGCTCATTATGTAGTTTCTAAATAAGGGAACCAGCCAATGGGATGCGTTTGAGAGCCAAAATGAATTTAGAAATGAATCAGAAAATAAGCAGTTTGGATTGGAATACACTCATAAGTAATTCTTTGGACAGTTTGAATGATATTGATAAATCTGTATTAAGCACCTGCTATTATTTTGGTCACAGCAGGGCTGAGTAAAATGTCGAGAACCGGAAAAAACGTAGACCTAGCAAGCATTATACTTTTTGATTTGAAAAGAGCCCGTTTTTACCATTAAATTGCCGCCTAGGGACGCTCGAACAATACTTGGTTAAGGCCGTTCTTAACTGCTCTGCTCAAAAAGCGCAAAACGTTTTGACACATTTACAAATTCATTTTTTAACGGAAAGGTATAAAATTGGAAAGCCTGGCCATGGAAACGTTTAGAACTGTTTTTTCCACTTTTGGATCCATCCATTACCTACTGAGTTAGAAGCGTTTTGGATCACGTGACAAACCCATTTTTCGCCCGCACTTGAGTGCTTTTTCTTCCTTTGCGCGGAAATTCGGTTCAAAACGCCTACTTTGACACTCTTTTCTGAAAGATCTATTACGTTTGCAAAAAAATGGAAAAAACAGTTCGATAACATAGTTTCTGAACAACTACGCCAGCTAGTTTCATGCATTTTCGAACAAAAATAAATTAAAACTTATGTCAGAAAGTTGCCCTTTTGGATTTGACGAATTTATCCCTTAATGAATTCATCCAAGATAGTGCCCATGTGTTTGTCCAGACTTTTCGCTCAGGGTCCTGTTTTTGTGAAATTGTGAAGAGCTTTTATACATTTGTGAAAAATCTAGTCCTGATTTTGTGAATTTGAAATGATCGTTATATTCAGGTTACTTTTTATATATTTTTAAGAAGATATGTGCATGTAAAATACATATATTTTTTTTTATTTATGTAAAAGTGACAGGTCAGATTTTATTTTTAAATGATTAAATGTGAGAAAGGTTTAATTTAGAGTTGGCAAAATTTTGTAAAAGGCCTATTTTTAAGACAAAGAATTTTGTGAAGGGTCCTGTTTTGAGATGAAAAGTTTTGTGAAGTGTCCCGTTTTGAAATGAAAAATTTTGCGAAGGGGCCTTTAAAGGACCCAATTTATTCCTAAACAGATCCCTGGTGCCAATACACTATCCCAATTAGATTTCAATGGGTTCCATTTTGAGCAGGTTCATAATGGCAAGTTTTGCTTTTGCGCGTCCCTGTAAACAATGTATAGGATTTAGATATTTGATAAAAGAATCCATCCAAGATAGTGTCAATACACTGTCCTAATGAGGTATCAATTGATTCAATATTTGGAACATGATCGTAATGCAAGTTTTGCTTTTGTGTGTTCCTGTAAACAATCAAAAAATGTTCCATTCGAAATCACTTCAATAATGCTTGCTATACAATCAGAAATTTTCGCGTTAATAGGTGGTGAAAAATATTGGTTGGGGAACCGCCTAAAACCTGCTTTTATTGTAATTTAATAAATTTCTAAACTAACATATAAAAATCTCAGCCTTTTATCAATCACGACAATTCTGATTCTATATTGGGTCCCCAAACAGCGCAACCGCCGTCTATTCCCCACCGATTCGTAAAATTCCGGAAAGGGGGGCTTCCGTTGCCACCGGAGATAACGTCTCTCCCACGTCAAGTCGCAGAGACGGGAAGGAAAAAATTCGACGAACCCCCACCCCCACTAATGTCATTGAAATGTAGAAGTTGCGGATGACCGATTCAGAAAAAAGGACGAAATTATTCTAATGCTGGTGTCAAATTGTACCGGTCACGTGGCCCATTTAAGGAGAGGGGGGGGGGAAGAGAAGTGATGGATTGGCTTTTTTGGATTTCATTAGATTCATCCTGGGCTTGAGAGTTTGTGATGTTAAATCACCACGCATGAATGAGTGGAAATATCAAGTGCTAGATTTAAAGCGAAACGTACACATCCATAAAGGGACATTTTCCTACACAGTCGAGCTCGCTTATAGCGAGCGTGAAGGGACCGTGATATTTGCTCGTTATAACCGGGTGAAGGGGCCAATGGGTCGATTTTTCGATAAAGGGAGAGTATATTTCATAAAATGCTGTCAAAGTGGACATTTTGAACCGAATTTCCCGAAACGATCGCGCTAGAAACGAAAAAAAAGGTCGTACTGAGAAAATAATTGTTTATCAATCAAGTTCTAATGAATGGAACGAAAAATAAAAGGACACCCAGGTCGCTTTATAAATCTCTTCCAAAATCACGACAGTCAGTTTCGGGTTTTTACTTTTACTAATCAAGATCAAGGTTTATTGCTTTAAAAGTAAAGATTAGACCCACAAATATTGGAGTAATAAAACAAGTAATATAAAAATTTTGTTTTTAAAGTCAATTCCTACTTAGGTCATCCAAGAAAATTTTAATAGAATCCCTTAAGCTAATATTAGTTTTTGTTGCATTCAAATATCTCAATGGGTTGATTTTCTGTAAGCAAGTATTGGTTTACAATGGAACTCTATGGGAATTGGG
This sequence comes from Maratus speciosus, assembly GCA_963932465.1. Taxonomy (NCBI): domain Eukaryota; kingdom Metazoa; phylum Arthropoda; class Arachnida; order Araneae; family Salticidae; genus Maratus; species Maratus speciosus. Next base: position 5,943,019 of record OZ010797.1, read on the forward strand.
CGAAATATGAGAGATATCGCCAAGTTGGCGACTCATTTTGGCCGCCAAATTTGGCGATATACCGCCAAGTTGGTGACAAACTTGGCGACAGAACAGGGTCCCCCCTATGGTAACCCATTATTGAAAATACTTTCATTGATCTTCAGTAACCAATGGCCGCCATTTTGTTTCCCATGCAAAACTAAAATTAATTAATTAAAATTTAATTAATTAATTAATATTTGAAAAAACTGCATTAACATCCATTGTCATCCAGTACAAGTTTTAAAAAAATTATTTCAACTTGAAAAGATGAATAATGAGTATTTTATGAACGATTGAAAATTTGAACAAGATATATAAATATATAAATAAATAAATAAATAAATAAATATATATATATATAATACTTGTTAGTTATCCTTTCGACCAATTTCGCCAAATTATATGAATCGCCAAACCACTCGCCAAATTATACAAATTGACATAATTTTTATTTTAAATAACGAAAAAACAAATAAATTAGTATAACATTAATAAAAATACAAATAAAACGTCGAAATAAAAATAATTTGATGACGTAAACACGTGTTGTCAAGTGAATGTGACATTTACGATCAACCATTATTGGCATTTAATCTTACAGTTTGGCGACAGTAATTTGGTCGACGGATAACTAACAAGTACCATATATATATATATATATATATATATAGGGAGAGTGTGAACTAATAGTAGGAACTGAAAAATGAGTCTGAAACTGTGTCGGAAAATTTCGAGTTGATCGAGTTGAGTAGAAAAATATTTTTTTTAATACCGCCTTAAAACTTATGTCATAAAGATTGGATTTGTCCACATTTTCCTTGATTTATCAATGAAATATAAAGGTTTGTAACGATTTAGCTTTGCAAAGATAGAAAGATTCATGAAAAAAGCAAAAATTTTGAATTAAAAGGCATTTTTTCCCCTCCAATGTTAGTGGAGAATTCCCCAATTACTTTTATTTAATTACATTATCGAAAAAAAAAAATAATAATAAATTCCCCATATGATATATGATTTGTATGTATGTCCAGCAATTTAAAATGGACTATATGATTAATAACTGCTTCAACTATTTTCTAAAGTAGAAATAAATAAATGTTTTTAAATACTTAAAAATTTATTAATATATCTAGGGACCTAATCTTAATTCATGTATAAAATATTTATTCTAGTAACTTTCTTTCTTTTTGTTTCTATTTCAACCTTCTTTTAAGGGGAGGGGGGGGGGGGGAGAGAAAAGAAATTTTTAATGGATTCCTTTGCTTTACAAAACGTTTAAAATATATTATTTGCATGCCAAGTCTTCATATTTCACATAAATATTTTATCTCGCTACCCAAAAATATTAATTTAAGTTAAAATTTAGTATTTTTTAATGTGGTAATATCCAATATGCATGTGATATATATATATTTTTTAATGTGCTACTTTGAATATTAGATTACGTTAACAATTTATAGAAAAATAATAATAAAACTTATTGGAATAAAAAAAATCTTTTCCCTTTTATAAAATGGAATGTTTCCAATAGAATCTGTCATTTTAAATGAAGAGACAGTCCTGGTAATAATTCTATGAGTGAATAGGCCTTCAATCCGTAATCTACCCCCTGCCCTTCCATCCCTCCTGACATTCGACACGGTTTCAAAGGTCATGTGCTCCCTTCTTCAAAACCTGATTTATAGCTTGGAGCGGGAAGGAAATTTGATATTTATCAAATATCTGGAGTTTAAATAAACTTACACGAATTGTGTTTGTTTGTATGAATAGATGAGAAAATAATATCATTTTCTTATGTAGTTTTCAAGTTTTTAAAACTCCAAATGGTTTCGAAGTTAATTAATATTGATCACATTTCTCTTATATCTTAAGATTTTAGCACTAAATTAATAAATAATTATATTTTTTAAAATTATTTTGTAAAGTAAAACAGAAAGCGACACCCTTTAAGAAGAGAATAAAGAAAAAATGAGTTAAAATTATTAATTTGCTGACGAGTTATTTGATAAATACGAATGCATTGCACGGCCGTTGGTTTAACATTGGAGTGGGAAATCGCAAATCTTAGTGATAAGGAGCCTTAAGGGTGTATTCGAAAAAATATTTTTCTACCCTCAAAACAGCTCGAAATTTTCTGAGACATTTTCAGACTCATTTTTAAAAGTAACAACATGAAACTTGCTGAGGTGATTTTTGCAGAGATGTAGAGGAGGCCGTGTGACCTCATTTTTCTCTCAATTTACTAGAATTTGATTTTTAAACCATTATTTTCTCAGTAGGACCCTTTTTTTCATTTCCAGATCTCCCACTTCGGAAAACTCGGTTCAAAACGCCCACTTAGATAGCATTTTTTTGCACTATTTTCTGCGTTTATTAAAAAATCGACAAGCATGGCACATTATGTAGTTTCTAAATAAGAGAATTTGTCAGTTGAATGAGTTTGAGAGCCAAAATGAATTTAAAAATAAATCAGAAAATAAGCAGTTTGGATTGAATACACCCTCGACCGCGTCCAAGAATACCACACTAAAAATAAAATACTAAAAATAGAGATATGACTAAGAGTATGTCATTATCTTTGCATAATGCATTACTTTTTAACAAGACATTTTCTAAAATGTAGAATCTAATTTATTCTTCGGTTCAAATGGAAGAACAGTTCCCATTGATTGAGATCTCCTCTATAAAAGTGGGAAAGTTTTATCAGTTCGTGTGATGACAACTCTATTTTCCGACACGCATATTGAGATGTTTCTGAAGGTGCCCTGCCCAACCCCTTTCCTCTCGTTAAAATTCTCTCCCATTTTTGAAGATAAGGCTACACATCTAACTGGGCACTTTGTTAAAAATTCATCCGTTTCCGATTCATGCAAAAGAATTTTGTCACCACGCCCTGCAGATTACAGAAAATCGGATGATAGAGACGTCAGAGAAAGTGACACGATCAGCAGTCCAGTAATGACCTTATCATCTCGATGCGTGACAGATGGAACCGATCAAAGCGACCCCTAGCGATGGAGGGAAGGAACAAAATTAAATTACTGTAGTTCTTTATTTTAATTTCTTTTAACCCTTTATCTATTGACGGTATTTATAAGTACCATTAAAATAACTATAAAATTCATTTAAGGGTGTATTCAAATCCAAACTGCTTAGTTTCGGATTCATTTTTAAATTCATTTTTGTTCTGAAACGCATCAAACTAGCAGATTCTTTTATTCAGAAACTATAGAATATGCCGTGCTTGTCGATTTTTTGATAAAAGTAGAATATATTGCAAAAAACGCTATCCAAGTGGGCGTTTTGAACCAAATTTTCCGAAGCGAGAGAACTGGAAACGAAAATAAACAATTAAATTTAAAAAATCAAAAAACCCGACTGCGTAAAAAGCGAACTAATTTATTTCTCATCAACGTGAAACTATTTTTTCTCAATTCCTACTATTATTAGCTCACACTCTCGCTATATATATCTTGTTCAAATTTTCAATCGTTAATAAAATACTTATTATTCATCCAATCAAGCTCAAATAATATTTTTTAAACTTGAAGTGGATGATACTTGATGTTAATCCAGTTTTTTTCAAATATTAATTCATTGATTAAATTAAATTAATTAATTTTCAATAATCGAGAGAGCCCTCTTCTTAATCAAGGTATTTTAAGACCGAGAGAGCCCTCTTCTTGATCAAGGCATTTTAAGCGCCCCTCAAGAGGAAAGAAGAATGGGAGAAAAAAAATTCTCTTATTGACCTAAGTAGGAATTAACTTAAAATATTTTTTTATATTACTTGTTTATATTACTTACCTATTTTTTTATTTACTGGTATTGATGACTTTTAAGTTGTGTTTAATTGTTAGTTCCTATATATAAACACTGTCTTGATGAGGTCTGTAGATGTCTATGATGGTGAGTTGCAGTTAAGCTAGAGATCCTACATACACAACTTCCAGGTTGTATAATATTTTAACGGAGCTTCTGACTCTAAAATAGTCAATGAAACATCGTCTTCATTTCGAAAGACCTATCCAAAGATAGGCCACTCAATAGGGTGCGTAATTTTTTTTCGTCTCTACCGCCATTTTGTATTTTACGGCCGCCATTTTGAATTTATAAAATAAAACCTAGCCTATAATCATCGGACGGTTAAGACGGATCGATAGAGACCTCATTCATTAAAATCCATCCAGCCTTTGGGATGTTTCGAGGGTATAAAGAAATCCACATACACAGATACGCGTGAAACACATAACCCTTCTTTTCAGTCGGGTAAAAAGGGTCGTACTGAGAAAATAATTGTTTATAAATCAAGTTCTAATTAATTGAGCAGGAAATAAAAACACACGGCTGCTTATACATCTCTTCCAAAATCACGTCAGTAAGTTTCATATGTTCACCTTTAAAAATGAGTCCGAAAATTTGGAGCTGTTGAGGAGGGAAGTTTTTTTGTTTTTTTTTTTAGTACACCCTTAATACATCGATTAGTTGTCATGCAGTTTAGAATGAGTGATAGATACATTACTTTGTTCCAAAAACATTATGGGTTACACAAAACAAAACTATTTTTAAAAGGATGATTGCTTTTGCCTTTGCATCTTTTCAGTCTTCTTCGCGTTGAAAGATTGTGGGGAAAAAGTTTCAATTCGGAAATATTTCTGTATTTCTAATTAAGAACATTATTTTTGTACGTTTCCTAATTCTACAAAATACTAAGAAAAATATAAAAAAAAAAAAAAAAAAAAAAAGATTTGAATGGAGTTATCAATAGTGCACAAAATCCCTATCAATTCAAATTGAATAAATCTTTCTAAATCCTTCTAAAATTCTTCTAAAATTTATTAAATGATTATGTAAATGTTCTAATATAGTTTAAACAATTCACGAAAAATGCTTTAGAAGATGAAATTTTCATGAATTCATAATTCAGTACATAAAGGGTTAAAGAATATCGTGGACCTTTACTTGAGCAGAAATCGACCAAAAAATTTAAAATTATTTTTGTGCATATTGTTTATTCTCCACACTGCAAATTCTCAAACACATTTTACTTTTTACAACACTTTTTGTCACGAAATTAACAACTCATTAATGTGTTGTGAATTAGAAAACTTCATATACAAAATATTTTTTGTGTTGTGATTGTGTACTTAATAAGTTGAAAAAGTGTTGCTATCTAGAAATGTGTTCTAAATGTGTTGCAAAAGGGTTGCTCTCTAAAAATGTGTTCTAAAAATAGTGTTTTCAATTTTGTTGATGTAAATATTTTCTTTCAATAGTGTTGTGCTGCACAACACTTTGTCACCCAATTAACAACACATTGTAAACACCACACAATTTAGAACACTATAAAACAATAAATGTAAAACACTTTTTACATGGTGTCTTTAAAATTACACAATTTAGAACACTATAAAACAATAAATGTAAAACACTTTTTACATGGTGTCTTTAAAATTACACAATTTTAAAAATGAATATTTTGAAAACACATTTTCTCCTCTCGTAATTTTTAACAACACTTTTTGCACAATCTTTTTATTTGCCTCAACACATTCGCAACCAATTAGCAACACAATTGAAAATGATTTTAGTTAGAAGTGTTAATTATTATGTTTAATTAGTGTTTCAAAAGTGTTTCACGAATTTGCAGTGCAGTTTGTTCTGAGCCATTTGTGAAAAACCGCGTGCAGATTCGATTATTTTTCACAAAGTCACAAGCCACAAACAACTTTTCGGCCCTTTAACCCTTTATGTACTGAATTATGAATTCATGAAATTTTATCTTCGGAAGCATTTTTCGTGAATTTTTGAAATCGCATTAGAAGATTTACATAATCATTTAATAAATTTTAGAAGGACTGAAGGATTTAGAAGGATTAATTAAATTTAGATTGATAGGGATTTTGTGCACTATTTGAAACCCCACCCCACTCCAATCTTTTATTTTAAATATTTTCCTTAGTATTTTGTAGAATTAGGAAATCTACAAATAGAATGTTCTTACAATAGAAATATAGAAATATTTACGATTTGAAAATCCGCCCCCCCCCCTTTCCCTAACGCCGAGAAAGCTGAAAAGGTGAAAAGGCAAAAGAAATCATCCTTTTAAAAATAGTTTTGTTTCGTGTAACCCCCATAATGCTTTTTGAACAGGATAAAGTAAGGTATTGTACCGTCATGAGACAGGAATGCAGGATGGTCCAGCTACAAAAAGCATTTATTAAAGCAGCACGGCACAGCTATACAAAAATATTCAGAAAGTAAAAATGAAGAGGCTGGCTTTTCACATACTACTGGCTTTTCACTTATCTGACAAGGAGAGAGCCAACCTTGTTAATCACAGATTTTGATTATTTTAATATATTTTGTAGGGTAGAGACCCCTTAGTGTCTGGCTCAATGGATTTTATCCAACGCTCCTTAGTTCTTGAGAAACCGGGGGATCTAATTAGTCGTACACAACTTAAATATTTACTTTGCAACCAAACTGATAGGTTGGTCGTAGCTCAGTTGGTATGGCGTTTGCCACTGATCCGCGGGCCCGGGTTCGATACCTGAATACGCTACGGTTTTTCTTCTCATTTTTTTAATTTATAAATATACTTGTAAGTATAAGTTAATAATCTGATTGTCAATTAAAATTTATAATGTTGCATATCAATTATAATTTTAACCTATTTAATTTTTTACTTTTAACTAAATAGTTGTAATAAAGCATCATAATTTTTTTTAATCACTTTTAAAATGTATTTGATATATCCTTTATCGATGCAATGATATTGAGCAATTGTGTCAATTCGTGGTTTTAAAGAAACATCATTTACGCATTGCTTTAACAGAGGAAGTCAATGCGATAATACTATTATTCTGGTTTTAAAGTAACAAGCATAATTATATTAAAAATTAGCATCAGAATTAAATTACAACTAATTTTTTGCATATTGAAGATTTTTAAATTTGTAATACGTAGGCTTGTGCTTTCAGTTATTTTGCTTTCCCCTTTATCTTCCTTCTGCTTTTATTTTAATTTTATTTGAATATTCTTTTATTTTATCATAACTAGATGCCGCCACAACAGATTTTGTCACGATTTTGGAATTTTTATCATTCAATAATAGATCCAATTTCTTTTTAAACCTCTTTAAAGGATGAAAAATAATAGTTTAAAAATAAAAAAACATAAATTTAAGTTTGTTAACATTATAATTAATGTATTATATTAAAAATTTTAATTGAAAAACCATAGCGCATTCAGGTATCGAACCCGGGACCGCGGATCAGCCGGCAAACGCCATACGAACCGAGTTACGACCAACCTAGCATTTGGGTTGCAAAGTAAGTATTTAAGTTGTGTACGACTATTAGATCCCCCGGTTTCTCAAGAACTAAGGAGCGTTGGATAAAATCCGTTGAACCTGACACTAAGGGGTCTCTACCCTACAACATATATTAAAATAATCAAAATCTGTGATTAACAAGGTTGGACCTCTCCTTGTAAGCTCTGTCCGCAGTATTTTTCAGTACCGCGTGTGGGTTACAGCTTAGAGTACTCCGTACTCTGTCCGGAGAGCGTTTACTTCCGCAACCTGCCCTAAGCTACCTGGACAGACCTATGCCGGGAGCATTGAAAAAGAGGTCTTCATTTTTCGGAGTTTCAGTCGAGAGTCCCTGAAAAGGCCTCAGGCCTTTGGGTATATGTAAGTCAGAGTTCTTTGATAACCGGCGGCACTTGAAAATGCTTGAGGAGTGTTTCAAGTATTGTAAGAGTTATTACTCCCAAAATGTCTAAAGCTAAGATCTTGGCTTAAAATATGATTTCCAGTCTGACAGTTGGAGAGATTTGAAGTGAAATATATTGCAAGTTTAATTGGGTTGTTAGAGATTTTATGATACACAAAATGTATCGGTCTTGTAGCAAAAGAGGGATATTTAGGAGCCACATCTGCCTCTATTGACAGAATGCTATTGAATAGAACCAGGATTTTACAGTATCTAGAACTCATTCTAAACTGTATTACAACTAATCGATGTATTAAATGAATTTTATATCAAGTTATTTTAATGGTACTTCCGTCAAAAATAAATCCGTGTAAAGTACAGTCAATAGATAAAGGGTTAATATAGTTTTAAACTGTTTTTCAAAGTTTTTAGGTTTTTGAAATGCTCCGTGCGTCTTAATTTTTGATCAAAATTCATGAAATTAATAAAGAATAATCCTGATATTGCTTACAAAGAAACTATGTTTGCGTTTTAAAATTCAACATCATTAAGATAATTAAATTTTATTTTTAATTTATTCAAATTTTGATAAAAATCGGTATGGAATTCAGTAAAAAATCTCTAAAAAATTAACTATTCAAGGGATTGAAAAATCGATACACAGATTTGTTTTTAAAGATTTTTAAGCTATAAAAATCCAAAATCGTGAAAATATCTAAAAAATTGTGACGCATGGAGCCTTTTAAAATCTCGCTTCAAAAATTTAAATTTTTTTAAAAATCTTAAATTTATAATAAGAATGGACATTTCTTTTAATGTGGTCTATATAGTTACAGTAAATGCGTATTTGCACAAAATTTCATATATCTATGATAAAAAAAAAATTAAAATCCCCAAGGACAGTGGAGTCTATTGGATATTTTATTTTAAAACCTTTTTATACTGAATTATGAATTCATGAAAATTTTATCTTCTAAAGCATTTTTCGTGAATTGTTTACATTAGAAGATTGACATAATCATTTAATACATTTTAGAAGGATTGGAGGATTTACAATGATTCATTCAATTTGAATTGATAGGGATTTTGTGCAACATTTATAACACCACTCAAATCTTTTATTTTAAATATTTTTCTTAGTATTTTGAAAAATTAGGAAATTTATAAGCAGAAATATTTCGAAATTGAAAAATTACCCCTCCCCCCCCCCCCCCTCCCTCTTAACTCTAAGAAAGCTGAAAAGAGGCAACGGCAAAAGAAATCAACCTTTTTAAAGTAGTTTTGTTTTGTGTCACCCATAATGCTTTTCGAACAAGTTAAAGTAATGCATCTATAACTCATTCTAAACTGTATTACAACGAATCGATGTATTAAATGAATTTTATAACAAGTTATTTTAATGGTACTTGTAAGTATCGTTAGTAGATAAAGCTTTAAAGCAACTCAGAGGAAAAATTCACCTTTTTGACAAGCGCAAAACCTTTCAAAATGAACTATTTAAACAAGAAAATGAATAGATCGACCCATTTACTTGTTAGCAATTTTTTAAATGTAAAACTGTCTATTCAAAAATACAGTCTTCAAAGCATTATCAGAAAAGAAAACTAACAAGACAGCAAAAGTTCAGAAAAGTTATCTGTTAATAGAAAAACAAATAAACAAAAAAAAAAAAAATCACAGATTATGCAATTTTAGTGTGCTAACCATAATTCATAATAAAATGTCTATTCATAAATTTCGAAATCAGACTATAAGAAGGGCTTCCACTGCGCTCATAAATATGCCTATTTCAGTTTTTTGCGTTTCTATTTTGAAAAAAACTTCGCCTTTACAACTACTTTCACAGCAGCGATAGTCGAAAGAAAAGAAAAACCACTCAGCTTCTGGGAGTGCCAACTTAATATGGAGGTCCACAGAAAAATCGGGATTATTATTTGATTTATCTTTTAATATTTTATGAATCCCAATCTTATTAATAAAATCTTAATCATTTTCTAAAATTTGTCATTTATTTTGTGATAATTAAAATAACTTTATTAATTTTGTTTCAACGAACGACTTTTAAAGTTTTTTGTTACGATTAAATAAGCATTTACGGTTTTCTTGTAATTAAATGAGAGTTTGTAATTTTTTTATATCATAAAGATGGATTTCATATTAATAAATGGGTGTTTGCTGACCATTATTGTAGAAATGTATTTATGTTTTTAAAAAAAATTATATTAGTGGTCCACGAAATTTAAAATTATGAATTGAGTGGACGATCGAAAGGAATTATTTTTATATTAAAAGGCATCCCATTGGCAGGTTCTCTTATTCAGAAATTATATAATACGCCGCGCGGGTCGATTTTTTGATAAAGTCAGAGTATATTGCAAAAAATGCTGTCAAAGTGGACGTTTTGAACCAAATTTCTCGAAGTGAGGGAGCTGGAAACGATAAAATGGTCGTACTGAAAAAGTTTATAAATCAAGTTCTATAATGAAGGGAACGAAAAATAAATGACACAGGTCGCTTATTTACGAAAGCTTTTACAATATTTTTTTCGATCAAATATGATCCTATTAATTAGGATTAAAAACCAAGTCTTTTAATTTTTACAAAAACTCTTCATGTCTTAAGGCTGTTCTTAACTGCTCTGCTCAACAAGCCCAAAACGTTTTGACACATTTACAAATTCATTTTTTAACGGGAAGATATGAAATGGGAAAGCCTGGCCATGGAAGCGATTTGGAATGGAAAAGTTTTTTTAAATTTTTGATCAATCCATTACCTATTGAGTTATAAGCATTTACAATATTTTTTTCGATCAAATATGATCCTATTAATTAGGATTAAAAACCAAGTCTTTTAATTTTTACAAAAACTCTTCATGTCTTAAGGCTGTTCTTAACTGCTCTGCTCAACAAGCGCAAAACGTTTTGACACATTTACAAATTCATTTTTTAACGGGAAGATATGAAATGGGAAAGCCTGGCCATGGAAGCGATTTGGAATGGAACTGTTTTTTTTTATTTTTGATCAATCCATTACCTATTGAGTTATAAGCATTTTCGATCACGTGACAAACCCGTTTTTCGACCTTTCTTCTTCCTTCGCGCGGAAACTCGGTTCAAAACGCCTACTTTGACGCTATTTTCTGAAATATCTATTGTGTTTGCAAAAAAATGGAAAAAACAGCTCAATGACTTAGTTTCTGAACAACAACACCAGCTAGTTTCATGCATTTTCGAACAAAAATAAATTAAAACTTATGTCAGAAAGTTGCCCTTTTGGATTTGAGAACACCGTTAAAGCAGCGGTTCCCAAAGTGAGGCAATTTGACCTTTTAGGGAGGCAATTCCAAGTTTTTAATTAACCCTTTCACTATCAGCTTATTTTGTCTTCTTTTTTTTTTTTTTTTTTTTTTTGGCTGGGATGAAAGAAATAACTAAAAATAAACAGAATACAAACAACATTTTAAAAATCAACTTTTTTAAATTTAATTTTAAAAAATGTTTCAAGCAAAAGTTTAAAATCTAGACCCACGGCAGTGTGTCAGCCAAGTTCGCCTGACATAGCCGTGTGTTATTTACACGAACCATTTCGAGCTGTTTTCGTCAAATTTCGATGCTCTACTACTGAAAATCTATGAGACCTACGTACTTGTTATACGAAATGTGTAGTATGGCCACCCTAATTACCTAAAATCCAAAATTTTATAAATAACGCATAATTAGTTTCCGAGATAATGACATTTGAAAATGTCTGATAATCGATAATTTTACCACTGACTGACTCACTCACTCATCAAAAAAGATCTCGTATATCTACTACAGCTACAGACTTCAAATTCGGTGCGAAGTTCGTTTACACTATAAAACTAAGGAAAAAAATTAAAAAAATTGTGAAAATCGATGAATTACCCACCTAGAGGCGTCCATTTTTATTTTAACATTACTAGGCGAAATTTTAATTTGCCGTAGGAGGGGACGCTGTTCTGTCGCCAAATACCGCCAAGTTTCTCGCCAACACGGCGATATATCGCCAAATTTGGCGACCAAAATTAGTCACCAAAAGTGACGCCACCTTGGTGATATCTCTAATATTTCGCCAAATTACCACAGACTTCCATTGTAAACCTATATACTTACTGGGGGTTTATCTGGGTTTACTTGCTTACAGAAAATCAACAAATTGAGATATTCTGTCCGTCACAGAGCCCGTTCTCAGAAACTATGCATGCTGGAGACTTGAAATTTCGCGTACTTATAGCTCAACACCACACATCATACGACAAATCATAAAATTTTGAAAAAGTGGTACATTTAACCCTTTGGGCTCCCACATGTGTATTTTAAACAATTCTTTTTAAGTGAGCCTCTAACTAGGTTGGAGGCGTGAAATTTTACATACTTATAGCTGAACACCTCAGATCAAACGACAAACAATAAAATTTTGAAAAAGTCGTACATTTAACCCTTTGGGCTCCCACATGTGTATTTTAAACAATTCTTTCTAAGTGAGACCCTATTTAGATTGGAGGCGTGAAATTTTGCATACTTATAGCTGAACACCATCATGCGACAAATCATAAAATTTTGAAGAAGTCGTACATTTAACCCTTTGGGCTTCCACATGCGTATTTTAAGCAATTATTTCTAACTGAGCCCCTTATTAAATTGCAGATTTGAAATTTTGCATACTTATAGCAGAACACCTGAGGCCAGGCGACAAATCATAAAATTTTGAAAAAGTCTTACGCTTAACCCTTTGAACTACTACATATGTATTTTAAGCAATTCTTTCTAAGGGAGCCCCTAATTAAGTTGGAGACATGACTTTTTGCATACGTATAGCTGAATACCTCAGACCACACGACAAATCATAAAATTTTCAAAAAGTCTTATATTATTTACTCCTCCGGGCTCTAACTTGTGTATTTTAAGCAATTTTTCTAACCTCCGCCCTTTTCACCCGGGGAGCACTTTTCCAACTTTTGCCGACACCCCTTTGACCGCTCTTTCATATTATGTACCATAGTCTTACATATTTTAGTTCCACTTTTTACCGCCAGGGATGCCTACTTATCTCGGGTACTATGGGCTCAATCTCCTCGACAAATATATCTACGGATAATATGTAAAACGGAGTTTCGTTCGGATAGAGGTTTGTTTAGAATAGAGTGAGCCCCTGGTTGCGAAATGTGAAACTAACAGGTTTTTCAAAAGGATAATGTGTTTTGAGAGGAATATTAAACGAAACCCTCTGTGCGATCTGTGATCACACTTACCCACTTGCTATTTTCAAAATCATCAGAGAAAAGGATATTTAGTTAATTAAATTTGAAAATCCAGGGAGGGGCAATGTCCTTTCTGTGCACTGCCTCTTTGCCGGCACCCACGTGGATGAATGATACATAGTGTGGCATAAGCACATAACTTTATTTTTCACTTTCAGTACAAAAAAGCAGGCCCGGCTATAGGATATTTAATTGGAAAATTTAATTGGAAAATTTAATATAGGAATTTAATAGGAATTGTTGTTTCAGAAAGAATAAAAATTTCGAATCATTTCGTTTCAAAACATGCATTCAATGTAGCAGTATTAAAATATAGATTTCTGCCGCAAATTAACAGCCAAATAGTTTGTTGTAGGAAATTTAAATTAAAATTGAATGTTGTTTGGTGAATAAAATAGTCACATGTAAACACATTAAAAAGCATTAAGTGTCTAAATATATTGTAACTTTACAAAAAGTAATGATATCTAACAAAAACATAGCTGTGAAAAAAGGGAGCCAAGTTCTGTAAAGACAATGGCAAGAAAAGAAGTGATATCTAAGTGGGTGCCAAGTTCAAATAAAATTCACTCAAACTTACCTACTGAAGTATTATAGCATTTTTTAAATTGTTTAGAAATAAAAATTATTGATAGCATATTAATAATAAATCTAGAACTTGGCAAGTTTTTGATAAATGTTATGTCTATCAATTTCTTGTCTTAAAAAAATGGTGATGTTGATATTAATTTCAATGACATTACAAAAAAAAATAATATAGTTATTATTATAAACAAATGACTCATGTTAAAGATTTGATAAACCAATAAATACACAGATACACTCCCGCTCGTCTTTGGTTATCACTCTAGCACCCACCCTCCAGAAACCTCAATGCAAACAGACTAAGATGCCTGACAAAGAGACAGATATACTTACGCTTGTTCTTGGTCATCACTCTAGAGACTGCACCCCTTTAACCCTTTCAGGGGCAAATAACTTTTATTCGAGAAATGCTGAAATGGTTGAATCACACCAGAATGTAAAAACAAATTTATTTCAAAATGGGTAAAAGCTTCTTTTCACGTATTTAATAAAATTAAACTTTTTAGTCCTGAATTCTGATGTCAATGTGGCATTTTGCAGTTAAATTAGGTGGGATATATTTTATCCCACCGCCCTTCAAGGGGAAGGAGCTCACTCAAATTAAGGCTTCCAATCATGAAATAACAAGATTTGATATAATAATGTCATTGTTAAAAATAAATGACTCGTAGGTAAAAACTTGCCAAGTTCTAGATTTATTATTAATATGCTATCAATAATTTTTATTTCTAAACAATTTAAAAAATGCTACACTCTCAGAAATAAAACTCTCCCTTTTGACGATTCAGAAATCCTCGAGCTGTATTTCGTCGTTTTTGACGATCATTTCCTATTAACATCACGTGACTTTTAACGAAACGTAAACCCTCAAATATTTGACGAAAGTTTTGCCTCAATCACGGTCAGACTCAATGCATTTTAAGGAAACAGTTCCTCAAAACCTTCTCAAATCCTGCGATTTTAGCAAACAGATATTTGCTTGTTTATGTTAGTCCTGTAATAATTTATTTTAAAACAGCACTTAGTGCTTTTCAGAAAATACTGAAATATAGGTAGTTATTGTTTCTTCATTAGTTATTTTTTTAGCTGTTAGAATTTTTAGGAATGCTTATTATTATTATTATTATTATTTTATTTATATGTTGTCGTTCGTTATGTTTTAATTCGAAAAGAATAAATTTCCTGTGTTCTTCAAAACCATTCAATAAGAAAATTAGGTCAATAAAATTTCAAACTTCTAGGATATCTTTTTATTTTTTTTTTATTTTTTATTTTTAAGAAGTATATTATGTTTTCAATCAAATTAAAAATAAACATAATTGATCCCTCTCCTCTTTATAAACAGTAAAGTGTTGAAATCTTATTCTCCTACTCAAAGTGATAAAATCTCACGCAATATGCACTTCACAATTCGTTATTTGTGAGCAACAAATTAACCAGACCATATTCTAATCATCAAAGAAAGTTTCAGTTGTAAATTATTTAATCAAGCCATATTATAATTATTCATTTATACGAGAAAATCATAAAAATAAATTAGCCTATCTTAAAACTTTCAGAAAATGTAGCAGCGCCGATAAAATTGCAATCTACGTTATAAAAATATTAACAGGAAGTAGAATTCGTTACACCAGTCTAAAAGCAGACACTTTCAAGTCCCCAGTAGTCAGGTTGGAAGAACAGCGACCTTCCACACGAAAGGTCGTGAGTTCGAATAACGCCGAGGAAAGAGAAGTGATTTTTTTTCTTTCCCCGTGTCAAATACTGGAGCTTCCAAACTGTTTGAGGGATGGCGCCACCAGCCCTCTTTTGACGAAACTATTGACGAAATTTATATCGTCAAGCAAGTGAAGAAACTAATTTCATCAATTTGACGAAATGTTCGCTCGGAGCATTTTCCAGGAAATCATTTCGTCATAAACAAAGAAAATTTCGTGAAATCTGAGTATTCATTTCTAAGAGTGTATAATATTTCAGTAGGTAAGTTTAAGTGAATTTTATTTGAACTTGGCACCCACTTAGATATCACTTCTTTTCTTGCCATTGTCTTTACAGAACTTGGCTCCCTTTTTTCACAGCTATGTTTTTGTTAGATAGATCATACCAGAATAATTATATAAATAATCTTCTAAAAGACTTTGCCTTTTTTCTTTACAGTATTAAATTCTTTTGTATTTTTTCTAGTTAATATTTTATTTTATGATTTACACTTTCGATTATTTATTGAATGAACTTTCTACCTTTTTTAGCTCTGTTATACACTGAGGTGACAAAAGTCATGGGATAGCAATATGCAAATACATAGATGGCAGTAGTGTCGCGTACAAATTGTATAAATGGTCAGTGCCTGGGCAGGACTTTCATTTCTGTTGAAATGCTTCGTATGAGAAGGTTGATTATGTGATTATGGCCACACGACGAGAATTAACGGAATTAGAACACGGTATGCTAGTTGGAACTAGACGCATGGAACATTCCATTTCGGAAATCGTTACGCAATTCACATTCCGAGACCCACAGTGTCAAGAGTGTCCCGGGAATACCTAAATTCAGGCATAACCCCCCCATCATGGACAACGCTGTGGTCGACCGTCGGCGCTTAATGTCCGCGACCAGCGACGTCTGCGTAGACTTGTCAGTGTGAATAGACAAGCAACACTGCGTGAAATAACCACAGGAATGAATGTCGGACGTCCAACGGGCATGGCCATTAGGGCAGTCCGGCGAAATTGGGCTTTAATGGGCTATGGCAGTAGAAGACCGACCGACTCGGGTGCCATTACTAACAGCACGACATCGCCAACAGCGGCGCTCCCGGGATTGTGACCCTATCAGTTGGACCGTAGACGACTGGAAAAAAGTAACTTGGTCAGATGAGTCACGATTTCGACTGATAAGAGCTACTGGAAGGGTACGAGTGTGGCGCAGATCCCATGAAGCCCTGGATCCAAGTTGTCAACAAGGCACTGTGCAAGCTGTTGGTGCCTCCATAATGGTGTGGGCTGTGTTTACATGGAATGGACTGGGTCCGCTGGTCAAACTGAACCGATCATTAAATGAAATGATTACGTTCAGCTACTGGGAGACCACCTGCAGCCATTCATGGACTTCATGTAGCCAAACAACGATGGAATTTTCGAGGATAACAATGCGCCCTGTCACCGGGCCATAACTGTACGTGATTGGTTTGAAGAACATTCTGGACAATTCCAGCGGATGATTTGGCCACAGCGATCGCCCGACATGAATCCCATCGAACATTTATAGGACATAATCGAGAGTTCAGTTAGTGCACAAAATCCTCCACCGGCAGCACTTTCGGAATTATGGACGTCTATAGAGGCTGCAGGACTCAATATTTCTCCAGAGGACTTCCAAAGACTGGCGGAGTCCATGCCACGTCGTGTTGCTGCGCTTCGCCGAGCAAACGGAGAACCGACACACTATTAGCAAGGTGTTCCATGACTTTTGTCACCTCAGTGTATATCACACGAAGAATGTTTCACAAGCGAAACTACTTAAAAATATAACGTATTTAACCTTGAAAATATATGAAATAAATGAGGTATTATACTAACTTCATAAAATTTTTACATATTAAATATCATTAAAAACAAAATGGGTAGATTGTAAATATCTATGGCTCTACTGCAGGATCCTACGCAGTAAATTTCATGATGACACATACATTTTAAACTTTAAAATGATATAATATACACTGTAAAAAAAAAAAAAACGGGCTAAAAAACGGAAATACTACTGGCAATCTAGACGCCAGTACTAGTTCCGTTTTTTTACGGGAATTTTTACCCATAAATTACAGAAAATTTTCCGATTTTAATCAGAAAAACGGAAAATTTTCTGCAATTTATGGTAAAAATTCCCGTAAAAAAAAAAACGGAAATAGTACTGGCGTCTAGATTGCATGTAGTATTTCCGTTTTTTTTACAGTGTATGGAAATAAACTTATAATATTGGGAAAGGAAAAACAGAGAAAATGTATTGCGATGGGGAATAATGTTTACTTAAAATTGATAAAGATGATAGTATTGAAATGCTTCTTGTGTTATCCATAGAAAGAAAATATACTGTCCAAAACTTTTCCACCAACTGTAAAATAAGTTACAAAAAGGAATTATAAAACGTGAAAATATTATCAATATTAGTACTAAATATAAGTCTTTCTTCAAGATATTTTGTGAAGATAAAAATGCAGACCGTATAACACTTTTCTTTAACATTGAGGGAAGTTGGAAAAGTACAACAAAACCCTTTTTGGTACAAAGGCGAAGATGTATAAAACTAGTATGTTGTGGCCATCACAAAACTTTCTTCTATATAAATCACGTCAATTAAATCATTTAAATAGTAAAAGAAATTACATCAATTTACAACCAATTCGTATCAAAGTATACCTGAATTTGAAGTTTGATGAAAATTCGTCCATTACTTATTGAGATAGAGCTGTAGGAGAAATTCTGAAAAATGCAGCAGAGCAGCGCCACCTGTTGAGTGATTTGCACCCAAACACAAACAGCACTAATTCATATTAAGGTATACCGGAATCTGAAGTTTGATGAAAATCGGTGCATTAGTTCTGGAGCTAGAGCTATTGTGGAAATCACAGAAAATGCAGCACAGCAGCGCCACCTGTTGAGCGATTTACACGAAAAGGTACAAAACATCAATTCATGTCAAGCACTAACTGAATCTGAAGTTTGATGGAAATCCGTGCATTATTTCTTGAGATTGAGCTATTACGAAAATCGTGTAAATGCTGCAAAATGCAGCATAGCAGCGCCATCTGTTGGGCGATTTGCACCAAAACGTTACCAGCACCAATTCATATCAGGGATTAACGGAATCTGAAGTTTTATAAAAATCCGTGCATTAGTTCTTGAGACAGAGCTTTTGCGGAAATCCTGCAAAATGCTACATAGCAGCGCGGCGATTTACACCAAAAACTAATCAGAACCAATCTATATCAGGGACTACCTGAATATGAACTTTTATTAAATTCCGTGCATTAGTTCTTGAGATAGAGCGCCCACAAAATTTGTGTTACATACAGACAGACAGACAGACAGACTCACAGACAGACATTTTGTAAAAACATGTTTTTTGGAATCTCTGACCCATAAAACGTGTAAATCCGTCGAAAACTGGAATTCGAAAATTTTCATGAAACCAATACTTTCTTCTTGTCAAGATAGAAGAAAGTAAAAAAAGATGTATAGTCTGATTGCATTTAAAAAATTGTGCTAAAAACACATTTGTGACAGAAGATACACGTCTTTGATAAGTTAATAAATGTTAAATGAATACTCATTGTGATGGCTCTATTACGCTTCCAATGTGTGAATAAAGAACTTTTTAAATAATAAGATACATAATTTACATGTGAAGCGGGGGGGGGGGGGGACATGGTAATATTAAGGCTGTTCTCAAATCCAAAGGCTCAACTTTCTGACATAAGTTTTAATTCATTTTTGTTCGGAAACGCATGAAACTAGAAGGTGTTGTTATTCAGAAAGTATGCCATCGAACTGGTTTTTACTTTCTTCTATCTTTACAAGAGGAAAGTATTGGATTCGTGAAAATTTTCGACTCCCGGTTTTCGACGGATTTACACGTTTTAGAATGCCCAGAACACGATTTGATGGTTTTTAGAAAATGTCTGTCTGTGAGTCTGTCTATCACTCCGTCACTCTGTCACTCTGTCACTCTGTCTGTGAGTCTATATGTGACAAACATTTTGTGGGCGCTCTATCTCAAGAACTAATGCACAGAATTTCACAAAACTTATTATTTAGTTATACCTTGATATAAACTAGACCTGATTAGTTTTTGGTGAAAATTGCCCAACAGGTGGCGCTGCTATGCGGCATTTTTCACGATTTCTGCAATAGCTATATCTCAAGAACTACTGCACGGATTTTCATAAAACTTCAGATTCTGTTAGTACAAGATATAGTTTGGTGCTGATTACTTTTTTGTGAAAATCGCCCAACAGGTGGCGCTGCTATGCTGCATTATTCATGATTATCGCAATAGCTCTAACTCAAGAAAAAATGCACGAATTTTCATCAAACTTCAGATTTCGTTAGTCTTTGATATAAATTAGTGCTGTTTAATTTTTGGTGTAAATCGCCCAACAGGTGGCGCTGCTGTGCTGCATTTTCACGATTTTCGCAAGAGCTGTATCTCAAGAACTATTGCACGGATTTTCATCAAACTTCAGATTTAGTTAGTCCTTGACATGAATTGACGTGTAAATTAGTGCTGTTTAATTTTTGGTGTAAATCGCTCAACAGGTGGCGCTGCTATGCTGTATTTTTTGCGATTTCCGCAATAGCTTTATCTCAAGAACTAACGCTTAGATTTTCAACAAACTTCAGATTCAGGTATACCTTGATATCATTTAGTGCTGTTTATTTTTAGTGTAAATCGCTCAACAGGTGGCGCTGCTATGCTGCATTTTTCAGAATTCCCGCTGTAGCTCTATCTCAAGAACTAATGCACGAATTTTCATCAAACTTCACATTCAGATATACTTTGATATGAATTGGTGCTAAATTCATGTAATTTCTTGTACTATTTAAATGATTTAATTGACGTGATTTATATAGAAGAAAGTTTTGTGATGGCCACAACATACTAGTTTATTTTTTTTCGTTTTCTTGTAAACGCAATAGATCTTTCAGAAAATACTGCCAAAGTGGGCATTTTGAATCGAACTTCCTAACAAAAGAGGAAAATCCAGTCAGTAAGAGGAGAAAAACGTGTCACGTGATCCAAATCGCTTCTAACTCGATAGGTAATTTATTGATTGAAAAATGGAAAACACAGTTCGATTCCAAATCGCTTCCCTGGTCAGGTTTTCCAATTTTATATATTTCCTCTAAAAAATGAATTCATAAATGTGGCAGAATATTTTGCGCTTGTTGAGCAGAGCATTTGAGAACAGCCTTAAGGATGCTTTGGTGGGGCGTGACCAATAAAAGATTGGGAACCACTGTCTTAAAGTGATAAATCAAGTTCTTATGAATGGAGCGGAAAATGAAAACACACGGCCGCTTATCCACATCTTCAAAAATCACGCCAGCAAGTTTCATGTTTTCATCTTCAAAAATGTGTCCGGAAATTTTGATTTGTTGAGCATAAGAAAATATTTTTTTGAGTCCACCCTTAAGTTAATTTTAAGCCTTTTTTATCCTTAAGCGAGTTTTTTTCCCCTTCTGAACCACTTGAAATCAGAAATTGGCTAATAAAAATCTCTATATCCTATCAATCAGTCTGTGGAACTATCGATATATAAAACAGCTTCGACCGGAAGAATATTCACCCAACTTTCTCCCGACTTTAAAAATGACGAAGTGCATGCTAAATTCGACACGTGGAAACAACGTCGTTGTGTACCCGCTAATGACGTATTCATTATTTCATGTCCGTCATTCGATCAGAGTCTCTTAACCTTTGCGAAGCTGTTTTTATTTTTTCGGTGGGGAATTCTAAAACAGGCGAGGGGAAGTTTCGGTGCGTGTTGCGACACGTGACCAGCTTGCGCCTAAAGTGCCGCCCGACAATGCGCCCAATCGGGATCTTTTTAACGACCGCACCCCCGCTAAAACCGATTCGTATTAAAATGGAAAGACACGTGCTGATTCTTCGACGTCAGAGAGGGGAGAGAAAATCTTGTAATGCAGTAATTGGAGGTAGTGAGTCAGCATTTCTTTTGATTGTCCTGTGGGAGCTGGTGGGGGAATTAGAATTTGTTTTTTAGAATGTACTAAGAGCAGTTATTTAAGGGTGTTCTAAAAAGAAAAAGAAAAACAAGTCGGAAATTGTAAGTCAAACGTAACCACACTGAAAAAAATGAAGTATACTCAAAAATTAGTAAATCGACGTACTCATATCGAATTGAAGCCCCACCAGTGGCTGAGAGGTTCTGCTCTCGAAGCTGGTAGACGGGAAGTGCTGGGTTCGAACCCAATCGCGCCCGTCGGCCTAATCGTTCGGAGTTTTCGTGGTTTTCTTCGAACCTTGGATTTCCAAGCGTTAATACGGGTTAGGTTCCCTTAGAAAGACCCCCAGGGCTCATATCCCTCGTGCAGATAATTGGCCGTCATAAATACAACCAACCAACCAACCATATCGAATTGAGCATTTTTGGATCAAAAATGAACCTACGCTTTCTCAATTTGTACCCTGTCATGATTTTTTTCATTTATGGCGGCATAAATGATGTATATTAATGTAAATATTAAATTATGCACAGTATTTTAAAATAATTTAAAAGTTCTTGGAAATAATGCTTTTGTCATAAAAATATTCGATTTGGGTGTCCTGTTAATAGTTTTACTATTTTTGTTAATAAATAATCCATTAAACGTTTCTTGTTAATAACTTTGAACGGCAATAAATGTCGCTACATTATTACTTTAAATTTTAGGTTTGGGGGGGCAGTACATAACGATCTATATTTCAACACAACCATGGAATCAAAAATGAGTTCATGTGTTTCTCAATTTTAAGTGCATTTGGATCGGAGCTATTTTGAGTATGTGGCGTATTTAAAATTGAGTACTTTTTACTCAATCTTGAGTACCCATTTTTTTTCAGTGGCAATGAGGTCCGCCCGTTCGTAATGTAACTAAAGTGAAATCTGTCTAAGACAGAATCTCTCTAAGGCGGAAAAAATCAGAGTCCCACATTTTTAAACATAGAGTTTTTCGTGAAATCTGTTTTAAGACGGAAAGAATCTGTGTAACGCGGAACCGGACATTCATTTTGGGGGTTCCAGGAAGCAAAGTTACTGTTTAAGGTGGAAAAAAATTCCGCTGGGAAAAATAAATGGAAAGAAACCTTATCTTTTCATAACGACATGTATTGTCCAGTCTCACTCCCAAAGGTCAGAAGGGTGCTTCACGAATGGATGATAGTGACAAACAACCCTATTCGATCTTTTTTCTAAATAAGTTTAAGATAATGAAATTTTAAAGCAATTATTAAGGTAAATATAACTTTTTTTTCATTAAAACCAGTCATTTTGATTTATACCAGTGTGTTTGTGTACTTGTAGTGTAAATTAACATTACTATTAATATAAAAATATGTGTAAAGATTTCATGTTTGTTTAATTAAAAAAAAAATTAAAAGATACATAAGTTTTAATTTTTAGCCAAAGAAATGTTTAAGGCTGTTCTTAACTGCTCTGCTCAACAAGCGTAAAACGTTTTGACCCTGGAAGCGATCTGGAATCGAACTGTGTTTTCCATTTTTGGATCCATCTATTATCTATCGAGTTAGAAGCGATTTTGATCACGTGACACGGCCTTTTTCTCCCCTTACTGACAGGATTTTCTTCTTTCGTTCGGAAGTTCGGTTCAAAATGCCAACTTTGACAGTATTTTCTGAAAGATCTATTGCCTTTACAAGAAAACGGAAAAAACAGTTCGATGGCATAGTTTCTGAATAACAACACCTTCTAGTTTCATGCGTTTCCGAACAAAAATGAATTAAAACTTAGGTCAGAAAGTTGACCCTTTGGATTTGAGAACAGCCTTAAATCCTTTACAATAAATTCGTTTCGATAATTTACGAATTCAGTCATACCGATATAATAGGTCTTAAACAGGACGTCATCACCCTGGCTACCCAGAATCACGACCCATCATGGGATATCATTGAAATAATGACGTAGGATAGGATTGAATAGAGTGAAGCAAACTTTTAGGAATGACTTTTTATGTTTGGTTTCCATTTTTATAATATTTGAAAGGACTCGACTGAATTCTTCAACAATTCTACAGATTCAATGTCAAACCATTTGGTGGGATAGTTTTGCAATGTTATAGGCGGACCAGACGACGACTGTAGGTGCTATGTATTTATATAATTACGCACGCACCTAAAAAAAAAGGATTCGCAGCAGAAAAATCAGTCAGTCCGGTCCGAATGTGGCTAATGAAAAAATATCATCCTAACTTGAAATAAAACATTATTCGGGTTTTGGTGAACATCGATGTTATCAGTGAAATCGTGTTAGACATTCCGATATAGAGTCCCGCATTGAGTCGGGTTAACTCATTTTATTTGAAACCGAGGACCCGCTGTTCGGGTCGGATCGTGGTGACGCCAATTTTTTCCGCTGCAGTTCGGTTTCCGGTTGCGTTCTGGTTCCTTCGAGTCGAGTTCGGCTTACCAGATTTTTCAAAATAAGTCCGGAATATATTTTTTTAATGGAAAAACTGTATATTTGAGTATTAATGAGTGTACATGTGTTTATTTTTATTTAAAAAAAAAATTGATATAAGAGATATAATTATAGACTACTTTTCTGTAAATTATATTAAAATATTGTATAAAATGTCTTATATTAAAGATTATTCTGCCAGGTGGCAGCACTAGACGACAGTTCCTAATTTTCGCGATTAGCTACTGTCAGATTTTCCCACCATTCCCTGCGATAAGTTTTTCCGCAGAGTTCAACGAGACGCGCGAGGAAGGAGTTGTTACTTTATTATTTTCCTCGCGGACTTGTTTATGAGAGGCGGGAAAAAGGTGGAGATGTTTGCGAGTCAATGTTTCCTCCGCGGATTTCTTCTGTTATTTCTAATTTCGTAAATATGTACAGCCATCCTGTAAACAGAAGCGTGTCGTGTAGTACATAAATTTCATTAAACATTCTTTCTACTACAGTCTAGAGTGGCGAGTCCTTTTGAAGTGATGAGTCCATTATTAAATATTGTGGAGCCTACTTACGGAAAGTAAGGCAGCTATAATATAAAATATAAGTCTTTCACTATCAGTTTTAATATTTCGGGATGAAATGTGTTGCGTTTCGGTTTGACGATGTTCGTGCGTAATTATATAAATACGTAGCACTTAAGGGTGTTCTCAAATCCAAAAGGGCAACTTTCAGACATAAGTTTTAATTTATTTTTGCTCCAAAATGCATGAAACTAGCTGGGGTTGTGGTTCAGAAACGATGTCATCGAGCTGTTTTTTTCCATTTTTTGGCAAACGCAATAGATCTTTCAGAAAAGAATGTCAAAATAGGCGTTTTGAACGAAATTTCCGCGCGAAGGAAAAAAAAAGCACTCAAGAGCGGGCGGAAAACGTGTTTGTCACATGATCCAAAACGCTTCTAACTCAATAGGTAATGGATGGATCCAAAAATGGAAAATATAGTTCCATTCCAAATCACCTCCATGGCCAGGCTTTCCAATTTTATATCTTTCTGTTAGAAAATGAATTTATAAATGTGTCAAAACGTTTTGCGTTTGTTGAGCAGAGCAGTTAAGAACAGCCTTAAAACCGTCGTCTGGTCCGTCCGTCTGTCTGTCCTCCTATAACATCGCAAAAACTATCCAGCCAAATGGTTTGAAATTTAATCTATAGAATTGTATCGAGTCCTTTCAAATTTTATGAAAATCGAACCGAAACTTTTAAAGATATTAAGAAAAGTTTTTTTCATTCTATTAAATCCTATCCTATGATAATTAATCCAACGTTATTCCATGATAGGTATAATGATTCTAGGTTGCCAGGATGTTGACGTCCTATTGAACAGGGAGTCCTGTTATTTCTCTACAACTAAATTTAATGTATAGCATCGTCATAAATTTTGTATTAATGTCTTTTTGCATAACAGTGCAACACCTATTACACCCAGGTCTGAATATTGATAAAACTAGTCATAGTACTTATTGCCACGTTTGACGTACGATTTTCGACTTGTTTCTTTCGCGTTTGGGTTGCGACAAAGCAGAATTTTCCGTTTTGGGCCGGGCTCTACCCGACCTGTTTAGAAATCTAATCCGACCTCTATACTTTGAATCTTTTTTCAAATTAGTCCGAAACATTTACCGCTTCCTAGCACGACTGATGCGATGTGTTCCCCCGCGTTTCCACCCCAACAACTCACCAACAACTGCTCTAATTGGATCCACTGTCACAGATACAGGGCTGTACGATTCAATTTTTTTATTCCTTAGTTTTTTCTTTTCTTTTTTATGTGCAACTCCCCATCTTGTTAATGTCCTGACCCCCTCCCCTTATGATACAAAGGGGGAGGGGGAGGCAGTTGACAATGCGCGAGTTGGTAACCCATCCGGTGCTCGTTGTTCGTAACTTTCTTTGGAAATCACACTGCAAATTCTCAAACACAAAAATAGACACATTTTAGTGCAACACTTTTCGTCACCCAATTAATAACAATTAACTTATTAATGTGTTGTGAATTAGAAAACTTCATATACAAAATATTTCTTGCGTTGTGATTGTGTTCTTAATAGGTTGCAAAAGTGTTGCTATCTTGTTTTTAATAGGTTGCAAAAATGTTGCTATCTAGAAATGTGTTTTTAATAGATTGCAAAAGTGTTGCTATCTAAAAATGTGTTCCAAAAATAGTGCTGTTAATTGTGTTGAAATCGTGCTGTAAATAGTGTTGATGAAAATATTTTCTTACAATAGATTTGTGTTGCTATCTAAAAATGTGTTCCAAAAATAGTGCTGTTAATTGTGTTGAAATCGTGCTGTAAATAGTGTTGATGAAAATATTTTCTTACAATAGATTTGTGCTGCACAACACATTGTATACACCACACAATTTAGAACACTATAAAACAACACTTTCAAAACAATTTCTACAGGATGCCTTTAAAATAACACACACACACACACACACACACACACTTAAAACATACTATTGATTAAACATTTATAACACAATTTTAAAAAAGAATGTTTTGAAAACACATTTTCTCCTCTTGTCATTTTTAACAACACTTTTTGCACAATCTTTTTATTTGGCACAACACATTCGCAATACAATCAAAAATTATTTTAATTAGCCGTGTTAATTATTATGTTCAATTTGTGTTGCAAAAGTGTTTTACGAATTTGCAGTGCAACCATTCGCAAATTTTGATTGGATCAATATAACTTTACAATACTTTACATACTACTTTAACAATATTGACTAAAATTATTAGTTATAATACATTAGTTCCATGCGTTCTTTTAGTGTCACATAGGTACAAACTGCTACGACGTTTCAGTCAGTACCAGTATTTTTGAGCGGAAAACTGTGACTTATTTTATCGGTGATATCTCATTAATTGAATAAGGCGAAGAAATATTTTCGAAAATAAAGGTGGTCAAACAGTATAGCAGTTATCGTCTGTGTGACTTAGGCAGATCACACTCTGAAGGGACAAACTACAAAAAACCTTGAGTCAAGTGACATTTCATCTTGTTAACAAAGAAGAAACCGGTTTGAACGCTACAATTTGTCGCATGTCCCTCCTTTTGTCTGCTTATCTGTTTAGTGTGTGATCTGCCTTAGGGGCATCCCACACTAAGGCGACAAGCGACATGTAGCAGTAACATGTAGCGTAAAAACCGGTCGAAACAAAGAACTAAGTTGTTTCAAACCTGTTTTAAACCAGTTTTTCCAGCGAATTCAAGCGACATGTCTTATGTGTCGCCTTAGTGTGGGATGCCCCTTACACTACAAAAAACCATGGAACTAGCCTATTGGATCAATACTTACGTGAAAACACCCGCTTGTTCATGCTAATCCTACAGAAGAAATTTTTTAAGATATCTCGTTAGAGGTCTGCACGGGCCGGAATTTCCAGGCCCGGACCGAAGGAAAGCTATTTTGGCCCGGCCCGGCCCGCCCCGGTGTAAAAACTGAAAGTTCGGCCCGAGCCCGGCCCGGCCCGTTTACATTTTTACCGTTCTCGGCCCGGCCCGGCTCGACTAAATGTCAACAAAAAATTCCGTTTTTTCTCGACATACAATTAAGATTCTTTTAATGAATACTACATGCATATTTATGGGAACATTTTACAGTATATTTTAAATTACTATGTGTTCGCAAAATAGAAAACACACAATGGTAAACGTTAACGATTACTTGCAGTGTTTTAGTCAACGTCTCTACAGACGTTTCAAAATTTAAATAAGGGTTCATTAAAAGATTATTGTAGTTTAGAATAAAGGGTTAAAAAACATGATAACTTTTGAAGCTTATAATAAAAGGTAGATTTGTGAAAATATTTCTGTCATTTTTAAGGCTTTTCTCAAATCCAAAGGAGCTACATTTTGATACATTTATGAATTCATTTCTTTTCGGAAACGCATGAGATTGGCAGGTATTCTTATTCAGAAACCATGTAAATGCCGTTTTTTTAGATAAAAGTAATATATCTTTCAGAAAATACTGCCAAAGTTAGCGTTTTGAATCGAATTTCCGGAAGCGATAGCACAGGAAAGGAGAAAACGTACAGTCACGTGACAAGAGTCTCTGTTATCTCTGTACGTAATTTATGAAAAATGGAAACGCTATTTGATCCCAATTGCCTTCAATACTCAGCCTGTCAATTTTATGACTTTATAGTTAAAAATGAGTCAGAAAATGTGTCTGAGAGTTTCGCATTGTTGAGCAGTAAATATAAGAACCACCTTAAGGTACATTTCCAAAGATACTGTTAACAGAAGTTCATTATCGCTATTAATACTTTTACAAAACATAATGCCTGTCCTACACATCCTGAGAACGATTAAGAGCAGTTCCGTCCCGGCACAAGTCTGCCGAAAAAAAATTAAACCCGGGATCAGGCATCATGTAACTGTACGATGCCGATCTCTACGATGGACATGTTACATTTCTGTATTGATGTTGTTAAACTCGCATCGGCTCGTAACGCACATTTATACTTCTCGAAAAAGTCATATTCATTGGAAATGACCTCGTATTTTATCTGCTCCTCTCGAATTCTTATATCGGGTCGATAGGCCCGATTAATTTTTTTTATCGGTCGGACCCGGCCCTTCATGCCCGTTCAATTTTTTGCCGGCCCGGCCCGTTGAAAAAATTGTCCTAATTCTGCCGGCCCGGTCCGTTTGAAGATTCTCATCCATTCCGCCGGGCCGGGAACGGGCCTCGGGCCAAGCCCGGGCCCGTGCAGACCTCTATGTCTCGTTTGCATTTTAATATTTTCAAATGATTTTTTTTTTCATTGAACACATGAGGTCGAACTATACAAACACTGTTCTTCGCTTTTTTTGATTTTCTTTGCAGGTTATTTTTATTGAGAATATTTTCACTTTGAAACCGGTTCCGAAAGTAAAACTATGCTAATTAAAGCCTAATAAACTCTGAAAACAAAATCTAAAAAATAAAAAACAGTCTTTGTAGAGAGATTTCAGCTAGCCAATACAAAAATGATTTATAAATATTGAAATTCAAACAAGGTATCTTTAAAAATTTCTTCCGTAGGATTAACATTAGTGAGCGGGTGATTCCGCTGAGTGAAAGGGCCTATATCCCTCGTGTAGATAATTGGCCGTCAACAATCAACCCAACCCAACCCGCTGAGTGAAGTAGCCTCTTAAAAGGTTACTTCAGTCAAGTGAAAAAACCGCTAGCTAATGCTAATTCTTTGGAAGAAATTTATAAACATACTTCGTTTCAATTTCATTTATGTTTTAAATGAATTTTTTTTTTTTTTTTTTTTTTTCACTGGATAGCAGAGATCGATCTGTACAAAGACCTTTTTTTACTTTTTCGATTTTGTTTACATGTATTTTTAATGATGACACTTTCATTTTCAGAACCGGTTTCGAAAGTGAAAGCATCCTCATAAAAAAAAAACTGCAATCAAAATCGTAAAAGAAAAAAAACAGCCTTTATACAGAATACAGACCAACATCAGCTATCCAATGCAAAAAAAAAAAAAAAAAAAAAATCATTAAAAAATATTCAAATGTAAACAAGATATCTTTGTAAATTTCTTCTACAGGATTAGGATTAGCGAGCGGATGTTTTCACGTGACTGAAGCAGCCTCTTAATATATTCGCATGCTCTGCATAATTTTTTTCTAATTCCTCCTGATAACCCAGCGTTAGTCCCATGTTCATCTCTGCAATACAAGCCACCATTTTCTACTTGCAAATTTTGAAACCGGTAGATTAGGAACCTGTGGCTTCCTCCCACTGTTATCTATGTTTCACCCGTGGCAGTTGCTCTCTAACCATCTAATGCAATCAAAACTCACAAAAGGAATATGGCGGCTTGTATCAGGGTTAAAAGGAACAATTACAAAAATCTCCGCTCAACAACACGAATCTTTCTAACATCCACAAGCTCACTTTCTAAATATTTAAAATCTGCTGATATTAGTACAGTCCTCCACCACTTAATCGGGTTACGGATAATCGAATACCCCGCTTATTCGAATAGAATCCTCCGGAACCGAATTTATTCCCATTGGTTCTATGTTATTTTCCCCCGCTTAAACCAAGTACCTTTTACGAACGTCCCCGCTTAATCGAATAACAACGGTGTGACCGATGTTTGAAAATAGGCCCGAAAAGCGCGTTTCAGCTGAAATTTCCTTCCACCTTTTGTCATTTTCGGTTCCTTTACGCTGAAAACAAATTTTCAGTTCTTCCTGCAATGATTTCGGCCGGCAGGTGTATAATGGACAGGTCAAATAATTTCTCCACCCTGATCTCCCCACCATCACTTCTTGCTCGAGACCCGAGATGGTAGTTGTGATACTTTGCACTCATTCGAAAAATAACTCGATATTGACTCCTTTAAAATTCCACTTAAACAAACCCCTTCGAACGATTTTTTTAAGGCAGTATAAGTAAACGTAAATTAGAAGTAGCAAAGTTTTAACCAAATTTAAGCGAGCTGCATTAAGTGTGATGTAAACCCTATAAATGTATGTACGGACATTAAATTAATACGTATCTACTTTATATTAGCATTTGTATTTATTTTAGTTTATGTTATTCTATTAACGATTTATTATGCTGTTCATTAAATATATCGTAGATGGTTATTTTGCCTTTTTATGGAGCATTAAATATTACAGTTATGATTCCCCGTTTAATCAATTCCCCCGCTTAATCGAATATGATTTCTGGAACCGTCAATATTCGCTTAAACGGGGACTACTGTATCCAAGGGCTTTGGAATCGAACAGTATTTTCGTTTTTCCTGCAAACATCTTGTAAGCCAATCTCATATAAAATTATTTCTTTTTTTATAATAGTTTAAAAGTATTTGATATAGTATGGTATAGTATAGTATAGTATATATATAGTATAGTATAGTATAGTATGGTATAGTATAGTATAGTATAGTATAGTATAGTATAGTATAGTATAGTATAGTATGGTACCCAAATACAAACTTATTTCATATCAGAATGGTTATTATATAAATGAAATCAAATAACTACCACATAAACGCGAAAAACATTTTATAAAATACATTTTCTGGCACAAATACAGGATGCCCCAAAAATTCCTGACACATTTTAAAATTCAGTATATAATCAAGTAACTGTCGTACAAGACGGTTTGGACTAAAATGCTTCTCACGTTCAAAAGTTCTCTTGAAGCGAATAAAACAATTAGTTCCAAACTTCTGTCATAGATGGCGTCACTTATGCGTATGTTTTGTTTCAAACATGAGCTTTTTCTGCTTTTCTGATTTGTTTTGACGCTATGACACAGAAATGATGACTCCTAGCAAAAAAGCTAGTTGCGTAGGTTGGTACTTCAAAACCAAATTGAAACTAATATGAAAAACAGAAAAAAAGCATGTTTGAAAGCAAACATACGGACAAGGGACGCCATCTATGACAGAAGTTTGGAACTAATTTTTTATACCTTTCAAAAAAACTTTTCATCATGAGAAGCATCTTAGTTTAAACCGCACTCCTGTACATATTCTCCTAAGCTATATTATGTCTCCTAGTTGCATAGCTACTTTAACTTTCTCAAGAAGCGATAGGTGGTAGCAGCAGACAAAACTCTACAAAAATATCTCTTAAGGCTGTTCTCAACTGTTCTGCTCAACAAGCGCAAAACGTTTCGACACATTCATAAATTCATTTTTGAACGGAAAGATATAAAACGGGAAAGACTGACCTTAGAAGCGATTTGGAATCGAACTGTGTTTTCCATTTTTGAATCCATAAATTACCTATTGGGTTATAAGAGATTTTCATCACGTAACACGGCATTTTCTCCCCTTCCTGACTGAATTCTCTCCTTTCGTTCGGAAGTTTGGTTCAAAATGCCAACTTTGACATTATTTTCTGAAAGATCTGTTGCGTTTACAAGAAAACGAAAAAAACAGTTCGATGACCTAGCTTCTGAATAACAACACCTTCTAAGTTTCATGCGTTTCCGAACAAAAATGAATTAAAACTTATGTCAGAAATTTGATCCTTTGGATTTGAGAACAGCCTTAAGGCTCCTGTCCCTGCCTGCGAAGACACTCACGAGCTAATGCTAATCTTATGGGGAGGGATTTTTCTAATATCTCGTCTGCATTTCAACATTTTTAAATAATTTTTTTAGCATTGGATAGCCGAGGTCCGTCTCTCCATCGCATCTTTTTTACTTTTTCCATTTGGGTCGCAGATGTTTTTTAGAAAGTTACTTTCACTTTCAAAACCGGTTCTGAAAATGAAAATGTCATTCTAAAAAAAAATCTGCAGCTAAAATCGAAAAAGTGAAAAAGGTGCGATGTAGAGACGGGCCTCGGCTATCCAATGCTAAAAAAAAAAATTATTTAAAAATGTCGAAATGCAGACGAGATATTAGAAAAATCCCTCCCCATAGGATTAGCATTAGCTCATGAGTGTCTTCGCCGGCAGAGACAGGAGCCTTAATTTCATGCGTTTGAAAATAAAACGAAATTCAGGAACGTGTCAAAGAGCAGCCAGTTTAAATTTGAAAATAACCCCAGCACGTGCGATACCCGTATTTCCAGATCACCAACTCACCAACAACTGCCCTAATTGGATCTACTTTCACAAATACAAGTTAGAGTTCTTTTTTATATTCCTACTTCTTTTTTATAGGATTCCCCCTGCTGCTAATGTCCTTAATACCCCCATCCCCCACACATATAGTGTAGGGGGAAGTTTGACAATAGACCAGTTGATGACATATCCAATGTCATACACTTATTGGTAAGCATTGTTCGTCTCTTGTATTTGGTAATCGGTGGCAATTGTAATATCGCAAAATAGATTAATATTGTTATCGGCATGGGGAGGGGGTCCTGTGGTTACATATTTTGATAATCTGTTTGTTCTTGAATTGGTTCATAAGTCGTTAAAAAGTCGTTTAGGAACATAAGCAGGGTAATCGGATCACTTTTGAAATCGTTGATATATATAACTTTATATGTATACATGTGTGTGAGCAAGTATATGTGTATGTATAGTTGCTTATATATTATATGGATATATATTAAAAAAAAAAAAAAAAAAGGAGTATCATGCATTTCACATCATAAATTTTTCACATATTGGCACATAATACAAGGCTATATTTTACTATATCAAAATAATTCTCATTGTTTTTTAAATGGTATTTATATACTCATTTTTTTATTTTATAATATTTGTTTTAAAATGGTTAATTTAATCAATGCCCCTTTATTTATTTTTATTTATTTATTTATTTATTTATTTATTTATTTTCTTTATATTTATTTATTACTTATTCAGTTTATTCCTATTTTTTCATTCTACTTTATGTGCATGTTAATTTAAGTCATTTCTTGATTTCTTCAATTGATGTTAATTTTTATGGGTATAGATGGCAGCATCAAGCATTTGTGTTAAAAATCTAGTTACAGTATAGTCTTCCTTTTTCACACCAGATGGCAGCATCAAGCATTTTTGTTAAAAATCTAGTTACAATATAGTTTTCCTTTTTCACACCAGTTGGCAGCAGTGTTTTGGTTTTCAGTAATTGATTTCTGACCACATGATTTAATAGTCTTAAATCTGATTGCATCCTCACATGTAACAATATTGTGGGTTAACGTTCTTAAGTTTTGAATTCTTATCTGTAATTGAGGTATTGTGCTCTAATCATTTTTCAATTTTTAATATCTTGTGTGAGGGTTATTTTTCTTTAGATCTCTGTGTTTTTTATCATTTATTTTGTTTTGTGATGCGCTATTGGGAGCTAGATTTTGTCATTTTAGGCTTAATAGAGGTCTGCACGGGCCCGGCTCGGCGGAGTGAAGGAGAATTTTTTAACGGGCCGTGCCGGCAGAATTTAGACAATTTTTTCAACGGGCCGGGCCGATAAAAAAAATTAATCTCGCCTATCGGCCCGATATAAGAATTTAAGAGAAGCAGATAAAGTACGAGCTATTTTCAATGAATATGACTTTTTCGAGAAGTATAAATGTGCGTTACGAGCCGATGCGAGTTTAACAACATCAATACAGAAATGTAACATGTCCATCGTACAGATCGGCATCGTACAGTTACATGATGCCTAATCCCGGGTTTAATTTTTTCGGAAGACTTGTGCCGGGACGGAACTGGCCTTAATCGATCTCAGGATGTGTAGGATAGGCATGTTTTGTAAAAGCATTAATAGCGATAATGAACTTCTGTTAACAATATCTTTGGATATATACCTTAAGGTGGTTCTCATATTTACTGCTTAACAATGCGAAACTTTCAGACACATTTTCTGACTCATTTTTAACTATAAAGGCTAAAAATTGACAGGCCTGAGTATTGAAGGCATTTGGAATCGAATAGCGTTTCCATTTTTGATATAAATTACGTGCAGAGATAACAGAGACTCTTGTCACGTGACTGTAAGTTTTTGTCCTTTCCTGTGCAATCGCTTCCGGAAATTCGATTCAAAACGCTAACTTTGGCAGTATTTTCTGAAAGATATATTACTTTTATCTAAAATAAACGGCATTTACATGGTTTCTGAATAAGAATACCTGCCAATCTCACGCGTTTCCGAAAAGAAATGAATTCATAAATGTGTCAAAATGTGGCTCCTTTGGATTTGAGAAAAGCCTTAAAAATGACAGAAATATTTTCACAAATCTACTTTTTATTATACAGCTTCAAAAGTTATCATGTTTTTTAACCCTTTATTCTAAACTACATTAATCTGTGTGTTTTCTATTTTGCGAACACATAGTAATTTAAAATATGCTGTAAAATGTTCCCATAAATATGCATGTAGTATTCATTAAAAGAATCTTAATTGTATGTCGAGAAAAAACGGAATTTTTTGCAGAAATTGAGTCGGGCCGGGCCTGTCTTTACTGATTTTTGTACGGGCCAAGAACGGTAAAAATGTAAACGGGCCGGGGCGGGCTCGGGCCGAACTTTCAATTTTTACACCGGGCCGGGCTAAAATAGCTTTCCTTCGGGCCGGGCCGGGCCCGGGCTTGGAAATTCCGGCCCGTGCAGACCTCTAAGGCTTAATGCCGTCAAAATTGGATGAAATAACGCATCTTCACTATGAATTAAACCTACAAGCTCCTCTGATGATTCTGTGGGTTATTCATAGTTTCTTATTTTACGTACTAATTTCCTATGTTCATATCCTCTTCATCTTTAGAATTTTTCCAATTTGTTCATATATTTGTGATTTAATCTTTATTATATATATATATATATATATATATATATATATATTGTCATTTGGGGAATATTTTTTTATTCAAAATATTTATCACTTTTTCGGACAAGTAATCTTTGCTTTAACCCGTTATGTCCCAAATTATGAATTCATGAAAGTTTCATCTTCTAAAGCATTTTCCATGAATTTTTGAAACTCCATTGAAAGATTGACACAATCATTTAATACATTTTGAAGAATTTTGCCAATTAAAATAAATTTATTAAATTTGAATGTATAGGGATTTTGTACAATACTTGTAACTTAACTCAAATTTTTTATTTAAAATATTTTTTCTAGTATTTTATAGAATTAGAAAATGTACAAATAGAATGATAGGAATAATTCCGAACTCAAACTTTCCTCCCACAATCTTTCAACGTCAAGAAAGCTGAAGAGATGCAAATGAAAAATAAATCAGTCTTTTAAAACTAGTTTTGATTTGTGCAACCCATAATGCTTTTGGAATAAGATAAAGTAAAGTATCTATAACGCATTCTAAACTGTATGACTACTAATCGGTGTATTAAATTAATTTTATAAAGAGTTATTTTAACAGTACTTTAAAGTACCGTCGGGTCATAAAGGGTTAAGCATTGTTCGTCCCTTGTATATTTGATAATGTCTGATAATTGAACATAGCAAAATAAATTGATATTGGTATCGGCATAAGGAGGGAAATGGTGTTGTTATACAGGGCTATTCCAAATGATGGACCCAATTTTTAAAAAATCATATTTTCTAAACTACTGCACTGCAAATAGAAGCGTCTTAAATTTTAGACACATATGTGACTGAAAAAGAATTTTAGACACTTAAGTGTCTTAATCTGAAAATTAAGACACTATAGATGTCTTAATTTAAGATACATAAGCTTCTTACTATGACCATGGTGTAAACGAACTGAGAATAATGTCTAAAATATCCGAAAATGTCTTATTTTAAGACACTTCATTGCTTTAAAAATGTCTTAATTTAAGACGTTTTAATTCTTCCGACGCAATAACCACCAGGGGGCACTAGGGCACTGCCAGTCGCGCATGCGTTTTAGATGTCTTCGTTCAAAGTTGGTATACGTTGTAATTCAAACGAAGTTTGTTTTTATGTACGCGTGTATTTTAATTCGTTTTTCGCGGAATGTGAAGTTCTGTGATTTAAATTCGTATTCACTTGGATTATTTATTTATTGAATACTTTTGTCTGGCGGGTCCTATTTTGAGGATGAAACATTTCATTCTTTAAATATGGCTAGTCGTATATATTATGGAATTTCGTACTAAAATGATGCAAGCCCTTCTCCTTCACTGGGGTAGTTTTTGAAATTTCAAATCGAGGAATTTTTCTTAATTCTTGCAGCAACTGAAGTAAGTTTCTTTATAGTACTAAAATTAGTGTATTTTGTGATTTTATTTAATGTACTAAACAAAATCCTGCATGAAATTTAATTAGTTTTGAATCTGTTCGCAAAAAAAACCACTAATTCTAGAAGTATATATTTTTAAACTTATGACGTTGTTTTTTATTACGAATTATATATTCAATGTCAGTTCTTAGTTTCAATGGATAATTCTTATCTCACAGTAAACGACGGCCACAAGGAAGTAAAGAAAAAAAAACTTTGAAAGATGATCTAATGCTTTCTTACTTCC
The DNA here is from genome assembly GCA_963932465.1 of Maratus speciosus. Classification (NCBI taxonomy): domain Eukaryota; kingdom Metazoa; phylum Arthropoda; class Arachnida; order Araneae; family Salticidae; genus Maratus; species Maratus speciosus. Next base: position 5,979,775 of record OZ010797.1, read on the forward strand.
TGGCATAAAACCGCAGATTACAAAAAGATAAATAAAGTAAATGAGACTCGTCTATTATATGAAGCTGCCTGTAAAAATATACATATGTATTTGATTTGCAATCAACTCTAATACTGATTTTTTTATTATTTTTAATAAAAAAGTAATTTGAAATTTATAATGGGAAAAAGTAAAAACCTATAACTAGATTTCGTATTTAAAATTGTGGTAACTTTATTTATATGCACTTATACGAAAAATACAAAAATGACAGATGCTACTGTATATATTTAAGACGAAAGAAGTCTGGAAACCATAAGTTATTTTTTCATCATGTTTTTAATATAGAATATGTACTTATTTGTTTTTATTGATAGTTGAATAGCTTTTGTGATTACCCTCTGATCTACATAAAAACTTGCCCATGTGGAAATATAAATTTTTTAAAAACATAATTTTTAAATAAGTATTTTCATTTTTTTTTGGCGGGGGGGAGGGGGGATTCTGCATGAAATTTTCGTAAAGCTGATATCTTAAATCTTGCGCTGATTATAATGAAAGTTTTGAACTTTTAGAGCAGGACAAGTTTAAAAACACAAATATATTTAACAAAATACCAAAGTCATTTTTTCCCCAATGTTATTAAAGTAGAATATTTATTTATTTATTTTCATTATTCATAGTTAAATGGCTGTTGTGATTATCAAGTGATGTATATGTAAAATTGCCTATGTGGCAATATATATTTTTTTTAAATCTAATTTTTAAATTATGAATTTTCGTTTATTTTATTTTTTTTTTTGGGGGGGGGGGGGGAAGTTTCAATTTTCCTGCATCTGATATTTTAAATCTTTTTCCACATTCAACCGAGTATAATAAATATTTTGAACTTTTAGAGTAGGACAAGATTATAAAATATATATATATATTTATCTATGTTCCTTAAAAGCCCTTAATAGCGAACACTTCGGGACCGCGGAATTTGTCCGATAATTGGAGATGTCTACTTTTATGAGGTAAAAATATACAAATATGTATGTCTGCTGATTAAAAAAGTATTCATTAAATAGAGGTGTTCGCTATTCGAGAATGTCTATTAACCTCCACAACGGATACTCCCGAATACCGGACATCTCTATTTTGACAACTATAATGCAGGGTTGCGTTTTTTGCAAAAGTACTTCTTGATTAAAGGATGGGCAAACTGGGAAGTGCCCCGTCCCCCTACGACTATAGTGCCCCCAAATTTGATGTGCAGTATTTGTAAAGCTTATATTTTAAATCTGTTTCGAAATTGTACTGATTATAATCAATATTTTGAACTTTTAAAGTAAAATAAGGTTAAAAACAAAATAAATTAAAAAAAATCTAATATTTCGATAAATATTTTTTGTTTTTTAATCTTGTTCTACTCCTGAAGTTCAAGATATTGATTATAATCAGTACAATGTCGTAAAAGATTTAAATTATCAGCGTAACGAAAATTGTATACCAAAACTGAGAGCACCAAAAAAATCAGGCTGTATTGGGGAGGGGGGGGGGGAAGGGGCAGGACCACAGCCAAATATTTTCCCAGGATTCAACGTGGTCAAACATGGCTACGTATGATGCTTACAAACAAATGGATTCGATTCAGACGTTTGAAGTGTCTGAAATTCAGACGCAAAAAGTGTCTGAAAAAATTCAGACATTTTAAAATGTCTGAAAATTGAACACTCCATTTCAGACACTTAAGTGTCTGAATTTCAGACATTTTAATTTACAGTGTGCACCTATTACAATAAGTGATACATGAATTTAAAGAGAAATAGACCAAGTTTTTTTCAGTTACAAATGTTTGATGTGTGACCTTTTGTTACACGGCATACATCCAATCTGTAATCGAGTTCGTTCCAAATATTTTGTAGCACCACTCTGTCAATGGCTCTGAAAGCTTCACAAATGCGTTCTTTAAGTTCTGAACCCTTTGTTTTCGGCATGGGTGGTACATAAACAATGTCTTTGACACTGTCAGAACTTAAAGAACGCATTTGTGCCGAATTCAGAACCCTTGACAGAGTGATGCTACAAAATGTTTGGGACGAACTGGATTACAGATTGGATATATATGCCATGTAACAAGAGAGTCACACACTGGAAAAAACTTGGTATATTTCTCTTTAACCCGGCAGAACGGGCGCGGGGTGTTTTGACACCCCACGCCCGAAAATATTCGTCTGCTGTCGGTGAGTGATTTTAATTTGTTGTTAATTATTGTTTTAAAATTAAGTATAATTTAACATTTCAGTTATTATTTTTCACGAGAAAGAGTGTAATTATCATGAATTTCACTAACAGACAGAATTCTAATGTTTTTTTTTTTTTTTTCGTGTTTATGCCATTTAATATGTTTGGGGTGTGCTGTAGAGATGAGACGGGCTCAGTCCGAGTCCGAAATCCCGAGCCCGAGCCCGACACGGGCTCGGGCTCGTTCTTTCTGAAACCGGAAAACTATATTTATTTATGTATAGAAAAGATTGAAAGAACTTTTTTCCCCGTTTAAAATTACTTTTCAATGTTATTTAGATCAAAATGAAGGGGTAACAAAAATCGTGTTTATTTATTTTAGTATTTGATTGCTGTTTCAAAAGAAAATTTGTGATGTTTTCAGATTTATGTGTACGGCATTTTCGACGACGATCCATCAATATGGCGCCAATCAAACAAACACAAACAATGAATTTGTTTTTATTAGGATTTTCGTTTGTGACAGAAGATATTTTTTAATCCGATCGTTTATTTATTTTTTATTTAGTTATCTAACACAAAGAGAATGTTTTCTTCAATTTTTAGCTGACCTGAATTAGCTTGAGGTTTGCAAATTATTTAATCTTATATTTGCGCACGAGTCATAATCATTCTTCATATGAAAATAACTTTACTGGGTATTATATCTATTTGTCATGACTCTGTAGTAGATTTACGAGATCACTTTGCTTCGTAAGTAAATATAATTACTTTGTTATTCCGATAGAAAGCAATCAGTCAGTGTTTCTTCTTTTAATATAAAAGCATCTGACCTGACCATAAAGATAACGGTGTCAATTTTGTAATTTACGTTGATTTTCCGGTTCACGTCAATCACGGAAGACTGTTATGAGAAAGGAATCGATTATAGTTAAAGATGTATCGGTAAAGAGTGGTATCGGGTTCGGGCTCTGGTGACAAATAATCTTTCGAGCTCGGGCTCCAAAAAATGAGCCCGAAACTGTGCTGACACCCCATGCCCCTTCTCGTGTTACTTTTCACGGCGCGCGTCCTTCCGGGTTAAATTCGTGTATTACTTATTGTAATAGGTGCAGTAGTTTCAAAAATATGATTTTTTTAAACCGGGTCCATCATTTGTAATAGCCCTGTATATTTTCATAATATATCCTCAAGTGTCGAGAGATTGAATTTATTCAAAAGTCGTTTGTGAACATAAGCAGGGTGTTCCCAAACCACTCGACACAAATTTGTAACAATTAGTATATATTTAAAATTTCAGGCCATTCGGTAGGTGATTTTTGCTCTGCGGGCGGATGGAAAGACAGGCAGACGGACCGAACCACGACTACAAGTTCTACATATTTATATAATAACGAATGCACCTAAAAATCATCATCAGTCAAGCTGCAAATCGTTAGGCTGCTCTAATCCTAAATTTATGGGCTTGGGCTGCATCCGTATTTTCCAAATGTCTCCTCGGAAAAATTAAAATTTTTACCTTTCTGTTTTCAGTAATGCTCTTCTTAAAAAATATTTCTTTCTTTTTTATTGGCCAAAATGTGTCTAAAATGCATTGCTAGTTTAATTTAAAATGTTAAAATCTTACAGCTCGCCTGCTTCACTTTTATTTTAACACTTAAAATATAAGATTAAATAGACATTTTAGAAACGTTTTGTCCCATAAAGAGAAAGAAACGTTCTTCAAGTAGAGCCGACAGAAAACAGAAGGTAAAAATTTTAATTTTCCAAGGAGACATTTGAAAAATACGGATGCCCATAGGTTTAGCATGAGATAAGGAAATTTCCAGCCTCACTGATAACAATTGGCAAGAAGTGTATTTAATATAGAATATTCCTTTGAAGTATATCTAATAGTTTTTTGGTATTATGTACACAGGAATACTTTAAAAATAAAATTAAAAGTGTCCAGTTAAACTGATGGCATTGACTTAACAGGCTATTCACATTAATTATATATTATACTCTTATTTCAAAGAATAATGTCCTCGAAAAATAAAGGAAGGGGGATTAGCCCCCCCCCTTTATACTTACCCAATGAACCTCCAAATCTAATTAGGGAAGCTCCTTAACACAATAAACCGGTACATCAAATTTGAAGCAAATCAGAAAATTCTGCATGAAAAAAACATTTTGCTAAATTAAGGATGTATTAGCTCCCAATTTCACCCTTTATGCTTAATCAATGAACCTTTAAATCTAATCAGGGAAACTCCTTAACATAATAAATCGGTACACCAAATTTTAGCAAATCGAATAATTCTGCATGAAAAACCCATTTATCTAAATTAAGGGGGTGGGGAGATAGCCACCTTTCCACCCTTTATACTTAACTAATGAACCTCCAAATCTTATCAGGGAAGCTCCTTAACATAATAAACTGGTACACCAAATTTGGAGCAAATCGAATAATTCTGCATGAAAAACCCATTTGTCTAAATTAAGGGGGGGGGAGTATACCCCTCTCCCCCAGTTTATACCTAACCAATGAACCCCCCAAAACGAATCAGGGATTTATCTTATCAGAAAGAACCTAGAAAAAAAAATTGAAGCAAATCGGATGTTTCTATCAAGAGTTATCGCGTTACGTATATGCGTACATAAAGAACCGGCGGGCATATTTGCTCTCAGGATTTGATAGCCTGTGAGCTAAAAAAAAGGGGGGGGGGAGGAGTTCAAATATGTTTATGTAGTTATATCTGTGATTTATAGTATAAACGAAAAATGTTCGATTCTTTATCTTTTTAATAGTATAATGACTGCAAAATTCTTAAGTTTTAATTAGAGTCGTACACGAGTCGGTTACTTACCCAACCCGAAGCCGAAAATTCTGCTTAAAGTCATTCCCAAAAACCAATCCAAGTCCAAAACAAAATTTCGTCAATCAGAAACCCGACATACTTCAACCTGAACCTAAAATATGTAAACTCAAACCCGAAGTAAAAGGAAAATTAATTCATGTTCCAATTCAATTATGGGAAGAATTACAGTGAAACTTCCATTTAAGGAAGTGTCATTGTTACACTTAAACACTTCCTTATGAAGAAAATTCGTTAAAAAGAAATCCACTCAAATTCGTGAAATTTGTATAATAAAGCACACATGCATAAAATGAAAAACACACATAAAATGAAATATTGGGAAAATGTATTTTAATTCGGGCAGTAACTTTTTTTTAATGCACTGTAGACATTAATTAGAATAATGTTTAAAAAAACACATAATAAAGAGAAGTAAACAAAATCTGAAGCGTAGAGTTACCCTTTCTACTTTTTTCTTAGTATTCCAAATCCTTAAATTAAAAAAATTCTGTAATATTACTTTGTACATAAAAAAGTTCATTGTTTATAAAAATTTTCGCGCTTTTGTAAGTATCCTAACAATATATCTGTAACATTTTTGTGAAACTGGAATCCCCTTCTTATTGTATCGAAAACTTTTAGTATTTCTTCTTTTGAATGCGAATGATTAAATAAATAAGTACAGTAGAAACTCGATTATCCGAAGTAATTTGGACCGACCCTCTTTCTGAAAATCGAAATTTTCGGATAATCGAGAATGCTTCAATTTTAAGATTAAGGAAAAATATAGGCACTATTTCTTATTATAGTAACAAGTGCTTAATAAAAATAAAACAATAACAAAATAGAAACAAGAATAAATTACCTGAATTTTAATTTTGAAATTAAGTACCTTTGACATAGATCACAAGGGCTTAAAAAAATGTTTTGTTTCTCGTAGTTTCGATTGTTTTTCCTTTGAAGCTCTATCACGGAGTTTTTTAATTTTATTAGTTCACCAGTATCACAGTCTTCCTGCTGCTCCAGCCATCACAAACATTTTTCAAAACATTCAAAAGTTTCAGAATGGCTAATTTGTTCGTTTTCTTCGTTCCACTTCGCAGCTTACGGGAGCTGAAGTTAAATTCAACTCTAAGAAATGGGATCGAAATACATACTCGTAGTTCGGAAAGGAACGCATATGATAGGTAAAAAAAGAAAAAAAAAACCTTTCAAAATGGATTTTGCATACAAAGAATGTGATAGTAAAAAAAAAAGCTTTAAAAATGGATTTCGGTTAACCGAGAGCTTCGGTTAAAAGAGTTTCGGATAAAAGAGGTTCTACTGTAATATCATTTTCATACAATTCGCTGAAATAAATCATATATCCATCGCAACAGCAACCCCTCCCTTTGGATGTTGTACACGCACGAAAGTGGAATAAACTTCGTTATATAGAACATATTTTTCGTAATATGGAGATTAATTTTCATGTTAATGGCGTTCAAAATCAAGGTTCAGCCGAAAATTTCGTTAAGTAGAAAACTTCGTTAATTGGAAGTTCTACTGTATATCTCTAATGACAATTCTATCTTTTTTGGTAAAATGAACATATATACAGTTATTAATATTCAAATACACATTTTTTTTTTTTTAGTAATCAGCACTTTCTTTTAAACAAATCGGTAATTGTACGTGAAATGTGGGCAATGAGGTACTCTAACTCGTTTTATAAATAGTCAGATCTTATAGCTGTTGCGTTCTTATACAAGAAAGCCTGAATATAAAATTTATTAAGATTCTATATTAAAATCAGCCATACAGAAATAATAGGACACCTTCTTCAATAGGACCTCATCACCCTAGAATCATGGCCTATCATGGGATAGCATTGAATTCATGGCGTAGGATATGATTTAACAGAATGAAGATAACTTTGAATATCTTTCGAAGTTCTTATTCGATTTTCTTAACATTTAAAATGGTCCCACACCATTCTGCAACGACACATATACAGTGATTAATATTCAAATATACAGTTTTTTCCTTAATTTGAAAATATTCTTTCTTTAAAAAAGCAGATCGACCCGAAAGAATCAAAATCCAACCCGTCCCGACCAGAACCGCGAGTTGGGTCGTATGCCGGTAAAATCGGACTACAATGTAAAAAAAAAAAAAAAAAAAAAAAAAAAAAAAAACTGAAATTGTACTGCAATCCAGACGCCAGTTGCGTATTTTAACGGAAAAATTTCCCCATAAATTACAGAAAATTTTCCGTTTTTCTGGAATTTACGGGATAACATTTCCGTTAAAATACGCAAATAGTACTGGCGTCTGGATTGCCAGTACAACTTCCGTTTTTTTTTTTTTTTTTTTTTTTTTTTTTTTTTTTTTAATTAACCATTTGGAAATGGTTGTTGTTTTCGGTCGAGGATGGGGCCAAATGATGCTCGCATTTTATTTTTTTTAACGAAATTCAACGATGTTCTTTACTTTTAGAAGAATTTTTATTTGAATAGGTAATAGAAAGGCATAAAATCGTAAGAAATTGTTTGAATAGGTAATCGAAAGGCATAAAATCGTTAAAAATTGAAAAAGTTACAAAATGGGGTAGGCGCAAATGATCAGATATGGAAATATCCAAAGCCAAAGAGCGACGCCGAAATGAAAATCGTCTTGCAAAGCAAAAATCGAGGTCTTCAACTCATTATGTAGGCCATGAAAATCGAGGTCTTCAACCGATTATGTAGGCCATGAAAACCGAGGTCTTCAACTGATTATGTAGCCCATGAAAATCGATTACAGAATAAAAGACGAATGCGAAAAAGGAAACAATCTAATGTTTAATCGATTGATAGTAAAAGGCCCTGTCTCGAGAGGATCCAATCCACTAGCCACGGCGTTTTACAATCGGTCGATTCTAACCCGGAAAATTTGAGCTCAACGTAGGTAATTTGTTGCAATCTGTGGACGATTCGGTGGAACTGCTTTCGATTTATAAACTGTTTTTCTTCTCGAAATGGGACTTGGAGAGTTTATCGATGAAGGTTTTGGTCGTCTGAAGTTGGATCTTTGAGATCTGTTGTGGAAGAGGATGCGACGGAATTGGGTGGACGAAATTTAGATTTTTCGGTTAAATTTTGTTACGAAGGTGATTTGTAAATTACTGCTTTTAACGCATATTAATCCAGACATACAAGTCAAAATGGTCGTTGTAATCTATTAAATTACATTTTTTTTTTTTTTTTACAGTGTATCAGACCCGATGCAGGAATCTAATTTAGATGTGATTGAACAAGGAATAAAAAATTAAAACCCCTAACTTTTAAAGTTGAACATACTGCAATAACTTTAATAAACGAACGCTGTACAAACATTCTCCTCTCTCCTGCAAATGGCCCTGAACCCCTCTCATAATGGATAAGGGGGGCGGGCGGGGGTCTAGATCGATGACATATCTGATTGTATCCATGGGTTCGACGTTGTATTTGTTTAATCGTGGACGTTCTCACCAGCCTTGTGAACAGAACCTCGGAAAATTGGATTTATTACTCAACGGAGGGGTGGGGGAGTGTTGCGGTTTTATAGATTCATAACCGCTTGACAAGTGTCAAGAGGGGGATCGCATTAAAAAGTCATTCCGGGCCATATTCAGGATTAGAGTAATATTTTGGAACTCACAGAAAGCGGAAGCTCCCAAGCTTGTTAACAATTTTCCCAGAGAAAAAGGAAATAGAGTGTTTTAAGGGGGAAGGTTAAATCCTTTAAACCTTCAAAATTTTCGAAATTTTTTTAATACAGTACAACTTTGATTATCCGAGCTAACTGGGACCGTTAGTACCTTGGATATCGGAAATCTCGGTCACTAGAAATTGTGTGTAAAAACTCACCGTGCTTGCGAATTTAACATCTCTTAAAATAAATAAAAAAAAAACAATAGAACGTTTTTTAAACAATAAAAATAAATATATATAAAGTTCTGTTTTACAACGCAACAGATTTAAAAAGGAAATCAACTACTAGTAGTAAATTTTAAAAAAGTAAATTGAAAAATTTACGAAAGTTCACACGGCCACTGGAAACAAAACATTGTTCGCTGTTGACTTCTCCAGAGTCTAATGTTTCTTGCTCAGAGTAAATATCATATGATTAATCTGAGGTTTTTTGGGAGTTAAGTGCTTTCAGGGGCAGAAGAGCCAGTATAGCACGGACAGTGAACTAAAGAGTGCGGTCATTTTCAAGGCTCATTCAAAAGGAAAAAAAGTCAGACGTTGTCATCGGCTCGGTTAACAGAAACCTCGATTAATCGAAGCTCGGTTAATCGAGGTTCTACTGTACATATTTTGATTCGTATTCATTTCTGAACAATATGCAAAAATTTCCCATTAGTTTACTAATTACAGCACTTTTATTAAGACTACATACCATACTAGTTCTTATTTTCTGAATTATTTTTAAATTAATTTTTGTTCTGAAACGCATCGAATTGGCAGATTTTTTTATTCAGAAACTATTATAATATTCCGTGCTTGTCGATTTTTTGATAAAGGCAGACTATCTTTCAAAAAATGCTATCAAATTGGACGTTTTGAATCGAATTTCAAGAGACGATGGACAATATGCAAAAATCCGCATTAAAATAATCCTGTTAGTTACTAATTATGGCAGTTTTATTAAGACTGCATATTATGTTTGCATATGCATATTATGCATGAATATTATGCACATTATGCATAGTATGCATATTATGCATATGCATGTTTTATTAAGACTTACATAGGATAATTAAACTTTGCGTTGTGTTTATTCAAAACGATGAATTTTGATACTGCGCGCGATGTTATTAAAAAACTATGCATTAACTTAAATATTAACTTAAAATTAACTTAAATAGTCCTACGTAAAAGCACAAAAATGCTTTTACGTTTATAGAAATGAGTTCATAGAAAAGCACAAAAATTACTCTCAGGTGCATACCTATATCTTATAAAGATATTTAAAATACAAATTAAAAGTATCTTAAAATACATTAGAAAAACCCAGGACATTTTCAACCATTACAAGGCCGTCATCAGTAGGATTTAAAAGTTGTTATTATTTTCTTTGCTTTTTGATTATATTCTTTATTCGAGAATTATGAATTCTTGAGTAAGCACAAAGAAAATAACAACATTTAAATTCTACTGATGACGGCGTTGCAATGGTTGAAAACGTCCTGTGTTTTTCTAATGTATATTTTAAGATACTTTAATTTGTATCTTACTAGGGGGCTCTGCCCCCTACGAGCTCGTCAACCCCCGTTCAGACACCGCAGACTCTAACAGCACGCTAATTTGATCGGCTTTAAAAAGATTTCGGAAGATTGAATTATAATTTGAATCTGACAATTATAATCTGACAATTATAATCTGACGTAATTTCACCAAACTTTTCTTTCTCTTTTTAATATTCACGTAAAAATACTTTTGTTAGAAATGAAATATTATGATCATCTTAAAATATCAAATAAATGTCTCGCGCAGTTTTTAAATTTAAACTGTTTTGCAATATTATTTTTTGTTCATTTTACGTAATGTGAAGTAAATGCGACGTAAATTCTCCTATTTAAGACTTGTAACGCATGTTAATGAATTTATTATTTTACAATAGTCTTTCTCTTTTAAAATTCACGTGTATAGTTTTTATGACGTAATTTTCAATGAGTTCCTGCTTTTTATATTTTCTGTTTATAATAGTTACGTGTAAAATAAATTTTTAATTTGAAGCAAACATTATTGTTTGCGCTGTTTATACAGTTGGCAACAGTTTAAATCAATACAATTTTCTAAAATGTGTAAAAAATATCTCTCGAAATGCTGAAAATTTGAATTTAAAAGAGGAATAAAACCTCAAAAAATGAGTCAAATTAAAAAACTAAATGCATCTGCACACCGGAAAATTCTGACGCATAAAATGATCTAAAAGTGATTAAATTCTCATGTATAGTTTTTGCTCCTATAAAACTTTTTTAGTGGAACCATTTTGTCCAACTTTAGCATTAAATATCTCTTTAAATAATTCTTCGATTTGAAAACTGTCTGCATCAGCGTGTTTATCAAACATTTCTCTATTATTCATATTTTTGAATGCAATTCGAATGCAATTTGAATGCAATTCGATTTTCATATTTTTGTATGCAACAATTTTTTTTTAAAATATCAACGAAGAAAGGCCATGCTTAAGCATTCAAATTGGATGCTGATCTGCCGGGAATATCTACGCAGATTCTCATTGGTCCATTTCCAAATCAAAACTTTTTTTTATATATAGAAGGAAATATCTTTATATTATATATGTATCTACCTGAAAGTAATTTCTGTACAATTATTTGTACTTTTATGTGTATTTTAATTTTTTAACGCAAGGTGAATAGAGCAGTAGAATTTTAACTTTCATTTATAAATGAGTTCGTCAAAGTTTCTTCTTGTGCGGTAACTTATTACAACCCCCAAAATTTCTATGGCCTAAATTTGTGAATATTCTTTAAAACTAAACAGTTCCTAATTCATTCAGCTTTTGCTGCCGTATGGATTCTCCCTTCCTTGTCCTCTAATGCATTTTAGTGCCAATTCCTCAAAAAGATATGCAAAGAGGATTTCACTGCCTGCACCAGGAACTATTGGGGAATCTTCGAATCATCTTTCCCGCAATGTTCTCTCTCTCTAATATCAAAAACCTCATGAATATGAAAAAGAAACCCGTTCGATTCCGGCTGTAAAAATCTCGAAATTGTTTCCCAGAAAACTCACACATTTCCGAGATGAAAAGTCCCCCCCTACTCCTACTTTTTAAACTTCTTTTCCATAGATGATTTTTAACCCTTGAAGAGCGGTCGGATATTACATGACGTCGGCTTGCACATGACGTCACATGTTCACAAGAATCTGGCAACGCTTCATAGGGCGCCCAAATACAAGGCAAATGGGGTGCTCTCCATTTGACTTATTAGAACTTATTAGCAGTATAATAATAAAAATAATAAAAATCTAAATTAAACAGAAAGACAACACGTGCTTTTAACGGCAAACGGGGAGTTCTAACGTTCCGTAAGGGCTCCAGATGCAGTAGTATCAGTTGCTGCTAATAGCAACGTGACGTCATTGTAAGTCGTCTATACATGGTGTTGCAATTCGACCTGGTAAAGCCTGGTTAACAGCAAGAAGTGATGGTGGGGAAATCATTTGACTTGTCCATTAACCTGCTGACCGAAACCATTGCACGAAGAACTGAAAACTTGTTTTAAGCCTAAAGGAACCGAAAATGGCAAAAGGTGAAAGAAAATTCCAGCTGAAACGTGCTTTCTGCGCCTATTTTCAAACTTAGGTCACACAGTTGTTATTGGATTAAGCGGGGACGTTCGCAATAGGCACTTGGTTTAAGCGGGGAAAAATAACATAGAATAAATTCATGGGAATAAATTCGGTTCCGGAGGATTCTATTCGAATAAGCGGTGTATGCGATTATCCGTGACCTCATTAAATGGGGAGGCCTGTACTATTTTAATTTGTTAAACGGTGCAGTTTTGTTACATTATTCTAAATGTGTTGGAAAATGTTTCATAATCTATGCTTGACGCATAATTTTTTCTTTCTTGTTTAATTCATTCTTGCTCTCAAACACATTCTATGGGCAGATTCTCTTATTCAGAAACTATATAATGGGCCATATGGGTAAATTTTTGGACAAAAGCAGAGTACATTTCAATAAATGCTGTCAATGTGGACGTTTTAAGACGAATTTCCGAAGCGCGAGACCTGTAAACGAAAAAAAGGGGTCCTACTGAGAAAACAATGGTTTATGAATCAAATTCTGATGAATGGAGCGGAAAATAAAAACACAAGGGCTCTTATACATCTTTTCCAAAATCACAGTTTCTTGTTTAATTCCGAGTAATTGTAAAATTTGTAAAATTTCGAGTTCTTGAGCGTGAAAAAATATTTTTTCGAATACTGCCTGCAAGCACAGTCAGTATTAAGGGTGTATTCCGATCCAAACTGCTCATTTTCTGATTCATTTTAAAATTCATTTTTGCTCTCAAACGCACCAAACTTGGAAATTCTCTTATTTAGAAACTATATAATGTGCCGTGCTTCTTAATTTTTTGATAAATACAGAAAATCTCTCTATTCTAAAAAAAAGTAACTACCGCTGTCACCGCCGCCGCCGCCGCCGGTTTTGAATTTTTTGTGACCGGAGGTCTTTCTTCGTTAACATTAAGAAAAATAATGCATACAAAAATATGAAAATCGGTAGTATTATACAGAAATGTTTGATAAACGCGCTGATGCAGACAGTTTTCAGATCGAAGAATTATTTTAAGAGATATTTAATGCTAAAGTTGGACAAAATCGTTCCACTAAAAAAGTTTTATAGGAGCAAAAACTGTTCATAGGAATTTAATCATTTTTAGATCATTTTATGCGTTAGAATTTGCCGGAGTGCAGATTGCATTAATTTTTTTATTTTGACTCATTTTTTGAGGTTTTATTTCTATTTTAAATTCAGATTTTCAGCATTTCTAGAGATATTTTTAACAGGTTTTAGAAAGTGATATTAATTTATTAATTTAAACGGTTGCCAACTGTATAAACAGCGGAAACAATAATGTTTGCTTCAAAAAAAAAAAAAAATATATTTATACGTGTAAATAAATTAAAAATTTATTTACACGTGACTATTATAAACAGAAAAAAACATTTGAAATTAGAATTAAATAATTATGTACAAAAAGCAGGAACTTATTAAAAATTACGTCATATAAACTATAATTACACGTGAATTTTAAGAGAGAAAGGAATTTGTAAAACAATAAATTTATTAACATGCGTTAGAAATCTTAAATAGGAGAAATTACGTCATATTTACGTCACATTACAGTTATTACATAAAATGAACACAAAATAATATTGCAAAACGGTTTAAATTTAGAAATTGCGCTAGACATTTATTTGATATTTTAAGAGTATACTTTTCAACTATTTTTGTTAGGAAAGCGCGAATAATATTTCATTTCTAACACAAGTACATTCACGTGAATATTAAAAAGAGAAAGAATAGTTTGGTCAAAATTACGTCAGATTAAAAAAGATTAATTTAAAATGTCTCATTTAAAAGAACTTTCTTTTCACTTTGTTAAAAAATACCAGGAGATAAAGACTCTGTTTACTTAATTCCTTTTATATTAGCTTATTTTGAAATGTTGTTACACGTGTCTACGTCATCAAGTTATTTTTATTTCGACGCTTTATTTGTATTTTTATTAATGTTGTACTAATTTATTTGTTTTTTCGTTATTTAAAATAAAAATTATGTCAATTTGTATAATTTGGCGAGTGGTTTGGCGATTTATATAATTTGGCGAAATTGGTCGACGGGATAATCAAGTAGTACCGCAACGGATTTGGCGTTAAAATTCCCCAATCAAAGAGAAATGAATAGAAATTCGTTTATAGAGAGATCGCCACTGTTTTTTAAATTATAATTCAATCTTTCGAAATCTTTTTAAAGCCGATCAAATTAGCGTGCATTTAGAGTCTACGGTGTCTGGACGGGGGTTGGCGAGCGTAGCTCGTAGGGGGCCGAGCCCCCTAGTACTGTAAAAAAACGCTGTCAAAGTTGGCGTTTTGAACCGAATTTTCCGAAGCGGGCGATCTGGGAATGAAAAAAATGGTCATACTGAGAAAATAATTGTTGAAAAATCAAATTCTAATGAATTGAGCTGAAAATGAAATCACACGGCATGTTAAACAAGTCTTCAGAAATCACCCCAGCAAATTTCATGTTTTTACTTTTAAAAATGAGTCTGAAAATGTCTCAGAAAATTTCGAGCTGTTGAGGGTGGAAAACTATTTTTTCGAATACACCCTTAAAGCAAAATTTCAAGTCTTGAAGTAACCAACGAACCAAGTTACACTCGATTTAAATATATTTATTAGAAATCATTCCACCCCATAATGGCAAAAGGGAAGCATCTTGACTTGAGTGATCTTCCCCAACATCCCTTCCTCCAAACATAAAAAATATCATGAATATTAAAAGGAAGCGCTATTTCCCAATCCTGGCGGGAAATTCCGGAAATTGTTTTCCGGAAGAAACCGGCACTCTCCGAGTTATCATTTCATGTGTCCATCTCCACACGATTTTATGAGATTCTGACAAATGTGCCTCTATACTTGGATGATAGAGCGATAATATGCTCTTTCTGTATTTGTTAGATGAGAGAAAAGGATTTAAAGTTATGCACCCTGAACTATTAAACTGCTTTCAAAAGGAAAACTGAGTAACGCTTTCAAATTGGAATGTTGAAGATAACCTTCAAATCAGCCATACTCGAACATTCCCCCCCCCCCCCCCCCCCAGAATAAAAACATATATTTCCGACGTTAGAGGGTCCGCAACGCATTTCCGAATCCTCCGAATCCTGTTCTCAAATCGAAAAGGTCAACTTCCTGACATACGTTTTAATTTATTTTTGTTCGAAAATGCATGAAACTAGCGGGTTTTGTTGTTCAGAAACTAGGTCATCGAGCTGTTTTTTCCATTTTTTTGCAAACGCAATAGATCTGCCAGGAAAGAGTGTCAAAGTGGACGTTTTGAACCGAATTTGAGCGCGAAAGTAGAAAAATCACTCAAGAGCGGGCGAAAAACGTGTTTGTCACGGGATCGAAATCGCTTCTAACCCAATGGGTAATGGATGGATCCAAAAAGGCAAAAAACAGTTCCGTTCCAAATCGCTTCCCTGGCCAGGCTTTCCAATTTTATATCTTTCCGTTAAAAAATGAATTTGTGAATGTGTGACAACGTATTGCGCTTGTTGAGCAGAGCAGTTAAGAACAGCCTTAAAAAGGGCAATTAAAATAGTAACATAACAAAGAAATACAACAAAATTAATATTATCAATGGGGTTGAACATTTGTCACGTCTCGGAAGAAATGTTCCAAGAATCTTTAACACTACACCACTATTTCCAAACAATAAACCTTTAGGTAGATTACTATTACAAATATTCAGAAACAGTACGCGAAGTTTGTTGTTTGGATAACTGTGATTTTATATGTGTGTGTCATTTATTTTCGAAGCAAATATTCAACTCTGTAGTAATGAAACGTTTTAATACAACAATGCAGAATTTACAAGATTTAAAGAAAAAAATTAAGAAAATTAAACACTATAAATCAATCTTTTGTTCAAAGCAAACATTTTATTTTATTGGAAATGCAAAAATATATTGAGCAAATTTAATTAATTTGGAATAATTTTTATTAGTGTTGAAAATTAAGAAATATGCTCAACTCTAGAAAAAATATGGATTACATGGAACGATAAAAATAAGCAACAGTTTGAACCCCCAAATCTGATATTGTTATAGTACAATCAAACAATGGAATGTTTTATAAGAAATAAAAGAAAACCAAAATATGTACTAAAATAAGGAATATTATAAAGGTACTTAAAAGTTAAAATTACGGGAGAACCGCTCAGCTGTTAACACTTTCCAACTTTTTAATTAAACGAGCGGCTACACTCTTAAAACGAAAGAGCCAAAATAACTCAAGTTGAGCCGAAATCCACTCATCTCATGACTTGAAAGTCAGCTTCTCATAAAGAGTTGAAACAACTCGAGTGAATGAGTTGTTTTTAAGCAACTCATGATTGAGTGATCTCTATTTTACTCATACTTGAGTGAAATCAACTCAATGAAGGTAAAATCCAGTAGCACTTGAGTGATTTGTAACCAACTCATACTTGAGTGAAATTGAGTCATTTAAGACTAAATTTAGTCGCACTTGACTGATTTGTAATCAACTCATACTTGAGTGAAATGAAGTTATTTAAGAATAAATCAGGTAGCACTTGAGTAATTTGTAACCAACTCACACTTGAGTGAAATTAAGTCATTTAAGACTAAATCTGGTCGTACTTGAGTGAAATGGAATCCCTTTGAGACTAAATTCAGTAACACTTGTGTGATCTGTAGCCAACTCATATTTGAGTGAAATGAAATAATTTAAGCCTAAATCCAGTACCACTTGTGATTTATAATCAATTCAAACTTGAGTGAAATGAGGTCATTTCAGATTTAATCCAGTAGTTCTTGGGCAATTTGTAACAATTCATACATGGATTCAATCAACTCATTTAAGAGTTCATGCAATGAACTCTTAAATGATGTTCTTAAAATGCAAAATCCCGAGTGATTTTTAATAAACTCATTCATAAGAACTCGCTCAAAATTACAAAAAAAAAAAAAACCTTGAGCGATTTCTAATTAACTGATTAAATAAAATCATGTCATTTTAAATGAAATTCAGTAACCTGTGATTGATTTTTATCAATGAAATTCAAAATAACACAGAATTCTTGCCACATTTTCAAATTAAAATAATAAATAACTAATTTTATATTCCTTCATACTGGTTTATATAATTGTATTACTTTTTGATTGAAAAAAAAAATATGATTTATAACTAAAAATTACAATTAAACCAATCTTAAGTATTTAACGTAAATAAAAAAAAAAATAAAAAAATAATTGAAAAAATATCTAAATGTAAACTTGAAATCACCAAGGAAAGGAAAAATCCCAATGACAACTTTTAAAAGCTGACTTCTCAAATCCAAAAGGGCAACTTTCTGACATAAGTTTTAATTTATTTTTGATCGAAAATGCATGAAACTAGCTGGGTGTTCAGAAACTATGTAATCAAGCTGCTTTTTTCATTTTTTTGCAAACGCAATACATCTTTCAGAAAATAGTGTCAAAGTGGATGTTTTAAACTTAATTTCTGCATGAAAGGAGAAAAAACACTCAAGAGCGGGAGAATAAGTGTTTGTCACGTGAACAAAATCGTTTATAACTCAATAGGTAATTTATTGATTTAAAAAAAATGGAAAATTCAATTCCAAATAGCTTTCATAACAACGCTTTCCAATTTTATATCTTTCCATTAAAAAATGAATTTGTAAATGTATCAAAACGTTTTGTGCTTGTTGAGCAGAGCCATTAAGAACAGCCTTAAGATCCTACACTAGTCGCTGAAAAAGTATAGAAGGGCGATTCCGTGCAGAGAGTCGCATGTAATGAGGGCTTTAATTTTCATTTATTTATCAAATTTTAATGCTAATTCTGATTTTAAGTGGTATGGTAAATAAGTTATAACCATATTTTTTAGTTTAAATGTGTGGAAATAAAACTCCCAGAAATATATCATTAAATTTCATTACGCAAAATGTGCTTTTTTCCGAAGTAGGAAAAAAGCACATTTTGAGTAATGTAATTAAATAATATACTTCTGTGAGGTTTATTGCCACACATTTAAATTTAAAAATATGATAACTTATTTACCATACCACTTAAAATCAGAATTAACATTAAAATTTAATAAATAATAAATAATTGAATAAATGCAAATTAAAGCCTGCGTTATGTGTGTGACACTCTCCATGGAATCGCTCAGAAATGATGGTGTTAACCCTATGGAGAAGTTATTTTCAAATACATTGTTTGGATTTATATATATATATATACATATATTTTTTTTTTGGGGGGGGGGGCAGCCATAGGATCTTTATGCAGGCTTATTTTTAATTTTGCAATTTTGGTTAGTTTTTTAATACAGTAGACGATTTTACGAACTGGTGTACTGGTCCCGCCCAGCATCTCGCTGAACTAATGTTACTCCCATTTACGAACTTTTGACTTTATGAACAAATATGAGTCCCATCGAGCATTTACTGTATTAAGATATCAATTTTAGAATCAGTTCCGAAAATTAAAGTATTTAAAATAAAATATAAAACCTAAGTTAAAAAAGTAAAAACTAGCCAGCATATAGATTGTCTTCAGCTATCATATGCAAAAAGAAGCCTGTACAAATATTAAAATCCAAGCAAGATATTTGAAAATAACTTCCCCGTGGAACTAACATTATCACAAGTGTTGTCACACTGCTATTGTTAGGCTGTAATAAGTAAAACAAAATATTTCAAAAAAGATGAACACTAACCCATTATATACTTTGTTGTAATTATCCCTTGATTTAATTCACACTACTTCTTAAATTGACTAACTTTTAAAGAAATATTAATTGTTAAGCTTTTTTATGCTAATTAATTAGCACTTGCTAAATGTCAATTTAAAGCAGTTCATATATTTACAAATAAATTATGCACCAAAATAACTTTAGAAATGGATCAACTTAATTCTTTATATCATTTAAAACATTTGTTGAAACTTGAAATTATGTTCAAGTATAACTTTAAAATTTAGCTACCGGGTTAGAAGGAACAATGTCTTGATTGGATAAATACCAACCTATTAGGTACTATCTTGCAGTTATTCTTTTTTAATCTTGTTTTGTTGCAATTGACCATTGATCTTATCCAATGTTTCTTAAATCTACTAACTTTTAAAGAAATGTAAAACTTTAAAATGGCATAAGATTGTAGCTTTTTATGCCAAAAGCAGGAGCCAAATATGGAATTTAGAATATCGTTGGGGAAAGAAACAACATTATTTACTAACAATTTTATTGAACAAAAAGAAAAAACAAATGTAGCATTGATAGCAATTTTAACAACAGATGGAGTGTTTTGACAACACCTTTAACTGGACATGTAAATATTTTCATTTAAAATTTTCTTGTCAAGACAAGAAAATATGTATTCTTCTCTGCTGAAGATCCTTGAGAGATTCGATAGGGTTGTTGAATTCCACTCCTCGCAGCGGAATTGCATTCCTCCATGAGGTCACTATTCTCCTGTGTAAAAAGAAAATATTGAAATTAAGTTAAATAGCAATAATTGTAATGCAAAGGATTATGAATCTTTTAAAATATTAGTTTTTAGATTAAAGTAAATATAAATAAATTCTTAAAGTCTTAAGCAACTTCTTAAAATATTGTTGAACATTCACCTTTGTTACCATTTTCAAAATGTATACAAACATATCTTTTTAAACAATAATTGGGCGGGGGGGGGGGGGGGGAATGAAACTTTAAAAATTAAATTTATTCTAAATATGAATATATATATAAGGGGTCGTTCCAAGCAAAATTTAGGGCCCTTTCACAAAAATCTAATAAAATAGGCCCCTTTGTTCACACAAAGTATCACCTTCTTTTTCACACAAACTGTTTTAAAATGTGTAAATTGTAAATAAAACCAGCTCACTGAAAACAAACTTTACCAAGGGGATTTAAAGAAGTTTTGTGAAAGTCTTCATTTAAATTTGAGTAACATGATTTCAACTTTCATTACAAAATGTTATTTATCACAAAAATAACTTACTTTTCACAAAATGGGCCCCAAAAATAGAAACCTACACACACACAAAACCGCCTCCCCATGCATATTCTTAAAAAACATACACTAAAACTTTTAGCTTTATATAAAGTTACACCGCTGAAAATTCGGCTAATTGTGAATAAAATGGAAAATGAAACCATCTGTGCAATCACACTTACCCACTTGTTTATCATGTTACTTCTGATTAGGGTGTAAAAAAATCATGATTTTTTTTTTAAAAATAAAAAAAATCTGATTTTTTTTTTATTTAAATCTGATTTTTTTTATTTTTTTCCCCGTGTTAAAATATTAACATCTACCAAGAATTAAGCATTTCAAAAATGAATAACCCTCCAATTACTAACATAATCTATGTTTTTTTGCTTTAATTAATAAAATTTTAATTATGTAATTATAGAAATTACAAAAAACTGCAAATAAAAAATTTCTTTAGTAACATACAGCATTATGTGCATTAATATTTTATAATAATTATGTAAACCAATATTAAATACTGCTTATATTTTAAAGTTATTGATAAATTGCATTTAATTTTAAATTGATGATACAGATTAAATTTTGTAATTATTAAACAATTAACTGTTTAATTAAGAACACAATCTACATTTTTGAAAAAGTGGTTGAAAAAAGGTGATAAATAATAGTTTGATAAATTCATAAAGCAGCCAGTAATTTTACACAGGTTTTAAAGCGTATGTCTATCAAATTGATCAAAAATTGTAGCAATGTATACAGCAAACTTACGCATAATTTATAAATAGAGTACAAAAATTGTATTTTTGAAATTTAAATCAGATATTTTCCCCCACAACATTAAAATATTTGAATAGCTACTAAATATTATAATGTATTAAAGCTATTTAACATTTAGTTAGATTTTTTTAAATGTATAATAACATCTTTTTACACAGTTTAATATTGTTATAATTAACAATAACAAATATTACATTTTTTACAAGTGATTTACTGATCGTTTTCATTATTGATTATCATGCTTTTTCACAACATTTTAAAAAATCAGAAAATATGTGATTTTATCATCTGATTTAAATCAATTGATTAAAATCATTGACACTATTGCTGTGTTTATTGTATATAAAATAATAACTTGATTATTAAAAGGAAATTATGACATTGAAAGTTATATTAGATTTAAATATTTTTAAATTAAATGCTTTTTATGTTTGTTAGATAAAAAAACATGGTTTTTACAAACTTACTGTACTTAAAATTTTTCACAATACTCAGGAATTATACTTGGAAACAATTATTTAAAGCTTTGTTTTGTGTATTCATAAGTCACAATAATTTGAATACTTTTTTATGTCATTTTAAACAGTAAAAAATTTTTGATTTTAATCAATGATTTTTTTTTTTAAAAATCACTTGATTAAAATCATGATTTAAATCGTTGACACCCTACTTCTGATACAATCTTAAAATAAATTTCTATTTTAAAAACAAATTTAAAAGGTCTTAAGCAACATTACAAAATATTGTTGAAAATTCCCCTTTGTTGCCATTTTCAAAATGTATACATTGGAAGGGGGGGGGGGATGAAACTACATTTAAATTTATTCTAAATATAAAATGTTTTATTACAACAATGATGTTTAACCTTATCCCATAAAATCTAAGCAGTCAGGCGGCAATTTTCTTCCAACAGTCAAATGCATGTCATGTGTCAGAGATACATGTCTAATTTAATACAGTATAACCTCGAAAATCCTGTATCAGGACTAAGACTAGATTTATAAAAATTCTGGATTTCACAAAGATAATCAAAACTTTCACTGTTTTTAATGGTACCTTTAATCATAATTTAATAACAAAGTTATAATTATGTAAGAAAATGAAAAAATAATATTGAAAGGCTTACTTTCATTGAAATTTACGTTAAAAATTTTTCTATAAACAGTGAATTTTGAAAATTCAATTGCAATTTTTTTTTTTTTTTTTTTTTTTTTTTTAACTATTAATAAAAATGCTTTTCATATTAAATACATGTTAGGAATATCTATTTCAGAAATACAGACTTGTTTTTCTAACTTGCATAATGTTATGACAAAATCAAATTTTATATGCTGTTTTATGTTATTGGGCAAATGTATCTGACTGATAGACGATACTAAATAAATGAACTAAAACTGCATAGCACTGCATTCCAAACACATAGGAAACCTGGTAGCAGAAAGTTCCTGATGGGTGACATGCGTCGCAGATTTTTTTTTTCCATTGGATTTTTTTCCAACTTTATATTATGTTTAGTTCTTTATTATTTATTACTAAAACTTAAGATTATTATTAATAAAAATTAGTAAAATGCTTAAAAACATTAAAAGTAAATTTTCTGCTATTGGGATAGGAAAGATAGATGCTAGGTATGAAGTTTACTAATATGAAAACAGATTTTTTTTTTTTTTTTCCCACATATGTATCTGTAAGGTCACACTGGCCCAATACAGTGTTAATTACTAAACACACACACACACACACACAAAAAATGAAATTCCATGACAAAATCAAAACTTAAATATATTTAAGATTAATATGTAAATTTATACCTTTCTTGCTGCTAATACACCTCTTCAGGATTATCACGTGTCTCTTTGATAGTCCTCTTTGTTGGTACTTCTTTTGGGCTGGTGTTAAATTTAACCTCATTGTTGCCATAACCTCCATTCAACCATAGCAGCTTGAGTGATAGGATCAAAGTATTGTTCCTAAAATGAAAATGTGCAAAAACAATGTTATCGATTTAAAACGTTTAAATGATTTTAACTTAAAATTTCAAAACAGACGTAATGATGAGTTCATACGAAAGTGCCTGAAACATACAAAAAACGGAAATTCATTTCCCTGCAATTTACCCAAGCAATAAATTGGGTTGGGTTGATTTTTGACGGCAAAACTCTTGAGTTTTGTGCAATCGAACAGTAAAATTCGCGATATCTTTTTGTGACTAATTAACAAAATTCACTATTCGTCGCGACCTTTTGACGAAATTTGTAATATTCTTCACCAAATAAGTTTATCGATATTCCCGATTATTTTTTGCGCAATCTTTTGATGAAATTCGCAATTTCTTTCTGAACTCTTTACGAAAATAGCAATTTTATTCAACAACCAATTGAAGATAATTACCATTTGTTTCTAAGATATATGACAAAATATCTGGTATTTTTCCATGATCATTTGAAGAAATTCTCAATTTTTTTCCGCGACTGATTCATGAATTGATTTAGGGAAATTCGCCAAAGTGTTGCAGAAAAAAACAAATTTTGCCAAAGAGGTACAGAAAAAAATTTTGCCAAAGGGGTACAGAAAAAAATTTTGCCAAAGGGTTGCAGAAACAAAAAAATTTTGCCAAAGGGTTGCAGAAACAAAAAAATTTTGCCAAAGGGTTGCAGAAAAAAAAATTTTGCCAAAGGGTTGCAGAAAAAAACGAATTTTGCAACAGGGTTGCAGAAAAAAACTAATTTTGCCAAAGGGTTGCAAAAAAAAAACTAATTTTGCCAAAGGGTTGAAGAAAATTTTGTCAAAGGATAGCAGAAAAAAACACAAATTTTGCCAAAGTTTGCAGAGAAAAAACACAAATTTTGCCAAAGGGTTGCAGACACAGTTGTATAATATAGACACACGCGCAGAAGATTTTCCAAAAATTCGGAACCTTGCAGAAAAATTTGTAGAAAAAAATTTATTTTTGTAACTTTTTTTTTTTTTTTTTTTTTTTTTTTTTTTTTTTTTTTTTTTAAATACCAAAAAATTAAAAATATTCTCTATATTATAATTTCGTCAAAGAATCGTTAAAAAAAAAAAAAAAAAAAAAAAAAAAAAAAATTCTTAAAAGCATAGCGGAAAAAGCCCGAATTTGTCAAAGGATCGTGAAAAAAAAATCCCGCAAATTTCGTCAAAAAATCGCAGAAAAAACTTATTTCATCAATGGATTACGGGAAAAATATGAATATCGCTAAAGGCTGAGAAAAAAGCACGTATTTCGTCAAAAAATCGCAGGAAAAATGCAAATTTCGTAAAAATATCGCAGAAAAAACGTTAATTTCGTCAAAGGATCGCGAAAAAAAGCTAATTTCGTCAAAGAATCTTAGAAAAATGCAAATTTCGGCAAAAGGGCTCAGGAAAAAAAAAAATTTCTTAAAAGCATAGCGGAAAAGCCCTAAATTTTGCCAAAAGATTCTGAAAAAATGCAAATTTCGTAAAAGAATCGTGTAAAAAACTACTTTCTTCAAAAAATCAAGAATTTCGTCAAAAGTGTTGTGAAAAAAGCGAGAATTTTGTTAAAAATGCATGAAAAAATACGAAATTCGTCAAAAGATCGTAGGAAAATGCAAATTTCGTCAAAAGATTGGGAAAAAACTGATTTCGTGAAAGAATCGAAGAAAAATGTGAATTTCATCAAAGAATCGAGAAAAAACGAGAATTTTATCAAATGATCACAGAAAAAACGAGAATTTCGTCAAAGACAAAAGGAAAAAACATGATTTTTGTCAAAGGGGCGCGGTAAAAACTCACCAGTCTCTTTAATGATGATACCTATGAATGGATACCTCTTCCTAGAAAAGGTGATTTAGTTGTTTCAGTAGCAATGTCACATTATTTCTGCCCTTCTTATCAGTGGTGTAGTCGTAAAAAAAACAGAGGGTATACGCCCAAGGCAGAGAGTATACCCTAGTATATATATACTATGGCTTTCTTGAGAACCAGAGGGTATACGGTGTTCCTTAAAAAAATCCAGAGGGTATACGGCGTATACCCCCGTATACCCTCGACTACATCCCTGCTTCTTATGCATTTTTAGCTGGGTTTTTTTTTTTACCAAAATAATTATTCTTTGATTAATACTAATTATTTTTAATTTAAATGGTAATTATTTTAAAAATACTCTTTTTAATTCATATTGTTAAAATAACATAACACGGTATTTTACGTTATTAAACATTAAATTAATGTGCATATAGTTTTTGACCCAATATTTATGCACATAGAAAGTTTTTGGTTTTATACAAGTCTGGTTGCAGAAAAAACAAACTTTGCCAAAGGGTTGCAGAAAAAACGGAAGTCTCTTTAGAAAACAACATATACACAAATATCTACGTTTATTATAACAGGGATAAACTGAAAAAAATATACCAAACTAACTTTTGAAAATTTGGGTTTAACCTGAACCCAACTTGCAGGAATTCACACTCAGCCTCAAATCGCCCTGAACTGATTTTTCTTCCAATTTTTCCACTTTTACTGTTTGATTTTAAAATGTTAATTCATAGAGGAAACCATTAAATTTAAAATTTCATTATTAATAAAAAGTCTTATTATCTTTTAAATAAACTCAAAGCAAGTTTTTTTTTTCCAATATGAAATTTACTTATAAAGAGCTTATTTATCAAAATGTAATTGTTTTATTAAATATTATGTAAAGTTGTTTTAAAAAATAACATTTTAATACCTTAAACCTTGAAATAAAAAGTATTCGGCCAAACAGTTACTATTCGGCTAGCTCAATATTCAGTATTCGGCCAAAATCACTATTCAGAGCATCACTAAATCTGACTTGCTACTTTGAACAACATTCATAATCTTCAATTTTAATTTTTAGCTTAATTGTTTACATATCAAATACCTACATATATGAATTATGAATCACTGCAGGATTAGTATTAGTTTTTGCCACTTACTGAAAGAAACTAGTTTCTGCCCTGATGATATGAAAAAGTAAAATGTTTTAAAATTTTACTGTTGTATGATATATTTCTCAAATCATTTTCATTTATTAATTTTTTTAGAATATGAAATTATGGCTAAATTGATAAGCTGGGGAGGGAGGGGGGGGGTGATTGTGGCTTCATCATGAAAAAATACCAAAAATTTTAGCGAAGACAGTGTTGACTAGGGATGCACCGAATAGTGATTTTGGCCGAATACCGAATATTCCGCCTAGAGGTGAACTGAATACCGAATATTCGGCCAGCCGAATAGTAACTGCTAGGCCGAATACCGAATATTCGGCCTGCCGAATAATAACTATTCCGGCTTGTCAAATACTTTTATATTTCAAAGTTTAAAGGCATTAAAATATTAAATTTTAAAACAATTTTACATACTATTCAATACAGAAACTTACATTTTAATAAACAAGAGTTACAATTACAAGTAAACTTTATACTGAAAAAAATCTGCTTTGAGTTATTTAAGAAGAGGATAGTTATAAAACTTTTTAAATTAGTAAAATTTTAAATTTCGTGGCTTCTACTGAGAATTAATACAGATAAATAAAATTTTCTTAAATTCTAAAAGAAACATTTTAAAATCAATGTTTAATAGTGAAAATATTGGAAGAAAAATTGTACAGTATCATATATTATTTGTTTGTCAGGAAGAGACTGAAGCAAAAGTAAACAAATATTACAAATCAATTCAAATTTTATATGGTGGCAACTTAGCAAGAATAATTGTTCTACTCCCTTTAATTTAAGCAAGGAAGTTTTTAAATACATCCTAGATAGGTGTCTGGAGTGGACAATCATTTTCAGAGATTCTAAAAATTGTTCTTAAAATCTTAGCAAGAAACAGATTATTTGCTAGACAAAATTTAGGAACTTGCATTTGTACATAATTAATTTCTATGAAAATCCTCGTGATTGGTTAATTTTCTTACATAATACTTAACAAACAGCAAATAAATAATGTAATAACATTCTCTTTTATTTAAATATGATTCTGTTTCTAATTATTCTGAATATCTTTGTAAGTTGATTGTTAAATGTAGAAGTTGTATAAAGTTTTTAAAAATATGTTTAAAAAATTTTCCTTAAGTATTCGGTTTGGCCGAATATTTCAATATTCGACCGAATATTTGGTAACATGGCCGAATACTGAATATTCGGTGCATCCCTAGTGTTGACTAGAATAAAAGGACTGTTTTTACTGCAAAAACTTTATGTCGTCGTCTCCCCCCCCCCCCCCCCCCCCCCCCCGAGATCCTTTGACAAAATTTTTTTTCATGATTCTTTACTGAAATTTTTTTAAGTTCTCTGGCGATATTTGCATTTTAATAAAATTAGTGCTTTTTAACTTTTGACAAAATCTGTATTTTTTTCCTGCCCCGTTATGTGAAGATACTTGCGAGTTAAGGCTATTCATATTTTTATGGGAAGGTTTTTTTTTTGCTAATCTTATTTGCATTTCGACATTTTGAATTTTTTTTTGGTGGTGGTGGTCGCGCATTGTATATCTGAGCTTGATCCTCACGGCACCTGTTTACTTTTTCGATTTTGATTGCAGAATTTTTATTTTTTTTTGAGAAATTACTTTTACCTTTCAGAATCTGTTCTAAAAGGGAAAGTATTGTCTAAAAAATAAAATAAAATTCTGCAATCAAAGATTAAAGTAAACAACAAGGGGCACTGTGAAGATCAACTATACAATGCCGCAAACAAATTGCAAAATGCAAATGAGATATTAGAGAAAAACCTATACCTATTTTACCCCGTGCTTCAGAGTAAAATGGATATATGCTGGTTATAGTTGAATTACAATATAATTAATGTGTAAACCATTTAAGAGTTTTGTACTTCCATCCTCTGAATCATATATGTAAACTGGGGTGAGGCAGGAAGACAAAAACCTGTCCCTTTCAGTTTGTTTACATTTTTTTCTTTACAAATAAAAACACTTATGAAACTAATAGAAATAAGATGCAAGTACAGACAAATCCTATCCTAGCCCCCTCCCCACCCACCCAAAACTGCTCCCAATTTTCACAACATCAGTTTACGTCCATGCTCTGAATCATGTTCCTAATAGTGTTTCATTTTTAAAGTTTTTTTTTTTTTTTTTTTTTTTTTAAATTTAATGCAGTTCAAAAGCAGATAGATATCAGCATAAGTATCTGTAGGAAAAAATGAGAAATTAATTAAAAAATATTTTAAATCAAAAGCAATTTATAAAGTTAACTAGCTATAAGTGAATGAAAATTTATATACAAAATGTATACAGCAATGACCGATGCAGCTTGGTTGAGAGAATTCCTAACAATTCAGGATGCCTGCACATCAGCAATGTCGTCTTTCTCAGGGAAGACAAAATATTCCGGCAGATTACTTTGTTGCAAACTTTACAGTGTATTTATCTTCATCAGGGATATCAATAATAAGAACTGTAAATTCTTGAACAGACTTCTTTACACCGAATTTCACAAGGACCCAGCCACCAAACATTGGATTCACTACAGCAAGAACCTTTGGTTTAACTTCCATGGGTTGCTTCGATTCTTTTTACTATTTGTCCTCTTTTAATCCACCCAATTTAATAATTTAGTATAGTTAGAACTAGGGATTGACCGAAGCAGCAGTTTTGCCGAATACCGAAGCTTCGGTCGAAGTGCATGCCGAATATTCGGTATTCGGCAACCGAATACTTAAAAAATTTAATACACATTTTTGCATGCATTAGCTTTTTTAATAAACTTTAATTAAATTAAATTCTTAATAATTTAATTCAGTTACATTTTTATTCTTAAATCTAATTACACAAAAAAAAATTAGTGACTTCTTTCCACTCACAAATCCATTAACCCGTTACTGATTTTTTATTATTTTATCACTAGTCAGTACCCCAAATAACCTATCAAAGTATTAAACTATACAGGCTATTATTAAGGATAAGGATGTCAGGAAAACAAAAGTTCATTCAAATAAAAACAACAACATTGTCATTAAGCTGATTTACTGCTTAAGTCTAATTATAAACATATTGAATAGGAATGTTCTCAAATACTAAAGGTATCATACCAATTTGTACATATTTAACTATGTTCTGTCAACTTATTGATAGATATTTATATTTTGATTAATATTTTAACATTGTTGAAGATAACAAATTAGAGTGATTTTAATTTAATGGCTACAAAAGCTATAGGATAAGGTTATACTTATTTGATGTGTCTATTTTCTTTAATAGGTATGCACCTTAGATATACAGAGATGAGCTCTGATATACTTATTTGTTATTTGATGTGTATATTAAAGAAAATACACATTAAATAAATTTAAATTATAAAACGAATGTAGAAATAATTAAAATTAAATGACAGGTAATTGATGCCCATCCGCCTTACTTTTTTTTTTTCTCTACTGTAGACTGTTGTTTTGATTTCACCCCTATGTAGACTATTTTAGGAAGGAAAAAGTTGTTTTTTAATTAAAAATGGCCTTCGACTTGTTTTTTGTAGTGCAGCTGAACTCTGAACTCATGCACTTAATACAAAAACTCATCGGTTAGCCTATTCTATTTCTAAGTAAAAGAGAATTCGTCTACTTCTAAGAAAATACTTATACACAATTATTCGGCCGAATACTTAAAAGTATTCGGCCGAAGTTCGGTTTACATGCCGAATCACCGAATACCGAATCAACTATTCGGTATTCGGTCAATCCCTAGTTAGAACATGTGTTTTAATTTAATTTATGGCTGAATATATGATACTTTAACGTGATTTTTGAGAAATTGTCAATTAACAGCGATTTTTAATGTTACTTACATTCCAACATGCAGCGCAGATAACAGATGTTCGCGACTAATTTATAGCATAATTTCACATTTAAGCATAGGATCAATAACAATTTGCTCTCAAAGGTCTTTCAATTTTGATCCATCTTCATACATTCATATCTTGACAAACTCTCATAAAAAAGATGGACTATAATACCTATTTTACCCTATGTGACAAGAAATCAAGGTTGGGTTTAAGCCGTCAAAAACCAGTTTTTGACGTGACACAGGTTTAAACTGCATTTTAAGCGTCAAAAACACCAATATTTAAATATGCTCAGAACAACAAAAAAAAATTGTTAGTATAGCTAGATACAGCACCGCTTTTATTTAATGATAGACACTTTAGTTTTAGTATTTCTTTTACTGATCCAATATTAAATTATAATTTTTTTCTTTGTTTATGACTAAATTGCCAAATTTTTTATGTGGATTTTTAGCATACTTGGTTGCTTTTCTTATTTAATAAATATGTATATAGAGATAGACAAACTTTTTGTAATAATAAAGCATTTAACAAATGAAATCAAACAAGATTTTACAAAAATAGATTATATATCAGGGGTCAATCCAGGTGAAATTTGGGGCCTATTTAGGGCCCCTTTACAAAAATCTATTTAATAAAATAGGGCCCCTTCAGAAAAATAAATTTAATAAAATGGGTCTCTTCATAAAAATGAACTTAATAAAACAGGCCCCTTCGCAAAATTCCTTTTAATAAAATAGGCTCTTTTGTAACATTCTTTTTCATAAAAAGTGTTTTAAAAATGTGTAATTTGTAAATAAGATCAGGTCACGAAAAACAAAAACTGTAGCAAGGGGATTTAAAGAATATTTTTATTCATAAATTCTTGGTTCGAATTTGATTCACTGGATTTCAACTTTCATTGCAAAATGTTATTTTTCACAAAAATATTATAAAATTCACAAAATTAACTTACTTTTCACAAAATGGGCCCCAAGAATAAAAACCGGCACCGACCCCTGTATATATACAGTCTTTAACAGAAATATTTTCTTTGCAGCATAAATATTTTTTTTTTTTTTTTTGGGGGGGGGGGGGGGGAGAAAAAAGATACAGAAAAACAACAATGATTTTATCATGTGTGCAAGAAGTCCATCCAAGCCAAGACTGAAAACTTTTCCGAATATTAGGTATAACCTACTGGCGATGGGCTAGACAATCTCAATGTCTTGATTTATGGCTGAAAATGGATTTTTTACAATAAAAAAGAGCAATTAAAAGTTTTTGCTAGTAAAATTGCTATTATTTCAATATAAAATATAATTTACAACCAGCCAAAAATCTTTCCGAGACTGAAGGTCTTGCACCCATGTTTATAATTGTGAAAAGAATTTAGTGATTGGTTATACCAAAATTATCTTATTTTTTATTTAAATCTTTTGAAATGAGGGACAAATGAATAATTCACCATACCAGTAAGAAAAGAAAAAAAATAGTATGCTGCTAGTTTGTTTTTACAAAGTTTAAATATTGCCAGATATGTGACCATTTCATTCACACTTTTAATTTTTCAAAAAATTTTGTGTGGTAAAATAATAATAAAAAATATACTCATTTTACCCCGGCTACCCCTATTGTCAGGAAGGTAAATTGGAAAATATAGCTCTCGGAAAATTGAAAGGGAATTGCTGAAAAGTGATGGTGAATGGATGCAGTAGAACACTGTTTATGTAATTATTTGAATTCTTTTACACAAATAGTATTGTATAGAAATAAACTATTGTACTTCTAAGGAATAAAATTGACTTTTGAAAATATAATTAGATTGAAAAAAATGTATAAGTGAATACCAACCTGGAATTAAAATTCTGTATTTGGAGAAAGAAACAATTCTCTGGAAAATTTTAGGGAGGAATTCTAGTAATTTTTCACAAAATTATTTACTACAAATTATAAAACGTATTTTTGTTTGATATGATTTATCTGAAAAATTATTTTTACAAAATACTTAGAACTGTTATATCTGACAAAAAGTTTCGTCACACGAAAAAGTAAACTTTTATTATTTTCACCTCCCCCGACCCTTGCTTTAACATGACGCTATGATCAGCTTATTTATTTATTTCTCAACAAAGTAATAAACAGGACATTTTAAACGAAAATAAATAAGTAAAAAATAAAAAGGCAGAATAATTTTAAAATATAGAAGCATTTCTAAAATTAGCTGCCTGCAGCGTGACGGAGGGAGAATGTGTTACAACGTGCATTAAAAATTATAAATTTAAATCATTACATGCAATTCCACTAAAAAGTAAGGATAAATTAAATGCTTTTATAAAACTTACCGAATAAAACAGACACATCCTTTCGTTCCTTCTTTAAGAAAACTTCTTGAATGTTTACATATTTATCTACACATCAGCGTCCATCTTGAAGCAGGCCAGAGACACGGTAAGACGAGACGAACGAATCTGAGAACGACTCGCAAAAGAGCGGCAGGAAACTAGCTTGCTAATCAAGTTTAGCTGTTTTGCGGCCGCTCTCCTTGAGTAAAATAGAAGAGTAAGAGCTTAAATCAAGATGAGTGAAGCGTTTAAAAATCAACTCATTCACGAT
This sequence comes from Maratus speciosus, assembly GCA_963932465.1. Lineage (NCBI taxonomy): Eukaryota > Metazoa > Arthropoda > Arachnida > Araneae > Salticidae > Maratus > Maratus speciosus. The sequence goes on from OZ010797.1 coordinate 6,012,292, forward strand.
CCAATAAATTAGTGCTCATTCTTGAGTAGGCAAATCCACTCATTCGTTTTAAGAGAGTAAATGTGATCGCAGATCGCACAGAGGGTTTCGTTTAATATCTCTTTATCCTTAAATTAATAAATCAGAATTATTAATTTATGATTATTAAATCCTTACATAAATGACAGCACCATTACATTTATTTATTTTTTTTAATAATTAGATAAATATTTTTAATCAAATTAAAAATATTCAAGAAAAATTAAGTAAAATTAAAAAATACGAATATTTTTAATTTCAGCAATTTCAAATATTTAGGTCAAATATTTTTTTTGCAGATATAAATAAAATATAAAATTCAAAAAAGCAAAAAATTGTTTAAAACATATTTAGAATGCTCAAATAATCCATATTAATTGTTTGACTTTCCAAACATTCACTAGATGGCGCACAAAAAGGATGTTAACTTTTTCTTTTTAATTCGGAATAAAACAGAAAAAAAAAACCTTTCAAAAGTTGCCCTATAATTTAAAAAAAATGGCCAGTAGATGGCAGCAGTAAACAAAAATGATAATTTTCTTTTAATTAAAGCCATCTGAAAATGAAGTGTAATAATAAAAATCTAAATTTTGAAATTCCGCGGAGAGGTTCCAGCCCACAACCTACTGCCTGGGAGATATCTGCGTTACGTCGACGCCACCAGTGCTCGGGATGTTTGCGGAATTTAAGATTTTGTTTTGAAATCGAAAAAGAAAGAATTCGCTTAATTAAAATAATATAAGGCTTTTTCAAAATTTTATGATTTTTGGAAGGACAGGAGGGTATCAGCTCTATGTAAAAAAAAAAAAAAAAAAAAAAAAAAAAAAAAAAAAAATTAAGTCTGTAGTTTAAATAGTTTACGGGTACGAACCTGTGACGTACGGACAGATAACAGAATGAGACTAGTATAAGTGTTTTGTGAGGTGAACGAAATGCTAAAAAGGTTTATGGATTCGGTTTGTCTGTCTGTCATTTATTCTCGTAAATTTGTTATGGGTTATGAATGTTTACTATACAATGTTCCGTATTGAAAATGAAGTAGTATACATCATTTATACTTCGTTTACAGGGACACAACAAAAGTAATCCGTGACACTAGGGTCTATGGTGAAAAATAGTTTGTTATGTATTTTACCAGCGTAACACTATTTCAAACATATATAAATTGATATACATCACAGAGGTGCATAACAAGATGCTTTCTGTTGAATAGCATTTAATCGTTCATATACAGGGACACACCGGTTAGAGTATTATCTATGACCGATCATTACAGGACTTGCTTTTTCATTTGCGGTATACGTTTTTAAATTTAACTGATTTTTTGCATATTACCAGGCGTGTATAAATCATATACAGGGCTGTACAAAAGAATTCGAATACTTTTGCGTTGCAGAAATGAAATTTTCTACTGTGTTAAGGGTGTATTCGAAAAAATATTTTTTCACCCTCAACAGCTCGAAATTTTCTGAGACATTTTCAGACTCATTTTCAAAAGTAAAAACATGAAACTTGCTGGGGTGATTTCTGAAGACATGTTTAACATGCCGTGTGATTTCATTTTCAGCTCAATTCATTAGAATTTGATTTTTAAACAATTATTTTCTCAGTATGACCATTTTTTTCATTCCCAGATCGCCCGCTTCGGAAAATTCGGTTCAAAACGCCCACTTTGACAGCCTTTTTTACAGTATTTTCTGCATTTATCAAAAAATTAAGAAGCACGGCACATTATATAGTTTCTAAATAAGAGAATTTCCTAGTTTGATGCGTTTGAGAGCAAAAATGAATTTTAAAATGAATCAGAAAATAAGCAGTTTGGATCGGAATACACCCTTAAGCGTTTCCTAACTGAACTAAATTTTTATGTATGTTCTATATCTACATTGGAATTCTTTTCCGACTCCAGATGGTAATTTCTGAAAGCCAGTTTTCAAAATTGTTTACTTCGTTGACCTTATTTAAGGGTTAAGTTTTGTTAGACTATTTTGGATAGTGTTTATAATCTATGTTTTTTACTTTCTTCTATCTTTACAAGAAAAAAGTATTGGATTCGTGAAAAATTTCGACTTCCAGTTTTCGAGGGATTTATTCATTTTAGAAGGTCCTGAAATGATTGGATGATTTTTAGAAAATGTCTGTCTATATGTGACAAAAATTTTGTTTGCGCTGTATCTCAAGAACTAACGCACAGAATTTCACAAACATTTGGATTCAATTAGACCTTCATATAAACTGGGGCTGGTTAGTTTTTGGTGTATATCGATCTAGTTTTTGAGATGGCGCGCCCACAACATTTTTGACACATAGGGGAGACCGGGGCAAGATCAAGGGCGGGGCAAGATGACGAATGTCTTAATTTTTCCGTTTTCCACTAGGTAATAGCATCAACTGAACACTACTGGCTCTCCTACCGGCCATTCGTTAAACAATAGTATAGAGACGCTGAAATCGCCATTTTTGTATTAGTTGTGGAGCTTTGATTGTTTACCACTTCCACGTTATAACTTTTATGCCTGTGTAAATAAGCTCTGCTACAGGTACAGGTAAGATATATCGTTTCTCTTTAATATTTATGAGTGACTTTGTTTAAATACTACCTATTACCATGAATAAATGTCATTTAATCGCCTTCCTTCATGGCAATGAAAACGAATATTTTTAAATAGACAGTCCGGGGCAAGATGACGAGCCCCGTGATTAGGAATTTATTAAACTAACTGTGTCCATTCTATTTAAATCCAGTAAACGCTTGTTTGTCTGTGTGTTTGTCCGTGCGACATTGCGCTTTTATCTCCTCTGGGGCTAAGGGGCGCATCGGATCGGGGGAGGTGTCTTTCAAAAGGGGGCGACCAGAGGAAGACATTTTAGCCATTCCCTAAGCCCCCTAGCCCCCCCCCCGAAAGAAAACACCTATCGGTGTATATACGCTTCCAAGCATCCGATCGGTTCGAGGGGGAACCGTTCGACGGGGTTCGACCTCGGGGTCATGACCTCCCTCCGATGGTCCCCCTCCCCCAAATAATTCAAATATTGTGACCCACCAGCAGAAGAATGGATCCAGTGCTGTAAATGCCAAGAGTGGTGGCATGAGGAATGCTCAAATTATGAAAATGGCATTTGTATTTGTGACTATTGTTAGCTGCACAACTAAACAGTTCAACATTACATTGCAATGCATTATGCTTAGTCTGATACTTTGTAAGATGTAAAGACACAGTTATCATTTGTTAAACCATGTAACATATTCAAAAGATAAAATATGTTCACCTTTTTCAGTGTTGTCATCTTGTCCCAAGGCCAAAGTCATCTTGCCCCAGTACTGGGGTAAGATGGCGATTAGTTAATGTTATGAAAAAATAAAATTATCCTTTATTTTTTTATTTGAAAAATTAAATTTTAATATATTTAATACTACAAGAAATACTCTAATAATTCATGTAAAATTAATTTTTCTTTACTTAAAAATGAATTAAAAAACAGCAAAAATTGTTACCATAGTCATCTTGCCCCGGTCTCCCCTACAGACAGACATTTCCTAGGTGGAGCTGCTAGACTGCATTTTTCACGATTTCCGCAATAGCTCTGTCTCAAGAATTAATGTAGGAATTTTCATCTAACTTTAGATTCAGTTAGACGTTGACACAAGTTGTTGCTGATAAGGTTTCGTGCCAATCGCCCAATAGGTGGCGCTTCTATGCTGGATTTTCACGATTTTTTGCAATAGCTTTATCTCAAAAACAAATGTACAGATTTTCCTCAAACTTCAGATTCCGTTAGACGTCGACATAAGTTGTTGTTCATTAGGTTTTGGTGTAAATTGCTCAACTGGTGGCGCTGCTAGGCTGCATTTTCCATGATTCACACGATTTTAGTGATAGTCATGCTTCAAGAACTAATCACGGAATAATTAAAAACTCTTATGATACTCATCAGCGTACATATAAATAAAAACTATATTAAAAACACATTAAAAATTAATCCCAACGTTTCATGCTCTTTCTAATGAGCCATCATCAGTGGAGAGGGTTCTTGACCGCCACAAAGCAAAGTTACAAGCAGCACAGTCACTTTCACAGCATCAAACTGAAAACTATTTCGGTAACTGATCATTAAACATCCAAAATCGATACTGCATCGGATATGGCGCCATCTGTTGGTAGGCTAAAAAACTATTATCAGAAACTAGGGAAATCCGAAATAAACATTACGAATGTGCTTCTTTTAAAATATTCAACGAAACATTAGAAATCTGAAATGAAATATTGTCATTGCAAACTCCGTTTTTTCTCAGACTAATTTCTATGGATTCACGTATAAGGGCTTTAAGTGGGTTGGAATATTTAGAGTAAATTTTTACATCGTCAAAGTGAACTGCCTTGGCACTGCCTTTAAATGCTAATCTAGATAAAGTTGTAGATTGTCTATTGAATTTTAAATCTCTTTTATGTTCTTTAATTCTTTCAAACAGGCATTTCAGTTTGATGTTGTGAAAGTGACTGTGCTGTTTGTAACTTTGCTTCGTGGAGGTCAAGAACCCTCTCCTCTGATGATGGCTCATTAGAAAGAGCAAAAAACGTTGGGATTAATTTTTAATGTGTTTTTAATATAGTTTTTATTTATATGTACGCTGATGAGTATCATAAGAGTTTTTAATTATTAAATTTTGACAACGTAAGTCCAAGTTTTTTCTTATTGCACAGAATTTCATATCTTTAGAATCCTCATAATAGGCATAGATTGCCATTTCATTTTGGCACTGTACTAGCGAATTTTGAAGTATTAACATGCATAAGATATAACAAAGTTTTGGAATTGGCACATCCGACTAGTTTTTTTATTATTTTAGAATAACAAACAGCTATAATAATATTAGCAAGTTAAAAGCTGTTAAATAAACTTATAGGAAGCTAAAATGTCAGTGTTTTAACAACTTTCATGATAAAAATTTCAAAGTGAGTAGGAAATATCTCAACTCCTCTATACATCAAAACTGACTGAAATCGCAGTCAATTCTAGAGAAATGCTCCCTAAGCGCCTTCAAGCATGTCAAGAGAGAACTTCGAAAACGTGTCTCTTTTCATCCACGTCAGCTGACAAACAACTCAACACAACTCAGCGATAGAGGTGAGAAACAAAGAGGTGCGCTCAACTAATGAATGTTTGCTTTTCAAGTCCAGGCTTTTCAATGACGAGATTAAAGGGCGCACGAAACTCCCAAAGGTGCTACAAGACGAAATTTCAGTTTTGTTGGCTCGAAATAAACCAGCGCGAAACACACGGACTCATTTTAAACTGTCTTATTAACCCTTTTCAACAGTTTTGTAAAATATGTTGAAGGGGATGAGTTCGACAAATAGCATGAGCTAAGTACCCAGTTAAATTATTATATCTTAAATTTATTAAATGCAATAATAGAATATAAAATGTTTTCTTACCCTTTTTTTTTCTGGTAAGCGCACGAAGATAATTCTTCCGTGATCACCTGAAATATTTAATGTGATTTTATTTGAATATAAATGGTGGTCATGTGAGCAAGCTTTCACCAGCAAAGAGTCGGACGTGCAAAAAAGCACAAAAACTTCCTTTTAATGAACACATACGATCTTGGATAAATACTTGATATACTACAAAAGAATAAAAATAAAATTGAATTAGTTAAAATAGTGTAAGATGTGAAATTCATACAGGGGAAGGAATAATATAATCCTTGGAAGAATAGACATCGCACGATAAATTTGTGCGATACGGCTTGGTTAGTACAAGCCCATACACTGAAGAAATTTGGGGTCCGTGAAAATTTTCTAAAAGTCAAGAACAAATGAAAAACAGCTGATTTCACATTTTCCTTTATCTTCTATGGCGTATTTGAGTTTTTCTTAATTAAGTGGGATGGCTCGGGAAATATCCGTGGTGCTGCCCCCTCGTGTCTTTTTCGGATAACATCTAGTGGTCACTTTAAATGAAGCACTGAGTAAAGCATATTGCTTCACAAACAGATAATTATGTAGGGGACACACCTCACAAGAAAAACGATGTTTCATAAGCGAAAGGGGTGGGCGCAAAACACGCACAATTGAAAAGGAATTCCATCAAGTTTAATTAACCATTTTCCTTATTAGTTGAAAAGTGTTAAGAGCCCACTTCAGTCACGAGAAGTTAGGTAAAGTATAATGTTAAGTCTATGGGGGCGTTATTAGGGTTTTGTTCATCTGACGAAACCCTATTCGTCACACTCTTCTGTCTGTCTGTCTGTCACAGAGCCCATTCTCAGAAGCTATATATGTTGGAGACTTGGAAAATTTGGATACTTATAGCTGAACACTTACGATCACACGAAAAATCAGAAATTTTTCAAAAAGTCTTATATTATTTACCCCTCCGGGCTCTAACTTCTATATTTTAAGCAATTTTTCTAACCTCCACCCTTTTCAACCGGGAGGCCTTTTTGCCGACACCACTTTGGCCACTCTTTCATATTATGCATCATAGCCTTACATATTTTAGTTCCACTTTTTACCGTCAGAGGGTGCCTATCTCGGGAGCTATGGGCCCGATCCCCTCGACTAATATATCTACGGATAGGTTGTAAAACGGAGTTTCGTTCGGATAGAGATTTTTTTAGAATTGAGTATGCGCCTGGTTGCGAAATGTGGAACTAACAGATTTTGCAAAAGGATAAAGTGTTGTTTTGAAAGTAACATTAAACAAAACCCTCTGTGCGATCTCACTTACCCACTTGTTTTCAAATTTCTCTCTTTGATTTTAATATTTTTGAATGTTTTTTTTTTTTTTTCATAAAATAGCTGAGGACGATCTACAACCGGGCTAGTTTTTACTTTTTTGATTTTGTTTATCGTTTTTTTTATTATTACTAATATTTATTATTTTTTTTTATACCTGTTCCGAAAGTGAAAGTAATTTAAAAAAAAAATCTGAAACCAAAATCGAAAAAGTAAAGAAATGCCCGGTTGTACATAATCCTCAGCTACACTGTAAATTGAAATGTCTGAAATTCAGACACATAAGTGTCTGAAACGGAGTATTCAATTTTCAGACATTTTAAAGTGTCTAAATTTTTAAGACGCTTGTATGTGTCTAAATTTAAGACATTTCAAATGTCTGAAATGCATCCATGTTTGACCACCTTTAATTTCTCTGCAAAAGCAGCCATTTTTTCGGAAAGCCTTATACACAGAAGAAAAAAAAATCCTTTAAAATATAATAATTGTACCGCCAATCAAGACGCCAGTACAATTTACGTATTTTAATGAAAATTTTCTTCAATTTCTGGAAAAATTTATTTATTTATTTATTTATTTATTTATTGGAAAATTTCTGTATTTAAAAAAAAAAAAAGAGAAGGGTACACACGTTTTTCAATACAAGGTCTCGCACATTTTACATGATTAACTACTTTTACTCAATTTACAACAACATTGTATTTAACATATACCTTAACAACATTGCACCTACCCGTCGCGGGATACGAACTCGCGACCTTATGGTCAGTAGACTATACGATAATGCCTCTCGGCCACGCCTTCACAGCTAGGAAGTTCAAATATTGTTAGCTACTTGTGACTCACAATTTATTTTACGGAAACGGTAAATATTTTGTCTATCTGCTTATAATTTTGAAAGATTTCACACAACTTCTCTCTAGAATTTTGAATATTTTGCTTTTTAATTTCCTGCAATGTAAAATTAGCAGAAGGTTTTTTCTACTTTTACCGAAGAAATTTTCAGAACAGAAATATTATTGTTAATACAGATGACAGACGTTACTTTTCAAATATTAAAATATTTAAAATGTTTTAACAGTGCATATGTATATATATTACATATATATTTAATTAATATCTATAGATATTTAATTCGGGCTTGTCCGGTTTCAGTTGTGTGTTTGGGGGGGGGGGGGCTAATTCAACGCCCATTAAAAATAAAATCAATTTTTCATTAAAAAAAATGCATATATTTTTGCCCAAAGTCTGTGTTTAATGTTAATGCGAAGGTATGTGTATATAAAAGTGTGTGAAGAAATATAGTGTTCTATTTTTTGATTTTTTTTTCTTTTTTTTTAGATCGGTTCAATATATGGCATTTTTTTTTTAATTGGACTCATTAATTCCTATATATTCTATATTCCATATGCCATATATTCTGAACAAAATTTCTCAGTTATAAATATTGTATATAATTTTTCTTCAAAAATAATAAAAACCAGTGTTTTATAGTTGCGCAAATAATTTTTATCTTCCTTTTTTTCGATCGAAATACAGGTTAAAAGTTTTTGATGAGACTAATTTTCTTACGGTGAAATGAGATCATTCCTGAATTAAATCAATACTCAATCATTAGCTAAAATGTTATGTAGTAAAAAATTTCAGAAATATTCCATATAATTCCAAAATAATAGTTATAACGAACTAAAATAACTTCTCAAAACACCATCAAACACGTAAATGCGCAAATTAATAATAAGTTCGATTTTTCTTATTCAATATAGATAGCGCCACAGTTTTGGGATATATTTCAATTATTTTTCTTTTGCGAAAATTTCGTAATTAAACTTGACATTTTCTTTAAATTTCAGAGGGAAATAGCATCAGCCTACGCTTTGGATACCACACAGATTCCGTGGTGCATCCAGAATTGCGATTTGGAGGGGACTAGCATATTTTAGAGGCAGTGTTATAGTTGTAAAAAAAAAAAAAATGCAAGCGTCGTAACAAGCTGGAAAGTTTTAGTTGGTGTAATTCTGAATGCTTTTAAAATGTTAAATAATGAAATACTGTACTGTACTAATATATACCTTTGTTTTTGCGATTTTTTTGGTGTGTTTCCGTATTTGGATAATTTTAAAGTGTGTTTGCAATCTAATCTGTGTTTGCAATTTAAAGTTTTATTATTAAATTATCAAAATATTATGGAGGTTAAAGTGTGCAAAAAGTTGCATTGGATCTTAAATTTATAATTAAGTAAATAGTTTTTTTTTCTAAAGTAAATTTTAAAAACATCAATTAATTAGTTTACTTAAGTATAATTAAGTAATTAATGTTTATAATTAAGTAAATTTTAAACATGCTATAATTTCGAATTTCATAATAAAATTTAAAAAAGAGAAAAAAAAATGTGCGATAAAATTATTATCTTTTTAAAAATTCCGATTTTTTAAGGATCTATTAAAAAATAATAATATTCTTTCATAATTAAAAAAAAAATAATATCTAGTCTAGTCTGGGAGAGGCTTCAGCCCCCTTAACTCCCCCGGTAGGTGTGCCAATGCACTAGTTTGAATATAAATAAATAAATCATCTCTAATATACGTGAGTTTAGAAAATTCTGATTGCGAAATATGTGGATTTGTCTTTGAAAGATTATATTATACCTTTTAAATGGAGAAATATGCAAAAAATGGAAAATTTTCTGGAATTTACGGAAGAAAATTTATATTAAAATACGTAAATTGGCGTCCCAATTGGCAATATAATTTCCATATTGTAACGGTTATTTTTTACAGTGTATAAAGCTTACAAAAAACAGTGAACAATTGATTGCCTATAGCAAAACTTGCAGGGTGATCAAAAATGGATGCGATTCAGACGTTTTAAATGTCTTAAATTCAGACATATACACGTGTCTTAAAAATTAAGACACTTTAAAGTGTCTGAAAATTGAACACTCCAGTTTCAGACACTTATGTGTCTGAATTTCAGACATTTCACTTTACAGTGTTTATACCATGATCATATAGTAAGACACTTAAGTGTCTTAATTTCAGACACCTATGATGTCTGAAATTCCATATTCAGACACTTAAGTGTCTGAATTACTCTTTAAGTCACATATGTGTCTGAATTTAAGACGCCCTTATTTGCAGTGTATCATTTGAAAAAAAAAAAAAAACATTCAAAAATATTAAAATTCAGCCGAGATATTTTAAAATAAGGCTCCCATAGGCTTAACATTAGCGTTTTCCTGTTTCTCGTGACTAGTGTGACCTCTTAAGGGGCTACTTCAGTCACCTTGAAAAGACCCGTTCACTAATGGTAATCCTATGGAAGAAATTTTTAAAGGTATCTCGTTTGCATTTTAATATTTTTAAATGATTCTTTTTGCATTGGATGGTTGAGATGGATCTCTATATCTGCCCATTTTTACTTTTTTTATTTTGTTTGCAGATTTTTTTTCCCAAGATGATGCCTTCACTTTCGAAACCGGTTCCGAAAATGAATGTGTCCTCATTAAAAATATCTGTAAACAAAATCGAAAAAGTAAGAAACGGCCTTTTTTACAGATCGATCTCAGCTAGCCAATGCAAAAAGAATTGTTTAAAAATACTGAAATGCCAATGAGGTATCTTTAAAAATTTCTCCCAAAAGATTAGCATTAGTGAGCTGGTCTTTTCTGGTAACTGAAATAGCCTCTTAACACTTTCCAACATTGTTGAAAAATGTTATTGGCTTCAGTTTGTCTGCCTGCCGACTGTCCGTGTTCTAACTCTCGTAAATATGTTCAGGTTGCAAAGTAATTGGGGTTCCCCCTCCATGGCATGTTCACTATTGAAAATAGAGTGTGTAGCCTTTATAGTTCATTTACAGGGACACCCAAAATAATCCCGTTACATGATGGTGTATGAGAAAAAATCGCTTGCAGTGTTTTTTAACTGCCCGAGAGGAACTGTTCAGATTAGAAAACTAAGGCAAGCCGCACACTAAGGCGACACCCGACACATCCAACATGTCGCTCGATTTCGGGGAAAAACTGTTTTAAAATACGTCTGAAGCATCTTCCTTCTTTGATTCGACCAGTTTTTTCACCTATGTCGCAATTCATTTTCCTCCTGTCGTCTCAGTGTGCGACCTACCTAAGTCTGCAGAGCATAATGTACCTCCCGGTCTCCTTTATTGAGGTATAAAAAAAGAAAATATGATCGCCGGTAAGAGCGATTGAGGGCGAGGTGATGAAAATAGATAAATATATATAAGGAAAAGAATATTTGTGAATGTATAAGTAAAAATCAATATCATTGCCGGAGAAGAAAATCCTCAAGGAACCCGAGTCTCTGGCACAGCGATCGATTAAGGTGGTAAGGTTATTGCCCGAAATAAGTTAAGGAGGCTGAAGTTCTAAATAGACGTACAATTTAACTGTCTTCATCTGTCGTGCTCTTTTTGTGGTTACGCGGTACCTTTCATATTTAGTTACATTTTAAGTATACTGAAGTATCATTCTGCAAAACGAAAGCCTTTCCTCCAAATCCATCTCCGCCTCTTTCCATCACTGAATTTCCCCATCCTTTTGTTATTAACCACAAACGGTTGGCGAAGAAAAGGAGATAATTGTACTTGAAGAACTAGGAGCCTTTTTCTGCCTAAACTCAACCTTAACGATAATATTGTTATTGCATTCTTGTTAAGGATGCTTATTTCAAACATAATGAATTGGATACGTATTTCTCAGGTACACTAAAATATATTTTCTGCAAAATAGTGCAAAGCATTTGTGTTTCATTTACAGGATCACACAAAAAAATTCAGTTACTTAATGGTCTACGAGGAAGAATTGTTTGCAGAGTATTTTAATCATGTTTTCCTATTTCAAAGATAATGTACTTCATATACATTATTATGGTACACTGCTACTTACACTGTTAAAAATTTTGAACCAAATTTTGATGCTTCCAGTAACTGGAACCATAAGATGGTGAAACTTCATTCCAACATTTGGAGCTACGGTTCAACAAGAGCTCCAAATGCTGGAACGAGATTTCACCATCTTATGGTTGAAGCTACTGCAGCATCAAAATTTGGTTCCAACTAGCACAAAATTTTTAACAGTGTACTGTAGAATATCAGGTGAATAACAGTTATAGTTTATTTACAGGGAGACACAAAATATTTCGTTTACTATGAGCAATAAATGCTGTTTTAAAGAGTAAACTTTTTTTACTTTCTTCTATCTTTATAAGAAGAAAGTATTGGATTCGTGAAAATTTTCGACTTTCGGTTTCCGACGGATTGACACGTTTTCGGGGTCAGAGATTCCGAAAAACATGTTTTTACAAAATGTCTGTTTGTGAGTCTCTGAGTCTGTTTGTCTGTATGTGACACAAATTTTGCAGGCGCTCTATCTCAAGAACTAATGCACGGAATTTAATAAAAAAATATATTCAGTTAGTCCCTGATGTAAATTGATGCTGATTAGTTTTTGGTGTAAATCGTTCAAAAGGTGGCGCAGCTATGTAGCATTTTTCACGATCTTCGCAATAGCTTAATCTCCAGAACGGATTTTCATGAAACTTCAAATGAAAATCAAATTTCAAATTATTTGCTTAAAAGGCGCAAAGGCCAACCTAGTGAAAAATATTCCATGCCGGGACACGAACCCGGGCCACCAGTATAGCGCACTGACGTTCTACCGACTAAACCACATGGAACGATACCCAGCCTGGAACTTCTCACTATTACAGGTTGGCAAGGCTACAATCGCAGCACAAGACCTTTGCGCCTTTTAAGCAAATAATTTGAAATTTGATTTTCATGTAAAATATTGTATACAAGGCGAATGTCTCTCTCTGGAAAAATTTCCAAATATTAATATTTCATGAAACTTCAGATTCAGTTAGTCCTTGACACGAATTGACGTTTTCAACATTTTGGTGTGAATCGCTCAACAAGTGGCGCTGCTATGCTGCATTTTTTGCGATTTCCACAATCGTTCTACCTCAAGAACTAATGTACGAATTTTCATCAAACTTTAGATTCAGGTATACCTTGATATGAATTAGAGCTGTTTATGTTTTGGTGCAAATCGCTCAACAGGTGGCGCTGCTAGGCTGCATTTTTCAGAATTTCCACTATAACTCTATCTCAGAAATTAATGCACGAATTTTCATCAAACTTCAGATTCAGGTCTACCTTGATATCAATTAATGCTATTTATGTGATTCATAGAGAAGAAAGTTTTGTGATGGCCGCAACATACTAGTTAGTTTTATACTTATGTGTAAATGCATTCAAACTGCGGGGATGAGTGCTGGAGTCGATTTCTTTTTTTCGATTGATGACTTCCGTCTTGAGCAACATTGGTTATCAAAAATTAAGGAAAAGTCACAAAATGCTAACTTTCAAATAATATAATTCGAGTAATTACTATCTCTACAACACAGCTAGCCCATATAACATCTTATTCCTGTCACACATCGTCACAAGTGTCACAGTCACTACGGTGAAGCAAAAAAAATAGGAAATTCCATACATCTCATTATGAGTCTCAAATGATCACTATATGTGACTCCACTGAGAAGTCAATGTGACTGCTGCTTTGTGACGAGTCACCAGGTGACTTTACAATGTAGTTAAATTGCGACTCTCATGTGACTGTCATTTTTAGACTCAATTTCATAGTCATCATGAACGTTGCATTATGATAAATCACCAAATAATATCATATTATAGTCACATGGAGACTTTTCCCAAAAGAGCACAAGGGTGACTTCACAGTAGTCTCTCTGTCACCTGAAAGTCATCATGTGACTTTAATGTGACATTATTTGGTAATTTATCACAATGCAGCGTTCACGATGACTTTGAAATTGAGTCTACAAATGACAGTCACATGAGAGTCACAATGTAACTACATTGTAAAGTCACATGCTGACTCGTCACAAAGCAGTAGTCACAGTGACGTCTCAGTGGAGTCACATATAGTGATCATTTGAGACTCATAATGAGATGTATGGAATTTCCTTTTTTTTTTTTGCTTCACCGTAGTGACTGTGACACTTGTGACCCTGTGTGACATGAATGAGATGTTATATGGACTAGCTGTGTTGTAGAGATAGTAATTACTCAAATTATATTATTTCCTTTTGAGTGTTCGCGTATTGAAAATTAGCATGTTGTGACTTTTCCTTAATTTTTGATCAGTGTATAAGCGATTGCTGTCTCATAATGCCCCTTCCCACGTTTGAAAATTCATCTCAAAAAGCAAAATTGGACAGCATTTTCTGAAAAATCCTCGTCTATTTTTGTAAAATTTAAGATGCCGTTCCCTTTTATAGTTTCTGAATAAGAACATTTGCTAATTACGTGAATTTAAGAATAACTTCTTAATTTGGTTTGAAAGTAGCCCCTTTGGATTTGTGTGCAACTTAAAAAAAAAAGAAAAAAAACCCTCTGGTCTAGAAGCATTAAACATAATTGCATTAAATTATGAATAATTATATTACTATTTCATCTGTATTTTTAACTGTTTCAGGTTCAAATATTTCTCTTTTTATAATATTGAAAACTCCTCAAAATTCATGGCAGCTATAACTTCTTACGTTGTTATTAAAGTCAAATAAACATATTTAAACCAAGATTTTTACTTAAAGAATAAATTAAAATGTTTTATTACGTTTTATTAAATAAACACAGCACAAATTTTATTAAATAATCGTTCTTTTCAAAATATGTTTATATGATTTAGAAAAGGGAAAGAGAATTTTTGGAAATTTCAATTGACAATAAATAAATGAAAGTTATTTTTTTTAATTCGGATTTATTATAAAAGTACATTTTTTTTCAGGTATTCTGGTACAAACCTTCATTAAAGGAGTGGTAAAGTTAATTCGGTGAAAAAAAAAAAAAAAATCGTATTTTCAAAAAAAAATTTAGACGATACAGGTAAAGTTGGTTTGTTTAATTAATTTCCATATAATAATACAACATCTGAATGATTTTTTTCATAATTTTTTATTGCAAAATATTGGTAAATAAGCCGTTGGTAGCAAATATCCACAGGCGCCTCGAAAAAAAGGTGTTCGAGAAATATCTTACCTAATAAACGCATTTTTTTTTTGTTGTTGTTTCAGATGATCTAGTGACGAGTTATAACGCACACCGCAAAAAAATGTTTTTTTAGGCGCTTGCGGAGATTTGCTGCCAACGGCTTAGTTACCAATATTTTGCAATAAAAATTTAGGAAAATGTCGTTCAGATGCTGTATTATTATATGAAAAATAATTAAATAAACCAGCATTACCTGCATCTTCTAAACAATTTTTTCAAAATACGCTTTTTTCCCATCGAATTAAGCTTACCCACCCCTTAACATTAACTAATTTAAACAAACAAACAAGCACCTCTGAAAGGGTTAATAAACCTTCAACGTGAGCCGTAAAATCCAGAACTTAATCTTAAATCCAAACTGGCATAAATTTTAGAAGTAGTACTTCATAAAAGCTCCCCCAATCATCCAAACACAAACGGTGCCTTTTCTGAAACGTGTCTTTCATCCGCGTCAGCCGGCAAACAACTCAACACAACTCAGCGATTCAGGTGAGAAACAAAAGGGGCGCGCTCCGACTAATGAATGTTTGCCCTCCAAGCCCCGGCTTTTAATGACACAAGATTAAAGGCAGCCCCCGCACACTGCCCCAGAGGGGCTTACAGAACCGAAATTTCAGTTCTGTCTACTCCCAAACAAACCCAATCCCTTTTACATGCACCAGAGTGCATAGAGGAGGGGTTAGGAGGGGGGGTAAATTCCTCTCCTCCGGTGTTAGTAATCAAACAGAGTCTTGTGAACTTTGAAGCTTTCGCTGTTGTATTGCCCGAGGTACATCATAATTCGGTTGCCGAGTTCCTGTATTTGCTTTTCGCCTTGTTCTACGTTTTTGTGTTTAATTTTACTTGCGGCCACAATCTACCAGAGTAGTGTGTTCTTTTTTCGCTCCCCGTGTTCTTTTTTGCTCTTCCCTACTATTTGTTGTTGTTCCCTTGCATATTTCATCAGATGTTTCGAATCTGAAGCTGCCCCCTTTTTTTTTTTCGCCGCTTTAGCAACCGCCAGTAAAGTGCCTTCCCTTTTTATGCGAATTTCCGATGCGAAAATATTAATGTAATGCGCATATTTTTGATTCGAGTTCCCGCTTCTTTACTTTTTAGAATGCGGTTTTTTTATTCAACGTTTTAAATCGCTTTGAAGTGTCTGTCGTTCGGTTTCTAGTGAAGAATTATTTCTCGATGCATTATTCAGGTGTTATTGCGTGCGCTTCCATTTAAAGTTGTAGGAAGTGTCATCAAAAGATTTGTTTTCCACTTTATCTATAGCTCGTCATTTGTTTTCATCGCACAGAGGTATGTTTTTAGAGGTACTGGTCAGTGAAATATCCTATTCGCCTCGTCGTGTTAAATCCATTGGCTTAGTATAATGCATTCGTATATTTAAAATATCTCCCCGGAAAATAACATTTTTAACTTTTTTTTTTTTTTACTGTAAACTGTTATCAATACAAAAACCCTTAACGGGTTAAAAGTTTGACGCAGCACTTTACTTTATGGCTATATGAATCTGAAATATGGGTCTTAAAAATTCTGATATCAAATTTTAAGTGACGCTGTGCTATTAAAATGAATTTATATATATTTAATTTTTCTTTTTTGTTGTATTTATTTTTAATCAGTGATACTTTTTCATTCAAAATATGAGTTTTAAAAGATATGATATCAAAATTAAAGTGACGCTGTGATCTGACTTAGATTAGTTAAAAAATTACTTTACACATACTTATGTTTTGTCTTCTGAAATATATTTAGAAATTGAAACATTTTTTTTTCAATACACTATCAAATATGTCATACATTTTCTCAGCTGATGTTGTGTATTAAATGTATTTAATTCAATAAATTTATTTATCTTTAGCGTCACGATATCCAGAACCATCCGTAAAACTTGTGTAAACGTTTATTTTGCGTCATAGTATCTAAACTAAGTAAATAGTATGCAAATAGATAGTGTGATGCAAAGAAAACATTTACACAAATTTTACCGATGATTCTGGATATCGTGACGCTAAAGATAAATAAATTTATTGAATTAAATACATTTAATACATAACATCAGCTGAGAAAATGTATGACATATTTGATAGTGTATTGAAAAAAAAAAGTTTCAATTTCTAAATATATTTCAGAAGACAAAACATAAGTATGTGTAAAGTAATTTTTTAACTAATCTAAGTCAGATCACAGCGTCACTTTAATTTTGATATCATATCTTTTAAAACTCATATTTTGAATGAAAAAGTATCACTGATTAAAAATAAATACAACAAAAAAGAAAAATTAAATATATATAAATTCATTTTAATAGCACAGCGTCACTTAAAATTTGATATCAGAATTTTTAAGACCCATATTTCAGATTCATATAGCCATAAAGTAAAGTGCTGTGTCAAACTTTTAACCCGTTAAGGGTTTTTGTATTGATATCATTACTTTTTTGAGGTTTAGGATCAAAAGATTAAAAAAGTACACCTTCATAGATAAAATTGGATTAAATTTTCCTAGAAAACAAAATAAACTTAATGAAATACCAAAATTTTAGAAAAACTGCATGAAAAATAGAATACTTTTAATTCATATCTTGGTACTACTTGCGGATTCGCCCGGAGTCCACCTTGTTTCTTTGTTGATCATCGCCGATGTTAAATTTATTTATTTTATGTTATGTTTGTTGTTGTTATGTTATTAAATTAAGCATAAAGTGATTATAAATGACCAACGAAGAAACAAGATAGCGGACTCCGGGTGAATTCGCAAGTAGTTCCCATATCTTTTTAAACTCATACTTTGAATTTATGAGAGATATGAATGATAAAGCATCAATGATTAAACTTTTATACATCTTTTTAAATTGAGCATAATTTTTGCACATGCGATTATAAAAAAATAAAATGATGAAATATATATAGAGATTATAATTAATAGCATAGCGTCACTCAAAATTTGATATCATTATTTTTAAGTTCCATATTTAAAATTCTTAGAGAATAAGATAAAGTGCTGCATCACTAACTTTTAACCCATTAAGGGTTTTTGTATTGATACTACTACTTACAGGGATGGGGAATTTTCAGAAAATCTTACCAAACAAAGATTTATTTTATGAGCCAGCAAGATACAACGTACAGTTCAAAAACAATGAGAAAACACACAGCAAAAATAGTTTACACTGTTACTAAGAAATTGTTACTATAGTAGTCACTGTAACTAAGAAATTATTAATTGTTATTAAAAAATATATACAACAGAGGAAAGTTTAGTATAAGATAGAACTTAGCACTATCGAAGTAAATTTGAAAAATATAACCAACTATTAAAAAAATGTTTCTGCCAGACCTTATATAGCCTGCAGTATTTTCAAAGATTGCCTAAAAATCCACTCGCCCTGCGAGGAAAGGTACTCGCCAGTGGCAAGCAAAATGATATATTTCCCATTCCTGACTATTTAAAGTGTTTTCAGCTGGTTTTAATTGCAAAAGAAGATCTTTAACATTATAAAGATTATAGTCTGATAATTTCAAAGAAATGCTAATAGTGTATTAATAATTTTAGTATAATGGCTGTGGTTATTGATAAAAGTTTCAAAACAAGTTATCTGACTGTTCTAGTAAAAGTTGCAAGGTAAGAGCAGTGTAAAATGATCATTGCATTCTTTTAACCAAGCATATACAGCATGGTAATTGTGAAAGTACTTTTGTATTTCAATGACATGTTTTGTAATTGTTTGTGGAATTATATTGTCACCTAGAAGATTTAACCAATGAGTAGAGCAACCATATGCTATTAGTTTATCAGTATTTCTTCATTCTTGCCTCATGTAGTTAAAATAAAATCCTTAAAACCCTGTTTTAAAATACTAGTATAATTTTTGCCAGCAACAAAAATTGTGACAAAAGGTATTTTTGATGTGATGGTCTTTTCCACTTCGGCACAAATTGGCCATCAATGGTTGAAGTTCACAATAATTTTCAGAAACAGATTGGTGAAATTTGTGATATTTACTTTTGCTAAGCAACGTAGATTATAGAAAATTGCAGACAATGGATGCACATATTATTAGTGACATTTTAGATACAGTGTCCTTGCACCATTTAAAAAAAAAAAAACGCTAAACGTAACTAGAGATGAAAAAGCTGTATTTTATTTGGCGATAGATAATAGATTTTTTAATTGACACTTTAAAAACTTTAATTGCCACGCGGCAGGGTTGGCCTTTTATGGCTCATTCGAGACAAATTATTAATAATCTAAAATATTTCTATAGCAACAGTAAAAAAGTCTTAAAGATTTACTAGATGGAACCCGTCAAAACTTGATGGCACCAAACAAAAAAGTCTAACTCTTTAAAATGTTATTTACTGACATAACAACATCAATAAATCTCTCATTATTTGGTACTAATTTCATATAAAATACATTCATTTCTACTACGATCATAAAATCCTTATTAGAATCGGTAGATAATAAACTATGTAGTGCATACAAATGCATTTTCTGTGCACTAATGTTAGATAATGACGAAAATGTATTGTACAATATATATCGGTATCATGCTGATCGATGGCAAAGAACTTTTAAGTAGTGATGGGCAATGTCTAGAATTAAATATCATGATAAATCAGCATCTTTATATCATATTCTGATATATCGATTCAGGAAAGTGCCCCCCGGAGAGGGGGGGGGGAGCAAAGTGGTGGGCGGAGCACTGGAAGTGCATAAAATGATTAAGCAGTCACAGGCATTTCCAACGATATGTCACATAACGGGTGTCGGCAAAATTTAGGAAAGTGCCCCCCATGGGGGAAAAGTGGTGAGCGGTGCACCGGAGGGCCATAAAATGATTAAGCGGTCACAGGCCTTTGCAACGATATGTCTTATGAGGGGTGATGGCAAAATATACAAAAAGACCCTCCCTCGGGGGGGGGGGGAGGGACAAGTGGGGAGTGGGACCCTGATGGTGCATAACATGAATAAGCAGTCACAGGCCTTTCCAATGATGTCACATGATGGGTGTCAGCAAAATTTAGAAAAGTGCCCCCCAGGTGTGGCAAAGTGGTGGGCGGGGCACCGGAAGGCCATAAAATGATTAAGCGGTCACTGGCCTTTGCAACGATATGTCACATGAGGGGTGACGGTAAAACTTAGAAAAAAGCCCTCCCGTAAGGCGGGGAAAAGTGGTGGGCGGAGCACCGGAAATGCATAAAATGATCAAGCGGTCACAGGTCTTTGCAAGATACGTCACATAAGGGGGGGGGGCAAAATTTAGAAAAGGCCCTCCCACGGGGGGGATAGGGACACTGGAGGGGCATAACATGAATAAGCGGCAACAGGCCATTCCAACGGTATGTCACATGAGGGGTCTCGGTAAAATTTAGAAAAGTGCCCCCCAGACGTGGAAGTGGAGGGTGGTCACCGGAGGTGCATAACATGAATAAGTGGTCACAGGTCTTTCCAATGATATGCCACATGAGGGGTCTCGGCCAAAGTTAGAAAAGTGGCCCTGAAGACCCAGCTATATAATTATTATTTCATTTGTCTAATTAAATCCACTGTTGCAAATAAAATGTTATATTTCATTTCTTTATCGTCCTGATTCACACATTGTTCAATAACAAAGAGCAAATATTCATCAACATCGCTGAAATCTAAATACCATAATGAAATGAAAGACATGGTGTCTGAAGCATAAAACGCATATGCTCAGAGATTCAGCTTACACCGTCAATACCATAAATATATATATATATGTGTATCATCTGATGTCAGTGATCACACAGAAAACTGCATGTACGATACTTATCACCCACCAAAACGAAATCACATACCATTAGTATCATGAACATGGAACCCGAGGAGTCGGTATTTAATATCACAATTTAGACTGGCAGAAGTCGCACCATTAATATCAAGAATACTAAAACCGAGGAATTGGTATTTTTAATACCACGGTTTAGACTTGAGAGGAGACACTCCGTTAGTATCATAATAATCGGAACAGACGATTCAGTATTTAATACCACGGTTTAGACTGGGTCGGAGCTGAAGAAGCGCTGCTTAATGTTGCGGTTTAATGAAGAACCACGATAATCACGGTTTACATCACGATTATGATATTCATGATATACCGTTTTGTAAGGTTTTTTAATATCGTTATCACAATTACCATTTTATATCAATTTTATCAATATATCGCCCAGCTCTACTTTTAAGTTATTTGCATTGAAGTACATACAGATTTTTACCACAGAAAACAGCGAATGCTTACATGCATAAATATATAAATACACTAATTTTTTTTTATTACACAGCATAAATCAAACGTCTTTATATTTATTGATTGGCCCAGAAGCAGAATTTTCTGCGTCAGTCTACAGCAAACAAAAATTTATCTGTGACCCAATAAGCCTACTATCATAAGAAATAACAGAAACACTTAAAGTAAGCAAAATTTCCATTTATAAAGAATATATATAATATAAGGATACAACAAATACCATAAATCTAGAGACTTAAAGCAAATTTCAGCTATTTTTTAAGCCCAGCATTTATTTTTAAGTTGGTGGATTAATCTGCAAGGTTTAAAATAATCTGCAGCACCCGCTTCCGTGCTGCACTGTTTCTGCTACTGGGTTGATTGGAATATATATATATATATTTTAAGCCCTCCGAGCATCTTGAAGGCGTTCCGGCATTTTCATAAAAATGCTTATAAAAATAATTTTAATTAAAATTTTCTTTTCCTGTTTGTTTCTAAAATACACTTCATGCTCCTTTATTTGATAGACATCTTGAAATACAATTCTGCTGAAAATATTTTTGTTTACAACAGATTAAAGTTGTTTTTGGGAAACTAAAAAATATGCTCAAACCGCTCAGAGAGTTAAAATATTTCTTAATTTATTTCTGAGTAATATTGTACTGAGTACTGTTTCGGCCAAATGTCATGAACTGTGCAAATACCGAATTTAAAAAAAAAAAAAAAAACTTGTGCACACATAAGTGCACTCGCATATTAAAGTATAAATTTTTTAAATATAAATCAGTGTTGATTTCAGGGTGTGACCAGGGGGAACCCCCCCCCCCAAGAAGATTTGAGATTTTGTGTTTTCAATGGTCAAAAAGTGCAATCCCTCCTGGAGAAAAGTATCTGAATTCAACACTGATATAAACAATGATTAAAGAGATGACCTATAATATGCAAAATGCTTAAAAACAAACAGTGCCGATTAATTTTCTTGTTTATACACTACATACAGTGTTTAGTTTTGCTACTTTTTCGGCCAGATGTCATGCACTCTGCAAATACACAATTAAAAAAAAATCACTGATGCACACATATGTGCACTCGCATATTAATGTATACATTTTAAAAATATAAACAATCAGTCAAGAAACAGTACAAAGTCTCTTAATTTTTAATCTGCA
This sequence comes from Maratus speciosus, assembly GCA_963932465.1. Lineage (NCBI taxonomy): Eukaryota > Metazoa > Arthropoda > Arachnida > Araneae > Salticidae > Maratus > Maratus speciosus. Next base: position 6,034,572 of record OZ010797.1, read on the forward strand.
TTACAACAATTCTTTAATTATGTTAGCTTACTTATCATAGAGTACTTTTTTAAATACACGACTTGATTAAAATATTTTGCATTACAGTTTAATTGCTTTAAACCTACAAACTGGTTAATTTATTTAATAGAAAACTTACCAATTGCTGAATAATGATCACCATCTTGTTGGGAAAAAAATAGTGTAACCAGTTTTGTGCTTCACACACTAATTGAGGAAGCATGTAAAACAATTTACTACACTAACTGAAAGATATCTGCATTAGAGTCCTGCATCAGGTCGGGTTACTTGCTTTTACCCGAACCGACTCTTGGTTCGGATCGGATCAACAGTAGATTTTTTGTTGCAGGCCGGGTTCACTTTCATTGTTTCGGTTTGGGTTTTGACTCTAATTGGTCGACCTGAATTTCAAATGATATCCAAAGTATTTTTTCAGGTTGAAGATCTATGTACAGGGGTGGGGAATTTCTAGAAAATCTTACCAGCCAAGGATTTATTTCACCAGCCAGTAAAATGCAATCTACAGTTGAAAATTTTTATGACAAAATTACGCAACTCAAAAATAGTTGGTTACTATTACTATAATGCATTTTCATATTTTTCTTCCCTATAAATTTAAAAAAAATAAACAAGACAGAGATGAAAGTTTAATATAAAATAGAACTTAGTACCATGTTTACATCACAATAATTAGGAAAGTTGAAAAATATAGCTAACTAATAAAAAAAAAGTTTTCGGCATATCTCTATAGTTTGCAGTTTTCAAAAACTACCTAAAAATTCACTCGCCCTGTTAGAAAATTCACTCGCCAATGGCGAGTAAAATGATGCATTTCCCTACCCCTGTCTATGTACAATAAGACCTCCATAATGGCTTTTCTTTCAAAAGGCAGACATTTCTATTTAGCAAACACTTTTTAATTCCTAAACTTTATATATTTGAACTTTTATATAAGCTTGAATAACAGGCACCTCTCAATTTAAACACATGTAACATGTGTACATAAACTATCAAAAATATGATACATGTGGTTTTTGTGTGTATCAAAAACAAAATATTGATAATATTTTTCATATTTTGAAAATTATTTTTGCAGGTTCGGGTCGTGTTGACTTAAAATCAGACATGGTACAGGCTCAGCAAAAAAAAAAGCTGAACTTTCACAGCCTCACAGACTTTTTACGAAATTTGAAATTTTCCGTAACATTTTGAGGAAATTTTCATTTATTCTGCGATCCCTTGACAAAATTAGTCTTTTTCTGCGACCATTTGACGAATCTTACCACAGGAATCTTATTAATGCATGAATTTTGTCTATAATCACTGTAGATTATAAATGTATGTAGAGAAATTTCTAAATCGCTCTAGTGAAGGAAAAAATTCACAAGTTGGTTACAAGAAATTCTTCAGTTAGTCATGAAGAAAAAAAAAAAATCGATTAATTTGCCCATCTACTGCTTAAAAAATCACAAAATTCATCAATCAGTCGCAGATGAAAAAGAAAAATCGACAGTCGGTTGTTAGGGGAAAAATCATAAAATTTGTCAAGTGGTCACATAAAAAACACACAAAAATTGCCAATCGGTAGGAGAAAACATACGATTCATTCATAATTAATATCCATTATGAGGTTTTTAGGTTAAGAAGGAATGATTTTTTTTTTTTCTTTTTCAGAACTGAATGGCTGAAATTTCAGAACAGAATCATCCCTTGCTCTTGAAAATAAAAGTGATGTTCTCAGAAAATCATTGGCAAAAAAATAATCCCCCCCCCCCCCCCCCCGAAATCATGCCATGGTGGACAGCGCTGATAAAATACATTAAATGTTTTCCCACCAACCAAAACACTGATAATTTTATTGTCAGTGTATGTGAATGAATTCTTACTTTGGAAAAAAGCTTTTTAAAATAGGATTACACATATTATGTATTTTGAAATGTATTCATTCTGACTTTTTGGGAATTAATCGTGAACTTTTCTTTTGATTTAGTAATCTTAATGGTCTTCAGATTTTCAAGTGGAAGCTGTTTAGAAATCTATTGGTATGTATCATATGATAGGGCATAGAGAATGTAACTTTGGTGGTTTTTAACACAAATCGCAACCGTCTGTCAACAAGCATTGAAAAAACAATGATAACTTAGTTTAAAATATTTTTTGAGTTATGGGGATCCCACAATAAACAATTTAATTAATTTGTAATTCTGACTTTGAATTTTAAATTTACTTTAGTGAAAGCATTGAAAAATCCATTTATTTGTTCCCATCAGAAACATTGTAATCTTTTCTAGCTAAATAGTTTGAAGTTTTTTTAGCACCTTTTTTCGCGAAAAATCAATCGGCAAAATTAAGAACTTCATTTTGTTTAAATTTGTTAATATTTAAAGATATTTTAGTTAAAACATTGTGATTAAACATTCATTGTAAGATATCTGCTTTAAAAATTTATATTTGTTTCAGCCTTTCCAAGTATTAAAATTTTCAGGCTTAATTTAACATATAATTTTTTATTAATGATTCAATTGTTAAAATTATCATTTTAGTTACATTTTCTAAAGAGTCAAGAACATATTTTTTGTTACTCGATATGTAATCAAAACAAAAGTTTAAGTTACTGCTGGATATTAAAACATTCCTATCGTAATCGATATGTAAACACAAGTTTTCAGAAATTTCTGTTGCCCTTTTCAGAAGAAGCTATTCAACTATGAAGCCATAAGGTATTGTAAAAATAATTATTGATGCTGGATATTAAAACATTAATAGATATTTCAAGAGAAAATAAAAGGTCCGTAATATCTACAAAACCATAGCGTGGTTAGGTTAAATCGGCAGAAAATAAAAAAGGACACATTAAATCTAAGTAAATCTAAAGAAAAGTTAAAAATGGAATCGTAAATCAGATTAAAAAAACAAACAATAAATTAACAAAATACCTAATAAAGTGTAATCCAATAATTAAGCGAAGCAATGAGAAATAGCAATGGTTGAGTTGAGTCACAAGTCGAAAACCTCGAGACACGATCATAAACAAAAAATTAAAAATAATTTTTTTTTGAAAATTGAAAAAGAATGATAAATAACAATTATATTGAATACATATAATTAAAAAAAAATTTCCCCTTTTTTAAAAATGAATCTAAATATTTTTTCGACAAAAAGCAGCAATATGGAATAATAATTTCTTCATAACAAAAGAGAAAGATAATATCAATCGAAATTTCATTTAATATATTTAATATTTTAAAACACATAATAATTAACATTTAAAATTTTAATATTTAAAAAAAAAAAGATTTACTGCCTACATTCAGATTGTTAACTCAACTTAGAATACCTAAAATGACTTTGCAAATCTTCTGATTTTATACCCACAGCAGATGGATTAAGACTCCTCCTACATACGAAGTGACATCAAACCTATTCACCAATCACAGACGAGAAAAGTAAAAAAAGCGATTTTTTAAAATAACGATTTTTAAAATAAAACGAGTTTTCCCAGAAAAAAGAAAAGTGTTATTCACCTCGTATTAATCAGATTTATATTATATATCAATTTGAAAAAAATCGTTAGAACCGTTTTCGAGATTTTCAAATTAGGAACTTCCTCGATAATCATACCAACGTTTTCACTTTAAAAATGGCTATTTAGATTTCAAAATATACTGAACGTAGAAATGTAAAAATTTCAGTATACGATTAGACTGCAGATGTAAGACTGTTCTAGAAAAATCAGAACAATAGGACCTATATCTGCTGAGTTATTAAAAGGCGGCTTTTCGCGTTTTCTTTGATGTCGAGTTAGCTGTATATATGAGTTCCGCCATCTACGAATTCTACGATACGATACGATACGATACGATACGATTTTAGGCTTAAGGCTGCGTCACTCGGAATACTACCGTCTTCCATGATTAAGACGTATTGAAAAAAATATTTTTTCACGCTCAACCACTCGAAATTTTCAGACTCATTTTTAAAATTAAAAAAATGAAACTGGCTGACGTGGTTTTTGGAAGAGATTTAGAAGCGACCTGTATCATTTATTTTTCGTTCTATTCATTACAACTTGATCGATAAACAATTATTTTCTCAGTATGACCCTTTTTTAGCTCACAGGCTATCAAAGCCTGAGAGCTAATGTGCCCGCCGGCTCTGTATGTATGTATGTATATACGTACGTACGTATGTACGTAACGCGATAACTCTTGATAGAAACATCCGATTTGTTTCAAATTTTTTTTCTATGTTCATTCTGATAAGGCGCTTCCCTGATTAGTTTTGAGGATTCATTGGTTAAGCATAAAAAGGAGAAAGGGGGCTAGTCCCCCCCCCCCATTAATTTAGATAAATGGGTTTGTCATGCAGAATTATTCGATTTGCTAAAAATTTGATATACCGGTTTATTATTTTAAGGAGCTTTCCTGATTTGATTTGGAGGTTCATTAGTTAAGTATAAAGGGAGGGAAAAAGGGGCTTCCCCCCTTAATTTAGATAAAGGGGTTTTTCATGCAGATGTTCGATTTTGTTCGATTTGCTCCAAATTTGGTATACCGGTTTATTATGTTAAGGAGCTGCATTGATTAAATCTGGAGGTTTATTTGTTAAGTATAAAGGGGGGGGGGGGTGCGGGGACTAGTCCCCCCTAATTCAGATAAATGGGTTTTTCGTGCAGAATTATTCGATTTGCTTCAAATTTAATATACCAGTTTATTCCGATATGGCGCTTCCTTCATTAGATTTAGAGGGTCATTGATTAAGTATAAAAGGGAGAAAGGGGGCAAGTCCCCTCCCCTTAATTTAGATAAATGGATTTTCATGCAGAATTATCCATTTAATATTTTTTCTATGTTCATTCTGATATGGAGCTTTCCTGGTTAGATTTGGAGGTTCATTAGTTAAGTATAAAGGGGGGTTTACACCCCCTTAATTTAGCGAATGGTTTTTTTCATGCAGAATTATCTGATTTGCTTCAAATTTGGTATACAGGTTTATTTTGTTAAGGAGCTTTCCTGATTAGATTTGGAGATTTATTGGTTAAGTATAAAGGGGGGAAACGGGGGCTAATCCTCCTTCATTTATTTTTCGAGGCGCATTATTCTTTTAAATACGTGTACAATATACAATTAGTGTGAATAGCCTGTGAGCTCAATGCCATCAGTTTAACTGGCACTTTTCTTTTTGTTTGATTTCCAGCACGATTGCTTCTGGAAATTCGGTTCAAAATGCCCACTTTCACAGCCTTTTTGGAAATATAATGTACCTTTGTCCAAAAATAGACCATTCTATAGTTTTTGAATAAGAGAACTTGCCGATTGGATGCGTTTGAGAAGAAAAATGATTTAAAAAATGAGTCACAAAATAAGCAGTTTGGATTTGAGTAAACTCTTAAGGCTGTTCTTAACTGCTCTGCTCAACAAGCGTAAAACGTTTGGACACATTTACGAATTCATTTTTTAACGGAAAGACATAAAATGGGAAAGCCTGGCCATGGAAGCGATTTAGAATGGAACTGTTTTCTCCATTTTTGGATCCATCCATTACCTATTGAGTTAGAAGCGTTTTGGAACCCGTGACAAACCCGTTTTTCGCCCGTTCTTGAGTGCTCTTTCTTCCTTCGCGCGGAAATTCGGTTCAAAATGCCCCCTTTGACACTCTTTTCTGAAAGATCTATTGCGTTTGCAAAAAAATGGAAAAAACAGCTCGATGACCTAGTTTCTGGACCACAACACCCGCTAGTTTCATGCGTTTTCGAACAAAAGTAAATTAAAACGTATGTCAGAAAGTTGCCCTTTTGGATTTGAGAACACACTTAAAGGTCTTTCTTTTTCTTAGTTGCCAAAATATTTCTAAAACATAGGTTTATATAATATCTTATCTGTTAAAATCGTACGATCTGTGAGTAAGCCTATATTTGAGAAATATTTTGACAACTAATAAACTAGTATGTTGTGGCCATCACAAAACTTTCTTCTATATAAATCACGTCAATTAAATCATTTAAATAGTAAAATAAATTACATCAATTTATTCATATAAAAGTATACCTAAATTTGAAATTTGATGAAAATTCGTGCATTAGTTATTGAAATAAAGCTGTAGGAGAAATTTTGAAAAATGTAGCATAGCAGTGCCACCTGTTGAGCGATTTGCACCAAAACACAAACAGTACTAATTCATATACCGGAATCGTAAACCGGAATCGCCAAAACACAAACAGTACTAATTCGTATACCGGAATCTGAAGTTGGATGAAAATCCGTGTATTAGTTCTGGAGCTAAAGCTACTGTGGAAATCACAAAAAATGCAGCACAGCAGCGCCACCTGTTGAGCGATTTACACCAAAAGGTACAAAACATCAATTCATGTCAAGAACTAACTGAATCTGAAATTTGATGAAAATCCGTGCATTAGTTCTGGATATTGAGCTATTGTGGAAGTCGAGAAAAACGCTGCATAGCAGCGCCACCTGTTGAGCGATTTACAGCAAAACATAAACAGCACTAATTCATATCCAGGTATACCTGAATCCGAAGTTTGTTGAAAACCCGAGCATAAGTTCTTGAGATAGAGCTATCGCGGAAATCACAAAAAATGCAGCATAGCAGCGCCACCTGTTGAGCGATTTACACCACAAGGTGCAAAACTTCAACTCATGTCAAGCACTAACAGAATCTGAAGTTTGATGAAAATCCGTGCATTATTTCTTGAGATAGAGCTATTACGAAAATCGTGTAAATGCTGCAAAATGCAGCATAGCAGCGCCATCTGTTGGGCAATTTGCACCAAAACGTTACCAGCACCAATTCATATCAAGGATTAACAAAATCTGAAGTTTGATGAAAATCCGTGCATTAGTTCTTGAGATAGAGCTAGTGCAGAAATCGCGGGAAATGCAGCATAGCAGCGCCACCTGTTGAGCGATTTACACCAAAAACTAATCAGCATCAATTTGTATTAGGGACTAACTTAATATAAATTTTATTAAATTCCGTGCATTAGTTCTTGAGATAGAGCGCCCACAAAATTTGTGTCACATACACACAGACAGACAGACAGACAGACTCACAGAGTCACAGACAGACATTTTGTAAAAACATGTTTTTTGGAACCTCTGACCCCTAAAACGTGTAAATCCGTCGAAAACCGAAAGTCGAAAATTTTCATGAATCCAATACTTTCTTCTTGTAAAGATAGAAGAAAGTAAAAAGAGAGACATCCTAACTCTTTGAGCTCTGATGGGTGAATTTCTTCCCACTTAATTTTAATCTCCAAATGGCCCTGGAATATTCAACCAAATTTATTTGAAAATAGATTAATGCATTTTTTCGTGTAAGCTGAATCTTCTGTTTACAAAATACTGGTGCCAATGTGACATTTGGGCGTTTTGAGGAAATTGAGAGCTCAAAGGGTTAAAAAGAATACACAGAATAAACATGTAAAAAATATTAATTTCCGGAAGCGATTTTTTAAGAACAAGGGAGCTCTGCCCCCTACCAACTACGTTCGCCAACCCCCGTTCAGACACCGCAGACTCTAAAAACACGCTCATTTGATCGCTTTAAAGAGATTACCGAAGATTGAAATTAGAAAAATCGATTAAAAAATAGCCTTGTAAACGGCTTTTCATTCATTTCTCTTTTACTGGGGGATTTTAAGACCGAATCAGCTACTGTTAAGTGCTGTTTTCGTGTTTGATTAAACAAGATGAGTTATACATTTTAAAATCAGTGTAATAGTAGCATGTTAATAAATTTTTAATTGAAAGGAAATATTACTCTATACGCTGTTTTTACAATTTGCAATCACATTTAAAATAATAACCTTTTTTTAAATATTAAAAAAAAAATCTCTCTTTATATGCTAAAAATTTGAATATTTTTTAAAAAAGATTCCTCCAAAAATGAGCCAAACTAAAAAAAAATAATAATAATATCTAGCAATCAAATTAAAAATATGCCTAATTCGTATTTTCACCCACTATTATCCTATAAATGTTAACCCTCAACTATTATCTCATAACGACAAAATCTCTCCGCAATTAAATTGAATATTGCCAGCTAAAAGAACAATTTTATCAAGCATTACCCAAACTCCCACTTTAGAAAACATCTAACTTCATTTTAAACAGAGTCTGAGTAACAGACCATTGGTTGAATGGTTAAGGTACTCGGTTCGAGACAGCGAGGTTCCCGGTTCAACTCCAGAGTCAGCCAGAAAAAAAGAGATTTAAAAAAAAAAAAAAAACGACTATTTCTTTAAACAACGGAAAATTCCTTTTACAACGTTTCTTCAATTGCCGGGTATCTTCTCTTTTGTAACAGAGAAAAAATAAACGACATTCTTAAAATCACGGAAATATTCCAGCAGCACAGATGCTGGAATATTTACGTGATTTGAAGAAAGTATTTGTGAGAGTGTAGATTACTGTTTTTTGACGGCCTACTCTGGGCTTTCATCAATTTTTAACTGTTACATGTTGTGTGAAGTGAATGCACTCCGTATTTATGACGTAAATAAATAATTTTTCTTAACGTTGCCGCATTTATTGTTACAAGATCATTGATATGAGAAACTTACATTTTTTTTTTTTTTTTTTTTTTTTTAACTTGCGTGTCCTTTTTTGCTTTTCTCGCTATTTGTTGCTATTCCCTATTGCATATTACATCAGATGTGAGGAATTTTCGTCGCTTCAGTTGATGTTAAGTATGATGGCAGTTGCTAAAGTGCCCCCTTTTCATGCCTAATGTTATGCACATATTTTCAAATCGAGTTCTGTTTCTCTCGCTTTTTTCGTTTTTAAAATGGGATTTTGTATTTAAAATTTGAAATCGCTTTTTAAGTTTTCAGAGAGATTTTATTGCAAGATGCATTATTCGAATGTTGTTTTATTCTTATATGTAAGTTCCAGAACCCATACAAATCTTCCTTTTATCTTTATCTACAACGCTTTTCGTTTTTACATCTCTAAAGTTTTTCGTCTAAAACGTCATTTATAGTATTATAACGTCATTTATATCTTTCTGAACTCGTTTTTCTAAGCAAATGCATAAAATCTTTTTTATTGAAGCACCCAAGAATCGAATAGCACTTTTTCTTTTTACATTTAATCGAATATTGTTTGAGTTATAGATTGCCATTTCATGAGCTTTTTTTCAGCCCCGAAAGTAGACTTAAGGGGTCTTAGGAATCTTAAAATTGAAAAAAAAAAAAAAAAAAAGACCATTTTCAACATTCAGTTTATACATAACATCATTTATATCCTTCTGAACTCGATTTTCTAAGCAGATGCATAAAATCTTTTCTATCGAAGCACCCAAGAATCGAATAGCATTTTTCTTTTTACATTTAATCGAATATTGTTTGAGTCATAATAGATTGCCATTTCATGAGCTTTTTTTCAGCCCCGAAAGCAGATTTAAGGGGTCTTAGGAACCTTAAAATTGGAAAAAAAAAAAAAACCATTTTCAACATTCAGAAAAACGGAAAATTTTCTGTAATTTATAGGGAAAAATTTCCGTAAAAATATGGATTTCTGGAATTTGTGGGGGGAAATTTCCGTTAAAATACGGAAATAGTACTGGCGTCTCGATTGCCTGTAGAATTTCCCTTTTTTTTTTTTTTTTTTTTTTTTTTTACAGTGATTTTAAAATGTATATATCAAAACAAAATTTTTATTTGGATGAAAGTCATAGGTTCTTTCATGTCATGTATTTAAAAAATTACAAGATGCAGAATTAAGCATTTACAGGGGGCTCCAATCTGTCAGACATTGGTCGAGAAGAAATTGGGCGTAATAGCTTACACGCAGGATTACAAAATAAACTTTGCCACTAGAACGAAAATTTCGGTGCCTACTTATACTTCAGAATGTAATAATGACTCTGAACCTAAATAAATTTGTATTGAAAGCATTTTTATATTTTTAATACAAAGTTGTATTGAGCTAAGGCAAAATTTTGAACATTTCAACAGTATAATCACCTAAAAAAATCTTTTTGAGCAATAAAAAGGGAAAAATTAGGTTCAATTTATACAGACTCACATGAAACATACGTTTTGAAAATGTCATGAAAAAATATTCAGAAGTTTTTGAGATTCGTGCGCGTTATGATCAAAAACGTCATTTGCAGAAAAATGACTTCACAGTTTCGGAAATGCCGCTTCAGCTATGGAGCGGATATCATACTAAAAGCCATAACTTCTGTTCTAATGGAAATTTCAAGGAAACAATTATATCAAAATGTTCAGAAAAGGTAGGCGTTTAACATCTAAAAAAATTAAAATTTCGAGAATTTTGAAGCTTTAAGAGTCCTGAGACCCCTTTTACGTTTTTCTAAGAGATCCTTTGCTTTTACAGAATGATAAAAAACGCTATTCAATAAGAATTTTCCCCATTCTAGGGCAGAAATTTTCCGTAATCTGAAAAATGTAATAAAAAAAAAAATGGCTTTGAACCTGTAACCATGCATCTTAATCTTAACCAATAGGCCGGCAAGCACATGGTAGAGGGCGAGTTTAAAATGAAGATATGGGTTTTCTTCAAATGAAGAATTCGTAAGGCTTGTTAAACTTCTTGTTCAGAAAGCTCGGAAATTTAAACTTAATTGCAGGAACATTTCGTTGTTATGAAATAATGGTGGGTGTTTTAATATTAGAATAATAGAGGATAAAAATTATGACATATTAGACATATTTTTAATAAGACATAATTTGAATGTTAGATGTAAAATATAAATATCATATTTTTAAGAATATAATATTTCGAATCACGCATATTCACGCCTATAATTATATTTTTACGATAAGAAAAGGCTGCTTTTTTTAATAAAATCGATTTTTACTTTCTTCTATCTTTACGAGAAGAAAGTATTGGATTCGTCAAAATTTTCGGTTTTCGACGGATTGACACGTTTTAGAGGTCAAAGATTCTAAAAAACATCTTTTTGCAAAATGTCTGTCTGTGAGTCTGTGAGTTAGTGAGTCTGTCTGTATTTGACACAAGTTTTGTGGGTGCTCTACCTCAAGAACTAATGCACGGAATTTAATAAAAATTTATATTCAGTGAGTCCCTGATATTAATAGGTGCTGATTAGTTTTTGGTGTCAATCGCTCAACAGGTGGCGCTGCTATGCTGCATTTTTCACGATTTCTGAAATAGCTCTATCTCAAGAACTAATGATTGGATTTTCAACAAACTTCAGATTCAGGTAGGACCTTGGTATCAATGAGTGTTGTTTAGTTTTTGGTGTCAATCGCTCAACAGGTGGCGCTGCTATGCAGCATTTTTCACGCTTAACAGGTGGTGCTGCTATACTGCATTTTTTGCAATTCCCGCAATAGCTCTATCTCAAGAACTAATGCTTGGATTTTCAACAAACTTCAGATTCAGGTAGGACCTTGATATCAATGAGTGCTATTTATGTTTTGCTGTAAACCGCTCAACAGGTAGCACTGGTATGCTACATTTTTCCCGATTTCAAATTCAGGTCTTCTTTGATATGAATGGGTACTAAATGGATGTAAATTCTTGTACTATTTAAATGATTTAATGGATGTGATTTATAGAGAAGAAAGTTTTGTGATGGCCACAACATGTTAGTTTTTACTTGATTGAAACTACTGTACGAGTATATTTCTTGAATGTGCTCGTTTAGAATATATTTTACATGTGATTATTTTTTTAATATTCTAAAAAATTAATTGCGAATCAGTTTAAATGAATGACAAAATGGTTACTTTATTCAATTCGAAAATATTCATTTTTTTTTTTATTAGAAATTTTAATTGGTTGAAAATTCGGTTTTTCATTTTAAAAACAAGTAATATAAAAATTTTATTTTTAAGGTCAATTCCTACTTAGGTCATCAAAGAAAAATTTAATAGAATCCCTTATAATATTAGTTTTTGTTGCATTAAAATATCTCCATTTGGTTGATTTTCTATAAGCAAGTAGGTTTACAATGGAAGTCTATGGGAATTGGGCGAAATATTAGAGATATCGCCCAGTTGGCGTCCCATTTGGCGACTCATTTGGGTCACCAAATTTGGCGATATATCGCCATTTTGGCGACAAACGTAGCGGTATTGGGCAACAGAACTATGGTCCCCCCTATGGTTATCTCCCTTATAGATAGGAAGATGCATCAAATGCTATTCAATAACCAATGGCCTCTATTTTGTCTCCCCTGTAAAACTAAAATTAATTAATTAAAATTTAATGAATGAATTAATATTTGAAAAACCTGTATTAACATCCATTGTCATCCAGTTACAAGTTTAAAAAAAATGTATTTCAACTTGATAGGATGAATAATAAGTGTTTTATGAACGATTGAAAATTTTAACAAGATATATAAATAAATAAATATAGGGAGAGTGTGAACTAATAGTAGGAATTGAATAAATTCGAACTTTGGCATTAATACAGTCAAGGATGCATGCAAGGAATAAACGGAATTCCCCCCTCTTTTTAAGACTTCCGGGAAGACTGAACGGAAAAAGCATGTTTTCTAGGGGTACGGAAATGGTTTGTTTAAAAATGACGAATAATTTAGTGAATAACAACGAATTTTTCTGACAGTGCACTTTGAATCCTCTTGGGGCATTTTTCCAAAATCTAATTAGAACCCGTTCACATAAGGGTAGGACTTCAGATAAAATGTCATGCCATTCTAAGCAATAGTTTGCGAGTTAGAGCGCCTACAAAATTTATGTCACAGACAGACATTTTCTAAAGATAGTTAGGACCTTCTAAAACACATAAATCCATCGAAAATCGGAATTGTTCACGAACCCAATATTTTCTTCTCCGATAGATAAAAGAAAGTAATAAAATAAATGATCAGTAAAAAATATTTTAAAGACCTGCTTTTATTACAATGTACTAAAAATAAATAACTAGTTGGATGTGCCAGTCCCGAAACTTTATTCTATTTCATACATCTTAATATTTCAAAAAGTTGTTACACATGTTAATACTTCAATATTATGAGTCCAATACTATACCCACTTTGATTATCATTTTAAATTTCTGCTCTAGTCAATAAAAAATATAAATATAATAAATAAAATAATAAAAAGAAAATAAAAAATTTCGATCAAGATATTCATTCAAATCAAAAGTTTTTCCTTATTCTCTTGTCATCAACTGCTTGCGAATAGCCGGCTTAGCAGGACGCGAGTTCCTGTCGCTGCACGAGCCGCCGATGTACAGTAAAACGAGGAAAAATAGAAAAAAAAAAGCAATTTAACAAACTACAACGACCATTTGGAAAATGATTTTTTCAAAGACTAAAATTTAAGACATAAAAAATAGCACGGAGACGATTCTACATTACGTACGCCATGAATTAAACATTAATAGTGTTATGACACGTAAAAATTCCAAGCGAGAAAAATCGCCTGCGACTCGTACGTATTATCCACCTGAAACTTATGTATTACCCAAGCATTTCATTGGCTGATCGGGAAAAGGCTTTTCCATCGTTAGATTTTTAAGAAATCTGACGGCCCATTTTAAATGAAATTTCATTCTTAAACTTCTAAACATCCCACACCGTTACTTTTTACACCGTCGTATAGAGAGAAAAAAATGTACTTTTAACTGTAATTTGTTTGAAAGCTGTATCTCAATTTGTTTCTGAGTTATTATTATTATTTTTTTTTGTAGTTAAAAGTAAAAGGAAATACATATTACTGTATAGACCAATCAGAAACGAATAAAATGCGGATTAAACCAATGAAAACCTTCAGATATGCTTTTGATTTCATACCCTGACGAGAACAATAACCATTTTTCCAAATGGTTAAAAAATATACAAAAATCGCTATGACAGCGCCTCTTCCGGCGGAATATTTCGAAATTGAAGAAAGACCCGCTTGCCATAGCCACACTGCAAATAGAAGCGTCTTAAATTTAGACACATATGTGACTGAAAAAGAATTTTAGACACTTAAGTGTCTTAATCTGAAAATTAAGACACTATAGATGTCTTAATTTAAGATACATAAGCGTCTTACTATGACCATGGTGTAAACGAACTGAGAATAATGTCTAAAATATCCGCAAACGTCTTATTTTAAGACACTTCATTGCTTTAAACGTGTCTTAATTTTAGACGTTTTGATTCTTCCGACGCAATAACCACCAGGGGGCACTAGCACTCCCAGTTGCGCATGCGTTTTAGATGTCTTCGTTCGAAGTGGTATACGTTGTAATTCAAACAAAGTTTGTTTTTATGTACGCGTGTATTTTAATTCGTTTTTTGCGAAATGTGAAGTACTGTGATTTTAATTCGTATTAACTTGGAGTATTTATTTATTGAATACATACATCTGACCTGTGTGCTCGACATCAAATGTCTCTTAGAAGCTGTCGTCGATACAAGGGCGGGATAGACACAGAACAGAAGTAGACGACGGCTGAAGATTACACCCGGAAATTCTACAAAGCGTGTGCAATGGGCTTAGTGTTAACTCGTATCAATTTATATCAATAATATTGTGTTATTCATCTTCGTCCTGTCGAAGCTGGCAAAAAAAAAGAAACTTTTGTCTGGCGGGTCCTGTTTTTAGGATGAAACATCTCATTCTTTAAATATGGCTAGTCGGATGTATTATGGGATTACCTTTTAAACTGATGAAAGTCTTTCTCCCTCACTGTGGTTGTGGTAGTTTTTAAAATTTCAAATCGAGGAATATTTCTTACCTCTTGCAGCAACTCAAGTAAGTTTCTTTATAGTAGTAAAATTAGTGTATTTTATGATTTTATTTATTGTACTAAACAAAATCCTGCATGAAATTTAATTAGTTTTGAATCTATTCGCAAAAAACCCCACTAATTCTAGAAGTATATATTTTTAAACTTATGACGTTCTTTTTTATTACGAATTATATATTCAATGTCAGTTCTTAGTTTCAACGGATAATTTTTATCTCGCAGTAAATGACGGCCACAAGGAAGTAAAGAAAAAAAAAAACTTTGAAAGATGACCTAATGCTTTCTTACTTCCTGGCATAAAACCGCAGATTAAAAAAAGATAAATAAAGTAAATGAGACTGGTCTATTATATGAAGCTGCCTGTAAAAATATACATATGCATTTGATTTGCAATCAACTCTAATACTGATTTTTTTATTATTTTTAATAAAAAAAGTAATTTGAAATTTATAATGGGAAAAAGTAAAAACCTCTAACTAGATTTCATATTTAAAATTGTGGTAACTTTATTTATATGCACTTATACGAAAAATACAAAAATGACAGATGTTACTGTATATATTTAAGACGAAAGAAGTTTGGAAATCATAAGTTATTTTTTCCTCTTGTTTTTAATATAGAATATGTACTTATTTGTTTTTATTGATAGTTGAATAGCTTTTGTGAGTACCCTCTGATCTACATAAAAACTTGCCCATGTGGAAATATAAATTTTTTAAAAACATAATTTTTAAATAAGTATTTTCATTTTTTTGGGGGGGGGGGGGGATTTTGCATGAATTTTTGTAAAGCTGATATCTTAAATCTTGCACTGATTATAATGAAAGTTTTGAACTTTTAGAGTAGGACAAGTTTAAAAACGCAAATATATTTAACAAAATACCAAAGTCATTTTTTCCCCAATGTTATTAAAGTAGAATATTTATTTATTTATTTTCATTATTCATAGTTAAATGGCTGTTGTGATTATCAAGTGATGTATATGTAAAATTGCCTATGTGGCAATATATTTTTTTATATTTTCATTTTTTTTTGGGGGGGGGGGGGGATTTTTGCAATTTTCGTACATCTGATATTTTAAATCTTTTTCCACATTCAACCGAGTATAATAAATATTTTGAACTTTTAGAGTAGGACAAGATTATAAAATATATATATATATTTATCTATGTACCTTAAAAGCACTTAATAGCGAACACTTCGGGACCGCGGAATTTGTCCGATAATTGGAGATGTCTACTTTTTTGAGGTAAAAATATACAAATATGTATGTCTGCTGATTAAAAAAGTATTCGTTAAATAGAGGTGTTCGCTATTCGAGAATGTCCATTAACCCCCACAACGGATACTCCCGAATACCGGACATCTCAATTTAGACAACTATAATGCAGCGTTGCGTTTTTTGCAAAAGTATTTCTTGATTAAAGGAAGGGCAAACTGGGAAGTGCCCCGTCCCCCTACGACTGTAGTGCCCCCAAATTTGATGTGCAATATTTGTAAAGCTTATATTTTAAATCTGTTTCGAAATTGTACTGATTATAATCAATATTTTGAACTTTTAAAGTAAAATAAGGTTAAAAACAAAATAAATTTAAAAAAATCTAATATTTAGATAAATATTTTTTGTTTTTTAATCTTGTTCTACTCCTGAAGTTCAAGATATTGATTATAATCAGTACAATGTCGTAAAAGATTTAAATTATCAACGTAACGAAAATTGTATACCAAAACTGAGAGCACCAAAAAAATCAGGCTGTATTGGGGGGGGGGGGGGGGGGCAGGACCACAGCCAAATATTTTTCCAGGATTCAACGTGGTCAAACATGGCCACGTATGATGCTTACAAAAAATGGATGCGATTCAGACGTTTGAAGTGTCTGAAATTCAGATGCAAAAAGTGTCTGAAAAAATTCAGACATTTTAAAATGTCTGAAAATTGAACACTCCATTTCAGACACTTAAGTGTCTGAATTTCAGACCTTTTAATTTAGAGTGCAAAAAACATAAATATGAAATTTGGTTGAATTCAATGCATAACTTCATACACTGTTCGATGGTACAACGGCGATATACGGACAGACAGACATTTTGAATAAACTTGTTTTTGGGATCTCTGACCCCTAAAACGTGTAAATCCGTCGAAAACTGAAAGTAAAAAAAAAAATTCGATTACAGTACTTTCTTCCATTGGAGATAGAAGAAAGTATTAAATGTTGAAGGTCAATTGATTGAAATTAATATATTTGTTAAAAGAAATAAACTGGATTGCGAGTGAATTTTCATCATTTTTTTTATTATTATTAAATAATAATAATATATATAATTTAAATATATAATTTAAAATTATATATCGATTTAATAAATATTAAATCGATATATAATTTTAAATCCAGTTTGCTGGTAAGAAACAAAACGATCAACATACTCGCGAGGAACTGAAAGACTGCGCAATTACAAACTATGCCACAGTTCGGTCAAAGAACATAAGCTTCTTTATGTAGCAGTCAGTAACATTTGCGTGATCAGATACGTCATGACATTCACATACACTTATTGGGCAGTTATTTTTTAGTTTGTTTTTTCCCTGAAGGATGATGTAGGCAAATTTCAATTTTTTTTTTTTTTTTTTTTTTTTTTTTGCAGAATATTGTATTGTCACCGGTTTTACTACGAAAAAACACAGTAAGACACTTAAGTGTCCTAATTTCAGACCCCTATGATGTCTGAAATTTCATATTCAAACACTTAAGTGTCTGAATTACCTTTTCAGTCACATATGTTCTGAATTTAAGACGCCTTTATTTGCAGTGAAGAATTAGATCAACTTAGGTGTTAAAATTTGATTTCTAGATTTGAGCCAAACAGATAGACAAGGTAAGTTAAATAAAAGCTTGTCAAAAGGTTAGACGGTCTGGAGATCTACTAGCGAGCATGCTACTTCAACGCCACAAAGACTACGTTGAAAAGCATAAGCTATAGGTATTTGAAACGCATGTTGAACTTTCTCAAAAACTAAGGTCCACTGGAAAAAATCTTTTCACGGCATCGTTAGGGGTATGAACTCTTCAACATACTTTAAAATCGATGTGTATTTGGAGGTCCCCTTATGAATAAGAATATAAACAAAATGGATGCATTTACAGATGGAAATGTCTTTGGATTAAAGAATAGTCTTAAAGTCATAATCCTCTTGCTTACTCTCGCATTCTTTTTCGCTATCCCCGTTAGTCGTTGTTGTAAAAACCTAGCATTCGATGTTAAAGCTTTTAAGGATGTTCTCAAAGTGCCTCCTTTTTTATGCCGAGGCATCCCTGTTAATGTTATGCACCTATTTTCATATCGAGTCCCATTCGCTGTCGCTTTTCGGTCGTTTCATTTTTAGGATAGGGCTTTTTGACTCAACGTTTTAAATCGCTTCGAAGTTTTCGGTAGTAGAGAAGAGTTTTTCTCTCGATGAATTATTCAAGTGTTAGTTTATGCTTTTTCTTGAATGGTGCGACAGCTGAAAGGGTAAGGCTCTTGTTTTTTTTTTTAACTCGCTTTTTCTAAATAGGTGCGTAAGCCTTTAGGAACAGACTTAAAAGGGAGATAGAAAATACTTAGTAAAATAAGATACACATTTCTACAGAAAATAAAGAAACACTATTAATGTTATAAAAATTTCGGGTCTTTTGGAAATAATTAAACAGGTTCAGCTAAAATCGACAATCTTTTTAGAATATTCCAGAATTCTTATCCCCCCCCCCCCTCTCTACCTCACACACTCGCACAGGACTTGATTAGCATAGGGATCATCTCCGGGCCAACATTTTCAAGGGGCCCTAAAGTACATTTCAAGGGGCCCCAATATACATTTTTGACACACCCTTAATATAGAAATTGATGCTAATTTCCATTTAGAGAAAAAATTAATTTTTTTTTATCATTTATGCAAACTAAACAATCGCAGTGTTCTTCACTAACGACAATAAAATGCAATATAAATTTCAAAATCTGCATTATTCGTGATTATCTCAAGAACTAATGCACGGATTTTTGTAAAACTTCGATTCAGCAAGCTCCTGATATAACTGGGTCCTGTTTAGTTTCGTTTTTGGTGTCAATCGACCAACAGGTGGCGCTGTTATGCACAACTTTTCACGATTTCCGCAATAGCTCTATCTGAAAAATTAATGTTCGGATTTTCACCAAACTTCAGATTCAGTTTGAAATTGACATAAGTTGTCGCTGATTAGATTTTGGTCATCTAATCGGTAGCGCTGCTATGCTGCATTTTTCAGAAAGCATTAACATGTATGCGATAGAAGAAAGTTTTGGGATTGCCACATCTGACTAGTTATTCTTGTCTTCGGACTCGGGTTCAAAGGGTAACTTTTATTTATTGACAATTTAAAGAATTAAAAAAAAAAAAAAAAAAAAAAAAAAAAAAACTTATTTCATAAAGTGTTTTACAATCCTTTAAAAACCAGGAATCGTTATGGATGGGATATAAGGAGAAATGTGCCATCTGATTCTGAAGCCAGTAGCACAAAGAAGTCGTGGGATATCTCTCGCCTATCATCTCTTTCTGTTTGAAGTCCTTTCTCAGAATGACTGGAATCACAACTTTCTATGATAGTTGTAGCTACTCCATGTATTTCTGATATATGAATTGTGTTAGTGAAAAACGCGGAGCTGAACATTTGTTTTCAAAGACTGGTAATAGTTGTCACCACCAAAAGCTTCTTCACAGAAAAGCATTCTGAAGTAATTTTGGCTGATGCAAGATCTTATATATTTTTTGTCATTTAATTGCATTATCTTTCTGCATTCCTGATCAGCATAAAATGTGTTATTACGTCAGATCACTTGTGAGGTATCAACTCATTAAACGGAAGCTAATGGAGCTCCGGTATTTACACTATCTGAACTTAAAAAACACTAAAAAACTTGATAACATTTAAACATTTATTTAACTGATAAAATAATTGAATTAATGTGTAATTTTCACAGTTCTATTTTTTATTTTTATTTTGATCTTAAATATGTGAAAGCTTCTAATAGTCACTGGATTATGCTTCATCTTCAAATTAATAAAATGTAATATAAGTTCATTTTTAGCCTTCCAGCAATAGTGCCTCTTTGGATATTCGGTCAAAACCTATGGATTTTAAAAGGTGATTCTGTAAAAGGTGAGCCAAACAAATTTTTTTACCTTTCTTTTTTAAAACTGTTATAATATAAGCGAAACTCAGGGCCTCGACCACTCACGCCTTTTACATTGTAACTTACAAGGGCGCCCATATGATTAATTTTAGGTGGGGGGTGCTGAGAAAAAATCTCAACTTCCTACAAAGCTATTATACATTTTAGTAAATATTTAAAGTACTTTGCGTTTTCCTATTATCCTTGAATGAAATTTGCGTCTTTTCCGCGATTATTTGACGAAATTTGCGTTTTTTCTACAATTCTTTGACGAAATTTACGTTTTCCCGCGATTCTTCGACGAAATTATAGGGTTTTTATCGCGATTATTGAACGAAATTAGCTTTTTCCAATTATTTGACAAAAATTGCGTTTATTTGCGATCTTTTGACGAAATCCATTCTTTTCCGCGATCCTTTGATGAAATTGATGATCTTTTTGCAATCATTTGACGAAATTTGCATTTATTCTCGATCTTTTAACGAAATTCGTCCTTTTTCAACGATCCTTTGACGAAATTGGTGATTTTTTCTGCAAACTAGGCGAAATGGATTTTTTTCGGCGACCATTTGTCAAAATTTGAGTTACTCTATGTGGTATTTTTTATATTCGAATTTTCGTATTCATGACCGATTATTGTTAAATCTGTCGCTATTTTTCAAATGAAAATCAAATTAATTGCTTAAAAGGCTCAAATGCCAACATATTGAAAAAGATTCCACGCCGGAACTCGAACCCGGGCCATCAGTATAGCGCACTGACGTTCTACCGACTAAACCACATCGTTCCATGTGGTTTATCCGGTAGAAAGTCAGTGCGCTATACTGATGGCCCGGGTTCGAGTCCCGGCGTGGAATCTTTTTCACTATGTTGGCATGTGAGATTCAAGGAATTAATTTGGATTTTCATTTGGAATATTGTATTCAAGGCGAAATATTCTCTCTGAAAATATTTCCAACTTTCAAGTATTAATCTGTCGCTATTTTTTCAGCGTTTTGTTTACGCAAAATCAGTTTTACTTGTGAAAATGGATCCTGTCTATTACGAAATCCTTCCTTATGCAGAAAAAGTGTTATCGTCGTGTAGGAAAAAATCCACGAAAAAACACCTGCTAACATAAAAATTGCCTAAAATGGAATTTGTTTCCTGTCTTGTGTTTTTCCTTTTTATAAGAAACAGACTATTCTAAAGCACTAATTAAAAACTCACGAAAACAGAACATGTCTAAAACAGAATTCATCATTTAAAAGAAAAAAAAATCATGGTTATGACAATTTTTTTTCCCAAGAATTATACCTGCTAAGACAAAAACTCGTCTAAAAAGTAAAACTGTTCCTGTGCCTTCTGATCTTGTCGATGCAGGTTTTATTATGCTTTGTCTTTGCAAGATAAAGTTAAAATTTTCATATATTGCAATTGATTTATATTAAATAAAATTTTGGCAAAACCAAAATCTAGGGGGGGGGGGGTAGGGCTTAAGCCCTTCCTTGCACCCCTCCCCAATATGGGCGTCTTTGGTAACTTGCGCAGATTTCTGCCAATAGTTGGGGAGAAGAACAAAGACATGAACAAGGGACAAGGTTTTCAAGGACATGAATTTATTAACAAATTTTTACTGCATATTTTTGATCAGTTCTGAAACAGAACAAGTAATAGAAAAATTTTGTTTTTAAAGTCAATTCCTACTTAGGTCATCCAAGAAAATTTTAATAGAATCCCTTAAGCTAATATTAGTTTTTGTTGCATTCAAATATCTCAATTTGTTGATTTTCTATAAGTAAGTAGGTTTACAATGGAACTCTATGGGAATTTGGCGAAATATGAGAGATATCGCCACGTTGGCGTCCCTTTTGATGACTCATTTTGGCCGCCACACTGGGCGATCTATCGCCAAGTTGGCGACACACTCGGCGGTATTGGGCAACAGAACAAGGTCCCCCCCCCCCCCCCCCCCCTGTATGGTAACCCCTTATTGAAAATACTTTCATTGATCTTCAATAACCAATGGCCGCCATTTTGTTTCCCATGCAAAACTAAAATTAATGAATTAAAATTTAATTAATTAATTAATATTTGAAAAAAAAACTGTATTAACATCCATTGTCATCCAGTTCAAGCTTTAAAAAATTTATTTCAACTTGATAGGATAAATAATGAGTATTTTATAAACGATTGAAAATTTGAACAAGATATATATATATATATATATATATATATATATATATACTGTATGTATTAAAATTGGGTAATTATTTTTATTATTATTCCTCTATTCTCTTTAATATTGATCTATTTTCACTTTGTGTTATAAAATTTATTATCGGTTTAATGTGTTTGAATGCCCCACATTCAAACTTTTTGGATTTTTATGGCGGTATGAAAATAATCCACACATTTTATTTGAGATTTTTAGGTTATGGGAATTTAAGTATCTGATAATCTTCTTCATACTTCCATATGTTTTTTTATTTCCTGTTCATTTTATAATTATCTTATATAAAATAGTTATTATTAACGATTGTTATATTATTTTTAATATATATTTATATTAATTATTATTGAATTTATTTTATTTTATAGCATATAGCTATATGCTATATATTATCAATGTTATAGAATTATTTAAATTCTTAGTGTAGTTTTAATGTGTAAGATAATTGAATATTTTGAATGCTTTTTTTAAAATTTTATTAACAATAGTTTTTTTTTTAAATATATATAGTGTGGTTTATATTAGGTTTATAATTATCTATATATAAGGATTTGTTTGGTTTTGCTGTTGATAATTTTTTACATTCAAAGGCTTTCAATTGTTAATCTTGTGACATTTGAATAATAAAAATACTACTAGATGGCAGCACCAAAATTTGTCTTTTGACGATAAGTTATAAGTTTTGGCTTTTGCAGCTCCTTTTCAGTTATAATTTCCTACACCAGTTGGATTTTTTTAGCTAAATTTTGACGATATTGTTAAATAGTAATTAAGTAATTTAATAGTGCATTTTAGTTATTTTAAATAATGTAATTACTTTCTATTTATTTTATTTTATATTATATTAATTGTATTTATCATGGTATTTCAAAATGTATTAACTGCATCCTTTGGTATCAATTACTGTGATTTCTTAACTGTTTTATTCACCTTAATCTTTACGATATTATGGTAGCCATGTGCGAGTGGATATATTGAAAAATACTGAAATATTAATCGGTATGTTGTGTATTATTTCTATTTTATATCCTATAAATATTTAAACTGGTTTTATTGATTTTTCCATTTCATATTATTTGTTTTTATTCTGTATTCATTTTTAATCTATTCACTCGATTATAATGGTTGTTCGGGCACAGAGAAATATAATTTTTAGCTTTATTTTTTATTTTATTTTTTTTTCACAGAAAACAACCATATTGCTTATATCATTGAATTCTGTGCCCTTGAAAACGTAATTCAATATATAAGCTTTTCCATTATTTATCGGTGTCCACTTTCTTCTTTTTTCTTCCATAATAATTCTTATAATAAATTATTTGGCACTTTTTTTTATACTTACAGCTTTAATTCATAATATTACGGTTTTTGATGGTGGTAGGTTTTGTTTAATTAATGGTTATATATATATATATATATATATATATATGTGTGTGTGTGTATATATATATATAGGAAGAGTGTGAACTAATAGTAGGAATTGAAAAAGAGGAAAATGAAAGGTCCTAGATCATATCTAACAAACACATATAAAAAAGAAATATATGATATTACAATAAATACAAGCGGGATTCAAAACGCAATGATCTGCATCGGAGACATACGCGGTAAGGGAACGGACGACGACTGCTGGAAAAAGGAAACTTTAACAAAAATCCTGTTTAACTTTTCAGAGGCTAACGCCAACTCAGAAGGACGGGTCAATTTAAATTAACTATTATTTTGTATTAAAAATTACTTTTGTTATTATTTGCATGTAATAATCATAGTTACGTCTATGTATACTATTATCGCCCCATTTATGTTTCAGCACCGATAATAATAAGGAAAGAAGTTTGTCTATGTGTCGGTGATGTGCTGTGCTCTGGAGGGACCGCTGTGTGTAGATCTACAAGATTTGACTCCTGTATGTCTCTGTGGTTATGCACTTCGAAGCCAGTCTTTTTCATTTTTGTTAATTAACTGATATTTTAATTTAAATCTATTGAACATTGGAAACATTAAATTATATGAACATTGGAAAATGGCGAATATAAGTTGCAGCGATGTGGCCAGAACGACGCGCGTTCTGATGTTTCGCTGTTCTAAGAAGGGAAGATCCGACGCTTGAAAATCGTCTTTCGCAGTTCGCATCGACTCGACACGTCGAAATATATAAAAAATAAAAAACCTCCACAGTATAAATTTATTTTTATCTTTCTAATGGTGCAATCCGTCTTAAAAAAATAGAAATACTAATATTTTCAAGAAAAATTGTTTTCGAAACGTCGTTTTTCCCACCTCATTTGTACAACCTCGCATCGGCTCAACAATAAATAAATACATAAATAAAAATAAAAACATTTCATATAGTTATCTTCTTCCTTTTAATGATGCAATCCGGTTTAAAAAATATGAATATTAACTCTTTCAAAAAATATTTTCTGAACGAGTCGTTTCAGGTGTTTTTGCTATTTTCTGCAATGTTTAAAAATTTGCATCTGCTCCGTAAACGGAAATGAGAAAAAAAATACCAGACCGTATTTACGTTCATTTTTATTTCTAACGGAGATATTGTTTAAAATATTTTCCAAAAGTCACGTTGGATGATTTTCGTGTTTTTCTGCGATATTTAAAATTCTGCATCCGCGCTTTCGGTCAAAATACAAAAAAACAAAAACTCTTAATTAATATTAATTTTTCTTTCGAGCTGTGCAATATTTTAAAAAATATTAATATTAACCCTTTCAACATAATATTAATATTTACTGGCGAAATTTGGCGGGAAAATCTACTTTCAAGATTACCAATGCCAAAACACATGCTTGACGTAAAATGAAAGAATTTCGCCAAATTTGGCTCTCAGAATCTGAAAGAATTGTCTAAAAATAAGAGCGGAGTTACATGACTCAAACACCGTCCATAGAACGTTCTCGAAAACAGAATTCAACCAATTATCGTTTCAATTTCCTGTTTTCGTTGTTTACTGCTGATCTGAGGATGGTTATATTTCCATCATATATATACAGTCGAACTTCGATTTAACGAATCGTTCGGGACTAGCAACTTTGTTCGTTAAATCGAGATTATTCGTTAAATCGAGATAATCAAAGGATTTTTTTTATACAACAGCACAAGGTAAAAAATGGCTGTAAATAAAAAGAATATTGCCTTACTTGCCTTAATCACGATTTTAAACATTTGTTGCTTTCCGAAAATACATTGTTTAAAAATTCATTCTTTTTTATGCACTGCTATAAATCACAATCCTTTTAATTAAGAAAGAATCTCATATATTCAACTTTTATAGATAAATTATAAGATATCTTTTATAGATGTTTGTTTGCATTATTTCAATTTTGTATTCCAAACTTCTATATCGATTTTTTTCTGAAGCTGTGAAAATCGTATTATCAACATTATAAGCCATCAAATTCCATTTCAAAGAATCTAAACTAACTGCTTTTTTGAATGTTGAATGCTTCATCTCTATTTCATCTTCTTCATCCGATCCATTATTGCAGCATGAATAACCGGTATGTACGGTATAAGGTACATTTTCGCATGAAGATATTTCTGCGTCATATGATACATATTCAGAAAATCGATAAACAGGAACACTGAAAATATTTTATAAATATTAGAAAATTTCTTCAATTGTTCACTTTTTTTTGCATAGAAAGTTATTCGTTAAATCGGGATTATAAATTCGTTAAATCGAATTATTTTTGTTCCATTTTCGCCGGGACCGTAAAAAAATTCGGTAAATCGAGAAATTCGTTAAATCCCTATTCGTTGAATCGGGGTTCGACTGCATCTATAAACTTTCTGTACAATTAAACCATTAAACACAAGAAAATTGACCAAAATTGATGCAATAACCAGTTACAGACAAAAGATACAGAAAACCAGCTAAATAATGTAGAACTATTAAATGGCGTATGAAAAAACAAATGAAAGGTCAATTGGATATGATGTAGAAGGAAGCTTATAGTGTAGCCTATTTCACTTCTTTAGGGGTACAGGAAATACAAATATAAGCAATACACCGTCGATTTCTATAAAAGAATCAAGCTATAAGCTGAAAAATTAATTCTTTTATGTACCCTATCAACTGTAAACCAAGAAGTATAAAAACAATGTAAAATAAGAATCACATAGATTGAAAGTACTAAGAAAATTATTTGAAAATACTTGTTAAAATAATTAAACTTACCCCCTAGAAAATCATTGAAGGAACCTTAAAAAAAGTTACACGTGCAACAAAGATATCGATACGGTTTAAGGTGATCCACACCGTTAGAAAATTGAAAATGTATAATAGTTAACGGTTAAAAGTTAATATCGTTAAAACATATATTTCTAAATTTAAACCCATATGCATATATATATATAGTTACAAATCATCATCTATTTCCAATTACTATAATTAAATTAAGAAATTAATAAATTTAGCTACAATTCATGTACAACTACAATTAGCTACAACTATGACATTATACAAAATAAAGATGGAACCCACTAATTCACTAGCACATTGCGGACGATTAATCCATATAAAACATATGAAAAACCACCAAATTTTGATAAAATAACCTATTAAAGACAAAAAAAAACAAATAACCAGAGAAATATTGTTGAACCATTAAAATACGTATCATAAACAAATAATAGATCAAATGGATGGATGTAGCCGGAAGCTTATATAGCATTTCACTTTTTCAAGGGTACATGAAATACCAATATAAGCAAAAGCATAGTCGATTTCTGTAATAGAATCCAGCAATAAGCTAAAAATTGAATTCCATATGTACCCGATCGACCATACACCAAAAAGCATAAATTTATCATGCCATATAAATTGAATTAAAAAAAAATTATTAATCAATGCAAGATCCGTAATAATGAACGATATGAATAAATTGTAAAATTTAAATTTACGACATACCCAGTAGGAGAATTGCAATGACCATATTACAACTCAAGCATGTATCCATTTTTAGCATAGCAAAAATCCCGCCTAATTAATTGGTATAGTTAAAAGCGAATTCTTACGGTTGCAAATCATTACAGCTTGCAGATAATATTCCCATTCTTATAAATATAATAATTATAATTAACAAATATAGTCTATATAATAAAAATTATTATATGCTATTTAAAGGATCCTGGAATAAATTATTACTTAAAAGTACATAAAGAAGTATATTTTTAAAATTAAACAGGTAATAATTAAGAGATTAAATATAACATATAAAAGTATTTCAACATTATTATTTTAGACCTGAATAAATAATTATTTAATGCTGCCATCTAGCAGAACTTCATAAAATTAAAAGGTTAATAATGACTATAATTGAATACAATCACGTCTAAATTAAGTAGAAATAATTTTCAGTGGTGCCATCTATTGTAGATTACCAAATATAACTGTAAAAAAATTGCATATTAAATATATTGCTAATATTAGAACCAATTAAATCACTTTAAAACAGCACAACAATATAATTCTAAAACAGCTCAACTGTATATTGATAATAATGACTTAGCCTCTTTATTTTATTGTTTATAATTATTTTTTATTATTTTATTTAATATTAAGTAAATTAATAATAATAATTTCAAATAAGTTACAATTATAATAATATAAAAGTATGTTTCTATTAAGCACTAAATAAATTTAACGTTTTAAATTTTAAAAGTTCTTTACAGAATGGGGGGGGGGGGGGTTATATACAAACAAATTACAACAATTCCTTCATACTAATAAATACAAATATCATAAACTGTATTAGCGTCTACCATTATAAATCGAAATATATTGAAGTAAATCAATAAAAAGACTAATTTATGTAAGTTAATACAGTATAAATATTTTTATACAGTACCAAGGACAGCAACTTCATAAGGACCAAAATAAACATAGAAACACATAAATTCAGCGTACCATTCCCTTTTTTATTTTTTTAAATATATATTTATATTAAATCAACATTTGCGTATAAATTATCCAGACAACTCCCCCCTCCTCCATAATTCAACATCTACCCCCCCAGCCAACCTATTTAAATTCTTTTATATATTTTGTATTTTTAATTTTTTTTTTGTTTATTTTTAGTTTTTTTTTGTATTTTTTTTTTTTTTTTTTGCTACGCAAAATGTTAATAGTAACATACAAGAAACCACCCTACTATCCATTGTTTAGATCATTAATTAATTGTAGATTAAGGAATGCATGAATTTCTTGGGAAAACCATGATTTAATGCATCAAATGTTAATTGTTTAAAACCTCTTCAGACCCCAGGGTTTATTTTCATATATTTTCTTACTTCAGTTACGAATTTATATTTTCAAAGTGATAACTAAGAAAGATTGAAAGGCAAAAAAAATTAAATTTAATTTTTGTACATAAAATTTGATATATCATATATGACACATGGGACACAATAAATACATTTTTTGATAATTTTTTTAGGATATTTTCCTTTGTTTTGAATGAAAAAAATAATGAAACATATTTAATAATCATGCATTTAATAAATTTTTATTTTTAAAGGGCTCTCCATATGGTATTTTAACGATAAAAAAAATTATTTACTTTTCGTTTTTGTATATTTCCCTCATTTTTGCTGCAAGTCATTTTTAAATCCCATTATATGGCAGAAAAAAACACTATAAGAAACAATTTGCTATTTTGCTTTAGTTTGGCTATCTTTGAAGATTCCATTCACACCATTTTCATTTTATTAATCATTATTTATATACAGGAAAAAAAATTGTAAAGATGTGTATCCTATAGGATACTCCAGGTCCGAAGAGGTTAATGTTTTTATTGATAAGATGTGATGAACATAAACTTTTGATTCCATACAAATGATTAATTAGTATATTACGGCAAACTGAAATATGTAGACAAGATTTAAAATGAGTAAATGTATTAACTTTGAATTGAAAGTCTTTACGTTTGTCATAAAGATCAGATATATATATATATCAAGTTCGACAAAACGCCAAAAATTTATGCCTTTAGACCAGAACATAAAAATTTAAACGGAAGCGGCGTGAATTTTTTTTTTTTTTAGTCTGAAACCGCGAAATTTATCCTGTGCTTTTAACTTCCGTATTTATTATTGCGCCCGTATGTTACACACATCGGGAGTTAATCCTATTGAACTGCTTGATTCAAAACCTTTAACCCTCCCAATTGCGACGGATTGCTGTTTGATGTACAAAACGAAAAAGCAGGGAAGTGGAGGGGTGGGTGGGAGTGCTGGGCAAATAACTCGTGATTCGAATTCTGCAGACGAGAAAATTTCAGAAGAACACCCCCCTTGTTTAAAGAGAAATGGGGAGATGGAAAAGGTTTCGGAAGGAAAAATGTTGCAGGAATTCAATTTTGGTGGTTTCGAATTGTTTCCGACTGGAAATTTGCGAACATCTTTGTTAACCGTACCATGGTTTTATTAGCCACGGTATGCTATTTCTTTCTCCCAGCTATTAACCGTTAAATACGCAATTTTTCATTTTGCTTCGAAAAAATTATATATGATTCTCTGAAAGGTTTATTATGCTGGAAAAATAGTGAAAACAAATTTTTCGTATAATACAACGATCTTTTTTTCTGTTGCACATTTGCAATATAAGTAAAAACTACTGTCATGTGACTGTTTTACGCTAAAATATTGCAAATTAGTCAATATTTTAATAAGTATGTCTCCAAATACCTTATTTCATATAATTATTTATTTTATAAAACTGAACCTTTAACCCTTTAATTCCCATGATAGAATACATTCTAGAAATGACGTAGTTCAGAGAATCTGACTTTACACCAGAAAGTTTCAAATGGTTATTTTCGCTTTATTTAAATACGGAATATCTATTATTAATTATAGCAAATATTGCTATTTTAATTTTCTGGTGTGAATTAGGTATATATGAATAAAAAAATCTATTAAATTCAAAACACTGTTGTTTGCATATATGCAAAGCGGCGCACTAAAGGGTTAAAATGTCGTCTCTAAAAAATAATGTTCCGTTATATAAGCCAGCCGTAAAACAAAGCATGATGTATCATTGTACGGAATAATCTCTACTACAATTTTTTAAACTTCTAAGCATCGCACATTTTCAATTTTTAGACCGTCGAATTGGGGGGGGGGGGGGAGTACTTTTAAATGAAATTGGTTTGAAAACGGCGTCTCCATTTATTTTTGAGATATTATTATTATTATTATTTTTTTTTTTTTTTTGCAGTTTTTAGCGACATTTGTTTAATGTTGGCAACTCAAGTACTCCATTTCTGCAGAAAGTAAAGGAAAAATAGTTAGGAAATAGCAATTATATCTTTTTGTTGCCATTTTCAGGCTTATGCAGACAGAAACATTCACAGGTAAAAAATATTTTATTACATTCATTGATGACTATAGTCGATTCACAGTGGTTTATTTACTTTCACACAGATCTGAAGCCCTAGAAAAATTGAAGGATTTCATTGCCCTAGTGAAAAATAAATTTGGCAAACAAATAAAAGCCTTTAGTCTGATAATGCAGGAGAATGCCTTGGGGACAACTTTGAAAATTATTTAACCCTTAATGGTATTGAACGTCAATTAAGTGTACCGTTTTGCTCACCCCAGAATGGCGTCGCGGAGGGGAAACCGCACACTTGTAGAAATGGCACGCACCATGCTCTCGGACGCACATTTCCACCTAAGAATAAGTAAAACTCTAAGAGAAATGGGATTTAATCAATGCGAATCGGATTTATGTTTATTCAAACGAAATGAAAACGGTAATATGTCATATATTATGGTTTATGTAGACGATATTTTAGTTGCGGGAAAGGAAAAAGATACGGTCGAAATATATAATGAACTGTAAAGGGAATTTGAGATAAAAACATTAGGTAAAGTCTCACAGTACCTGTTATAATTTTATTGTGAAATCACGGCAGTTAAATAACTGAGCTTCTCTTCATGAATTATATTTAGAAAATAATGTTTTCCCTTTTAACATCTTCACAAAGATAAAATTGGCATGCTCCTACCTTTATTTTCAACGTTGATCGAATCCGCGTAAGGTAATCCAACCTGTTATAAAAATCCAAGGAGAATCAGCACGAAAATATTCCATTCAGTAACAAAAGAGGGCACAGGATCACAGGACTACACTATTTAATTAAATGAACATAGAGAAAGTTAAAATTAAATTTACATTCAAAGTTATATATTTAATTAACATATTATATCTTTAAGGTTTTTCAGAGCGCAGACACACTGCGTGTTTTGCTTAGGGCATATATTTAGAGACTGACTAAAAAAAGAAAGAAAAGTTTTCAGTTCATTAGTCCTTCTTATTGCATCTCGTTGTGCAACACTTTTATGTATACCAGATGTTGGAAATTCCTTTTTTTTCTCTCTGCACGTGAAAAGAGGGAGAAATGGGTAGTTGCTTTCCACTCAGATAAAAAACGATTTCATCTATCAAATGCAATCTTGAAACACAGCTGTAATTATTTCACAATGTCTTGCAATTTCGGTAAATCATTATTCACTTTCTAACACCCCCGCTTGATTTCTGAAGTTGCAATAGTTCTTAAGTTCAAGTTGTCTCTGTGTTTGATAAAGTCAGGTTTGGGAAGGGGCTTCGTAAAGATGTCTGCAGTCATTTCCTTACTGGGACAATATTCTAATTCTATGATTCCCTTCTCTCGTAAATCTTTAATTGAATTAAATTTGATATCCACGTGCTTTGTTTTTGAATGATGTTTATAATTTTGAGTCATCTTGATGCATGACACATTATCCTCATACAGAATAATTGGTAGGTTTTGGTTTAAATCTAGATCCTTTAATAGCTTTATCAACCATATGGTTTCTTGTGCTGATGTGGCTGCGGAAATATACTCAGCCTCAGCAGATGATAATGCAACTGAGTTTTGCTTTTTTGTTGACCAGGAAATCGCTGCATTTCCTAATTTACTTAGATTTCCCGTGGTTGTCTTTCGATCACTTTTATCTCCTGCCCAATCTGAATCTGCAAATGTCGTCAGAATCGGATCATATTCGTTGCTTATAACTAATTTTAATTCTTGTGTTGTTTTTAAATACCTTATAACCCTCTTGACTGCCCTCCAGTCTTTTTCTCTTGGTTTCTCATTTCTGCGACTAAGGATGTTAATAGCCGCTGAAATATCTGGACGAGTTATCGTAGTTATATATAGCAATGCCCCTATGGCTTGTCTATACTTATGATTATTAGGTAGTAAATTTTCATCGTCATCTAAGTTTAAGTAACCTGCCTCCATCGGAGTATCACAAGGTTTAGAGTCCTTTAAATTAAATTTTTCAATCAGTTCTTTTATTTTATTTTTCTGATCGAGTGCATAAGTTCCTTCTTTAATTCTTTTTATGTTTATGCCTAAGTAGTAATTTACCATACCTAAATTTTTCACTTCGTATTCTTTACTAAGTTGTTTCATTATTTCATTTATTTCCTTAGTATCTCCTGAAATTAACAGATCGTCGACATAAATGATGATATAAGTTTTATTTCCGTTAGTTTCTCATGTGAAGAGACATGGATCAGCGGTGCTTTGCACAAAACCTAGTTTGTTTAAACTTTCAACTATTTTAATATTCCATGCTCTTGCTGCTTGTTTTAGGCCATATATAGCCTTTCTTAGCTTACGTACTTTATTTTCTTCACCCGGTTTAATATGTCCTTCTGGTTGCGACATATAAACAACTTCTTCTAAATTTCCATGGAGAAACGCGGTTTTAATATCTAAATGGTTTACATTTAAGTTTTTGTGAGCTGCACACGCTAGAAATGCTCTTAGCGTTGTATAGGCTACTACTGGTGCAAAGGTTTCATAATAGTCACTACCAAATTTTTGAGAATAGCCTTTCGCTATCAAACGCGCTTTGTATTTATTAATTTCTTCATTTGAATTATATTTAACCGTAAAAACCCACTTATTTCCAATTACTTTTACGCCTGGTGGAGGATCAACTAGATCCCAAGTGTTATTTTTTATTAATGAAGCAATTTCTTCACTAGTTGCTTCGTACCATTGGTTTTTCTCATGTGGATTGTTTAGATTTTTAATATCTTTGAAATTTTTCGGCTCTATAATTTTATTTTCTTTAGTAATGTATGCGAGTCTGTCTGGTGGAACACCTCTATTCGATCTTTGTGATCTTCTAGGTTCATTTGTTGTATTTTCCTCACTGTCTGTTTGTTTTTCTTCCTGCATACTTATTATAATTTCTGAGGAATTTTCCCCTGCTTTTTCGGGTTGTTTCTGAACTTCGCTATCATTTTTCAGATTTAAATTTGGTGTTGTGTTTGAATTAAAGTTTTCTAGAAATCTGACGGTTCTTGCTCGTATAATTTTATTATTACCAGTATAGATCCTATAACCTTTAGATCTATTGTCGTAACCGACAAAAATTCCTTCAATCGCTTTATCATCAAGTTTTCCTCTTTGGGATTTGTCGAGATAAGCGTAAGCTTTGCAGCCAAACATTCTAATGTTGCTTAAATCCGGTATTTTATTTGTCCATAATTGGTATGGAGTAGAATTGTGAGCTTTCGTGGGGAGTCGATTAGTTAAGTATACCGCTGTATTTAGAGCTTCACCCCAAAACTTCTGAGGTAGTTTCGCTTCCGATAACAGGCATCGCGTCATTTCAACTAGTGTACGATTCTTCCTCTCCGAAACACCGTTTTGAGATGGAGAATTTGGCACGGTTAGCTGATGGTGTATACCTGCTTCTTTTAAGTAATTTTCTATCTCATCACTGGTATATTCCCCGCCGTTGTCAGTTCTTAATTCCTTTATATTGCGACCGAATTTATTTTTCGTTATGGCTACGTACTCTTTTAGTTTAGTGATGACTTCACTTTTCTTTGATAAAAGAAATACCATTGTAAATCTACTGAAATCACCAGTAAATGTGAGAAAGAATTTCTTTCCTCCCATACCTTCTGTTGGCATCGGGCCACATACATCAGAATGAACCAAATCGAGAATTTTACTAGCTTTGTTTGTAGCTTGTTTAGGATACGGAGCATTTGTTAATTTACATTTTATGCAACTTTCGCATATTACTTCATGTTTACAATTTTCCATATTAAAACCTGTTGCTAAACTTTTAGTTTGCAGTTGCTTTAAAGCATTTATATCTCTGTGTCCGAATCTCCTATGCATGAGTTCAATACAGTTTTTATTCTTGCATTGATGAGCTAAATTCGCATAGTTTACTTGTTTATGTTTGTAAAGGTCTACTTCATATAAATTACCTTTAATTTTCCCTTCTATAAAGGTTATGCCGTTTTGGATTAATTTACAGGTTTCGTTTTCAAAAATGAGTTTACACCCATGCTTCACTGCTTTATTAACAGACATTAAATTTGACTGTATTTCTGGCACGTACAAAACTTCATTTAAAGTAATGTCGTTTGATTGTGTTTGTAATTTTATTGTGCCTGTCCCGTGTGAAGCAAGAATTTTTCCGTTTGCAATCGTGACTGTGTTCTTATTATTTGTATCAATGTCACTGAATAGGTTTATGTCGTTACAAAGGTGTGAAGAGCTCCCTGAATCAATTATCCAGGTAGATTTATTTTCAATGTTCGCGTAAAAGGAACAATTGTTTTGAGACACCTTTGTATCTAAAGTGGTTTTGTTTTCTTTGCTACTATTCCCCAGAGTCTGTGTGTTTGTTTGTACTTCTACTTCCGGAGTGATTTTGTTCGTTTCAGAACATAATGCAGCATTCTGTCTCCCTTTATTCATTGTTTGGTTTTTAGAATTTGAATTTTTATTCTTAAGGAACCAACAATTTAATTTTATGTGATTTCGTCTTTTACAATATGTACAAAACATATTTTGTTCTTGTTTGCGATATTGTGGTTTAGTATTATTTTTTTCTGCTTTGTACGCATTTTCGCGCGACGTATTATTCGAGCTATCTTGTCTCCTTTGATACTCATCGGTCAATTTTCCTTTTATAAATTCAGAGTTTAACTCCTCTTCATTTCTCGCTTCAAGTGCGATAATCAAAGTATCATAACTCGGTGGGAGGGAGCATAAAAGTAACGCGGATAAATGCGTGTCCTTAATTTCTTCCCCTATCGCCTTTAATCTGTCGGCTGTTTCTAGTATTTTTACGATATGACTTATCATATCTCCGTTTTCCCAGAGTTTTATACTGTATAACTTTCTGAGTAAATATAATTTGCTCGAAAGGTTTGTGCGCTCGTGTATAGTTTTTAAAACATTCCAAGTTGTCTTGGCTGTCGTTTC
This sequence comes from Maratus speciosus, assembly GCA_963932465.1. Classification (NCBI taxonomy): domain Eukaryota; kingdom Metazoa; phylum Arthropoda; class Arachnida; order Araneae; family Salticidae; genus Maratus; species Maratus speciosus. The sequence continues at coordinate 6,069,986 of OZ010797.1, forward strand.
ATTTGTCACATAAATAAGTATTGAGTCTTCTAAAGTTAATATAATTGTAGCCCTAGCACGATTATCTCGCTTAGTCCACTCAGTAGTTAGTGGTGCTGGGGGGTCATCCTGTGTATAATTAAATAAATCTTCCCTCATTAGGAGCATCTTGGTTTTAAAACTCCATTGGGCATAGTTATGCGGATTTAATTTTTCGATATTAAAGGTTTCTTTTAGGGAGGAGGCCATTGTTTTATCTTTAAAAGGTTTCTTTTATTTTAGTTTCTTAACTTTCAAGAGTTTTCGTTTATTTTCATTTATTGTCACAATAGTTTAAATAGAAGAGAGCGGTAACTTGCCGTGTTCACAGCCTTCAGTCTGTTCTCATAATCTATTATAATTTTATTGTGAAATCACGGCAGTTAAATAACTGAGCTTCTCTTCATGAATTATATTTAGAAAATAATGTTTTCCCTTTTAACATCTTCACAAAAAAGGAGAAAGATAAAATTGGCATGCTCCTACCTTTATTTTCAGCGTTGACCGAATCCGCGTAAGGTAATCCAACCTGTTATAAAAATCCAAGGAGAATCAGCACGAAAATATTCCACTCAGTAACAAAAGAGGGCACAGGATCACAGGACTACACTATTTAATTAAATGAACATAGAGAAAGTTAAAATTAAATTTACATTCAAAGTTATATATTTAATTAACATATTATATCTTTAAGGTTTTTCAGAGCGCAGACACACTGCGTGTTTTGCTTAGGGCATATATTTAGAGACTGACTAAAAAAAGAAAGAAAAGTTTTCAGTTCATTAGCCCTTCTTATTGCATCTCGTTGTGCAACACTTTTATGTATACCAGATGTTGGAAATTCCTTTTTTTTCTCTCTGCTCGTGAAAAGAGGGAGAAATGGGTAGTTGCTTTCTACTCAGATAAAAAACGATTTCATCTATCAAATGCAATCTTGAAACACAGCTGTAATTATTTCACAATGTCTTGCAATTTCGGTAAATCATTATTCACTTTCTAACAGTACCTAGGGATAAATATCAAGCATTCGGACGACGGAAGTCTGATATTAGATCAAGAGAATAAAATTGATGAAATTGTAAGAAAATTTACTCTAATTAATTCTAAACCGACTTATAATCCCATGACTACAGATTATTTTAATTTAGACCCCAACAGCAAATTAATGAGCAATAATACCAAATAGAGGCAAACAGTGGGGTCATTACTGTATATAGCCACTATCACCCGACCGGATGTAGCTGCTTGTGTAAATATTCTAGGAAGAAGAAATGAAAAACTTAGAGAGGTTGACTGGTTAGCGATTGAAAAGCTAATAAGATATTTGAAAACCACCAAACTTTTAAATTTGTCATTGGTAGTCGTACCACCAATATTAACAGCCTACTGTGACAGTGATTGGGAAAGTGATAAACTAGATAGGAAATCCACAACGGGCAATCTATTTAAATTAGGTTATAACCTTATTTCCTAGTTCTCGAAAAAGCAGACCTGCGTGGCTCTGTCGTCGACTGAGGCAGAGCGCATCTCTGCATTAAGTGCAGGTAACGAAATACGCGGTTACTCATGCTACTTAAAGATCTTGACTTAAAACAAACATTGCCTATTGTAGTGCTTGAGGACAATTTGCCATGCATAAAACTGGGCACGAATGAGAAACATTTGTCACGCAGCAAGCACATAGATGTGAAGTTCCACAACATCAAACACTTAGTGGAATGTGGAACTACTGTGCTAAATTATTGTCCTACCAAACTAATGATCACTGACATTCTTATTCTTACCAAACCCCTAGCTAAATCACAATTTGAAAAATTAAGATTTCAATTGCAGCTGAGATCGCAGCTTTGAAAACAAAAGTAAAGGTGTTGGTGAAATCGCGAAGCTAAAGATTTGTTTTCAAAGACTGCAATAGATGTCACCAACAAAAAACTTTTCCGCATAAAAGGATTCTAAAATAACTTTGGCTGATGCAATAGTTCATTGTTTTTCGTCATTTTAATTGCATCATCTTTTCTGCGTTCCTGTTCAACAAAAATTGTTATTACGTCAGATGTTTGTGAAATATTGAACTGATAAAACGGAAGCTATTCCGCTCCGGTATTTTACACAATATAAACTTAAAGAAACACTAGAAAAACTTGATAACTTTTTAAACATATTTAATTGTTAAAATAATTAAGTTAATATGTAATTTTCACAGTTCTAATTTTTATTTTTATCTTCATAATTAAATGGATGAAAACGTCAAGCGGTGCCTGGATTATACTTCATATCCTAATTAATAAAACACAAACAAATTTATTTTTTTCAGCTCCAAGTATTAGTGCCTCTTTGGATATCTGGTTGTCACACATGGATTATAATAGCAATTCTGTAGAAGGTAAGGCAACGAATTTTCTTACCTGGAATTTATTACTTTTTTGAAACTTATTATAATATAACTTAAAAAAATTGTACCACTCATGCCTTTTAATATCAATTTTTTTTTCATTTAATTTTCTCAATTAAAATATCTTTTAAATTTGTTCATTTAAAGTATATTTCGAATGCGAATATTTATTTATAAACAACTTTATAAATTCAACTTTATTTAACTTTATTCAACTTATTCGGCTTTAAAAAACAAATTGTGAGTACTTTTCAATGAATAAGAAAAGTAATTGTTCTTTATTTTGAAATTCGAAAACATTTGTCTTTTTTAATTAAATTAGAAATCTTAATTTATAGAATTTTTGGTTTTTCATTTTTGAAATAAATTCCGATTTATTATCAATAGACCCAATACGCATGCGTGCTACGAACGAACGGAATTGCTCCCTCTTTTTTAGACGTTCGGGGAGAATTCACGGATAAAACATGTTTTCTAGCAGTACGGAAATTATTTGTTAAAAAATGAGGAATAATTTAGTATATACTGACGAATTTTTCTGACAGTGTATCATACACGTTATTTTATTTATTTATTTTTACTTACCAAAATTATGGGTCTAGCTACTCAAGGTTATGAAAACAAAGTAAACATCCAAATAAAATAATAATAATAATAATAAATAAATAAATAACGTGCATAATATGAAAGAGTACGTGGAAAATCGAATGAAGGTGTTTCATATAGACCGTGCAAATTTTAGAATACTTTTTAGCCCCCGATATGCTATTTCTTTCTCCCAACAATTTAAAATGTCGTCTCCAAAAACTAACGTTCCGTTGTACCGGGTCTCCCAAAAATGACTGATGGATTTTAAAATTCAATAACTTGCAAATGGTGACAGATATTAAAAAAATTCTTGCAGGAAGGTTATGTAAGATGTCAGGAGTTTTTATGCTGCTATTCTCAGTTTTAGTTACAAATAGCATCGACAGATGGCGCTGCAAGCAATAACCGCTCAATCCAGGCTCAATTTTTCACGAGCCGTTAATTCCCAAATTGGCTCAACCGAGCCCAGCAATCTGATTGGCTAAAACTGATATTTATATAGTAGATAGTTATATTTATTTTCTTATGAAGTAGTGTAATGTAAAATAGAATGTAATTGTAATGACTTAAATTGATTTATTTTGTTAAATTTGATCAAAATCACAGTAAAGTAATCCAAAATATTAATATTAACAAAGGATCAGATTGCTGAGGTCGGATGAGCTAATTTGGGAATTAACGGCTCGTCAATTTTTCGGCCTCTCTCTTCTTCCATGCGAAAAAAAGGAGATTAAAATGTATTGAATTTGAATGGATCCCGAAGTACCAAAAATCGTCTCTGGACGGAGCACCTATTGCTCTCAGCGCCATCTAGTGTTTGAAATTTGAACTAAAATCAAGAATCACAGTTTAAAAACTCCTGAGATCATATATAACCCTCCTGCAAGAATTTTTTTAATATCTGTCACCGTTTGCAAGTTATTGAATTTTAAAATCCATCAGTCATTTTTGGGACACCCGGTATAAGCCAGCCGTAAACAAAGCAGATGTATCATTGTACTGTTAAATAGTCTACTGCAATTTTTTTAACTTCTAAGCATCGCACATTTTAAATTTTTATACCGTCGTATTGGGGGAAAAAAAGTACTTTTTAATGCAATTTGTTTGAAAACTGCATTTCCATTTAGTCAAATTTAGTCAATGCAAGTCCTGTGTAAATTGAATGTTTCTTGTGATCTGGATAGTATTTTAAATAAAGTATCACAAACACCTTTTGCTAAATTGATGCTAATGTTCTGCATTTAGTAACAAAACTGAAGTTAACTGTTTGTATTAAAAATTTAGATATTTGGGGATAATGATCCCTAGGATCAAGTATCCCCAATTTGTGTTTAGAACATAAATGTATATTTTATGGTAAATAAACAAAACTAATTTGCTAAGGAAGTTATATTGAGAATAGTAAAGTTTATACTTTAAAATGATATGCAATTCAATTTATCAAATTTCCAAAAATAGAAAAGTAAAGGAAAACTTTAAAAACCTTTAAAAAAGTTCTACTTGCAACAATTAAATATTTCCTTTTCACGCTGAAACAAAATGGCTGTAAATGATTTTATGTTGCTAGATTATCTGAAATAATGCATCTTAAAATGTGTTGCCAGATTTCAAAACTCTACATATTGATTTTAGTAAGTATACTTTATGGTCAGGGATCAAGTATCCCCAGTCTCCCCTATACTTGGTATTATATTATTAGCTCCAGTACGGTATGCTATTTCTTTCTCCCATCTTATTTTAGATCGTCTCCAAAAAATAACGTTACCTTACAGAAGCCAGCCGTAAAACAAAGGAGTACGATTAAATACTCCATAGCAATTTTTTAAACTTCTAAGCATCGCACATTCTCAATTTTTATACCATCGTATTGGGAAAAAAGTACTTTTAAATGCAATTTGTTTAAAAACTGCATCTCCATTTATTTTTGAAATATTAATTTTTTTGTAGTTTTTGGAGCCATTTGCTTACTATTGGCAACGGAAGTACTCCATTTCTGTCGAAAGTAAAGGAAAAATAGTTTTAAAATATTAATTATATATTTTTGCTGTCATTTTTTCATAACAACCGAAAGAAAATGTAATTAAAATACGTGCTATTTTGAAAAAATATAAACGAATGATTTCTGTTAAAACATGGAGCTATTATAAACTATATTTAATAGATGCTTTCAGTGCGACGTCAGTCATTACGTTTTGGTTGGAAATTGATTCAAAACAAGCGGTTGCTATGCGTCATTTCTTTTTAAATATAAATCGTAGAAAATGTTACCGGTACATATCAAGTATTAAAACACTCATATTTTCGATATAGATATAATATATAATTATACTATGCAAACAAAATAGAAAATACACCATAGCAACCGTTTGTTTGGAGTCAATTTTCAACCAAAACGTCATGACTGAAATCGTCTATTTTAAGTATCCATATTAATGTTACAAACAAATGAAAGCCTATGAATCATTAGCCAGCCTTTTTTTTTGTGTGTGTGTTTTTTTGGTCGAGTTTCTTTAATGACGGCATCTTTTTGCTGCATAATTGAAATAATATTTCGCGATAGTGTCGTCCTATGCCTACTTTACTGCAAATGTTTAAGAGTGGATCGTCAATGTGGAATTCTTAAGCGGATACGAATGACGTCATTTTACATAAAATAAAAGCGTGTGCTGTAAGTCTTGAAATTGAAATATGTTTTGTACTATTTATGTATACATAGTTTTTTTTCTCATCGAGGGTGGCAATCAATTCTGAAATAGCAGAATTCCTGTTTTCTAGTTGTATGGTATTTCTTTTAGTTTCGAAACTACCAATGGAGATCCTTTTCACAGAGTGACGTCCGTTTAGACTCAACTCTTCATTCAGCTTCATTCACAAACTTGCTTACGACTATTTTAATCGATATCCTAATATCGATTATAAATGACTCGAAGAATATCAATCTTCGTTTAGTTCACGCCATATACCTGAGGGAAAAACAACTGACTACATAACTAAAAAGAAAAAAAAAATGGTTTCTACAGTAGAAAAACTTCTTTGCTTTTTATATATTTTTTAAGCACCGAAGCAAAAAAGTAAAAAACTAAACAAGGAAAGATTACCAAGAAGAATGGAGGGGGAAGGGGGGTAATAATACCCGGGGGGGGGCGATAAAGTCATTTTTGGCTCCACCCGGTCATTTTCAACACACGCCCACCACACTTTCGTAAACCACGTGATACTCGTTACGATTTTGATGAATGAAATGAAAGGGTTTCTTTTTTTCTACACCAGTTGAGGAAAACCAGACTTTTTTATTTTTTCTCACTTTTTTTTCTAATCGTGAAACATTTTTTTCTTTCATTGCATTAATTGCGTAGATGGATTGAGGTGTTACGGCCGTGTCTACGCCCTGCAGATGGGGACGAGGTTAAGGTAGATTTATGCCACGTTTTAATTTGATTAAGCTAAGATAGTGTTATTGTTGCGAGAAAATGAGGGAAGCCCATATCTTTTAGATCAATTTCAGAAAGAATAATGCACAACGATTTCTTCATTGGTGGGTGAGGGTGGGAAAGGGTTAACAATGAGTGATTTCGGGGAAGGAAAGTTCGAGCAGATTAAGTAGTTGTTCTATATCTAAGAACTTTGCGTAAAAATGTAGGAGTGGATATTAACCCTCTGTGACCCAACAACTCCGATTTCAAAAACATTTACTCAGACATTAAAACACATTATTTTAAGCATGTAAGCATTGAAACAAGTGGGAAAATGTACCTCAAACGTGGCAATGAGGTGCGTTCGTACAATAACTCGTTTTTTAAATATTCAGATCTGGATGCAAGAGATTTATTACGATTCTATATACAGTGGAACCTCCCTGTGCGACCACCTCCCTGAACGATAATTTTTTCATGGATCGAAATTTATTCCCATAGGCTCAGTGCTCATTTTACCTCCATTCAGAGACCATCCCAGTTGAACTCTCTCCATGAGCGACTCATTTCTTTGAAACAAATGAAACAAATTCCGTTTTTTCCTGGTCCCTTTGAAGGAGGTTTTATTAGAAAAATAATTCCGGAGAGCACATTATTCCACAAACTTCTAAACTAAGTTTAGATTTTTTTTTTTTTTTTTTTTTTTTTTTTTTTTTTTTTTTTTTACTATTCCGGTAACTTTTAAGTTTTTAAACCCCATTGGGCTATGAATTTAACTCTGATGACAAATTAAGAATGACGATCCATAAACTCCCATGAACTTTTCTGTCAAAACTCTCAAAGAAATACATAAATTAATGAAATCGTCATTTATTTGTTCCCGTCCAAAAAGAAAAAAAAATTGCATTTATTTACTGAACTTCGAAAGGATTTTGAAATAAAAGTTATGCAAGATAAAATCGTAAAATCAAAGCAAACGTCAATGTATCATTTTTTAAATTCATTACAGTCATTAACTTATGTAATTAACTTTTGTTTTGATAGTTAAATTTTTATATTTTTTTCCAATGTAAAAAAATAAATTTTACTAACATTAATTCTTACCTTTTTTCAACCATTGAAATCTAGATTTAAACATGACCGCCATTAAGAGACCACCTCTCGGAGCGGCCAATTTTTATTGGAACGGAACGTGGTCACTTTAGGGAGGTCTTATTGTGTATTAAATTCCTTCATACGGAAATGATAGGACTCCCTCTTAAATAGGACGTAACCACAATGTAAAAAAAAAAAAAAAAATCCGTTAAAATACGGAAATAGTACTGGTAACCGGGACGCCAGTACTATTTCCGGAATTTAACGGGATTTAACGGAACTATTTAAGGGTGTATTCGAAAAAATATTTTTCCACCCTCAACAGCTCGAAATTTTCTGGGACATTTTCAGACTCATTTTTAAAAGTAAAAACATGAAACTTGCCGGGGTGATTTCTGAAGACATGTTTAACATGCCGTGTGATTTCCTTTTCAGCTCAATTCATTAGAATTTGATTTTTAAACAATTATTTTCTCAGTATGACCATTTTTTTCATTCCCAGATCGCCCGCTTCGGAAAATTCGGTTCAAAACGCCAACTTTGACAGCGTTTTTTACAATATTTTCTGCATTTATCAAAAAATTAAGAAGCACCGCACATTATATAGTTTCGAAATAAGAGAATTTCCAAGTTTGATGCGTTTGAGAGCAAAAATGAATTTTAAAATGAATCAGAAAATAAGCAGTTTGGATCGGAATACACCCTTAACGGAATTTTTTAGTAAATTCCAGAAAAAATTCCGTTTTTTCACAAAATTTACCGAAAAAATTCCGTTAAAATACGGAAATAGTACTGTCGTCTCCATTGCCAGTACTATTTCCGTATTTTAACGATTTTTTTTTCAGTTAGGATTATTATCTATAATGGGATAGCATTGAAATCATGACGTAGGATAGAATTTAATAGAATGAAGAAAACTTTTATTAACCCCTTGCCTGTGGAGTATATTTGAGATAAACGGGCCGAAAATGGAATTTTTTTTTTTTTTTTTTTTTTTTTTTGTCTGAATGGTTTGAAAGAAATTTGGGAAGAGCTGCAAAATTACAAAAATCCGACAAATGGCGCGAAACTGACGAACTTTTAAAGGGAAAGTATCGCCATCTATTTGGAAAATGGTAAATTACACATTATGCATTGGACAAACTGAGTTCGGGCTTCACGGAATTGAAACACCGATTTTTCTCTAAAATTGGCGCATTTGGATTGCCCGATCTCAGTTCGGGCGTCACAGGCAAAGAGTTAATAACATTTTAAGTTTTGGATTTGATTTTCATAAAATTTGAAAGGATACAACGCTGCAACAATTCTATAGATTATATTTCAGACGATTCGGTTCGGTTGGTTAGTTTTTGCTCTGTTAGATGCGGATGGACGCAATGGCGGATCCAAGGGGGGGGGGGGGGTCAAGAGGGTCATGACCCCCCTCTGAACACCAACAAAAATAGTCTAAAGATAATTTTAAAAATGAAATATACAGTCGAGTCCCGATTATCCGAGTTCCGCTTAACCAAGTTTCCGCTTTAACCGAGTTATTTTCTTCTAATGGACTGATGGCTTCCATTATTATAAAACAGCCATTATAAATGAAGTGTTAGGTGAAGATGAAAGAGCAGTCGTAAAAAGTTAGAACTCTGATTTTATGGCCAGAATGGGGAAAAAAGTGGCCACCTAATACAACCTAATATAATGTTATGTGAAGATGAAAGATCAGTCGTAAAAAGTTAGAACTCTGATTTTATGGTCAGGATGGGAAAAAAAGTGGCCACCTAATGCAACCTAATATAATGTTAGGTGAAGATGAATGTTCAGTCGTAAAAAGTTAGAACTCTGATTTTATGGTCAGAATGGGAAAAAAAAAATGGCCACCTAATACTTCATTTATAATGGCTGTTTCATAATAATGAAAGCCACCAGTCCATCAGAAGAAAATGATCTATTCCAAAGGTATAAGTTCGATTAAAAAGACTATTTAATACTTTGAGCAGAAAGAAGAGGCTACACCTGCAATTTTCATGACACTAATAGAATCACATAGCTGCCAATGTGTACGGTTTAGTTACCTCTCAAATTGAATACAAATTTTTGCCACATTTAATCGTTGACAATTCTTTGACTTTTTAAAGTGAATTTTCGGAAGTAACAGCCAATTGTTCCCTTGTGACGACATTTCTGTGACTGTCAACTCTTAAAACTTGGCTAAAAATACTAACTTTGACAACATTATCTGAATGAATCTTTACCTTTATAAGAAAATGGTAAAGTCTTTAATTTCTTGATATCTGAACAAAATCGGTAAATTTTATATTTTTACGAATATTAATGCAAATTTTTAGTATTTACGAATTAAAATGACTTGCGAATGTATCAGAAAAGTAGTTAGAGTTGATTTGGGAACAGCTTTCAATATAAAAAATTCTCATAAAGAGATGTGATCCCCTCCCACCCTACCCCCCCACCAAAAAAAGGAAATCCATGAACCCCCCCCCCTCTAAATGGTGAGCTGGATCCGCCCTAGGACGGACGGACAGACAGACCAAACTCTAGGTGCTACGTTATTTATATAATTACGAACGCACCTTAAAAATGTAGAACATAAAAAATATACATATTGACTAAAGAACATGACATACTTATAAATAGCGTCCATTTTTCTAATGCAAAATTGTCAAGATTATGAACTTTGCCTTTGTAAAAAATCTATTTGTAGATGAACCTATTTGTAGAATCTATTTGTAGATCAACCGCCGCGGCGAGCGGCCTCTTTTCGTCCGCAGCCCTTTATTCTGCTACTTATTCCGACTCTTTTGCGGAAACAAGGTTCATAGGTCCCCAGCCACGCCCCGAGTAAAAGACACTCTAGCGAAAGCCAGGTTGAAAAAAAAAAAGTCAAAAATTGAAACCGGACAAATTTAAGAGGCACAAATTAAAGACACCGAAAAGCGGGAAGGGAGGGCTCGGGGCGATAAAGCTACCGAACGACTGCTGCTGCTTCTAGCTTATTATTAGAAACAGCCTTTTCATTTGAGAAAATTTAAGAAGCTTATTTTTAGCCTTAACAGTATGAAACGGCTCACACGATCACAAAATTTTGGCATAAAAAATAAACTTAGTACCGCGCCGTCTGTTGATAATTTTAGGAATAATATACAGTCGTCCCCGTTTAAACGAATATCGACGCTCCAGAGATAATATTCGATTAAGCGGGATTTTTGATTAAACGGGGAATCATAACTGTAATATTTAATGCGTAATAAAAAGGTAAAAAAAACATCTACGGTATATTTCATTAACAGCATAATAAATCGTTAATTTTATAACTTAAACTAAACTAAATACAAATGCTAATATAAAGTAAATACATATTAATTTAATGTCAGTAGATACATTTATAAGGTTTACATCACAATGCAGCTCGTTTGAATTGGGTCAAAACTTTGCTACTTCTAATTTGCGTTACTTATACTGCCTTAAAAAAATCGTTTAAAGTGGTTTGTTTAAGTGGAATCTTAAAGGAGTCAGTATCGAGTTATTTTTCGAATGAGTGCAAAATATCACAATTACCATCTCTAATCTCGAAGTGACGGCGCATTGCCTGGCTAACAGCAAGAAGTGATGTGAGGGGATCAAGGTGAGGAAACCATTTGACCTGTCCATTATACGCCTGCCGGCAGAAATCATTGTAGTAAGAACTGAAAAATTTTTTTCAGCGTAAAAGAACTAAAAATGACAAAAGGTGAAAGGAAATTCCAGCTGAAACGTGCTTTTCGCGCCTATTTTCAAACATCGGTCACACAGTTGCTATTCGATTAAGCGGGGACGTTCGTAAAAGGTATTTGGTTTAAGAGGGGAAGAATAGCATAGAACCAATAGGAATAAATCCGGAGGATTCTATTTGAATAAGCGGGGTATTCCATTATCCGTGACCCGTTTAAGTGGGGTGGACTGTATATTACGAGCTGTGTTGTGAGATAGCAGCCATCCATAAAATCATCTTTTAAAATCCTGTGTATAAGTAACATTGACTTTTGGTTTTATTGCAAGTCATGCAAAGTAGTGATTACAAAGGGTTATGGTTGTGCTCGAAATATTTTTACTCGCTCAACTACACGAATCCTTCTGACTCATTCACAAGCTCATTTTTACCTTCTTTCTTCTTTTAATTAACCCTTGAGTGACAAACATATGGGGCATTCTCACAATCTTTTGACTTTCGTAAAAAACTGGTGAAATTAAACTTGCTAAAATAACATTTTAATCTGATAGACGAATGCCTTAATGATTCAAAATAAAGAAAAAATGGTCTGCAGCGAAATTTTTTTTATTTAATCGAGGTTTAAGTTAAACTTGCGAGTTTAATTTTCCTTACCATTTTACTACTATAACTTTCTATTGTCTTCTAAATTTTTACTTATAAGGAATTAACATAGTACCCACAGGACATTCAAATAAGAAATAATAGCAATGTAGTATTTTTAGTACAAAATTTTGGTATAACATTGTCTTAAAGGTGTGTTAAAGAAGGGACGGAAGGAAAAAAAGGGGGATGGTATAGGCAAAAAGGGGGATGGTACAGGAAAAAAAGGGACGGTAATGGAAAAAAAAGTTTGGTAAGGATGGGACAGTAAGGAAAATTACTACTATTTTTAGGCAAATCATGTTAAGACTCAGTGATAGCCACAATGTTCATTGATTTTTAAAAACAATTATTTACATTGAATTAAATAATAATAAAAAATAATAATAATTTACCCCGAAAACTGCAGGAATAAACCTTGGGGACGGTAAGACTACCCATAGAAAACACAATGCTTGAAATTGATATTTAAATGCTTTTTTAAATTCTGAAGTCAATTTCCTGCGAAAGACTTTTAGACATTCTTTCTCTAGCATACTTCTGCATGAGAAAAAATTTGGAAAAAATTCTGTGGCTGCATCTCAAGTGATTTTCTGTATAAGTTTAGAAAGAGGGATGATAAAGAATCTAAAACCCAGGGACAGAGTTTAAAAAATAATATCAACCATAAAAATCTGTGCAGGTTCATTTTTTGCTACCTATTTATATAAAACAATTGTCCCAGTTTCGGGAAAAAAATATATCGAATTACTTTTATTCAAACAATTTTATACAGACAGCTCCAAACTTAAAAATCAGCATCAGGGACACGGGACGGTATAGGAGTTTTCCTGGTATTTGGACCCCCATCATCGTCCAAAACTTATTTATCTCGTTAATAGGGTTAAGAAATCATACAATGGGATGTTCCCCAGTATATGAAATGTATATGTACTAAAATAAAAATTATTATTCGGGGACTTAAAAGTCAGAAGATTGTGAGAATGCCCCATATATTTTTCGAACGAATCTGACACGGAGTCTACAAAACTCCCAAAACTTTTTTTGACTATTTTTTTTTTAATCGATAAAAACTTAATAGTCGTCGTTTTAGATAGACTAAACTATAGGAAAAAAGATGAAAAAAAGAAAAAGAAAAAAAAAAGTTAAAAAAAATGTATTTACTAAAAAAATGTGTATTAGCCCGACACACCTTTATATTTCCAACCAATCTGACACACTAGGGTCTACAAAACCCAAAAGGCATCCAGCTATCTGAAAGTTTGCAGCGATTCCAAATGATATCGAAGTGCGTATCGAATAGCTATCTATCCACTGGAACAATAAGGGAGCCTTACGCTCAAACTGTGAGTGGCTGTGAGAAATTGTGGAGATTGTGATACCGCAGCATGTCATTCTAGATATTGACAAAATATAAATTCGGTGTCTACGAGACCCCAGTGTGTCATCCTAGGAATTGAAAAGGTAAAAACTCGGGGTATGTGAGAACCGAGTGTGTCATTCTAGGAATTGAAAAAGTAAAACCTCGAGGTTTGTGATATCCCAGTTTATCATTCTAGGAATTGACAAAATAAAAACTCGGGGACTGAGACACCCCAGTGTGTCATTCTAGGAATTGACAAAAAACTCGGAGTCTATGAGACCCCAGTGTGTCATCCTAGGAATTGACAAAAAAATCGGTGTCTATGAGACCCCAGTGTCATCCTAGGAATTGAAAAGTTAAAAACTCGGGGACTGTGAGAGCCCAGTGCGTCATTCTAAAAATTGACAAAATAAAACTCGGGATCCGTGAGACCTTAGTGTGTCATCCCATTAATGAAAAAGTAAAACCGCGGGGTTTGTGACACCCCAGTGTGTCATCCTAGGAATTGACAAAACAAAAAACTCGGGTGTCTATGAGATCCCAATGTATCATCCTAGGAATTAACAAAGTAAAAATTAGGTGGCTGAGAGACCCCCAGTCTATCATTCTAGGAATTGACAAAACAAAAAACTCGGGTTTCTATGAGATCTCAGTGCATCAACCTAGGAATTGACAAAATAAAAACTCGGGGATTGAGAGACCCCCCAGTGTCTCATCCTAGGAATTGACAAAACAAAAAAATCGGGTGTCTATGAGATCCCAGTGGATTATCCTAGGAATTGACAAAGTAAAAACTCGGGGTTTGTGATATCCCAGTTTATCATTCTAGGAACTGACAAAATAAAAACTCGGGGACTGAGACACCCCAGTGTGTATTCTAGGAATTGAAAAATAAACTCGGAGTCTATGAGATCCCAGTGTGTCATCCTAGGAACTGACAAAAGACTCGGGGTCTATGAGACCCCAGTGTAATCATAGGAATTGAAAAGTTAAAAACTCGGTGTCTGTGAGAGCCCAGTGCGTCATTCTAAGAATTGAGAAAATAAAACTCGGGATCCGTGAGACCTTAGTATGTCATCCCATTAAATGAAAAAGTAAAACCGTGGGGTTTGTGACACCCCAGTGTGTCATCCCAGGAATTGACAAAACAAAAAACTCGGGTGTCTAAGAGATCCGAATGTATCATCCTAGGAATTAACAATGTAAAAACTCGGTGGCTGAGAGACCCCCAGTCTATCATTCTAGGAATTGACAAAATGAAAACTCGAGGATTGAGAGACCCCCAGTGTGTCATTCTACGAATTGACAAAACAAAAAACTGGGGTGTCTATGAGATCTCAGAGTATCATCCTAGGAATTGACAAAATAAAAACGCGGGGATTGAGAGACCCCCAGAGTGTCACCCTAGGAATTGATAAAACAAAAAACTCGGGTGTCTATGAGATCCCAGTGTATTATCCTAGGAACTGACAAAGTAAAAACTCGGGGTTTGTGATATCCCAGTTTATCATTCTAGGAATTGACAAAATAAAAACTCGGGGACTGAGACACCCCAGTGTGTCATTCTAGGAATTGACAAAAAACTCGGAGTCTATGAGACCCCAGTGTGTCATCCTAGGAATTGACAAAAAACTCGGGGTGTATGAGACCCCAGTGTCATCCTAGGAATTGAAAAGTTAAAAACTCTGGGTCTATGAGAGCTCAGTGCGTCATTCTAAGAATTGACAAAATAAAACTCGGGATCCGTGAGACCTTAGTGTGTCATCCCATTACATGAAAAAGTAAAACCGCGGGGTTTAAGACACCCCAGTGTGTCATCCTAGGAATTGACAAAACAGAAAACTCGGGTGTCTATGAGATCCCAATGTATCATCCTAGGAATTAACAAAGCAAAAACTCGGTGGCTGAGAGACCCAAAGACTATCATTCTAGGAATTGACAAAATAAAAACTCGGGGATTGGGAGACCCCCAGTGTGTCATCCTAGGAATTGACAAGAAACTCGGAGTCTATGAGAACCCAGTGTGTCATCCTAGGAATTGACAAAAAACTCGGGGTGTATGAGACCCCAGTATCATCCTAGGAATTGAAAAGTTAAAAACTTGGGGTCTATGAGAGCTCAGTGCGTCATTCTAAGAACTGATAAAATAAAACTCGGGATCCGTGAGACCTTAGTGTGTCATCCCATTAAATGAAAAAGTAAAACCGCGGGGTTTGTGACACCCCAGTGTGTCATCCTAGGAATTGACATAACAAAAAACTCGGGTGTCTATGACATCCCAATGTATCATCCTAGGAATTAACAAAGTAAAAACTCGGTGGCTGAGAGACCCCCAGACTATCATTCTAGGAATTGACAAAATGAAAACTCGGGGATTGAGTGACCCCCAGTGTGTCATCCTAGGAATTGACAAAACAATAAACTCAGGTGTCTATGAGATCCCAGTGTATTATCCTAGGAATTGACAAAGTAAAACTCGGGGTTTGTGATATCCCAGTTTATCATTCTAGGAACTGACAAAATAAAATCTCGGGGACTGAGACACTCCAGTGTGTCATTCTAGGAATTGAAAAAATAAAAACTCGGAGTCTATGAGACCCCAGTGTGTCATCCTATGAATTGACAAAAAACTCGGAGTCTATGAGACCCCAGTGTCATCCTAGGAATTGAAAAGTTAAAAACTCGGGGTCTGTGAGAGCCCAGTGCGTCATTCTAAAAATTGACAAAATAAAACTCGGAATCCGTGAGACCTTAGTGTGTCATCCCATTAAATGAAAAAGTAAAACCGCGGGGTTTGTGACACCCCAGTGTGTCATCCTAGGAATTGACAAAACAAAAAACTCTCGTGTCTATGAGATCCCAATGCATCATCCTAGGAATTAACAAATTAAAAACTCGGTGGCTGAGAGACCCCCAGTCTATCATTCTAGGAATTGACAAAATAAAAACTCGGGGATTGAGAGACCCCAGTGTGTCATTCTAGGAATTGACAAAACAAAAAACTCGGGTGTCTATGAGATCTCAGTGTATCATCCTAGGAATTGACAAAATAAAAACTCGGGGATTGAGAGACACCCAGTGTGACATTCTAGGAATTGACAAAACAAAAAACTCGGTTGTCTATGAGATCCCAGTGTATCATCCTAGCAATTGACAAAGTAAAAACTCGGTGACTGAGAGACCCCAAGTCTATCATTCTAGGAATTGACGAAATAAAAACTCGGGGATTGGGAGACCCCCAGTGTCTCATTCTAGGAATTGACAAAACAAAAAACTCGGGTATCTATGAGATCCCAGTGTATCATCCTAGCAATTGACAATTTAAAAACTCGGTGACTGAGAGACTCCAAGTCTATCATTCTAGGAATTGAAAAAATTAAAACTCGGGGATTGGGAGACCTGCAGTGTTTCATTCTAGGAATTGACAAAACAAAAAACTCGGATGTCTATGAGATCCCAATGTATCATCTTAGGAATTAACAAAGTAAAAAATCGGTGACTGAGAGACCCCCAGACTATCATTCTAGGAATTGACAAAACGAAAACTCGGGGATTGAGAGACCCCCAGTGTGTCATTCTAGGAATTGACAAAACAAATAACTCGGGTGTCTATGAGATCTCAGTGTATCATCCTAGGAATTGACAAAATAAAAACTCGGGGATTGAGTGAACCCCAGTGTGTCATCCTAGGAATTGACAAAACAAAAAACTGAGGTTTCTATGAGATCCCAGTGTATTGTCCTAGGAATTGACAAAGTAAAAACTCGGGATTTGTGATATCCCAGTTTATCATTCTAGGAACTGACAAAATAAAAACTCGGGAACTGAGGCACCCCAGTGTGTCATTCTAGGAATTGAAAAAATATAAACTCGGAGTCTATGAGACCCCAGTGTGTCATCCTAGGAATTGACAAAAAACTCGGTGTCTATTAGACCACAATGTCATCCTAGGAATTGAAAAGTTAAAAACTCGGGGTCTGTGAGAGTCCAGTGCGTCATTCTAAAATTTGACAAAATAAAACTCGGTATCCGTGAGACCTTAGTGTGTCATCCCATTAAATAAAAAAGTAAAACCGCAGGGTCTGTGACACACCAGTGTGTCATCCTAGGAATTGACAAAACAAAAAACTCGGGTGTCTATGAGATCCCAGTGTATCATCCTAGGAATTGACAAAGTAAAAAATCGGTGACTGAGAGACCCTTAGTCCATCATCCTAGGAATTGACAAAATAAAAATTCGGGGATTGAGAGACCCCCAGTGAGTCATCCTAGGAATTGACAAAACAAAAAACTAGGGTGTCTATGAGATCCCAGTGTATTATCCTAGGAATTGACAAAGTAAAAACTCGTTGTTTGTGATATCCCAGTTTATCATTCTAGGAACTGACAAAATAAACACTCGGGGACTGAGACACCCCAGTGTGTCATCCTAGGAATTGACAAGAAACTCGGAGTCTATGAGACCCCAGTGTGTCATCCTAGGAATTGACAAAAAACTCGGGGTGTATGAGACCACAGTATCATCCTAGGAATTGAAATGTTAAAAACTCGGCGTCTATGAGAGCTCAGTGCGTCATTCTAAGAATTGACAAAATAAAATTCGGGATCCGTGAGACCTTAGTGTGTCATCCCATTAAATGAAAAAGTAAAACCGCGGGGTTTGTGACACCCCAGTGTGTCATCCTAGGAATTGACAAAACAAAAAACTTGGGTGTCTATGACATCCCAATGTATCATCCTAGGAATTAACAAAGTAAAAACTCGGTGACTGAGAGACCACCAGTCTATCATTCTAGGAATCACAAAACAAAAACTCGGGGATTGAGAGACCCCCAGTGTGCCACTCTAGGAATTGACAAACAAAAAAACTCGGGTGTCTATGAGATCCCAGTGTATCATCCTAGGAATTGACAAAGTAAAAAATCAAATCGATGACTGAGAGACTCCCAGTCTATCATTCTAGGATTTGACAAAATGAAAACTCGGGGATTGAGAGACCCCAGTGTGTCATTCTAGGAATTGACAAAACAAAAAATTCGGGTGTCTATGAGATCTCAGTGTATCATCCTAGGAATTGACAAAGTAAAAACTCGGGGTTTGTGATATCCCAGTTTATCATTCTAGGAACTGACAAAATAAAATCTCGGGGACTGAGACACTCCAGTGTGTCATTCTAGGAATTGAAAAAATAAAAACTCGGAGTCTATGAGACCCCAGTGTGTTATCCTATGAATTGACAAAACACTCGGGGTCTATGAGACCCCAGTGTCATCCTACGAATTGAAATTTAAAAACTCGGGGTCTGTGAGAGCCCAGTGCGTCATTTTAAAAATTGACAAAATAAAACTCGGAATCCGTGAGACCTTAGTGTGTCATCCCATTAAATGAAAAAGTAAAACCGCGGGGTTTGTGACACCCCAGTGTGTCATCCTAGGAATTGACAAAACAAAAAACTCGGGTGTCTATGAGATCCCAATGCATAATCCTAGGAATTAACAAAGTAAAAACTCGGTGGCTGAGAGACCCCCAGTCTATCATTCTAGGAATTGACAAAATAAAAACTCGGGGACTGGGAGACCCCCAGTGTCTCATTCTAGGAATTGGCAAAACAAAAAACTTGGTTGTCTATGAGATCCCAGTGTATCATCCTAGGAATTGACAAATTAAAAACTCGGTAAGTGGGAGACCCCCAAGTCTATCGTTCTAGGAATTGACAAAATAAAAACTCGGGGATTGGGAGACCCCCAGTGTTTCATTCTATGAATTGACAAAACAAAAAACTCGGGTGTCTATGAGATCCCAATGTATCATCTTAGGAATTAACAAAGTAAAAAATCGGTGACTGAGAGACCCCCAGTCTATCATTCTAGGAATTGACAAAACGAAAACTCGGGGATTGAGAGACCCCCAGTGTGTCATTCTATTAATTGACAAAACAAATAACTCGGGTGTCTATGAGATCTCATTGTATCATCCTAGGAATTGACAAAATAAAAACTCGGGGATTGAGAGACCCCAGTGTGTCATTGTAGGAATTGACAAAATAATAACTCCTTGGACTTGTGAGACTCGGAGTATCATTCTAGGGCTAATTCAACTTATTTTTTGTGTGCCAAGATGCAATTTTGTAATCGATTGCTAACCCACTTCCTGATAGAATTATAATATATATACCGGGTTATCCAAAAGTTCATTACAACTTTAAAGACTCGTAAAAAAGGAAGAAATTATAAAAAGTTTTAAGGGGAAAACGTGGGACTGAATTGCCGTTTGCAAGAAAAACACAGTTTATAATTCAATTTAATTTATAACACTTGAATTATATTAAAAGAGATGGGCCTACCTGAGATTGTCTTCAGTAGGAGTAGAAATGATAATTCCATGCCTGAAATGTATTTTTATTTTGGTGTGAAGATGAACAAACTAGAATTCTGCATGCTGAATAAAGATGGAGATGAGCAGCACGTTTCGACTTGCAAATACACTTATTTATTTCTTGAATAATACTAGAAAAGCAAACAGATAAGATTAAATATTTAAATTATTTACATTGTAATATTAGTAGCAGTTTTTAAACTGAATTTAGGTGCCTGAATCGAGAATATCCTGGTTCTGAAGATCATCTTCTAGAACACAATGGATTGCGAGATAAATTGTACGCATGTCCAGCAGGCACGGAGATTTTGCATAGACTGAAGAGTTCTTGGGCAGCAAAAGTGTTCAAAAAACGCTGTATTACGAAGTACAAAGCAGTTTAGTTTAGTCAGCGTTTTCCTTTATTTTAAAATTAAAGTCGCTCTAATTGTCTGATTGCACAGCCGCGCAGTGCTGACATCTATTGTTCGTCCGATGAATGATCTTGAAGGAAACAAGAGTTGGACTGTTTTAACTTTGGTGTTTCCACCTAGTGTCTCTAGGTAGAAGCTTTTATAATGCACTGATTGTTATTGATTGAAAAAGAGTTTCGTTATGGTACACTGTATATTGTCGGGCATATATTCACAAACACACATTGTAGCATATTTCGGAAACTTTGTTTCGCGAGTGGAAAAAAATATTTATTATACATTCTCACACAAATCTGATTGTAGGAAAGATGATTTTTAACAGAAATTGTGATAAAGGAGTGCGGTTTGCAAGAAAGGGCTCACAAGGTAGTCTGATTTTTTTAGCAGCAAAAAAAAAAAAAAATTAGTTAGAAAATCACATGTAGAGGGCGCTGACGACCCGAAACATATTGAACAGCATAACAATACGCTCTATTCATTTGTTCTTCGAATCCCAAATGTTCAACATGACCTCCAGAACATTCTACTACATTGTGTTTCAGGTCGTTAACGCTCTCTACATGTGATTTTTTAACTAATTTTTTAGCCCCCGGTACGGTATGCTATTTCTTTCCCCCAGCTTATTTTGTGCGTCTCCAAAATATAACGTTACCTTACCCAAGCCAGCGGTAAAACAAAGCAGTACGATTCAATACTCAATAGCAATTTTTTAAACTTTCTAAGAATCGCGCATTTTCAATTTTTATACCGTCGTATTGGGGAAAAAAAGTACTTTTAAATGCCATTTGTTTGAAAACTGCATCTCCATTTTTATTTATTTATTTATTTTGTAGTTTTTGGAGCCATTTGCTTAATATTGGCAACGGAAGTACGCCATTTCTGTAGAAAGTAAAAGAAAAATAGTTGTAAAATATTAATTATATATTTTTGTTGCCATTTTTTCATAAAAACCAAAAGAAAATGTAATTAAAATACGTGTTATTTTTAAAAAAATATAAACGAATGATTTCTGTTAAAACAGGGAGCTATTACAACTATATTTAATTTAAAGATCTATATTAATGTTACAAACAAATGAAAGCCTATGAATCATTAGACAGCCCTTTTTTTTTTTTTTTTTTTTTTTTTTTTTTTTTTTTTTGTCGAATTTCAATAAAAGCGTGTGCTGTAAGTCTTAAAAATGAAATATGTTTTGTACTATTTATATATACATATTTTTTTTTTTTTTTTTTTTTCATCGGGAGCGACACTAAATTCTGAAAAAGCAGAATTACTGTTTCTAGTTTGTTTGTTTGTTTTTCCTAAAAAAAAAATAAATAAATAAATAAATAAATAAATAAACGACTACCTTTTGAGCCCCCCCCCCCTTTTTTTTTCAAACCGCGCTTCCTTTATCATAATTTCTTTCTTTTTTATGATTTTTTAAAGTTGTAACGAACTTTTGTATCACCCGGCAATTTTTATTACCCCGGGATTTTGTTTGGGGAATATGTGTGAGGGGAGGTAGCGATCTCAAACCATCCCGGACGTACTCTATAGTCTATAAGTGAGTATGCACTCGCACGTTTCCAGAACAATCGGGAACCCACCATTTTGTACACGATTTCATTCTGTTGCCAAAAAGAAGATCCTTAATGGATGTGAGTGTTTTATTGCATCTTCTTTTTTTATTTCTGCCCGGATTGAAGTGCAGATTATGTTCGATGTCCAACCCCCATGCCACGTGGAATGTGATAATGGACGGAGGGGCGTGTGGAGAAACTACACTTTGGTCAGCACTACAGTGGCGTGGCAGTTACGCTCACGCCGTGGAAATAAAAACGTCCCTAATGGACTGGCAAGGCATTGAACTGGGATGTAATCAGAGAGCAAAATTCGTGATCGATGAAAATTGGACAACTGGCAAACCAATATTGGTCAGACTCAGCGGCGTAGCTACAAATATTTTTTCGGGTGAAGGGGGGGGGAGGGGGGCGGAGAATTAAAAATTTTCCCAACTTATAGTTCAAAAATTTCCCAACTTGAAACAAATTGCTTTATTTTGCAACTGAAATGATAGGGTCAATGTGTGTTTATGATAATGATACTTATACGTAAAAAATCCTTTCCAAAGAAAAATACTGAAAATAAAAACATAAAAATTATAATTATTGGTTTGTTTAATGAAACTTTAAGTACACCGCTTTCATTTAAATAATTAAAATCAAAACAAGATTAATTTCTATTTTCCTATCTTGGAATCATCGAGCACGAAAATAATAAGGTACCCAATTGCTAAATGAATAATTAAGGAAGCAGTTTCAAACAACACAGTAAATGTAAGATTTAAACCTACACAGAAAAAAACTGTTTTGTTGAAACAACTAAAATTTGGTTATTATAGCGCCAACCAAATATTTTGGTTAGAATGACCAAATTTTGGTTGGATTTACAAATGATTTGTTGAATTAACAAAATCATTTGGTTAATCTAACCAAAATTTAAACATTCCAACCAAAATATTTGGTTGGAGCTATATCAACCAAAATTTAGTTGTTTCAACGAAACAGTTTTTTCCATGTAGAAAAATTGCATATATTTAGAGAAAACCAGCATTAGTTTAAGGTTTGCAAATTTTTTGTCTTCTATTATGTACGAGTCATAATCGCACTTCATATGAAAATACCGTCATGTTATTTTGGAAAAGGAACAAAGATTTGGTAGAAATAAAAGGAATAGATTAGAGACACGCTGATGGACAACAATAGGGAAATTCAGGTCTGGATAGGATGATATTTTCGTAGCACAGAAAAACGCAATGACAAACTGAGTCTGGCTACTTTTTGTACTTCTTTTGATAATTTAACTTGTTTATTATTACAGAACTCAGAAAGACAGTTAAAAACAATAAAATTTTCATATTTTTTTACTATTATTTTTTAAAAAAAAGAAAAAGTCTTTCAAAAACCTATAATTTCCCAAGTCTAAGCTCAAATTTCCCAACTTCACATATATTTGAGGGGAAGCCTCCCCCCCCTCCCCCCATAAGCTTCCGTCGCGACGCCTCTGGTCGGACTATATAACTTATTATCGAGCCAAGCTCGTAAAATATGGCACCCAATGTTGCAGTGTTCTCTTTTTCAGAAACTATGAAATGGAATAGCATTTTCCATTTTCCGACAAAGTCAAATGATCTTTCAGAAGAGAAAGAACATTCTAAAGATTACTATTATACTACAGAGTTTTTGCCACTATATGCTTTTTTTTAAAGGGTGTTCTCAAATCCAAAGTAGAGTAGTGCGCCGATTATCCGAACAAATCGGGACCGACCGCAAAAGTTCGGATAAACAGACAATAATTTCAGCTATGTTTCTGACTATACTAAAACCTTCACACGTTATCTAAGATTAGGCCTAGCAGCACCAGTTAATGCTGGCATGATTAATTTTATTCATTTATTTATTCATTTTTTCACATTTTTCACATTTTTTGAACACAAGAGATTAAGCAAAAGAGCTTGGGATTGTTGCTTCCTTTAACGAAGATATTCTTTTCGATGCTGCCCATATCTCTAATTTTTCTTAAAGCTGTTCTTAACTGCTCTGCTCAACAAGCGCAAAACGTTCTGACATATTTCCAAATTCATTTTTTAACGGAACGATATAAAATTGGAAAGCCTGGCCATGGAAGTGATTTGAAATTGATCTGTTTTTTTTTCAATTTTTGATCAATTTATTATACCCATTGAGTTATAAGTGATTTTGATCACGTGACAAACCTGTTTTTCGCCCGCTCTTGAGTGCTTTTTCTACTTTCGCGCGGAAATTTGGTTCAAAACGTCTACTTTGACCCTATTTTCTGAAAGATCTACTGCGTTTGCAAAAAAATGGAAAAAACAGCTCGATGACATAGTTTCTGAACAACAACACCAGCTCGTTTAATGCATTTTCGAACAAAAATAAATTAAAACTTATGTCAGTAAGTTTCCCTTTTGAATTTGAGAACAGCCTTAAATACGTTAGTTGAATAGAATCAACATTCTTCTGCCGTTCGAGCCATTTCATATCTGTTTCCAAACATTCAAAGGCTTCGCTATGTGCTGGACCTGGGTTGTTTTCAGAGCACTCGTTTTCATTTCTTCAATTTCTTTTTCATCCTGAATCTCAACATATCATTTAAAATCTGATATCCAGAATCATGTATACTTCACTATTTAACAACTCGTTAATTTCATTTTCTTCATAGCTAAGGATTCTTTCCATCTCCTTTATTGTTTTACATTCCTCCTTTTCTGATTCACTATCATTTTTTTCTTTATTTAAAATTTTATTCCAAGCCAATGGATGATTGAGAGTTCGGTTTAAAAATTTTTGGGAGAAATAGGCTATTCGGATAACTGGAAGTTCGGTTTAAAAAATTTTTGAGAGAAATAGGCTGTTCGGATAACTGGAAGTTCGGTTTAAAAAATTTTTGAGAGAAATAGGCTGTTCAGATAATTGGAAGTTCGGTTAATTTCGATAATCGGCGCCCTACTGTATCTACTTTCTGACAGCTTCAAAAAGTTTAAAATTTTTCTCTCGAAATTGCACGAAATTTGCAAATGTTCTCATTTTGAATCTATGAAATGAAACAGCATTTCCATTTTTCTATTGTGGAAAAAAATCTTATCAGAAAATGAAGAAGGCATTTTAACACAACTTTTGGGACGTGACAGGTTCACGAAAGTCCGCTGTGTTACAGTAATCGATTACAACTTGAGATTTAAAACTCGAATACATTTATCGAAAAGTGAAAATCGCTCTTTTATTTCAAATTACTTGAATAATTTGTGTTTCCGAATTCTATGCACTTACGTTTGAAAATGAGACCTTAAAAGTGTCAGTAAGTGTCGCATTATACAAAATGTTTTTTTTTTTTTTTTTTTTTTTTTTTTTTTTTTGTGTGTGTGTGTGTGTGAACAGCTGTAACGTTCGTGATATGGGTTGCGTACAGTCTTTGACAACCACTATTTCCTAATACTAATTTTAATTTTATTTAATCACTGAATTTGTGAGAGTAAATAACGCAAAGATTACTATTCGGAAATACTGGTGTCTA
Organism: Maratus speciosus; assembly: GCA_963932465.1. Taxonomy (NCBI): domain Eukaryota; kingdom Metazoa; phylum Arthropoda; class Arachnida; order Araneae; family Salticidae; genus Maratus; species Maratus speciosus. The sequence goes on from OZ010797.1 coordinate 6,095,073, forward strand.
AATATTAAAAATTGAAAATGAAGGAGTTACGCTCACGTCGTGGAAATAAAAACGTTCCTGACTGACAAGGCATTGAACTAGGATGCAATCAGAGTTCGCGATTGATGAAAATTTGGACAATTGGTAAAGGGCAATTCCGTCGTAACTGACGTAACATTTTATCATCGAATTTTGTTTTCAAATCTATGTAGAAAATTGACTAATAAAGCTAGAAAATTTTTTTACATTTTAAAATATTTCTTACTAAGGTCTTAATACACAAATACCTGCAGATTATTTCATCTCTCTTTGAGTCCAAAAAATTGCAATTCAAAATTCTGTAACTGACGTAACATAAAATAGACAAACATTTTTTTGGCCTTCACTGAAGTGTAAAAATGATCAAAACTATCCCATTAAAAAAAGTGATTTAATGTTCTCAACAACACTAAGTAATGCCAAATAACAGTAACTTGTTTAATTAATTTCTGAATAATAAAAAAGAAAAAAATGGCATTTACATCTGTAACGGACCTAACTTTAATTGTGTAACTGACGTAACATTATGACTTTACAAAGACAATAATGGTACCTACCTTAGTTTGTAAACAGTAATTTACAACGCCTTTTTATTAGGATTTTTCTATAGAATATAAAAATATCACGTTTTCTAATCATACCCTTAAAATAAACATATTATAAATTCCCCCCCCCCCAAAAAAAAAAAAAAAATGATGATTTTCTGAGGAATTGCACTAAATCAATATCGGTTAGACTCTGTAACTTATTATTGAGCTAATTTTCTAAAATAGTGCAACCGATGTTGCAGTGTTGGTATTTCAGGCATATTATATCAGGGTGTTTTTGAATACAAAGCTCGCGATCAACGAAAGCGAAGAGTTGTAGTAAGACAGTATCGGTTAAATAGTATAGCTTATTATTGAACCAATTTTATTACATTAGTGTACCAAGTTGTTGTATTGATACTTAAGAGGGTTTCAGCGAGTTTTTGCAGCATAACATAAGGCTGAGAAAGAAAGATAAATAAATGTAGAAATAAAAAAATCAAATTATTATACCATATTATTATACGTGGGTGGTTCAATAATTATTGTCCCTAGTGTATATAAAATATTTGTATTGCAATGGTTGATGTGGAATATCGAAGCCTAATGTCTTAAATGCCTATAGGCTCAATTTCAGAACTGTAGATGCTATATTAACATAGTTTTAGAAGGAGGGGTGAAGTTTTAAAGACCAATATTTGAGGGAGTTTTCAAGGAGGGGGCTGGGGGTGAAATGTTGGTTTGGAGCTTATGAGGCTACATTTGTGACAGTGGATAATACATGGCTACATCACTAGGATCCCGTGTCCAAACGACAGTAGTTACGTCTCATCCACTGTCACAAATTTAGCCCTATAAGCTAACAATAAGCCTTTCACACCCATCCCCCCCCTTTCACTCCTCCCTCCAAAACTATGTGAGTATAGCAGCTACGGTTCTGAAATTGAGCCTATAGGCATCTAAGACATTAGGCTTCGATATTCCACAACAACCATCGCAGTATAAATATTTTATATAAACTAGGGACAATAATTATTGAACCACCCACGTACTATACAGCTTTCTGGGGCAGAATCAAGGCTCGAAATGTACCACAGCATATCGGAACGATATCCTGGTTCTTAAATTTATAACAATTATTGTTCCGGTTCGTGCAACTAGTAGTTAGAGCACACTAGTGTGCTCTTTAACTCTTAATTATTATTTAGAATCTTGGATGCATTTTTATTAATTGTTTTTATGGTTATATATAAATTTGTCTATAAAAAAAATTAGCATTAATTTTGATAGTGTTCCGTTTTATGGATTTTTTGCATTTCGAGTCCTCGGAATTTCTGAACAAAAATCCGTCATATTTAGGAACATTGATGCGGGGAATTAGTTGCATGGGTGGAGAGGGTACTGGAAGCAGAGAGGGGAAGGGGGACCACACACCCTTCCTAAATGTTAGAAAATATGAATTTTGGTCACTTTTGGCTAATTTTAATCATTTAGCACCTTTTAATGAAAATCCTGACTACTCTCATGTAGGGCCCCTAAAAAGGGGGCCCCGGGGCAGCTGCCCCGTATACCCTTGCATAAGTCGGGCCCTGAGATTTAGGAACACTGTTGCGGGGAATTAGACGAGGCGTCGCCAGAAAATTTCTACACTATTAATAAACAGACCGGCACTAAATCTACTCCGCTACAAAATAATTTAACCCTACTATGACATCATTCAAAGGCGCTTGAAATCATTTTCCCATGGACCGTCCTGTCACGGAAAACTTTGGTCTTTCCCTAGGGCCCGACTTACGCAGGGGCATGCGGAGCAGCTGCCCCGGGCCACCCTTTTTAGGGCTCCCCCATAAGAGTAATCAAGATTTTCATTAAAAGGTGCTAAATGATTAAAATCAGTTAAAAGTAACCAAAATTCCTATATTTTCAAACATTTAGGAAGGGAGTGCAGCCCCCCTTCCCTTCTCTGCTTCCAGTAACCCCGCCACCCATGTAAAAAACAAACTATATCATTAGAAAACTAATTATTAAAATTCTATTATGACAACTTAGTATTCTATTGTTTTCAAAAGAAATTCTTTATTAACGTTTTCTAAGTAACATAAGTTAAAACCATTCATTATGACGCATTTGGGACATTTTCTTTTAGACATCTTATAACGTATACGTAGATAAGCGAAGTTTGGAAAGAAATACTCGTGTCAACCAATCCATCCTTTTTTCTACTATTATCATACTAGCATTTTTTCTTAAAGTTATGACCATTTTTTATGATACTCTGTATACAGATGTGAGTAGTATCGGGTACAAAATTTATACATACTTACAATATGTATTAAGTTTAGTAGTAGCTGCTTGCACATTATTTGCAAAAAAATTCTATAGATAGATAGAAGGCGGCCCCCAGAATTCTTGCCCCAGGGACCCCATAGCCCTGACTGTCTCTGTAACTGAACTCTACATCCAATTTTCATAAAATTAGAAAGGACTCGACCCAATTTTACAAACATTATAGATTTAAAATTTCAGACCATTCGGTTGGGTAGTTTTTGTTTTGCAGACGGACAGACGCGCAGACAGACAGACGGATGGATCGAACGACGACTTTAGTTGCTACTTATTTATATAATTACGAACGCACCTAAAAAGCATATCTATAGCGAAAAAGTGTGTATTAGCCTTAGAATGACATACATACATTTTTCGAACCAATCTGACACACCGGGGTCTACAAAACACAAAAGGCATCCAGCTATGCGAAAGTTCGCAGCGATCATTCGTCAGCAGTGTATCATTCTAGGAACTGACAAAATAAAAACTCGGGGTTTGACAGACCCCAGTGTGTCATTTTAGGAATTGTCAAAAAAACCTTAGCGTCTGTGAGACCCCAATGTATCATTCTAGGAACTGACAAAATAAAAACTCGGGGTTTGACAGACCCCAGTGTGTCATTTTAGGAATTGTCAAAAAAACCTTAGCGTCTGTGAGACCCCAATGTATCATTCTAGGAACTGACAAAATAAAAACTCGGGGTCTCAGAGACCCCAGTTGTATCATTCTAGGAATTGTCAAAAAAAATCCGTGGTCTGTGAGACCCCAATGTGTCATTCTAGAAACTGACTAAATAAAAACCCGGGGTCTCTGTGACACCAGTTGCATCATTCTAGGAATTGTAAAAAAAAAAAAAAAAAACGGGGTATGTGAGACCCCTATGTGTCATTCTAGAAACTGACAAAATAAAAACTCGGGGTCTCAGAGACCACAGTTGTGTCTCATTCTAGGAACTGACAAAATAAAAACTCGGGGTTAGGAACTGACAAAATAAAAACTCGGGGTCTCAGAGACCACAGTTGTGTCATTCTAGGAACTGCCAATATAAAAGCTTGTTTGGTTTGTGAGACCCCGTGTAGTTTCATTCTAGTTTTAATAAAATTCTCCGCTACTTTTTATTTAACCATCATCTCGACACGCTAAACTTCAGTCTCTAATATATTCTAATTGAAAAACAATAAACAATTAATAACGAAGTCAGTAGATAATAATTGGGGGTTCTATGCCAGCGGCACGGCGGCACGACCTTGAACGACCTTGAATGACCTCTGCGTGTCCTCTGTGCTCCTGTGAAGGTCATGCGGCGTACTCTTGGAGGCGGGGTCAATGTGATGCGGCGGTGAAGGTGATGCGTCATCTTATAGTATGAGGGGTTATTTTGAGTTTAATTATTTTACTAATGATAATTAAATTTAATTGGGGGACTTTAACTTTTTTCGGGGTAATTTTTGAAGATTGAAATTTTTAGAGATTGATTTTTTTTCTTACCGTACTACAGTATGAGGGGTAATTTTAAGTTTTTTTTTTTTACTAATGATAATTAATTTTAATTGGGGGACTTTAACTTTTTTCAGGGTAATTTTTGAAGATTGAAATTTTTAGAGATTCATTTTTTTTTTCTCACCGTACTACAGTACTTAGGGATAATTTTACATTTGAAAAATACATTAACGATAATTAATTAAGAAATTTTAATTGGGGGGCTTAAACTTTTTTGGAGTAGTTTTTGAAATTTTTGGGACATTGATTTTTTTTTTTTTTTTCGTCGTACAGGGGGTTTTTTGAGTTTGATATTTTTTCATTAATGATAATTAATTAAGAAATTTTAATTGGGGGGCTTTAACTTTTTTGGGAGTATTTTTGAAGATAGAATTTTTTGGGAGATAGATTTTTCTTTTCGTCGTACTCCAGTACGAGGGGTTATTTGTACTTTTAAAAAATTAATTAAGAATTTTTAATTGGGAGACTTTAATTTTTGGGAGTAATTTTTGAGATAGATTTTTTTTTTCTGACATTTATTTTTTAGCACACTTGAGTTTTCGGTGTTTTTACTGGCAACGATTTTTAATTTGGGAACTTTCAAATATTTTTTTTTTTCGCGATTTTTCATTGGCAATCGAATTTTAAACATTCATTAAACATTTTAATTGGGAGACTTTATCTTTTAACGCAAATTTTTAGATAAAAATGGAATTTTCAACATAAATTGGATGAGAGGACTTTACGCGATTCAATTTAGCGACGTTTTCGCTTACATTTTAGGGGGAAATAGTAATTTAAAATTTAAAATATGAATGAGGTCACATGTGAATTTTTGTTATTTAGTGTTAGAATTTATTTCTGTGAATTTTTAAATAGTACTGCCCCCACCCGTGGCTGAGAGGTTATGCTCACGAAGCTAATAGACGTGAAGTGTTGGGTTCGATCCCAATCACACTCGTCGGCCTAATCGTTCGGAGTTTTGTTTGATTGAGCTTTAGATTTGCATGCGTAAATTCGGGTTAGGTTACCTTAGAAAGACCTTCACGAAGGGTACTCTCCCCTATATCCCTAGTGTAAATAATCAATCGCACCCGTTGGCCTAATCGTTCGGAGTTTTCTTCGAACCATGGATTTTCATGCGTAAATTCGGGTTAGGTTACCTTAGAAAGACCTTCACGAACGGTACTCCCCCCTATATCCCTAGTGTAGATAATCAATCGAGCCCGTCGGCCTAAACGTTCGGAGTTTTGTTTGAGTCATGGATTTGCATGCGTAAATTTGTGTTAGGTTCCCTTAGAAAGACCCACACGAAGGGCACTCCCCCCTCGGGCCTAGTGTAGATAATCGGCCGTCAAAATCAACCAAACATTTTAAAGGTTAGGTATAACTATGTTGGTACATGATTTGTTATGGAATTTTTAGGTTTGTATGTATTGCTTTATACATTTGAAATAATATTTAAAAAAAAAAACAAACATGAAATGTCCTTTATAAAGATATTAGGAAATTTTCCCCCTTTCCCGTTAATGAATATATATTTGTAAAATACAGGGTTACCTATTCAATGGTCCGTTTGAATTTGTCCCATCAAATTTTATTGACGCATGTTTTCGAAAAGTTTCATATTTTTAAAAACTAGAAAATCGATTTTTTAAACGTTTATATTAAAACACTTTGAATTTTTAATAAGATTTTGGGAAAAAAAACGCATTTTTTACAAATTTACACTAATATTACACTTTTTAGAATAAAACTTTTAAATACATAAATTAAACACACTTACTTTACTTCAAATGACTTTCAGAGCCTAAAAAAACGCGTGTTTGTGCAGGAAAATGTCTACTATACTGAACCGTGATCATCGTGCGTTATCTTTGGGAACACTCAGAAGTGAATCACTTTATCTAGATTAGGGGTTTTCCTTTTTATCGTGATAGGATATTAGATTTTAATTTCGATTGACTAATGGTAGGGTACAAATTAAGATTTTCAAATAATTAATTTAAGATTTTTATTATCTCACTGATTGCGAATTTAATGAATGAATAATTAATATTACGTCACACAAAACGAATTTTTGGAATAATTTAGATTGCGTCACAATTTTTGAATGATTTTATTAATATAAAATTTTTATCCAATTGGGGGTCATTTTTTTCCCTTATCGATTGATTTTAAATAAAATTGGAATATTTATTAATACTATATTAACAATTTAATGCATGTGCGACATTTCTTTTGGATAAAATTAAAACTCTTTTCTAATGAAACCTTTAAAAACGGATACTTTTTAAATTGATTCATTAACCGTGAGAATACTTCAAACACGTCATTGATGAGTCATCACACATAAGTAAATTTTCACTCGTAAACATGAAAGTTTTAATAAATATATTGAGGTTTTTGAAAAGTGACACTCATTTCGTGCAGTGGACTTTGAATTTTTAGTCTAGTTCTAATTTCGATCTAGTTCAAATTTTGTTAGGTTAACACGTTACGAAATATAGGGGAGCTTTATACTATGCATTAATATAACTATGATTTTTGCTTAATTTTTTACAAGGATAAAATTTTTATCATCGGAAAAACACATCTTTAAGAGATTTAAAATAAATATTTGTAAATATATATATAATTCAATATCATTAAATATTTAGTATCTTCACACATAATTAACACATGTTAATTAAGTACAATTAAATTTAAAAGAAATCATAATTTTCATTAAATTAAAAAGAAATTGTACATTTAACTTTTAATCTAGCAAATATTAAAACATGAACGAAATGATTGCGCTTTTAGAGCATATAACTTTAATCATAAAAATTTGAATACTTATCACTTTTAAATGAAAATGATAAACCTTTATTTAAAATTTTTCAGTTTATAATTAGAGACATACAATTAACTAGAAACTTAAGTATAAAAACAGAAATGAATATCTAGCAATAAGGTTAACATTTTTAATAAAAATTTAATATTTTAGGTTAATTTTAAACGTGCTAGTATTTTTAGACTAGCGAAATATTCCTTTTTTTAGAAAATACTTTTCTGGTTTAATTTTCATTTATTTTTTAAATATAACTTTTAAAAAATATTCTCAACTGTAAAAACTAGGGATTTGCTTTTGACAATTTTATTTGAATTTAAGATTTGTTTCACATTTAGAAGTATATCTTATCAAAATAAATTGGAAATATTTAGATTTGTTTATTATTAATAATTTGAAAAATAAAACATTTAGAAGTAAATTCACTTACTTTTGTTTATGTTACATAAAAATCCAAAAGGGTTGAAAAAGAGTAGCAACACTTCACATAAGTTTTGTGATACTAAATGGAGTAAATTTTGAACATCAATATCTTATCTGTTTGGGTATTTCCATGAATACATGATTCATGAGATAAGCAGAATGTCATGTTCAAATATGAATCTAAGAACAGTGTTAATGAATTTACTTTATTCATATCGTATATACTTTAGCTATAATTAATATAATGTGTAATTAATAAGGGATTTAATTAATATGATGCGTTTTTAAATAAAATCTAAATATAATTGTATCTTTTTCAGTCTTATTTAATAGAAGAGGAATGCTTTTCAAATTTATTAAGAAACATGTAAGTTATTATTAGCTTGGAAATTGCAACTGAATAAAAAATTGACTTTTAACATAGAATTAGTCTTTTGCTAAATTTTCAATGAAAATATTTCTCACTTAAAAGTTTACTTCTCACATTAAAAAAGTCATATACTTGGAATTTTTACCGGGAAAATTTTCTCACATGGAAAAAGGCTTTAGTGATTGTATTAGAATAAAAACTTATCATATTAAAATTTTTAATAAGTAAATTATTATTATTAAATCTATGTCACCCACCACTCACTTTATTTACAAATAAATATTTTTCACTTTTTAATGGAAACAAAAATGGTAGGTAAAGCTTTCGTTTAATATTTTTAAATTAATATGAGTCTTTTTTTTTTTTTTTTTTCAGTGCGACTCCTTCAAATTTAAAACCTTTTGAGAGCTTTTATAGGGAGAACGTAAACAAATCGAAGTCTCACATTTCAACAATAAAGGATTTATACTAAGTACACTACAAACTTATTTATAAAAAGGAAAGACATAACCTTATTTCAGTTTTTCGTTAAGCATATTTTTAATTCACAAGCAGGCTTCACACATATTATTTAGCACACAAGTTACTTCAGCGAAAAATCCCTTTTCCTTATCTAAATGATTCATAGGGATTCATACCTCCCTCATGAATACGTTATACAAACGATGTATTAGTTTAATGAATATAAATTTTAACTGAATCCTTTAAACTTTATTTGATAACATTCGATCATTTTTATATTTCAAAACGAAGAAAAATTATTGAATATCACCTAACAAGCATATACTTTTACACTAACATGTTATAAGAACACTTCTCAATATTCAAATTTTATGATATTTCGACATCTCTCGCCAAGCTTTTTAAGAATGAAAGACTATTTCGTTAGAATATTTAGCTTTTTGTATACAATTTTAGCAATAAATACATAATGCACTCAACTTTACTTTGTCATTAAACATTAAATTAATCCATCGCATGCAATTCAAACTTAGGATTTTTTTTAATTTAGGGTAGATAAGTATACGTGTATATATACATGTGCATATATGTGTGTCTGTGTGCATTTGTTAATGGGGGGGGGGGGAATTTAAAAGGTATACACATTGAAAGTTAATAAAATTATTTAAAAAAATTTATAAAAATATTTCAAGAGAGTATTAAACATTTTAAGACAGTATTAAAGATTTGAACAACTGATAAAAATGCTTTGAAAAACATTTAAAATTATTAAAAATGTTTCTTTCATATTTTAAAGTCAACAAATTTTAATACATAGCTATGTACATACAGACATTTGAGCTATATACATACATGCATTTGACCTATGTTAACAGAACAAATGTTTTATATATTTCGATGCTATTTCCTAGTTAGTCAATTTATACTTTTTGAATATGCATATACATATATTTGTAAATTTTAATGTTTTCTGTTAAAACTGACTAGTTATTTATCCTAGCATTATCCTAGTTATTTATCCTTCATTTATTAACACAATAAACCAACTGCTTTTAAAACGACTGTGTGATTATCAAAACAACCCAAATCCTTTTATCTGCACATGCGCAAACATTTTATTAAACTAGAGGTCACATTTTTAATCGAATAAAACAATGACTAATCAAAATAGGTTATGTCCTAACTTGAATGATACCTTTTATGTGACATTACTAAATTAGCTAACATGACATTATTAAACTAACTTGTAAAAATAACATGATAACCTGTTTTCACTATGCTAAATTAATAATATTCGCTGCTTTTGTTTGACAATCAACAAAGTTTTTATGAAATATATTCAAAAAAGTTTGCTGCGATTAAAAAACATGCTTATAATTTAGATAGTTTTCACTCTTTATATTTCAAAACATGCATATTATTACAAAACACAAAATATTGTTTAAATTTGAATTAAATAATCACTATTTTTCACAAGTTTGCAATATTTTTATGCTAACTAGTCACGTGATATCCTACTACGTCATCAGTGTTATCATACACCACGTGACAGGGTTTTCCCAACACGTGATAACCCCTACGTCATGAGTGATATCATACACCACGTGACAGGGTTTCCCCATCACGTGATAACCCCTACGTCATCAGTGATAAGTGATGTCATATATCACGTGACTAGATCTAATCAGTTGATAAGATTAGCTGATAAGGACTTAGAATTTTTCATTTCGTTTTTAGTTTTTGTAATAGAAGGTCGTGCTTTAGACTGCTAGCTGCCGTATTAGATAAGTATTATTATTTTGTATGTATATATATATAAAACTGAATTTAAAAATTAAAATGTAATAGTATTTAATAATTTTAATGAATTTTAAAACATTAATTTGTACTAGTACAATTTAAAGTTAACTGGATATATTTCATGACACTAAGTTTAACTAAAAATAGTAAAAGGTTTTTTATACACATTAATTTTCATGTTAATCTATAAAGATATTTTTAAGTCTGAATACTACTAACCCTAGTTAGCATAAAAATATTGCAAACTTGTGAAAAATAGTGATTATTTAATTCAAATTTAAACAATATTTTGTGTTTTGTAATAATATGCATGTTTTGAAATATAAAGAGTGAAAACTATCTAAATTATAAGCATGTTTTTTAATCGCAGCAAACTTTTTTGAATATATTTCATAAAAACTTTGTTGATTGTCAAACAAAAGCAGCGAATATTATTAATTTAGCATAGTGAAAACAGGTTATCATGTTATTTTTACAAGTTAGTTTAATAATGTCATGTTAGCTAATTTAGTAATGTCACATAAAAGGTATCATTCAAGTTAGGACATAACCTATTTTGATTAGTCATTGTTTTATTCGATTAAAAATGTGACCTCTAGTTTAATAAAATGTTTGCGCATGTGCAGATAAAAGGATTTGGGTTGTTTTGATAATCACACAGTCGTTTTAAAAGCAGTTGGTTTATTGTGTTAATAAATGAAGGATAAATAACTAGGATAATGCTAGGATAAATAACTAGTCAGTTTTAACAGAAAACATTAAAATTTACAAATATATGTATATGCATATTCAAAAAGTATAAATTGACTAACTAGGAAATAGCATCGAAATATATAAAACATTTGTTCTGTTAACATAGGTCAAATGCATGTATGTATATAGCTCAAATGTCTGTATGTACATAGCTATGTATTAAAATTTGTTGACTTTAAAATATAAAAGAAACATTTTTAATAATTTTAAATGTTTTTCAAAGCATTTTTATCAGTTGTTCAAATCTTTAATACTGTCTTAAAATGTTTAATACTCTCTTGAAATATTTTTATAAATTTTTTTAAATAATTTTATTAACTTTCAATGTGTATACCTTTTAAATTTCCCCCCCCCCATTAACAAATGCACACAGACACACATATATGCAAATGTATATATACACGTATACTTATCTACCCTAAATAAAAAAAATCCTAAGTTTGAATTGCATGCGATGGATTAATTTAATGTTTAATGACAAATAAAGTTGAGTGCATTATGTATTTATTGCTAAAATTGTATACAAAAAGCTAAATATTCTAACGAAATAGTCTTTCATTCTTAAAAAGCTTGGCGAGAGATGTCGAAATATCATAAAATTTGAATATTGAGAAGTGTTTATATAACATGTTAGTGTAAAAGTATATGCTTGTTAGGTGATATTCAATAATTTTTCTTCGTTTTGAAATATAAAAATGATCGAATGTTATCAAATAAAGTTTAAAGGATTCAGTTAAAATTTATATTCATTAAACTAATACATCGTTTGTATAACGTATTCATGAGGGAGGTATGAATTCCTATGAATCATTTAGATAAGGAAAAGGGATTTTTCGCTGAAGTAACTTGTGTGCTAAATAATATGTGTGAAGCCTGCTTATGAATTAAAAATATGCTTAACGAAAAACTGAAATAAGGTTATGTCTTTCCTTTTTATAAATAAGTTTGTAGTGTACTTAGTATAAATCCTTTATTGTTGAAATGTGAGACTTCGATTTGTTTACGTTCTCCCTATAAAAGCTCTCAAAAGGTTTTAAATTTGAAGGAGTCGCACTGAAAAAAAAAAAAAAAAAAAAAAAAAAAAGACTCATATTAATTTAAAAATATTAAACGAAAGCTTTACCTACCATTTTTGTTTCCATTAAAAAGTGAAAAATATTTATTTGTAAATAAAGTGAGTGGTGGGTGACATAGATTTAATAATAATAATTTACTTATTAAAAATTTTAATATGATAAGTTTTTATTCTAATACAATCACTAAAGCCTTTTCCATGTGAGAAAATTTTCCCGGTAAAAATTCCAAGTATATGACTTTTTTAATGTGAGAAGTAAACTTTTAAGTGAGAAATATTTTCATTGAAAATTTAGCAAAAGACTAATTCTATGTTAAAAGTCAATTTTTAATTCAGTTGCAATTTCCAAGCTAATAATAACTTACATGTTTCTTAATAAATTTGAAAAGCATTCCTCTTCTATTAAATAAGACTGAAAAAGATACAATTATATTTAGATTTTATTTAAAAACGCATCATATTAATTAAATCCCTTATTAATTACACATTATATTAATTATAGCTAAAGTATATACGATATGAATAAAGTAAATTCATTAACACTGTTCTTAGATTCATATTTGAACATGACATTCTGCTTATCTCATGAATCATGTATTCATGGAAATACCCAAACAGATAAGATATTGATGTTCAAAATTTACTCCATTTAGTATCACAAAACTTATGTGAAGTGTTGCTACTCTTTTTCAACCCTTTTGGATTTTTATGTAACATAAACAAAAGTAAGTGAATTTACTTCTAAATGTTTTATTTTTCAAATTATTAATAATAAACAAATCTAAATATTTCCAATTTATTTTGATGAGATATACTTCTAAATGCGAAACAAATCTTAAATTCAAATAAAATTGTCAAAAGCAAATCCCTAGTTTTTACAGTTGAGAATATTTTTTAAAAGTTATATTTAAAAAATAAATGAAAATTAAACCAGAAAAGTATTTTCTAAAAAAAGGAATATTTCGCTAGTCTAAAAATACTAGCACGTTTAAAATTAACCTAAAATATTAAATTTTTATTAAAAATGTTAACCTTATTGCTAGATATTCATTTCTGTTTTTATACTTAAGTTTCTAGTTAATTGTATGTCTCTAATTATAAACTGAAAAATTTTAAATAAAGGTTTATCATTTTCATTTAAAAGTGATAAGTATTCAAATTTTTATGATTAAAGTTATATGCTCTAAAAGCGCAATCATTTCTTTCATGTTTTAATATTTGCTAGATTAAAAGTTAAATGTACAATTTCTTTTTAATTTAATGAAAATTATGATTTCTTTTAAATTTAATCGTACTTATTTAACATGTGTTAATTATGTGTGAAGATACTAAATATTTAATGATATTAAATTATATATATATATTTAAAAATATTTATTTTAAATCTCTTAAAGATGTGTTTTTCCGATGATAAAAATTTTATCCTTGTAAAAAATTAAGCAAAAATCATAGTTATATTAATGCATAGTATAAAGCTCCCCTATATTTCGTAACGTGTTAACTTAACAAAATTTGAACTAGATCGAAATTAGAACTAGACTAAAAATTCAAAGTCCACTGCACGAAATGAGTGTCACTTTTCAAAAACCTCAATATATTTATTAAAACTTTCATGTTTACGAGTGAAAATTTACTTATGTGTGATGACTCATCAATGACGTGTTTGAAGTATTCTCACGGTTAATGAATCAATTTAAAAAGTATCCGTTTTTAAAGGTTTCATTAGAAAAGAGTTTTAATTTTATCCAAAAGAAATGTCGCAAATGCATTAAATTGTTAATATAGTATTAATAAATATTCCAATTTTATTTAAAATCAATCGATAAGGGAAAAAAATGACCCCCAATTGGATAAAAATTTTATATTAATAAAATCATTCAAAAATTGTTACGCAATCTAAATTATTCAAAAAATTCGTTTTGTGTGACATAATATTAATTATTCATTCATTAAATTCACAATCAGTGAGATAATAAAAATCTTAAATTAATTATTTGAAAATCTTAATTTGTACCCCACCATTAGTCAATCGAAATTAAAATCTAATATCCTATCCCGATAAAAAGGAAAACCCCTTATCTAGATAAAGTGATTCACTTCTGAGTGTTCCCAAAGATAACGCACGATGACCACGGTTCAGTATAGTAGACATTTTCCTGCACAAACACGCGTTTTTTTAGGCTCTGAAAGTCATTTGAAGTAAAGTAAGTGTGTTTAATTTATGTATTTAAAAGTTTTATTCTAAAAAGTGTAATATTAGTGTAAATTTGTAAAAAATGCGATTTTTTCCCAAAATCTTATTAAAAATTCAAAGTGTTTTAATATAAACGTTTAAAAAATCGATTTTCTAGTTTTTAAAAATAGATCTACATAATTTAAAATGGCACTGTTTAAAAAATGATACATTTTCACTTCCATAAAATTTTAAGGAACATTGATCATTCAAACGTACTCTTTAATAGGTGACCCTGTATTTTACAAATATATATAGAAGTATTTATTTAGGTGCAGAAAAGGGGGGTGGGGGTAAATTTACAAATATCTTTATGAAGTGTATTTCATGTTTTTCCCAAAATATATTTTCATTTAAATTAAGCAATACATACCTAAAAATTATCGCAAAACAAATCGTAAACTGATATCCTTAAAAATATCCTAACAATTTCTATTTATGATTAAATCCGCGAAAATATAACCACCGATCTAACACGTATTCAGAAAAAAAAAATTCTAAAATTTATTAACACTATTTAAAAGGTGGGTTAATTTTGACGGGCGATTATCTACACTAGGCCCGAGGGGAGGGAGTGCCCTTCGTGTGGGTCTTTCTAAGGAAACCTAACCCGAATTTACGCATGCAAATCTAAAGCTCAATCAAACAAAACTCCGAACGATTAGGCCGACGGGCACATTGTAGATCGAACCCCGCACTTCACGTCTATTAGCTTCGTGAGCATAACCTCTCAGCCACGGGTGGGGGCAGTACTATTTAAAAATTTGCAGACAAAAATTCTAACACTAAATAACAAAAATTCACATGTGACCTCATTCATATTTTAAATTTTAAATTACTATTTCCCCCCTAAAATGTAAGCGCAAACGTCGCTAAATTGAATCGCGTAAAGTCCTCTCATCCAATTTATGTTGAAAATTCCATTTTTATCTAAAAATTTGCGTTAAAAGATAAAGTCTCCCAATTAAAATGTTTAATGAATGTTTAAAATTCGATTGCCAATGAAAAATCGCGAAAAAAAAATATTTGAAAGTTCCCAAATTAAAAATCGTTGCCAGTAAAAACACCGAAAACTCAAGTGTGCTAAAAAATAAATGTCACAAAAAAAAAATCTATCTCAAAAATTACTCCCAAAAATTAAAGTCTCCCAATTAAAAATTCTTAATTAATTTTTTAAAAGTACAAATAACCCCTCGTACTGAAGTACGACGAAAAGAATAATCAATTTCCCCGAAAAATTCTATCTTCAAAAATACTCCCAAAAAAGTTAAAGCCCCCCAATTAAAATTTCTTAATTAATTATCATTAATGAAAAAATATCAAACTCAAAAACCCCCTGTACGACGAAAAAAAAAAAAAAAAAAAAAAAAAAAAATCAATGTCCCAAAAATTTCAAAAAATTACTCCAAAAAAGTTTAAGCCCCCCAATTAAAATTTCTTAATTAATTATCGTTAATGTATTTTTCAAATGTAAAATTATCCCTCATACTGTAGTACGATAAGAAAAAAAAAAATCAATCTCCCAAAAATTCAATCTTCAAAAATTACCACGAAAAAAGTTAAAGTCCCCCAATTAAAATTAATTATCATTAGTAAAAAAAAAAAAAAAAAAACTTAAAATTACCCCTTATACTGTAGTACGGTAAGAAAAAAAAATCAATCTCCCAAAAATTCAATCTTCAAAAATTACCCCGAAAAAAGTTAAAGTCCCCCAATTAAATTTAATTATCATTAGTAAAATAATTAAACTCAAAATAACCCCTCATACTATAAGATGACGCATCACCTTCACCGCCGCATCACCTTGACCCCGCCTGCCAGAGTACGACGCATGACCTTCACCTCCGCCGCCGCATAACCTTCAAACAGCATGCAGAGGTCGTTCAAGGTCACGCCGCGTACGCCGCTGATGCAGAACCCCCTTTTCATATCTACTGAAGTCGAAAGTTTACTTTTAAAATCGTCAAACAACTTTTGGACCGCGCTTTTAACCTTATAAAAAGACAAAAACAACAACAAAAAAAAGCAATTTAACAAATTACAGCGACCATTTGGAAAATGATTTTTTCAAAGACTAAAATTTAAGACATAAAAAATCGCACGGAGTGGATCCTACATGACGTACGCCATGAATTAAACATTAATAGTGTTATGACACGTAAAAATTCTAAGCGACAAAAATCGCCTGCGAATCCTTGTAACATTTTAATCCCCTTTTAAAAAAGAGTTGAACTAGAGAATGCTTCTACTAGTAGATATCTCTCCTAAAAGTCCTGCAATACAAATAACTATTATACTTCAACAGTCTAAGAAGTTGTTTACCCTTGTCAATAGGGCTTGAATAGATTTTTGAAAGAATGTTTTCTTTTCAAGTATCATTGAATGGATGTGAATAGATTTCAAAATAGTTGAAGCTTTTTCGGTTTTACATACTTATACAGTTTTAAAATGTTGAATTTAAAAAAAAAAAAATGCAATTTAACAAATTACAACGGCCATTTGGAAAATCATTTTTTTTCAAAGACTAAAATTTAAGACATAAAAAATAGCACGGAGTGGATCCTACATGACATACGCCATATGGATTAAACATTAATAGTGTTATGACACGTAAAAATTGCAAGGAAATCTGACGACCCATTTTAAAGGAAATTTCATTCCTAAACTTCTAAACATCCCACACAATTACTTTTTATACCGTAGAGAAAAAATGTACTTTTAAATGCAAGAGAAATGTAGAGAAAAAAATGTACTTTTAAATGCAATATGTTTGAAAGCTGTATCTCAATTTGTTGAGTTATTATTTTTTTTTTTGTAGTTTTTATTACTTTTTTGTCATAGTGGCAACACTCTGTTGAAAGTAAAGGGAAATACAGTTTACTGTATAGACCCATCAGAAAAGGAATAAAATGCGGAGTCAACCCATAAAAACCTTCAGATATGCTTTTGATTTCCTACCCTTACGAGGACAATAACCATTTTTCCAAATGGTTAAAAATAATCGTATATCCTTCTGTCGAATTTGCAACAGATTCGAGTCATAAAGCAACTCTCGAACTAAGACTCGTTTGGCTCACGTCATCTTCTCGTGGTAGGCACAAGATACCTGGCGTAGACCGAGACTGCCAACGGAGATTTTTTATGATGCCCCTAATCATCGAGAAAACGAAAGGTACACATTAAAGAAAGAAAATGATTAAGGGGGGGAAGGGGTCGAAAAAAGCAACCTGTCGAGTTGCTGCTGCTGCCATTTGTCAAGGGGCGGATCGGTTGAGTTGCTGACGATGATCATGATGATAGCATCTCTTTGCTTAAGCAAACAAATATTAAGAAGAGCAGAATGATGAACGAGCCATTGCCCAGCGATCACGGAACTCCGCAGCGCCACATGGCGCCAGGGGGACGGTGGAAGGGATGCCAGATTGGGCGAGAGATCGCTCAGACTGACGGAGAAGAAATAGATACAAACTTACGGATATTTTCCGTAGCTACCGTGCTGCCCCTCCTATAAGAACATGCCATAGTACAGGGTCGGCGAACTTATGGCACGCGTGCCATAAGTGGCACGCTGCAGATTATTTTTGGCACGGCATAGATTTAAGTTTTACATCAAAATATAGTAGAATTTCACAAAATGCATTAATTAATATAGATGTTGTTTGTGTTACTTGAATCCGATTAGTTCGGTTGGTTGTGATTGTCACACAGATTGAAAAAATTGAAATATAACTTAATTTATCCGAATCTAGCTCAATATTGGCTCAGAAAATTTTGAGATTAACAAAAAATACGCTAAACAAAAATTAAAAGTGTAACAAGCAAAAATGCTGATTGTAAAATTATAACAACTTGGAATTCAATTCCACCTGTACTTTCTGGCGCTTGCTATTTTGACAATTTTTTCTGCAAGACATTCTTTTCGTAAAAAAAATGAAAAATTCAACTAAAAACGTATTGTCAAGTGAGTGCAATTAAACTTGCATTCTATCGAAAATAACTAAGTAGGAAGCGGATAAAAATTATTTGGCATTTAAGATGAGACAACAGAAATAATATTTTTTAAATAAATTTCTACAGTGTAACATCAAATATTACCTGTATTTTTTTAATGCTAAAAACAAAATTTTAAGTAGTTTTGATTCATTATTATTTGATCCATTAAATTTTTTTATTGTTGGCACGTCATGATCACGTAAAGTATATTTTTGTGAAAATTTGGCACGTGGACGTGAAAAGGTTCGCCATCCCTGTCATAGTATATTCATGTTTATTTTCATTCATTCATTAAGGCTGTTCTCAAATCCAAAAAGGCAACTTTGTGACATAAGTTTTAATTTATTTTTGTTCAGAAATGCATGAAACTAGCAAGTGTTGTCCTGAAACTGCGTCATCAAGCTGTTTTATCCGTTTTTTTTTTTTTTTTTTTTTTTTTTTTTTTTTTTTTGCAAACGCACTAGATCTTTCAAAAAAGAGTGCCAAAAGGAACCACTCAAAAAAGTGTGAAATGTCTTTGTCACGTGATCCAAATCGATTATAACTCGATACGTAATGGATGGATCGTAAAATGGAAAATACAGTTCGATGACAAATCCCTTCGATGGTCAGGCTTTTCAATTTTATATGTTTCCGTTCAAAAATGAATTTGTACGTTTTGCGCTTGTTGAGCAGAGCAGTTAAGAACAGCCTTAAGGCTGCTGTCATCTGCTCTGCTCAATAAGCGCAAAACGTTTTCACACATTTAAAAATTAATTTTATAACGGATAGATAGAAAATGCGAATGCCTGACTAGGGAAGCGATTTGGAATCGAGCTATGTTTTCCATTTTTTGATCCATCCATTACGTATTGAGTTATAATCGATTTGGATCACGTGACAAAGACATTTTGACACTTTTTTGAGTGGTTATTCTTCTTTTGCGCGGAAATTTGGTTCCAAACGCCCACTTGGACACTCTTTTCTGAAAGATCTATTGCGTTTGCAAATAAAAAACGAATAAAACAGCTCGATGACGTAGTTTCTGAACAACAACACCAGCTAGTTGCATGCATTTTCGAACAAAAATAAATTAAAACTTATGTTATAAAGGGGCCCTTTTGGATTTTAGAACAGCCTTAAAAATATATACGTTTATTCATATATGGGGCATTCTCACAATCATTTGACTTTCATGTCCCTGAATAATAATTTTTATTTTAATACACTTTTTTGTGTTTTTGTGTTTTTTTTATTTCATATGTTGGGGTATATCCCATTGCATCACTGCACAACAATATTAACGAGATAAATAAGTTTTGAACGATGTTGGGGTTCCAAACACCTGGAAAACTCCAACACCGTCCCATGTCCCTGATGCTGATTTTTACTTTCTTCTACCTTTACAAGAAGAAAGTATTGGATTCATGAAAATTTTCGAATTCCGGTTTTCGACGGATTTACAGGTTTTAGAGGTCAGAGAACCCGAAAAACATGTTTTTACAAAATGTCTGTCTGTGAGTCTGTGTGTCTGTGTGTGACACAAATTTTGTGGGCGCTCTATCTCAAGAACTAATGCACGGAATTTAATAAAAATTCATATTCAGTTAGTACCTGATACAAGTTGATGCTGATTAGTTTTTGGTGCAAATCGCTCAACAGGTGGCGCTGCTATGCTGCATTTTTTATGATTTCTGCAATGGCTCTATCTCAAGAACTAATGCACGGATTTTCATCAAACATCAGATTTAGTTAGTCCTTGATATGACTTGATGCGGAATTACGTGTTGGTGTAAATCGCTCAACAGGTGGCGCTGCTGTGCTGCATTTTTCACGGTTCCCGCAATAGCTCTATCTCAAAAACCAATGCACGAATTTTCATCTAACTTCAGATTTAGTTAGATGTTAACACAAGTTGTTGCTGATTAGGTTTTGGTGTTAATCGTCCAATAGGTGGCGCTGCTATGCTGACACTTTCATGATTTTCGCAATAGCACTATCTCAAAAACTAATGCACGGATTTTCCCCAAACTTCAGATTCAGTTAGATTTTGACGTAAGTGGTTGCTTGGTAGTTTTGTTTAACATAGGTTTTGGTGTGAAGTACCCAATAGGTCGCGCTGCTAGGCTGAATTTTGCTGGATTTACACGATTTCGGAGATAGCCATATCTCAAGAACTAATGCATGGAATTTCATATCTATAGAATCCTAATGATGGGCATAGATTGCCGTTATATTTTGGTAGTGTGATAGCAAATTTTCAAGTATTAACATGCATGAGATAGAAGAAAGTTTTGGGATTGGTATATCCGACTAGTTAAGTTTGGAGCAGTCTGGATAAAAGTGTTTCAAAAAAAAAATAATTCGATGTCATTTTTTTCTGAAACTGGAACTATTGTTTGTATATAAATATGTAGCTAAAAATTAACCTGCACACATTTTTAGGGTTGTTATTATTTTTTAAACTCTGTCCCTGGGTTTTAGATTTCTTACCATCCCTCTTCTAAAATTATACAGAAAATCATTTCAGATGCAGCCACAGAATTTTTTTCAAGTTTTTTCTCATGCAGAAGTATGCTAGAGAAAGAATGTCTAAAATTCTTTGGCAGGAAATTTATTGTAGATTTATTGTATTTACTGTAAATCAGCATTTAAATATCAATTTCAAGCATCGTGGCTTTATGGGTAGTCTCACCGTCCCCAAGGTTTATTCCTGCACTTTTCGAGGTAAATTAAAAATAATAATAATAATTTAATCCAATGTTAGCAACTGTTTCTAAAAATCAATGAACATTGTGGCTGTCACTTAGTCTTAACAAGATTTTCCTAAAAATAGGTGGTCATTTTCCTTACCGTTCCATCCTTATCGTCCCTTTTTTTACCATTTCGTTCCTTTTTTCCAATACAATCCCCTTTTTTTACCTTACAGTCCCTTCTTAAACACCCCTTTAAGACAATGTTATACAAAAATTCTGTAATAAAAGTACTACATTGTTATTGTTTCTTATTTGAATGTCCTGTGGGTACCATGCAAATTCATTATAAGTAAAAAGTTAGAAGAAAATAAAAAGTTATAGGGGTAAAATGGTAAGGAAAATTAAACTCGCAAGTTTAACTCAAACCTCAGTTAAATAAAATATTTTTCGCTGCCGACCATTATTCCTTTATTTTGAATCATTAAGGCATTCGTCTATCAGACTAAAATGTTATTTTAGCAAGTTTAATTTCACCAGATTTTTTTCCTCAAAAGTCAAAATATTGTGAGAATGCCCCATATCTTTCGGGCAAAAATGTACATTTTTACTTTCATCTTTACAGGAAGAAAGTATTGGATTCGGGAAATTTTTTGCTTTCTGGTTTTCCACGGATTTACACGTTTTAGAAAGTCCTGATCACGATTTGACTGTTTTTAGAAAGTGTCTCACTGTACGCAAATTTTGTGGGCGCTCTATCTCAAGAATTAATGCAAGGAACTTAATAAAACCTTAGATTCAGTTAGTCCATGATATAAATGGATGCTGAATGCCTTTTGGTGTAAATCGCCCAACAGGTGACACTGCTTGGCTGCATTTTTCGCGATTTCCGCAATAGCTGTATCTCAAGAACTAATGCACGAATTTTCATCAAACTTCAGATTCAGTTAGTCCTTGATATAAATTGGTGACTTCCTAGTGAATTTTTAGACTTCCTGTTTCGACGGATTTACACATTTTAGAAGATCCTTTAAACGATTGGCCTGTTTTGAGGAAATGTCTGTCTGTGAGTGCGTCTGAATGTAACACAAATTTTATGGATATCTCAAGAACTAATGCACGGAATTTAATAAAAAAACATATTCTGGTAGTCCTTGATAGGGTTCTGATTATTTTTTTGTATCAATCTCTCAACAGGTGGCGTTGTTGTGCTGCATTTTGCACGATTTCCTCAATAGCTCTATCTTAAAAACTAATGCACGGATTTTCCTCAAACTTCAGATTCAGTGAAACGCTGACATAAGCTGTTGCTGATTAGATTTTGGTGTCAATATCCCAACAGATGGCGCTACTAGGCTGTATTTTGCGGGATTGACACGATTTTAGCGATAGTCCTATTTCAAGAACTCATGCAAGTAATTTCATATTCTTAGAATCCTCATGCAAAGTATCCATCTAAACTTTCAAAGATCTTTATATTTCGGCTCGATATTTTCTAAGAATATAAATATCAGATCAGAGGATATATATTTTTTAAATTGCTCTACTTGGGAGGAGGGGGAGGGACATGGAAACTATCACGACCTTCTAGATAAAACTTTACAAAATACAGATTTTGGCGTTCTATATTGATAACCTGCATGAGACAATTTTAACTGCCTGAATTCCGTTATAGTAAACTACGAATTTAAGGGCGAATGAACACAAAGAAGGGGATATAAGGTCCAAATAGACGTATCATTGAACTTGCGGTGTCTTTCTTGCCATCACGTGGTGATTTTCATCTTTAATAGCTTTAGAATGAAACGGGAGGACATTCTACAGGAGGAAAAGCTTTTCTTCAAGTCGCTCTAATCTCCTTATCTCCAATCCATTGTTGAACCTCCCCATCCTTTTTTGAATAAAACACAAACGGTTAGAGAATAAGGCTGCGTACGCACCATCCTTCTAACTGTTATCAGTGTCGGCTTCGTTTTTTGTGGCCACACGGTGTCTTTGATTTTTAACGACTTTAGCAGGAAAGGGACTGATGTTCGGCAAAAGAGGAACCTTTCCTTCAAGTAGAGTCAAGCTCGTTATCTCCTGACCCATTGTTGATTCCCCTCATTCTTTTGTGAATAAACCGCAGAACTATTCAGAATAAAAGATTTTCCAAGAAAACTACAGAAGTAGGCAAAATACGCGTCGAGTAGCGTCTGTACGCAGCCTAAGACTGCGTACAGACGCTTGTTTTGCCATCCTTCTACAGTTTTCATGGAAATCGTTCGCTCTGCACCCTTCTGCGGTTTATTCACAAAAGAATGAGAGGAATCAACTATGGGTCAGGAGATAACGAGCTCGACTCTACTTGAAGGCAAGGTTCCTCTTTTGCAAGACATCAGTCCCTTTCCTTTTAAAGTCATTAAAAATCAAAGACACCGCGTGGCTACAAGAAACGACGCCGACACTGATAACAGTTAGAAGGACGGTGCGTTCGTAGCTTAAGCCTTCTGTCCCTGCCCGCGAAGAAACTCACGAGCTAATGCTAATCCTATGGGGAGGGATTTTCCTAATATCTCGTTTGCATTTCGACATTTTTAATTTTTTTTTTTTTTTTTTTTTTTTTTTTTTTTTTTTTTTGCATTGGATAGCCGAGATCCGTCTCTACATCGCACCTTTTTTACTTTTTCGATTTGGGTTGCAGATATTTTTTAGAATGACACTTTCATTTTTAGAACCGGTTTTGAAAGTGAAAGTAATTTTATAAAAAATATCTGCGACCCAAATCGAAAAAGTAAAAAAAAATGCGATGTAGAGACGGCCCTCGGCTATCCAGTGCAAAAAAAAATATTTAAAAATGTCGAATTGCAAACGAGATATTAGAAAAATTCCTCCTCATAGGATTAGCATTAGCTCGTTAGTCTCTTCGCGGGCAGGGAGAGGAGCCTTAAGGCTGTTCTCAACTGCTCTGCTCAATAAGCGCAAAACGTTTTGACACATTTACAAATTCATTTTTTTAACGGAAAGATATAAAATGGGAATGCCTGACAAGGGAAGCGATTTGGAATCGAGCTGTGTTTTCCATTTTTTGATCCATACATTATCTATGGAGTTAGAAGCGATTTTGGTCACGTGGCAAACACGTTCTTTACCCCTTCTTGAGTGGTTATTTTTCTTTCGCGCAGAAATTCGGTTCTAAACGCCCTCTTTGACACTCTTTTCGGAAAGATCTATTGCTTTTGCAAAAAAACGAAAAAGAAAAAACAGTTCTATTACATAGTTTCTCAACAACAACACCTGGAAGTTTCATGCATTTCCGTACAAAAATGAGTTGAAACTTATGTCATAAAGTTGCCTTATTGGATTTCAGAACAGCCTTTAGAGGCTACTTCAATCAAGTTAAAAGACTACTTCGCTGATGCTAATCCTATGGAAGAAATTTATAAAGGTATTTCGATTGCATTTCAATATTTTTAAATGATTTTTTTGCATTGGGTAGCCGAGAAGGATCTATACAAAGCCGATTTTTACATTTTGGATTTTGTTTACGGATATTTTTAATAAGGACATTTTTATTTTCGGAACCGGTTTCGTAAGTGAAAGCAACCTCATAAAAAAAATCTGGAATCAAAATCGAAAAAGTTATAAACGGCCTTTGTACAGATCGATCTCAGCTATCCGATGCAAAAAAATCTTTTATATTGAAATGCAACTGAGATATTTTTATAAATTTCTCCCTCAGGATTAGCAGTAGCGAGCGGGTCTTTTCGCATGACTGAAGTAGCTCCTTAATACTTTTCCTGGAAAAGTGTTCAAGGAATGTAAAACAAGCATTTAAACGCAACCTTAGCGAGAAATAGCTAGACATTTCACCATCAATGAAAAGTTACCTAACTTCCAAACATTCGCCAACTTGGCGCCGTCTCTTTCTGAGCATCTTCTAAGACCGGAGGGACCCAGACGAAATCGTTGACCCCCCACCCCCCCCCTCCTTAGTTGTAAGTTGAGTTCCTTTTTACGCGCGTTCATTGAGAATTCTGTCGAGCGGAGGAAGGTGATGAAATTGCGTAAAGGTGAACTGCTCATTGCGGATGAAAGATGAGCATGCTGCCAGATCTCGCTCATTATCTGTAATGGAAGGGGGGGGGGCGGGGGGGCAACCCTACCCCCCCCCTCCTATTCGACAATTTACCTCTCGCACTGTCAGGCACGATGCGAGCGTGATGAATAACTTGGGAATGAGAATTCTCCTTAAAGCGATGTACCATTCTGTGAATGAGAACCTCGGGAAAAAAAATCCCCCCCCCCCTCCGCTGAACAATGTGAAACTTTTTTGATATATTCAGGAACTCATTTTTACGCCTAACAGAATTAAATTAGCGGGCCAGACTACCAGGCGATTTGAAATTTTCCATTTTTTGATAAATGAAAGGGCATTTTCAGTTTATTCATGGTGTGCATCCGGAAATTGGATGCAATACGCTCACTTTGACACTATTGTTTAAAAGATGACTAGTTTTTTAAAAAAAAGGGTAAACCCCTATTCGATTTCGTGGTTTCCGACTTCTGTTCCTATAATGCGCAGTAGGGTGGTCACAAGAAATCAATTTTCAAATTTTTTCGGGGGGACCCCCCAAAAAGTTGCCAATTGACTAGAAAATGAGATTGGCTAAGTTTCAGCTCATTTGGATAATATTAACCCGTGCCTCATTGAGGTTTAAGTTTGAAAAAAAACGTGATTTTTCGCAAAAAAATGCTGTTTTTCCTTCATGAAATGAATACAATTAAACCTAGGAACATAATGCAGGTCTCATTTTATAAAAAAAAAGTTTTGATTTGAAGAACCACACGCCATTTTTTTCTAAAAATGTATAGATTTAAAAATATGTGCATTTTTCAGGACCAGACTTCACCTGAATCCTAAAAATTGACTTTTTATGAAAACGCGAAAAAAAAAAATTGTAACATTGCATTTCATCTGCTTTCCACCTTTTGTTTTTCTTTTTTTCGTTTTGTGAAGTCCAATAAAGTGTTTGATTAAAAAAAATTCCAAAGAAAAGGAAAAAAATCGAATTTTAAACTGAAAGAATTGGGCAAAGGAAGTATAGAAATGAGAGCAAATAATGCTCAATTGCATTTTATTATGAAAGTTGTGTTACAAGAAAGGAGGCATAATAAAGAAAATAAATTATTTTCCCTTACAATTGTCACGTTAACCCTTTCCGGCACAGAAAAATTCTGTTCGTAAAAGGATGAAATGATGGTCTACCCCGGAATTTACAAACGACATTTTTAGAAATTAAAATCACATTACTTTAACCTTTCATTGTAAAAACAAAATTTTATTAAAATATTCTTCATGCCGTTTGTAAGTTTGGAATTAAAATTAGGTGGTCCCGGCGTGGAACACTGCGCCGGAAAGGATTGAAGTGGTAATGGTTTAGATAAGGTGGCTTATGTTGACTTTTTTTACCAAAGTATTATCTAAAAATGAAAATGCAACTTGATCCGAGTTAAGATACCAAAGGCGGTTTGTCATTCTAGCAAGTGCTTTGTCTGTAACCTATTTATCAAATTTTCTGTAGTGAACAAGTGATTTTATTATTTGCAACTCTTGAATTGGGGGCTAAAGTGGCAGTGGAAGTATTGAAGCACGCTTTTGCATAAATATTGATTAAAAATAAGAAAAGATCTCTGATACCTTCTTTTTCTAAATTTGTTATTGAAAGATGATCCCTGAAACAATATATTTTAAGAGAATGAATGGCCTGTGCCTCCATCCATCTGACATGATTAAAAGTACCAGGTGCTTTGAAAAAAAGTCTTTTGCAGGAAGGAGTTCTATAAAAATTAAACAAAGTTGGATAAACTCTTTATAATCATCCCTGAGCTGTTAATTTTTAAGAGTTCCTGTAAGAAAATTTGAAATTTCTTCTGAATTAACTATTTATATCTAGTATTTCATCTTCAGTAACATTTGTATACTTACTCTGGTTTAATTTAGACCACCCAATCAGAATTGTTTTTTTTTAAATATCTGGCTGAGGGGCAGTGATTATGCCCATTTTACAATCAAGAACAGCTTTCTAAATTATGCTGGCGGCATGGTAAATACAGAAGACTTTTCCTTTAACAATTGCTATAGAAAAATGCAGGTTAACTCTGAGGCGACCTGTGTTTACTGCAGTTATATCAAAAAATATTGCCTGGATTTTACCAACTTCCTCCCACTCTTCAACTGCTGAAAATACAGCTTTCGCCTGAATTGTTCCGATACTATTTTCAAGTTGAGGAACTCTTAGTAACTGTTCTTCATCCCCACAACTAATTAAACCTTTTATCCACTCTACATGTTCTTTATTCAAAAAATGGTGAAGCAGTTTTCCACCCCAGTGAACAACAGTTCTCTCTAAATGGGAATGTCGACCGGCGGTGCTTAGGCATCCCCTTCACGAAATTCATACCCCAGTTTTATAGTTATTTTTGAAGTTGTTGCTTAAATATTTTTTAGCATTTAATTTTAATCTTAACTTGTCCCCATTTTCGATCTCTGTCAATGCCAACATGCAATTTGCACTAGCGGTGTTCTCTCGATGTCTAGTAACACAAAGCCTTTTTCAAGGCTGTACGGTTTGTGTGAAAGCCGGGAGACCCACGACACGTAATGCGCACTAGGCTTGACATCAAAATTAGTGAGCTATGTGGCCTCCTTTTTTTTTAATAAGTTTTTAGAGAGGTTAGATAGGCTTGGCTACCTTATGCTATAACTTTCTGTGCTCTTTGGTACCCTACTGTCTTTGCATTTTCCGTTTTTTGCCGACGCCAGTTGGTGAAGTGACATCGAAGTATAGGGCAACCAAAAAAATCTTGGATGCCCTATGCACCCCTTTTTCCTGGAGGTTATATTTAACCTCGTGCTTTCAACTCTGGAATGGCCCTCGGGACTCCACCAGAGCTTCCAAATTATACTTTTAGGCCGTGCATTGTTTCGAAATTCACTCTAGTTCGTACTCATATTTAGTTGGAGGTTACGCGCGGCGGCGTTGCACGCCGCGTTGGCACTCCTTAAGCACCGCGATGTCATGTCATAAATGGGAATTTTAAAATCTGTTTTTGATAAGCTCAGTTTTTTGTTTACGAAACAGTTATTTGCAGAGTCGATGTCTGTGGTTAGCTAGTCGATGTATTCTAAGTCTAGCAGCTTCTCTGGCGTTCAGTTCATTTTGCGAATATTATAAAATAAAATGCATAAAACTTGACAATTACTTAGCTGATTACTGTCGATGATTTGATGAGACATGTGGCCAATATAAAAAATCTTACATTTCTGCCATCATATCAAGAGGGGGAAGGGGTTTTACGGAATGTTTCGTCAATTCTAAAAATAGATAACCATAACAGATAACAAAAACAGCCTTGTAATAAAAAGAGAAATTCAGAGGTTCAACTGCAACACAAATCGAGAAGCTCGCTCTTACTAGACACTGAACTAGATAACTAATAATCAATTATAATTCGAGAAATATTTTTAAAGTTACAAAAATTGTTCACTTATTTTTGCCTATTAATAAAAATGATACAAAAAAATTATCAAGAGTAATAAAATTTTTAATTTGTCATTTTTTACCTTTGTTTCAAAAATGCAGAGTTTGAGGGTATGGTTCACTAGATGTCCTGAAAAATACTAAATGTTCATTAAATATAAGTTTTCATGAGAGTAAAAGTTCAAGGAAACAACAGTTTCTATGAAATAAAACAAGAATCAGGTTTCTAAGACAAATATTTTTCACGTAAGGAAAGAAAAACGACAATTTTTTGCCAAAAATTGCAAATTTTCAAGAATTCAACCTCGATGAGGCACGGGTTAATATTATTTATTTGAGCTGAAACTTTGCCAATCTCATTTTCTAACTAATTGGCAACTTTTAGGAGGGTCCCCCCGAAGAAAACGTTAAAAAAAAATTTCCCCATGTTGCTTGTGACCACCCTAATGCGCAGTGAAGGGGGTTTTTCGAGGTTAAAACACCTCCCAGAGCTAAAGCAAATTACAATAATTGCCGCTTATAGGAATCACTAGTTATCCGCGGCTTTGTTGAATCAAACTCTAATCAACAAAAGTGATTCGATTAAACGGCAAAAATTGCATTTAAAACAGTAAAATGTGGTTACATGTTTTGGGTTAAGTGAAAATTGATCTTTTTTTTTTTTTTTTTTTAAAGGTTAGTGGTCGCATTTTCGAGACGTCTAAACTACAAGAACAAAACAAAGTGATCGCACAGGTGCGACTTTGAGTTTGAGTATACAATACAGTGGTGAATCTTTCAATTGCATTTTTTTTTTTTTTTTTTTTTTTTTTTTTTGCTCCATGTTCGATATGATAAAGGTCCATCGAATACCAGGAGAAACACAAAACGCATGCACGGTACAGGACTAAAGATAAGACAATATATATATATATATATATGATTTTATATTTCTGCCCTCTGGTAGCTCTGTCTCAATTTCAAACACCCTGCTTTGCGTTTTTGCTCTCTGCAATCTGTAAGACCAAGTTACGTGCTCATGCAGGCCAAAATCTTTGAAAAAATATGAAAGAATTTATAAAAATATAAACATAAAAGTTTCTTTGATTGCGATTGAGTTGATTATTCCAATCAATGTTTCTTTCGGACCATTTGCACCAGTGGTGGAGTTAAGTAAATTTAAAGAATATAATTCATTAGTTGATATTATAGCTCGAAATTTTTCCGGGAGGACTTGCTCTTGGAAAGGCACTGCCACCCCTTCCCCGGAGAGATGCCCTAAAGAAACACTGATTGCTAATTCTTTGACTGACAGAAACATGCCTGTGAGCAGGATTTTCAAAAGAGAGGTTTTAAATGTGAAACATTTTCTTATATTTTATTAAAATTACTATTTACACGCAAACTTCTGCTAATTATGCATTAATATGAATTAATTTGTGCTAATAAAAGAAAGTTTCGCCCAGTCTCTGGGTGCGTGTGTCTGTTTGAGATGGCTAGCAAAATCTACCGCACGCACAAGTTGGACAATTTGGGTGCGGGCAATTTGGGTGAAGGCAGGTCCCTGATGCACTGTAAAAAAAAAAAAAAAAAAAAAAAAAAAAAAAAAAAAAAAAAAAACGGACTAAAATACGGAAATACTACTGGCAATCTAGATGCCAGTACTATTTCCGTATTTTAGCGGAACTTTTTCAAGGTAAATTACAGAAAATTTTCCGGGTTTTTTTTTGGAATTTAACGGAGTTTTTTCTGGAATTTACCGGAAAAAATGGTCCGTTAAAATACGGAAATAGTACTGGCATCTAGATTGCCAATAATATTTCCGTATTTTAGTCCGTTTTTTTTTTTTTTTTTTACAGTGTGCACCTGAGACTCGGATATTTGAATTTTTCATAATTACCCTGATGTATTAATTAAAAAATCATCAAACGGCCCAATTAAAAAAGCTTTATTTCCAAAAACCGTAAACTGAATAGATTTGGGATCTTCGAGCAGAATGACAATATTCACTAACTGGCTAAAATTAAGAAAGTGAATCAAGATATCGATTTGCAAACTTCAGAGCATACGTATAATTTTCGTTTTACATCCGAATATTCAATTTTTGTAAAAATCGGTAAGTATTTTTTCTTAATTTTTGCCAAAAAACTGACAGCGACGGTACAAAAATACAGAGAAAAAACCAGACAGGGACGAAGATTCATTAAAAACTGAACTAAAAAGAGATCCATTTCAGGAAGTAAGCTGAACAATAGCAGCTGAATGATAAGGGATTTTCCACAAATTGTCAATTTTAATTTTAATATATATATTTTTTTAATTTTCATTTGTTTTATGTTTTAGTTGATCTTAGATAACCAACAGAACAAGCCTATACCATGATAAAAAGAAGTATCCAAATCGAAGCATTTGTTCCAAATCTACTCATTGATATTCATTAAATACTAACTTTTTTGAAAGTCAGTTAATAAAAAATAACAATTTGTAGAAAATCCTTTATCATTCAGATGCTTTAAGGGAGCAACTAAAAATTAGCTCACTCTATCGACGATATCTTTCTGAATTTTCACGGTATTTGAATTTTTTTTGAATCGTTATCGTTCGCGCATGCGCAGATAAAAATTATTTCATACAGCTGCCCATATTTCATAAAATATTTAATATATTTAAATTCCACTTGCACTACATTGTTTCTAGTGCATTTTGCCAATTTTCTGAAAATGGTGTTCAATTCGGTTGAAAAACTTACATGATATAAGCTAATAAATATAATGTATTTTAAAAATGTGATCTAATCTTAGGTCATAAACAATTAAATTTTAAAAAATCAAAAAACCCGAGTGCTAAAAAGCGAACTAATTAATTATTTCTCATCAAAGTAAAACTATTTTTTCAATTCCTACTATTAGCTCACACTTTCGCTATATACACCTTGTTCAAATTTTCAATCGTTAATAAAATATTTATAAAGGACTCTCTCCCCTGACGATGTGCTCGTTAGAATGAGCACGAAACGTTGGGAGTTATTTGTAATGTATTTTTAATATAGTTTTTATTTACATGTACGCTGATTAGTATCGTAAGATTTTCAATTATTAAAATATTTATTATTCATCCAATCAAGCTCAAATAATTTTTTTAAAACTTGTAGTGGATGACAATTGTGTTAATCCAGTTCTTTTCAAATATTAATTCATTAATTAAATTAAATTAATTAATTTTCAATAATCGAGAGAGCCCTCTTCTTGATCAAGGCATTTTAAGCGTCACTCAAGAGGAAAGAAGAATGGGAGAAAAAAATTCTCTTATTCACCTAAGTAGGAATTGACTTAAAAATTTGTTTTTATTATATTACTTGTTTATATTACTTACCTATTTTTTTATTTACTTATATTGATGACTTTTAAGTTGTGTTTAATGGTTAGTTCCTATCTATAAACACTGTTTTGAGGAGGTCTATAGATATCTAGGATGGTTAGAGTTGCAGTCAAGCTAGAGACCCTACCTACACAACTTCCAGGTTGTATAATATTTTAACGGAGCTTCTGACTTTAAAATAGTCAATGAAACATCGTCTTCATTTTGAAAGACCTATCTGTGCGCTCCCGAAGTTTGATTAAGTGATCAGCGCCACCTAGCTGATAAATGATGTAACCTTCAGTTGAGCTTCGTTGTCTCCCGAACAACACGTCTGTAACGAGCGCCCTCGCTCTCAAATCAGAAGCTCATTTCAACGATTGCCCCTTGGCAAATAAATAATAAAAACCTATGGAAATGTAACCACAGTCCATTGCTTTATCAGTGTTCGACAGTGTTCGACTTCGGTCCTAGCCGACCGGAGCACAGCAAATAATAAAAAATAATGACTACTTTAACTACTTTAAATCGCCAACGTGGCGTACTGAAAACCAAACTAAACAAAATCACGGAATTTATTAACGAATATGAGTGCACCCATTTAAAAGAATCGCAAGAAGGGCAGCAGGAGGAACGATTGCGTTTAGAAGGCGAAAAAGTTTCTATTACGGTAATTAAAACGTCACTCCGTAACCTGATCGAATCTTATACAACTCTTGTGGAAGATGTCGACATAGCAGACTCTTTGGAAATAGCAACTGAGCTTGAAGATGAACTGGAAGATTCAGAGGTAAAGTTTAATATTATTCTTTGTAAATATGAATGTTCTAATATTAAAAAGAAAACCCTACACTGTTAGAAATTTCAGTAAAATTCGGGGAGTTGACTGTAAAATTATAAGGTCAAATCCCTTTTTTAAGAAAAAAGTCCAGTGCCCTTATTTTTAACAATTTGCTGTAAAATTCACAGAGGGGACAAGTAATTAAAATGCCAGTTCCATTCACTTAGAAAAAGAAGTCCATCTCCCGTAATTTGAAAACCAGGACTTCACCGTGAGCACGTCATTGGCTGTTAGAAATCAAACGTCACCGCACTACGTCACGCAAAAGCAGTTCCCGTCGGGAAAGAAGAGGAAAGAAGGAAGAGATTTTCAAGTTCAACTTCAATGGAGTCTGTTAATTGCCTGTTTATTTTTTAAGGAAGGATCAAGTATTCTGAGTAAGTCTGTTTTATTATTAATATCATGCATATTATATTTATATTTTAATTATTTTTTAATATAATATGGATTAGACTGTTTTGCTAAACAAACAGCGTTTATTTGTCATACACCCTGCCTAGTAATGGACACCCAACTCGCAGGATCGTGCGGGTCGTGCTTAATATACGTTCTTTGGGTTAGACATTCATTTAAATTTTTGCTTCACAGTCATTTGTAATAAAAACTTGAATCGAACGATAGTTCTGGTTTGCAGATAGAGTAAAGTTTCATTTTTTATCAACAGGTAGCGGTTGCAGTCCATATTTTACTTTCTACAGGCATGACTATCTTTGTTTACAAATACATCGGGTCTTAAAGGGATGAAAAGTAATAAATATAATTGTTTTTATGACTGTATTTCAAACCATAATTTAATGAATACATACTAATGAAACAAAATAGTTATTTTCAAATAAATTTAACCATTAGGATACCAGTAATTAATAAAATATTTGTGATAATCATACTGTTTGCATCAATTATTGTAATATTAACAGAAGGTCGATGTTTTAATTATTTTAGATTGATAGTTTAAAATACAGTAAACTCTGTCTAAGGCGGAATCGATCGGGACAGAGGAAATTTTCCGTAGTAGACAATATTCCGCCTTAGACAAATTTTACTCAATGTATATGGATTCGCAGGGACTTAAAAATCTTTCCGAGTTAGACAGATTACCGTCTTACACAGAGTCCGCCTTACAGAGAGTACTGTACTAAATATCAGGCAATTACAGCTATCAAATTATTGAAACAGTGGCTTATTTAAAAGGTAATAATAAAAAAAAGTTTTGGAATATTAGTGTTTAGTTTTGTTTCACTATTTTTAACAATTAATCTTCCAGATACTACTTGATATATCATTTATAATAATTAATATTACAAATATGAAAGAAATGATATTGTGAGTTGAATATTTTAAATACTAAATAAAATAATTTCAAAATAAAATTGTAGAACTGATGTTTAAGGCCGCTGACCTGCAGATTTACTAGTTTCATAAATATTACCTATAACTTTTATTAATATTACTTTTTTTTTTTTTTTTTTTTTGTCAAAAGGTGAATAAGGAAACATTTTACTTAACTATATTAATACAGTACTATTTTGCAAGCATTCATTATAATTTTATTGCATTACAGTCGAACCTCGTTAACATGAACCTCAAGGGGAATCAAAATTTTGTTCATGTTAACAGTAATTCATGTTATCAGTATCAAATCTTTGTATTCGTTCTTATAGGGGACTGTGAAAACAATTCATGTTAAAAGTAATTCACGTTAAGCGTGTTCATGTTAACGGGGTTTGACTGTATTACATTCAAATTACTGTTTAAAAAATGTAAACAAAGCAATTCCGCAAAATTCTAAAATCTACACAACCCCTGGTCCCAAGCGGTGCAGTAGGTTTAGCTTTGTGTTACCTACACCCAGTCCTTCATGTTTTCATACCTTTGGGTGCAGGAAAAGACAATGATAAACCTACAAGTCAACTACTAAAATTGGGTTTGCATGTGTTTTCCACCAAGATATGACTTGGCAGGCCAGTTGCATTTTAACATGCTAATCGAGTTCTGTCTAATCCTGGAATTTCAGCCCCCAACTCAATGAGGTGATTGTCTGTGCTGCCGTCTCCGGTCTAAAATCTACGTAACTTATTGTCCGTCAGTAAATAGTGGCCACTTTAGCTTTCAAGCCTTTTTTTAAGAACATAAATTTGATTGTTAAATTTTTGTATAACAAATTGAATATATAACAGTAATACAGGTATAAATTACTTTGAAAAATGCATTTAATAGTACTTTCAATATTTTTAGCTATTTTTCTGAGCTGATAATTTACAAATAATTAGAATTTTGATATAGGGTAGATGTGCCAGTAATGGACACTCCTTAATGTTTTTAGTTCATAAAAAAATAACTAATAAATATTTAGCTTTAATTATTTTTTTAATAATTCCCCCTTGCATGTTTTATAAAACTGGGTTATTGTTGACACTTTTAATCAAACTAATCAGGAAGCAGAAAATAATGTTTCAAAGTTTCGCTGTTTTTCTGTGAAAATCTTAATGAAGAGGCTAAGAGCTGGCTTCGTTATTTAATTAATTTATATATTATTTATTTTCTTGCAAAATTTGAATGTTTTTGTTTGAGTAGCAATAGAAAACTTAGAATTTTATATACTAATGGACATTTACAAAATTTTATTTATTTTTAAGGTTTTAAGAGGGGGGTGTCCATTACTGGGATGGTTAATTAGTCATTTTCCAGTAATGGACACCCCATGTAGACATTGCTAAAAATGCAATTTCAGTAATGTTTATACTTTATAGTGCGTAAAATATTTTGACTTAACTGCAAACCTAAATAATCAAATTTAATTTTTAAATTATACTTACCAAAATGTAATAACACCAAAACTATTAAAAATAGCGGCTTTCAAGTTATTTTACGTGATTAATAAAATTTCAATATTTTATTTTATTTATTTTTTTTTTTTTTATGAATATGTACCTTGCATATTTTATAATCTGGCAATCAAACCAGCCAGGAAGAAGAAAATATTGTTTAAGTCCACTGCGTCGGTGATGGAATTTTACTGAAAATAATTGGTGTCTGTATGAGGATGTTTGGGGGGGGGGGGGTGAAAAGGAATACATTAAGAGCAAAATGGGGCTAGGACGTTATATAATGTTTACAAATAGTTTAGAGTTTACTTGAAATAAGCGATGAAATTAACTTAAAGGATGCTATTTTTCCCTTGGTCGATTTTCCGAGTGATAGGGCTCGCGGGGCAATGATTTCGGACAGTGGGGGCATCGAGGCGTCAAATTTTGTAAAGAAGTGCAGGCAGGGCGGCCCGCTCTGAGAAAAAAACGCCTAGATGATAAAGGTCAAAATTAGTACTAGCCACCGGCCACAGGGCCAGTAAATGAGAAAAAGTGGCTAGTGAAAAATTGTCTATCAGCGGCCACCTTCAAGCCACTTTTTTACAAGGAGAAAATAAAAATTTCTTGGATTTCATCAACGATTCTACTTTTTTTGGTTCCAATATATTTATATTAACATATTTATTTGGGCTATTCAGTTTTAGATTAATACTTATAGAAATTTTACTGTTTAGTATTTTTAATTTAAAAAGTGGCCACTTAAAAAACTGTCCTACCGACCAGTGGCCGCTAATGAAAATTCCCAGTTTTGACCCATACTAGATGAACTCTGTGAAAAAAATGCTTAGAATGAACTCTGGTAATGTACCAGGGTTGGCAAGTTTCTGCCAGAGTGGTAGCGGTTGTAACCGGTTAAAACCGGCATTTCAGAAACTAGTTTCTGCCAGTAAGTGGCAAAAATTGACAGAAACTATGAAATAATATTAATAAGAACTTTAATGTGCAATGATTCATAATTCACACAATCACATATGTATTTGATATGTAAACAATTAAGTTAAAATTTAAAATGAAAGATTATGAATGTTATTCAAAGTTGCAAAAAAGTTTCAAAATGATCATATAAATATACTTTGTTTATATAATACTAATTTTCTTTCACTTGAAAAACAGAAATTTTTATAATGGTAGTCTGATGCTGTACAAGTTTAACTATTAATATTGTTGTTTAGAGTTGAATTTCTATTTAAACGTAAAAAAAGAAATTTACAAAAAATTCTGTGATATTTTAACAAATGTGTTTTTCAGAGTATTTTTAAATAAATAATGCAATACAATAACTTAAAGATTATGATTCTTGTGAAAACATATTAAGTAAATAATTGAAGTACAATTAGTAAGAGAAAAAAAATTTAATGAACTATCTTGTACAATTATTTTACAATATTGAAAGAACAAAATTGCCGCTCAAATATCCTATTATTACTTTTTCAACAGAACATTCCATAGCACAGGACAAATTTTGCTAATCTTTCTGAACTCAGACTGTTTCTTAATTTGTTCTGAATAAAAGAAAAGTTTGAAAATATTCTTTCAAGACTGTCATTACTTGCTGGCAATGTCATTATTGAGGATGCAAAATTTGAAAAATCCTCATTTTCACCAGTATTCGTTTTTAAAGACGACCACCACACAGAAGTCAAGATATTTTCTAGGTCTTCCTTCAAGAAATGTGTTTCTGGGACAGGAGTCGATTTTGCTTCAAAGGATAGTATTATATATGGCACAAAATTGGGATTAATATCAGAAAGCAATTTCCTTGCCTTTTCTTTATGTTCATATGTCAATTTCGATCCCATATACTTAGGATGAAGTAATTAAGCTAGCATATGGTAGTCGGTTATTACACTGCATTAAATCTTCTTTGAACCTTTGTATTTGTTTGTGTTGTAAGTGCAAAATGGGGTTGGTATATTTTCAACTAACAGTCTCAAATTAAAAAAAAAAAAAAAAAAAAACCCTCAGATTTGTTCCTTTGAATACTGTATTTAAATGAAATGTTTTTTAAATCCATGGAATTACAAGATCCACATATAACTGTAACATTTCTATGAGAGATATTGTTTTACTGTTATTATTAAATTATTATGTTAAATTACAGAAAGGTATTCTGAGTAAGTATTGATTATTTTTCTTTTCTTTTCATTGTTTAATTTAAAATAAGTCTTGGATATAGTTTTCTATTTGATTTTTAAGCTGAAATTTTAAAATACTCTAATAATTGTTTACATATCAAAAATTTTATCTGTTACATAACTCATTTTTTCTCATACAAATCTACTTATTTTTTAATTAAAACTATCCACAATATTTCATTTGTTATTTATACTGAAAAAAAAAAAATGTACTTAAGGAATTTAATACTACTAAAAAAATCTCAGATTATGTATGAAATGTGTTTATGCCAGTTGTTGCCAATTTCTGCCAGTTAAAACCGGTTATAACCACTTTCTGCCACGGCAGAAACCCTTTTCTGCTGGCAAAAAGCCAGCCCTGTAAAAGTACATTATCGCAAGAGGCTACTGTAGTATAATGTGTCATGTCTTTATGCAGAACAAGAGCATCCCAAAATAATTGTTCTTAAGGTGAGAAACAGTTTCTAATGGAAATGTTTTTGATGAATGATTTACACAATTTCAATCATTTCTTTTACTCTGTGTGTAAATAGTATTTTTTATAAAGTTTTATGATAAAAATATCCTTTCTTTGTGCACTTTTCTGATTTACCTTTTTTTTTTTTTTTTTTTTTTTACTCTGTTTCATTTTTATGAATTTATGTTATGGTGCAGCATAATATTTATGAAACTTCAGTTTTGGATGAAAAAGGCAACTGAAACTTGTCAGCGAAACAAAATTTTAACAATATATATTTTTAAAAAGTCCTGGTAGATCATTAATTGAATTGTACGTTTTACTGAGTTGTATGTTTTGTTATCCGGTCCCGGGCAAAACGTATAACTGGAGTTCCACTGTATAACACTGGCGTCCGGCTAAACGAAAAGTACTGATTGCGGATTTTAGAGACTACTGTACATATATAGAAGCTATGTGAATAAAAATTGATCATGAATTCGAATATTCTAAAATGGTTATCTTTGTATCTGTTTATATATGTATGTGTAAATATATATAAGGGCTGGATTTTTGCCAGCAGAAAATTGTTATAACCGGTTTTAACTGGCATAAACACATTTTGTGACATAATCTGAGACTTTTTTAGTAGTATTTAATTCTTTAAGTACATTTTATTCAATATATTCATACACATTACGTACATTCATAATCTTTAGTTTTAATTGTTTACATATCAAATATAAGTTTGAATTATAAATCATTGCAGATTAAAGTTCTTATTAGTATTATTTCTTTGTTTTTG
The DNA here is from genome assembly GCA_963932465.1 of Maratus speciosus. Lineage (NCBI taxonomy): Eukaryota > Metazoa > Arthropoda > Arachnida > Araneae > Salticidae > Maratus > Maratus speciosus. The sequence continues at coordinate 6,133,982 of OZ010797.1, forward strand.
CCAATTGTTTCTGCCATGCTGGTTTTAACCACCCCAGTAGAAATTTGCCAACCCTGATATATATGTATGTGTATACTATACGTATGTGTGTATGTATTAGGGATGCAATGAATATTCGGTTTTGGCCGAGTAATACAGTATTCGTCCAAATAGCTCAGTTATTTTATAGCCAGCACTGAATATTTGGTATTCGGCCATGTTACCGAATATTCAGTTTGGCCGAATATTAAACTATTCGGCTTGGCTGAATATCGAACTATTCGGTTTTGCCGAATATCTATATATATACATATCACACAATATATTTATGTATATACATATATACAGGGGTGGGGAATTTCTAGAAAATTTTACCAGCCAGTAAAATGCAACGTACAGTAGAAACTTTTTATGACAAAATTTACGAAACTCAAAAATAGTTGATTACTATTATTATAATGCATTTTCATTTTTTTTCCCCTGTAAAATTAAGAAATATAAACAAGAGATGAAAGTTTATTATAAAATAGAACTTAGTACCATGTTTACATCGCAGTAATTAGGAAAGTTGAAAAATATAGCTAACTACTTAAAAAAAAAATGACTATCTCTGTAGTTTGCAGTTTTCAAAGACTACCTAAAAATTCACTCGCCCTGTGAGAAAATTCACTCGCCAGTGGCAAGTAAAATGATGCACTCCCCCACCCCTGCATATATATATTCTATGTATAACACTGGTGCCCAGCTAACCAGTCCAGAAAGTACTAAATATGTTTACTTTTATATATATGTATACTATGTGTGAGTGTGTATATATATATATATGCACAATGTAGGTGTATATATACACTGGTGTGCAAAAATTAAGGATGAAGCAGATAAATTGCAAAAAATGCAACAGAACGGAATGAAAGACCAATCAGAGGATAGACCTGAAACAAATGCAGTAGGACATGCCCATATATGGCATAGAACGTAAAAAGAGGAGGTTCTAAGGGGATAAAGCACAGAGGTGGTGGGCGATATCTATTGCATGGTTTACAGTGATTTCAACAAAGGTTTTTTTGCTATCGCTGTGTGATATGGCCAAGAAGGAATCCAGGAGATGTCATCTGGATGACCTTACACGAGGTCGCATCATTGGGAGGTTGGAAGAAGGTCGAAGTGTGACAAGTGTAGCAGAAGAGTTCGGGATCGCTCACAGCATCGTTTCAAGAGCCTGGAGTGCATTCTAAATGATAGGAACAGCTGTCTGAGCATTCAACAGTGGTCGCCCACGAACAACATCAACAGCCGAAGACCATTATATTGTATTACAGGCAAAAAGAAACAGGTGGCAGACAGCTGGAGGAATCGCAAGGCAGATGGAGCAGACTACTGGACGTCAGATATCACGTTTTACCGTGGCTAGGAGGCTGCACAAAAATGGTCTATAACGCACGACGACCAGTACGGTATGTACCATTAACGCCTGCTTATCAGCCACGCCGGTTTCTGTGGTGCCAGGAACACAAAAGCAGTGCCGGAGAGCAGGGTACACGTAATCACCCCTCCAACATCATCGAAAGGGACCGTTTTGGAGGTGCCTTGTCTGGAGTTCTTGTTTGGGGCGGTATCATGCTTGGTAACCGATCGAACCTCCACGTCTTCCAAGGAGGTTCAGTCTCTGGTGCCCGCTATTGCGCCGAGATTCTCTTGTCTCATGTGCGTCTGTTTAGAGGTGTTGCAGGTCTGGACTTCCTCTTCACGGATGATAACGCTCCCCCTCATCGTACAGTGGATGTCAAAGAGCTCTTGGAGAGTGAAGATATTCAATGCATGGATTGGCCTGCAAAGTCCCTGGACCTAAATCCCATAGAACAAGTGTGGGACCTTCTCGGGAGATGCTTGGCAGCACGTGACCAGGTGCCAGCAACGATTCCGCAGCTGCAATTGGGGTTACAAGAGGAATGGACTTGATGCCTCAACAGCTCCTTGACAACCTTGTCCTCAGCATGGACAGACGTTGGAAATCTGCATTGCAGTCAGTGGTGACCATATCCCCTATTAAAGACAGAACTTATTTTGCCAGGTGCCTGTAAGATGAACATTTCTGTCTTCCTGCAGTTGTGCTCCAAGTTGGCCTTTTCAATAAAGTGCTTGCTTTTGTATCCTTTTGATTCCTTGTTTAGATAGTTTTTATCACTTGTCTCATATTTTCACATCTTGGAGATCTTATTGTATGATTTCAGTCGATGTGGAAAACTTCTGCACGTCGTTACATTCGAAAAACCCTCTCGTGCTTAATTTTTGCACACCAGTGTATATATGTATATACTATGTATGTATGTGTTTATGTATATACTATGTATGTGTGTATATATACTATTATATATATGTGTGTGTTTATATACTATGTATGTGTGTATATATATACTATGTATGTGTGTATATATACTATATATATATGTGTGTGTTTATATACTATGCATGTGTGTATATATACTATTATATATATATGTGTGTGTGTATATATTTATGTATATATATATATTCATGTATAACACTGGTGCTGGTGACCAGCTGACTGAAAAGTACTAAATATTTTACTTAATTTCCTGAAAAAAAGAGATTTTCTATATCTTTTATTTTATGTTTAATCCTTTTTTGCAAATTAACACATTTTACATTCATTCTTGAGATGCTTATGCTCAGTGATATTTTGTATATTATCTATTTTTGCTGCAAAGTAAAAATGTAGGAAGTTGAAGAGCGTGACAAAATTAGAGATTTTTTAGCATTCGATTGACAAATTTCGAGATTTTTTTCGCACTCGATTGACAAATTTCGAGATTTTTTTCTGCATTCGATTGACAAAATTAGATTTTTTTTCGCATTTGATTGACAAAATTCGAGATTTTTTTCGCTTTTGATTTGACAAAATTTGAGATTTTTCTGCGTTCGATTTGACAAAATTCGAGATTTTTCTGCGTTCGATTTGAAAAAATTCGAGATTTTTCTGCGTTCGATTTGACAAAATTCGAGATTTTTTCCATGTTCAATTGACAAAATTTGATAATTTTTTTCATGTTCGATTGACATTGATAATTTTTTTCACGTTCGATTGACAAAATTCAAGTTTTTTTTGCGTTCAGTTGATAAAATTTGAGATTTTTTTTCCATTCGATTTGCAAAATTTGAGGTTTTTTCGATTTGATAAAATTCGAGATTTTTTTCACTTTTGATTGACAAAATTAAATTTTTTTCCTGCATTTGATTGACAAAATTAAATTTTTTTCCTGCATTTGATTGACAAAATTAGAGATTTTTTTCTGCGTTCGCTTGACAAAATTAGAGATTTTTTTTTTCTGTGCTCAATTGACAAAATTCGAGATTTTTTTCGCATTCGATTGACAAAATTCGAGATTTTTTTCCGTGTTTAATGACAATATTAGAGATTTTTTTCGATTTGATAAAATGAGATTTTTTTTTTCTTCGCTTTCGATTTGACAAAATTTGAGATTTTTCTGCATTCGAATGACAAAATTGGATATTTTTTCCGCATTTGATTGGCAAAATTCAAGATTTTTTCGCATTCAATTGACAAAATTCGAGATTATTTTTTCACTTTCGATTAGGCAAAATTTGAGATTTTCCGACGTTCGATTGACAAAATTAGATATTTTTTCCACGCTTGATTGACAAAATTAGATATTGTTTCCACGTCCGATTGACATAATTTGATATTTTTTCACGTTCAATTGACAAAATTTGAGATTTTTCTGCATTCGATTGACAAAATTAGATATTTTTTTCACATTTGATAGACAAAATTTGTGATTTTTTTCAATTTGATAAAATTTGAGAATTGTTTTCGCTTTCGATTTGACAAAATTTGAGATCTTTCTGCGTTCGATTGACAAAATTAGATATTTTTTCCACGCTTGATTGACAAAATTAGATATTGTTTCCACGTCCGATTGACATAATTTGATATTTTTTCATGTTCAATTGGCAAAATTTGAGATTTTTCGGCATTCGATTGACAAAATTAGATATTTTTTTCACATTTGATTGACAAAATTTGAGATTTTTTTCAGTTTGATAAAATTTGAGAATTATTTTCGCTTTCGATTTGACAAAATTTGAGATTTTTCTGTGTTCGCTTTCGATTGTCAAAATTCTATACTTTTTTTTCTGCGTTCAATTGACAAAATTCGAGATTTTTTTTTCACATTCGGTTGACTAAAAGCACATTTTTTTCACTTTCGATTTGACAAAATTTGAGATCTTTCTGCGTTCGATTGACAAAATTAGATATTTTTTCCACGTTTGATTGACAAAATTTGATATTTTTTCCACGTCCGATTGACATAATTTGATATTTTTTCGCGTTCAATTGACAAAATTCGAGATTTTTTTCGCTTCTAGTCAACGAAATTAGCATCTCCTGAATTTTTAAAGATATTGGCATCGGTAGTCTCCGTGGGTCGTTTGACAAGATTTGGAATTTTCTACGCCCAATTGATGAAATTCATGAATTCTTCACATTTGATTGATGAAATGCGCAATTTAAGAATTAAAGAAAATTTAATTGTGCTTCTAGTCCAGGCAATAGAGACCATATAGGGGCTCTACCTAGCAAAATTCATGGTAGTTCTGGAAAAAGGCTTACTGTATGTTTTTTGGGTCGCTGAATCCGAATTTTTAACTTCCCACCAAAATTTCCCCCGGCAACACCCCCAAATTTTGGTAAAAAAAAAAAACCCCAAAAAGGTTTTTATTAAAAAAATCATTTTTTTTTTATTGTTTTAGGGAAAAAGTATCTAGAAATTCAGAAAGTAGACAAAATTTACAACAAATTAGATACATGACATTATGGCTTAGGGTGAAGGGGTAGGGGGGGATCTGCCTCGGAACATGCACGCGGTGCTGCGTGAACTAAGTTGCGCAGTTCCACTTAACCACTTGCACATTTACATTCGTCCTCCCATCTCCCCTCTGAACTCTGTATAAGGTTTACTTAAAGTTTTTTGGGTCGCTGAATCCAGATTTTTAACTTATCCCCAAAATTCCCCCCCCCCCCAAATAGTTGTTTTTAACTTAAATTTCTTATTGTTTTAGGGAAAAGTATTACGAAATTCAGAAACTAGACAAAATTTGCAACAAATGGGATGTATGACATTATGGCGTAGGATGAAAGGGGAGGGGGGAACCTTATAAACCTTATAAGGAAAGTTCGGAGGGGAGATGGGAGGGCGAATGTAAACGTGTCGGTAGTTAAGTGGAATTGCGCAACTTAGTCCACGCAGCACCGCACGCATGTTCCGGGGCAGATCCCCCTTCATCCTAAGTCATAATGTCATATAACTAATTTGTTGCAAATTTTGTCTACTTTCTGAATTTCTAGATACTTTTCGCCTAAAACAATAAAAAGTTTAATAAAAGCCTTTTTTGGGGGGCTTTTTATCAAACTTTGGGGGGGGGGGTTGCCGGTGGAAATTTTGGTGGGAAGTTACAAATTCAGATTCAGCGACCCAAAAAACATAAAGTAAGCCGATTTTCAGAACTACCATTAATTTTGCTAGGTAAAATTCCCTATTGCCTGGACTATTCTTGTTTCATAATTTCTTTTCATAAAATTATAAAACTGGTATTATATTAATTTGGTGTAATTTTCTTAACTTTTTTAAAACTTATATATGGCAAAAATTTAACTCATGGTTTATCAACAAATAAACTAAATTTTTATGCTTGAAGTTATTGTGTTTGTTCATTTATATTTAAATCTCTCCGTTGTTGCAGGAAGACAAAAGCCTGGTGGATGTATGGATGTATGTGAAGATGCACCAGTTACACCATATTCATTGCATGTATTGGTAAGATCTTTACTTATTAATTATTAATATTAGCAATTATGTTGCAATGAATAACAATTAATACGGTTTTCTTCATTGTTCATGAATTTGTTTATGCAATTTTTAGTTTTTTTTTTTTTGTCAGATTTTTTTTTTTTCACATTGTTCAGTGCTAAACTGATTAGAAATCAAATTTAAGGTTTAGTTATTCTGTTTGTTGACAGATGGTAGCACTATGCATTCTGTGCTGTTGTGAAATCTTAATTATGACATCATCAGAGAGTTGATGTTTGGTTTTCCTGAGAGTGTGGCATGGAGAATGTTGCTCCTGCTGCATTATTGTCTTTCTTTATTCTATTTAATTATCTGCACCCAGTTTAGGCAGGGGATATATTTTTATAATGTAATTTAAGGCTTTCATGTGATGAAAGCATACTAATTAGAGTGTTAATTTTAACTAGAGAAACATGATTCTGAAACCAGAACTGTATGTTTCATTGTGTGTTAAGTTTTCGTGAATGTCAAGATTTGTTTTTGTGTTGTGAAATAAAATTAAGAAAATTTCAAGGATTTCTTTCTTCAAATTCTCTACATAAAGGAAATTGGAGGCACTTAGGCGTGATATGTGAGTACTTGCTTTGTTTTGAAATTGTTCTTTGATGCTAAAGCTTAATTTTTCTACTGAAGTTGCATTTAGCAAGACATTATTTTAGAATATGAGAACAATTTAGTATCTTCTTTATTGAATTGATAAAATAAGAAAAAATAGTATTCTACAATATTATGTTTTGATAGTTCTTGAAAAAGAAAATTGTTCTCAAGATTATTATGATTTATTTACTTCTTGTTCTCAAGAACATTATGATTTATTTGCTTGAAATATTTGAATATTTAATTATTATGGTGAATTATTATTTTACATTGAAGAATTTTGAAGATTTTTAATTTTATGCACATTTGAGAACAGAAAATTCTATTGTTTGTATGAAAGAATAATTATGAACATTTTATAGTAGTTCTGTTTTTGAATCTGATTTGTTCTGTTTTTGAATTTAATTCATTTACTTCTGTTTTTTTAACTTAATTTGATTAGTTTTGTTTTGAAGCAATTCTGATTACTTTTGATTTTGAAGTAATTTTGATTAGTTTTGTTTTCAAGTTATCTGATTAATTTTATTTTGGAAATTATTCTGCTTATAAGTTATTGTGTAAAATGGATGATTATGAAAAAAAATCTGCTCAAATTAAAATTGAGAGAGGTAGGGTGAAAGGCTCTGTAACTAGATTAGAGAATAGTTTTGATAATGTGAATACTAAGAATGAAATTTTGATTAGATTACAAAGATTAGATGATTTACTTAAAGAGTTCTTAAGATTAGATTCTTGTTTAAATGATGATGATTCTGAATTAGCAGAATTTGAAGACAGGTATTTTCAGTTGAAAACTAAATATCAAAACAAACTAGATTCTTTGAATCCTTCAGAAGTTGTCAATGTTGCAACACACAATTCTGTGCAAGGTTCTTCTGTTACTATTCCTAATCAATGTAATATTAGACTACCAAAATTGAATATTCCAGTATTTTCTGGAAAGTTTTCAGAATGGACAAATTTTAAGGATATGTTTGTTTCCACTGTCCATTCACAAGTAGGTTTAAGTAACATTCAGAAATTCCAGTATCTTAAAGGGTTACTTTCTGAAGAACCAGCTACATTAATTAAGCATATTCCCCTTTCTAATGAATCTTATCAAGAAGCTTGGGAAAAGTTGTTAAATCGATATGATAAAAAGAAACAAATTGTTAATTCTTTGATTAAATTATTTTTAGAACAAAAATCAGTTCTGCATCCTAATAGCATAAATATAAGAAATTTGCTGAATACTAGTGATGAAGTTATTAGGGGTTTGAAAGCTGTTGGTGATGAAGCTACAAATAGAGATCCATGGTTAATATATTTGTTATTTCAAAAACTTGATCCGGAAAGTCGAAGACTTTGGTCCATTGAAAGTACAGAAAATGAATTTCCCACTTTGAAAGAATTTTTTGATTTCTTAAGTGTAAGATGTTCTTCTTTAGAGCTCATCTTTAACAATGAAAGTGATGTGAAACATTCCAAAAGTTCAAATTTTGTTGGTTCCAAGTACAGTTCTAATGATAAGCAATCAAAGGTGTGCTTAAAGTGTCAAGGAATACATCCGCTCTATAAATGTATTAAATTTAAATCCATGGATGTTGTTGCTCGAAAGAACTTTATTAAGCGTAATAACTGTTGCTTTTTATGTTTAAACTCTCATAAAGTTAAGGAATGTCCAAATTCTCATTTGAAATGCTTTAAATGTGAAAGTAAACATAATACACTCTTACATGAAGAGAATAAAAGTAATAATGCTTGCACTGCTAAGTTTGAAAATAGAGTTTTTCCAAATTCATCTGAGAATAAAAACCACCAGTCAAATAAAGAATTTGTACAGGAGTCAACATCTCACGAATTACAAATTAATTCTAGTGCTTCTTTCAATAATTCAAAATGTGTTTCTTTCCTACCTACTGCTAAAGTTCTCTTATATAATAATGAAAATAAACCTTACTCTTTTAGAGCTCTACTCGATTCTGGTTCGGAATGTTCTTTTGTTAGTGAAAATGTCATAAGAACTTTAGGGTTAAAAAGAAAGAATGACAGAATTCGATTAAATGGAATTGCTGGAGTATTGGCTGGACAAACTCGTGGTTCAGTAACTCTTACAGTAGGTTCAAAGCTTTCTACTGAGTCCTTAAAGGTTCAGGCATACATCCTGCCTAAAGTGACATCTCAATTACCTGCAGAGTTACTTGATACGAAAAATATAGAGTATCTTAAAAATATTACGTTAGCAGATGAAGGTTTCATGAAACCACAAGAATGTGATATTATTTTGGGATCTGACTGTTTCTTTACTATTTTAAGATATGGTAGAATTGTTAGTACCGAGAATGAGCCAATTGCCCAAAACACTATGTTTGGTTGGGTGGTAGCCGGAAAATTGGAACCTAAATGTAAATATTCTTCTAGTATTCAATCTCATTTTCTTAGTGTTGAAAACGAATCCAATGTTGATCTATTATTACAAAAATTTTGGCAAGCAAAAGAAATAGATGTTAATAAACCCCATTTGTCTGAGGAAGAAGAATTTTGTGAACAACATTTTTGTTCAACTTACAAGGTAACACCAGAAGGTAGATTTGAAGTTAAATTGCCAGTTTATAAAGATGTGATGTCATTAGGCGATTCTAAATCCATGGCAGTGTCACGATTGTTTGCTATGGAGAGAAAATTTCAATTTGATAAAAATTTTGAAAATGAGTATAGAAATTTTATGAAGCAATATGAAGACCTTGGTCATATGACACTTATCGACAAAAACTCAAATCCTGCAAGCAACAAAGTATATTATCTTCCGCATCATTCTGTTATAAAAAGCGACTCTATTTCAACAAAGTTACGTGTGGTGTTTGATGGTTCATGCAAACCTCCTAATGCTAATTCGTTAAATTCTGTTTTAGCTGTTGGACAAATTCCACAACCAAATCTTTTTACCATTTTGATAAGATTTAGAGCAAATCCTATTGCTTTTACCGCTGATATTCAGCAGATGTATAGACAAGTTTTGATTACTCCAGAAGATCAAGATTTACAGCGTATTGTTTGGCGTGACTCAGCATACTCAGCTATAAAGGAATACAGGCTACGAACTATTACATATGGTACATCATCAGCTCCATTTTTAGCTACTCGTTGCCTATTTCAAATTGGAAAGGATATTGAAAAGAATGATCCTGTAACAGCTTCAATAATTAAAGATAGTTTCTATGTTGATGATTGTATGTCCGGTGCAATCTCAAGCGAAGAAGCTATTAAAATGGTTGAGAAACTTTCACTGGCTTTAGAAAATAGAGGTTTTCATTTACGGAAGTGGAGATCTAATTCTTCTGATGTAGTGAATCATTTATCTTCAAATTATCTTGAGTCAACAAATTTAGAAATTCATCCTGATGACTGTTCCAAAGCCTTAGGGCTTATTTGGGATTCTTCAAATGATGTTTTTGTCTTTAAAGTTAATTTACAATTTGATGATAACATAACTAAAAGAAAATTTCTTTCACAATCTGCCAAATTATTTGATCCATTAGGATTTTTGGCTCCATGTACTGTCTCTATAAAAATGTTTTACCAGCAATTGTGGCTGATGAAGTTAGACTGGGACACTGCTCTTCCTGAAAATTTCCAAGCAAATTGGAAGAAATTCCAAGAGGAATTTGAACAAGTTTGCTCTATTAGAATTCCCCGATGGATCCAAGTTTCCAGTAAAGAGCTCATTTTACATGGATTTAGCGATGCATCAGAATCAGCATATGCCGCCATCATATATGTGGTTCAACCTGGTGAAGTGAAGTCAAAGGTGACCATTTTAGTTGCTAAAAGCAAGGTAGCACCCCTTAAATCAGTTTCCATTCCAAGGCTTGAGCTCAATGGTGCTTTACTACTTTCCAGACTATATTCTGCATTAGTGACTATTTTGAATACCTTCATTATTAAGTTTTATGCTTGGACCGATTCGCAAGTAGTTCTATCATGGCTGTCATCTCATCCTAGGTGTTGGAAACCTTATGTGGCCAATAGAACCTCAGAAATTCTAGACTCTGTTCCATCTGACTGTTGGAGGTATGTTCCAGGCAAGGAAAATCCAGCTGACATTGCTTCTAGAGGTTTATCTCCTAAGGATCTTCCTGATTGTTCCCTTTGGTGGGAGGGCCCAAAGTGGCTTTCTTTAAGTCAAGAACATTGGCCTGAACAACCTCAAATAAAAACTAATTTAGACACTGTAAATAAAGAGAAAAAGAACTCTAAATTTTGTTTTCCAGTAACTGTGAATAATTCTTTGATTGATTTACCTTTTGAAAAATATTCTTCTTTTACTAAAATTGTTGATGTTTTAGCTTTTTGTATTAGGTTTGTGAGAAATTGCAAACAGAAAGTTGGCAAAATGAACACCAGTCCTTTGAGTGAAGGTAAATTTCTTCCTTTATCGACAAATGAAAGAAGACATTCAGGTGATTTGATTATTTCTTATATTCAGCAGCTATATTTCACAGATGAAATTAGTTGTATTAGATCAAACAGACCAGTTTCTAAAAAAAGTTCTCTTTTTTCACTTTGTCCTTTTATTGATAGTGATGGTTTACTTAGGGTGGGAGGTAGGCTGAAAAATTCACCCCTCCAGTACAATGCAAAACATCCTGTCATTTTGCCAACTCAACATAAATTAAGTGTGTTAATTGTTAAATATTTTCATGTTATGCATTTTCATGCTGGGTTAAATTTGTTAATGGGTATCATTAGACAGAGTTATTGGATTGTACGTGCCAAGAAGATAATTAAAAATTATATTCATAAATGTGTTACCTGCTGTAGATATAGAGCAGCTTCTTCCAAACAGTTAATGGGAGATCTTCCTCTTAACAGAGTCACTCCTAATAGGCCATTTTCTGCATGTGGAATCGATTATGCAGGGCCTATTAATATTTTGAAATATCGAGGTAGAGGAGCGAAAACTACTAAATGCTATATTGTTCTATTTGTTTGTTTTGCAACTAAAGCTCTACATTTAGAGTTGGTGAGTGATTTAACCTCCGAGGCATTTATCGCTTCATTAAACAGATTTTGCTCTCGAAGAGGAGCTCCTCAACATGTGTATAGTGATAATGCCACAACATTTGTAGGTGCTAAAAGGCAACTCTCAGATTTATATAAATTTATTTGTTCAATTGAAAGAAATGAAAAAATTTGTTATTTTTTGTCTCAAAGAAACATTGAGTGGCATATGATTCCTCCAGTGAGTCCGCATTTTGGTGGACTGTGGGAAGCCGCTGTTCGTTCTGTAAAATTTCATATCAAACGTGTAATTGGAAATACTAATCTAACTTTTGAAGAACTTTATACATTTTTAACTCAAATTGAAGCTATTTTGAATTCTAGACCATTAGTGGCAATTGATAGTGATAACAATTCAGATGGTATAAATATATTGACTCCATCTCATTTTTTAACTGGTGATGTCATAACTTCCCCAGCTGAACCTTTAAATGAGGAAAATTTGTCTTTACGATCTCGTTGGGATATTGTACAAAAATTGAAATTATGTTTTTGGAAAAGGTGGAGTATTGATTATTTGAGTACTCTGCAAAATAGAAAAAAATGGAGAGTAAATACTGAAAATTTTAAAGTAAATGATGTAGTAATTTTGAAAGAGGATAATGTTCCTCCTTCTGTTTGGCCATTAGGCAAAATTATTGAAATTCATCCAGGTAAGGATGGTATAGTCCGTGTAGTAACTGTTAAAACCGCTAGGGGTATTTTTAAAAGACCTATTGTAAAACTTTGTTTACTTCCTTTGCATCAAGAATAGTTTCTTGATGGGTGGGAGTATGTTCAGTGCTAAACTGATTAGAAATCAAATTTAAGGTTTAGTTATTCTGTTTGTTGACAGATGGTAGCACTATGCATTCTGTGCTGTTGTGAAATCTTAATTATGACATCATCAGAGAGTTGATGTTTGGTTTTCCTGAGAGTGTGGCATGGAGAATGTTGCTCCTGCTGCATTATTGTCTTTCTTTATTCTATTTAATTATCTGCACCCAGTTTAGGCAGGGGATATATTTTTATAATGTAATTTAAGGCTTTCATGTGATGAAAGCATACTAATTAGAGTGTTAATTTTAACTAGAGAAACATGATTCTGAAACCAGAACTGTATGTTTCATTGTGTGTTAAGTTTTCGTGAATGTCAAGATTTGTTTTTGTGTTGTGAAATAAAATTAAGAAAATTTCAAGGATTTCTTTCTTCAAATTCTCTACACACATCATGCAGCAATTTATTGCTGGTTACAATGTTTTTAGCAGGGCTGCGGAGTTGGTCAAAAAATGGAATGGACGACTCTGACTCCAGGAATTTTAACAGATCCGACTTTGACTCTTTTGCTCAAAAATGGACCTGACTCCGCAGCCTTGGTGTTCAGACCACTATAATAAATTTTGCTCTCTGCAATTTTAGAATTTCCCTTTGTGGCGATTTTTATGATTTAGTACAAAGAATTAGAATTTAATATTTTAGTCCAATAAAATGTTCTGTAATTTTTTAAGTTTTAGCAATTTTTAGCATTTTTTTTCTCTTTTAATAGGCATGCCACTTTTCCATGTAATCAGATTTCTGCGTTTTTGCTTTTTTTTTTTTTTTTTTTAATGGGTGGATTTCCCCGCTAAAAAAAAAAAAAAAAAAAAAAAAAAAAAAAAAAAAAAAAAAAAAAAAAAAACTTTTTTAACATATTCAAAGATTTTATTTATTTATTTTTTTTTTTTATGACTTTGATCAAAAGATCAGACTTCCTAAGTCTCCCTATATTTCTGTAATTTCTCCCTCCTCTTATAGATAATTATGTCATTTTTGTTTCCCGTTAATGTGCAAAACTAAGCCAGTCAACCAATCCGAAGAGCTATATCTCTTGTACTTCGGGTTGTCACTATAGGTCAAAATAGGGAAATTTTATTAGCGGCCACTGGACGATAGGACTAATTTTTTAAGTGGCCACTTTCTTTAAACTAGCGGCCACTTTTTTATTTCAAAATGCTAAACAGTAAAATTTCTATAAGTATTAATCTAAAACTGAATAGCCCAAATAAATTTATTAATATAAATATATTGGAACCAAAAAAAGTAGAATCCTTGATGAAATGCAAGAAAATTTTATTATCTCCTTGTAAAAAAGTGGCCGCTGATAGATAATTTTTCACTAGCCACTTTTTTCCATTTACTGCCCTGTGGCCGGTGGCCAGTGCTAATTTTGACCTTTAGTTGTCACATGATCACAAAATTACTTATAACTCCATAAATAATTTATTTATTAAACAATGGAAAATGTCTTTCAATTTCAAATCACTTCCTTAGTCAGCCCTGCCAATTTTGTGCAATTATGTTTAAAAATTAGTCAGTAAATGTGTCAAAGTTTCGTGCCGGTTGATAAAAGATTTAAATGTTAAATCTTAATTTTTACATCCCATCATACTGTTACTAATGATTTAATAATTTTATCTAATGTGTAAGATAGCGCATGAAGAAAATTGGTGAAAAAACTGTACAGTGTGCAAATATTATGTGTGAAATTTTTTTTTTTTTTTTTTTTTGAAATAATAGCAATCTGAAAACAAGTAGGGGAAGACGGGGTACAATGAAACATTACTTGTAAAATCAATAAAATTTGTCATAGAGAGTTGCAGTTTATATATATGTTGCACAACTATAAGTTCCAATTACTGATGTGATTTGGATACATTCACACTTCTACAACAGTAGCAATAAAAGATTATTACTTTTACACCATTGAAAGTAACTTTCTTTACTAAAAGTAATTTTGTTTCCTTTTCCTTGTTTTTATATGTAATAATTATTTTTTCTATACATTGTTATCTTTGGGTTGTTGTCTCCATACCTCCAAAACCAAACTAAAAAAAAAAAATAAATATCAGAAGTTTGAAAATAAATTTTTATTTAGTAACCTCAGTGCGGGGTACAATGGAACACTTACAGACGGGATACAATGAAACATGTTTTATTATAGTAATAAAGGTAGTAAATAGAATATATTAGAAGTAAGAGTAGGAAAACAGAAAAAAAAAAAGAGTTTTGCTCTAACCAGGTCAGTAAAAAATGCTCTTGTTAAGCAATTAAAAAATTGAAAGAGAAAAATAGCTAAGAAGGGATTGTTTTGAAAACAAACTCTGCCTGCTACAGACTCTGATGATGATCCAGATTTTTTCTTCCAGGTCCAGCTGGTCATCGAGGTACTAAGAATGAGATCTCCACACACATGTGTGGCACAAGCAGTATCCATATAAATGGAAACATAAGGAAATATTTATCGTTGGAGAAATCATACAGTTAAATGAAGTCAAATGTGAAGTACTTGATATAAAAAGACTCCAACCTAGTTTTAATTTTTTTTTTTTTTTTTTTTTAGAAACTTACATTAAAAAAAAAAAAAAAAAAAAAAAAAACTCATTGTGTTGAAACTACCACCCCATATTCCTTCAGAAGCAACTGAAATATAAGCAGAAATGCTAATTTTTGAAACTGACTTGAGCCAATTTAATATAAAATGAAAGGTATTTCTTAAACCAATAGAATTTTCTCATTTTTCATCTTAGACTATAATATTTTTATCAAGTTCCTTATTAATCATGTTTTATTTTTGTATTTATCTCATTTTTCATAAAATAAACTATACTGGGTGAAAATTGCTTCCACCATTTGGAGTGTTTCATTGTACCCCAGTATGTGTTTCATTGTACCCCGGCATACAGGGTACAATGAAACACTGTAAGACATTTATTTTTTGTTATTTTTCAAGCATAAAAATATTGTTTAGAACCTAATAATAAAAATTTATTTAGATGGGGAAAATACAAGATTAAAAATATGCATTAATTATATTTTTGTGCATGCAAAATTGTGGATAGGAAAAAAAAAATGAGTAAAATTTGTTTCATTGTACCCCGTCTTCCCCTACAACGTAATCAATTTTGTAAATAAATTTATGTGATGGAGACGTGAAGTAAAAACTGTTTTTCCCCTCAACTTAATGTAGTAATGTTGCCTTTAAGGCTAATGTCAGACGGACGTCTTTTTACATACTTTATTACTTACGTATTATCCCTACACAATGATGCAGTTAGGTTAGGTTATAATTACTGTATGTTAAACTTTCAGCTAGAGTATTGATTTGATCCACATATATTCGGATTTAAGGGTGATATATAAGTTTGAAAATAAAAAAAAATTCACTTAAGATTTCGATGTGGGGGGGAAAAAGTTAGATGTATAAGAATGGTTTTTACAGTTAAATATCAATATTTTAGTCTGAAAATTACGCAGTTGTCAGAAACATATCGTGCCATCCCATTTCCCATTGCAGTAAATTCGAGGCTTTTTACAGCTAAATATATTTTAAACAGATTTTTCCCGCGGCAGTTTGGTAGTCGGGGGAGGTGCTGGGTTCGATCCCAATCGCGGCCGTCGGCCTAATCGTTTGAAGTTTTTGTTGTTTTCTTCAAACCATGGATTTCCACACGTAAATACGGTTAGGTTCCCTTAGAAAGACCCTCACGGATGGTCCCCCCCCCCCTTAGGGCCTATATCCCTCGTGTTGATAATTGGCCGTCATAAACACAACCAACCAACCAATCCCACTACAGTTATTTTAGACTTACGTTACAATTAGACAAAATTGAATTAAAGATAAATAAACTTGAAATTTGTATGATTTTATAAGATTTCATTTAGAGTGCACTTCCTTGATGCTCACTGGTGAAATGAGGAAATTTCTCTTTTGAGAGAAAATTCCCTTAGGGCCTATATCCCTCGTGTTGATAATTGGCCGTCATAAACACAACCAACCAACCAATCCCACTACAGTTATTTTAGACTTACGTTACAATTAGACAAAATTGAAATTAAGATAAATAAACTTGAAATTTGTATGATTTTATAAGATTTCATTTAGAGTGCACTTCCTTGATGCTCACTGGTGAAATGAGGAAATTTCTCTTTTGAGAGAAAATTAATTGTATATCTTTTAAAAATAGGAAGGAAGGGGAGTTTAGGCTACAGTGTGTCTGTTACTGCTATCCTTACTGTATTTTTAAAACAAAGATATTTTGAGAACATTGACGGAAGGAATTTTTTTTTTTTTTTTTTTTTTTTGAGAGAGATTGAAAAATAAATAAGTAATGGAAGAGAATGAAAATTGGGTAGGCTGGAAAAGCAAATGTTTCGGTGGACTCGTGCCCTGTGGGCCCTTATAAGTTGGCACCACTGGCTTGCTGTTCCTGTTTAGACACATTTGGTACTACTTGGTTGTTCACACTTATGCATATTCTACACAAACTTCAAAAATAAACGAATCTCACAATAATCTCTTGCCTCAATGTCAGTGCTATTAATAACCGCTTTGGCAATGCGCTAATTTGAATATACGCTGCAGCAGCAACCTTAAATGAAAACTGTAATTGCACCTTATAATTTAAACAATTATAGTATTCAGCAAATGTTACTGCTTTCTTCTGTTAGATTGCTATTCTGTTATAGAAATTTCCTGTATTTATCACTGGAGCATTTGTATTAACCTTTATTTTTAGTGTCTTGAGTAATTAAAGCTCATTCTCAAATTTCCAGCTTTCTTAAAATGAATCTGATATTTGGGGATATCATTTTTTTTAATGGGGATTGACAGTATGTTGTAATCTTAAGGCTGTTCTCAAATCCAAAAAGGCAACTTTCTGACATAAGTTTTATTTTTGTTCAGAAATGCATGAAACTAGCAGGTGTTGCTGTTCAGAAACTATATCATCGAGCTGTTTTTTCCATTTTTTTTTTTTTTTTTTTTTTTGCAAACGCATTAGATCTTTCAGAAAAGAGTGTACAAGTTGGCATTTTGAACTGAATTTCTGCACGAAAGGAGAAAATCCACTTGAGAAAGGATGAAAAACATCTTTGCCACGTGATCCAAATAGCTTGTAACTCAATAGGTAATGGATTGGTCCAAAAATGGAAAACAGTTTAATTCCAAATCGCTTCCATGCTCAGGCTTTCCAATTTTATATCTTTCCGTTAAAAAATTAATTTGTAAATGTGTCAAAACATTTTGCACTTGTTGAGAAGAGCAGTTGAGAACAGCGTTAAGTGTAACATACTGAGTTAAAATTACTTTTTCCATAAACAAATCTGAAAGTTTTCATGAACCTCTTATCGTTAAAGCATGTGCATACAAAGCAGTCACTTAATATAAGAGCTCTGTTTGTGTAATAGTATGCATTTAATTTGTCTGTCTTTAATTCTGTTTTAAGTTATTTAAGCTTGTTTTTTTATTTATTCTCGTTGTGTTTTCTTTATAGAGCATTCATTGTTTGGGATTAATCTGCAATCCAAAGGTTCTGAAATGGAAAAGAGATTTGGGAAGAGAGTTGACATCCACCCAGAAGTCCTTAATTCATCAATAACAAAGGATTTTTCATTCAAATTGAAGATTTTAATTATATTTTTAGTGTAAATACGTGTTGCAAATAAAATTTTTTTTGTCAATTTTTAATTTGTTGTTTTTACTGTTCATATTTATAGGAATGTTACTGCTTTTCTGAAAGTAATCATTTTAAATGAAAAATATCCATTAGTTTTCAGAAAATTTATTTAAAAGAAATCAAATTCATATTTCAATTTATCAGTTTCAAATATGTTCATCTTGTATTTTGTTTAGATAGTTCCATGTCATAGTTCATTGTATTTCTGTTTTGCATTTCACATCCCTAAACACGCATTTTCATTTTTAATAATTGTCTTGTGGAACATCTCAATTTCAGTCAGATTATAATACAACGGTTAAAAAAAAAGTGAATTGTTTTAATTCAATATTTTATTTTTAAATGGCTAAAGTAACCGATTAGTTTGCAACATAAAGGGTGTTTCATATCCAGGTATTTTATCGCATTAAGGAACACAATCTACTGAAAAACGAGTAGATTGTGCTCCAGTAGTTTCTGATCATCACCCTATCAATTAATTTGAAATACCTAGACACAAACCTCTTAATAACCAAAAAGGGGTGTCATAAAGTTGACTAAAATTTGTTTCTAAGAAATAAGTTTTAAAAACCAATATTTACTAAAAAATTGAAGTACATATTAAGCCTTATCTGATTGTTTTTTGTAATAATTTGGCTAAAAGAACTCTAAATTGTTTCTTGCCAATTGTCGAGATACATTTTCTGCTTAAATAGTCTAAAGTTTATATGAATATAACAAGACATTTTTTTAAAAATGTAATTATTTAAATCTAAATATTTTTTGTCGTATAAAACATTATGTAAGAATGCAAAAAAAAAAAAAAATAAATAAATAAAAAATAAATAAATAAATAAATAATTTAAAAAAAATGTGGTCATATTCATAATAGTCTGATTTTTAATGCCATACTTATTCTCTTTTCAAATATTTGCTTACAAATAAAAATTTATCCTTTATACTATTCCCACAATATTTGAATTCTAGATGAAATTTTATCCCAGGATACAAAATTTCAAGTCTTTTGACCCAGTTATTTATGAATGTTTAAAGTTTGAAACCTCTCATGTCGAATTTGTTATTTATCATAGGGAAATTTCAATGTGTATGGTTTTTTAAACGTAACACAAATTGCTGAATACGATGAACTGAAATTCTTAATTTGCATAATTGAAGCTTCTAGAAATCCTTTTTTTTTTTTTTTTAACAAATATTTTATAAGTTCAAATATTTTTTTAAACTATCTGCTTTTGTAAATTTTGAAAGATAAATGGCACATATATTTTACAAAAATAGATTTTAGAAGTTTTGAATATAGATTGCAGCTTGCTGCATCCAACTGCCTTTTAGTTATGTTTAAAAAAACTATGTGCATTCTAATCAGTTTTTGAACAATAGTCAATTTACATTATTTTTAATACATTCATACTAGTCATATTTACATGATGTGCAGCAAAGTCTCAACTTATAACAGTTTGAAAAGGGAAGCTGAACAATGTCAGCATAGTTCCTGAAGCCTATCTGTAGGTCCAGTGGTTTGCTAATTTATATTTGCAGTATCCTTACTTACTCTTTTTACAAGGACCACATTAATTTACGGTTGCTGGGCATACAAAAATGAAGATAACTTTTACAAGCATAATGTTAATTTAAGAGCAGTGACCGTAAAAATATTAACAAACCTATTACGAGCATAATGTTAATTTACGGCCAGTGACTATATAAAAAATTAAGGAACATATTACGGGCATAATGTTAATTTATGGCCAGTGACCATAAAAAAAATTAAGGAACTTATTACGGGCATAATGTTAATTTATGGCCAGTGACCGTAAAAATATTAAGGAATTTTTTACGGGCATAATGTTAATTTATGGCCAGTGACCGTAAAAAAATTAAGGAACTTATTACGGGCATTATGTTAATTTACGGCCAGTGACTTTAAATTTTACGGGCAAAAGTTTACGGGTAAATTTGTATTTTTACGGTCATGGCAGCTTTATGGTCATAACATTATTTTTACGGTCAGTGACTGGCACACATTTTGCCAGTCAGTGACCGTAATTTAACGGTGAAATTTCTTAGAGTGTACTGTTAGTAATAACTTTAAAATACCAGACTTACCTCTGCCCAATTTCTATGGGAAATATGATGAATTTCAAAAATTTAAAGCTCAATTTATGTCCATTATCGGAAATAATAAGAATCTGAACTCAACTCAGCAGTTATGCTACTTAAAAGGTTGTCTAAAAGGTGAAGCCAAAAGACTTGAATCAGCCTAAGATACCTACGAATCTCTTTGGCAGTCTTTAGAAGAAACATATGAAAACAAAAGAGCTGTCATTGATTGTCATATTGTAAAACTTCTTAATTTATAATCTTCTTCATATTTATCTTCTTAATTAAGGTACCGGATTCTCCTAACCATTTAATGCAATTAATTGATAATACAAAATGTAATCTGCGTGCATTAAGTTTACTTGAGTTTGAATCTAACGAACTCTCAGATGCTTTAATAATGCACATCTTGTTTCAAAAATTGGACCCTGAAATAAAAAGGTCTTTCGAAATGAAATTAATTAAAAACGAAATTCATAAATTAGCTAACCTTTTAATCTTTTTGGAAGAACGAAGTCGCATTCTTCGAAGTACCGTTATATCAAAAGAATAAAAAAGGTTTTGTTATAATAATTGGAAATCTGGCACTAAGCCAAACATTGAAAAATCCCTTTTAACAAAATCAAAACAGAGAAAAGGGTGTATTTTAGGATGTACCGATTCACACTCTTTATATAGATGTGAGAAATTTAAACAAATGAATGTGATGAAAAGATCAGAACTTGTTAAAATTAATAATTTATGCCAGTCTTGTCTAAATAATCATTTACCTAATCCTTGTTTATCTAAAAATACGTGCCTTTCATGTGACAGTAAATAACATAATAGCTTTTTCCATCCATTAAATGATAATAATAATATCAGTAAGCAATTCAGAATTGAAGACCAGACAGATAGGTGCCTGCATTCTTCCCCCTCCCCCTCTCCTGATAATCAAACATTTTTCGCGAAGGAAAATGAAATAAATAAATCTTGTGTAATTTTAAACGGCTGTGATATATTTGAAGGCCGATTCTGGGGAATTTCAACCTTTAATTGCTGCATTAGACAGTTGTTCAAGCTCGCATTTATTGAGTTCTCATGCGGCAAATTTGTTAGGGTTGCGTAAACAAAAAACTTATATTCCCATTTCCGGACTTAATGATTTATGTTTAAACGCTAAATTTTTTGTTAGTACAGAACTAACGAATGAAAATAAAACTAAATCTTATCAGTTAGATATGTTAGTAGTTCCTAAAATTGCGGATCTACCCCCGAAATATATAAATACGTCAAAATTAAAATTGCCGTCGAATATAGAATTAGCGGATAATAATTGGAATAAACCCAAACGCGTACATGCACTGATTGGAGCGCAGTTATTCTATGAATTAATCGGGTCGAATAAGATTAAAATTGATGATTCTCAATTAATGTTAGTATAGAAACATTTTTCGGGCATGTTATATCAGACACTGTATGCAATTCTATCTCGAATTTAAGGGAATCTTCTGATTCTTGTTTTTTGTAACAGATTATACAAATTTGGAAAAAGAAATACGTTCTTTTTGGGAATTGGAGCAAGTAAGTGAATTAAAACCCTTAGTTAGTGAGGAGTTAAAATACTGTAATGTACATTTTTTAAAGACTCACTATCGAAAACCGGACGGCAGATACGTTGTTGAATTACCCTTTAAGATTCAAATGTTAGATAATTCTCTGGGAGATTCAAAACAGATTGCCGCTAAAAGATTAAATCAGTTATGGAACCGTTTAGAGCGGGATCCCAAATTAAAGGAATTATACTCAGAATTTCTAAAGGAATACGCTACTTTAGGACACGTGGAAGAAAACTCCGATGACATAAATCCTGATAAAGGATATTTTTTTCCTCATCACGGTGTTTTGCGACCGTCGAGTACTACAACTAAACTGAGAGTTGTTTTTCATGGCAGTTGTAAAACTACTAATGGGAAGTCTTTAAACGACTTATTATTTAAAGGAGGGATCATACAAGATGATCTTTTTTCGATTATGATTCGTTTTAGAAAACATATTTTCGCATTTACAGTTGATGTAAATAAAATGTTTCAGCAAATAGAAGTAAATCCGTCGCATACTAGATACCAAAAAATATTGTGGAGAGAAGGGAGGGGGGAACCGGACAAAATCTACACTCTGAAAACGGTCACCTACGGTTGTGCGAGTAGTCCATACCTTGCCACTAGAGTGCTCCAGCAGTTAACGGTAGATGAAGCAAACAATTTACCATTAGCTGCCGAAGTTGTAAAGAACGATATGTACATGGACGATTGCCTGTCAGGTGCATCAGACATTTCCGAATTTTTTGAAATTAAAAAACAACTAACAGATATTTTCAAAAGAGATCAGATGGCCTTGCATAAATGGCGTTCTACTGTTGTTGAAGAAATAAATCCTGATTCTCAAATTTTTCCCTTTAATCAAAATGCCGAAGAGATTTCAACAAAAACTCTCGGAGTACTGTGGGACTGCACTAGTGATACATTTAACTTTAAAGTTACTGTCAACAGAAGTTCTGACTACACAAAACGCGAAATTCTAAGTGAAATTGCAAGACTCTTTGACCCTCTTGGCTTGCTCTGACCTGTAATTTGCCGTGCAAAAATCTTCATGCAACAACTATGGTTGCTAAAGTGCGACTGGAATGATAAAATTCCACTTCATGTTGCTCAAGAATAGGACAATTTCCTCAATTCACTAGTTCTTATAGAAACATTCAAAATTCCAAGATGTATTCTTATTAAAGATGCATCAACTATCCTCTTACATGGTTTTGCTGACGCGATTGAGAAAGCTTTCGGAGCTTCCCTTTATCTTCAAACGAACTCTGACTCAAATTCGCCTGTTTGCCATCTCATTTGCAGCAAAAGTAAAGTTGCCCCTATTAAAACTGTCAGCATACCGAAGTTTGAACTTTCAGCCTATCTATTGTTGTGCCAACTTGCTCAAAAGGTAATTAGAGCTATGAAACTTCAAATCGACAAAGTCATACTTTGGTCGGACTCCACAATTTCCCTAGCATGGATAGACATATCGCCTCATCTTCTTAAGACCTTCGTCGGGAACAGAGTGTCTAAGATTCAAGAACTTACCAAAAACTACGAGTGGAGATATGTGCCGTCAAAACTGAATCCGGCGGATGTGTTATCCCGAGGTCAGGATGCAAAATCGCTTGCTACAAATAAACTCTGGTGGGAAGAACCCACTTTCCTGAAACAAGACATTGTAAATTTTTGTCCGCAAAATGACTCTCATACGAAAGACGAACAATTTTTAAAGGAACTAAAGTCAGTTCGGGTTCTCACTTCAGTTATAATTTCTGACTTTATGAACTCTTTCCTTAATATTTCAAATAGTTATATTAAATTAATGAGAGTGTTAGCATTTATTTTCAGGTTTGTCCACAACTGTAAAAATACGGTCAAACTTAAAGATTCCTTAACTTTAGAGGAACTATGGATTGCTAGAAACTTCTTAATTAAGAGTGCTCAAGGTGAGTATTTTTCATCAGAAATTTCGGCATTGAGAAAGGACATGTCTGTCCCTGTAAAAAGTAAGTTGAGATTTTTAGATCGATTCTCAGATAAAGATGATCTATTAAGAGTGGGTGGTCGTTTGGCCAACTCAAATTTAAGCTATGACCGATCTCACCAAATCATTTTACCCCCAAGTAGTAAATTGACTAAAATTATCTTTCTTTACTATCATAAAAGAGACTTGCATGTTGGTCCTCAAGGGCTATTAAATAGTGTAAGACAAATATTTTGGCCTGTTAATGGAAGAAACATTGCTCGTCAAGTTGTACACGAGTGTGTTCAATGTTTCAAAATTAAACCTACAATTGTAAGTCAAATAATGGATAATTTACCCCCTGAAAGAGTAATACAAGGGCCACCGTTTCCCAATGCAGGTCTTGACCTATGCGGTCCATTTTTTATTAAATATCGCAACCAGAGAAAAGGAATATTTAATAAAGTTTATGTAGCCATTTTCATATGCATGGTTACTAAAGCAGTGCATTTAGAACTACTTTCTGACTTAACTTCTAATGCATTAATTGCAACCCTTAAAAGATTTTTTGCTCGCAGAGGCAAAAGTAGTACAATCTCTTGTGACAATGCATCCAACTTTGTTGGAGCATCTGCGGAACTAAAGAGATTATTAAATTCTATAAATAAAAAAATGATGATGTATCAAATTTTCTGTCATCCGAGCAAGTTCTCTGGAAATTTCTTCCCCCTCGTTCCCCAAATTTTGGAGGACTCTGGGAGAGAGGCGTCGGACAGTTCAAATACCACTTAAAAAGAACTATTGGTGTTATGAAATTAACTCTTGAAGAATTTTTAACTATTACTACGCAAATTGAAGGTATTCTCAATTCGCGCCCTCTTTCCCCATTATTTTCTGAATTAGAAGACTATGAAGTTTTGACCCCAGGGCATTTGTTGATTGGTAAACCTATCAATGCTCTTCCTGAGCCAAATTTGATTAATGAAAGAGAAAACTCGCTCGACAGATGGCAGAAAACTCAGAAAATGGTGCAAATAATTTGGAAAAATTGGACCAATTCTTATTTAAGCCATTTGCAGCAGAGATCCAAATGGCTCTTTAAAAAGCAAAATCTTGCACCAGGTATGATGGTTCGGGCAAAGGATGGAGACCTACCAGTTTGTAAATGGATAGTAGGTCGTATTTCAGAAATCATCAAGGGAAATGATGACAACAATGTTAGGATTGTAATAGTCCGGACTCCATCCGGAACTTACAAAAGAAGTATCTCTAACATTTGTGTTTTACCTATGGTAAATAATGAAAATATCAATTAAGCTTAACCTATTTCTATTGAATTTATTATTTCTTATTATTGTATTTATATTTAGTGCTTTATGTGTAACCATTAATTAGTAATATCATCTGTATGTTATTGTATATTTTCTTGTTGTGTATCATTGAACCATCAGAATACTTCAATGGGGGCCGGTATGTGCGCTCCCGAAGTTTGATTAAGTGATCAGCGCCACCTAGCTGATAAATGATGTAACCTTCAGTTGAGTTTCGTTGTCTCCCGAACAACATGTCTGTAACGAGCGCCCTCGCTCTCAAATCAGAAGCTCATTTCAACGATTGCCCCTTTGCAAATAAATAATAAAAATCTATGGAAATTTAACCACAGTCCATTGCTTTATCAGTGTTCGACACTATCCAATGATAGACCACTCAATAGGGTGCGTAAGATTTTTTTTCGCCTCTACCGCCATTTTGAATTTACAAAAACAAAAACTAGCCTATAACCATCGGGCCATTAAGACGAATTGATGCAAACCTCATTCATCCATCCAGTCGTTGGGATGTTTCGAGGGTATAAAGAAATCCACACACAAAGATAAGCGTGAAACACATAACCCTTCTTTTCAGCCGGGTAAAAAGATGCAAGAATCTTTTGAACTTTTACAAAAAAAATCGCTATATCGCTATGAATATACGTGCTATTCTAACAAAAATCAGCAAACATTTTGCACAGTATCCACATATATTTGTATTCTGCAGCAAAGGTCATTTCGTGCATTTTAATGTACAGGTTGATCCCAAATATTGTTATTTTTCGTTGATTTTTTGTTGGCTCCCTAATTGTCCTCCTTATCAAATCGACGTTGATAAATTTGAGGCCAAACATATTTTTTTATTATTCTGAAGTTCCAGAAGAAGTATATTTTTAAATATTCAACAAAATGTCTAAAATTGAAAGTGTCCGGCGATTAATAACCATATAGTGTATATCAATTTCTATATGTTTGAAATAGTGCAGCATCATTATTAAAATGCACTTCAAGCGATTTTTACACATAGATCATAGTGTAACGGAGTATTGAGTAACGGCATTCTGAGTATTTCTGTAAGCCAACTATAAATGCTACACACTTTATTTCCAATAACAAACATGCCAGTACCACGATAAACCTTAATAACATGTATCAATTACATGAAAATCCGATTATACTTACGTGAGTTAAAGGGCGGACAGGCGGACGGCCAGTAAAACCTAATTCCTAAAGATGTTGTCAGATTTCCTCTTAGTCCACACAACTGTGAATAATTCTCCTTTACTTTGTTGATATGCTGCCGCCACCGATATGATTGCGTAATATCAGTCACGCTATGATAGGGTTGTCGAAAGGAATACTAACTCATTCAATTAAACTTAACTAACAATTTATTTACACATTACTTACAAAAACAAAACAATATTTACAATTAAGAACTCGGATGAAGATGATCCGGTCAGACAATAAGTTACAGATAGAAATTGCTTTCTACGTACTGGTCCGCTTATTAAGATATTCTATACACTCACACTACGTTAGTTAACAAAAGACTTATCGGAGATTACCCTTAATTTCCCTACACATCGGTTCTATACTTTAAGAGCCTCACCCAAATTAATACTCGCTCTGTCCAAGAGCTCTACTTAGGTAATAGTGACCTCCTATCTCGAGATCCACACATCACTGCACTCTCTTAGCTATTTTACTCCTCTCCCACAAAAAACGTAAACGGGGTTTTCTTCCCGCCATCAGGGTCCACTTCCCTCCATCAAACCTCACCTGTCACATTCCCGTGACGCCCATTATTTCGCTATATGGTGAAACCCTTTTGTCTGCCTTATCTCCGGTATACATTTGAATAGGAAGGGGAACTGCTATTCATTGACACAAAAGACTTCAAGATACGAAATAAATGTAACCTTAAAACCTCCCAGTACATAGAGAGTGACATGAATACAAAAAATAAGGAAAAAGATAACATCATATACAGTAATTCGAAATAGTATCTGCTCATCAGAACCTGACACATGTTTTCAATTAAGTTGAAAAGTATTAATAAATAAGCTGATAAGTGTAATCGAAGATAGCACAAAGAGTTTCGTTTAACATTTTTTTCATAGATGGCAGCACTAGTCTTTAACGAGAATAAATCCATTTGATTAAAATAATATAAGACCCTTTCCAAAATTTTACGATTTGAGGCGCGATCGGAGGTATTCAGCTAGAAGTGTGCAAAATTCCAAGTCTCTAACTTATACACTTTCCGAGAGCTAACTTTGTGACAGACAGACAGACAGAGGAGTGAGACGAATAGGGTTTCCTCGAAACGAAACCCCAAACAATTGGGTAAATGTGGTCGGAGATCGCATAAAGAGTTTTCGTGTAATATTCCTTTCAAAACACTTCACCCTATAATTAATAAATCCAAATTGTTAATTTATAATTATTAAATCCTCACTTAGATGGGAGCACCAATAAATTTAATTTTAGAATTATAATAAAAGGATGTTATTTTTTTAGTCAAAAATATTCAAGTCCCATTATTTAAATAAAATTTTTTGTTCAATGTAAGATATTTTGAATATGATATTTCTTTTAATATGGTAAAAAATACGAAATATCTTAATTAAATCTATCGTACAAGGAAATTTAAAACACTTTTAAAAAAATCTAAAATTTCAGCTTCCTTAAAAATAATTACAAGTTTAATATAATTAAAAATTAAATAAATTAATACAAAAATATTCCAGAAAAAATCTCAAAACAAAACAAATTTTTTACACGAAATTTAATATTCCGAAAAAAAAAAAATAATAATAATGTCTCCTATATGTATCCGATATCCATTGTAAGTGTTCCGAAATATTGTCTGTAGGTTGCAGCATCAAACACATTATACTGTCTAACTTCATTTTAAATAAAAAAGTTCTTCTGCTAAAATATTTACAAGTTTAATTTCAGAACTATGTAATACTACATAGTATGCTAAAAGTTAAGTTAAACGAATAGCACAGTTTACGATATTTCTTTAAATACGGCAAAAAAATAAGAAATATATTTTAATTAAATCCATCGCACTAAGAAATTAAAAAACCCATATAAAATTCTAAAATTACAACATCCGTCCTTCGACTTTTTCCCTTATTTTTACCTTTTTTTTTGGGGGGGGGGGGGAGGAGGAGACCACATCCCAACTTTATTTTAAATTATTTTAGTGGGTAAGTGTGATCACAGATCGCACAGAAGGTTTCGTTTAATTTTCCTTTCAAAACACTTTATCCTTTTGCAAAATCTGTTAGTTCCACATTTCGCAACCAGGGACTCTATTCTAAACAAACCTCTATCCAAACGAAACTCCGTTTTACAACCTATCTGTAGATATATGAGTCGAGGGGATCGAGCTCGTAGCAACTGACGCAGCCGCCTCCTGGCGGTAAAAAATGGAACTAAAATACGTAAGACTATGGTGCATAATATGAAAGCGTGGTCAAAGGGCTGTGCTATGATATATCACGTGAGGGGTGTCGGCAAAAGTTAAAGAAAGGCCTCCAGGTAAAAAGAGGGAGGTTAGAAAAATTTCTTAAAATACATAAGTTAGTAGCCGGAGGCGTAAATAAAAGACCTTTTGAAATTTTTATGATTTGTCGTGTAATCGCAAGTGTTTAGCTATAAATATGCAAAAATTTCAAGTTTCCAATTTAATTAGGGGCTCAGTTAGAAAAAAACATGCTTAAAATACACAAGTTAGAGTCCAGAGGGTTATATATGTGACGTTTTCAAAATTTTATGATTTGTCGTTTGATGTGAGGTGTTCAGCTATAAGTATGCAAAATTTCAAGTCTCTAACGTATATAGTTTCTGAGAACGAGCTGTGTCACAGACGGACAGACAGAGGAGTGAGACGAATAGGGTTTCGTCAGATGAACCCGAAATCGCAAGTGTTTAGCTATAAATATGCAAAAATTTCAAGTTTCCAATTTAATTAGGGGCTCAGTTAGAAAAAAACATGCTTAAAATACACAAGTTAGAGTCCAGAGGGTTATATATGTGACGTTTTCAAAATTTTATGATTTGTCGTTTGATGTGAGGTGTTCAGCTATAAGTATGCAAAATTTCAAGTCTCTAACGTATATAGTTTCTGAGAACGAGCTGTGTCACAGACGGACAGACAGAGGAGTGAGACGAATAGGGTTTCGTCAGATGAACCCGAAACCCTAAAAAAGTGATAAAAGAAATAAGAAAAAGAAAAAAATGCTTGAATGAAAGAAAAATGAGAAATAAAACCATTTTTTCGCACCATTGACACTCCCGTCGACTGTAATTTCTCCGTGATTAATGCCTTACGCAAGTGATGATAAATGGCTCAGGAAATTGGGACGCAAAATGGTGGCAATTAACATCTATTTGCTTAACGCCGTTGGGAACACTATCAAGTTATTTGGCCAACTCACTGCATTAACTTCTTCAACTCAACGGATATGGGAGGCGGGGGGGGGGGGGGAGCATGATTACATTGAGAATTATCGATTACGTTATCGATAGTAATCAGTTCTTGATTTAATGCGATAATGTCTATTCAATGTGGTTCCCATCCTTACAATGTAAAAAAAATCTTTCTCAAATTGACAGAAGAAAAAATTGTCAATTTTGGCGCCAGCGGAAAACCGTTTAATTTACAGAAAATGTCTTTAATTTTTTACAGAAAACAATTTTTTCTGCAAAAAATATAGAATTTTTGTGTAAAAATTATAAAATCCACATTTTTAACAGGAAAAAACTATTTTTTCTTTAAAAGTTTTTTTGTGTAAAAAGTAGTTTTTTTTCTCTAAAAATTACAAAATCCATATTTTTTGCAAAAAAAACCCCTATTTTTTCTTTAGAAGAGTTTTTTCTGCAAAAAGTAGTTTTTTTCTCTAAAAAATACAAAATCCATATCTTTAACACGAAAAACTATTTCTTCTTTAGAAGTTTTTTTGTGTAAAAAGTATTTTTTTTTCTATAAAAATTACGAAATCCGTATTTTTTACAGAAAGAAAGCTATTTTCTCTTTAGAACAGTTTTTTTCGGCAAAAAGTAGGTTTTTTCTCTCTAAAAAATACAAAATCCATATCTTTTACAAAAAAAAAAAAAAAAAAAAAAACTATTTAAAGAAAAAGTTTTTTCCATAGTTTTTACAGAATTTTTTTTTTCTTTAAAAGAGTTTTTTCTATACAAATTACAATTTTTTTCTATAAATAGGGGGCTCGGCCCCATACGAGCTACGCTCGCCAACCCCCGTCCAGACACCGCAGACTCTAAATGCACGCTAATTAGATCGGCTTTAAAAAGATTTCAAAAGATTGAATTATAATTTAAAAAACAGTGGCAATCTCCCTATAAACGGATTTCTATTCCTTTCTCTTTGATTGGGGAATTTTAACGCCAAATCCGCTGCGGTACTACTTGATTATCCCGTCGACCAATTTCGCCAAATTATATAAATCGCCAAACCTCTTGCCAAATTATACAAATTGACATAATTTTTATTTTAAGTAACGAAAGAACAAATAAATTAATACAACATTAATAAAAATAAAAAAAAAAAACGTCGAAATAAAAGTAACTTGATGACGTAGACACGTGTAACAACATTTAAAAATAAGCTAATATAAAAGGAATTAAGTAAACAGAGTCTTTGTCTCCCGGTATTTTTTAATAAAGAGAAAAGAAAGTTCTTTTAAATGAGACATTTTAAATTAATCGTTTTTAACCTGACATAATTTTTACCAAGCTATTCATTCTCTTTTAAATATTCACGTGAAAATACTTTTGTTAGAAATGAAATATTATTTGCGCTTTCCTAACAAAAATAGTTGAAAAGATTCTCTCAAAATATCAAATAAATGTCTAGCGCAATTTCTAAATTTAAAGTGTTTTGCAATATTATTTTATGTTCATTTTATGTAATAACTGTAATGCGACTTAAATATGACGTAATTTCTCCTATTTAAGACTTCTAACCCATGTTAATGACTTTATTATTTTACAGTATCCTTTCTCTTTTAAAATTCACGTGTATACTTTTTATGACGTAATTTTTAATAAGTTCCTGCGTTTTGTACATAATTATTTAATTCTAATACCAAATGATTTTTTCTGTTTACAATAGTCACGTGTAAATAAATTTTAATTTGAAGCAAACATTGTTGTTTGCGCTGTTTATACATTTGGCAACAGTATAAATTAATACCATTTCCTAAAATCTCTCTATTCTAAAAAAAAGTAACTACCGCTGTCACCGCCGCCGCCGGTTTTGAATTTCTTGTGACCGGAGGTCTTTCTTCGTTAATATTAAGAAAAATAATGCATACAAAAATATGAAGATCGGTAGTATTATACAGAAATGTTTGATAAATACGCTGATGCAGA
The DNA here is from genome assembly GCA_963932465.1 of Maratus speciosus. Lineage (NCBI taxonomy): Eukaryota > Metazoa > Arthropoda > Arachnida > Araneae > Salticidae > Maratus > Maratus speciosus. Next base: position 6,165,312 of record OZ010797.1, read on the forward strand.
CAGTTTTCAAATCGAAGAATTATTTTAAGAGATATTTAATGCCAAATTTGGACAAAATCGTTCCATTAAAAAAGTTTTATGGGAGCAAAAACTGTGGAATTTAATCATTTTTAGATCATTTTATACGTTTGAAGTTCCCGGTGTGCAGACTGTTTTCTTTTTCTTAATTTGGCTAATTTTTTGAGGTTTTATTTCTATTTTAAATTCAAATTTTCAGGATTTCTAGAGATATTTTTTACAGATTTTAGAAAGTGATATTAATTTAAACTGTTGCCAACTGTATAAACAGCGGAAACAATAATGTTTGCTTCAAAAAAAAAAAAAAAAAAAATTATACGTGTAATAAATTAAAAATTTATTTACACGTGACTATTATAAACAGAAAAAAAACATTTGGAATTAGAATTAAATAATTATGTACAAAAAGCAGGAACTTATTAGAAATTACGTCATAAAAACTATAATTACACGTGAATTTTAAGAGAGAAAGGAATTTGTAAAATAATAAATTTATTAACATGCGTTAGAAGTCTTAAATAGGAGAAATTACGTCATATTTACGTTACATTACAGTTATTACATAAAATGAACACCAAATAATATTGCAAAACGGTTTAAATTTAGAAATTGAGCTAGACATTTATTTGATATTTTGAGAGGATACTTTTCAACTATTTTTGTTAGGAAAGCGCAAATAATATTTCATTTCTAACACAAGTATTTTCAAGTCAATATTAAAAAGAGAAAGAATAGTTTGGTCAAAATTACGTCAGATTAAAAACGATTAATTTAAAATGTCTTATTTAAAAGAACTTTCTTTTCGGTTTGTTAAAAAATACCGGGAGACAAAGATTCTGTTTACTTAATTCCTTTTATATTAGCTTATTTTGAAATGTTTATCTTATTTTACTTAATCAAAGACGAAAACAGCGATTGACATATGTATTTTTGGTACTACTTAGTTATCCCGTCGACCAAAAATCTATCATTCGCCAAACTATAAGATTAAATGTCAATAATGGTTGATCGTAAATGTCACATTAACTTGACTTTAAGCAAGTTACACCTGACTACGTCATCAAGTTATTTTTATTTCGACGTTTTATTTGTATTTTTATTAATGTTGCACTAATTTATTTGTTCTTTCGTTATTTAAAATAAAAATGATGTCAATTTGTATAATTTGGCGAGTGCTTTGGCGATTTATATAATTTGGCGAAATGGGTCGACGGGTTAATCAAGTAGTACCGCAGCGGATTTGGCCTTAAAATTCCCCAGTCAAAGAGAAATTAATAGAAATCCGTTTATAGGGAGATCGCCATTGTTTTTTAAATTATAATTCAATCTTTCGAAATCGTTTTAAAGCCGATCAAATTAGCGTACTTTTAGAGTCTTCGGTGTCTAAATGGGGGTTGACGAGCGTAGCTCCTAGGGGGCAGAGCCGCCTAGTAATGTAAAAAATATCTCTCGAAATGCTGAAAATTTGAATTTAAAACAGAAATAAAACCTCAAAAAATGAGTCAAATTAAAAAAATAAATACAATCTGCACACCGGGAGCTTCAAACGTATAAAATGATTAAATTCCCATGCACAGTTTTTGCTCCTATAAAACTTTTTTAATGGAACGATTTTGTTCAACTTTAGCATTGAATATCTCTTAAAATAATTCTTCGATTTGAAAACTGTCTGCATCAGCGTGTTTATCAAACATTTCTGTATCATACCACCGATTTTAATATTTTTATATGCATTATTTTTCTTAATATTAATGAAGAAAGACATCCGGTCACAAAAAATTCAAAACATTTTTTTCAAAACAACTCAAAACAACAATCATTTTTTTTTTCTTTCTTTTAACAGTGCGGACGGAATCTACGTTTAAGGTTGTTGTTCTCAAACACAAACTTGCCTGGCCACTTTTTGACACGTTTTCTTATCCAAAAAATTTGGGTACTCTTAGTTATCCCGTCGACCAATTTCGCCAAATTATATAAATCGCCAAACCACTCGCCAAATTATACACATTGACATAATTTTTATTTTAAATAACGAAAGAAGAAATAAATTAGTAAAACATTAATAAAAATACAAATAAAACGTCGAATTAATGGTTTTATTGGCCATTATTGGCATTTAATCTTACAATTAATTAATTAATGGCAACCATTATTGACCTTTAATCTTACAATTTGGCAACAGTAATTTGGTCGACGGGATAACTAAGAAGTACCAAAATTTGTCATCGAAATGTTTTCCATTTTTCGGTAAAGGTAAGAGTATCTTCCTGAACATGTTCTCAAAGGGGGTGTTTTGAACCGAATTTCCAGACGCGATAGCCCGAGAAAGGAAAAAAACTGATGTCGTGAGATAATAACAGCTTATAACGCAAGATACGACTCATTTATCGAAAAATGAAAAAAGAAACTGCTCGACTAGACTTTACACCAACAACACTAGCCTGAAAATTTTGGATTGTGTCATATTTTTAACTCACAGGCTATCAAAGCCTGAGAGCTTATGTGCCCGCCGGTTCTGTATGTACGTACGACCGTACGAGTGTAAGCACGTACGTATGTACGTAACGCGATAACTCTTGATAGAAACATCCCATTTGCTTCAAATTATTTTTCTAGTTTCAGTCTGATAAGGCGCTACCCTGATTAGTTTTGAGGGTTCATTGGTTAAGGATAAAAGGGGGAAAGGGGGGCTAGTCTACACCCCTTAATTCAGATAAATGGGTTTTTCATGCAGAATTATTCGATTTGCTCCGAATTTGGTATACTGATTTATTATGTTAAGGAACTTCCCTGATTAGTTTTGGGGGTTCATTGGTTAAGGATAAAGAGGAAAAAGGGGCGTTAATCCACCCCTTTTAATTCAGATAAATAGGTTTTTCCTGCAGAATTATTCGATTTGATCCGAATTTCGTATACCGTTTTATTATGTTAAGGAGCTTCCCTGATTAATTTTGGGGGTTCATTGGTTAAGGATAAAGGGGGAAAGGGGGCTAGTCCACCCCCCTTAATTTAGATAAACTGGTTTTTCATGCAGAATTATTCGATTTGCTCCAAATTTGGTATACCGGTTTATTGTGTTAAGGAGCTTACCTGATTCGTTTTGAGGATTCATTGGTTAAGGATAAAGGGGGAAAGGGGGCTAGTCCACTCCCTTAATTTAGATAAATGGGTTTTTTTGCAGGATTATTCGATTTGCTCCAAATTTGGTATACCGGTTTATTATGTTAAGGAGCTTCCCTGATTAGATTTGGAGGTTCATTGGTTAATTATAAAGGGGGAAACGGGGGCTAATCCCTCTTCACTTATTTTAATTTCAGGGACATTATTCTTTAAAATAAGAGGATATAATATATAATTAGTGTGAATACCTTGTGAGCTCAATGCCATCAGTTTAGCTGGTCACTTTACTTTTTTATTTAGCTGTTAATGATCGATTCTTATGTATTTTGCAGCGCTGAATCCGAAAATGACATTCATTTTTTACCATCACGTAACGATTTTTTTTGCAAATCGTAAATTTCTAAGAAAAAAGTAAAAAAATAAGGAAAATCTAAATTATGCAAATTAAATTTATGCAAAATTTATGTTTTTTTATTGTCTTTCATCCACACCTTAAAATAAACAATTTCGAAAATTTTTATATACCTTTTATCAGAACAAATAGTTCGAGAGTCCAAAAAAATATAGTGTTGAATCATCGAGGTTACTGATATTCAATAGGCTTCTTCCCATTATTACATACTAAGTACACATCCAATTTCAAGTCTCTACCTCATTTTGTTCGGGAGATACAGCGTTTACAGACACACAGACACACACACACAGAAAGACGGACGGCAATTTTTTTTTTCTTCTAAAAGTATATTTTTCGGAATCTCCAATGTCTGAAACGTGTAAATCTGTCATTTTTTTTTTTTTTTTTCGATTTTTAAAACGATTACAAGACTTACCCTATACTACGTATGATGGGTAAGTAATAGATTTAATTGTCGTGTGTTTAACTTTTGATAATTGATTTTTATGTATTTTGTAGAGTTGAATCCAAAAATGACCTTAATTTTTAACCACCACGTCTGGATTTTTCGCAAATCAGAAACTTCAAAATTCAAAAGTTCAAAGTTAAAATTGAACCTCCTCCCCCCCCCCCCCCCTGAACTGTTTAGCTGTATGAATCCCCAGTATAAGCCAAAAAATTGAATAAATTATAAAATAAAATAAAATAAAATTGAATAAAAAAGTTTTACATTTATTTTATAGTATTAGCCCAGTGATAGGAGAGGTAAAAAAGCCCGAATTCGGAATTAATTAGGGAAAGCTGGAAATTGTTTTAATCCGTTTAGTTTAGGTCTAGAATGAATATGCTAAGTCCCCCCCCCCCCCCCCCCCTTGTAGTAGGTTAGCGTTAGAAAATATGTACAGATTTATAGTAAAAAAACACGTTTTTTTAAATACTATAGCAATATCTCAAAACAGCTAACTCTGTCAAAAACATTGTCAATACAAATGTTGTAGAGCTTAAAATTCTGAGTAAAATGAGTACCTACACTTACTATTTTACAAAATAGTAACAGCTTTTTAAAGCAAAAAAAAAAAAAATTAAGAACACATTTTACTAAATTTTAGCATGTATTAATAAACAAGCATTTAAAAGCAGACGTTTATTTTGCGTCAATAAAAATATATTTTTTTCAAATTTAGAAATAACAATTTAGTTTTTTTTTACTAAGAAAATTTATAGAAAGAAACATTGTAAAATTGTAAATTTAACCCAGTTTTTAGGTAGTGTTGAAAAATGAATAATGGATGTTGAAAACGTGCATCTAGTAATGTGTAAAATTTCAGGAAAGCTTACCCCTACCTTACACACAATTACTGTGTAAGGTTAAATTTGAAGATAAAATATATTTATTGAAGCAAAATAAATAAAAAGAGCGCTTTTAAAGGCTTGTTTATTAATATATACTAATTTTTAGTAAAAAATATGTTTTTAATTTTTTTTTCATTTAAAAGCTGTTACTATTTTGCAAAAAAAATTATTTTACGTAAATAATATTTTAATACTAGATGATTATTAACAGGCGCCGGAAAAATTTAGCCATTCCATCCAAGCTTACTCCTACTGATGTGTAACCTTAGACACAAGATTACAGACAAATGTGGTGAAAACTTACACCTAATAATGGGTAACCTTCCTTGAAAGTTAGGTGAAACCTTACTACGACTGATGTATAAACTTACACACAATTATTGTGAAAGCTTGCTGGCAATTGTGGTGTAACATTAACAGAAATTTGTGAAATGTTTCACAATATTATGGTGTAACCTTACACAAGAACTGTGTAATGTTACACCAGATATATTACTTAAATACTACCATAAGATTGGAGGCAGCAATGCTGCCTCCAGTTTATGGAGTAACGTTACACCAAATGTTTTACAGTGTTGATATGGAATGTAATATAGTTTTTCGATGCCAATTTCTGAAATATCCTTTATTAACGGGAAGCTCTATTCGATTTCTTCGTACCTGAGTAACAATATCTGTAAAATTTGCTGCATTTCCTAATTAAAATAACTTCTGAACGGTGTCAGAATCAGAAAGTAGTCAATTTGAATTTAAAAAGTCCTTCCGGCCAGTGCCGGGAGGAAGAGGTAGCTTTCATAATCCTTATTTAAAAAAAGCCAAATTATATCATTCAAACACACGAAGCTCAATTTAGTGGAAACCGAATATAGGAGATTCAATACTAATTTTTATCAATATAATGAATGAGAATTTCGCGAAATTAGTCAGCTTTATCCAAGCTGCTTTTCTTTAAAGTAACATATATTTGGCTGCCAAATTCGGCAATTTTTTAAAGTGCCTGTCATTTTAAGACAACATGGTGGATGAGGCTAAGCAGTGAACTTGGTCGAGACCTTAGTAATTGCTGTGCACATGCTCACTCACATCGGAATCGGTTAATATATAGGAGTGCTGTCGCATGCAAAAAATCAGATTTTTCAAAATGCCACCCACAATAGAAATTGAAACTGCTATATCTGAGCCATTTTTTAAGGTAAAGACAAACAAAAAATGCTCCTGTATCCTTATATCAAGGTCAAATACTTAAGATAGAAACCTTTTTCAATTTCTAATTTTTTTGCACCTTACTTTAAATATATATATATATATTTTAATTTAATGGTCGCCATTTTGAAACAAGATGGCTGATGAATCTGGCCAGCGAACTTGGTCGAGGTGTTGATGTATACTATCCACATGCCTTCTTACATCGAAATAGGCGAATACGTGTGTTATCGCGTGACAAATACAAGATCGTTTCAAAATGTTAGCCATGCTAGAAATTCAAAGTGCTATAAATCAACCATTTTTTAAGATATAAACAAAAGAACAAATTTTCAGACACAAAAACTGCTCCGGAATCTTTGTATCAAGGCCAAACACATAAAAAAATCTTTTTCATTTTCCAATTGTTTAATACCTCATTTTGAATTTAAAATTTAATTTTTTGTTAAATGGCAACCCTTTTGAAACAAGATGGCGAATGAAGCTGGCCAACGAACTTGGTCGAGACATTGGTATGTACTATGTACAGACCAAGTTACATCCAAATAGGTTCATAATTACGCCTGTTATCGCGCGACAAAAATCAGGTCGTTTTAAAATGTCAGCTACAAGAGATATTCAAAATGCTATTACTCAGCCATTTTTTTTTAGATATAGACGAAAGAAAAGCTGTTCCGGAGTCTTTGTATTAAGGTCAAACACATACAAAAAAAATCTTTTTCACTTTCCAATTTTTTGGTATCTCATTTAAATTTTTTTATTTTTTTATTTTTTTAAATGGTCGCCATTTTGAAACAAGATGGCGGATGAAGCCGGCCAACGAACTCGGTCGAGACATTTGTATGTACTATGTACACACCAAGGTACATCCAAGTCGGTTCATAAATACGCCTGTTATTACGTGAGAAAAATCAGGACGTTTCAAAATGTCAGCCACGCTAGAAATTCAAAATGCTATAACTCAGCCATTTCTTAAGATATAGACGAAACAAAAACTGCTCCCGAATCTTTTTATCAAGGTCAAACACATAAGAAAAAATATTTTTTCAATTTTTAATTTTTTGGTACCACATTTCAAATTTAAATTTTTCTTTACAATTTAAATGGCCACCATTTTTAAACAAGATGGCGGATGAAGATGACCAACGAACCCGGTCGAGACATTGGTATGTACTATGTATAAACGAAGTTACATCCAAATCGGTTCATAAATACGCCTTTTATCGCGTGACAAAATTCAGGTCGTTTCAAAATGCCAGCCACGCTAGAAATTCAAAATGCTATAACTCAGCCATTTTTTAAGATATAGACGAAACAAAAACTGCTCCGAAATCTTTGTATAAAGGTCAAATACATAAGAAAAAATATTTTTCCATTTTCAATTTTTTGGTACCACATTTCAAATTTTAAATTTTTAAAAAAATTTTAAATGGCCGCCATTTTGAAACAAAATGGCGGATGAAGCTGGCCAACGAACTCGGTCGAGAGATTGGTATGTACTATGTACACACTGAATTACATCCAAATCGGTTCATAAATACGCCTTTTATCGCGTGACAAATTTCAGGACGTTTCAAAATGTCAGCCACGCTAGAAATTCAAAATGCTATAACTCAGCCATTTTTTAAGATATAGACGAAACAAAAACTGCTCCGGAATCTTTGTATAAAAGTCAAATACATAAGAAAAAAATATTTTTCCATTTTTAATTTTTTGGTACCACATTTCAAGTTTAAAAATTTTTTAAAAATTTTAAATGGCCGCCATTTTGAAACAAAACGGCGGATGAAGCTGGCCAACGAACTCGGTCGAGACATTGGTATGTACTATGTACACACCGAATTACATCGAAATCGGTTCATAATTACGGGAGTTACAGTGTGACATAGGTCAGATATATATATATATATATATATATATATCAATTTTGAACGGAGGGTGGTTTCGGGGTCTGGGGGTCATGATCGATGAAAATATACCAAAATTTTTTGAAATCGCTTTCCTCCGAACGGCTGCAATAGGTAGCTTTTTTGTAAAGAAAGCTACCTAAAATGCGCTTTAACGCCTTTCACTAGCAATGATTAAGGGTGTATTCCGATCCAAACTGCTTATTTTCTGATTCATTTTAAAATTCATTTTTGCTCTCAAACGCATCAAACTGGGACATTCTCTTATTTAGAAACTATATAATGTGCCGTGCTTCTTAATTTTTTGATAAATGCAGAAAATACTGTAAAAAACGCTGTCAAAGTGGGCGTTTTGAACCGAATTTTCCGAAGCGGGCGATCTGGGAATGAAAAAAATGGTCATACTGAGAAAATAATTGTTTAAAAATCAAATTCTAATTAATTGAGCTGAAAATGAAATCACACGGCATGTTAAACATGTCTACAGAAATGAACCCAGCAAGTTTCATGTTTTTACTTTTAAAAATGAGTCTGAAAATGTCTCAGAAAATTTCGAGCTGTTGAGGGTGAAAAAATATTTTTTCGAATACACCCTTAAATAGCCTAGATAATGGTTGATTGGTTGAATTCTCTACCGATATCTTTTGCAGTTGGGGGAGGGGGGGGGGGGTTAAACAGACCGGGATTTCCGTTGTAAGTGGAATACGACTCACATTATGCTAGTGTCGGGCTACAAGCCAATGTAAATACGTGTTCGTAAGGGGACAAGGTCACACACACACACACACAAAAAAACCTTTTTGTGACTTTGTAACCTTACGGACACGTATTTACATTTCTGATGGCGGGCTGGTAAAATTTCTAGACGGAAACGCGTTCTGTATGTTCTTTTGATTTTGTGGTATAGTTTTATCATTTAATTGTGATTTAACACCAGTTTTTCGGTGCTGTTTCATCAACTCTAATAAGAAGTGTACCATAATCCAAACTTGACATATGATTTTGCTTTGTTTCGTGTATAATACAGTCGACGCTCGTTATAACAACTGCCCATTATAGCGGCCGTTCCATTATAACGACCTATGCAAAATGTCCCGAAATTATATCCCCTTTATGATATGCTATTTTGACATCCAATATAACGCCCGGCCAGCAGCTTATTTCCCAAAACAGCTACCAAATTGACCTTTTCTCCAGATTTTTTCCCCGAAGAAAGATTACCATCTTCTTTTCTTAAGAACACATTGCTCACTGCACGGTAAATGCCAATTGTAAAATGTCTTGAAATGACACTTTAAAACATTTTTTAAAAACAAGAGAACTCATAAAATTACTTATCTCTAACTGAGATGAGAAATTTTGTTTAAAGAAAATACCAAATGCAGAAAAAATAAACAACTCTTTCCAATTATTTTTGTAGAAAATAAATGTTAATTACGTACGTAACTTTTATGTTTTGTGTGTGATTTTCTTTAAATTTTATTTTAGAAATACGTAATCATTCTCTTAAATTGATTTTTATAATTTTTCATTGTCAATGCTTATTTGATACGAAATCAGACAGAATTTAGTAATAACAGTAATAATGTTGAATTATAAAATTTCCTTTCAAACCTTAATTTTTATGCACATGATTAGAGTTTTTTTAGAGTGCATTTTCGTTCACTTTCGTTATAGCGACCTTCTATTATAACGACCCTCAACTTTGGAACACGAGGAATCGTTATAACGAGTGTCGACTGTCATGCCTTTCCTTTCAAACAGCGCAGTAGATTTTTACACTAACAGTACGTTAATTTTAAGTTATGACACTCTCTTTCTTCTATAGAGAAATGAAAAATCGCGCAGGACAACGTAAGTGGGTCGTAATGGAGCTGAAAAACCACCTTTTAAATTGCGTAGTGTCCTTATTGCATAAAATATCATCCGCGGCTGATAAATAGTTCGTAATTTGGAAGCGATACCGTCATTAGCAGAAATTCTCGACACGTGGATAGGAATAAATCGCACATTTTCGTGTTTCAATGTACGACGCGAAGCAGTTAATAAGTACTTTTGTAGACAGACTAAGTGAGAGGGGTGGAGGGGAGGGACTAAATAAAAAAAATTATAATTGCAGGAAACTGACCGCTTCAGACGCTTTAAATGGTAAACGACAGATTTAGAAGATTCATTTGCCATATGACAACAGGCCATTACATTACAATTGATCGAAATATGAGATTTGTAGAGACGATACAAGCGATGATAAGTGAGATTTTTTTCTAAGTGTTTCTAATTTTTTTTTTTTTTTTTTTTTTTCTGAGAGATTCCATTTTTAAGGGGTCAGTTTACATTTTCAAGAATTTTGTTTATTTTTAAAAATAGGGTTCAAATGGTGAACTCACTGCATTTCAATGTTCAACTAAAATTTTGAAAACTGCATATTTAATTAAAAGTTTAAAAAAGATTTTAAAAAATTGTATTTTTAAAAGTCTTTACTACTTTTTAAAATTATTTTTATTTTTTTATTTTTTTAAGATTTTCAAATGTGTATTACACAAGGCTATGCATTGTGTTATGTCATAAAAACATAACATAACTTTCCCCTTTATAAAACTATTTAATTTAATAATAATTACCCCCTAAAATTTTAATATTTCAAATTATGGAATCGCCCGTGACATTATTTATCTTTCTAACGATCTTTATTTACTTTTTAAATTCAAAGTTTCGTTTTCGTGTTGCCAATCTTTAAAAAGATATTTCCAATATAATTTCTAAGCTTTTTCAGCTATCAAAAAATTAAGAAATAATATCTAACTTAATTTATATTATAAATTAATAATGTTTATAAAAACTTTTCAAAATAACAGACATTACATTACATTACAAGATAAAAACACTAAAAACAATATAAAAGGACGTTTCGGATTCATTCTGAATCCCTCATCAGCTAATTCCTAACGTAAAAGTCATACTAGGTTTTAAAGTTCAACAAATAGAAAAACATTACATCAAGTTGCCAAAAAATTATAGTTAAAACAAAAGTGAATATTCTATTGGTAGAGATGCAGCCTCGTAAATTGCTTTATCAGCAGTTCTCGTGTACCAAGCTTCCAAAAACATACGACTTGCATAAATGCTGCAGCCTGATCTAATTATGTAAGCATTCTCAAAACTCGGAAAATGATCAGTTTTCATGGCGTAGTCAACAATTTTAGAATTTAAATTTTTATTTCTAAAAGCATGTTTATGCTCCTTAAGTCTAATTTCAAGTGTATGGCTGGTTTCACCTATGTAGACTGCATTACACTGTTTGGACGGAATTCCATAAATAACAATGTTCTTCCAAATTTAAAAAAGATTTATTTTCAACATCAAGATCGTTGGGAAATAATAGATGAACTATCAGAATTAAAATAATAATCTGAATTCATTTATAAAATAAATATACATTTTAAACTAATTTTTCCCATTTATAATAAATTTTATCACATCAATTTTCATTCAAAAACAATTTATTTTGATTCATTTTTCAAATAATATTCTTTTTGAGTTCGTTTGAGAACGTTATAAAAGCAGTCAATCACAGCGCTTGCCGCTAATTTCGTTTATTCCCAAGCGACGCTATTTTCTCTCTCTTATGCGTTAGCCCTGAAAGAGAAAGGACGTAGGAAGCGACCGGCTGGTGATACCGTAATAAACTAGTCGGATATACCAATCCCAAAACTTTCTTCTATCTCATGCATGTTAATACATGAAAATTAGCTATCACACTACCAAAATTAAACGGCAATCTATGCCCATCATGAGGATTCTATAGATATGAAATTCCGTGCATTAGTTCTTGAGATATGGCTATCTACGAAAACGTGTAAATACAGCAAAATTCAGCCTAGCAGCCCCACCTATTCGGTGCTATACACCAAAACCTATGTTAAACAAAACTACCAAGCAACCACTCACGTCAAAGTCTATCTGAATCTGAAGTTTGGGGGAATTCCGTGCATTAGTTTTTGAGATAGAGTTATTGCGAAAATCATGAAAATTCCAGCATAGCAGCGCCACCTATTAGACGATTAACACCAAAACCTAATCAGCAACAACTTGTGTTAACATCTAACTAAATCTGAAGTTAGGTGAAAATTCGTGCATTAGTTTTTGCGATAGAGCTATTGCAGGAATCGTGCAAAATGCAGCACAGCAGCGCCACCTGTTGAGCGATTTACACCAACACGTAATCCGCATCAAGTCATATCGAGGACTAACTAAATCTGAAGTTTGGTGAAAATCCGTGCATTAGTTCTTGAGATAGAGCCATTGCGGAAATCGTAAAAAATGCAGCGTAGCAGCGCCACCTGTTGAGCGATTTGCACCAACACGTAATCAGCATCAAATCATATCAAGGACTAACTGAATCTGAAGTTTCATGAAAATACGTGCATTAGTTCTTGAGATAGAGCCTTTGCGGTGTGGAAACTTAGCCTTTTCACGGTTTCCACATATAAAAACCCTCATAAATGCTACAGAATCACGGTCTATGGACACTCCATGTATTCGGGAGTGACACTAGAAAATTCGTCTAAGTCTCAGAGTTTGCCGGTAACTTAAAAGTAAATAACTTCAGTGCGATCGATCTTACGAAGATGACACTTTGGAACATAGTAGGAGGACCACTGGTTCCCACTTTGTAACACCGAAATATGCCGTTAAGTGCTTTTTGACATTGCATACTTTGACAGGAGAGTTTCGTGTGCAAAAAGGGGGAAGGGCTCCTGACGAGCCACTAGAAGGTCAGCTGTCAAAAGGATCTTGACAGGCGAACCAATGACAGCGGAGGTTGGAAACTCGCATTGTTTTCCGAGAGAAAAATTAAGGATATATACGAGATCTCTGAGGAGATCTAGAGAGGAGATCACTTTTAGAAGAGTTTAGCGGAAGCTAGACGGGAAAAAAGGTTCTTCTTCCTGAGGGAGAGAAAAGTTTCTCTCGAGGCTTTTCACTGGATTATCTTTCTGCGGTCGTTCCGAGAAGGGAGGAGATTTGTTTCTCTCGACGGCAACAATAGCCGATCAGCTGAGCTACAGCTGGGAGCATCAGCGGGAAAGCTGAACGCACGGAGTACTGCTAGTCCGCACCTTTAACGGACATTTATTTACTTAGAAGGGACCATAGTGTTTCCCAGAGACTCTTGAATTAACTAATCTGAACTATGATTTGTTATCTGGTCAAGGACTTTTATTAGATATTCCTACCTTACAAAAATTTTATTTCATCAAACTAACTTCTTAAGTAATTTGTTTTGTTAGTGTAGACATTGTATTTAGCCAAGATTTCTTGTTGTTTTACGAGAATAACACCTTTAATTTTCATCTTAACCTTTGTCATCACGCCTCTGAGGAGATTACGTCACGCTACCGCCATCCTCTGAGGCCTCACAGCGGAAATCATAAAAAATGCAGCATAGCAGCGCCACCTGTTGAGCGATTTAGACCAACATCTAATAAGCATCAAATCATATCAAGGACTAACTGAATCTGAAGTTTCATGAAAATCCGTGCATTAGTTCTTGCGATAGAGCCATTGCGGAAATCATAAAAAATGCAGCATAGCAGCGCCACCTATTGAGCGATTTCCACCAAAAACTAATCAGCATCAATTTGTATCAGAGACTAACTAAATATGAATTTTTATTGAATTCCGTGCATTAGTTCTTGAGATAGAGCGCCCACAAAATTTGTGTCACACACAGACACACAGACAGACTCACAGACAGACATTTTGGAAAAACATGTTTTTCGGATTCTCTGACCTCTAAAACGTGTCAATCCGCCGAAAACTGGAATTCGAAAATTCTCATGAATCCAATACTTTCTTCTTGTAAAGATAGAAGAAAGTAAAAATCGGCACATCGGTCGGTTGGCTTTCCTATAGGTAGAGTACATATCAAAGTCTTATCTGTGGTGATAATTGGAAAGTTAAAAATATGATGAAGTGCAAAAATGGAAAATTCAACGGATTTAAGTTGATGTCAAGTACAAGAAGTTGCGATAATAACAGCTTGCTCTCCAAGTAATCACCGTTGACTCGGTGCTGATGTCCTTTTGAAATGCCCGATGTCAATGCTGATATTTCTCTGAAATGTCCGATGTCAATAGGAGAGTATACTGTATGAAGTTATCTGAATCAGTTGAGGATCAAAAATTTATGATTCCATCTGCAGAGGTAAAGTTTTTCTGTTCCTTTTAAAATAGGAAGAACTATGTTACACCCGTAACTCCTGCCCTGGATTTGGGCAAGCTGGGAATTTTTGCGAGTCTGCATTTGGTCCACGACAAATGGATTTCAGATGACACTTCAAATCTTGATTTTCCATAGGGAGATGATTCTTTATGTAGTATAAACAGTTCCTAATGATATTCTCATTGGATGTGGAACATTATGACATTATATTATCGCATTGCATAAGTTTTGAGAATATGGTTATCAATCGTTCATATCTTGATATCACGCTCACTTCTTATAGTCTATTAGAGTTGGGTGAAAGCCACGAGTTTGTTTTTGTGTCATTAAGTGTTTTGCTGTTTATAAATGTTTTCCGGCAATGTTTAATGTTGTAAAAGTTTGTCTTTTATTTAATCTGACCAGATACTTTCCTCATATAAATGATTAATCGTAAAAAAAAAAACTAAATAAATGTGTTAAAAATTATTTTTCTGTGCGTTCTTTATATTTGAATATTATTACTTTCTTCTATCTTTACAAGAAGAAAGTATTGGATTCATGAAAATTTTCGAATTCCAGTTTTCGACGGATTGACATGTTTTAGGGGTCAGAGAACCCGAAAAACATGTTTTTACAAAATGTCTGTCTGTGAGTCTGTCTGTGTGTCTGTGTGTGACACAAATTTTGTGGGCGCTCTATCTCAAGAACTAATGGCCGGAATTTAATAAAAAATTATATCCAGTTAGTCCCTGATACAAATTGATGCTGATTAGTTTTTGGTGTAAATCGCTCAACAGGTGGCGCTGCTATGCTGCATTTTTTACGATTTCCGCAATGGCGCTATCTCAGGAACTAATGGACGGGTTTTCATGAAACTTCAGATTAAGTTAGTGCTTGATATGACTTGATGCTGATTACGTGTTGGTGCAAATCGCTCAACAGGTGGCGCTGCTATGCTGCATTTTTTACGATTTTCGCAATAGCTCTATCTCAAGAACTAATGCACGGATTTTCACCAAACTTCAGATTTAGTTAGTCCTCGATATGACTTGATGCGGATTACGTGTTGGTGTAAATCGCTCAACAGGTGGCGCTGCTGTGCTGCATTTTGCACGATTCCCGCTCTATCTCAAAAACTAATGCACGAATTTTCACCTAACTTCAGATTTAGTTAGATGTTAACACAAGTTGTTTCTAATTAGATTTAGGTGTTAATCGTCCAATAGGTGGCGCTGCTATGCTGGAATTTTCATGATTTTCGCAATAACTCTATCTCAAAAATTAATGCACGGATTTTCCCCAAACTTCAGATTCAGTTAGACTTTGACATAAGTGGTTGCTTGGTGGTTTTGATGTAACATAGGTTTTGGTGTAAAGCACCCAATAGGTGGCGCTACTAGGCTGAATTTTGCTGGATTTACACGATTCGCCATATCTCAAGAACTAATGCATGGAATTTCATATCTTCAGAATCCTCATGATGGGCATAGATTGCCGTTTAATTTTGGAAGTGTGATAGCGAATTTTCAAGTATTAACATGTATGAGATAGAAGAAAGTTTTGGGATTGGTACATCCGACTAGTTTATTTTAAGTCCATCATTTTAGGTGTGTTTTGAAGATGCATTCGAAGGGTGAGATTAATTATTTCAACTTTCTTTATTTCAGCTCGATTCTCATATTGAATAATAAATAGAAGGGGATTAATATTAATTCTAATAACTTGTAATTAACTTTCCATAGCGCGATGTGCATTTTCAATCGCTCCGGTCATAGTGTGATGTTGGGTGTGTGGGTTTTGAGACTTCAAGTGTGATTTTGGGGTAATTATATATGAATTAATTATCTTGAAATCATTTCATATTCTCGGAACTCACATACCCAAGATCTCACTTAACACATTGATTTTTAGATACATCTCATATTACATTTAATGTAACTTTTTTACTGATATATAGAGTGCAAAACGATGAAATCTAACATACATAGAACCCATTCATATACCTTTATTTAAAAAAAAAAGAATAAGCAAAAAACCTGAAGGCTCAGTCCATATACTGAGATTTATGACATATATAATAAGTTGGAAATTGCTCGTCAAACGTGGCAAATGAGGTGCGTTCGTACTATAACTAGTTTTATAACAATTTTTTGCACCGCATAGTGTACTGAATGTCTATTTCAGTGCACTTCATAAGTGCCTATCCATTTCATTCTGTTCGAAAGGCTGTCACATCATTAAAATGCACTTGAAATCACTTTTTTCCCATTGGCTGCCCTGTAACAGAAAACTTTTGACTGTCCCTGTTATTCAACTCTACATCCGATTTTCATCAAATTTGAAATGACTCAACAAAATTTTGCAACCATTCTATATTTAAAATTTCAGACCCTTCGATTGGGTAGTTTTTGCTCCGTTCTATGCGGGCGGACGGACAGACAGACTGATTGAACGACGACTGTAGGTGCAACGTATTTATGTAATTACGAACGCACCTAATAAAGAACATAAAGTTCAAATCTCTATCTCAAATAGAAAAATAGTCTTACAAGGAAGGTCTCTTTACTGGGCATACTCAGAATATTTTGAAAAAAAAATACCAATTAAACTACTTATGTATGTAATAAAGGACCAGTCAAATTGAGCGGCGGAATTACAGTAGAAAGTCTGTAAAAAAATAAAATACTTTCGAGTATTGGGCGCGAAAAGACGAAAGCGTTACGCTATTGGGCGAACAGTACCTTTCCTCGCCAAAAGCAAACGATTTCAATGCACCTGAAAATTATTTGTTAATTGATTTTTAGAATGCGTGTAAAAAGTACTTAATGAATTTAAACATAAATAATGAGAAAATTTTATAAATACATTTTTTCGTATTCCATATTCATGTTGCTTGTTATTTAACTTTATTACTTTAAAAACAATTTCATATATAAAAAATACTTTCATACAGTTAAGCGCATTTGAAACTATAAAGGCAAGGTTTATTTAGCAGTTATTCATTTCAATTATCTATACCAAAGAATTCGTCGTTTCTATAGCAACAAAATGGAATCGACAGCACTCAATTAGACTTAATTTTGAGATATTGAAACAATTTTAATTTATTTTAATTTTGATTTAATTCATACAATTTGATATTTAACTTTCATTATAGATATATATATCTGACAAAACTGTAGATAAATCAAACTAAAACTGACAAAACTAAAGTTATTCACGTTAAATTTATTTAAATAAGTTCAAAATGAAACATTTTTAGCTCACAGGCTATCAAAGCCTGAGAGCTAATGTGCCCGCCCGTTCTGTATGTATGTATGTATGTATGTATGTATGTATGTATGTACGTACGTACGTATGTACGTAACGCGATAACTCTTGATAGAAACATCCGATTTGCTTCAAAATTTTTTTCCTAGGTTCACTGTGATAAGGCGCTTCCCTGATTAGTTTTGGGAGTTCATTGGTTAAGGATAAAGGGGGAAAAACGGGGTTAGTCCACACACTACCCCCTTAAATCAGTTAAATGGGTTTTTCATGCAGAATGATTCGATTTGCTCCGAATTTGGTATACCGGTTTATTATGTTAAGGAACTTCCCTGATTAGTTTTGGGAGTTCATTGGTTAAAGATAAAGAGGGAAAAACGGGGTTAGTCCACCCCCCTTAATTCCGATAAATGTGTTTTTCATGCAGAATGATTCGATTTGCTCCGAATTTGGTATAGCGGTTTATTATGTTAAGGAACTTCCCTGATTAGTTTTGGGGGTTCATTGGTTAAGGGTAAAGGGGGAAAAACGGGGTTAGTCCACCCCCCTTAATTCAGTTAAATGGGTTTTTCATTCAGAATGATTCGATTTGCTCCGAATTTGGTATACCGGTTTATTATGTTAAGGAACTTCCCTGATTAGTTTTGGGAGTTCATTGGTTAAGGATAAAGAGGGAAAAACGGGGTTAGTCCACCCCCTTAATTCAGATAAATGTGTTTTTCATGCAGAATGATTCGATTTGCTCCGAATTTGGTATAGCGGTTTATTATGTTAAGGAACTTCCCGGATTAGTTTTGGGGGTTCATTGGTTAAGGGTAAAGGGGGAAAACGGGGTTAGTCCACCCCCCTTAATTCAGATAAATGGGTTTTTCCTGCAGAATCATTCAATTTGCTCCGAATTTGGTATACCGGTTTATTATGTTAAGGAACTTCCCTGATTAGTTTTGGGGGTTCATTGGTTAAGGATAAAGGAGGAAAAGGGGGGTTAGTCCACCCCCTTAATTCAGATAAATGGGTTTTTCATGCAGAATGATTCGATTTGCTCCGAATTTGGTATACCGGTTTATTATGTTAAGGAACTTCCCTGATTAGTTTTGGGAGTTCATTGGTTAAAGATAAAGAGGGAAAAACGGGGTTAGTCCACCCCCCTTAATTCAGATAAATGGGTTTTTCATGCAGAATCATTCAATTTGCTCCGAATTTGGTATACCGGTTTATTATGTTAAGGAACTTCCCTGATTAGTTTTGGGAGTTCATTGGTTAAGGGTAAAGGGGAAAAACGGGGTTAGTCCACTCCCCCTTAATTCAGATAAATGTGTTTTTCATGCAGAATGATTCCATTTGCTCCGAATTTGGTATACCGGTTTATTAAGTTAAGGAACTTCCCTGATTAGTTTTGGGGGTTCATTGGTTAAGGATAAAGGGGGGAAAAACAGGGTTAGTCCACCCGCCTTAATTCAGATAAATGTGTTTTTCATGCAGAATGATTCGATTTGCTCCGAATTTGGTATAATGGTTTATTATGTTAAGGAACTTCCCTGATTAGTTTTGGGGTTCATTGGTTAAGGGTAAAGGGGGAAAAGGGAGGTTAGCCCGCCCCTCTTAATTTAGATAAATGGGTTTTTCATGCAGAATGATTCGATTTGCTCCGAAGTTGGTATACCGGTTTATTATGTTAAGGAGCTTCCCTGATTCGTTTTGGCGATTCATTGGTTAAGGATAAAGGGTTAGTCCACCACCTTAATTTAGATAAATGTTTTTTTTTTTTTTTTTTTTTTTTTTTTTTTTTTTTTGCAAGATTATTCGATTTGCTCCAAATTTGGTATACCGGTTTATTATGATAAGGAGCTTTCCTGATTAGATTTGGAGGTTCACTGGTTAAGTATAAAGGGGGAAACGGGTGCTAATTCCCCTTCACTTATTTTTTTGAGTGGCATTATTCTTTAAAATAAGAGTATAATATACAATTAGTGTGAATAGTCTGTGAGCTCAATGCCATCAGTTTAGCTGGGCACTTTTCTTTTTTATTATCTTAAAGCGTATTCGACATGAAAAAGTATTTTTCGAAATTTCATTTCATCGCCAACCGATGATAAATCGCCAAATAAACGAAATTTTCATTATTTTTTTAAGAACGTTCTATCGATGTTCCGCCAAAACATTTTTTATAAACATATATATCGACATGAGAAGAACACTCTGCAATTTTTTCAGATTTTTCGGAATATGCCCGTATGGAGACCTTCCTTGTTAGCATTTATAAAACTAGGAAGATGAAGAAAAAGCCATTTAAAGTTTTAATTTGTGTGGGGCATTGCACTCGGGTGTACTAACCCTCTCGCTGCGTAATTGTTTTATCAAAATGGGTTAAAAAATTTTGCAATTTATTTTATTACATATTGCAAATCTACAGTCGTGGGAAAAAAAGTAAACACCCCCTAATAACTCCACAACAAATTATCGTAGAAGAAAGTGACTGGTGAGTCATTCCATGTCAATTCAACCAGACCTTGTAACCCGACCCCCAGGGATTTGGATAAAACTCGGTGTATATACTAATTCTATCATGATATGAATACATCAGAAATTTTTCCTTCCTAGACGTCATCGTTTGTGAGATGTGGGGAGGTCCAATTTTTGGATTTTTCTCAAATCGCACATTTCTGAGTCTGTATTTTTAGACTGCAGTTCCATTTTCAAAAATTTATTTCTCTGGATCTAAAATGCGAATCATCTTTATAAAATCACCGTAAGTACATCAAAAGACGCAGATTTTAATAAAAAAAATATTTAAAAAATTAATTTTAAATATTTAGGGCCAAAAAATTAAACCAAAGTTGAAAGTTATGGTTATTTTTCCAAATTTTTGCGACTTTACGAAAAACGCTCTACACAAAAAGGCAAATGAAATTTCCAATTACTTTTTATTTTAAATAAAAGTTTACACTTTGGGCTTTCTATTTATGAAATAAAAATGATGTCTTTCTCATGGCTTATGCAAAATTTTTGACTTATTTTGGGATGCTGTACCTATCAAGAGATAAATATCTTTAACTTTGCTTATGGTACCAAAATAATTGCTGCACATTTTAAATATAAATTTATTAATCATTTTGATTTATTTCCTAAAATGAACCCTTAAAACAGACTGATTTATTTATTTTTATAACAGTAGAAAATTTGTATGTTATTGGTACATATCACACATTATCTGAATTTTTGTTGTTCTCAATCTTATCGCATATGTTTGTCACATAAGTGTACCTCTATCATTGGATTCAGTGGTATAGCATTTCTATAAATACTTTCACAAAGGTAGTATGTAAAGAATATGTACAATATTTAATGGAGGGGGTGTAGATATTGAAATCATAGATTTTTTTCTCATTTTACTCAGAAAAAACAAAGCAAAAACTTTACTTTGTAAATAAAAAAAAGAAGCACTTATATTAAATAAATTCAACAAGTCATAGGAACCACAGTAATTATTTAGGTACCACAGTTTAAATTAGACATATTAGAGATATTTTTTTTTCTCTTGAGTGGTGAAATTTCCCAAAACAGGGCAAAATTTTTACATAAGCTAAGAGAAAAACTTCATTTTTATTAAAATTGAAATAATCATTAATTAAATCTAATACATTAAATAAAATTGCTTATAAATAATTTAAAGGTTTAGATTGTTGCATTTTTTTTCTGTAACAAATAAAGAATCTGTTAAATTATATGCAAATTTTTAAGGCTAAAAAATCAGAATAAACATTGTATTTAAAAGATTGAAATTCAAAAATATAACTGAGCTAAATATAAATATAGAAATAAATGACGTACTTTTTCAGTATCACTTAGACTTATTTTGCAACATTCTTTTTTTGTGCAATTTAAAATTTATATTTATTATGAATAAGCAACATTGGGAACCTTCTAATATATATGTCAATTTTCCTATCTTACTGTAACTCCAAACATAATAACACAACAAAACATCGGTATATTAGAAGATCTTCGTGATTTAGTATCTAAAACATTAAATCGGTGGCTATCTCCCCTCCTTCCCCACACTCCCAGAAAAGAATTTAAATATCTTAAGGGGAAATTCTCTTCATTTTGGTAAAGGTTTATGAAAATTTGCAATTTTTATATTGCAAGAGCACCCATCACAAAAGTCAAGGACTTTCTTTACATCAGGAAATATCTCTTTTACAAATGATATCAATTCCTTCTGTGTTAAACACAAAAGAGTGACATCATGTTGCATATCATTTGATAAAATGTGTATATTGCTTGCTGATAATCTAATACTGAGAGATAGAGTGTATATAACAGTTGGATCAAGAGTGCAGCTTCTTTGGTCCAATGGTAACTTTAAGCCTCATCTTGAATAAGAAAAGTAAAATTTTTGCTGAAATTCTACAAAGCGATAGCTTTTTGAGGGCCAAAGTTTGCTTTAGTTTCTTTTCGGAAATTAGATTTAGCTTTCGTTATAAAAGAGTGGAATAATATTTTCCAAATATTTTACTTAGCTTGTCACAAATTCAATTAAATGAACAGTGCTGCTAATACTAAATTGAATACCTAGAGTTATAATTCTCAAGTTTTTTGGAAATTCCTGTTTAAAAAGAGAATACAACTCATATAGATACACATAATATCAATCGCTTTTGTGCATAGTACATTCTTAGCAATGCTAACTACACTAGATTAATCAATCTAGAACAAATACATCTAATAATGCTAACTACATTTTTTTCCAGTCATGATTCTTCAATATTCATTACAATTATAAAACTTTTCAATTAGTTCAATTGTTTCTGGACCTGTAGCTGTGGCTTTAATTTTTCTTATTTCTGGCATAGACAAGATTCTCTTTTCTCTCAGAAGTTGTCATGACGGTTTTTCAGCATAATTAGTTACTTCAAATTCATCTATTATTTTCATTTGCAGCACAAGGAAAAATAGATACCCCTTCTATTATGAGAAACGGCAGACTAATAATAATTTGATTAACAGATTCGAAAACACCTGCCTTAACTAAATAATTTTATCCTGCCTTTGTCAGAATTTGTTTATACAAGGCAGGTGATGTTTTATACTGTTGAAATGAACTAGGCTTTGTTAAATATAAGGTATTTAAACTATAAGAAAACATATTTAAAATGATTAAAATTATCCAAGATAATAAGATAGAAAGTTTTAAAAGAATGTTAAATATAAATAAAATATTTTAATTCAAACACACATACACACTCAGAAAAAAACATATTGAAAATTTGATGGGTAAAAAGTCATTATTGCATTTTCTTATTCTATATCAACAAAAGATTTTTTGTTTACAGTTATATTGTAAACACAAAATTAAGGGATTGTTTAAATTTAAAAAAAAATGCTAATAATAAAAGAAAATATATGAATGAATAAATAATGGAAACATAAGGATTATGCACAAAATTTAATGAAGGGAGGATAGACTTCAGTCATAGACTTTTCCCCCCTTTTACTCAGAAGAAAGAAAAAAAAGCAAAAACTTTACTTTGCAAAAGAAAGGAAGAAAAAAGCATTGAATAATATATTCAACAAGTCATATGAACCACAGTAGTTAGTTAGGTACCTCAGCTAAATTTAGGCAGAGATTTTTTTTTTTTCTTGATAGGTGAAGTTTCCCAAAACATGGTAAAATTTTGCATAAGTCATGAGAAAGACATCATTTTTATTTCATAACTAGAAAGCCCAAAGTGTAAACTTTTATTTACAACAAAAAGAAATTGGAAATTTAATTTGCCTTTTTGTGTAGAGCCTTTTTCGTAAAATCACAAAAATTTGGAAAAATAACCATAACTTTCAACTTTGGTTTAATTTTTTGGTCCTCAATATTTAAAATTAATTTTTTAAATATTTTTTTATTAAAATCTGCATCTTTTAATGTACTTTCTGTGATATTTTTAAGATGATTCGCATTTTAGATCCAGAGAAACAATTTTTTGAAAATGGAACTGCAGTCTAAAAATACAGACTCAGAAATGACGTATATAAAATTTGCTTATAGGGGCCATCTACATATTAAAACGAATCCAAACTTCCCTTTTTTCAATGGCAATACCCAATGTTAAAAAGATATTTCAAATCTTCGGTTCAAACTATGCCTAGACACCCAATTTCAAGTCATTTGAATGATAAATTTTTGAATTATAAACACTCAAAATTGAGGGCTTCTAATGTTAAATGACATTTTCATATTTTTATTAATATCTCCTGAAATTATACTCTTAATGTGCTCATTTTTTGTGTAGCTATAATACTAATATACCCAAACATAAATACGTTGAATTTGCAATTTTTATAATTATATGATATGAATTATGAAATTTATATTCGAAAAAATTATGAATTGCAACCTACCATTTTTTTATGGATTTAGATTTATTAAGTCCTGCTTTATGGAAATCCAAAATTTCACATTTTTCTTCCAAGTAGTTTTGAAATTATGGTTAAAAAATGATGGTTTAAGGGGCCGTCTATGATAGAAGTGACTAGATATTTTGAAATTTCTTATGCTATCCTGTAATCTAGCAGGCTTCATTGGCTGCTTAAGGTGCCTTGATCAAGAAGGAAGCTCTCTCGGTTAACAATCGAGTACCGAACTTCTAGTTGGATACACTCTAAAATTGGGAGGAGTGAAAACTTCACTTTTTGAAAGAGTGACAGTCATTTTTACTCTTTTTGGAGTGAGTTTTATAAAAATACACTCCTTAAAGAGTGGAGTTTTCCACTCTCTAGAAAGGAGTGAAATGTCTCACTCCTGAAAGAAGAGTGACTTACGTGTGCATTGCTTATTAACCAATGAGAGCAGCAAGGCGACGACACCCTTTATAAAGATAAGAAAAATGATCACTTTTTCGTCCGCCATTTTAAGATTAGGCATTTAACAGAGTAGGATTTAACAGATTAGGATATCATTAAAATTATTCTTTGGAATACATAAAATGAAGGTAAGTCTTGTTTAATTTTAAGCATTTATCCGTGTAGATACGTGGAATGTCCAGATTATGAGCTAAATAGTTGTATGTTTGTATAGCAAAAGATTGATCGTGGAGTATTCATAAGTGATTGTGAGATTTCTTCATGTAGCGATCTGAAATGTAATTGTTTTAAGGGGACTGGGAAAGCCGTATCTCCGCCATGTTAAATTCACCAACTTTATGTACCTTTTTCTCAGAAATGGTGAAAGATAGAGGTCTAGATTTTTTAGAGTAGTTTGAATAACATGCTTTACGTTTTTTAACTGACCATTTTCGCTCTAAAGTGATTGTGAGATTTCTTCATGTGACGGACTGAAATGTAATTGTTTTAAGGAGACCGGGAAAGCCGTATCTCCGCCATGTTAAATTCACCAACTTTATGTACATTTTTCTCAGAAATGGTGAAAGATAGAGGTCTAGATTTTTTAGAGTAGTTTGAATAACATGTTTTGCGTATTTTAACAGACCATTTTCGTTCTAAGTAAAATTCAAAATTAATTATTAATTATTTATTGAAAGTCATTTTTAAATTAGCACTTTTTGGTAAGATTTCACTGCCTAAAATAAATAATTCTCAACAAATCATTAAATCCCTGTGTATACAATATAACATAGTATAAGTATTAAAATAAATCTGAGTTCTTGTGTTTAATAGATATTGAAACAAGTTGGAAATTGCTCACCAAACGTGGCAAATGAGGTGCGTTCGTACTATAACTAGTTTTAGAAATATTTTTTGCACCGCATATTGTACTGAATATATATTTTAGTGCAATACATAAGTGCATATCCATTTCATTCTGTTCTGAAAGGCTGTAACATCATTAAAATGCACTTAAAATATTTTTTTTCCCATTGGCCGTCATGTAACGGAAAACTTTTGACTGTCCTTATAATTAAACTATGCATCCGATTTTCCTGAAATTTGAAATGAGTCTACACAATTTTGCAACAAATATATATTTAAAATTTTAGATCATTCGGAAGGCTGTAACATCATTAAAATGTACTTGCAATAATTTATTCCCATTGGCCGTAATGTAGCGGAAAACTTTTGACTGTCCCTGTAATTAAACTATACATCCGATTTTTATGAAATTTGAAATGACTCGACAAAAGTTTGCAACAATTATATATTTAAAATTTCAGACCATTCGGTTGGGTAGTTTTTGCTCAGTTATATGCGGGTGTTGAATTCAGACCCCTATCTCCGGGAGGGATTTCTGTGGTTCCGGAGGGGGGGGTGTATTATAGAGTTCCGGGGGGGGGGGGGAATTGCACTTTTTGATCATTGAAAACACAAAATCTCAAATCTTCCGGAGGGGAAATGCCCCCGACCCCCGGGCCACCCCCTGAAATCAACACTGACAGACAGACTAAACGACGAATATAGGGGCTACGTATTTATATAATTACGAACGCACCTAAAAAAGGAACATAAACATGAAAAATCCAAGTTTTGAGAAAAAGTCGATTAAAGATTTATTGCCATTAATCTGTGAAGTACTCTTAGAAAGAATGAATAATTTCAACACTTATTTTTTATATATATAAACATGTGTGACACATCGTTGGAAAGACAAAAGTTTAAACTATTTAATGATATAAAAAAAAATAAAAATCGCTTTTTAGGTGCGTTCGTAGTTATATAAATACGTATCACCAATAGTCGTCGTTCAGTCCGTCTGTCTGTCCGTCTGCCCGCATATAACAGCGCAAAAACTACCCAACCGAATCGTTTGAAATTTAAAATATATAATTGTTGTATAATTCTGTCGCGTCATTTCAAATTTTATGAAAATCGGATGTATAGTTTAATTACAGGGACAGTCAAATTTTTCTGTTACATTACGGCCAATGGGAAAAATTATTGCAAGTGCATTTTAATGTTGTTACAGCCTTCCGAATGGTCTGAAATTTTAAATAGGGCAGATGTGCCAGTAATGGCCACCCTTTGATGTTTTTGGTTCATAAAAAAATAAGTAATAAATATTTAACTTTAATTAATTTTTTTATAATTTCCCCTTGCATGTTTTATAAAACTGGGTTATTGTTGACACTTTTAATCAAACCAATTAGGAAGTAGAAAATAATGTTTCAAAGTTTTGCTGTTTTTCTGTGAAAATCTTAATGAAGAGGCTAAGAGCTGGCTTCGTTTAATTAATTTATATATTATTTATTTTCTTGCAAAATTTGAATGCTTTTGTTTGAGTAGCAATAGAAAACTTAGACTTTTATATACTAACGGTCATTTACGAAATTTCATTTATTTTTAAGGTTTTAAGAGAGGGTGTCTATTACTAGAATGGTTAATTAGTCATTTTCCACCAAAACTTTTTAAATAGCTACTTATAAGTTAGTTTATGTGATTAATAAAATTTCAATATTTTATTCTTTTTTTATGTATATATACTTTGCTATTTTAAAATCTGGCAATCAAACCAACTAGGTAGTAGAAAATATTGTTTAAGAGCACAGCCAAAGACGGGCTCATAGGGTTTAATACCTCTCCTTTTAAATAAAAGCAATTAAGTTACAGAAGCTATTAAAAATCTATTTTCTGTGTTAAATGTTTGGTTATTCTTATCTGAAAAATAAGTAAAAGAAGGAAAACAAAAGTAATATTCCTTAATTTATAGGCAATATTCATGATACTGGTAAATCTGCAGATCAGTGGCCTCAAACATCAGTTCTACAGTTTTATTTTGAAATTATTTTACTTAGCATTTAAAATATTCAACACACAATATCATTTCTTTCATATTTGCAATATTAATTATTATAAATGATATATCAAGTAGTCTCTGGAAGATTAATTGTTAAAAATAGCGAGACAAAACTAAACATCACTAACATTCCAAAACTTTTTTTTATTATTATTACCTTTTAAATCCCCCACTGTTTCAATAATTTAATAGCTGTAATTGCCTGATATTTAGTATTTTAAACTATCCATCTAAAATAATTAAAACATTGATCGTCTGATAATTACAATAATTGATGCAAACAGTAAATGATCATCACAAATATTTTATTAATTACTGGTATCCTTATAGTTAAATTTATTTGAAAATAACCATTTTGTTTCATTAGTATGTTTTCATTAAATTCTGGTTCTAAATACAGTCATAAAAACAATTATATTTATTACTTTTTATGGGGTGCCCATTACTGGGCCAGAGGGTGTCCATTACTGGGCCAGAGGGTGTCCATTACTGGGCTTTGGGTGTTTTGGTATATTTCTGTTATTTAAAATTAAATTTCGATTCACATTGGGAAATGAAACTATAAGAATTGTTAAATATTGTTGACAGATTAATATAATATTGAAAAAACTGGAATGTAATAATTATAACTATTAATAAAAAAATAATTTTAAAAGAACTTCCTTAAGAGTGACCATTACTGGCACATCTACCCTATTTTAATTGTAGCAAAATTTTGTCGAGTCGTTTCAGATTTTATGAAAATCGGATGTACAGTTTAATTACAGGGAGTCAAAAGCTTTCCGTTAACTTTAAGGTCAATGGGAAAAAATTATTTCAAGTGCATTTTAATGATGTTACAGTCTTTTGAACAGGATGAAATTGATATGCACTTATAAAGTTCACCAAAATATACATTCAGCACAATATGCGGTGCAAAAAATATTTATAAAATTAGTTATAGTACGAACGCACTTCATTTGCCACGTTTGACGAGCAATTTCCAACTTGTTTCTATTTCCCAGGTCAATCTTTTCCTATAAAACATATAAAATCTATTTTGCTCATATTCACAAAATACAATATCTACGCGAATAAAAAAATTAAATTAAACATGGCTTATCGCGCCATTTCATTAATAAGTATTGTATTAATTTCATTTTTCAGCAATGACGGACGAAAATTAGAAATCATGATTAAGTTAAGGAATATGTTTAAAAGAAAAATATATACATATTCCAGAGAACTTAAAAGTTTAACTTTAGACTCCATGTTCATATTAAATAAAACAAAAGCAAATGACAGCGGATCAAATATATATATACATTCTTATTATTTAAATCATGCTTAGAACTTATTTAAAAAAGATGTGAGTTTATAAGTATTGTTTTTTAAATGGAAAAATTAAAAATATTTTAGAACAATAGGACTTTGCAAAAATAGCAATAATTTAAAGAAAAAGTACGGTTTTATATTTAAAACAAAAATTAAAATCAAATCAAACATTGTTAAACATATAACATCCGCTGATTAAAAAGTTATTAATAAAACTTTAAAAGTAATATCTTTATAGGGCATGCAATAAAAGCAAACACAAAGGATAAGATTGGAATAAAATATTTTAGTTTATTACTATTAGTAATCTAATTTAAATTCGTATTAAATTCGTAAGTTCAATTAGTGTTACAAAACTATGAATTAAATAAATATTGCTAATAAAGTATTTTATTCCAATCTTTACTACGCTTGTATCTATTTTCATTGCATGCTGTAAAAGATGTGATTCTTTTAAAATGACCATAGAAGGCAAAAAAAAAAAAAAAAAAACAACAACAACAAAAAAAAACGACTACATAAAAAATGAACATTCACTTTTATGAAAGAGTGACTATTCACTCCTACCAGCGGTGAAAAACCGCACTCCTTTAGCAAGAGTGAATAGTCATTCCTCCGAAAAAGTGATTATCCACCCCTGTTTAGAGTGAATATTCACTTTCCAGGAGTGACTATTCACTCTTTCAGAGAGTCAAAAATTTCACTTTTGCTCAGAGTGAATAGTCACTCTAAAGAGGTTGGGCATATTTTGACTCTGCGATAGAGTGACTATTCACTCCTCCGGAGTGAATAGTCACTCCTTTTTATTTAGAGTGTACAGCCCTAAAATACGCTCGTTTTAAAATAATTAATTTCTCGTAAGCTTATCGTACGAATTGCATACAAATTTGTTTTTAGGTTAATTAAAGGGTGTACAGTTCATTTATGCTGTCAGAATTGTGTACTGCTATTGAAAAAAACAAACTTAGGGTTCGTTTTAACATGTAGTTGGCCCCCTAAGCAAATTTTATAGACATCATTTAAAAGTTGACTTTATTACCAATCGTGTGGTGTCAGTAACTTACTTCTACGATATTTTTTTGCAGAGTTAGTAAGGGTTGCTTACTTTTTTTTTTTCCACGACTTTACATAAATCTTAGAGTTAAAATATGTGAAACATTTTGGTAAAAGATTTTTTTTTTTAAATATAGATCATAAAAAAAGTTTGTTAGAAAGAGCGTCTTTTACAAATATTTAATCTTTTATCACCTGTTTTTCAAAACAGAAAATTTTGAATAATTTAATCGGGAAAATTCCTGACAAAATTTACACGGAAAAAATGCATCCCCGAGGAAATCTCGGGTTGCGCGGCGAGAGGTTTAAGGGTGTATTTCAATCCAAACTGATTACTTTCTGATTTTAAATTCATTTTTATTCTTAAACGCATCAAACTGGTAAATTCTCTTATTTTGAAACTACATAATGTGCTGTGCTGGTCGATTTTTTGATAAAGGCAGAAAATAGTGTAAAAAATGCTGTCAAAGTGGGCGTTTTGAACCGAATTTCCCGAAGTGGGAGATTTGGGAATGAAAAAAAAAGGGTCCTACTGAGAGAATAATGGTTTAAAACTCAGATTCTTATTAATTGAGCGAAAAATGAAATCACACGGCCTCTTATACATCTCTTCCAAAATCACCTCAGCCAGTTTCCTGTTTTTACTTTTAAAAATGAACCTGAAAAGGTCTCAAAAAATTTCGAGCTGTTGAGGGTGAAATATATTTTTTTGAATACACCCTTAAGGCTGTTCTCAAATCCAAAAGGGCAACTTTACGACATAAGTTTTAATCTATTTTTGTTTGGAAATGCATGAAAAGAGCAGGTGTTGTTGATCAGAAACTATGTCATCGAACTGTGCTTTCCGTTTTTTTTGCAAACGCAATAGCTCTTTCAGAAAAGAGTGTCAAAGCCGGCGTTTGGAACCGAATATCCGCGCGAAATAAGAATAACCACTCAAGGAAGGGTGAAAAAGTCTGTCACGGGATCCAAATCGCTTCTAACTCAATAGGTAATGGATGGATCCAAAAATGAAAAAAAGAAAAAAAAACAGTTCCATTCCAAATCGCTTTCCTGGCCAGGCTTTCCCATTTTACATCTTTCCGTAAAAAAATGAATTTTTCACTTTGTCAAAACGTTTTGTGCTTGTTGAGCAGAGCAGTTTAGAACAGCCTTAAGGCTGTTCTAAACTGCCCCTTTGGATTCGAGAACAGCCTTAACAAAATTTACACTATCTCGCAATATAATTGGCGGTAACATGAGGTGTCAAAATATTCGCAATTAAACAGGCTTTCGTTTAATATTTAAAAATAAAAATCGATTTTTTGATCAATTTTGATTTAATCTGTCCCCTTAAATATCCAGAGCCTAAATAGAGCAGGAAGGTTTGGGGTTCGGGGCACTGAAGGTACCGGTCGACTGCAGCGGATTCGAGCTCATTATTAGACCGCCGCAGAATTCGCGGACCGCGGCGTTCCGCGTGTTCGTCCTGCGTCTCTGCCCACGTCGTACAAATTTAAAAGGGAAATTGATTAAATTAAAGACATCGAAAAGCGCGAAATGTTGGTGTCGGGTTTCCTCTAAGCCCACACAACTTTGAAGAAATCCTTTACTATTTATATGCTGCCACCACCGATGTGAATTCGTGATATCGGTCACGCTATGAGAGGATTGTTGAAAAGAAAACCAACTCCTTCAATTAAACTGAACTAACAATTTTTTTTTACACATAACAAGACACAATTTACAATTAAGAACTCGGATACAGGTGATCCGGTCCAACATTAAATTAAATACAGTAAATACTTGCTGTGCACTGTTAAACTACTTTATATTCTTCTCACCCTACGCTAGTTAAATTAGATTTATCGGAGATCACTATTAAACTCCTAACACATTAGCTCTATACTCCAAGAGCTTCACCGCCTAATCACGCTCTATCCAAGAGCTACTCTCGAACAACTCACACCTTGAATTCCAGGCATCCACTGTGCTATGCGAGAAAGTGATCACCCACTTTCAGCTATACGATTTAATGATCTCCCTCAGCTATATCACTCATCTCCAAAAAAACATAAACGGGTTTCCCTTCTGCCATCAGGGTCCCCTTCCCTTCCTCCAATCCATCGAATCTCCCCCTGTCACCTTCCGTGACGTCCATTATTTCGTTATTTGTTGAAATCCTTTTGTCTGCCTTATCTCAGGCATGCATTTGAATTGCAGGGACCCCACTCTATCCATAAACTACATTCCTTCACTTACTCTGTATAACTCACTAGCTCGGATTAAATTTCAGATAAGAAAAGAGTGTTGCTTTAAAATGTTAGAAATCCTACTTCTACTAATAAGTTTTGTATGCGAACCTGCGACACAAATAACAGGTTATATAGACTTATAACCGAACTTGTGGGGTATGTAAACGTTTATGAAAATATGTACAACATTTATCTAATCAAGAACAGTGAACTTTGAGCAGAGCAACGGAACATTTCATCTCATCATTCATAGATGGCAGCACTAAATCTACAAGGAGATCCACAGGACAGCAGTCATATTAAGTTCATATCTGAAAACCAGATAGCAGCACCATTCAGTGGACATTGCAAAGGGACTGCGCTGAAATAAATGAATCCGCTGACTTTGCATAATCTATTGTCTTTCTCATCACATAAAAACACTGTGTGAACACTCTTTTGAACCACGCAGTCGTCGTAAAACTTTTCAACTAAACGGACATGCTGTCCGTTGGGACACAAATCCCATTGTTATCCCAGAAGGGACCTTTTTTCTGGTGTTCAAACACCAAGAAGCTTGCCGATTGCAAAAACGATTCATTTTTTATTAATCCATTTTATTATTCATTCTGTATATATTTTGTAGCATCCTAGTCCAGTATTAAAGAAAATTAGATGTACACATGCTTCCGTATCCAGTCATTGATGGAAAGCGTCAGTCTCATCTTAATAAATAAAATATAATAAATTGAAACAAAAAGGATACACATCTCGAGCCTGTCCTCTTACCGAAGCCAAACACAGCTAGGCAATCTTATTTAATATTCATTATATATATATTTCAAAATAATCACTGGGTATACTCAGCCTTGGCCGAAGACTCTCATATAAATCCCTTGCTTCCTATAGATTATGAGAGACTGGGGTATATAAGCAAGGGAGTGAGAAATAAATAAATAAATAAATAAATAAAAATAAACCCAGTTAAAAACAAGTGGGTAAGTGTGATCACAGATCGCACAGAGGGTTTCGTTTAATATTCCTTTAAAACACTTTATCCTTTTGTGAAATCTGTTAGTTCCACATTTCGCAACCAGGGGCGCACTCTATTCTGCACAAACCTCTATCCAAAGGAAACTCCGATTTACAACCTATCCGTAGGTATATTAGTCGAGGGGATCGGGTCTATAGCACCCGAGATAGGTAGGCGCCCCAGGAAATTGCACGGAACATTCTTTTATAAGCTTTTCATTATGTGCAATGAACTATGTCAAAGTTTCCAGCAGATCGACTTGTTAGATTTCATAATTTTAACAAAATTGCGTTATGTTAGTTGCAAATTCCACCACCAGGGAGCGCACACTATTCATAACAAAAGTGTATCAAATCGAAACTCTGTTAAACAACCTATCAGTGGATGTGTTACTGGAGTTGGTGGCGGCCTTAAGCGAGAAATTAAGAAATTTGCTGAAAGTACTATTCGGAAATAGTGGTAACTAAAATTTTGACATTCTTATATTTCATAAGCAGCACGTGTCTGAGTATATCATAGTGCTCAAAAAACGACACCTAAAAAGGTCGTAAACGCTATTTTTTTAAAAAGAAATCCAGCGCCCCTCCCCCGCCCTCCCTTCACAGGAAATTGCATGCACCATTATTTTATAAGCTTTTTATTATGTGTCATGAAGTATCTGAAAGTTGCAAACGGATCGCCTTGTTATATTTCCTAATTTTAACAAAATCGCGTTACGTTAGTTCCGCATTCCACCACCAGGGAGCGCACTCTATTATTAACAAAAGCATATCAGAACGAAACTCCTTTGCGCAATCTCTCCGTAGATACATGGTCGGGAGGGTGGCGGTGCAGTCTTAACCAACAATTTAAAACATTTTCCGCGATAACAAACGCTAAGATTTAATAAATAAATCTAGTCCCCCCCCCCCCCTCCACTCCTCGAAATATCACACTCCATTCTTTTTTACACTTTTTCTTATGTGTTATAAAGTATCTTAAAGTTTCGAAGACTTCGAGTGGCGGTCTTAAACAATAATTTAAGATATTTCCTGAAATTGCTATTCGGAAATAGTGGGATGAACACTTATAAACCTATAAACTTTTTCATGTTGAATAATTAATACTTATCTCATAGCGCGCCGTCGAAACACCCCACGCAAATTGTTAATTTCCTAATTTAAATGAAATCTCCGTTAAAAAAGCACGTGCCTCCATCTTAATCTGGCATTTGATGGAAATAAAAGGAATTAATAAAATAATAATTAATATCTCAGCTCGTAATGAAGCAATCTCTTTGAGCCGGTTATGTATGGAATCTGCGAGAAATTTCCAGCCCGGATGTCAAAAAATTTAATCGAAAAATTTAATATTTAAAAAGTTTAAATTTCGTATTAGACTTTCCTCCCCTTAAATTTCTCCCGCTCCGATATGTCCAGAAATGATGACAGCTGCCTTCCGGTGAATGGAAATCTGTTTTCATTGTTTTTAAAAACACAGAAATTAAATTTTTATCGATCGATTTTTAGTGGATTTTTTGCGTTCTATCCTACGCAGAAATTTGAAATTTATACCAAAATAAAGTAGAATTTTTTCCGCGTATTTCTACACCTGTTACGAATTTGTACGACCGCTATTTTGGCAGTTCCAATTTTGCTTTTTGAAGGTCCACTTCATTTATTGCTTAAAGTACTCCGTGGTAACCCTGCACCGGCTGATTTGACGGAGCATCCGCTGAGTTTACTGGCAACCATTAGGAGAAACTGGGGAGGATTTCGATAACGTGCATTTTCACCTGCATTCAAAAGGTTGATTGGTTAATTTTAGAATTTAATTAGCCCGTAATTAGGTTAATTACCAACTTTTTCAAAATTTTATGATTTGTTGTTTGATGTGAGGTGTTCAGCTATAAGTTAAAAATTTAATCGAAAAATTTAATATTTAAAAAGTTTAAATTTCGTATTAGACTTTCCTCCCCTTAAATTTCTCCCGCTCCGATATGTCCAGAAATGATGACAGCTGCCTTCCGGTGAATGGAAATCTGTTTTCATTGTTTTTAAAAACACAGAAATTAAATTTTTATCGATCGATTTTTAGTAGATTTTTTGCGTTCTATCCTACGCAGAAATTTGAAATTTATACCAAAATAAAGTAGAATTTTTTCCGCGTATTTCTACACCTGTTACGAATTTGTACGACCGCTATTTTGGCAGTTCCAATTTTGCTTTTTGAAGGTCCACTTCATTTATTGCTTAAAGTACTCCGTGGTAACCCTGCACCGGCTGATTTGACGGAGCATCCGCTGAGTTTACTGGCAACCATTAGGAGAAACTGGGGAGGATTTCGATAACGTGCATTTTCACCTGCATTCAAAAGGTTGATTGGTTAATTTTAGAATTTAATTAGCCCGTAATTAGGTTAATTACCAACTTTTTCAAAATTTTATGATTTGTTGTTTGATGTGAGGTGTTCAGCTATAAGTACCCAAAATTTCAAGTCTCTAACATGTATAGTTTCTGAGAACGGGGTCTGTGACGGACAGACGGACAGACAGACAGACAGACAGACAGAGAAGCGAGACGAATAGGGTTTCGTCAGATGAACGAAACCCTGATAAAAGGTAGCGTATTTGCACCTTTACAAAATACGGAAATAAATTTATGAATATTGAAAGTTGATAACATTTGTTAAATATAATTGTGTTTCATATGATATGATATTGAAAATTATTTATATGATGCTATTATATGATGTGTATGTGAATGATATAAATATTAAATTAGTGATTTGAATTAGTGATTATAAATGAGAAATAATAAGGAAAGTTTCAAAAACTTCTGAACTTAAAAATATAACATATTGTGATATAGTTAAATAAGTAATATACAATGCCGATGTCAAAGGACTTAGCATCGATTGAAAACTTGAATAATACGAATTTCCTACACTGGGCGTTTAAAATTGAAAACCTACTTATTAAGGATGATTTATTTAAATTCTGTGTCGACGATCCACCCCCCTCTCCGGACGCCGCTTACTTAAAAAATAGCGCAAAGGCTAAGGCCATCATTAATTTGTGCATAGACGACGATCAGATAATTTATGTAAAAAACTTACAGACTGCGAAGGAAGTGTGGGAAAAATTAAAGTCTGTCCATCAGCTCGCGAACTTATCCTCAAAATTATTTTTATTAAGGAAATTCTACTCTCAAAAACTCTCAGAAAATGGGAATATGGTGGAGCACATTAATAACATTCTTACAATAAGAGACAGGCTCTCTGCCATAGGCGAAAACATCAGTGAGTCGCACATTGTAGCCATCATGTTGTGCTCCTTGCCCCCATCATATGCCGGGATGATAACTGCTCTTGAGACGCGGGATGAATCTGATTTAAAATTAGACTTTGTGAAGAACAAACTAATCGACGAATATACCCATCGATTAGAAAACAAAAACACTAATTCGTATATTAAACAAACCGCGTATAAAGTGGAAAATAAAGCCGCCAATCTACCTCCTACTGAGACGGCATTTAAATCTGAAAACAAACCGTATAAAAACAAAAAGTTTTGCAGCTTTTGTTCCCGAAGTGGACATGTTAAAAATGAATGTTTTCAACTGAAAAACAAAGAAAGGTATAACTCGCAGAAGAATAATTATAGACACGAAAATAACAGGAACAGAAACAACAATTACGGCGCAGGTTATAGAACAAACGCAGGAAATAACAAAGGACAGGAAAACCGTAAAAATCATTCCTCCAACTACTGCTTCAACGGAAAGATAAACTCAGCTAGTGAGCAAACAGGGTTAGGCGTTCCTCTTCCCCAGGTTGAACACGCATTTCAAAATGAACCCACGCTAGTTAACAAAACACAAACAAGGAACACTAACACCTACATTATTGACTCGGGCTGTACAAGACATGTAACGTCCACAAAAGAGCACTTTACAACGTTTAAGCCAGGAAATTTTGGCGACATCACCATAGCTAACGGGAAAAGATTAAATTCTCAAGGTGTAGGGGACATAACAATAAACACAGGCCTTAAAAATAATATAACACTCCGGGACGTATTATATTGCCCAGAATTAAAGAGTAATCTCTTATCAGTAAAGAAGGCAACCGATAATAACATAAAAGTAATCTTTGAGAAGGAAACATGCTTTTTCATTAAAGATAACAACACTATCTTAACCGCTAAACTGAACAACAATCTCTATGAAGTAAATCCTAAGGATGAGTACGGTTACGCCTTAAGCATGCAAACCTCCTGTAATAATGAAAACTGTATATATAAATGGCATCGTAGATTAGGTCACAAAAATTTTGACGCAATTAAATATTTGGTTAATCATAAGTTGGCTGAGGGAATAATTATAAATAACTGCAAGCATGAGTTGCATTGAACAAAGTGCATAGAAGGGAAACTGTCAATTTCACCCTACCCCAAAGCAGCTAAAAATAGGAGCAAAGAGATATCCTCGCTCGCGCATTCTGATTTATGTGGACCTATGGAGATTCAAACTCCAGGAGGAAAGCGTTATTTCATAACGTTTACAGACGACTACAGTCGATTCACTATGACGTATCTTTTAGCGCATAAATCTGAAGCGGTAGAGAAATTAAAGCAGTACGTAGCCCTAACAAAAAATAAATTCGGTAAAGTAATAAAAGCTATAAGGTCCGATAACGCCAAAGAATATCTTGGGGAAAGTTTCGAAAACTACTTAGCCGAAAACGGCATAGAAAGACAGTTGAGTGTCCCGTACAGTAGCCCCCAAAACGGGGTTTCGGAAAGAAAAAATCGAACGATCGTTGAAATGGCACGTACAATGCTGTCAGACGCAAAATTGCCCAAGCATTTCTGGGGGGAAGCTGTGATGACAGCAACCTACTTAACCAACAGACTGCCGACAAACGCAAATGAAAATCACGCCACACCATACGAATTGTGGAATGATAGGAAGCCCGACCTATCAAACATTAAGACTTTTGGGTGTAAGGCATTTGCCTACATAGATAAATCAAAAAGAACGAAGTTTGACGAAAAAGCTATGGAAGGGGTCATGATGGGTTATGATTTTTGGAGCAAAGGTTACAGAATTCACACGGGAAATAACCGCATAATAATTTCTAGAACGGTAAAATTCATTGAAGAAGGGACTAACTATGAGAAAATTAATGACACTACGGAAACCGAAAATAACGCTCAAACACCTACTGAAAATATCAAGATTGATTTGACAAATAATAATGAAGATCTGATAGAAACCCCGACGCCAGATAATTCCGAACCGAGGAGGTCGGAAAGGGAAAACAGAGGCGTACCCCCAAATCGTTTCGGAGTGACCGTGAATTTGTGCAAAATTGAGGAACCGAAATCGTGGGCCGAATTAGAAAACATTAAGGATATAGAAACAAAAAGTAAGTGTTTGGAAGCAGCAAATGAGGAAATAAGATCACTACAACAGAATAAAACTTGAAAACTAATTAAAGCTATACCCGGAAAACGCGTCATAGAGTCCAAGTGGACATGCCAAAAGAGGGATAAACGGTAAAATAGAAAGGTACAAAGCCAGGTTAGTTGCGAAGGGGTACTCGCAAAAATATGGGTGCGATTACGATGAAACGTATGCACCAGTCGTATCGCACACCACACTGAGAGCATTTTTAAATGCAGCCGTTTACAAAAATCTTGACGTGACGCACCTTGATGTCAAAACCGCTTTTTTGCATGGGACTCTTGAGGAGGAAGTGTATATGTATCAACCGGAGGGTTATCTAAAGAAAGGGGAGGAAGAAAAGGTATGTAAATTAAACAAGGCGATTTATGGCCTTAAACAGGCCGCAAGGGCATGGAGTTTAAAAATTAGCCAATCCCTGAAGAATCTAAAATTTACCGAATGCGACTCAGACCAATGTCTGTTTAAACGAATCAAAAATGGAAAAGTCGCGTATGTGATCGTCTACGTGGACGACATACTCGTAGCAGGTAGCAAAGATGACACGCACGAGATATATAACCAGTTATCCAAGGAATATGAGATTAAAAATCTGGGACAGGTAACTCAGTATTTAGGGATTAACATAACTAAAACAGAAAACGGTAACTTACAACTTGATCAAGAACACAAAATTATAGAAATCGCGGAAAAGTTCAACTTAACCCTTAGCAAACCCACCTACACGCGATTTCAAAATAATCACTGGGTATACTAAGCCTTGGCCGAAGACTCTCATATAAATCCCTTGCTTCCTATATAAAATTCCCAGTACACAGACAATATACAAGAGAGAAAATAATATATAACCATAGTTCTAATAGTATATGTTCCTCAGAACCTGACAGTTGTGTTATTGTTATCGGGTCATTTTGGAAGCTGACTGGCAGCCTTATGGCTGCGTTTAGAAAGGAAAATTGCTCCCTTTCTTTCTACAGCAATGAAAATGTCAACTGGCCTTTCTTTTCCAACCGCACTTTTGCTTTTTAACAAAAGGACGGGATATCCTACAATGGACTCAACAATGAAAATCAGATAAGAAGATTAGATCGAACTTCAAGGAAATTTTCCCCACCTGCAGGATGTCCATCAGTTTCCTTGTAAAGGCATTAAAGATGAAAAACACCACATGACCAGAACAGAGAGACCGCGAGTAGAATGATACGTTTATCTGGACCTTAAGGCTGTCCTCAGATCCAAAAGAGCAACTTATGATATAAGATTTAATTTATTTTTGTTCGAAAATTCTCGAAACTAGCAGGTGTGTTGTTCAGAAACCATGTAAGCGAACTGTGTTTTCCGTTTTTTTGAAAACGCAATAGATCTTTCAGAAAAGAGTGTCCAAGTGGGCTTTTGAACCGGATATCCTCGCGAAAGAAGAATAACCACTCAAAGAAGGATGAAGAAAGTCTTTGTCATACGTGATCCAAATCGCTTCTAACTCAATAGGTAATTTATTTATCAAAAGCTAGAAAACACAGTTCGATTCCCAATCGCTTCTCTAGTCAGACCTTCTAACTTTATATCTTTCCGTTAAAAAATGAATTCGTAAATGTGTCAAAACGTTTCGCGCTTGTTGAGCAGAGAATCGTGTCAGAGACGGTGTATTCCAATCCAAACTTCTTATTTTCTCATTCATTTTTAAATTCATTTTTGCTCTCAAACGCAGCCAACGGGAAAATCCCTTATTTAGAAACTAGATAATGTGCCGTGCTTCTCGATTTTTGGATAAATGCAGAACATATTGTATAAAATGCTGTCAAAGTAGGCGTTTAGAACCGAATTTTCCGAAGCGGGAGATCTAAGAATGAAAAAAGGGTTCTACTGAGAAAATAATTGTTTAACTCTCTAAAGACCAGAGAGCAAACTTCCCTTATGCCTCAAAAGACCAGAGAAACGGCCCACAGCCTTCGAAAATTTCGCCCCGATCTCATCTGTCTAGCGTAAATCAGTGGGTGGGATTTCTGTTCAGAAGTTCACCGCCTGTGTTGAGAGGGAAAATGCGACAGGATTTTTTTATCGGGGTTGTGGCAAAGGGAAAAAATATCCATCACGGTTATCAAAGGAAGTAATAGTTAATTGATGATGCTATAGTCTGCCCTTCTCAGCAGTGCTCAAGTAATTAAATGATAAATTTAAATAAATGATAAAAACATCTAAAATTGTATTGTCTGTGGCAGATTCCTTTCGATTATTTTAAAAAGAAGTGTTTTTGTTCATCAGAAATATTGACAACTTGCTACATGGCAATTAGATGTGTTAAATTTAGGCTGCATGAAACCAATGTAAAAAGTATGTAAAAAAAGAAAGAAAGAAATGAATGAAAATTGGAAATAAATTTTATTTCTTTCTACATTTAGAAAATATTTATAATATTAATTTTAAACATGGAATCGTATTGCACTGAATGTAATTTAGACAAAAATTGCGAAATTTACCTTGCAATCTTTACAATTGATACATTTACTTTGCAGTTTTCGCAATAAAAATGCACATTTTTAATAATGCTATTTTCATTCGCGAAAGTTTTTGCCTTTTAGAAATTCACTCACTAACTTTTGAGCCGATTTAATATATTTTTTATCTTTATTAATTGGTCGCATTTGTAAAATAATATTTCTCTATTACCAAGTACGCTTTGTTTTAAAAATCATGAAAATTTTATTCGAGTAAGTATGCGCTTTTACGACGATTAATTAGCATTATATTCATATTAAAAGTACGTTTCCTTTTTTTTCCCTCACAAAATGGCATGAATAAATATTTAATAATCATTATTATTTCCTCTCGCCCTTAAAAAATAAAATGAAACTGTTGCAACCATTTCAGTTTATTAAGAAAATATCATTAATAAAATTTTTGAACTCATATGTAATGTTGAAAATAACTTTTTAAATTTGTAGAGCTATTTTGAGATAGCTGTTCTCTTGCAAATAAATAATGTTTGTTTAGCATCACAATTCATGCTATTTTCCCAATCAAGGTATAAAGGAGTGCATCTATAGGAAATACATACCTAAACTCAGATTATACTATATGTATGCTTAATGATGCTATATTAAACATGATTATTTGTGACTATTTAGCCCATTATTAGTGCTTTATTACGCATGATTATTTATGATTATTTAGCATATCATTTATGTTATATTAATTTATACATAAAATTATGTTTTCAGGGTTAAATTTTGTAAGATGTAATTCACACAAAAACAATTTTATGTGAAAAAGTGCATGGTTCAAATATTTTTTGGCTCTTCAATCCAAGAACATATACACTGCAAAGATGATTTTGAAATCTGTGAGATGGTGAGATCAAAATATTTTGATGTTTAAATTATTGAATCCGGATGATACACATGATTAAAAAATGACAAATTAAGGAAAATATTTCTATAAAGGCATTTTTTAAATCAAGAATTTTAATAAATTTAAACACTTTATTATTGTTAAGACATTAAAAATATAACTTCATTGTATCTCTTATCTCATATAAAAGCTTTGCTTAATTTTGTTTTTATTTTTTATCTTGTGATGCTGCGCGAACCGTCATCTGAAGGAACCTTTAACTTCATGTATCTCAGAATGAATTTTTTCATGATTTGCCAACTTTGAAACATATATCTAAAATGTCTTATAAAGTATTTGTATGAAATTTTCAATAGAGTTTCTGTATTATATTTCTAATAAATTGTCTTCAGGATTTATTATTTTGAGTGAGAATTGCGAAAATATGCTAATTTATGCAAAAGTTACGCGTGAAAAAAACTTCATTTTTTTCACTTTAAAATTTATAATGAACTTTATAAGTATTATTTTTAAGACTTCTGACCACAAGTTAAAACTACACATTATCTGTATACAATAGGGCAAAAATTATGCAAATCAGGCAAGTGGTTCAAGAGTTATATATTAAAAAATTTAAACATGTTTAAATTCTTAAATTAAAATTTTTTTAATGTTTTAAAGTTTTCAGTATTTTTTACATGCAATAAATTCTTTACATAAACACATATTTCACACACACACAAAAAAAAAAGATATTCAAAAATATCAGGTGCATTCTCACAATCTTTTGACTTTCATGTCCCTGAATAATAATTTTTATTTTAATACACTTTTTTTTTTTTTAATTTCATATACTGGAGAACATCCCATTGCATGATTGCATAACAATATTAGCGAGATATAAGTTTTGGACGATGTTGGAGGTCCAAATACCAGGAAAACTCCTATACCGTCCTATGTCCCTGATGCTGATTTTTAAGTTTGGAGCTGTCTGTATAAAATTGTTTCAATAAAAGTAATTCAATGTAACTTTTTTCCGAAACTGGGATAATTGTTTTATATGAATATGTAACAAAAAATTAACCTGCACACATTTTTACGGTTGATATTATTTTTTGAACTCTGTCCCTGGGTTTTTCATCCTTATCGTCCCTCTTGCTAAACTTATACAGAAAATCACTTCAGATGCAGCCACATACTTTTTTTCAAGTTTTTCTCATGCAGAAGTACGATAGAGAAAGAATGTCTAAAATTATTTGATAGGAAATTTACTGCAGAATTTAAATCAACATTTAAATATCAATTTCAAGATCGTGGCTTTATTGGTAGTCTTACCGTCCACAAGGTTTATTCCTGCACTTTTCGAGGTAAATAAAAAAAAAAAAAAAAAAAATTAATCCAATGTTAACAACTATTTCTAAACATCAATGAACATTGTGGCTACCACTTAGTTTTAACATGATTTGTCTAAAAATAGGTGGCAATTTCCCTTACCGTTCCATCCTTATCGTTCCCTTTTTTCACATTTCATCCCTTTTTTCCCATACCGTCCCCTTTTTTTACCTTACCGTCCCTTCTTTAACACCCCTTTAAGACAATGTTATGCAAAAATTCTGCAATTAAAAGTACTACTACATTTTTATTATTTCTTATTTGAATGTCATGTGGGTATTATGCAAATTCATTATAAGTAAAAATTTAGAAGAAAATAAAACGTTATAGTGGTAAAATGGTAAGGAAAATTAAACTCGCAAGTTTAACTTAAACCTCAGTTAAATAAAATATTTTTCACTGCTGACCATTTTTTCTTTATTTTGAATCATTAAGGCATTCGTCTATCTGATTAAAATGTTATTTAAGGAAGTTTAATTTCACCAGATTTTTTTCCCCGAAAGTCAAAAGATTGTGAGAATGCCCCATCTACACATAAAGAAACAGAATTTTGTGCCCCGCATTCCTTAGTCTTATTAGCATGCCAAGTAGACGTAAAATTCAACTGTTTTCAACTTTCAGGTACACTAAAATATCAAAGGAAGACAAAAGTCTTCCTTTTAAATGCCATTTTGTTATTAACCACAAACGGTTGCAGAAGAAAGGGTGATAATTGTAGTTGCAGAAGGAGCACTTTTTCGCCTTAACTTAGCCTTATGATATCCAGTTGCTCCTTAAAAGCTCTGAATGCTGTTTTAATTTAATTTTCTTGATTTTTTTTTTTTTTTTCAAGCAGTTTAAATCTTTAGAATGTATTATCTTTTGGTTCCGACATATTTTAAAGACAGATTTCTTAAACATCCTTGTATTATTTATTCATTTTATTTAT
Source organism: Maratus speciosus (assembly GCA_963932465.1). Taxonomy (NCBI): domain Eukaryota; kingdom Metazoa; phylum Arthropoda; class Arachnida; order Araneae; family Salticidae; genus Maratus; species Maratus speciosus. Next base: position 6,209,230 of record OZ010797.1, read on the forward strand.
TATTATGAAAAAAAAAGTTAGAATATGTTATCACATAGTGGCTGGTTAGTTCTGTTTTGTAATTCAATGTCGTCATAGGATTAAAAGTCAAATAAATTTTATTGTGTCATTAGGTAAATAATTCCCTTATAAGATAAGCTCTGATAAGATGAGAGGAAATTTTTTTAACGATGAGATTTTTAGGGTTAAGTAATTTAAACTGCATTTAAAAAAATAAAAATATTCCAAATTTCTCAAAATTATTGTGAAATACACACCTTGCACTTATTAAAAGAAGTTTTGTATTTTCTTGGAGAGGAAACTCTTTTTTAAAAAATCATAATCCAGAAAACAATAGTAATATCTTTGTAATCATTAAATTGTCAAATGCAAGAGTTTAAAATTATTGTCTTTTATTTCAAAATGGTGTGAAACAATTAAAAGAAAATTAAAAATTCATCTAATAATAGTCTATGTTTTATCCATGGATATGCTTTCACGTCAAAGATACAGCTTAACAACAGCTTCATTTAAAGTAGGCATTTGTCTCAGACTTTTATTTCAGTATACAGTTTTTTTTTTTAAATTTTGTTATTCATATTAGTTAGAAGGATGCAAAAAGAAAAAAAATAAAGCAAGCCTATTTTTATTTGAATGACTGATTTCTTCTAATAGAAAAAATAATGCTTCATTGGTGTTTTTGTGTGCGTAATATTACAAATATATATATATATATATATATTCTCATTCCTTCCAAATTATCAATTTTTTTTTTCTTTTGAAAAAGAATTGCAGTAACATTTATTAAAAATAACGTCTAACCTTTAGCTTCTGTAATGCATTTATTTAAACACATTGACAGTATTCACGTAGCAGCTCACACATATCTAGTTTAGTTATCAATTTATAAATTCAAAAAAAAAAAAAAAAAGAAAAGAAAAAAAAAAGAAAAGAAAAAAAAAGAAACATATTTCTGATATATTTTTTTTTCAAATAAATTTATGAAAGACTTGAGATTTTTAACCGTATGACATGTTGACGCAGCATAAATGTTATATTATAATATTATACAAGTATTATAATGCATTTAAATTTGTATTTGACTTTGGCAGAAAATTAACAGATTAAACGATAAACATTATTTCTGGTTTTGCTAGAAAATTTTTGTTAACCAGTCAAGCGCACATCCATGGGTGTCATGGAGTATCATGACGCCCATCTAAACGAAGAAAGATACAAAAATACATTAAAAAAATTATGTGAAGTTAGTTTAAAGACAATCTCGCCCAACACCGCAAATTTTTCTGACGCACAGAATGTAATTAAAATAGAAATATATAAAACTCGTTCTTTAATCGTCAGCAATCGATCAGCGTTTTTCACTTTTTTTATATATTTTATGCAGCTTCAATTATAACTAATTGCTCCCTTTTAATAATCTTTTCGTGACTGTAGAGTCGCAAAATCAAACAAAAGAGCTAGCTTTTTTGAAACTTATCTGAAAGATCTTGCAATCTTGAAACTTTATTCGATTTCTTAGTATCTGAATATAACTTATGAATTTTATACATTTACGAATATATCTCCAAATGTTATTAATTTACGAATATACCTGAAAATTTTATGCATTTACGAATGAAAATATAACTTTGTTATGTGTCATGAAACAGAGAATTTAGAATTGTAGCAAACATAAGCTATAAGAATTTATATTATAGTTATGAGCCCCTCACTTTCCGACAAATAGACATGACCCCCACCCCCCGCTCTTTTTTAATAGAAAATTGGATTCGTCCTTGTAACGAGTACTGCAAGAACACCGTATTCGAGAAAAACTAAGGAATTCCATTCTGTGATGCGCACTGCATGGGGTCCAATCGGCCGTCTTCAAAAAGATTTTTGATAAAAGAGAAGAAAGTGAAAACAAATAGGTACTTCGCTTCGAGCCTTTCTCCTTACAAAGCGTGGGAAAAAATGTCACACGGCTTACATTTTGTTTGAATAGTGATTCACTAAAGAAAGGAAAAAAAAAAAAAACATTTTTTTCATTTTTCTTAAATTTTGTGAATGAATAATTTCAAGATTGATAACTTTTAAGAGAATTCGAATTCATAAATTGTCGAACAATTTATATAATATTTTTGCATGAACATTTTATGAAAAATTAACAATATTACATTTTAAAAATAAATTGATGTTTCTTTATTGATATACTTTATCTGTAAACAAAATGTATAATGTGATCGAACTAACTTTTATAAAATTTATTTGGATTTATTTATTTGTTATACAAGGGGAGTCTGCTCCATAAGATATCGCTTACTCGCATCCAGATCCAGAACGATCGAAAAGAAGGTAATTTTTTATGTTTCAAAAACAGTACCTGATTACAGAAAATTGAATGATATTATCAATAACGTTGGGGATCTTCTGTTATCTTTTTGCCATGTACATGGATATTTTTCAGTTCCCAAGGCCGCATCCACCACTATCATGACACCTGACAGCTGTTTTCGTGATAAAGTAAGATAAGTTTCAAATTTCAAAGTCAGCTTGTAGAAAACAGTTAAGTAAAAACAATGTCGCTTCTTCTCAGACTTTTATAATAAAGCTACAGACAATCCTATTCCTTTGGCTCAATGCTATAAGAAATGAATGTGTTGAGGGGAAAAAAAACCTTCAGTACCATGCTTATATTATATTTTACCTCTAGTTTTAGATATTTTCAGGAAGTGGTATAGGATATACATGAATTCTTTTAATGCAACTTCGTACATATTGTTCCATATTATTTATAAAATGAAAGTTGTTTATTTTAAATAATAAGCATATATAAATTTTGTAATATGTATTTATCGAATAATAATTTGTACAAACAAAACCTAAACTATTTTTCTATTATTACTAACTATTTTATTTAGTATTAGATGGAAAAATTTAGCAGATATTCTTATTCAGATGATAGTAATTTGAAAAACGTTTTCCTTTTTACTTATAAAAGCAAGACTTCCGAAAGAAATTTTTATCGAAATAAAAATTTCGAAAACATTTTAGAGATACAACTGCAGGAAGATGGTCATCAGTGAGCAATTGAAGATTTGATAAATTTATTGCTAAATGAAAAACACTATTGATTAAAACGCATTTAAATAATAATTTTTACATAATTTTACATATAAACTGGACTTTGTAGATTTGACAGAAAGATCAGCTTTGTTGAACGTAATTTTTTTCTTTTTCTTTTATTATCATTATAAGATAACAAAAGAAATTACACTTTTGTTATTTTTTAGAGTTATTTTCATGTATTCACATGCACAGATGCAATTTGAATATGGTAGACTCATTTATTTATTGTACATTTGTCTTACTTCTATTTATTCCTGTGTGTTTTTCGTTTATAAATACTTATTTACATGATTGCACTAATTTAGAGCTTACATAAATTATAGATTTTACACAATTAGGTTTTTTTTTTTTTTTTTTTTTTTTTTTTTTGCAATAACAGTTATTATAACATATTTATTTTCCTGGTAAATATTTCTGCAGTCTTGAACACCATAAAATTGTTTACGCATTGTAATAAATTTATCAGGCATTATAATAAAGTGTCGAAATTCTGATACAGTGCAAAATATTCATGATTTTACAAAAAACTTTTTACATGCTTACATCAAGATTAAATGGTATATAACCCCCCCCCCCCCTTTTTATGACGTCTACTTGCATCTAAAAAAGCTCTCAGTATAAAACGCTAATATATTTTAAGTATCTTAATGCAAGAATATATTAAAGCCACATAATTTCAATGAATGGTCACATAATTTTATAAGAAACAGTAATAGTTTTTATAAGAAAGTTTGCGCGGCATTGTAAAATTTACTGAAAAGTTATTGCAGTCTATAAAAACAGTTATTTTAGCAGTTAAAGTAGTGTTGTTTAAGATAATATTTAAACGACAAATATTCTTAATCAAAATAAGAATCACTAATAATAATCATTTTCATCTTCCTGAAGTTAAAAACAAATGTTTTTAGAATTAATGCAAGCATGTTAAAGCTATGCATAAACACAGATAATAAAAATTATTATTCTCGAGGCAAAAGGCCTTTCTTTTTCTTAAAATGGCATAAATTATAATGAATAATTTTTTCCTTATTTAAAAATTAATTATTATTTATCTATATATATATCAGGTGTCGATTCAGGTAAATTTTGGGGTCTCTTTACAGACCCTTCACACGCATACAAAAAAAAAAAAAATAAATAAAAAAAAAAATAATAATAATAATAATAATAATAATAGTAATAGTAATAAAGCCCATCACAAAAAATTACTTTTAATAAAATAGTTTCCCTCACAAAATTCCTTTTTTATAAAATAGCTCGATTCACAAAAATTCAGTTCTATAAAACCACACTCTTCATTAATTATTTTCATTTTATTAGGTTTTGCAAACAAAACAAGTTGTTCAAATTTGACATTTGGATGGCTTAATTTCATCTTTCATTACAATTTTTTTTTTTACAAAATTATATTACATTTTACAAAAACAACTTTTATTCTTCACAATATGGATAAAGAAACGAAAAAAAATGCATCGACTTATATATACATGTATATTATTTTAAAAAAACTTAAGAAACATTAAATCGTAAGATATAATTTCTCATTTCATGAAAAAATATCTTTATATATATATATATATATACATATATATAACGCGTAATTTTCGTTAAATGGCTGTAACAATTTTTAGTTTAAAAAAAGCTCTTTTAATGGAAAAATCTCTTTACACGTTTAGAGAATTTCCTAAAATAAAACTTTTTTATCAATAAATTTATATCGTTTTATACATTTAAAAAACATGTATTAACTATATTAATCCATACAGACTTTTTAATATAATAAATACATATAGATTTTTTTTTTTAATCTAATAAATACATATAGATTTTTAATCTAATAAATACATACAGATTTTTTAATCTAATAAATACACACATTATATTAATTTTAGAAAGCTCAACTAATTAAGAAATCAGCGTATATTTAATAGTTTGTTATGCTTTACAATATTCAGCTAATGAAAGTTTTCCATTGAAAAAATCCCTGCAAAACTACCGCTTTTAGGGAAAGTCAGCATGAAAGAAGGACTGATTCTTATCGAAATAGAAAGTAGGAACCACCTGACAACCAAACAATTGGCAAATTGATTGGAGTAGCTACCACCCTTCTGGTAAGTGGGGGTAGGAATGACGGTCGTCTGCTTGGCCGGCCGTTTAGGCCGTTCTGGTCGCCAGAAGGTTAAAACTCAAATTCTAATGAATTGAGCGAAAAATGAAATCACACGGCCGCTTATACAATTCTTCCAAAATCACGTCAGATAGTTTTATGTTTTTACTTTTAAAAATGAGTCTGAAAATGTCTCAGAAAATTTTCAGCTGTTGAAGGTGGTGGAAAAATATTTTTTCGAGTACACCCTTAAGAGTTAGTAAGAAAGTTGCGATGATGGTTTCATTATTTTTATGGAGGTTTCTTTACGAATGGGACCATTTTTCGGAAAAATATTATAACTGTAAATTATGGCCCCTTTTTCTTTTATTGGGTAAGTGAAAAATCGCGGAACAAGATAATTGGGTAGATTCATCATTCTGGAAAACCACCGTATAAATCTTTCATTTTGTTGTGAATAAAATAGTATCCATGGCTGATAAATAGTTCATAATTGCACCATCATTAGCCGGAATTCTCGACACGTGGATTCGAATCCATCACAGCCCTTCGTGTTTGGATGTAGGACATGTTAATAAGTAGCTATATTAGCCAGTGCAAGACAGAAGTAAGAGGGGAGAGGAGGTGGTAAAAATAATAAATGTCACTGCAGGAAATTAGCCTCTACGGACATTTTAAATGACAAATGATTTACAGGATTGTTGCTCATTGAGTATGGCAACGGAATCGTTGCCATTCGAATTTCATTCATAGAAAATGAATGACAAAGTAACAGATAATAGTTCACCAAGAGACCCATAGAAAGCGCATAATGGCAAAAAAGATGATGTAACTCTCGAGTTATACTCTGCAAGGATCAAATATACTTTTTCCTCTTTTATCATGTCGTAACTTCAGTTTATAGATGGTAAACTATAAACTATATATAAAAATCACTTCAAAAACATCAAAGTATACTCATTAGATAAGCATAAATTTCAAAAAGGCAAAATGCCTTTATTTATTTACATTTCGACATGTCTCATTACATCAGACGGCAACGTTCTCAAGAAAATAAAATGATAAAAATATTTTTGGAAAAATTCAAATTGAAAATCTAGTAAACAAAAATCACGCGAACACGAGCATAATGGAATTAACTGCAATATAAACAAGTAAGAAAAAATCATGCGTCAAGTATAGATTATGAAACACTTTCCAACACATTCAGAATCATGTCACAAAACGGCAATGTTTAAAAAATTAAAATATTACGTCTAACCCTATGGAAACGCATAATACATTTCAGAACCCAATTTCAGCTATTCCCATCCACAATCGGAAAATGATGCGAATTGCAGCCCTGTGTATGATTTATAGATTTGAATCTATTAGCTACATGCTAGCCAAAATTGAGTTCCCTTAAGAGCTACATAGACTTCAGTTGAAAATTTACCTTCAGACATTTCCTCTCATAAGGAGAGTGAATACTTTTGTGCAGCCCTGTATTGGAGGTATGGAATTTACACAGAACGGGTAAGATGCAAAAAGTTAATTAAATTTAAAAGCGCCTACCGAATTTTAAACCGTGCACTCCAGCCATGATGACTCAAAGACAGTCCTGTAACCGATCTATCTTGTGTGTCCCTGTCAATGAATAAAAAATGCTATGGATGCCCTGTTCTAACGGGATCGTAGGGAAATTGTGTGACTTATATCAGTTTCAATCCAAACTAGCATGTCATTAAAATACTCTGTAAACGTTTTTCCCCCCGTATACCGCAATGTAATGGAATTCTTTTGAGCGCCCTTGTCAATGAACGATTCATCCTACCTACTTCCTGTACAATACCAAACATGCTTGGGTGACCCTCCATAACCTTTATCCATTGCAATGAAAATCCGAGTCTATTGTCGGGAGTGAGAGCGTGGCCAGACGGACAGTTAAACCGAATGCATAAACACTTTTCAACTTTGTTGGAAAGTGTTAAAAATGAAAATTTGCGAACGTCAATTATTTTACATTATTATTTCATTATCCTGACAAGGGAACCACTTTTGGTGTTGCTCACATCTAGCATTGAGACCTGGTGCATTTTAAAGCCCTATATTATGAAGTTTGAGAATCGATAAAATTTTTCTGTTAAAATAATATTTCTTGATTATACAGCAGCATAACTTTCTGAAAATGCAATTTTCGAGACTACTTATCGGACTATTAACATTACATTTTTTTAAAGAAAAGCATTTAAAAATAAAAATTAGTTAATAATAAGTATAAAATATTGAAAAAAGTTTGAAAATTCCTTCAAAAACCCACGAATTTGATTTTGAAAAATTGCAACTTTATATTCATATTTTTGGCGGGGAAACAGTTAGCGTTTATTTTCAAAAGTAGAGCTTGCCGGCAACCCTAGCCAAATGTCAGCTGAATTTGTAATAGCTAAAAATTGCAATGTCCAACTTATTTCGCCACAGTAATTTTTCTAAATTGTGTAAAAATATTAATTTACTTTATGATTACTTTTACCGAAGGACCATTTAATACAGCAACATTTCATTTTAAATATTCGAAACTTTATTTCATTCGATTTCAAAAGAAAATAGGTTGCTTATTTTGTATTTCACTAAAAAATAGTTTTCAGTGATCTTCGAAGCTTTTATAGAATTATATTTATTACTTATATATTTATCGTCTGCATAGAAAAAATAAATAAAAACCTTATATTTGTTTATTATGCTATCAATTATTAAAAAAAATCGCAATCTGATATAATTCAAGTGATGTGTTCTGTACATTTTCTCTTTGGATAAAGCGGACGGAAAAATTGTAGCGCCATATTTGGCGACTTAACTCACTTTTGGCGTGAAATAAACAAATAAATATGTAATAATAAAAAATTAAATGTATAAAAAAGTATATAAAATATTATTTTAACAGAGAATTTTTTTCGGTTCTCTTACTTTTATGTATAGGGCTACAAAACGCACCAGGTCTCGATGCTAGGTGCGAGCAACACCAAAAGTGTTTCCCTTGTGAGTAGCATTTCTTTCCAAATTTTAGGGAGCTCCACGGAGGTTGAATCATTGCAAATATTTCCAGTGCATAACAAGATCTCTGATGATGGATGGCAAATAAGATCTTAATGGATAAATTATTCTACTATTTTAAAAATCTATTTCCAAAAGTTCTCTGTTATACAGTCTGGCCAGAGCTGTTTTCTTGCTGTATTGGATGTCTACTATATGTTCTTTGATCCTAGTTTTGAGCTTTCTATTTGTTTTTCCTATATAAAATTGCACTCTGTTCCATCTTCTTTGGTGAAAGGTATTTTATATACCCCTGATAATTCATGGGGTTCTATTGGATCAATTTTCTTACATATTATGTTTTTTAATTTTGCGGATGGTTTTGCAATAATGGAGATATTGTATTTATTGAGTTTATATTTCAATCTTTCGAAAAATCCAGGAAAATATTGCAAAGAGAATATTTTCCTGGAATTTTGTACTTTGAAATTACCTTTCTTTTTATTCCTGAAGCCTTAATTTATTTATTTATTGTGCTTTCTTTATAGCCATTGTATCTTGGGATGCCATATATCTTACTTATTTCGTCGTCTAACTGCTCCGGTGTACAAACACTGAAAGTTCTTTTGATAGAATGCCTAAATGCGTTTTAAAATTTATGTTTATCGCTTATATTGCAAATTATGAGTACTTTGAGATGGTAAACTGTTGAATGGTTAGCCAAATATTTTGTCAGACAATTTAAAATATTTCGCGACGAAAAAAACCCTGAAATCCCCATAATAAAATAAAAAGAAGAAAAGATTTAAAAGATCACGTAGTTGCTAAACGAGATCTTGAGCAAAAGCAAAAAAAGGCAGGGGGCCCCTCGTTCGTCTTCATTAGGAAGATCCCTTGTTCCAGAAAAAAAGGGGGCCCCGCCATCAAGATTAGGATGACCGTATCCGTAAATTCAGCTTTTTATGTTGTTAGGAGGAGAAGATCCTCTTCACTTTGCTCGACTGACAGTTTTACACATTTTGTTATCGGGACATGATTTCGTCTCTCTTTCTTCTTTCGTTTGCAGTATATAAAAACAGCAATAGAAAAAAAAAAGCAATTTATCAAATTACAACGACCATTTGGAAAATGATTTTTTTCGAAGACTAAAATTTAAGACACAAAAAATCGCACGGAGTGGATCCTACATTACGTACGCCATGAATTAAACATTAATAGTGTTATGACACGTAAAAATTGCAAGCGACAAAAATCGCCTGCGACTCGTATTTGGTGTGAAATATTTATATGTATTCATTCCTGTCCTATTTATCTTTTTTTAAATTTTTAATTGGCTTATTCCATTTTTCTTTTGCACGTGAAAATCTTACAAATTAAAATTAACTCTTTGGCAGAAATTGTTATTCATTTTCTTTCATTTTCATTAGTTGACTTTCATTTTCATCCACCTGAAACTTATGTATTATCCAAGCATTTCATTAGCTGTTCGGGAAAAGGCTTTTCCATCGTCAGACTTCCAAGAAATCTTACTACTAATTTTAAATGAAATTTCATTCTTAAACTTCTAAACATCCGACACTATTACTTTTTACACCGTCGGATAGAGAAAAAAAATGTACTTTTAAATGCAGTTTGTTTGAAAGCTGTATCTCAATTTGTTTCTGAGTTATTAAATTTTTTTGTAGTTTTTATTAGTCTTTTGTCATAGTGACAACAGAAGGTATCCATCTCTGTTGAAAGTAAAGGGAAATACAGATGACTGTATAGACCCATCAGAAAACGAATAAAATGCGGATTAAACCCATAAAAACCTTCACATATGCTTTTGATTTCCTACCCTGACAAGAACAATAACCATTTTTCTAAATGGTTAAAAAAAAAAAAAAAAAAAAAAAAAAATAGAAACTTTGGCATTTAAAGATTTTTTTAAAGAGGTCTCAGAACTCTTAAAAGCTTCAAAATTTTCGAATTTTTTTTTTTTTTTTAAAGATGTTAAACTCTTATCTTTTCTGAACATTTTGATATAGTTTTTTCCTTGAAATTCCCATTAGAACAGAAGTTATGGCTTTTAGAATGATAACCGTTCCATAGCTGAAGCGGCATTTCCGAAACTTTGAAGTCATTTTCCTCCAAATGACGTTTTTGGGCATAACGCGCATGATGTCACAAAGACGTCTGAATATTTTTTCATGCAATTTTCAAAACATATGTTTCATGTTAATCTGTATAAACTGAACTGAAAATTCCTTTTTTATTGTTCAAAAATATTTTGTTTAGGATGATTTACTTTTGAAATTTTCAAAATTTTGTAATATCTAAATACAACTTTCTATTAAAAATATAAAAATGCTTTAAATACATATTTATTTATGTTCAGGGTCATTATCACAGTCTGAAGTATAAGCAGGCAACAAAATTTCCATTCTAGTTTTAAAACTTATTTGTAATCCTGCGCGTAAACTGTTATATCATTTTCCTGCTCGTTCAATGTCTGACACTTTAGAGCATCCTATAAATCCTAATTCTGCATCTTGCTATTTTTTAAATACATGAAAGGAAAGAACATACTTATATCTTCCATCTCCAGTAAAAATTGTGTTTTAAAATGGAATATATTTTAAGATATTAAATGTAGAAAAATGCCTTTTTAACCATTTGGAAAAATGGTTTTTGTCCTCGTCAGGGTTGGAAATCAAAAGCATATCTGAAGGTTTTTATGGGTTTAATCCGCATTTTATTCGTTTTCTGATGGGTCTATACAGTAACCTATATTTCCCTTTACCTTCAACAGAGTGTTGCCACTATGACAAAAAAGTAATAAAAACTACAAAAAAAAAAAAATTAATAACTCAGAAACAAATTGAGATACGGCTTTCAAACAAATTGCATTTAAAAGTACAATTTTTTTCTCTACACGACGGTGTGAAAAGTAATAGTGTGGGATGTTTAGAATTTTAAGAATGAAATTTCATTTAAAATGGGTCGTCAGATTTCTTGGAAATCGGACGATGGAAAAGCTTTTTCCCGAACAGCCAATGAAATGCTTGGATAATATGTCAGTTTCAGGTGGATAATATGTACGAGTCGCAGGCGATTTTTGTCGCTTGCAATTTTTACATGTCATAACACTATTAATGTTTAATTCATGGCGTACGTAATGTAGGATCCACTCCGTGCGATTTTGTATGTCTTAAATTTTAGTCTTTGAAAAAATCATTTTCCAAATGGTCGTTGTAATCTGTTAAATTGCTTTTTTTTTTTCAATTTTAAGAGCCCTGAGACCCCTTAAGAAGAGTCTTCCCTCACTTGAAAACACCCGTTCGCTAATGTTAAATCTAAGGGCATGTTGTTTTCGAATTTCTCGTTTCAATTTGATTATTTTTAAACGTTTTTTTTTTTTTTTTTTTTTTTTTTTTTTTTTTATACGATAGTTGAACTCGATCTTTAATAGGACTACTTTGCACTTTTTCGATTTTGGTTGCAGATTTTTTTTAATAAAGGTATTTTCACTTTCGAAACCGGTTCCGGGTGTAAATTATGAACTAATTTTTTTCATTGTCACAAAACAAATTTGCAAGGAGAACGAACTCATCTGATTGGTTCTCTTTATAGATGATTTGTTTTAAGACCACAAAACAGTGTACCTACAATCGGCAACCAAAAAAACTATAATTCATAAAGTAGCCACAGTTTCGATATCTGGTGGGTTTTGAACAAGACTTTCGGTACTTTTCGATTAGCCGGGTGCCAGTGTTATCTATACATATTTATGTATATATGCATGTATATGTGTATAGTATATATACAATATATATATAATTAGTTTTGACCCTTAGTATGTCATTCAGGTATTGTGCTCTAATATTTTTAATATCCTGTATGTGTACCTTTCTTTGGATCTCTTAGCTTTTTATTATCTATTTTCTGTAATGTTTGCGTTATAAGGGGCTAAATTTTGTCATTTTAGGCTTAATGCCGACAAAATTGGATGAAATAACGCATCTTCTATGAATGAACTCACAAGCTCCTCTGATGATTCTGTGAGTCATTCATAGTTTCTTATTTTACATACTGGTTTCATATGTTCATTTCTAAATCATCTTTAGAACTTTATCCATTTCTTCATATATTTGTGATTTCAAATTTATTATATATATATATATATATATATATGTACTATATACATAACCATTAAATAAACATTACCGACAAACAACAAAAACTGCGAAATAATGAATCAAATGACATAACATATTGACAAAAATACAGTTCCCCCCAACGCACTTAACAAAGATTCCAAAAACACAGTAAAAAACAGAAGAAATTGAATAACAGAAATTGAATGATGGAAATCTGTAGAACTTAAACAGAATCTTCGGGTCCCAAATGCCTGATGTTCCTCAAATAAAATGTGTGGTTTCATCTTCATATTAGCCATAAATTAGCTAAATAATATGAATTTGGGACTACCACACACATAAAACAGAGTAATAAACCATTGAACACCAATTAAGTTCAAAATAAAACAAGATTAAAAAAGATAGACGAAAAATAAAAAACAAATTACCAAATTGAAATCCATACTATCTTAGCATAATATAATACAATCATTGAAGATCACCAGCACATGTTGCCAAAAAAGTTTTTTATATGATGGCGGACCAAGGATCAACAATATACAGCATGAGCATATAGCCAAGCACGCTCCCATTATATACAACCAGCGCCATTTATAGATAATTTAGAATTGCGAATGAACTGCTCCATGTATTCAAATTAATAAATGTGGTGCTGTAATCTACTTACTTATTAGTAAAATAAAAACTATTATATAATGAAAACTATTTATAACTATTAATGGATTAAGTTTTAAAGCAAATATTGTTTAGAGATAGATATAACATAACTAAATAAATGTTAATAAATATATACAATAGTATTAGAATAAATTAGTAATTGATATATTAAATCAAAATGATATGTAAAATGGCGAAATTGGTGATTATTAATGTTTCACATAAATGTTTGTACCTGGCTATATCATATCACAATTTAAATTCCTGTGACAACATTGCATCATCACTTAAATTAATTTATAATTAAATATATGTATATACATAAATTAAAATTAAGATGCTAAGGAATTAATATTAATAATAATTAAATTGAAATTAATTAGTTGCATTTAATGTGCCTACAAACTTTTTTAAAAAAGATTAAATACACAAATTTAAGGGGAGAGGGAAAAAAAAAATAATAAAATTATTAAAACATGCATTTTATTCTCATTTAAAATAGTATATTTTGTATTAGAAATTAATATGATATTGTCCTGAGTAGGCTAAAATTTAAATACAAGTTAATCGTTAACATTATTAAATATTGTACATATGTATATATAACACTGGCGTCCGGCTAACCAAAAAGTACCAACTTTCAATAGTAAGAAGTATGTTTGTAAAAACCGCACTCTTTACGACAATGACTTGATTTTTATTTATTTATTATTATTAATTTTTTTTTTTTTTTTTTTTTTTTTTTTTTTTGTGATTTTTAAAATGTGTCAAGGTCTTTTGGCCAACCCTGTAAATATTGCACGCATCTCAGCTAAAACTAATAACAGAGGAATGCTAATTGCAAAAACAAGTAAATTGTCAAAAAACAGATAAGCGTTGCTGACAAAATTCGTATCCACTTTCGTTATTTTAAAGCGAATTTGTCCAATTAACAAACAAGGGAAAAAATAGGCTGACGTTCGACAACTTACGTCAACGCCGATCATCTGGTCTTTATAATCGTGTTCAACTCATATTCATAATTGACAGCAGAGAAGAAAGAAAAAAACTGCTGCTCTGTTCTAAATCAATGCGTCGTTATCGTCGTATTTCGATGCAACAAACGATGATTACAGACATTTAATAGACATAGACAGAGGCAGAGGATGGAGATAATACACATTGGTCAGGAAAAAAAATCTATACAGGGTGATTATTATAATTAAATTTGCATTTTGAAACCTCTATTAAATAAAAACTAATGGACAAGCTTTATTGTAAAAAAAGCTGCAATTTGTACAACAATGTATTTTTAACAGAAAAGAACTGTTTTAAAGAAAAAGATTTTTTCTGATTAAAAAAAAAATGTCGATTTAGTAATTTTTACAGAAAAAAATCTATATTTTTTTACAGAAAATAACTATTTCAATGAAGAATTACACATATTTTCTGTAAATTAAACAGTTTTCAACTGGTGCCAAAATTGACAGTTTTTTCAGTCAAGTTGAGAGATTTTTTTTTTAATATTTTGGAAATATTATTAAAAGAGGCAATGGAATTTTATATACTGAAAAAAGGTGATAAGCCTAGTGGTCTGCGAGTTGCGCTACCATGCTACAGGTCTTCAGTTCGATCACGGATTATGTACCGGCTAGGAGCAATAACAGAATAATAACAGAATGTGTCAGAAATTTTTACGGTTTGTGAAACGTGTCACTTTTGTATTTTCATGAATGTATTTCATGCTTTTAAAACTACGCCGGGGCACCTATAATGGAAAAGTACCAAATTCTAGGTCTCCACTTTAACAGATTTTAAACCATTTTAAGGGTGCAAGGGACTTTCAAACTAATATTTTTATTATTTTTTTTTTAATTTCTCTTTAAATACTCCTCAAGGGCTCACTTTTTGCATGACGGTGTGTAGCCTCAAATGAGGGTTGGTAGCGAGGTAGGTGTCTCTTCAGAGGAGTATGACGACATTTAGGTAATGCTCAAAAATTTTATTTTATATAAAATACTAAAATGGTTTCTTGACTAAATATAGGCACATACACAACAAATAATCAGTTGGAGTATGGGTTTGATGATAAATAAAATTAGTTAGATGTAGCAGTTATATCAAAGTCCTAATAAGGCGATCAGATAGTTCAGAATTTATAATCTCCAAGATTCTATTAGCTCCGATTTCGAAATGTCATTTCTAAAGAGTAAAGAACTCTCTCCACTGTTTCACAACCTGTTTCTCAATTTGACCGTACCTCTTCTTCCACCGCGTGAATGAAGTCTCTTTTACCCTCGGACTCTGCCTCCGAGAAAAGGAGCGTACTCCCGAGAGGCTAATGCTCTCAACCCAGGTAAAGACCTGCAACTTACACTCACCAGAATTGAAATCTAATCAAGGATCTCTCAGATCCCGTGATTTCTCTCAGAAAACAATAGCTAATTTCTGGTCACTTGAAATGCTTCGCGGTGAAATCATGTGCAAGCTGTCACCTGATAGAATGACCTTGTACCTGCCCACTTTTTTGCACACGTTCCTTTTTTGCACTTTTTTGCACATGCTCTGTCAGCTGTTCGTGGGAAAATTCTGACCACTTTCGCTTTGGAGGTGCATGAAAGAAATACCAGGTGGTCTCTGTATTATACTCGCTGTCTAAAAAGTGCTACATCCGAAGATGAATTTGGATTGATCGATTTCTTCTGATCTTACCAACCAAAGTTGGAACTTAGAAGAAATCTCAGGCCATTTTTGGAAACACATGGGATTTCCTATACCTGGTGATATCTGTATCTAACTGAGGGTTTCTTATGTAGAATCGTAATAACAGTTCGATGTTCTACAATGGCATATATTTATCACACAAGAAATTTTAATAAAATTATAAGGAATTTTCCTGCATGTTTTAAGTGTTATGAAGAACTTTTCAAAATGCCACATGCACACTCCTTATCAATTAAATCCCCAATATTTTTTAGGCATAAATAAAACTGTGCATCGGATATTTAATATTGGAATATAAAGATAAGAGAAACAATATTTTCTAAATTTTATGAAATTTTCAGCATTTTTGCATCCTATATCTGCAATTCACAACTTTTAACTTTCCCAATTATATTTAGTTTCCAAAATACTCTGCACAGTTTTATTTGTATATATAAACCCAAATTTGCATAAAAATATTGGGGATTTTAATTGATATGGAATGCGCATGGGGCATTTTGAAAAGTTCTTCATAACGCTTAAAATATTCAAGCATACTCCTTACTTTTTTAATTTCTTGTGTGGTAAATATATGCCATCATACATATACCGTGCTCTTGAATAATATTTAAACTGATAAAAAAAAGTGTCTCTTGTAAAAATAAAACAAGAAAGAAAAATCATTCGTTAAGCATAGATTATGAAACACTTTCCAACACTTCCTAAATGCTTTAACAAAACTTCGTTATTTAGGGAAATACGGTAAATAAGATAAATAAGTAAACATTTTTGAAAACACATAAAACATTTGAAAAACTGATTTCTTCAGTAACCGTCCTTAGCCAATAGTACCTTTATTGTGTTGACAGATATTGTGAAACATAATCTCCAAACAAGGACATTAAAATAATCAAGCTAAGTAAATTGTTTTTCATGTGTTAAATGTGATTTATAGAAGCAATCATCAAAAGTGATTATGATCTAAAGGAAAGAACTGAAAGTGATTGCACAATCGTAAACAGACATTTTATTATAAACATTTCACGATACTTAAGAACTATGGACATCGATAAACTCTTATTTTAAATTACTATTAATATAAATATTGATACAAATAATTTGTTATTAAGAATTACGTCACTAATTTCCTGTTCTTCATTGCTGATAATATTTATACATGTTTTTCTCTATTTTCACTTGTAATCTTGACTCTCCAAAGGAGAGATGTAACTTCTAAAGCTTTGTTAAATATTAATTTTTCTTTCTATTTATAAGTTTCCGCACAAATTTAAGTTTTACAAGTCACACAAAAAACATATGTCTTTTAAATGACCTGGATGATCACACGTTCATTAAATGTGGATTAAATCAGAGATATGAGAAGATGAAGACATAATTACCCTTCCGGACGCAGATTATAAGATGATAAACGGATATACATAAATACAAGGTAAGCCCAGTTTATCTTATCTATGTTTTGTTTTATATTGAGAAATAAATAGTTTATTTTGGAGGATAAAACCGAACATCACGCAAGTACTGATAGCAAAGTTTAAATATTGCTATCATATTGCACGCCACTATTTAGCTAAAATTTAATTTAAACTAAGGCACTTTTAAAACTACTGAAATCACATTTCCAGATATTATCATCCATAGACGGTTATGTAGCCAATTCTTTGGGTAGCCCTGTCTATCATTTTATCTATATTCTACAAATATTTCTTAGTAAACTAAATGCAGTTCAGTGTAAAAATGAATAACTCTTTTAAAAACCACCTTTAAGCAATTTACGCTCATACTCAGTAACTCTTACGAAGTCTTTTGTGTAGCCCTGTATGTGAACTAAAACATTTATACACACCATATAATGTGTATAAATATCGTGAAACATAAAAGCGCATATCATAATTAAAAATGCATTTCCAGCAATCATCGCTTATGCACAGTACTTTGGACACCATGTAGTATCTGAAATATTTTGTGTGTCCCTGTAAATGCTATGCACTTCTTATTATACATGAAATAACTTATAGTAAACCTCATCGACGTATATCAATTTCATTATGCATGAAATAGATTAACATAATTAAAATACGCCGCAAACAATTCCTTCCACCCTCATATCATTATGTAACGGAATTCTTTTGTGTGGCCCTGTGAAGGAATAATAATTATTCTTTGCACCGCATATTCTTCAGAATGCTTATTTTAGTGCACTTCATAAATGCATATCAATTATTTAGATGGCATACTTTTGACTGTCCCTGTAAATGAGCTAAACATGCTACAAACTTAATTTGAAATAGGGATCGTACTATGGTGAACCTTAATAACATCCAAAAATTTCAGGGCAATACGAGTCTATTTAGACAGTTAGAGCGCGGACGACAAACCGAAATCATAAACACTTTTCAACTTTGTTGGAAAGTGTTAAAAATGAAGGTCCCCTGTACCCTTAAAAATTTGTGTAGCAACTCCATGCTACTCTTTCAAAAGCAAGTCATTTTTTAAATACGAATTTTTTTAAATTAACAAATGAGAAGTAGTAGGGTTGGCATTGAATAACTCGCGTCATCTGGTCTTTTTATCGTCTCTGCTCGACTCATTTTCATAATTGACATCAGGGAGATAGGGAGGGAAAAAAAGGGGGGGGGGTCTGCTCTCAATCAATCGGTCCTTATCATCGTATTCCGATGAGACAAGCGAGGATCCGACAACCACGCACTGGAAGTAATACACATTGTCAGGGGAAAACAGATACACTGACCTCTTTCTTATGTATACTTAAGGCTGTTCTTAACTGCTCTGCTCAACAAACGAAAAACGTTTTGACACATTTACAAATTCATTTTTTAGCGGAAAGATATAAGATTGGAAAGCCTGGCCATGAACGCGATTTAGAATGAAACTGTTTTTTTTTCATTTTTGGTTCCATCCATTACCTATTGTGCTATAAGCGAATTCGATCACGTGACAGACCCGTTTTTCGCCCGCTCTTGAGTGCTATTTCTGCCTTCGTGCAGAAGTTCGGTTCAAAACGCCCAATTTGACATTATTTTCTGAACAACAACACCAGCTAGTTTCATGCATTTTTGAACAAAAATAAATTAAAACTTATGTCAGAAAGTTACCCTTTTCGATTTGAGAACACCCTTAAGGGAGTCCGGGACACATTTTCAAATAAATAAATAAATAAATAAATAAAATAAATTATTTATTGAGTTAAAATTTCGAAATATTTTGTGATGGTTAACCATATCATTTGTAAGTAAAATCACGTGATAAAAATTCTCATATTTTTTTAAAATTAAAATTTAAAATTTATTATAAAAGTGGGGTAGTTTAAAATCGTTAGAATTCGAAACATTATTTGTAGAATTTCAATTTTTATGCATTTTAAAAAAACAGAAATATACAAATTTTAATTTAGATTCAGCATTTAAAAAAATATTAGTTTAAATAAAAAATAAAAAATATTTAATGTAAAAATTTGAAAAAAAAGGACGTAACTTTTTTTTAAAAAAATCATATTAAACTGAACTGAGTCATACTGAATCTAAATTTTAATGAAAATTCATGCATTAGTTCTTGAGATACGGCTATTGCGGAAATCGTGAAAAATGCAGCATAGTAGCGCCACGTATTGGATGATTGACACCAAAAACTAAACAGTACTATTTTATATCAAGTACTAACTGAAACAAAAAGCTTGATAAAAATTCGTGCATTAGTTCTTGAGTTAGAGCTATTGCGATAATCATAAATAATGCAGCGATTTACACCAAAACGTTATCAGCTCCAAATTATGTCAAGGACTAACTGAATCTGAAGTTGTCTGAAAATCCGTTTTTTAGTACTTGAGATATAGCTTTTGTGGAAATGAATAATGCAGCCTAGCAGCGCCTCCTGCTGGGCGATTGACACCCAAAAGTAATCAGCACCCATTTATATCACGAACTAACTGAATCTAAAATTTTATTAAATTCCGTTCATTAGTTCTTGAGATAAAGTGCCCACAAAATTTGTCTACACATAGACAGACACAGACTCACAGACAGATATTTTGTAAAATCATGTTTTTCGGGATGTCTGACCTCTAAAACATATAAATCCGTCGAAAACCGGAAGTCGAAAATTTTCAAGAAACCAATACTTTCTTCTTGTAAAAATAGAAAAAATAGAAGAAAGTAACAAGTATTTTGATAACAAAACAGAGGAAAGAGTCAACACAATGTTCGTTTTTTGGCATTTTGAAAAAATTCTGATTTAATGTATCTTTACTTTCTTCTATCTTTACAAGAAGAAAATATTGGATTCTTGAAAATTTTCGAATTCCGGTTTTCGACGGATTTGCACGTTTTAGAGGTCAGACATCCCGAAAAACATGATTTTACAAAATGTCTGTCTGTGAGTCTGTGTGTGACACAAATTTTGTGGGCGCTCTATCTCAAGAACTAATGAACGGAATTTAATAAAAATTTAGAGTCAGTTATCCCCTGATATAAATTGGTGACTTCCTAGTGAATTTTTAGACTTCTTGTTTTCAACGGTTTTGAGTCCTGAAAACGACTGGACTGTTTTGAGGAAATGTCTGTCTGTGAATGCGTTCTGTCTCAAGAACTAATGCACGGAATCTAATAAAACTTTACATTCAGAGAGTCCCTGATATAAAAGAGTGCTGATTAGTTTTTGGTGTAAATCACTCAACAGGTAGCGCTGCTGTGCTGAATTTTTTACGATTTCCTCAACGGCTCTATCTCAAGATCTAATGAACGAATATTTATGAAACTTTAGATTCAGTTAGTCCTTGATATGATTTGGTGTTTACTATGTTTTGCTGTAATTAAATGTCATGAGCAAAATAATACTTGATTTGTTCCTCTAATGACACGAGATGCAATGCCCAATCTCCTTGAGTGGCACGGATGAAACGTAGCAAAGATTCAAATTGGTTCCTATACTGTAGTAAGAACTTTGCCATATCACCACTGCATTGTGTAATATGTGGAAGACAATTTTTTTCAACTACTACTTTACTTTGATCTCTTCAAACAAAGTTGTAGCCTCAACTTTACAATTGTCCAATTTCTGACGTAGTGAATTGCATTTTTCTTGTAGGTAAATAATCTCTGTAGAATGTGGAAGTGTTTCAAAGAGAAGGTCGTAGCATGCCAAAACGATAGTCATGTGAAACTCTATACCTCTAGTATATTAGTAATTTTGTAGTAAACTTATAAATAAATAATAAATAACACAACTTAGACCTAATTCGATTATAGATTTGCATTTATTTACCCCAAAAGCATATAACTTGATATACTGGTCAATAAAATCCCACAAATATTAAAAAAGTCAGTAAATGGCAGCCATCTTGGACGCCATCTTGAAAATCACCTCAAAAATGTGTAAGGAAAAAATGGCACCTAAGATATTTGGAATCTACATGTCAAAAGCTACAAAATAAAAAAACAATATCAAACTTGGCACAAAAATCGAGCTGGAAAATATTTCAGACCCTACTAATATGAGCTTTTACTGTTTGAAATTCGGGTCGGCCCGAACCCTTCTCACAAGAGTCGTCAACCCGACTCGCAGCAGAAAAGTAGAAGTCAACCGGACCCAAACCCGATCCGCAGCAAAAAAGTAGATATTAACCCGACCCGCAGCAAAAAGTAGAATTCAACCGGACCCAAACGCGACTCAAAGCACGTACACAGCAACGTATAAGTTAACCTGACCTGCAGCAAAAAATAGAAATCAACCGAACCCAAACCCAACCCACAGCAAAAAGTAGAAGTAACACGACCCGTAGTGATAAAATTAGCACCCACCCGCCCATCAGATTGGAGTCTCCAAATTTCTAAAATCGCCCCCCCCCCCCCCCCTTTGAAGACTCTTCAGATCCGCCCTTGAAAATAAGTTTCAAATGCGAGAACTATTAGTGTATGAAAAAAATCTAAAAAAGGAATATCCGTTTTCACTCAAATTCGAAAGCATTTTTTTCTTCTTTTACTTTTCCATTTGACACATTCCACGCATGCCAAGCGACGACGGGCTGCGCGAAATTGCTTGTAATGCAACACCGCTTTCCGTCAGACCTCATTTGTCCAATTACGTGCCAGACGATTGGCACACTCAACGTTAGTGTCATCAAGTTTGTCCGAAGCTCCAATTAGTGAGAGAAAACACTAGCTAGAAAAATTGACATTGTTTATATTTCGGAAAGTTAACAGAAGTTGGCTTTCATTGTACACCATTATATTAGGAATTTCCATTTAACCCTTTGAAGGGCAGGGGATTGTGCTCCTATAAAGTTGAATACATGCATACCGGACTTTTCGATAATTGTTATTTCATAATAAGGAAAAGCAATTTTGCAACTTTTTTCCACCAAAGTTATAAAGGTAAAATTCAATTAAACTAGCCACCCTTGGCAACCAGTTTGGTTTCCCTTAAAATTTATGTTTGGGAAAGCATGCTAAGCATTGTATCATGTTACTTTTATTCGTAATTTAATTTACTTCCTTAAATATGATTAATAGAATCCCTTAAGCTAATATTAGTTTCCGTTGCATTCAAATATCTCAATGGGTTGATTTTCTGTAAGCAAGTAAACCTTATTGGTTTACAATGGAAGTCTATGGGAATTTGGCGAAATACGAGAGATATCGCCAAGTTGTCGTCACTTTTGGCGGCTTATTTTGGTCACCAAATTGAGCAATATACCGCCAAGTTGGTGACAAACTTGGCGGCATTTAGCGGCAGAACAGCCCCCCATCTTTATGGTAAGTCCCTTATAGGTATGGAGATGCATTAAATGCTGTTCAATAACCAATGAGATGCGTTTCATTCGGGCATTGCCATTAAGCAATTAACAAAAAATCGGGATTTCTGTGACACGTACGCTAGCGTAATATATATATATATATATATAGAAGTTTCTGGTCCAAACCTTGATTAAAATTAGATGGGATATAACATACCCCACTGTCCCTGAAAAGATTACTGATAAGATACTGGGGAGATAATAGTGGTTACTTATCAAGAGGTTTTGAGTACTGAGGTTACTCAAGAAGGTACAGTTCTTAACTCTGTCCAGTCTACTCGTTTAATCAAAATAGTGCAAAGATTTTTTTATTATGATTATTGTTTTTAGACCCAGTGGCGTAGTGTTCACAGTATCTGGTTGCCTTGCTACATGTCAAGGGTTCAACTCTAGGCTAGGGAAGGCTCATTCTGCCTTTCCTCCCTCCGGGGTCGATAAAATGAATTAGTTTGGAAACTAAACACTGAGGGCCCGCGTTAGGCTGACTACCTGACTGAGACAGATGCTGAAAAGAGCCTCGAGGCCCAGGGTCTAGAAAACAGTGTTGAACACTGTAGGCCCTATTCCTTAAGGCGGTATTTAAAAAATATTTTTTTTCAATAACTCGAAATTTTCATACTCATTTTTAAAAGTAAAAACATGAAAATGGCTGACGTGATTTTTTGAAGAGATGCATAAGCGACCTGTGTCATTTATTTTGCGCTCAGTTAATTAGAACTTGATTTATAAACAGTTATTTTCTCAGTAGGACAATATTTTTCGCCTCCAGCACGATCGCTTCGGGAAATTCGGTTCAAGAGGCCCACTTTGACAGCATTTTTTGAAATATGTTCTGCCTTTATCGGAAAATGGACAAACAAGGCACATTACAGAGTTTCTGAATAAGAGAACCAGCCCATGAGATGCGTTTGAGACAGAAATGAATTTAAAGATGGGTCAGAAAAGTTTGAATTTGAATACACCCTTAAGGGGGCTGGTCACTCAGCTTCCGATTTCCCCTCACTCATGTAAAGTGTATGGGCATTGGATGCATTCGTCTATTTAAAATACCTCCTCGGGAAATGAATATTTTTAATGAATTGTAATGCAACACCGCTTTCCGTCAGACCTCATTTGTCCAATTACGCGGCAGACGATTGGCACACTCAACGTTAGTGTCATCAAGTTTGTCCGAAGCTCCAACTAGTGAGAGAAAACACTAGCTAGAAAAATTGACATTGTTTATATTTCGGAAAGTTAACAGAAGTTGGCTTTCCTCGTGCACCATTATATTAGGAATTTCCATTTAACCCTTTGAAGGGCAGAGGATTGTGCTCCTATAAAGTTGAATACATGCATACCTTACTTTTCGATAATTGTTATTTCATAAAAAGGAAAAGCAATTTTGCAACTTTTTTCCACCAAAGTTATAAAGGTAAAATTCAATTAAACTAGCCACCCTTGGCAACCAGTTTGGTTTCCCTTAAAATTTATGTTTGGGAAAGCATGCTAAGCATTGCATCATGTTACTTTTATTCGTAATTTAATTTACTTCCTTAAATATGATTAATAGAATCCCTTAAGCTAATATTAGTTTTCGTTGCATTCAAATATCTCAATGGGTTGATTTTCTGTAAGCAAGTAAACCTTATTGGTTTACAATGGAAGTCTATGGGAATTTGGCGAAATACGAGAGATAACGCCAAGTTGTCGTCACTTTTAACGGCTTATTTTGGTCACCAAATTGGGCAATATACCGCCAAGTTGATGACAAATTTGGCGGCATTATAGTGGCAGAACAGCCCCCCCCTCTTTATGGTAAGCCCCTTATACCGGGTGTCCCAAAAAGGACTGACTGATTTTAAAATTCAATAACTTGCAAACGGTGACAGATATTAAAAAAATTCTTGCAGGAGGGTTATGCATAAGGTCAAAAGTTTTATTACAGTGATTTTCAATTTTAGTTCAATTTACAAACAATAGATGGCGCTGTAAGCAATAGTCGCTAAATACAGGCTCGATTTCTGGTCCTTTATCTTGTTCCATGCAGAAAAAGGAGATGGAAATGTATTATCCGGGCCACGAAGTACCAAAAATCGAGCCTGAATTTAGCGACTATTGCTTACAGCGCCATCTATTGTTTGTAAATCGAACTAAAATTGAAAATCACTGTAATAAAACTTTTGACCTTATGCATAACCCTCCTGCAAGAATTTTTTTAATATCTGTCACCGTTTGCAAGTTATTGAATTTTAAAATCAGTCAGTCCTTTTTGGGACACCCGGTATGTATGAAGATGCATTAAATGCCTCTCCATACCTATTTTTTGTGTACACTTCCTAAAAACACTTCCTTTCTCTTTTTTTCTTAGTTCTCAAACTATTTCTAAAGTATAGACTTCATTTTATAGGAAGTGTTCAAATCTGACTCACAGTTCGCCCTCTTTAAACACATAAAATATTAAATTCAGCCTAGATTTTAGAAATAGTTTGAAAACTAAGACAATAAACTTTTTTACCAAAAATAAAACCGACTTCAAAAACTACTACAAAGTAAAAAATAATTTTTTTTTTTACATAATATAGTTAATAAGAAATTAAATTAAGAGCATTGTATTTACCATGCGCATTATTATATTTATGTGCCTTAATTTGATTTTTTGGAGTCGGTGCCAGCCAAACGAAGTTAAGTATAATTATCCAACAGACACACATCCAAATATCTACGAGTTTTTTTTACGATTTGTTATTTAGTTAAAGAATTTGAATTTTACC
This sequence comes from Maratus speciosus, assembly GCA_963932465.1. Lineage (NCBI taxonomy): Eukaryota > Metazoa > Arthropoda > Arachnida > Araneae > Salticidae > Maratus > Maratus speciosus. Next base: position 6,234,514 of record OZ010797.1, read on the forward strand.
ATTTTTGAAACATTTCATCTGATTTTATAAAGGTGTATTTTCAAGTGATATTAGCTGTAATTATGTGTGCTAAATTAAGGATTATTGTAAAATTAATGCGTTTATACAGGTTATTATGTAAAAAATTCGTAGCCAAACAGATTTTCAAATGCAGGATGGATAGTTGATTGAGAATGGAATTTTTTTCCTAAACTGTTTTGTTGAATATTGTTACGATTTGTATTGGATAAGCAATTTTAATTTTGAACTTTGCTTGGCTGGCACCGACTCCAAAAAATCAAATTAAGGCACATAAATATAATAATACGCATGGTAAATACAATGCTCTTAATTTAATTTCTTATTAACTATATTATGTAAAAAAAAAATTATTTTTTACTTTGTAGTAGTTTTTGAAGTCGGTTTTATTTTTGGTAAAAAAGTTTATTTTTCACTTTTTAGTTTTTTTTTTTTTTTTTTTTTTTTTGAGTTACAATTTTTGCATAATTCTTTTGGAGGAAATTACGGACTTTTAAAGAAACTTTTAAAGATGTTATTTTGATAAGTAAATACTTTTGTCCAGATTTGTGTATACATTAATAATACAGGTTTTTTGTGAAAATTCTTTATATATATATATTACATTTATTCTTCTTCAGATTTAATAGCTTTAATTTTAATTAAATATTTTTGTTTCTCTATTTGGACAAGGGTAGAACGACAAGAGATGCTGCTCGCATGAAAAAATATCGAACTTTGGAAACTGACAATAAAAAGTTCTTCGGCTTACTAAAAATGCTCTATGAAATAGAGAAGAGAGACAATAAAAATGATCGTGAAACGACTACAGGGCGAAAGTCTTAAATGGCGTTCCCTCAAATGGTTGGTCATAGATGAAATTTCTATGGTGTCAAAAGAGAATTTATATATAATTCATTTGAGGTTTCAAGAATTTAAAAACAATTTATTTTTTGGTGGTATTTATGTTTTCTTATATGGAGATATTATGCAAGTGCCAATATGTAATGTATAATGTATACGTAATGCCAATGTGCTTAAATGTATGCTAAGCATTTCAGCAGAGTACTTTTATTCATAATTTAAATTATTTGCTTAATCTTTTGCCAAATCTAAAGATTCTGATAGAGAAATTGAGAACTCATTGCATCATGACGGCACTTTGTTTACTTTTGTTTGTAATCTTTCTTGACAAAATCAGCTTAACTCACTTAGGCATTTATGCTTCTTATTGCATCATCATTTGCAATACGTTGGGCACTGGAGATTTTAAAAATATTAAGTAATCTACCGTTATTGCGTCCACTGCCAATTGGTGTTTCTGAGCTAATATGATTTGGTGCATTAAAGCGTTTTGCGAATTAAATATTTTATGGTACCCACATTTACATTAATCCAATTGCTGCTGCTATTTTTTTTTTTTTTTCACGCTAGCCTTAACTGTGGGCTCGATTACGGAAGATTAGAAATTCATCGTCATGCTCATTTAATAGTCTTGGTCAAAGTGTCATTGCTCTGCATAGTTAACTGACGTATTTTAGTGAGTATAATACTGCAAAACATATAGAACATATAGAACTTTCGGAAGCAACTTATGATATTCGCATTTCCTTTAAACTATGCTTGCTGTTAGTATCGCACACTTTTTGCTTTTATCGGGCAATCTGATTAAAATTTACTTGCTCTCATTTCTTGATACAATTCAAATGTTTTCATGACTGCGTAACTCACTGACTTGCTTTCGCCATTATGCTTATGCCTACTGATGTTTAAGTTCTGTGCCATGTAAATACACCGCACCATAACAATGCTGCCTGTAATACTAATTAGAGTAACTCCTTTTATTTCTTTCTATGTTGTTTATCTTGTACTTTAACAGCATAGGGATCTTGGCTCAACTTTTGTTTGTATATAAAAGTAGACATATGGTTGTTTACAATAAATTAATTTATAAATATTGAAAAACTTGCTTGTGTACATGAGACAGGGATACTACTTAGTTATCCCGTCGACCAAAAATCTATCGCCAAACTATAAGATTAAATGCCAATAATGGTTGATCGTAAATGTTACATTCACTTGACTTTAAGCAAGATACATGTGTTTACGTCATCAAAGTGATTTTTATTTCGACGTTTTATTAGTATTTTTATTAATGTTATACTAATTTATTTTTTCTTTCGTTATTTAAAATAAAAATTATGTCAATTTGTATAATTTGGCGAGTGGTTTGGCGATTTATATAATCTGGCGAAATTAGTCGACGGGATAACTAAGTAGTAGCGAGACAGTTACTAGGTTGTCAGAAAATATGAGTGAAATTTTCATTTTCTCTCCAAGGCCCCTATACAGGAAAGTTATCATTAATGTTGTTTAGTGGAAATATTAAAGGCAATCAAAAAGCATTCATGCATATAACTGTTTAATATAATATAATATAGATATGTATATAATATTATGGTACTTCTTAGTTATCCCGTCGACCAATTTCGCCAAATTATATAAATCGCCAAACCACTCGCCAAATTATACAAATTGACATAATTTTTATTTTAAATAACGAAAGAACAAATAAATTAGTAAAACATTAATAAAAATACAAATAAAACGTCGAATTAATGGTTTTATTGGCCATTATTGGCATTTAATCTTACAATTAATTAATTAATGGCAAACCATTATTGGCATTTAATCTTACAATTAATTAATTAATGGCAAACCATTATTGGCATTTAATCTTACAATATGGCGACAGTAATTTGGTGGACGGGATAACTAAGAAATACCTATTATATATATATATATATATATATATATATATATATATATATATATATTATGTGCCGCCAGTCTGATGTTATGTGCTTAATTAAACTAAACTATTGTATACTAAATTATTGTTTTGTATTAAGTTAGTTTGCTTCTGTATTATTTAGCATTTGAAATAATGGTGCATATTTAATTAATGTATATTAAATTACTATTTTGATTGCGATTGCCAATTGAGAATTTTAAATATGACTGTCGATTAGAAAATGCGAAGAAACAGATTGGGGAAGATCCATTACTGAATTTGAATGGGAATATCGCCAAATTAGTCAGTTACAGCCAAGTTGGCTTCATTTATGGCGACTTATTTTGGTCGCCAAATTTGGCGATAATTCACGTACCTGCGCCAAGTTTTGCAATAACTTGGCGCTAACGTATATTAATACATAGTTTTATGCTTATGATTGAGAAACCGGTTACAACAATGAAAGATAATTTGGGTGAAATCCTTCATTTCATTGTTTTTTGTTGAATTACTAAAAAACTACTCAACGAATTTCGATTAAACGGAAGTGGTACCAATTCGAGAGTATCCTCTTTCAATTAAAATAAAAATCACATAAATCGGACAAAAAGTTCCGGAGCAATCGGTGAACATACATAAAAAAAAAAAAAACATACATACGCGTCGAATTGATAACCTCCTCCTTTTTGAAGTCGGTAAAAAGAGACCTGCTTTAAAAAGAGTCCACAGGAAAAAGCTGTTAAAAATAGAAATTTCCCGGGAAGGTATTTTAAATAGACGAGTGCATCCAAAGTCCATCGACTTAACTTTACGGAGGAGAATTCAGAAGCTGAGTGACCAGCCCCCTCAATGAAAAAAAAAACTCGAGGCAAACAACGTGATTGATTCTCCTGAGCCCTTTAGTTTGATTACATCTCCCTTTAGCTACCAAAAGTGCCACCGACTCTGTTCAACTTCCCTCGAAAATTTCCCCCGTCGGAACAACACACGTGAAATATGGATCCGGTTATCCTAAAACTTTCATGCGAAAATTTCAAAACGTCGCCCATGATGGATAGGGTCTGGAGAGGTTCTCTTCGAGTCACGTGACGTCCCTCCACCCCTTTATTCCTCCGGGGAATTTTATCAGGATGGCATGAATTTATAAAGAGGGGCAAGAATATGAAGATGTGGTTAACGGGGCTTGATGAAGTGGGCCCGGTCGCCTCTGGGATCTTTCTCGAATTCGCCGCGAATTGAAGCAAAGTTGGCAACTGTACAGGAAGAGTTGGGGGGAGTTCGTGCGTTATTATGTGCTGCTTCGTTGGCACGGTTTCAGAAAGGGGTTAAGTGATGATAGATATCTATTCTAGTTGGTTATATCAGTAGGGAGAAATTAGAGTAGAGGATTTATATTTCTTTTTCCGGTGCGTGTATATTCTACCACCTTTGTATAAAAATTTGTATTTTAAAGAAAGAAATATTCTAAACTTTAGTGCAAATAAAACTGCACTGTCGTTTACACTTTCATCTTAAATAATAATACTAAGGTGCTTAAATGAAGCTATAGTGGGCGGCTCATTTTTAAGGTTTAAACCCCGAGCGTCTTGAGGGCTTTCCTGCATTTTCATAAAAATGCTCATAAAAATCATCTTAATTAAAATTTTCTTCCCCTGTTTGTTTCTAAAATGCACTTCATGCCACTCTATTTGATAGACATCTTGAAATTCATCTTCTATTTAAAATATTTTTGTCTACAATAGATTAAAGTTGTTTTTGAGATACGCAGGGCCCGACTATCAAGTTTCTGTGCATAGGGCACTTTCAATTTTTTGTGCCCTCTTAGTTTAGTTGGTTTATTGATACTAGCTTTTTTTAAACATATTAAACACTTATCCGAAAGGTGTCAACCCAAAAAATTATGTTTTCAGAAAAATAGAAAAACGGTTCGAGGAATAAAAATAAAATATTTCTTTTATATATTGAAATGCACTTTTAACCATAGACAGTCCTCCCCACTTAATCGGGTCACGGATAATCGAATATCCCGCTTATTCGAAAAGAATCCTCCGGTACCGAATTTATTCCTATTGGTTCTGTGTTATTTTCCCCGCTTAAACCAATACATTTTACGAACATCTCCGCTTAATCGAATAACAACTGTGTGACCGATGTTTGAAAATAGGCGCGGAAAGCACGTTTCAGCCGGAATTTCTTTCCACCTTTTGTCATTTTTGGTTCCTTTACGCTGAAAACAAATTTTAAAGGTGCTCTCAAATCGAAAAGGGTAACTTTCTGACATAAGTTTTAATTTATTTTTGTTCGAAAATGCATGAATCTATCTGGTGTTGTTGTTCAGAAACTATGCAATTGAGCTGTTTTTTCCATTTTTTTGCAAACGCAATAGATCTTTCAGAAAATAATGTCAAAGTGGGCGTTTTGAACCGAACTTTCGCGCGAACGCAGAAAGAGCACTCAAGAGCGGGCGAAAAACGGGTCTGTCACGTGATCGAAATCGCTTATAACTCAATGGGTAATGGATGGATCCAAAAATGAAAAAAAAAACAGTTCCATTCCAAATCGCGTTCATGGCCAGGCTTTCCAATTTTATATCTTTTCGCTAAAAAATGAATTTGTAAATATGTCAAAACGTTTTTCGCTTGTTAAGCAGAGCAGTTAAGAACAGGCTTAAGTTCTTCTTGCAATGATTTCGGCCGGCAGATGTATAATGGACAGGTCAAATGATTTCCCCACCTTAATCTAACCCCAACATCCCTTCTTGCTGTTAACCAGGCTTTAATGGCAATGGACTGTCACTTCGAGACTCGAGAGGGTAGTTGTGATATTTTGCACTCATTCGAAAAGTAACTCGATATTGACTCCTTTAAAATTCCACTTAAACAAACCACTTTAAACGATTTTTTAAAGGCAGTATAAGTAACGTAAATTAGAAGTATGAAAGTTTTAACCCAATTCAAACGAGCTGCATTAAGTGTGATGTAAACCCTACAAATGTATGTACTGACATTAAATGAATACGCATTTACTTTATATTAGCATGTGTATTTATTTTCATTGTATGTTATTCTATTAATGATTTATTAAGCTGTTAATTAAATATACTGTAGATGGTTATTTTGCATTTTTATTATACATTAAATATCACAGTCATGATTCCCCGTTTAATCCAATTCCCCGCTTAATCGAACATTTTTCCTGGAACCGTCAATATTCGTTTAAACGGGGACGACTTATTAAGATATATTTTTGATATTTTATCGTATTAATATCTCAAATATCACATTATTTTTTAAATGTGATTTTTTTAAATAGAAATTTAGATAAAATTATGATAAATTTCGAGCCCCTCAGAAATTTTGTACCCTGGGTACGGGACACGGATGCCCGTGCGATAGTCAGGGCCTAGAGACAACATCTAGATTAATTAATGCATTTTGAGAAAAATACGGGCAAACTGCTCAGAGGGTTTTAAAAACAAGCCCAAAATGCATTTCTGGAAAACGACTCAATGAAATCTGATTGAGTTATCGTCCTTAAGGGTGTTCTCAAATCCAAAAGGGCAACTTTCTGACATAAGTTTTAATTTATTTTTGTTCAAAAATGCATGATACGAGCTGGTATTGTTGTTCAGAAACAAATTCAACGAGCTGTTTTTTTCATTTTTTTTTTTTTTTTTTTTTTTTTTTTTTTGCAAACGCAGTAGATTTTTCAGAAAAGAGTGTCAAAGTAGGCGTTTTGAATCGAATTTCCGCGGAAAGGAAGAAAGAGCACTCAAGAAAGGTCGAAAAACGTGTTTATCACGTGATCGAAAATGCTTATAACTCAATAGGTAATGGATGGATCAAAAATTGGAAAAAACACTTTCATTCCCAATCGCTTCCTTGGGCAGGCTTTCCAATTTTACACCTTTTCGTTAAAAAATGAATTTGTAAATGTGTCGAAACGTTTTGTGCTTGTTGAGCAGAGCAGTTATGAGCAGCCTTAAGGGCGTATTCAAATCCAAACTTCTTATTTTCTGAATTATTTTCAAATTCATTTTTGCTGTAAAACGCATTCCAATTGGTAGATTCTCTTATTCAGAAACTATAGAATGGGCCGTGCTTGTCGATTTTTTGATCAAGGCAGACTCTATTGCAAAAAATGCTATCAAAGTGGGCGTTTTGAACCGAATTTTCCGAAGCGAGAGAGCTGGGAACGAAAAAAAAAGGGATCCTACTGAGAAAATAATGGTTTATCAATCAAATTCTAATGAAAGAAGCAAAAAAGGAAAACACACGGCCGCTTCTATATCTCTTCCAAAATCACGTCAGCCAGTTTCATGTTTTCGCGTTTAAAAATGAGTCTAGAAATGTGTTCGAAAGCTTTGAGTTGCTGAGTGTGGGAAAATACTTTTTTGAGTACACCCTTAAATTCCCGAAATTAACAGATGTTCTTATTCAGAAACTACGAAATCGAACAGTATCTTCCATTTTGCAAAAACAGCCACGGAATGTTCATAAACAGTTGGGATTTTTTTTTTTTCTGCTGATACATTCACTGTAAATAAAAAAAAAAAAAAAAAACGTACTAAAAAACGGAGATTCTACTGGCAATCTAGAAGGCAGTACAATTTCCGTTTTTTTACGGAAAATTTTCCCAATAAATTACAGAAAGAATTCCGTTTTTAATCTGAAAAACGGAAATTTTTTTTTGTAATTTATGGGGAAAATTTCCGTAAATATACATAAATAAAAAAAAAAAAAAAATCATCCAAAATTATTAAAATCAAAGCGGGAAATTTGAAAATAACGCCCCCATACACTTTATATTAGCGTTCGATTTTATCCGCGTAACTAAATTGGGCTCTTAAGGCTGCACTGTAAACAGAAATGTCTGAAATTCAGACATTTAAGTGTCTGGAAAGCAGTGTTCAATTTTCAGACGTTTTAAAATGTCTTAAAATTTTCAGACACTTCTTGCGTCTGAATTTCAGACACTTAAGGGCTTATTCCGATCCAAACTGCTTATTTTCTGATTCATTTTAAAATTCATTTTTGCTCTCAAACGCATCAAACTTGGAAATTCTCTTATTTAGAAACTATATAATGTGCGGTGCTTCTTAATTTTTTGATAAATGTAGAAAATACTGTAAAAAACGCTGTCAAAGTGGGCGCTTTGAACCGAATTTTCCGAAGCGGGCGATCTGGGAATGAAAAAAATGGTCATACTGAGAAAATAATTGTTTAAAAATCAAATTCTAATTAATTGAGCTGAAAATGAAATAACACGGCATGTTAAACATGTCTTCCGAAATCACCCCGGCAAGTTTCATGTTTTTACTTTTAAAAATGAGTCTGAAAATCTCTCAGAAAATTTCGAGCTGTTGAGGGTGGAAAAATATTTTTTCGAATACACCCTTAAGTGTCTGAAACAAGAGTGCTCGATTTTAAGACGTTTTAAAATGTCTTGAATTTTTCAGACACTTCTTACGTCTGAATTTCAGACATTTCAAATGTCTTAATTACGACCATCTTTGTTTTTTTTTTTTTTTTTTTTTTTTTTTTTTTTTTGCCAATGTGAAGCCATCTTTGGCCACTTTTCTTTCTAAGCCATATACTCAGCCATGTTTGACCACATTGAATCATTTTTTACAAATGGGAATAATTTGTTACCATAAAGCAGAGCTGATTGCAGCGTGGGAAAACTGGGATGCTTCTCTGCCCCCTGATTTTAGGGTACCCCAAATTGGGTATGAATTTTTCATAAAGCTGATATTTTAAACCAGTTTTGACCATATGATGATTGTAACCAGTATTTTTAGTTTTAGAATAGGACAATATATGTTTATATATATTCACCTAAATATGTATTTATGTGATATATATATATATGTCCTACGGCACCAAAGACGTTTATTACTTTTAGTGAGAAATTCAAATCATTCTAGTGCGAAGACCTAGTATTCATTCGACCCCTCCCTCCACAATTCACATACTCTTACAAAAAAAATAATATATGCCTGTTCGACGCCGTCAAATACATATTTGGAATGTAGTAAATATCACTGGAAACAGAAATCCTTCATTATGAATATCCTTCATTTCTGATCCCCACACGGTGTTTGCTATCACACATGCAGTGGCAGTCGCAAAAGCCATTTTTTAGCCACATGATTGGTATCATTAGTTCTTTAAAAAATAATTATATGCGGCTCTCATCACAGATGGCTTCACTGCTTAATCCTTAAAACAGTTATCAGCATAATATAACAGTTTGTTGAAACAGTTTGCAACTCCCCCCCCCCCCCCAAAAAAAAAAATAAATAAATAATAAAATAAAATAAAATAAAATAAAGAAAGAAAAATGCCCAAGCCTCTTGTTTCCAATGCTTAATTGAAAATCCAATTTAATTTAAAATTTTATACTTGAAATGGTATAAAAGTCTCATTCAACGTGTGAAATATACATTAAATTATAGCAGAGAACTCCAATGCAAAACAAATTAATAAAATAAAATAAAACAATACAGTCATAACAGAATAACCGCTGATTAAATTTAAACAAACACTTCAATTTCAGCAAAAATCTCAGAACCACAAAATGTATTATTTCATTTAAACGCTCTAAAATGCATACAGTCAACTCTTATTAATCTACAACACATATTCGAATGCAAACAATGAAATTTATATTTGAGATTTCAAAATTAACCAGTCGTAGAGTTTTTTCGCTTTTAATTTTTTATAGAAAGTTAGTTTTTTTTTTTATTTATCAACCTTTTTGCTTTAATTCAATCGAATTTTCAGTTTAATAGTTGCTTCTCTATGAAGCATTAAATTAAATAATGATAATTATATACATATATATATATATATTTTTAATGAAACAATTATTTCTGAACTTAAAAAAACATTTTTACAAAACTTGTAAGATAAAATTTCAAATTATAAATCTAAAATATTGGGAAAAAAAAGAAAAAAAACAGCAATTAAATCAGTGTTTCAGAAAATGAAAAATACTAAGGCACGAATGTCCATTTGGATTTGTATATTTACATATGTAGGCTTTTTTTATTGCTATGTATAATTTAATTATACTTACTTACATCACTTAATTTTAAGAAATTGATAACCTTTTCCAATATTGAAGAAATATTTTATTCCAAATCTTGTATTAAATTATTATATTTCCATTTTAATGCTCATTTCACTTCCAACACTTTCCAACAAAGTTGAAAAGTGTTCATGACTTCGGTTTGTCTGGCCGCGCTCTAACGCTCGTAAATATTCTCGGATCCTTCTGAATTTTTTGCATGTTAGTAACCTCTACCATAGCACGATCCCTATTTCAAATGAAGTTTGTAGCACGTTTAGTTCATTTACAGGGACAGTCAAAAGTTTTCCGTTACATTACGGCTTATGGGAAAAAATCGTTTAAAATGATTTTTAATGATGTTACATGCTTTCAAACGTTATAAAATTGCTATGCATTTATCAAGTGCACTAAAATATGCATTCTGTAGAATATGCGGCGCAAGGAATAGTTATTATTCATTTACAGGGCCACACAAAAGGATTTCGTTAATGATATAGGGGTGGAGGGAATTTTTTCCAGCGTATTTCAATTATGTTAAATTATTTCATGTATAATGAAATGGATATACATCGCTGAGGTTTACTATAAGTTATTCATGTATAATACGACGTGCATAGCATTATTTACAGCGACACATAAAAGATTTCAGATACTATATTGTATCCGAAGTACTGTACATATTAGCAATGATTGCTGGAAATGCATTTTTAATTATGGTATGTGCTTTTATGTTTCACTATATGTATGCATTGTATATGGCGTGTATAAAGGCTCTAATCGATATACAGGGCTACACAAAAGAATTCGTAATGGTTACTGGGTATGATTGCAAATTGCTTAAAGGTGGTGTTTAAATGAATTATGCATTTTTACGCTGAACTTAATTTAGTTTACTAAGAAATGTTTGTAGAATATGCATAAAATGATATACAAGATCACGCAAAGAATTGGATACATGGCCGGCTATAAATGATAATTTCTGGAAATGTGATTCCAGTTAGTTTTAAGGGTGTTTTACTTTGAATTAAACTTTATAGATAAATAGTGGAGTGTAATAAAGGTACTAGGTTAACTACAGGGTTGTACAAAAGTATACAAGTATATTTCCATCTATTAGTATAAATTGCTGAAAGTGAAATTTCAACCTGTTATATGTTTTCTTGCTAAACTAAATTTCTCCATTACATAGTATCTATATCAACCTACAAATCAAATACAGGGGTGTTCAAAAGAATTGGAATACATATTTGCTATGGAAGGTAACTGCTGAAATCAGTTTTTCAAATGTTTTATGTGTTTTCTAAAATATTTAGTTAGTTCTCTTATATATTTTATTTCTCTAAATAACGAAGTTTTGTAAAAGCATTCAGGATGTGTTGGAAAGTCTTTCATAATCTATGCTTAACGCATGATTTTTCTTACTTGTTAAAATTAAAATAGTTATTTTTTACATTTCGTTAGTCCTTGCGCGCATGACATCTTGAGATCGTGTGTATGGATAGTTATGAAATTTGGTGCAGATACTAAGCAAATATGTGTGTTTAAAGTGATCTACTCTTAGGCCAAATTTATTTCATTAACTATGAAAAAAATTATTTTTGTAAAACATTTTTAAGAAATTACATTTGTTAATGAATAAAAATAATCATAACTAAATATATTACCTCTGTAAATACTTAAAAGTAGATCCTTTTAAACACACATATTTGCTAAGTATCTACACCAAACTTCATAACAATACATAACCACTTTCTCAAGATATCATGCTCTCACTGACTTACGGAGTAAAAAAAAAAAAGGGCTATTTTAATTTAAACAATACACAACTTCCATGAAAGGGTAATCTGTTTCTAATTGCAGCATATTACAAAGCACAACTTGATTAACCAATATTCAAAATTTCCCTTTTATACATAAAAAGGTTTTGAAGATAGACTAATTCAAACTTTGAAATTTTTCGTTAATTTTCGCCGCGTTTAAAAGGTACAGTCATGGGAAAAAAAAAAAAAAAAAAAAAAAAAAAAAAAGTAAACACTCCTTACTAACTCTGAAAAAAATTATTGTAGAAGAAAGTTACTGATACCACAATATTGGTATAAAGTCTACTTTTAAATGATGCGTATGAAATTTGCTTAGGGGGGCATCTACATATTAAAACGAACCATAACTTTGTTGTTTTTTTCAATAGAAGTACACAACTCTGACTGCAGAAATGAACTCTACACCCTTCAATTAGCCTAAAAACAAATTTTTATGCATTTCGTACGACAAGTTTCCGTGAAATTAATTATTTTAAAACGAGCGTATTTTAGGGGCTGTATCCAAATTGAAGTTCGGTTCTGGATTGTTGACCGAGAGAGCCCCGTTCTTGATCCAGGCACCTTAAGCAGTCGATTAAACCTGTTAGATTACAGGATAGCATAAGAAATTTCAAAATATCTACTCACTTCTATCATAGACGGTCCCTTAAACTATCATTTTGACGTTTTTTAAACATAATTTGAAAACTACTTGGAAGAAAAATGTGAAATTTTGGATTTCCAAAAAGCAAGACTTAATAAATATAAATCCATCAAAAAAATTGTAGGCTGCAATTCATATTTTTTTCGAATATTAATTTCATAATTCATAATTCATATCATAAAATTAAAAAAAAAAAACATATTTATGTTTGGGTATTTTAGTATTATTGCTACACAAAAAATGAGCTCATTAGGAGTATAATTTCAGGAGATATTAATAAAACTATGAAAAGATAATTTAACATTAGAAGCACTTAATTTTGAACGTTTATAATTCAAAAACTTATCAATCAAATCACTTGAAATTGGGTGTTTAGGCATAGTCTGAACCGAAGATTTGAAATATTTTGTTAAAATTGGGTATTGCCATTGAAAAAAATGAAGCTTGTGTTCGTTTTAATATGTAGATGCCCCCGTAAGCCAATTTTATATCCATCATGTAAAAATAGATTTTATTTCCTACCGTTCGGTACCAGTAACTTTCTTCTATGATAATTTGTTGAGGGGTTAGTAGGGGGTGTTTACTTTTTTTTCCACGACTGTACAAGACCCCTTAATGTGATATCCGATATAACGTTGATTCTCAAGGGACCCTCATACAATCGAGATTCGACAGTATTTCCAGCTAACAGCTATTCTGCACGTCATCGTCCTATTATATTCCTATAAAACATTTCAGAAAGCTTGCTAACATCACGTTTGCATGAGATTATTCGTAAAATGCTTTGATAGTGATCTCAATTGCTTCAAAGCGATCTAAAATAACGGATGGCACGATCTAATCTGAATCTGAAGCCCATTTTCTCCAGAAAGTGTCCATTTTCGCACTTCCTGTGTCTCTATTACACCCAATTCTTGTTGCGCCAGTTGATGCACCCTATATTTATGGTAATCGTGTTTGTCTTTGGATTGATCGCTTAAAAAGCGATTTGCGGTGATTACGCAAATGGGAGGGGGGTAAATACAGGGATTCTGATTATATTTTTGCAAAAATTGCATGAAATGTACTTTAACACTACACTGCAAATTCGTGAAACACTTTTGCAACACTAACTGAACATAATAATTAACACTTCTAACTAAAATAATTTTCGATTGTGTTGTGCCAAATAAAAAGATTGTGCAAAAAGTGTTGTTAAAAGTTACACGAGGAGAAAATGTGTTTTCAAAACATTTCAAAACATTCATTTTTAAAATCGTGTTATAAATGTTTAATAAATAGAATGGTTTAAGTGTGTCTGTGTGTTATTTTAAAAGCACACTGCAGGAAGTGTTTTACATGTGTTGTTTTAATAGTGCCCCAAATTGTGTGGTGTTTACAATGTGTTGTTAATTGGGTAACAAAGTGTTGTGCAGTACAACACTATTGTAAGAAAATATCTTCATCAACACTATTTACAACACGATTTTAACCCAATTAGGAACACTATTTTTAGAACGCATATCTAGATAGCAACACTTTTGCAACCTATTAAGAACGCAATCACAACAAGAAAAATATTTTGTATATGAAGTTTTCTAATTCCCAACACATTAATGTGTTGCTAACTGGATGACAAAAAATGTTGTAAAATGTGCTTATTTTTGTGTTTGAGAATTTGCAGTGTAGATTTAGGGAACCCGACTGCACTGTTAAAAATTTGCAGCATTCTGGCAGGTCATTTGACCGTTTTTTTCCGAAAACGGTTAAAACAACCGTAATTTAACACTATTCTGACCATATTATTGGCCATTTTATGGTCAGAATATAGTTAAATTATGGTTATGAAACCGTTTATTCAAAAAACGGTCGAATGACCTGCCAGAATGCTGCAAAATTTTTAACAATGTGGTTTCCAACTTTAGATTTGAAGTCATCCAAAAATATTACATTTTTAGAGTAACAACAGGATTAACCTTAGCTTCCCGGGTTAGAAAATATAGGTAAAAACCATTTTTTTAAATGAAAACACTAATAGATTTTTTTATTTTTGACCAAAGTGTTAGCCAAAGAGGGGCTTTAACCAATAAAGTGTGTACTTATTCAAATCCAAACTGCTTATTTTCTGACTCATTTTTCATTTTTTCTTCGCTCCAACGTATCCCACTGGCAGGTTCTCTTATTCAGAAACTACAGTATGGGTCTATTTCTCGATAAAGGCAGAGTATATTTTTAACAAGTGGGTAAGTGTGATCACAGATCGCACAGCAGGGTTTCGTTTAATATTCCTTTCAAAACACTTTATTCTTTTGCAAAATCTGTTAGTTCCACATTTCACAACCAGGGGGCGCACTCTATTCTAAACAAACCTCTATCCGAACGAAACTCCGTTTTACAAATTATCCTTTGGTATATTAGTCGAGGGGATCGGACCCATAGCACCCGAGATAGGTAGGCGCCCCTTGGCAGTAAGAATTGGAACTAAAATATGTACGGCTATAGTGTATAATATGAAAGAGTGGTTAAAGGAATGTCGGCAAAAGTTAGAAAAGTCCACCTCGGGTAAAAAGCGTAGAGGTTAGAAAAATTGTTAAAAATATAGAAGTTAGATCCTGGAGGGGTAAATTCTAAATAAGACTTTTTCAAAATTTTATGATTTGTCGTTTGATGTGAGGTGTTCAGCTATAAGTATCCAAAATTTTAAGTCTTCAACTTAACTAGGGGCTCAGTTAGAAAAAAAAAAACTTAAAATACACAAGTTAGAGCCCAGAGTGGGTAAATATAAGACTTTTTCAAAATTTTATGATTTGTCGTTTGATGTGAGGTGTTCAGCTATAAGTATCCAAAATTTTAAGTCTTCAACTTAACTAGGGGCTCAGTTAGGAAAAAAAAACTTAAAACACACAAGTTAGAGCCCAGAGGGGGGTAAATATAAGACTTTTTCAAAGTTTTATGATTTGTCGTTAGATGTGAGGTGTTCAGCTATAAGAATCCAAAATTTCAAGTCTCCATCATATATAGTTTCTGAGAACAGGCTCTGTGACAGCCAGACAGACAGAGGAGTGAGACGAATAGGGTTTCGTTAGATGAACGAAAACCTAAAAATGCTGTCAAAGTGGGCCTTTTGAACCGAATTTCCAAAAGCCACAGTGTTGGAAACGAAAAAAAGAGGTCGTACTGAGAAAATAACTGTTTATCAATCAAGTTCTAATGAACGGTATACGAAAAATAAATGACACAGGTCGCTTTATAAATCTCTTCTAAAAAATCACGTCAGCCAGTTTCATGCAAAAGCATGAAACTGGCTTTTTAAACTCATTTTAAAAGTAAAACTCATTTTAGCTTAAACTCATTTTTTAAAGTAAAAACTTTTAAAAATGAGTCTGGGAATGTGTCCGAAACTTTCGAATGGTTGAGCGTGGGAAAATATATTTTTGAATGGTGAATATGGAGTACAATAGTACATACTCATTAGAGTGTTTTTTACAGAAGAACTTGTTAAGCAAAGTGAGAGTGTCTCACAGTTCATTGTAATTTTATTTTTATTTTACCTTAACTTGATCGTTCTAATAAAAAACTCAGGAAAAATATCATGTTTTATCCAAGACATTTAAGATACTAGACTGGCAATTCCTCAGCCATTCCCATTCAAAAGCATGGCAGCCATCTGAAATGATTTGAAGTAAATTGAAACGCCTCAACCGCGAGGTTTGTATGTGAGTTATTTACCATTAAGTGCTATGACTAAAATGAGCTTAAAAAATTAATTTTTATCAATATACAGGGTGCCCATAATTAAACGAACCTACTTTAAAGTTGTCTACAGGCGAAACTATTGGTCAGAAAGTTGTGAAATTTTGTGACGGGCATAATAAAGGAATGGGAATTCATTTGAGCGAAAAAAAAATTAGTTCAAAATTTCGACACTAGAGGGCGTTTTAAACACACTCATTTTTAAAAGTTTTTAAGCTTTATTTTTTTTTTTCAGATTAAATAAGACAAATATACAGACCGCCCGCTGAAAAAAATAAAGCGTAGAAACTTTTAAAAATTATTGGTGTTAAAATTAAACGGACCGTACAAACTAAAAAAAAAAAAAAATTGCCTACAACAGCCGCCATTTTTTTTTCTCAGAGCTCAGGCTTAGTATTCAGTGGGCGGTGGCTAAATGTGTAATTTATTTTAAAACGCCCTCTGGTAGTGAAATTTTGAACTATTTTTTTTCGCTCAAGCGAATTCCCATTTCTTTATTATATCCGTCACAAAATTTCACAACTTTCTGACCAATAGTTTCGTATGTAGACAACGTTAAAGTAGGGTCGTTTAATTATGGGCACCCTGTATATGAAGTTCCTGGCATATTTTTTTACATGAAGCTATTTTTTATATCTATATATGCGTTATAAATATTGAATTTTCAGAAATAAAGTTATAAATAAGACGATTTATTAATAATTTTATGGATGGTATGTTTGAAAAAGAGTATCTAATTTTCACATGCCCTTATAAACCGAAATAAAGGCGAAATGTATACGGAAACATTTATATGGAAACAAGTTGTTAAAGATTACAATTCTACTCTTTTTTTAAGGGGTCTCAGGACTCTTAAAATGGGAAAAATGAAAAACAAAAGACCATTTTCAACATTTCATAACTTAAAATGTATTTGATTTTAAGACAAAATTTTAATTGGGAATGAAAGATTATGTTTTTCCATTTCAAATATTTAAAAATTTTTAAGATGAAGAATTAGCATTTACAGGGTGCTCTAAACTGTCAGACATTTGACGAGAAAAAAATCAGCATAACAGCTTACGCGCACGATTACAAAATAAATTTTGCAACTAGAATGAAAATTTTGGTGCCTACTTATACTTCAGATTATAATGATTACACTGAACCTAAATAAATTTGTAATTAAAGCATTTTTATACTTTTAATACAAAGTTGCATTCAGCTAATACAAAATTTAGAAAATTTCATCAATATAATCACCTAAAAAAATATTTTATTTTTACAATAAAAAAGAAATTTTAGGTTCCGTTTATACAGACTAACATGAAACACACATTGTGAAAATTTCATGAAAATATATTCAGAAGTTTTTGAGATATTGTGCGCGTTATGGACAAAACCGTCATTTGGAGAAAAATAACTTCAAAGATTCGGAAAAACCGCTTCAGCTATTAAGCGGGTATAATTTTAAAAGCCATAACTTCTGTTCTAATCGGAATTTGACGATAACAATTATATCAAAATGTTCAGAAAAGATAGAAGTTTGACATCTAAAAAATTTAAAATTTCGAAAATTTTAAAGCTTTCAGAGTCCTGAGACCCCTTAAGTTTGACTTACAAAAGTAACTGGTAGGGAAGTTTAGTTTAAAAGTAGCAGCTGTAACATAATATAGTAATTTCAAAATTTTAAATTACTTGTAAAGAAATCTACGTTTTTTAAACTAATTTTTATGCAAAAAGGTAATTAAAAAAATGCATATTAACGAAAATAACACTATATTTTTATCCTTGGAGGATGTTTAATGAAATACTTACTTGCTATACGAAAAAAACAACAACAAAAAATGATGAATACTAAAGTATTTTTTAATAAAAAACGCCTAAACGAAATAGAATAGACCAATATTTAATGATCCGCAATAAAAAAATACGCTGATAAAACCATTTTCTTAGGTAAATTAAAATATAAAACATATGTACTGCCGTACAACAGCTGTAATGAGAAAGCCTCAGTTAAACTGACAATTTGCCGGTCTATGTACAGTCGGTCCCGCTTAATTGCATACAGTTGGTTCCACTGAATTGTATGTATTTAAGCGAGGACAGCAATTAATGTTATCAGTATACGTTATCATTTGATTACATACCACAAATATGAAAATTAGTGATGGACAATGATTATTTACATAATTTAAAAATTGTTGTATTAATAATTTTAATAAATAATTTATTATTACTCTCTATATAATAATATATAGAATAAAGTATAATGTATTATAACACTATTTACAGTAATTACATGGTTTAATTTTTCATTATAATTTATGCAAAAATTAAAATGAAAGCAAAATAGAAAAATATTTGTTTTGAAAACATGCTTTTGAAAAAGAAATCTGCATAAATTCATTTTATTTTTCATTATTTGCCATTTTATCCTTTATTTGTTGCCTACAAAAAATATCCTTTAGGGAAATTTTTTTTCCATACTTCGGACGCTGCATTTCTCCATTTCCGACGCTAAATATTGTTATTTTATTCTCTTGACCGTCCCGATTTTATTCCCGCCCCCAATTCCAGAGGTTTTCAGGAAGTATCCCCAGCATCTTGAGTCACTGTATGTACGGCAAGCTTTAAACGAAAAACACAACTGTCCAAATTCAACGCTCCCATGCGTTTAATAGAATTAAGATAATGAAGTCTTCTTTCACGAAAATTTCGGCTCTTTGATTGTAAATAACTATAACAAAACATTGTTACAAAAGAAAATATTTACGTTTTCCTTTCTTCCCATTCATCACTATTACAGGAATTCACAAAATCCGGATTACTATAGATTGGAGATATTTCATGCAATTAACCGGTGATTGTTATGCGATAAAACGAGTCTATTTAACATTAGCCTTATGGGGAACGTTTCTGTTCTACGGCATTCTATGCATATAAGCGGGGTATGCAATTATCCGTTACCCGATTAAGTAAGACCGACTGTATCTTAAAAGTCTTTGTGTGCTATATTTGAACTTTATTTACGTATGTACGAGCTGCGAGAAGGGTGAAAGGCATCGGTCCCATCACAACAGTGTGAATGCGTTAGGAACACTGTCAGAAAAAACTCGTCAATTTACACTAAATGATTACTCATTTTTTAACAAATTATTTCTGTACTCCTAGAACACATATTTTATCCGTGAATTCTTATCAAAAGCCTGAAAAAGAGGAAGAAATTACGTTCATTCCTAGCAGACATGCGCTCTATTAATACTAAAATCCAAATTTATTTAAAAAACGAAAAACCAAAAATTCTATACATTAACCCTCTCGTCACCCTGCGCCTCATATGAGGCTCCTGCTTCGAATTGCAATATTTGAAAGAAAAAATTTTTTTTGTTAATTCCGATTCCATATGTCGATACATTTACTACTATGACTTTACTTATGTTTTAGCATTTAATAATAATATTATTAGCAAAAGCTTTATTAATTATTAGTAAACCGTTGGCGTATCTTTTAATTCAAACATATGTTTCACTCTTTAAAGTTAAATCATGGACTCCTTTTCCGAATTAGTAATTTGTGATAAAAGATAAAAAATACTACTAAATTTTTTATGTTTGTTTAATCTGGCTGTAATACGACATTTTCCAAACATCTTAAAAAACTCTTCCTTACACTATTTTTGTATGAAAAACACGCAACATAACTACATTCGTTAGGTTTCTGTAAAGAACACATGCGTTAAGTTTCAGTAAACTGTAACTTCTGTGATTTTTACAGCTACTTTTGATTTTGTTAGCGTAAAAGTAATTTTTCCCCAAATTGGAAAACAAATTCAGTGCCGAGAGAGTTAAAATTTCTAATTTAACTAAAAAAGACAAAAAGAATTTTCAAATTTCAAAATGAATAACAGTTACTTTTCTTATTTATTTAAAAATACTGGCAATTTATTATTTTAGCACACAGGCTATCAAAGCCTGAGAGCTAATGTAACCCGCAGGTCCTGTATGTACAGTTGTAGAAAAAAAAAATAAACACCCCCTACTAACTCCTCAACATATTATCGTAGAAGAAAGTTACTGGTACCGAACGATTGGAAATAAAGTCTACTTTTAAGGGATGTATATAAAATTTGCTTAGGGGGCCATCTACCTATTAAAACGAATCCAAACTTTATTTTTTCAATGACAATACCCAATTTTAACGTGATATTTCAAATCTTTGGTTCAAACTATGCCTAGACACCGAATTTCAAGTCATTTGAATAATAAGTTTTTTAATTATAAACATTCAAAATTGAGTGCTTCTAATGTTAAATTACATTTTCATATTTTTATTTATATCTCCAGAAATTATGCTCCTAATGTGCTAATTTTTTTGTGTCGCAATAATACTAATGTACCCAAACATAAATACGCTGAATTTGCAATTTGTATAATTTTATGGTATCAGCTATGAATTATTAAATTAATATTCGAAAAAATTGCAAACTACAATTTTTTTGATGGATTTAGATTTATTGAGTCCTGCTTTATGGAAATCCAAAATTTCACATTTTTCTTCCAAATAGTTTCCAAATTATTCTTAAAAAACGGCAAAATGATGGTTTAAGGGGCCGTCTATAATAGAAGTGACTAGATATTTGAAATTTCTTCTGCCGTCCTGTAATCTAGCAGGCTTCATTGACTTCTTAAGGTGTCTTGATCAAGATGGGGGCTCTCTCGGTTAACAATCGAGTTCCGAACTTCAATTTGGTTACAGCCCTTAAAATACGCTCGTTTTAAAATAATTAATCTCTCAGAAACTTACGGTCCAAATTGCATAAAAATTTGTTTTTAGGCTAATTGAAGGGTGTAAAGTTCATTTATGCTGTCAGAATTGTGTACTGCTATTGAAAAAAAACCCAAGGTTATGGTTCGTTTTAATATGTAAATGGTCCCCTAAGCAAATTTTATCTATATCAGTTAAAAGTAGACTTTATTTCCAATCGTTCGGTACCAGTCACTTTCTTCTACGATAATTTGTTGAGGAGTTAGTAGGAGGTGTTTACTTTTTTTTTTTTCCCACGACTGTACGTATGTATGTACGTACGTAACGCGATAACTCTTGATAGAAATATCCGATTTGCTTCAAACTTTTTTTCTAGGTTTATTCTAATAAGGTGCTTCATGATTAATTTTGGAGTTTCATTGGTTAAGTATAAAGGGGGGTTATGGAGGCTAATCCCCCCCTTAACTTAGATAAAGGTTTTTTTCATGCAGAATTATCAGATTTGCTTTAATTTTGGCATACCGGTTAATTCTGATAAGGCGCTTCGCTGACTAGATTTGGAGGTTCATTGTTTAAGTATAAAGGGGGGATCGGGGAGGAGTAATACCCCCTAATTTAGATAAATGGGTTTTTCTATCCGATTTGCTTCAAATTTTGTATGCCGGTTTATTCCGATAAGGCGCTTCCCTGGTGAGATTTGGAGGCTCATTGGTTAAGTATAAAGATGGGAAACAAGGGGCGGGGCTAATCCCCTCCTTAATTTATTTTTCGAAAGGCATTATTCTTTGAAGTAAGAGTATAATATACAATTAGTGTGAATAGACTGTGAGCTCAATGCCATCAGTTTAACTGGGCTCTTTTCTTTTTTTCATTTTAAGTTGGATAAAATGAAATAAAGTTGAATTTATAACGTTGTTTCTAAAAAAATATTCGCATTTTAAATATATTTTAAACAAGCGAACTTGCCCGGCTTTTCCCGGGTACGCCAAAAAACAGCAGGAATTTCGAAAAAGCTCTGAAAATCACAATAAGATATCGCGAAAAAAATTTAAAGCGCTTCTCAAATTTTTAAAAGAGAAAAAATATATATATATTGTGTTCGAAGATTGCAAGTTCATTCCTTTGACTAATGTGGAAAAATAGTAGCAAATCGCTAAAATACACTAAAAATCACATACAAAATTCCCGAAAAATTCAAAAATTGCTATACGAAATCCGAATAAACTTTATTGAAATGAGGGTAGAATGTACTTTAGGTCAAAAATGGAATGTCAAAAAATTGCAGCAGATCGCGAAGAAACGTAAAAATCGCATTAAAAATCACAAAAAGTTCAAAAATCACGAAAGTCAAAATTTACTATAATTGGATAAAAGTTTCAAGTCAAATTCCTTTGACCCTGTGGGCTCTCTTAAAATTTATGGTTTGGAAATCATGCTAAGCATTAGATCATGTTACTTTTATTCGTAATTAATTTACTTGGACTCCCTTAAATATAATTAATATAATCCCTTAAGGTAATATTAGTTTTTGTTGCATTAAAATATCTCAATTTGTTGATTTTCTGTAAGCAAGTAAACCCTATTGTTTTACAGTGGCAGTCTATGGGGATTTGGCGAAATATTAGAGATATCGCCAAGTTGGCGTCACTTTTGGCGACTATTTTGGTCGCCAAGTTTGGCGATATATCGCCAAGTTGGCGACAAACTTGGCGTTATTTGGCGACAGAACTGGATCCCTCCTATGGTAACCCCCTTATAGGTATGGAGATGCATTACATGCTGTTCAATAATCGCATAAAAAATTCGCTAAAAATTCAAAAATCGCTGTACGAATTCCGGATGAATTTTTTTGAAAAGAGTACAAAATTTACTATATTGGGTTAAAAGAAAGAAACCGTATTCTTTTTCCTAATGTGGAAAAATCGAATTAATACAATCCCTTAAGTTAATATTAGTTTTTGTTGCATTAAAATATCTCAATTTGTTGATTTTCTGTAAGCAAGTAATCCATATTGGTTTATAATGGAAGTCTATGGGAATTTGGCGAAATATTAGAGATATCGCCAAGTTGGCGTCACTTTTGGCGACTCATTTTGGTCGCCAAATATGGCGATATACTGCCAAGTGGGTGCCAAACTTGGCGGCATTTGGCGACAGAACTGTGTCCCTCTACGGTAATCTCTTTATAGTAATGGAAATACATTAAATGCTGTTCAATAATTGCATAAAAATTTCGCTAAAAAGTCAAAAATCGCTGCACGAATTTCGAATAAACTTTTTTGAAAAGAGAACAAAATGTACTATATTGGGTTAAAAGAAAGAAACCATATTCTTCTCATTATATGGAAAAATCGCCTCGAAACTTAAAAAAGTGCTAAAAATCGCATAAAAATTAAATAAAAAAAATCTAATCAAAAAATCGAAAATCGGGCTTCGAGGTGCAAAACTTCATATATAGACGTACCTTTTCCCCAAATTTTGTAGCTCTACGTGCCGTGATCTCTTCAGAATACCGTCGACATTCTCACTCACTCACACACAAACTTCTTTCCTTATTATTATAGATGAACAGATTTAAAAGATATTTTAATTTAAATAATGAATGGAAAAAAAAATTGATTCTACTCAAAAAAGGGAAAAAATTCTTATTGAACAAAAATGTAATTTTCGTATTTTACATCTAGCAGTCTACTTAACAATATTCATAATTTATATTTTTATCACATACTGAAGTATTAAAACCCCAGTCACAATCGCATTAAAGACGAAACCTTCATCAAATTATCTTCAAAATTCAAAACTTTCTAAAGGAACTGATCAAGCCATACCATCTGAAGCATAAACATATTGACTTCAAAGTGTTTCACTACTCTGCAACTGGTTTGCGCACACGTCTCGTAACACTGTGATAGCTGGTTCGGTCCCAGGTCAGCAACTTTTATTTTTGCCTCACTTTCTCCAATTCAGGTATATTTTACCTCCTGTAACGGAGCAAAAATAAACGGATATTCGTCAATTAACGGAAAAATCCTGGTAGCACTGCTGCCAGGAAATTTTTCGTGAATTGAAGAAAGTATTTTTGAGAATTTAGTTGTCAGCAATGTCCACGTTTGACACGCAGCAGACGTTATATGAAAATGTTAATTTTTAAAGAAGTTTTTCTGTTAAAAAGAAATTTACAATTCGATGGCTATTTTTAGCTTAAAAAATTCTAGGTAAATTAAAAATGTAGTGTAAAAATTTTCATCCAAATCCGTTTAGTGACTGTTAAAATAAATTGTGTGCCTGCACACACACACACACACACTTCTTGAAATCGCTTAAAAACTAATTTTCAAACGTGACTACAGAAGAATAAATGATTGAACATCGTACATACGAGTACATCTGTCTTACACAGTAGTGTACTGTGTTGGTAAATAGAATACTAAGGACGCCTAAGACTTCAGGTCTCCTTGTCTTTGTTTAAATCTGAAGACAAAAATATGGCAACGGCAGGGCCTAGAATGCAATTTCGGCATCGACTTAGTTTCTCCAGTGAAGTTTTATTCTTATATCCATGCAAAACATACAGTAGTGAGCGTGAATAGAAGAAAGTATTTATGAGATTCAAAGTATCCACTTAGGATTTGAGAACAACTTTAAAAACCTTGACAAACCACATTGAGGTGATAATGAATAGTCATCGATTTCTACGCATGTCTAATACCTACCTCCATCACAGTCGTGCGATTCTATCCCACAAAATGATTGAGAAAAACCAACATCACGTCCACATTTTCTATCAAAAATGTCTGATAGCCATCTCAATAACTAGCGATAGCTTCGATAGCGATCTATAATAATTTTCGATCGATGTTAATGACGGTTCGAAGCTATCTTTTCAATAAAGTGTGAAAATTTACACTTCCTGTCCACACTCGATTACACCTATTTCTTGCATTTATGGTAATTGTGTTTGTCTTAGGCTCGATCGCCCCAAGAACGATTTGTGGTTATTACAGGTAAGGGAGGATGAGGGGTATGCTATTATCTCGATTTCTCATCTCTCGGTGAAATGAGATTTAAGATTTTACGACGTGCCATTTTTTCTTGCAAGTGTGTATGTGAGAGGGGGTAAGGGAAGGGAGCGAAGATTTGTAGCTATAATTATACGTCCATTAGAACATGAAAAATCAGACGTCTGGAAACATCGGTGTATATTTTGCCAACTGCAAAAGATACTGTAAAAGCATGCAAACTGGCAGACACGACAATTAAGGGTGTATTCAAATCTAAGCTTCTTATTTTCTGAATTATTTTTAAATCAATTTTGTTCTGAAACGCATCCCATTTGCAGATACTCTTATTCAGAAACAATAGAATGAACCGTGGTGGTCGATTTTTGGATAAAGGCAGACTATATTGCAAAAAAGGCTGCCAAAGTGGGCATTTTTAATCGAATTTTCCGAAGCGATCATACTGGAAACGAAAAAAAGAAGGATTGTACTGAGAAATAGCTATTTATAAATCAAGTTCTAATAAATGGAACGAACAATAAGTGCACAGGCCGCTTTATAAATCTCTTTGAAAATCACGTTAGCCAGTTTCATGATTTCACTTTTAAAAATGAGTCATAAAATGTGTCCGAAATTTTTGAGATCTTGACCGTGGGAAAATATTTTTTTGAGTACACTCTTAAAATGATTTGGAATCTAATAGCGTTCTTCCATTTTCAAAAAAAAAAAGGCATAGACATCTTGAGTTAGATGAATCTCATGAGGTCCGTCATGTCCTGTAAGTTGGTTTTGGCAGCATTTTTTGAAAGATCTTTTTTCTTTATTGAACCAAAAGAAAAATGTTATTAGGTTTATTGGCATCTGAATAAGAATCTGAAAAAGTTTTTTTTTTATTTTTTTTATTTTTTTTTTTTACATTTACGTGAGTCCACAAATGCATCAGAGTTTAGCCACTTTGAGTTTTAAATCAATCTTAAAAACCAAGGCAAAGCCACACGAGGTGGTTTCAAAGCTATAATCGTCATTTCTACTTATGTTGACACCTATCGCCATTAAACTATGTATCCCATCGTCCGGTTATATCCCACAAAACATTCCGAACTAGTATGTTGTGACCATCACAAAACTTTCTTCTATATAAATCACGTCCATTAAATCCTTTAAATAGTACCAGAAATTGCATCTATTTAGCACCCATTCACGTCAAAGTATATCGGAATGTGAAGTTTGATGAAAATTCGTGCAGTAGTTCTAAAGATAGAGCTACAGCGGAAATTCGGAAAAATGTAGCATAGCAGCGCCACCTGTTGAGCGATTGACACCAAAAACTAATCAGCACCCGTTTATATTAAGGACTAACTGAATATAAATTTTTATTAAATTCCGTGCGTTAGTTCTTGAGATACAAAATAGCGCCCACATACATACAGACAGAGTCACAGACTCACAGACAGACATATTTTAAAAACATGTTTTTATGGTTCTCTGACCAATAAAACGTGTCAATCCGCCGAAAACCGGAATTCGAAAATTTTCTCGAATCCAATACTTTCTTCTTGTAAAGATAGAAGAAAGTAAAAATCACCTTCATGCCCTCATTTTCTATCAGCAATGTTTCTGATAGCTTAATAAAAGATGCGTTCAATATTAAGGCGGTATACAAAAAAATATTTTTCCACGCTCATCAACACAATTTTCGGACACATTTTCAGACTTATTTTTAAAAGTAAAAACAGGAAACTGGCTGACGTGATTCTGGAAGAGATTTATAAGCGACCTGTATCATTTATTTTTCGTTCCATTCGTTAGAACTGGATTTGTAAACCATTATTTTCTCAATACGAACCTTTTTTTCGTTTTCAGCACAACCGGTCCAAGAAATTGGGTTCAAAATGTCCACTTTGACAGTATTTTTTGAAATATATACTGCCTTATCAGAAAAAGACCCATACGGCCCATTCTATTGTTTCTGAATAAGAGGACCTGCCAATGGGATGCGTTCGAGAGCGAAAAAGAATTTTAAAAAAGAGTCAGAAAATAAGCGGCTTGGATTTGAGTACTGATTTGAGTACCCCGCTTAATTGCATACAGTTGGTTCCACTGAATTGTATGCATTTAAGCGGGGTATGCGTTTAAGCGAGGACAGCAATTAATGTTATCAGTATACGTTATTATTTAATTATATACCACAGATATAAATATTAATAGACATTATTTACATAATAATTAAAAAAATAGTCTATTAATAATTTTAATAAATAATTTATCATTACTCTATATATAACAATATATGAAATAAGGTATAATGTTTTATTACACTATCTACGTTACATGGTTTAATTTTTCATTATAATTTATGAGAAAATTTAAACGGGAGTAAAATAAAAAGAATTTTTTTTACCTTTGAAAATAAATAAATTCTGCATAAATTCATTTTACTTTTCAATTATTTGCCAATTTATCACTTTTTTTGTTGTTGCTGCCTACATAAAATATCCTTTAGGGAAATTTGTTTTTTCCTACCTCGGACACAGCATTTCTCCACTTCCGGCGCTAAATATTGTTCCTTTATTCTGTTGACCGTCCTGATTGTATTTTCCCCCGATTCCAGGATTTTCCAAAAAGTACCCCCATCATCTTGAGTCACTGTATGTACGACAAGCCTTAAAAGAACAGCATAATTGTCCAAATTCAACGCTCCTATGCGTTTCCTAGAATTAAAATAATGAAGTCTTCTTTCACGACGGTTTCTGTTCTTCGATCATAAATATAACAAACCATTGTTACAACAACAACAATAAAAAGGTTCTTCTTTCTTCCCATTCATCACTATAACAGGGATTCATAAAATGAGGATTACTAGATTAGAGGTATTTATGCAATTAACCGGGGATTGTTATGCTATAACACGAGTCTATTTAATATTAACCTTATGGGGAGCGTTTTTGTTCCACGGCATTCTATGCATATAAGCGGGGTATGCAATTATCCGTTACCCGATTAAGTGGGGCCGACTGTACACTTTTAATGACAGTTCGAGCCTATGTTTCCAATAAGCATGAAAATATACACATCCTTTTTATTCTATACAATAAAAAAAAATAAATGTGATACTTAATCTCTTTTACATAAGTATATGAATACACTTGTAAAATTACACCCGTCATGAAGTTTAAAGTCTTACAGTAAATATATATCTGTATTTATATCCGTTTATTTCCTTAAGGGGCCGCTGCGCTGAAACTCCCAGAACTCGAAATCCCATGTTAACCTATGGGAAAATTTTCAAACGCGATGACTCATTACCTAATATAATTATGAAAATACCGTTTGCACCATCAAAAAGTAGACGTCAGATACAGATGATGTGCGTTTTTAAAAATTGTCTACGCAAATTTTAAATATTTTTAAGAAGATGATAAAATTTAATCAAATAGAAATTTCAAAGTTTATAGGGATTTTTTATGTACTTAAAATTTTGTAGGCCATGAAAATCGAGGTCTTTAACTGATTATGTAGCCCTTGAAAATCGAGGTCTTCAACTGATTATGGAGCAAATGAAAATCGATTACAGAATAAAAGACGAACGCGAAAAAGGAAACAATCTAATGTTTAATCGATTGATAATAAAAGGCCATGTCTCGAGGGGCTCCAATCCACTAGCGACAGCGTTTTACAAACGGTCGATTCTAACCGGGGAAAATTGAGCTCAACGTAGGTAATTTGTGGCAATCTGTGGATGATTCGATGGAATTGCTTTCGATTTGTAAACTGTTTTTCTTTTCGAAACGGGACTTGGGGAGTTTATCGATGAAGGTTTTGGTCGTCTGAAGTTTGATCTTTGCGATCTGTTGTTGAAGAGGATCCGACGGAATTGGGTGGACGAAATTTAGATTTTTCGGTCAAATTTTGTTACGAAGGTGATTTGTCGCGATCTGTGGATGATTCGATGGAACTGCTTTCGATTTTTATTTATTCGATTATTAAAAAAATTCCAAATGGTCGTTGTAATCTATTAAATTACATTTTTTTTTTTTTTTTTTGGTTGCAAACGCAATAGATCTTTCAGAAAAGAGTGTCCAAGTGGGTGTTTGGAAACGAATTTCCTCGCGAAAGAAGAATAACCCCTCAAGAAAGGTTGAAAAACGTGTTTGTCACGTGATCCAAATCGCTTATAATTTAATAGGTAATTTTTGTATCAAAAAAGAGAAAACACAGCTCGATTCCAAATCGCTTCCCTTGTCAGGTTTTCTCATTTTATGTCTTTCCGTTCAAAAATGAATTTGTAAATGTGTCAAAGAGTTTTACGCTTGTTGAGCAGAACAGTTGAGAACAGCCTTAAGAGAAAAAATGAATTTAAAAATGAATCAGAAAATAAATTTGGATTTGAGTACACCCTTCGTGCGCGGACAGACGGACAAAGACAAATGGTCAGACAAATCTAATTCATAAACACTTTTCAACTTTGTTGGAAAGTCTTTAATTGGTAAACGCTATTCTTATTGGTTGGGTATAATAAGCTACTCTCTTCATGCTTCTAAAAATAAAAAAGACTTTGTGAATGAGGCAGAAATGAGCCCCTTCCGATTTGAGTACAACCTCTATCAGATCCTATCTGCATCTCATCCTTCGATTATATCCCCAAAAACCAACATCACGTCCACATTTTCTATCAAACATATCCGATAAACATCTCAATAACTACGATCGCGATCTCAAAAAATCGACCTTCGAACGTTGTTAATGAGGGTTCGAGGCTACCTTTTCAATAAGTGTTAAAATTTGCACTTCCTGTCTATAATACAACTCACCTTGCATTTATGGTAATTGTGTTTGGCTTAGCCTCGACAACGATTTGTGGTTATTATATGGGTGAGGGGGGAGAATAAGGGGGCATGCTATTATCTGGATTTATCATCTCTCAAAAGGCACGAGATTTACGATTTTACGAGCTGTAATTTTCTCTCGCGACGAGAGGGGATGGAATGTGGATTCGTAGCTACAGGTCCATTAGAACGTAAAAAGTCAGTGTAAAATTCTTTTACCAGCTGCAGCGTAATATAAGTTAGCAATAAAATGGACTTTAAAAAAAAAAAAAGAAGTACACATATAAGTAATCTGTGGCATGCGTGCTGAAATTTCTCTAGCACGCGAAAAAGTTGTAAATAATCTGTAAGTTGTTGTAAATAAGTCTATAAAATCGTTTATAGAATAAGCTCAAAATCCGTTGTTCCCAAAATGAGCAAAAAAATGAGGGGTTGTATCCAGATATCCATTAATTAGTGCCAATATAGCATAGACAATATTGCACGTACTACTGTATTTGGATACAGTATCTCATCTTTTTGCTTCTTTTTGGGAACAACGGATTTTGAGTTTATTCTATCAACGATTATTATCAAACTTTTCAAACTACGTTTTTGAGACTTTTTGCTCTATACATTTAGCTAACATATTATGCAAATTATATTTTGATTACGTTCGAGCATGCGCAGTGAATCCTTATTTAGTAAACCTGCTCATTTTTCATGCAATTTTTATTATTTTTTCATTCTGATTGCAGGGAAGTGTGTACAATGTTATTTGTCATATTTTCTGAAAAGAACTTTTTTTATATAAAGAACTCTGCAAATTATAAGCAAAAAACTTAGCGAAATTTGGGACTGTTTTTATAAAAACCTTAATTTCTCTACGGGTATACATGCTAGCCTCATAAAAATAAACACAGTGTATTGCAATAAGCCACTTATTAATAATCTCGAGTTTGAACGCTTTTGCTACATTAGTTTTTACAGGAAGCAGGACGTTTCGGTCCCGACACTTCGGTCCCGACACTTCGGTCCCGCCATTTCGGTCCCGCCGTTTCGGTCCCAAGACATTTCGGTCCCGAGACATTTCGGTCCCAA
Organism: Maratus speciosus; assembly: GCA_963932465.1. NCBI lineage: Eukaryota > Metazoa > Arthropoda > Arachnida > Araneae > Salticidae > Maratus > Maratus speciosus. The sequence goes on from OZ010797.1 coordinate 6,265,224, forward strand.
CACATTTCGGTCCCGAGACATTTCGGTCCCAAGACATTTCGGTCCCGAGATAATTCGGTCCCAAGACATTTCGGTCCCGAGACAATTCGGTCCCAAGACATTTCGGTCCCGAGACATTTCGGTCCCAAGACATTTCGGTCCCGAGACAATTCGGTACCAAGACATTTCGGTCCCGAGACATTTCGGTCCCAAGACATTTCGGTCCCGAGACAATTCAGTCCCAAGACATTTCGGTCCCGAGATATTTCGGTCCCTTCTGCAGCAAGCTGAAATTTTGTGCACTTGAAATAGGTGACAATTTTATAGGGGACATTGTAGAGTTTTTTAAATAAAGGCCTTAAAATTTTAGTAAACACACACAAATTTTGTATGGTAATCATTTTAAAAAACAAGGGAGGGGGATTGACATTTTCTATATTTTAGTGTATCATAAGTATAAGGGTCTGATAAATTAAGACATTTATAACTTGATCTATAATTATCGCAAAACACTCATATTTTGTATGGTAAACGTAATCTTTATAATAGGAGGGACATTATCAAATTTTTAAACTGAACTCCCTAAATTTTAGTATAACTCGAATATAAGGACTCGAAAACGCAAACACTTATAACACAGATCAAAATTGTCGCAGCCCACACAAATTTCCTATGATAATCATAATCGTTTTATAAGGCAGGGGGGGAGGGGGGGTCTGTTGACTTTTTATATATTTTAGTGGATCTTAAGTATAAGGTCCTGATAAATTAAAACATTTACACACTCTCTCTGTAATTATCGTAATCACACTCATATTTTGTACGGTAAACGTAATCTTTAAAAAAGGAGGTACATTATAAGATTTTTTAACTGAACCATTGAAATTTTAGTATAACCGAATATAAGGGCCCGAAAACCGCAAACACTTATAACTCGCAATCAAATTGTAGCACCCCATGCAAATTTTATATGGTAGAAGTAATCGTTTTCAGGAGTGGGGGAAGGGAGAGTTCTGTGGATTCTTTATAGAAGCTCCTCATATCATCACCTCCTCAGTCTATCATAAATATAAAGTCCAGACAATTTAAAAATATTTATAAGTCGAGCTTTAATTTTCATATGCAAATGCCCATGCCAAAATGCACATATTCAATTGTATATAATTTGCACACTATGTGATTAATAATGAAAAAATCTGCAAATATTTTTACAAATCTTTATTTTATCCTATTATTTAACGGCGCATCAATTTTAAATGTATTGCATTTTACATATTTTTAAAAAAGGGGGTTCTTAACATGGAATTGTGATAAAGACACATTATTTTTTTAAATTCTGCACCGGAACAGACTAGAACTTTCTATTTTATTTTAATAATTATTTTAATTTACTATTTTTTGAAAAACTATTTAAAAGTTTGCATTAATCTTTTTACATGTAACAATAATATTACCGCTATTTCTACCGGTGTCGAATGACAAGTTTAAAAATATTTTTAATTTTGAACCACTTCACCGTTTGCCCCGAGATAACTCGGGGATAAAAGCACTTTTTCCCCATACCTGTCGACGGTGAAGTGGTTTGCAACAATTACAAATCCTTTTTAATATATTTAAGACTTTTATATGCTTATTACATTCAAAAACTACGAGCACAATAAACATAAATCAAAATTTTAAAATTTCTATTGTCATAAAATATTCTTTTCGTATTTAAAATTAATTCTGTATTTCAAATATTTCTTTGTTATTTATTTGACTTATATACTTAGAATTAAAGCAGCCTACATGTTTTAATATGACAAATAAAAAATAAAAATGAAAATACAAAAAAATAACATAAAATGTCAAAATAGTAATGTATAGTGAATCACTTTTACGTAAAATTTCATTTTAAATTAAGAAATTTTATAAATATATCACAATGAAGAAATTTGGAAATTTAGAAATTATATTTGGCTTTTCTTGATATCTATATGTTATTCATTCAAAAGAATATTATACATGTATATATATATGTCAAGTGTAGATGTCCTGGCTTCCCCCATTTGATTATGCTAAATAAAGATCCAGATGGAAGAATTATTCTACTCGCGCTCTCTTTGTTCTAGTCAGCCGGCGCTTTTTTGTGGCCACACGGCATTTTTCATCTTTAATGTCTTAAAAAAACCGGGACGACATGCAGTGGCGTAGCCAGGATTTACTTTCGGGGGGGGGGGGGTCCAGAATTTTCCCTTCATGTTATATATATAGTAAAACCTGTCAAGATGAAATTGTAAATATTGGTGAAAAATTCCGTTTTACACAAGTTTCCGTGTTATTTGGTGTATTTGTATAGTATTCTTTTCCGTAGCACTATGGAACATTTATGTTTAAGACAGAACTCCGTTATAGGCAGATTCCATTTTTAAAAGTTTTGTGTATTTATATAAATATACTTATTTATATCATATGAATAGAATAAAACTTGTCAAAATAGTAATTGTCTATAACAGAATCCTGTCTTTAACGTAAGCGTTACATGGTCTTAATATGAATTGCGATACAATTAAATTTGCTGAAAACCTGTCTGAAAAGGGGATTTTCACCCTTCTTTAGTGAAGCATAGTGAAACCTGTGAAAGCTGAATCTTTCTATAACGGAATCCTGTCTCAAACGGAAGAGTTTCAGAATCTCTGCGAAACGAACAATAGATCTTATTGAGGTAGTGTATCTTAGAAGTATAATTAATTACACTTCTTTACATGGAAGCCGGTCTAAAATGGAGCTTTTTACCAGTCCTTGGAATCTTGTCTTGACTGTGTATATATGATAAGAAGTATTTCGAGTAACTTTAAGAATTTAGGTATATCCTTATTTAATTTCTTAATTTAAAAAAAAAAAAGCATGGATAAAAAATATAAGGCCAATCTCTATAACTGCAACTAATAATACATTCAAGTTACATTAATATTTACCAGTGAAAAAGATTAACTTATGATGTAAAAAGCTGAGCGCATACTGAAGAGTTAAATTTAATTAACCCATTCGCTGTCATTCACGAGTATACTCGTGGCTTTAATTTATTGATTACTTTGTCACCACTATTTTAGAATTTAAAAAAATGCCTCATTTATTGGCAGAAATTTCGCTGTATTAGTAAAGCGAAATTTATCTTTCTGAATTTGTGCTGGCAAACGATCTTCAACAAAAAATTTGAAAATTCTTAGTTTTGGCAGCGAATGGGTTAAATCAAGTTTCATATTACATAACATTTGCCTACAATAAAGTTAGGGCCAAGTGGTTAAGCGTAAAACAGCAATTTTCATGTTTAATTTCTTGCCATTGAATTAAGAATTTGTGCTGTAATAGATATTGGATAATGATTTCACATAAGTGTCAATCGCATGAGCCGTTCATGCGATCCGCCGCGCTCCCCATGGAAATTTTTGAGGTAACCCAGATAGCATGAACATTAGCAGAAAGTTTGATTTTTTCTGATATTATTTTGCCGGGACAAATTTGAATTGAGAAATTCGCAGCAAATCTCCCGCAAGGTATACCATCACCCACTTGCATGAGTAGTTTGTTGTGAAACTGATGGCAAGACTGTCTTTAATTCACGAAAGTGACGAAAGCAAAAAATCTCTCTGTTGAGAGACTCAACAACAATGAGAATCAGCACATACGCAGAAATTGCAGAAATTTTATTCGGTAGGCACCGTTTTTTCTAAACGCTATATTTATTAAATACCAAAAAATGCTTGAAATGAAAAGTACAAATATTACCTAAACTTGTTTATGGTGATAAAACCTATGCATGCGCCTTCTGACGGCGCTTTCGAATCAATAGACCTGATCAGGTCTATTGACCCCTTCGAAGGGGTTAAACTTATAGTGTGATATGGAAAGATTACTACTTTGCAGTAAGTTTGCAGTATTTTTGATTACTTGTTTGCCGTTAGTTTGCAATAAATTTAATACAGCATGAATTTAACTTGCACGACAAGTTGAAAACACTCATAGTTATATTGTTAAGTGAAAATAAATTCAAAAATTGAATTGTTTTTATTAAACGTATTTATCAATTCAAAATTATTTTAATTATTAATTGTTTAGATAACTAATTTATCAATTGCTTGTTTAAAAACTATTACATGAACTATATAATAGTTTTTATAGGGTAAATGCAAATATATATTTTTTTAATTTTCGGTTATTATAACGTTATTAACTTCATTAGGATGTATAAAAGTGATAAGGGTTCTGAAGATAAACATGTTGTTTATTCATTTATTAGTTAGCTTATAATATTATTTTTGCTCTTTAATTATAATTAATTAGTAATTTCTTACTTTTTGCGAATTGTAAATTATAACTGTACTTAAAAAATTAAAATCTGCATAATATCGCCTAACACTGTTAAAAGGTATTTTTACGTATTTGTACAATGTTGCATTATTATTATTATTATTATTATTATTATTATTATGTTTAATTAATTAATTAATTATTACTTAGACTTTATGTTTTTGACTGATTTTTCAAAAAATTCCTATATTATTTTTTGGAAATTATAAATTAAAACTTTTGAATAAAAACTTTAAGTGCTATTAATAACTGCTACTAATAATTGCTATTAATTAATTCTCAAAAAAGTTAGGAATTTTAGTATAAAAATTAAATTAATATTTTATTAAATATATTTTTTATTTAATGTATCCTTAATTTATTAAATTAATAACATTATTAATATACATTACATTTTTTTACTTTAAAATAAACTCAATACATAATACATTTTATATTCAATTTATCATATAGTAGTTATAAACTGAAATTTATCTTTTACATGTTTATTTATTTTATATTTAAAGTCACCGAAATTTAAAACTATTAATATAATTAATAATAAAACTAAAATAAAAAATTATTAATTTTTTTTCTGGGAAAGTGGGAGGAAAAGGGTAATATTAAAAATCAATAAATAAACGACAAATACAAACAAATTGGAAATTGCTCGTCAAACGTGGCAAATGAGGTATGTTCGTACTATAACTAGTTTTATAATTATTTTTTGCACCCCATATTGTACTGAATGCATTTTTTTTTTTTTTTTTTTTTTTTTTTTTTTGCACTTCATGAGTGCATAGCCTGTGACATCATTAAAATGCACTTGCAATATTTTTTTCCCATTCCCCGTAATGTAACGCAAAACTTTTGACTGTCTCTGTAATTAAACTATACACCGATTTTTATAAAATTTCAAATGGCTCGACAAAATTTTGTAACAATTATATATTTAAAATTTGAGACCACTCGGAAGGCTGTAACATCATTAAAATGCACTTGCAATAATTTTTTCCCATTGGCCGTAATGTAAAGAAAAACTTTTGACAGTCCCTGTAATTAAACTATGCATCCGATATCCATAAAATTTGAAATGGCTCGACAAAATTATGCAACAATCATATATTTAAAATTTCAGACCATTCGGTTGGGTTGTTTTTGCTCTGTTATATACGGACAGACAGACGGGCAGACGGACGGACTGAACGACGACTATAGGTGCTACGTATTTATATAATTACGAATGCACCTAAAAACCTTAGTTTTGTCAGTTAAAAATTGAAAATAAAATTAATTAAAATAATACTTACACTATTACATAAAATGAAAAATAATCATCTTATTACAAAGAAATAGGCCCAGTTTCAATAAAATTAATTCACAAAAATCGTCTGCAATGGGTAAGAAGACTGTTAAAAATGCAACCAATAATTATTTTTTAAAAAAATGAAGCGATTGGTGGAGTTTTCTGACAACAAAATATTTTTCCTGGCACACCTAATTACCAAATCACTATTGTTTTCCCAATGTTTATAATGGTAAAGTAACTTATGAAAACAAAATTATAACTTTGTATTATAAAAGTAATAAGAAAAATTAAATATTTTTGCTTCAATAAATATATCTCATTTCTGAATTATTAAAGGAGAGGATGTAGAAGAATGATTTGAGGAAATGTTTACCTACAATAGCTTATAAGTGTCCAATTGAATTATTGAAGACATTTATTATTAATCTAATTGTAAGAAGGAGAAAAAATAAGAACAGTTTTTTAAATTATTTAATTAATGATGATAATTTAAAGGTTCTAAAAAACGTATGAAAACAACCAAAAAATCATCTAGGGCAGTTTATAGTATATATAAAATACCCAATATTAATAAGAAATAATAAAGCTTAAAAAATCCATTTTGTTAAATAATAATAATAATAAAAAGACAATGTCCCCTGTAAAATTATATCACATTGTTCAATCAAACAAATTTTCAGCTCGCTGTGATTTCATTATCACGAGTTATAAAAGTTTAAATTTATCGGACTGTTATATTCAGCTTTTTTTTAATTTGGGTGGTGGGGGGTGTTAAAAACATTTAAAAAGGTCCCAAATAATGTTTAAATTACAGCGTTTGGCGGTCCACGACAATTAGAATACGAGTTATAAGGTGGTGGGCACCGAAATGACAAGGGACCGAAATGGCTAAGGACCGAAATGGCCAGGAACCGAAATGTCTCGGGACCGAAATGGCCAGGGACCGAAATGTCTCGGGACCGAAATGGCCAGGGACCGAAATGTCTCGGGACCGAAATGGCCAGGGACCGAAATGTCTCGGGACCGAAATGGCCAGGGACCGAAATGTCTCGGGACCGAAATGGCCAGGGACCGAAATGTCTCCGGACCGAAATGTCTCCGGACCGAAATGGCCAGGGACCGAAATGTCTCGGGACCGAAATGGCCAGGGACCGAAATGTCTCGGGACCGAAATGGCCAGGGACCGAAATGTCTCGGGACCGAAATGGCCAGGGACCGAAATGTCTCGGGACCGAAATGGCCAGGGACCGAAATGTCTCGGGACCGAAATGGCCAGGGACCGAAATGTCTCGGGACCGAAATGTCTCCGGACCGAAATGGCCAGGGACCGAAATGTCTCGGGACCGAAATGGCCAGGGACCGAAATGTCTCGGGACCGAAATGGCCAGGGACCGAAATGTCTCGGGACCGAAATGGCCAGGGACCGAAATGTCTCCGGACCGAAATGGCCAGGGACCGAAATGTCTCCGGACCGAAATGGCCAGGGACCGAAATGTCTCGGGACCGAAATGGCCAGGGACCGAAATGTCTCGGGACCGAAATGGCGGGACCAAAGTGTCGGGACCGAAATGTCGTGTACCCGTTTTTACAGGGTTATCCAAAATATATTCATTCTTTTTCAATTTGTTGACGGTCCCCTATGGAGTTTCGGGAAAAAATCTTCCCGGGAATATATGACTTATACTATACTGTTTACACACCTGCAGTTTCAGGTTAATTCTTCATGTATTTTTCTAGATATTTAACGAAACGTCTAAAATTGCAAGTGACCGGTCACCTTTGGCCATATAGTGTATATGCACTTCCAAACCGAGCTCAATTTTAGCATACTACGTAATGTATATATAAACCTATACGACATATACAGGGCTGCACAAAAGAACTTGTATATTTTTCTAATTATTGATGTTAAGGCTATACTCAAATCCAAAATGCTTATTTTCTGACTCGCTTTTAAATTCTTTTTTTTCTCTCAAACGCATCCCATTAGCAGGTTCTCTTATTCAGAAACCACACAATCTGGCCATGTAAGTCGATTTTTTGATAAAGGCACAATATAATTCAAAGAATGCTGTCAAAGTGGGCCTTTTGAACTAAATTTCCCGAAGCGATCATGCTGAAACGAAAAAAGGGACGAGCTGAGAAAATAATTGCTCAAGTTCTAATGAATTGAAGGAAAACAAAATGCACAGGGTCGCTTATAAATCTATTCAAAAATCACATCAGCCAGTTTTATGTTTTTACTTTTAAAAATGAGTCTGAAAATATGTCAGAAAATTTATGGTTGTAGAGCGTGGAAAAATATATATATATATTTTTTAATACCGCCTTAATTGCTCCAGTAGGGTTTTTCTATGAATTATGCATTTTCCAACTTGTTTCCTTAGACATCCGTTTATTAAGGTGAAAAGATCTTATTCATCTGTGAAGTTTAATAAGGTCTGATTAAGCTGATTTTGTAAAGTTAATTACATCCTAAGGCTTTTCGAAAATATGAGGCATACCCTTTTTAGGTGCGTTCGTAATTATATAAATGCGTAGCACCTATAGTCGTCGTTCAGTCCGTCCGTCTGTCCGTCTGTCTGTCTGTCCGCATATAACAGAGCAAAAACTACCCAACCGAATGGTCTGAAATTTTTAATGTATGATTGTTGCAAAATTTTGTCGAGCCATTTCAAATTTTATGAAAATCGGATGGATAGTTTAATTACAGGGACAGTCAAAAGTTTTTCTTTACATTACGGCCAATGGGAAAAATTATTGCAAATGCATTTTAATGATGTTACAGCCTTCCGAATGGTTTTGAAACTTTAAATATATAATTGTTTCAAAATTTTGTCGAGCCATTTGAAATTTTGGGAAAATCGGATGTATAGTTTAATTACAGTGACAGTCAAAAGTTTTCCGTTACATTACGGCCAATGGGGAAAAAATATTGCAAGTGCGTTTTAATGATGTTACAACCTTCCGAATGGTCTGAAAATTTAAATATATAATTGTTGCAAAATTTTGTTGAGCCATTTCAAATTTTATGAATATCGGATGTATAGTTTAATTACAGAGACAGTCAAAAGTTTTCCGTTGCACTACGGGGAATGGGAAAAAAATTATTGCAAGTGCATTTTAATGATGTTACAGACTATGCAGTTATGAAGTTAAAAAATATATATATTCATTACAATATGGGGTACAAAAAATAATTATAAAACTAGTTTTAGTACGAACGCACCTCATTTGCCACGTTTGACGAGCAATTTCCGACTTGTTTAAATAGGATGTCAAATTAATCGCGGCCCCTCTGCCAAAGTTAAAAGATCTGTTAAATACGAAAATTGATTAGCTCCAAGCAATCACTATGCATTCAATAAAAGATAATAAAGATTTCCTTAATGTAGGTACGATGATGAGAAAATTTCATGATAGAATTAACCCATATTGGCCCGCTGTCCTATAAATAGGACAGCTAATAAAACATTTTTAAAAATAAAATTGGTAAGGATTTTTTGGATGCATTTTGTTATGACGTCTTTAAAATACATAAAAGTATAACATATAAACAACAACAACAACAACAACAACAAAAAAAACAAGTAACCAATCAAAATTTAATTGAAAAACATCTATTTAAAAAATTCTTTAAGAATTGTGATCTTATAATCTAGAATTTTACCGTTATTATTATCTTTTTATTGGAGAAATCATAGAGTATTTTTGTAGAACATAAACAGTATTAATATTTGGATTTTTTTTTTTTTTTTTTTTTTTTTTTTTTTTCCAGAGAGAAACATTCGCCTTGCATACAATATTTCAAATGAAAATCAGATTTCAAATTACTCTTGCTTAAAAGGCGCAAAGGCCAACCTAGTGAGAAAGATTCCATGCCGGGAATCGAACCCGGGCCATCAGTGTAGCGCACTGACGTTCTACCAACTAAACGACATGGAACGATACCTGAAATCTGATTTTCATTCGAAACATAAACAGTATTTTTAAAGTAAAATAAAATATATGCTCATAAAATTAGTTTATGTATGCATTTTATATGTCCTTACTAAGTGTCCTACTAATATGTCCTGTTTATATGACAACTAGTTACTTAAAAAATTAAAAACTTTTTTTCAAAATTTTGCTAGTATCAACTTAATTACACCATATTAATGATATAATTGAAGTTTTAAAATTTTCAAAAATATTTAATCGGTTTGGTCCCATATGGGTTAAAGAACATGAAGCAGATGGAAGCAGATAGAATCAAAGTACTTGAAATAGACTTTCATAAATTCCAAGATTATCTTGGTTGCAAATAATTACCAGGAAGCCATTATAAGAGAATCTATTGCTAATAAGAGATTGCTAATAAAAATGATATAATTTGTAATAATGCTCTATCATTCGATATCCATGGGTTTTGGAAAGAATTGCTGCATAATAAATGAAAGCTTGTTTTGTTAGAAATTTGAATAGCTTTATCTGGCATCTTATCTGCCGTACCACCCTTAAATTACAATGATCCCTTCTAGACTATTCTAGAATAAGCTCAAATAAATATAACATTTAAATACTCGCTGATGACGGCCGTGTGATGGATGAAAACGTTTTGGATTTTTAAGATAGTTTTAGGGCATTATAACCCTTTATGTACCGAATTATAAACCAGAAATTTGATCCTCTTCAATAATTATCTTCGTTCATGTCTGAAGATTTCCAGAGCAACTTATAGAATAACAATTTGATTTTTAGATAGATTTTTAAATAAAACTGATTTCATAAATCGATAGTTCGAGTTTTTTTTATGTAAAATATTGACAAGAATAACTGGATTCATTAACAAAAAATACTGTTAAGGAAAGCTCACAATTCCTACAAGAACAATGTCAATAAATGTACTGTGATCTGTTCACTGAGAAGTGGTTTGTAGTTGCAAATTTTTCGTATAACCTTTTTTAATAGGAGAAAAGTTCCATACTCTGTTCCTTTTTTTTTTTTTTTTTTTTTGGCGAGCTTTTTTTTTAGCGATAAATGTTTCAATGTGGTTGTCCGATTTTCAGCCTTTGAGGTTGCTTTTTACTTTCTTCTATCTTTACAAGAAGAAAGTATTGGATTCGTGAAAAATTTCGACTTCCGGTTTTCGATGGATTTATACGTTTTAGAATGCCCAGAACACGATTTGATGGTTTTTAAAAAATGCCTGTCTGTGAGTCTGTCTGTCACTCTGCCATTCTGTGAGTCTGTATGTGACAAAAATTTTGTGGGAGCTCTATCTCACGAACTAATGCAGGGAATTTCACAAAACTTCATATTTAGTTAGACCTTGTTATAAACTGGATCTGATTCGTTTTTGGTGAAAATCGCCCAACAGATGGCGCTGCTATGCGGCATTTTTCACGATTTCTGCAATAGCTATATCTCAAGAACTACTGCACGGATTTTCATAAAACTTCAGATTCAGTTAGTCCAGGATATAGTTTGGTGCTGATTACTTTTTTGTGAAAATCGCCCGACAGGTGGCGCTGTTATGCTGCATTATTCATGATTATCGCAATAGCTCTAACTCAAGAAAAAATACACGGATTTTCATCAAACTTCAGATTTAGTTAGTCCAGGATATAAATTAGTGCTGTTTAATTTTTGGTGTTGTATTTTTTGCGATTTCCGCAATAGCTTTATCTCAAGAACTAATGCTTAGATTTTCAGCAAACTTGAGATTCAGGTATAACTTGATATCATTTAGTGCTGTTTATTTTTTGTGTAAATCGCTCAACAAGTGGCGCTGCAATGCTACATTTTTCAGAATTTCCGCTATAGCTCTATCTCAAGAACTAATGCACGAATTTTCATCCAACTTCAAATTTAGATATACTTTGATATGCTAAATTGGTGCTAAATTGATGTAATTTCTTGTACTATTTAAATGATTTAATTGACGTGATTTATATAGAAGAAAGTTTTGTGATGGCCACAACATACTAGTTTTATTAGTGGAATGGACTTTGTATGCATTTTTTGCATTAACCATATTTTTTTCGGAAAAAATCATAACTTTTCGGTTTTTTTAAACATTATTTTTCTGTAGATGCAATATTATGTTAATATATTTATTTTGCATTTTTGTATGTTTTAAGATGCATATAACATTAACGTGCGTAATATAATGTTATGCTTTAATTTTACATATATATAATAAATATACAAAATATGAAATATATAAAATTATATGTAAGTATATAGTATAGTATTTGTTTATATACAGGTATACATTATGCATTTATATATGTATATCTCTATATATAATTACATATCTAACATAAGTATAATTTACTACATAAAAGTAATATACCGGGTGTCCTCCTAAAAAGGACTGACTGATTTTAAAAATCAATAACTTGCAAACGGTGACAGATATTTAAAAAATTCTTGCAGGAGGGTTATGCATGAGGTCAAAAGTTTTTTTACAGTGATTTTCGATTTTAGTTCGTATTACAAACAATAGATGGCGCTGCGATCAATAGACGCTCAATGCAGGCTCGATCGTTTGGCATTTCTCTTTTTCCATGCGGAAAAAAGAGATTAAAATGTATTGAATGGGTCCCGAAGTACCAAAAATCGAGCCTGAATTGAGCGTCTATTTATCGCAACGCCATCTATTGTTTGTAATTCGAACTAAAATCGAAAATCACTGTAAAAAAACTTTTGACCTTATGCATAACTCTCCTGCAAGAATTTTTTAAATATCTGTCACTGTTTGCAAGTTATTGAATTTTAAAATCAGTCAGTCCTTTTTAGGACACCCGGTATATTTATATGAACATTATGCTTATTTTTTTCAACATGTGACATATAACGTTTATTCAATAAATATATGTTTATAAATACTTAAAAAACATGTTTTTCCGCATTCTTGAAAAATTTGGTAAGATACTAAAACGGCCTTTTGGCTTCATGTTGGATTACTTCGCCAACCGGAACAGGATATGCAACTCTTCTCGAGAAAAACTAGGTAAATGGTTGAGAAAATAACCTCATTAAAAAATATTGAGATTCGCTGTGATCAACACAGCGATGTGTTGATCTGTGTCTGATCACACACTGTATTGTGATCTTTCGCGGTGTTGACTGTGGGATACAACAATGTATTTCGTATGAAAAGTACTCTATACTTATATTAGTAGACGAATTAAATAAATTGTACATTGCATTTTCTTTAATGGGACTTAAAAGTCCTGTCGGGACATAAAGTGTTAAATAACTTTATATTATATGCATGTACCTGCAAGTAATTTTAGTACATTTACTTGTGCTTTTATATGAATTTTAATTATCTACACTTTTTAGCAAAGAATGAAAGAAGCAGATTCTGACAAAGGTCGCTAAAAGACCTATCACTCATCCCTTAACTCCTTCTGAAACCTTGCCATCGTGCACACTAACTTTTTGCACCATCGCCAAGTTTGCCTCGTTTCGCGGTTCATCTGAGTAAAGTCCCAGTGGCCGATCTAGCCAACTTAATCAAGCTCCGTTAACTACGTCTTCCCATTTTCTCTTCATCATAAATTCTGGATAAAATTCCCCGGAGAAACAAAGGGGGTGGTTGGCGATGGATCGATGACGTCATGTGACTTGGAGGAGAAGATTTCCAGACTCCCAGGTCCTATCCATCATGTGAAATTTTCGCATGAAAGTTTTAGGACTGGGGATCCATATTTCATAGCGTCGTCTGACAGGGAACATTTTTAGTCCACGTTGAAGAGAGTCAGTGGCGTTTTGGGGGAGATAGAAAGGGAGATGCAATTAGAGTAAAGTAAAGGGGTCAGAAGATTCCTTCACACACTATGCCTCAAGTGCTTATGGCTGTCCTCAAATCCAAACTAATTATTTTCTGACTCATTTCTAATTTCATTTTTGCTTTCAAACGCATCCCATTGTCATTGGCAGGTTCTCTTATTCAGAAGCTATAGAATGGGCCGTATGGATCGATGTTTTGAAAAAGGCAGACTTTATTGCAAACAATGCTGTCAAAGTGGGCCATTTTGAACCAAATTTCCTGAAACAATCATGCTGGAAACGAATAAAAGGGTCGTACTGAGAAAATAATTGTTTATAAACCAAGTTCTAATCAATTGAACGAAAAATAAATAATACAGGACACTCTTCAAAAATCCCGTCAGCAAGTTTTATGTTTTTATTTTTAAAAACGAGTCTGGAAATGTGTCATAAAATTTCGAGTGCTTGAGCGTGGGAAAATATTTTTTTAATACCGTCCCTAAGGCTGTTCCCAAATCCAAAGTGGTTACTTTCTGACACATTTTTTAATTCAATTTAGTTTGCAAACGCGTGGAATAGGCAGGTGCTCTTATTCAGAAACTACGTAATCGAACACTATTTTTCGGTAACGGCATAAGACTTTTTAGAAAACGCTTTCAAAATGTGCATTTTGAACGGAATTTCCGGACGGAAGAAAGGGAAATATATTGCCGTCATGAGACAAGGATTATAACTGAAGATGCAAAATTCCTTTATAAAACTAGTTGGATGTGCCAATCCCAAAACTTTCTTCTATCTCATGTATATTAATATTTCAAAATGTTGTTACAAATACCAATAATTCATTTTTATTAGTTTTATTAGTATTTTTATTAGAATTATGCATAATTTCATACACTTTTCGATTGTACAATATGGAAAATTGCACAAAAATCGCTATTACAGCGCCTCCTTCCGGTGGATATTTTCAATATTCAGGGTAAACCTTCTTACTATGGTCAAAAGCATACTCAAAAAATTTGGTTCAATTCTGTGCATAACTTCATACACTTTTCGATGGTACAATATTGAAAATGCCACAAAAATCGCTATTACAGCGCCCCCGACTGTCGGAATTTTTCCAAATTGAGGGAGGGCCTTTTTGCCTTGGGTAAAAACATAAAAAAAAATTGTTTAAATTCTATGCATAACTTCATACACTTTTCGATGGTACAATATTGAAAATGGCACAAAAATTGCTATTACAGCGCCCCCTACCGTCGGAATTTTTCCAAATTCATGGAGGACCTTTTTGCCTTGGGTAAAAACATTAAAAAAAATTGGTTAAATTCTATACATAACTTCATACACTTTTAGATGGTACAATATTCAAAATGCACAAAAATCGCTAACACAGCGCCCCCTACCGGCGAATTTTTTCCAAATTAATGGAGGACCTGCTTGCTATAGCCAAAAACTTAAAAAATGGTTCAATTCTATGCATAACTAAATTACTTCAAGTGCATTTGAATGATATGACAGTCTTTCGAACAGAGTGAAATAGATAGCACTTAGGAAGTGCGCTAAAATAGATATTCAATACGCTATGTGGTGAAAAAAATATTTATAAAACTAGATATAGTACGAACGGACCTCATTTGCCACGTTTGACGTGCAATTTCTAACTTTTTCTACTATTAGCCTACTGATATTTTTTCTTAAAGTTGTGACCCTCTTTTTGTGATACCCTGTCTATAGATGTGAGTAGTACCTGATATGAAATTTATGCATACCGACAATAGATATGGAGTTTAGTACTATCCACTTCCACATTATTCGCGAATAGTTTCTATGGATAGATAGAAGAGGGACCCCCCGAATGATGCTTGCCCCGCGGCACTAGATAGCCTAAGTGGAGCCCTGCCCACGTGCCCATGCTTTAATAGGGCAGAGTTTGAGTGTGCAGGTCCCTTAAATGATTGGATGGCTATCAGGAAAAATATTTTGTCGAGACCCGATTACAAAATGGCATAATTTCTGTACACTTAGGTGAGAAAAAATATCAAAAAAGTCCCTTCTCCTCTCTCTCCCGATCATTTTAACAACCGCAAATGGCTTTTCGAACGATCCAGCTAAGACAAACACGATTACCTTAAATACAGGGTACATCGTCTTGAGCAACAAGAAAACTGTGTATAATGTAGACAGGAAGTGCGAAAATTGACACTCATCGATAAAATGAGGTTTCGTACTTTTATTAGAGGGTACGATTTGTTATTTTAGATCGGAGGCGATAAGAGATCTATCTGCACGGCTGGGATCTCTTTCCATTCACGGCACTCGGGCCGGGCCGGGCCTAGTCTCCACTCTTTTTGGGCCGGACCGGGTCGACGTGGTCTGGTCCGTTCAAAGATCAGTAAAATTTGGCCTTAACCAAAAATTTTTGCAAAAAAAGTATACATTTTTAAATCGCCATGATTCTACAACTAAACAGTAAATTTTATTCTTTTTAAAGAATAGTATGTTTTCAGGCTTATTAAAATATAGCTAAATTGAAACATGAAAAAGAATCTGCCAATAACGGAATCCTGTCTTAAACTGAAAAGTATGTTGATCCAGGCAAAATGAATATACTAATACGTAAGAAAAGAACATATAATAAGTTTACACCTGCTAAGAAGGGAAATTGTCTATAACGAATTTTTTTCCTTCCAGTGTAATTCCTTCTTAGAATATTTTACTGCATAACAGTTATCAGATTTGTAAGTCTCCAGTATAGGGATTGACAATATTAATGATATCTGAAACATTTACATACAAGTAATAGATTCATTAAAAAAATATATCGCAGCCTTCGGCATTTCTATAAAAATGAAGATTATAAACAGGAAAAAAAAAAAGCTAAGATAGCTATTTTTGGTCAGAACTCCTCATACGAAACAAATTTTTAACCAAATTGACGTAAAAATCAATGTATTGTAGAAATTCACTCGGTCCGAACTGGACTCAGACCGAGATTTCTATTTTTTTTCCGGACATGGCCGAACTTTTAGCTCTTATACTGTTCAGGGTCGAGGCAATAATTTTTTTCTATTCAAGCAGGGTCGGACTCTGGCCAAACTTGTAACTTTTATACCGAGCCGGGCCGTGATCGGGCTTTTAATTTTTATGCTGGGCCGTGCAGGGTCGATGTTTTCTCCATGGGTCGGGCCGGGCCTAGAAATTTTGGCCTGTGCAGACCTCTAACGGCGAATTTTCACGTATCATCTAATTGAAGCCTTTGGCAGTCGTTTTGTAGGATAATAATTACACGCAATAATTATGTAAAATAGTTATACTGGGTGTTACCGAATTCGACCAACACATAGCAGGCATCAAGGGAATGAAAAATTGCCCTAGAACATGTTGTCGCAAACCGCGTGTTCAATCAAAAATACAGGGTGTTTCATCCCGGGTTAACGGTCAGCATTTCAAGAAAAATCAAAACATTGCAATGAAAATGCAACGATAGGTACCTTGTTTTGTGTAAAATGGGATAACATGACGAAAAGGCCTGAAAAAACAGGTGCTCAAGCCATCGATAATACCATATGAACGGATCACTGCAGTCCAAAACGGAGATCATCCAGTGCCTACTGCTGGCGCGTATAATGGAAACCTCTACCACTTTTTAGCTCACAGGCTATCAAAGCCTGAGAGCTAATGTGCCGCCCGTTCTGCATGTATGTGTGTATGTATGTATGTACGTAACGCGATAACTCTTGATAGAAACATCCGATTTGCTTCAAAATTTTTTTCTAGGTTCATTCTGATAAGCCGCTTCCCTGATTAGTTTTGGGCGTTTATTGATTAAGTATAAAGGAGAGAAACGGGGCTAGTTCCCCCCCCCCCTTCATTTAGATAAATAGGTTTTTCATGCAGAATTATTCAATTTGCTCCAAATTTAGTATATCGGTTTATTATGTTAAGGAGCTTCCCCGATTAGATTTAGAGGTTCTATAGTTAAGTATAAAGGGGGGGGGGGGGGCTACCCCCCTTAATTTAGATAAATGGGTTTTTCATGCAGAATTATTTGATTTGCTCCAAATTTTTTTTACCGGTTTATTATGTTAAGAAACTGCCTTGATTAGATTTGGAGGTTCATTAGTTAAGTATAAAGGGGGGAAAGGGGGTGCTAGACCCTCCTTAATTTAGATAAATGGTTTTTTAATGCAATTATATCATTTGCTACAAATTTTGTATACCGGTTTATTATGTTAAGGAGCTGCCTTGATTAATTTTGGAGGTTTATTGGTGAAGTTTAAAGGGGGGGGGGTGAGACTAGCCCCCCTATTAATTTAGATATATGGGTTTTTCATGCAGAATTAATCGAGTTGCTTCAAATTTGATATGCCGGTTTATTCCGATATGGTACTTCCTTTATTAGATGTGGAGGTTCATTGGTTAAGTATAAAAAGGGGAAAAGGGGGCAAGACCCCTCCCTTAATTCAGATAAATGGCTTTTCATGCAGAATTATCCAGTTTACTTTAATATTTTTTTCTATGTTCATTCTGATAAGGAGCTTTCCTAATTAGATTTGGAGGTTCATTAGTTAAGTATAAAGTGGGAAAAGGGGGGTTAGACCCCCCCCCCCTTAATTTAGCGAAATAGTGTTTTCATGCTGAATTATCTGATTTGCTTCAAATTTGGTATACCGGTTTATTATGTTAAGGTGCTTCCCTGTTTAGATATGGAGGTTCATTGGTTAAGCTTAATGTGGGCGAACGGGGGTAATCCCTCTTCATTTATTTTTTGTGGACATTATTCTTTGAAATAAGAGTATAATATACAATTAGTGTGAATAGCATGTGAGCTCAATGCCGTCAGTTTAACTGGGCACTTTTCTTTTTATTTATCTAATACATATAAAGAGCAGTGTAACGCATCCAGGGTCGTATCCATCGATCTTACCAGTCTCCGATAAGATGGAACCACGTTAGGCTTAATTGCAATTTGAGATATGTAAGAGAAAACTTATCTGCCTAAATACAAATCTTTTTTACCTGAAATCCTTTCTGTTCAACATAATTTATTGAAAACTAACAAAATTTGAATGATTTGCGCAGTTGAAAAACAATTTCAGAACTCGAGTTAAAAGCATACGTTTGCGCAAAACGTCAACAAACGGTAGCGAGTCATTCCCTTGATTCATTGAAAAAAAATTAAACCATGGAGGCATACTTCTCTCGGCGCAAACAACTTCTGTAAAAAAATTAACTATGTTCTCCCGATCTGGGAGAAGAACAGATCCTCGCTCCCTCCCGCACTAGAGAAACACGTTCTCAACAAGGTCGAAACGGTGCAAAACTTCGGTTATTTGGTGGTCGTTTTCAAAGTGAAAATGGCAAAAAGCTTGGTTGAAAGGAATGAAAAAGGATACCCATTGCTATTTTTATTCACGGGTAAGTTTTATGAATGCTTTTCACTCTTTCCTAAAAATCTTAATTTTTCGAATATTTATGTAGCTTTTAAGGTAGTAATACAAAGAAGAAAAAATTGTTAATGCATGTTTTTAATTGTTGTGACTTTAATATATGTCTGTCTAAAGTTTAGCTCAATATTCCGAGAATTGTTCGTTATTTATTTATTAACTAAAAATATTAGTTGTGTTATACTTAAGAATAATTGATAGTCAGTCAGAAGAGTGTAAACAAAAATAATAAGATGATCGACTTCGCTTTCTAAATTTTTTATCGATTTCTGATAACAAAACAAACGATGGGGGCGGGAGGAGTTTACAATATCAGCAGAATCTCTTACGTGTATTTAAAAATAATTTAATGTGAAAGCATGAATTTTTTTTTATAAATAACCATGAATATTATTTTAAATATTTATTTTAGCATAAAAAATTATTTATTTATATATTGCATTTAGACAATTATTTTTAATTATATTTTTCATATAATAAAGAAACATTTATATGACTGATAAAACTAAAGTTTGAAAAGGTATATATTTAAAGACATTTAGTCAAATTCATTTAAATAAGTTGAAAAGGGAACAGCTAATTTTAGTTTGAATATTTACATAAAAAAAAAATTAAGGTTACGAAACACTAAAAGGCATTTATAAAACTGATCCTTGAATAAAAACAGCTTTCGTCTTTTGCTTACAAGTTTTATTGGCAGATTTAAAACACACTGAGACTTTTATTTCTTTAAAATTTAATTCTTTTGGAGGGACGGGGGGGGGGGGGGGCGATAAAAATACAATTACAAAGTGTTATTTAAAAAAATTATTAATTATTATTAGTATTATTTCAATAGTTGCAGCACAGGAGACTTTTTTTAAAACTCATAGCTTTATTGCATATTTCTTAATTTTTTGTTTTATTAAAGAATCTTAATGTTGTTATGGTATAATAGCCGGAAAGCCTGGTTTACCCAGAAGTATTGCAAATGCTAATAGTGTGTTTATTAGAACACAAACTAGCCGAACTTTGCTCACTGGAACGCTTCCATATTGTCAATTATTTTTATAAGTTTTTTTCAAATTTTAAGTGAAAAACACAATGTTTACCCACCGTCCTAGGACGGGCATTTACACTAGTATATATATATAATATCACACTTACAACAAAGGTGAGAATGTCTATCAAAAGTTTTATTATAATATAGTTCAGCATTCTGAAAATTACGACCACCAACCCAAAATGAGTTAGGGTAGATTAACCCTATATTTTTGACTCAATACGTGGTTTGCGACCCCATGTTCTATGGCAATTTTTCATCCTCTTGATACCTATCATCATCCCTCTGAATTTGTAGGTCAAATACGGCAACACTATATAAAAAATCTTGAATGATTTGGGAATAGTAAATACAGATGGCGAGACTTTCAAACAATGGGCTATATTAAGGCTGTTCTCAACTGCTCTGCTCAAGAAGCGCAAAACGTTTTGACTGATTTACAAATTCATTTTTTAACGGAAAGGTAGAAAAAAATTTGAAGGCCTGACTAGGAAAGCGATTTGGAATCGAACTGTGTGTTCCATTTTTGGATCCATCCATTACCTATTGAGTTACAAGCTATTTGGATCACGTGACAAACACGTTTTTCATCATTCCTTGAATGGTTATTCTTCTTTTGCGCGGAAATTCGGTTCAAAACACCCACCTGGACGCTCTTTTCCGAAAGACCTATTGCGTTTGTAAAACTAGTCGTTGGGCGCCACCGTAATACTTACCCATCATGGATATAGATAATTTAAAATATGAAAATAAAACATGTGATATTTGCTAAGCATTGTACCTTGTTACTTTTATTCATAATTTAATTTATTTGGACTTCCTTATATATAATTAATATAACCCCTTAAGCTAATATTACTTTTTGTTGCATTAAAATATCTCAATTTGTTGATTTTCTGTAAGCAAGTAAACGCTAGTGGTTTACAATGGAAGTCTATGGGAATTGGGCGAAATATTAGAGATACCGCCAATTTGGCGTCACTTTTGGCGACTCATTTTGGTCGCCAAATTTGGCGATATATCGCCAAGTTGGCGACATATCGCCAAGTTGGCGACAAACTTGGCGGTATTGGGCGACAGAATAGGGTCCCCTCTATGGTAAGCCCTCTTATAGGTATGGAGAGGCATTAAATGCTTGACATTTACGATAAGCCATTATTGGCATTTAATCTTATAGTTTGGCGATAGTTTTTGGGTCGGCGGGATAATCGAGTAGTACCGAATTGCGTAAAAGAAACATCCTTATAACTCGAAAAATTATAATCCTATTAACTAACAGTTTACTGCGTCGGATTAAGCGTCTCATTTCCAATTAAAATATATCTTTGAATTGAAATTTGAATGAAATACAGGGTCATGAAAAATCGAAAAGTGTGAAAAATAGAATCACAAATATCTCGGCAACTCATTATCTGATCGAGTTAATTCGTGATGCAAAATTTATGGTTTTTTATTGTCTTTTATATTCATTCCTTCAAATAAACAATTTCGAAAATTTTTGTATACCTTTTATCCGAGTGAATATTTCAAGAGTCCGAAAAAGATAGAAGCGGTTAATCGAGGTTACTGACATTCAATAGCCTTCTTCCCATTATTACTCCCTAAGTACACACCTAATTTCAAGTCTCTATCTCAATTTGTTCGGGAGATAGAGTGATTACAGATACACAGAAATACAGACAACGGACAAATTTTTTTCTAAAAATATATTTTTCGGAATCTCCAGTGTCTGAAACGTGTAAATGCGTCAAAATTTTTTTTTCGATTTTTAAAACGATTACAAGACCCTATACTACGTATGATGGGTAAGTAAAAAACGGAACACACCGTTCGATGACCTAGTTTCTGAACAACAATACCTGCTCGTTTTATGCATTTCCGAACAAAAATAAATTAAAACGTATGTCATAAAGTTGCCCTTTTGGATTTGAGAACAGCCTTAATTGACTGAAGCAGAAATTTAAGATGAAAATCAAATTTGGTATATTATTGAACTAATAATATTGAAGTATTTACATCTGTAACTACTTTTTGAAATATTAAGATGTATGAGATAGAAGAAAGTTTTAGGATTGGCACATCCAACTAGTTTCTGGATGACAGTTTTAGCGACTTATTTCGTCGCCGATTTCCTTAATAAAGAAAGGAACTATTTTCATAAGACATGGTTAAGCTTAATCGGTGAGATTTTTCCGATGATAAAACAGCTTATCTTCTTTTATCCATCCGAGAGTGGTATCCCTTGTTTAATACCGCCATTCATTCTGTTTATTTATTTCATCGCGTTGATTTAACAGCCATCCTGTTAAAAATCTGTCAATGGAAACTGTTAACAATGTTTACGCTTCGAGACTCGATAAGAATTATATCGCTTTATTCGGAACCGATGGTTATTTTCCGTAGATAATGTGTAAACGCCGGGCAGAGAATAACCTTAAAAAAATTAATATATCAGACGTGACAGCGAGGTGTATAGAAATCTGCGATATCATATTACTTAACCCTTAAATGCTTGCTTTTTCAAAAATCATTGTAATAATGTTTTTCGGCTTTCATTTTTTAAATAAATCATGGGAAAAATACTTTAAAAAATCACATTTTGTTTTAAGTATACTTTACGGCTAAAAAACAGTTTGTTACTCATCGGCAATACTGGTGTTTAATTGAAAAAATAATTTCCCTTGACAAAATTCTATAATATTAAACACACAAGAATTTTAGGAACTATAATAAGAAATAAATTTTACTGGCTCACTGCAGGTCAAAATAGGGTATTTCGCAAGTTTCCAAACAAAACAAAAAGAACATGTAGCAACAATTGAAAAATAAATCTATCTTTATTCTTAAACAGCACAAGTGTTGCCATCTACATGATGAAAATCGATTTAATAATATCTTCAGAATGTATTTTATTGGCAACATTTGGCATTATAGCTTCAATATTATTCTAATAGTAGTTTAGAGCCAAAATTGTGTATGTTGCCGAAAAGCAACACCAGGCATTTAAGGGTTAAAAGAATCTTTAACGTAAATACCGTGTTTACTCGCGTAATAGTCGCACTTTTTTTGCCAATTTTTCATTGTGAAAGTCTAGGTGCGACTATTATGCGGGGAAATGTATTACACAATATTGTACACTCTAATGCTAAAACATGACTGGTGTAAAAAAACACATTATAATAAAATAAGTAACTAAACAAATGTTTCCAGATAGTGTGCTGTTAATTAAATACGATTTGCCTTTTTATGGTAAATTTTTATAGACATAAAATTTACAAAAAATCGTTGTGAAAATTTTGACAAAAAGTTCTCGTAATATGACAATACTAATACTAAGACTAATAATATGGAATACTAATACTTTCACTGAAGGTATCAGTATCACTATTATTGTAATGTGAATTGGTGGTGTTTGAAGAATCTACGCCATTCCATAAAGTGTCATCTTCTCTTCCGACCAAAGCGTCGGAGATACCCGTCATTTCTTAAAACATTTTGAAATTATATCGCTTGTTATTAAAATCCAGCTTTGTATTGTCCAACTACACATTAGTTCCAGGGATGGACACCTTACTTTTCCACTGGCAGTTTTTTCTTTCTTCTCATTGACCATCCAATCTCCATATACTCGTCTTATGTTGTCTTTAAATGGTTTGTTAGCCGATACGTCCAACGGTTGCAGAATCGATGTGAATCCTTCTAATGGCGTGCTTCTAAAAAAAAAATTTATATATAAAAATGTTTAAAATGGCCCAAGCTCCAAAAAATTATATCATGGTTAATTGAAAAAAAATCTTAGAATATCAGTTTAATTGTTTTTGCATTCTGATCCCGCCCGGTTTGAAAAACGCGACTGCGACTTTTATGCGAAGAAAATATTTTGACGTTTCTTTCTGCTTCAAAACGGGGGTGCGACTATTATGCGAGTAAATACGATAATCTTTTTTAGGGTTCCGTATTAAAAAAGTAAAAACAAAGCCATTATAAGATCACTCCTTTCCGTCTGTCACAGCCATTTTACTCGTAAACTGTGGAACGTGAAAAGTTCAAATTGGCTGAAGTAATAAAGACTATTGAAATGCAGTAAACCAACGTTTAAAATGCACAAATAATGCGTGAAAAAGCAGCAAACAGCTGTTTCGAATCTACAGCGAGATTCTTCTTCAGTGCAAGAGAGGGAAAAAAGGAACAGCGTGCTAGAAAAAGCAAGGCTGAGCAAAATGATAGACAGAGACGCGCTGCCTTATATACCCTATGCGGGTAGCGAAAGCGCCAGAAACAACCAATGAGAGAGAAGCAGTGGAAACGACTGGGGGGACAAGTAGCGACATCTACCGGAAAAGGAGAGAAAATGAAACCAAAAAAGAGGAAATTAAATTAATGCTTTCCAAATACTTGGAAAATCTGGAGTACTAGATAAGTCATTGACTAAAGAGTGAGAATTTTTAATGATGTGGTAAGCTTTCCAAAAATCAAGATCAAGGTTAGAAGAACATTTTTGGATAATGGTGGCTGAGGAAAAATCGAACCTATGTTGAGAAGACCAAGAATGTTGAGCAATAGAAGAACGTTTGAGCTCCTGATTTTTAACATAACCTTCATGCTCTTTTAAACGAAATCTAAGAGCACGTTTAGTCTGGCCAATATAAGAAAGGCCACATTGGCAAGAGATTTGGTAAATACCCCAGTTATCTAGGCGATCAATGGGGTGTTTGAGATTTGAAAAAGTGATTTTATTAACAGGAGAAAAAATAACATTAAAATCAAACCTTCTTAAGATTTTAGCAACTTGCTGACTGATTTTAGGAAAAAATGGTAACACAACTGAAGTATTAGAGTTGGAATTAGAATGCTTTTCAGAATGGACGGATTTCGTCAATTTCTTATAAATAGAATCAATAATATTAGAGGAATAACCACGATCAACAGCAATAGCTTTGAGGTAATTAAGTTCAGCACTAAGTAACTGAGGAGTGGAACAAACATTGGTAGCCCGTAAAACAAAAGTATTGAAAGCAGCGAATTTCTGGTTAGGGGGATGAGAAGAATGCCTGTGAGGTGGAAGACTGACAGCAAAAGGTTTACGAAAGACGGTAGTCTGAAAGCCATTATCACAACGAATAACAAGGACATCGAGGAAAGAAAGACAGTTATTGGTCTCAATTTCAGAGGTAAATTGAATGCAGGGATCAATGGAATTCATAATAGAGAGAATATGATTAATATCCGAATTTATTTCAACCAGGACATAAATTCGGATATTAATCATATTCTCTCTATTATGAATTCCATTGATCCCTGCATTCAATTTACCTCTGAAATTGAGACCAATAACTGTCTTTCTTTCCTCGATGTCCTTGTTATTCGTTGTGATAATGGCTTTCAGACTACCGTCTTTCGTAAACCTTTTGCTTTCAGTCTTCCACCTCACAGGTATTCTTCTCATCCCCCTAACCAGAAATTCGCTGCTTTCAATACTTTTGTTTTACGGGCTACCAATGTTTGTTCCACTCCTCAGTTACTTAGTGCTGAACTTAATTACCTCAAAGCTATTGCTGTTGATCGTGGTTATTCCTCTAATATTATTGATTCTATTTATAAGAAATTGACGAAATCCGTCCATTCTGAAAAGCATTCTAATTCCAACTCTAATACTTCAGTTGTGTTACCATTTTTTCCCAAAATCACTCAGCAAGTTGCTAAAATCTTAAGAAGGTTTGATTTTAATGTTATTTTTTCTCCTGTTAATAAAATCACTTTTTCAAATCTCAAACACCCCATTGATCGCCTAGATAACTGGGGTATTTACCAAATCTCTTGCCAATGTGGCCTTTCTTATATTGGCCAGACTAAACGTGCTCTTAGATTTCGTTTAAAAGAGCATGAAGGTTATGTTAAAAATCAGGAGCTCAAACGTTCTTCTATTGCTCAACATTCTTGGTCTTCTCAACATAGGTTCGATTTTTCCTCAGCCACCATTATCCAAAAATGTTCTTCTAACCTTGATCTTGATTTTTGGAAAGCTTACCACATCATTAAAAATTCTCACTCTTTAGTCAATGACTTATCTAGTACTCCAGATTTTCCAAGTATTTGGAAAGCATTAATTTAATTTCCTCTTTTTTGGTTTCATTTTCTCTCCTTTTCCGGTAGATGTCGCTACTTGTCCACCCAGTCGTTTCCACTGCTTCTCTCTCATTGGTTGTTTCTGGCGCTTTCGCTACCCGCATAGGGTATATAAGGTAGCGCGTCTCTGTCTATCATTTTGCTCAGCCTTGCTTTTTCTAGCACGCTGTTCCTTTTTTCCCTCTCTTGCACTGAAGAAGAATCTCGCTGTAGATTCGAAAGAGCTGCTTGCTGCTTTTTCACGCATTATTTGTGCATTTTAAACGTTGGTTTACTGCATTTCAATATTCCTACACAAAGGCTTTAATTGCTATTTTAATAAAGACTATTGTTCCACATATTTATAGATTATTAATCATCCACAATTATATTTAGTAACTTGTCGGATGTGTCTATCCCAAAACTTTTTTCTATCTCATACATACGCTGGTTATCAAAAATTAAGGAAAAGTCACAAAATGCTAATTTTCAAATACGTGAACACTCAAAAGGAAATAATATAATTCGAGTAATTACTATTTCTACAACACAGATAGCCCATATAACATCTCATTCAGGTCACACATGGTCATAAGTGTCACAGTCACTACGGTGAAGCAAAAAAAATAGGAAATTCCATACATCTCATTATGAGTCGCAAATGATCACTATATGTGACTTCGCTGAGAAGTCAATGTGACTGCTGCTTTGTGACGAGTCACCATGTGACTTTACAATTTAGTTACATTGTGACTGTCATGTGACTGTCATTTGTAGACTCAATTTCAAAGTCATCGTGAACGCTGCATTGTGATAAGTCACCAAATAATGTCACATGATGACTTTTCCCAAAAGAGCACAATGGTGACTTCACAGTAGTCTCTCTGTCACCTGAAAGTCATCATGTGACTTTAATGTGACATTATTTGGTAACTTATCAAAATGCAGCGTTACGATGGCTTTGAAATTGAGACTACAATTGACAGTCACGTGAGAGTCACAATATAACTACATTGTAAATTCACATAGTGACTCGTCACAAAGCAGCAGTCACATTGACTTCTCAGTGGAGTCACATATAGTGATCATTTGAGACTCATAATGTATGGAATTTCCTATTTTTTTTGCTTCACAGTAGTGACACTTGTGACCATGTGTGACCGTGACCTGAATGAGATGTTATATGTGCTAGGTGTTGTTGTAGAGATAGTAATTACTCGAATTATATTATTTCCTTTTGAGTGTTCGTGTATTTGAAAATTAGCATTTTGTGACTTTTCCTTAATTTTTGATAACCAGTGTATTAGTACTTAGAATTAACGGAAAAAGCATGTTTTCTAGAAGTACGGAAATTATTTGCTTAACAAGGGTGTAAGTGTGATCGCAGATCGCAACAAAGGTTTCGTTTAATATCTCTTTTAAAACACTTTATCCTTAAATTAATAAATCAAAATTGTTAATTCATAATTGTTAAAGTCATACATAAATGACTGCACCATTATATTTAATTTTAAAACAATTAGAAAAATATTTTAAAAATCAAATTTAAAATAGTCAAGAAAAATTATTTAAATAAAAATTTTAAAAATCCAAATATTTTTAAATCCAGCAATTTCAAAAATTTAGCGCAGGTATAAATAAAATATGAAATTTTTAATAGCAAAAATTTGCTTAAAACGTATTTAAAATTCTCAAATAATTCAGAAAAAATTCATATTAATCCTCAAACTTTCAAAACGCTCACTAAATGGAGCCAAAAAAAGGATGTTAACATTTATTAAAATTCGCAGTAAAAAAAGAAAAAAAGACACCTTACAATTCCTGTATAATTCTTATAATAGTAAGTTGAAAAAAGTTGCCCATAGAAGTCTATTATTTCAAAAACTGGCAGCAGCAAACAAAAATAGTGATTCCAGATTGAAATTCCAGATTTTCTCTGTCTGGAAAAAAAGAGATTTTAAAAATTACCGCTGCGCAAAATAATAATAATAATAATAATAATAATAATAATAATAATAATAATAAGCCTTCAAAATTAAAAAAAAGGACTTTTCTTTTAATTAAATCCATCTGAAAAAAAAGTGTAATGATAATAAAAATCAAAATTTTAAAGTCCCGCCTGACAGATTCGAACCCACAATCTTCCGCGTGGAAAGACGAACGCTTTAGAACTGTGCTATGAATATTTTGCGATATACGCTGACATTAATACTATGTTTTGAAACCGAAAAAGAACGAATTCATTTAATTTGAATTATAAGACTTTAAAAAAAAAATGATTTTGGGTATGGGGGGTGGGGGGGAGTGGTATTCAGCAGTATGTAAAAAAATAAATTAAAGTCTGTAACTTAGTTTCCGAGTACGAGCGCTGTGACGGACAGACAACGAACCGAGGCTATAAGGGTTTCGTGAGAGGAACGAAACTTTTAAAATGAGGAATAATTTAGTATATAGGGGAAAGTAGGGTAATGAGATCAGCGGGCAACCCCGCTCACCCAAATATATCTAAACACAATAGAAGTGGAAACGTGCGATCGGTAACAACACCTAGCGAACTTCATCCTAAGTTCCCAGTAAGGATATGGTGTCCGTCGGGAGGAAAGTATTTCTTTGTCCTCACGTTATTAGTTTGAAGTTGTTTTAGAATAAAATTCTACAATATATAAATTGAAGGTAAGTGTACACTCTTATTTTAAAATGTTAATTTATTCATTATTTCTAAAAAAAATATATACATTTAGCTGTACGTTCATTCTTTTATTTATTTTTTTAGTGCTTTGTTGCGCCAAATATAAATAACTCCAACTTAAATATTGTATTCAAATTTTGGGCGCAATTATCCTACCATGTCGGCCATTTCCGCTCAATCCATTGTTAATTAAATGAAACGACAAAAAAAATTTCTAAAACTTTTATGCATATATTAGTTGATTGCAAACTGTTCTTTATGCTTTGGAGTTATACTTCATTAATAAAATATTGCTTATTTGTGTAAATTTGACTAGCTATTCATGTTTTCTTTTAAGTGAGCGCCATTCCCCTACTTTCCCCTAAAGAAGAATTTTTCTGACAAAGTATGGAAGCTGCAATTTTGATATGAGCTTGTATAATGAAATAACAGGCGCAACGCAGAAGCCTTTTTAATGAGCTCAGATTATTCCAATTTCTCAAATCTTTTAACACATGCGTATTTCATTTGCAAAACTTTCCAGAATTATCCTCTTCAACTTAAAAAAAAAAAAAAAAAAAAAAAAAAAAAAAAAAAAAAATTATTAAACATCGAACAAAATTATCAGTATTTACCCTAAACCTTAACAGTTTCATGTTAATAGATGACCTTTCGGGTGATAAAATAACGATCTTCTTTGATCCTCTCAGCGTGGTGTCCTAATTTAACGCCGGCATTTCTGTTTATTTTATTGAATGCTTTAACAGTAATTCTGTTAAAAATCTTTCAGTGAGAAGCGCTAACAATGTTTACGCTTTTAGATCGGATAAGAATTCGTTCTATATTACATCTTTATCGCCTTAATCGGAACCGATCATTATTTTCCCTCTATAAAAGTTCGCCTGTTTTTTAAAAATGTTTACCTAATAAATGTCCACTTTTTTATCTAAAGATGAAAGTTACTATAATAGCAGACGCGATAACGAGGTGTCGGTCTTTGAGAGCGTAGCAGAATGGAGACAGTGGTTCTTAAACTTTTTTTTAGCCTATATAGTGAAATCATGTCTCTCCCTCTCCCTCCCCCAACCCCTTCCTTCCCTGTGACTTGTATGTTTTGCAATTTAAAAATTCTAACATTTATTGATGTGGAAAAACAAAAAATCTTTAAGGGTGTTCTCAAATCCAAAAGGGCAACTTTCTGACGTAAGTTTTAATTTATTTTTGTTCGAAAATGCATGAAACTAGCTGGTGTTGTTCAGAAACTATGTCATTGAACTGTTTTTTTTTTTTCAATTTTTTGCAAACGCAATAGGTCTTTCAGAAAATACTGTCAAAGAGGGCGTTTTGAACCGAATTTCCGCACGAAAGAAGAAAGGGCACTCAAGAGCGGGCGAAAAACGGGTTTGTCACGTGATCAAATTCCCTTATAACTCATTAGGTAATGGATGGATCCAAAAATGGAAAAAACAGTTCCATTCCAAACCGCTTCCCTGGCCAGGCTTTCCAATTTTATACCTTTCCGTTAAGAAATGAATTTGTAAATGTGTCAAAACGTTTTTTGCTTGTTGAGCAAAGCAGTTAAGAACAGCCTTAAACAAATCTAAACAAGCTTCAAAACAGGAAAAAAAATAAAAATAAAAATAAACAATTGGCGCGGGGCGGGGGAGGGGACTTAATAAACTGGAAGATTTAATTAACCGATATATCCTATCACAGGGTTGGCGAACCTGTGGCACGCGTGCCAGAGTTGGCAGGTAAGACAATTTCCCTGGCACGCGAAAAAATAAATTTTATAATTATTTTACAGATATAACATTTAATTTCTATTATAGTGAATAAATTTTGTTTCATACGGACAGACTATCACAAATAATGTAACTATTTTTGCAGGAGAAGAATTTTCTTTTCTTGTGATGTTATGCAGCGATTGCGATATGTATTTTGCGTTTCTATAATTTTATAAAGCTGTATTTTTCAAATGAATTTTTTTAGGCAGCCCCATTAGTAATATGGCAAATGGGTCTAATTTATATAACTATCAAAATATGAATCAGATAAAGCATCTCCATCGAACATACAGCAGCAAAAATCTCATCAATAATTTATTGATACAATGTCTCATGTAATTTGGATAATTATAACTAGATGTTGCATAAATAATAAGGTCTAAAATTTCGTGTTTTTATTTCTTTATTATAGTGAAAATTATTACATAAATGAATCATATTTATGAACTAAAATTCCATTTATTTAATGGCTTATTCCAATATACAGAGTAATAGCATCTTATTTTTTAACAAGTGTTTTGTATAAATATCGTACTTTGCAAAATTATTTTATGTCAAAGTGTGGCACGTTACACTGTTGATAGATGTTGTTGGTGAATTTTTGGCACGCGCACGTGAAAAGGTTCGCCGATCCTGCCCTATCACATGAAAAGAAAAAGGCCGGGAGGAACGTGAGGAAATAATAGGCGCTAATAATAAGCTCAACGCACCAGCTGCGATTCGGTATAGCTTCAGCGCCCCTATCCCTCTCTTCCCGCTTTTCGGTGTCTTTAATTTGTGTAATTTCCCTTTGAAATTTGTCCGGTTTTAATTTTTGATTTTTTTTCTCAACCTGGCTTCCGCTAGAGTCTCTTATGCTCGGGACGTGCCTGGGGACCTATGAACCTGGCTTCTGCAAAAGAGTCGTAATAAGATAAGAAAAGCTTAAAAGGCCGCCAACGGAAAGTTCAAATTGGCTGAAGTAATAAAGACTATTGTTCCACATAGTTATAGATTATTAACCATCCACAATTATAGTTGAGAACTAGTCAGATGTGTCTATCCCAAAACTTTTTTCTATCTCATACATATTAGTACTTAGAATTAACGGAAAAAGCATGTTTTCTAGAAGTACGGAAATTATTTGCTTAACAAGGGGGTAAGTGTGATCGCAGATCGCACCAAAGGTTTCGTTTAATATCTCTTTTAAAACACTTTGTCCTTAAATTAATAAATCAAAATTGTTAATTCATAATTGTTAAAGTCATACATAAATGACTGCACCATTATATTTAATTTTAAAACAATTAGAAAAATATTTTAAAAATCAAATTTAAAATAGTAAAAAAAAATTATTTAAATAAAAATTTTAAAAATCCAAATATTTTTAAATTCAGCAATTTCAAAAATTTAGCGCAGGTATAAATAAAATATGAAATTTTTAATAGCAAAAATTTGCTTAAAACGTATTTAAAATTCTCAAATAATTCAGAAAAAATTCATATTAATCCTCAAACTTTCAAAACGCTCACTAAATGGAGCCAAAAAAAGGATGTTAACATTTATTAAAATTCGCAGTAAAAAAAGAAAAAAAGACACCTTACAATTCCTGTATAATTCTTATAATAGTAAGTTGAAGAAAGTTGCCCATAGAAGTCTATTATTTCAAAAACTGGCAGCAGCAAACAAAAATAGTGATTCCAGATTGAAATTCCAGATTTTCTCTGTCTGGAAAAAAAGAGATTTTAAAAATTACCGCTGCGCAAAATAATAATAATAATAATAATAATAATAATAATAATAATAATAATAATAATAAGCCTTCAAAATTAAAAAAAAGGACTTTTCTTTTAATTAAATCCATCTGAAAAAAAAGTGTAATGATAATAAAAATCAAAATTTTAAAGTCCCGCCTGACAGATTCGAACCCACAATCTTCCGCGTGGAAAAGACGAACGCTTTAGAACTGTGCTATGAATATTTTGCGATATACGCTGACATTAATACTATGTTTTGAAACCGAAAAAGAACGAATTCATTTAATTTGAATTATAAGACTTTAAAAAAAAAATGATTTTGGGTATGGGGGGGGGGGGAGTGGTATTCAGCAGTATGTAAAAAAATAAATTAAAGTCTGTAACTTAGTTTCCGAGTACGAGCGCTGTGACGGACAGACAACGAACCGAGGCTATAAGGGTTTCGTGAGAGGAACGAAACTTTTAAAATGAGGAATAATTTAGTGTTAATTTAGTATATAGGGGAAAGTAGGGTAATGAGATCAGCGGGCAACCCCGCTCACCCAAATATATCTAAACACAATAGAAGTGGAAACGTGCGATCGGTAACAACACCTAGCGAACTTCATCCTAAGTTCCCAGTAAGGATATGGTGTCCGTCGGGAGGAAAGTATTTCTTTGTCCTCACGTTATTAGTTTGAAGTTGTTTTAGAATAAAATTCTACAATATATAAATTGAAGGTAAGTGTACACTCTTATTTTAAAATGTTAATTTATTCATTATTTCTAAAAAAAATATATACATTTAGCTGTACGTTCATTCTTTTATTTATTTTTTTAGTGCTTTGTTGCGCCAAATATAAATAACTCCAACTTAAATATTGTATTCAAATTTTGGGCGCAATTATCCTACCATGTCGGCCATTTCCGCTCAATCCATTGTTAATTAAATGAAACGACAAAAAAAATTTCTAAAACTTTTATGCATATATTAGTTGATTGCAAACTGTTCTTTATGCTTTGGAGTTATACTTCATTAATAAAATATTGCTTATTTGTGTAAATTTGACTAGCTATTCATGTTTTCTTTTAAGTGAGCGCCATTCCCCTACTTTCCCCTAAAGAAGAATTTTTCTGACAAAGTATGGAAGCTGCAATTTTGATATGAGCTTGTATAATGAAATAACAGGCGCAACGCAGAAGCCTTTTTAATGAGCTCAGATTATTCCAATTTCTCAAATCTTTTAACACATGCGTATTTCATTTGCAAAACTTTCCGGAATTATCCTCTTCAACTTAAAAAAAAAAAAAAAAAAAAAAAAAAAAATTATTAAACATCGAACAAAATTATCAGTATTTACCCTAAACCTTAACAGTTTCATGTTAATAGATGACCTTTCGGGTGATAAAATAACGATCTTCTTTGATCCTCTCAGCGTGGTGTCCTAATTTAACGCCGGCATTTCTGTTTATTTTATTGAATGCTTTAACAGTTATTCTGTTAAAAATCTTTCAGTGAGAAGCGCTAACAATGTTTACGCTTTTAGATCGGATAAGAATTCGTTCTATATTACATCTTTATCGCCTTAATCGGAACCGATCATTATTTTCCCTCTATAAAAGTTCGCCTGTTTTTTAAAAATGTTTACCTAATAAATGTCCACTTTTTTATCTAAAGATGAAAGTTACTATAATAGCAGACGCGATAACGAGGTGTCGGTCTTTGAGAGCGTAGCAGAATGGAGACAGTGGTTCTTAAACTTTTTTTTAGCCTATATAGTGAAATCATGTCTCTCCCTCTCCCTCCCCCAACCCCTTCCTTCCCTGTGACTTGTATGTTTTGCAATTTAAAAATTCTAACATTTATTGATGTGGAAAAACAAAAAATCTTTAAGGGTGTTCTCAAATCCAAAAGGGCAACTTTCTGACGTAAGTTTTAATTTATTTTTGTTCGAAAATGCATGAAACTAGCTGGTGTTGTTCAGAAACTATGTCATTGAACTGTTTTTTTTTTTTCAATTTTTTGCAAACGCAATAGGTCTTTCAGAAAATACTGTCAAAGAGGGCGTTTTGAACCGAATTTCCGCACGAAAGAAGAAAGGGCACTCAAGAGCGGGCGAAAAACGGGTTTGTCACGTGATCAAATTCCCTTATAACTCATTAGGTAATGGATGGATCCAAAAATGGAAAAAACAGTTCCATTCCAAACCGCTTCCCTGGCCAGGCTTTCCAATTTTATACCTTTCCGTTAAGAAATGAATTTGTAAATGTGTCAAAACGTTTTTTGCTTGTTGAGCAAAGCAGTTAAGAACAGCCTTAAACAAATCTAAACAAGCTTCAAAACAGGAAAAAAAATAAAAATAAAAATAAACAATTGGCGCGGGGCGGGGGAGGGGACTTAATAAACTGGAAGATTTAATTAACCGATATATCCTATCACAGGGTTGGCGAACCTGTGGCACGCGTGCCAGAGTTGGCAGGTAAGACAATTTCCCTGGCACGCGAAAAAATAAATTTTATAATTATTTTACAGATATAACATTTAATTTCTATTATAGTGAATAAATTTTGTTTCATACGGACAGACTATCACAAATAATGTAACTATTTTTGCAGGAGAAGAATTTTCTTTTCTTGTGATGTTATGCAGCGATTGCGATATGTATTTTGCGTTTCTATAATTTTATAAAGCTGTATTTTTCAAATGAATTTTTTTAGGCAGCCCCATTAGTAATATGGCAAATGGGTCTAATTTATATAACTATCAAAATATGAATCAGATAAAGCATCTCCATCGAACATACAGCAGCAAAAATCTCATCAATAATTTATTGATACAATGTCTCATGTAATTTGGATAATTATAACTAGATGTTGCATAAATAATAAGGTCTAAAATTTCGTGTTTTTATTTCTTTATTATAGTGAAAATTATTACATAAATGAATCATATTTATGAACTAAAATTCCATTTATTTAATGGCTTATTCCAATATACAGAGTAATAGCATCTTATTTTTTAACAAGTGTTTTGTATAAATATCGTACTTTGCAAAATTATTTTATGTCAAAGTGTGGCACGTTACACTGTTGATAGATGTTGTTGGTGAATTTTTGGCACGCGCACGTGAAAAGGTTCGCCGATCCTGCCCTATCACATGAAAAGAAAAAGGCCGGGAGGAACGTGAGGAAATAATAGGCGCTAATAATAAGCTCAACGCACCAGCTGCGATTCGGTATAGCTTCAGCGCCCCTATCCCTCTCTTCCCGCTTTTCGGTGTCTTTAATTTGTGTAATTTCCCTTTGAAATTTGTCCGGTTTTAATTTTTGATTTTTTTTCTCAACCTGGCTTCCGCTAGAGTCTCTTATGCTCGGGACGTGCCTGGGGACCTATGAACCTGGCTTCTGCAAAAGAGTCGTAATAAGATAAGAAAAGCTTAAAAGGCCGCCAACGGAAAGTTCAAATTGGCTGAAGTAATAAAGACTATTGTTCCACATAGTTATAGATTATTAACCATCCACAATTATAGTTGAGAACTAGTCAGATGTGTCTATCCCAAAACTTTTTTCTATCTCATACATATTAGTACTTAGAATTAACGGAAAAAGCATGTTTTCTAGAAGTACGGAAATTATTTGCTTAACAAGGGGGTAAGTGTGATCGCAGATCGCACCAAAGGTTTCGTTTAATATCTCTTTTAAAACACTTTGTCCTTAAATTAATAAATCAAAATTGTTAATTCATAATTGTTAAAGTCATACATAAATGACTGCACCATTATATTTAATTTTAAAACAATTAGAAAAATATTTTAAAAATCAAATTTAAAATAGTAAAAAAAAATTATTTAAATAAAAATTTTAAAAATCCAAATATTTTTAAATTCAGCAATTTCAAAAATTTAGCGCAGGTATAAATAAAATATGAAATTTTTAATAGCAAAAATTTGCTTAAAACGTATTTAAAATTCTCAAATAATTCAGAAAAAATTCATATTAATCCTCAAACTTTCAAAACGCTCACTAAATGGAGCCAAAAAAAGGATGTTAACATTTATTAAAATTCGCAGTAAAAAAAGAAAAAAAGACACCTTACAATTCCTGTATAATTCTTATAATAGTAAGTTGAAGAAAGTTGCCCATAGAAGTCTATTATTTCAAAAACTGGCAGCAGCAAACAAAAATAGTGATTCCAGATTGAAATTCCAGATTTTCTCTGTCTGGAAAAAAAGAGATTTTAAAAATTACCGCTGCGCAAAATAATAATAATAATAATAATAATAATAATAATAATAATAATAATAATAATAATAATAATAATAAGCCTTCAAAATTAAAAAAAAAAGGACTTTTCTTTTAATTAAATCCATCTGAAAAAAAAGTGTAATGATAATAAAAATCAAAATTTTAAAGTCCCGCCTGACAGATTCGAACCCACAATCTTCCGCGTGGAAAAGACGAACGCTTTAGAACTGTGCTATGAATATTTTGCGATATACGCTGACATTAATACTATGTTTTGAAACCGAAAAAGAACGAATTCATTTAATTTGAATTATAAGACTTTTTTTAAAAAAAATTATTTTGGGTATGGGGGGGGGGGGGTATTCAGCAGTATGTAAAAAAATAAATTAAAGTCTGTAACTTAGTTTCCGAGTACGAGCACTGTGACGGACAGACAACGAACCGAGGCTATAAGGGTTTCGTGAGAGGAACGAAACTTTTAAAATGAGGAATAATTTAGTGTTAATTTAGTATATAGGGGAAAGTAGGGTAATGAGATCAGCGGGCAACCCCGCTCACCCAAATATATCTAAACACAATAGAAGTGGAAACGTGCGATCGGTAACAACACCTAGCGAACTTCATCCTAAGTTCCCAGTAAGGATATGGTGTCCGTCGGGAGGAAAGTATTTCTTTGTCCTCACGTTATTAGTTTGAAGTTGTTTTAGAATAAAATTCTACAATATATAAATTGAAGGTAAGTGTACACTCTTATTTTCAAATGTTAATTTACTCATTTTTTCTAAAAAAATATATACATTTAGCTGTACGTTCATCCTTTTATTTATTTTTTAGTGCTTTGTTGCGCCAAATATAAATAACTCCAACTTAAATATTGTATTCAAATTTTGGGCGCAATTATCCTACCATGTCGGGCATTTCCGCTCAATCCATTGTTAATTAAATAAAACGACAAAAAAATTTTTCTAAAACTTTTATGCATATTAGTTGATTGCAAACTGTTCTTTATGCTTTGGAGTTATACTTCATTAATAAAATATTGCTTATTTGTGTAAATTTGACTAGCTATTCATGTTTTCTTTTAAGTGAGCGCCATTCCCCTACTTTCCCCTAAAGAAGAATTTTTCTGACAAAGTATGGAAGCTGCAATTTTGATATGAGCTTGTATAATGAAATAACAGGCGCAACGCAGAAGCCTTTTTAATGAGCTCAGATTATTCTAATTTCTCAAATCTTTTAACACATGCGTATTTCATTTGCAAAACTTTCCGGAATTATCCTCTTCAACTTAAAAAACAAAAACAAATTATTAAACATCGAATAAAATTATCAGTATTTACCCTAAACCTTAACAGTTTCATGTTCATAGATGACCTTTCGGATGATAAAATAACAATCTTCTTTGATCCTCTCAAGCGTGGTGTCCCAATTTAACGCCGGCATTTCTGTTTATTTTATTGAATGCTTTAACAGTTATTCTGTTAAAAATCTTTCAGTGAGAAGCGCTAACAATGTTTACGCTTTTAGATTGGATAAGAGTTCGTTCTATATTACATCTTTATCGCCTTAATCGGAACCGATCATTATTTTCCCTCTATAAAAGTTCGGCTGTTTTTTAAAAATGTTTACCTAATAAATGTCCACTTTTTATCTAAAGATGAAAGTTACTATAATAGCAGACGCGATAACGAGGTGTCGGTCTTTGAGAGCGTAGCAGAATGGAGACAGTGGCTCATAAGCTTTTTTTAGCTTATATAGTGAAATCATGTCTCTCCCTCTCCCTCCCCCAACCCTTCCCTTCCCTGTGAATTATATGTTTTGTAATTTAAAAATCCTAACATTTATTGATCTGGAGAAACAAAAAATCTTTAAGGGTGTTCTCAAATCCAAAAGGGCAACTTTCTGACGTAAGTTTTAATTTATTTTTGTTCGAAAAGGCATGAAACTAGCTGGTGTTGTTCAGAAACTATGTCATTGAACTGTTTTTTTCCAATTTTTTGGAAACGCAATAGGTCTTTCAGAAAATACTGCCAAAGTGGGCGTTTTGAACCGAATTTCCGCACGAAAGAAGAAAGGGCACTCAAGAGCGGGCGAAAAACGGGTTTGTCACGTGATCAAATTCCCTTATAACTCATTAGGTAATGGATGGATCCAAAAATGGAAAAAAACAGTTCCATTCCAAACCGCTTCCCTGGCCAGGCTTTCCAATTTTATACCTTTCCGTTAAGAAATGAATTTGTAAATGTGTCAAAACGTTTTTCGCTTGTTGAGCAAAGCAGTTAAGAACAGCCTTAAACAAATCTAAACAAGCTTCAAAACAGGAAAAAAAATAAAAATAAAAATAAAATAAAAGTTGAAGTACGGAGAAATAAAATACTATAGGGGAAAAAAAATAGTAATGTGGGATAATAAATATTGTCAACAATTGGCGCGGGGCGGGGTAGGGGACTTAATAAACTCGAAGATTTAATTAACCGATATATCCTATCACAGGGTTGGCGAACCTGTGGCACGCGTGCCAGAGTTGGCAGGTAAGACAATTTCCCTGGCACGCGAAAAAATAAATTTTATAATTATTTTACAGATATAACAATTTCTATTATAATGAATAAATTTTGTTTCATACGGACAGACTATCACAAATAATGTAACTATTTTTGCAGGAGAAGAATTTTCTTTTCTTGTGATGTTATGCAGCGTTTGCGATATGTATTTTGCGTTTCTATAATTTTATAAAGCTGTATTTTTCAAATTAATTTTTTTAGACAGCCCCTTCAGTAAGATGGCAAATGGGTCTAATTTATATAACTATCAAAATATGAATCAGATAAAGCATCTCCATCGAACATACAGCAGCAAAAATCTCATCAATAATTTATTGATACAATGTCTCATGTAATTTGGATAATTATAACTAGATGTTGCATAAATAATAAGGTCTAAAATTTCGTGTTTTTATTTCTTTATTATAGTGAAAATTATTACATAAATGAATCATATTTATGAACTAAAATTCCATTTATTTAATGGCTTATTCCAATATACAGAGTAATAGCATCTTATTTTTTAACAAGTGTTTTGTATAAATATCGTACTTTGCAAAATTATTTTATGTCAAAGTGTGGCACGTTACACTGTTGATAGATGTTGTAGGTGAATTTTTGGCACGCGCACGTGAAAAGGTTCGCCGATCCTGCCCTATCACATGAAAAGAAAAAGGCCTAATACAAGGAACGTGAGGAAATAATAGGCGCTAATAATAAGCTCAACGCACCAGCTGCGATTCGGTATAGCTTCAGCGCCCCTATACCTCTCTTCCCGCTTTTCGGTGTCTTTAATTTGTGTAATTTCCCTTTGAAATTTGTCCGGTTTTAATTTTTGATTTTTTTTTCTCAACCTGGCTTCCGTTAGAGTCTCTTATGCTCGGGACGTGCCTGGGGACCTATGAACCTGGCTTCTGCAAAAGAGTCGTAATAAGATAAGAAAAGCTTAAAAGGCCGCCAACGGAAAGTTCAAATTGGCTGAAGTAATAAAGACTATTGTTCCACATAGTTATAGATTATTAACCATCCACAATTATAGTTGAGAACTAGTCAGATGTGTCTATCCCAAAATTTTTTCTATCTCATACATATTAGTACTTAGAATTAACGGAAAAAGCATGTTTTCTAGAAGTACGGAAATTATTTGCTTAACAAGGGGGTAAGTGTGATCGCAGATCGCACCAAAGGTTTCGTTTAATATCTCTTTTAAAACACTTTGTCCTTAAATTAATAAATCAAAATTGTTAATTCATAATTGTTAAAGTCATACATAAATGACTGCACCATTATATTTAATTTTAAAAAAATTAGAAAAATATTTTAAAAATCAAATTTAAAATAGTAAAAAAAAATTATTTAAATAAAAATTTTAAAAATCCAAATATTTTTAAATTCAGCAATTTCAAAAATTTAGCGCAGGTATAAATAAAATATGAAATTTTTAATAGCAAAAATTTGCTTAAAACGTATTTAAAATTCTCAAATAATTCAGAAAAAATTCATATTAATCCTCAAACTTTCAAAACGCT
Source organism: Maratus speciosus (assembly GCA_963932465.1). Classification (NCBI taxonomy): domain Eukaryota; kingdom Metazoa; phylum Arthropoda; class Arachnida; order Araneae; family Salticidae; genus Maratus; species Maratus speciosus. The sequence goes on from OZ010797.1 coordinate 6,305,686, forward strand.
CACTAAATGGAGCCAAAAAAAGGATGTTAACATTTATTAAAATTCGCAGTAAAAAAAGAAAAAAAGACACCTTACAATTCCTGTATAATTCTTATAATAGTAAGTTGAAGAAAGTTGCCCATAGAAGTCTATTATTTCAAAAACTGGCAGCAGCAAACAAAAATAGTGATTCCAGATTGAAATTCCAGATTTTCTCTGTCTGGAAAAAAAGAGATTTTAAAAATTACCGCTGCGCAAAATAATAATAATAATAATAATAATAATAATAATAATAATAATAATAATAATAATAATAATAATAATAAGCCTTCAAAATTAAAAAAAAGGACTTTTCTTTTAATTAAATCCATCTGAAAAAAAAGTGTAATGATAATAAAAATCAAAATTTTAAAGTCCCGCCTGACAGATTCGAACCCACAATCTTCCGCGTGGAAAAGACGAACGCTTTAGAACTGTGCTATGAATATTTTGCGATATACGCTGACATTAATACTATGTTTTGAAACCGAAAAAGAACGAATTCATTTAATTTGAATTATAAGACTTTAAAAAAAAAAATGATTTTGGGTATGGGGGGGGGGGGGAGTGGTATTCAGCAGTATGTAAAAAAATAAATTAAAGTCTGTAACTTAGTTTCCGAGTACGAGCGCTGTGACGGACAGACAACGAACCGAGGCTATAAGGGTTTCGTGAGAGGAACGAAACTTTTAAAATGAGGAATAATTTAGTGTTAATTTAGTATATAGGGGAAAGTAGGGTAATGAGATCAGCGGGCAACCCCGCTCACCCAAATATATCTAAACACAATAGAAGTGGAAACGTGCGATCGGTAACAACACCTAGCGAACTTCATCCTAAGTTCCCAGTAAGGATATGGTGTCCGTCGGGAGGAAAGTATTTCTTTGTCCTCACGTTATTAGTTTGAAGTTGTTTTAGAATAAAATTCTACAATATATAAATTGAAGGTAAGTGTACACTCTTATTTTAAAATGTTAATTTATTCATTATTTCTAAAAAAAAATATATACATTTAGCTGTACGTTCATTCTTTTATTTATTTTTTTAGTGCTTTGTTGCGCCAAATATAAATAACTCCAACTTAAATACTGTATTCAAATTTTGGGCGCAATTATCCTACCATGTCGGCCATTTCCGCTCAATCCATTGTTAATTAAATGAAACGACAAAAAAAATTTCTAAAACTTTTATGCATATATTAGTTGATTGCAAACTGTTCTTTATGCTTTGGAGTTATACTTCATTAATAAAATATTGCTTATTTGTGTAAATTTGACTAGCTATTCATGTTTTCTTTTAAGTGAGCGCCATTCCCCTACTTTCCCCTAAAGAAGAATTTTTCTGACAAAGTATGGAAGCTGCAATTTTGATATGAGCTTGTATAATGAAATAACAGGCGCAACGCAGAAGCCTTTTTAATGAGCTCAGATTATTCCAATTTCTCAAATCTTTTAACACATGCGTATTTCATTTGCAAAACTTTCCAGAATTATCCTCTTCAACTTTAAAAAAAAAAAAAAAAAAAAAAAAAAAAATTATTAAACATCGAACAAAATTATCAGTATTTACCCTAAACCTTAACAGTTTCATGTTAATAGATGACCTTTCGGGTGATAAAATAACGATCTTCTTTGATCCTCTCAGCGTGGTGTCCTAATTTAACGCCGGCATTTCTGTTTATTTTATTGAATGCTTTAACAGTTATTCTGTTAAAAATCTTTCAGTGAGAAGCGCTAACAATGTTTACGCTTTTAGATCGGATAAGAATTCGTTCTATATTACATCTTTATCGCCTTAATCGGAACCGATCATTATTTTCCCTCTATAAAAGTTCGCCTGTTTTTTAAAAATGTTTACCTAATAAATGTCCACTTTTTTATCTAAAGATGAAAGTTACTATAATAGCAGACGCGATAACGAGGTGTCGGTCTTTGAGAGCGTAGCAGAATGGAGACAGTGGTTCTTAAACTTTTTTTTAGCCTATATAGTGAAATCATGTCTCTCCCTCTCCCTCCCCCAACCCCTTCCTTCCCTGTGACTTGTATGTTTTGCAATTTAAAAATTCTAACATTTATTGATGTGGAAAAACAAAAAATCTTTAAGGGTGTTCTCAAATCCAAAAGGGCAACTTTCTGACGTAAGTTTTAATTTATTTTTGTTCGAAAATGCATGAAACTAGCTGGTGTTGTTCAGAAACTATGTCATTGAACTGTTTTTTTTTTTCAATTTTTTGCAAACGCAATAGGTCTTTCAGAAAATACTGTCAAAGAGGGCGTTTTGAACCGAATTTCCGCACGAAAGAAGAAAGGGCACTCAAGAGCGGGCGAAAAACGGGTTTGTCACGTGATCAAATTCCCTTATAACTCATTAGGTAATGGATGGATCCAAAAATGGAAAAAACAGTTCCATTCCAAACCGCTTCCCTGGCCAGGCTTTCCAATTTTATACCTTTCCGTTAAGAAATGAATTTGTAAATGTGTCAAAACGTTTTTTGCTTGTTGAGCAAAGCAGTTAAGAACAGCCTTAAACAAATCTAAACAAGCTTCAAAACAGGAAAAAAAATAAAAATAAAAATAAACAATTGGCGCGGGGCGGGGGAGGGGACTTAATAAACTGGAAGATTTAATTAACCGATATATCCTATCACAGGGTTGGCGAACCTGTGGCACGCGTGCCAGAGTTGGCAGGTAAGACAATTTCCCTGGCACGCGAAAAAATAAATTTTATAATTATTTTACAGATATAACATTTAATTTCTATTATAGTGAATAAATTTTGTTTCATACGGACAGACTATCACAAATAATGTAACTATTTTTGCAGGAGAAGAATTTTCTTTTCTTGTGATGTTATGCAGCGATTGCGATATGTATTTTGCGTTTCTATAATTTTATAAAGCTGTATTTTTCAAATGAATTTTTTTAGGCAGCCCCATTAGTAATATGGCAAATGGGTCTAATTTATATAACTATCAAAATATGAATCAGATAAAGCATCTCCATCGAACATACAGCAGCAAAAATCTCATCAATAATTTATTGATACAATGTCTCATGTAATTTGGATAATTATAACTAGATGTTGCATAAATAATAAGGTCTAAAATTTCGTGTTTTTATTTCTTTATTATAGTGAAAATTATTACATAAATGAATCATATTTATGAACTAAAATTCCATTTATTTAATGGCTTATTCCAATATACAGAGTAATAGCATCTTATTTTTTAACAAGTGTTTTGTATAAATATCGTACTTTGCAAAATTATTTTATGTCAAAGTGTGGCACGTTACAATGTTGATAGATGTTGTTGGTGAATTTTTGGCACGCGCACGTGAAAAGGTTCGCCGATCCTGCCCTATCACATGAAAAGAAAAAGGCCGGGAGGAACGTGAGGAAATAATAGGCGCTAATAATAAGCTCAACGCACCAGCTGCGATTCGGTATAGCTTCAGCGCCCCTATCCCTCTCTTCCCGCTTTTCGGTGTCTTTAATTTGTGTAATTTCCCTTTGAAATTTGTCCGGTTTTAATTTTTGATTTTTTTTCTCAACCTGGCTTCCGCTAGAGTCTCTTATGCTCGGGACGTGCCTGGGGACCTATGAACCTGGCTTCTGCAAAAGAGTCGTAATAAGATAAGAAAAGCTTAAAAGGCCGCCAACGGAAAGTTCAAATTGGCTGAAGTAATAAAGACTATTGTTCCACATAGTTATAGATTATTAACCATCCACAATTATAGTTGAGAACTAGTCAGATGTGTCTATCCCAAAACTTTTTTCTATCTCATACATATTAGTACTTAGAATTAACGGAAAAAGCATGTTTTCTAGAAGTACGGAAATTATTTGCTTAACAAGGGGGTAAGTGTGATCGCAGATCGCACCAAAGGTTTCGTTTAATATCTCTTTTAAAACACTTTGTCCTTAAATTAATAAATCAAAATTGTTAATTCATAATTGTTAAAGTCATACATAAATGACTGCACCATTATATTTAATTTTAAAACAATTAGAAAAATATTTTAAAAATCAAATTTAAAATAGTAAAAAAAAATTATTTAAATAAAAATTTTAAAAATCCAAATATTTTTAAATTCAGCAATTTCAAAAATTTAGCGCAGGTATAAATAAAATATGAAATTTTTAATAGCAAAAATTTGCTTAAAACGTATTTAAAATTCTCAAATAATTCAGAAAAAATTCATATTAATCCTCAAACTTTCAAAACGCTCACTAAATGGAGCCAAAAAAAGGATGTTAACATTTATTAAAATTCGCAGTAAAAAAAGAAAAAAAGACACCTTACAATTCCTGTATAATTCTTATAATAGTAAGTTGAAGAAAGTTGCCCATAGAAGTCTATTATTTCAAAAACTGGCAGCAGCAAACAAAAATAGTGATTCCAGATTGAAATTCCAGATTTTCTCTGTCTGGAAAAAAAGAGATTTTAAAAATTACCGCTGCGCAAAATAATAATAATAATAATATAATAATAATAATAATAATAATAATAATAATAATAATAATAATAATAATAAGCCTTCAAAATTAAAAAAAAAGGGACTTTTCTTTTAATTAAATCCATCTGAAAAAAAAGTGTAATGATAATAAAAATCAAAATTTTAAAGTCCCGCCTGACAGATTCGAACCCACAATCTTCCGCGTGGAAAAGACGAACGCTTTAGAACTGTGCTATGAATATTTTGCGATATACGCTGACATTAATACTATGTTTTGAAACCGAAAAAGAACGAATTCATTTAATTTGAATTATAAGACTTTTTTTTAAAAAAATTATTTTGGGTATGGGGGGGGGGGGGGTATTCAGCAGTATGTAAAAAAATAAATTAAAGTCTGTAACTTAGTTTCCGAGTACGAGCACTGTGACGGACAGACAACGAAGCGAGGCTATAAGGGTTTCGTGAGAGGAACGAAACTTTTAAAATGAGGAATAATTTAGTGTTAATTTAGTATATAGGGGAAAGTAGGGTAATGAGATCAGCGGGCAACCCCGCTCACCCAAATATATCTAAACACAATAGAAGTGAAAACGTGCGATCGGTAACAACACCTAGCGAACTTCATCCTAAGTTCCCAGTAAGGATATGGTGTCCGTCGGGAGGAAAGTATTTCTTTGTCCTCACGTTATTAGTTTGAAGTTGTTTTAGAATAAAATTCTACAATATATAAATTGAAGGTAAGTGTACACTCTTATTTTCAAATGTTAATTTACTCATTTTTTCTAAAAAAATATATACATTTAGCTGTACGTTCATCCTTTTATTTATTTTTTAGTGCTTTGTTGCGCCAAATATAAATAACTCCAACTTAAATATTGTATTCAAATTTTGGGCGCAATTATCCTACCATGTCGGGCATTTCCGCTCAATCCATTGTTAATTAAATAAAACGACAAAAAAAATTTTCTAAAACTTTTATGCATATTAGTTGATTGCAAACTGTTCTTTATGCTTTGGAGTTATACTTCATTAATAAAATATTGCTTATTTGTGTAAATTTGACTAGCTATTCATGTTTTCTTTTAAGTGAGCGCCATTCCCCTACTTTCCCCTAAAGAAGAATTTTTCTGACAAAGTATGGAAGCTGCAATTTTGATATGAGCTTGTATAATGAAATAACAGGCGCAACGCAGAAGCCTTTTTAATGAGCTCAGATTATTCTAATTTCTCAAATCTTTTAACACATGCGTATTTCATTTGCAAAACTTTCCGGAATTATCCTCTTCAACTTAAAAAACAAAAACAAATTATTAAACATCGAATAAAATTATCAGTATTTACCCTAAACCTTAACAGTTTCATGTTCATAGATGACCTTTCGGATGATAAAATAACAATCTTCTTTGATCCTCTCAAGCGTGGTGTCCCAATTTAACGCCGGCATTTCTGTTTATTTTATTGAATGCTTTAACAGTTATTCTGTTAAAAATCTTTCAGTGAGAAGCGCTAACAATGTTTACGCTTTTAGATTGGATAAGAGTTCGTTCTATATTACATCTTTATCGCCTTAATCGGAACCGATCATTATTTTCCCTCTATAAAAGTTCGGCTGTTTTTTAAAAATGTTTACCTAATAAATGTCCACTTTTTATCTAAAGATGAAAGTTACTATAATAGCAGACGCGATAACGAGGTGTCGGTCTTTGAGAGCGTAGCAGAATGGAGACAGTGGCTCATAAACTTTTTTTAGCTTATATAGTGAAATCATGTCTCTCCCTCTCCCTCCCCCAACCCTTCCCTTCCCTGTGAATTATATGTTTTGTAATTTAAAAATCCTAACATTTATTGATCTGGAGAAACAAAAAATCTTTAAGGGTGTTCTCAAATCCAAAAGGGCAACTTTCTGACGTAAGTTTTAATTTATTTTTGTTCGAAAAGGCATGAAACTAGCTGGTGTTGTTCAGAAACTATGTCATTGAACTGTTTTTTTCCAATTTTTTGGAAACGCAATAGGTCTTTCAGAAAATACTGCCAAAGTGGGCGTTTTGAACCGAATTTCCGCACGAAAGAAGAAAGGGCACTCAAGAGCGGGCGAAAAACGGGTTTGTCACGTGATCAAATTCCCTTATAACTCATTAGGTAATGGATGGATCCAAAAATGGAAAAAAACAGTTCCATTCCAAACCGCTTCCCTGGCCAGGCTTTCCAATTTTATACCTTTCCGTTAAGAAATGAATTTGTAAATGTGTCAAAACGTTTTTCGCTTGTTGAGCAAAGCAGTTAAGAACAGCCTTAAACAAATCTAAACAAGCTTCAAAACAGGAAAAAAAATAAAAATAAAAATAAAATAAAAGTTGAAGTACGGAGAAATAAAATACTATAGGGGAAAAAAATAGTAATGTGGGATAATAAATATTGTCAACAATTGGCGCGGGCGGGGTAGGGGACTTAATAAACTCGAAGATTTAATTAACCGATATATCCTATCACAGGGTTGGCGAACCTGTGGCACGCGTGCCAGAGTTGGCAGGTAAGACAATTTCCCTGGCACGCGAAAAAATAAATTTTATAATTATTTTACAGATATAACAATTTCTATTATAATGAATAAATTTTGTTTCATACGGACAGACTATCACAAATAATGTAACTATTTTTGCAGGAGAAGAATTTTCTTTTCTTGTGATGTTATGCAGCGTTTGCGATATGTATTTTGCGTTTCTATAATTTTATAAAGCTGTATTTTTCAAATTAATTTTTTTAGACAGCCCCTTCAGTAAGATGGCAAATGGGTCTAATTTATATAAGTATCAAACTATGAATCAGATAAAGCATCTCCATCGAACATACAGCAGCAAAAATCTCATCAATAATTTATTGATACAATGTCTCATGTAATTTGGATAATTATAACTAGATGTTGCATAAATAATAAGGTCTAAAATTTCGTGTTTTTATTTCTTTATTATAGTGAAAATTATTACATAAATGAATCATATTTATGAACTAAAATTCCATTTATTTAATGGCTTATTCCAATATACAGAGTAATAGCATCTTATTTTTTAACAAGTGTTTTGTATAAATATCGTACTTTGCAAAATTATTTTATGTCAAAGTGTGGCACGTTACACTGTTGATAGATGTTGTAGGTGAATTTTTGGCACGCGCACGTGAAAAGGTTCGCCGATCCTGCCCTATCACATGAAAAGAAAAAGGCCTAATACAAGGAACGTGAGGAAATAATAGGCGCTAATAATAAGCTCAACGCACCAGCTGCGATTCGGTATAGCTTCAGCGCCCCTATACCTCTCTTCCCGCTTTTCGGTGTCTTTAATTTGTGTAATTTCCCTTTGAAATTTGTCCGGTTTTAATTTTTGATTTTTTTTTCTCAACCTGGCTTCCGTTAGAGTCTCTTATGCTCGGGACGTGCCTGGGGACCTATGAACCTGGCTTCTGCAAAAGAGTCGTAATAAGATAAGAAAAGCTTAAAAGGCCGCCAACGGAAAGTTCAAATTGGCTGAAGTAATAAAGACTATTGTTCCACATAGTTATAGATTACTAACCATCCACAATTATAGTTGAGAACTAGTCAGATGTGTCCATCCCAAAACTTTTTTCTATCTCATACATATTAGTACTTAGAATTAACGGAAAAAGCATGTTTTCTAGAAGTACGGAAATTATTTGTTTAACAAGTGGGTAAGTGTGATCGCAGATCGCACAGAGGGTTTCGTTTAATATCTCTTTTAAAACACTTTATCCTTAAATTAATAAAGCAAAAGTGTTAATTTATAATTATTAAATCCTTACATAAATGGCAGCCGCGGTGAGCGGCCCTTTCCGCCCGCGGTCCTTTAACCTTTCCTTCTCTTATTCCGACTCTTTTGCAGAAGTCAGGTTCATAGGTCCCCAGCCACGTCCCGAGCATAAGAGACTCTAGCGGAAGCCAGGTTGAAAAAAAATTAAAAATTAAAACCGGACAAATTTAAAAGGGAAGTTGCACAAATTAAAGAGTAAATGGACAGCGAATCTTACTAGGAAATAACTGTTCATCAATTGTTACGTTCTGCCCTGGCTTGTAACAGCTTATGCAGTTTTCAATAAAACGATTCCATACTTCCGAAATCATTGCGCATTTATCCTGTTTTGTTCGATTACGACGCATTGATTTCATATCAAATCTAAAAAATCTTGATATTTTACGAAATTTTCTCTGGTTTCTTTACAAAAATTTATACCCCATGCAGTAGACCATAATGAATGAAGTTCCAAATTACTAGCTCCTGAATCTCATCGTGCATACAAAATCGAAATGTAAGCAAAAAGTTCCTGATTCGAAAAAGACCAAACATCGTTTTCTAATACTCGACAAGCTTCTGTGTTTGTGCATTTTATTACATGCTCTAAAACTGTTCTCTCTATGAAAAACAACCAAACAACCAAAAACTCAAAAAGCTGTCATCATTCACATTTCTTTTTGCATAACTAGTTGGACCACTATTTTCTCGCAAAATATTTTGGTTTGCTAATCTACCGGTTGCACTTCCAGAACCACATTCTCTCCACTGTGAGCCATCACGAGCCACAAATTCATTCTGATTTTGAGAATCATCCATTTCAATATCCTCATCGCTTTCCGATTCACATGATACAACAGGAATAAAATTTTCATTGTCAGATTCATCATGCATGTCGGATAATACTCCACCTTCTGATTCATTATCTGACATTTCTCTTAGATGCACGGTTATTTCTTCCGCAGTAAGCCCTCTCTTATGAGACAGTTTAAGTTTTATTCATAGAAAGTAATGAGAACGAAAGAAAACTTCTCAAAAATTCGACTAGTCATAACTCATAGGCAACCGCACATGCAATATCTTTGTGAGAAATGAAATCGCAGTTGCAGTTGTTGATGCAGCTGAAACAGATCACGTGATGACCAGGTGTCAAAAGCCATTCCAAGACTCCTCTGCTCTACAAATTGGAACGATAGCACAAAAGAACGAAATTTAAAATTAATAAGGGAATTGAAATTATCGCCGCGTCCAATTGACACCAGACCGGCGTTATAGGTAAATCTATCCATAAACTAAGTTTGAATAAAGCTAATTCCACAAAACTTCCAATGCGGCTTCTTCCTACATATTTAATAAAAGTCAAAAGAAATAAAAAGAATCCATCAAAATTTAAAGATTTTAGAAAAGAACTTACATACTTTGTTGTCGAAATGACACCGTCCGGCGTTCTAGTGTTAAGGGCTGAGTTAGAAAAAAAAAGGCTTAAAATACACAAGTTAGAGCCCAGAGGGGTAAATATAAGACTTTTTCAAAATTTTATGATTTGTCGTTTGATGTGAGGGGTTCAGCTATAAGAATCCAAAATTTCAAGTCTCTAACATATATAGTTTCTGAGAACGGTCTCTGTGAGAGACAGACAGACAGAGGAGTGAGACAATAGGGTTTCGTCAGATGAACGAAACCGTAAAAAAGTAGTGATTTGGAAATGGGCCAAACGATTTGGAAATGGACCAATGGAAATCTGCGTAGATACCGCGAAACCGCATTGAAAAAGTGAACTGTGACCTTTTTAATAGACAATCATCTCAAAAACTACTGGGCCGAAAAAAATCGAAAATCGCACAGATGGACGCAAAAAAAAATATCTACTTTCAGTAATTCAAAAAAATTATTCCGATGCGTACTTTAGAACAGAAGAAATCGGCTGAAAATCGATCGATAAAAAATTCCTTTTATTTCAGGCTCACGGGTTACCAGATTGAGAAAGGCAGGGCTTCCAGATGCGGATAATCAATAAAGTGTACTGGGGGTTTTAATAAGGGCCCCCATCTCAGAATCTAAGGGCGTAAAATTCTAAACTTGGACAGCCAGACGAGGAAAAAATCCCCTTTCAGATATTCTAAAAATTAAACTTATATCTTAATTACAAGCTGAGATATTAATTAATATTTCACTAATTGGATTCTCTATATTAAATGCTCATTTTAAAAGGCAGTCACGGGATTTTTTATAGTAGCATTCTTCAGAACGATCTAGTCTATTTAAAAATACAGCATAAATGTTACTTATTCAATCTACTTATTTAATATAAAAATAACAAAGTTTAGTTACCACTATTTTCGAATAGTAATTTCATCAAATATCTTAAATTCTTGTTTAAGACCGCCACCCCCTCGAGTAATATATCAACTAATAGATTTTTAACGGAGTTTCATTCAGATACAGTTTTTTTTAAGAATGGAGTGCGGTCCCTGGTGGTGGAATGTGGAACTAACAGAACGCGATTTTCTTAAAATTTGGAAATCTAACAAGGCGATCTGTTTTCAACCTTAAGATAGTTTATAACATATGATAAAAAATTATAGAAAAGAATGGCGCGCCATATTTCGATTGGGGGGAGGGGCACAAACAAAATTAGAAAATATAACAAGGCGATCTGTTGGAAACTTTAAGATAGTTTATAACACATAATAAAAATTTTTAAAAATGAGGGCGAGTCCAGAATTGGGAGAGGGGGGGAGGGGAGGAGCGCTTTTTTACCAAGTGGAATCTAAAAATTGAATGAATAGAAAATAAGGGATCGCGAAGCGACCCAGAATGGAAAAGCGAAAGGATTACGTCTGGGATTGGCTAGAAAATAGGGATTGATTCGCGATACCGAACGGAATCACCAAGCGATTACAAGGGGGGGGGGGGGGTGAGCATAGCGAGCAGGGAAGCGGAGCCCACTTGTATTTTAAGAAAATCTGAAATCTTTATTTCAGTTCTTCACTAAGAATGAGCTTTAGGGACCTAGACTTTTGTGGAAATTCTAATATACACGCATACACACACGTATATATATGGAATAGATTTAAAAATGGTGACAACAAATTCAGAGACCCACAAAATGTTAAAATATGCCAATATTTCCATAATCGGTGTTTTATCATGTTTCAATACGTTTTTCAAACTCATATGACACGGTATATACTCACCTGCTCCATTATATTTCCAATGTGACATAATATTCCCCTTTTTTTAAAATTCGTCCAATATTTATTTCATTTTTATTTTTCACATGGAAATCTTGCAATAGAAAACTTATGACGTAATGTTCCCTTTTTTTTTTAATTCGTCAAACTGCTTATTTCATTTTTATTTTTTACATGGAAATCTTGCAATAGAAAACTTATGACGTAATGTTCACTTTTTTTTTTTATTCGTCAAACTGCTTATTTCATTTTTATAATTTTATGGTGGATTTTTTATTTGTTGGCAACTGCTATAACGAAAACTGATTAAATTTGATAGGAAATTGATGTTAAATAGATGCTTTTTTATTAATTAAAAATTAACTATAAATTATTTCGATTCCGGATTACTTTAGTTGCCTCAGCCGTTTTTTAATACACATGTACGTAACATTTCACAACTCTCGCTTCAAAACTGGTGATTTGTATAGAATTACAGACAGACAGACAGATTTTCAACTTTATATTTTAGATAATAATTTTTAAAAAATTTAAAAATGTGTTCTTTTTAAGCTTTTTTAGTTCTAATTTAGGTATATTAATTTAAATATATGGCTTTTTAAAGGTGTGCCGGACTTTACCGGACCATTTTTGAAGTATAGCCTTATTGCTTATAGATTTGAAGGCCAATTTTTTTTAAAAATATCTTCTGCATATCGTTGACATTTTGAAATATAATTTTTTTTTTAGTAAGCAATTAATAACACTCATAAACCGAAATTTCTATACCACAACTCCACTTTAGAATTAACTTTGCTCCATAGTAAATGCAAATAAAATATATATTAATACATTCGTTTGTATAAATAATTAAAAGTTTACATGTAGTTTAATTAAGAGCCTACTTCAGTCAAACGAAAAGAAACGTTCGCTAATGCTAATCCTATGGAAGAAATTTATAAAGATATCTCGGTCGCATTTCGATATTTTTAAATGATTTTTTTTTGTATTGGATAACTGAGATCGATCTGTATGCAGGCCGTTTTCTACTTTTTCGATTTTGATTGCAGATTTTTTTTATAAGGATGCCTTTGCTTTCGAAACCGGTTTCGAAAATGAAAGTGTCCTCATTAAAAATGCCTGTAAACAAAATCGAAAAAGTAAACAACGGTCTTTGTACAGATCGATCTAAACTATTCAATGCAAAAAAATCATTTAAAAATATTTAAATTCAAACGAGATATCTTTATAAATGTCTTCCATAAGGATTAGCATTAGCGAACTGGTCTTTTCGTTTGACTGAAGTAGGCTCTTAACCACATTTAATCAAACATTACTTGTAAGTAAAACAACTGTCTCAACCATTACTTTCCCCTCATAAACAAGAAAATGTTAAGCAAAGTTTATATTTGCTATATTTTTCTTTAATTAAATGCAAACTTTTATGTGTATATAACATTAATTAGGTGTATTGACTAATAGTAAATCAACAGAAATGATTTTAACATTCAAACGTATGAAAAATAATTTTGGCCAGTATTTTGCTTCAAACACTGCAAAGTGCGTCTGTTAGAATGATTGTTCATCTTCCCTGGACTCGTCTTGAGACAGTTTTCTAGGGTGTATTCCATATTACTGAACACACCATCTTGAAAAATGCTACCTCTTCCCTTGTCAACAAGTTAGAACACAGGTAAACTGACTAACACAGCAATAAATATGATTATTCAACTTAATACTGAACTTCCTTAACATCAATGAGGAAGAAGACTTATAATTAATACGAATTTTATAAAATTTACCAGCAAAAAAATGCAGCAACTAAGTATAAGATTTGGTTTTACCGCGTCAGTCGAAGCGAAGGTCCCCTGCAGAACTCATCGCAGTGCAATCTGGGAGCACTAAAAAGTCGTTTGGCAGTTTTACTCTTGACTGCAGCACTGTACGCGTCATATATTGAAATATTCCATATCGCCAGCAGACCATTCCATAATACCCGAACATCATCTCCATAAGTCATTAGGATTAAGAGGCTACTCTACTCACATGAAAGCACTCGCTCCGTGATCTTAATCCTACGGGAGAAACGTTTAAAATATCTCATTTGCATTTAGCTATATATATACAGTACTATATAAGACTTTTTCAAGATTTTATGATTTGTCACCTGGCCTCAGATGTTCTACTATAAGTATGCAAAATTTCAAATCTCCAATTTAATAGGCTCAGTTAGAAAGAATTGCTTAAAATGCACATGTGGGAGCCCAAAGGGTTAAATATACGACTTTTCAAATTTTTATGATTTGTCGCATGATGGTGTTCAGCTATAAGTATGCAAAAATTCACGCCTCCAACCTAAATAGGGGGTCAATTAGAAAGGATTGTTTAAAATGCACATGTAAGAGCTCAAAAGGTTAAATGTACGACTTTCCAAAATTTTATGATTTTCCGTTTGATGTGAGGTGCTCAGCTATAAGTATGCAAAATTTCACGCATCCAACCTAATAAGGGGCTCACTTAGAAAGAATTGTTTAAAATACACATGTGGGAGCCCAAAGGGTTAAATGTACGACTTTTTCAAAATTTTATAGTTTGTCGTTTGATCTGAGGTGTCCATATATAAGTACGCAAAATTTCATGCCTGCAACCTAATTAGGGACTCGCTTAGAAAGAATTGTTTAAAATGCACATGCGGGAGCCCAAAGGGTTAAATGTACGACTTTTTCCAAATTTTATGATTTGTCGTATGATGTGTGGTGTTAATCTATAAGTACGCAAAATTTCAAGTCTCCAACATGTATAATTTCTGAGAACGGGCTCTGTGACGGACAGACAGACAGAAGAGCGAGACGAATCGGGTTTCGTTAGATGAACGAAACCCTAAAACAAGTGGGTAAGTGTGATCACAGATGGCACAGAGGGTTTCGTTTAATATTCCTTTCAAAACACTTTATCCTTTTGAAAAATCTGTTAGTTCCACATTTCGCAACCAAGGCCGCACACTATTCTAAACAAACCTCTATCCGAACGAAACTCCGTTTTACATACTATCCGTAGATATATTAGTCAAGGGGATTGGGCCCATAGCACGCGAGATAAGTAGGTGCCTCTGGTGGTAAAAAGTGGAACTAAAATATGTAAGGCTATGGTGCATAATATGAAAGAATGGTCAAAGGGGTGTCGGTAAAACTTGGAAAAGTGCTCTCCGGGTGAAAAGGGCGAAGATTAGAAAAATTGCTTAAAATACACAAGTTAGAGCCCGCAGGAGTAAATAATATAAGACTTTTTTAAAATTTTATGATTTGCCGTGTAGTCTGAGGTATTCAATCGAGAAGTCTGAGGTCGTATGCAAAAATTCATGTCTCCAACTTAATTAAGGAACTCTTAGAAAGAATTCCTTAAAATACATAAGTGGTAGCTCAAAGGGTTAAACATAAGATTTTTTTCAAGATTTTATGATTTGTAGCCTGGCCTCAGGAATTCTGCTATAAGTATGCAATATTTCAAATCTCCAGTTTAATAAGGGGCTCAGTTAGAAAAGAATTGCTTAAAATACGCATGTGGGAGCCCAAAGAGTTAAATGTACGACTTTTTCAAAATTTTATGATTTGTCGCATGATGGTGTTCAGCTATAAGTATGCAAAATTTCACGCCTCCAACCTAAATATGGTCTCACTTAGAAAGAATTGTTTAAAATACACATGTGGGAGCCCAAAAGGTTAAATGTACGGCTTTTTCAAAATTTTATGATTTGTCGTTTGATGTGAGGTGCTCAGCTATCAGTATGCAAAATTTCATGCATCCAACCTAATTAGGGGCTCACTTAGAAAGAATTGTTTAAAATACATATGTGGGAGCCCAAAGTGTTAAATGTACGACTTTTTAAAAATTTTATGATTTGTCGTTTGTTGTGAGGTGCTCAGCTATAAGTATGCAAAATTTCATGCATCCAACCTAATTAGGGGCTCACTTAGAAAGAATTGTTTAAAATACATATGTGGGAGCCCAAAGTGTTAAATGTACGACTTTTTCAAAATTTTATGGTTTGTCATTTGATGTGAGATGTTCAGCTATATGTATTCAATATTTTACGCCTCCAACCTAAATAGGGGCTCACTTAGAAAGAATTGTTTAATATACACATGTGGGAGCCCAAAGGGTTAAATGTACGACTTTTTGAAAATTTTACGATTTGTCGTTTGATGTGAGGTGCTCAGCTATAAGTATGCAAAATTTAACGCCTCCAACCTAATTAGGGCTCACTTAGAAAGAATTGTTTAAAATACATGTGTGGGAGCCCAAAGGGTTAAATGTACAACATTTTCAAAATTTTATGATTTGTCGTTTATATGAGGTGTTCAGCTATAAGGATGCAAAATTTCATGACTCCAACCTAATTAGACGCTCACTTAGAAAGAATTGTTTAAAATACACATGTGGGAACCCAAAGAGTTAAATTTACGACTTTTCAAAATTTTATAGTTTGTCGTTTGATGTGAGGTGTTTAGCTATAAGTATGTAAAATTTCACGCCTCCAACTTAATTAGGGGCTCACTTAGAAAGGATTGTTTAAAATACACATGTGCGAACCCAAAGGGTTAAATGTACGACTTTTTGAAAATTTTATGATTTGTCGTTTGATGTGAGGTGCTCAGCTATAAGTATGCAAAATTTCACGCCTCCAACCTAATTAGGGCTCACTTAGAAAGAATTGTTTGAAATACATATGTGGGAGCCCAAAGGGTTAAATGTACAATATTTTCAAAATTTTATGATTTGTCGTTTGATATGAGGTGTTCAGCTATAAGGATGCAAAATTTCATGACTCCAACCTAATTAGACGCTCACTTAGAAAGAATTGTTTAAAATACACATGTGGGAACCCAAAGAGTTAAATTTACGACTTTTCAAAATTTTATAATTTGTCGTTTGATGTGAGGCGTTTAGCTATAAGTATGTAAAATTTCACGCCTCCAACTTAATTAGGGGCTCACTTAGAAAGGATTGTTTAAAATACACATGTGAGAACCCAAAGGGTTAAATGTACGACTTTTTGAAAATTTTATGATTTGTCGTTTGATGTGAGGTGCTCAGCTATAAGTATGCAAAATTTCACGCCTCCAACCTAATTAGGGCTCACTTAAAAAGAATTGTTTAAAATACATATGTGGGAGCCCAAAGGGTTAAATGTACAATATTTCCAAAATTTTATGATTTGTCGTTTGATATGAGGTGTTCAGCTATAAGGATGCAAAATTTCATGACTCCAACCTAATTAGACGCTCACTTAAAAAGAATTGTTTAAAATACACACGTGGGAACCCAAAGAGTTAAATTTACGACTTTTCAAAATTTTATAGTTTGTCGTTTGATGTGAGGTGTTTAGCTATAAGTATGTAAAATTTCACGCCTCCAACTTAATTAGGGGCTCACTTAGAAAGGATTGTTTAAAATACACATGTGAGAACCCAAAGGGTTAAATGTACGACTTTTTGAAAATTTTATGATTTGTCGTTTGATGTGAGGTGCTCAGCTATAAGTATGCAAAATTTCACGCCTTCAACCTAATTATTGCTCACTTAGAAAGAATTGTTTAAAATACATATGTGGGAGCCCAAAGGGTTAAATGTACAACATTTTCAAAATTTTATGATTTGTCGTTTGATATGAGGTGTTCAGCTATAAGGATGCAAAATTTCATGACTCCAACCTAATTAGACGGTCACTTAGAAAGAATTGTTTAAAATACACATGTGGGAACCCAAAGAGTTAAATTTACGACTTTTCAAAATTTTATAGTTTGTCGTTTGATGTGAGGTGTTTAGCTATAAGTATGTAAAATTTCACGCCTCCAACCTAATTAGGGCTCACTTAGAAAGTATTGTTTAAAATACATATGTGGGAGCCCAAAGGGTTAAATGTACAACATTTTCAAAATTTTATAGTTTGTCGTTTGATATGAGGTGTTCAGCTATAAGGATGCAAAATTTCGTGTCTCCAACCTAATTATAGGTTCACTTAGAAAGAATTGTTTAAAATACACATGTGGGAGACCAAAGGGTTAAATGTACGACTTTTTCAAAATTTTATGATTTGTCGTTTGTTGTGAGGTGCTCAGCTATAAGTATGCAAAATTTCATGCATCCAACCTAATTAGGGGCTCACTTAGAAAGAATTGTTTAAAATACATATGTGGGAGCCCAAAGTGTTAAATGTACGACTTTTTCAAAATTTTATGGTTTGTCATTTGATGTGAGATGTTCAGCTATATGTATTCAACATTTTACGCCTCCAACCTAAATAGGGGCTCACTTAGAAAGAATTGTTTAATATACACATGTGTTTGAGCCCAAAGGGTTAAATGTACGACTTTTTGAAAATTTTACGATTTGTCGTTTGATGTGAGGTGCTCAGCTATAAGTATGCAAAATTTAACGCCTCCAACCTAATTAGGGCTCACTTAGAAAGAATTGTTTAAAATACATGTGTGGGAGCCCAAAGGGTTAAATGTACAACATTTTCAAAATTTTATGATTTGTCGTTTATATGAGGTGTTCAGCTATAAGGATGCAAAATTTCATGACTCCAACCTAATTAGACGCTCACTTAGAAAGAATTGTTTAAAATACACATGTGGGAACCCAAAGAGTTAAATTTACGACTTTTCAAAATTTTATAGTTTGTTGTTTGATGTGAGGTGTTTAGCTATAAGTATGTAAAATTTCACGCCTCCAACTTAATTAGGGGCTCACTTAGAAAGGATTGTTTAAAATACACATGTGAGGACCCAAAGGGTTAAATGTACGACTTTTTGAAAATTTTATGATTTGTCGTTTGATGTGAGGTGCTCAGCTATAAGTATGCAAAATTTCACGCCTCCAACCTAATTAGGGCTCACTTAGAAAGAATTGTTTAAAATACATATGTGGGAGCCCAAAGGGTTAAATGTACAACATTTTCAAAATTTTATGATTTGTCGTTTGATATGAGGTGTTCAGCTATAAGGATGCAAAATTTCATGACTCCAACCTAATTAGACGCTCACTTAGAAAGAATTGTTTAAAATACACATGTGGGAACCCAAAGAGTTAAATTTACGACTTTTCAAAATTTTATAGTTTGTCGTTTGATGTGAGGTGTTTAGCTATAAGTATGTAAAATTTCACGCCTCCAACTTAATTAGGGGCTCACTTAGAAAGGATTGTTTAAAATACACATGTGCGAACCCAAAGGGTTAAATGTACGACTTTTTGAAAATTTTATGATTTGTCGTTTGATGTGAGGTGCTCAGCTATAAGTATGCAAAATTTCACGCCTCCAACCTAATTAGGGCTCACTTAGAAAGAATTGTTTGAAATACATATGTGGGAGCCCAAAGGGTTAAATGTACAATATTTTCAAAATTTTATGATTTGTCGTTTGATATGAGGTGTTCAGCTATAAGGATGCAAAATTTCATGACTCCAACCTAATTAGACGCTCACTTAGAAAGAATTGTTTAAAATACACATGTGGGAACCCAAAGAGTTAAATTTACGACTTTTCAAAATTTTATAGTTTGTTGTTTGATGTGAGGTGTTTAGCTATAAGTATGTAAAATTTCACGCCTCCAACTTAATTAGGGGCTCACTTAGAAAGGATTGTTTAAAATACACATGTGAGAACCCAAAGGGTTAAATGTACGACTTTTTGAAAATTTTATGATTTGTCGTTTGATGTGAGGTGCTCAGCTATAAGTATGCAAAATTTCACGCCTCCAACCTAATTAGGGCTCACTTAGAAAGAATTGTTTAAAATACATATGTGGGAGCCCAAAGGGTTAAATGTACAATATTTCCAAAATTTTATGATTTGTCGTTTGATATGAGGTGTTCAGCTATAAGGATGCAAAATTTCATGACTCCAACCTAATTAGACGCTCACTTAAAAAGAATTGTTTAAAATACACACGTGGGAACCCAAAGAGTTAAATTTACGACTTTTCAAAATTTTATAGTTTGTCGTTTGATGTGAGGTGTTTAGCTATAAGTATGTAAAATTTCACGCCTCCAACTTAATTAGGGGCTCACTTAGAAAGGATTGTTTAAAATACACATGTGAGAACCCAAAGGGTTAAATGTACGACTTTTTGAAAATTTTATGATTTGTCGTTTGATGTGAGGTGCTCAGCTATAAGTATGCAAAATTTCACGCCTCCAACCTAATTATTGCTCACTTAGAAAGAATTGTTTAAAATACATATGTGGGAGCCCAAAGGGTTAAATGTACAACATTTTCAAAATTTTATGATTTGTCGTTTGATATGAGGTGTTCAGCTATAAGGATGCAAAATTTCATGACTCCAACCTAATTAGACGGTCACTTAGAAAGAATTGTTTAAAATACACATGTGGGAACCCAAAGAGTTAAATTTACGACTTTTCAAAATTTTATAGTTTGTCGTTTGATGTGAGGTGTTTAGCTATAAGTATGTAAAATTTCACGCCTCCAACCTAATTAGGGCTCACTTAGAAAGAATTGTTTAAAATACATATGTGGGAGCCCAAAGGGTTAAATGTACAACATTTTCAAAATTTTATGATTTGTCGTTTGATATGAGGTGTTCAGCTATAAGGATGCAAAATTTCATGACTCCAACCTAATTAGACGGTCACTTAGAAAGAATTGTTTAAAATACACATGTGGGAACCCAAAGAGTTAAATTTACGACTTTTCAAAATTTTATAGTTTGTCGTTTGATATGAGGTGTTCAGCTATAAGGATGCAAAATTTCGTGTCTCCAACCTAATTATAGGTTCACTTAGAAAGAATTGTTTAAAATACACATGTGGGAGACCAAAGGGTTAAATGTACGACTTTTTCAAAATTTTATGATTTGTCGTTTGGTCTGAGGTGTCCAGCTATAAGTACGCAAAATTTTACGCCTTCAACCTAATTAGGGGCTCACTTAGAAAGAATTGTTTAAAATACACATTTGGGAGCCCAAAGGGTTAAATATACGACTTTTTCAAAATTTTATGATTTGTTGTATGATGTGTGGTGTTCAGCTATAAGTATGCAAAATTTCAAGTCTCCAACATGTATAGTTTCTTAGAACGGGCTCTGTGACGGACAGACAGACAGAGGAGCGAGGCGAATAGGGTTTCGTCAGATGAACGAAACCCTAAAAAGCTAATTCGATTAAGCACTGATTTAAATAAATGCTTATTTAGCAAAGGATTTAATTAACCGTCATTCAAATAACTTTGAACCTATAAGCCGCTGTTAGTAAAAAACACTGATTCCATTAAACATTGATATTAATAATCTGTAAATTACCGGAAATAATAATCTCTATATTCCAAAAACTGTTGATTCGATTAACCAGTGATTGAATTAAATGCTAATTTAACAAAAGATTTAATTAACCGTGGATTGTAATAACTTTGACTGAATAACATTGTTTCCTCTAAATTGCTTTTGTTAAACCGCACTGATTCCATTATCCGCTGATTTTAATCAATGTTAAATTACTGGAAATAAACATCTCTTTTTTTAAAAAACTGCTGATTCGATTAACCATCGATTTATAGAAGAAGAATTTCTTACTGTTCTATATATGTTTTGGATGATTCCATTAACCGGTCCTTCGAAGGAGAAAAAGCAACATGTGATTCAATAAAACACTGATTCGAATAACTGCTTATTCCATTAACCATTGAAACATACCTAAGGTGTATTCCTCTACTGCTTTTCCATTCCCAGGGGATTAAAAAAATTGTATATCCCACTTGATTCAATTATCCGTTCATTCATAAACACACTTTATAAAAAGATTGGGAGCCTTTGCTGTCTTTCTTCTAATATTTATCCCCGCTCTCTTCTTTTCCCATCCAAAAAATTATTTTCCCAGAAAATTTTTTTTATGGGTTTATCTTTAGGGGAAAGTGAAATAAAAACTTTCTTCTAGGGAATTTCTTTTTCTAAAAAAAAGGTCATCGCCTCTGGCTTTTCCCTTCAATAGTGATTGATTTTCCCCTTATTCTTTTCCCTATATCCTACTAGTAGTTATTTTTTTATGGTAACTTGGAATTCCCTTTTTGCAAATTTTACTGAACATTAAAAAGCTCTTTCTATAAAAAAGTTTATTTGAATCCCCTTTCATTGAAAACTGTTTATTTGAATCTAAAGTTAATCGAATCAGCCTCTATTTGAATCGCCTGGTAATTGATTCCCCGTTATTTGAGTAGTTGACCCTTGTTTGACTGCTTGTTTAGAAGAACCCTTAATTCAGTCGCCGTATACTTGAATCAAAATCAAAAGTTGTTCCGCTGAACGGCTCTATGAATTTATGGTTAATTGAATCAGCGGTAAATGGAGTTGTCGTCTTTTTGCATGGATTCCAATCTTATATGAATTCACGGTTAATTGAATCAACGGTTTATGGATTCGTCGTCGATTTGCATGGATTCCAATCTTACATGAGTTCACGGTTAATTGAACCAACGGCTTATGGATTTGCCGTCGATTTGCATGGATTCCCATTTTATATGAATTTATAGTTAATTGAATCAACGGTTTATGGGTTCGTCGTCGATTTGCATGAATTCCGATCTTATATGACTTCATATTTTTATATCCAAGTGTAAATTATATAAACATGGTTTATACATTTAATTTTTAAAATTGCAGCTACATAAAAATTGAGTAAAATTTTTAAATTTCAATTGAAATGTTTGCTGCATACACATACGCACAAGAAACTCTGGTTACAAAAATTAAATTAATTTTGCACCAACCGATGCTGACTAAAATATGCGAATTGGCTGCCTAACCGGATTACAGAACTTTTGTCTTTGAAATTAGAATAAACTTACGGAAAGAAATACTTTTTTGTCTATAAAAGAGTTAACTGAACTATTGTAACAGCTATACGCAGCTCAATACTTTGGCACATTGTGAAATAATTTACTTTCAGACAGTTAAAAGAAATTCCACCTACTTTACTACGGAAACATGCCGGTTTGTTTTCCCCAATCATGTGATTTTTATAACCTCGAACTCAGACCAATGGATAATGCCTATTTAAGGCAAGCTTAGGTGTGTATTAAGTGCATTATTATTAGAATTTTTATATTTGGGCTGTTTTAATTTTTTTTTCGCAGCCGTGAATGACTCCACTGTTATTCCTAAAAAATGTATTATTTCAGGTGGCATCATGAGTGAATGTTTACTATTTAGATTTTATTTTTGAATCTTATAACGGGTGTTCTTTTGTACTATTAGCTAAGAAATGTATTAGGAAACAAGTAATATAAAAATTTTGTTTTTAAAGACAATTCCTACTTAGGCCATCCAAGAAAAATTGAATAGAATCCCTTAAGCTAATATTAGTTTTTGTTGCATTAAAATATCTCAATGGGTTGATTTTCTATAAGCTAGTAGGTTTACAATGGAACTTTATGGGAATTTGGCGAAATATTAGAGATATCGCCCAGTTGGTGTCCCTTTTGGCGACTCATTTTGGCAGCCCAATTGGACGATAGATCGCCAAGTTGGCGACACACTCGGCGGTATTGGGCGACAGAACAGGGTCCTCCCTAGGGTAACCCCTTATTGAAAATACTTTCATTGACCTTCAATAACCAATGGCCGCCCTTTTGTTTCCCATGCAAAACTAAAATTAATTAATTAAAATTTAACTAATTAATTAATATTTGAAAAAACTGTATTAACATCCATTGTCATCCAGTACAAGTTTAAAAAAAATGTATTTCAACTAGATAGGATGAATAATGAGTATTTTATGAACGATTGAAAATTTGAACAAGATAAATATATAAATAAATAAATAAATATAGGGAGAGTGTGAGCTAATAGTAGGAATTGAATGAAGTCAAACAGATTTTTTTTTCTATTTATAATAAATTAAAGGTTATAGATTTTTTTTTAAATGCTATAAGACAAAAATTATTAGGAGAGAGTGGCTCACCCTGGGACACTTATTTTCTTTCAATTTCCATTTTTTTTTTAACCATTTGGAAAAATGGTTATTCTCCTCACCAGGGTAGGAATTCAAAAACATATCTGAAGCGTTTTATTAGTTGAATCCCGCATTTTATTTGTTTTCTGATGGGTCTATACAGTCATCTGTTTTTTCCCTTTACTTTCAACAGAGATGGATACTTATGTTGCCACTATGACAAAAAGGTAATAAAAACTACAAAAGAAAATGAATAACTCAGAAACAAATTGAGATACAGCTTTCAAACAAATTGCATTTAAAAGTACTTTTTTTTTTCCTCTCTACGACGGTGTAAAAAGTAATAGCGTGGGATGTTAAAAGTTTAAGAAGGAAATTTCATTTAAAATGGGTCGTCCGATTTCTTGGAAATCGGACGATGGAAAAGCCCTTTCCCGAACAGCCAATGAAATGCTTGGATAATACGTCAGTTTCAGGTGGATCATACGTACGAGTCGCAGGCGATTTCTGTCGCTTGTCATTTTTACGTGTCATAACACTATTCATGTTTAATCCATGGCGTACGTCATGTAGGATCGACTCCGTGCTATTTTTTATCTCTTAAATTTTAGTCTTTGAAAAAATCATTTTCCAAATGGTCGTTGTAATTTGTTAAATTGCATTTTTTTTATTATTATTATTGATCAATTGTCAAATTTTAACCTGGTATTCATTCTTTTAGCCTTTGCCTACATTTTTAAATAACTTTTGTTCTTATACCCATTACAGAAAAATTAAAAAAATATATATTTATTAAACTTTTACTTTGTCCCAAGGTGACCTGGTGGCGCACCTTGGGTCAGCTAAAAATACATCTGCAAAGTTCAATAATTGAATTACAATATACATTGAATTGTTTGTTCAGGAAAAGAAACTTCTCTAATCCGAAAGGGCAACTTTCTGACATAAGTTTTAATTTATTTTTGTTCGAAAATGCATGAAACTAGCGGGATTGTTGTTCAGAAAGAATGTCATCGAGCTGTTTTTTCCATTTTTTTTTTTTACTTTCTTCTATCTTTACAAGAAGAAAGTATTGGATTCGTGAAAATTTTCGACTTCCGGTTTTCGACGGATTTATACGTTTTAGAATGCCCAGAACACAATTTGATGGTTTTTAGAAAATGTCTGTCTGTGAGTCTGTCTGTCACTCTGTCACTCTGTCACTCCGTCATTCTGTGAGTCTGTATGCGACAAAATTTTTGTGGGCGCTCTATCTCAAGAACTAATGCACGGAATTTCACAAAACTTCATATTTAGTTAGACTTTGATATAAACTGGACCGGATTAGTTTTTGGTGAAAATCGTCCAACAGGTAGCGCTGCTATGTGGCATTTTTCACGACTTCTGCAATAGCTATCTCTCAAGAACTACTGCACGGATTTTCATAAAACTTCAGATTCAGTTAGTCCAAGATATAGTTTGGTGCTGATTACTTTTTTGTGAAAATCGCCCAACAGGTGGCGCTGGTATGCTGCATTGTTCATGATTATCGCAATAGCTCTAACTCAAGAAAAAATGCACGAATTTTCATCAAACTTCAGATTCAGTTAGTCCCTGATATAAATTAGTGCTGTATAATTTTTGGTGTAAATCGCCCAACAGGTGGCGCTGTTGTGGTGCATTTTTCAAGATTTCCACAAGAGCTGTATCTCAAGAACTATTGCACGGATTTTCATCAAACTTCAGATTTAGTTAGTCCTTGACATGAATTGAAGTATAAATTAGTGCTTTTTAATTTTTGGTGTAAATCGCTCAACAGGTGGCGCTGCTATGCTGTATTTTTGCGATTTCCGCAATAGCTTTATCTCAAGAACTAATGCTTGGATTTTCAACAAACTTCATATTCAGGTATACCTTGATATCGTTTAGTGCTGTTTACTTTTGGTGTAAATCGCTGAACAGGTGGCGCTGCTATGCTAAATTTTTTCAGAATTTCCGCTATAGCTCTATCTCCAGAACTAATGCACAAATTTTCTTCCAACTTCAAATTCAGATATAGTTTGATATGAATTGGTGCTAAATTCATGCAATTTCTTGTACTATTTAAATGATTTAATTGACGTGATTTATATAGAAGAAAGTTTTGTGATGGCCACAACATACTAGTTTTTTTTTTTTTTTTTTTGCAAACACAATAGATTTTTCAGAAAACAGTGTCAAAGGTGGACGTTTTGAACCGAGTTTTCGGAGAATAAGCACTTGAGAGCGGGCGAAAAACGTGTTTGTCACGTGTTCAAAACCACTTATAACTCAATAGGTAATGGATGGATTCAAAAATGGTAAAAACAGTTCAATCCCTAATCGCTTCCCTGACCAGGTTTCCCAATTTTATATCTTTTCGTTAAAAAATGATTTTATAAATGTGTCAAAACGTCTTGCGCTTGTTGAGCAGAGCAATTAAGAACAACCTGAAACTGAAAAGGCGTTTCAGTTGATAATTTTTTTGCAGCAGCTTTCTGAATAGTGTCAGTATGAATTGCTGCTTTTTTTTTTTTTTTTTTTTTTTTTTGTATTCTAAATTTCTAATCTTTGTCATTGATAAGCGTAATGACTTCTTAAAAGAAGAAATAATAACTATTAATAAATACGTGTTATGTAGATTAAATACAAAATGTTTTAAACGCAAAATTTTTTTTAATTAAAATATTTCGAATAAATGTTAGCTGGCATATTTTGTGCCGCAAGGTCCACCATCTTCACCTGTCCCATGGTGCCCCCACTATGAAATTTTAGAATGCCATGCTGTTAAGCATAGCACTAGAACTATTATTATACATCAGTTTTATGCACTGTAAAAAAAAAAGGAATATTATTACACTTAATTTGGGCTTCTAAAATGCCGAATGAAGTTTAAATATGCGCTATTTCCGGTGTCAATCCACTTTTAAGTGTTATAATAGATTAAAAGTGGTGTAATTTTATTCCTTTAAAGAAATTATGGAAGCCTTACACCAATTCAGGTGTAAAAATTTTAAACGACGTATGACTCAGAGCGCCATTTTGAAATTCATTTATAGTGATGTTCTCGGGTATAAGCATTTTGTCCGATTTCCGATATATTTCTGAGTAATGATTACTGATTAAAAAACAGTTAACATAGTCCCTGTTGCAATTTTACCCGAGCTGCAGCTGTGTTTATTTTAATATGCTTGGACTAATTAGTCGAAACCACCCAGGGTGGCGCTGAATTTACAAAAAAAGAGAGTCGAGTAGACGTGACGTAAGTCCAGATGTACTGAAAGAAAGATTTGTGAAAGGAAAAATGTGCTACTCTGTGTTTCCTTGGAATAAATTTTATAACTGTTATGAAAACTCAGGAGATAGTAAGTTACTTATTGTTTATTTTGTTACAAACTCTAAAATAAATATCTAACTGTGTATAATTAGTTTTGGTTTTATAGTATTTAGCAATTTTAATCGTGTTTAAGAATTTTAAAGCTAAAAACAGCTTTAAAGTATATGCTATGCGTATCTATTGTGTCATATGTCCAAGTTTTAACAATTTAGTCCTTCACTTGATCGTACTTATTGCTCGCTTGATAATATACACTGGAATGTCTAAGTAACCAAATATGTTTTCCTTGCATTTGAAACTCTTGATTGTGTGATATATATATATATATATATTTGCTTTACATATATATTAAACTGATACATAATACTTGTAAAATATGACTTAGTAGACTAGTTATTTCGATATTTTTAAAATCAAAATTATTTATAATGTAAACATGTAAAAATATCACTTTCGTATAGAGCTTTGAAATGCTACTATTACTTTGAAATATAATGTACACATGTAAAAATGTCACTTTCGTATAGAGCTTTGAAATACTATTAGTTTTGATTTTATAGTGTTTTATATGATTTAAATCCCATTAGCTTGAACTGTTTGAAAGTAGTATTACAAATAAACATGGTGTTAGTTCATTTGTTATACATTGTTATACATTCTTTCAATTCATATTTGTAATTTTTTTCTACTTTTTAAGTTTATCTGAGGTTTTGTAAGTAACACTTTAAGATACGTATTTTAATAATATGTAAAACACTAAAATTGTTTTAAATTTGAAAGAAAAAAAAATATTTATCATCGTAAATGTGTAGTTTTTTTTTTAATTCAGTACTTATGCTGTAAGGATAATTAATGCTAATTAATTGTATTTTCGTGTACTATTTGGCAATAGTAATAATACTGCTTGCAATAACAATCAGTCGCGTAGCCAAGGTTTCCTTTCCGAGAGTGCCGAAAATTTTCTATTTGAATGGAAAATCTGTTTTACTTTATCATAAACAAGAACATTTTCGCTGAACACATTGCAATGGGAAGGGTTTAAAATTTGAAGTATACGGGTAATAATAGGTGGGAAATCAATTTGCGACATATAACGCTCATAAATTCAGGTTCTATTTCTATTTTTTTTTTTTTTTTTTTTTGTTAACCAATAAAAGTTAAATCTAAAACTTTGTTAAAATAGATCAGTAAAAAAAAGGAGGTGTGAGGGGGGGAATGGATCAAAACTCCTGCAAAAGCTCTAATGTCAGTATTAATAAATAGAGTTGCAATACTAGATACGCATAATAATGAGATAAATATGGTAAGGGATGGGTTAATATGGAAAGTTTTGTTCAATATTTTATTTGCTTTTGCATTAAATGTTTTTTAAGAGTGACATTTGAAAATTGATACCTCACTTAAAATGAAAAACATTTTCCTTAGGATACTATTTTTCCTGAAAAACTTGAGAAATTTATACAGTTAAAACAATGTTTAGCAGCCTCTTTGCGTGAAACTATTTATTGTAAATTATGGTTGCATTAGATTTAAAATGTAATGTTTAAATTGTTTTTTATTTTACTGTTAAAGTGCAAACCAAATAAGCAGTAGTATTATTTTACACCAGATAAGCAGTAGTGTAACTTACACCAAAATGGGTGGCAACTAAGTTGCCACTGAAAGTGGTGTTTGTTCGCACCATTTGATAGTTGGTGGCTCATTACACCAATTTACAAGTGGAATTTCATTGCACCACTTGGGGTGGCAACTTAGTTGCCACCCTTTTTGATGTAAAGCAAGGGAAATATTTTTTACAGTGTAGAGAAAGCTTTAAATTTCATAATATTACTTTTTATTTCAAAATATATTCAATCCAATTCCACTTTGCAGCTTATCAAACTTTTACATGAAAGTTACTAGATATGTCTGCAAAATAAAAATGTTAATAAATTCTTTCCTGCTTCCTCCATGGAATCAAAACGATCAAAATCTGAATGTTAGATTGTGCTGCTATCTATCTGCATCTGCAAGAATTAAGAGTTACTAATTTAAAATCTAGGGCAAAAAATAAAGCTGTCCCGAGGTAATCCACTCTCCTCTACTTCATAATTCTTTTTATAGTGCAATACTATATCATTCATTTAAAAATGCATACACGTCATTTTGACGAGCTATCTTCCATTTTTAAAGATTGGTAATTATTCGGAATTTTAAAATTTAAAATTTTGATTATCTCACGAACCGTTAAAGCTATTTTAATCTAAATTTGCATATTGATATCTAATAACACTAAAACATTTGCAGTAATTTTCAAAAAAAATCATTGGTCACTTCTTGTTTTTAAGGGTGTTCTGAAATACACAAGGGCAACTTTCTGACATAAGTTTTAACTTATTTTTGCCCGAAAATGCATGAAACTAGCGGTTGTTGTTGTTCAGAAACTAGGTCATCGAGTTGTTTTTTTCCATTTTTTTTTTTTTTTTTTTTTTTTCAAACGCACCAGATTTTTCAGATAGGAGTGTCAAAGTGGGCGTTTTGAGCCGAATTTCCGCGCAAAAAAAGAATAACCACACAAGATCGGGCGAAAAACGTGTTTGTCACATGATCAAATTCGCTTATAACTCAATAGGTAATGGATGGATCCAAAAATGGAAAAAACAGTTCCATTCCAAATCGCTTCCATGGCCAGGCTTTTCCATTTTATACCTTTCCGCTAAAAAATGAATTTGTAAATGAGTCAGAACGTTTTGCGCTTGTTGAGCCGAGCAGTTAAGAACAGCCTTAAAGAAGAAGTTGATTGTGATAGTTCACTGTTATCTGCCCTGTATCTAGTTCAACTTTTTTTCCACAACCGACTCTGACAGTAGAAAATAAAAATAAAGCAGAAGAGAAACTCCAGCAAATCGCTTGTCAACACCACTCGCATAGCCTCGCTTATCTCGGTATAAACTCGATATCGCGAAGGAGTCTCGCTTATAACGACCACAAGGTGAAGAGGTGACGGGGTGCCCCGCTCATTAAAAAGTGTGAACTGCAAAGAGCCAGGACACGTGGTTGACAGCAAACGATAGCCTCAGACGGTCGTTTGGCTAACCCTTGACCCGGCGCTTGGCGAACTTGGCGCCTCGGAGTGTAAACTTTCTGGAGTTTCAGATTTCACTCTATAGCAACGAACAAGTGGTTTGAGTCAGGCTAGAATCGTACGTAGAAGTCAAAGTTTAATCATATAGGAAAGCAAACGGGAGTAATGGTTCGACCCCCCCCCCCCCTTCCACCTCCG
Organism: Maratus speciosus; assembly: GCA_963932465.1. Classification (NCBI taxonomy): domain Eukaryota; kingdom Metazoa; phylum Arthropoda; class Arachnida; order Araneae; family Salticidae; genus Maratus; species Maratus speciosus. The sequence continues at coordinate 6,335,692 of OZ010797.1, forward strand.
TTTAAAAAAGAGGAGCTTACTAGGAATTTTTTCATAGGAAATTGATAACCTGGGAATGACTGATTTAGGATAGTTTTTTTGGACTCTGCTCTTTCTCTAGAAGAATTCTTGCCATTTTTAAAATGACATTTTATATTAATTTTGATTTTTGAAGAATTTTATTTATAGGGGGGATTTTTTAAAACAGAAAGTGACCTAGATTCCTGTCATCGTTGGGATAGTAAAAAATAAAGAGAAAAGTGCCCAGTTAAACTGATGACATTGAATTTACAGGCTATTCGCACTAATTGAATATTATTTTCTTATTTCAAAGGATAATGCCCTAAAAAAAAAGAACTAAATTAAAGAGGGGGAGGGGATTAGCTCCTCCATTTCCCTCCTTCATACTTAACCAATGAACCTCTAATTCTAATCAGGGAAGCGCCTTATCAGAATAAACCGATACACCAAAATTGAAGCAAATCGGATAATTCTGGATGAAAAACTCATTTATCTAAATTAAGGTTGGATTAACCCGGTCCCCCGTTTACACTTAACCAATGAACCCCAAAACTATACTCCATCTAGGAAAAATTTGCTTTTCATTAGCCCTTCGTTGGTCACTCCTCGACCCTTATCTTAGGTTAGTAACTATGGTAACGAAGGGAAAATGAAAAGAGGACATTTGTCCGTGAAAAGCCGATTTTTCCTATAGGGAGTATAATCAGGGACGCGCCTTATCAGAATGAACTTATATACAGTCGTCCCCGTTTAAACGAATATTGACGGTTCCAGAAATAATATTCGATTAAGAGGGATATTTGATTAAACGGGGAATCATAATTGTAATATTTAATGCGTAATAAAAAGGTAAAATAACCACCTATGGTATATTTAATTAACAGCATAATAAATCGTTAATAGAGTAACATAAAATTTAAATAGATACAAATGCCAATATAAAGTAAATACATATTAATTTAATGTAAATACATATAATGGTTTACATCACACTCAGTGCAGCTCGTTTGAAGTTTGTTAAAACTTTGCTACTTCTAATTTACGTTACTTATACTGCCATAAAAAATCATTTAAAGTGGTTTGTTTAAGTGGAATTTTAAAGGAGTCAATATCGAGTTATTTTTCGAATAAGTGCAAAATATCACAACTACAATCTCGAGTTTGCCATTAAAGCCTGGTTAATAGCAAGAAGTGATGGTGGGGAGATCAAGATGGGGAAATCATTTGACCTGTCCGTTATCTATCTGCCGGCCGAATTGATTGTAGGAAGAACTGAAAATTTGTTTTCGGCGTAAAGGAACCGAAAATGACAAAAGGTGGAAAGAAATTCCAGCTAAAACGTGCTTTTCGCGCCTACTTTCAAACATCGGGCACACAGTTGTTATTCGATTAAGCGGAGACAGTTCGTAAAAGGTATTTGGTTTAAGCGGAGAAAAATAACATAGAACCAGTAGGAATCAATTCGGTTCAGGAGGATTCTATTCGAATAAGCGGGGTATTGGATTATCCGTGACCCGATTAAGTGTGTGTGTGTGTGTGTGTGGGGGGGGGGTGACTGTACTAAATTTGAAGCAAATCAGATAATTCTATCAAGACTTATCGAGTGACGTACATAAATACATACGTACATACAGAGCCTGCGGGTACATTACCTCTCCGGCTTTGATAGCCTATGAGCTAAAAAACTTTGAAAATCTTACACAATCAACCCAATCGAGTCCCGCAGGATTGAATCTGATAGATTTGATTCAGATTCAAATCAGGAGACAAATTGTATCAGATACGGTATGATTTAGATATTAAACTAAAGTAACACATCCTTCTTTCTATATGTAAAAAAAAAATGACGCTTTGGAAATGGACCAATGAAAATCTGCGTAGATATCGTGAAACGCATCTGATTGGTCAGAGCTTTATGACGCTATAAGGGGGGTTACCAAGGGAGGAGTCCCGGCTCTGTCGCCAACTTGGCGATATATCGCCAAATTTGGCGACCAAAATGAGTCGCCAAAAGTGACGCCAGCTGGGCGCTATTTCCAGTATTTCGCCAAATTTCCATGGACTCCAATTGAAATCCAATAGAGTTAACTTCCTGGCAGAAATTCAACAAATTGAGATATTTCAATGCAACAAAAACTAATATTAACTTATGAATAGAGCTTAATTGAACTATTTACATTATTTTTAAGCACAAACACTAACTATTTACAATATTCGGAACACTATATATATAATTTTTATTTAATTTGTAACTATCCAAATAATAAATTTTGCCTTTTTTTTAATGATTTTATATTTAATAATTCTTTTAATTATAAAACTCTGTAACCTCTAATGATTACCTGCTTGGGGATAAGGAAATAAAATCGTCAGGAGTTGGGGAGGAGTGCGTTTATACCAAATGGAATCTAAAAATTGAATGCATAGAAAAAGAGGAATCGAGAAGCGATCCAGAATGGAAACGCGAAAATTTTCTTCTGGGGTTGGCTAGAAAATAAGGTTTGCTTCGCGATACCGTTGGAATCGCGAAGCGATTACACGGGGGGTTGGTAAGCGTAGCAAGCATGGGGTGGGGCGGAGCCCTCCTAGTACTATTAAAATGAAAGGTGCCCAGTTAAACTGATGGCATTGAGCTCACAGGCTATTCCCACTAACTGCATATTAAACTCTTATTTCAAAGAATAATGCCTCTCAAAAAATAAATTAAGAGGATTTGCCAACGTTTCTCCCCTTTTTACGTAACCAATGAACCTGCAAATTTAATCAGGGAAGCGCCTTATCAGAATAAACTTGTATACCAAATTTGAAGCAAATCAAATAATTCTGCATGAAAAATTGATTGTTAATATTGGTCAAAAGTGACAAAATTCTTTCACATTCAAAGATTTAGGATCTCAACTTCCGCTCTCTGCTTCCCGTAATTCATGTTCCCCTAACCCCTCCTCCCAAAAAAGGAACGAACTACATCATCAGAAAACTAATGTTATAAATTTTTATACAAAAGCAGTTTAGTACACGAGGAATGCAGTAAGAACATTAACAATTTTGAGATTTGTTTCTATTAGAGATTGAATTTAACAATTTGAAATTTGAATAAACAATTTGAAATTTGTTTCTATTGCAAAGATTAAATTTTTAAATTGGTAGAAAGTTTTATATTATGAAAAATCATTTGTTAAAATTGTGACCATCTTTCTTGAGATACTCTGTATATAGATATGAACAGTACCTGTTTCGAAATTTAAGTATACATACAATACATATGAAGTTTAGTATTAGTTACTTCAGCATAATTTACTAATACAGTACTCCCCACTTAATCGGGTCACGGATAATCGAATATCCGCTTATTCGAATAGAATCCTTCCGAACCGAATTTATTCCCATTGGTTCTATGTTATTTTTCCCCGCTTAAACCAAATACCTTTTACGTATGTTCCCGCTTAATCCAATAACAACTGTATGACCGATGTTTGAAAATAGGCGCGGAAAGCACGTTTCAGCTGGAATTTCCTTCCACTTTTTGTCATTTTCGGTTCCTTTACGCTGAAAACAAATTTTCAGTTCTTCCTGCAATGATTTCGGCCGGTAGGTGTATAATGGACAGGTCAAAGGATTATCCCCACTTTGATCTCCCCACCATCACTTCTTGCTTTTAAGGGGGGTAGGATGCCTTTAAATATTCAAAATTTTCGAATTATTTTTAATAGATATTTTGATTCCGTAATCATTTCTGAACAAATAACCGCATTAAAATAATTCTCATTAGTTTACTAATTATGGCAGTTTTATTATGACTACATATTAAGACTACATAGGATAATTAAACTTTGTGTTGCGTTTATTCAAAACGATGAATTTTGATACTGCACGCAATGTTACTAAAATACTATGCATGGTAATCAAAAGAAATTTTCAAAACAGTTTCTCTATTATCTACAACTTAAAATCAGAAAAAGGCAAGACTTTATTTTTTTTTTTTCTGTTTTCATACGTTAAAAATATTTTTAAAAAAGTGAAATTTTTCAATTTTTTGTTAATTTTTTAATTTAGACAATATTTTTTACAAATATTCTGGTTTTAGTATAAAGGTAACTCTATTATGTATTTATTTTCATCAAAATTTCCTCTTTATATGCATATTTTCAGATTTTATCATGCGCGCAAGATTTTTTTCACTTATTATAATATATTTCTAAACTTATCATTTCAATATTTATTTATGAATTTACAAGTATATATATATTTTTAAATGTAAATTTAAATGTGAGCTTTATAGTTAAATGAAGTTTGATTTTTATATTTGACTTATTACACAAGTTTTGAAGCTTGGAACATAGTGATATTTTTTACTTTTTCGACGTGTTCAAAGGTATCCTACCCCCAACCAGACTTTAATGCCGTCACTTCGAGACTCGAGATGGTAGTTGTGGTATTTTGCACATATTCGAAAAATAAACTCGATGTTGACTCCTTTAAAATTTCACTTAAACGAACCATTTTAAACGATTTTTTAAAGCGGTATAAGTAACGTAAATTAGAAGTAGCACAGTTTTGACCCAATTTAAACGAGCTGCATTAAGTGTAATGTAAACCCTATAAATGCATGTATTGATATTAAATTAATACGTATTTACTTTATATTAGCACATTTGTATTTATTTTAGTTAATGTTATTCTATTAACGATTTATTATGCTGTTCATTAAATATACCGTAGATGGTTATTTTACCTTTTTATGACGCATTCAATATTACAGTTATGATTCCCCGTTTAATCAAACACCCCGCTTAATCGAATATTTTATCTGGAACCGCCAATATTCGTTTAAGCGGAGCGACTGTATCATATTTTATGGAAGAAACACCGCACCCGTTGTAAGCGCCCCACTCCTCAAATGAATCTGAATAAGCTTTAAAATATCGTAAATCACTGAACCCGTGGTAAACTCGGCAATTTGAGCGAACGCTACTTTTTTGCCGACAGTGTCTCGTTGACCTAACTTTAATCAACGTTTTCTGAACAGCCTCATAATAACTTAAGATTCTAAAGTTTTATTTAAAATATTTAAATCAGGTTTTAAATATTATTATGTAATTTTTAAATTAAGGATACATCAATGGGTGATAAAACCATCCAGAGCACGGGACGCGGACCCCTCTGCTTAGTCGTTCCACATTTTTTTAAGTGGTCGGCGCAACTTAGCACGCTTTTTATGACGCTTTTTACGTCGCATCCAATTTAGTTCTTTTTTAGTTTCTATTTGAAGCCCTCAAAGTCTGAGTCGTTAATATCTGAGTGGAAGAGTTGTAAATTTTCTTTGTCCATCTATATGGTTCGGTATCATCATCGGAAATGTCACAGTTTTCATTATCGGCAAAGTCAGAGTTTCGCGTTGTTGAGCAGGAATCTTGAGAGCTTTCTTAAGCAATTTTTACTTTATCCCAATTTTACGCGCACGAAAAAAAAAAAAAATCGTAAACGCCGCATTTGACAAAAAAATTAACTTTTAAACTCGTAAAAGCAGCGGCTTTTCTTCCATAAAATACGGTCATTTCTGTAGATAGAAGGGAATCCTCAGAATGATGTTTGTCCTGGGACCCAGATAGTCTCAGTCGGGCCCTAAAAATGACTTCGCGAGCAATGACTTCGTGAGAAAGTTTCAGTTATTGTTGAGACTACGAAAAAAATAAGAACATCAAGGTTCTTGATTTTTCGCAGAATTCCGAACGTCAGACAGATTTATTGCACTCTCAATCTATAAACACTCTGTCCTATTATCACCCCCAAGCGCACGACCTCTCGTCACTCGTGTGATCGTTGAGTATAACGATCACACAAGAATCTCCAGTTTTGTTTACAAGTAACCGGAATAAGTGACGCGAGGAACGAAATATTAGGGCCTATGGGAGAGAGGGGGGCCCCCTTGTTGAAAGGCGAATGGGCCAGAGGTGTTGAGCGGGCCCCCGATAAAGGAATAAGGCTTAGTAATGTTAAGGATGTTAAGCTTCAGATAAATAATCATTCTACTTGCGGTCATTTGTGGCCTTTTTGCTCTTCTTCAGCTGGCGCTTTTTTGTGGTTACGCGGAGTTTTTCACCTTTTATGACTTTACAAGTAAGGCTGCGTATAGACACGTATTTTGCCTACTTTTCTAGTTTTCTTGGAAAATATTTTATTCTAAACCCTTCTGCTGTTTATTCACAAAAGAATGGGGGGAATCAACAATGGGTCAGGAGATAAGGAGCTCGACTCTACTTGAAGGAAAGATTCCTCTTTTGCTGAACAGCAGTCCCTTTCCTGCTAAAGTCGTTGAAAATCAAAGACACCGCGTGGCCACAAAAAACGAAGCCGACACTGATAACAGTTAGAAGGATGGTGCATGCGCAGCCTAAAGTGCTGGATGCCCTAAAAAGGGGGGTGAGTATCCTTCAAGTACGATCTTATCTTATCTCCTGACCCATTGTTGAATCCATTGTTGATCCTTCAATCCTTTTATTAAAATCCACAGATGAGGTTAGAAAATAATGGTTTTATTGTTTTAGCAGAACACTCAGCCATTTTTGCTTTCTAAATGCAGCCTTAAGGCTGTTCTTAAATCCAAAAGAGCAACTTCCTGACATAAGTTTTAATTTATTTTTGTTCGAAAATGCATGAAACTAGCTGGTGTTGTTGTTCAGAAACTATGTCATCGTGCTGTTTTATTCATTTTTCTTTGTAAACGCAATAGATCTTTCAGAAAATAATGTCAAAGTGGACCTTTTGAGCCGAATTTCCTCGCAAAAGTAGAAAAATCACTCAAGAGCGGGCAAAAAACGGGTTTGTCACGTGATCGATATCGCTTATAGCTCAATGGGTAATGGATTGATCCAAAAATAGAAAAAACAATTCAATTCCAAATCGCTTCCATGGCCAGGCTTTCCAATTTTATATCTTACCGTTAAAAAATGAATTTGTAAATGTGTCAGAACGTTTTGCGCTTGTTCGGCGGAGTAGTTAAGAACAGCCTTAACGTGCGGATAGATCATCCTTCTAACTGTTATCAGTATCGGCGTCTTTTCCTGTGGCGCTTTTGATCTCTAATGACTTTAAAAGGAAAGGGACTGATGTCCTGCAAAAGAGGAACCTTTCCTTTAAGTAGAGTCGAGCTCCTTATATCCTGACCCATTGTGGATGCGAAATTTGACTTTCCATAAGACAAAAGATAATGACTTTCCATTAGTGCAAAAACCGGCAATTTCATTGGCTATCGGTGAACCGAACTTCTTTCCCTGGAAGGGAAAAATCCATTTTACGAGTAATAGCGCTGCTACTCACAATAACTTGTTGTATTAAAAAAAAGCGTATATATTTCTCATACTGAACACAAAACCAATTGTTATACAGTTAATAAATAATGTATAATTAATTATTAAATTTGGTTTAATTTTCTATTAAGAAAATTATCAACAACTCTAAAACAACATTGACTTAATCAAATTATGATAAAATAATGAGATTGTTATAAGTTGCTTATAACTTTTTTATTGTTTACTCAGATGTTTGCAATCAATATTAAAGTTCTAGCAGCTTAACTAAAAATAAGTAATTAAAGTTCCATGTAGATATATAAAAATATTTTTCTACGCCAATTTAAAAGATACTATTATTGCCTTTAAATAGATATTTTATTTTAATTATATAACATTAGCTCCTAAGTGGTATTATGTAGTAAAATTATAATCACAGTATTAGGTTTCGAATAAAAATTGTAAATCTACTGATAATAAATTAATAAATAAAGATAAAAACAAAAATCTCCATAATAATAGTAATAATCGTTATTTTAAATATATATATTGCACTTAATAGCATAATATTTTACATTGTTCATGTTTGATGTATATTACACTTTTATTGCAACATATATATATATATATATAATAAAACTTTTTGCGAATAATAACTATTAAATCACAGGTATATATTTTTTTCTTAGTGGTCGGTAATGGTTATTTAATGGTTATATATATATACATATATATTTTTGTTGCATTTTTACCATGCACTCAATTACTTAAGGCTCAATTACTTTACTCAACTGCTCTGCTCAGCAAGCGCAAAATGTTTTGACACATTTACAAATTCCTTTTTTAACGGAAAGGAGCAAAGGTATAAAATTGGAAAGACTGACCATGGAAGCGATTTGGAATCGAACTGTTTTTTCCATTTTTGGATCCATAAATTACTTATTGAGTTATAAGCGATTTTGATCACGTGACAAACACGTTTATCGTCAATCGTTGACAGGTTTTTCTGCTTTCTTCAGGAACTTCGGTTCAAAACGTCAACTTTAACATTATTGTCTGAAAAATCTATTGCGTTTGCAAAAAAGAAAAAAAAAAAAAAGAAAAAAAAAAAAAAACACCCTTAAAGTATAGTAATTTATTGTCTTCAATGGTTAAATTATCATTGAAACATACCGGGTGTCCTAAAAAGAACTGACTGATTTTAAAAATCAATAACTTGCAGATATTGGTGACAGATATTTAAAAAATTCTTGCAGAAGTGTTATGCATAAGGTCAAAAGTTTTTTTACAGTGATTTTCGATTTTAGTTCGAATTACAAACAATAGATGGCGCTGCGATCAATAGACGCTAAATTCTGGCTCGATTTTTGGTACTTTCGCGCCCACTCAATGCATTTTCATCTCTTTTTTCCGCATGGAAGAAGAGATAGGATCAAAAATCGAGCCTGAATTTAGCATCTATTGATCGCAGCGCCATCTATTGTTTGTAATTCGAACTAAAATAAAAAATCACCGTAAAAAAACTTTTGACCTTATGCATAACCCTCCTGCAAGAATTTTTTAATTATCTGTCACCGTTTGCAAGTTATTGAATTTTAAAATCAGTCAGTCCTTTTTAGGACACCCGGTATATTATTAATGTAATTTATATATAAAGGATAAATAATTAGTTTTTAAAGATGAATATTTTAATAAATTAATTCTGTTAATTACTATTTATAAGTTCTAACATAAAAGTACTTTTCATGAAAGTTTAGAAGATATTACAATTAAATTTTAACAATTATTCGTTTTAAACATACAGATTATAAGGGATAAGAATTTAGTAGTATTGAATATGCAATAAATAAAATTAGAAAGCAACTGATAAATTGATAAATATTTTTATATATTAAAGATAATACTTAATTTTAAAAAATGAACACTTAAATAAATTACTTCTGCTAATTATATATATATATATATATAACTTACTAAAATTCTAACAAAAATTATTTTTGATGTAAGGTAAGAATATATTATTATTACAATTATTATTAAAAAATAGATTAAATGAATTTTTTAATTTAATTATTTAAATTTATTTTAAAAAATCTAATTGACAAAAAAAAAAAAAAAATTACAAAGGAACTGGTAATAAAGATCAACTGATTTTAACTAACTGACTTAAGAAAATATTATTATTACACTTTAATTATTAAAAAAAATTATATATTAGAAAAATAACGGATAAGTCATATGAATTTTAAAATTTAATTTAATTATCTGCATAAGGGGACAGTGAAGTTTAAAATCCTTATTCTTTTTTTTTTTTTTTTTTTTGTAAATTTCACCTGAAATATTAATCAAGGGTACATTATATGCATTATGGCATGCATTTATCACAAAAAAATTTTAAAAAAAATTTATTTTTGAGAAAAAAATGGAATTTTATCTTACTTACTCTACTTTGTCTTAGAAATCTTCGAAATACCCCATGCGTCTTCCATATCAATGAAAATCCCCAATATTTTTTATAAAAGTTTGGTTTATATATAGAAATAAAATAGAGCATCGAATTTTATATATCTGAATTTAAAGGTAAATATATATATATATATATATATTTAATATTTATAATAATATTTAATATTTATAATATATATTTAATATTATAATAATATTTTTCAATATATATATATATATATATATTGAAAAATTTTGAAATTTTTTCGAAAAATTTTCAAAATTTCAAAATCTTTCATTTTTTTTTTTAATTTTTTGTAAATTTTATCTTAAATATTATTCAAGGGTACATTATATGCATTATGGCATTCATTTATCACGAAAAAAAAAAAAAATTATTTTTGAGAAAAAAATGGAATTTTACATGTCGTCTTAGAAATCTTCAAAGTGCCCCTGCGCGTTTTCCATATCAATGAAAATCCCCAATATTTTTTATGAAAGTTTGGTTTATATATAGAAATAAAATAGAGCATCGAATTTTATATATTTGAATTTAAAGGTTAAAAAAAATTGAAACATTTTGAAATTTTTTCGAAAAATTTTCAAAATTTAAAAATTTTTCAATTTTTTTTTTTTTTTTTTTTTTTTTTTTTTTTTTTGTAAATTTTATCTTAATCACAAAATATATATATATATTTTTTTTTTTTTTTGAGAAGAAAATGGAATTTTACATGTCGTCTTAGAAATCTTCAAAGTGCCCCCTGCGCGTTCCATATCAATGAAAATCCCCAATATTTTTTATAAAAGTTTGGTTTATATATAGAAATAAAATAGAGCATCGAATTTTATATATTTGAATTTAAAAGTAAAAAAAAAAAAAGAATTTGAAAAATTTTGAAATTTTGAAATTTTTTTGAAAAATTTTTCAATTTTTTTTATTTTTTGTAAATTTCATCTTAAATATTATTCAAGGGTACATTATATGCATTATAACATGCATTTATTACAAAAAAAAAAATTATTTTTTATTTTTTATTTTTGAGAAAAAAAAATGGAATTTTACATGTCGCCTTAGAAATCTTCGAAGTGCCCCCTGCGCGTTCCATATCAATGAAAATCCCCAATATTTTTTATAAAAGTTGGGTTTATATACAGAAATAAAATAGAGCATCGAATTTTATATATTTGAATTTAAAGGTTAAAAAAAAAAATTCAAAATTTTGAAAACTTTTCAGTTTTTTTTTTAACTTTTAAATTCAAATATATAAAATTCGATGCTCTATTTTATTTCTATATATAAACCAAACTTTTATAATAAAAAAATATTGGGAATTTTCATTGATATGGAATGCTCAGGGGGCACTTCGAAGATTTCTAAGACGACGCGTAAAATTCCACTTTTTTCTCAAAAATAATTTTTTTTTTTAAATTTCTTGTGATAAATACATGCCATAATGCAGAGGTTCCCAAAGTGTGTTCAGCGGAGCCCTAGGGGCTCCGCGTGAACTTTCCAGGGGCTCCGCCTCGCTTTGGAAAAATAATGAAAATTTGAACGAAACCAACACATTTATGTCATCAACACATTAAGTTTCTTTTCTTTTCTTCTTTTTTTATTTTTTTTTAAATGGGAACATATTCTTTAGTTAGAGTAGTATTTATGCTTTGATAATAGCTATCGCATCACCAATCTGAACTCTTTTTATTAACTAAATATTATTTTCTTTAAAATTTCCGGTTCGACTATTAATTTGCGTTCTATTTTTATGTTTTTCGATCCAAAAATGCGATAAGTGGAGAAACAAACATATATTTACTATAAGAATGTCAGAAATTGTATTCTGAAGAAAAATTTGGATATTTGAATTTTCCAATTCCTCCTCTCAGTGTGACTTGAGGTAAAGTATTATCCAATGACTCCACGTTTCATGTTCAACTACGTCACATAACGAGAGAAATCATGATTTGAAAGATAAACCGCCTGATTTTTTTCTATATGCAGGGCAAAGTAATGTATGCATACTTCAAAAGAAAATATCACAACACTTGTTAAAACAAATATGAAATGCCTCGGGCATAGGTGCAGACTTCACGGGTACAAAATAGGCAATACGAAATACTTCTACAAAAAATTTTTGTCCTGTTTAATCACTGTGATTAATAAGACAAAAATAATGTTCTATAATTAGTGATAGAAGTTTGACTTGCTAGACCCCATCACCTCCATTAACCCTCTCGCTGCGCAACCCGCGATTTTATCGGGGATGCATTTTTTCTTTCTAATTAACCCTCTTTAATTATTCCTACCAGTTATTTTTGTATTGCAAATTTTGCCTTATTTAATCAGAGCATTTTCCCGATTAAATTAGATAAAAAATTTTGTTTTGAAAAACCTGTGACAAAAGAATAAAATTTCTATAAATACGCAATTTTTGAAGCTATTTTGATAAAACAATTACACAGCGAGAGGTTTAAGTCGGCTCTTATGACCCCATGGCGCTTACCTGGTATTTTAAAGAGCCGCTTGAGTTTGTGAAGATCATGTAATTGCAAAACTCTTAATAAACCTCGTAAAATTGATATTGTCATGAAATTGCTTTATGAAAAAGTTGTTAATTTAGTGTCAATATTTTCTTATCAAATAGATCATTTTTAAAAAATTAACTCTATAACAGGTGACGAAAAAGAAAACTTAACAGCCTCTTCAGATGTATAAAATTTGCACTACAAATAAATGAATCTACTGAAGTCACTCGATTAGCAGTTTTGTTAGTATTTTTCAGTTACATATACTAATATCCCATTTAGGCCAGGGAAATTAAGAGTCTTAATTGACTTTTTTGAAACGTGCACCCGGAATTTAACTTGACTTTTCTACTATTACGGTGTTTGATTGATTAAAATTAAGCGCTTTACTAACGCCAGTCTGAAAGAGGTTTCACGATGCTAACAGGATCATATTTTTTGAAGATCACAACAAACCAACGCACTAAGGGACGAAATATTATTGTTTTATTACATAGGAAAACTCATATAAACACGAATGCACTGATGATGCGAAAGCAAAGATTGGTCACAATGCCATTCCAAAAATTAAAAAGATGATAAAGCACCGTAGCACCATCAATTGCGTTCTTTATAGATAGATATACGCTATTCCCGAGAAAATGCCTTCTGAACTTATGAAAAGGTTAAATGATGCCATTAAAATAATAAACTGTATAAAATCACGAACTCTTAAAAGCAAACTTTTTAAGCTTATGTATGAAGTTATTGGATGCCAGCATCCGTCCCTCCTACTTACATACCGGAGTAAGACAGTATTGTGTATGAAGAGTGTTTACACGATTGTTGCAACTGTAGTGGTGATATTAGAAGAACGATAACACTAAACTGGCAAAACTTTTAACTAATGAAGATTGAAAATTTTAATTGCATATTTTTCCGCTATGTTTATCAAAATGAAATAAATGTATCTATCATTGCAATGAAAATCTGTCACAATTTCCGATTCATTTATACCAAACTTTTTTCTTTTAAGATGAAACATGCATTGGTCGGATTCTGAATCAAACGATGATATCGATTACGTCCTTCTTGTTAAAAAGGAATACAAACAACACCAGATGAAAAAAGTATACAAATAAATATTCAGGGGCATCCTACAGTTTTGCAAAACTCCTTCAAACAACATTTTTCAACATCTGAATATAAAGGCTTTGGATGACTTTAAATGTGTTTTGCGTTATCAAAAAAAAAAAAAAAAAAAAAACCATCCAGCTTAACATAACTTAGTGAAACACAGAAGTCCTCATTGGTTTGACTCCTCATAGCAAGTTACACTAAATATACCAACAACAATCGTTTATTTGGTGCTACCAAATGAAATTATTTTGATTTGAACGAGATATTTTTCATAAAATAAATAAATACAAATCAAACAGAAATAAGTTAAATAAAAAAGTTAAATAGTTTTAAATAAAAAAATATTGGTCTGAAATATTTTATAAAACTTGAGTAAAATTCCTGGTATATGTAGTAGTGTTAAAGATCTTACTTTAAAAGCAAATCGATATACAGAATTCTTTTAAATGCATAACAAAACATTCGCCAACAATTACTATCAACTGTACCTGAATTCAGACATTTGTGAAAAGCAATCCAATCACATTAAGCGTTTATGCGTTATTGTTCGTCCCTCTAGTAATGTAAAATTTATTGTAAAGCAAATGTTACGATTTCATGAGTTTTGGAGGTTCTTAACTGTAAGTTTGTAAAATTTTGACAGTTCCATCTGTATTGATGATAATTGAAAATAAATTCAGTATTACAGTAACAGTTTCAAAATGTAATATATTTCTGAGAAAATGCACAATTGTTTAGATTACTGTTCATTCCCTCTTTCTGTGCTCAGTAGCAATCTCCTAAAAAACGTTACCCTGTAACATAGGGTACGGTAGGCTTCAGGGGCTCCGCCATAGAAATTTATTCCAAAAAGGGCTCCGCCAGTCAAAAAGTTTGGGAACCACTGCCATAATGCATAATAATGTACCCTTGATTAATATTTAAGGTAAAATTTACAAAAAAAAAAAAAAAAAATTAAGCATTTTAAACTGCACTGTCCCCAATTTACAATAAAAAAATTATAAAGTAACTTTTCATAAATTAATAAAGATTTGTATGTCTCAAGAAAGATAATTTTAAAATGAAAAACCTTTAATGTATTAATTCTGATAATTTTTCATTTATCTGTTTATATAGTAACAGATAAATTTAAAATGATCAGAAATTTATAAAGTTCTAACATGAAAATACTTTTAATGTAAGCCTAGGAGATTCATTTTTGCATTTTTATAAATGTTTACTTTAATTATTAAGGAACAGATTAAATGAATTTATTTTTAAAAAATCTAATTGACAAAAAAAATTACAAAGGAACTGTTAATAAAGATCGACAGATTTTATCTAACTGACTCAAATAAAAATCCAAACAAAACTCTAAAAAAGTGAAAACGCCAGCGAGACGACAGAACACGCAACTTTAGGAATACAAATGCAGAATCTTAATCAGCCCTAGTCTTAACAACTGGGCTAGATCATTCCCATGTTTATATTACCAAAATATCATGTGCCGGCTTAGCGCAATATTTTACTCTTATACTTGTCCTTTCAGGGAAAGAAGTTCGGTTCAATTTCATTGGCTATCAGTGAAGCGATAGCCAATGAAATTGTAGGATTCCGTACTAATGCTAAAAGTCTTATGGAAAGTCAAATTTCGCATTGTGGATTCCCTCATCCTTATGTTAATAAACCGCAGAAGGGTTCAGAACAAAAGATTTCCAAGAAAAATGTAGAAGGATCACAAAACAAGCGTTTATACGCAGCCTAGAGAGCATGTCTTTTCGCGTGACATAAAAATGACTTCGCGAGTATCTGAGAAAGTTTCAGTTATTGTCAACGAAAAAAAAAAGAGAAGATCCTTAAGGGTGTTTTCCGATCCGAACTGCTTATTTTCTGATTCATTTTAAAATTCATTTTTGTTCTCAAACGCATCAAACTGGGAAATTCTCTTATTTCGAAACTACATAATGTGCCGTGCTTCTCGATTTTTTGATAAATGCAGAAAATACTGTAAAAAACGCTATCAAAGTGGGCGTTTTGAACCGAATTTTCCGAAGCGGGCGATCTGGGAATGAAAAAAATGGTCCTACTGAGAAAATAATTGTTTAAAAATCAAATTATAACGAATTGAGCTGAAAATGAAATCACACGGCATGTTAAACATGTCTTCAGAAGTCACCCCAGCAAGTTTCATGTTTTTACTTTTAAAAATGAGTCTGAAAATGTATCAGAAAATTTCGAGCTGTCGAGGGTGGAAAAATATCTTTTCGAATACACCCTTAAAGGTTCTTGATTTTCCACAGAATTCTGAACGTCAGACAGATTTACTGCCTTCGCAATCTATAAACACACGTTGAGTATAACGATCATACAAGAGTCTCAAGTTTTGTTTACAAGTAACCCGGATAAGTGACGCGAGGAAGGAAATATTAGGGCCTGTGAGATAGAGGGGGCCTCCTTGCTTGTTGAAAGGCGAATGGGCCAGAGGTGTTGAGCGGGTCCCCGATAAAGAAATAAGGCTTAGTAAGGGATGTTAGGGGATAAAGGCACAAAATGGGGTACCACTTGCGTCTCTTGAGGATGTGTGTATATGAAGAAAAAAATAAGAGAGATTGTTCCTACGAAAGATGTACGACTCGCCGCGATATAAACAAGCCGTTTAATTTATTGCTGCAAGAGTTTTTTGAGAATATTGCCTGATAATAAAAGCAGGGGACCACCGCGGGGATAGGAATGTGTAGCTTTAATATTCTGGGCACTGTAAAAAAAAAAAAAAAAAAAAAAAAAAAAACATTGTAGATTTGCCAGCACAAACTGTTGCCGCCCGATTTGCCAGTATATTGTGCGCAACTACTTACAACTAACAACAACTAATTTTACGCAACTACTGTATTCTTCGTGTTTATATAGTCAAGAAACCAAAGAAAGCTAGAGGACATTCGACTGTGATCGAGTTTGAGCGCGAGATGAACAGTACTTTGTACTGAAAAAAATGTCGTGTTTTTTTCAGTGGGTCAAAACCGTGGTTAGAAAAACAAATTCACGTAAATTTAACTGTACACTGAAAAAAAAAAGAAAGAAAGAAAGAAAGAAAACGGACTAAAATACGGAAATCGTACTGGCAATCGAGACGCCAGTACTATTTCCGTATTTTAACGGAAAATTATCCCCGTAAATTACAGAAAATATTCTATTTTTCTGGAATTTACTGGGTAAACTTTCCGTTAAAATATCGAAGTAGTACTGGCGTCTCGATTGCCAGTACAATTTCCGTATTTTAGTCAGTTTTTTTTTTTTTTTTTTTTTTTTTTTTTTTTTTTTTTTTTTTACAGCGTAGTGTAATGTATATCGCACTATTCATTGCGATTATATATAGTGTTAAGCCACGACTTAAAATTACAGAAAAGTAAAATAATTTAAGGGGTCTCGCGACTCTTAAAATTGAAAAAAATGAAAAATAAAAGATTTTTTTCAACATCTAATATCCTAAACTGTTTATGATTTTAAAACAAAATCTTTATTGAGATGAAAGATATTAGTACGCTTTCATTTCATGTACCGTATTTTATGGAAGAAACGCCGCACTCCTCAAATTGGCCTGAATAAGCTTAAAAATATCGTAAGCGCCGCACCCGTTGTCAACGCCGCATACGTCGGAACGCTACTTTTGTCGACAGCGTCCCATTGACCTAACTTTAATCAAAGTTTTCTGAGCAGTGTAGGATGCCTCCTTTTTAATATCTTAAGATGCCTGAAGTTTTATTTAAAATATTTAAATCCAATTTTAAATAGTTTTAAGAATTTTTAAATTAAGGAAACTCAGTTGGTATTTAAAAAAAAAAAAAATCGTAAACGCCGCACTTCGAAAAAAATGAACTTTTAAACTCGTAAACGCCGCGCGTTTGTTCCATAAAATACGGTATTTAAAAAATTGCAAGATTCAGAATTAGTATTTAGAGGAGGCTCCAAACTGTTAGACATTCGTCGAACAGAAGATTGGTATAACAGCTTACGCGCAGGATTACAAAATAAATTTTGCAACTAGAATGACAATTTTGTTGCCTAATTATACTTCAGATTGTAATAATGACCCTGAACCTAAATAATTTTGTATTGAAAGCATTTTTATATTTTTAATACAAAGTTGTATTGAGCTAATGCAAAATTTTGATTCATATAGGTTTACCATTGTGTTTTCCTGCACCGAAAGGTTTGAAAACATGGAGGACTGGGAGCAGGAAAACACAATGGTAAACCTACGAGTCAGCCGCTAACATCGGCTTTTCCGGTGTTTTTCACCAAGATAGGACTTGGCAGATCAATTGCGTTTTAATACGTGAATCAAGATTTAACTATTCCTAGAATTTCATCTGTGAACTCGATGAGGTGATTGCCTGTGCTGCCGACTACCAGTCTGTATGTGTTACAAGATGGAGAGGACCAACACCAAAATCCTTTTTTTCCCTTAAATGTGCCCAGAATAACTTTTTTTTTTTTTTTTTAACCATTTGGAAAAATGGTTATTGTTCTCTGTCAGGGTAGGAAATCATAAGCATATCTGAAGGTTTTTATTGGTTTAATCCGCATTTTATTCGTTTTCTGATGGGTCTGAACAGTCATCTGTATTTCCCTTTACTTTCAACAGAGATGGATACCTTCTGTTGCCACTATGATAAAAAAGTAATAAAAACTACAAAAAAAAAAATTAATAACTCAGAAACAAATTGAGATACAGCTTTCAAACAAATTGCATTTAAAAGTACATCCCCCCCCCCCCCTATACGGCGGTGTAAAAAGTACTATTGTCGGATGTTTAGAAGTTTAAGAATGAAATTTCATTTAAAATGGGCCGTCAGATTTGTTGGAAATCTGCGGATGGAAAAGCCTTTGTCCTGAACAGCCAATGAAATGCTTGGATAATACGTAAGTTCCATGTGGATAATACGTACGAGTCGTAGGCGATTTCTGTCGCTTGCAATTTTTACGTGTCATAACACTATTAACGTTTAATTCATGGCGTATGTAATGTAGGATCCACTCCGTGCTATTTTTTATGTCTTAAATTTTAGTCTTTGACAAAATCATTTTCCAAATGTTCGTTGTAATTTGTTAAATTGCTTTTTATTTATTTTTATTATTATTATTATTTTTTTTTTCAATGAAGATACGGGAAATAGCTATAAAAATATAATTTAAAAGTAGTTAAATTTATTATATACTAAATGAAAGAACTTGATTGAAGTGACTATAGTGAATTACAGTGGGGTATTTTAATAGAAGAGATTGAATAGGTTCTACAATATTATATTTATACTAGCTGAAATACTTGGCGTTGCCCGGTGTTTAAAACATGTTTGATTAGAAAAACTAATTTTAAAATTAAACATCGCACGGACTATGAATCTCGCGCAAATAGGCTCTCTTTTTTAATATATCGAAAGCCTTGAGAAATTTTGCTTTTATACCAGTATTTAAAAAAATATATTTCCTAAGCCTAAATAAATATAGTGTTGATTCTTGAAAAAGAATTATAATTTCATGAAAAGCCCTTCATAATATCACTTTCTCTTGTAAAAGTCATGCGTTAACCCTATATTCGTTTTACATAGGAGGTCATGCGTGAATTATCCTATGGTATTCACAACTAAAAAGAAATGACGCCTCTAGTATTGGTCCAGAATTAAATAAAAATCATGCCCTCGTGACATCCTAATTCACTTTTATATTTTAACATAATAATAAGGCTACTATAACTTGTGACTCGTGGCTATAGCCAGTATACACGTCGGGACACATTGCCGTTATCCTTATCTTTTTACGCCGGAAGGTTTTGCTGTGGTACTCCAGTGTGAAATTGGGTCATTTTTGAAATTCAATATTTGAGAAACGGCATAATCTTTGGATTTGGAATTTATATTTTAAAAAAATATACATTTTTTTTTCCTCTCTAACGCAGTTTGTCTAACAGCTATTTTCTGACAAATAGTTTTCGAGCTATGCATTTTTTCAGTCACTTCAAATATTTCATTTTCCGAGATTAATCTGTGGCAACGATGAGCGAAAAAGGCAGTCGTCAGAAACGGGTAGGTTTTTGTTAAAGAGGATTAACTATTATTAACGCAATCAAACTGATTGGTAAAGTTATCATACGATTTGATTATTTCCAACTGAACGAAAAATGCCATTTCGCCCCTTCTTTCACACCTTTTACTTTCCTCCTCACTATTGCTTTGTAATGAAAGGTTTGTTATTTCCTTTTTAACCAGGTGAAAGCCACAGTATTTCAACTGCTGTCCTAGTAGTTTAATGCGAAAAGGGAGAACACTCAGGCTTCCCCATGTTAATTTCAATCTCTTGTATTATTCCCTTACCTCCCGCATCTCGTTTATGACTCTCTTACGCTTTTCACGTTATATGTTTTAAAACGGCATGACTGACTTTTATTCTTCAAAACGTACCCTAAATTCCTATCTCGCAACTGTATGAAACTCATCATCCTTTTGCCTACTATTTCTTTTCTATGTTACTCTCTTCTAACATTTTATCCATTCACTAAAATGTCTCGTACTAAGCTTTTACTATCCTTTTTCCTTTTGAACATTATTATTCGTTTCATACTGACTTTCTTTTATTATTTAACCACTACCTTAAATTCCTTTACTCACACCTGTGTCCTACTTATTTTTCCATTTACCCATCTTTCCTAACTTTATATTTTTCTCAATATTTTAGTGCCTGAAACCGTACTAGCATAGCAATACTTAGCTTACATCCAGGCTTTTTTCGCTCAGTTGGAAATATTCAATTTGTATGATAAATTTAGAAATCAGTTTGATTGTGTTAAAATAATAGTTCATCTACGTTATCCACCGTTTATGTGGAGTCCCTTTACCTACAGTTTATTCTGTTGATCTGTCTACACGACAGAGAAGATGTTACTACCAATAAGGTTTTCTGAGCGAAATAGGCTGGCTGGTTGTCGGTCCAGTTAGCTTAAACGGTAAAGCATTGGCTTTGTAAGCCAACGATCTGGGTTCGATTTCCAGCCTGGACATTTTTTTGCTCAGTTGGAAATATTCAATTCGTATATAGAGGATTAGTCGCTTAGAATTTCTAAATTTCAAAAAGACTTTCTCTCAGGCATTCTTAAAAAAAAAAAAAAAAGCCGTATTTCGATTTGTATTATTATAGAACTCAAGTCTCTCCGAAACAGGCATACTTCAGCCCGAAAAAAGAGCAGATACAGACCAAGATGGATATCTCGGCCTCGCTTTATCAGCCCATAAACAAAAATTCTCCCGGTCGTCGTTCATCGCGCGGTTAACAGTTTGTATACTACCACCTCAACCGAGTAAATTAATGACTCCGATGCCTGACAGATCCCTGGGTTTGAGAGTGTTCTCTTTCTCTCTCTTATCACCATCCTTGGTGTCTGCTGTTTTCAACTACACACTCGCTAACTAAGACTCTGAAGTTTTATTAAATAAAAAAGTAATTACTAATTGAAGTTAATAAGTGTTTGATGCCCAGTAGCGTACTGGTCAGCCAACGCTCTCTAGATGAGGGTCAAAGCCTTGACAGGCTGTGTTGTGACGTCACAAAACGTCACACGAAGCAGGGAAAGCAAAGAAAAAAATTCGAACAAATAATAATTAATAATTCCAAGAGCCAACAAAATCGAAACATGTAAGTTGTTCAAATTTTGTTCTTTGTTTTGCCTGCTTCGTGCAACGTTTCGTGACGTCACAACACAGCGTGTCATAGCTTTTACCATTGTAAGGGGCGTTGGGTCAGCGCGTAAAATACGCTAGATTAATTTTGTAAGAATTACTATTCGATGAATACATATTTCAAAACTCATATACATATTAATTACAATTAACAATTTTTATTTGCTGAATAAAATGAAATATATGCATGATTTTGCATTGAAATAGAGAAAAGAATTCATATATAATCTATACTTGTTCCTCAAACCTATCTAAAGCTCAATATAAAAATAGAACATAAGAGTAAATTTTCTGAATACAAAGGCTTTTGAATGCCGCTGTTCTAAATGTTTTCCATAGCAGACGAATTTTCGCAATCTCGAATCCAAAGGAAGAATTGCCCAGTTCACTCTTTAACTAAGAGAATTTATCAAAATAAGGCAGCGGTAAGCAATTAGGTTTGAAATTATTTAGATGATTAGGCCTGTTCAAAGAATATTCGGTTTATTTTCTTCGAAGACTTTTTTAGAGGTTGCGGAGTCGCCATTTGTTTCAGACAATGTCTAGTCGTGGTAATACAAAAATATAAACCAGTCAGAAAAAAATGTTCTGGCAATCTTCTACTTTCAAATAAAAACAAAATTACAAATCCGATAATTTCTTGCAGAGATACAGCTGTTTTTCTAACGTAAACAATCGTTAATCTGCACTTAAAATAAAACTTTAAATCCAGTTTTCACAAAATGCGAATTTTCGCCGACTGAGTAAGTTCAAAATGTTCCATGCATCTTAATTTTATACCAATTTTCATAATACTTGGTAATATTGTTCTTGATATACTTTATTACAAAACTTGCTATTAACACGTGTACATTATTTCATATACAGGTTTTTTAAAAAAAGTAATATTTTATCATTGAATTTTATCCAAAATGATCAATATTATATGTTTATAATTTTTTTCTGCCCAGATACTTAGTATAATTTTAAAATGTATACCAATTTTCGATGTAATATCATAAACCTATTCTAAAACAAAATTACAAGTTTCTGAAACAAAATTTAAGGCGCATGGAGCATTTTTAATTTGTATCACGAATTAGCATATTATTAATTAATTACTCATTTGCATATTAATATTTTTTAATGAAATTAAGGAATTTTCTTAATTATTGCACAAATTATATGTGTATTAAATTTCAAAACAATTGAGCAAAAACTGTAGAAAATGTTTTTGAACGGCCACTGTAGCCTTAATGGGAACTCAAATTTTTATTTTTCTCTGCTCAGCAAATCGAATCTTTAAGGCTGTTCTTAACTGCTCTGCTCAACAAGTGCAAAACGTTTGGACACATTTACAAATTCATTTTTTAACGGAAAGGTATAAAATGGGAAAGCTTGGCCATGGAAGCGATTTGGAATTGAACTGTTTTTTCCATTTTTGATCCATACATTACCTATTGAGTTAGATGCGTTTTGGATCACGTCCCAAACACGTTTTTCGCCCGCTCTTGAGTGCTTTTTCTTCCTTCGCGCGAAAATTCGGTTCAAAACGCCTACTTTGACACTCTTTTCTGAAATCTATTGCGTTTGCAAAAAAAAATGGAGAAAACAGCTCGATGACCTAGTTTCTGAACAACAACACCCGCTAGTTTCATGTATTTTCGAACAAAAATAAATAAAAATTATGTCAGAAAGTTGTCCTTTTGGATTTGAGAACACCCTTAAGACATGTTCACAAATATATTGTCATCAATATTTGCTTGCAATTTTCTGCTATTTACATGACAATTGGAATTTCCAATGATATACACGCAGCGTGATTCACGAAAAAAAAAAGTGTGTTAACCAAGCCTAATGAAAAATACAGGCTGCTGAAGTGCGTTACACGTGTCTCTTTTCTCAGACCGCTTGAGTCACGTGATACTCAAGTGTAAGAATGCAGGCGCACGGAAAGAGCAACACGTGGCTGTAGCGGTCTATTGCGAAAGGAACTGCGCCAGACTATTTATTTTTTTATCATCCCTAGCTAACGTTATGACTTAACAAACCTTTATAGGGAGATACTTAAACATAAGAATGTGAGAGAGTAAATTAGGGGGATTCAGATCGAATTCAAATGCCACGAATAATCATATATAACTCCGCCTAATCGCAACCCTCTGAAGGCTTGACCTGCACGTTCACAAAAATGGCGATTTTTTGTAAGTTTGAAGGGTCCTTTAAACTTGTGTATCAGTATTTCAGAATGGTAATCGTTGCGTTATTTTTCTTCTATTAAATAGCCCAAATTATTAGAAAATACAGGTCACGGAGATCAAGGGACCCTACAAACACTGAAAAAACTCCCGCTAAAACAGCCGCCATCTTTGAGTCAGCGTGTAAGCTTAGTATTCAGAGGGCTGTAGCCTGACACTCGCTTCCAACGGAAGTAAAATAAAAATGTCTTTGAAGACGTACTTCGTGGTTTTACGCTCTTGCGTGGAGAAGAAGCGCCCTTGCCAACTTCTTACAACACCACTCCTGTGTGATGTTCTGCATCACTCTGCTTTTTAGCAGCCCATTAACAAAAGCGTAGCCACTTCCTCCTCGAGACGAAATGCCCGAAGAAAAGCGAGTGCCAGATCTTTCGAGTTATTTTCAAATGAGTTACGAGTTTGGATAAGCATGTGAGGAATGCGACCTCCCGTGATGAAGGAGTTCAGTTATTAATGAGTAAACAATTATAAGAGTGCTATAACTGGCAACTTTCCGTTTTCCTATTGCAATACTTTTTAGGTGCGTTCGTAATTATATAAATACGTTGCACCTATAGTCGTGCGTCGTTCAGTCCGTCCGTCCGTCTGTCTGTCCTTCCCCCTCTAACAGAGCAAAAACGACCCAACCGAATGGTCTGAAATTTCAAATATAGAATGGTTGCAATATTTTGTCGAGTCATTTCAATTTTTATGCAAATCGGATGTCTAGTTGAATGACAGGGACACTCAAAAGTTTTCCGTTACATGACGGCCCATGGGAAAAAAATATTTCAATTGCATTTTAATGATGTTACAGCCAGTGTTCTCGCTGGTTTTATACCAACATTAGCGATTTAGCGAATGAGAAATAAAAAAAACAGTAGCCAAATGAACAGAAATGTTAACAAAATAGATTCGGCTTGAAACACTGAAAAATCTATCTTTAACCCTTTATTTTATCTGTTTTCTTCAATATGTTCAAAAATAATCTAATATTTTGTGATTGCTTATCCAATGGAAATTCGACTATCTGCTACATAAACTATTAAAAATTAATACATTCTAAATGTTTCCTAAATGTGTAAATGTTGTTGACATTCTTTCAGCTGTCTAAATAAAAATTAAAAACAGCTAAAAATTTTCTCTATTTGGCGCTAGGTAATTTTGTTTGCGTTTCACCGGCTCGACGCTGGCGCATAGATAGTGATTAACTGACAATAGAGAAATACCTATGGCATAATCCTTTCTATGTCTTTGGCTGTTGCTAAACTCAATTGGTGTTGAGTCAGTGTCTCTATACATAGAGCAATGCAAATGACACGGCGCATTTCAACATGTTAAAGCGATATAAATCATTCAGTAACGCGGTTAACAATCTCGACAGTGTTGGCACACCACACACACAAACTGAGCACTAGCAATTTAGCGAATTTGACTGTTGGTTTACTCGCCAAATGAAGAATTTTGTCGCGATTTGGCGCAATGGCGAGCGACAGCGAGAACCCTGGTTACAGCCTTTCGAACAGGATGAAATGGATAGGCACTTATGAAGTGCACTCAAATAGACATTCAGTACACTATGCGGTGCAAAAAAAATTATAAAACTAGTTATAGTACGAACGCACCTCATTTGCCACGTTTGACGAGCCCCCAACTTGTTTACTTTTTCGATTTTGTTTACAGATATTTTTAATGAGGACACTTTCATTTTGGAAACCGGTTTCGAAAGGAAAAGCATCCTTATAAAAAAAATCTGCAATCAAAATCGAAACAGTAAAAAACGGCCTTTGTACAGATCGATCTCAGCTATCTAATGGTAAAAAAATATTGAAATGCAACCAAGATATCTTTATAAATTTCTTCCATAGGATTAGCATTAGCGAGCAGGTCTTTTTTCTTGACTGAAGTAGCCTCATAAGGATGTTCTTAACTGCTCTGCTCTACTAGTGCAAAACGTTTTGACACATTTACAAATTCACTTTTTAACGGAAAGGTATAAAATGGGAAAGCCTGGTTATGGAAGCAATTTAGAATTGAACTCTCTTTTCCATTTTTTTGGATCAATCCATTACCTATTGAGTGATTTTGATCACATGACAAACACTTTTTTCCCCCGCTCTCGGGTGCTCTTTCTTCCTTCGCGTGGAAATTCTGTTCAAAACGCCCACTTTGACACTCTTTTCTGAAAGATCAATTGCGTTTGCAAAAAAAAAAAAAAAAAAAAAATGGAAAAAACAGTTTGATGACTTTATTTTCTGAACAACAACACCAGCTAGTTTTATGCATTTTCGAACAAAAATAAATTAAAACTTATGTCAGAAATTTGCCCTTTTGGATTTGAGAACACCCTTAATTGGACCACCCTGATTGGGTCCAAAGTTTACGCACCCCGACAACGAATTGAAAGGAGTCTGCAAACTGTCCTTTATACGATATCGCTTCTGGTTAAAAAAAAAAAAAAGTGAATAATTGGGCAGAAAATGCCACGATCTGTCATAATTATCCACTTTCTCGGGGGTAACTGTTTACATTCGAACCGACGTGTATGAGTCGTTGCTCATGAAAGCTCATTAACTTACTTATAGAACATAAAACACGAGCGCTGCACCAAACCGTTCTTCGTCCATCGTCGACCAGCCAATTGGTTCCGAGAAACAAAAGCGCGTCTCGTTTGCCGCTATCGGTTCATTCTTCTGGAATTTTCTCATTTCATAGATGACTGTCACGTGTCCATCGTCACCATACAAACACTCATCATCGGTTTTCTCAATTCTGGAACTTCTGCAGTCATTTTTTAAATTCTCTACGTGCATTAAGGCTGTTCTCATATCCAACAGCGCAACTTTCTGACATAAGTTTTAATTTATTTTTTTTTCGAAAATGCATGAAACTAGCTGGTGTTGTTCGGAAACTAGGTCATCGAGCTGCTTTTCCGTTTTTTTTGCAAACGCAGTAGATCTTTCAGAAAAGAGTGTCAAAGGGGGCGTTTTGAACCGAATTTCCGCGCAAAGTTAGAAAAAGCACTCAAGAGCGGACGAAAAACGTGTTTGTCACGTGATCAAATTCGCTTATAACTCAATAGGTAACAGATGGATCCAAAAATGGAAGACAGGACTCAATTCCAAATCGCGTCCATGGCCAGGCTTTCCAATTTTATATCTTTCCGTTAAAAAATGATTTTGTAAATGAGTGAAAACGTTTTGCGCTTGTTGAGCAGAGCAGTTAAGAACAGCCTTCTGCTGTGTTCAACAAGCGCAAAACACGTATACAAATACATTTGACACATTGATACATTTAAAATTCATTTTGTAACGGAAATATATATAATTGTGAAACATGGCAATGGAAGCGATTTGGAATCGAACTGTGTTTTCCTTTTTTTGATCGATAAATTATCTATTGAGTTATACGCGATTTGGATCACGTGACAAACATGTTTTTTGCCCGCTCTTGAGTGTTTATTCTACTTTCGCGCGGAGATTCGGTTCAAAACGTTCACTTTGACGCTATTTTCTGAACGATCTATTGCGTTTTCAAAAAAAATGGAAAAGACAGCTCGATGGCCTAGTTTCTGAACAACAACACCAGCTAGTTTCACGCATTTTCGAACAAAAATAAATTAAAACTTATGTCAGAAAGTTGACCTTTTGGATTTGAGAGCACCCTTATCCCTTGGGGACGAGCGACCGGTATACGTTCAGCGTAAGGTGTTCAGAATCCGTGATTATTCAGTACCAGTAAATTTTTACCAGTATAAAGTTATACCAGTAAATTTTTTTGTAAATTTTGCCTTATTGAATCCGAGCATTTTCCCGATTCAATTAGGCAAAATTTTCAGTTTTGAAAAACCGGTGATAAAAGATTAAAAATTCTATAAAAGACGCTCGTCCCGAAGGGGTTAAATTCTTTAAGTGTTGAATATGAAAGATGTGAATTATCACATTGCTAACTAAGCATAAACCAACAGAGTGAAAAATGTCCAAGTTGGGAATCGAACCCGGACCCCTGGAATAACGCTTCAGTGCTCTTCCATTAAGCCACGAGGACGCTGCGCAGCTTGGCATGTCTCACTCACATAAGTCGCTAAGACTGGTACCGCAGCTATTAGAAACACAATCTTGCGATGTAACATGACTTTGGCTTAATGGTAGAGCACTGGAGCGTTATTCCAGGGTTCCGGGTTCGATTCCCGACTTGGACATTTTTCACTCTGTTGGTTTATCCTTAATTAGCAATGTGATAATTCACATCTTTCATATTCAATATGTTCAACCGTAATTTCACTGCTGAAAAGTAGTTGATGAATTGATTAAAATTTTCTAAGTGTATTAATGGTGGAATTGTTGAGCAGAAAAAAAAAAAAAGAAAGAAATTAATACACAAATCCAAACTGCTTATTTTCCTACTCATTTTTAAATTCACTTTTGCTCTCAAACGCATTCCATTAGCAGATTCTCTTATTCAGGAACTATACAATGGACCATATGGGTCAATTTTTCGATAAAAGTAGAAGATAATTCAAAAAATGCAGTCAAAGTGGACGGTTTGAACCGAATTTCTCAAAGTGAGAGAGCTGGGAACGAAAAAAAAAGGGGTCGTACTCAGAAAATAATGGTTTATCAATCAAGTTCTAATGAATGGAGCAAAAAATGAAAACACTTGAGTACACCCTTAAAAACACCTATCAAGGGTTTTCTTAATTTTGGAACTTCATCAGTTATTTCTGCAATTTACAGGGCCACTGAAAAGAATTCCGTTGCATTACGGTCTATGGGGAAAAATCGTTTGCCGTATATTTGAATGATATTACAGTATTTTAAACGTATTAAAATTAAGGCTGTTTTCAAAAAATATTTTTTCACGCTCACCAACTCGAAATTTTTTGCCACATTTTCAAACTCTTTTTTAAAAGTAAAAACAGGAAACTGGCTGACGTGATTTTTGGAAGAGATGTATAAGTGACTGCGTGTCATTCATTTTTTCGTTCCATTGATCAGAACTTTATTTATAAATAATTATTTTCTCAGTACAACCCTTTTTTTTCGTTTCCAGCACGATCACTTCGGGAAATTCGGTTCAAAACGCTCACTTTGACAGCATCTTTTGAAAAATATTCTATGAAATATATTCTGCCTTTATCAAAAAATCGCCGCTACGGCCCATTCTATAATTTCTGAATAAGGGAACTGGCAAATAGGATGCGTTTGAGAGCAAAAGTGAATTAAAAAATGAGTCGGAAAATAAGCAGTTTGGATTAGTGCACTTTATTGCCAATTTGATTGATCCAGAGTTTGATCTAATTTGATTCCCTTAAGGGGGCTGGCTACTCAGCTTCGGAATTCTCCTCCGTAATGTTAAGTCGTATATAAATGTTGCATTTGTATAGCAAACATATCTTCTCGGAAACTTCATACACTTGTAAAAAAAAAAAAAAAAAAAAAAAAGAATAAAAAATGGAGATTTTACTGGCAATAGAGACGCCAGTACTATTTCCGTATTTTAACGGAAAGTTTCCCCCATAAATTCCAGAAAACGGAAAGTTTTACAGTGTATAGTTAACATCTTTTTTCTGCGTATACTCTTCTTAAAGGATGTGTCTTTTTTTCTTAGTTTTCAAACTATTTATAAAATCTAGGCTGGATTGAATATTTTATGTGTTCAAAGCGGGTGAACTTTGAGTCAGATTTGAACACTTCCTATAAAATGAAGCCTATACTTTAGAAATATTTGGTGAATTAAGAAAAAAAGAGACCTCTTTAGGAAGTTTACACAAAAAATAGAAGTTGAAAACATGAATTTCCCAAGGAAGTTATTTTAAATAGACGAATGCATCCAATGCCCACAGACCTTACATGAGTGAGGGGAAATCGGAAGATAAGTCACTACCCCCCTTTAATGGTGGAATTGCCGAGACAAAAAAAAAAAAAAAAAAAAAATTAATACTTTAAGCACCGCGACAATCAATTCTGTGAAAAAAGTGAAATACAGCATTATTCACTATTAAGCAGAAAAGGAATAAATAAAGAGAAAAGGGCAATATCCGTGATATTTATCCATTGATATAAACATGACGTGTTCCTAATAAAAGCTGATTGTTTCACTAAAACATGTTTCTGCTGAAATGTTCATCTTCAATAGTTGCCGAGCAAATTTGTTCCAAGAAAAAGAAAAATCTCAATGGCGCTGTCACTAAGTCTTCCAAAAATGTTTCCTTTCGCATTTATATACACTGTAAATTAAAATGTCTGAAATTCAGACACTTAAGTGTCTGAAACGGAGTGTTCAGGTTTCAGACATTTTAAAATGTCTGAATTTTTTAAGACACTTCAAACGTCTGAATCGCACCCATTTTTTGAAAGCATCATACGTAGCCATGTTTGGCCACGTTGAATCCTGGAAAAATATTTGGCTGTGGTCCTGCCCCCCCACCCCCATACAGCCTGATTTTTTTTCGGTGCTCCCAATTTTGGTATGCAATTTTCGTTAAGATGATAATTTAAATCTTTTACGACATTTTACTGATTATAATCAATATTTTGACCTTCAGAAGTAGAACAAAATTAAAAACAAAAAATATTTATTTAAATATTAGATTTTTTTAATCTTATTTTACTTTAAAAGTTTAAAATATTGATTATAATCAGTACAATTTCGAAACAGATTTAAAATAAAAGCTTTACAAATATTGCACATCAAATTTGGGGGCACTAAAATCGTAGGGGGGCGGGGTACTACCCAGTATGCCCATGCTTTAATCAAGAAGTTCTTTTGAAAAAAAAAAATGCAACCCTGCATTATGGTTATCTAAATTGAAATGTCCGTTGTGGATGTTAATAGACATTCCCGAATAGCGGACTCCTATTTAGCGAATACATTTTTAATCTGCAAGGCATAGATATTTTTTACCTCAAAAAAGCAGACATCTCCGATTATCGGGCAAATTCCGCGGTCCCGCAGTGTCCCTATTAAGGTACAGTCGTGGAAAAAAAAAGTAAACACCCCCTACTAACTTCTCAACAAAGTATCGTAGAAGAAAGTTACTGGTACCGAACGATTGGAAATAAAGTCTACTTTTAAATGATGTATATAAAATTTGTTTAAGGGGCCATCTACATATTAAAACGAACCATAATTTTGTTTTTTTCAATAGCAGTACACAATTCTGACAGCATAAATGAACTCTACACCTTTCAATTAGCCTATAAACAAATTTTTATGCAATTCGTGCCATAAGTTTCCGAGAAATTAATTATTTTAAAACGAGCGTATTTTAAGGGCTGTATCCAAATTGAAGTTCCGAACTCGATTGTTAACCGAGAGAGCCGCCTTCTTGATCAAGGCACGTTTAAGCGTCAATGAAACCTGTTTGATTACAGGATAGCAGAATAAATTTCAAAAATTTACTCACTTCTATCATAGACGGCCCCTTAAACCATCATTTTGCCGTTTTTTAAGCATAATTTGAAAACTACTTGGAAGAAAAATGTGAAATTTTGGATTTCCATAAAGCAGGACTTAATAAATCTTAATCCATCAAAAAAATTGTAAGTTGTAATTCATAATTTTTTAGAATATTAATTTCATAATTCATAATTCATATCATAAAATTATAAAAATTGCAAATTCAACGTATTTATGTTTGGGTATATTAGTATTATTGCTGCACAAAAAATTAGCTCATTAGGAGCATAATTTCAGGAGATGTAAGTAAAAATATGAAAATGTAATTTAACATTAGAAGTACTCAATTTTGAATGTCTATAATTCAAAAACGTATCATGAGTTGAAATTTGGTTTCTAGGCATATTTTGAACTGAAGATTTGAAATATCTCGTTAAATTTGGGTACTGCCATTGAAAAAAATGAAGTTTGGATTCGTTTTAATATGTATATGGCCCCCTAAGCAAATTTTATACACACCATTTAAAAGTAGACTTTATTTCCAATCGTTCGGTACCAGTAACTTTCGTCTACGATAATTTTCTGAGGAGTTTGTAGGGGGTGTTTACTTTTTTTTCCACGACTGTACATGGATAAATATATGCATATATATTTTATAATCTTGTCCCACTCTAAAAGTTCAAAATGTTTAATATATTTGGCGGTTGAATGTCGAAAAACATTTAAAATATCAGACGTACGAAAATTGCAAGTGAATTCCACCCACCTCCCCACCAAAAAATGAAAATTCATATAATTTTAAAATTAGATTTTTTTTAAAATTATATTGCCACATAGGCAATTTTACATATATATCAGATGATAATTACAACAGCTATTTAACTATGAATAAAAAAATAAGTATTCTTTTTTAATAACATTGGGGAAAATATTACTTCTGTATTTTGTTAAATATATATTGGGTTTTTAATCTTGTCCTACTCTAAAACTTCAAAACTTTAATTATAATCAGTGCAAGATTTAAGATATTAGCTTTACAAAAATTTGATACAAATCCCGACCCCCTCACCGAAAAAAAAAATTAAAAATTAGATTTTTTTTTAATTTATATTGCCACATGGGCAAATTTTTATGTAGATCAGAGGGTAATCACAAAAGCTATTCAACTATCAATAAAAATAAATAAATAAATATTCTATGTTAATAACATGAAGAAAAAATAACTTATAGTCTCCAAACTTCTTTTGTTTTAAATATGTATCTTAACATCTGTCATTTTTGTATTTTTCGTGTAAGTTTATGTTTCATCTTCTACATACTTCCTTTTATTTCCTATTAAGCAAGTTTTTGAATGACTTAATATTTACAATATTAAAAAGTAATTATTATGACAAATTAAATTTTATATTATTCTCATAACCATGTAATTAAAGATTACAATTCTAGGATAGAAAATCCTTTTCATTAGAAATCTTTAAAGCAAAATACTAAATATAAAAGCACGAAAAAAAAAAAAGCTTATCAGTAAATGTTAATTTGAAAATGAGTTACGGAATGGAAGATACACACACGCAGCGAAATCAAAATAAACAAATGATTTCGTTTTTCCTGACTCATCGTTGTGACGTCTGTTTGCAGGTCAAAAAATTTACACGTTAAAATGTTTCATCGCTTATAAATATATGTAAAAAATACTTGAGATATATATTCTTTTTCAATGATATACATACATAAATTTATAAAAATTAATTGATTTTTATTCCAAAAGCAAAAATTTATAAATATATTTTTTGATTTCAAGTTGAATATTGTTCTGTTAAAAAGAAAGACAACCCCGAAAATCCCGGGATTTGACAGAAAAAATCCCAGGATTTTCGGGATTAAAAATAGAGCGGGATCCCGGAATCCCAGGATACGGGATTGTAATCCCTATGTAGGAAGTAAGAAAGCATTAGGAAATCTTTCAAAGCTTTTTTTTTCTTTATATCATTGTGGTCGTTTAGTGTGAGATAAGAATTAGAATTGAAACAAATAAGAATTGAAACTGAGAACTCCCATGGAAAACAAGAGAATGGATTTAACTTAAAATGTAATATTATTACTTTAAATGAGGGAAAAAATTTGAGAATTTAAAATATATAATTTGTAATAAAAGGCAACGTCATAAGTTTAAAAATATATACTTCTAGAATTAGCGGGCGTTTTGCAAACAGATTCAAAACTAATACCATTTTATGTAAGATTTTGATCAGTGCTATTTAGAAAATCATAAAAAAACACTAATTTTAATACTAAAAAGAAAAATTGTGACACTTACTTTAATCCTGTTGCAAGAAGTAAGATAAATTCCTCGATTTGAAATTTTAAAAGCTATTACAGTGAGGAACAAAGACCTGCATCATTTTAGAAGAAAATACCTTAATACATCCGGCTAAGCATACTTAGAGAATGAAATGCTTCATCCTCAAAATATACCCCGCCAGACAAAAGTTCTTTTTTATCAGCTTTGACAAAGACGAAGTCCAATAACACAATATCGATACAAATTAACAAGAAGTCCGTTCCACACACACTTTGCCACATACATTGTAGAGTTCCCGGATGTAATCTTCAAGTATTGTCTCTATCCCGAATTATATCGACGGCAGCTTATAAGAGACATTGGCTGTCAAGCACGCAAGTCAGATGTATATATTCAATACATAAATAAACTAAGTGAATACGAATTAAAATCACATAACTTCAAATTTCGCAAAAAACGAAATACGTATACATACATAAAACAAACTTTCAGTTACAACGCACGTTCCAACGAAAGACATCTAAAACGCATGCGCAACAGAGAGTGCCCCCTGGTGGATACATTCCAGAAGATACATTTTCCCTCCCAGTGTAGTGAAATTTCATCAATTATGTTTTCTTTATGTCTGATAATTAAAAATAAATGATATTTCTTTTCTTATAAATGGCTATAGAATAATTTTACGTTAAGGGAAAATTTAGAAAGAATTTTACTTCAGAGAAACCCACCGTCCTTTGAACACTTCGTAGAAGACAATTTTAATTCTTTTCTTCTTTTGATATTCATATATTTCAAATGTATCTCAAAACGGTGTGTGTGTGCGGGGGGGGGGGGGGGGGGGTCCATTGAGAAAAAAAAAAGTTCTCTATTTTCAAAAATGTCTTTTGAAACTTATTTTTGAACGATTAATTTTTATATTTATTTTTATGCTTGTATCTTTAAAAATTTCTTGCACGAGAAGTTCTGTCAAAATATTCTTAGTTTGCCTATTTCATGTTTATGTTCTGCATTTTAGAAAAACGGATTACGCTGCTGACCCCAGACACAACTGTTCCAAAATCTTGTCCCTCTCTAAATTTCTTTCTACCGGTACATCTCTTAGTATTTAGGGGGAGGGTGTGGCTCTTCCTTGGCCATACGTGCGTACGTGGCCATACGTCCATGATTGAGAGTAATTTTTGAAAATAAATATATTTTATGAAAAGCAATTACTGATTTATTTATTGCGTCAAAAATAACTAAGTCCCAAATCTTTAGTAAGATAACTACTTCAATTTTCCAGACGTCCGATAATCTAAACAAATTACTTTTTTTTAATATAAAATACCAAATTTAATGGATAAAAATATTTTAAACATCTGTTATCCATTCGAAAACAATTTTCTGGTGGTGCTGGCATACATATTGCAATACAGTTATATATACAGTCATCACACATTTGATACAATTGTATCGCATTTAGACACTTAAGTGTCTAAATTTCTAAATGTCTTAATTGCAGACATATGACCATTTTTCAGACATTTTTATCTGTTCATTTATGCCCTGATCATAGCAAGGCACTTATGTGTCTTAAATTTAGACATCTGTGATGTCTGAAATTTCAAATTTAGACACTTAAGTGTCTGAATAACTTTTTCAGTCACATATGTGTCTTAATTTAAGACGCCTCTATTTGCAGTGTAGTCATTTGAAAACTACAAATTAAGGTTGTTTTCGAATTTAATTAATTTCTGACACATTCCTGAAATTCTTTTTATTCGAAAATGTATATAATTTTCTGGAATCACAATCGGACACCAAGAAATTGATCAAAATTTCTCGTTTTAACTTGAAATAAATCTAACTTACACAGGGAAACTAAAAACTGCTCGATTCTTTGGCAGCAATTATTTTTGCAATTTTCATGCATCTGCGTGTATGATGAATTATTGAGGTGAGAAAAAAAAAATTAATACTTTGGAGGCAAGGGACCTTTAAAATAATTTTTTTATCTTTTGTAAATTTCACTTTAAATATTATTCAAGAATACATGTATGGCCTACATTTATCAAAAAAAAAAAATAAAAAAATAAATAAGTAAATAAAAATAAATAATTTTTTTTTTTAATGCAATTTAACAAATTACCAACGACCATTTGGAAAATGATTTTTTCAAAGAATAAAATTTAAGACATAAAAAATAACACGGAGTGGATCCTACATTACGTACGCCATGAATGAAACATTAATAGTGTTATGACACGTAAAAATTGCAAGCGACAGAAATCGCCTGCGACTCGTACGTATTACCCACTTGAAACTTACGTAGTATCCAAGCATTTCATTGGCTGTTCGGGAAAAGGCTTTTCCAGCGTCGAATTTCCAAGAAATCTGACTGCCCATTTTAAATGAAATTTATTTTTTAAACTTCTAAACATCCCACACTATTACTTTTTACACCGTCGTATAGAGAAAAAAATGTACTCTTAAATGCAATTTGTTTGAAAGCTGTATCTCCATTTGTTTCTGAGTTATTAATTTTTTTTTTGTAGTTTTTATTACTTTTTGTCGTAGTGGCAACACTCTGTTGTCCATCTCGAAATATACAGATTACTGTATAGACCCATCAGAAAACGAATAAAATGATGATTAAACCCATAAAAACCTTCAGATAGGCTTTTGATTTCCTACCCTGACGAGGACAATAACCATTTTTTCAAATGGTTAAAAAAGAAAAAAAAAATTTTTTTGAGAAAAAAAAGGAATTTTCCGTAATATTTTAGATATCACGGAGAACTTTTCAAAATGCCCCATGCGCATCCCATATCAATGAAAATCCCCAATAGTTTTTTTTTTTTTTTTTTTTTTTTTTTAATACGAGTTTGGTTTATATATATAAATAAAATTGTGCATCGAATTTTATATATTTAAATATAAAGGTAAAAAAAGATATTTTCTAAATTTTTTGAAATTTTGAGCATTTTTGCAGCAAAAGTTCTCCATAACATCTAAAATATTACGGAAATATCCTTTTTTTTTTTTTTTTTTTTTTCAAAAAAAAAATCTTTTTTTTTTTTTTCTGATAAATGTATGTCATAATGCATATAATCTATTCTTGGAAAATATTTAAAGTGAAATTTATGAAACAGGTCCTTTGACCCCTTAACCCCTTGGGGACGAGCGACCTGTATAC
This sequence comes from Maratus speciosus, assembly GCA_963932465.1. Taxonomy (NCBI): domain Eukaryota; kingdom Metazoa; phylum Arthropoda; class Arachnida; order Araneae; family Salticidae; genus Maratus; species Maratus speciosus. Next base: position 6,371,868 of record OZ010797.1, read on the forward strand.
GTGGTGCGTAAGTTGCTCAGAATCCGTGATTATTCTCACCAGTAAATTTTTATTGTAAATTTTGCCTTATTTAATCCCAGCATTTTCCCGATTCGATTAGTCAAAAATTTCTGTTTTGAGAAACCGGTAAAATTCTGTAAAAGACGCTCGCCCGAAGGGGTTAAGCACCGCAACAATCAATTATGTGAAACATGCGAAATACAGCATTATTCACTATTAAGAAGAAAAGGAATAACTGGGGAGATTAGGCCGCTATCCGTCATAATTATCCAATGTTTACATCAAAGAGACATGACGCATTCCTAGTAAAAGCTCATTATTTCACATAAAACATCTTGTTGCTAAAACGTTTATCGTCAATCGTCGCCAAGCCAATTTGTTCCAGGAAACAAAAAGATGTCTATGCCGCTTTCGCTAATTCTTCCAAAAAATTTTCTTTTCGCATTTAAATAATCATTTAAAAAGTTGCAATTAAAGTTATTTTCGAATTTAATTAATTTCTGACACATTTCTGAAGTTCTTTTTATTCGTAAATGTATTTAATTTTCTGGCATCACAATCAAATATCGAGAAATCGATCAAAATTTCTCTGTTTAACTTGAAATAAATCTAACTTACACTGCAAATCCTCATACACAAAAATAAACACATTTTACAACACTTTTTGTGACCCAATTAACAACACATTAACGTGTTGTGAATTAGAAAACTTCATATGCAAAATATTTTTTGTATTATAATTGTGTTCTTATTAGGTTTCAAAAGTGTTGCTTTCTAGAAATGTGTTCTTAATAAGTTGCGAAGGTGTTGCTACCTAAAAATGTGTTCTAAAAATAGTGTTGAAATGGTGTTGTAAATAGTGTTGATGAAAATATTTTCTTACAATAGTGTTGTGCTGCACAACACTTTGCAACCAATTAACAACACATTGTAAACACCACACAATTTAGAACACTATAAAACAACACATGTAAAACACTTTCAAAACACTTTCTACATGATGTCTTTAAAATAACACACTCACACACACACACACTTAAAACATACTATTTATTAAACATTTATACCACAATTTTAAAAATGAATATTTTGAAATGTTTTGAAAACACATTTTCTCCTCTTGTCATTTTTAACAACAATTTTTGCACAATCTTTTTAGTTCGCAACCCATTCACAACACAATCGAAAATGATTTTAGTTAGAAGTGTTCATTATTATGTTCAGTTAGTGTTGTAAAAGTATTTCACGAATTTGCAGTGTACTGGAAAATTGAAAACTGCTCGAATCTTTGACAGCAGTCATTTTTGCAATTTCCATGTATCAACCTGTATTAATGGTGGAATTGTTCAGGTGAAAAAAAAAAAAGAAATTAATGCTTTAAGCACCGCAACAATCAGTTCTGTGAAAAATGCGATATACCGCATTATTCACTATTAAGAAGAAAAGGAATACAACTGAGGAGAAAAGGCTTACTATCCGTCATAATTATCCAATGTTTACATGGAGTATACATGACACGTTCCTAGTAAAAGCTCATTATTTCACATAAAACATCTTGCTTCTAAAAAGCTCAACGTCAATCGTCGGCGAGTCAAGTTGTTCCTGGAAACAAAAAGATCTGTATACCGCTATCGTTAATTCTTGCAAAAAATTTTCTTTTCGCATTTAAATAATCATTTAAAAAGTTCAGATTAAGGCTATTTTCGAATTTTTATTAATTTCTGACACATTCCTGAAATTCTTTTTATTCGTAAATGCATATACTTTTCTGGAATCACAATCAAATACCAAGAAATTGATCAACTTGAAATAAATCTAACTTACAGGAAAACTAAAAATTGCTTCTTTGGCAGCAGTCATTTTTGCAATTTCCAAGCATCAACGTGCATTAATGGTGGGCTTGTTGAGGTGAAAAAACAGAAATTAATACTTTAAGCCAGGGTTCTCGCTGGCTTTTTACCAACATTAGCGATTTGGCGAATAAGAGATAAAAAACAGTAGCCAAATGAAAAAAAAAAGTCCTTCCGGCCATTGCCGGGAGGAAGAGGTAGCTTTCATATTCCTTATTTTTAAAAAGCAAGCTTATATTATTCAAACACAAGAAGCTCAATTTAGTATAAACTGATTATAGGAGATTCAATACTAATTTTTATCAATACTAAATCATTATGAATGAGAATTTCGCGAAATTAGTCAGCTTTATCCAAGCTGCTTTTATTTAAAGTAACTTATATTTGGTTGCCAAATTCGGCGATATATTAAAGTTTCTGCCATTTTAAGACAACATGGTGGATGAGGCTAACGAGTGAACTTAGTCGAGACCTTAGTAATTCCTGTGCACATGCTCTCTCACATCGGAATCTGTTGATATATACAAGTGCGTTCGCAGGCAAAAAATCAGATTTTTCAAAATGTCACCCACTTTAGAAATTGAAACTGCTATATCTGAGTCATTTTTAAAGATAAAGACAAAACGAAAAATGTTCCGGAATCCTTATATCATGGTCAAATGAAAGAAACCTTTTTCAATTTCTAATTTTTTTGCACCTCACTTTAAATATAATTTTCTATTTAATTTAATGGCCTCCATTTTGAAACAAGGTGGCTGATGAAGCTGGCCAGCGAACTTGGTCGAGACATTACGATATACTATCCACATGCCTTCTTACATCAAAATAGGTTAATAAATATGCGTCTTATCACGTGACAAATATAAGATCGTTTCAAAATGTCAGCCATGCTAGAAATTCAAAGTGCTATAATTCAACCATTTTTTAAGATATATACGAAACAAAAACTGCTCCGGAATCTTTGTATCAAGGTCAAACACATGAAAAATTCTTTTTCATTTTTCAATTTTTTGATAACTTATTTTAAATTTAAAATTTAATTTTTTTTTAAATGGCAGCCCTTTTGAAACAAGATGGCGAATGAAGCTGGCCAACGAACTCGATCGAGACATTGGTATGTACTATATACACACCAAGTTACATCCAAATCGGTTCATAAATACGCCTGTTATCGCGTGACAAAAATCAGGTCGTTTCAAAATGTCACCTACAATAGAAATTGAAAATGCTATAACTCAGCCATTTTTATAGATATAGACGAAACAAAAACTGTTCCGGAATCTTCGTATTAAGTTTAAACACATACAAAAAAAATCTTTTTCATTTTCCAATTTTTTGGTACAACATTTTAAATTTTAAATTTAAAAATTTTTTTTAAATGGCCGCCATTTTGAAACAAAATGGCGGATGAAGCTGGCTAGCGAACTCGGTAGAGACATTAGTACGTATTATGTATACACCAAGGTACATCCAAATCGGTTCATAAATACGCCTGTTATCGTGTGACAAAAATCAGGTTGTTTCAAAATGTTAGCCAAGCTAGAAATTCAAAGTGCTATAACTCAGCAATTTTTTAAGATATAGATGAAACAAAAACTGCTCCGGAATCTTTGTATCAAGGTCAAACACATAAGAAAAAAATATTTATCAAATTTTAATTTTTCGGTACCACATTTCAAATTTTAATTTTTTTTTTTAAATTTAAATGGCCGCCATCTTGAAACAAGATGGCGGATGAAGCTGGTCAACGAACTCGGTCGACACATTGGTACGTATTATGTATACACCGAGGTACATCCAAATCGGTTCATAAATACGCCTGTTATCGCGTGACAAAAATCAGGTCGTTTCAAAATGTCAGCCAAGCTAGAAATTCAAAGTGCTATAACTCAGCTATTTTTTAAGATATAGACGAAACAAAAAATGCTCCGGAATCTTTGTATCAAGGTCAAACACACAAGAAAAAAATATTTTTCAATTTTTTATTTTTTGGTACCACATTTCAAATTAAATTTTTTTTTTTAATTTTAAATGGCCGCCATTTTGAAACAAGATGGCGGATGAAGCTGGCCAACGAACTCGGTCGAGGCATTGATATGCACTATGTATAAACGAAGTTACATCCAAATCGGTTCATAAATACGAGAGTTACAGTGTGACAAAGATCATATATATATATATATATATATGGATATATATATATATCAACTTTTGAACGGAGGGTGGTTTCGGGGTCTGGGGGTCATGATCGATGAAAATATACCAAAATTTTTTGAAATCGCTTTCCTCCGAACGGCTGCAATAGGTAGCTTTTTGTAATGAAAGCTACCTAAAATTAGCAAAATAGATTCGGTGTGAAACACTGAAAAATCAATCTTGAACTCCTCATTGTATCCCTTTTATTCAATATGTTATAAAATAACCTGTTTTTTTTTTTTTTTTTTTTTTTTTTTTTTTTTTTTTTTTTTTTTTGCAATTGCTTATAAACCAGAAATTCGACTATCCGCTACAAAATCTATTAATTCTAAATGTCTCCTAAATGTGCAAATGTTTCAGACAGTCTTTTAGCAGTCTAAATAAAAATTCAAAACAGCTATCTTTGATTTACCATTTTGAAAATATACACTAAAAAATTGCTATGATATTTTGACTCTAGCAGATAGAAAAAACTGACCAGCCAATGGTATTTTTCATACAACTAACAAATAGTATAACAAATAAATGGCTAATTTGAACACCGCATTCCAGCAAAACTTTTCTCTATTTGGCGCTTAATGCGAGTAATTTTGTTTGTGTTTTACCGACACGACGCCGGCGCATAGATAGTGGTTAACTGACAACTGATCCTATCGCATAATCCTTTCAGTGTCTTAGGTTGTTACTAAACTGAATTTGTATTGAGTCAGTATGTCTATAAATAGAGAATTGTAAATGGCACGGTGTGATTGAAAATTTAACTATCCGCGGGAAACGCTCATGTCGCGTTTCACATATTCTATACAATTCCGCGGGACACGTTATTTTCGCGTTCCATTGCATTACTTTTTAAAAATTCAGATTGCTTGATTTCGTCCACTTTTTTAAAAGCGTATAATTCGGCTTATTCTCGCATTATTTAATCTGTAATTAAATAAAGTGACTACTTCTACTTCAAAAGAATGGTGGGAATCAAACAACTTGAATTAAAAAAAAAGTAAAAATATGACTCTGTTTTATCCAAGAAAAGGAAATTGTCGCCCGCAGCTGGAGAGTTAAAGCGACAGCAATCGTTCAGCAAAGCGGATAAGGATCTCGACTGTATTGGCAAAAAACACAAAATAGCAGAAATTGAGCACTCGTAGTTTGGCGAGTCTGATTATTCGTTTACGCGCCAAATGAAGCATTTTGTCGCAATGGCGAGCGGCAGCGAGAACTCTGCTTTAAGCACCGCAGTAATCAATTCTATGAAACATGCAAAATACAGCATCATTCACTACTAGCCGCCGTTGGCAACCAGTTTGGTCTCCCTTAAATGTAATGCTATAAGCATTGTATCAGGTTACTTTTATTCATAATTTAATTTACTTGTTCAATCTTTCGCGAAATCGGTTGATTCTGATAGAGAAACCAAGAACTCGGTATATTTATGTTAGCCGGGCGCAGGGGATAAATCGCCAAACATTGTTTCTGTCGCATTTTTTCGTATTTTATTAGTTTAAAATAAAATCCTTTCACTCATTTTATTTAAAATACACAAATTTATTTTAAAACTGAAAAATTTAAGATTTATGATTTTTACTTATTTCTTAAAAAAAAAAAGAAAGAAAAGAAAAATAATAAATGATACCATAAACCATGACATTTAATTTAAACATGTCAACAGTCAAATAAAACTATTTTACTGTTTTTAAGGTTTTAATCTTGCACCTTTTTAGCAATTAGAAATAAAATAATATATCAAAGCATTGTTTTAATTTACCCTGCGAGAAATAAAAAATGCTAACTGGCGAGTTAAAAAATGCTATTGGCAAGATTTTCACCCGACTAACATAAAAGTACTAAGAATTCTTTGCGATCGTGGCAACTTTTATGTTAGTTTTATTAGAAAAAATAATTTTGATTGAAAATGGCTGCACATATGACAAGCGTAATTGTTTATGACAGTCACATGACTTGAACGTTTATAACATAGATGGAATGATAGCGATGGAACAATATTTGGCGATTAATCACCTGCGCCAAGTACCAAAATGGCCGCCTGGCATATAAAAAGCGAAGTGGTCAGCCCGGAACTGTTGATGACAGTCACATGACTTAGACTACTATTATAGAGATTATGGGGTCTGGAAACTCTTAAAATAGGAAAAAATGAAAAAAAAAAAGGACCATTTTATATCTTCAAATGTATATGATTTTAAAACACAATTTTTATTGGGGATGAAAGATACAAGTTATGTTCTTTCATTTCACGTGTTTAAAAAATAGCAAGATGCAGAATTAGCATTTATAGGGAGCTCCAAAGTGTCAGACATTGGATGAGCAGAAAGGAGGTGTAACAGTTGACGCGTAGGATTACAAAATAACTTTTGCAACTAGAATTAAAATTTTGTTGCCTACTTATACTTTAGATTATAATAATGACCCTGAACCTAAATAAATTTGTATTGAAAGCATTTTTCTATTTTTAATACAAAGTTGTATTGAGCTAATACAAAATTTTGAAAATTTCAACAGTATAATCACCTAAAAAAAAATCTTTTTGAACAATAAAAAGGAAATTCTAGGTTCAGTTTATGCAGACTCACATGAAACATACGTTTTGTAAATTTCATGAAAAAATATTTAGAAGTTTTTTGGATATCCTGTTGTTATGTCCTAAAACGTCATTTGGAGAAAAATGACTTCCAAATTTCGGAAACGCCGCTTCAGCTATTGAGCGGGTATCATTCTAAAAACCCTAACTTATCCTCCAATGGGAATTTCAAGTAAATAATTATATCAAAATATTCAGAAAAGATAGGAGTTTAACATCCAAAAAATTTAAATTTCGAAAATTTTGAACCTTTAAGAGTCCTGAGACCCCTTAAGGCTGTTCTTAAATCCAAAGCGTCAACTTTCTGACATAAGTTTTAATTCATTTTTGTTCAGAAACGCATGAAACTAGAAGATGTTCTTATTCAGAAACTAGGTCATCGAAATGTTTTTTCCGTTTTCTTGTAAACGCAATAGATCTTTCAGAAAATACTGTCAAAGTTGGCATTTTGAACCGAACTTCCGAACGAAAGAAGAAAATCCAGTCAGTAAGGGGAGAAAATGCCGTGTCACGTGATCAAAATCGCTTCTAACTCAATAAGTAATTTATTGTTCAAAAAATGGAAAAAACAGTTCAATTCCAAATCGCTTCTAGGGTCAGGCTTTCCAATTTTATACCTTTCCGTTAAAAAATGAATTTGCAAATGTGTCAAAACGTTTTGCGCTTGTTGAGCAGAGCAGTTGAGAACAGCCTTAAGAAGAAAAGAAATAACTGGGGAGAGTGAGCCACTATCTGTCATAATTATCCAATGTTTACATGGAATATACATGACGCATTCCTAATAAAAGCTCATTATTTCGCATAAAACATCTTGCTGTTAAAACGGTGATCGTCAATCGTCGGCGAGCCAATTTGTTCCAAGAAACAAAGAGTATGATGTCCGCTGTCGGCAATTTTTCTGGAAAAGTTCTCTTTAGTTGCCTGCCGCGTGTATATCGTCACTTAAAAAACGCCAATTAAAACGGGAAAGAGATTAAAAAATTGCGAGAGATAGCGCTCGTGTCAAAGGTTTTTTAGCTAAAAGCGTGCTCGCTTTTGTTGAAAGCCGGTTGGCACGTGGTGATGCTACATATTTGACCTGAAAATGGCACCTTGTCATATTTAGCGTATCGAACTGGAAATTCCAATTGGCCGCATGATGAAAGATGGCGGACAGATTGATGGTAACTTTAAAAAAAGTAAAATGTTCCTTTTTGTCGAACCGCCAGATGTATCTTAGATTTGATATAGAACGTTTCGGTTGCAACGTAATCTATATATATATATTACGCTATCGTACGTTTCACAGAAATCGCGATTATTTGTTAATTGTTTAATGGCAACGCTCGAATAAAACGCATCTCATTGGTTATTGAACTACATTTAATGCATCTCCATACCTATAAGAGTGTTACCATAGTGGGGGGTGGGGGGGGGGGGTCTGTTCTGTCGCCAACTTACGATATCTCTAATATTTCGTCCAATTCCTATAGACTTCCACTGTAAACTAGAGTTTACTTGCTTATAGAAAATCAACCAATGGAGATATTTTAATGCAACAAAAACTAATATTAGCTTAAAGGATTCTATTAATTCTATTTAAGGGTGTTTTCAAATCCAAAAGGGCAACTTTCTGACATAAGTTTTAATTTATTTTTGTTCGAAATTTATGAAACTAGCGGGTGTTGTTGTTCAGAAACTAGGTCATCGAGCTGTTTTTTCCATTTTTTTGCAAACGCTTTTTTGATCTTTCAGAAAAGAGTGTCAAATTGGGCGTTTGGAACCGAATTTCCGCGCGAAGGAAGAAAAAGCGCTCAAGAGTGGGCGAAAACATGTTTGTCACGTGATCACATTCGCTTCTAACTCAATAGGTAATGGATGAATAAAAAAAATGGGAAAAACAGTTCCATTCCAAATCGCTTCCATGGCCAGGCTTTACAATTTTATACCTTTCCGTTAAAAACTGAATTTGTAAATGGGTCCAAACGTTTTGCGCTTGTTGAGCAGAGCAGTTAAGGGAGTCCAAGTAAATTAAATTCTGAATAAATGTAACATGATATAATGCTTTCCCAAACATAAATTTTAAGGGAGACCAAACTGGTTGCCAAGGGCGGCTAGTTTTTTTTTTAAATACTGCAATGTGCAATTTTATAAATGCTTCATCTGTTAAATTTAAATTGCTTTATTACATGTTTTGACTTGCAATTCTGTTTGTGTGTGGCAGGCTCATTTTTTACCCACTTAATGTTGACAAATAGCTTTGAAATTTGGATTATATATGTATTTATGAGGACGATACATGAATTGGACATTGATTTTTAAAATTCAATCCCTAAAGGGGGCAACGGTGGGCAAATTGACTTAATGGTTACGTTTGATTTTCTATGGAGAAATCAGCACCATCTTCAACAATGAGTATTTGTTGTAAAGTACTAATAATAGGGTTACTACAATAGCGCCCAATTTTAACCAACTTGGTGAAACATAGCCCAATTTGGCGCCAAAAATAAGTTGCCCTATAGTGCGCCAACTTGGTGACAGCTGGCTAATTTGACAAAATTCCCATTTAAATCCATTCATTTTCCATATTCAAGCTCACTGCAATTTAATTTAAACATCGTGCATTTAAGACTTTTTTCCAAGACTTTTGTACTTTTTAGTCCATTTAAAAAAACATACATTTTCTACATTTTTGTAAATTTTATAGAAAGCGGGTTTTTCAAAAAAGAAATTTTGCGTTTATATTCATATTACATTATTCTTCACTGTAATATAGAGTCTTGAGAGTAATATAGAGGGATTTTTCGATTCAATATCGATCTATAAAAATTTTTACACTGTAAAATTATCCCAATGTATACCCTGCAAATTCGTGAAACACTTTTGGAACACTAACTGAACATAAAAATTAACACTTTTAACAAAAATTATTTTCGATGAATCATTCGTTGTGCCAAATAAAAAGTTGTGCAAAATGTGTTGTTAAAAATTACAAGAGGAGAAAATGCGTTTTCAAAAGTTTTCAAAACATTCATTTTTAAAATGTGTTATAAATGTGTTATATATAAATAGTATGTTTTAAATGTGTGTGTGTGCGTGTTATTTTAAAGGCATCCTGTAGAAAGTATTTTACATATGTTGTTTTATAGTGTTCTAAATTGTGTGGTGTTTGCCATGTGTTGTTAATTGTGTGATAAAGTGTTGTGCAGCACAACACTAGAAGTAACGGTAGTAAGAAAATATTTTCATCAACACAATTAACAACAATAATTTTAGAACATATTTTTAGATAGCAACACTTTTGTAAGCTATTAAGAACGCATTTCTAGATAGCAACATTTTTGCAACCTATTAAGAACACAATCACAACACAAAAAATATTTTTTATAGTTTACTAATTCACAACACATTAATGTGTTGTGAATTTGGTGACAAAAGGTGCTGTAAAATGTGTTTAATTGTGTGTTTGAAAATTTGCAATGTAGTGAAGACTTTCTTCGTTATTAACGTGTGTTTCCGAATGGGTATTTCAGGGGAGGGATTTCTGAGAGCTTTTGCATTTTTCAGGACTCATAACTTATTTCGAAATAACTCCGGAGTTCTGGCACTCACTTTTCCTCGAACGTTCTATCTTAGAGGATATCTCAAAGAGGAAGTGGCCAAGATTTTGTGAATGGGCTGCTAAAAAGCGGAGTGATTCAGAACATCACAGGAGTGGTGTTGTCAGAAGTTAGAAAGGGCACCTTCTTCTTCTCGTAAAAGTGATGAAACAGAAGTGTGATTTCACGATGCAGTACTTCTTCAAAGACGTCTTTATGTAACGTCTTTTGGAAGTTAGCAAGAAATGGCAATTAATAATAATGAAAATGTCGGAAACTGTACGTCAAGCGTGGCCAGTTAGGTGCGTTCGTACTATAACTAGTTTTATAAATAGTCAGATCTGGGTGAAATATGCTGTTCACCGTTAAAAAAAAAAATAAAAAAAAAAAAAAACAGAGATTCTACTAGCAATCGAGACGCCAGTACTATTTCCGTATTTTAACGGAAAATTTCCCCTATAAATTCCAGAAAAACGGAAAATTTTCTGTAATTTATGGGGGAAATTTTCCTTAAAAATACGGATTTCTGGAATTTATGGGGGGGGGGGGGAATTTTACGGGGAAAATACGGAAATAGTACTGGCGTCTCTATTGCCAGTAGAATCTCAGTTTTTTATTCCTTTTTTTACAGTGCTGCACTCTTATGCAACAAGGCATAAATCCAAAGTCTATTACACTGTAAAAAAATTTCCCCTTAAGTACGAAAATTGTACTGGCTGTCGAGACGCCAGAACTATTTCCGCATTTTAACTGAATTTTTTCCTGTAAATTTTGTGAAAAAACGGAATTTTTTCAGGAATTTACGGAGGAAAATTCCATTAAAATACGGAAATAGTATTGGCGTCTCGATTGCTAATATAATTTCCGTATTTTAACGGAATTTGTTTTTACAGTGTACGGTTATATATATTAAACTCAGTCCTACAGAAATAATAGAACTTCCTCTTCAATAGAACGTCATCCAAGATTAAATTTAAAACCTTTCGGTTGGTTCGTTTTGCGCAGTTTTATGTGGACAGACGGACGGACCAGCCGATGACTACAGGTGCTACGTATTTATATAATTACGAACGCACCTTAAAAACAGCCTTGTCGATCATTTTTTGAGATTATAAAATGTGGCATAGAGAAACAGAGAGAGCTATCTCACATTTTTGTGAAAAATGAGTTGGAAGCGTGAAAGCATTGTATGACACGCCATCTATTGGCTTTATAATTATTCATTTCGAAACTATTCAAGTGATATAGACAGTTTAACTCATACTGGGCCGCTGTCCTATAAATAGGACAGCTAATAAAACATTTTTAGAAATAAAATTGGTAAGGATTTTTTGGATGCATTTTGTTATGACGTCTTTAAAATACATAAAAGTATAACATATAAACAAAAAAAAAACAAGAAACCAATTAAAATTTAATTGAAAAAAAATCGATTTAAAAAATTCTTTAAGAATTGTGATCTTATAATTTGGAATTTTACCATTATTATTATCTTTTTATTAGAGAAATCATAGAGTATTCTTGTACAACATAAACAGTATTTTAAAAGTAAAATAAAATATTTGCTCATAAAATTAGTTTATGTATGCATTTTATATGTCTTTACTATGTGTCCTACTAATATGTCCTGTTTATAGGACAACTAGTTACTTAAAAAATTAAAAGCTTTTTTTCAAAATTTTGCTAGTATCTACTTAATTACACCATATTAATGATATAATTGAAAATTTAAAAATTTTCAAAAATATTTAATCGGTGTAGTCGATTATGGGTTAACAGAGGGTCCAACGTAACTTGGATATCAAGTTGCCAGTGCAAGAGTGGATCAAGTGTGCTTGCTAAACTCTGGCACTGTCAACTTAATCCCTCTATGCTGGCTGAGAAAGTTTGGCCTCCTCTGGCACTGGCAGAACTGGCCTAAAAGTGTGTGACAAAAATTTGTACAAAGTTTGGAAGGAATTAAAATCACAGCTCTCTATTTCTCTAACTCTGGTTCTGATCGCCTCAAATGGACATTTTCGATGAGGATATCAATATTTGTTTAATTTTCTTGATGGAGTTACATGAGACGGGGAGAAAAAAAGGTGTGGATAGACAGACGGACGAGAAAGAGATGGATAGATAGAGATAGATAGATGAATAGATAGAGAGATAGATAGAGACACATGAATAGATAGATGAGATAGAAAGAGAGATTGAGAGATAGATAGATGAGATATATAGGTAGGTGAGATAGATAGATGTGACAGATGAGATAGATAGATGTGATACATGAGATAGATAGATAGGTGAGATAGACAGATAGATAGATAGATGGATATATATAGACAGATGATATAGATAGATAGATGAATATAGATAGGTAGATGATATAGATAGATAGGCACATAGATGGATATAGATAGATATATGAGACAGACAGAGATATGAGATAGATAGATGAGGATACCAATGTTCATTTAATTTTCTTGATGGAGTTGCATAAGACAGAAAGAAAGAAGGAAGTGGATAGATAGACGGAAGAGAAAGAGATGGACAGATAGAGATAGATAGATAGATAGATAGATAGATAGATAGATAGATGGATATAGATAGATAGATCAGATAGATAGATGAGATATATAGGTAGATGAGATAGATAGAGATAGATGAAAGATAGATGTGATAGATGAGATAGATAGACAGAGATAGACAGATATATAGAGAGGTGAGATAGATGAAATAGACAGATAGATGAATATAGGTAGATGATATAGATAGATAGTTAGATAGATGAATATAGATAGATAGATGTGATATAGATAAACAGTTAGATAGATGAATATAGATAAATAGATGAGATAGACGTATACGAATTCAATTTTTCCAACTGAACGAAAAATGCCCAAACTGGAACACGAACTCAGAACCTTTTGAGTTGCATTCTTTACCATTTCAGCTACGTGGTCTGACAACCGACGGGCCGGTTTCGCTCAGATAACCTGTAACGAAATAGGCCCGCCGGTTGTCAGCCCAGGTAGCTCAAACGGTAGGGCATTGACAAGTTAAGTCAAAAGGTACTGGGTGCGTGTCCTTGCTTGAGCATTTTTTCCCTCAGTTGGAAAAATTGAATTCATATGATATCTTTACTAATAATAGTGAGATATCATAGTGTGATAGGTAAATAATAGTGATATAGATGTATAGTAAAATAATATAGTGACTAATACATACTGTGATGGGGGTATAGAGTAGAATGAATACAGTGGTAGATAGATGGAAAGAGAGAGAGAGAGAGAGAAACTTCGCAGGGCTTTCGACATCTATATTTTCAAGTAGATTCACTGAAAAAAAATAAAGTACTCAAAAATGAGTAAATCGATGTACTCATATCGAATTGAGTAATGTTTGTATCAAAAATGAATCTATGCTTTCTCAATTTTAAAACATCACATGTTATCAAACCCAAATAAAAAGATATTTTTTTTTACCTTGTAATGGTTTGTTTTATTATGGTGACATAAAAGATATTTATTAATTTAAATATAAAATTGTGCACCGTATTTTAAAATAATCTAAAAGTGCTTGCAAATAATGCTCTTGTCTTAAAAATATTCGATATGGGTATCTTGCTAATGATTTTGCTATTTTTCTTAAAAAATAACGAATTAAACGTTTCTTGGTAATAACTTTGAACGGGAAATAAATGTCAGTATATTTTTACTTTAATTTGTAGGTTTAGAGGGGGCAGTGCTTAACGATTCATATTTAAACACAACCATGGAATCAAAAATGAGTACATGTGTTCCTGATTTTGAGTAGGGGAAGTTGGCCTAAAATGATCCTAGCGGGTAAAACGTTACACATTACGTCACACAAACGTTAATATGTTTTCTACCAGACAGATCGCGCTATCTACAGGGTAACATATAAATTAGTTGTGTCAAGTGAAGAAGAAGCAATGGCGGTATTCAAGCGATCGCAGTATTACGGAACTGAATAGAATTCTTTGAAAAGGTGGGTTTTATAATATCTGTTATAAGATAAGCACTAACTTTCATATTTATTTAGATATGCAGTCTTTCATGTACGGAAATATAACTTGGTTTGCTTAATAGAGTATGTTTATAGACGTGAATTACACTTGCTAAGTTTGTTATGTTTCTCGACGTCATCCAGTTATATGACTTAAAATGGACGGCCATGTTGCAGGGTAAAACGATCCATTATGTGGATCGTTTTACTACCATTTCATAGGCTGAAGAAAACCCGGTACCGGGTCCTAGCCATCATGGGTAACCAAATGTGTGACTGCCCCAAATCTTTCTCTGAGTTCACGTGTTATCCTTTTATTTTTGGATCATAATTTTCAAATATTCCATTTTATTCTTTTTTTCAAAATTATTTAGACGCTTTTTATTTTAAAATTTACATAAAATATATCATGCATGCTATTTGATTGTAAAACTTATTTTATTTCATTATGTATTGCCATAATTACTTTTATATCCTTTATTTTGCCGATAAAAAACAATTTACAATTATTTTTAAATGAAGGATCATTTTGCCCTTTGGTGAGGGTAAAATGATCCTTGGGACACTTTTTCAAAAATCTATTTTTTTTCACTACTCCATTTGGGTTTAAAATATTGTTAAAATATGTTTATAATGCAAAATATAGTGTAAAACATATTAGCCTAGGTCCAAAGTTTTATTTAAACATTTATGTTATTTTACACAAATTTTCCCCTTAAGGGGATCATTTTAGGCCACCTTCCCTACATTTGGATCGTTTTTTTTTTTTTTTTTTTTTTTTTTTTTTTAGTATGCCACGTATTTAAAATTGAGTACTTTTTACTCAATTTTGAGTAACCATTTTTTTCCGTGTTCTTATTACTTTTTGATTCATTGCCATCGTATGAAACTTATTGACTGCAGAAATATTCCAAAACACATTCTAATAAAGAGCTTCTTCGTTTTAGTGTTTACACGCAAATCACCAGACTGTCGAAAGAGTTCTTCGGGGGAGGTCTCGAATTTTTTCTGCAATCTATTCCGGACTCGTAACTCATCTCGAAATAACTCGAGAGATCTGGCACTCGCCATTCCTCGGCCATTCCGTCTTGAAAAGGAAGTAGCCAAGATTTTGTTAATAGGCTGCTGAAAAAAAAGAAGTGATGAACGCGTAACGAAGTGTATCTCGTGAATGGTGTTGTAAGAAGTTGGAAAGAATGCCCCTCCTTTCACAAGAGCGTTGAAATGGAAGTGTAAATTCCCGATGCTTTTCAATTACAGTCGTCTCCGTTTAAACGAATATTGACGATTCCAGAAATAATATTCGATTAAGCGGGGCATTTGATTAAAAGATAAATCATAAATGTAATATCTAATGCGTAATAAAAAGGTAAAAGAACCATCTACGGTATATTTCATTAACAGCATAATAAATTGTTAATAGAATAGCTTAAACTAAAATAAATACAAATGCTAATATAAAGTAAATACGTATTAATTTAATGTCAGTTCATACATTTATAGGGTTTACATCACAATGCAACTCGTTTGAATTGGGTTAAAACTTTGATACTTCTAATTTACGTTACTTATACTGCCTTAAAAAAATCGTTTAAAGTGGTTTGTTTAAGTGGAATCTTAAAGGAGTCAATATCGAGTTATTTTTCGAATGAGTGCAAAATATCACAATTACCATCTCGAATCTCAAAGTGACGGCGCATTGCCTGGTTAACAGCAAGAAGTGATGTGAGGGGATCAAAGTGGGGAAATCATTTGACCTGTCCATTATACGCCTGCAGGCTGAAATCATTGTAGGAAGAACTGAAAATTTGTTTTCAGTGTAAAGGAACTAAAAATGACAAAAGGTGAAAGGAAATTTCAGCTGAAACGTACTTTCCGCGCCTATTTTCAAACATAGGTCACACAGTTGTTATTCGATTAAGCGGGGGTGTTCGTAAAAGGTATTTGGTTTAAGCGGGGAAAACAGCATAGAACCAATAGGAATAAAATCAGTTCCAGAGGAATCTATTCGAATAAGCGGGAATTCGATTATCCGTGACCCGGTTAATTGGGGAAAACTGTATGTCTTTATACTTCTTCTGTTGATAGCGTTGCAGTTAAATTTTATATGAAAGTTCAGGATTCACTTACTCGCATTTGTGCTTACATACTTAGATACAAAACGTTACAACACTAACTCGGCACCTTATTGCAACACAATGGCCGGGATCCAGATAGATTTTGATAGAACCAGAAGCCTGCATCTTTGAGAACTTTTCGCTGTTTTAAGTAAGCAAATTTTTTGATGGGTCAATCTCGTTTCGCTAACAGCGCAAAATCTATATGAATCCCGGCCAAGGACACAATAACATATAAGATAGGTCACACACTGAGGTGACACATGCAACATATTGCGCAGTTCTAAATAAGAAGAACACATTAAGTAAATATTATTCATAAGATTTGATTGTTGCATATTAAAATTAATAGTTGTTGGAATTGAAATAACTAGTAGGATGTTACAATTAAACTATGAAGCGCGAAGGTAATCCAAGTAGAAATACTGTAAATTTAATCTATTATTTTGGGAGAAGATTATCTGCTGAATTAATCAGTTTTATGACCCAAGTGTAACCCTATACACATCTACTGGCGCCTGAGCTTGAGAATATAAATGCATTCACAATTTTATTAATAACTCTTTTTTAATTATCAAAATTTCTTGGTTGAAATCTTGCATTGTGAATGCTTTGTGTTTTCAAACTCAGAAGTGTTGTGGTTTTCTCTTCAAAGGTTGTGAGTGGTTTAGAATGTTGTTGTTGTATGTAGTTAAGACTTGATTTTGTATCTTAAAGTCTTTTTTTAATTTAAAATTCATACAAGCTCCTTCTCTCTTATTGCTATTTTTCTTTGGTAATTGCTCTAAATTTTAACTTATTTAATTAGTATTTCTTTAAGCCTTTCTTTCTTATTTTGCTTGTTATAAATTTCCTTTTTTGTATCAACAACATTCAAGTTATGGTAAACTGCCCACACCTTGATTAAAATTAAGGTCAGATTAATATCAGTAATAATGCTAATTTGAAAATATATGTATTGGAGAGTAATTAGAAGAGAAACCACACCAACACAACATGTTGCACGATTTCGGGGAAAAACAGGTTTAAAACAGATTTGAAACGTCTTTCTCCTTTGTTTTGACCTGTATTTTCTCCTATGTCGCACTTCATTTTCCTCATGTCGTCTCAGTGCCACTAAGACAGTGACTTGTAGAGATGACGTTGAGACTTCTGGTTTGCAGATTTATCAGTTAATCAAACGGAGATACATTATAAGCTAATTTAATTTAGTATTTATCGTGTATAATTTTTTTTAACCATTTGGAAAAATGGTTATTGTCCTCGTCAGGGTAGGAAATCAAAAGCATATCTGAAGCTTTTTATTGGTTGAATCCGCATTTTATTCGTATTCTGATGGGTCTATACAGTAATCTGTATTTCCCTTTACTTTCAATAGAGATGGATTACTTCTGTTGCTACTATGACAAAAAAGTAATAAAAACTACAAAAAAAAAACTACAAAAAAAAAAAAAAGAATAACTCAGAAACAAATTGAGATACAGCTTTAAAAAAAATTGCATTTAAAAGTACATTTTGTTCTCTATACGACAGTGCAAAAAGTAATAGTGTGGGATGTTTAGAAGTTTAAGAATGAAATTTCATTTGAAATGGGTCGTCAGATTTCTTGAACGATGGAAAAGCCGTTTCCCGAACAGCCAATGAAATGCTTGGATAATACGTAAGTTTCAGGTGGATAAGAAAGTAAGTAAGTTTTAAGAAATCTGACGGGTCGCAGGCGATTTTTGTCGCCTGCAATTTATTATTTTGTCATAACACTGTTAATGTTTAATCCATGGCGTACGTAATGTAGGATCCACTCCGTGCTATTTTTTATGTCTTAAATTTTAGTCTTCGAAAAAATCATTTTCCAAATGGTCGTTGTAATTTGTTAAATTGCTTTTATTTTATTTATTTATTTATTTATTTTTTATTTATTTTTTGTAATAACACCTTTTCAACATATACGGTTGCAGTGTAGAATATATGTGGTATGCGCCATACACCTTCATTACCAACATGTAAAATTTGCTATTCATCAAGTACAGATCATTCAAGCGAAATTAAAGATTTATACCCCTCATTAGGTGCGTTCGTAATTATATAAATACGTAGCACCTATAGTCGTCGTTCGGTCCGTCTGTCTGTCTGTCTGTCCGTCCTCATAGAACAGAGCAAAAACTATCCAACCGAATGGTCTGAAGTTTTAAATATAGAATGGCTGCAAAATTTTGCCGAGTCCTTTCAACTGTTATGAAAATGGGATGTAGAGTGTAATAACAGGGACAGTCAAAATGTTCCGTTACAGGAAAACAAATGATTTCAAGTTAAATTATTTTAAGTAATTATCTCTCTATTCTAAAAAAAAGTAACTACCGCTGTCACCGCCGCCGCCGGTTTTGAATTTTTTGTGACCGGAGGTCTTTCTTCGTTAATATTAAGAAAAATAATGCATACAAAAATATGAAAATCGGTAGTATTATACAGAAATGTTTGATAAACACGCTGATGCAGACAGTTTTGAAATCGAAGAATTATTTTAAGAGATATTTAATGCTAAAGTTGGACAAAATCGTTCCACTAAAAAAGTTTTATAGTAGCAAAAACCATACATCGGAATTAAATAATTTTTAGTTCATTTTATACGTTATAATTTCCCGGTGTGCAGAATTGATTTATTTTTTTTATTTGACTCATTTTTCGAGGTTTTATATCTATTTTAAATTCAAATTTTCAGCATTTCGAGAGATATTTTTTACAGATTTTAGAAAGTGATATTAATTTAAACTGTTGCCAACTGTATAAACAGCGGAAACAATAATGTTTGCTTAAAAAAAATATATATATTTATACGTGTAATAAATTAAAAATTTATTTACACGTGACTATTATAAACAGAAAAAAACATTTGGAATTAGAATTAAATAATTATGTACAAAAAGCAGGAACTTATTAAAAATTACGTCATAAAAACTATAATTACACGTGAATTTTAAGAGAGAAAGGAATTTGTAAAATAATAAATTTATTAACATGTGTTAGAAGTCTTAAATAGGAGAAATTACGTCATATTTACGTCACATTACAGTTATTACATAAAATGAACACAAAATAATACTGCAAAACGGTTTAAATTTACAAATTGCGCTAGACATTTATTTGTTTTGAGAGGATACTTTTCAACTATTTTTCTTAGGCAAGCGCAAATAATATTTTATTTCTAACACAAGTATTTCCACGTGAATATTAAAAAGAGAAAGAATAGTTTGGTCAAAATTACGTCAGATTAAAAACGATTAATTTAAAATGTCTCATTTAAAAGAACTTTCTTTTCGCTTTGTTAAAAAATACCGGGAGACAAAGGTTCTGTTTACTTAATTCCTTTTATATTAGCTTATTTTGAAATGTTGTTACACGTGTCTACGTTATCAAGTTATTTTTGTTTCGACGTTTTATTTGTATTTTTATTAATGTTGTACTAATTTATTTGTTCTTTCGTTATTTAAAATAAAAATTATGTCAATTTGTATAATTTGGCGAGTGGTTTGGCGATATATATAATTTGGCGAAATTAGTCGACGGGATAATCAAGTAGTACCGCAGCGGATTTGGCGTTAAAATTTCCCCAATCAAAGAGAAATGAATAGAAATCTGTTTATAGGGAGATCGCCACTGTTTTTTAAATTATAATTCAATCTTTCGAAATCTTTTTAAAGCCGATCACATTAGCGTGCATTTAGAGTCTGCGGTGTCTGGACGGGGGTTGGCGAGCGTAGCTCGTAGGGGGCCGAGCGCCCTAGTTAAAGTAAATTAAAGTAATTCAAGAAATTAAAGTAATTCAAATAAATTATTGATTAAGTGATTATTAAGTGATTAATTAAGTGAATTTGAATGATGGGTCAGCCTTTCGAACAGAATGCAATGGATAGGCACTTCACAGTAGGCACTTTGCAGTGCACTCAAATATACATTCAGTACACTATGCGGTGCAAAAAATATTTATAAAACTAGTCATAGTACGAACGCACCACATTTGTCATGTTTGACGTGCAATTTCCAATTTTTTGATATTATAAGGGAATAGGGCAGCGAGTCACAGGTCCCATGGAAATATTCTCCATGTGCTATTGCACATACTCTTAGTACTTCCATTTTACATAGCGTTTAATCTTTTTTTTACGGCTGCAGCACCGCAAACTTAATACAGTATACTCTTTCAAATCCGCATAGCTTGGTACCAGAGGCTGTGCGGATTTTAGAATTTTGCGAATTTCTGGTCATTGTTTTGCTTACATTTTTTAAACAGTCATTTAATGTAGTAATGCAATTAAAATTAGAATGATTGCTTCCAATATAGTAAAATATTTAAAACAATTAAGTAAAGTACTAATAAATTTTTTGACACGTTTACTAACTCATTCTTAAACATAAAGGCATAAATTGGCTGGTCTGACTATTGAAGCAATTTGAAATCGAAATGAGTTTTCTGTTTTTCAGGTAGCTTTCATTACATAATGTAAAAAGCTACGTATTGCACCCTTTCGGAGGAAAGCACTTCCGGAAAATTTTAGTATATTTTCACCAATCATGACCCCCAGACCACCAAAACTACCATCCGTTCAAATGTGACTTTTATGTATGTATCTGTTTTTTGTCATGCGATAACTCTTGTATTCATAAACCAATTTGGATGAGATTAATTGTATGCATAATACTTACCAATGTCTCGACCGAGCTCGTTGGCCAGCTTCATCCACCATTTTATTTCAAAATGTCGGCAATTTAAATATTTAAAACTTAAAAAAAATGCACAAAACAATTTAGAAATCCAAATTTATTTTATGTTTAATTGTTACGTCTTGATACAAGGATTCCGGAGAATTTTTTGTTTCATCTCTAACTTAAAAAATGGTTGAGATAGAGCAGTTTGAAATTCTGGGTGGTTGATATTTTGAAACAACACAACAATTAAGGAAAATCAGGTATTCATTTATGAGTGTTAGTGAACGTTAGCTTCAAATTCTCGCCAAGCTTGGCGACACTTGGCGAAATATCGTCAAGTTTGGCGACCAAAACTAAGCAACCCTAAAGGATGCCAACTTGGCGCAATTCTCATTCAAATTCAGTATTGACAAATATTTTTTTTTTTTTATCGGGTTCATCGCATTTTAGCTTCTTAAAGTTTGAGTAAAATTTGCAAACTTTTAAAACTAAAAAATAAGGAGGCTACCTTTTCATTTTTTTTAAAATTACTTATTGAGTTATAAGCGATTTTGGGTCACATGACAAACAATTTTTCGTCGGTCTTTAGCCGGTTTTTCCCTTTCGTCCTGAAATTCGGTTCAGACGGCATTTTCTGAAAGTTCTTTTACGTTTACCAAAAAATCAAAAATACCTTTCGATTAGAAAGATTTTGAATAACAACACCTGCCAATTTCATGCATTTCTGAAGAAAAATGAATTAAAACTTGGGCCATAAATTTGCCCTTTTGGATTTGAGAATAGCCTTAACTCACTTGAAAACATCCGCTCCGTAACGTTAAACCAATGGGGAGGTTGTTTTCGAATTTCTCGTTTCAATTTGAATATTTTTAAACGATTTTTATTTATTTATTTATTTATTTTGCATAGGATTGCTGAACTCAATCTTTAATAGGACTCTTTTTTACTTTTTCGATTTTGGTTGCAGTTTTTTTTCTAAAAGGTACTTTCACTTTCGAAACCGGTTCGAAACAACCGAGAAATGTTTTCAAGAAATTCAAAAATAGCCCAGTTGTAGGGGAGCAAAAAAAGGCCCAATTCGGAAATAATTAGAGGAAAGCTGGAAATTGTTTTAATCCCTTCAGTTTATGTCTAGAAGGAATATGCAACGTTTTACCCCTCGTAGGTGAGCGTTAGGAATTATACATAGATTTATAGTCAAAAAACACGTTTTTTTTAAATACCATAACACTATCTTGAAATCTCTAACTTTTTCAAAAACATTGTCAATGCAAAAAAATATCAGAGCGTAAAATTCTGAATAAAATGAGTACCTACACTTAATATTTTTGTTGAATATTAAGGTCACAATTCTACTTTGAAGTTTTAGCCCCGTGGTCAGAGGGTTGAACTCAGAATTAATTAGGGGAAAACTGGAAATCGTTTTAATTCCTTCAGATTAGGTTTCAAATGAATATTCTATGTTTTCCCCTTCGTACTAAGTGAGCGTTAGGAAATATGTGCACATTTACATTCGAAAAACACGTTTTTCTTTAATATTTTTAACAATATCTGAAATTGCGACTTTAATTTTGAACAAAAATATTAATGTGAGTATTCATTTTATTCAGAATTTTAAGTTCTATAACAGTTATAGTGACAATTTTTTGATATGGTTAGCTGTTTTGAGATATTGTTAAGGTAATCTGATCTCTCCCAGCTTGAAGCTCTTGATTAGTGATTAAGGCAAAATTTTAAAATAGGATTGCGACCTTAATTTTGAACAAAAATATTAATGTGGGTGTTCATTTTATTCAGTATTTTATGCTCTACAACATTTGTACTGACAATGTTTTTGATAGACTTAGCTGTTTTGAGATATTCTTAGGTAACTTGGTCTCTCCGGACTTCAAGCTCTTGATTAGCGATTAAGGCAAAATTTTGAAATTAGAATTGCGACTTTAATTTTGAACAAAAATACTAATGTGGGTGTTCATTTTATTCAGAATTTTAAGCTCTACAACATTTGCTCTGACAATGTTTTTGATAGAATTAGCTATTTTGAGATATTGTTAAAAAAATTAAGGAAAAACAGGTTTTTTTGAATGTAAATATGTACATATTTCCTAACTCTCACTTAGTACGAGGGGGGAAAACATAGAATATTCATTTTAGACCTAACCTGAAGGGATTAAAACGATTTCCAGTTTTCCCCTAATTAATTCTGAGTTCAGTCCTCTGACTACGGGGCTAGAACTTGAAAGTAGAATTGTGACCTTGATGTTCAACAAAAATATTAAGTGTACGAACTCATTTTATTTAGAATTTTAAGCTCTACAGCATTTGTATTGGCAATGTTTTTGAAGGAGTTAATGATTTCGAGATAGTGTTATGGCATTTAAAAAAAAAAAAAAAAATGTGTTTTTTGCGTATAAATCTATATATAATTCCTCACGCTCCCTAGTACGAAGGTTGAAACGTAGCATATTCATTCTAGACCTAAACTGAAGGGATTAAAACAATTTCCAGCTTTCCCCTAATTATTTCCGAATTCAAATGAATAACCACTGGGCTAAAACAACCTCCCCATTGCACGAATTGAATATTTCCAACTGAGCGAAAAAATGCCCAGGCTGGGAATCGAACCCAGATCCTTGGCTTACAAGGCCAATGCTTTTCCATTTAAGCTAACTGGGCCGACAACCAGCCAGCATATTTCGCTCAGACAACCTTATTGGTAATAACATCTGGTCTGTCATGTAGACAGCTCAACAGAATAAACCGCAGGTAAAGGAACTCCATATAAACGATGGATACGTAGATGAACTATTATTTTAACACAATCAAACTGATTGGTAAAGTTATCATACGAATTGAATATTTCCAACTGAGCGAAAAAATGCCCAGGCTGGGAATCGAACCCAGAGCCTTGGCTTACAAGGCCAATGCTTTTCCATTTAAGCTAACTGGGCCGACAACCAGCCAGCATATTTCGCTCAGACAACCTTATTGGTAATAACATCTGGTCTGTCATGTAGACAGCTCAACAGAATAAACCGCAGGTAAAGGAACTCCATATAAACGATGGATACGTAGATGAACTATTATTTTAACACAATCAAACTGATTGGTAAAGTTATCATACGAATTGAATATTTCCAACTGAGCGAAAAAATGCCCAGGCTGGGAATCGAACCCAGAGCCTTGGCTTACAAGGCCAATGCTTTTCCATTTAAGCTAACTGGGCCGACAACCAGCCAGCATATTTCGCTCAGACAACCTTATTGGTAATAACATCTGGTCTGTCATGTAGACAGCTCAACAGAATAAACCGCAGGTAAAGGAACTCCATATAAACGATGGATACGTAGATGAACTATTATTTTAACACAATCAAACTGATTGGTAAAGTTATCATACGAATTGAATATTTCCAACTGAGCGAAAAAATGCCCAGGCTGGGAATCGAACCCAGATCCTTGGCTTACAAGGCCAATGCTTTTCCATTTAAGCTAACTGGGCCGACAACCAGCCAGCATATTTCGCTCAGACAACCTTATTGGTAATAACATCTGGTCTGTCATGTAGACAGCTCAACAGAATAAACCGCAGGTAAAGGAACTCCATATAAACAATGGATACGTAGATGAACTATTATTTTAACACAATCAAACTGATTGGTAAATTTATCATACGAATTGAATATTTCCAACTGAGCGAAAAAATGCCCAGGCTGGGAATCGAACCCAGATCCTTGGCTTACAAGGCCAATGCTTTTCCATTTAAGCTAACTGGGCCGACAACCAGCCAGCATATTTCGCTCAGACAACCTTATTGGTAATAACATCTGGTCTGTCATGTAGACAGCTCAACAGAATAAACCGCAGGTAAAGGAACTCCATATAAACGATGGATACGTAGATGAACTATTATTTTAACACAATCAAACTGATTGGTAAAGTTATCATACGAATTGAATATTTCCAACTGAGCGAAAAAATGCCCAGGCTGGGAATCGAACCCAGATCCTTGGCTTACAAGGCCAATGCTTTTCCATTTAAGCTAACTGGGCCGACAACCAGCCAGCATATTTCGCTCAGACAACCTTATTGGTAATAACATCTGGTCTGTCATGTAGACAGCTCAACAGAATAAACCGCAGGTAAAGGAACTCCATATAAACGATGGATACGTAGATGAACTATTATTTTAACACAATCAAACTGATTGGTAAAGTTATCATACGAATTGAATATTTCCAACTGAGCGAAAAAATGCCCAGGCTGGGAATCGAACCCAGATCCTTGGCTTACAAGGCCAATGCTTTTCCATTTAAGCTAACTGGGCCGACAACCAGCCAGCATATTTCGCTCAGACAACCTTATTGGTAATAATATCTGGTCTGTCATGTAGACAGCTCAACAGAATAAACCGCAGGTAAAGGAACTCCATATAAACAATGGATACGTAGATGAACTATTATTTTAACACAATCAAACTGATTGGTAAAGTTATCATACGAATTGAATATTTCCAACTGAGCGAAAGAATGCCCAGGCTGGGAATCGAACCCAGATCCTTGGCTTACAAGGCCAATGCTTTTCCATTTAAGCTAACTGGGCCGACAACCAGCCAGCATATTTCGCTCAGACAACCTTATTGGTAATAACATCTGGTCTGTCATGTAGACAGCTCAACAGAATAAACCGCAGGTAAAGGAACTCCATATAAACGATGGATACGTAGATGAACTATTATTTTAACACAATCAAACTGATTGGTAAAGTTATCATACGAATTGAATATTTCCAACTGAGCGAAAAAATGCCCAGGCTGGGAATCGAACCCAGAGCCTTGGCTTACAAGGCCAATGCTTTTCCATTTAAGCTAACTGGGCCGACAACCAGCCAGCATATTTCGCTCAGACAACCTTATTGGTAATAACATCTGGTCTGTCATGTAGACAGCTCAACAGAATAAACCGCAGGTAAAGGAACTCCATATAAACGATGGATACGTAGATGAACTATTATTTTAACACAATCAAACTGATTGGTAAAGTTATCATACGAATTGAATATTTCCAACTGAGCGAAAAAATGCCCAGGCTGGGAATCGAACCCAGATCCTTGGCTTACAAGGCCAATGCTTTTCCATTTAAGCTAACTGGGCCGACAACCAGCCAGCATATTTCGCTCAGACCACCTTATTGGTAATAACATCTGGTCTGTCATGTAGACAGCTCAACAGAATAAACCGCAGGTAAAGGAACTCCATATAAACAATGGATACGTAGATGAACTATTATTTTAACACAATCAAACTGATTGGTAAAGTTATCATACGAATTGAATATTTCCAACTGAGCGAAAAAATGCCCAGGCTGGAATCGAACCCAGATCCTTGGCTTACAAGGCCAATGCTTTTCCATTTAAGCTAACTGGGCCGACAACCAGCCAGCATATTTCGCTCAGACAACCTTATTGGTAATAACATCTGGTCTGTCATGTAGACAGCTCAACAGAATAAACCGCAGGTAAAGGAACTCCATATAAACGATGGATACGTAGATGAACTATTATTTTAACACAATCAAACTGATTGGTAAAGTTATCATACGAATTGAATATTTCCAACTGAGCGAAAAAATGCCCAGGCTGGGAATCGAACCCAGATCCTTGGCTTACAAGGCCAATGCTTTTCCATTTAAGCTAACTGGGCCGGCAACCAGCCAGCATATTTCGCTCAGACAACCTTATTGGTAATAACATCTGGTCTGTCATGTAGACAGCTCAACAGAATAAACCGCAGGTAAAGGAACTCCATATAAACGATGGATACGTAGATGAACTATTATTTTAACACAATCAAACTGATTGGTAAAGTTATCATACGAATTGAATATTTCCAACTGAGCGAAAAAATGCCCAGGCTGGGAATCGAACCCAGATCCTTGGCTTACAAGGCCAATGCTTTTCCATTTAAGCTAACTGGGCCGACAACCAGCCAGCATATTTCGCTCAGACAACCTTATTGGTAATAACATCTGGTCTGTCATGTAGACAGCTCAACAGAATAAACCGCAGGTAAAGGAACTCCATATAAACAATGGATACGTAGATGAACTATTATTTTAACACAATCAAACTGATTGGTAAAGTTATCATACGAATTGAATATTTCCAACTGAGCGAAAAAATGCCCAGGCTGGGAATCGAACCCAGATCCTTGGCTTACAAGGCCAATGCTTTTCCATTTAAGCTAACTGGGCCGACAACCAGCCAGCATATTTCGCTCAGACAACCTTATTGGTAATAACATCTGGTCTGTCATGTAGACAGCTCAACAGAATAAACCGCAGGTAAAGGAACTCCATATAAACGATGGATACGTAGATGAACTATTATTTTAACACAATCAAACTGATTGGTAAAGTTATCATACGAATTGAATATTTCCAACTGAGCGAAAAAATGCCCAGGCTGGGAATCGAACCCAGAGCCTTGGCTTACAAGGCCAATGCTTTTCCATTTAAGCTAACTGGGCCGACAACCAGCCAGCATATTTCGCTCAGACAACCTTATTGGTAATAACATCTGGTCTGTCATGTAGACAGCTCAACAGAATAAACCGCAGGTAAAGGAACTCCATATAAACGATGGATACGTAGATGAACTATTATTTTAACACAATCAAACTGATTGGTAAAGTTATCATACGAATTGAATATTTCCAACTGAGCGAAAAAATGCCCAGGCTGGGAACCGAACCCAGATCCTTGGCTTACAAGGCCAATGCTTTTCCATTTAAGCTAACTGGGCCGACAACCAGCCAGCATATTTCGCTCAGACAACCTTATTGGTAATAACATCTGGTCTGTCATGTAGACAGCTCAACAGAATAAACCGCAGGTAAAGGAACTCCATATAAACGATGGATACGTAGATGAACTATTATTTTAACACAATCAAACTGATTGGTAAAGTTATCATACGAATTGAATATTTCCAACTGAGCGAAAAAATGCCCAGGCTGGGAATCGAACCCAGATCCTTGGCTTACAAGGCCAATGCTTTTCCATTTAAGCTAACTGGGCCGACAACCAGCCAGCATATTTCGCTCAGACAACCTTATTGGTAATAACATCTGGTCTGTCATGTAGACAGCTCAACAGAATAAACCGCAGGTAAAGGAACTCCATATAAACAATGGATACGTAGATGAACTATTATTTTAACACAATCAAACTGATTGGTAAAGTTATCATACGAATTGAATATTTCCAACTGAGCGAAAAAATGCCCAGGCTGGGAATCGAACCCAGATCCTTGGCTTACAAGGCCAATGCTTTTCCATTTAAGCTAACTGGGCCGACAACCAGCCAGCATATTTCGCTCAGACAACCTTATTGGTAATAACATCTGGTCTGTCATGTAGACAGCTCAACAGAATAAACCGCAGGTAAAGGAACTCCATATAAACGATGGATACGTAGATGAACTATTATTTTAACACAATCAAACTGATTGGTAAAGTTATCATACGAATTGAATATTTCCAACTGAGCGAAAAAATGCCCAGGCTGGAATCGAACCCAGATCCTTGGCTTACAAGGCCAATGCTTTTCCATTTAAGCTAACTGGGCCGACAACCAGCCAGCATATTTCGCTCAGACAACCTTATTGGTAATAACATCGGGTCTGTCATGTAGACAGCTCAACAGAATAAACCGCAGGTAAAGGAACTCCATATAAACGATGGATACGTAGATGAACTATTATTTTAACACAATCAAACTGATTGGTAAAGTTATCATACGAATTGAATATTTCCAACTGAGCGAAAAAATGCCCAGGCTGGGAATCGAACCCAGATCCTTGGCTTACAAGGCCAATGCTTTTCCATTTAAGCTAACTGGGCCGACAACCAGCCAGCATATTTCGCTCAGACAACCTTATTGGTAATAATATCTGGTCTGTCATGTAGACAGCTCAACAGAATAAACCGCAGGTAAAGGAACTCCATATAAACAATGGATACGTAGATGAACTATTATTTTAACACAATCAAACTGATTGGTAAATTTATCATACGAATTGAATATTTCCAACTGAGCGAAAAAATGCCCAGGCTGGGAATCGAACCCAGATCCTTGGCTTACAAGGCCAATGCTTTTCCATTTAAGCTAACTGGGCCGACAACCAGCCAGCATATTTCGCTCAGACAACCTTATTGGTAATAACATCTGGTCTGTCATGTAGACAGCTCAACAGAATAAACCGCAGGTAAAGGAACTCCATATAAACGATGGATACGTAGATGAACTATTATTTTAACACAATCAAACTGATTGGTAAAGTTATCATACGAATTGAATATTTCCAACTGAGCGAAAAAATGCCCAGGCTGGGAATCGAACCCAGATCCTTGGCTTACAAGGCCAATGCTTTTCCATTTAAGCTAACTGGGCCGACAACCAGCCAGCATATTTCGCTCAGACAACCTTATTGGTAATAACATCTGGTCTGTCATGTAGACAGCTCAACAGAATAAACCGCAGGTAAAGGAACTCCATATAAACGATGGATACGTAGATGAACTATTATTTTAACACAATCAAACTGATTGGTAAAGTTATCATACGAATTGAATATTTCCAACTGAGCGAAAAAATGCCCAGGCTGGGAATCGAACCCAGATCCTTGGCTTACAAGGCCAATGCTTTTCCATTTAAGCTAACTGGGCCGACAACCAGCCAGCATATTTCGCTCAGACAACCTTATTGGTAATAATATCTGGTCTGTCATGTAGACAGCTCAACAGAATAAACCGCAGGTAAAGGAACTCCATATAAACAATGGATACGTAGATGAACTATTATTTTAACACAATCAAACTGATTGGTAAAGTTATCATACGAATTGAATATTTCCAACTGAGCGAAAGAATGCCCAGGCTGGGAATCGAACCCAGATCCTTGGCTTACAAGGCCAATGCTTTTCCATTTAAGCTAACTGGGCCGACAACCAGCCAGCATATTTCGCTCAGACAACCTTATTGGTAATAACATCTGGTCTGTCATGTAGACAGCTCAACAGAATAAACCGCAGGTAAAGGAACTCCATATAAACGATGGATACGTAGATGAACTATTATTTTAACACAATCAAACTGATTGGTAAAGTTATCATACGAATTGAATATTTCCAACTGAGCGAAAAAATGCCCAGGCTGGGAATCGAACCCAGATCCTTGGCTTACAAGGCCAATGCTTTTCCATTTAAGCTAACTGGGCCGACAACCAGCCAGCATATTTCGCTCAGACCACCTTATTGGTAATAACATCTGGTCTGTCATGTAGACAGCTCAACAGAATAAACCGCAGGTAAAGGAACTCCATATAAACAATGGATACGTAGATGAACTATTATTTTAACACAATCAAACTGATTGGTAAAGTTATCATACGAATTGAATATTTCCAACTGAGCGAAAAAATGCCCAGGCTGGAATCGAACCCAGATCCTTGGCTTACAAGGCCAATGCTTTTCCATTTAAGCTAACTGGGCCGACAACCAGCCAGCATATTTCGCTCAGACAACCTTATTGGTAATAACATCTGGTCTGTCATGTAGACAGCTCAACAGAATAAACCGCAGGTAAAGGAACTCCATATAAACGATGGATACGTAGATGAACTATTATTTTAACACAATCAAACTGATTGGTAAAGTTATCATACGAATTGAATATTTCCAACTGAGCGAAAAAATGCCCAGGCTGGGAATCGAACCCAGATCCTTGGCTTACAAGGCCAATGCTTTTCCATTTAAGCTAACTGGGCCGACAACCAGCCAGCATATTTCGCTCAGACAACCTTATTGGTAATAACATCTGGTCTGTCATGTAGACAGCTCAACAGAATAAACCGCAGGTAAAGGAACTCCATATAAACGATGGATACGTAGATGAACTATTATTTTAACACAATCAAACTGATTGGTAAAGTTATCATACGAATTGAATATTTCCAACTGAGCGAAAAAATGCCCAGGCTGGGAATCGAACCCAGATCCTTGGCTTACAAGGCCAATGCTTTTCCATTTAAGCTAACTGGGCCGACAACCAGCCAGCATATTTCGCTCAGACAACCTTATTGGTAATAACATCTGGTCTGTCATGTAGACAGCTCAACAGAATAAACCGCAGGTAAAGGAACTCCATATAAACGATGGATACGTAGATGAACTATTATTTTAACACAATCAAACTGATTGGTAAAGTTATCATACGAATTGAATATTTCCAACTGAGCGAAAAAATGCCCAGGCTGGGAATCGAACCCAGAGCCTTGGCTTACAAGGCCAATGCTTTTCCATTTAAGCTAACTGGGCCGACAACCAGCCAGCATATTTCGCTCAGACAACCTTATTGGTAATAACATCTGGTCTGTCATGTAGACAGCTCAACAGAATAAACCGCAGGTAAAGGAACTCCATATAAACGATGGATACGTAGATGAACTATTATTTTAACACAATCAAACTGATTGGTAAAGTTATCATACGAATTGAATATTTCCAACTGAGCGAAAAAATGCCCAGGCTGGGAATCGAACCCAGATCCTTGGCTTACAAGGCCAATGCTTTTCCATTTAAGCTAACTGGGCCGACAACCAGCCAGCATATTTCGCTCAGACAACCTTATTGGTAATAACATCTGGTCTGTCATGTAGACAGCTCAACAGAATAAACCGCAGGTAAAGGAACTCCATATAAACGATGGATACGTAGATGAACTATTATTTTAACACAATCAAACTGATTGGTAAAGTTATCATACGAATTGAATATTTCCAACTGAGCGAAAAAATGCCCAGGCTGGGAATCGAACCCAGATCCTTGGCTTACAAGGCCAATGCTTTTCCATTTAAGCTAACTGGGCCGACAACCAGCCAGCATATTTCGCTCAGACAACCTTATTGGTAATAACATCTGGTCTGTCATGTAGACAGCTCAACAGAATAAACCGCAGGTAAAGGAACTCCATATAAACAATGGATACGTAGATGAACTATTATTTTAACACAATCAAACTGATTGGTAAAGTTATCATACGAATTGAATATTTCCAACTGAGCGAAAAAATGCCCAGGCTGGGAATCGAACCCAGATCCTTGGCTTACAAGGCCAATGCTTTTCCATTTAAGCTAACTGGGCCGACAACCAGCCAGCATATTTCGCTCAGACAACCTTATTGGTAATAACATCTGGTCTGTCATGTAGACAGCTCAACAGAATAAACCGCAGGTAAAGGAACTCCATATAAACGATGGATACGTAGATGAACTATTATTTTAACACAATCAAACTGATTGGTAAAGTTATCATACGAATTGAATATTTCCAACTGAGCGAAAAAATGCCCAGGCTGGGAATCGAACCCAGATCCTTGGCTTACAAGGCCAATGCTTTTCCATTTAAGCTAACTGGGCCGACAACCAGCCAGCATATTTCGCTCAGACAACCTTATTGGTAATAACATCTGGTCTGTCATGTAGACAGCTCAACAGAATAAACCGCAGGTAAAGGAACTCCATATAAACGATGGATACGTAGATGAACTATTATTTTAACACAATCAAACTGATTGGTAAAGTCCTTTACCTGCGGTTTATTCTGTTGAGCTGTCTACATGACAGACCAGATGTTATTACCAATAAGTTTGTCTGAGCGAAATATGCTGGCTGGTTGTCGGCCCAGTTAGCTTAAATGGAAAAGCATTGGCCTTGTAAGCCAAGGATCTGGGTTCGATTCCCAGCCTGGGCATTTTTTCGCTCAGTTGGAAATATTCAATTCGTATGATAACTTTACCAATCAGTTTGATTGTGTTAAAATAATAGTTCATCTACGTATCCATCGTTTATATGGAGTTCCTTTACCTGCGGTTTATTCTGTTGAGCTGTCTACATGACAGACCAGATGTTATTACCAATAAGGTTGTCTGAGCGAAATATGCTGGCTGGTTGTCGGCCCAGTTAGCTTAAATGGAAAAGCATTGGCCTTGTAAGCCAAGGATCTGGGTTCGATTCCCAGCCTGGGCATTTTTTCGCTCAGTTGGAAATATTCAATTCGTATGATAACTTTACCAATCAGTTTGATTGTGTTAAAATAATAGTTCATCTACGTATCCATCGTTTATATGGAGTTCCTTTACCTGCGGTTTATTCTGTTGAGCTGTCTACATGACAGACCAGATGTTATTACCAATAAGGTTGTCTGAGCGAAATATGCTGGCTGGTTGTCGGCCCAGTTAGCTTAAATGGAAAAGCATTGGCCTTGTAAGCCAAGGATCTGGGTTCGATTCCCAGCCTGGGCATTTTTTCGCTCAGTTGGAAATATTCAATTCGTATGATAACTTTACCAATCAGTTTGATTGTGTTAAAATAATAGTTCATCTACGTATCCATCGTTTATATGGAGTTCCTTTACCTGCGGTTTATTCTGTTGAGCTGTCTACATGACAGACCAGATGTTATTACCAATAAGGTTGTCTGAGCGAAATATGCTGGCTGGTTGTCGGCCCAGTTAGCTTAAATGGAAAAGCATTGGCCTTGTAAGCCAAGGATCTGGGTTCGATTCCCAGCCTGGGCATTTTTTCGCTCAGTTGGAAATATTCAATTCGTATGATAACTTTACCAATCAGTTTGATTGTGTTAAAATAATAGTTCATCTACGTATCCATCGTTTATATGGAGTTCCTTTACCTGCGGTTTATTCTGTTGAGCTGTCTACATGACAGACCAGATGTTATTACCAATAAGGTTGTCTGAGCAAAATATGCTGGCTGGTTGTCGGCCCAGTTAGCTTAAATGGAAAAGCATTGGCCTTGTAAGCCAAGGATCTGGGTTCGATTCCCAGCCTGGGCATTTTTTCGCTCAGTTGGAAATATTCAATTCGTATGATAACTTTACCAATCAGTTTGATTGTGTTAAAATAATAGTTCATCTACGTATCCATCGTTTATATGGAGTTCCTTTACCTGCGGTTTATTCTGTTGAGCTGTCTACATGACAGACCAGATGTTATTACCAATAAGGTTGTCTGAGCGAAATATGCTGGCTGGTTGTCGGCCCAGTTAGCTTAAATGGAAAAGCATTGGCCTTGTAAGCCAAGGATCTGGGTTCGATTCCCAGCCTGGGCATTTTTTCGCTCAGTTGGAAATATTCAATTCGTATGATAACTTTACCAATCAGTTTGATTGTGTTAAAATAATAGTTCATCTACGTATCCATCGTTTATATGGAGTTCCTTTACCTGCGGTTTATTCTGTTGAGCTGTCTACATGACAGACCAGATGTTATTACCAATAAGGTTGTCTGAGCGAAATATGCTGGCTGGTTGTCGGCCCAGTTAGCTTAAATGGAAAAGCATTGGCCTTGTAAGCCAAGGATCTGGGTTCGATTCCCAGCCTGGGCATTTTTTCGCTCAGTTGGAAATATTCAATTCGTATGATAACTTTACCAATCAGTTTGATTGTGTTAAAATAATAGTTCATCTACGTATCCATCGTTTATATGGAGTTCCTTTACCTGCGGTTTATTCTGTTGAGCTGTCTACATGACAGACCAGATGTTATTACCAATAAGGTTGTCTGAGCGAAATATGCTGGCTGGTTGTCGGCCCAGTTAGCTTAAATGGAAAAGCATTGGCCTTGTAAGCCAAGGATCTGGGATCGATTCCCAGCCTGGGCATTTTTTCGCTCACTCAATTCGTATGATAACTTTACCAATCAGTTTGATTGTGTTAAAATAATAGTTCATCTACGTATCCATCGTTTATATGGAGTTCCTTTACCTGCGGTTTATTCTGTTGAGCTGTCTACATGACAGACCAGATGTTATTACCAATAAGGTTGTCTGAGCGAAATATGCTGGCTGGTTGTCGGCCCAGTTAGCTTAAATGGAAAAGCATTGGCCTTGTAAGCCAAGGATCTGGGTTCGATTCCCAGCCTGGGCATTTTTTCGCTCAGTTGGAAATATTCAATTCGTATGATAACTTTACCAATCAGTTTGATTGTGTTAAAATAATAGTTCATCTACGTATCCATCGTTTATATGGAGTTCCTTTACCTGCGGTTTATTCTGTTGAGCTGTCTACATGACAGACCAGATGTTATTACCAATAAGGTTGTCTGAGCGAAATATGCTGGCTGGTTGTCGGCCCAGATAGCTTAAATGGAAAAGCATTGGCGTTGTAAGCCAAGGATCTGGGTTCGATTCCCAGCCTGGGCATTTTTTCGCTCAGTTGGAAATATTCAATTCGTATGATAACTTTACCAATCAGTTTGATTGTGTTAAAATAATAGTTCATCTACGTATCCATCGTTTATATGGAGTTCCTTTACCTGCGGTTTATTCTGTTGAGCTGTCTACATGACAGACCAGATGTTATTACCAATAAGGTTGTCTGAGCGAAATATGCTGGCTGGTTGTCGGCCCAGTTAGCTTAAATGGAAAAGCATTGGCCTTGTAAGCCAAGGATCTGGGTTCGATTCCCAGCCTGGGCATTTTTTCGCTCAGTTGGAAATATTCAATTCGTATGATAACTTTGCCAATCAGTTTGATTGTGTTAAAATAATAGTTCATCTACGTATCCATCGTTTATATGGAGTTCCTTTACCTGCGGTTTATTCTGTTGAGCTGTCTACATGACAGACCAGATGTTATTACCAATAAGGTTGTCTGAGCGAAATATGCTGGCTGGTTGTCGGCCCAGTTAGCTTAAATGGAAAAGCATTGGCCTTGTAAGCCAAGGATCTGGGTTCGATTCCCAGCCTGGGCATTTTTTCGCTCAGTTGGAAATATTCAATTCGTATGATAACTTTACCAATCAGTTTGATTGTGTTAAAGTAATAGTTCATCTACGTATCCATCGTTTATATGGAGTTCCTTTACCTGCGGTTTATTCTGTTGAGCTGTCTACATGACAGACCAGATGTTATTACCAATAAGGTTGTCTGAGCGAAATATGCTGGCTGGTTGTCGGCCCAGTTAGCTTAAATGGAAAAGCATTGGCCTTGTAAGCCAAGGATCTGGGTTCGATTCCCAGCCTGGGCATTTTTTCGCTCAGTTGGAAATATTCAATTCGTATGATAACTTTACCAATCAGTTTGATTGTGTTAAAATAATAGTTCATCTACGTATCCATCGTTTATATGGAGTTCCTTTACCTGCGGTTTATTCTGTTGAGCTGTCTACATGACAGACCAGATGTTATTACCAATAAGGTTGTCTGAGCGAAATATGCTGGCTGGTTGTCGGCCCAGTTAGCTTAAATGGAAAAGCATTGGCCTTGTAAGCCAAGGATCTGGGTTCGATTCCCAGCCTGGGCATTTTTTCGCTCAGTTGGAAATATTCAATTCGTATGATAACTTTACCAATCAGTTTGATTGTGTTAAAATAATAGTTCATCTACGTATCCATCGTTTATATGGAGTTCCTTTACCTGCGGTTTATTCTGTTGAGCTGTCTACATGACAGACCAGATGTTATTACCAATAAGGTTGTCTGAGCGAAATATGCTGGCTGGTTGTCGGCCCAGTTAGCTTAAATGGAAAAGCATTGGCCTTGTAAGCCAAGGATCTGGGTTCGATTCCCAGCCTGGGCATTTTTTCGCTCAGTTGGAAATATTCAATTCGTATGATAACTTTACCAATCAGTTTGATTGTGTTAAAATAATAGTTCATCTACGTATCCATCGTTTATATGGAGTTCCTTTACCTGCGGTTTATTCTGTTGAGCTGTCTACATGACAGACCAGATGTTATTACCAATAAGGTTGTCTGAGCGAAATATGCTGGCTGGTTGTCGGCCCAGTTAGCTTAAATGGAAAAGCATTGGCCTTGTAAGCCAAGGATCTGGGTTCGATTCCCAGCCTGGGCATTTTTCGCTCAGTTGGAAATATTCAATTCGTATGATAACTTTACCAATCAGTTTGATTGTGTTAAAATAATAGTTCATCTACGTATCCATCGTTTATATGGAGTTCCTTTACCTGCGGTTTATTCTGTTGAGCTGTCTACATGACAGACCAGATGTTATTACCAATAAGGTTGTCTGAGCGAAATATGCTGGCTGGTTGTCGGCCCAGTTAGCTTAAATGGAAAAGCATTGGCCTTGTAAGCCAAGGATCTGGGTTCGATTCCCAGCCTGGGCATTTTTTCGCTCACTCAATTCGTATGATAACTTTACCAATCAGTTTGATTGTGTTAAAATAATAGTTCATCTACGTATCCATCGTTTATATGGAGTTCCTTTACCTGCGGTTTATTCTGTTGAGCTGTCTACATGACAGACCAGATGTTATTACCAATAAGGTTGTCTGAGCGAAATATGCTGGCTGGTTGTCGGCCCAGTTAGCTTAAATGGAAAAGCATTGGCCTTGTAAGCCAAGGATCTGGGTTCGATTCCCAGCCTGGGCATTTTTTCGCTCAGTTGGAAATATTCAATTCGTATGATAACTTTACCAATCAGTTTGATTGTGTTAAAATAATAGTTCATCTACGTATCCATCGTTTATATGGAGTTCCTTTACCTGCGGTTTATTCTGTTGAGCTGTCTACATGACAGACCAGATGTTATTACCAATAAGGTTGTCTGAGCGAAATATGCTGGCTGGTTGTCGGCCCAGTTAGCTTAAATGGAAAAGCATTGGCCTTGTAAGCCAAGGATCTGGGTTCGATTCCCAGCCTGGGCATTTTTTCGCTCAGTTGGAAATATTCAATTCGTATGATAACTTTGCCAATCAGTTTGATTGTGTTAAAATAATAGTTCATCTACGTATCCATCGTTTATATGGAGTTCCTTTACCTGCGGTTTATTCTGTTGAGCTGTCTACATGACAGACCAGATGTTATTACCAATAAGGTTGTCTGAGTGAAATATGCTGGCTGGTTGTCGGCCCAGTTAGCTTAAATGGAAAAGCATTGGCCTTGTAAGCCAAGGATCTGGGTTCGATTCCCAGCCTGGGCATTTTTTCGCTCAGTTGGAAATATTCAATTCGTATGATAACTTTGCCAATCAGTTTGATTGTGTTAAAATAATAGTTCATCTACGTATCCATCGTTTATATGGAGTTCCTTTACCTGCGGTTTATTCTGTTGAGCTGTCTACATGACAGACCAGATGTTATTACCAATAAGGTTGTCTGAGCGAAATATGCTGGCTGGTTGTCGGCCCAGTTAGCTTAAATGGAAAAGCATTGGCCTTGTAAGCCAAGGATCTGGGTTCGATTCCCAGCCTGGGCATTTTTTCGCTCAGTTGGAAATATTCAATTCGTATGATAACTTTACCAATCAGTTTGATTGTGTTAAAATAATAGTTCATCTACGTATCCATCGTTTATATGGAGTTCCTTTACCTGCGGTTTATTCTGTTGAGCTGTCTACATGACAGACCAGATGTTATTACCAATAAGGTTGTCTGAGCGAAATATGCTGGCTGGTTGTCGGCCCAGTTAGCTTAAATGGAAAAGCATTGGCCTTGTAAGCCAAGGATCTGGGTTCGATTCCCAGCCTGGGCATTTTTTCGCTCAGTTGGAAATATTCATTTCGTATGATAACTTTACCAATCAGTTTGATTGTGTTAAAATAATAGTTCCTCTACGTATCCATCGTTTATATGGAGTTCCTTTACCTGCGGTTTATTCTGTTGAGCTGTCTACATGACAGACCAGATGTTATTACCAATAAGGTTGTCTGAGCGAAATATGCTGGCTGGTTGTCGGCCCAGTTAGCTTAAATGGAAAAGCATTGGCCTTGTAAGCCAAGGATCTGGGTTCGATTCCCAGCCTGGGCATTTTTTCGCTCAGTTGGAAATATTCAATTCGTATGATAACTTTACCAATCAGTTTGATTGTGTTAAAATAATAGTTCATCTACGTATCCATCGTTTATATGGAGTTCCTTTACCTGCGGTTTATTCTGTTGAGCTGTCTACATGACAGACCAGATGTTATTACCAATAAGGTTGTCTGAGCGAAATATGCTGGCTGGTTGTCGGCCCAGTTAGCTTAAATGGAAAAGCATTGGCCTTGTAAGCCAAGGATCTGGGTTCGATTCCCAGCCTGGGCATTTTTTCGCTCAGTTGGAAATATTCAATTCGTATGATAACTTTACCAATCAGTTTGATTGTGTTAAAATAATAGTTCATCTACGTATCCATCGTTTATATGGAGTTCCTTTACCTGCGGTTTATTCTGTTGAGCTGTCTACATGACAGACCAGATGTTATTACCAATAAGGTTGTCTGAGCGAAATATGCTGGCTGGTTGTCGGCCCAGTTAGCTTAAATGGAAAAGCATTGGCCTTGTAAGCCAAGGATCTGGGTTCGATTCCCAGCCTGGGCATTTTTTCGCTCAGTTGGAAATATTCAATTCGTATGATAACTTTACCAATCAGTTTGATTGTGTTAAAATAATAGTTAACCTCCCCATTGGTTTAATATTACGGAGCAGGTGTTTTCAAGTGAGTGAAGAATCCCCTTAATGTGTCGCGCGGTCACTGAATGACCCCATCGAAGAAGCCGTAAACGGTTCCGAACTTCGTCGTGTGGGTGTATTTCAAGTTTAACCTTAGAAGAAGAAGAACCATTTTAGAACAGGTCTAATCATCTGAATAATTTCAAATGGATCGGTTATCGCGTTGCAGCATCCATAACTTCTCTTCGTTAGCGAGTGAAGAGTTGCAAATAGAGGCGATGATAAACACAAAAAGAGTCAAGCACTCTCGAACCCAAGGGATCTGTCAGCCATCGGCGTAATTAATTTCCTCGGCTGAGGTGGTAGTATACAAACTGTTAACCGCGCGATGAACGACGGCCGGGAGAACTTTTGTTTATGGGCTGATAAAACGAGACCGAGGTATTCCTCTTTGGTCGCTATCTGCTCTTTTTGATGCAGAATTATCTGCATTAGATAAGGCCTGAAATAGGATAATACCAAAAGAAATGCGTCATTTTTCAGAGATATGCCTGCGTTTCATTTACTAAGAAGTTCTGAAACTTTAAGGTTGTATTCAAAAACTTATTTTTCCACGCTCAACAACTCGAAATTTTCTGACACATTTTCAAACTCATTTTTAAAAGTAAAAAATCTGACGTGATTTTTGGAAGAGATTTACATGCGACCTGTGTCATTTGTTTTTTGTTCAGTTTATTAGAATTTGATTTACAGACAACTAAGCTGACAAGCCCGGGCCCGTTATAATAACTTTAAACAAAACTCAAGTTTGTATGATTTGATATCTTTTCAAAATCTTTTAAATGAACCTAGTTTCGGGGGTCCCATCGACTTCCGCAGCTTAGAAGAGGGAACTAGGGTCCCATTATAAATATAAGGGTGTTGGTCGGGGAAGAGGAATCTAAAACTCAACTTTAAAATTTTGCGTTGAGAATGCGAGAAAATTAGGAGATGAAAAT
Organism: Maratus speciosus; assembly: GCA_963932465.1. Lineage (NCBI taxonomy): Eukaryota > Metazoa > Arthropoda > Arachnida > Araneae > Salticidae > Maratus > Maratus speciosus. The sequence goes on from OZ010797.1 coordinate 6,412,376, forward strand.
TTCATGCCGCACAAAAAGTTTAAGCGGCCCCGGATCGGACCCTATGTTAGTATCCCAGGATTTTAACTGGAATCTAGAAACAGGAGAATAACTAAATGGTTTTTCCATTTAGTTATTAGTTAGGTTAGTTAAGTTAGTTCCATTAGTTAAGTTAGTCCATTTAGTTTCCAAAAATAAAGATCGGATTAAGAGAGTATTAACATTTTATGGTGCAAAGACTTCAAGGGGACCGGTACCGAGCCCCAAGGTGCCAGGGACTTAACTGGGATGTAGTTAGGTATACATATATTTTTTGGTAGTTTTTAAAATAATCGGCAGACGCTAGGACTATGTTAAAGAAAATTGCATGCAATTCGGATCATTTTTTTAAAAAGCAGTACTAAGGGTCCCAAGAAGGCGATTAATATTCAAAATTGGTGGTAGCTGAAGTCTCAATTTTAAATTGTCGTTCATGTAATAACTGGACGACCAAAGAAGTTCTTAGAAAAAAAGATCTAGTTAATCGGAAAATTTTTAAGGGGGCTATAACAGGGGACCCAAAGGGGGCCAACTTATAGTTAAAAAATCCCTGCCGGCTCGGCCTACAGGCGGAGGTAGATTTCGAAGTTAAGTACTAAATTCACCAACAAAACTTAAATCAAGATTAGAGATAAACACAGTTCCTTCACTAAGAATGAGCTCTAGGGATCTAAACATTTTGTGAAAATTCCAATATACACGAATACATACACACTCGCATGTATATGGAATAGGTTTAAAAATGGTTAAAACAAATTCAGAGAAACTCAAAGTGTTAAAATTAGTTAATATTTCCGTAGTCGGTTTTTTATCATGTTTTAATACGTTTCTTCAAACTCACGTGACGTTACGTATTCACCTGCTGAGGTCCGTTTTATTTCCAATATGACGCAATATTTTTTTTTCTTTTTTTTAATTCGTCAAACTATATATTTCATTTTGAGTTTTCATGCTGAAATCTTGCTCTAGAAAACTTATGACGTAATATTCAATTTGTTTTCAATTCGTCAAATTATTTATTTAATTTATTTTTTTCACGTGAAAATCTTGCAGTAGAAAAGAAATTGTTATGGTGAGAATTTTATTGTTTTTTTTTTTTAATTATTGGCAACTGCTATAACGAAAAATATTTATTTTTTCCTGTCATTGTTGTGAAAGAGCTGGTTTTATCAGAATTTTAATAAGACGGTATTCAAAATTTTTAACCCTCCCCATTTCCATTCCCTTGGGACGATTTTGCCCATTTTCAATCGCCGCCGAGATATTAGCCATCTCAAAGTTGTTGGCGAGTTTGAAGACGTTCCGTGCATAATTGCGACTTTTATCGTCCGGACAAAATTTAGTACATATATATATAAACTTTTTAGGTGGGGTGGTTTTGGGTTCCTGGGTCCTATAATGAAAAGTTATGAAGGAATTTTTCAAAAGTACGACTGCAGTAGGTAGTATTTCTTACGAAATCTACCTAAAACAGGGCTCTAACATGGAAACATGTTAAAATGTCTTCTTACTTAACGCTTTAGAGCTACAATTAGACAAAATTAAACATAGGGTATGAATTATTCGTTAGAATAATATTTTAAAGAAATGCACAAAACAATGAGTAAATGTTTAAAAAAGGGCTCTAAGGTCCCAATAAAAATATGAGGTTGTTGGTCCAGGAAGAAGAGCCCAGGACTCAACTTTAAAATTATGCTCTGAGAAGGTGAGAAAATTAGCGGGGAGAAAATGCTTGTCGTACAAAAAGTTCACGGGGCTCTGGATCGGGCCTTGCAGTTCCCCAGGATCTTAAATGGAATGTAGAGACGTGAGAAAAACTGAATTGAAAAAGGGTTTCAAATTGGATTAAATGGGGGCAATTCAATAACAATTTATTTGCTCAAAAACTTTAAGGGGCCTTGCAATGGGCCCCAAGGTTCCAGGTTATAACTGGAAATTAGAAAAGCGAGAATAAATAAATAGAGAAAGGCTGCCCAAAACGAAGAAGATTGGATAAAAAAGGGGCAAGTTATTAACAATTTAGTGTATAAAATCTTAAAAGGAGCAAGGGGCCCCGGCCCTTAAAAAATTAAAAATCTGAGCCGCAGGTGCATCAGGACCTGTCAGGCAAGTGGTCCTATACCGGCCCCAAGGGGCCTGGAACTTAAGTGGCATGTAGTTGGGTATAAAGATATTTATTAGTAGTTTTTAAAATAATTGGCGGACGCTAGAACTATGTTAAAGGAAAATGCAAGCAATTCGGATAATTTTTAAAGAAACTGCACCAAGGGCCCCAAGAAGGCGATTAACATTCAAATTTGGTGGTAGCTGAAGTTTGAGAAATTTTTTGTCGTTAATGTAGTAGCTGGAGGACCTGTGAAGTTGCTAGAAAAAAAAAGCTAGTGAATAGGACCATTTTAAAGGGAGCTATAATAGGGGGCACAAAAGAGGCCAACAAAAAGTTAAAAACAGGGCCCTAACATGAAAAAATGGTAAAATATGTTAGTGCTTAGCGCCTTAGATCTTCAATCAGTTAAAATTAAGCATAGGATATGAATTATTCGTTAGAATAATATTTTAAAGCAATGCACAAATTATTAGGTAAATGTTTAAAAATGAGCCCTAGGGCCCCGAAAAAAAAAATGAGGGTGTTGGTCCAGGAAGAAGAGCCCAAGACTCAACTTTAAAATTATGCACTGAGAAGGTGATAAAATTAGGGAGTGAAAAACATTTGGCGCACAAAAATTTCAAGGGGCCCCGGACCGGGCTCAACGATTCCCTAGGGGTTCATGTGTCTTATATGGAATGTACAAACGTGAGAATAACTAAATTGAAAAAGAATCACAAAAATGAAGATCGGACTAAAAGAAAGGAATTTATTAACATTTCATTTTCACAAAAACTTTAAGGGGCCCTACAATGGGCCCCAAGGGTTCAGGTAATACCTGGAAATTTGAAAAGCGAGAATAAATAAATGGAGAAAGGCACCCAAAACGAAGAAGATTGGATAAAAAATGGGCAAGTTATTAACAATTTAGTGTATAAAAACTTAAAAGGACCCAGGGGCCCCGGCCCTTAAAAAATGAAAAAACTGAGCTTCAGGTGCATCAGAACCTGTCTTGGACTAACCTCACTTCTACATGCGGCAGATTTCGCTTGCCTTCGCAAACAGACAGACACACACAACACAGATCGATCTGTTCTTTTATTAGTAGAGACTAGCAGACCCGCCCGGCGTTGCCCGGGGTTTGTAAATTAACCTTAAACAAAACTCAAGAAAGTATGATTTTATCTCTGTTGAACTTCTGTTAAATGAACCTAATTTTGAAGGCCCCATTGCCTTCCGCAGCTAGTATGTTCCCAACAAACTTCTTTCCGAACGAATCTGTAATCTGGGTCTCCGCTACCTATGTCAGCATTTACCGGAATGCCGCGGAGACGATCGAAAACCAAGTTGAGTGAGCCAAACCTCGTAGCAATCAAGCCCATAGAATCCAAAAGAAAAAATAATGCACCATTAATATTAGAAAATGTTGGTAACAAAAATCTAAGGTAAAAATTCATAATACAGAAAGTAGCTGAATTGTAATGTAAGTTGAAGGAAGCAAATCCCGTTGAAATTGGCCCTTAAACCCGAGAAAAAAATGCGCCCCCAAGCGGTGGAAGACGCCTCCTCCCCTTGTAAACTTCATGAATTACTGTTAGCATTAACACGATACTTAATAAACGGATGAAATCCCTTATCTAAAGTTACCTTTAAAGTAACGCTATTTTTAATTTACGGCTGTAGTGAGTAGACGTAAACTGATGCTGAAAAAGGAGATTAATGTTCGAAAAAAGTAGTAGCTGAGGTATAAAGAAAGACCGGGTCCAGGGTCTTAACTGGAATGTAGTTGGGTATAAGAAAATTTTTTAGGGGCTTTAAAGTAGCTGGAAGACGCTAAAACTATGTTAAAGAAAATTGCAATAGATTTGGACAGTTTTTAAGGAAGCTGCAAGAAAGGCCCCAAAGACGATTAATATTCAAAATTGGGGGTAGCTGAAATCTGCAATTTTTTTTTTTTTTTTTTTTTTTTGTCGTTCATGTAGTAGCTGGAGAACCTAAGAAGTTGTTAGAAAAAAAAGTCCATTTTTAAGGGAACTATAACAGGGGGCCCAAAAGGGCCCAAATGATAGTTGAGAGCAGGGCCCTAACTTGGAAACATATTTAAATTTTTTAGTACTTAGCGTTTTAGATCTTCAATTAGTCAAAATTAATCATAGGGTACGAAATAATCATTAGAATAATATTTTAAAGAAATGCGCAAAATGGGGTAAATGCTTAAAAAGGGGACCTAGAGCCCCAATAAAAATATGAGGGTGTTGGTCTAGGAGGAAGAATCCAAGACTGAATTTTTAAATTATGCAATGAGGAGGTGAGAAAATGCATAGCACACAAAAATTTCAAGGGGCCTTGGATCAGGCCCTACAGGACCCTAAGGTGCCCCAGGATTTTAACAGAAATATAGAAACTGAAGAATAACTAAATGGAAAAATGGTTCAAAAAATAAAGATCGGATTAAGTGGGGCAATTTATCAATAATTTATGGTGCAAAAGCTTCAAGTGGCCTTGTACCGGGCCCCAAGGGGAAGGGACTTAAGTGGCATGTAGTTTGGTATGAATACACTTTTTAGTAGTTTTTAATGGAATCTGAGGACGCTAGAACTATGGTAAAGAAAATTGCAAGGAATTCGGATCATTTTTAAAGAAGTTGCACCAAGGGCCCCAAGAAGACGATATATATACAAAACTGGTGGTAGTTGAAGTTTGAAATTTTTTTTTGTCGTTCATGTAATAGCTGGAGAACCTAAGATGTTGGTAGAAAAAAACAAAAGCTAGTGAATTGGACTATTTTTAAAGGAGTTATAATAGGGGGCCCAAAAGGGGCCAACTGATAGTTGAGAACAGGACCTTAACAGGAAAACATGTTACAACGTTTTAGTACTTAGCGTTTTAGATCTTCGATTAGTCGAGATTAAGCATAGGGTATGAATTAATCATTAGAATATAATTTAAAAGAAATGTGCAAAAAATTGGTGAAATGTTTAAAAAAGTGCCCTACGGCCCCAATAAAAATATGTGAGTGTTGGTCTAACAAGAAGAGTTCATTACTCAATTTTAAAATTACGCACTGCGAGGGTGAGAAAATTAGGGTGTGAAAAACGCATTGCACACAAAAAATCTAAGGGGCCCTGGACCGGACCCTACGGGACCCTAGACGGGCCCATGGTCTTAACTGGAATGTAGAAACGGGAGAATAACTAAATAGAGAAACTATCCCAAAAATTAAGATAGGATAAAAAGGAAACAATTTATTAACAGTTTAGTGCACTAAAACTTCAAGGGGCTCTGTACCGGACCCCTTGCAAGGGTGCCGGTGCCAGGGTCTTAACTGAAATGTTGAAATGGGGTAGAAACTGAAAGGAGAATTCACCCCAAAAACGAAGAAGATCGAATAGAAAAGAAACATGTTATTAACAATTTAGTGCACTAAAACTTCAAGGGGCCCTGTACCGGGCCCCTTGCAAGGGTTCAGGGTCTTAACTGAAATGTAGAAATGGGGCAGAAGCTGAAAGGAGAATTCACCCCAAAAACGAAGAAGATCGGATAGAAAAGAGGTATGTTATTAACGTTTTAGTACATAAAAACTCAAAGGGGTCCATGGGCCCCGGCACTTAAAAAATTAAAACTCCGAGCCTCAGGTGCATCAGGACCTGTCTTGGACTAATCACACCTGAATTTTTAGACTTCGACGTGCGGTAGTTTTCGCTAGCCATCGCACACACAGACACACAGACAAATGGGTTATTTTATTAGATTTTATAGACCGTCAGTCATCGGTGAATGGCGCGTTCTAAAAGGAAAGTTCAGTGTCAGTCCCGGTGACTGACGTGACGCTTACCGTGTTAATATTCAAAATTGGTGGTAGCTAAAATCTGCAATTTTTTTTTTTTTTTTTTTTTTTTTTTTTTTTTTTTTTTGCGGTTCATGTAGTAGCTAAGAAGTTGTTAGAATAAAAAAAAGTTTGCGAATCGGACAATTTTTAAGGGAGTTATAACAGTGGGCCCAAAAGGGTCCAATTGATAGTTGAGAGCAGGGCCCTAACGTGAAAACATGTTTAAATGTTATCATACTTAGCGTTTCAGATCTTCAATTAGTCAAAATGGAGCATAGGGTATGAATTAATCATTAGAATAATATTTTAAAGAAATGCTCAAAAATTGGGTAAATGCTTAAAAAAGGGCCCTAGAGCCCCAATAAAAATATGAAGGTGTTGGTCTAGGGAGAAGAGTCCAAGACTCAATTTTAAAATTATGCAATGAGAAGATGAGAAAATTAGGGCGTGAAAAATGCATGGCACATAAAAAGTTCAAGGGGTCCCGGATCGCGCCAAGACCCTAGGGTGCTCCATGATTTTAACTGGAATATAGAAACAGGAGAATAACAAAACGAAAAAATGATTGAAAAATGAAGATCGGATTAAGAGGGGAAATTTATTAATAATTTATGATGCAAAAGCTTCAAGGGGACCGGACCCCAAGGGGAAAGGGAATTAAGTGGCCCGTACTTTGGTATAAAAATACTTTTTAGTAGTTTTTAAAGTAATCAGAGAACGCTAGAACTATATTAAAGAAAATTGCAAGCAATTCAGATCATTTTTAAAGAAGCTGCACCAAGTGCCCAAGAAGACAATTAATATTCCAAATTGGTGGAAGGTGAAGTCTGAATTTTTTTCTTTGTCGTTCATGTAGTAGATGTAGAACTTAAGAAGCTGTTAGATAAAAAAAAAAAAAGCTAGTAAATCGGACTATTTTTAAGGGAGCTGTAATAGGGGGCCGCAAAGGGGCCGACTGATAGTTTAGAACAGGGTCATATGTCGAAAACATGTTTAAATGTGTTAGTACTGAGCATCTTAGATCTTCAATTAGTCAAGATTAAGCATAGGGTATGAATTAGTCATTAGAATATAAATTGAAAGAAATGCGCAAAAAAATTGGGAAAATGCTTAAAAAAGGGCCCTAGGGCCCCAATAAAAATATGTGGGTGTTGGTCTAGGGAGAAGAGCCCAATACTCAACTTTAAAATTACGCACTGAGAAGGTGAGAAAATTAGGCGGTGAAAAATGCATGGCACACAAAAAGTTCAAGGGACCCTGAACCGGGCACTACGGCATCCTAGACGGGCCCATCCCGTAAGGCATGGTGACGTCACGGCGACGTCGTTGTGAAGTCACACTGTGATTTTGTGACCGTCGATCTGACGTCACGTGACGTCGATGTGACGTCATAGTGACTAGAATGCGAGGTCGTTATGGCCGTTTTAGAGGTCGTTTGTGACGTCACATTGTGACCACTCTGTGAAGTCACGGTGTGACAAATTTGTGAAAAGTGTGTCATTTGTGACTATTTTGGCATTAACTTTGTCACGAACCTGTGACGAAAGTGACAATGCTTTGAAGTCACACTGTGACCAATTTGTGAAATATGTGTCATTTGTGACGAACTTGTCATAAACACTGTGATGATTTCAAATGAAAATCAAATTTCAAATTAATTGCTTAAAAAGCGCAAAGGCGAACATAGTGAAAAAGATTCCATGCTGGGACTCGAACCCGGGCCATCAGTATAGCTGACTGATATTCTACCGACTAAACAACATGGAACGATATCCAGCCTGGAAAATTTCTCACTATTACATGTTGGCAAGGCTACAAACGCAGCATAAGATGGAATATTTATCGTAAGCCACCGACATGGGGAAAACACGAAACTTAATTAAATCCAGCATCGATTGAAACTATATTAATCATTGGAAATTTTTCAGAGAGAACCATTCGCCTTGCATACAATATTTCAAATGAAAATCAAATTTCAAATTAATTGCTTAAAAGGCAATTTTAATTTCAAATTTGATTTTCATTTGAAATACTGTATGCAAGGCAAATGCTTCTCTATGGAAAAATTTCCAAGTATTAATATAGATTCAATCGATGTTGGATTTAATTAAGTTTCGTGTTTGCCCCATGACGGTGGCTCACGATAAATATTCCATCTTGTGCTGCGTTTGTAGCCTTGCCAACATGTAATAGGGAGAAATTTTCCAGGCTGGGTATCGTTCATGTGGTTTAGTCGGTAGAATGTCAGTGCGCTATACTGATAACCCGGGATCGAGTCCCGGCGTGGAATATTTTTTACTATGTTGGCCTTTGCGCTTTATAAGCAATTAATTTGAAATTTGATTTTCATTTGAAATATTGTGTGCAAGGCGAATGGTTCTCTCTGGAAAAATTTCCAAGTATTAATACTGTGATGATTCTTGTCATAAACACTGTGATATTTTTAAAGTAAAGTTTTGTTTGAAATATGAAATCTTATCTTTTTACCGTACTTTTTAGCAAGATATCACTATTTTGGAGTCCTATTCTTCTAAAATATTTTTAATTTTCCATTTAAAAAACAATGTTTATCAACTGACATCTTTTTTTATTAAGTTCTAAGCTTGATCTTGAATTCAAGCTTAATATTAAGAATGTGTATGCTTTTTAATGTGATTTGTCATTGCTTTATTAAATACGAACATGGAGTCTAACGAACATTAATACAACTGTTATTTATGGAACGACATGATAAGCCCTATTTAAATTTTTTATTCCCGTATATATTGTATTTTGTGAATATGAGCTAAATAGATTTGGTATGTTTTATAGGAAAAGACTGATCTGGGAAATAGAAACAACAAGTAAGATATATCCTGCGTTAAGCATAGATTATAAAACACTTTCTAACTTTTCCTGATGATTTTAACAAGACATCGGGGGAAATAACGCAAATAAGATAACTAAGTAAACGTGAAAACGCATAAAACATTTCAAAAACTGATTTCAGCAGTTACCATCCATAACCAAATATGTTTTCCAATTCTTTTAAACAGTCCTGTATTTGGTCTGTAGATTGATATATATACTATATAATGGAAAAATTTAGTTAATCAAGGAAACGCATAACAGGTTGAAATTCTCTTTCAGTAATTTATACTAATATATGAAAACATACTTAAATAGTTTTGTACAACCTTGTAATTTACTTAGAACCTTTATTACACGCCTCTATTTAGTTAAAATTTAATTCAAACTAAAACTCTGTTAAAACTGCTGAAATCACTTTTCCAGAAATTATAATTTATAGACGGAAACGTATCCAATTCTTTGCGTGACCCTGTATATCATTTTATCTATATTCTACAAACATTTCTTAGTAAATTAAATACAGTGCAGAGTAAAAATGCATAACTTATTTAAAAACCACCTTTAATCAATACCCAGTAACCCTTACGAATACTTTTGTATAGTCCTGTATATGAATTATAGCATATATATATACACCATATACTATGCATAAATGTAGTGAATCATAAAAGCGCATATCATAATTAAAAATGCATTTCCAGCAATCATCGCTGATGAACAGTACTTCGGATACAATACAGTATCTGAAATATTTTGTGTGTCCCTGTAAATGCTATATACACTTCGTATTATACATGAAATAATTAATAGTATGTAGACCTCAACGACATATATCAATTTCATTACATATCAAATAGATTAACATAAATAATGTACGCCGCAAACAATTCCCTCCACCCCTATATCATTATGCATTGGAATTCCTTTTTTAGCCCTGTAAATGAACAATAGCTATTCTTTGCATCGCATATTCTACGGAATGCACATTTTAGTGCGCTTCATAAGTGCATATCAATTTTATTCTGTTTGAAAGCGTGTAAAATCATTAAAAATCATTTGAAACGATTTTTTTCCCACAGGTCGTAATGTAATGGAATACTTTTGACTGTCCCTGTAAATGAACTAAACATGCTACAAACTTCATTACAAATAGGGACCTTGCTATGGTAAACGTCAATAACATCCAAAAATTCCAGGTCAATCCGAGTATATTTACGCGAGTTAGAGCGCGGACAGACGGACAGACAAACCGAAGTCATAAACACTTTTCAACTTTATCGGGCATGAAAAACACTTTATTTCAATGCTTAAATATTATATTTTATTTTTTAATGCCAATAAAATAAATGTATCGAAAACGTAGAAAATGCGTTTACAAACAAAGAAAATTTAATAACTGATTCTGAATGTCTAGAATTAAATGTTTGATTAAAATCACAAACAGCAAAAAAAAAAAAAAAAAAAAAAAAAAAAAATGCTTAAATACAATTAAAAAAAATAAATATATCAATTTGGAAAACACTAAATAATTAGTATTTATAATTGTACTATTAAACAACAACAAACTACAATAGATGAATTAAATGCATATAACAATTTCTCAAAAATCTTTCCATATGTTATAAGGAATTCCTATTATTTTATAATTTGGGCAAATATTAAATCTAAAAATATTCGTATGAAGATTTAGGATTTTAAATACTAATTTAAAATATTATTAGCAATGAAAAAAAATCTTTCAAAAGTTTCACTGCTATAATATGTAAAAGGACATTTTCCCAGTATAATGTTAATTTCAAAATTGAAACAGTTTCGTAATATCATTATAATCGAATATCATATTTAACTCCAAAATATTAATGACGATAAATACTGTGTTAGAATTAGTCTCTGCATCAGCTTTTTTTTTGTTGTTGTTGTTGTTGTTTTTCTAGCGATGGCAGTTTAAGATATTTTACAACATGGAATCAGAAAATATCGCTTCTGAAAAGAAGTCTAGATCAGTCTCATTGCATACAACATACAACTATTTAACTCGTGATAGTAATCTATCAAACAGGAATAAAAAATTTAAATTAAATAAGACATACCTTTTAAGTTCCATAAATATTTTAATAATATCTGTGTTTTATCCTAAATTGTCAGACATATTTCTGTTAGCTTAAAAAGACTGACTTCCCGCGTCAAAGTTCTCTGATCCTTATTTTATTCTGCGGTTTAATCGAGCGCAGACGATATTGAGCAAGCAGGTGCTTGTACTGTATTATTATAATTTTATATATATATATATATACAACAGATTTAGAGTTTAAATGCGCAAATATTTTATCTTTATGAGAGTGCCTATGAAAATTTTCTATTTGAATGAAACACCTGCCTTTTTTCTTCCTTTTTTTTTAAGTAAAGTTTGTTTTTCACGTAATAAATAACAAAATACGTATCTTCTTAATAAATGAAAAGAGAGTATACAGGATAAAAAAATTTTCTTTGTCAATCTGTCATTTTTTTCCATATTCATTTTCTGTAGAATAAAACAATTTGTAAAATAATTTTTTTTACAATCATATCTCTAAAACACGAATTTGAAATACGAATAATTATATCATGGGTTTTCTATAAAATTTGTATACATATTTTTTCGGAAAATGCTAATTTTATTTAAAAAGTCTGAAAGAAGTAGAATTTTTTTTAAAAATAGTTATTTAAAATAGTTAAACAAGAACAGGAAAAAATATGACTTGAATGCAAATTCTAAAGCAAGAAATGCATATATGACTAAACTCTGAGTCCTCTTTCTACGTGCTCATTAAAAGCTACAGACTTAACAGTAACAGAAAATTTTAGTTTGAAACCACAGAAGTGTTTCAAATACCATTGGTCGACAAAAAAAAAGAAGAAAAAAAAACTTCCTCCCTGCAAACTAAATATGTAAAGTGTACAGATTTAATATTCCTAATTCTAAATATGCTATCCAAATTGCTCCAGTACGTACCATTTTTCTGAGAAACACTTTTATAATAACAACAATCAGTGAAGGATTAAATTGCAATGGTAGATAAAATTGAAATCATAAAAAAAGTATACATTCACTGTCTTAGATAACAAATTGATAAAATATAGCATGAAAATCTAGTTTGTTGATACTTATACCGTGCATTTTCCTTTTTATGCCCCCCCCCCCTCTTTTCGTGTCCGAATTGTTGGAAAACGTCTCAGCGTAAGTGGTTTTATGTCCAACACCGCCTCGCCTGTGAAATGACAATTTATCTGTGACATTTGCAACACGCCTTCATTTAGTTGTGAAATGTGTTCCAAGATGGCGACACTTCCCTGAGCGAAGTTCTCGTAAGATCACGGACTAATGGACAATTATGTCAGAGACTTATGTTTCGAAAAGGCGACGATAGATCGCAGCACCAGAGAACTTTTCTGACAATATAGACTCTTTTAATTAGAACTGAATTGCTTGTTAAGCAGTTTTCTTTGTTTTCAGGACTATTTTTACAGTGCCACAACTCTTGTGTGCCCCTTTTATTCCTTCACTTAAAGGGCTGATTTTGTCAGGCCAAGACGCACGTTCTTTGTGCGTCAACTCTTTGTTCAATGGAAGACTTACATCTCCTTCTGGACTTTCGATGTCATATTACTCTTCTTTTATTAATATTTACTTTTTTTACTTTATATTTTAGTGTGTGAGTGTGCATCCATGTAACCCAGAATTCGTCGTGCATTAAATAGTTTTTCGCTACATCTGGATTCTTCGAAGATGATATTATTCACACTTTGCCACATCTATTTTTTAAATAAAAATTACAGGTTACTTACGTAAGAAGGAAACCAGCGTACGTCTGTTTTACCAGAAAGGTAAGAAAATAGATTTTCTATCTTTCATTACTGATATAAAAATTTATTACAATTATTTTATATTCAAAACTGGGTCCTTAGCTTAATGCTTATACAGAACTCACTCCCTTCAAAATATTCCATCAGATCATGAGTCTGATCATAAGGGGAAAATAAATAAATAAATAAATGAAAAACCTAGTAATAAACATTATTTATTTGATTGTGATAATATGAAAAAAGATGCACATATAAAATACGAGGTATGCAATGATGCTTATTGAAATAATTCATGTATGAAAAAAATTTGAAAATTGATACTGTTTTTTGAAAAATCTATAGTGTTTATAAATATTGAAACTGAATTATACGATATATATAAAAGATATAATTGTGAACATATAATTGATTATCATGAATATACTGAATATATAATTTATTAGTATGAAAAGTATCATTATTTTATTTACATACATTTATATATATTCAAAGAAATTAAATTAAGAAAGTTATAAAAAAAACTTCTTATATAAAACTTGAACTTTTTTAGTGAAATATATTTGTTATTAAAGGATATATAACACTTGTATAACACGCAATGTCTGCTTCAAAAGAAATTACGGCAGTAGAAAAATTGAATGATAATAATTATAGTCACTGGAGCTTCAAATTAGAAAATTTGTTAATTAAAGACGATTTACTGAAATATGTGACAGAATCTCCACCTGCCGCACCCGATGATAATTATACTAAAAACGCGGCTAAGGCGAAAGCCATAATTTGTTTATGCATTGAAAATACACAGATAGTGCATATTAGAAACTTGACATCTTCCAAAGACATTTGGGAAAGATTAAAAAGTGTTCACCAAAGGGCGAATTTATCATCCAAATTATTCCTTTTGAGGAAGCTATATTCGCAAAGGCTCAACGAGGGCGGAGACTTAAATCAACACATAAACAATATACTGACTATCCGCGACAAACTCGCTGCTATCGGAGAGTTAATAAACGACTCTCACATAGTAGCTCTTATGCTTTGCAGCTTGCCTCAGTCATACGCTCCTCTTATAACGAGCATGGAGGCTAGAGACGAAAAGGATTTAAATCTCGATTTTGTAAAAAACAAATCAATCGACGAATATCCGCATAGAATTGAATATAAAACCACCAATACACGTCCAAGGGACACAGATTATAAAATTGTAAATAAAGGGAGCAAAAAGTATTGCAATTTCTGTCAACAAGATGGGCACGTTCGTTCAGAATGTTACAAATTGAAAAAAAAACAGAAAAACAATTACCAAAAACATGAAAATTATAACAGAAATAAATTTAACAATAACGCCAACTTTAAAGCCAATTCGGTAAACCCCAACAACCAAAATAATGGTAGCAAAACCGACTCCTCGAATTTTTGCTTTAACAGCAAAACAAATATAGAAGATGAGGTTAACCAATCGATCATTCCTCTCTTCCCAGTGGAAAATATTTTTGAAATTGAATCAGTAAAAATTAACCAAACACAAACAACAGATTCAAACACATACATTATTGATTCGGGTTGTACCAGGCACGTTACATCAGCAAAAACAAATTTTGCTGCATTCAAAGCCGGGAATTTTGGTAATATAACAATCGCTAATGGAAAAAGGCTTAATTCGCAAGGTATGGGCGACGTAAAAATAAAAACAGACAAAAACCACTACATTACACTAAGAGATGTATTATATTGTCCAGAACTAAAAAGCAATTTATTGTCATTTAAGAAAGCCACTGAAAATAACATAAAGGTAATTTTCGAGAAAAATGCGTGCTTATTTGTCAAAGATGATAATATAATCTTGACAGCTAAATTGAATGATAATCTTTACGTGTTAAACCCTGAAGATGATTATGGCTATACTATAAGTACTCAAACTTTCTGTAACAATACAAACTCCATTTCAATGTGGCACCGAAGACTCGGACACAAAAATTTTGATGATATTAAATACCTTGTTAACCATAAATTAGCCGATGGAATAACAATAAATAATTGTAAACACGACACGCGCTGCACCAAGTGCATTGAAGGGAAACTTTCCGTTCTGCCCTACCCTAAAGTAGCCACAAACAGAAGCAAAGAAATCGGTACTCTTGCACATTCCGATATTTGTGGCCCCATGAATACAGAAACGATAGGAGGGAAAAGATATTTCATAACATTCACGGATGATTATAGCAGGTACACAATAACATACTTAATCGCGCATAAATCGGAAGCCGTTATCAAACTGAAAGAATACATATCGCTAACAAAAAAAAAATGGCAAGTTGATAAAGGCAATAAGATCCGATAACGCAAAATAATATATCAGTGATGAATTTGAAAACTGCCTGATAGAGAATGGGATAGAGCGTCAATTGAGTGTTCTCTATTCTAGCCCGCAGAACGGCGTTTCAGGGAGAAAGAATAGAACGATAGTGGAAATGGCTAGAACCATGTTGTCGGACGCTAAGTTACCTAAACAATTCTGGAGGAAAGCTGTCATGTCCGCCACCTACCGCATTAACCGTCTACCAACAAAAGCTAACGAAAATAACACGACACCCTATGAACTTTGGCATAAAAGAAAACCCGATCTCTCGAACATTAAAACATTCGGATGTAAGGCATTTGCCTACATCGACAAACCTAAAAGGGGTAAGTTAGATGAGAAAGCCATCGAAGGAATAATGTTGGGATATGATTTCAGGAGTAAGGGCTATAGTATATATACGGGTGAAAATAAAATTATAATATCTAGAACCGTAAAATTCTTCGAAGAAGGTATAAAAGATGAGGAAATTAAACCCGCCAAAGAAAATCAAAACAATGAACAAACTCCCGCAGATAATATTGAAATTGATCTAGAAGAACGCGACGATGATCAGAATAACACCCCGACCGACACATCCCTTGAACCGAGAAGATCGCAAAGACAAAATCGTGGCGTACCACCTAACCGTTTTGGAATAAGCGCAAACCTGTGTCACATTCAGGAGCCAAGGTCATGGACAGACCTACAAAACATCGATGACACAGAAATTAAAAATAAATGGCTAAAAGCTACTAATGAGGAAATAGAACCTCTAAAGCAAAATAACACTTGGAGACTAATAAAACCTATCCCGGGAAAGCGCGTCATAGGTTGTAGGTGGACGTTCAAGGCAAAAAGGGGAGCAAACGGGTCTATAGAGCTAGATTGGTCGCTAAAGGATATGCTCAAATATATGGAAGCGATTTTGATGAGACCTATGCACCCGTTGTAGCGCATACCACCCTGCGATCGTTCTTAAACGCAGCGGTGTACAAAAACCTTAAAAGTACGCACCTAGATGTCAAAACTGCTTTCTTACATGGCGACTTGGAAGAGGAAGTTTATGTGCATCAGCCAGAGGGATACATAACAAAACGGGAAGAAGATAAAGTGTGTAGTCTAAATAAAGCAATTTACGGCCTTAAGCAGGCAGCTAGGGCGTGGAACCAAAAAATAAGTAAATGTCTAAAGGAACTAAATTTCGTAGAATGCGCATCAGACAAATGTCTGTACAAAAGATTCCAGGATGAAAGAATCTTTTACATAATCGTGTATGTTGACGACATCTTAGTTGCAGGAGACAAAACAGACACACACGAAGTATACACCAAATTATCAAAGCAATACGAAATCAAAAATTTAGGTCAAGTAACCCAATATTTAGGCATAAACATAAAGGAAACAGAAAACGGTAAACTTGAATTAGACCAAGAACACAAAATAATACAGATCGCAGAAAAATTCAATTTGTTAAGTGGTAAGCCTACATATACACTAGGGTGGAACTAAAAAACGAAGTTTTGAATTTTATATTCTAATAGTGATTATTTTTTTCCTTTTTAACTCCATAAAAAGAAAATATATTTCTTTTAATTTTAAAATGATATTTTCCGGTTCCTCAAAGCGCCTGATTTTCCCTAAAAAACGAAAAAAAAGCCAATAATTGCATGAAAAGATTTGTAAGCTTATTGTTAAATTTATATTTTGCAAAATTAAATTAATTAAGTGTTAATGTCCTGTAATACAGAGAATAATTTAGCTTGAGTGCCTTAGAAAAGTTAGCCCCACTTTATTTGACTTTTGTAGAAGCCAGCGTCGTGGTCGTCCGCTTTGATTGTCTCTGATTTATTTGGCTGCGATGCGACACATAACATGTTAGTCCGATTTAACGTGTGTTAACAGTTTCTTTAATTATTTTTCAATAAACTTTCGGTGTCAAAAGTGACAAAGTCTGTTAACGTACCTAAATCTAGATAATTGTTGAAGTGTCCTGTATTTCGTGAACCAAAACAATTAACATTAGACTGTCATCTTTGACGAACATATGAAGATGTTATGAAACATTATTTTTGGGTTCAATTTAACTTAAAATCTGACAGCTGGAATCTGGTACACACTATTTCTAAAATATCTAAAGCTGTTGATGATACAATTAAAAGTGTATTGCTGAGACCTTCAATTCCAACGGTTTCTGATACACAAATCATAAAAAATTATTATAGACTAGCGCGAGAAATGTCAAAATTTGAAGAAAAATATTAAGATTAGAAAGAATAATCCCACATCCAATATAAAATTGCAAAATGTTAGGTAATCTTGCAAAAAACATTTCTTTGTGTAAAAGCACTAAATATTATCGTGTATCAGAACAAGAACGTCACTTTCTCAAAGACCAAAGGATGGCAATAGGATCAATAGATATAAAAACTATAAAAAATGTGTACCAAGAGTGGAAAAGGAAATATCAGGGAAGAAAGTTATTTTAAAACAAAAAAAAAATGATGTTTTGATTGAATGATCGTCAAGTATAAAAAATAGTTCGGAAGGAAATAGTTCAATCGGTTGTTTTTCTAAACCTGAATTTGATAATCAACAAGGTGAAAGAACCGGAGTATTAGACAGAACTGCAAATATTATTGCAAATGGCACCTTAGAAGGTATGGGTATCTCTGGTGATAATAAAGAAAAGGTAACTGAAAGAAGAACTTGAAAACGACAAAGAGAAAAGAAAAGGAAGAATTTGAAAGAACAGGAAAGACGAAGTGAGTTAATTTTAGAAGGTTAGTATTTTGATGGCAGAATGGATAACACTATGATAACTGCAGCAGAGGGAGAAAAGTATAACTAAGAATCATTAAAGACGAACACCTGGTCTTAGTTCAAAAACCAGGATAAAAATATATTGGTCATATTTCATTGACATCTTCTTCTTATATTAATATAGCCACTGCAATTTTGGTGTATTTTCAAAATAATAATACAGACATTTCAAGTTTGAAAGTTATTGGGTGAAACAGAAACGCCTTTAATGCAGGATGCAAATCTGGAGTTGTTAAAACATCGGAAGCAATACCCAAAAAACTTTATAATGGATAATTTGATTATTACATCCAAATGAACTTTTTTCTTAGATACTTATTTCAACATCTTGCTGGGGAAACTACGGGTACAAAAGGATTTTCTGGACCAGTAGGGAAGCTACTTGAAAAAATGCGAACATATTGAAATTATAGACTATAAAAACTTTGATCCTATCTTGACGGACTGATCGAATGAAGAACTTCAAAAAAGTACAAACAGGGGATACACCTGAATTTTAGATTTTCCTTGTCATACTCAAACAGTGGAAACGTGTGTCAAAATTGTCCCGCGAGCTGCGTCAACCGTCTTTAAATATTAAGCAAAAGATGGCTTAATCTTGGGAAAGTTGAATTACCACAATGTAATGACAAAGTTTGCCTAAAAAGACAGTAGGTTGAATATCCAATTGAATTAATCCATAATAAAGGGAAGTAAGGAAGGTGGAAGTCGATATTTAACCTCTTCCTCGTGGTGTCTTCTGGATAATATTTGCTAAATAAAAGTAGATATGAGCTAACAGCTACGTTGTTTACTTTGAGTTACTTTATACTGAAATTTCAAAACTTTGACCTCCTTGAGGAACCGGAAAGCAACTTAATTTAAAAAGACCTTTTCAGCCAAAAGTTTAGACATCCAAAAAGGAAAAAAGTTTTCACTATTACACATTAAAACAAAAAAGCTTTTTCTTTACCTTATACTTAAGTTCCACCCTAATATACACCCATGAATACTAACTACTTTAATCTGGATCCAAACGGGAAACTAATGGGAGATAATGTAAAATTTAAACAGGCTATAGGAGTGCTCCTATACATTGCAACTTTAACTAGACCCGACATAGCATCAGTCGTTAATATCCTGGGAAGAAGGAATGAATCCCCAAGGGAGGTCGATTGGCAAGCCATTGAAAAGTTGATTAGATATTTACTTACCACCAAAGACCTGAAATTTGTCATAGATAAAACAAAAACCCCAATCCTAACGGCATATAGCGATGCTGATTGGGGCAACGACAGAATTGACAGAAAATCAACCACTGGAAACTTGTTTAAGTTAGGAAATAATATATTGGCATGGTCATCGAGAAAACAGACTTGCACTGCACTCTCGTCTACGGAGGCTGAGTATATTGCTGCCTCTAATGCAGGTCAAGAAATCGCGTGGTTATTAGATTTATGAAAAGATCTCGAACTGGGTCAACAACCACCTGTGACTTTATATGAAGATAACTTATCGGCCATAAGATTGACCGAAAACGAAAAGGCACAGACAAGAACGAAACATGTGGAAGTAAAATATCATCACATCAGACATCTATGCCAGAATGGCATAATCAAAATAACTTATTGCCCATCGAAGTTAATGCTGGCAGACGTGCTCACCAAGCCGTTGCCTAAGCCTCATTTTGAGTGTTTGAGAAATAAGTTAAACATTTTACGCTCGTTGATTTGACATAAAAACCGGGGATGTTGGAAAACATCTCAGCGTAAGTGGTTTTATGTCCAACACCGCCTCGCCTGTGAAATGACAATTTATCTGTAACATTTGCAACACGCCTTCATTTAGTTGTGAAATGTGTTCCAAGATGGCGACACTTCCCTGAGCGAAGTTCTCGTAAGATCACAGACTAATGGACAATTGTGTCAGAGACTTATGTTTCTAAAAGGCGACGATAGATCGCAGCACCAGAGAACTTTTCTGACAATATAGATTCTTTTAATTAGAACTGAATTACTTGTTAAGCAGTTTTCTTTGTTTTCAGGACTATTTTTACAGTGCCACAACTCTTGTGTGCCCCTTTTATTCCTTCACTTGAAGGGCCGATTTTGTCAGGCCAAGACGCACGTTTTTTTGTGCGTCAACCCTTTGTTCAATGGAAGACTTACATCTCCTTCTGGATTTTCGATGTCATATTACTCTTCTCTTATTAATATTTACTCTTTTTACTTTATATTTTAGTGTGTGAGTGTGCATCCATGTAACCCAGATTTCCTCGTGCATTAAATAGTTTTTCTCTGCATCTGGATTCTTCGAAGATGATATTATTCACACTTTGCCACATCTATTTTTTAAATAAAAATTACAGGTTACTTACATAAGAAGGAAACCAGCGTACGTCTGTTTTACCAGAAAGGTAAGAAAATAGATTTTCTATCTTTCATTATTGATATAAAAATTTATTACAATTATTTTATATTCAAAACTGGGTCCTTAGCTTAATGCTTATACAGAACTCACTCCCTTCAAAATATTCCATCACGAATTTACTATTTCCTATCCACTAATATATTTTCATTCCTTATGTAGCTGTAACTCGGGCATGTTTAAAATATTTCTGTTAATTGTCAAAGATTTTTGATGTTCATATTTTTGTCACACTGTGACTTACAATATGGTGGGTTTTTTCGTCACATATGTGACGTAACGTACGCTACATGCAGTGACATAACAGTGACGTCACAATTTTTTTTAATTGCCAGAAAATATAATTTTACATAAATAACATGTTTTGAATATTTTTTGTAATTTTTAAAAGTTTTCTAAGAGTCACAATGTGTCATCACTGAGTGGTGACATTTTGGTCACAGATGTGACGTGACCACAGTGATTCACAGTGACGTCACAACGACGTCACCGTGACCATGCATGCTATGAGGGATGGTCTTAACTGGAATGTAGAAACGGGAGAATAGCTAAATGGAGAAAGTATCCCAAAAATGAAGATCGGATAAAAAGAAAGCAATTTATTAACAATTTAGACCACTAAAAATTCAAGGGCCCCTGTACCGGGCCCCAAGGATGTCAGGATCTTAACTGAAATGTAGTAATGGGGGTAGAAACTGAATGGAGATTTCACCCCAAATATGAAGAAGATCGGATAGAAAAGAGTCATGTCATAAACAATTTAGTGCATAGAAACTTAAAGGGGTCCAGGGGCCCCGGCCCTTAAAAAAATTAAAAATCTAAGCCCAAGGTGCATCAGGACCTGTCTTGGACTAATCACTCCTAAATTTTCAGACTTCTACGTGCGGTAGATTTCGCTAGCCATCGCAGACAGACAAACATGCATACAGACACACACACAGAGCGATTTGTTCTTTTATTAGTATAGATTATTTTCTCAGCGCGACTTTTTTTAGGGTTTCGTTCATCTCACGAAACCCTATTCGTCTCACTCCTCTGTCTGTCTGTCCGTCTGTCCGTCACAGATCCCGTTCTCAGAAACTATATATGTTGGAGACTTGAAATTTTGCATACTTAGAGCTGAACACCTCACATCAAACGACAAATCATAAAATTTTCAGTCTTATATTTAACACTCTGGCCTCTAACTTGTTATTTTAATCTTGTTGTTCTAACTGAGCCCCTAATTAAGTTGAAGACTTGAAATTTTGCATACTTATAGCTGAACACCTCACAGCAAACAACAATCCATAAAATTTGGAAAAAGTCTTATATTTAACCCTCTGGGCTCTAACTTGTGTATTTTAATCTCTTTGTTCTAACTGAGCCCTAATTAAGTTCAAGACTTGAAATTTTGCATACTTATAGTTGAACACCCACAGCAAACAGCAATCCATAAAATTTGGAAAAAGTCTTATATTTAACCCTCTGGGCTCTAACTTGCGTTTTTTAATTTTTTTTGTTCTAACTGAGCCCCTAATTAAGTTCAAGACTTGAAATTTTGCATACTTATAGTTGAACACCCACAGCAAACAGCAATCCATAAAATTTGGAAAAAGTCTTATATTTAACCCTCTGGGCTCTAACTTGTGTATTTTAATCTCTTTGTTCTAACTGAGCCCTAATTAAGTTGAAGACTTGACATTTTGTATACGTATAGCTGAACACTTCGCACCAAACGACAAATCAGAAAATTTTGAAAGAGTCTTATTATTTACCCTTCTAGGCTCTAACTTGTGTATTTTAAGCTTTTTTTTTTTTTAACTGAGCCCCTATTTAATTTGAAGACATGAAATTTTGCATACTTATAGCTGAACGCTTGTGATAACACGAAAAATCATAACATTTTCAAAAAGTCTTATATTATTGACCCCTCCGGGCTCTAACTTGGGTATTTTAAGCAATTTTTCTAACCTACCCTCATTGCACCCGTTGAGTACTTTTCTAACTTTTGCCGACACGCCTTTGACCACTCTTTTATATTATGCACGTTGCCTTACATATTTTAGTTCAACTTTTCACCGCCAGGGGGCGCCTACCTGTCTCGGGTGCTATGGGCCCAATCCCCTCGACTAATATATCTATGGATAAGTTGTAAAACGGAGTTTCGTTCGGAAAGAGTTTTGTGTAGAATAGAGTGCGTGCCCTGGTTGCGAAATGTGGAACTAATAGATTTTGCAAAAGGATAAAGTGTTTTGAAAGGAATATTAAACGAAACCCTCTGTGCGTTCTGTGATCACACTTACCCGCTTGTTTTCGTTTCCCGCACGATTGCTTCGAGAAATTCGCTTCAAAATGCCCGGTATGGTCTATGGAGAAAAATCCTTTGCGGTGTATTTTAAATAGTGTTACACAATTTTAAACATAATGAGATTTATATACCTTACTGGAGTTCACTAGGAGATGGTGTGACTACGGAATGTGTTATCTGAAACTCATACAGAACGCGTACAGGAAAGCTCAAAAATATTCAGTTGTGCTATGTTGTATGAAGAAAAATCGTTTGCGGCGTATTTGAATGATGTTACTCCGTTACAATCATAAGGAGATTGATAGGAATTTCTGGGGTGCTCTAAAAAAGGCTTTCTCTAGAATATGGGGAGCAAGGCATTTGTCATTCATCTACAGGATCACACAAAACAGTCGAATAAATAATAATCTGCGGGGAAAATAATTGATTAAACAAATAAGAATCTACGGGGTTCAGAGCGCATATTTAATTACCGTATATACTCTTGTATAAGTCGCCCCTCAATTTTTAAACAGAATTTTAAAAAAATTGAATTTTCGTGTATAAGTCGAGGCCCATTTCTGGTCGTATGTTGGAAAAGGATTTGTAATCGAGGATTTAAAAAAAAAAAATTTCATTAAATTAGTAAACATTTTTGATTTTCTAATCAGACTTTTTTTTTTAATTCAACGTCTTAAAATTGTATAATTATGTAAAACCGAAAAAGCTTCAACTATTATTTTGAAACCTATTCACATCCATTCAACGATATTTAACCCTTAACCGGAATCGTGGGTCCATTTTGACCGGACAACGACAATGTGTAATTTCAAGATATATATGAATAAAAGTTGATTTATATAGTACATGAAACTTTTTTCAATGCACTTATATCCGATCTAAGTGGTAATTTCATATATATTAGAAAATAACTTGGATTTTAATTAAAGGGTCCATTTGTACCCAAGATTCCAGTAATGTGGAACAATTTAGCGATTCCGGTTAAGGGTTAAAAAAAAAAAATTCTTTCAAAAATCTATTCAAGCCTATTCACAAGGATCAACAACTTCTTATACTGCTAAAATAGAGTACTTCTTTGTAATGTAAAGGACTTTTAGCAAAGATATCTATAGAAGTATTTAAAAATAGCAAATAAAGCTTTGTGCAACAATATTAAAAAGCAGAAAACCAACGTTTAAAAATGCACAAATAATACATGAAAAGCAGCAAACAGTTGTTTCGAATCTACTAGCGATATTCTTCTTTAATGCAAAATAGGGAAAAGGAACAACGTGCTAGAAAAAGCAAGGCTGAGCAAAATGACAGAGACGCGCTGGCTTATATACCCGATGCGGGTAGCGAATGCGCCAAAAACAACCAATGAGAGAGAAGCAGGGGAAACGACTGAGTGAACAAATTCACTACCCGCATCGGGTATATAAGCCAGCGCGTCTCTGTCATTTTGCTCAGCCTTGCTTTTTCTAGCACGCTGTTCTTTTTTCCCTATCTTGCACTGAAGAAGAATCTTGCTAGTAGATTCGAAACAGCTGTTTGCTGCTTTTCATGTATTATTCGTGCATTTTGAAACGTTGGTTTTCTGCTTTTTAATATAGAAGCATTCTCAAGTTGAACTCCTTTTAAAAAGGGGATTAAAATGTTGAAAGTGAATACCCCTGTATTGAAGGGAATTCTGTCCCAAGAGAAAATGGGTGCAAAACAATTAGAGGGACATTCTTGTCGAACTTTTCTAGTCAATCACAGGGAAATGACCATTGTCAGCTTTTATCCCATGCGATTACTTTAAAGACTTGCCCATTCGCCGATTATCTGTGAATTGTTTTTTTTTTTACTACCTCGAGTATAAGTCGACCCTCCCCCCTTTTTCAACTCCCAAATTTTGCCTAAAATTCTTCGACTTACACACAAGTATATACGGTTAGTTTCAATGAAACTCATATACTATTGTGCGAAATCTTCGTAAGCTACACTTACATTCCTAATGAATGTCCCCGATGCTGCATTACGCGCGGAAGTACGAGGAATTCTGTTTCGATATTAAAAGGAACGAAGCTGTGTGAAGAATAAAGGACGAAAGTAACTAGAACGCTGTAAAGACTCGATGGCTGGATGTAAAACGAATAGTCTTCCTTCGACGTAATAAAATAGGAGATTTAACGATGTGCAAAAATATGATGAAATAATTGAGGACGTAGTGTGACTTATTCTAATTAAAGCCAAAGATTGTCGCAATTAAGCCAAATGATGATTATGAAAAGCCATTGTATTTTTTGTTTTGTTATCGTCTTGTCGTGTCTAATAAATGTCGGTGTTAGTTTTAAAATGAGTTATCATCTTCAGTGTGGGGTCTCACGTCCCACACTATTACTGAGATTGACTACAAGATGCTTGCAGTAGATGTGCATCCCATTTATCGTTCATTTACAGGTACAATAAAAGATTTTGGATTGAGTTCCATACATGAAGAGTTGGGTAGTCTTGACTGAAGTTTCGTGGGTAGAGGCTGGAGATTTGAGCCGTGGATTTGCTAGTGAAAAAGTTTCGGAGAAAAGATTGACTCCTGTGGGGAGAAACGTGCAAATAAAGGGAATACCTCTGCGGTTCTCCGATAAGCCTTGCTGAGTTCGATAAAGTGAGACGGGTTAATACCCAGTACGTAGACGTTTCAATTTATAACTTAGTGTTGGGCAGGATTTGTTCTATCCGATAATTATAATTGTAAATAATGTTTTTTTAATGAAAATAATCTGTAAATACAGTACTGGCCAAAAAATAGGAATTTTTGTGACATTTTTTAATATGTACATTCGCTTACTTTTGTTCCTTTTAAGATAGTTTTAGTTAGCACTTATAGTTAGTTGGCACTTTTGCATTGACATTCAGCTAAATCATCAACGTTCAATATATAAACGCAAAAAAAATGCCATACAATTACTAAAACTATCTTAAAATGAACAAAAGTAGGCGAATGTGCAGTCGTGGAAAAAAAAAAAGTAAACACCCCCTACTAACTCCTCAACAAATTGTTGTAGACGAAAGTTACTGGTACCGAACGATTGGAAATAAAGTCTACTTTTAAATGACGTATATAAAATTTGCTTAGGAGCCATCTACATATTAAAACGAATCCAAACTTCCTTTTTTTCAATGGCAATACCCAATTTTAACGTGATATTTCAAATCTTTGGTTCAAACTTTGCCTAGACACCCAATTTCAAGTCATTTGAATGATAAGTTTTTGAATTACAAACATTCAAAATTTAGTGCTTCTAATGTTAAATTACATTTTCATATTTTTATTTATATCTCCTGAAATTATGATCCTAATGTTTTAATTTTTTGTGTAGCAATAATACTAATATACCCAAACATAAATACGTTAGTAGTAGGAAAATAAGAGTACGGGGACAGCAGGGTGCACGGGTGCACCGTGCACCCTATCGCAGCACGCAGGTCCCCCCTCTCGTGCACCCTCCCGTCCCTCCTCTCGTGCACCCTCCCATCCCTCTTCAACTATCCGTGCCGTCTCTGAAACCAATTTAGACGCCCCCTAGCGGGAAAAATGGCGTTTTTAGAGTATTTTTCTGCTATAACATGAGAGTTGAACGTTAGATCGACTATATTATCATACGATAAGATGAAGATTAAATTTACACTTGAATTTTGAACAACCTTTACCGTAATGAGTATTATTAATTAAGCAAAACAATGGAAAATATCAATTTTTTAGGAAAAAGCTGATTTCTGTAGATTTTCTTTCAATTGTAAGATCAGAATAACAAATTAAATGGAGAAAGTTAAAAATATATTTGAATTTTGAACAATCTTTACCTTAATGAGTATTATTAATTAAGCAAAACAATGAAAAAAAACAATTTTTAAGGGAAAAAGCTGATTTCTATAGATTTTCTTTCAACTGCAAGATCAGAATATCAACTTAAATGGAGAAAGTTAAACATATATTTGAATTTTGGATGATTAACATCTTAATGAGCATTATTAATTAAGAAAAACAATGAAAAATATCAATTTTTAATGAAAAAAGATGAATTTTTTCAAGTACAAGATCAGAATATACTCTTAAATGGGGAAAAGTTAAACGCGTACATTTGAATTTTGAAGAATCTTTACCTTAATGAGCATTATTAATTAAGCAAAACAATGAAAAATAACAATTTTAAAGGACAAAAGCCAATTTCTGTAGATTTTATTCAACTACAAGATCAGAACATCAACTTAAATGGAAAAAGTTAAACATATATTTGAATTTTGAACAATCTTTACCTTAATTACCTTTGAAACATAATCCTACAGTGGTCTAAACACTGTAAAATCAATTAGGTTGGTGTGAAATTACTAAGTGTAAGATAAAATTGGTTATTTACCTAGAAATATCCACATTTAAAATGTAGTAAAATTAAGTTAATTGGTTTAAAAACTCGAAATTTTACATGAAAATTATAAAATTTAAAGCCAATAACGAATAAAAACGTTGGATAGGTTCGAAGTATTATATAAAGATGTAAAAATCATTATTTGATTAATAAAATTAATCTTTTTCTTTAAAAATTCGATATTATTCTTTGTTATTTGTTTAATTATCAAAATTTATTAAGGTAATGGTGGATCAAAAACTAAATTATATGTTTAAATTTTCCTTTTAAGATGATATCCCTATCTTATAGTTGAAAAAAAAATCTAAAGGATCTAAAGAATCTACTTTTTCATTGAAAATTGATATTTTCATTGTTTTGGTTAATTAATAATACTTATTAAGGTGTTGTTCATTCAAAATTCAAATTTATGTTTCACTTTCCCCATTTAAGTTCATATTCCGATCTTGTAGTTGAATAAAATCTACAGAAATCAGCTTTTTTCCTAAGAAATTTATATTTTCCACTGTTTTGCTTAATTAATAATACTCATTAAGGTAAAGATTGTTCAAAATTCAAATATATGTTTAACTTTTTCCATTTAAGTTGATATTCTGATCTTGTAGTTGAATAAAATCTACAGAAATTGGCTTTTGTCCCTTAAAATTGTTATTTTTCATTGTTTTGCTTAATTAATAATGCTCATTAAGGTAAAGATTCTTCAAAATTCAAATGTACGCGTTTAACTTTCCCCATTTAAGAGTATATTCTGATCTTGTACTTGAAAAAATTCAAATTTTTCATTAAAAATTGATATTTTTCATTGTTTTGCTTAATTAATAATGCTCATTAAGATGTTAATCATCCAAAATTCAAATATATGTTTAACTTTCTCCATTTAAGTTGATATTCTGATCTTGCAGTTGAAAGAAAATCTACAGAAATCAGCTTTTTCCCTTAAAAATTGTTATTTTCCATTGTTTTGCTTAATTAATAATACTCATTAAGGTAAAGGTTGTTCAAAATTCAAATGTATGTTTAACTTTCTCCATTTAAGAGCATATTCTGATCTTGTACTTGAAAAAATTCAGCTTTTTTCATTAAAAACTGATATTTCTCATTGTTTAGCTTAATTAATAATACTCATTAAGGTAAAGGTTGTTCAAAATTCAAATGTATGTTTAACTTTCTCCATTTAAGAGTATATTCTGATCTTGTACTTGAAAAAATTCAGCTTTTTTCATTAAAAATTGATATTTTTCATTGTTTTGCTTAATTAATAATACTCATTAAGGTAAAGATTGTTCAAAATTCAAATATATGTTTAACTTTCTCCATTTAATTTGTTATTCTGATCTTACAATTGAAAGAAAATCTACAGAAATCAGCTTTTTCCTAAAAAATTGATATTTTCCATTGTTTTGCTTAATTAATAATACTCATTACGGTAAAGGTTGTTCAAAATTCAAATGTAAATTTAATCTTCATCTTATAGCATGATAATCTAGTCGATCTAACGTTCAACTCTCATGTTATAGCAGAAAAATACTCTAAAAACGCCATTTTTCCCGCTAGGGGCCGTCTAAATTGGTTTCAGAGACGGCACGGATAGTTGAAGAGGGATGGGAGGGTGCACGAGAGGGGGGACCTGCGTGCTGCGAGAGGGTGCACGGTGCACCCGTGCACCCTGCTGTCCCCGTACTCATATTTTCCTACTACTTACGTTGAATATGCAATTTTAATAAATTTCTGATCTGAATTATGAATTATGAAATTAATATTTAAAAAAATTATGATTTGTAACGTACAATTTTTTTGATGAATTCAGATTTATTAAGTCCTGCTTTATAGAAATCCAAAATTTAACATTTTTCTTCCAAGTAGTTTTCAAATTATGCTTAAAAAAACGGCAAAATGATGGTTCAAGGGGCCGTCTATGATAGAAGTGACTAAATATTTTGAAATTTCTTATGCTATCCTGTAATCTAACAGGCTTAATTGATTGCTTAAGGTGCCTTGATCAAGGAGGGAGCTCTCTCGGTTAACAATCAAGTACCGAACATCAATTTGGATACAGCCCTTAAAATACGCTCGTTTTAAAATAATTAATTTCTCGTAAACTTATGGTACGAATTGCATAAAATTTTGTTTTTAGACTAATTGAAGGGTGTAGAGTTCATTTATGCTGTCAGAATTGTATACTGCTATTGAAAAAAAACAAAGTTATGGATTGTTTTAATGTGTAGATGGCCCCCTAAGCAAATTTTATATACTTCATTTAAAAGTAGACTTTATTTCCAATCGTTCGGTACCAGTCACTTTCTTCTACGATAATTTGGATAATTTGTTGAGGAGTTAGCGGGGGTGTTTACTTTTTTTTTTTTTTCCACGACTCTACATAATCAAAATTGTCACAAAAATTCCTGTTTGTTTTGGCCAGTACTGTAAATTATCCTTTAAGGGGTCTCAGGACTCTTAAAAGTGGAAAAATCGAAAAAAAAAAAGACCATTTTCAACAAATAATATCTTAAAATGTAATTGATTTTAAGACAAAGTTTTATATTGGGATGAAAGATATAAGTAGGTTCTTTCATTTCATGTATTTAAAAAATTACAAGATGCAGAATTAGAATTTACAGTGGGCTCCAAAATGTCAGATATTTGACGAGCGGAAAATAGGCATAACAGATTACGCGCACGATTACAAAATAGATTTTGCAAGTAGAAGAAAAATTTTGGGTCCTACTTATGCTTCACATTGTAATAAATACTCTGAACTTAAATAAATTTGTATTTAAAGCATTTTTCTATTTTTAATACAAAGTTATATTTACTTAATGCAAAATTTAGAAATTTTCAACAGTATAATCACCTATAAAGAATATATTTCTGAACAATAAGAAGGAAGTTTTAGGTTCAGTTTATACAGACTAACATGAAACATATGTTTTGAAAATTTCATGAAAAAAAAAAAAAAATCAGAAGTTTTTGAGATATCGTGCGCATTATGCCCAAAAACGTCATTTGGAGAAAATTGACGTCAAAGTTTCTGAAACGCCGCTTCAGCTATTGAGCGTGTATAATTCTAAAAGCCGTAACTTCTGTTCTAATAGCAATTTCAAGGAAACATTTATACCAAAAGGTTAAAAAAAGATAGTAGTTTAATATCTAAAAAAATTAAAATTTCGAAAATTTTAAAGCTTTAAGAGTCCTGAGACCCCTTAACCCTTTCGACTCGACCTCTTCTCACACAAATTTTATTCGGCTGACACCACTTTTTTAAAAGAAGTTTCCTTCAAGTGCACAATTTCAAAAATGCGCTAATTTAAAAAAGGGCAAATTTTATTTTCCTTTATTACTGGTGACAAAAACAAATTCTGCAAAGAAAGACGATGTCCAGCCAGACTGGACTTACAATTGCAAAGGGTTAATATTAACTGAATAAGTTAGTATTTAATTATTATCCTTCTCACATTGTGTCCGATATCTATATCGGTGGTGGTAGCCTATCAGTAAAACAGCGGTTATTCGAAGTCTCTACGAGTGTTCACTGGAGTTTGCGTAATCATCATCATCGTACTGACAACGAAAAAGCCTATAAACCGATTCTCATTCTGATGTATAGTTTTCCCAAATAAAATTGATCAAAGTAGCATTACTCCTAAGTGGATACGGATAAATATTCGAAAGTCGATTTCTTTCCCGCGCCTCTCGCGCCAAAATCAATTTGCACGAAAGTGATGGGGTCACGGATTCGACAAAATCAGGTAACGCGTGAATCACGAAGCCTCGAATCAAGAATAAATAAAATAAACAGACCCGCTTAACTACGGGGGCGAGATTAATCAAAATCTGCGGGTCATTTATGCCTTGAGTTTCTTCTTTCTTTCTTTTGCTGCCAGGTCGATGGTTAACTTAACACTTTTATGGAGGCATCCATTTTTCGATGTCTTCGGGTAAGGCGGAAGTGGGCGATGCTAAATGAGGAATAATAATGTAAAAAAAATTATACAGTAATTTCGTTATGTACAACCCTGAAGGCAAACCCTTAAATCCCAATCGCCTACTTTCGGTACATTTCTGAATTTGTATTTAAGAGGCTACTTCAAGCGAACGAAAAGACCGGTTCGCTATGGCTAATTCTATAGAGGCATTTATAAAGATATCTCGTTTGAATTTGAATATTTCTAAAGGATTTTTTTTTCATTGAATAGTTGAAATCGATCTGTACAATGGCAGTTGTTTACTTTTTCGATTTTGTTTAGAGGTATTTTGAATGAGGACGCTTTCATTTTCGGAACCGGTTTCGAAAGTAAAAGCATCCTCATAAAGAAAAATCTGCAATCAAAATCGAAAAAGTAAAAAACGGCCTGCATACAGATCGATCTCAGTTATCTGATACAACAAAAAATCATTTAAAAATATTGAAATGCGACTGAGATATCTTTATAAATGTCTTCCATAGGATTAGCATTAGCGAACGCGTCTTTTCGTTTGACTGACGTAACCTCTTAAAGGTATGAAATTGGCAATCAATGTGGGCGTTTTGAACCGAATTTCCGAACGCTTCAGCCCGGCCCGAGAAAGGTTGTCATGCTCATGACTGTGTTGCCAGGTGCACTCTCAAAGGACAAGAACACAAAACAAATCGGAAATTGTACTTCCAACATCAGGTTCCAACATCCAATGAGGTGTGTTCGTACTGTATACTTAGATCTTGGTGCCATAGCTGTTGCACTCTTATTCAGGGACCGATTTGCAAATTTGGAGGCCCTGAGCACAGATGCTTTCAGGGGCCCCTTGCGTCTTTACTTACAGTGGGATTGAGTTAAAAAAAAAATGAAAAATGATACTTACTAAAATAACCATTATTGACTTTAAAATATCCATTAAAGAATTAAATATGATAATCATTCATTTACTTAAAAAAAACTATTTTACAATTATGAAATTTAAATGAGCAGACGTTTTATAATAAATTGTGTGATGTTGATTATCTCTTCCTATGCAAGTCTATATATATGGAATGATAAACTATGCAACAACTTATAATGAATTCTCGACAACGCCAAACTACAATTATTTAAAATATTACGAGGGTCTAGTTCCTGCAAGTTACGCTCACCAACCCTTAAATAATCTGAAGATAACAGGAAAAGAATTAAATAAGAATTAAAAATACAATGCATTTTTAAAGTGGTAATGACAAAAGAAAATATTCACTATAATAAAGTACAGTGCAACCTCGATTATCCGAGTTAATTGGGACTGTTAATTCCTCGGATATCGTAAATCTCGGTTAATAGAAACTGTGTGTAAAAACTCGCCGTGCTTGCGAATTTAACATCTCTTAAAATAAAAAACAATAGAACGTTTTTTTTTAATAATAAAAATAAATATATGTAAAGTTATATTTCACAGCTTAACAAATTTAAAAAGGAAATCAACTACTAGTAGTAAATTTTAAAAAGCAGATTGAAAAATTTACGAAAGTTCACACGGCCACCTGGAAACAAAGCATTGCTCGCTGTTGACTTCTCAGGGTCCAGTGTTTCTTGGGAGTTGGGTGCTTTTGGGGGAAGAAGAGCCTGTATAGCACGGGCAGTGAAGTAAACAGTGTGGTCCTTTTCAAGGCTCATTCCAAAGGAAAAAAAAAATCCGACTTTGTTATCGGCTCGGATAGCGGAAACCTCGATTAATCGAAGGTCGGTTAATCGAGGTTCTACTGAAATTAAAAATGGATGTTTCAGATAAAATATACAACGTTATAAAAATACAATATGAACAGAATAGAATGTAGAATGAAATGTAAAATTCTATTAGATATTAAAATTGCATCAGATTTTGAACAATAATTGAAAAACCTTCAGTAGCATTTGGGGTCCCCTGCCCCGAATGCTCTGCATAAATCAGGCACTGCTCTTATGCAAAAATGCATGAATTCTACGCATTAAATGGAGTCATACGGAAATAATAGGACTTGCTCTTCAATAGTACTTCGTCACCTTGGCAACCTAGAATCATAACCTGTCATGGAATAGCATTGGATTAATTATACGTATGACAGGATTTAATAGAATGAAGAAAACTTTTAGGAATATCTTTTTAAGTTTGGATTTGATGTTCATAAAATTTGAAGGCCTCTACACACTTATGCAACGGTTCTATATACCGGTTCTCCCAAGAATGACTAATGGATTTTAAAATTCCATAACTTGCAAACGGTGACAGATATTTAAAAAATTCGGTACTTTTCGGTTAGCCGGGCACGAGTGTTATATATACATATTTATATACATACATATACGTTAATATACATATATGTACTTGTACAGATACACGCATATATATATGTAAATATATATGTATATATACATATATGCATGTATATAAATATGTATATATAACACTGGCGCCCGGCTAACCGAAAAGTACCAAAAATTCTTGCAGGAGTATTATGTAAGACGTCAGAAGTTTTTATGCTGCGATTCTCAGTTTTAATTACAAATAGCATCGATAGATGGCGCTGCAAGCAAAAACAACTAAATCCAGGCTCGACTTTTTGGCCTGTCCCATCTTCCATGCAAAAAAAAGAGATTAAAATGTATTGACTGGATCCCGAAGTACCAAAAATCAGGTCTGGACTGAGCGCCTATTGCTCTCAGCGCCATCTATTGTTTGAAATTCAAACTAAAATCAAGAATCCCAGTACAAAAACTCCTGACATCGTACATGACCTTCCTGCAAGAATTTTTTAAATATCTGTCACCGTTTGGAAGTGATTGAATTTTAAAATCCATCAGTCATTTCTGGGTCACCCGATATATTAAATTTCAAATTCAAATCATTCGGTAGTGTAGTTTTTGCTCTGATATATGCTGACCGATGGAACAGACGACGACTATGGGGGCTAAATATTTATATAATTACGAACGCACCTAAAATGACTATTAAATATCACTCACCCGCAAGAAAAATAACACAGCTCGCAAAAATTCATTTTGCGTTTTATTGCACAAATAGGTTTGCTATATCTGCTTCTTACTACGCAACAAGTTTCATAAAATGTAGTTATACGGAAAACCACTTTTTTCCCCTGTATGTCCATTTGTGACAACAGAAAAGAGGTGGATTGTATGGGGAGGTAAAATTATCCAAACCTCATTCTACGTCTTCACTCTTTTATGCTTTATGGTTTTATGCTTTTATGCACGTCTTTATTTCTGCATGCAGAGTTAAGGGTGTATTCGAAAAAATGTTTTTCCACCCTCAACAGCTCGAAATTTTCTGAGACATTTTCAGACTCATTTTTAAAAGTGAAAACAGGAAACTAGCTGAGGTGATTTTGGAAGAGATGTAGAAGAGGCCGTGGGATTTCATTTTCCGCTCAATTCATTAAAATTCGATTTTTAAACCATTATTATCTCAGTAGAACCCTTTTTTTCATTCCCATATCTCCAGCTTCTGAAAATTCGGTTCAAAGCAACTACTTTGACAGCATTTTTTACACTATTTTATGCCTTTATCAAAAAATAGAGAGGCGCGGCATATTATGTAGTTTCTAAATAAGAGAATTTGCCAGTTGGATGCGTTTGAGAGCAAAAAGGAATTTAAAAATGAATCAGAAAATAAGCAGTTTGGATCGGAATACAGCCTTAAGTGCTGCAATTTCACGTTATAGTAAAATCACGCAAATTTTCTTTTGCCTCTCCTGTGAAATTTACTTTTGTCGAGATGTGTCACTTTTCTTTCAGGTGAGCGATATTATCTTTTATATGTACTAGGGGGCTCTGCCCCCTACGAGCTACGCTCGTCAACCCCCGTTCAGACACCGCAGACTCTAAAAGCACGATAATTTAATCGGCTTTAAAAATATTTCGGAAGATTGAATTATAATTTGAATCTGAGAACTATAATCTGACGTAATTTTCACCAAACTTTTCTTTTTCTTTTTAATATTCAAGTAAAAATACTTTTGTTAGAAATGAAATATTATGATCATCTTAAAATATCAAATAAATGTCTCGAGCATTTTTTAAATTTAAACTGCTTTGCAATATTATTTTTTGTTCATTTTATGTAATAATTATAATGTGACGTAAATTCTCCTATTTAAGACTTCTAATGCATGTTTATGAATTTATTATTTTACAATATTCTGTCCCTTTTAAAATTCACGTGTAATTATAATTTTTATGACGTAATTTTCAATGAGTTCCTGCTTTTTATATTTTCTGTTTATAATAGTCACGTGTAAAATAAATTTTTTATTTGAAGTAAACATTATTGTTTGTGCTGTTTATACAACTGGCAACAGTTTAAATTAATAACATTTTCTAAAATTTGTAAAAATATCTCTCGAAATGCTGAAAATTTGAATTTAAAATTGAAATAAAACTTCAAAAAATGAATCAAATAAGAAAAACAAATACAATCTGCACACCGGGAACTTATAACGTATAAAACGAACTAAAAATGATTAAATTCTCATGTATAGTTTTTGCTCCAATAAAACTTTTTTAATGGAACGATTTTGTCCAACTTTAGCATTAAATATCTCTTAAAATAATTCTTCGATTTGAAAACTGGCTGCATCAGCGTGTTTATCAAACATTTCTCTATAATACCACCGGTTTTCATATTTTTGTATGCAACAGTTTTTTTAATATTAACGATGAAAGGCCATGCTTAAGCATTCAAATTGGATGTGGATCTACCCGGAATATCTACGCAGATTTTCATTGGTCCATTTCCAAATCAAAACTTTTTTTTATATATAGAAGGATTAAATATTTTCCCTTTTCACTGTAACCGTTTTATGTATTGTACAGAAAATTAAAATTCACAAGTTATTCAAAATAAATAGTTTTAAAATGCAAAATGCCTCTAAGAAAATGTAAGCGAGATAGACCGCAGTCGACGTATATTTATTTATATACTTACCGAATTTTCCTTCTAAATTAAACCCGGAATCATAGGAAAACCTTTCCCGATTTTAAAACATTTCTCGATTCGCAAGAGAGAGCTTCCCATTTACCAATTCGAAATCGAATTAAGTCTGAAAGTAGTATTGGTGAAATCACTTAATTTTTCATTAATGAGATTGGTGGCGCAATTGGTTTTCGTGTTTATCGAAGATTTTTTTTTTGTAAACCTCATACTCTTTACTCCCTAATGGCAAAAATATTCATTCCGTCCATTTTTTCCCCTTCTCTTTTATGCATTTAATTAATTCAAAAGTTTTTATTTAGATTTGAGATAATGGCACATGGAATTGCGCCATTATCTCAAGAGTTTATTTATTTGTTTTTTAGCCACTCGATAGTAGGACAGAATGGTGGAATTGTATGTACAGGACCAGGGGTTACTTTTCTTCATCAGACCTGGGCCGGGCAGGGTCTGGACTTCGTTCTTAGAGAACAGTGTCGGAACAGAATTTATTTTTCTTTTAAGGCTGTTCTCAAATCCAAAAGGTCAACTTTATGACACAAGTTTTAATTTATATTTGTTCGGAAATTCATGAAACAAGCAGGTGTTGTTCACAAACTAGATCATCGAACTGTGTTTTCCGTTTTTTGTAAAGGCAATAGGTTATTTAGAAAATCGTGTCAAAGTGGGCGTTTTGAACCGAATTTCCGCGCGAAAGAAGAATAACCACTCAAAGAAGGATGAGAAAGTCTTTGTCACGTGATCCAAATCGCTTATAACTCGATAGGTAATGGATGGATCCAATAATGGAAAACACAGTTCGATTCCAAATCGCTTCGCTGGTCAGGCTTTTCCATTTTATACCTTTCCGTTAAAAAATGAATTTGTAAAAGTGTCAAAACGTTTTGCGCTTGTTGAGCAGAGCAGTTGAGAACAGCCTCAATTAATTCAAAAGTTTTTATTTAGAATTGAGAAAATGGCGCATGGAATTGCTGGAGTTTATTTATTTATTTTTTAGCGACTCGATAGCAGGGTTAAATGGTGGAGTTGGTTGCTCTGTACGCGGATAACTTTTTTTCAGCAGGAGTTTTTATTTTGCCAATCAAACTATGAAATTGGATATCATTCTCCGTTTTCGAAAAAACGGGAATTTTTCCACGCTCAAAAATTTGAAATTTTCTGACACATTTTTAAAAGTAAAAACAGGAAACTGACTGACATGATTTTTGAAGCGATTTATAAGCAACCTGTGTCGTTTATTTTTTGTTCCATTCATTAGAACTCGATTTATAAATAATTACTTTCTCTGTAAGGACACTTTTTTTTTCGTTTCTAGCACTCTCGCGTCGGGAAATTTGGTTCAAAATGCCCACTTTGGCAGCATTTAAAAAAATATATATTCTGCCTTAATCCAGAAATCGGCCCATTACACGGGGTGTTTTTAAATGAATATCGGGGTTTTAACGCTCAGTAGTATTTATTACATAAAACTTAAAATTATAATTGATACATAAAATGAAAGAGCAACTCAAACAGTTTTACCTACAAGCTTACAAGTGTTCAATGTGAGCACCTTTCGTCACACATCAAGTCGATAGCTCAGTTCTTCCCAAACGTTGATGAGTGTTTGTATAGTCGCATTGTTGCAACAGCTGCAAGGGTCAGCTGGTAGCGGAGGCACCTACACAGGGTCCTTTATGAACCCCACAGGTAGAAATCACATGGCGTCAGATCGGGTGAGTGTCTGAACAGAACTTCTTTGCTAATCAACGTTTGGGAAGAACTGAGCTATCGACCTGAAGTGTGCCGTGTGACGAAAGGTGCTCACATTGGACATTTGTAAGCTTGTAGGTAAAACTGTTTGAGTTGCTCTTTCATTTTATATATTAATTATAATTTTAAGTTTTATGTAATAAATACTACCAAGCGTTAAAACCCCGATATTCATTTAGTAACGCCCCGTATAGTTTCCGAACAAGAGAACCTGCTCATGGGATGCGTTTGAGAGCCAAAATAAATTTAACAATGAGTCAAAAAATAAGCCGTTTGGATTTGAGTACAAACTTAAAGCTGTTCTTAATTGCTCTGCTCGACAAGCGCACAACGTTTTGACACATTTACAAATTCATTTTTTAACGGAGAGACATAAAATTGGAAAACCTGACCCTGTAAGCGATTTGGAATAGAACTGTTTTTTCCATTTTTGGATCCATCCATTATCTATTGAATGGGAAAGCGTTTTGGATCACGTGACAAACACGTTTTTCTCCCGTTCTTATGTGCTAATTCACCGTTCCCGCGGAAAATCGATTCAAAACGTACACTTTGACGTTATTTTCTGAAAGATCTATTGCGTTTGCAGAAAAAAAAATGGAAAAAACTGCTCGATGACCTAGTTTCTGAACAACAACACCAGCTAGTTTCATGCCTTTTCGAACAAAAATAAATTAAAACTTATGTCAGAAAGTTACCCTTTTGGATTTGAGAACATCTTTAAGGCTGTTCCCAAATCCAAAGCGTCAACTTTCTGACATAAGTTTTAATTCATTTTTGTTCGGAATCGCTTGAAACTAGAAGGTGTTGTTATTCTGAAACTAGGTCGTCGAACTGTTTTTACCGTTGTCTTGTAAACGCAATAGATCTTTCAGAAAATACTGTCAAAGTTGGCAATCTGAAGCGAACTTTCGAACGAAAGAAGAAAATCCAGTCAGTAAGGAGAGAAAAATGTCGTGTCACGTGATCCAAATCACTTATAACTCGATAGATAATTTATTGATAAAAAAAAATGGAAAAAACAGATCGATTCCAAATCGCTTCCAGGGTCAGGCTTTCCAATTTTATATCTTCCCGCTAAAAAATGAATTTGTAAATGTGTCAAAACGTTTTGCACTTGTTGAGCAGATCAGTTGAGAACACCCTTAAGCCTAGTCTAAATGAAATCTACAACGTACATGACCAAAGTTATCTCTTTGAATCATTGAACTCCAGATCCAAACTTCCTCTAAATCGACTCAGTGGTCATCCTCCATTTGTACGTGTTTCACAAATTGCCCATGAATCGACCTCCCATAATATCCCCGCGCAAAACCATAAACACGCACGCACGCACACATGAAAAAAAAAATACATTTCTCCAGGCACTTTCCAACGAAAAACGATCATTTTTTGCACAGTCGTTAAGGAACGGGCTGTTGCCCCCCCCTTTTTTATAGACCTCCCCCCTCTCCCCCCGTGACAGGAGGTCGAATGGAGTAGTCCCTATCTATCCTCTACAAGTTTATCAGGACTGAACCATCACCTATTTTCCTAAACACCGTGACAACGATGTTTACATTAGGCCTATCATCTCTGTATACGTTGCAGACTATATAATAACAGGTTGTCAGTTGTAGATCCCCCCCCCCCCCTTCCCTTATATCGCAGTGTTTGCAATAAGAGGGGTTGAAGAGGGAAGATTTATGTGCTAGCGCCGTGAGTATAGACGCCTACTTGCCAGAACATTATCTGAATGGTATTTTGCGTTTTTTTTTTCTTCCACTACTTGTGCTGTGTGTGTGTTTTTTTTTTTTTTTCTA
This sequence comes from Maratus speciosus, assembly GCA_963932465.1. Lineage (NCBI taxonomy): Eukaryota > Metazoa > Arthropoda > Arachnida > Araneae > Salticidae > Maratus > Maratus speciosus. The sequence continues at coordinate 6,451,732 of OZ010797.1, forward strand.
ACTAGGGTGTTGATAGGTGATTTGGAAGTGAGTACAGTTTTTTCGGAGAATCGGGAAGCGTTGCTGGTTTTTGTTTTTGTGTTACTGACGCATTCCTTCGACTTGGGTAGTCCCAAGCTGGCCGGACTTGGTTTTAATTCAAAGTTTGGGGTCTGTGTGTGTTCACTTAATTGTTCACAGTTGCAGGAACAGGTTAAGGGTGTATTCCAATCCAAACTCTTTATTTTCTGATTCATTTTTAAATTCATTTTTGCTCTCAAACTCTTCCAACATCACCTCAGCCAGTTTCATGTTTTTACTTTTAGAAATGAGTCTGAAAATGTGTCAGAAAATTTCGAGCTGTTGAGGGTGGATAAATACTTTTTTTAGTACACCCTTAAGGCTGCGTTTAAAAAGGAAAAGTGTTCACTGTCATTCTAAAGCAATAAAATGTCTTTTTTATCAAAAAGAAGGGGAGATTCAACAATGAAAACGAGATAAGGAGATTTGGTCGAACTTGAAAGAAACTTCTCCCTCCTGTAGGATGTCCAGCACTTTCCTTGTAAAGTCATTAAAGATGAAGAGTGCTGTGTGACCACAAGAAAGCGCCGCCTGACCAGAACAAAGAGAGCGCGAGTACAATGAGGCTTGATACGCCTATCTGGAGCTGAAGGCTATTCTCCAGTGCACTACTCAAAAAGCGCGAAACTTTCTGACACAATTACGTACACATTTTTAAACGTAAAGGTGTAAAATTATCAAATCTGACTAGGGAAGCGATTTGGAATCGAAATGATTTTTACATTTTTTGATCAATAAATTACCTATCGAGTTATAAGCGATTTTGATCACGTGACAAGGCATTTTTCTTCCTTCGCTAACTGGTTTTCCTGCTTTCGTGCGGAAATTCTATTTCAAACGCCCACTTTGACAGCATTTTCTAAAAGATCTATTGCGTTTGCAAAAGAATGGAAAAAACAGTTCGATGATCTACTTTCTGAACAAGAAAAGCTGCCTGTTTCCGAATAAAAATGAATTGAACCTTATTTCATAAAGTCGTCCTGTGGGGAGGTTTTTTGAAACTATCTTGTTTGCATTTCGAAATTTTATTTTATTATTAGCTTTTTTTTTTTTTTTTTTTTTTTTTTTGCATTGGACAGCTGAGGTTAATTCCCACAGTCAGTGTTGAATTCAGATACTTTTCTCCCGGGGGGATTTCTGTGGCTTTTGAGGGGGGACATTATAGAGTTCCGGGGGGGGAGAGCTCACTGCTCCGTGGGACATTGCCGCCCCTCCCCCACCCCCCCCGCACCCCCCCCTGAATTCAACACTGTCCACAGCCCTCCTTTTTTTACTTTTAGTTGCAGCTTTTTTTATGATGATACTTTCACTTTCGGAACTTGAGTCCCGAGACATGATTCTGAAAGAATGAAGTCCTCACTCCGGCCAACCCCGATCAGCTGAGAAAAAAAACAAACAAAAAAAACAAATAACACCATTGAGACATCCAGTTTAGGTATTCAATCCTACTATCCAGTTGCTAAAAAAATAATAAATAAATAAATTCTCGTAGTCCCATGCGCTTTTTTCTCAAAACTAAATAAGAACTTTTGAATTAATTAAAAGCATAAGAGAGAAAGCAAAGAAAAAAAAATGGCCGGAAAAAATCTCCTTTGCCATTAGGGAGTAAAGAGTCTGGGGTTTCCGAAAATACATCATCGATAAACGCGAAAACCAATTTCACCCTCAATCTCATTAATGAATATTTAAGTGATCTTACCAATACTTACGTTCAGACTTAATTCGATTTCGAATTAGATTCGATCGTAAATGGGGCACTCTCTCCTGAATCGAAAAAGGTTTTAAAATCCAAGAAGATTTTCCTGTTTCGGATTCAATTTAAAACGACAAATTCGTAAAGGAAGGATCAATAAATGTTAGCTTCTGAGTTTTAATTGAGTGACTTTGCAATACATAAAACGGTTACAGTGAAAGAAAGAAATATTTAATACGTGTCAGATATAATATTTAACCCTTTCCGGTCCTGTGACTCTTACACATAATTCTATTCGGTTGACACTACTTTTTTTTTAAATCGACGTTACCTTCAATTACACAATTTCGAAAATGCTCTAATTAAATAAGGCGAATTTTATTTTCCTTTATTAGTGATGCCAAAAGCAAATCTTTGCAAAGAAAAATGATCCCGAGGAAGACTGGGGAAACAGGACTGGATCGCAAAGCGTCTTTTTTGTAGATATATTTGTATTTTGTTATAGATCTGTTAGGGGTATGTCTATGAATGGGCCCAATGATTCGATCAGGAAAAGGGTGCAGAGCCACTGCTCAGTTTGTCTTTGCTTTTAATCGGGCCCTGCTTCTGGAAGAAACCCAAAATTGTCTACGGTCTTCTAAATAGAATTGTTGGCTGTTCGGAAGTGACCGTTATGGAGATTTTACTGTATGCATTTACAGTAAAACCTCTCTAATAGTTACTTCTCGTCTGGCCTGTTCACCTCAAAAATTAGGTTCAACCTAACAGTGCTGGCGTCGGCTACACAAATCATCATCTCACCGAGTTCACGGCTGAAATTCCGGGATTAGATAAGACTTGATTAGCACATTAAAATGGAAGTTGTCTTCCAAGTCATATCCTGATGAAAGGGAACCAGCTGCAGTGTATTATTTTAGTTTGGATGGTAGGTCCCCACCGATTTTTCCAATGAAATTCCTGCATCCTATCAGTATGGTAAGGGATAAAGTGATGCAGGAATTGACCTACCCACTAAAATTTGGTCTGCAGGTGATTTCCACCGGGATATAAATTGACAGACAATTTCATTTCTATATCCTAACCAAGTTCTATCTAATCGTGGACTATTAGCTGTGATGTCGATGAGATAATGGTCTGTGCAGCCCCTGCTCGGTTTATAAGATTTTCTTTCGTATTTTTGTGTTGAATGAAACTGTGTATAGCACATTCGTCTACGCTGTTGTGAAGTTAATTCGCTTGATACGTAAAAATTCAAGTTTCACTAAGTTGATCACCTGCTGCCTTTACTGAATTAAGCATAAAGAATTGATCCTACACCCAGGGCTCTAAATGAAAAAAATCCATGAACCGAAAAACTATTTCAAATTTATTGTTGACTAAAAAATTAATTTGAAAGTACAGACAAAGATATCTAACCACACAAAAACAATTTAAACTAGTAAATCTGCAGATCAAGAGCCTCAACGTCATCTCTGCAACTTATTGTGTTTAGTTAAATTTTGCTTAATATTAATCTTTCTACAAAAACAAAATTTAAACTTTTAAATTACACAAACATTTATAGAAGGAGAAAAAAATATTTCGATGGTTTCAGACATTAGAAGCGTTAAATTAAACACGTTGTTATGTAATGATATTCTGAAATTCTCACGAGCTACTTATTCTAGTAATTTTTATATAATAAAGCAAATTTCTTCAGGGGGGTGCCCCCCCCCCTGAACCCCCCGTTGTGTAATTTATTTTGCATTTGTAATTTTCTATTGATTGAGTTAATGATTATCCTATATCTTAGATTCATTTTTACACTGCGATTTATAAGGATAAGCAACAATTTGGTCAAGCATTTTACGTTATCCTAATATCCATACAGCAGTATTTACTTGCCTGCTAACCACAAACATCTGTATCTAATGGATAAAGAACTTTTGGAAATGTAAACTGAGACGTCTAATTTAGAAATCTAATAATAATTTTGATTACCATTCTGCAATATTTATATCTAAGATCTAATCTAAATATCTAAAAATGTACTCGATAGCATTAACTTACTAAAATCACCCTAAAGTAGGGGGAGTTCTAAACCTAACGGTTAATAATTCATCATCGTGTCCACTTCCAATTGACTAAATAGATAAACGTGATATGGCGCCGTTAAGTATTTTTTGTGATAGCCTTTTAATAGTATCCACATTTAATTTAAAATCGTGATGTTACAAACACCGTTGAAATTTGATGCACACCTGTGTTCAGGTCAAATTACGAAAGGTTAACTAACCTTTTATTTCCCTTAGCCGGGCATTTTGTTTCATTTTTCGTAATAGGGATTATTTTAATAATTTATTTTACACTCTACAAGCTGTTACACGGGACGTTGTTCACGTAGCATTAAAATAGAGATAAATGCATTAAATAAAACATTTCACTCACCACCAGACATGGCAAGTCTCAGGCTTTTTGCACAACACTATTACCTTACAGAAAATGTTGTTCTTTTAAATCGCGCAAATGTTTCAATTAAATAAAGTAACATTTTTTGTATTAAAATACTGGTATCCAGAACGACGGAGTCTTGGCAGCCCTGCTCCTCTTAATAGAAACATATATAGTTAACCAAAATTTTATCACATTTTATAGGAAACAATACGGAATTTCTTATTTGTATGGCCTTACATATACCTCAGTCATAAAAATGTAAAATTTTGTGCCAATTAATATACGCAATTGCGAAAATGAAATCGCAACCAATGAGAAAAGGAAGGCCAAGTAAAATCGTGTAAATCGAGGAATCTTTCTTCGTAGTGCGGGAAAATACCACTACAAAAATTAATTTAGGTGGTATTTGGTGTGAAATGTTTATATGTATTCATTCCTGTCCTATTTATCTTTTTTATTATTTGTAATTTGCTGCATTTTCCCTTTGCACGTGAAAATCTTACAAATTAAAATGAACTCTTTGGGAGAAATTGTTATTCCCTTTTTTTTTTTTTTTTTTTTTTGGCAACAATAAAGTTTATAAAGTTTAATAGAATAATGTCAATTTATTCTGTATGAAAATAACGAACTTTTTCCTTTATAATCAAAATAGTTGAATACATAAATAAAGATATTATTCTATATAGTATATAAATACTATTTTCATTTCTGCGTTTAAATCAATTTATATGCAAATATCTATACAAAGGCATTCATTAATTCATTCCTTTTAACTTTGATTTGACTTTAAAAACCATACATACTTTCACATTTATGATATTTTTAGATGAGATATAGTTGCTACGCAACGGTTAAAAGAAAAAAAAATGAAATATAAGTAAATTCATAAAATAAAATGTTTTATATTATTCGAACACATGTATAAAATTCCATCATAAGTTATACACCTAATTTAAAAGCTCTGACAAATGTTTTGACAAAATTGCAAACTAATAGGAATAATTTACTACTCTTATTTAAAAATTTCAGCATCAAAAATTTACCATTTAAATCTATTTTTTATATGAGCCATTTCTTTCAACAAATGAAAATTTGAAAATCGTCTGACTTGCCATTGAAAAGCATTACAGAGCAAAATAAAATATTCTATATTTCCCGAACGAATGAACCAAATTTAACCAAAAACCATACAGCTAAGTCCGAGTACCTCATCAACATGCCACATTAATTTCAAGCCGATCGGATGCTTTTTGCGGCAGTTATCGCGGAACAGGCGGACAGACAGACAGACAGACAGACAAACGGAAATCAAAACTTTTCGTGTCTCCACAGTAAGCCTTCACTGACGTTTCGGCAAAAATGCATTCAAGATTTTAAATAATAAAAAAAAGTAACAGAGGGTACAATAAGCTATATATAAAACTGTAACAATATGTTTTAATAATTGCACGAACCGAAATTTCGGTAATTACTAGCTGACCCGCCCGGCGTTGCCCGGGCCTTAATAATATTCGTAAATGAATCTGAAATTTTTATCGCAGGTGCATACAGAGGGGAGTGGGAGTGGAGACTGCAAATTACCAGGGCCCGACTCTTGTTCAGTTCCAAAGTTGTGTAAATTCACAGGTTAAGTTTTTTCATTTTTATATGTCTCATGCTCTTTTTATTCCAAATTAATTGATGAATTCAATTAAAATTTAATTATATTTTCAATAATTTAATTTTTTATTTAAAATCTTTAGATGAAAAAGCAATTACAAATACAACATAAACTGTAATAATTGAAAAAGAAATAATAAAATTGTAAGCAAATATTACTATATAGAATGTTTTAAAAAGTACCATACAGCAAATTTATTTTCTAATAGAGTAAAGCCTGTTTCTAATGGAATCTTGCAATAAACAAAAAAAAAGTTACAGCTCCCCTCTCTCCCCAAAAATGTTATTATGCTTTGTTCAATTTAAATAACCTGCATAAAACGGAATTTATCACTGGTCTTTTCCGTCTAAGCAGGTTTTATTGTATCTCACTTCTGGTGGGCCCATAATAATATTCTTAAATGAACCTGAAATTCGAATCGCAGATCCGTACAGAGGGAAGTAAACAAAATTACTTGACGTCATGACAACATTTTTAAATTTCTTGCTGCTGATTAATTCGCATTTCCAATATAGTGCTTTGCAGAAATTGCACGTTTTACTCAAAGTTCCACAGTTGTGCCGCCCGGAACGTTTAAATCAATAATTTGGATTTCAGAAGCAACGCGTGCACTCTGCGGTTATTAAGCCTATTTTAGCGATCGCTTATGCTCTGTGTTTAACTTTATTCACGATTCAATCTATTTCAATTTTCTGTTATCAATTCGGCTTCTTCTTCACTTTCAAGTATTCACCGAGATCTTTTACGGGCATTTCAAATGATATTTTGAAGCTCTATATAATTGCAGCGAAAGAGGGAAACATCATGGAGCATTTTCCTCTACGGCGAAATGTAAATAAACCGGTTCGCCCTAAATCCTATCAAAGGACTTTTCACAGTAACCAATGAGATGCGTTTCTTGGGCGTTGCCATTAGACAATAACAAATAATCGCGATTTCTGTGCCACGTACGTTAGCGTAATATATATATAGATGTTTGAAATTATGACAAATGTATCATCATTTCACGAAACGGAATATCATTCCAATTGATGCAGTATACATTTCGAGCCATGCATACGCCTCAAGTAGGTGGCACAACTACTGTGAATAAAGCACTAAAAAACGTACGTATAAGACTTCATTAGATAGACTGATTAACGGATCCATTATTGACTGATGATCAACGACCTGTACTAGTCACCCTGTAAAATTAATCAATTTTAATATCAGTGCAAATTGATCAGTATAAATCGATCCATGAAACTCAGAAGAAAATCGAAAAAGTAAAAAAAAGAGCGATATATAGATGGACCTAAGCTAACCAATGCAAAAAAAAAAAACATTTAAAAGTGTCGAAATTCAAATGAGATATTAGAATATAACCTCCCCATAGGTTTAGCTTTAGCTCGCGAGTGTCTTCGCCTGCAGGGACTGGAGCCTTAAGCGGACCGAGAAAGCAAAATTCAGCCAAAAAATTTATTTTTACTTTTTTATATCATTAAATAGTTTAAACTTTTATCTTTCCAACGATGTGTCACACATGTTTGTATATAAAAAAAATAAGTGTTGAAATTATTCATTCTTTCTAAGAGTACTTCACAGCTTAATGGTCATTTAAATCTTTAATTGACTTTTTCTCAAAACTTAGATTTTTCATGTTTATGTTCCTTTTTTAAAATATCAAATAAACTTTAGAACTCAGATTTTTATTTAATACTTATACTATGTTATATTGTGTACTTTAACACAGGCATTTAATGATTTGTTGAGAATTATTTAGTTTAGGCAATGAAATCTTACCAAAAATGCTAATTTAAAAATGACTTTTAATAAATAATTAAGGGTGTTCTCAAATCCAAAAGGGAAACTTTCTGACATAAGTTTTAATTTATTTTTGTTCGAAAATGCATGAAATTAGCAAGTGTTGTTGTTCAGAAACTATGTCATCAAGCTGTTTTTTCCGTTTTTTTTTGCAAACGAACTAGATCTTTCAGAAAATAGTGACAAAGTGGACGTTTTGAACTGAGTTTCCGCGCGAACGGAGAAAGAGCACTCAAGAAAGGTTGAAAAACGTGTTTGTCACGTGATCAAAAGTGCCTATAACTCAATAGGTAATTTATGAATCAAAAAATGGAAAAAACAGTTCAATTCTAAATCATTTATAGGGTCAGGCCTTTCCGTTAAAAAATGAATCTGTAAATGTGTCAAAACGTTTTGCGCTTGTTGAGCAGAGTAGTTAAGAACAGTCTTACTATTTAATTTTGAGTTTCACTTAGAAAGAAAATGGTCTGTTAAAATACGTAAATCATGTTATTTTAACTACTCTAAAAAATCTAGACCTCTATCTTTCATTATTTCTGAGAAAAATGTACATAAAGTTGGTAAATTTAACATGGCGGAGATAGGGCTTTCCCGGTTCTCTTCGCTACTGAGTAGTAATGCAGTATTATTTATTATTACTGATTTTTTTCTTTTTTGGGGGACCTTAAGAAGACCCCAAGTCAAATTTCAGTATTTGCCAACTAGTTTTATAATTTTGCCAAGTTACCACAATTAAAAAATGTAATATAGTTCTTATTTGCAAAACGTTCAATAACATTCCCAATTATATTTGTAACTTTTGCCATATCTATCAGGAATACAAAATGTATTAGAGTTTTTATTAAAGTTTTAAACAAATTTGCCAACTAAGTTTGTAAGTTTGCCAAATGTAACACCATTCGCAAAAGTTTTTTTGTGGAGCCTCGCCCCCCCCCCCCCCCCCTTAGCGAGGCCCCTGAAAGGAAGACATTACGGCCCATAAATCTGTTCTATCTGATACAATTTTCAGGAATTCAATTTTCAACTTTCTCTTTAAGGGTGTTCTCAAATTATTTTCAGGATTCAATTTTCAACTTTCTCTTTAAGGGTGTTCTCAAATCCAAAAAGGCAACTTTCTGTCATAAGTTTTAATTTATTTTTGTTCAAAAATGCATGAAACTAGCTGGTGTTGTTCAGAAACTATGTCATCGAGCTGTTTTTTCCATTTTTTTGAAAACGCAATAAATAGATCTTTCAGAAAACAGTGTCAAAGTGGGCATTTGGAACCAAATTTCCGCGCGAAGGAAGAAAGAGCACTCAAGACCGGGCGAAAAAGTATTTATCACGTGATCAAAAACGCTTCTAACTCAATAGGTTATGAACTGATCAAAAATTAAAAAAAAAAAAAAAAAAAAATCAGTTCAATTCCAAATTGCTTCCATGGCTAGGCTTTCCAATTTGATATCTTTCCGTTACAAAATGAATATGTAAATGTATCAAAACGTTTTGCGCTTGTTGAGTAGAGCAGTTAAGAACAGCCTTTAACATGCTTTCGTACTATAATCTTAGAAATATGTAAACAGTACATTTTAAAGAACAAGCAGCCAAGAACAAACAATGGACTTATCTTCCAGAGAGGAAACCTCGTGGCGTCGTTGTTTTCATAATCACCAGGTTACAGGGAGGTGGCAGAGCTTGAAAAAGAAAAATGCAAACCCTATATAATGCCATAGTACTCGTAAAAACTGCATCTAAAAAAAGTAGGGGTTCCAACTATCAACCATTTTCCAACCACTATAATTTCGGCGGGTCTAACGAGCCTGTCACCGTGGAAGACCACACATTTGCAACAAAGGTGCAAATGGCGTCACCTCTGAAGCATCTTTTAACGACCCTGTACATTTTTTATTGTGTGTATTTTTTTTCTTTCTCTCGTTGGCAACAAGCAGGATCTGGTGAATCAACGAAGGTGAGTCGTTTTTGTGGCTTGATTAGTTTTTGTTCTGTCTACCTCCATGATTACATTTTAATGACGCAGCTTTCGATTTTTTATGTTTTTTATTTTACTACACGAAAAAGTATATCTTATGACCGTGGGTAATTCCTCTCAATTTCATCTGATTCCCTCAGTTACGAGATTATTCTAAATTTTTCGCACTCGGGTCTGTAAACGCAGAAAAAGGCAAAACTGTGGACTAAAGTTTTTTTAATGCGGTTCTCAAATTTAGACATTTTCTGACTTATTTTTAAACGCATAAAATAGGCAAGCCTGACTGTAGAAACGATTTGGAACAGAAATAAGTTTTCCATTTTTTGATCCATAAATTACTTATTGAGTTATAAGCAATTGTGATCACGTGCCAACCGAATTTTCTCCTTTCTCTCGATGTCGCATCCGAAGAATCGGTTTAAGGGTATACTGAAATCCAAACTGCTCATTTTCTGACTCATTTTCAAATTCATTTTGGCTCTCAAACGCATCCCATTGGCAAGTTCTCTTATTCAGAAGCTGTAGAATGGGCCGTAGGGTTCGATTTTTGATAAAGGCAGACTCTATTTCAAAAAATGCTGTCCAAGTAGGCCTCTTGAACCAAATATCCCGAAGCGATCGCGCTGGAAACGAAAAACAGGGTCGTACTGAGAAAATAATTGATAAATCAAGTTTTAATGAATGGAAAGAAAAGTAAAAGCACTTTATGAATATCTTCCATAACACGTCAGCAAGTTTCATGTTTTTACTTCTAAAAATGTGTCAGAAATTTTCGAGTGGTTAAGCGTGGAAAAATATTTTTTTGAAAATCGCCTTAAGGCTGTTCTCAAATCCAAAGGGGCAACTTTCTGGCATAAGTTTAAATGACTTTTGTTCGGAAACGCATAAAATAAGCAGGTGTTGTTATTCACTATAAAAATTATGGATTCGATCTCTTTTATAGAATGACTTTTTAAATTATGGAATTGTTCTTTTTTATTGAATGACTTTTAAAATTTTTGAATTGATTTCTTTTATGGAATGACTTTTAAAATTATGGAATTGTTCTTTTTTATGGAATGACTTTTAAAAATATGGAACCGATCTTTTCTATGGAAAGACTTTTAAAAATATGGAATCGATACTTTTTGTGAAATGACTTTTACAATTATGGAATTCATCTTTTTTATGAAAAGACATTTAAAAATATGGAATCGCTATTTTTGTGGAATGAATTTTAAATTTATAGAATCGATCTTTTTTATAGAATAACTTTTAAAAATATTCATTCGATCTTTTTATTCAGAATGAATTCCATAATAATGTCTTCTTTTATGGAATAACCTTTTAAAATCTTTTTATGGAATGAATTCTAAAATTATGGAAATGATCTTTCTTGTGGAATGACTTTTAAAAATATGGAATCAATCTTTTTATTGAATGACTTTTTAAATTATGGAATTGATCTTTTATTTTAGAATAGAATAACTTTTAAAAATATTGACTCGATCATTTAATGGAATTAATTCTAAAATTGAATTGGTCTTTTTGTGGAATGCCTTTTAAAAATTTGGAACCTATCTTTATCGTTGAATGAATTTTAAAAATTGAATACACATTTTATGGAATGACTTTTAAAAATATAGAATCGATCTCTTTATGGAATGACTTTTAAATTTATAGAATTCATCATTTTATAGAATAACTCTTGATCTTTTTGAATGAATGAATTCTAAAATTATCGAATTGATCATTTTTGTAGAATGAATTAAAAAAATATGGAATAAATATTTTTTAAAGAATGACTTTTAAAAATATGGAATTGATCTTTTTATGGAATGACTTCTATAAAAACAAGAAATCCATCTTTTTTATAGAGTTTTAAAATATGGAATCGATCTTTTTATGGAATGGCTTTTAAAATTATTCTTTTTTTTTTTTTTTTTTTTTTTTTTTCTTTTTTTATAGAATAACTTTTAAAAATATTAACTCCATCTTTTTATACAGAAGGAATTCTAAAATTATGGAGTTGATCCTTTTTGTGAAATGAATTTAAAAAATATGGAATAAATATTTTTTAAAGAATGACTATTAAAATATGGAATTGATCTTTTTATGGAATGACTTCTAAAAACATAAAATCGATCTTTTTTTATAGAATGACTTTTAAAATATGGAATCGATCTTTTTATGGAATGACTTTTAAAAATATGGAATTGATCTTTTTATGGAATGACTTCTAAAAACATGAAATCCATCTTTTTTATAGAATGAGTTTTAAAATATGGAATCGATATTTTTATGGAATGGCTTTTAAAATTGTAGTATTCTTTTTTTTTTTTTTTTTTTTTTTTTTTTTTTTTTTTTTTTATAAGAATAACTTTTGAAAATATTAACTCGATCTTTTTATACAGAAGGAATTCTAAAATTATGGAACTGATAATTTTTGTGGAATGAATTTAAAAAATATGGAATAACTATTTTTTAAAGAATGACTTTTAAAAATATGGAATTGAACTTTTTATGGAATGACTTCTATAAATATGAAATCGATCTTTTTTTTTTTTTAGAATGACTTTTAAAATATGGAATCGATCTTTTTATGGAATGAATTTAAAGTTATAGAAATAATCTTTTTTATAGAATAACTTTTGAAAATATTGACTCGATCTTTTTATATAGAATGAATTTTAAAATTATGGAAACGATGATTTTTTGTGGAATGAATTTAAAAAATATGGAATGAATATATTTTTAAAGAATGACTTTTAAAAATATGGAATTTTTCTTTTTATGGAATGACTTCTAAAAATATAAAATCGATCTTTTTTGAAGAATGACTTTTAAAATATGGAATCGACCTTTTTATAGAATGACTTTTAAAATTATAGAATTAATCTTTATTATAGAATAACTTTTGAAAATATTGACTCAATCTTTTTATAGAGAATGAATTCTAAAATTATGGAATTATCTTTATTGTGAAACGAATTTTAAAAGTATGAAATCGATCTTTTTTTACGGAATGGGTATCCAATTTACACTTTTTATCTGGAAATGTTGGCATCGAGTGATTTCCGTAAAATCAGGGAGGGAAAAAAAAGGTCGTGTGCAGTTTTTTAAGGCTTACGCCTTAAAAAATGAACGCCTGCGGAATGAAGAAATGTTTCGTGACGTTGTTAAATGCATATTGTAATTCGGACTAACGACTGACAACCACTTCCAGGTAATTCATTGTTATACATGAACGCATAAAATTGGCAGCTGTTCTTATTCAGAATCCATAGAATCGAACTCAGTTTCACATTTTTCGATAAAGTCAGAGAATCATTTGCAGAAAATACTGCCAAAGTGAGCGTTTTGAACCAAATTTCTTGGCACGATGGTTCCAGAAATGTAGTTACGAGACAGCAATCGCTTATAGCAGATGATTTAATACTTTTTTCAATAAATGAGAAAAGCTGTTCCATTCCAAACACATCAACAGTGATCTTTCTAATATCATTTTTTACATTAAAAAAGGAATACATGAATGGGTGAGCAGTTGCGGACTGAGTCAGAAAATATTGGTTTCCAGGAGACAAGGAGTCCCCTATTTTTTGCCTCTTTTTTTGCACTGTACTTCTTGTAAATGTCATCACAGGCAAGTTCAGATCTATCTATTTCTAGCACAAAAATGTTGGACCAAGGTTGGGTAATTGTTGGCTAATTGGCTAAATAAAAATTAATGAAAAAATACTAGCAAAAAATTTCAAAGATTGCAATGCGAAAGCCCCTCATGAGACCACTGTTTTACTTAACTATTTCTAAACAACAATAATTTGTCTTGAAGATTAATAGAAATTTATCCAGAAGATTACTGTTTTAAAGTAGTGATAGACAAAATAATAATAATGAAAAAATAGTCGCAAATGGCAGCCCTATAAATGGAATACCATATCAGTGTTGATCTCAAAACAAAATTTTAAAGCACTAAAGTTAAAAAGACAAACACAACGATTCCATTTTGACAAAAGAATGTCCAAAAAGATTAACCTCGCTAGAAATCAAAACACTAAAAAAAAAAAAAACTGCTCTTAATTAAAAATTAAAGAAAAAGTATGAGCAAAAAATTTCAAAGATGGCAATGCGAAAGCCCCGCATGAGACCACTATTTTATTTACGTGTTTACCCCTATTTCTAAACAATAATAATCTATCTTGAAGATTAGTAGAAATCTATCCGGAAGGTTGCGGTTTTGAAGTAGTGGCCGTGTAGGAAAGAGATAGATGGAGATATAGTAAGGTGGCTGGAGGTGACGCCAAAAAAGTAACCCTAAAATCAGTTACAGTCGGCCCAAACACAAGCACCTTCTTTCACGAACAAAAAAAGAAAACTTTTAGTAATACAGTTTTTAATTCATAATACAATGGAAGGCTGCTTTAGAATGCTTAAAAACAAGCAGATCACTTTCATTTAGAGAAACAAATGCACGAGTGATGTCAAACAATTCGGTCTCTGTTCCAGGTGCTTGTTTTGTTTGGGCCGATTGAGAGCATTTAAATATGAGCGATAACGCCCATCATATTGCAAACCGTTTTTACGGCATACTGCATCTCCATCTGTCTCTTTCCTCCATGAGTAATGGCAGATAAAATAATAATAAAAAAGTCGCCAGTGGCATCCGTATTAATGCAATACCATATTAGTTTTGATCGTCAAACAAAATCTCAAAACATAACCTTAAAAAGACAAACACAGCGAGTTCATTTTGACAAAAGAATGTCCAAAAAGATTAACCTCGCTAGAAATAGAAACTCTTAAAAAAAAAAAAGAAAGAAAGAAAGAAAGAAATTGCTGTCATAACCTGAAGCACTAATAAGCAGTGTGTCTCGAGCAAAGTGAAAATTTTGCGCATTTCAATAATGATCGTCTGCTATCGCAAAAATTTCTTCTGTCAAAAATCGTAGCAGAAGACAGCCCAGTTATCCAATTAATTGCCACCTGCCAAAAACCTCGTTCCTTGTTTTTTTTATTCCTTTCCCCCTGAGCACGAGAGTGTGTAGAGACCTGCCATTATCTTGCCCCGTAATTGGCCAGGGTTGGGTGACGTCGTAAAAACCGTAATCAAGAGAGAAAGACGCGAGTTGCAGAGCGTTTGTTTTGTGAACGTTCGAATTAATCCGGAGATTGAAGGGAAGTGAAAAGAGTGTTACTTTGGGTTTTGTTTTGTTTTGTTTTTTTACCTTCATGTTTAGTGGAGAGAGAAGGAGTTCTTTCATTTGGTGTGAAGGCGCTTATCTCTCTATCGAATCATGAAAGGTATAATTTGTTTCGAATGTGTCCAGATAACGACGTAAGGATAATTCTAAATAGAATATCGGAATAGAATAAATACGGTTTTTATTCTTATGTAAAGAATAAGTTTTTTTCTGTGTAAAAATGTCTTATGGTACGGTTTCAATGGAAAATGTTCATCTCTCTGGTATCTGGTTTGAGGTTACAAAAATTCGTCTGTTTGAGAATAACAATCGGAACATTGATCATTTAAGGATGTATTCAAATGCAAACTGCTTATTTTCTGACTCATTTTTAAATTCATTTTTGTTCTGAAACGCATCCAATTGGCAGATTCTCTTATTCAGAAACTATATAATGTGCCGTGACAGGCGATTTTTGGATAAAGGCAGAATATATAGCACAAATAGGGTGACACATTAAATGTTTTGAACCAAATTTCCCAAAGCGAGAGAGCTGGAGATTGTACAGCGAAAAAAAGGGTTGTACTGAGACAATAATTGTTTATAAATCAATTTCTAATGAATGGAGGGGAAAATGAAAACACGCAGCCGTTTATACACCTCTTCAAAAATCCCGTCAGCCAGTTTCATGGTTTTATCTTTAAAAATGAGTCTGAAAATTTTGAGTTGTTGAGAGTGGGAAAATATTTTTTAAATCCGCCTTAAAAGCATTGTGTTTAAAAAATTTAAGCTTATAATTTAATTTTTTTACGGAGTTTTAGACCTTTTTGGGGTTATACGTGAATTTGTTTCTCTATTTTAATGCCATTTCATTGATATTTTCGTTTATTTATAAAATGAAAATTCAAAAATTTAATAAGTTTATGCGGAAGTTTATTTGTATAGATATATTTATCGAAAACAATTCGCACAATTTAAATCAGATCTATTTTACGCATGCCTGTATTCATGCTGTATCAAATGACGCATTAAGGTAAATAATTGCGCTAGTCGTTGCTTTTACAGCACGTGATTCCCACTGTGACGTCACATGAATACTGTCCATTAAAGCAAATTGGCTAAATTCTGACACATTTTTTTAATTCTTCTACCAAACCTGAGGCATTCACAAACAGTGTGGTTACTGTCTTGGAACAAAAGTGAAAATTTTGAGCCTTTCAATAATGATCGTCTGCCAGAATCTTTGCAAAAATTTCGGGTGCCGAAAATCGTAGCAGAAGACAAAAAATTTTGTTCGTAAATGAATCAGAATGGCTTTTTTCTGCCATTTTTCTTCTTTTTTGAACTTCGTATTAATTCATAGATTGAAGAGAAGTGAAGAGAGTGTTACAGTGGATTTTGGTTTGTTTTGCTTTTTACAAGGGAGATAGTAACAGTTCTTACACGGCATGAAGGCACTTATCTGTCTGTCGAGTCGCGAGACGTAACATTTCTTTCGAATCTGTAGAGATAGCTAAGTAAGGATATAAAGCTAAATAAAATATTAGAATGGAATAAAAACCAAGTACAGTTAAAAAAAAAAAAAAAAAAAAAAAAAAAAAAAAAAAAAAAAAAAAAAAAGTCGTTACAGTGACATTCAAAAGAGCAGAATTCAAACTGCCTGGTTTGTAACACATTCCTAAATATATTTTTATTCGTAAATGCATATAACTATTCAAAGTAATACAAGTGACAAGTGATATTATTCAGAAACAATGAAATCGAATGTTTTATTTTATTTTATTATTATTATTATTTTTTTTTTTTTTTTTTTTTTTTTTTTACTTTTTTATAAAGACTATCAAAGTGGGCATTTTTGAACCAAATTTCTAAACAAGATGTCTTTTGAAAATTGTGTTAAAATGTATTCCTTATTGTTAAATTCATGAGCAAAAAATCCACGTTTAAATTGCTGTGCGATTCCCTAAATTTTCGACTGAAAAATGGATTGTGACTCTTTGAGAAAATAGAATCGTTCAGTTAGATAGCGCTGCGCGCTATGAACTTCTACTTTCACTCCCAGAATGCATTTTATGTTTAGAAAGCAACGGAAGGATACTTTGGACTGCTTTGTTATTGGAAGATGCGTCATTTTGTCATAAAATTTGAAAATGAAAGTGGAAGATTGAAATTATTGCGATTTAAATTATGTAAATAGATGTAAAGTGGTTTTTCTTATTAAACTTTTGTAGTTAGTATTATTTATATGGCGATTCATCTATGTTTCGATTTATTGTGATATGTTTTCTTATTATTGTTTGTCATACTGATATCCTATGCAAAAATTATTTAGTGTAGTGCCACATCTTAAACTTAGTCCAATTTCCGCCCAAAATCACCATGTATTTCCGATAGACTAACGAAAACGCTTCTAAAAACAGAACACCAAAGACAGACCGACACAGAAATTGAGACCCTTAATTCTGTTAGAAAATTTCAAAAAGTAACGAGTTGGAAATCGCACGTCAAACATGGGAAATGAGGTGCGTTCGTACTATAATTAGTTTTATAAATAGCCAGATATTGGTGCAATAGCTGTTGCACTCTTATGAAAAAATGCACGAATACAAAATTTATGACGATTCTATCTATTAAATTCAGTAATGCGGAAACAATAGGACTCCTTTTTAAATAGGGCGTTCCTTTGGGTAGATTTTACTATGTTATATGTGGACAGAGACGGACGCCCTGTATTTTAGGGAATATGTCCATTTCACGGGATAAACAATCAAGAAGGGGAAAGGGTGCGTCAAGTAGCTCATTAACGACATGGTTACCAGAAATAATAAACAGATCAAGAACTCTGTTTCTAAAATGTTCTCTTTTAAATATCACCATGTTTCTAAAATGTTCTCTTTTAAATATCACCATTGAAATTGGAACAAAAATTTTTGAAGACTAAATTGATCATTTTAAAAGTATTATATTAACATTATTTTTTATACATTGTTATTAAAAGGGAATGAAATTGGGATTTATTATTAAGCTTGAATATTGTATCTTTCTTCTTGAAAATAACCACACCCGCAAATAGCTGCTATGACTTCAACTAAAGCATAAATGCCTTTAAGATTTTACACCATTTACATCTAATTATTTATCTCGTCTTTATTTTTTACTTGAGTTATTGTACCTATAACTTGACAACTTTTAACGTGTTAAGTAAAATAATCTAATTAAAAATAAATTATTTATGTAAAATACTTAATTTTGAAATAGTATATTTTGTACTGATAATTCAACGAAAAACGAACAGCACGAATACACCAATTTAGAAATTGTTACATAATTTATGCCCAGTTTTATAAATATTATTGTGTTTTTTTTTTTTTTTTCATTTTACTTGCTCTATCTTGTGTTTTTAATGTGGAATGTGTTTCTCACACCATATTTACGATTTACTAGGACAATAATAAAAACACTTTCCTTTTGTATTTGATTAAAGAAAATATTTTATGCCAACCTAGAATGGATTTCTGAAGGCTGAATATCATTGCACCCATGAATCCTTATGCATTAAAACAAAGGTTTTTTTTTTTTTTTTTTTTTTTTTTTTTGTAAAAATGTTTTAATTTTTATTAAAGCCTGTTGTCCAAGTAATTTCAAATGTCTTAATACTCAGAGAATTTATCAAGAAAATAAGAAAAATATACTTAAGGGGTTGAGTTAAATTATTTAGAATTTTTTCTAATATGTTATAAACAGACGTTTAAACATATTAGACGTTCCGAATATGTTATAAACATTTTATAAACAGACGATTTTGCCCCAAAACATTTCTTTGAAGGAGAGGAGTCAAAGGATGGACAGGACATGAATCTGAAAAGTTGTGATTTCGATTTAAAACTATTGTGCTAATAAATGGAACATTGACGTATTAACATTGCGCGAAATCAGTTTCAATATACTCGTATGATTTCATTAAATATTTTAGACACATACTTTAATGATTAGCGAAAAAGACAAACACAGATTTTAAACTATCCTAGATTAAGGAATTATTTATATTTGAGACATACAAGATATTTGGTAAAAAATAAAAATTTAATAATAATTAAAAATTAAAACTTAGAAAGCGTTAAACTGTTTAACCATGTGCTGTTACTTTACCATGTTGTGAAAATTGTAAGTTGAAAAGAAAAAAAAAACAAACAACAATAACAACAACAACAACAAAAAGATAAAATAATTTGTTATATTATGAAAATTGGTTAATAATAACTATTGTAAATCATAGCAATGTCTTTGTGATGAGCAATACCGCTTCGAAGTACCAAAAAAAGAAAAAAAAGTTTACACATTGAGTTGTAATGGAAAGTTGTTTGACATTTATTTGTCAGATTGCATGTTCTTTTGCATTCTGAATGTCTGGATCTCAATAAAAATACTTGTGTAATAACGGAATTTGGCCAGGTAAGCTGCAACTATTCTGTATTATGGCTGTTCTCAAATCGAAACTGAGCTGGGTACCCCCCCCCCCCTCCCCCAGAACCGTCCAAAAAAGTGGTATGATTTGATTTGCAGGCTCAATTAAAAGGGTTCATTATTTTTTGTGAACTGTTATATTTCACGTGAAGAAGTTATATATGGTATAATTTGTCTAAGGCGGACTCTGTATAAGACGATATTTATCTACCACGGAAAGATTTTCAAGTTCAGGCGAATCCATAGAAAATAAAATTAATACGAGCTCAGTAAGCCGGAATCTCCCTAACGCGGAAACGAAAAGGTTTTTAAGGTCACGCCAAAAAGAAATTCGTGTATAAAACGGAAAAAAATTATATTTAAAAAATGAAAAGCTTCTGGCATATGAAACTTTAAGACTCATAGATAGATCAAATAAATATAAATAAATATGAAATATAAATATAAATAAAAAACATATTTTTACGCATTCATTTGCTTATAGAAATTTTGAATTATGAAATTTTGAATTTTTGCGGATTTAATAAAAAGAAAATATGCAGATTGTATTTGATCACTCGACAAAATTTCCTTTTTATTTACAATTTTTAACCCAAATAAATTTGTTTTTTACGGTAGAAAATTTTAAAATATGCATTTTTATTTTTTTCATTACCCTTATAATATATATATATATATATATATATATATATATATATAGGCCATTATTCTAACAGTAAATATAAGACTACGAGATTTTTTTTTTTTTAAGTCATATATTCAAAATTTAAAAAGCAAATTTTTAAAAATTATAATTTCTGTAAATTATTAGGATAATGGAAAAAAAATTGAAAACAGCAATAGTTTGTATTTTATGTTATCGTATTCGTATGTATCCATTTCGCTGAGAAAAATAGAAGTTTATTTGTGTAATAACAATCCTAAATAAAAGGGAAAGGTCGATTGAACAAATAAAAATGTGCACATCTCTATCGTTTATACTTTTTATTAAATTCATAAAATGCAAAATTTTATACTTAAAACTCTTTCTCTGTTTAAAAAAAAAAAAAAACACGTATCGAACTAATCCTAATTTTTAAAAAATTGATTAAAATACGCGATAGTTTTTTTTTTCGTTTTTACGGATTTGCATAAGACGGAATATTGTTTACGACGGAAAATTTTCTCGGTCCCGATCGATTCCGCCTTAGACAGATTTTACTGTATTTTACAATTAAAATAATTAAGGCATATTAATTACTAAAACAAGTGAAAGCAGGACGTATGCATAATTTTCTTTTAAATGGAAAATTTCATGGTCTGGGTGAAAGAATATGACATAAAGAATAATATACCGTATTTTATGGAAGAAACGCCGCACCTGTCGTAAACGCCGCACTCCTCAAATTGGTCTGAATAAGCTTAAAAATATCGTAATCGCCGCACCCGTTGTAAACGCCGCATCCATCGGAACTCTACTTTTGTCGACAGCGTGCCATGGACCTAACTTTAATCAAAGTTTTCTGAGCAGTGTAGGATGCCTCGTTTTTAATATCTTAAGATGTCTGAAGTTTTATTTAAAATATTTAAATCTGATTTTAAATATTTTTATGAATTTTTAAATTAAAGAACTCAGTTGGTATTAAAAAAGAATCGTAAACGCCGCACATGGCGTAAACGCCACACTTGGAAAAAAATTAACTTTTAAACTCGTAAACGCAGCGGCGTTTCTTCCATAAAATACGGTAACTATTAAGATGAAAATCTTTTTAAAGCGATCGTTTTGCGAGTTCGCCTTAAAATATTTTACTGTTTAAAACTTTTAAAATTATTAAAATATGCCTGAAAAAAGGGAAAAAACACATTTTGACCTAGGCAAAACTTTTTACTTCAGTTTGTCAGTCTGTCTGCGCTCCAGTTTGTAAATATGATTCGATATCTAGAAAATGCATACTATGATAATGGCTTTCATTACAGCATGCTTTGCTTTTGAAATGATAAGCAGTTTAAATCATTATTATTTAAACAGGATACTAAAGAATATCAATACATTATCGTTTGCAGATGGTTTTACTATTTTTTTAAAGAAAAAGAATGAAAACCAGAACAAAAACAGAAAACAAATATGCAATGTGGTATGTGTGCAATATTTTTATATCTAAAAAATACATCATAAATTTTTTGAATAATGTAAAGTGCTGGAAAATGCAAGATACGATACACAGTTTTTTTTGTTGTTGTTGTTGTTGTTTTTTTTTTCTTGGCTTGTAGATTATTTGCGGACCACATTTGCTAAAAACAGTTAAACGTTTATTTCTTTTTTTTTTCTTGCTTGCGTATGTGTGTAATATTATAAATAAGATATCTTTAAAATTTGTCGTCCAGAAAGCACCTACCAAACATATTTTTTTAACTAAATAAAATCACAAAAACGAGTTCACATAATTGCATATGATTATGCGTGAAAATACATCTGTAGAATTTAATTTGTCATTTCGAGTCATTCTAAAACTTAATGTATATCATTTTATAAATATCTTATATTTAATAGTTATTATTAACGATATTTATATTATTTTTATTATATGTTTATATTAATTATTATTGAATTTATTTTATAGCATATAGCTATATGCTATGCATTATCAATGTTATAGAATTATTTAAATTCTTAGTGTAGTTTAAATGAGTAAGAAAATAGAATATTTTGAATGCTTTTTTTAAAATTTTATTAACAATAGTTTTTTTTTAAATTTTTTTGTGCATAATGATATATAGTGTGGTTTATATTAGGTTTATAATTGTCTATATATAAGGATTTGTTTGGTTTTGCTGTTGATAATTTTTTTTCTTTTTTTTTTTTACATTCATTGGCTTTTATTTGTTCATCTTGTGACATTTGAATAATAAAAATACTACTAGATGGCAGCATCAAAATTTGTCTTTTGATGATAAGTTATAAATTTTGTCTTTTGTAGCTTCTTCTCAGTAGTAATTTCCTACACCAGGTGGTTCTTTTCCGCTAAATTTTGACGATATTGTTAAATAGTAATTAAGTAATTTAAAAGTGTATTTTAGTTATTTTAAATAATGTAATTACTTTTTATTTATTTTATTTTATATTATATTAATTGTATTTATCACGGTATTTCAAAATGTATTAACTGCATCCTTTAGTATCAATTACTGTGATTTCTTAACTGTTTTATTCACCTTAATCTTTACGTTATTATGGTAGCCATGTGCGAGTGGATATATGGAAAAAACTGAAATATTAATCGGTATGTTGTGTAATATTTCTATTTTATATGCTATAAATATTTAAATTGGTTTTATTGGTTTTTCCATTTCATATTATTTGATTCTATTCTGTTTTCATTTTGAATCTATTCTCTTGATTATAATGGTTGTTCGGGCACAGAGAAAAAAATTTTTTTTAGCTTTAGCTTTTTTTTTTTCTCACAGAAAACAACCATATTGCTTATATCATTTAATTCTGTGCCCTTGAAAACGTAATTCAATATATAAGCTTTTCCATTATTTGTCGGTGTCCACTTTCTTCTTTTTTCTTCCATAATAATTCTTATAATAAATTATTTGGCACTTTATTTTATACTTACAGCTTTAATTCACAATATTACGGTTTTTGATGGTGGTAGGTTATGTTTAATTAATGGTTATATATTAGCATTCAAATTATTATGATGCATTTGCGCATGTAATTATGAATGTAAGCTTTTTATGATGTTTTTAAAAATATCTTTTCATTTTGAATGTCAACAATTCATTTTGAAGTATTTTTTTCCTTTTGGTATCTTATATATATTTATATATATTCCTAGGTTACTAAATTATTTGGCACTTTATTTTATACTTACAGCTTTAATTCACAATATTACGGTTTTTGATGATGGTAGGTTATGTTTAATTAATGGTTATATATATATATATATATATATATATATATATATGTGTGTGTGTGTGTGTGTGTGTGTGTGTGTGTGTGTGTAGAATAGGTGGGATTGACTGTGGTCGAACTTTGGTAGTAAAGGCTTCTGATTGAACACTCGTAGTATAGAAATAATCACGTTTTAATGTATTGATTAAGCATAGATTATATTTACAGAGCACATTAACTATATACAGGGCTTAGGGGGATGAGGGGGAATTTCTTACGGCAGTTTACCGGCATTCAATATATTTCGGAAGCCTGACAGGGTACGTCTTACCAGGTCAGTCCGCAGAACAACTCTGACGTTACATCGAACCTTAGTCCTCCGGCTGCGGTTCAGAATTACTCGCTCATCAGGTTTATTGTCTTATAGAATTTGTCTACTCTGTCAGTTCTCATGGGATTTTAGCTGCACCTCTTACTGTGGTCAGGATGTGGTTTAGATTGTTTTGGGAACCGCAAGCCACATCCACACTCGGGCATCTTGACAGGTGTGCGCCCCTGCACACGTGAGAACAACCGCAGCAAGAAAAGGGCAAATTAAAATTTATCTAAAAAAAACACTAACAAAAATTTTCGAAATTTCTAAAGTTAAAAGAAAGAAAGAAAAAAAACTTATCTTTAAAAAAATTTAGAGGCCGAAAGGGAGAAAACTGACGAAACACGAACAAAAAAAAATGAATTTAAATTTTGGCTTTTCCATTACAATGCATAAGCTGAACTGCACTACACTAAAAGAAAAAAAAAAAGGAAGAAAGAAAAAAAAACGTCTTTGAAGAAAGAAAAAATAATGATAAAGAAAATAAAAAACGTCTTCGTGTGTCATGTGAACATGACCGTCTTTCGTCTTTAAGATCTTTCGTCTTTAAGATCTTTCGTCTTTAAGATCTTTCGTCTTTTGATCTTTCGTCTTTAAGAAGATCCGCCTATGGAACTTCACGTCTTTAAAATATTCGTCTTAAAAAATCTAACATAAGGAAAGGAAAAAAAATTTTTTCGTCTTAGTAGTGCAGTCAGTCAGTTGCTATACAGTGAAAGAGAAAAAAAATCAAATGCAGGCGTTGTTGGGGGGGGGGGGGAGGTTACATACAAATATTTGAAACAAATTTTTGAATGAAACATTTCCAAATGTATCAAAAATAATCAAATATATAAAGACATACATAATAATACGAAAAACAATAATATTTATGGCAACTTGTAAAATAATAGGCGTAAGAATAAAAATAATACACTAATGCTAATTGAGATACTACCTTTACATTATATTAATAGTTCAGGAAACGTCTTGAGATCACTTCTAAAGAACACACTGCAAAAATCACTTCTTTACATAATAAACGAAAAATGCTAATAAAAAAAACATATTTTGTATACAGGGAGAAAAAGACATCATCACTGGACTTAAAAAAAGAGGGGGTAAATTATCGTTATATGTCTTTAAAAATAATCACCATCATGGAATTTCACTCATACGTCTTAAGAGGGAAACATCATTAAACATAAAACAATCATCTTGAAAGAAAAAAAAAAATAAAAATTTCATCGCGGTTTCCAACATCCTGAAAAACATATACGTATACACAAAAACAATATTAAAAAAAAAAAAAATAGAATGCTGCAAAGTTTTAAAAATGTTTCGAAAGTTAATTAAAGAAAATATTACTGTTCTATACCGTTTTTAGTGTCTGTAGTGTCTGTAGTGTGCACACTATTGAAGGTTAAAAAAAATATTTATCCGAAGCAGAAAAAATAACAATTTCTTGAATCAAAATAACACGTATAAATTGAAGATAAATAGAAGAAACCATGCACGTTTCCTTTAAAAAAAATTGTCACACTATCTTGCGCGTTCTTGAAAACACAGGAATACATCCTGACACTTAGAAAAAATAACTATTCACTCACTTGTATTGGGTACACATAAAAAGGAAAGAATCTTCGTAGCACTATTTTCATTCAGATAAACACAATATCGCACGATTTTATAAATCACTGTAGATACAGACACACAAATAAAAAAAAAATAAAAGCACGGCGATAATTAACTCGGTGAACATTGAAGAGGTTGTTGAATCATACGATTACAGCCGACACTCACTTTCTTTTTCTTTCGTATTGGTTTATCTGCATATTTTTCTCTGGTTTTCTTTCGCGTTAGATGTGGAGACTGACATTTTAATACACGTAACACACACACACTGATGATATCGCACAGACGGAAGGCTTTTATAGACATATTAGCGTATAATAATTTCTTCAAAAGCAGTCCATAGCACTGAATGATCATTATCCAGTAAAAGCATGAAAACGAAAAAAAATAGGAAGCATCTGGTGAACTTGGATTGACTCATTTTCACGCTGCTGCATTTGCATGAAAAACTTAGCTGATAAGATTTTATGCTTCCTTGGAAATAAACATCATAAAGCAACTAACACGTCCATGCTATTCCCGAGAGGATTTTTACACCAGTGAAACAGAAGTTTGCTGATCTTCATCCTTTCCTGGACTCAAGACGAAGAAAATAGAAAATTCCGTTGATTCCGTATATCTTGCAATAACATGTCGTTTTCTTCTTTCGCATTCACAGATGGCCCGATAGCAGATAAGTAGGTCAGTAGGTGTTCATCTCTCTCTCTTTAATTATCGGATAGCATCTTCGTAGAACTTAAATATTTCGGACGTAGGATTTCACAGGATGTCTAGGGGCAAATAGTTGAATTCGACGCGGCCGAGTCCTCATGTAGAATAGGTGGGATTGACTGTGGCCGAACTTTGGTAGTAAAGGCTTCTGATTGAACACTTGTAGTATAGAAATAATCACGTTTTAATGTCTTGATTAAGCATAGATTATATTTACAGAGCACATTAACTATATACAGGGCTTAGGGGGATGAGGGGGAATTTCTTACGGCAGTTTACCGGCATTCAATATATTTCGAAAGCCTGACCGGGTACGTCTTACCAGGTCAGTCCGCAGAACAACTCTGACGTTACATCGAACCTTAGTCCTCCGGCTGATGTTCAGAATTACTCGCTCATCAGGTTTATTGTCTTATAGAATTTGTCTACTCTGTCAGTTCCCATGGGATTTTAGCTGCACCTCTTACTGTGGTCAGGATGTGGTTTAGATTGTTTTGGGAACCGCAAGCCACATCGACATATATACAGTAGAACCTGTTTTATCCGAAACTCTCGATTAACCTAAATCCATTTTTAAAGCCTTTTTTTTTTTTTTTTTTTTTTTTTTTTTTTTTTTTTTTTTTGACTATTACATTTCTTGTGTGCAAAATCCATTTTGGAAGCTTTTTTTTTTTTTTTAAACTACCATATTTCTTGTGTGCAAAATCCATTTTGGAAGCTTTTTTTTTTTAACTACCATATTCCTTGTGTGCAAAATCCATTTTGGAAACCTTTTTTTTTTTAACTACCATATTCCTTGTGTGCAAAATCCATTTTGGAAACCTTTTTTTTTTTTTACTACTATATTCCTTGTGTGCAAAATCCATTTTGGAAGCTTTTTTTTTTAACTACCATATTCCTTGTGTGCAAAATCCATTTTGGAAGCTTTTTTTTTTTTAACTACCATATTCCTTGTGTGCAAGCGGTACTTTCCGAACCACGAGTACATATAAATATTTTCGATCCCCTTTCTTAGAGTTCCTTTGAATTTAACTTGCACTGTAAAAAAAATCCGACTAGCTTTCCTGTAGGAATCGGAAAAATGGTTGCCCTTATCGTACCGGAAAATTTTCCTACCCAGCTTGGAATAAAATCCGTAAAATCGGAAAAAAACCCAAAAAATACCGTTTTAATGAATGTTTCCTTTTTTTTACGGATTTTATTCCGAGCTGGGTTGGAAAATTTTCCGGTACGATAAGGGCAACTATTTTTCCGATTCCTACAGGAAATCTCCTCGGATTTTTTTACAGTGTGATCTCCTGTAAGCTGTGGAGTGGAACGAAGAAAATGCACAAATTAGCAATTCTGAAGCTTTTGAATGTTTTGCAAAAGGTTTGGCATGGCTAGAGCAATAGAAAGACTGTGATACTGGTGAACTAATAATATTTAAAAATTCCGAGATAGAGCTTCAAAGCAAAGACAATCGAAACTGCGACTAACAAAACATTTTTTCAAATCCTTGTGATTATGTAAAAGGTACTTAATTTCAAAATTAAAATTTTCCATAATACGAAATATTGCATATATTACTCCTTAATCTTAAAATTGGGGCATTTTCGATTTTCCGAAAGAGAGTCGGTCCCAATTACTTCGGACAATCGAGGTTCTACTGTATATATATATATATATATATACTAGCAGAACTACCCGGCTTCGCCCGTGTCAATTATAAGAAGCCTTCCAGGTAAAATAAATTAAAACGAAATAATACGGCAATCACAATAACTGAAATTTGTGCATTCCCATCCACAAATCGTTATAAAGACAATCAAAAAACATGGCGTTATTGTCTTGCAACCATAGTAAAATCCCTGAGCTTCAATAACAGAATGCACGTTTTCTTTGGCGGGTATAAGAGAAAAATATGTGATTTTCCTGACAATACGAAAAAAAGAAATTCCTCCAAATCGCGCAGCACTTAGTGAAATTCTCGTTTGTATGGTATTATCTACATTATAAAGTAAAAACACTATGTCAGTGCCCATAAATTGTGCCCTATAAATTGTAATCCATAAAATGTACCTTTACTGCAATTTTTCTAACTTTTAAACATCACACAATTTCATTTTTTACAATGTCGAATAGAAAAAAGTTCTCTCAAATGAAATTTGTTTGAAAATTGTACCTCAGTTTTCAGATTTTAATGGACTTTAAAGTAATTTTTAAGCATGGATATTTTTAAAGTTGAGTGCAACCCGATTACGAAAGATGAACCTGTTTACACTTAATGCAATAGTATAAAGAAAAGACATGTCTATGAGTAACGCTGGTATCATATTTTCGGTGGCAACAACCTAACACAAAAAATTTTCCTTTTATTGCAGTTTAACGTCTAAACATTGTACATTCGATTGTTCCAACGTATTATAGAAAACAAAAGTACTTTCAGTGATATTTGTTTCTAATGTTTATCTCAATTTACGAATTTTTTATGGGTTTTAAAATAATTTTTAAGCATGCATATTTTTTAAATATGCTTGCAACCCAAATACAAAAGATTAACTCAATTATTCAAAAGCATTGTAAATAATTCAGAATTTGTTTGCTTTCGCGTAATATTCAATAACTAAATTGGCAAACGAAATTAAAACGCCAAAAATAAAATAAAATAAAACACAAATTTAACAGATATCAAATCAAACTACTCAAAATAACCTGATAAGTATATAAAATTCAAATGGGAATTTCGTTCAGTGTGCATATAACTTGAATTCTTCAGAACGGATTTCCATGCGACTTGACCTATTAGTTTTTTAGGGAAGATTTTAGTACGTAGCATATTGTTTTCCGTTGCTTAGTCATAGAATTATAGGGGAAAGTTATATAATCATGTGTAATGTGAACTCAATTATGAAAGATTAGTCTTATTAGCTGAATGAAAAATGCAGAAATATTTTTATCTCTAAGTATATTGACGGGTTTATCTTCGGTAATGGGGCTGTGCGCTAGGGTTTTCATATTTTAATGAGTTTGCCTGACACCTATTATGGTATGCACCTTTGTTTAAAACAATATAGAATGACTTATGTTTTAAGCGACTACCTGGCATGCAACTTGATTACAAAATACTAACCTGCAAATGCTTAAGGTGCTTCTCCAGTTCCCTGCTCAACAACGCAAAACTTTCTGACACATTTTCTGACTCATTAAACGTAAAGGCTTAAAATTTGTAGGCCTGACTATTAAAGCGATTTGGAATTGAAATGAGTTTTTCCTTTTTTCATAAATAAATTACTTATCGAGTTATGAGCAATTGTGGTTGCGTGACGGCCAGTTTTTATCCTTTATTGCACTGTTGCGTCCGAAATTCAGTTTAAAAAAATCAACTGAAAGATCTTATACCAGGGTTGGCAAGGTTTTGGACACAACGGTAAAAACCACGGTAAAATCCATGGTTTAAATAGTACTGTCCAAAACCCTTCTGTCTAAAACTGTCTTAAACTGTCCAAAACTATATTTTGAAGTAAAATTGTATTTATCAGAACAATGCTAAAAGTTAAAAAAATTGGCAAAAAGATTACAATACAAAAATACCAATTTAGTATTAACAACCTAATTACCCTACGTTATACTACCTAACAATTTAGTAGTAACAACCTAATTGCCCTACGTAACAAAGTAATTACATTAAAAAGATATTAAATTTAATTATGTATCATAATTTTAATGTTATTCATTTAAATAATAATAGTTAGTAGAAGTACTAACGATTTTTATGACGAATACATTCTGATTCTGTTACTGAAAGTCCCGAGAGTTGTTACTGGAAATAATTGATAAATGGAGTTCAGGTTCAGCATACTGATTAAACCAGCCTACTGCTGGCAAATATGTATATGTGTATATTAAGAAATAGTAAAAATAAAAATAATTGATTTTGTTTGATTATGAGATATTTAGATATTGACTATTATTATAACACTGTATTATATGACTATTATTATAACAACAGTATTTAACTCTTAAGAAATAGAATGTTCACTAGAATTAGATTAAATTCATAATAAAAAATACATAATTTAAAAAATAACTTCTACATTTTAAATTATATATTTGTGTTTTCTTTCATTATCCTATAATCTAAAAAAGATAATTTACAATGAAACATTATTTAAAAGAAATTTCTTTGTAACATTTTCTTGCACAAAAATTGAAACAAAAGCAAATCTCCCCTCCTTATACTACATGTGTGGTATTATACAGAATTTCTTATTATTATAACTCAATTTTAACAGAAATAGAACTTTTTATGTTACACAGATATTAGAAAAAATTGAACTTTTTTTCATTTATGAAAGAATTAAATTGAATGTTAGTAAAATATATTGTGATACTATATTTATATTTATTCATATGTTTAATAAATGTGAAGTGGTAACATGTGGAATGTTGCTTTTTTAAGGTTTTGGACACTTTAGTACAGTTTTGGACGCTTTAGTACAGTTTTAGACACTTTAGTACAGTTTTGAACAGTAAAACCCACATGTCCTGTCCAAAACCCCAACCCTGTCTTATACCTTTACCAACAAATGGAAACTATCTTTCGATTACATAGTTTCTAAATAAGAACTCCTGTCAACTCCATGCGTTTCCGAACAAAAATTAATTAAAAAATATGTCAGAAAATAGCTCCTTTGGATTTGAGAACAGCCTTAACTTGAAGTTTATGAAAAAACTCACATTTTTAGTTCCAATTTTGGAACTCGCGAAATTTAAATTCAGAAAAAGGATGTCCTTTTGACATATTGTGGTAATTTTTTTTAACTTTTAAAATTAAAATACATGTTTTCTTTGGCGCGCGTAACAGAAGTATACAATATCTTCACAATACGCGGGGAAATGCAAAAAAATACATCCAAATGAGGTAGTAGTTACTAAAATTTTATTAACTGTGGTGGTTAAGTTAAAATTTGTAAATTTTATTCACTCCATTTAATGAAATAAATTTTGAGCTACAACTGTGTGAATTATTTAAAAAATAATTCCTATTTAAGCTTTAACCATTCATTTTATAGAATCAGCAAGTTTAATTTTGTTTAACATTTTAATTTAAATTATATTATAATATTTTTTTTTATTTAGTTGATGATCATTTACTATATACGGAAAAACATTGTAAACTGTTAAGAAGGATGAAAACTCATTTTATCACTTTAGCTGAAATGAAATATTTTTTTATGGTGATGTTTATATAGATATAAATCACATTCAATACATATATTTATTATGGGGGAGGGAAGAGTTACCTTATATCGTATATATATATATATATTATTATTTCGGGGGGGGGGGGGGAGTTTAAGATATCTTCTTTCACTTATTCCAGTCTTTAATGTACTTAATTCACAAATCTATATAAATTCAACTGTTTAAATATTTTATTGCAAATAAGCTATTTAAATTACTTTTGTAAAAGTTTGGAGGAGAAATTCCTATAAATATTTATTATCATTAATATAAACAAATCGATCGGTAAATAGAAATTTTTCGTGTACCTAACCTATAATACGCGATTCTTCTGTTAAATAGAACCCCCACCCCCTCGCCAACAGGAATCGACCTACAGATTTGACTGTTGGGAAAAGCGTCAATTGTCAACACGAAGTGCCTGTATGACTACATATTTCTGTCGTCTGATAACGCATTCTTTCGTTAACAGATATTTTCTGAAAACAGATATGTTCTCGCAACTTTTTGCTGCCAGAAATTTTCTGTTGTTTTACAAAAATATTTATAACAGTGTACGAGTTGTCCGCTAAAATTGGGTTTTCAGGTGTTTTCCACCCGGTTAGGACTTGGCAGACCGATTGCGTTTTCATGTGCGATTCAAGTTCTAATTAAATCTGGAATTTCAAGCCGGGAACTCGATGAGGTGATTGTTTGTGCTCAGGCCTCCCGGTCTATCAGTCTTAACAAAAATTAAACACGCGTCTTCTTCATTAGCATTCGATTCCAACTGAATGTAATCGGAATAATAATAATTTAACAGAAAAAAAAAAAAAATAAAATAACAAGGAAATTCTCATAATCAGGTGGCGCTGCAGACTCAATAAATATAGAGATATAGATAAGACCAGACTTACATGTAGGATCTCAAATTAAATACCCTCTGTGGAAGAACTCGCTCTATAAATAATGTATGAAAAGCTTTTAAAACGTAATTTGGCTCTATTAATCAGGGGTTATTATGAAAGAAACGATGGATGAATTTCTAGTAATGCTGTGAGTGACTTCCCAGAATTTAAGGTTAGCATTCAAACGTTTTTTGTAATCCATGTATGTAATTGCCAATTACTTAAAATAATTACCTAAAAAAATGTACGTAAAAATCTTTGATTTACCATCCATTATCCGCGAATCAGTAGCGATATTTTTACTCAGTGGTTCAGTCTCCTTTGAGTTACCTAAATTTTGAAAAGAGATACTGTGCAGATTTAGAAACAATAGTAAGTTAAGAGGTCTCGATATATTGTTTATCAATTTCTTGTTTTTAAAAATGTTTGCAAAAATATTTGTATCAACAAGGATCTGGAAAATATCATCGCTTATGCAATGAAACATAGATCAATGTAAATAAAGGTGTTATGCCTTTTAACTGTATTACTTTTATCCCTTCTTTCAATTTTTTACTTAATTTATTGTCTTGTTTCAAAATGTCATCCACACTAGAATTTGAAACTGCTATATCACATCCATTTTTAACACTTTCCAACAAAGTTGAAAAGTGTCTATGCATTCGGTTTGTCTGTCCGTATGTCCGTCTGTCTACGCTCTAACTCCCGTAAATATACTCGGATTTTCATGAATTGATAATCCATTTTTAGGGTCACCTAACCATGTTTGGTATTGCATATGAAGTATGTGGGATTAATATTTCATTTACAGTACTACCCAAAAGAATAAAAATCGTTTGCAGAGTATTTTAATGAAATTACGCTGTTTCAAATGTATTTAAACTGTTTTAAATCACTCAATTTCACTACGATCCCGTTAGAACAGGGCATTCATAGCATTTTTTATTCGGTTACAGGGACACACAAAAGAAATCGGTTACAGTATACTGTCTTTGAGTCATAATTGCTGGAGTTTCAAATTCGGTATGCCCTTTTAAATTTAGATAATCTTTTGCACGTTACTCGTTCTATATCAATTCTATACCTCCTATACAGGGCTGCACAAAAGTAATCAGGTAGCATTCTCGTTATTAGAGGAACTTGCTGAAGGGAAATTTTCAACTGTATGTGTATTTCTTAAGTGAACAAAATTTTGGCATGCATGTATAGTTAATAGATACAAATCTGTAAATCCTATACAGAGCTACTGAAACAATTCAGACAATTTTCCGATTGTAGATGAGAACAGCTGAAATTGGGTTTTGAAATGTGTTATGCGTTTCCATATGGCTGAATTAGACTTACCGTAATTTATGGAAGAAACGCGTTTACGAGTTTAAAAGTTATTTTTTTTTTTCAAGTGCGGCGTTTACGATTTTTTTAAATACCAACTGAGTTAAGTTAAAATTTCATAAAAATATCTAAAATCGGATTTAAATATTTTAAATAAAACTTCAGACATCTTAAGATATTAAAAACGAAGCATCCTACACTGCTCAGAAAACTTTGATTAAAGTTAGGTCAATGGGACGCTGTCGACAAAAGTAGCGTTCCGATGGATGCGGCGTTTACAACGGGTGCGGCGATTACGATATTTTTAAGCTTATTCAGGCCAATTTGAGGAGTGCGGCGTTTACGACGGGTGCGTCGTTTCTTCCATAAAATGCGGTAATATTAAAATTTTTTAAACGGTGCAGTTTTGTTACACTATTCTGAATGTGTTGGAAAGTGTTTCATAATCTTTGCTTGACGCATGATTTTTTCTTTCTTGTTTAAGATAGAGACGAAATAAAACATAATTTCTCGTTTCTTGTATTCCTTAATTTTCTTGTATCAAGAAGAGATTACAGTAGTTCCCAGACTTACGTCAATCCGCATTTACGTCGTCTGGCCTGGAAGAATGTCTTCCTTAAGGGTTCCGGGACGCAAAAATCTTCAAATTTTCTAAAAACACTTTATTGCATTAAAAATGACTCTGTTTTTTTTCTGCTTAAAACGACGTTTAAATCAAGTTTCTATCTTTATTAGAACAGGAAATATTAATTTTTTCGTTTTGGTTTGTTTTCAAAAATTTAGCTTAAAAGCAAAGGTTGTCATGGAAACGACTTATTGTGAAAATGTGTTTTTCTTTATGATTGGTTTTTTCACATTTTTTCGTATCTAAATTGTTATAAGTCAAGAACCGTTAAAGATAAATGGTTTAAATTGAGAATTTTTCAATTATTTTACTTTAATTTTGATTCAAAAAATTAAAAAATATATATATATTTACTTTT
The DNA here is from genome assembly GCA_963932465.1 of Maratus speciosus. Taxonomy (NCBI): domain Eukaryota; kingdom Metazoa; phylum Arthropoda; class Arachnida; order Araneae; family Salticidae; genus Maratus; species Maratus speciosus. Next base: position 6,485,976 of record OZ010797.1, read on the forward strand.
GAAAATATGATTTTTTTTTTTTTTTTTTTTGAAGTTACGTCATTTTTTTTACTTTAATTTTTTTATTATTTTTAATTAATATTTTTAAAAATGCTTAATCAAAAGTAAAAATTATATATTTCTGTTTATTTAAACGAAAAAAAAAATTAATTCTATAAATAATATTTCGAGTTATAACGATTTTAAATTACTCCACTTTTTTAATAAATTTTAATTTTTAATTTTAAAAAAATTATGAGAAGTTTTATCATGTGATTTTGTTTACAAATGCTATGGTTAACCGTCACACACACAAAAAAAAAAAAAAAAAAAAAAAAAAAAAAAATTCAAAATTTTAGTTCAGTAAATAAAAATTACTTTAAAATGTGTACCGGACCCCCTTAATTAAAGACGGTTAACTACATTTTCGACAAAGTAGTTGTAGTTGGCTACAAAAATAAATTAATTTTTTCCGACTGCATTGCATACCCATAAAAGCACATTTTCCCATACTTTATGTCATTCACAAGTTCAACGAATACCAACATTGACTCTTCTTTTATGTATATTGTCTTAAGGTATCGAAGCCAGAAAAAGAATTATGAATCATAAATAATAATAATGAAAAAACAAACAAATAAAAAGAGGGGGGAGGGGGGGGGTTGAAGCATTTCGAAATCCTCCAAACCTGACACGCCCACCTGATTGATAGTCCGTTGTGATTGGCTAACTTCATCTCCTGGAAGAAGGGTGATTAGGTAATTAGGGGTTGTCAGGCAAATTATACGTCGTGTGACAAGGGAAGCGGAGAAATTACGATTCTGCCATATTTACTTTTTTTTAAATCTTGTTCTTTAAAGAACACGGGGTATAGATTCTGCGTTCTTTTTCGTTTTTGTTTCTAGCTGCATCTCGTTTCCTTTCAGAATATGCATGACATGATGAGAGTGTATACCCCCCTGGGGGGGGGGGGTAGAGGGGATCGTGGAAAGCCACTGGTAGTGTCTGTCTAGTTAGCATCGTGTGTGGCTTTTTTCGTGGCCATTATTAAGTTCACTTTTAAATCAGTAGGTTTGCAGCGAATTCGCCAGGCATAGTTTATCTTTTTTTTTTGGAATTGCAAAATACGCGAAAAGTGCTGTTCGTGTTTAAGTGTGGACAATAACTATTTTCTTTTTTCTTTTCTGTTATGCTTTCTCGTTAAATGACGAAACTTTTGTAGGTATAACGTGCATTTGTTAGAATTTTCAGTTTGGGACGTTTCAGTTTATACGAACAATTTGTTCTAGAGTGATAAAAGAACATGATTCGATGAAAGAATCCTGTTTGAAGCAACAAAGTTAAGGCTGTTCTCAAGCTCACTTCACAACAAGCGCGAAATTTTCTGACACAATGACGGACTTATTTTTACGTGCGTTCGTAATTATATAAATACGCAGCACCTATAGACTCGTCGTTCAGTCCGTCTGTCTGTCTGCCCGTCTGTCCGCATATAACAGAGCAAAAACTACCCAACCGAATGGTTTGAAATTTTAAGTACATAATTGTTCCAAAATTGTGTCGAGTCATTTCAAATTTGATGAAAATCGGATTTAGAGTTGAATGACAGTCAAAAGTTTTCCGTTTCATTGCGGCCAATGGGAAAAATTATTGCAATTATTGTGGACAATAACTCATTTTTTTTCTTTTTTGCTTTCACGTTAAATGAGAAGGTATAACGAAGCTTTTTGTAATGCATTTGTTAGAATTTTCAGTTTTGGACGTTTCAGTTTATGCGAACAATTTGTTGTAGAGGGATAAAAGAACGCGTTTTTATAAAAATAATCAAAGTTAAAGGTGTATTCGAAAAAAATATTTTTCCGCCCTCAACAGCTCGAAATTTTCTGAGACATTTTCAGACTCATTTTTAAAAGGAAAAACCTGAAACTGGCTGAGGTGATTTTTGAAGAGATGTAAAATGAAGAGATGTAATGAATTACGTAAAATGATCCTTCTTATCGTTCGCGCATGCGCAGGTAAAAATTATTTCATGCAACAGCTCATATTTCCTAAAATATTTAATATATTTATATTCCAATTGCACAATATTGTTTCTACTATATTTTGTCAATTTTTCTGAAACCGGCGTTAGATTTGGTTGAAAATCCTGCATGTTATAAGCAAAAAACATGCAAGAATTTTTTAATTTTTTTAAATAAATCGCTATATTTCTATTAATATACGTGCTATTCTTACACAAAACAATACACATATTGCACAATGTCTGATCATTTATTTTCGGTAGCGATAGATCATTTTGTGCATTTTATTTTACAGGGTGATCCCAAATATTATTTTTTTTCTTTGATTTTTCATTGGCCCCTTAATTACCCCCCTTAACAAATCGACATTGCTGAATATGAGGTCATACCTGTTCTTTTTAATCCTGAAATTCCAAAATAATCTGTCAAGTATATTTCTAAATATTCGACAAAGTGTCTAAAATTGAATTTTGCCGGTCATTAATGGCTAAATAGTGTATATGGTATAAGAAGCCGTGTGATTTCATTTTTCGCTGCGTTCATTAGAATTGGATTTTTAAACAATTATTTTCTGAGTAGGACCCTTTTTTTTTTTTCATTCCCAGATCTCCCGCTTCGGATAATTCGGTTCAAATCACCCAATTTGACAGAATTTTTTACTCTATTTTCTGCACTTATCAAAAAATCGACAAGCACGGCCCATTATGTAGTTTCTAAATAAGAGAATTTCCCAATTTCATGCGTTTAGGAGCAAAAATGAATTTAAAAATAAATCCAAAAATAAGCAGTTTGGATTGACTGCTCTGCTCAACAAGCGCAAAACGTTTTGACACATTTACAAATTCATTTTTTAACGGAAAGGTATAAAATTGGAAAGCCTGGCCATAGAAGCGTTTGGAATGGAACAGCTTTTTCTAATTTTTGATCCATCCATTACCTATTGAGTTAGAAGCCATTTGATCATGTGACAAACACATTTTTTGACCGCTCTTAAGTTTTTTTCTTCCTTCGCGTGGAAACTCGGTTCAAAACGCCCACTTTGGCACTCCATGTTGGGGAAGTCACCAGCCATCTATACGAAAGCCACGGATGACAGGACAACGATGAATAGATTTTACTATTACATCGATCTACGATAATTATAATAAAACACTCATAGTACAATACATATTAAAACACACATAAATAACGCCTGCATTCAACAGTTAAAGGTATATATAAATATTTTACAGGCATACATACAACAAATACAATAAACCCAACTGGAGTGAAAAATTAGCCAGAACCAGGAATCGAACCCGGGACCACTGCATTCCAGGCAGTCGCTCTAACCACCGAGCTACTCCGGCCGATGCCCGAGTCTGCAATTTCTCACTAATAAACCACGTTGGGGAAGTCACCAGCCATCTATACGAAAGCCACGGATGACAGGACAACGATGAATAGATTTTACTATTACATCGATCTACGATAATTATAATAAAACACTCATACTACAATACATATTAAAACACACATAAATAACGCCTGCATTCAACAGTTAAAGGTATATATAAATATTTTACAGGCATACATACAATAAACACAATAAACCCAACTGGAGTGAAATGTTGAATGCAGGCGTTATTTATGTGTGTATGTGTGTTTTAATATGTATTGTAGTATGAGTGTTTTATTATAATTATCGTAGATCGATGTAATAGTAAAATCTATTCATCGTTGTCCTGTCATCTGTGGCTTTCGTATAGATGGCTGGTGACTTCCCCAACGTGGTTTATTAGTGAGAAATTGCAGACTCGGGCATCGGCCGGAGTAGCTCGGTGGTTAGAGCGACTGCCTGGAATGCAGTGGTCCCGGGTTCGATTCCTGGTTCTGGCTAATTTTTCACTCCAGTTGGGTTTATTGTACTTATTGTATGTATGCCTGTAAAATATTTATATATACCTTTAACTGTTGAATGCAGGCGTTATTTATGTGTGTTTTAATATGTATTGTAGTATGAGTGTTTTATTATAATTATCGTAGATCGATGTAATAGTAAAATCTATTCATCGTTGTCCTGTCATCTGTGGCTTTCGTATAGATGGCTGGTGACTTCCCCAACGTGGTTTATTAGTGAGAAATTGCAGACTCGGGCATCGGCCGGAGTAGCTCGGTGGTTAGAGCGACTGCCTGGAATGCAGTGGTCCCGGGTTCGATTCCTGGTTCTGGCTAATTTTTCACTCCAGTTGGGTTTATTGTACTTATTGTATGTATGCCTGTAAAATATTTATATATACCTTTAACTGTTGAATGCAGGCGTTATTTATGTGTGTTTTAATATGTATTGTAGTATGAGTGTTTTATTATAATTATCGTAGATCGATGTAATAGTAAAATCTATTCATCGTTGTCCTGTCATCTGTGGCTTTCGTATAGATGGCTGGTGACTTCCCCAACGTGGTTTATTAGTGAGAAATTGCAGACTCGGGCATCGGCCGGAGTAGCTCGGTGGTTAGAGCGACTGCCTGGAATGCAGTGGTCCCGGGTTCGATTCCTGGTTCTGGCTAATTTTTCACTCCAGTTGGGTTTATTGTACTTATTGTATGTATGCCTGTAAAATATTTATATATACCTTTAACTGTTGAATGCAGGCGTTATTTATGTGTGTTTTAATATGTATTGTAGTATGAGTGTTTTATTATAATTATCGTAGATCGATGTAATAGTAAAATCTATTCATCGTTGTCCTGTCATCTGTGGCTTTCGTATAGATGGCTGGTGACTTCCCCAACGTGGTTTATTAGTGAGAAATTGCAGACTCGGGCATCGGCCGGAGTAGCTCGGTGGTTAGAGCGACTGCCTGGAATGCAGTGGTCCCGGGTTCGATTCCTGGTTCTGGCTAATTTTTCACTCCAGTTGGGTTTATTGTACTTATTGTATGTATGCCTGTAAAATATTTATATATACCTTTAACTGTTGAATGCAGGCGTTATTTATGTGTGTTTTAATATGTATTGTAGTATGAGTGTTTTATTATAATTATCGTAGATCGATGTAATAGTAAAATCTATTCATCGTTGTCCTGTCATCTGTGGCTTTCGTATAGATGGCTGGTGACTTCCCCAACGTGGTTTATTAGTGAGAAATTGCAGACTCGGGCATCGGCCGGAGTAGCTCGGTGGTTAGAGCGACTGCCTGGAATGCAGTGGTCCCGGGTTCGATTCCTGGTTCTGGCTAATTTTTCACTCCAGTTGGGTTTATTGTACTTATTGTATGTATGCCTGTAAAATATTTATATATACCTTTAACTGTTGAATGCAGGCGTTATTTATGTGTGTTTTAATATGTATTGTAGTATGAGTGTTTTATTATAATTATCGTAGATCGATGTAATAGTAAAATCTATTCATCGTTGTCCTGTCATCTGTGGCTTTCGTATAGATGGCTGGTGACTTCCCCAACGTGGTTTATTAGTGAGAAATTGCAGACTCGGGCATCGGCCGGAGTAGCTCGGTGGTTAGAGCGACTGCCTGGAATGCAGTGGTCCCGGGTTCGATTCCTGGTTCTGGCTAATTTTTCACTCCAGTTGGGTTTATTGTACTTATTGTATGTATGCCTGTAAAATATTTATATATACCTTTAACTGTTGAATGCAGGCGTTATTTATGTGTGTTTTAATATGTATTGTAGTATGAGTGTTTTATTATAATTATCGTAGATCGATGTAATAGTAAAATCTATTCATCGTTGTCCTGTCATCTGTGGCTTTCGTATAGATGGCTGGTGACTTCCCCAACGTGGTTTATTAGTGAGAAATTGCAGACTCGGGCATCGGCCGGAGTAGCTCGGTGGTTAGAGCGACTGCCTGGAATGCAGTGGTCCCGGGTTCGATTCCTGGTTCTGGCTAATTTTTCACTCCAGTTGGGTTTATTGTACTTATTGTATGTATGCCTGTAAAATATTTATATATACCTTTAACTGTTGAATGCAGGCGTTATTTATGTGTGTTTTAATATGTATTGTAGTATGAGTGTTTTATTATAATTATCGTAGATCGATGTAATAGTAAAATCTATTCATCGTTGTCCTGTCATCTGTGGCTTTCGTATAGATGGCTGGTGACTTCCCCAACGTGGTTTATTAGTGAGAAATTGCAGACTCGGGCATCGGCCGGAGTAGCTCGGTGGTTAGAGCGACTGCCTGGAATGCAGTGGTCCCGGGTTCGATTCCTGGTTCTGGCTAATTTTTCACTCCAGTTGGGTTTATTGTACTTATTGTATGTATGCCTGTAAAATATTTATATATACCTTTAACTGTTGAATGCAGGCGTTATTTATGTGTGTTTTAATATGTATTGTAGTATGAGTGTTTTATTATAATTATCGTAGATCGATGTAATAGTAAAATCTATTCATCGTTGTCCTGTCATCTGTGGCTTTCGTATAGATGGCTGGTGACTTCCCCAACGTGGTTTATTAGTGAGAAATTGCAGACTCGGGCATCGGCCGGAGTAGCTCGGTGGTTAGAGCGACTGCCTGGAATGCAGTGGTCCCGGGTTCGATTCCTGGTTCTGGCTAATTTTTCACTCCAGTTGGGTTTATTGTACTTATTGTATGTATGCCTGTAAAATATTTATATATACCTTTAACTGTTGAATGCAGGCGTTATTTATGTGTGTTTTAATATGTATTGTAGTATGAGTGTTTTATTATAATTATCGTAGATCGATGTAATAGTAAAATCTATTCATCGTTGTCCTGTCATCTGTGGCTTTCGTATAGATGGCTGGTGACTTCCCCAACGTGGTTTATTAGTGAGAAATTGCAGACTCGGGCATCGGCCGGAGTAGCTCGGTGGTTAGAGCGACTGCCTGGAATGCAGTGGTCCCGGGTTCGATTCCTGGTTCTGGCTAATTTTTCACTCCAGTTGGGTTTATTGTACTTATTGTATGTATGCCTGTAAAATATTTATATATACCTTTAACTGTTGAATGCAGGCGTTATTTATGTGTGTTTTAATATGTATTGTAGTATGAGTGTTTTATTATAATTATCGTAGATCGATGTAATAGTAAAATCTATTCATCGTTGTCCTGTCATCTGTGGCTTTCGTATAGATGGCTGGTGACTTCCCCAACGTGGTTTATTAGTGAGAAATTGCAGACTCGGGCATCGGCCGGAGTAGCTCGGTGGTTAGAGCGACTGCCTGGAATGCAGTGGTCCCGGGTTCGATTCCTGGTTCTGGCTAATTTTTCACTCCAGTTGGGTTTATTGTACTTATTGTATGTATGCCTGTAAAATATTTATATATACCTTTAACTGTTGAATGCAGGCGTTATTTATGTGTGTTTTAATATGTATTGTAGTATGAGTGTTTTATTATAATTATCGTAGATCGATGTAATAGTAAAATCTATTCATCGTTGTCCTGTCATCTGTGGCTTTCGTATAGATGGCTGGTGACTTCCCCAACGTGGTTTATTAGTGAGAAATTGCAGACTCGGGCATCGGCCGGAGTAGCTCGGTGGTTAGAGCGACTGCCTGGAATGCAGTGGTCCCGGGTTCGATTCCTGGTTCTGGCTAATTTTTCACTCCAGTTGGGTTTATTGTACTTATTGTATGTATGCCTGTAAAATATTTATATATACCTTTAACTGTTGAATGCAGGCGTTATTTATGTGTGTTTTAATATGTATTGTAGTATGAGTGTTTTATTATAATTATCGTAGATCGATGTAATAGTAAAATCTATTCATCGTTGTCCTGTCATCTGTGGCTTTCGTATAGATGGCTGGTGACTTCCCCAACGTGGTTTATTAGTGAGAAATTGCAGACTCGGGCATCGGCCGGAGTAGCTCGGTGGTTAGAGCGACTGCCTGGAATGCAGTGGTCCCGGGTTCGATTCCTGGTTCTGGCTAATTTTTCACTCCAGTTGGGTTTATTGTACTTATTGTATGTATGCCTGTAAAATATTTATATATACCTTTAACTGTTGAATGCAGGCGTTATTTATGTGTGTTTTAATATGTATTGTAGTATGAGTGTTTTATTATAATTATCGTAGATCGATGTAATAGTAAAATCTATTCATCGTTGTCCTGTCATCTGTGGCTTTCGTATAGATGGCTGGTGACTTCCCCAACGTGGTTTATTAGTGAGAAATTGCTGACTCGGGCATCGGCCGGAGTAGCTCGGTGGTTAGAGCGACTGCCTGGAATGCAGTGGTCCCGGGTTCGATTCCTGGTTCTGGCTAATTTTTCACTCCAGTTGGGTTTATTGTACTTATTGTATGTATGCCTGTAAAATATTTATATATACCTTTAACTGTTGAATGCAGGCGTTATTTATGTGTGTTTTAATATGTATTGTAGTATGAGTGTTTTATTATAATTATCGTAGATCGATGTAATAGTAAAATCTATTCATCGTTGTCCTGTCATCTGTGGCTTTCGTATAGATGGCTGGTGACTTCCCCAACGTGGTTTATTAGTGAGAAATTGCAGACTCGGGCATCGGCCGGAGTAGCTCGGTGGTTAGAGCGACTGCCTGGAATGCAGTGGTCCCGGGTTCGATTCCTGGTTCTGGCTAATTTTTCACTCCAGTTGGGTTTATTGTACTTATTGTATGTATGCCTGTAAAATATTTATATATACCTTTAACTGTTGAATGCAGGCGTTATTTATGTGTGTTTTAATATGTATTGTAGTATGAGTGTTTTATTATAATTATCGTAGATCGATGTAATAGTAAAATCTATTCATCGTTGTCCTGTCATCTGTGGCTTTCGTATAGATGGCTGGTGACTTCCCCAACGTGGTTTATTAGTGAGAAATTGCAGACTCGGGCATCGGCCGGAGTAGCTCGGTGGTTAGAGCGACTGCCTGGAATGCAGTGGTCCCGGGTTCGATTCCTGGTTCTGGCTAATTTTTCACTCCAGTTGGGTTTATTGTACTTATTGTATGTATGCCTGTAAAATATTTATATATACCTTTAACTGTTGAATGCAGGCGTTATTTATGTGTGTTTTAATATGTATTGTAGTATGAGTGTTTTATTATAATTATCGTAGATCGATGTAATAGTAAAATCTATTCATCGTTGTCCTGTCATCTGTGGCTTTCGTATAGATGGCTGGTGACTTCCCCAACGTGGTTTATTAGTGAGAAATTGCAGACTCGGGCATCGGCCGGAGTAGCTCGGTGGTTAGAGCGACTGCCTGGAATGCAGTGGTCCCGGGTTCGATTCCTGGTTCTGGCTAATTTTTCACTCCAGTTGGGTTTATTGTACTTATTGTATGTATGCCTGTAAAATATTTATATATACCTTTAACTGTTGAATGCAGGCGTTATTTATGTGTGTTTTAATATGTATTGTACACTGCAAATATAGGCGTCTAAAATTTAGACACATAAGTGACTGAAAAAGAATTTCAGTCACTTAAGCGTCTTAATCTGAAAATTCAGACACAATAGATGTCTTAATTTAAGATACATAAGTGTCTTAGTATGATCATGGTATATACGAACCGAGAAATATGTTGGAATTATCTACGAAGTGTCTTATTTAAAACAGTAGTTGAACATTTCTTTTTTGTACTTTTGTGAACAGCCAATCAGAGCATTGATTTCCGCGCATGTCATCTATGGCTCCTTCATGATATAGAAAGAATCACATTTTAAGCGTCGCCATTGCTTGGATTAAAAGAAATGCGTAATTATGGAATATTTATCGAATGAAAGCGTAAGTCATATTTAATTTTAAATTTTTATCCCAGTAGGTTTGTATCTTATGAATATAAATTAAATAGTTTTTAAAGATTGATCTCTTTTTTTGTAGTTTAATGTTAGTTTTTTGATTTCACAAGCTGTCGTCTGTTATACCTTCTTAATGTAACGGTATCGAATATAATTGTTTTGATAATTAAATTGCAATGCTTTAATTCAGCGCGCTTGTCTCCTGTGAATAAACGAATGAGTGATAACTTGTTTAATCTTCCTTTTCGATCCTGTGATCGGATATATCCTAATTTGTCGTTGCCCAAAAGCAAAACGTGCAACATAAACAGATTTGAAAAGCTGAATGATTCATAGTTCCATTAAAGGGAGATAAAAACATTAAATTGAAGCCGTTTGAAACTGTATTTATTCTATGTTCTGTTTCTTCTGATTTTTACTGTTTATTGATTATAGACTCTTGCAGTTTATGTATCAGCACTTATTGTATTTTTTTGTGATTATTATTTTGGAGCTAAATATGATATTCATTTATGATTATGATATTCGGAAAAGTTTTCAGATTGAAAAAAAGCATTAATACTGTGAAAATTTTCTTTACATATCGCCGTTTTTAATCATAGTACTGAAACTTTTTAAAGATTTATTCTTATGATTGATGCTTTAATTTATTATTGAAAATCGGAAATTTTGATAGTCAAAGTTTCATATTTAACATTTACCAAATTTCTAAAAACATAATAGGTATTTCTTATACTATCATTCTGTAAGATTTTTTAAACATAGAACAAATGCAGAAACATTTTATTCATTAACTGCAATTTCTGTTCTTGTTTAATGGTATATTTATAAAGTATTCATTAATATTTTTTGAGTTTTTTTAAATTGGTACCTATATTATTTTTTTATTTATATGTAAGCCTTTTTCTGCTATGTTTTGTTCATGATTTTAAATTTTCAAACCTGAGAAATTTCAGAAACAATTATGAAATTTCCCTTTATTGCAATCGCATATGCAACGTTTCTGATACAAACAATTATTAGTACGAAAAAAATTAAACATGATAATTTAGGCATAAATAAAAAGTTGTTTATGCTTGATATAAAGTTTATAGATAAAACTGAAATAGTATATATTTTTAAAAGTTCATATTTACTTATATATTATATATTTTTAAGCGATTAATAACTACTTTTTTTATATTCAAAGTATTTTCAAACAACTAAAAAACAGTACATATTCTGTCATTTCTTTTCCTTTTCTTCTGTTTTCTAGGTTAATTTTTTCTTTTCAAATCTGTAAAATTTATGTAACTCATATTCATAAGATACAAAGTTTACAGGAATAAAAAAATAAATATGACTTATATCCTGTTGTTCCATAACAGCTAAGGAATATGTTTAAAAGGAAAACTTTTACATATTCCACAGAATGTATAAAATTAGACACCAAAGTTAATTTTTAATTAAACTGACAAAGCACCGCAAATGCAAAAAATATATATTACACATGTTCACTACTTACAGTGACTAAACTTGTTTATTTATATGTACTACTTGAAATGCATATTTGAGGCAAGTTTTGAAACTAGCAGTAATTATTTTCTGAATGTTATTAAATTAGAGTATTTATTTATTATTTTCTATTTATAGTTAAATAGATCTTGTGATTATCTGATCTGTGTAAAACAATGTATTTGCCAATATAAATTTTTAAAAGATCTAGTTTTTAAATTGCATGATTTTTTTTTTTTTTTTTTGGAGGGGGGGGGGGGGATTTTCTTTGCAATTTTCGAACATCTGATATTATAAATATCTTTATTTTTATCCACTGAGTATAATGAATATTTGAACTTTTAGAGTAAGACAAGATTACAAATATTTATATATATTTATCCATGTACCGTAAAAACCGTCAATAGGGAACACTTTGGGGCTGGGGAATTTGTCAGATAATCGGAGATGTTTCCTTTTGTGAGGTAAAAATATACAAATATGCATACATTGTGTATTAAAAAAGGTATTAGACGTCCATTTTTCGGAAATGTTCATTAACCTTCACAACGGACACTTCCAAATACCGGACACCCCTATTTAGTAAAAGATAATGCAGAGTTGCATTTTTTTGCAAAAGGACCTGATTAAAACATGGACATGCTGGACAGTGTCCCGTCCCCCTACGATTTTAGGACTCAAAAATTTGATGTGCAATTTTTGTAAAGCTTATATTTTAAATCCATTTCGAAATTGTACTGATTATAATCAATATTTTGAATTTTTAAAGTAAAATAACATTAAAAACTAAACAAATAAAAGAAATCTAATATTTAGATGAATATCTTTTTGTTTTTAATCTTGTTCTACTCCTGAAATTCAAAATTTTTAATATAATCAGTACAATGTCGTAAAAGATTTAAATTATGAGCTTTACAAAAATTGCATACCAAATTTGGAAGCCCCAAAATCAGGCTGTGTGGGGTGGGGGTGGGGTGGGGGGGACAAGACCACAGCTAAATATTTTTCTAGGATTCACCGTGGTCAAATATGGCTACGTATAATGCTGACAAAAATTGGTTGCGATTAAGACGTTTGAAGTGTCTGAAATTCAGACGCAAAAAGTGTCTGAAAAAATTAAGACATTTTAAAATGTCTGAAAATTGAACACACCGTTTCAGACACTTAAGTGTCTGAATTTCAGACATTTCAATTTAGAGTGTAGTATGAGTGTTTTATTATAATTATCGTAGATCGATGTAATAGTAAAATCTATTCATCGTTGTCCTGTCATCTGTGGCTTTCGTATAGATGGCTGGTGACTTCCCCAACGTGGTTTATTAGTGAGAAATTGCAGACTCGGGCATCGGCCGGAGTAGCTCGGTGGTTAGAGCGACTGCCTGGAATGCAGTGGTCCCGGGTTCGATTCCTGGTTCTGGCTAATTTTTCACTCCAGTTGGGTTTATTGTACTTATTGTATGTATGCCTGTAAAATATTTATATATACCTTTAACTGTTGAATGCAGGCGTTATTTATGTGTGTTTTAATATGTATTGTAGTATGAGTGTTTTATTATAATTATCGTAGATCGATGTAATAGTAAAATCTATTCATCGTTGTCCTGTCATCTGTGGCTTTCGTATAGATGGCTGGTGACTTCCCCAACGTGGTTTATTAGTGAGAAATTGCAGACTCGGGCATCGGCCGGAGTAGCTCGGTGGTTAGAGCGACTGCCTGGAATGCAGTGGTCCCGGGTTCGATTCCTGGTTCTGGCTAATTTTTCACTCCAGTTGGGTTTATTGTACTTATTGTATGTATGCCTGTAAAATATTTATATATACCTTTAACTGTTGAATGCAGGCGTTATTTATGTGTGTTTTAATATGTATTGTAGTATGAGTGTTTTATTATAATTATCGTAGATCGATGTAATAGTAAAATCTATTCATCGTTGTCCTGTCATCTGTGGCTTTCGTATAGATGGCTGGTGACTTCCCCAACGTGGTTTATTAGTGAGAAATTGCAGACTCGGGCATCGGCCGGAGTAGCTCGGTGGTTAGAGCGACTGCCTGGAATGCAGTGGTCCCGGGTTCGATTCCTGGTTCTGGCTAATTTTTCACTCCAGTTGGGTTTATTGTACTTATTGTATGTATGCCTGTAAAATATTTATATATACCTTTAACTGTTGAATGCAGGCGTTATTTATGTGTGTTTTAATATGTATTGTAGTATGAGTGTTTTATTATAATTATCGTAGATCGATGTAATAGTAAAATCTATTCATCGTTGTCCTGTCATCTGTGGCTTTCGTATAGATGGCTGGTGACTTCCCCAACGTGGTTTATTAGTGAGAAATTGCAGACTCGGGCATCGGCCGGAGTAGCTCGGTGGTTAGAGCGACTGCCTGGAATGCAGTGGTCCCGGGTTCGATTCCTGGTTCTGGCTAATTTTTCACTCCAGTTGGGTTTATTGTACTTATTGTATGTATGCCTGTAAAATATTTATATATACCTTTAACTGTTGAATGCAGGCGTTATTTATGTGTGTTTTAATATGTATTGTAGTATGAGTGTTTTATTATAATTATCGTAGATCGATGTAATAGTAAAATCTATTCATCGTTGTCCTGTCATCCGTGGCTTTCGTATAGATGGCTGGTGACTTCCCCAACGTGGTTTATTAGTGAGAAATTGCAGACTCGGGCATCGGCCGGAGTAGCTCGGTGGTTAGAGCGACTGCCTGGAATGCAGTGGTCCCGGGTTCGATTCCTGGTTCTGGCTAATTTTTCACTCCAGTTGGGTTTATTGTATTTATTGTATGTATGCCTGTAAAATATTTATATATACCTTTAAAAAAATATCTGTTTGATTAAAATTTGAGTTGCCATCATTAGAAAAATGTATATAAAATTAGAAAAAAAATTAATATTTCGAAAACTAATTCGAATTTAAAAATTCTAATACCAGTTTTGAAATCTGCGGATCAATAGTGATTTTTGGTGTTAATTTCATCACAAAGTATTCCTTTTTTTTAGGAGAAATCACCGTGAAACATAATCAGTTGTTTAATCAGTCGATTCAAAGAACCGTTATATTTCAGGCGTTTCATATATTCGTTTCATAAATTCGTTTCATTAGGTTTTTATATATATAGGGTAGATATATTCATATATGTATTTACATAGGGTCTTCATATATGTATCCATTCTTTCCTTAGGTATAATTATTACTTTTATTACATGTATGTGATGAAAATATAACCATCCTCAGATACAATAATAAATCACGAAAACAGGAAATCGAAACATTAATTTTCAAGGACAATAACGTTTGTAAATTTCTATCCAAATAAACTAAACTGTAAATCATTAAATAATCATCAAACTGTTGAAATATCTAAATTGTATTTATCCAAAGTGCACAGTAATAATCATATATCAAACCAGCCTGTTTATTCCTCCCACGCGTGATGCAAGAGAATCACGTGATTAATGTAAAGGACTGAGAAAAAAAAAAACTTTATGACGTTTTTATCATTATGATATTAGCTATGAGTAACATGTAAGATTTAAATCGCTGCCGAAGGATGCACCGTAATTTGTACCATACAAACACAATTTAATATAATGTTAAAATATAGTTAAAATATCTATAATAATAAGGAAAGAAGTTTGTGTGTGAGTGAGTGTGTCGACGGTGTTCTGAAGAGACCGTTGCACGTAGAGCTACAAAATTTCGGGGAAAGGCTATATATGAAGTTTTGCACCTCAAAGCCCGATATTCGATTTTTTTATTCGATTTTTTTTTTTAATTTAATTATTTATCCGATTTTTAGCACTTTTTTAAGTTTCGAGGCGATTTTTCCACATTAGTGAAAAGAATACGGTTTCTTTCTTTTAACCAAATATAATAAATTTTGTTCTCTTTTCAAAAAAGTTTATTGGGAATTCGTACAGCGATTTTTTATGCGATTATTGAACAGCAGTTAATGCATCTTCATGCCTATAAGGGTGTTACCGTATGGGGGACAGAGTTCTGTCGCCAAATACCGCCAAGTTTGTCGCCCACTTGGCGATATATAGCAAATTTGGCGACCAAATGTAGTCGCCAGAAGTGACGCCCACTTGGCGATATCTCTAATATTTCGCCAAATTCCCGTAGACTTCCATTGTAAACCAATAAAGATTACTTGCTTAGAAAAAATCAACAAATTGAGATATTTTAATGCAACAAAAAATAATATTAACTTAAGGGATTATATTAATTGTATTTAAGGTAATACAAGTAAATTAAATTATGAATAAAAGTAACATCAAACAATGCTTAGCATGCTTTCCCAAACATAAATTTTAAGAGAGCCCGCAGGTCGAAGGAATTAGATTTGAAACTTTTATCCAAGTATAGTAAATTTTGACTTTCGTGATTTTTGAACATTTTGAGATTTTTAATTTGAATTTTACGTTTCTTCGCTATCTGCTGCAATTTTTTGACATTCCATTTTTGGCCTAAAGTACATTCTGTTCTCATTTCAATAAAGTTTATTCGGACTTCGTATAGCAATTTTCGAATTTCGAGAATTTTGTATGTGATTTGTAGTGTATTTTAGTGATTTGCTACCATTTTTCGATATTAGTGAAAGGAATCAACTTGTAATCTTCGAACACAATATATAATTTTTTTTTCTCTTTTCGAATTTTGTGCAGCGATTTAAAGTTTTCTCGCGATATCTTATTGTGATTTCCAGAGCTTTTCGGCAATTCCTGCTGTTTTTTGACGTACCCGGGCAATGCCGGGCAAGTTCGCTAGTAGTTTAATAATCAAAGAATCGGCCTCATTAGTTACAATTCAGAATGCGTGAATTTAATTAAACACAAATCTTTCTCTACAGCTTAGAAGCTATATAAATGAGGGATTGCTGCAGCGGTGATATGCAGGTAAGAAATTTACCTACAATATTTTATTGTTTGATATATTAAGATTGGCCAGGTTAGTTTATTTACTTACATATATAGTCGAGCGCCTATTATCCGAACAAGTCGGGACCGATCCTAGTTCGGATAAGTAAAAATTCGGATAAATGGATAGATAATTTAAAGGATGTTCCTGACTATACTAAAACCTTCACGCGTTATCTAAGCTTAGTACTGGCAGCACCAGTTAGTGCTCGAATGTTTAAAATTTGCTTTTTTTTTTTTTAATTGTTCTTATTTACATTTTTATCATTAATTTTTTTATCTCTCTATTTAGCATTTTCTGAACTACAGAGATTATAATTTAAGGAAAAAAGCTTTTGATTGTTGCTTGGTTCAACGAAAACGTTCTTTTCAAATGCTGCCCTATCTCTAATTCTTAAATACCGTTAGTTGAATAGGATCAGCGTTCTTCTGCCGTTCGAGCTATTTCATAGCTGTTTCCAAACATTCAAAGGCTTCGTTATGTGATGGACCTGGATTATTTTCAGAGCATTCGTTTTCATTTTCTTCAATTTCTTTTTCATCATGAATCTCATCCACAATCTCATCATCATTTAAAATCTGATATCCAGGGTCATGTATACTTCACTATTTAACCACTCGTTAATTTCATTTTGTTCATAGCTTAAGATTCTCTCCATCTCCTTTATTGTTTTTACATCCCTCATTTTCTGATAACACTATCAGTTTTTTCTTTATTTAAAATTTTATTCCAAGCCAATGGATAATTGGGAATTCGGTTAAAACATTTTTGGGGGAGAAATACGCTGTTAGGATAACTGGTAGGTTTTTTTTTTTTTTTTTTTTTTTTTTTTTTTCTGAGAGAGAGAGAGAAATAGGCTGTTTGGATAATTGGAAGTTCGGATAATCGGCGCTCTATTGCATCTAAATATTAGCGCACTTAGCCTATTGCGCGAATAGAGGTGGCATTTTTGCCAGCAGTATGAAGGCGTTCTAAAATAAAAAAAAAATATTTGTTGAGAGTAAAGGGCTCCAAAATTCGCGAACGGCAGGGACTCAAAAGCATACCTCAGCTTTTAGTGCCACCCAACTTCATCTGGAAAGCGCCTCTTTTACTACTTTTCCCGGATTTTTATGGAAATCGTTCGCTGTGGACATTTCCACATGAAAGGGGAAGGGTGTATTCCGATCCAAACTGCTTATTTTCTGATTCATTTTAAAATTCATTTTTGCTCTCAAACACATCAAACTGAGAAATTCACTTATTTAGAAACTATATAAGGTGCCGTGCTTCTTAATTTTTTGATAAATGCAGAAAATACTGTAAAAAACGCTGTCAAAGTGGGAGTTTTGAACCGAATTTTCCGAAACGGGAGATCTGGAAATGAAAAAAATGGTCATACTGAGAAAATAATTGTTTAAAAATCAAATTCTAATTAATTGAGCTGAAAATGAAATCACACGGCATGTTAAACATGTCTTCAGAAATCACCCCAGCAAGTTTCATGTTTTTACTTTTAAAAATGAGTCTGAAAATGTATCAGAAAATTTCGAGCTCTTGAGGGTGGAAAAATATTTTTTCGAATACACCCTTAAGTGCCTGGGAGTCCCTAGGCGACCGCTTTTTGTGCGGATGCCTTATGGTTTCCTGGGTTGTGTTTTTGTACCATCAAAAGAACGCCGGCCCCTATTGCGGACGTGGGTTAGAATGTTGTCTATCGTTATGCATGTAATCGGAGCATAATGCTACACTATATGGCCAAAGGTCACTTGCGATTTTAGACGTTTTGTTAAATATCTAGAAAAATGCATGAGGAATTAACCTGAAACTGCAGGTGTGTAAACAGTATAGTATATGTCATATATTTTCGCGAAGATTTTTTCCTGAAACCCCATAGGGGACCGTCAACAAATTAAAAAAAAACGAATATCTTTTGGATAACCCTATAAAAACTAATGTAGAAAAAGCGTTCAAACTCGAGATTATTAATAAGTGACTTATTGTAATATACTGTGCTCATTTTATGAGAATAGCATGTATACTCGTAGAGAAATTAAGGTTTTTATAAAAACAGTCCCAAATTTCGCCAAGATTTTTGCTTATAATTTGCAGAGTTCTTAATTTAAAAAAAAGTTCTTTTCAGAAAATGTGACAAACAACATTATACACAATACTCTGCAATCAGAATTAAAACATAATAAAAAGTGGATGAAAAATGAGCAGGTTTACTAAAAAATGTTTTACTGCGCATGCGCGAATGCAATCAAAATATAATGTGCATAATGTATTAGCTAAGTATATAGAGCAACTTTTGTGAAAGTCTCAAAATCATAGCTTGAAAATTCTGTTAATGATCGTTGATAGAATAAGCTCGAAATCCGTTGTTCCCAAAAAGAAGCAAAAATATGAGGGGTTGTATCAAATATCTGATCATTAGTGCCAAGATAGCGTACATAATATTGCACGTACTATATTTGGATACAACCCCTCATCTTTTTGCTTCCTTTTGGGAACAACGGATTTTGAGTTTATTCCATCGACGATAATTTTCAGAATTTTCAAGCTATGATTTTGAGACTTTCACAAAAGTTGCTCTATATACCTAATACATTATGCACTGTGAAACATTTTTTTTTAAACCTGCTCATTTTTCATCCAATTTTTAATATTCTTTAATTCTGATTGCAGAATATTGTGTACAATACTGTTTGTCATATTTTCTGAAAAGAACTTGTTTTATATTAAGAACTCTGCAAATTATAAGCAAAAAACTTGGCGAAATTTGGGACTGTTTTTATAAAAACCTTAATTTCTCTACGAGTATACATGCTATCCTCATAAAAATAAACACAGTATATTACAATAAGTCACTTATTAATAATGTCGAATTTGAACGCTTTTGCTACATTGGTTTTTACAGGGTTACCCAAAAGATATTCGTTCTTTTTCAATTGGTTGACGGTCCTTTATGGAGTTTCGGGAAAAAAATCTTCACGGAAATATATGACCTATACTCTGTTTACACACCTGCAGTTTCAGATTAATTCCTCATGTGCTTTTCAAGATATTTAACAAAACGCCTAAAATCGCAAGTGACCGGTCACCTTTAGCCATATAGTGTATTACTTGCGATTATTTCTAGATAGCTTATGGTATAAAATTGCTTTTATGAGTGTTTCTTTATTACCTATGTATATATATATATATATATTCTATGTATAGCCATAATATAATTACAAATCATCATCTATTTCCAATTACAATAATTAATTCAATAAATTGATAAATTTAGCAGCAAATTATAACAGTAGCATTATACAAAATACAGATGGAACCCTTATATATTGTACTCTAATCATTTTTCAATTTTTAATATCTTGTGTGAGGTGCATCTTTCTTTAGATCTCTTGGTTTTTTAACATTTATTTTGTTTTATAATGCGCTATCAGGAGCTGAATTTTGTCATTTTAGGCTTAATGCCGACAAAATTGGATGAAATAACGCATCTTCACTATGAATTAAACCTGGAAGCTCATCTGACGATTCTGTGGGTTATTCATAGTTTCTTATTTTACATACTGGTTTCCTATATTCATATCTTGTTCATCTTTAGAATTTTACTTATTTGTTCATATGCAGTGAAACTTCTTTTAAAGGCCACCCCTATTCAAGGGTCACCTCTATTAAGGGCCTATATTTTTGGGAACGAAAATTTTTCCCATAGACATAATGTTAAATTTACTCCTATTAGGGGCCACACATACCCCTCATAAAGGCCATTTTTTTCACATGTGCCTTAAATTCTAAACAGGTGTATTGAATTCCTGAACCAAAAGATAAACAACTGCACTTACAACAAAGAAGGTAGGGGGAGATAGGGAGGATTTAGTAACACAATAAAGGACAACATACTTTTCCACAAGCGAGACGAACAGGTGTTCCTCATACTTTGTTTGACCTTTCAATCTGTAGGGTTGTAACGGAGCCGATGTCGTAAGGTGGTGTGGTAGCGGGCAACTTCAACGGCCAAGGCTTATTTAAAGTCGAAGAAATATTTTATTGCATTACAAACAATTAAATAATATTTTCTGGATTATATAAGTCTTATTTACAACATTTTTCATATGAGGGTTCGAGTTCAGCTGATAATAATATAATTATAGAATCAAGTCCAGTCCTCGAATAATAGATCGCTTTCAGTGTAGTCAGTCTCTTACTTATCCAATGTCCACTATTTTCGAAGATAGAGCTCGCGATGCTCGACAGGAATGTCGCACTTTTGTAGGTGTTTAACCGAGGTTTAGGAACCTCCGATCTTCAACTCCGTGGTGGAGATATTTTAACAGCCACACCTGGCTTTCGCTTTTCTGTGCTTCGGAGTATGCCCCGATGCCGTCGACCCGTGAGAGGTTTCCACTCTGCACGACCAGAAACACCTTGAAGTCTCAACTTCAACAGAAGGGATAATTAAGCTCCCGAGAATGCTCTCGCATCCTCTTTTATCAGTTTCGTTTTTCCGTCTAGGACCAAAGCCACTCCCATTAGCCACTCACCATCCGTGGGCCATGATCTCATAGGCCAGCCCTTTCTCTATAGGCTGCCGTCAGGAACTTTCGCGTCCGGTTTTCATCTCTGGTTTCACTTTCTACTTTCCCACGGGAACGAGGCCCTCGTGAACATCAAAAGAATATTTCTCTCGCTAGATAAAAGAGTTCCTTTCACCCTAGTGTCATCTGCGAAGATTGATAGAAATTGAGGTATTTGTTTCATCTCTAGCGACTTTTTCTAGGACTCTGAAGAAATTTGGAGGCTAGGTGAAAATACATTAGCTTCCCTATGCTGGCTTTTGCCTTGTAAATTGAGAGTTTCCATGTGAGATATCGTCGAATTCTCACAGGGTGTTGAGTTGGAGGGGAAACTTGACCCTTTGTTGTGGGCACACAAAGAATAACAGGTTATCTAGAAAAACTGATTCCACATTTACTAAAACTGTGAATGCATATTGAAACACAAGTTTTACACCTGTTAGGAGACGCTAACAGAAATAAATAAACTAATATCTCATTCTAAGGCATTAATAAATGATGCAAATTTAAGTAATTTGCTCCATAAAGTAAAAGAATCATTAGAAACCAAAATTGTCTGCGAAAAAATTATGAAAAGTAAACAAACTTCAATAGAATTTTTTTTCAACCATGTATAGAGTCTAAAAATGTTAATAAACAGTTTTTTCACCTATATAGGTTTTGATTTTCTTATTTTAGTTTTTTTTTTTTTTTTTTGTCACCCCTTTTCAAGGGCCACCCCTCATAAGAGCCAATTTTCAATAAAACGGCAGGTGGCCCTTACAGAGAGGTTTCACTGTATTTGCGATTTCAACTTTATTTGGTGGCCAAAATTGTGGACATTTTTTGGAATTTAAAGCATCATTTAAAGCACCGTTTATCTTTCAGCAGGATTCAGCTCCATGCCATACGGCAAAAAAAAGCAAAGAATAGTTTAAAAATAAAAGCATACAATTATCCTGGTCAGGAAACAGCCCTGATCTGAATCCTTATAGAAAATTTGTGGCGACGTTTGAAAATCCTTGTTCGAAAAAAGCATTCCTCTAATAAAACGCAACTTATTGAAGTTAGAATTGATTCTTGGCAACATATGATTAAAAAGGGTGATCTACAAACACTAGTTCCCTCAATGAAAAGACGCTGTAATTAAAAACAAGGATTATCCTACTTAATATTGAATGTGTAAGTGTAAATTTAAAATACGAAATCTAAGATACATCTTATTTTTTGTAAGCGTAACTTTTTTGTAATGCAGATATTTTAATTGTGTTTTTTTAATTAAATTCTACATTAAATTTCCTTGAATTGGATATATAAACATTTGTATATAAGTGAAATTTATTATATTCTTCGAGTACACAAAGTTATAAAATATGAAAATTTCAAAAAATGTCCACAATTTTCGCCACCACTGTGTGTATTTAAGTAGGGTCTTCATGTATGTATTGCATGTACACTACATTCTTAGATATAAATATTATTTTTATTATATGTAAGGTGCCGTTCTATAATAAAAAGTACTTGTTGCGAGCAAAGAGCTCCAAAATTCGTCAACTGCATGGGACTCTTACAAAAGTATACCTCAGCTTTTAGCGCCACCAAAACTTCATTGCCGAATTAAGAAGAAAAAAATCTGGAAAGCTCCTCTTTTACTTCTTTTTCCGTACTTTTATGGAAATCGTTCGCTGCCAACATTTCCCCATAAAAGGGGAGAGTAAGTCACTTGACAACCTGTAAGTGCCTGGGAGTCCCTTGGCGACCGCTTTTTGTACGGATGCCTTATGGTTTCCTGGGTTGTGTTTTTGTACCATCAAAAGAACACCCACCCCTATTGCGGACATGGGTTAGAATAGTGTCTATCGCTTATGCATTTAATCGGAGCAAGATGCTGTTAGTTGTGATGATTTCTAGAAAGCTTATGGTATAAAATTGCTTTTATGAGTGTTTTTTATTTCTGCCCTATATATATATATATATATATATATATATATATATATATATATATATATATATATATATACATATATATATATATATGATAGAGGAATAAGGCAATAATTAATGAATAAAAGGGGTTTATTGGTTCTATACTATTATTACACTTCAAATTAATACAGATATTTACAAAGTTACGGGTGGGTATGGGTTTTCGCTGCAATCCAACCGCGACATCGGAGAATTCTGCCGGACCCTTGTCCGGTTTCGTTGGGACTTCAGCTCTCGTTTAGAGCTAGTTAGATCCGTCTCATCTCGACCACTTGGAAATGAAATCTGAGGTTAGGCTGTTAATTTGTTCCCAAGCTCAGAAATGCAAAAATGTGCATCAGCAGTTTAGTTCCATTTGCAGTTCTGAGGTCGCTAGTTTCTCATGGGAACTGCTGACGTATCTTGTTGCGAGCATGAGAGTGTTTTGGGAACTCTAAAACCACAACTCTCTCTCTCTCACATACACACACACACACACATATATATATATATAACATATATATATCAACCACGTATTGAGTCGCAAATACAGGGTATTTCATTCTAACTTAATGTGCACCGACAGTCATAATTTTGAGAAAAATCATAACATTACAATGAAAATACAACGATAGGTAGCTTATTTTGTGTGAAATGTTATAACATTACTAAGTGTTCTGGAAAAGAGGATTCTCAAGCAATCGATGATACCGTATGAAACAGTCCAAAATGTGGAGCGTCCAGTGCATACTACTGGCGCGCATAATGGAAACATTTCCCACTTTTGTTGGGTGTTATCTACATTTACAAGAAAGGTGAAAATGTCTGTTAAAAGTTTTATTATAAGATACTTCAGTTTTCTGAAAGTTATGACCGCCAACTCTGTATTTTGGATTCAATACTACGTGGTTTGCGACTTCATGTTCTATGATCATTTTTTATCCTCTTGATATCTTCTATCAATCTCTTAATGTGTCTGTCGAATTTTGGAACACCCTGTATATATATATATAATAAACTTTCTGTGCAATAATACCATTGAAAGATAATGAAAATGACTATATATATATGGGCCAGCTTAAGGCTGTTCTCAAATCCAAAAGGGCAACTTTCTGACATAAGTTTTAATTTATTTTTGTTCGAAAATGCATGAAACTAGCTGGTGTTGTTGTTCAGAAACTATCTCATTCAGCTGATTTTTCCATTTTTTTTTTGCAAGCGCAATAGATCTTTCAGAAAATAGAGTAAAAGTAGGCGTTTCGAACCGAATTTCCGCGCGAAGTGAGAAAGAGCATTCAAGAAAGGGCGAAAAACGGGTTTGTCACGTGATCGAATTTGCTTATAACTCAACAGGTAATGGATTGATCCAAAAATAAAAAAAAAACAGTTCCATTTCAAATCGCTTCCGTGGCCAGGCTTTCCAACTTTATACCTTTCCGTTAAAAAATGAAATTGTAAATATGTCAAAACGTTTTGCGGTTATTGAGCAGAGCAGTTAAGAACAACCTTAATGAGATTCTCAATAAAAAATTATTGAGCACTATAGAGAATGCTAAACGATGTAAAACAAGTTGAAAATTGTCCGCCAAAAGTGGCCAATGAGGAGCGTTCGTACTCTAACTCGTTTTATAAAGAGTCAGATCTGGGTGCCATAACACTTGCACTCTCTTATGCAAAAATGCCTGAATACAAAATTGATTACGATTCTACATGGATTCAATTCAGTCATGCGGAAATAAGAGGGATTCCTCTTAAGTGAGACATCGTCACCCTGGCAACTTAGAATCCGGACCTATTATGGGATATCATAGAATTTATGACGTAGAATAGGATTGAATAGAATGAGGGCAACTTTCATGAATATCTTTTTAAGTTTCGATTTGATTTGTATACTATTTGAAAGACTCGTCGGCATTCTGCGACGATTCTACATCTACATATTAAATTTTAAATTATTCGATTGGGTCGTTTTTGTGCTGCTCTATGTGGACAGACGGACGGATCACACGACTATTGCTGCTTACGTATTTATATAATTACGAACGCACCTGAAAAAGACCCGTTAATTGCTACTAGAATCTCCATATTTTTACGGATTGTTTTTTTTTTTTTTTTTTTTTTTTTTTTTTTTTTTTTTTTTATGAAAATGACTTCGTGAATGTACCAAAAAATGGACTTGATAAAGATACAGATAAAGAGAGAAGAAAAAGACACCAGATAAAGAGAAGAGAAAAAGACACAGATAAAGAGAGGAGAAAAAGACACAGATAAAGAGAAGAGAAAAAGACACAGATAAAGAAAGGATAAAACTACACATATAAAGAGATGAGTGAAAAGATACAGGTAAGGGAAACAGATAAAGAGACACAAAGGGACGTAAATAAAGAGACCGATAGAAATGAAAAAGATTCAGATAAAGAAACTGTCAGAGGTAAATAAACAAGCACACATA
This sequence comes from Maratus speciosus, assembly GCA_963932465.1. Lineage (NCBI taxonomy): Eukaryota > Metazoa > Arthropoda > Arachnida > Araneae > Salticidae > Maratus > Maratus speciosus. The sequence continues at coordinate 6,511,101 of OZ010797.1, forward strand.
AAGAGGCAAAGATAAAGAGCTTGACATAGATAAATACATAGAACGCGATAAAGAAACAGAGCTAAAGAGATATAGATAAAGAGGCACAGCTAAAGAGACCGAAAGAGAGACTTAGATAAAGAGAAACAAATTAAGGCGCAGACAGGGGTAAAGAGACGCGTATAAAGAAGGGGAGATAAAAAGACACTGATAACAAGACATTAATAAAGAGACAGACACAAATAAAGAGATAAAGATAGGCACATAGGTAAAGGGTATAAAAAGGATGCACACAGGTAAAGAGACAAGGATAAAGAGATAGACAGATAAAAAGACAGTGATAAACATATATACAGAGGTAAAGCGACACAGATAAAAAGACAGAAATAAAGAGACATACACATATAAGTACTCGCAGATAAAGAATTAGACATAGATAAAGAGAAAGACACAAATGCAGAGACACGGGAAAAGATATAGAGATGAAGAGTAGACATTGATAAAGATACAGATAGAGACATGGATACATACAGATGTAAAGAGACACAGATGAAAAGAGTCAGATTATCATAATGGAATCATGATCAAACAAAGAGACAAAGATAAAGAGATTTACAGCGATACACAGACATATATAAACATAAATTCAGAGGTCTAAAGACCCATAGGAAGCGGGGCGGAATTAAAAAGGCACAGACAAAAATTATGAGACAGACACATATAAAAAGGATAGGCAGCGATAAAGTGTCAGAAAAGCTTAAAGAAACAGAGATAAAGAGACAGACAAAGAGATGGAGATAAAGAGATAGATAGATAAAAAGAGATAGAAAGAGACAGAGAAAAAAGCATACAGAAAAAGAGTCACAGGTAAAGAGACTGGAAGGGATAAACTGATAGATACAGATAAAGATATAGATATCTATAAAGAGACAGAGATAAAGATATTGACAGCGATAATGAGACAGAGATAAACAGACATACAGCAGTAAATAGACCCACAGAGATAAATTAAATACAGTATAGTCGAAAATATAGAAAATAAATATAGAGGAAAAATATAGGGTCGAAAATATAGTCGAAAATAAAAATATACAGACAAAAATACAGAAAAGACGAGACAGACACTGTTAGTGAGACATAGATAAAGAGATAGGCAGCGATAAAGATATATACATAGATAAACAGTCACAGGCAAAGAGACACAAGTAAAGCAAGTAAATAGACAGACATAGATAAAGAGAAAAAATGAAGATGCAAACGGGTAGATGCAGAAAAGAGACGGAGAAAAAGAGACATACCTAAAAAGACAGAAATAAAGAGACAGAGATTTAAAAAAATAGAAATAAAGAGACAGACATAAAGAGAGAAATATAAAGAGACAAAAATACAGATAGAGATAAAGTCACGCATATAAAGCGACAAAGATAAAGATAAACAGATAAAGTACATAATACAGGGACCCAGAGAAAGAGATAGAGAGAAAGAGACAGAAATAAAGATATGAAGAGAGATAAAAAGACAGCCAAAGAAAAAGAGGCACGGATAAAGAGAAATAAACAGACACAGATAAAGAGACTTAGGAGGAAAAAAGACAGAGAATAAGACTGAGTGTATGAATGAATAAATAAAAATGGATGAATAATTGAATGAATGAAAGTGAATGAATGAAAATGAATGAATTAATGAAAATAAATAAATGAATGAACGAATGAAAGAGAATAAAAATGGATTATTGATTGAATGAATGAATATAAATTATGAGTAAAAGTAAATGAATAAATCAAAATGAATAAGTAAAAGAATGATACGAATGACAGAAAGAGAGACAAACAAAAAAAGTCGTTTGTTTAGCGCACGAAGGGCGAATCAGCTGGAGCCGCGTATTTAACACTTTATATATCAAATCTTAATGAAACAATTTTATATAAAGAATTCGTGCAACTATCACATGAAACGATTAATATATAAATCCGTATATATGAAAGGAATATATTGATCGAATATGTGAAACGAATTTATGAAGCTTCTTAATTCGAGTTTAGTGAGACAGAGTTTAGTGAGACAGAGTTTAGTGAGACAGAGTTTAGTGTTGATAGACAGAGAGACAAAGAGACAGCCATACTGCAGTCGAGACAGCAGACGAATAGAAAACAGGCAGAAAGAAAAACAGCACACAGAAAGATAGAAAGCAGACAGACAGCAAACAGGTAGAAAGAAGACTGATAGGGAGAAGATAGACAGTAGGCAGACAGAGAAACAGCAGACTGATGGTAGATCAAAGACAGAAGACAGGCAGGCAGTAGACATGTACCAGACAGATAGCAGAAATAAAGCAGGCAAATAGACATCAGAAAGCAGATTGTATACAGCCAGATAGCATAGAGTTGTCCGGACAGCAGAGAGACAGGAGGCAGCATACAGTAGACAGACATACAGCAGAAAGACACCAGAAGGACAGCAGAGAGACAGACAGATAGCAGACAGACATGAGACTGATATACAGCAGACAGATACTAAACGGATAGCAGAGAGACAAGCAACTTACTTGCAGACAGACAGCAGATAGCCAGAAGTCAGCAGATAATAGACAGCCATGAGATTGATATACAGCATATAGTAAACGCACGGCAAAGAGACAACAGACGCACTGTAGAGAGATAGACAGTTAGCAGACAGACAGAAGACAGATAGCAGAATAACAGAGAGACAGCAGACAGATAGACAACAGGTTGCTCAAAGGTGCCCAGCGGAGTGTGAAGAGACAAACAGCAGGCAGGCAAACTAATAGCAGATAGGTATACAGCTTGTAGACAGACAGGAGACTGACATACAGCAGAAATAGCGACAGGTAGATAGCAGATAAATACAAGGCAGAAAGCACATTGGCAGACAAACAGCCAACTGCACAAAGACAGGAAACAGGCAGAGACTGAGAGACAGACAGACGATAGGCAGAAGAAAGACAGGCAGATAGGAATCAGACAGATATACAGAAGACATACAGCAGAAACACAGACAGGCGACAGACAAACAGAAGACAGGCAGACTGACAGGCAAATAGACAGCAGACTGACATACAGCAGAAAGACAGACTGATAGCAGACAGGCAGCAGATAGACAACGCACTAGCAGACAGACAGCAGACACAAACAGACAGATTGCCCAAAAACAGGAGACAGACAGCAGACTGAGATACAGAGAGCAGATAGACAGCAGAAAGACAGGCAGTCAGGCAGAAGACATACAGCAGAAACACAGACAGGCGACATACAAACAGAAGACAAGCAGACTGGCAGACAGATAGACGGCATTTTTTTTTTTTTTTTACAAATATATAAACAAAAGGAAATCTTCTGTCGCTTACCTTTTAATGAAAGAACCTCAGGAAATTCCTTCTCAAATAAAATTTATTAAACGTAGTTTTTAATTGAGGAAACTTCGAGGTATTCTACCAATTTTTGAAAACAATAATGAGGAATTTGCACACATGGGGAATTTGATCATTTATATATTTTCCTGATAGTTCCACATCCACAGTTTTCAAAAGTGTTCTCAAAAACGCGAAAAAAATATCTATAATTAGTCCTAAAAGTAAGCTAAAATCACGTCGCTCCAAATCGGTGCGTGACTTACTATGACGTCACAGTTCACGACAGGCAAGCGGAACGGAAAGAAAAGAGATACTAGGCTTTGGAAATAAAGGTTCGAAATTTTTAAACTACTGATTTTACAAATTTGGTTCTTTCGCATCTGGATGTTATTTTGTACGTTGATTTATAAAATGTCAATTTGAAAAATAAAAAAAATGAGCGCTAAGTTTATAAAAAAAATCGATTTTTAAACTCATTAAAAGTCTTTTCACATAGAGAGAGTTGACGGGATATTGTTAAAATTAGAAAAAATAAAGAACTGATCGCTTTTAAACTTTGACGTTGTTTTTAACGCATAATAAAGATTTTATAAATTTAAGATGAGTTGATTTTTGGTGGTGGTGGTGTGGGGGGAGGGGGGGGGGAGTTTTCTCTTTTTTTCTTCAGATCAACAGTTTATTGCGTTTTAAATGCGATTTTTCATTTAACACTCAAATAAATATTATTTTTTAACATTAGATATTTGAAAGAGTGAGAAATGCAGAGGGAGGGGAGGGTCATCCGGGAAGGAGCTATTTTCTAAATTTTGAGTACACGCCTCACGTGACATATCGTTAGAAAGGTGTATGAAAACTTATTCATATTATGCACATCCGTTGCCCCTCCCCCCCACTTCGCCCCCTGGGGGTACTTTTGTAAATTTTTAGGTTTTTTACAAGAATTTGCAGTGCCTGCGCAGCACGTGGTGCTATACGATGCCGCAGGCAGCGGGGATGTGGTTCGCGGTTTTTTTTCCTGTTGACTTTTTTTTTTTTTTTTTTTTTTTTTTTAGATTATGCAGTATTGTCGAAGCACGCCTGCTACACGGTGTCATAGGCAGCGGTACCTAAAGTATTTTTATGTTGAAAAGTAAAAATTTAATATTAAATTTTTTTTTGAGTAGTTTCAATATTTTTACGTTTTATAATCTCTATAAAGACATGACAAAATATTGTTTCGAAATAAATCCTTTATTTTTTAAACCTAGTCCCTAACTTAATAAAAATGTTTATAAATAAAATTTTTATTTACTTCCTGAATTCCTGAAATAAAAACTAACATATTTGTGTGTATCATATCTTAGACGTTTCTACGTTTTACCTATTTAATCATCAATAAAACAGGGTTATTGCTTATTAATCTTTACAGATACAATATACGTATGAAATCTACTACAGAGTGTTTTTGTTTGTTTTTAAATACGAATGAGTACATTATAAATATGAATGCTTTTTTTTTCTCTTGAGTAACTATTTATCCAATCAATTAATGTTCTAAAATAGTAATATTTAAACAAAATCAAACATAAAGTTACTGAAAAATGATCTTCACAAGATCAAAGAGTAAATCAAATGTATTAGATAAATTAGAATTTTTCTTGTCATCTCTCTTCATAGCTTTAGTCCATGATTTTCTAATGGCAGGGTCTTTTGGCACACTGAAAAACAACTTTTCGCTAGAAGTTACTGATTGTATTAGTGCAGAGTGGTACAATACAGTACAGTAAAACCTCCTTAAAGCGACCACGTTTCATTCTAATAAAAATTTAATTCGTTTCGAGAGGTGGCCTCTTAATGGAGGTCATGTTTAAATCTAGATTTTAATTGTTGAAAAAAAGTAGAAATAATGTTACTAGAATTTATTTTTCACATTAGGAAAAAATATAAAAATTTAAGTATCAAAATAAAAGTTAATTATATAAGTTAATTACTGCAGTGTTTAAAAATGAATATATTGGCGTTTGCTTTGGTTTTACGGTTTTATCTTTCATAACTTTTATTTCCAAGTCCTTTCAAAGTTCAGTAAATAAATGCAATATATATATATATATATATATATATATATACATATAATTTTTTTTTTTTTACGGGAACAAATAATGATATTTTCATTGATTTATCTATTTCTTTGAGAGTTTCCTAACAGAATAGGGTAGGGGAGTTTATTGATCGTCATTCTTAATTCGTCATCAGAGTTAACTTCATTGTCTAAAAAGGCATAAAGGGGTTTAAACACTTGAAAGTTACCGGAATAAAAAAAAAATCTAAACTTAGTTTAGAAGTTTAAAGCCCCTCGGAATTATTTTTCTAACAAAACCTTCTTCAAGTGACAGGAAAAAACGAAATTTGTTTCCTTTTCTTCAAAGAAATTGGTCGCTCATGGAGAGAGGTCAGCTGGGATGGTCTTTGAATGGAAGTAAAATTAGTATTGAGCCTATGGGAATAAATTTCGTTCAATGAAAAAATGATCGTTCAGGGAGGTGGTCTCTTAATGGAGGTGATCGCTTAATGGAGGTGGTCGCACAGAGAGGTTTCACTGTATTTATAATATGACTTTGTGTTCTCAGTCATAATAATTTTAGAAACAGCAATATTTAAAATGAACAAGTTGAAAAGTGACACACGTAAAGAATAACAGTCGTTTGTTGTCATGAACTGTGACGTCAGATGTATTACGGAGCGTTTTCGGGATACGGTAAATAGTGCGATATTAAAACAATCATAAATCAGCAATAAAAGCTCAAAATAAAAAAAAATATGCAGGGTATCCTTCTTATTTTTTCATGTACTATTGTTTCGTGATGAAGTTAGAAAACGTGCAAATTCTCCATTCTGTCAGATAATCCTTAACGGTCATCATGCTGCCATTTATCTTCAGCTAGTATTATATCTTATTAAAATGTAAATAAATAAATGAATTTTTATAATAGGCATAAAAGTAAAAATAGTTTAAAAAAAATACAGTCTTTTGTAAGCATTCCATGTTTATCTTGAAAAATCACACCTTATATCATGTCTGCATTTCACAATTTTTCTATTAAAATTCCGTTGCAATATGTGAATTTGTCGTGGACACCGAACGCGATTAGGGAAAATTCTCCGATTGTTTTACGCGCTTGGAAGATAGCGCGAGCTAGGATAATATGAAACTATTAATGAGTTAAAGCACAGTTTAAAAAAAAAATCTCGTTATTTTTTATTTAAAATAGTTCGCTGTTGCAGCTTCACAGCCACTTGCCCATTTTTGGCCGATTATTTAATGCATTGCTGTTGTAACTCATATTCAATTCCAACACTAAATAATATTGGGCGATTTATCACTTGTGGGAGGCTAGTTGGAAAATGGCTTAAAAATAAGATAATTATTAATTCATCATTAAGGCTGTTCATAACTGCTCTGCCCAACAAGCGCAAAACGTTTTGACACATTTACAAATTCATTTTTTAACGGAAAGGTATCAAATGTGAAAGCCTGGCCAAGGAAGCGATTTGGAATTGAACTGTTTTCTTCCATTTTTGGATCCATTCATTACCTATTGAGTTAGAAGCTATTTTGATCAATGACAAACACGTTTTCCACCCGCTCTTGAATGCTCTTTCTACCTTCGCGCGGAAATTCGGTTCCAAACGCCCATCTTGACACTATTTTCTGAAAGATCTAGTGCGTTTGCAAAAAAAAAAAAAAAAAAAAAAAATGGAAAAAACAGCTCCATGACATAGTTTCTGAACAACAACACCAGCCAGTTTCATGCATTTCCGAACAAAAATAAATTAAAACTTATGTCAGACAGTTGCCCTTTTGGATTTGAGGACACCCTTAAGGGGTCTCACGACTCTTAACATGGGAGAGAAAAAAAAAAGACAATTTTCAGCATTTAATATCATATCTTAAAATGTATATGATATTAAAGCACAATTTCATTGGTATGAAAGATATAAGTATGTTCTTTCGTTTCATGTATTTAAAAAATTGCAAGATACAGAATTAGTATTTATAGGGGGCTCGAAACTGTCAGATATTTGTCGAGCAGAACATTGATATAACAGTTTACGCGCAGGATTACAAAATAAATTTTGCAACTAGAAAGAAATTTTCTGTGCCTTTTTATACTTCAGATTATAATAATGACCCTGAACCTAAATAAGTATCTATTTTTGTATTTTTAATACAAAGTTGTATTTAGCTGATACGAAAAATTTCAGCCCTTATAATCGCCTAAAAAAATATTTTTTTGAACAATAAAGATAAAATTTTAGGTTCAGTTTATACAGACGCACATGAAACATATGTTTTGAAAATTTCCTGAAAAAATATTCAGAAGTTTTTGAAATATCCTGCGCGTTATGTCCAAAAACGTCATTTGGAGAAAATTGACTTCAAAGTTTCGGAAACGCCGCTTCAGCTATTCAGCGGGTATAATGACCAAAATGTTCAGAAAATGTAGGAGTTTAACATCTAAAAAAAAATAAAATTTCGAAAATTTTGAAGCTTTAAGATTCCTGAGACCCCTTAATTTATAAAAATATAAAAATATTGTATTTGCCATCGAAACACACCATTTTTTATAATTCTAGCCTATCAGTGGATGAGCTAAAAATCAATTATACTTTATTATAAGCATACACTTATAAATACAAATTACAGTACCACTTATCTAATTTACCATTTTCTTCTGAATCTTACTGAGGGATGAAAATAAAAAAGTAAGAGCTCACTGCAGTTATATGTTAATAAATTTCATAAAGTTACTTTTAGTCTCAATGAACTACATGCATACATATTCGAACTTTGAAAATTTCCAAGAAATTTGAAAAGCTATAGAAGTCTAAATTAACATTATAAAGTAATTAAATATATATATATATATATATATATATACATATATAGTGTAATAAATGTGAAATCACAAATATATGAAGAAATTGATAAAGTTCTAAAGATGATTTAGAAATGAACATATGAAACCAGTATGTAAAATAAGAAACTATGAATGACTCACAGAATCATCAGAGGAGCTTGTGAGTTCATTCATAGAAGATGCGTTATTTCATCCAATTTTGTCGGCATTAAGCCTAAAATGATAAAATTTAGCTCCTTATAACACAAACATTACAGAAAATAGATTGGATCTGGATTAATAGATTGGAACTGGATTAATAACAATAATGTTTAGAGTTGCCATCTTAAGTCCAAAAAAAAAAAATAAATAAATAAATAAATAAAAGGACAAAATAAATAAAATAAAATGATTGAAGAAATCAAGAAAAGACTTAGATTAACTTTTAGTTAAACTAGAATGGAAAAATAGGAATAAACTTAATAAGTACTGAGTGAATACAAAATAAAATAACGAAGAGGAATAAATTAATACAAATAAATAAAGAAAGAAATAAAGAATTATATAAAAATAAATAAAAGGGCAATTGATTAAATTAATGTTTTAAAGACAAAAAATTATAATATAAAAAAATGAGAATATAAATAACATTTGAAAAGATGAAGAATATTTGAGATAGTATATATATATATATATATATATATATATATTATTTTATATATATATATTATTATTATTATTATTATTATATGTCCATACAATATATAAGCATATATACATACACTTATACACGCTCACACACATAAAAACTTATAAGGTTTTAAACTTTTTTTAGCATTCCCGACCTCAACCCTCCATAATGGTATTTTTATTTTTTATTTTTTTATGTTTTTAGTGTATAATGTATGGAAAAACATACACATACACCAAAACTTATATATATATATATATATATATATATATATATATATATATATATATATATATATAACTGTTGCAACTAAATATTTCATTTTATAATCTTTCAAATCTGATTTTAGAAATAGAAAAAAAATATACAAAAGCCACTTCGAATTTTATTTACCAACCAAGTATTTTATTTAGTAAATAAAATCAAATAAATACCATGTAGACACAAGACACCTTTATTAAATACATTTTCTAATTCAATACCTGTTTATTTGATTTGGGTGATTTAAAAAATATTTGTAATCAAAAATATAAAATTTAAAAAATACATTATTTTTCTTAAAACATATTAATGACTACTTTCATGTTTTGTATTTTTCTAAGACTAACAGAAATAACATTCTAAAATAATTAAGAAGATTTTTTTTTAAATTTTAGCAAAATTGCATAACACATATGAAGTGGCATTGCAATGGTTAGAAAATAAAATACTTAAATAGGAACTATTATTTAAAAACAATGAGTTCGTTACATCCAAGCTTTGATCGTTACTGCCGAGTTATTTAAAATGAATTTTTAAATTAGGACAAACGTTTCCTTTCGTATTGCTCGTTAAATTCTTCTGACGACATCATAGTTAACTATAAAAAAAGTTCAACTGCATTAAAAAGCTTCGGCAAAAACAACTTTTTCCGCTCTAACACGGTTAATGGAGTGAAACTAGATTTACAGAGAGTGAAAACGGACTGCTTTTGACGCAAGCAGGAAATTATTTTTCACATGACAACCAACCTTTCGTGTTAGTTTGAACCAGACTTTAAAAATACTTTGAACCAGTAAATTTATTTAATTAAATGTATCTTTCTTAGTTCATTTGAAGTATATTTGATTTCATTCATAAAATAAAGTTTCTGGTTTAAAGGTTTTTATTTGACTAGTAAAAAAGAAAAAAAAAATAAAGGTTGGCAATTGTGTTTTCTTCATGAAGGATTATTATTTTTAGGATTTAGAAAAATTCACGATTACCTGTTTCTTCTTTTTATGTATATACGAATTCTTTATTATTATTATTATCTTCATTTACCTTTATGATCATCAAAATACATGTTTTTCTTTTATTTATGTGAATTTGCGATATAGGAATAAATTAAAAGAAAAAACTTGCCCATTGAAATTATAATTAAAGAAAAATTTACAAAGAAGTACAATTAATTTATTTGAAATTTTTATGCCCGCCTGACCGAGAAATTTCCACTATTCTCCAATAGATGGCGGTCCGATCTCTCGACCTTCGAAAGATTCCAGGCATAGTTTTATAGTTTTATTTGATTTAGGGTCATGGGCTAAAATGTAAAATTGGCCCCTAGAAGGGTATTTGTCCTCGTTTCGAATACCATTAGATTTCAAATGTTAAAAAAAAAAAAAAAATCTCAATGGAAAGAATGAATATAAGGTTAAGTAGAAAAAAAGAATGAATTATTATCTCTGAATTCCTTCGAAAAATACATCCTCGCCCCCTCTCTAGAACTCGAAATACTTTTCCATGCTTTTTCCACTCGAAATTTTTGGACGCATTTTCAGACTCATTTTTAAAAGTAAAAACATGAAACTGGCTGACGTGATTTTGGAAGAGATTTATAAGCGACCCTTTGTCATTTATTTTTTGTTCAATTGATTTATAAACAATTATTTTCTCAGTATGACCATTTTTTTTTTCGTTTCCAGCATGATTGCTTAAAAAAAGCCGATTCAAAACGCCCACTTTGACAGCACTTTTTGGAAATGTATTCTGCCTTTATCAAAAAGTCGACCCATCTATAGTTTCTCAGTAAGCGTTTGAGAGCAAAAATGAATTTAAAAAGGATAAGGAAATAAGCAGTTTCGATTTAAGTACACCCATAAGTACCTTTATTTTTCTACATAGAAATCCTTCTCCTATAGGCTTGGAATGCATCGTATTTTTCAAATTTCTCCTCGGACAAATTAAATTGTTTACCTTCTTTTTTTCTGTATGCTGGTCTTGAAGGATCTTTCTTTCTCTTTTATTAAAAAAAAAAAAAAAAAAAAAAAAAAGAAAAGAAATATTTCTAAAATAAATAGATTGTAACCCTTATTTAGATTTATGATTAGATACATACTGAGATTTTTAAACCTTAAAATATAAAATTAAGTCTATATTTTAGAAACATATTGTCTAAATGAAAAAAGAAAGAAAGATCCTTCTGGAAGAACCTCCAGAAAAAAGATATGATAAAAATTTTAATTTTCCAAGGAGAAATTTGAAAAATTTGGATGCATTAAAAGCTAAGGGGTTGAACCCTTTATCTACTGACGATACTTATAAGTACCATTAAAATAACTTGTTATAAAATTCCTTTAATACATCGATTAGTAGTAACACAGTTTAGAATGAGTTATAGATACATTACTTGTTCCAAAAGCATTATTGGTTACACGAAACAAAACTATTTTTGAAAGGATGATATTTTTGCCTTTGCCTCTTTTCAGCTTTCTTGGCGTTGGGGGCGAAATTTTCAATTCAGAACTATTTCTCTAATTTCTATTGTAAGAACATTCTACTTGGTACATTTCCTAATTCTACAAAATACTAAGAAAAATATTTAAAATAAAAGATTTGAGTGGGGTTATAAATAGTGCACAAAAGATAAATTCAAATTTAATGAATCCTTCTAAATCCTCCTTCTAAAATTTATGAAATTATTATGTAAATCTTCTAATGTAGTTGAAACAATCAACGAAAAATTCTTTAGAAGATAAAATTTTTATGAATTCATAATTCAGTAGCTAAAGGGTTAATATGAGTGAGGATAATTTACGATTTGACTGATGAGTATCCTTATTACCGCGTAGTTTTTTATCAATATTTTTGGTGGAAATAAAATTGGATAGATAAATTTTATTGTTGATGTAACTACTGACAACTATACCCCAACTAGGACGGAGACATCGGTAAGTTAAGAGCCTACTTCAGTCAAACGAAAAGACGCGTTCGCTAATGCTAATCCTATGGAAGAAATTTATAAAGATATCTCTGTCGCATTTCAATAAATTTCTTTTGCATTGAATTGTTGAGATCGATCTGTACAAAGGCCGTTATTTACTTTTTCGATTTTGTTTACAGGTATTTCTTATGAGGACACTTTCATTTTCGGAACCGATTTCGAAAGTAAAAACATCCTCATAAAAAATAGCTGCAATCAAAATCGAAAAAGTAAAAAACAGCCTGCATCCAGATCGATCTCAACTATTTAATGCAAAAGAAATCATTTACAAATATTGAAATGCGACCTAGATATCTTTATAAATTTCTTCCATAGGATAAGCATTAGCGAATGCGTCTTTTCATTTGACTGAAGTAGCCTCTTAAAAAGAAATATTCGTTAAGTAGAAGCTTGGTTGGATGAAATAAAATAAGCATCCATATAAAATAAAGATGTAACGTGTATAATATGAAAGAATACGTGGGAAACTGAATGATGGCGTGTCATAGACCGTGCCAATTTAGAATAGCTTTATTTATTTATTTTTGAAAATGACTCAGGATCAGTTGAAATAAACGCATTTTTACTGGTTTTAAAGTTTTAAGTTACACCTTTTAGCATTTGAAATTAATAAAGTATTTCCCTGTTGAATCGTAAAAGATATTCTTTGCATAAAGTAGTAACTGCTCCTGTTGGGCACAGTCAGTAAGATATCCATCTTCAATACAGAAGACTCGGGATCGAATCCTGGTCCAGCTAGAAATAAATATAGTAACTAGTATGTTGTGGCCATCACAAAACTTTCTTCTATATAAATCACGTCCATTAAATCATTTAAACAGTACAAGAAATTACATGCATTTAGCACCCATTCATATCAAAGTATATCTGAATTTGAAGTTGGGTGAAAATTCGTGCATTTCTTACGATAGAGCTATAGCGGAAATTCTGAAAAATGTAGCCTAGCAGCGCCACCTGTTGAGCGATTTATACCAAAAATAAACAGCACTAAATTATATCAGGGTATACCTGAATCTGAAGTTTGTTGAAAATCTAAGCGTTAGTTCTTGAGATAAAGCTATTGTGGAAATCGCAAAAAATACAGCATTGCAGCGCCACCTGTTGAGCAATTTACACCAAAAATTAAACAGCACTAATTTATATCAGGGACTAACTAAATCTCGAAGTTTGATGAAAATTCGTGCATTTTTTCTTGAGTTATAGATATTGCGATAATCATGAATAATGCAGCATAGCAGCGCCACCTGTTGGGCGATTTTCACAAAAAAGTAATCAGCACCAAACTATATCCTGGACTAACTGAATCTGAAGTTTTATGAAAATCCGTGCAGTAGTTCTTGAGATATAGCTATTGCAGAAATCGTGAAAAATGCCGCATAGCAGCGCCACCTGTTGGGCGATTTTCACCAAAAACTAATAATGTCCAGTTTATATCAAGGTCTAACTAAATATAAAGTTTTGTGAAATTCCGTGCATTAGTTCTTGAGATAGAGCGCCCACAAAATTTTTGTCACATACAGACTCACAGAGTGACAGACAGAGTGACAGAGAGACTCACAGACAGACATTTTCTAAAAACCATCAAATCGTGTTCTGGGCATTCTAAAACGTATAAATCCGTCAAAAAACCGGAAGTCGAAATTTTTCACGAATTCAATAATTTCTTCTTGTAAAGATAGAAGAAAGTAAAAATGAAATAAAATGAAATGAAATGGTACATCAATTCAAATTCAATCGAAAAATTCGCTAATTTCGAAAAATAAGTTAAATTATTATCATTAAAAATAAATACATGTATAGAGTCGTGTATTTTTATCGATATAAATCTACAGAGTCTACTGTAAATTGAACGAATATTTTCTCTGTTATTTAACAGAGTTTGTGTTTTTCTAATCTCTTTAATTTTGTATAAGACTTAAGATACTGGATTACCAGTAAATTCTCTGTAATTTTACGTAAATGTTTTCGAACAATGATAAATATCCACTGCGATGTAACACTCAATGAAACTGTAGAACAGTTTTTGAATGAGAATGCGTTATGTGTTGTGTGGGTGCCTTGTGGTTATCTTGAATTTTATACCGGGTGTCCCAAAAAAGGGCTGATGGATTTTAAAATTCAGTAACTTGCAAACGGTGACAGATATTACAAACTTTTTTACAGGAGAGCTATGTAAGATGTCAGGAGTTTTTATGCTACGATTCCTGGTTTTAGTTACAAATAGCAGCGATAGATAGCGCTGCAAGCAATAGGCGCTACATACAGGCTCGATTTTTCAGCCTCTCTCTTCTCCCATGCGAAAAAAGGAGATTAAAATCTTTTGAATGGATTCTGAAGTACCAAAAATCAAGTCCGGAATGAGCACTTATTTCTCGCAGCGCCATTTGTTGTTTGAAATATGAACTAAAATCAAGAATCACAGTAAAAAAAAAAACTCCTGACATCCTACATAACCCTTCTGCAAGAATTTTTTAAATATCTGTCACCGTTTTCAAGTTATTGAATTTTAAAATCCATCAGTCATTTTTGGGCCAACCGGTATGTGCTATCATTATATCAAATGACAAACAAAACTTTCATTTGGCGCTCCCTTCGCCTTCCAGTCTGGCGCCTAGGACACATGCCCCCTCCGCCAGTACCCTCCCCCCCCCCCCCCCCCCCCACTTCGGCACTTGGCGATTTGTTCATATCCATTGCGATGTAACACCCAATAAAATTTCAGAATAGATTTAGAATGGAAATGTATTATGTGTTGATTCCCCGCATTTTATCTTGAATTCTCAAATAACACGGAGGCGGTCAGCAGAAACTTTCTCAAAAGACAGCAATTAAGCTACAAATTAAAGAATTGCAGCTATTTAGCTACTTACTGACTACGTTCCGCAACAAGTCGGTTAAGTAGCGGCTTTTTTACAATGATCCGTTAGATATCTTCATCAAAAAAGACTCAAATAATGTCTTTCTCCGAAAAAAGACACAGCCATTCTATTAAACGCTAATAACAATGCCACTAATAGCCATTAATGAAAACGGATCTGAAAATGACGAGTTCTGACGCTCTGAATGGCTTTCTGCCGCCGCCGTTACGCGGAAAAGAAAGACATTCACTAATTTTGCAAGCGTCCATAAGGCAATAATCAGCCCGCAACCTAATTTTTGACAAGAAAATGCGGGGTTCGTTTGACGGATACGGCGACAGTCTGAGAATCTTTTTCGGTTTTTGGTATGTCAGTAAATTGGACCCCCCCCCCCCCCCAAGTTTGCTACAGATAGGGTGTTTATAAACAAATGTTATAGTACTTTTTTTATTAATGAGTACTTTCACTTTCAGAACCGACTCTGAAAGTGAAAGTAACTTTATGTATTATAAAAGAAATCTAAAAATCTTTATACTAAAATTTTATGAAAATCGAAAAGTAACCCGTTTATAGATCGACCTCAGCTATTCTAGGGAAAAACATTTAAAAATGTTAAAATGCAAGCGAGAAATTTTAAAAGAATGTTCCTTTCCTCCTCAAAAAATTTCACCACTTTTAAAATCCCATTTCGCTTCTTGGAATGAATAATTTTCTTTTTCCGTGGCATTTTGTCAAGGCGAATATAGTTGACAAAGATTGATAATGATAATTTAAAAGACAAAGAGCAAGATCAACCTCAAATACAAGCTACGATCTGAAATAGTAAAATCACCATGGAACAGTTATTTCCTACTTCTTAGAAATTCACTGATAAAAGAGTAAATTTGTACTGGTGGTGCAAATCCTTATTTCCGGGATTTGGCGGATAAACCGTTCGCCAATTACGCGCTTGTACTTGGCAACCTTTGACCCTGAAACCCCTGGTCAGAAATAGATTCTCCCATGGTCAACTGCCAAGATACCAGAGCTCAACAGTAGTAAAGAAGTAATTATTTTTTAGGATATTCTGATCTTTCATACTCTCCGCTTAACAATGCCTATTTTTCTGGTACATCCATGAAGTCCCTTTCCTCCATATAATTAAGGCTGTTCTCAACTGCTCTGCTCAACAAGCACAAAACGTTCTGACACATTTATAAATTCATTTTTTAACGGAAAGATATAAAATTGAAAAGCCTGACCCTGAAAGCGATTTGGAATTGAACTGTTTTTTCCATTTTTGGATCCACCCATTGCCTATTGAGTTAGAAGCGATTTGGATCACGTGACACGGCATTCTTCTCCCCTTACTGACTGGATTTTCTTCTTTCGTTCGGAAGTTCCGTTCAAAATGCCAACTTTGACAATATTTTCTGAAAGATCTGTTGCGTTTACAATAAAACGGAAAAAAACTGTTCGATGACCTAGTTTCTGAATAACAATACCTTCTAGTTTCATGCGTTTCCGAACAAAAATGAATCAAAACTTATGTCAGAAAGTTGACACTTTGGATTTGAGAATAGCCTTAATATGGATCAGGATGAATCTATCCTAGTCTCTTCAATTCATGATCAAAAAGATCTTTCGGTAAATTTATTTATAAATGCATAGTACCGACACCCTGCCTTTTGTTAAATTATTCGGGTATTTTGTTAAATTATTAAGGGTGTATTCAAAAAAATATTTTTCCACGATCAACAACTCGACATTTTCTGACACATTTTCAGACTCATTTTTAAAAATAAAAACATGAATCTGGCTGAGGTGATTTTGGAAGAGATGTTTAAGCGGCCATGCGTTTTCTTTTTTCGCTTAATTCATTAGAACTTGATTTATTAGCAATTATTTTCTCAGCACGACCCTTATTTTCGTTCACAGCTCTCTTGCTTCCGGAAATTCGGTTCAAAACACCCACTTTGATAGCGTTTTTTGCAATATAGTCTGCCTTGATCAAAAAATCGACAAGCACCCCACGTTCTATGGTTTCTGAATAACAGAATCTGCCAATGGGATACGTTTCAGAATAAAAATGAACTTAAAAATGAATCAGAAAATAAGCAGTTTGGATTTGAATACATCATTAATGTGCCAAATAATCGTGTACACCACTTTTTTCTGTTCGGTCGAATGTAAATTGCTCCTACCGGACTATTTTTTTTAAGCTCTGTGGCTCCGTCCACCTTCCTCCCACTGGTATCTATATTTCAACCGCGATAGTCGTTCTCGATCGGCTTATGCATTCAAAACTTACACGATGAAAATGGCGATTTGTATCACATAGATACCCATGCTACTAATGAAGGGTTAAAAATGAGTTCGTCAATGTATGAGAAAACTTCGTGTTGCTGAGCGGGAAAAAATATTTATCAAATCCAAAGAGGTACTTTCTGACACATTGAATTCATTTTTGTTCGGAAACGTATGAAACTGACAGGTATTCTGCTTCAGAAACTCGGGCATCGAATAGCGTTTTCCATTATCTGGTACAAACAGAAGAAAATAGTGTCAAAGTGGGCGTTTTGAAATAAAATCCCAACGCGGGAGCTAGAGAAAGTTGAAAGACTTGCCATCATGTCACAAGAGTGGCATAAAATTTAAAAAGCAATTTACCGTATATACTCGTGTATAAGTCAACCCTCAATTCTTAATCAAAATTTTGAAAAAAATTGAATTTTCGTGTATAAGTCGAACCACATTTCTGGTAGAAAAAGGATTTGTAATCGAGGATAATAAAATTAATAAATTTTCATCAAATTATGTAAACTTTTTAAAAGTTTCTTTTACGTAGACTTTTTTTTTTAATTCAAAGTTTTAAAACTGTATAATTATGTGAAACCAAAGAAGTTTAAACTATTTTGAAACCTATTCACATCCATTCAATGATACTTAAAAAGAAAAAATTCTTTCAAAAATCTACTCAAGTCTTATTTATAACGGTCAACAACTTCTTAGACTGCAAAAATATAGTACTTCGTTGTATTGTAGGACTTTTAGGAGAGATATCTAGAAGAATTTTCAAGTTGAACTCTTTTTAAAAAGGGGATTAAAATGTTGAAAGGAATGCCCCTGATTTGAAGGGAAATCTGTCCCAAGAGAAAATAGGTGCAGAACAATTACAGGGACATTATTGTTTAGCTTTTTTTGTCAATCACAGGGAAATGACCTTTGTCCGCTTTTATAAATCGCTTCCATAGTCAGTTCTGCGATTTTGATGTCTATACGTTTAAAAATGAGTCAGAAAATGTGTCTAAAAGTTCCGCGTTGTCGAGCAGGAAACCCAACAATCGCCTTAAACTTTTGTGGTTTATTTAAGGGTGTTCCCAAATCGAAAAGGGTAACTTTCTGACATAAGTTTTAATTTATTTTTGTTCGAAAATGCATGAAACTAGCTGGTGTTGTTGTTCAGAAACTATGCAATTGAGCTGTTTTTTTCCATTTTTTTGCAAACGCAATAGATCTTTCAGAAAATAATGTCAAATTGGGCGTTTTGAACCGAACTTCTGCGCGAAGGCAGAAATAGCACTCAAGAGCGGGCGAAAAACGGGTCTGTCACTTGATCGAATTCGCTTATAGCACAATAGGTAATGGATGGAACCAAAAATGGAAAAAACAGTTCCATTCTAAATCGCGTTCATGGCCAGGCTTTCCAATTTTATATCTTTCTGCTAAAAAATGAATTTGTAAATGTGTCAAAACGTTTTTCGTTTGTTGAGCAGAGCAGTTAAGAACAGCCTTAAACATTTGTTCTTATTTCTTTTACTTTCTTTGTTCTTTTTTTTTTCTCACCGAAAGGTTGTGCAGGGTAAAAAGAACCTACAGACAGACTCATCTTCAAATTTTTACCTTACATAATTTAACTCCACAAACACCTCCTTGATTAGAATTAGAAGTCGACACGTGACCTGCTTCTCAATTGTTTTCCACAAGTTAGAACTCTCTCACCCCTTTTTGCGTTTGTCTAATTTACGTCGCCATTAAATGTAATCTTGGGGCGGAATCTCACTACTCACTCGTGTCGTCTGCGACTGGTTTAACAAATCCCCCCCACCCGGAGGAGAGAAGGGGGACGTCGAAGTGAAATTGAAAATTTAATTGGAAGAGGCGTCGAGAACTCGTTCCACAAAAATTAATTCGCAGTTCGTTTATTACGATAGAACCTGAGACAAGTAAAGAAGGAATAAGTTTATAGATCTTTAAAAAAGCAGACTTTTTCTTAAGGCTGTTCTCGAATCCAAATAGACTATTTTTTGACACATTCATGAAGTCATTTTTATTCTTATATGCATGAAATCTGCAGAGTTTTTTTTCTTTAACCCGTTCGGTTCTGGCGTACTATTAATAATACATGTATTTTCATTGAGTATTGTTTTGTCTTAACAATTACCGTATAGATACTGGTTTATAAGTCGACCCCCCCCCCCCCCCCAATTCTTAAGCACAATTTTGAAAAAAAATTGAATTTTCGTGTATAAATCGAACCACATTTCTGGTTATGATGAAAAATAATTTGTAATCGAGGATTAAAAAAAAAAAATTAATTAATTAATTAATAAATTTTCATTAAACTTGTAAACATGTTACGTTTTTAATCAGACCTTTTTTTTTTTACATTTAAAAAATTTATTTGATTCATAGTTTATAACACAAATTGAACTTTTAATAAAAATTTCAATTAAAGTTACATATGAATTAAATTATATTACTGACAGGAATGAACTAAAATATTTTACTACAATCTTATCCCTTGTGTTTGCTTTCATTACACACTGTAAACTGAAATGTCTGAAATTCAGACATTTAAGTGTCTGAAACGCAGTGTTCAATTTTCAGACGTTTTAAAATGTCTTAAAATTTTCAGACACTTCTTGTATCTGAATTTCAGACACTTAAGTGTCTGAAACAAGAGTGTTCAATTTTAGGACGTTTTAAAATGTCTTAAATTTTTCAGACACTTCTTACGTCTGAATTTCAGACATTTCAAATGTCTTAATTGCGGCCATCTTTGAACCCCCCCCCTTTTTTTTTGGCCAATATGAAGCCATCTTTGACCACTTTTCTTTCTAAGCCATATACGGAACCATGTTTGACCACATTGAATCATTTTTTATAAATGGGAATACTTTGTTACCATAAAGCAGAGCTGATTGCAGCGTGGGAAAAATGGGGTGCTTCTCTACCCCCTGATTTTAGGGTACCCCAAATTGGATATGAAATTTTCATAAAGCTGATATTTTAAATCAGTTTTGACCTTATGAGGATTGTAATCAGTATTTTGTAGTTTTAGAATAGGATAATTATATGTATATATATATAAATATGCATTTATGTGATATATATGCCCTACGGCATCAAAAATGTTTATTACTTTTAGTGACCTTCAGATTAATTCTAGTCCGAAGACCTAGTATTCATTCGCCCCCTTCCCCCACTGCCTTCGTATACTGTTACAAAAAAAAAAAAAAAAAAAAAAAAAAAAAAAAAGCCTATTCGATGCCGTCAAATACATATTTGGATAAATATATAATTTTCTTTAACCTAATCATGTTCTAAAAGTACAAAATATTTATTAAAATAAGTATAAGATCAAAACAAACTTAAAATATCAGCTTTATGGAAATTTCATACAGAATTTAGGGGCCCGTAAAGCTAAAGGCCCATAGAAACAGCCCAGTTTGCCCATGCTGTAATCAGCTCCGCTTTATGGTAACAAATTATTCCCATTTATAAAGAAGAATTCACTCCTTCAGAAAGAATTCCATCCCTGCTTTGTAGTTCAATTTTTTCCTATTTAAATAACATATTCCCAGTGCAATTCCCAGTTTAAGCATTTTTTGCATTTTTATTTTCGTGTTAAATAAAATCTAATACTAGATTCGCCAAAATTTGCAGTATATGAGAACCCAATATTTAAAAAAAAAATTGAGTATGAAACTCTTCATTTAAAGAGTAAATTCGATTTTTTTTTTTTTTTAAAGAGGGGTTTATTTACCATAAGAAAAGTTGAGAATTTAATTATAAAATATTCAGAATTTCACGATAGCTTCATTCTAATGCTTCTATGATTTGTTTCCATGTTCACACACACACACATATATAATAACATACAGGAAAAGTCACTTCTAATTTCAAAACCTATTTTGCCTAAATATACATTTTTTTTGGCCTTGTTTGTATAAATGAACTTTGAGGAAAACCGCAATTTTTTGTGCGAAATGTAGTTATGCATGGAAATATACAAAACTCTAGCTGTTTTCTAATTTCCATTTTAAACTTGTAATAACCTTTTAACTTAAAGCTGTTCTCAACTGCTCTGCTCAACAAGCACAAAACGTTTTGACACATTTACAAATTCATTTTTTAACGGAAAGGTATAAAATTGGAAAGCCTGAGCATGGAATCGAACTGTGTTTTCCATTTTTTGATCCATAAATTACCTATTGAGTTATAAGCAATTTTGATCACATGACAAACACGTTTTTCGCCCTTTCTTGAGTGGTTATTCTTCTTTCACGCAGAAATTCGGTTCAAAACGCCCACTTGGACACTATTTTCTGAAAGACCTGTTGCGTTTGAAAAAAAAAAAAAAAAAAAAAAAACGGAGAAAACAGTTCGATAACATAGTTTCTGAACAACAACACCAGCCAGTTTCATTCATTTCCCAACAAAAATAAATTAAAACTTGCGTCATAAAGTTGCCCTTTTGGATTTGAGAACAGCCTTAAAATAAAATAAGCTTAGTTTTCAATTTCTCATGTTTTGCAAATCCAAAATTAAAAATTTTGAATAAAAAAATCAAAGTAAATAATGATTTTTTTTTTTTTGAGGAAATGGAATTATAGCTGTAAATAATTTATATTCTATACAATGTGCTATTAAAAAATGAAAATTTCGAAAACTGATTTTACATATAATAATCACAAAATTGCAGTATTTTTTTTCCTTTCACCTGTATAGTTTAGAGAATATACGGGTGTGCCATATAATTAAAAATTGCTTTGAAACCAAATAATATCATGCAGAATATGTATCTATATATATATTTAAGGTGACACAAAAAAGTTTTGACAAATCGGATTTCAAAACACAAATCAATTTTGCCAAAAACAGATTTTTGGCTAAAAAGGTTTTCCTCGAAAATTATACATCTCTAATTATATAAAAAATAAATCACGATAGATGTTTGTTAATTTTCCAATTTTTATCAAATATTAAACTTCGAGTGAATTGCATATCCTTCATAGCGAACAAACAATTAATTTAAAAGTAAGTTTAAAATAAAATGTGGTTATAACTGCGATAGAAAACGTTACAAGGAATTCAACATGTTCATCAAAACGCTAAATTAACCTTTTAAAAAACAACCTTTTTTTTTTTTTTTACTTCTTTTAAATCCAAACATTGTATTTCTTCTTCAACAAAAGTTTCGACAATTTTACGTTTTTGCTTTATTTTTATAGACATTCTAAGTTAACCAATTTTTTACATAATATTACTGATGTTTTTACATAATCAAATTAGCCTACACTCACACAAAAAATATGATATATAATTCTGGAGCTGCAGTTCTAGAATTACAAGTATGTAAAAATATATATTTCTAGAATTAGCTGTTTTTTTTTTTTCGCAAACAAATTCAAACCTAAGTTATATTTAATGCAACATTTTATGTGGTACTATAAACAAAATATCAAAAACACTTACTGATATCGATATGACTTGATTTAAAATAACTGTCATAGGGAATGAGAGACAAAAACTTGCTTCTTTTTTGAAGAAAACCCCTTCCTATATCCTGCTAGCTCTGTCAAAATAATGGAAATTTTCCATTCTGAAAACAGAGCCCGCGGGACTAGTTTGTAGGTCTGGGGTTAGTTTTCTTGTTTAACGAGATGAGTAACTATATTCTTGACGAAAAGCAATGAAAAGTAATACTGTCTCTGTTGGGGACTATTTGTAGAGTTATCCGGATGTAATTTCAGTCGTTATATCCATATATGAAGCACATAAGATCCCTCCAGCCATCCAGAATGCAAGAAACTTATAAATATAACGCTTCCACTAATAACGCAGCCGCAGTAATAACATAATGACAACATTTTTCACAGTAAAAAATCAGGACCGGTCAAAGATGCGAACTGTTGAAGAACGTTTAAATTTGAATACGACAACGGACTCCGGACTCACAACACAGATTCGCTTCTGAAAGAAAAAAAAAAGCTGCGAGTCAGCGTTTCCATTGGAAACAGATGGCTTTATTCATTACGTCAGTCTACGGGTTACAGTATGATTATGATAAGTTGTTAAAACATTTTTTATCAGCGGGAAAAGTGGAACGTTGTATAAGAAGAAATCAGAAGCATTTTATTTTCTTTATTTGGCGTTTTTCGCAATGTTTACACGTATAAATTATATGAATATAATTATTACAGTTTTTATTCTTTCAGCAAGAGGGTAAAAAACATATTATAAATTAAAAAAATCGTCGTAACGCTAGTTAAAAAAATAACATTTATTCTTCGAAATGATTACATAATTGAACACTAAGAGAAAAAAGGACTAAGAAATTTTCGTAAGAGGAGCACCCCCCCCCCCCCCCTCTCTTCCTAAACCACTAATAGAAATCAATTTTTAAATATTTCCTTTTGACGTTCGTATATTTAAAATTTATCTTAGATAAGGGGTGTTCAGAAGGGCAAAACTTTCCACTAGAGGGAAAGAAATGTTCTGCATTTTCAAAAATATTGCTAGAAATTTATTTTTATATATCTATTTAATATTTAATACTTCTTACTTGTTAAGTTTTTTATATTCCTTTTATATAAAAATTATCTTGTACAAGGTGTTCTCACAAAAGATTCTTGGTTTAGCTTATTTCATATTTATATTTTGCGTTTTAGTTAGGCGAACTAGGTAGGGGACTCCAGACACATCTGTCCATCCTCTCCCCTTTCTACATTTTTTTCTAAGAGCAATCATATCTCTTTGTATTTAGGGAACGGCCTATGAGTGAGCCATGAGCATACCTATGAGTGGAAGTAGTTTTTGAGAAATTTATATTTTGGGAAAAGTTTCTTTAGCTTGTACTTTTACACTAAAAATAATTTAGTTCGAAAGTTAATAAACGGGCATTTACAATTTTGGCAGACGTCCCCATGGTCAAATTAAGTTGCTTATTTTATACACTAATACCAAATTTAGTGGATGGCAAAGCATTTCATCCATTCGAAAACGTTTTCTGACGGTGCTGCCAGATATATTGTGATACAATTGCATATGAGGACACCAGAAGCGAAAGGCTATAAGTGACAAAATTGAAAAAACTGAGATCAGTATACAGGCTATTTCTTTTATGATTGCTCTCAGAAGAAAAATATAGGGAGGGGAAACGTTGGACAGATGTGCCTGAAGTCCCCTGCCTTGTTTGCTAAACTAAAACGCAAAATATAAGAGATTTCCTAATTATGTGTTGCATTCTGGAGGTCAACTACTTAAGCTCTATAAACTACTTAACCTCTTTAATCTGTACTTAAAATTTAAAAAATATATTGTACTTCACTTTCCTTCCACAATTATTGAAATAAGAATTGAAAGACCGCTATGAAATTAGCAACAGCTTCATATTTTAAGTCAGTCACTTACTATTGATGTTAATCGTTAAATTCAATTTATTCCAAATCTAAATTTTTTCACTTATATCCTTTGGCCGCAGGGTCCCTCATATACAATCGTCGTTTCATCATACATATGATACAATTGTATTACATTCAGACATATAAGTGTCTGAATTTCTACATGTCTTAATTTCAGACACATGATCATTATTCAGACATTTTTCTCAGTTCATTTATACCATGATCACAGTAAGACACTTAAGGGTGTATTCGAAAAAATATTTTTCCACCCTCAACAGCTCGAAATTTTCTGAGACATTTTCAGACTCATTTTTAAAAGTAAAAACAAGAAACTTGCTGGGGGTGATTTTTGAAGACATGTTTAACATGCCGTGTGATTTTATTTTCAGCTCAATTAATTAGAATTTGATTTTTGAACAATTATTTTCTCAGTATGACCATTTTTTTCATTCCCAGATCGCCCGCTTCAGAAAATTCGGTTCAAAACTCCCACTTTGACAGCGTTTTTTGCAGTATTTTCTGCATTTATCAAAAAATTGAGAAGCACGGCACATTATGTAGTTTCTAAATAAGAAAATTTCACAGTTTGATGTGTTTGAGAGCAAAAATGAATTTTAAAATGAATCAGAAAATAAGCAGTTTTGATCGGAATACACCCTTAAGGGTCTTAAATTCAGACACTTATGATGTCTGAAATTTCATATTCAGACACTTAAGTGTCTGAATTTCTTTTTCAGTCACATATGTGTCTGAATTTAAGACGCCTCTATTTGCAGTGCATGTCCAGTAAATATATGACCGTTTTAAAATGCCCATAAGGGCAAGTAATTAACCAAAATCTTAATCAGTTAATATTATTTCTTTCTTTTCAGATACCCATTAAGCTGTATTTAGTATTTTAATAATTCCCGGGATGTACAGTCGTGGAAAAAAAAAAAAGTAAACACCCCTTACTAACTCTGCGAAAAATTATCGTAGAAGAAAGTTACTGGTACCACAGGATTGGAAATAAAGTCTAATTTTAAATGATGTACATAAAATTTGCTTAGGGGGACATCTACATATTAAAACGAAACATAACTTTGTTTTTTTCAATAGCAGTACACAATTTTGACAGTATAAATGAACTCTACACCCTTCCATTAGCCTAAAAACAAATTTTTATGCAATTCGTACGATAAATTTCCGGAAAATTGATTATTTTAAAACGAGCGTATTTTAGGGGCTGTATCCAAATTAAAGTTCAGTGCTCGATTGTTGAGCGAGAGAGCCCTTTCTGGATCAAGGCATCTTAAGAGGCTACTTCAGTCAAATGAAAAGACGCATTCGCTAATTCTAATCCTATGGAAGAAATTTATAAATATATCTCGGTCGCATTTCAATATTTTTAAATGATTTTTTTTTTTTTTTTTTTTTTTTTTTTGCATTGAATAGTTGAGATTGATCTGTATGCAGGCCGTTTTTTACTTTTTTCGATTTCAATTGCAGATATTTTTTATGAGGATGCTTTTACTTTTGAAACCGGTTCCGAAAAGGAAAGTGTCCTCATAAGAAATACCTGTAAACAAAATCGAAAAAGTAAACAACGGTATTTGTACAGATCGACCTCAACTGTTCAATGCAAAAGAAATCATTTAAAAATATTGAAATGCGACTGAGATATCTTTATAAATTTCTTCCATAGGATTAGCATTGCGAACGGGTCTTTTCGTTTGACTCTTAAGCGCCACTCAAGCAGTCATTGAAGACTCCTAAATTACAGGATAGCAGAAGAAATTTAAAAATATCTAGTCACTTCTATCACAGACGGCCCCTTAAACTACCATTTTGCCATTTTTTAAGCATAATTTGAAAACTACTTAGAAGAAAAATGTGAAATTTTGGATTTCCATAAAGCAGGACTTAATTACTCTAAATCCCTCAAAAAAAAAAAAAAAAAAAAACTGTACGTTGCAATTTATAATTTTTTAGAATATTAATTTCATAATTCGTAATTCATATCATAAAATTATAAAAATTGCAAATTCAACGTATTTATGGTTGAGTATTTTAGTATTATTGCGACACAAAAAATTAGCACATTAGGAGTATAATTTCAGGAGAGATTAATAAAAATATGAAAATGTAATTTAACATTAGAAGCGCTAAATTTTGAATGTTTATAATTCAAAATTTATCATTCAAATTACTTGCAATTTGATGTCTAGGCACCAAAGATTTGAAATATCTTGTTGAAATTGGGTATTGCCATTGAAAAAAAAAGAAGTTTGGCTTCGTTTTAATATGTAGATGCCCCCCTAAACAAATTTTACATATATCATTTAAAAGTAGACTTTATTTCCAATCGTTCGGCGCCAGTAACTTTCTTATACGATAATTTATTGAGGAGTTAGTACGGGGTGTTTACTTTTTTTTTTTTTTTTCCACGACTGTATGTTAATTGTGTTCTTTTTTTCATGTACAATTCGACTTTTAAATATTTAGATCTCAGTATTAATTGCTAATGAAATTAAATCTAATCAAACGTTATTGCTTACCGTATTTTAGTTACTTTTAAAGTTTTATTAATAACTGTATAATAGGTGATTGCTATGATTAACAACGTGTGATTTAATTTTAATTTTTGTTTTAAATATAAAATCTTATCTTTTCAGCTTACTTTTCAGTAAAGTATCGCTAATTTGCAGAAATCTATCGTTCTAAAATATTTTTAATTTTTCCTCTAAAAACACAATGCTTATCAACTCATATCTTTTTTTAATATGTTCTAAGCTTGAATTAAATATTAAGAATGTGTAATATTTCTTTTCATGTAATGTGGTCTGTGATTATTTTAGTAACTATGAACATGGAGTCTAGAATTTTATACTCTCTGGAATATGCTTATATTTGTCTTCGAATTTTTTTTCGCTGTTGTTGAAAAACGGATAACGCTTAATAATACAACGCTTATTTATGGAATGTCATGATAAGCCATATTTAATTTTAATTTTTTATTCCCGTATATATTGTATTTTGTGAATATGAGCAAAATAGATTTCGTATGTTTTATAGGAAAAGGTTGATCTAGGAAATAAAAAACTTTAAACAAAAACATAATTTGAAGAACAAATAAAAAAAAAACGAAATTTATTTCCTACATTGTTTAAGCCCGAGAAGGGACAGATATTAAGTTATTTCATTCAATTAGTTCTACATTTAATGTTAAATTTTTGTAACAAATTAGTTAAGCAAATTGAAGATTAGAAAATAAAAATAAAATTCATACAATATGATACTTAAAACACCCTAAAAAATTAGATTCCGTTCAAATGAAATCGAAATAAATCTTAGACATTTTTTTTAAGTTTTGTATTTTGCATACATCTAATCATTTTATGCACAATTGTCGTAAACATAATAAAAAATCTGCAATACAAATATTTTCAATTCAAAATGGAAGAAGTCTAAGATTTATTTCGATTTCATTCGAACGGAATGTATTTTTTTAGGGTGTTTTAAGTATCCTATTGTATGAATTTTATTTTTATTTTTTTATCTTCAATTGGCTTAACTAAATTGTTACAAAAATTTAACATTAAATGTAAAACTAATTGAATGAAATAACTTAATATCTGTCCCTTCTCGCGCTTAAACAACGTAGGAAATAAATTTCGTTTTTTTAATTTGTTCTTCAAATTATGTTTTTGTTTAATATGTCAAGTTTTTCAATAACTATACTGCACTCAGACGAACGCATTTCAAAATTAATATAGAGTATCATCATCAGGCTCTGATGTATGCGGTATTGCATCACAATGTGGGATGCAGTTTACCAATGTGTAATTCAAAATGCTTCACCACTGCAGTAATGCAGGTTGCGGTAGTTTGGACAAAAACTTCCAATCTGAACATAAAAAATCTATAATCAAATCATAAAAAATTAACTTCACTTAAATGTATGTACCCTCCACTCAGGAACACTATGAATGTAAATGTAAATTGTGTTGAATCCTTACTACAAATATTTAACAATATTATAGCTGTGATACAGCAAAAAATAAAAAATAAAAGTTTTACTTAAATTTTTCAACCTTAATCTCTCCCAAGGGGTGATGTAAACGCATCAGAAAATTGTTACCTATGTTTAACTTGGGGTATAAATAGTTCTCATCTCGGAAAAAAAAATACATTTTAAAATTTAAGTTATGTAATTCCCCACTAAGTTCGCTACCTATGTAAAAATAGCTGTCCATTAGAAACTTTTTACTAAAATATAAACTTGACCAAAGCAAAAATTTATTCTGAAAATATCCTTTTTATTTCCACTATGACGCCATATTCACCTTTTTAATTTTTGAAAAAAAAAAAAAAAAAAAACTAGCTCAATTTAATATTTCACTTGAAAATCTTTCAACTAAAAAGAAATAAATTATTATTACGGTTTTTGAAATTTTTGCAACAATGAAGTAAAAATGTTACATTTTCTACGAAAAAATGTCCGTAGATTTTCAATGAAAAAAGCGAAAATTGGATTTATTAAGAAATATAATTGAATAATGTAAACAAAAATTGGCCCATGTTTCTCTCTGGGTTATAATTCACCCATATGCAAAGGCATTTTACCATTCGTTTTGACCATGACGTCGGGCAAACATTTTTACACTTTAAATTTATAATATCATTAGAATTAGTAAAGAATAAAAAATGAGTGGCATCAGAGACAAAAAGGTGGGAAGGAAAAATGAAAAAGTTATGATTTCCATAGGCTTTTCTATGTTAAATTAACATTGAGAAGTGACACTGGAAATAAATAAGTATTGCGCTACCGCGCAATACTTATTTATTACTTTCTTTACAATACTTTCGTCTTATAAAGAAAGAAGAAAGTAAAAAAAAAATAATAATAAAAAACAGGATTTCTACTTTTCAGACTTAAGTATCGAAAGTATAATATAAGGAAGTATTTCAGAGAGTGTATAGTGAACCTCTATGGTGTGTATCAAATTCAGTATATCTGAAATAGTGTAATATCATTAAAATACACTACAAAAGATTTTTTGTACAAAAGATTTGAGTACACCCTTGGCAAAAAATAAATAATAATAATAATACAAAACTAGTATGTTGTGGCCATCACAAAACTTTTTTCTATATAAATCACGTCAATTAAATCATTTAAATAATACAAGAAATTACGCCCATTTAGCACCCATTCATAACAAAGTATATCTGAATCTGAAGTTTGATGAAAATTCGTACATTAGTTATTGAGATAGAGCTATAGTGGAGATTCTGAAAAATGAAGCATAGCAGCGCCACTTGATGAGCGATTTGCACCGAAACATAAACAGCACTAACTCATATCAAAGTATAACTGTATCTGAAGTTTGTTGAAAATCCAAGCATTAGTTCTTGAGATAGAGCTACTGCGGAAATCGCAAAAAATTAGCCCAACAGCGACATCTGTTGAGCGATTTACACCAAAATGTATAAAACGTCAATTCATGTCAAGGACTATCTAAGTCTGAAGTTTGATGAAAACCCGTGCATTAGTACTGGAGATTGACCTATTGTGGAAATCGTGAAAAATGCTGCTAGTAACGCCACCTGTTGAGCGATTTAGACCAAAAACTAATCAGCCATTTATATCAGGGACTCACTGAATATAAATTTTTATTAAATTCCGTGTATTAGTTCTTGAGATAGTGTGAGTGCCCACAAAATTTGTGTCACATACATGTAGACAGACATACAGACAGACTCATAGACAGACATTTTGTAAAAACATGTTTTTCGGAATCTCTGACCCCTAAAACGTGTCAATCCGTCGAAAACAGAAAAATTTCACGAATCCAATACTTTCTTCTTGTAAAGATAGAAGAAAGTAAAAATAAATATGCATTAAAACTGTTGAATCTTCCAAAATCGGAGTGCTCTTTATGATTTTTGAATAAAAGAAAATCAGGGTGATCGGATGGATCAAACGGATCTGTTTTACAACTATCCATCTGTAAAACCGAACGTTTTTACAGTAATTAAAAATTTTAAACACACCTGCCAAAACTTCCATTTAAATTTTTTTTTTTTAAATAAACATATTGTGAGTCAGAAAATTTTCCTAAAAAAAGAAATTAAATAAATATCACATGGAAAGAAGACACATTTTATTAAATAAATTTTCTGGGTCGAAACACGTTTATTTGACAATTAAAAGGATCGTAATGTTTAGAAGCTCTGTAAACTCTTTCCCTTCAGTATTTCTTACCCGTTAAACTCGAACGCCAGAAAGAAACAAATGAATAAAGAGCATTTCATTTAAATATAATTTCTGGTTCAAAAGACGTTTGTTTATCCTCGAGCGATCAAAGACAGAAATTAAAACCACCGATGACACTCTTACCCGTACAAATCCCAACACTTAAATTAACGCTTAAAATTCTCCTCAATGAAAGAATAGCCTCGCACCCCCGTTGCAATTAAAACTTATTTAACGACACTTCTACTTCGACTTCTTTCATTCTTTTTTTCAACGCACACAGCATGAATTCGAAAGTGTGGAGAAATCACTGCCTGAAATGCAGACGATAGGAGCAGACGATAATAAATACCGCGCGAAATAATCGCTCCTCAACAAAATGAATAAAACAAATAGAGAGAAAGGAGAAGAACGAAAGAAAAAAAAACAATAACAAAATTAGAGAACCTCCGTCTTTTCTAAATGATACGCTCTTCATTCTTTATTACATCCAGCTCCTTCGCCCCCCCCCCCCTCTCTTATAAACCTCACGATCGTCTGCGCTTTGTGGAGGGTCGAACGCTGACACCCAATAGGTGGCGCTGCGACAGCCTCTGTCGGCGCGAATCGGGTGCGAAAAGCCGTTCGACCAATCACGAGCCGCGGCGGCCGCAGACGAGACCACCCCGTCCATCTCTCGCTTTGGCGTTCGAAAAACAACTCCGCAGATGATAAAAACTTTTTACACAACAGACGATAAAAAAGAAATATTTTTTATTTCGTTATTTGTGTAAACAGACGGAATTGTGGGATATTATTGACAACTTAATTATTTCTCCGAAACCGACGGCGTTTACTACTGGGCCAAAGCAAGAATCAGAGGGGCCCTGGGTACAACTTTGTTTTGGGGGCCCCCCGTGCAGATATTTTTTGAATTTTTTTGGAGGAAAGCCAAAAATTAAAATTACAACAAAGGAGGTTCCTCAAACTTTCACGGGAGGCTCTAGCTTCCAAATGCTTTGTTCTTGATCCGAGGTCATTTTTACGAAAATTCATTTGACACCCTGTATTCCAACACTGCAACCGATGAGATTCGAACCTTCGGACTTGGGGATGGCTTACCACCCCTTCCTGTTCCCGCCACCCCGGCCCAGTGATTTTAGTATGAATTCAATTTTGACGCCCCCTCACCATTATTTACCGGCGGCGTTCCATGCATTACCACCGCCTCCTCTTTTTGCTAAGGGGCCCCTTACTGCCGAAGATGTGTTGGGGCCCCACCTAAGGGCCCCTTTGAGGCCCTTGGAACCTCCTGAAGACGATGGTGTGAAAGATGACCCAAAAGTGACCCTGGAATCAAAGGACTTATGGGAACAATTTCACAGTCTGGGAACTGAAATGGTCATCACTAAATCTGGCAGGTAAGCTCTTTTGAATTTTTGAAAGTAGGAACATAGTTTTGATTATTGGGAACACTGCTTTTAATGCAGGAACATGATTTTGAATATAGGAATAGCGTATTAAATTGTTGAAAGTAGGACCCCCACATAAAATATGTTTTGAGTACTGTTTTGAATTTTTGAAAATAGAAACACTGAATTATAGAACCAAAATTTTGAATATAAAAGCACTTTTTTTTTTAATGCAGAAATATAGAAATATAATTTTGAATATTAATACTCTTCATTTGAATATAAAAATATTGTTTGGAATATAGAAACGCTGTTTTGAATTTTAGAAAATAGGAACACGGTTTAGAACATGTTATGATTAAAAAAATAAAACAAAAATAGGAAGGCTAGAAAGTAGAAGTATTATTTTGGATGTCGAATAGTATGTTAAATTATTGAAAGCAGAAACTCATTTTGAAATATGTTTTGAGCACTGTTTTGAATTTTTGAAAATACACTGCAAATTCGTGAAACACTTTTGCAACACTAACTGAACATAATAATTAACACTTCTAACTAAAAACATTTTCGATTGTGTTGTAAATGCGTTAGGAATGTGTTGTGCCAAATAAAAAGATTGTGCAAAAAGTTTTGTTAAGAATGACAAGAGGAGAAAATATGTTTTCAAAACATTTCAAAAAATTCATTTTTAAATTTATGTTATAAATAGTATGTTTTAAGTGTGTGTGTTTTATTTTAAAGACACCCTGTAGAAAGTGTTTTGAAAGTGTTTTACATGCGTTGTTTTATCGTGTCCTAAATTGTGTGGTGTTTACAATATGTTTTTAATTTGGTGACAAAGTATTGTGCAGCACAACACTATTGTAAAAAAATATTTTCATCAACACTATTTTCAACACGATTTCAACACAATTAACAACCCTATTTTTAGAACACATTTTTAGATAGCAACACTTTTGCAACCTATTAAGAACAGATTTCTAGATAGCAACATTTTTGCAACCTATTATAAGAACACAATCACAACACAAAAATTATTTTGTATAGGAAGTTTACTAATTCACAACACATTAATGTGTTGTTAATTTGGTGACAAAAAGTGTTGTAAAATGTGTTTATTTTTGTGTTTGAGAATTTGCAGTGTAGGAATATTGTTGAGAAAGTAAAAATGTTGTTTTGAATTACAGGAGCATAATTGTGAATGCAAAAACACTTCTTTTTGATGCTGAAATGTTGTTTTGAAAACCAGAAACATCATTTTTTATATAAAAAAAGCACTTCTAGAAAACAGTGTTTTAAATTACAGGAGCATATTTTATTTTTGATGTAGCAATATTGTTTTGAACACAGAAACATAATTTTTAATGTAAAAACACTGCTGTATATACTGAATATAGAATACGTTGTCTTGAATTTTTGAAAATAGGAACACTGTTTAGAACAGTAGTTCCAAATCTTTTATTGGCCACACCACAACAAAGCATCTGTAAAGTCCATATCCCCCCCCCCCTCCTCTATTGTGTAAATTGTCTCTTATTGTTTAAAAAATTAACTCTATTCACACGGTGGAAGCTTAACCCTTTATCTACTGGCGGTACTTATAAGTACCATTAAAATAACTTGTTATAAAAGTCATTTAATATATCGATTAGTTGTCATACAGTTTAGAATGAGTTATAGATACATTACTTTATTTTGTTCCGAAAGCATCATGGGTTACACAAAACAAAAATATTTTTTAAAGGATGATTTCTTTTGTCTTTGCAACTTTTCATCTTTCTTGGCATTGGGGGGAGGGATTTTTCAATTCGGAAATATTTCTATATTTCTATTGTAAGAACATAATATTTGTACATTTTCTAATTCTACGAAATACTAAGAAAATATTTAAAATAAAAGATTTGAGTGGGGTTATCAATAGTGCACAAAATCCCCATAAATTTAATTAATCCTTCTAAATCCTTCAGTCTTTCTAAAATCCTTCTAAAATTTATTAAATGATTATGTACATCTTCTAATGTAATTTAAACAATTCACAAAATATGCTTTAGAAGATAAATTTTTCATAATTCAGTACATAAAGGGTTAAAGGGCCCTATCAATAACTATTCATTTCATATTTTTTAACTTATCAAAGTGGTGAATATTCTGTCACAAATGTGTTTTATCATAATTTTATAAATGCAATGAAGTTATGTCGAATCTCGTTAACGTGAACACGCTTAACGTGAATTACTTTTAACATGAACAGTTCCCACTGTCCCCGTCAAAATGAATACGGATTCTAGTGTCTTTTCTCCTTTTAAGATGAACACGGTTAACGTGAAATTTCGCTTAATATGAACAATTCTCGATGTCCCATGACAAATTTTGACGCTTAACATGAACGAAAATTCCTAGAAAAGTGTAAAAGCTTCCTTTTCCCTGGGGAATAATGGGTTGTACTTTAGAGTTTCATGAAAAGGATTATTCTTTAGAGCGATGGAAACTTGTACAATTGCCATTAGAATTTTCTCAATTTTGGACAATACAATACGTGTCACCAGCTACATGTCACCAGTATTAGGGAAAGTTGCTACCTAAAGGAAGTATTTTTATATATTGTTTCTTTCTTCACACGTCTAAAATTTACAGTTTAGTATTGCAACTTTCATATGAAATCTAGCATGTGTTCTATTAATGAATAAAGAAATATAATAGTTTAATTATTAAAATAAAAATAAGTCTCAATTCTAAAACAAAGTTTTCTCCCATTAGACCCTATGTAAAATCCACATTTGTCCATGAATTCTTTTCCACCCCAATTAAGCTTATTGTAAATTAATTTTTTATCTCTGGTACGAAATATGATTAAAAATGAACATTGTATAAAAACTTCATTATAAAAGGTATTATTATTAAAAACTGATTTAAGCGTTGATCAAAACAAATATTTATTAAATATAAAAAAAAAAAAATCATCTTGATGTTTAAATATATCTTGTTTCGTGCTTTGCAAATAGCTAATGAAAAAAAAAAAATGGTTCAATGCATGTTTCTTGTGTAATACTAGAAATGACATTTACTGATAAATTTTGACTGTTATATTTTACGAGAAAACCCTGTTGTCCCGTTAGCTCCCATGTCCCATTAGCCCCCAGTCTCCCCTATATGTATTTTTCTCAATTTTTTTTTTTTAATGAGGAATTTTTGTTACTGATAGCATGAACTACGGATAACATGAACAAAAATTTCATTCCCCTTGAGATTCATGTTAACGAGGTTTGACTGTACTATCTTCACCTTTGTACCAAAAAGAGTTTTGTTGTACTTTCCCAACTTACCACAATGTTAAGTAAAGTATTATACACGGCCTGGTTTTTATCTTCACAAAATATCTTCAAGAGACACTTGCATTTCAAATTAAAATTGATAAATTCATACATTTTATAATGCAGTTTTGTAACTTGTTAAGAGCTGGTGGAAAATCTTTGGACACTAAATTTTCTTTCTATGGATAACACAATACACAAGAAGCAATTTGAGATTCTCATGCTTATCAAATTTAAGTTAGCCATTATTCCTCATTTCAACACATTTTCTCTGTTTTCCCTCTCCCAATATCGTTAATAGTCTTCCATGTATTTATTCTGATTTTAAAATTTAAAATGTATATGTCATCATGTAAATGTATTGTGTAGGATCCGTGCACTAGAACCATACCACTGCAAATTCTCAAACACAAAATTAAACACATTTTACAACACTTTTTGTCACAAAATTAACAACACATTAATGTGTTGTGAATTAGAAAACTTCATATACAAAATATTTTTGTGTTGTGATTGTGTTCTTAATAGATTGCAAAAGTGTTGTTATCTAGAAATGAGTTCTTAATAGGTTGCAAAAGTGTTGTTATCTAGAAATGTGTTCTTAATAGGTTGCAAAACTGTTGCTATCTAAAAATGTGTTCTAAAAATAGTGTTGTTCATTGTGTTGAAATCGTATTGTAAATAGGGTTGATGAAAATATTTTCTTACAATAGTGTTTTGCTGCACAACACTTTGTCACCTAATTAACAACGCATTGTAAACATCACACAATTTAGAACACTATAAAATAACATATTCAAAACACTTTCTACAGGGTGCCTTTAAAATAACACACACACACATTTAAAACATACTATTTACTAAACATTTATAACACAATTTTAAAAATGAATGTTTTGAAAACACATTTTCTCCTCTTGTCATTTTTAACAACACTTTCTGCATAATCTTTTTATTTGGCAAAACACATTCGCAACACATTCACAATACAATCGGAAATGATTTTAGTTAGAAGTGTTAATTATTAAGTTTAGTTAGTGTTGCAAAAGTGTTTCACGAATTTGTAGCGTAGATATTTACTAGCTACTCATTACCTTTCTAATGATGCTTAAGATTTATAAGTTTTATAAAGTTGGTAGTACCTCGTTCAGATATTTCATATACTTTTTAGGTTAAATATGTTCAAGATAGTCAAATTTATGTATTTTTAGAAATAGTTTGACGTTCAATATATTCTTCGTGTGTTATATAGCAGAGCAAATGGAAGTAGAACTCTCATTCAATAAATATCGAAAATGTTACGAAAAATTGTAAATTTTACCACCAGAAAAACTATAGTGAGTTTTATTATTACAAAAAGATACCAAAATATTTTGAATGATTATTCGTATAATTATTCTGGTTTTCAATGTATTTTAAACTTTGATAGGGAACATTTAAAAAATTCAATAAAAAACTGATTTTTTTAAATTTTACTTGTATTCCACTTATTTTCAGTCTACAACATTATTATAGTGAATTTTAATATTACAAAAAGATTTCAAAATATTTTAAATGATTATTCGTATAATTATTCTGGTTTTTAATGTATTTAAACTTCGATAGGGAACATTTAAAAAATTCAATAAAAAAAAAACTAATTTTTTTAAATTTTGCTTGTATTTCATTTATTTTCAGTCTACAACATTATTATACAGTCAAACCTCGTTAACATGAACGCGCTTAACGTTTTAACATGAATTGTTTTCACAGTCCCCTATAAAAACGAATACACAGATTTGATACTGATAGCATGAATTACTGTTAACATGAACAAAATTTTGATTCCCCTGGAGGTTCATGTTAACGAGGTTCGACTGTAGTAAGTTTTAATATTACAAAAAGATGTCAAATATTTTAAATGATTATTCGTATAATTATTCTGATTTTCAATGTATTTTAAACTTCGATAGGGAACATTTAAAAAATTCTGTAAAAAAATCTGATTTTTTAAAATTTTGCTTGTATTCCAGTTATTTTCAGTCTACAACGTTATTATAGTGAGTTTTAATATTACAATAAGATGACAAAATATTTTAAATGATTATTCGTACAATTATTCTGGTTTTCAATGAATTTTAAACTTCGATAGGGAATATTTATAAAGTTCAATTTAAAAAAACTGATTTTTATAAATTTTGCTTGTATTCCATTTATTTTTAGTCTACAAGATTACTTCCTCACCCCCCCCCCCCCCCCCCGCCCAAAAAAAAGAGACCAAACAAACTGATAGCGAATAAGTGAATAACAAATTTGGAATCCCCCACCCCCTAGAAAGTCAAATTGCCC
Source organism: Maratus speciosus (assembly GCA_963932465.1). Classification (NCBI taxonomy): domain Eukaryota; kingdom Metazoa; phylum Arthropoda; class Arachnida; order Araneae; family Salticidae; genus Maratus; species Maratus speciosus. The sequence goes on from OZ010797.1 coordinate 6,549,056, forward strand.
TGAAGCGTACACCCCACGTTGGAAATCATTGGTTTAGAATATGTTTTGAGCATTGTTTCGAATTTTCTCTTTTTATAGGAACCCTCTTTAGAAAGAATGTTTTGAATGGATATGCAGGCACTGTTGCGTATATAGTTTTGAATATTAAAAACATTTCTTTTAATTATGAAAATACTTGTTTGGAATATGAAATATAGGGTTGGTCTTTTTGCAGGGAAAATGTATTGTTGACTAAACGGTGAGGAGGGGGTGGGAAGGTAAAAACCGGCAAAAAGATGAAAAGGGGATTCGATAAAAATTGAAGCACACAGTATCTCATTTTCTCTTTATCTGAATCTCTCTGTCATTATCTCTTTTTTTTTTACTTTTACAGTTAAAATTTATAGAAAGTAATGCTTTAAAATTACTACAAAAACAATTTTTTTTTATTATGAAAAACATATGGACCCAATAAAATTTATATTCAGCATAGTGGGGGGAGATTATGATTATGTACTAATTATATACTTTGTAGCTTCAAATTACTGTTGTTGTGATAGCACAACAAAGTGAGTAATATTTCTTACACTTTGTTAAGGGTTAACTAAAGCCTAAAATAAGTGGTTCGATAATTATGACAGTTTAAACCAAAACCAGGGAGGTATTTTGTTGTAACTTACTCTCCTATCTAGTCTTTCTCATACGGAGCATGGACTGAAAAGTATTTTATTACCAATGCAAACTTAATTGATACAGTTTGAATAATCATTGAATATTCCAAGTTATACATACTGTTATAGAGTTAAAATAATTACATTCCGGTAAATAAAATTTATGTAGGAAATGTGTGCATTTATACTCTTTTACATTCACACATGTGTATTAATTAAAGACCTAAAAATATCTAATATTTAAACGTGTGTAAACATGTCTATTAATAACATGTATAAACATGTGTATTAATTAAACTAACATGTGTATCAAATAAATACACTTTTGCATTTTTTTACAACACAATACTTTTATGCACACATGTGTGTCAATTAAGTTATTTGCATTGCACACATGTGTACATGTCTACAGTTTTGTATACATACTTGCGTATCAATTAAACACCTAAAATGTGTATTATTTAAACATGTGTAAACATGTCTATTCAATAAACAAAGATGTGTATTAAATAAGCACACCTGAATTAATTAACGACACAATACTTTTATGCACACACGTGTGTCAATTAAGTTATTTGTATTGGACCACACGTGTACATTTGTACAGGTTTGCATGCGCACATGCGTATCATTAAACACCGAAAAATATCTATTATTTAAACGTGTGTAAACATGTCTATTAATCACATTTCTAAACATGTTCATTAATTAAACAAACATGCGTATTAAATAAACACACTTTAGCAATATAATATTTCTGTGCACACATGTATATCAATTGAGTTATTTGCATTGTACATATGTGTGTACATATTATTTGCATACATGTGCACATCATCTGTACATTTGTACATTTTGATAATTTGTTTCATGCTTTTATCTTGGCCTTCGCCAAAAACTTGCCAATCCTATAATAATATTTTTAATATAAAAAATAAATATTTTGAATAGAGAAACATTGTTTTGAATTTTTGAGAACAGGATACCTGATTTGAATAACACATGTAGTGACACTGAGCCCCTAATACAATCCAAAGGTAACAATTAGTAGATCCTGTTTTTGGTGTCTCGTCTCCCCTCCTTTCATTTTGGGGCTCCTGAATTCGGTATGCATTGTTTTATAAAAACATAAATAATTTAAATTATATCTAGAAATGTACAGAATTAAGTTTCAAAAATGCTTCATGAAAATTTTACTTCTAAAAATAAATGGAAATAGTAACAAAGCGGATTGTTTCACTCAAAATGCATTCCAGCTTATTTACTTATTTTTCGATTGCTTTTTGAATTGTATCCTAGTATATCAATAGATTTTTATATATCCCTAGTAGTTCTTCTTTTGAATATAGAAACACAGTTTTCAATGTAGAAATACGGTTTTGAATATAAGAGTACTGATTTGAATTTTTGCAAATTAAGAACAACGTTTCGAATATTTTTTTTAATTAGTTTTGAAAGTAGAAGTATTGTTTTGTATGTACGAATACTGTTTTGGGAATAGAAATGCCGTTTTGAACATTGCTTGAAATATAAACACATTGCTTTGGGTCAATAGATTTTTATATATCCCTTAGAAGAATGTACACATTTTTTTTTTCTTTCTTTTGTTCTTCTTTTGAATATAGAAACACAGTTTTCAATGTAGGAGCACGATTTTGAATATAAGAGTACTGATTTGAATTTTTGAAATTAAGAACACCGTTTCGATTTTTTTTTTTTTTTTTTTTAAATGAGTTTTGAAAGTAGAAGTATTGTTTTGTATGTACGAATACTGTTTTGGGAATAGAAATGCCTTTTTGAACATTGCTTGAAATACAAACACATTGCTTTGAGTCAATATATTTTTATATATCCCTAGTAGAAAAATGTACATACAGTTGAACCTCGATTTAACGAATCGTTCGGGACTAGCAACTTTGTTCGTTAAATCGAGCTTATTCGTTAAATCGGGATAATCAAAGAAATTCTTTTATACAACAGCACAAGTTAAAAAATGGCTGTAAATAAAAAGAATATTCCTCACTTACTTTAATAACGATTTTAAACATTTGTTGCTTTACGAAAATACATTGCATAAAAATTCATTCTCTTTTTATGCACCGCTATAAATCACAATATTTTAATTAAGGAAAAAATCTCATTTATTGAAATTTTCTAGATAAATTATTAGATATTTTTTATAGATGCTTGTTTGCGTTATTTCAATTTCGTATCCCAAACTTCTTTATCGATTTTTCCCTGAAGCTGTGAAAATAGTGTTATCAACATTATAAGCCATCAATTTCCGTTTCAAAGAATCTAAACTGCTGCTGACTGCTTCTTTGAATGTTGAACACTGCAAAAGAAAAAAAAAAAAAGGACTAAAAAACGGAGATTCTACTGGTAATCTAGACGCCAGTACTATTTTCGTATTTTTACGGAAAGTTTCCCCCATAAATTACAGAAAACTTTCCGTAAAAATACGGAAATAGTACTGGGTCTAGATTGCCAGTAGAATCTCCGTTTTTTTTTTTTTTTTTTTTTTTTTTTTTTTTTTTTTTTTTTTTCACAGTGAATGCTTCATCTCTATTTCATCTTCTTTATCCGATCCAATACTACAGCATGAATAACCTCGGTATAATGTACATTTTCGCATGTAGATATTTCTGCGTCATATGATATATATTCAGAAAATCGACAATCAGGAACACTGAAAATATTTTATAGATATTAGAAAATTTCTTCAGTTTTTCTCTTTTTTTTACATAGAAAGTTATTTATTAAATCGAGATTGTAAATTCGTTAAATCGAAGTATTTTTTCTCCATTTTCGCCGGGACCATAAAAAAATTCGCTAAATCGAGTAATTCGTTGAATCGGGGCTCGACTGTATTGTTTTGTATGTAAAAATACTGGTTCGAGAATAGAAACGCCGTTTTGAACATTGCTTGAAACACTGTAAAGAACTGGCAGTCTAGACGCCAGTACTATTTCCGTTTTTCTACGGGAATTTTTACCCATAACTTACAGAAAAATTTCCGTTTTTAATCAGAAAAACGGAAAATTTTCCGTAATTTATGGGTAAAAATTCCCGTAAAAAAATGGAAATAGTACTGGCGTCTAGATTGCCAGTAGTATTTCCGTTTTTTAGTCCGTTTTTTTTTTTTTTTTTTTTTTTTTTTTTTTTTTTACAGTGAATACAAACACATTGTTTTGAAATTTTGAAAAAGAGAACAAACAAACGCAAGAAATAGTCTGTGAAAAGATGGTAATATTACTGATTTTGATGTATTTAGTACCTTATTTTTTAAATGTCACAGACATGTCTCCGTTCCTCTTAATTTTTGGAGTCCTGCATTGGGTAAAACTACCGTATTGTATGGAAGAAACGCCGCGGTGTTTACGAGTTTGAAAGTTATTTTTTTGTCAAGTGCGGCGTTTACACCCTGTGCGGTGTTTACGATTTTTTTTCGGGCACGTAAAATTTGGATAAAGTTAAAATTCCTTAAGGCTGTTCTTAACTGCTCTGCTCAACAAGCGCAAAACGTTTTGACACATTTACAAATTTATTTCTTAACGGAAAGATATAAAATGGGAAAGCCTGGCCATGGAAACGATTTGGAATGGAACTGTTTTTTTCAACTTTTGATCAATCAATTACCTATTGAGTTATAAGCGATTTTGATCACGTGACAAACCCGTTTTTCGACCTTTCTTGAGTGCTCTTTCTTCCTTCGCGCGGAAATTCAGTTCAAAATGCCTACTTGGACGCTATTTTCTGAAAGATCTAGTGCGTTTGCAAAAAAAATGGAAAAAATCAGCTCGATGACCTAGTTTTTGAACAACAACACCAGCTAGTTTCATGCATTTTCGAACAAAAATAAATTAAAACTTATGTCAGACAGTTGCCTTTTTGGATTTTGAAACACCCTTAAGACTGTTCTCAGGTCCACTGCTCAAGAATTAGAAACTTTCTGACTTTGCCGATAATGAAAACCGTGACATTTCCGATGATGATACCGAACCATACATACAGGGGTACAAAGAAATTTTACAACTGTTCCACTCAAATATTGATGACTCAGATTTTGAGGGCTTCGAATAGAAACTAAAAAAGGACTAAAGTGGATGCGACGTAAAAAGCGTGCTAAGTTGCGCCGACCACTTTAACAAAATGTGGAGCGCCTAAGCAGAGGAGCCCGCGTCCCACGCTCTGGATGGTTTTGATACCGATTGACGTCTCCTTAATTTAAAAATTACATAAAAATATTTAAAACCAGATTTAAATATTTTAAATAAAATTCAAGAATATTAAGTTATAAAAAAAGAGGCACCCTTACACTGTTCAGAAAAGTTTGGTTAAAGTTAGGTCAACACTGTCCACAAAAGTAGCGTTCCCACAGGTGCGGCGTTTACGAAGGGTGCGGCGATTACGATATTTTAAAGCTTATTCATACCCATTTTGAGAGGTACGGTGTTTCTTCCATAAAATACGGTAATATAAATTTTAAAAAAATGTACCGTATTTTATGGTAGAAACGCCACACCCGTCGTAAACGCCGCACTCCTCAAATTGGCCTGAATAAGCTTAAAAATATCGTAATCGCCGCACCCGTTGTAAACGCCGCATCCATCGGAACGCTACTTTTGTTGACAGCGTCCCATTGACCTAACTTTAATCAAAGTTGTCTGAGCAGTGTAGGATGCCTCGTTTTTAATATCTTAAGATGCCTGAAGTTTTATTTATTCAAATTTAAAAATTCATAAAAATATTTAAAATTGGATTTAAATATTTTTATGAATTTTTAAATTAAGGAAACTCAGTTGGTATTTAAAAAAAATCATAAACGCCGCACATGGCGTAAACGCCGCACTTGGAAAAAAATTAACTTTTAAACTCGTAAACGCCGCGGCGTTTCTTCCATAAAATACGGTATTTGGTTCATCTCAAGACGTTATTTCTTATAAACAAATGAAGCTATCACAAAGTTTATTATGTCATTCAATTTTATGCACATTAGCCTACTTATTTTCCTATAACTTTTCGAATTTTACTCCTCCTTCATGGTAGATTATATCAGGGATGTGCATTGTATGTTTCTCTACTAAGTACCATTTATTTTGCTTCATCTTCCATTATCAGATTTATGTGCTGAATCGTTTTTTGATCTTGTTACTGATTGTAATCAATATTTTGTAGGGTAGGGAGAGACTTTGGTTTGATAGACCATTCTGTGTATCTATTTATTAAAAGTTTGAAAAACGTGTATAATGTAAGGTTTTTATTTATTTTTTCAGATATTCTTTATAATCTCTCCAATAATAAGAAATAACAAAAAAGTATATATAAATATGAATAACATATAAAAAATATATTAAGACTGTAAAATCAAAGGGCACTAATGATTCTAGTTTCGGCTGTTGTATAAAAAAAATTTTAACTGTAAGAAAAACATTTTAAAACTTTTAAGATATCTTCTTTTTTTTGACAGATCTATAACTGTTTATTTTCAATTGTGTGAACTCCTACGTTTTATGGCCAAATAATCGAGTAAATTTCCACAACTTTGCATTTCATAGGAATACTAATATGTGTAAAGGATAATACAAGCCAGTATTGATTTTTTAATTCGGTACAAATAGACCCGGCACTAAGATACCGAACCTTATGGGGGGGGGGGGGGGGGCTCCAAACGTTGAACTACCTGCAAATTTGCGTCGTGTAAATTGAAGTTAGATATCAGTTAAATTATATTAACACTGTATATAAAAAAAAAATTCCTTTAAAATACAGAAATTGTACTGGCAATCGAGACGCCAGTACTATTTCCGTATTTTAACGGAAATTTTACCCCTTAAATTCCAGAAAAACGAAATTTTCTCTCAATTTCCAGTACAATTTCCGTATTTTAGCAGATATTTTTTTTACAGTGTAATAGACTAGCAAAGTGTTGATTTTAAGGCTTGCTACCCATTTAATATTGTTTTTGTTTAGCTGTAGGTGGGTTGTTCTCTACAATACTTGCATATTTGGCCAAGAAGTCTGATGCCAATGTAAATTTTCATAAAAATTTGATAAATGGTAAGAAATCAGTCAATTATTGAAGATTTTAATAGCAGCAGAAATCGTTTTAAAAAATCCCTGCCGGCCCGGCCTACAGGCGGAGGTAGATTTCGAAGTTAAGTATACTAATTTTACAAACAAAAACCAAATCATGAATAGAGATAAACCCACTTTAACAATTTTATCTGACCGCTTTTGACCAGTTTTTATTTCATTTTTATATTAACTGGTTTTATCAGAATCATGTTAGGACGGTATTCAAAAAAATACTTTTCCTTGCTCAACAATCGAAATTTTCTGGCATAACTCCAGATTCATTTTTAATAGGAAAAATATGAAACTTGTGGACGTGATTTTTGAAGAGATTTATAAGCGACCTATTTTTTTTAATTTTCGTTCAATTAATTAAAACTTGATATATAAACAATTATTTTATCAGTAAGACAATATTTTTTGTTTCTAACACAATCGTTTCGGGAAATTCCGTTCAAAATGCCCACTTTGATATCATTTTTTGAAATATATTCTGCCTTTGTCAAAAAATCGATCATTACGGTACATTATATAGTTTCTGAATAAGCGAATTTACCAATTGGATGCGTTTGAGAGCAAAAATGAATTTAAAAATGAGTCAGAAAATAAGCAGTTTGGATTTGAATACTCCCTTTAATACGATGATTTTTCCAACACAATCCGCTTCGGGAAATTCGGTTCAAAAGGCCCAATTTGACAGTATGTTTTAAAATATATTCTGCCTCTATCAAAAAATTGACCATTACGGTACATTATATAGTTTCTGAGTAAGAAAAGGTACCAATTGGAAGCCTTTGAGAGCAAAAATGAATTATAAAATGGGTCAGAAAATAGCAGTTTGGATTTGAATACACCCTTACTAAGATTATTTTTTTCTTCAACCGCTATGTATTTTTAATTTGTTTTTGCTGTAAGAATTGGTCCTATCCAAAACTTGTCTATATAGATATTGCAGACAATATTAAGAAGATATATGATAAATTCATGGGGATCTTATATCTTTTGAATTGAGGGAGTTATGGATTTTCTTCTTCTTCAAACGCCCTTTTTTTTTTTTTTTTTTTTTTTTTTTTTCGGTACGAATTGGTCCTATCAGAAACTTGTTAATATAAAAGTGGTAGATAATATTAAGGAGACTCATGATAAAATTAATTGGATTTGATATCTTGAGAATTGACGAAGTTATGAATTTTTTTCTCCCAAAAACCCTATTTTTTGCGCCCCTTGAGCCCATTTTTAACTTTATAAAAAATCTGTGATACATGAATTTTTGGCCCTATTTTTAGAAGTAATAACAACTTTAAACTGATTTGATATGTACAAAAATTAAGAAGTTATGGGGAGTTTTCTGTTTTCACAAAACCCCTCCCTATTTCCATCCCCTTGGTCCGATTTTGCCCATTAACGAACTTGACCGAGATTTTATGCCCCTTGATTTTATGTATCAGTTTGGAAGAGATTGTTGCAGAATTGTGGAAGTTATCGTGTCCAGAAGAAAGTGATATATATACATAGATAGATACATACATAGATAGATAGATAGATAGATAGATAGATAGATAGATAGATAATGTTTTTTACTGTGGGTGGTTTTGGGTTCTAGGGGTCATGATCGGTGTAGATCTGCAAAAATTTTTCAGAAATTCCAACATAGGAACGACGCCAATAAGTAGTATTTAATACGAAATCTACCTAAAATTTAACTTAACAAAAATAAAAAATAAATAAAAATTTGTAGAAAAAATAAAATAAAAAATGTCAGGAAATGACAAGTGAGGGAAGGATGAAATAAGACATTTTTACTAGTTGTAGGGAAAAATGCAAAATTACGAAGAAATGCAAACTGTTTCCTTTAAGAGCAACACTTAATATATAATGTATGATAAAATTAAAATTTTTGATATTTGTAAAAAAAAAATGGTATTCTGTGTGAGGGAATGACTGCTGATAAAAACGCTTCCAGATATATTGACTGAAATTTTTTTTTGAAAAATTAACAAAATCTTACACCACAAATTTATGTTGCTGGACTGACAAGTGCTCAAAATGGCTTCTTCTCTGTGAAGGATGCTAGACTGCTACTGCTCTTTAGTGGTAGATATTTGAGATAATATAGCAATGTGTGAGGAAATGATGGTCTAACATGGGGAAACGTATAATTGATTGAGTAGACTATATAATAATAGTAAAAAATAATATTTTTATTATTTTTTGTAATGTACCGAATAAGAACTTTATTTTGCTTAGGATATTTTTAATTATTTTTATTTCTGGATGGAAAGAAATAGGCAATAAAATATGGTAGTACAGGTGGGGGAAAGGTGAGGGAATGATGTTTGCATTATTTTTAAATACTAAATTTATTTATTTTTAAATTTTACTTTCTGTCCCTAATAAACTATGATTAGATCTTCTAATAAAAATAAAAATAAATAAAAATGTAATGAAATTAAGAGCATTTATATGACTGGGAAACACCTTTTGCACTATTGTAGAAAATAACCCCAGGTGCCATTACCAAATAATACAAAAGACAAGCAGACAAGTTTTATATTGGAGCCTCCAGTGTCATAGTTTGAACCACCAATCTTTTAATCCGGTCCAGACTAAAAGGCCTACGAAAGTTTAAGTCGGTCTTTTTATATTATTGCATGCAAAAATCATAATTAAATGTTTTTAGATAAACTATCAATATTGCTGACTAATTAAAAGAAAAAAACTTTTACAAGAAATATTTTTTAATAGTGTCCGCATCAGAAAAAATCAATGCTTGAACGAGCATGTTACAGTTTTTTATACAGGTATGCTGTTCATGAATATTACCTATGTTTAATATAATTTATAATTGTAAAACAATAACTAGACTTGGATGCTACGCTTTGAGTTCTACAGTCCGGTAAAAGCCAAATAGAATAGAAAAGCTATAGAGTTTATGATAAATAAATATAATAAGAATAAGTAAAAGAGAATAAGTAAAAACTAAACTTAAAAAATCAAAATTCCCGACTGCGTAAAAAGCGGATTAATTAATTATTTCTCATCAGTGTGAAACTATTTTTTATATTACTTACCTATTTTTTTTATTTACTTGTATTGATGACTTTTAAGTTGTGTTTAATGGTTAGTTTCTATCTATAAACACTCTGTTTTGATGAGGCCTATAGATGTCTTTGATGGTTAGAGTTGCAGCAAAGCTAGAGATCCTACCTACACAACCTCCTGGTTGTGTCATATTTAAACGGAGCTTCTGACTGTAAAATAATCAATGAAACATCGTCTTCATTTTGAAAGACCTATCCAATGATATGCCGCTCAATAAACTGCATTAAAAAATATCGTCTTTACTCCCATTTTGTATTTTAAGGCCGCCATTTTAAATTTATAAAAACAAAACCTAGCCTATAACCATCGGACGGTTATGACGAATAGATAGAGACCTCATTCATTAAAATCCATCCAGCCGTTGGGATGTTTCGAGGGTATAAAGAAATCCACATACCCAGATACGCGTGAAACACATAACCCTTCTTGGCAGTCGGGTAAAAAGTAGCTAGAAATAGATTATCTATATTTATTCGATTTTCTTAAAATCCCCCCCACCCTCCCCCAACTATGCCGATTCAGTTCAAGATTTTCTGAATGATGTTTTGAGTGCTATAAAAAAAAAAGAAAAGAAAATTTGAATCTTATCGTATACCGTCTTAAAACATTCTGGCGACTTATGACACTTTCATTATTTCGAAAACTATAACAAAAATATTAATAGGTAAGAACTACCTTGACTTTTATACTCACTACTTAAGAGAAATAATTTTTTACAAGTGTATTTACAATAAATAATTTTAATACTTGTATCATTAAAAGTTTGAATTATTGAATATACAAATTACGGTTTTATATAGATTAAATATCATCAAGTATATCATCTAAACCGGTGGATTTAAAAAAAAGCAAATTTTTTCGTTTTTAAATGGCAGAAAGCAATGAAATTTCACGAAATTAAAAACATCATAACTCTGTACGTTTTTGTCTGTACGAATGGGAAAATTTTCAACGTCCTTCTTAAACGCAGGGTAACATTTTTCTGAGCATAAATTTTAGGTAAAGAGGGGAGGGGCACATAAAAAAAAATTACATTTCGTGTTTTAATATGTATATATCTCATTTTATAAAACAAGTACCGCATCTAAGCGCTGCACTTGATTTCTATACCTATTGTAATTAGAAGTATTTTTCATCATCAGTAGTTTAATCCATAACCTCTCTATCGCCATAATCTCTTGAATCACCCAATTTAGGTGCACTTTATTATGCTACATAATAGTAGATTTGTAGATGTATAATTAACACATTAAATATAACATACTTTTTCTCGTATAACTTATTAGTATTTTTAATTTTTGATACTTAATTATGTCAATTCAATTAGGGGTAAAAGGCTAATTATTTTTAAATTATTATCAAGTAGATAATAATTAGAAAAAAATGTTTCCATTTAAAAATATTTAGTGGTATTTCCATTATTTAAATAGATATAATAAATATAATCTGCTACAAAACTTCAGATACAAACTAGGTTATTACTTTATTGTTGTTGTTTTTGTTATTTTCATTATTATTAAAATAACAATGCTTTCAAAATACCACAAAATTAATCATAATGGGGGGGGAGTCTACAGAGGGGAAATAAACGCAAATTGTTTCATGAACATTGATCGTCAGTATTAGGTACCATTTATAACAATTCAAACTATTTTGTGAATAAGTTAATGTTCATATTTTTTGTGCATTTAATAACAATTTTAATATGAAACTGAAAGGGGATTCAATTTAGATCAAAATCTAGTTTTACACGCATCAGATGACTAAATTGTTCAATGTTAGATTTAACAATGTTAACAATACTGCAAAAAAGTCCTTTCGACCAGTGCCAGGAGGAAGAGGTAGCTTTCATATTCCTTATTTTTTTAAAGCCAGCTTATATTATTCAAACATACGGAGCTCAAATTAGTGGAACCCGATTATAGAAGATTAAATACTAATTTTTGTCAATACTGAATATGAATGAGAATTTCGCGAAATTAGTCAGCGTTATCAAGCTGGTTTTATTAAAGTGACTTATATTTTGTCGCCAAATTCGGTGATATCCGAATTATATTAATAATTATATTAACCCGAATTATCGGTGATAGCCCGCCATTTTAAAACAACATAATGGGTTCATCAAAGCTCACCAATGAACTTAGTCGAGACCTTAATAATTCCTGTGCACATGCTCACTCATATCTAAATCGGTTGATATATGCGAGTGCTGTTGCAGGCAAAAAATCAGATTTTTAAAAATGTCACATACATTCGAAATTCAAACTGCTATATCTCGGCTTTTTTTTAGATAAAGACAAAACAAAAAATAATCCGGAATCTTTGTACAAGCTGAAACACATAAGAAAAAAATCTTTTTCAATTTCTAATTTTTTTTTGTACTTCATTTGAAATTTTTTTTTTTTTTTAATTTTTAAATGGCCGCCATTTTAAAACAAGATGGCCGATGAAGTTAGCAAACGAACTCGGCCGAGAGATTGCTATGTACTATGCACATGCCTTGTCACATCCTAATCGGTTCATAAGTACGCGTGTTATCGCGTGACAAAAATCAGATCGTTTCAAAATGTCAGCCATGCTAAAAATTCAAAATGCTATAACTCAGCCATTTTTAAGACATAGACGAAACAAAAAATGCTCCGGAATCTTTGTATCAAGCTCAAACGCATAAGGAAAAATTCTTTTTCAATTTCTAATTATTTTGTACCTCACATTTAAATTTAAATTTTTTTAAATTTTTAAATTGCCGCCATTTTTAAACAAGATGGTGGATAAGGCTGGCCAACGAACTCGGTCGAGACATTGCTATGTACTATGCACATTCCTTGTCACATTCAAATCGGTTCATAAATACGTGTATTATCGCGTGACAAAAATCGGATCGTTTCAAAATACCAGCCATTCTAGAAATTCAAAGTGCTATAACTCAGCCATTTTTTAAGATATAGACGAAACTAAAAATGTTCCAGAATCTTTGTATCAAGCCCAAACACATAAGAAAAAAATATTTTTCAATGTCTAATTTTTTTTGTGCCTCATTTTAAATTTTAAATTTTTAAAAAAAAATTAAATGGCCGCCAATTTGAAACAAGATGGCGGATGAGGCTGGCCAACGAACTCGGTTGAGACATTGCTATGTACTATGCACATTCTTTGTCACATCCAAATCGGTTCATAAATACGTGTATTATCGCGTGACAAAAATCAGATCGTTTCAAAATGTCAGCCATGCTAGAAATTCAAAGTGCTATAACTCAGCCATTTTTTAAGATATAGACGAAACTAAAAATCCTCCAGAATCTTTGTATCAAGCCCAAACACATAAGAAAAAAATCTTTTTCAATGTCTAATTTTTTTGTGCCTCATTTTAAATTTAAATTTTTTTTTTTAATTTTAAATGGCCGCCATTTTGAAAGAAGATGGCGGATGAAGCTGGCCAACGAACTCGGTCGAGACATTGGTATGTACTATGTACACACGAAATTTTATCCAAATCGGTTTATAAATACGAGAGTTACAGTATGACAAAGATCAGATATATATATATATAACCATTAATTAAACAAAACCTACCACCATCAAAAACCGTAATATTATGAATTAAAGCTGTAAGTATTAAAAAAAAAAAAGTGCCAAATAATTTATTATAAGAATTATTATGGAAGAAAAAAGAAGAAAGTGGACACCGACAAATAATGGAAAAGCTTATATATTGAATTACGTTTTCAAGGGCACAGAATTCTAGGGCACAGAATATATATATATATATATATATATATATATTTTGATCGGAGGGTGGTTTCGGGGTCTGGGGGTCATGATCGGTGAAAATATACCAAAATTTTTCGGAATCGTTTTCCTCCGAACGGCTGCAATAAATAGCTTTTTGTAATGAAAGCTACCTAATATTGAACAAGTGGTACCAACAATATATGATAACAACTATACTTATAAATATGTTAAAATCTCTTTTATTACATTTTGAATAAGAAATTTTACTAGTAAATTGAAGTTCAACTCATTATAATTTTACATAGCTGAAGTGTTCAGTAGAAGACATACATACTAATGCTAAACATAAACCGAATAGTATAGACTAAATATATAGACCGAAAAAATATACAGTAGAAGTAGAAGATCATCATAAGGAACAGCTTGAAACTTAGAAACTGATGTGTATATTATAGAATTTTGCGTTATACAGATAACATTTCCTATACAATCATTAAACTTACCTTATAAACATGGCCAAATATATCTGGAACATATCAATATAAAGTGAAAGATCTTTATATTATATTCCTTTTGATCAGAAGTTGTGAAGATAATAATGTTGCAAATAACAATATTAAAAAATGAAAAAATAAAGCAACTATATGCATTAACCTCCAGGTATAAGGATTAACCAGTAGCCAAAGCGATAAGATAAAATATTTGAACAAAAGAAATATGTTGTATGCCGCTCTTTTGACATGCTTTATTTTACTTGCTTGACATGCTTTATTTTATTTGTAGTATAAAAAGTACTACTTAGTCATTTCTGACTTGTACCAAATTTAAGATTTTTAATTCAAAATATGTAATATATCAAGAATTTCAATAATAATTTCTCATCCAAATAATAGCTAACTGGAGATAGAGGCTATATGCATCTAGATAATAATTATATTATATATCAAAGAAACAACTATTATTTCACTGAAACATTTTGTATAAATTTTAAACACAGTGAAATATAGTTTTTTTACATTTTCCATATTTTATTATCACATTTAAGTAGAACTTCATCTATTACTTTTAGTAGATTAATTAATGACTATAATAATAATTACTTATATTACAGAACATACAAGGGTATAAATCATTTTAATCGATGGGAATAACTGTAGATTGATTTTCCTTTGGGTTTTAAAAAAGTAAAACTTTGACAAAATCCAAACAATTTTCTGGCAATATTGGAAACTTTTGGTAGTTGTGGAAGTAATTGTAAGTTTTATAAAAATATTTATATACTTAATTTTTACTTCAATTCTGTGTGCCTTTTTTCAAATATATCATCATTTATATATAACAGGAATAAGAAAATTCTCTTATCTGTTTTCTCGGTAACGCTGCTACCCCGGTCCCGTCACCCGTATAAACGCCAATATCTTCCTTTACACTGTCTCTGGGCATATTCACAAACCAGGCTAAAGTGTAAAAAAAGAAAATAAATGTTGAATTATTGTGGATATGTATTATTCACTGTAAATTTTGTGGTCGAAATTATTCCTCCAATTCTTGAATGATATCCTTTAATAGAATTCTGGATTAACATATATTTAAGTACCGAAAGATTATCATCTCGGCACATCTTTGAAACAACAACTACATATTACAGCAACGAAAAGGAATCTGATACAAAGTATAAAAGGAAAGGGTTCAAAGTTTTAAGTAAGTGACGTCAAAATAACTGCAACTCGTGCAGTGTAGATGTATGAAATATAGGCGACGCAACCGCAAGTATTCACTTCTTCTCGAAGCTAGGAAAGTTTTAAATCTTGAATAATGGAAAAGGATTTCTGGTTTTTCACTTTCAGGGGTTATAATGTCCAACAGTAAGTTACTAAATCTGAATTTTTTTAGGCCTGATATTGCTAAAAATGATGGTAGGAAATTAAGAATAATTGTTTTTGGAAATTCTAAATCATCATTCAGTTATTGGTAATTTTCTGTTTTTTTTTTTTGTTGTTTGTTTGTTTTTTTAATCGGTAGTTTTGTAATAATAAAACATTTATTATTGCACTTAACACTTATTGTAAATTATTGATAATAAAGGTAACTCTTACAAATAGATTTATAATACTTAGTAATACATACTAATGTTTCTAATTACATATTTTTTAACTTAAAAATATTTTTGAAGACATTATTAAAAATCATTAATTTTGCCAATTTGAAAAGTATTGGCAGTGTACTGATTTTTACATAATTATATTTTGTAAGTTTAATACTAAACAGAAATATAAACTCCACTTATAAGTAACGTAAAATAGGATACTTTTAAAATTTTAGAAACAGAAGAAGCTTTAACCCCCCCCCCCCTAGTACCATTGGGGTCTTATTTGGCCCCAGTTATTTTCTATTTTGAAATTTTTTATGTTTCAAACAAGAAGAAATGAACAATTTTATTTAATATATGAAATTAAATAGACACCTCCTAAGAAGATGTTACATATAATAAAATTAAATTTATGGTCCAAATCATGTAAAGCTAAGAATCCCCAGAAAATATCAAAAGTTGGTACTTATGTGGGTTAAGGAAAATAATTTTAGGTTCATAGCTTTCACTTATCCAAATAAATTCGCATTTGCTTTGAATGCAAAAATAGCTTAAGAATAATGCAATTTTAGGCCTGCTCTTTACTAAATTAAATTTATCATGGAAGTAGACAATTTGAACTGTAAGCTACTAAAAATGTGGAAACTTGAATTAAAAAAATTAAAATGTAGGAATTATGGCATTTTAAAGTTATACTGGACTGTGCCAGCATGTGAATTTTTGTTTAAAATCTTGCCTTACTAAATTTAAATAATTTTACATAGCAAGGATGTATTTTTCTTTACTCAAACATAACTTTTGCCATTTTTATAAAACCGATCTTTTTTTAGCTTTACATATGAATTAGAAAAAGTTCAGAGATCACATACTTACACCTTGGTTTAAAAGTTCTGAAATAACTTTTAATACATATTTTTTTGAGTGTATAAATATATCTTAAATTTCAAATTTAATAAATTACACATGATTTTTGAACACGATTTTATATATAGAATTCCAAATATTTTGTCGATTTTGCCATTTCAAAGTTCACATTTACACCTTGGTTTAAAAGTTCTGAAATAACTTTTAATACGTGTGTTTTGAGGGTATAAATATATCTCAAATTTCAAACTTCAAATTTAATAAATTACACATAATTTTTGAACACGATTTTATATATGGAATTCCAAATATTTTATCGATTTTGCCATTTCAAAGCTCACACTATGGCGTTTTAAATTGTGTATAAAATGAGTTTTATACTAATGTATTATTGATTAAATTAAGTAAAATAAATAACGGTATTAGAAAAGTGAATTTGATACAAACAATGATAAAATTTTAGCTAAAAAATAAACTGCAAGTTTGGTAATTTGTTTATAAATGAAAGATTGAACGTTAAACTTTTCTTATAAGAATATAGCAATATTATTATTAAAAGAATAGAGTATACTTTAATAACAATGAAAACTATTCCAACCACAAACTAATAGAGGCTAAATATCCAAAGCTTTATGGAAAATGTGAAAAAAATTCCATATTTTTTCCCAAAATAAGCATATTATGATATAAAAATGACTTTGAGAAAAGTGCTTTTATTTTTTGCATTGGTGTATTTTTACATTATGGAATGTCTCTATTATATATCGCTTTATACAAAAAAAAAAAAAAAAACCACGAAGTGATTTTATCACATACAAAACAAAAAGAGAAATTTGTTTATATGTCACACACAGTAAAATATAATATGTAACACTACTCCTTTAAATTGGTAGCAACATGCTGCCTCCAATTTTATGTAGTAATTTAACTTATAATAATGGTGTATTTAAACTCATATAACTGGTGTAATATGGCACATTAGTATAACGTAACACCCGTTAAATTACTCAATAAAATAGAGGCAGTAAGGTTGCTACCAATTTTATGAAGTAACATTATGGTAACTAGTATAAATGGCCATAGTTTTTAAAGATTGAAATAAAAATTCTTAGAATGCAAGTACAAGAAATATTTATGCATATTTGAAATTCCTGTACATATCCTCATCATATTTTGGACAAAAAATAATTAAATATCGAGAACAAAAAAGTGACAAACAAAATTGAAATTAAAATGGCAGATGGCCAACTCTCCTTCAAGCCGAGGAGAGATGGCCACCTAATACAATAAAAAAAAAGGAAGTTAAAATAGCAAAAAATAACACATTTCATGTAGTTAATCATGAAAAATAAATAGAAATTTGTAAAGATGTAAATATATCACGGAAAATCAATGAATAAAGCCACACTACCCTTAGATGTGGCAAAAGTGTTTCATGAATTTGCAGTACTTATAAGTTGGCTATTCTTTCAGTATAGACACCAAATCATCCTACTATATACATCCTTCATATGCGTTCATATTACAATTAGCTTCTATAATAACTTCAAATCAAGATTTTATTTCATCCTTTCACTCATTAAAATCAGTTTAGGAATAGGATTTTCCGTAAGAGCACACACACACACACTTACTATTAGATATTCAAATTACTTTCTGAAACATTTCTTGAGTTAATTTTTGTTCGGAAATGCATGATAGGAGCCGGTGTCCTTATCCAGAGACTATATCATCGAATGGTGTTTTCCATATTTTGGTAACCGCAGAACACTGTAGAAAAAATTGTGTAACGTTAGGGGCATCCCACACTAAGGCGACAAGCGACATGTAGCAGAAACATGTAGCGCAAAAACCGGTCGAAACAAAGAACTAAGTTGTTTCAAACCAGTTTTTCCAGCGAATTCAAGCGACATGTCTTATGTGTCGCCTTAGTGTGGGATGCCCCTTACTCCATAAAATCGGTGGCAGCATGGTTCCATCCTTTTAATGAACTGATTTTAATTTAACTGATATAACTGGTATAACTTAAACTGATATAACTGGTGTAACATTACACCATAATAATGTGGAAATATCAGAATACACATTATTATAGTGTAAAGTTACAGTAGTTATATCGGTTAAATTATTTCATAAAATTAGAGGAGCCTGCTTTATGGAGTAACGTTACACCAAGTTTTGTACAGTGAAGATTTTTCAGAAAATAGTGTCAAAGGTGGCCATTTCCTGATGACAAAACACTGGAAAGGATAAAACCTGTTCTCATAGGACAACAATCGCTTCTAACACGACAAGTAACTCATTTATCAAAAAATGGAAAGCGCCAGCATTCAAATCCAAATCGCTTGAATAGTCAGGGCTGCTCATTTTTATTGCAACATATATTAAAAAACTATTGAGAAAATGTATGGGAAAGCTGAGAAATTAAGAATCGCTTTAACGATTTTGAGTTATTTCTGATTCTATTTTTAGATTTTTTGAAAAAAGTTATGTAGAAATGTAAAATTGCAATTTCCCCAAAAAATTAATTTAGCTGCTCTTCTTTTTTCAACAGCCAACTTATATCATAATATTAAAATATTTATTTGCTTAAAGGACGTTATAAAAACACATTAAAAGTAAATTAAAAACTCTTTATTTACATGTTTCAACTCATTTTCTGAGTCGTCGTCAGAATGTATAATAGAAAGTTACAAATGCATAGTGAAAATGGAAAAAAATCATCGAAAATAAACAAGTAATCATGTAACGCGCCCTATATTTTCGCGATTGCTCGTGTTCCGTCTATGTCGCGATGCCGTAATTTATCGAACCATTCAACCCATGAATTCGGCATACGAAAAGTACATACATTTAAAAGTATATACATTTGTAATTTTCTATTATACATTCTGACGACGACTCAGAAAATGAGTTGAAACATGTAAATAAAGAGTTTTTAATTTACTTTTAATGTGTTTTTACAACGTCTTTTAAGCAAATAAATATTTTAATATTATGATATGATAGAAATGGACGTAATTTGGATTTACTACTCACACTTATTTACATTTGTAGCCAACTTATATTTTTTACAACTTTAAAAAACGTTTTACAAATAAATTTTTCATTTTGGGATTTTATATGGAACTATTCATTTCAAAAGATATCCGAGGAATTCCGATGAAAATCACATGTCGGGATCTTGTCGGTAAAGTGATGCTGCTCCGAATACAGGATGGAAAAAAATTCAGCGGTAGTCGAATGCTCGTTACCGGCTCGAGAAACGGGGAACCTGCCGAGTTACTTCATTCATGGCAAGGTCTTTTTTCGTTGCGATCCGTATAAATGGTGACATTTGCTACCTTCGTAGCGTCTTCAGTTTGACTATAAGCTGCTGACTTTAGCTACCGTCAACCTTTGGGCCACTTTTTCTTGGTTCCACTAACATTTCCATTATTAAATTAAATTTTAAAAATCAAAAAACCCGACTGCGTTAGAAGCGAACTAATTAATTATTTCTCATCAATGTGGAAGGAACTATTTTTCTTTCAATTCCTACTATTAGCTCACACTCTCTCTATATATATCTTGTTAAAATTTTCAATCGTTAATAAAGTACTTATTATTCATCCAATCAAGCTCAAATAATTTTTTTTTAACTTGTAGTGGATGACACTTGATGTTAATCTAGTTTTTTCTTTAAATATTAATTCATTCATTAAATTTAATTAATTAATTTTCAATAATCGAGAGAGCCCTCTTCTTGATCAAGGTATTTTCAGACCGAGAGAGCCCTCTACTTGATCAAGGCATTTTAAGCGCCACTCAGGAGGAAAGAAGAATGGGAGAAAAACAATTCTCTTATTGACCTAAGTAGGAATTGGCTTAAAATATTTTTTTTACATTACTTGTTTATATTACCTACCTATTTTTTTTTTATTTACTTGTATTGATGACTTTTAAGTTGTGTTTAATGGTTAGTTCCTATCTATAAACACTGTTTTGATGAGGTCTATAGATGTCTAGGATGGTTAGAGTTACAGAAAAGCTAGAGATCCTACCGACACAACTTCCAGGTAGTATAATATTTAAACGGAGCTTCTGACTGAACAGTCAATGAAACATCGTCTTCATTTTGAAAGACCTGTACAATGATAGGCCACTCAATAGGGCGCGTAAAATTTTTTTTTCGTCTCTACCGCCATTTTTGTATTTTACGACCGCCATTTTGAATTTATAAAAACAAAACCTAGCCTGTACCCATTGGACCGTTAAGACGAATGGATAGAGACCCCATTCATTGAAATCCATCCAGCCTTTGGGATGTTTCGAGGGTATAAAGAAATCCACATACACAGATACGCGCACTGTAAACAGAAATGTCTGAAATTCAGACATTTAAGTGTCTGAAAAGCAGTGTTCAATTTTCAGACGTTTTAAAATGTCTTAAAATTTTCAGACACTTCTTGCGTCTGAATTTCAGACACTTAAGTGTCTGAAACAAGAGTGTTCGATTTTAAGACGTTTTAAAATGTCTTAAAATTTTGAGACACTTCTTACGTCTGAATTTCAGACATTTCAAATGTCTTAATTGCGACCATCTTTTTTTTTTTCCCTTGCTAATATGAAGCCATCTTTGACCACTTTTCTTTCAAAGCCATATACTCAGCCATGTTTGACCACATTGAATAATTTTTTTTCAAATGGGAATAATTTGTTAACATAAAGCAGAGCTGATAAGCATAAAGCAGAGCGTGGGAAAACTGGGATTTTTCTCTGCCCCCTGATTTTAGGTTACCCCAAATTGGGTATGAAATTTTCATAAAGCTGATATTTTAACCCTAGAACTACCGGAAATTTTACTCAAGTTTTATAAAAACATTCTACACCAGAATTTTTACTTAAAACTATTTAATTTGTTTATATAACTTATTATTGTCTGATTTATACATTTAGTTTGTTTTGAAGAAATTTCTGGTTTGAATAAATATTTTGAATGTACATGTCGGGTCCAATGGACCCGTCTGGTAGACGGAAGGTTAAATCAGTTTTGACCTTATGATGATTGTAAACAGTATTTTTAGTTTTAGAATAGGATAATATATGTTTATATATATTCACCAAAATATGTATTTATGTGATATATATATATATATATGTATGTCCTACGGCATCAAAAACATTTATTACTTTTAGTGAGAATTTCAAATTAATTCTAGTCTAAAGACCTAGTATTCATTTGACCCCTCCCTCCACAATTCATATACTCTCAGAAAAAAAATAATTTATGCCTCTTCGATGCTGTCAAATACATTTTTGGATAAATATATCCTTTTCCTTAACTTATCATGGTCTATACAAAATGTTTATTAAAATAAGTATAAGATCAAAACAATTTTAAAATATCAGCTTTATGGAAAATTCACATCAAATTTAGGGACTCGTAAAGCTAAAGACCCATAGAAACAGCCCAGTTTGCCCATGCTGCAATCAGCTCTGCTTTATGATAACAAATTATTCCCATTTATAAAAAATGATTCACTCCTTCAGAAAGGATCCCATCCCTGCTTTGTTGTGCAATTTTTTCCATTTAAATAAAATATTTCCAGTGAATTGGATTCAGCATATTTTGCATTTTTATTTCTGTGTTAAATAAAATATAACACTAGATTCCCCAAAATTTGCAGTATATGAGATCCCAACATTTAAAAAAAAAAAAAAATTGAGTATGAAACTCTTACTGTTTTTTTATCTCCCTTCGTTTTTATTGCTAAGAAATACTGAAATATTTGACAACCGCACATCGGCGGCTAAGACGAACAGTATACAGGATACTGGATGGACAGCATGTCTATTTGTCACTTTTTAAACGATAAAGAATGTAGTAAATATCACTGGAAACAGAAATCCTTCATTATGAATATCCTTCATTCCTGCTCCCCACACGGTGTTTGTGAGCACACATGGAGTGGCAGTCGCAAAAGCCATTTCTTATCCACATGAATGGTATCATTAGTTCTTTAAAAATAATTATCTGCGGCTCTCATCACATATGGCTTCACCGCTTAATCCTTAAAACAGTTATCAGCATAACATAATAGTTTCTTGAAACAGTTTGCACGCCCCCCCCCCCCCCCCAAACACACACACACCAAAAAAAAAAGAAAAAAAATGCCCGAGCCTCTTGTTTCCAATGCTTAATTGAAAATCCAATTTAATTTAAAATTTTATATTTGAAATGATATACAAATCTCATTCAACGTGTGAAATATACATTAAATTATAGCAGAGAACTCCAATGCAAAGCCAATTAATAAAATAAAATAAAACAATACATTCATAACAGAATAACCGCTCATTAAATGTAAACAAACACTTCAATTTCAGCAAAAATCTCAGAATCACAAAATGTATTATTTCATTTAAATGCTCTAAAATGCATACAGTCAACTCTTATTAATCTGCAACACATATTCGAATGCAAACAATGAAATTTATATTTGAGGTTTCAGAGTTAACCAGTCGTAGAGTTTTTTCGTTTTTCATTTTTTATAGAAAGTTAGTTTTTTTATTTATCAACCTTTTTGCTTTAATTCAATCGAATTTTCAGTTTAATAGTTGCTTCTCTGTGAAACATTAAATTAAATAATGATAATTATATATAGATTTAATGAAACAATTATTTCTGAACTGGAAAAAAACATTTTTACAAAACTTGTAAGATAAAATTTCAAATTATAAATCTAAAATATTTAAAAAAAAACCAGCAATTAAATCAGTATTTCAGAAAATGAAAAATATTAATTCATGAATGTCCATTTGGATTTGTATATTTACATATGTAGGCTTTTTTATTGATATGCATAATTTAATTATACTTACTTACATCATTTAATTTTGTGAAATTGATCACCTTTTCCAATACTAAAGAGATATTTTATTGCAAATCATGTATTAAATTATTATATTTCCATTTTAATGCTCATTTCATTTTGCTTTCATGGAAAACTGTTATAGAAAAACACTTCTGCTTAATTTGTTATGAAGAACCGCAAAAAAAAACATCAAAATTAATATTGATATACAATAAATATCTTATATCATTCAGTTTTCTTAGTAAAAAGTATTAGTTTCTTTCCTTGAAGTGTGCTTGGAATTAGTTTTACATTTAAATAGAATAGTTAAATAACAATAATAAAAAAATAAAATAAAATAAAAGCTCTTTTCTTTCTCGAAATATTTTACATTTTCGTTCAAATATTAACATCTATAAAAATCAGTTGGTGTTATGAGGACTCTTTATTAAAGAAAAAAGAAAGAATAGAAAACAGTAAAATAAAAAAATTGAAAAATGTCAAAATATATTAAATTTTCTTCAGCAACCTATATTTTACATGTTGTATAAGCATAACTTAAACAGACAAGATTAGAAAAAAGAAAGAGTAAAGAAGGAAAAAAAGTTACAGAACGAGTTAAATCTCACATTTTATTTCAAAAAGGAAAATTCCTTAAAAAAAATATTTGGCTATCATGAGTCATTGGTCTAACCTATACACATCTCCACCCTCCACACACACATTTTTTTTTTTCGTTTCATACTATATTAATGTTCTACTTATGATGTTACTCAATATTATTTATTTACTCTTTAAAGATCATACTCATTGAAGTACATCGATTTTGGCTCTTGCTGTATTTTCAAAATGGATTTGTGACTTCAAATTTAAATATGTTATTGATACGGAACACATAAAATACATCTAAATGTAGTTTTTGTATTCTAAACAAGTTTTCACAAGTTTTTCATTATTAAAAAGAAAAAAATGTCATGCAGTTTAATGTTAATTTCGAATTTTTTAAAAGAATGGTTTAATTTCCATAGGAAAAAAATATATATATATTTATAAAATATTCAAAATTTCACGATGACATCGGTCTGATGCGTTTATGATTCGTTTAATACACACACACACACATATACATGTATATATAACAAGATAAATATTGAAAAAAAAATTAAAAAAATGAATATTAAAATTAGTTTTCAAATTCTAAAGTTTTGGAAACATAAACATAAAATTTTGAGGAATAAATCGAGTAAATTATGATGTATTTATTTACTTTTTTAGAGGAAATCAAATTATCACTGTAAAAATATTTTCAAAATACAATTAACTATTAAAATAATAGAAGTTTTTAATACTGATTTGATTTTATATATCACAAAGTCACAACAATTTTTTTTTTTTAACTGTCATTTAAATAGTTTAGAAAACATAAATAAGATATGTAATACAAATAAATTTACTCTCAAACCAAATAATATCATGTGGAACTTATAAAATGTATTCAAGTTGACATTTGTATAAAAGAACGTTTTTTTCAAATACAGCTCCCCCCCCCCCCCCCCCCCACACACACACACAAAAAAAGTACAAATCTAATTATAAAATATAAAAAATAAATCACAACGGGTGTTTTATCATTTTATAATTTCCAGTATTAAATATAGAGTGAATTGCATATTTTTCATAACGAACAAAAAATTAAATTTAAAAGTCAGTCGAGGTTAAAATATAGTTTTAACCGTGAAAGAATATGTTATAAAAATTCAACATATTGATGAAAACTTTAAATTCATACTCATCAAAGTTTCAAAAGTAAATAAAAAAAAATATTCTAAACACAGTATTTCTTCTACAACAAGATTCGGAAATTTTATGTTTTTTTTTTTTCACTTTGTTAGTCTTGATAATGATATAAATTTAGTTGAAGATCATAAAAATATACACATAATGGAACAATGAAAAATATTTATTAGATCTAAAAAAGGTACAAATAAGATAAACGCATATTATTCTAATACAAATCATTTAAGAAATAAATAAATAACACTACGTAAGTGAAAGTTCCATTTCTAAACTAAAATTTTATGCTTGTAAATATACATACAACAGATTCCTTACCTTTCATATTATCTCTTAAGTGTAATCCATACATAAACGTAAATGTATAAATATAAATTCAAAATAAATGCGACGTTTTGTTGACCTGATATTATAATATCTTTAGACTTTTAAGAGAAAGCAGAAAATTAAATATCTTCAAAAACATTTGATAATTGCCATGTTTTGTTTTCACTTATTTATTACAGAATCACTTATTACAACATCACTTATTTATTACAGAAGTAAATAGAACGTGAACTAAGAAGCAGATATATGAACGAATAACATCCATTAAACCATGCGTAATGTAAGATACTTCCAAATTTTACACTTTCACATATGGAATGACGCAGCCACTATAATAACATAATTACAGAAATTTTCAGAAATAAAATAGACTTCGGGACGAGCGTCTTTTACAGAATTTTTAATCTTTAATCACCGGTTTTTTAAAACAGAAATTTTTGCCTAATTGAATCGGGAAAATGCTCGTATTAAATAAGGCAAAATTTACAATATAAATTTACTGGTGAGAATAATCCCCTATTCTGAACACTTTACGCGGCACGAATACTGGTCGCTCGTCCCAAAGGGGTTAAACATAATAAACCAATTGTTAATATTAAAGAAATGAGAAGCAGTTTTCGTCATATTATCCTCTGCAACTGGAACAAAAACAATTAATGTAACATTTTGCTACAGTAACATTTGAAAAAAAAAAAAAAGTTACTTAAAACATGTTTTAAGAGATTTAGTTGTTTTAAAGGCATTTCTAAGTAATTGGGGCTATTTTCGGACCAAAAAAGGTAGGGGCTACCACAAAGTAGCCCTGAAATCCTGTTTTTCATGTTAGCTTTATGAAAACGTCAACATTTCCTGTCAAAATAAAAAGTTACAAAAAAAAACTATGATCACACATGGGTTACAGGCTACTAAAGGTAATATTTTGACACTAACCTTTTTTGTAGCTCTTATCCAGATTGTTTCACTATAGAAAGTTTGGGGAGTTAAAATCTACACACGAAAACAGTTGTTTACAAACATATCCAGTGTTGTCACTAAAAAAATGTAATTACCTCCAAACTATTCAAATACCCTATAGTAGGGTATAAAATATTTTTCAAGAGCAAAAACTCCAAATGATCTTGTATTGTTTGTTCAATAGAAAGAATAATTTTTTTTTTTTTTTTTTTTTTTTTTTTTTTTTTTTATGGGATGGACCAAAGTATACCGGATGAAGACTATTTACGCTACTATTTACACTAGACTATTACTATTAGACTATATATATTAGACTGTAGACTACATATTTACAGACTATTTACAATACCGGTTGACGGTATTTTCTTTACCCTTTTTAAAAATCGAAACAAACACCTGTAGGGGGGTTTCTTTGAATGTTTTTGCGTGTTTCAGATACTAACAATATATTCCAATTATCGCATTGACTAATTTAAGCCTATTTAAAATTATGAATTTTAAAAAATAACTCGAGATCCAAGATCACAAAATCTTTATTGACATCTAGAGTCGAACACAAATCAAATCTCTTTTTTTAACAACTCATTCTGTTGCCAGATGCATATCACTTTTTCTGTTGCCGAAAATATTTCGATTACGATTATTTACGTCTACATACCCATATCTCTTAGCGTAAATAGTCTTCATTTCTCAAGAAATATTATAATCTATTATTAGAAGCAGTTTTATTGATAGAAAAAATGTTGCGCTTTAAGATTGCTAATAAAATAGCCTTTTATATACAGCAAAACATCCCTAAAGCGACCACGTTCCGTTCCAATAAAAAATGGTCGCTCAGAGAGGTGGTCCCTTAATGGAGGTCATGTTTAAATCTAGATTTTAATTGTTGGAAAAAAAAAAAGATAACAATTAATGTTACTAAATTTTTTTTCACATTAGGAAAAAGTATAAAAATTTAAGTGTCAAAACAAAAGTTAATTACATAAGTTAATTACTGCAAAATTTAAAAAATGAATGCATTGACGTTTACTTTGATTTTACGGTTTTATCTTTTATAACTTTTATTTCAAAGTCCTTTCGAAGTTCATTAAATAAATGTAATTTTTTTTGGACGGGAAAAAAATAATGACGATTTCATTAATTTATATGTTTCTTTGACAGTTTCCTGATAGAATAAAGCAGGAGAGTTTATTGACCACCATTCTTAATTTGTCATCAGAGTCAAATTTATTGCCTAAAAAGGCACAAAGGTGTTTAAACTCTTAAAAGTTACTGGAATAAACAAAAATTCTAAACTTAGTTTAAAAGTTTGATGAATAATGCGCTTTCCGGAATTATTTTTCTAATAAAACCTTCTTCAAGCGACCAGGGAAAAACGGAATTTGTTTCATTTTCTTCAAAGAAATGGATCGCTCATGGAGGGAGTTCAACTGGGATGGTTTTCGAATAGAGGTAAAATTAGTATTGAGCCTATGGGAATAAATTTCGTTCCATGAAAAAATGGTCGTTCAGGGAGGTGGTCGCACAAGAAGGTTTCACTGTATATTTTTTGAATGACCAAATTTTAACAAAATAAATAAATTGTGCTTCGAGATTCGAATCTGCGAAAATAAGATTTCGATAAAATATATTGTATGAGCTTTAAAAAGTTCACTGTTTTACTTAAAAGGTGACTAAAATAATAAAGAGGTGTTACAAGTTAAAAATAGACATTTTATTTATTTAAAACTTCTTAGTACTTTCAAGTTTTTCCAAGCTCATCGTCAGAGAATATTTTAATAACTAATTTCTGTTTATTTATACAAATACGTCACTTCGTTTTGAAAATGAGAGAGTCAATAATGATTAGAGTTGAAAGTAGAACTAGCAGTTTCTTGGATTGATGAAAGTTCATATACAACATATTTCATGTCTGAATCAAGCATCATACGTTTCGTCTTATGATATTATAAGATTTCGATGTAAATTCTATAAATGAAAACATTTTTTTATTACTATGTCTTTAATATAAGAGAAACTTTTAAACTTTCTTCCCATAATACAAACTATATTTTCAGTTATTTATTATTGAAATGTAATAATTAGTTTTGTATATATGTATATGGGGCATTCTCACAATCATTTGACTTTTATGTCCCCGAATAATAATTTTCATTGTAGAACATATTCTTGTGTTTCTTTTTTTTTTTAATTTCATATACTGGGGAATATCCCATTAACGAGATAAATAAGTTTCGGACGATGTTGGTGGTCCAAATACCAGGAAAACTCCTATACCGCGCCCGTGTCCCTGATGCTGATTTTTAAGTTTGGAGCTGTCTGTATAAAATTGTTTGAATAAAAGTAATTCGATGTCATTTTTTCCCGAAACTGGGACAATTGTTTTATATAAATATGTAGTAAAAAATGAACCTGCACACATTTACGGGTGATATTATTTTTTGAACTCTGTCCCTGGGTTTTAGATTCCTTACCGTCCCTCTTGCTAAACTTATACAGAAAATCACTTCAGATGCAGC
This sequence comes from Maratus speciosus, assembly GCA_963932465.1. Taxonomy (NCBI): domain Eukaryota; kingdom Metazoa; phylum Arthropoda; class Arachnida; order Araneae; family Salticidae; genus Maratus; species Maratus speciosus. The sequence continues at coordinate 6,577,998 of OZ010797.1, forward strand.
CACAGAATTTTTTTCAAGTTTTTTCTCATGCTAGAGAAAGAATATGCTGGGGAAAGTATGCTAGAGAAAGAATGTCTAAAATTCTTTGACAGGAAATTTACTGCAGAATTTAAATCAGCATTTAAATATCAATTTCAAGCATCGTGGCTTTATGGGTAGTCTTAGCGTCCCTAAGGTTTATTCCTGCGCTTTTCGAGGTAAATATTTTATTTATTTATTTATTTAATCCAATGTAAATAACTCTTTCTAAAAATCAATGAACATTGTGGCTGTCACTTAGTCTTAACATGATTTGCCTAAAAATAGTGGTAATTTTCCTTACCATTCTTTTTTTCCCCCACCGTCCCTTTTTTCCTACCATCCCCCCCTTTTTTTTTACCTTACCGTCCTTTCTTTAACACCCCTTTAAGACAATGTTATACCAAAATTTTGTACTAAAAATACTACATTGTTACATTATTTCTTATTTGAATGTCCCGTGAGTAACTATGCAAATTCATTATAAGTAAGAATTTAGAAGAAGATAGAAAGTTAGAGTGGTAAAATGGTAAGGTAAATTAAACTCGCAAGTTTCAGTTAAACCTTCGTTAAATAAAAAAAATTTCTTTATTTTGAATCATTAAGGCATTCGTCTATCAGATTAAAATGTTATTTTAGCAAGTTTAATTTCACCAGATTTTTTTTATTCCCGAAAGTCAAAAGATTGTGAGAATGTTCCAACTAAACGTACAAGTTTTCGACTATTGATCCCCCTTTTTCTTTCAATAATTTTGTTTTGAAATAAGGGGTTCCTATTAAGAAGCCTTTAAACAGCTGAATGCTAAAAATTGTATACTGTTTTTATACTCTTCATTACTGTCATTTTTACATATAAGATTTTTCTCTGAATACGAGGGGTTTTGTATGCATCTTTAATTCGATCACCCCCCGCTTTTTTCGCTGCACCAGTGTGTTTTGTGTTTCTGTGCATATTAGCTTTAAAACATTGTTTCTTTCACCGATAAACGCCCCCCTTTATGAATTTTACGGATGGTTATTTTATTTGCAATGTTTAAATTAAAACAATTACAAATCATTTTAATACATTGAATGGTTATTTCAGTAATTTCTGTTAAAAAAATTACAAATAAAATATCCATAAACAATCCAATTGCTAATTCAGCTTTGTTATAAATTGCACGTCATTAAATAAATAAATAAAATCTGGAAATACTTAAAGAGAATAATAAAAAGTTGATTGTAATTGTGAAAGAGTTTACAATTTTTATGAAAATTAGTTTAAATTTTTTAAATAAATTATCTGTAAAAAAATATTTAGAAAGAGGAAGTTATGATTTGATCAAAATGAATACAGTAATTTTTTCTTGCAGAAATGAACTTTGAAACAAATATTTAAAAAAAAAATGCGGAAGTAAGTTTTAAACTATTACTATTTTTTTTTTTTTTTTTTACTATCAGTAATTTTAATAAATACTATAATTTTTATAAGATAATAAGTTTTCTTTTTTTAAAGCACAATTAATGTCATTGTTTAAGGCAAATTAAAGAATCAAAAGCAAAAAACAACAACAATCGTAAAAAAGCAAATATTCGTGACCTACTATGCAACTCGATACGGTGTCGCACAAAAGCACGGTGCATTTTATATTTCTAAGATACATTTTAAAAATCGCTTTAAAGTTATAGTTCAGCAAATCATACACCAACAGGAAGTAAAATTAAAATACAGAGGAAAATAACATTTTTCTAAATGTTTCGTAGAATATACCTGAAAGAAACTGTAATTATTATTACTAGGTATTATTTTATATTTCTCGTAAGTTTATTTTTTAAATTCAAAATAACAATAAAGACTCTAATTTTTATTAAAAATTTCTATTAAAAAAAGTTTAAAATATTTTTTGCTGTAATTAAAAAAAAAAAATCGATTTAAAAATTATTATTATTATTATTTATTTGGTCTTGTTGTCATACATCTAAAAGAAATTGAGCAAGATTAAAAATTATTTTGATATCAACACTTTGGCATTTATTGTACGGTTTTTTACATGTGAAAGTTTCATACTATTCAGCTGTGCATTTGCATTTATAAATCATGAACTTTGAAAGCTTCCGCTGATGAAAATGTCCTATTTAAATTGAAACGTCCATTTTCATTCTGAAAACTGGAGTATTTTATGACACTTACACAATGTGTCCTAAGTTACACAAACTTTTACATTCGTAACTCTTTCCCCTCAGATTTTTTATTTAATTTAATTTATTTTGTTTTCTTTTTCGAGGAACGGCAGCGAACAAAGATATTTTATTAAACTAAAATATTAAATAAATATTTTAATTTATTTAATATTTTAGTAAATTAATATTTTATTAATTAATTAATGCTTATTTCTCTCACTGACTCCATTTCTCAACATAATATTTATTTCAAATGACTGGTGCGTTTCTTAATTTGCAGCCATTTTCATGTTCATTTTTTTTTAACAGAACAAATGAGTTTTTAAAGATCGTTGAGTTTGAACGGGGTAGTGCGTGGTAGCGTTTAGGATTTTTATGTACTTTTACCTCAGAAAAGAAAACAGATCCGATAGTGGACAAATTGCATAGTTCCGAGGTGCCCGCTATTGAGAGGTTTTACTGTATTTAGATAAATATATATATATTTTATCTTATAATACTCCAGAAGTTCAAAATATTAATTATAATTGGTCCAATGTCGAATAACTATCAGCTTTACGAAAATTGGATACCAAATTTGTGAGCCCCTAAAATCAGGAAGGTGCAGGACCATGGCTCAGTTTCTATAAAAAACGGAGCCCTACTTTATGGTCAAATATTTTTCTTGGATTCATCGTGGTCAAACATGGCTATACGCATAATGATTAAAAAAAAAAAAAAAAAAAAAAAAAATGGCTGCGATTCAGACATTTGAAAAGAGTCTGAAATTCAGACGTACAAAGTGTTTGAAACATTTTTTTTTCATATAAATTTCATAAAGGAAAGTGTTTCATGATGTATGCTAGAAACTTGATTTTTTCTTTCTTGTTTTATTATTATTTCGCTATAATAGTACTTTTTTATTATTATTGTTGTCAATTTTTACAAGGTGATTGCCTATTTTTTAACCATTTGGAAAAATGGTTATTGTCCTCGTCAGGGTAGGAAATGAAAAGCATATATGAAGGTTTTTATTGGTTGAATCATCATTTTATTCATTTTCTGATTGGTCTATACAGTCATCTGTATTTCCCTTTACTTTCAACAGAGATGGATATGTTGCCACTATGACAAAAAAGTAATAAAAAATATTTAAAAAAATTAATAACTCGGAAACAAATTGAGATACAGCTTTCAAACAAACTGCATTTAAAAGTACATTTTTTTCTCTATAAGACGGTGTAAAAAGTAATAGTGTGGGATGTTTAGAAGTTTAAGAATGAAATTTCAGTTAAAATGGGCCGTCAGATTTCTTGGAAATCTGAGGATGGAAAAGCCTTTGTCCCGAACAGCCAATGAAATGCTTGGATAATACATAAGTTTCAGGTGGATAATACGTACGAGTCGCAGGTGATTTCTGTCGCTTACAATTTTTACATGTCATAACACTATTAATGTTTAATCCATGGCGTACGTAATGTAGGAACAACTCCGTGCGATTTTTTATGTCTTAAATTTTAGTCTTTGAAAAAATCATTTTCCAAATGGTCGTTCTAATTTGTTAAATTGTATTTTTTTTTTTCTAATGACTGCCTTATCTCCAGAAAAACGTTTCAATAGGTACGATTTGAAAAGATAGGCTGATGGATATGAAGATTACGATAGATAAAGATTACAAATTTTATCCTTTTTCCTTTGAATCCGAATAAGGAAACAGGCAAATAGCACATTACTCTATCTTTTTCTTGCCATTCTCTCATGACAACTGAAAAAAAATTGTAATTAAAATACGCGCTATTTTGAAAAAATATAAAGAAATGATTTCTGATAAAACAGGGAGCTATTATAAAATTTATTTATAAACTATATAAAAAAATCACTTCAAAACACCAAAATACTCAATAATTGCTATAATTGATAAACATAAATCTTTAATAAATAATTAAATTTAAAAAATCAAAAAACCCGACTGCGTAAAAAGTGAACTAATTAATTATTTCTCATCAATGTGAAACTATTTTTTTTTCAATTCCTACTATTAGCTCACACTCTTGCTATATATATCTTGTTCAAATTTTCAATCGTTCATAAAATACTTATTATTCATCCAATCAAGCTCAAATAAATTTTCTTAAACTTGTAGTGGATGACACTTGATGTTAATCCAGATTTTTTTTTCAATATTAATTCATTAATTAAATTTAATTAATTAATTTTCAATAATCGAGAGATATGATCTTCTTGATCAAGGTCTTTTAAAACCGAGAAGCCCTCTTCTTGATCAAGGCATTTTAGGCGCCACTCAAGGGGAAAGAAGAATGGGAGAAAAAAAAATTCTCTTATTGACCTAAGTAGGAATTGACTGAAAATATTATTTTTATATTACTTGTTTATATTACTTACCTATTTTTTTATTTACTTGTATTGATGAATTTTAAGTTGGGTTTAATTGTTAGTTCGTATCTATAAACACTGTTTTGAGGAGGTCTATAGATGTCTATGATGGTTAGAGTTGCAGTCAAGCTAGAGATCCTACATACAAAACTTCCAGGTTGTATAATATTTCAACGGAGCTTCTGACTGCAAAATAGTCAATGAACATCGTCTTCATTTTGAAAGACCTATCCAATGATAGGCCACTCAATAGGGTGCGTAAATTTTTATTTTCGTCTCTACCATCATTTTGTATTTTGTGGCCGTCATTTTGAATTTATAAAAACAAAACCTAGCCTATAACCATCGGGCCGTTAAGACGAATTGACAGAGACCTCATTCATTAAAATCCATCCAGCCGTTGCACTGCAAATTGAAATGTCTGAAATTCAGACACTTAAGTGTCTGAAACGCAGTGTTCAATTTTCAGACATTTTAAAATGTCTGAATTTTTTCAGACACTTCAAACGTCTGAATTTCAGACACTTCAAACGTCTTAATTGCAACCATTTTTTTAAGCATTATACGCAGCCATGTTTGACCACGTTGAATCCTAGAAAAATTTTTGGCCATGGTCCTGCCCCCTCCACCCTCATACACTGCGATTTTAGGGGCTCTGAAAGTTGGTATGCAATTTTCTTAAAGCTGATAATTTAAATATTTTTCAACAATGTACATCATAATCAGTATTTTGAACTTCTAGAGTAGAATAGATTAAAAACTACAAAAAAAAAAAATATATAAATGCAATAAAACCTCAATAGGGGTTTCAAGGGAATTTATCCACCATTCGTTGCCGAGGTGCGTGTGATTGAGAGGTTTTACTGTATTTAGATTTTTTTTTTTTTAGTTTTTAATCTTAGTCGGCCTTAAATGTTCAAGATTTTTATTATAATCGGCCCACTATCGAAAAAATTTAAAATATAAACTTTACAATAATTGCATATCTAATTCGGGGCCCCTAAAATTGTAGGGAGGGCGTAGGGGACACTGCCCAGTTCACCCATGCTTCAATCAAATCCTTCTTCTGCAAAAAATCTAACCCTGCATTATGTTCGCTTAATAGAGATGTCCGGTATTCGAAAGTGTTCGTTATGGAGACTAATGGACATTCCCTAATACCGGACAGCTCTATTTAACAAAAACTTTTTAAAAGCAAAACGCATGCACATTTGTTTATTTTTACCTAAAAAAACACAGACATGTCTGATTCATTGGTCGGCACCAAAATCCTCTCTGTAAAAAATAATAGTTGATTCTTATAGATTTTAATCTTCTAAATAAAAATATGGTAATGAAATTACTGTATCACGTACCATTTTTTTGGTAGGAGAGTTTTGCTTTTAAATTTAAAATTAAGATATTTTATATCTTGCTAAAACATGAGTGAAAAATTTTTAAACCATAAAATATAGATAATAATAGGTAAATTACCTGCAAATAAATTTATAAATACGATTACCAGATTTACAGTGGCATAAGGAATGAAAATATACTAGTGGATAGCAAATAGTAAATTGGGACATGAAAAAAGGGAGGGGGGATAAAAAAATTCTTTACACAAGTATCAACAAATAAAATTTCCATGCTATATTTTGTCACTTTGATATCTAAGACAGTCAAAACATTTCTTTCATGATTTCAATTTTATCTAGCATTGCAAATTAATATAATAATCCTTCCATGTTTGTTATTATTATAAAACTGTTTCTCGGAAAAAATGGTACGTACTGGAGCATTTTCAATAACATATTTAGACACTTTACATATTTAGTTTGCAGGGAGAAAAATTTTAATTTTTTTTACCGACCAGTGATTATCGAACAAATTCCACAGTCTCATAGTGTCCACTATTGAAGGCAGGTCCTTTACGGTATTCGGATAAATATATATTTTTTGTTTCTAATCTTATCCTGTTCTAAAAGTTCGAAATACTCATTATAAACAGAGCAATGTCGAAAGAGATTTAAAATATCAGCGTTACAAAATTGCACAAAAATTCCCCCCGCCCCTTCAGAAAAAAAGAAAATTAATAGCATTTAAAAATTAAATTCTTCTTTTAAATTTATATTGCTACATAGACAAGTTTTTTATTCATCAGATGAAAATCTCAAGAGCTGTTTATTTAATAATAAATAAAAAATAAATAAATATTCTATTTTAAATAACATGCAGAAAAATTACTTCAAATTTTTAAACTTCTTTCGTCTTAAACATACATTTTAATATCTAATTGTCATTTTGTTTTAATATTTCATGTAAGTGATGATAAATAAAATGATAAAAACCGCAATTTTAATCAAAACTAGTTATGAAAGTAAATGTATATAACTCTAGCTTTTTAAATTTCAAATTTATTTTTTGCTAAAAATAATTAAGAATCAATATTAAAATTGATTTCAAATGAAATATATATGTATATCTTTAAGGATTTTTAAGTTACAGTAACATGCATAACTACATGAATGTAAGAATATATATTTCTAGAATTAGCTGTTTTTCGCAAACAGATTCAAACCTTACTTATATTTCATGCAATATTTTATGTGGTACTATAAACAAAATATCAAAACCACTTACTGTTATCGATATCCTTGCCTTGATTTAAAATAACTGTCATAGTGAATGAGTAACAAAATACTTGCAGCTTTTTAAAAGAAACCCCTTCATATATCCTACTAGTCGTGTTAAAATAATGAAAATTTTCCATTCTTAAAACACAACCCGTGGGACTAGTTTGTAAGACTGGGGCTAGTTCTTATTCACAAAGTTCTGACGAGATGAATAACCTTATATTATCGATGAAAAGTAATAAAAAGTAATACTATCTCTGTTGCGCGCTCTTTGTAGAATTCTTGGATGTAATTTTCAAGTGTTTCTTTTCCGTTGTTATATAAAAATCTGAAACACATATGACTCACGCAGAGATCCAAAATGCAAGAAACTTCTAAATATAACACTTCTAGAAATGACGCAGCCACAGTAGAATTATAATGACAAAACTTTTCACAGTAAAAGATAGGATCTGTTAAAGATGTGAACTGTAGGAAAACGTTTACATTTGAAAGCGACATTGGACTCTTGAACTCTAATTCGGCTGACAAAGGGAAAAAAAGAGTCAGCATTACGTCAGTCATTACGTCAGCATACGGTTTACAGTATGATAAGTTCATTAAAACTTTTTTATTAGCAGGAAATGGAACGTTGTATAAGAAGAAATCAGAAGCATTTTACTTTCTTTATTTGGCATTTTTCGTAATGCTTACACTTATAACTTATCTGAATATAATTATTACAGTTTTTATACTTTCAGGCAGAGAGTGAAAAACATATGATAAATTTAAAAAATCGTCGTAACGTTTCTAAATAATACATTTATTATGAATAATCACAGACAGGAGGGCGGTTGCAGGCCATTTCCCTTCCCTGTATTTTGAAATTTACTGAATTAAATTGTCTTTATATTTAAAAATAATAAAATTTATTCTTCCAAATTATTACATAATTAAAGACTAAGACAAAAAGGAACTAATAAATTTTTGTAAGAGAAACACCTCCCCCCCTCCCTTCCTAAACCACTAATAGAAATATTTTTTTAATTATTTCCTTTTGACGTTCATATATTTTAATTTATCTTAAATTGGAAGATAAGGGGTGTTCATAAGGGCAATACCCCCCACCAGAAGGAAAGACATGTTCTGCATTTTGAAAAATGTTAGAAATCTATTTTTGAATATTTAATACTTCTTACTTCTTAATTTTTTTTATATTTCTTTTATATAAAAATTCTTGTACGAGGTGTTCTGACAAAAGATTCTTAGTTTAACTTATTTCATGTTTATATTTTGCATTTTAGTTAGGCGAACTAGGCAGGGGACTCCAGGCACATCTGTTCAACCTTTCCCCTCCATACATTTTTTTCTGAGTGCAATCATATTTCTTTGTATTTAGGGAGCGGCCTTTACATATACAGATGAGAGGAAGTAGTTTTTGAGAAACTTTATATTTTGTGAAAAGTTTCTTTAGCTTGTACTTTTGCACAAAACATAATTTAGTTCGAAAGTTAGTAAACGGGCATTTACAATTTTGGCAGACGTCCTCATGGTCAAATCAAGCTGCTTATTTTTTACACTAATACCAAATTTAGTAAATGGCAATGCTTTTCATCCATTCGAAAACATTTTCTGATGGTGCTGCCAGATATATTGCGATACAATTGCATATTAGGACACCAGAAGCGAAGGGGTATAAGTCACAAAATGGAAAAAACTGAGATAAGTACACAGGCTATCTGGAAATATTGCTATTTGTTTTATGATTGCTCTCAGAAAAAAAAAATGTATGGAGGGGAAACGTTGGACAGAGGTGCCTGGAGTCCCTTGCCTAGTTCGCCAAACTAAAACGCAAAATATAAGAGATTTTTTAATTATCTGTTGCATTCTAGAGGTCAACTACTCAAGCTCTATAAATTACTTAACCTCCTTAATCTCTACTTAAAATTTAAAAAATATATTGTACTCCACTTTTCTTCCACAGTTATTGAAATAAGAGTTCAAAGACCGCTATGAAATTAGGAACAGTTTCATATTTTAAGTCAGACACATACTATTGATGTTCATCTTTAAATTCATTTTACTCCAAATCTAAAGTTTGTCACTTGTATCCCTTGGCCTCTGGGGTCCTCATATACAATCATCGTTTCATCATACATATAGTATGATACAATTGTATTACATTCAGACATATAAGTGTCTGAATTTCTACATGTCTTAATTTCAGACACATGATCATTATTCAGACATTTTTCTTAATTCATTTATACCATGATCACAGTAAGACACCTAAGTGCCTTAAATTTAGACACTTATGATGTCTGAAATTTCATATTCAGACGTTTAAGTGTCTGAATTTCTTTTTCAGTCACATATGTGTCTGAATTTAAGACGCCTCTATTTGCAGTGTGGGATGTTTGGAGGGTATAAAGAAATCCACATGCAGAGATACGCGTGAAACACATAATCCTTTTTTTCAGTCGGGTAAAAAGGCAAAATACCTTTATTTATTTACATTTCGACATGTTTCATTGCATCAGACGGCAACATTCTCAAGAAAATAAAATGACAAAAATGATTTTTTTCATTTTATTTTCTTGAGAATGTTGCCGTTTGATGCACTCTAAAATTAGGAGGAGTGAAAAGGTCACTCTTTGAAGGAGTGACAGGCATTTTCACTCTTTTTGGAGTGAATTTTATAAAAATACACTCCCTAAAGCGTGGATTTTTCCACTCTCTAGAAAGGAGTGAAATGTCTCGCTCCTGAAAGAGTGACTTACGTATGAATTGCGTATTAACCAATCAGAACAGCTAGGAGACGACGCTCTTAAAAGATAAGAAAAATGATCACTTTTTCGTCCGCCATCTTAGGATTAACAGATTAGGATATCATTAAAATTATTCTCTATGGAATACATCAAATAAAGGTTAGTCTTATTTAATTTGAAGCTTTTTTCCGTGTAGATAAGTGGAATTTTAAGATTATGAGCTAAATAGTTGTATGTTGTATAGAAAAAGATTAATCTAGGTGTTCCAAAGTGATTGTCTATTATATTTCTTGTCTATTATGTACTTTTGCCAACGATCGAAAAAAAAAGTTTTATCTCTTTCGTTTGAAAGGGTGACTAACTCAGAAGATATCTGGATTTTTTCTTTTCGTAGCAGATTGATTATAGCATTGATAGTAGCATTAATTTGCCGTTATATGAGATTTTTTCTTTCTTTTTTTGGTTTATTTCTGATTTCTAACACTTAGAGTATTTATCATCATTATTATTGTTTCGGAGTTAAATATGATATGTGATGTTTATGATATTACGATAAGGTTGGTATACAGTGAAACCTCCCTGAACGACCATTTTTTCATGGAACGAAATTTATTCCCATAGGTTAGCCTAATACTAAAATTAATATTATACTAATTTTACCTCCATACAGAGACCATTCCAATTGAACTCCCTCCATGAGCGACCCATTTCTTTGAAGGAAAGGAAACAAATTCCGTTTTTACCTGGTCAAGATTGTTTTATTAGAAAAATAATTCCGGAGAGGGCATTATTCATCAAACCTCTAAACTAAGTTTAGAAGTTTATTTTATTCCGATAACTTTTAAGTGTATAAATCCCTTTGTGCCTTTTTAGACATTGAATTTAACTCCGACGACAAATTAAGAATGACGGTCAATAAACTCCCTTGCCCTATTCTGTCAGGAAACTCTCAAAGAAATAGATAAATTAATGAAATGGTCATTATTTGTTCCTGTCCAAAAAATTGCATTTATTTACTGAAGGACTTGGAAATAAAAGTTCTAAATAGATAAAACCGTAAAATCAAAGCAAACGTCAATGTATTCATTTTTTTAAAGTTTGCAGTCATTAACTTATGTAATTAACTTTTGTTTTGATACTTAGATTTTCAGATTTTTTCCTAATGTGAGAAATAAATTTTAGTAACATTAATTGTAACCTTTTTTCGACAATTAAATCTAGATTTAAACCTGACCTCCATTAAGAGGCCACCTCTCGGAGCGACCCATTTTTATTGGAACGGAATGTGGTTGCTTTAGGGAGGTTTTACTGTATTAATTTTTTTTAAGTTGTATGTAAGCATTTTTCTACATGTTAAGATTTTAAAATTTCGAGACTGAGTAACATAAAAAAAAATTTAATTATAGGCATTCTGCATCAGTTATTAAATTTCCTTCTATTATAAACGCATTTTCCACGTTTTTGATGCACGTAATTTTTAGCACTAAACAATAAAACATGACATTTAAGCATTGAAATAAAATGCTTTTTATGCCTGTTTTGAAGTTTATGGCTAAAACTCCTTTAGTATATATATATTTTTAAGTTCATAACTTACATAATATAGGACTGAATATTTTTTTAAAGAGATTAATATAGTACTTTCTTACATAATTTTTTTTTTCCAAACAATAAGAATATTTCTTAACGCAGTCATTTACTTTATTTTTAAATTTCCTTTTTTTCTATTTCCGAGGTCAATCTTTTCCTATAAAACATATAAAATCTATTTTGCTCATATTCACAAAATACAATATCTACGCGAATAAAAGATTTAAATTAAATATGGCTTATCGTGTTGTTTCATTAAGGGTGTTCTCAAATCCAAAAGGGCAACTTTCTGACATAAGTTTTGATTTATTTTTGTTCGAAAATGCATGAAACTAGCTGGTGTTGTTGTTCAAAAACTATGTCATTGAGTTGTTTTTTTCATTTTTTTGCAAACGCAATAGATCTTTCAGAAAATAATGTCAATGTGGGCGTTTTGAACCGAATTTCCGCACGGAGGAAGAAAGAGTACTCAAAAAGGTCGAAAAACTTATTTGTCACGAGATCGAAATTGCTTACAACTCAATAGGTAATTGATTGATCAAAAAATGGAAAAAACAACTCCATTCCAATCGCTTCCATGGCCAGGCTTTCCAATTTTATACTTTTCCGTTAAAAAATCAGTTTTAAATGTGTCAAAACGTTTTGCGCTTGTTGAGCAGAGCAGTTAAGAACAGCCTGAAGGCTGTTCTCAGGACCTCCAGGACGGATGCAAAGGACGTCCTTTTATATAAAATAAAAGCGTGTATTTTAAGTCTTAAAACTAAAATATGTTTTGTACTATCTTTTTTGTATATATATCTATATGTTTTTTCATCGGAAGCGACACTAAATTCTGAAAAAGCTGAATTCCTGTTTTCCAGTTTTATTATTACTGTCACTTTTTACAAGATGGCTATTTTTTAGGACTGCCTATCTCCAGAAAATCGTTTTAATAGCCACAAATAAAAAAAGATAAGCGGATGGATATGGAGATTATGATAGCTAGAGATGTGAAGATTAAAAATGATATATCTTTCCTTAGAATCTGGTTTAGGGGACCGGGAAAGCAACATTCAACCAAAAAATCGATTTTTACTTTTTTTTTTATGTCATTAAATAGTTTAAACTTTTATCTTTCCAACGATATGTCATACATCTTTATATATTAAAAAAAATAAGTGTTGAAATTAATCATTCTTTCTAAGAGTACTTCACAGCTTAATGGTAATTTTAATTGAATTTTTCTCAAAACTTGGATTTTTTATGTTTATGTTCCTTTTTTTCAATTTTTAATACTTATATTATGTTATAGTGTATACTTTAACACAAGGATTTAATGATCTGTTGAGAATTATTTATTTTAGGTTGTGGAATCTTACCAAAAATGCTAATTTAAAAATGACTTTCAATAAATAATTAATAATTAATTTTAAATTTCACTTAAAAGGAAAATGGCCAGTTAAAATACGTAAATCGTGTTATTCTAACTACTCTAAAGAATCTAGACCTCTATCTTTCACAATTTCTGAGAAAAATGTACATAAAGTTAGTGAATTTAAGGGTGTATTCGAAAAAATATTTTTCTACCCTCAACATCTCGAAATTTTCTGAGACATTTTCAGACTCATTTTTAAAAGTAAAAACATGAAACTTGCTGGGGTGATTTTTCAAGAGTTGTATAAGGTGCCGTGTGATTTTATTTTTCGCTCAATTCATTACAATTTGATTTTTAAGCAATTATTTTCTCAGTATGACCATCTTTTTCATCCCCAGATCACCCGCTTCCGGAAATTTCGGTTCAAAACGCCGATTTTGACAGCATTTTTTACAATATTTTCTGCATTTATCAAAAAATCTAGAAGCACGGCACATTATGTAGTTTCTAAATAAGAGAACTTCCTAGTTTGATGCGTTTGCGAGCAAAAATGAATTTAAAAATGAATCAGAAAATAAGCAGTTTGGACCGGAATACACCCTTAACATGGCGGAGATAGGGCTTTCCCGGTCCCCTTGGCAAATAATGTCCATCGAAAATGATTTCTATAATGTATCAAAAAGTAACTAAATTGCATTAGGATAAGAGCTTCAAAACTTTTCTTTAATTAAGTAATCTTCATTTATGGAGTCATTAAATAATCATTGTTGCTGGATGGTTTGCTTTGTGTGTCATTCCAAGTTTATGACATCAGTAGAGTCGTCATTGTCTGTAAAACCACATCTCGAAAGCAAATACTCTAACCTCAAGGGATGTTTTAAGTAAGGAAGCTATCTTAGCATAATGACTTGAAAGAAGTCATTATGTTAAGAGAATCATAAAAAGCATGACTGGCATAAATTAGCCGGATAAAAAGTAAAACAAAAGATATGATGAAACTGTTACATGTTCTTCTTTTGCTTTGAGTTAAATGTTTTAAATGCCATGCCTTCCGTGCGAGTGGATACAATGTCGCCAATGATTTTTTTTTTTCATGGGTCTTATCATTAGAAATTGATATTTCATTATTGTCTACGCAAACTTATTTTTCAAGGTTTTTTTTTTTTTTTTTTTTTCAAAAAAAAAAGAAAAAACAGCTCGATGACATAGTTTCTGAACAACAACACCGGCTAGTTTCATGCATTTTCGAACAAAAATAAATTAAAACTTATGTCAGAAAGTTGCTCTTTTGGATTTGAGAACACCCTTAAGGATGAATAACGTTAATGTTTAAAATAGGTAATGGAACACAGTAACTCGGAATTCTTGATTTGCGCAGTGCTTTTTAAGGCTGTTCTCAAATCCAAAAGGGCAACTTTATGATAGATATCGAATGGTTTTTACTTTTTCTCTGTAAAGGCTTTTAGAAAATATCTTTCAGAAAGTAGTTTCAAAATTTACGTTTTTAACTTATTTTAGATAGAAAAAAATCCAATATGATTCGGCATCAAATAGCATTCGTTTATAACGCAATCTTTCTGGATTTTTTTCTGTCTAAAATAAGTTGAAAGCATTTATTTTGAAACTATTTTCTGTAAAGATCATTAGCCTTTAGAGAACAAAAACAACAGCAACAACAACAACAAAAAAAACATATTTGATTTTTTAGTATTTAATAATACGTCGTTAAATGTTTTCATTAAATGTTTGAATATTGTTGATGAATATTTATTACAGTCCTCCCCACTTAATCGGCTCACGGATAATCGAATACACCGATTATTCGAATAGAATCCTCCGGAACCGAATTTACTCCTATCGGTTCTATGTTATTTTTCCCCACTTACACCAAATACCTTTTATGATCGTCTCCGCTTAATTGAATAACAACTGTGTGACCGATGCCTGAATATAAGCGCGGAAAGCACGTTTCAATTGGAATTTCCTTCCACTCTTTGTCATTTTCGGTTCCTTTACGCTGAAAACAAATTTTCAGTTCTTCCTGCAATGATTTCGACCGGCAGGTGTATAATGGACAGACCTTGATCTCCCTACCATCACTTCTTGCTGTTAACCAGGTTTTAATGGCAATGCACCGTCACTTCAAGACTCGAGATAGTAGTTTTGATGTTTTGCACTCATTCGAATATTCACTCGATATTTACTCCTTTAAAATTTCACTTAAACAAACCACTTTGAATGAATTTTTTAAGGCAGTATAGGTAACGTAAATTAGAAGTAGAAAAGTTTTGATCCAATTCAAAGGAGCTGCATTAAGTGTGATGTAAACCCTATAAATATATGTACTGACATTAGGGTTGTTCTCTACAATACTTTCAAATTTGGCCAGCAGTCTGACTTGAATGATGCATATGTAAATTTTCATAAAAATTAGATAAATGGTAAGAAATCAGACAATTATTGAAGATTTCAATAGCAACAGAAATTGTTTTAAAAATTTGACTTAACAAAAAAAAAAATAAAATAAAAATTTGTGGAAAAAATAAAATAAAAAATGTGAGGGAATGACAAGTGAGGGAATGATGAAATAAGACATTTTTACTAGTTGTAGGGGAAAAATGCAAAATTATGAAGAAATCCAAACTGTTTCCTTTAAGAGAAACACTTAATATATAATGTATGATAAAATTAAAATTTTTGATATTTACAAAAAAATGAATATTCTGTGTGAGGGAATGACTGCTAATAAAAACGCTTCCGGATATACTGACTAAAAAAAAATTCTGTAAAATTAACAAAATCTTACACCACCAATTTATGTTGCTGGACTGATAAGTGCTCAAAATAGCTTCTTCTCTGTGAAGGATGCTAGACTGCTACTGCTCATTAGTGGTAGATATTTGAGATAATAGCAATGTGTGAGGGAATGATGGTCTAACATGGGGAAACATATAATTGATTGAGTAGGCTATATAATAATAGTAAAAATTAATATTTTTATTATTTTTTGTAATGTATCAAATAAGAACTTTATTTTGCTTAGGGTATTTTTAATTATTTTTATTTCTGGATGGAAAGAAATAGGCAATAAAATATGGTAGTACAGGTAGGGGAAAGGTGAGGGAATGATGTTTGCATGATATATATTATATTTTTAAATGCTAAATTTATTTATTTTTAAATTTTACTTTCTGCCCCTAATAAACTACGTTTAGATCTTCTAATAAAAATAAAAATAAATAAAAATGTAATAAAATTAAGAGCATTTATATGGCTGGGAAGCACTTTTTGCACTATTGCAGAGAATAACCCATTAAATTAATTCGTATTTACTTTATATTAGCATTTGTATTTATTTTAGTGTATCTTATACTATTAACGATTTATTATGCTGTTAATTAAACATACCGTAGATGGTTATTTTGCCTTTTTATTACGCATTAAATATTACTGTGATTATTAAATATTATGATTTCCCGTTTAATCAAATATACCGCTTAATCGAATATTATTTCTGGAACCGTCAATATTCGTTTAAACGGGTACGACTGTAATGAACATTATCATTTAATGTTTTTTTATATAAAAAATCACTCCGTTAATATGCCAGGAAGCTCCACGCAAAATTGAGAGAGGGAAAATATTTTCTTTTTACTTTTTTTCTTATTTGTCTTTTATTATTATTATTATTAATTAAAAGATTTTCGTTAATCGAAGATTTAGATATATCGAATATTTGACATATCTATATTATAAAGGACAAACATATCTGTGTGTAACGCATACGTCATTTTGCGAATGGCAACACTTTGAAATTTGAAATAAAATTTTGGTTTTGCAATTTTCTCTACTGCAAATTTTTAAACATCTAAACATCGCACATTTTAAATTTTTACTCCATCGTATAACGAAAAAAATTCTCTTTTAAATGCAATTTGTTTGAAAGCTGTATCTCAATTTATTTTCGAGATATTAATTTTTTTTTGTAGTTTTTAATGCCATTTTTCTTATCGTGGCAACAAAAGTACCTCATTTCTATTGAAAGTCATCGAAAGTAAACGGAAAATAGTCGAAAATAGGAGATACTGTATCTTTTTGCTGCCATTTTCTCATAAAACCTAAAAAAAAGTTGAAATTAAAATATGTGCTATGTCACGAATATTGTCTGTTATTCCGTGGTAATGACATCATAGGCACACTTTTCTATAGACGAAATTTAAGACTGGATTCTAAAAGTAAATTGCTTTAGCGGATGCAAATGACGTCATTATATAAAAAAGCGTGTATTTTAATTCTTAAACCTGAATTATGTTTTGTAGAAGTGCGTTATTTTCACAGCCCAGCTGCTTTGAAATTCTCCACAGGTGAAATTGCTCCACTTTTGGAAATAATGTAATCGAAATTGCGCACTGATAAAACGCAATGTTTTACAAAATTTTAGAGTGTCTTTATAAAAGAGAGGTGACATGCAAATAATAGCGATTTATATTACAGAAATTGATGACTCTCGCCTGGATGGATTTGCTTCGCAGAGTTAGACAAGCAAACAAATAATTCGTGGTTTAAAATAATATCGTGTTCCTGAAGTTTTTGTCGAAAATTCTCTCGAATAATAAAATTTTAATACTATTCTTTAGGACATTTTACTATAATTTTTGCTTAATTTAATTTTTTGTAATTTTATATAATCTATATATTTAAAACACAAGTGTGTTTTTTAGTCATCTGTCGTGACCTTTCTGCTGAACCAATTTTACTATTATTTTTTTAAAACTGAAAGCTCTTCCTTTGTAGATGTGATCGCACTATTTGTTTGTTTTTTTTGTTTTGTTTTTTTTTGTTTTTTTTTTAAATATCCCCACTTTTATATTTTAATTTTAAAAGAATTTTATGAAATTTCTTCAAAATTATGAAAATTACATAGCTCATTATTGCAGACAAGAGAGAAATAATGAAGTATTTTTGACTTTATTCATGCTATTTTCTAATAAAAATTCAAAATCGTTGTATAGGGTTTAGTGGCGCAAAATCCCATTAGGAGCAGAATATTATATTAAGGGCATAATAACGGAAAATGACATACTGCTTTTGAAAACACGCATTTTTCCTCATAAATTTTCTATATTGTTTTTCCTTCTGCATGTGAACTGATACTAAGGTTCAGACACTAGGCGAAATGCTTATTTAAATGAAAATGAAGTCATATTTAAAAGAAAACGATCATTTTCTTAAATAAAACTAAACATTTTAACACAAATGCGTCTAAAAAACATAAATTATGGAATTTTTTACTCTCAGGAATTGAGATTAGAATCTCAGGTAAAGAGTGCGTCTGTTCACATAAAAGATGTTGCTGACAATCGTGACTTCATGTTTTGAGTTAAAATAATTTTTAAATAATCAAACAAAATAATTTTTTTTTTTTTTTTTAATGGTGAATATGGATATGAGAAGTGCGTATGCAAATTTTGAGAAGGTGAAAATTGCTGTTTTCATTCCGGAAATTCAAGCATAAGAGCCTCAATTGATAACCACATCCTAATAACTGATCTTTATTATATTTTACTGATTAAGTATCTATATTATAAAGAACAAATGTATCTGTGCGTAACGCTGACGTCATTTTGCGAATGGCAACACTTCACGATCAAATTTCGGTCTTGAAATTTTCGCTACAGCAACTTTTTAATCTTCTGACCATCGTACATTTTCAATTTTGGTCGCACAGGGAAAAAAATTTACTTTCAAATGCAATTTGTTTAAAAACTGTATTCATTGACTAATGTATTATATTTTCTAAAATAATTTTTAAGCATAATTTTTTTCAAGTTTATCTTATCACGTGCCGGTTTCAATACATAATAATAATAAACATTCTGCACATAAAGCAACAAACATTTTTCAGCATTTGTTTCTATTTCTGCATAACGAAATTAATACTTCCTTTAAAAACAAATAAAATAATAATATAAAAAAACCCACCAATCTAACATATTTGTGAAAGACAAATTAACGAAATTAATACTTCTTTTATAAACAAATAAAAGAATAATATTGAAAAAACACAAATCTAACATATTCGTACAATTTAAATTTTTAGATCACCAAATGGGATTTTCTTTTCAAATGGAATTTGATTGCAAAGTTCATCTCAGTTTACTGATTGGCTATGGTTTTAAAAACAATTTTAAAGCATGAAATATATTTTTTAAATTTATCTATATCGCGCGGAGCTCGATTACGAAAAATTAATCCGTTTGCCCTTAAAACAAAATAAAGAGTTCATCATTTTGTTACGGCTGATATCCATTGTAAAAAACTTCCCTATGAATAAATAAATAAAATAATATAAATAAAACACAAATTTACCAGACATGTATAAGCTCTGAAATTATCAGAATATAAAAGAATGCCATAAGTAGCAAAATCTTGGCAAATAACTCTTAGCATGCGGCTAATAAGAAAATATCGCTTTTGATAAATTTCAAAAATTTATTTGATTGTATAATTCGTATTTTCCATATGAAAATTGCTTTTTCAATGTAAGTGGTTAATCTAAAAAATTTAATGCACATAAAAAATTATTAGTTTTCAATTAATAAAAGTATTTTCACCTATATTCTTTAACCCGGGAAGCCCGGGTACGATCCCCTAGTTTCTTTAAAGTTCGATTTAAATGGGTCCAACAGTATTTGCCGAAATAAGCAAATTATATTTATTAAAGCAAAATTTTTCCTTTTCAGAAATGTTTTTTTTTTTTTTTTTTTTTTTTTGAACACCACTTTCTTAAAACTGCCCTCAAATCCAAATTGGCTGCATTCTGACACATCGTCAGAAAAATTCGTCAATATACACTAAATTATTCCTCATTTTTTAACAAATAATTTTCATACTCCTAGAAAACATATTTTATCCGTGAATTCTCCCCGAACATCTAAGAAAAAGGAGAAATTCCGTTCATCCCTAGCATGCATGCGTATTGGGTCTATTGATAATAAATCCGAATTTATTTTATAAAGGAAAAAACCGAAAATTCTATAAATTAAGATTTATAATTTATTTAAAAAAGGCAAAGTTTTCGAATTTCAATATAAATAACAACTTTTTCTCATTTATTCAAAAGTACTCACAATTTGTTTTTTAAAGTTGAATAGTTGAGTAAAGTTACATTAAGTTGAATTTGTAAAGTTGTTTATAAATAAATATTCGCATTTAAAATATACTTTAAATGAACACATTTAAAAGACATTTTAATTAAGAAAATAAAATGGAAAAAAATCGATATTATTAAAAAAAAAAAAAAAATCTTATTGAATAAAAATATAATATTCGTATTTTACCGCTAGCAATCTACGAAAAAATATTTCAATTCCTATTTTTATACTAGATTAATACTAAAGTACAAAAACCCCAGCCACCCTCTCATTCAAAACGAAATCTTCTCGAAATGAACTTCAAAATGAAAATCTTTTTAAAGAAATGGATCAAGCCCATCTGAAGCAAACATATTAACTTCAAAGCATTTCGCTGCTGTACAACTATAGCTCAGTGCTAGCGTGCTCGTCTTGTAACGTTGAGATGACAGGTTCGAATCCAACATCAGGCGCTTTTCCCAACTTTCTTCAATTGACGGATGTTTTACCTCGTGTAACGAAGAAAAAAAACCGATATTCATCAGTTCACGGAAATATGCTGGCAGCACTGCTACCAGTAGAATTTTTGTGGATTGTAGAAAGTTTTTTTTTTAGAGTGCCATACCATTTTGAGAGTGCCATAGAGTCTTACCATTGGAAATTGATATTTCATTATTGTCTACGCAAACCTCTATTTCAAGTATTTTTTTTAATTATTTATGCAGTAGAACCTCGATTATCCGAAGTAATTGGGACCGACTCTTTTTCGGATAATCGAGAATGCTTCAATTTTAAGATTAAGGAGAAATATATGCAATATTTCTTATTATGGAAACAGGTGCTTAATAAAAATAACGCAATAGAAAAATAGAAACAAGAATAAATTAGCTGAATTTTAATTTTAAAATTAAGTACCTTTTACCTAGATAACAAGGGTTTGAAAAAATGTTTTGTTTGTCGCAGTTTCGATTGCCTTTGCTTTGAAGGTCTGTCACGGAGTTTTTAATATTATTAATTCACCAGTATCACAGTCTTTCTGATGTTCCAGCCATGCCAAACCTTTAGCAAAATATTCAAAAGCTTCAGAATTGCTAATTTGTTCTTTTTCTTGGTTCTACTCCGCAGCTTACGAGAGGTGAAGTTAAATTTAAAGAAACTCTAAGAAAGGGGATAAAAAATATTTATGTGCACTCGTAGTTCGAAAAGGACTGCTTGCACACGAGGAATATGACAGTGAAAAAAACAGAGCTTTCAAAATGGATTTTGCACACAGTGAATGTGACAGTAAAAAAAAAAAAAAAAAAAAAAAGCTTTAAAATGGATTTCGGTTAACCGAAAGTTTTGGTTAAAAGAGTTTCGGATAAAAGCGGTTCTACTGTACTTTCTAGGGATACAGTTTCAGTGAAATCTTTGGGATGAACAATGTTAATGTTTAAAAAAACGAACACAGTAACTCGGAATTCTTGATTCCTGTAGTGCTTTTTAAGGCTGTTCTCAAATCCAATTGGCAATTTTATGACATAAATTTTAATTTATTTTTGTTCAGAAATGCATGAAACGGGCAGGTGTTGTTGTTCAGAAACTGTTTCATCGAACTGTGTTTTCCGTTTTTTTTTGCAAACGCAATTGATCTTTCAGAAAAGAATGTCAAATTGTGCGTTTTGAACCGAATTTCCGCGAATACATACAGACACAGACTCACAGACTCACAGACAGACATTTCGTAAAAACATGTTTTTTGGGATCCCTGATCCTTAAAACGTGTCAATCCGTCAAAAACTAGAATTCGAAAATTTTCACGAATCCAAATACTTTTTTCTTGTAAAGGTAGAAAAAAAAGTAAAAAACATTATAGTGAAACCTCTGTGTGCTACCACTTCCATTAAGTGACCACCTCCCTGAATGACCATTTCTTTCATGGAATGAAATTTATTCCCATAGGCTCAATACTCATTTTACCTCCATTCAGAGACCATCCGAGTTGGACTCCCTCCATGAGCGACCCACTTCTTTGAAAAAAAATGACACAAATTCCTTTTTTTCCGGGTCGCTTGAAGAAGGTTTTATTAGAAAAATAAATTCAGGGGCCACATTATTCATCAAACTTCTAAATTAAATTTAGATATTTTTTTTCCGGTAACTTTTAAGTGCTTAAACCCCTTTGTACCTTTTTAAGGCTGTTCTTAACTGCTCTGCTCAACAAGAGCAAAACGTTTTGACACATTTACAAATTCATTTTTTAACGGAAAGGTATAAAATTGGAAAACTTGGCCATGGAAGCGATTTGGAATGGAACTGTTTTTTCCATTTTTGGATCCATCCATTGCCTATTCAGTTATAAGCGATATTGATCACGTGACAAACACGTTTTTCGCCGGCTCTTGAGTGCTTTTTTTCCCTTCGCGCGGAAATTTGGTTCAAAATATCCACTTTGACACTCTTTTCTGAAAGGTCTAGTGCTTTTGAAAAAAACGAAAAAAAAAAAAAACCCCAGCTCCATGACCTAGTTTCTGAACAACAACACCAGCTAGTTTCATGCATTTTCGAACAAAAATAAATTAAAACTTATGTCAGAAAGTAGCCCTTTTGGATTTGAGAACACCCTTAAGCAATGAATTTAACTCTGATGACAAATTAAAAATGACAGTCCATAAACTCCCCTGCCGTATTCTGTCAGGAAACTCTCAAAGAAATAGATAAATGAATGTAATCGTCATTATTTGTTTCAAACAAAAAAAAAAAAAAAATGCAGTTATTGACTGAATTTCTAAAGGACTTGGAAATAAAAGTTATAAAAGATAAAACCGTAAAATCAAAGAAAACGTCAATGTATTCATTTTTTAAACTCTGCAGTCATTAACTTACATAATTAACTTTTGTTTTGATTAATTTATATATTTATTTATATTTTTTCCTAATGTGAAAAATAAATTTTAGTAACGTTAATTGTTACCTTTTATGAACAATTAAAATCTAAACGTGACCTCCATTAAGAGACCACCTCTCGGAGCGACCCATTTTTATTGGAACGGAACGTGGTCGCTTTAGGGAGGTTTTACTGTACAACGTTCTAGCAACAGCAAAACAATGAAGCTTATCAGCAACTGTACCTGTGCTATATGTGTTACGCAAGGCGTGATTCATTGGATAGCATTTCTTGAGATTGTCACGTGAATAGCGTATATCCTGCGAAAGTTTCATCTATAATGCACCTCAGGGGTGGGAGGGGGATGAAATCCGTCTCAATGCAACGACTTTATCAGCGTTGGATCAGCGACTGAAACTTTATAATAACATAATCGTAGCAGGCAAAACCAATCCATCAAAATGTTCTTGCAATCGGAGATGGATTTCTGACAAATAGCTCTTCGGAAAAGATTTGCTGTTATCTTTTGCAAATAATCTCTTATATAAGTCTGTATTTCCTAAAATAAACTTGGGTTTTAGGTGCGTTCGTAATTATATAAATACGTAGCATCTATACCGGTTGGCCTGCGGTCCGTCCGTCTGACTGCATCGCAAAAACTATCGAATGGTTTGAAAGAATCATTGTACACTGGAAATCTTTATACACTTTTCACAATACTTTTTAGAACACTTCTTTTGTTCCCTTTTTAAGAATACTTTGAAACGCAGCTTTTGGAACATTTTTTGGAATTTTGCACTGTAAAAAAGAAAACGATATTTTTACAGTACAAAGTACATCTCGATCACAGTTGAATGTATCTTTCTTTGGTTTCCTGACTATTTAAGCATGGAAAATACAGTAGTTGCGTAAAATTAACAGCACAATGTACTGGCAATTTGGACGCGTGTAGTTTGTGCTGTGGTCCAAATGCGTCCAAAATTGCCAGTACATCGTACTGTTAATTTTACGCAACTATTGTATTTTTCATGTTTAAATAGTCAGGAAACCAAAGAAAGATACAGTACATTCAACTGTATGATCGAGTTATGCTGGCAAATTTACAGTGGTTTTTTTACAGTGTGTGAAAAAATTGCGAATTCCAGTTTTCGGCGGATTTATACATTTTAGAAGGTTGTGAACACGATTGAATGGTTTTTAGAAAATATCTGTTTGTCACTCTCTCTGTGAGTGTCTGTATGTGACACAAATTTGGTGAGCGCTCTATCTCAAGAACTAAAGCGCGGAATTTCACGAAGCTTTAAATTCAGTTAAACCTTGATACACAGCAAATCTTTATACACTTTTCGGAACACTAATTTTGTCACTTTTTTAGAATACTTTGAAACGCAGCTTTTGGAACATTTTTTGGAATATCTTTGGAAACACTCATTTTTTTTCAAAGCACACTTTCTATAGCACTTTTTGAACACTTTTGGGAACGCGTGATTTCACATAAGTCTGCCCGAATGTATTCTCAGTCTGTTCTCAAACTTTTCCCAAAGTTTAGATTTAACAAATGTCCTGAGCAGAACACTTTCCGTACACTTCCGGAACACTTTCGGTACACTTTCTTTATAGCGGAGCATATTCGGAACACATTTTAGTACACATGAAAGTAACTGGACCACTTTTTTTGAATGAAAGTGTTGCAAATGTGTTCTCAATGTGTTCTGGGAATTTGCAGTGTTAGAATTTTTTCGAGTCCTTTCAAATTTTAGGAAAATCGAATCAAAACTTTAAACGGTATTAGGGGTCGTTCAAGTATTACGTAAGCAGTAATGGGGGGAGGGGGACCTAATAGTGTCTGCTTATTTTTGCTGACAAGGGGGAGAGGGGGGGTCACGAAAATTCTTACGTAAGCATTAGACAACGAAGCAACTATAGTTTACCAACAAAAAGCGAAACAGCATGATTTGGATGAACATTCTGCGGATTTTGAACGACTTGAGAAAAAAGATATGGAGTAAACAAGGATTGTAAATGTGGAATATTCCAGCCCACCACTACATTGAAAACGTAGTAATAGACAATGTAGAAACATATGGATTCAAAGATCTTGGACATCAGGTCAGAAATGTGAACGCCAAACACATGATATTCCTATGATTTTTTTTTTTTTAATTTTTAGTTATGTGCTTTAATAAGTTAGGGCCTGTTGTATTTCTTAAAGTTTTTTTTTTTTCTTAATGAGATAAATAATAATATATTAAAAATAATTTTGTATTCTGTGAATTGTTTAATGCAATAAGTAACAATATATTAAACCGATTTTGTTTTCCTTCGATACCATAACCACTATATGTCTATTTATGTAAATTTTCTGGATTAATAATGTAATTTATCACTAACTGTAATTTTTTATGGCAAACAGTGTTGATGTTAGAATGTCATAAAATCTTACGTAAGAAAAGGGGAGGGGTCTAGCATTTGCTTATTTTTCCTTACAAGGGGGAGGGGTACAAAATGATTAAAAATATGCTTGCGTAATACTTGAACGGCCTTTTAACTTAGAAAACAGGAATTCTGCTTTTTCAGAATTGTGTGTCGACCCCGGTGAAAAAGAAAATAATGTATATAAATGTAGATAATACGAAAAATATTTCAGTTTTAAGACAAAACACACGCTTTTATTTTATATAAAATGACGTCATTCGCATTCTCTGGAGAATTCCTCATTTCCCAGTAAAGTATTCATATGACGTCACAATCGCTAAATACCATACAAAAAAAAAATAAATAAATAAATAAATAAATAAATAAATCGGCTATCTTATGATTAATATACCTTCATTTGTTTGTATTATAGATAATTAAACTAAATAGAGTTTATAATAGCTCCCTGTTTATCAGAAATCATTCCTTTCTGTTTTTTCAAAATCGTACGTATTTTAATTACATTTTTTTTCCAGTAGTTATGGGAAAATGGCAACAAAAAGATATAGTTACCATTTTCCAACTATTTTTTTTTACTCTTTACAGAAATTGAGTACTTGAGTTGCCAAAATTAAACAAATGGCGCTAAAACCTACAAAAAATAAATGGAGATGCAGTTTTCAAACAGATTGCATTAAAAAACACCTTTTTTCCAAATACGACGGCATAAAAATTGAAAATGTGCGATGCTTAGAAGTTAAAAAAATTGCAGTAGAGTATTTAACAGTACAATGATACATCTGCTTTGTTTTACGGCTGGGTTATACAACGGAACATTGTTTTTTGGAGACGACACTTTAATAGCTGGGAATAGCTTCTACTTTTTTCTCATGCAGAAATTATGCTAGCGAAAGAATGGCTAAAATTCTTTGACAGGAAATTTACTACAGCATTTAAATATCAATTTCAAGGATCGTGGCTTTTTTGGTACCGTTCCCAAGGTTTATTCCTGCGCTTTTCGAGGTAAATTAATTTTTTTTTTAATTTAATCCAATATAATGTTTTTCTTAAATCAATGAACATTGTGGCTATCACTTAGTCGTAACATGATTTGCCTAAAAATAGTGGTCACTTTCCTTACCGTCCCATCCTTACCATCCTTTTTTTTTCCTTCGTCCAGTTTTTCCTATATCGTCCCCCTTTTTGTCCGTTAGTGTCCCTTATTTAACACCCCTTTAAGACAATGTTATACCAGAATTTTCTACTAAAAATACTATATTGTTATTATTTCTTATTTGAATGTCCTGGTGGGTATTATGCAAATTCATTGTAAGTAAAAATTTAGAAGAAAATAAAAATTTAGAGTGTTAAAACGGTAAGGAAAATTAAACTCGCAAGTTCAACTTAAACCTTTATAAACTCAGTTAAATAAATAAAAAAAAAAATCGCTGCTGACCATTTTTTCGTTATTTTGAATCATTAAGGCTTTATAAGTTTAAAATGATATTTTAGTAAGTTTAATTTCACCAAATTTTTATTCCTGAAAGTTAAAAAATTGTGAGAATGCCTGATATATATACATACATATATATATATATATATATATATATTTCATCGGCACACTGCACATTCCCAGAACACATTGAGAACACTTTGATTAAAAAAAAGGGGTTTCAGTTACCTTAATGTGTACTGAAATGTGTTCCGAATATGCTCCGCTATCAAGAAAGTGTTCTGAAAGTGTAACGAAAGTGTACAGGAATTGTTCTGCTCAGGATATTTGTTAAATTTAAATTTGAGAACAGATTGAAAATACATTTGGGCACACTTGTGAAATCACGCGTTCCCAAAAGTATTCAAAAAGTGATCTGGAAAGTGTGCTTATCAAAAATGAGTATTCTCAGAAGTATTCTAAAAATTGTTCCAAAAAGTGCGCTTCGAAGTGTTCTAAAAAAGGTGACCAAATAAGTGTTCTGAAAAGTGTATAAAGATTTGCAGTTTGAATTCTAAAAAAGCATAATTCCTGCTTCCTGCATGTTTCAATTATTTCGGGTGGGTCTAGATCCCATGCACATGACAACGCTTGATTTGTGTGATTTCGACGAAGGTGCACTCATCCTCTGAAAGGAATCCCCTGATCCCTGTTGATTCATCCAAAGATGTCTTTAAATCTTAACCGAAATCGGTCTCCACAAAGACTTTTATCAACGTTTTATCAGCTACTGAGACATCCTAATAACACAATCGGAATAAGCAGCCCGATCCATCAAATTTCTCTACAGCCACTGATAGATTTCTCAACTGGAAAATAAATATCCAGTGACATAGATAACAGGTGAATCATTTCGTCGCAGCAGAGACGAGTTAGGTTTTTCTTTCTTTTTTTTTTTTTCACTTTCTTCTATCTTTACAAGAAGAAAGTATTAGATTCATGAAAATTTTCGAATCCCGGTTTTCGACGGATTGACACGTTTTAGGGGTCAGAGATTCCAAAAAACACGTTTTTACAAAATGTCTGTCTGTGAGTCTGTGACTCTGTCTGCCTGTTTGTATGTATGTGACACAAATTTTGTGGGCGCTCTAGCTCAAGAACTGATACACAGAATTTAATAAAAATTTATATTCAAGTAGTCCCTGATATAAATGGGTGCTGATTAGTTTTCGGTGTCAATCGCTCAACAGGGGCACTGCTAAGCTGCATTTTTTCCGATTTCCGCAATAGCTGTATCTCAAGAACTAATACACGGATTTTCATAAAATTACAGATTCCGTTAGTCCTTGACATGAATGGATGCTGTTTGCGTTTTGGTGTTAATAGCCCAACAGGTGACGCAGGTCTGCTGCATTTTGCAGGATTTACACGATATCTGCAAAAGCTCTATCTCAAGAACTAATGGACACATTTTCATCAAACTTCAGATTCAGTTACTCTTGGATATGAAATGATGCTGACTACGTGTTGGCGTAAATCGCCCAATAGGTGGCGCTGCTGTACTGCATTTTGCACTATTTCCTCAATAGCTCTGTCTCAAGAACTAATGCACGAATTTTCATCAAACTTCAGATTTAAGTATAACTTGATTAATATTGATGCTGATTATGTGTTGGTGTAAATCGCTCAACAGGTGGTGCTGTTATACTGCATTTGTCACGATTTGCGCAATAGCTCTATCTCAAGAACTAATGCACAAATTTTCATCAAACTTTAGATTTAAGTATAACTTGATTAATATTGCTGCTGATTATGTGTTGGTGTAAGTTGATGATAATTAGGTTCTGGTGTAAATAACCCAATAGGTGGCACTGCTATGCTGCATTTTCTGGATTTACACGATTTCAGCTACAGTCATACCTTGAGAACTAAAACACGGAATTTCATCTTTTTAGATTTCTCATGATGAGCACAGATTGCCATTTAATTTGGCTCTGTGATAGCGAATTTTGACGTATTGACATGTATGAGATAGAACAAAGTTTTGGGATGGCCACAACATACTAGTTTTTAAATATAAAGTGTGCTCAATTATCATCCTTAGTATTTCCTTAACTCATAACTTTTACACTGTTTTATATTTAGCTCAACTGATTTTTAGGTAGATTTCTTAAGAAATACCACCTATTACATTCTCCTCTATGTTGAAATTTCTATAAAATTTTTTGCAGATCTACGCTGATCATGACTTCTAGATCCCAAAAGCACACCCAGTTTAAAACTTTATATACAGTGTAACCTCTGAATAGCGGTTACCAGTGGACCGGTGAAAAGTGACTTTTTTTTTCTGTACAACTCTTCATCATTATGATTTAATGCAAAATTTTACATTTCATGAAGGTTCGTCAAAAATTCGGTATATGTGTTAATACTGGAAATTATAATCTCTTTCATTTCCCCATTCTGATAACTTTTCTCTCCCTCTATTCTATCTTCCACCGTTTGCTGTATGAATCAAATGTAGCAGATAACTGCCAAACCTTTGTCCAGACGTACAAACTTGCTGGCCTTCGTGTTAGTTATGTCTGCCATTCTAAGAATATTTTTCCCATCATTATTAATGTCTTCATTTTCTATGTCTGTTTTTGGAAAAGGATGAAATGTTTAAGAGATTAAGGCTGTTCTCAAATCCAAAAGGGCAACTTTCTGACATCAGTTTTAATTTATTTTTGTTCGAAAATGCATGAAACGAGCTGGTGTTGTTGTTCAGAAACTAGGTCATCGAGCTGTTTTTTCCTTTTTTTTTTTTTTTTTTTTTGCAAACGCAATACATCTTTCAGAAAAGAGTGTCAAAGTGGACGTTTTGAACCGAGTTTTCGCGCGAACGGAGAATATCCATTCAAGAGCGGGCGAAAACGTGGTTGTGACGTGATCAAAAACGTTTCTAACTCAATTGGTAATTTATGGATCAAAAAATGGAAAACACAATTCCGTTCGAAATTGCTTCCATGGCCAGGTTTTCCAATTTTATAGCTTTCCGTTAAAAAATGAATTTGTAAATATGTCAAAACGTTTTGCGCTTGTTGGGCAGAGCAGTTAAGAACAGCCATAAGTGACTTTTTGTTGACATATTAAGAAAATTTTGTTTGATCTGCTTCACATTTCGGTTTGCAAATAAATATGAAATTGTACCAGGAGCTGTTAAATTTTTTTTTCTCGTGACTTTTGAGCGGCCGTTGTTCAGAATTCCATATTTAGAGGTTCGTTCTAATGTTAATCCTATGGAACGTGTTTGGTTCCATCAATATGTGGCCGGTATTCGGAGGTTGTCGTTGTTTAGAGGTGGCCGTTCAAAGAGGTTTCACTGTATATATATATACCACCAACAAAAACTGTGAAATTATGAATAAAATGACATTAACAAATTGACAAAAATACAGTATCCCCCCCCCCCCCCCAAACACACTTAACATAGTAAAAAACAGCAGAAATTGAATAACAGAAAATTGTAAAACTTACACAGAATCCTCGGGTCCCAAATGCCTAAAGTTCCACTAATAAAATATGTGACTTCATTCTCAAATGGATATCTATAATACAGTATACACTCGATATCTCGAACTTCGTTATCTCGAAAACCTTGATATGTCGAAAATTTATTTTCCCCCTTGATATTACATATTCATCTAATGTTAATTTTAATTTTTATCTCGAAAAGTTTTCACTCAAAACCTTGTTATGTCGAATATTTTTCGAAGTAAAAAAATGAATTTTCACGGGAAAATCGCCGTTCATTTGCGTCCAAGCCACGATACTGGGCTTTTAAAAGAAATTTTAGCGATATAAGTTCATTTATGTATTTACTAATTCTTTTCAATTTAATGTATAATTATTTTCTACTAGTACTTTAAAAATTAAAATTATCATCCTATGATTACACGAATTGTCGACTACATTACATATTTTTACTTATTCTCATCTATCATTACTCTAATTTTTATAATATTAATTCCGTATCTTGTGTTTTTACATGATTTTTTTTTGTTCTAGCTATGACCTTGTTATCTCGAAAACTCACTATCTCGAATTTTTTTTAGCGTCCCCTCCACTTCGAGATATTGAGAGTATACTGTAGGATAGGTGAATCATTTCTTTGCAGCAAAGACGAGCTAGGGTTTTTAGGTGCGTTCGTAATTATATAAATACGTGGCACCCAGAGGTGTCGTTCGGTCCTATTTAATGTTAAATATACAACGCGTGTACTGAGACAAAAAAAATTCAAAATAAATTATTAATATTTTTTAACAATTTTTTTCTAAAACATTACACTGCGGCGCGTCACCCGTACATTCAGGCTGAGACACCGCACTTGTGCGGTAGTAATGCCGCGCTTGTAATAAGAACAGAATGAAATCATAAATAAAAATATTTAAAAAAAAATCATAGCTGGACTATAATTAACGATGTAATAACAAAATGAAACTAAATGAGTACAATGAAACGCATTAGTAGATTCAAATTAATAATTGTTGCCTACTTTCACTATTAAAATTATCGACTTATTTTTTTTACATTAAATTTTAATTGTTTTTTCAGCAACAACGTAACATCGATGTATTAGAAAGTGAAAAAAAAAAAAAAAGTAAAATTTGTTTACATAATTTACTTGTTAACCCAATCGGAACCGGTGACTTTTACACAAATTTTATTCGTTTGGTACCACTTTTTAAAAAGAAGCTACCTTTACTTAAATAATTATAAAAATGCTCTAATTAACCCTAGAACTACCGGAAATTTTACTCAAGTTTTATAAAAACATTCTACACCAGAATTTTTACTTAAAACTATTTAATTTGTTTATTTAACTTATTATTGTCTGATTTATACATTTAGTTTGTTTTAAAGAAATTTCTGGTTTGAATAAATATTTTGAATGTACATGTCGGGTCCAATGGACCCGTCTGGTAGACGGAAGGTTAAACAAAGCAAATATTACTTTTCTTTTTTACTGGTGCCAGAAACAAATTTTGTAAGCTCTTTATGAAGGTGCTTATATGCACCTATGGTCCCGAATGGGTTAAGAGACCTGCTTTTTCGACTACAATCTACAGAAAAAGTGTCGGAAAAGTACAGTCTTTACGTAACTACATTTAAACACATGATGCAATGAAGCCAATTACACATCCTCTGTTTTGGAGTAGTTTTCTAAACATTCCTTGCAAAGAACGTCTGTGTTACGCTTAATCCAATTTTTCATTATTGACTTCACTTGCATCTTTCTTGCCGTTCTTACTTTTTATTTTCCCCTTTTTCTCTTTTGGTTTTAGTAAACTTTATAACATGCCTAACATGGTTCGCCTGTGCAAAAAGAAAAGGAAAAATTAATAACACTTAATCATCCCGTACAAAAGAAGCTGCGGCATGTATACCGGAATAGAAGTGCAGCATGTATCCCATTTTGCATGGTGCTGACGTCAGCCATCACAGTTACCTGCCATCGCTAAGGGGAATGGCGTAACCCTACACAAAGTACTCTATACAAACGCTACACTTAGTTTTGACTTCGAAATCATGCATGCATTTAGTAATTAGTGTAAGAAAAATATTTAAACATAACGTGCTTAAAAGTTTGGACAGTGAAATCATGCACTTTCGTCAAATTAAGGATTGTACTTCTACAAGTAAACATCGAAATGGGATTCACGCTATACACTGGTTAAAATAGTCTCATTGCGCACCTATACTGTGCGTTTGACGACCATCTATCAATAATTACAAGAAATACAAGGGGTGCGGCATCTATCCCGTAAGCGGCGACTCTCCCGGAGTTACCCTAATTTAAACGGTTTTCTACGAGCACCAAAATTAATAGATTTTTTCAGGCTAATTTGATAGTTTTTGCTTTGTTTGTTTTTTACTTTCTTCTATCTTCAATAGAAGAAAGTATTGTAATCGAAATTTTTTTCGACTTCCGGTTTTCGACGGATTGACACGTTTTATTGGTCAGAGATCCCAAAAAACATGTTTATAGAAAATGTCTGTCTGTCCGTCTGTCCGTGTGTCTGTAGCCAAATTTTTATTTTAAGTTTTTGGCTATGGCAAGCGGGTCCTCTCTGAATTTAGAAAAAATTCGCCGGTAGGGGGCGCTGTAATGGCAATTTTTGTGCGATTTTGAATATTGTGCCATCAAAAAGTGTACGAAGTTATGTATAGAATTGAACCAAATTTTTATTTTAAGTTTTTGGCTATGGCAAGGAGGTCCTCCCTGAATTTGGAAAAAATTCGCCGGAAGGGGGCGCTGTAAAAACGATTTTTGTGTGATTTTGAATATTGTACCATCGAAAAGTGTAGGAAGTTATGCATAGAATTGAACCAAAAAAATGTTTTAAGTTCTTGGTTATGGCAAGCAGGTCCTCCCTTAATTTGGAAAAAAATCGCCGGTAGGGGCCGCTGTAATATTGATTTGCGCGCGATTTTTGTGCCATTTTGAATATTGTACAATCGAAAAGTCTATGAAGTTATGCATAGAATTGAACCAAATTTCTTGTGCTTGTTTTTGGCCATGGCACAAAGGTCCTTCCTGAATTTGGAAAAATTCCGCCGGAAGGGGGCGCTACAATTGCGATGTCTATACCATTTGTATTATTGTACCACCGAAAAGTGTATGAAGTTTTGCATAGTATTGAACCAAATTTTTTGTGCATGTTTCTGGCTATGGCAAGCAAGTCCTCCCTGAATTTGAAAAAAATCTGCCGAAAGGGGGGCGCTGTAATAGCAATGTTTGTGCCATTTTCTTTATTGTACCATCGAAAAGTGTATTAAATTATGCATACAATTGAACCAAATTTTTTGTGCATGTTTTTGGCTTTGGCCAACAGGTCCTCCTTGAATTTGGAATTATTGCGCGTAAATGTTCTCTGTGATAGCGATTTTTGTATACTTTCTTGATATTTCGTAGTTCTATTGTCGTGCAGTGGCGGGAACTCGCTTCCTGCTAAGCCGGCTATTCGAAAACAGCTGATAACAACAGAATAAGGAAAAACTATAGATTTTAACAAATATCATGATACAGATTAACTCGTTTTTACTCCGTTTAATTGACTGAAGCGGAAATTTAAGATGAAAATCAAAGTTGGTATAGTATTGATCTAATAATATTGAAGTATTATCATGTGTAATTAGTTTTTGAAACATTAAGATGAATAAGATAAAAGAAAGTTTTGGGATTGGCACATCCAACTAGTTTACAGTATATTTTCTTGCTATAGAAGAATTTTCAAAAGTGTTTGCAAAATATAAAGCACGTGCAGCAGGATTAAACAGAAACTTTATCGTAAATTTTTGTTGTAAACGCCTGAACAGTAATAAATATTAAAGACATCTGCTAATATTGGACATCCCCCCCCCCACCCGCGAAAGGGTTAACTTCCTATACCACACAATAAATTCGAATGATAGTGATTAAGATTTAAACAAAAACATAACCTCGACCGCCCCCTCTGATCTGTGCTATCGGTTTTTTCGCGTGACCCTCGCATGCTCGACTTAAATTATAGCGGGCGCAGCTTTATGTTAATGCCACAATCAATAAAGGGAACCACCCCGCTCATACATAAAAGTGACGATTTCATGTTAGCGAACACAGAAACGCCCCCTCTCCTTTAATAAGGGGGGATTAATATGTTTTGAGAGCTTCAACCTTTCAGTAGATTTTTCATTCAATTCCTACTATTAACACTACTATTAACACACTCCTAACTGTTCACAGTCTCCCTATATTTATTTATTTATTTATTTATATATTTATATATCTTGTTCAAATTTTCAATCGTTAATAAAATACTTATTATTCATCCTATCAAGTTGAAATATTTTTTTTAAACTTGTACTGGATGACAATGGATGTTAATACAGTTTTTTCAAATTTTAATTAATTCATTAAATTTTAAATAATTAATTTTAGTTTTACATGGGAGACAAAAGGGCGGCCATTGGTTATTGAAGCATTTAATGCATCTTCCTATCTATAAGAGAGTTTACAATAGGGGTGACCCTGTTCTGTCGCCAAATACCTCCAAGTTTGTCGCCAACTTGGCGATATCTCTCATATTTCGCAAAATTCCCAGACTTCCATTGTAAACCTATACTTGCTTAAAGAAAATGAACAGATTGAGATATTTGAATGCAACAAAAACTAATATTAGCTTAATGGATTCTATTAAATTTTTCTTTTATGACCTAAGTAGGAATTGGACTTTAAAAACAAAATTTTTATATTACTTGTTCTTTTAAATTCGCATTGAAAAAGGAATGTCAAAATTAAATTTTGATTAGTGTATCAGAATTTGAATTTGACATTTTTAGGTGCGTTCGTAATTACATAAATGGAGCATTCTCACAATCTTTTGACTTTTAAGTCCCTGAATAATAATTTTTATTTTAGTACACTTAATTGTGGGTTTTTTTTTAATTCCATATATTCTGGAACACCCCATTGCATGACTGCATAACAATATTATCGAGATAAACAAGCTTTGGACGATGTGGGGGGGTCCAATTATCCAGGAAACTCCGATACCGTCCCGTGTTCCTGATGCTGATTTTTAAGTTTGGAGCTGTCTGTATAAAATTGTTTCAATAAAAGTAATTCGATGTCATTTTTTTCCGAAACTGGAACAATTGTTTTATATAAATAGGTAGCAAAAAATTAACCTGCACAGATTTTCATTGTTATTATTTTTTTTAACTCTGTCCCTGGGTTTTAGATTTCTTACCGTCCCGCTTCTAAATTATACAGAAAATCACTTCGGATGCAACCATAGAATTTTTTCCAAGTTTTTTATCATGCATTCTTTTTTCAACGCCCCCTCTCCCTTAATAATGGGGGATAAAATATTTAGGGAGCTTTAACATTTCACTAGTTTTTAATTTCTTCTATGTTTACAAGAAGAAAGTACTGGAATCATGAAAATTTTCGAATTCCGGTTTCGACGGATTTATACGTTTTAGAATGTCCTGCACACGATTGGATGGTTTTTAGAAAATGTCTGTCTGTCACTCTGTTAGTCTGTATGTGACAAAAATTTTGTGAGCGCTGTGTCTCAAGAACGAATGCACGGAATTTCACAAAACTCTAGATTCAGTTAGACCTTGATATAAACTGATCCTGATTTGTTTTCGGTCTAAATCACCCATCAGGTGGCGCTGCTAGGCTGCATTTTTCACGATTTCCGCAATAGCTATATGTCAAGAACTACTGCACGGATTTTCATCAAAATTCAGATTCAGTTAGTCCGAGATATAGTGTGATGCTGATTATTTTTTGGTGAAAATCACCCAACAGATGGCGCTGCTAGGTTGCATTATTCATGATTATCGCAATAGCTCTATCTCAAGAACAAATGCAAGAATTTACATCAAACTTCAGATTCAGTTAGTCCATGATATAAATAAGTGCTATTTAACTGTTCTTGTAAATCGCCCGATAGGTGGCGCTTCTATGCTGCATTTTTCAAGATTTCCGCAACAGCTGTATCTCAAGAACTAATGCATGAATTTTGACCAAGCTTTAGATTCAGTTACACCCTGGTATAAATTGGTCCTAATTAGTTTTTGGTGTAAATCGCCCAACAAATGGCGCTGATAGACTTTTTTTTAAAATTTCCGCAATCGCTCTACAGTCCTCCCCACGTAATCGGGTCACGGATAATCGAATATCCCGCTTATTCGAATAGAATCCTCCGGAACCGAATTTATTCCTATTGGTTCTATATTAATTTTCCCCGCTTAAACCAAATACCTTTTACGAACGTCCCAGCCTAATTGAATAACAACTTTGTAACCAATGTTTGAAAATAGACGCGGAAAGCACGTTTCAGCTGGAATTTCCTACCACCTTTTGTCATTTTCGGTTCCTTTACGCTGAAAACAAATTTTCAGTTCTTCCTGCAATGATTTCGGCCGGCAGGTGTATAATGGACATGTCAAAGGATTTCCCCACCTTGATCTCCCCACCATCACTTCCTGCTGTTAACCAGGCTTTAATGGTAATGCGCCGTCACTTCGAGACTCGACATGGTAGTTGTGATATTTTGCACTCACTCGAAAAATAACCCGATATTTATTCCTTTAAAATTCAACTTAAACAAAACACTTTAAACAATTTTTTTAAGGCAGTATACGTAACGTAAAATAGAAGTAGCAAAGTTTTGACCCAATTCAAACGAGCTGCCTTAAGTGTAATGTAAACCCTATAAATATAGATACTGACATTAAATTAATAGTACGTATTTACTTTATATTAGCATTTGTATTTATTTTAGTTTATGTTATTAAACTGTTAACGATTTATTATGCTGTTAATTAAATATACCGTAGAGGGTTATTTTGCCTTTTTATTACGCATTAAATATTACAAATATGATACCCGTTTAATCAAATTACCCGCTTAATCGAATATTATTTCTGGAACCGTCAATATTCGTTTAAACGGAGACGACTGTATCTCAGAAACTAATGTACGGATTTTCATCCAACTTGTGATTCAGTTAGAAGTTGGCATAAGTTGTTGATGACTAGATTTTGGTGTCAATCATCTAACTAGTGTCACTGCTATGCTGTATTTTTCAGGAAGTATTAACATGTAGGAGATAGAAGAAAGTTTTGGGATTGCACATCCGACTAGTTTTGTTGTTGTTGTTTTTTGCGACAAAATAATTATTTTCATTTCTTGAAAAAAACGTTATTATTAACCCTTTCAGGGGCAAGGTACTTGTATTCGTAAAATGTTGAAATAGTTTAATGACACCAGTATTTACAAGAGAATTTATTTCTAAACAAGTAAAAGTATATTTTCGCGTACTTAATAAAGGTGAAATTTTCATTATAAAATTCCGGTGCCAATGTGGCAATTAGGGATTAAAATTATGTGATACCATAATGGCATCACCGCCCTTCAAGGGGTACCTTTATCTACTGACGGTACTGATAAGTACATTCATACCATTAAAATAACTTATTGTAACATCCATTTAATACATCGATTAGTTGTCATACAGTTTAGAATGAGTTATAGATACATTACTTTATCTTGTTTCAAAAGCATTATGGGCAGGAACTGACAAAAGTTGAAAATTCTTAGGCGCCAGGAAAAATTCTTAGGAGCCAGCTTGAAGAATCATTTCTCTAACAGTAACGCATTCACTGCAAAATGGATCACAGGCTTATTCATAATTGTATTCGGCTATTTTTGAGTGATCTATGAGTCATTTTGTAGTGAACAAGTTAACTATTCAATAAAAAACTGAAACTGAGCAAAAAATTTTAAGATAATACCACTTTTACAATACCACTTTTACCACTTTTAAAAATTAAATAGAAACAAACTATGATATTAAACATTAAAACAGTAGACAAATAATATCTTACCTTTAATTCCCAACAAAAAATTACATACATAAATTAACAATACCTTTGAGATTTTGATTTGAAATATCATTTGTCCATTTGTCATTTTTGTGAGGTATATCTGACACACATTTTGGTACATTCCACTTAATGAAACATCATTTAATTTTTTTTTTTTCATTTTCTGCTGGGGTATTTTTAAGATTTTCTAATCTAAGCAGTGCTCTTTCAACATGCACTTTAGTTTAGCTTAGCAAAAACTCTGATTTCTGAAAAATTAGGGAGAGTTGTTGCGCCGGTTATGGTGTATTTTCTTCCACTGCAAATAATCGCGCTATTAAAAATAAATATTTTCGGACATAAAGTTTTTTTGGTTAAAGGAAAAAAGTTAAAATTAATAAGTAGGTAAAAAAGTTAGTCTCCAAGTGGAATTTTTTAGCCGCGCGGGCGACCTGGCACCCGGGATTTGTCGGACCCTGATTATGGGTTACAGAAAACAAAACAATTTTTAAAAGGATGATTTCTTTTGCCTTTGCCTCTTTTCAGCTTTCTTGGCATTGGGGAGCGGGGGGGGGAGTCAATTCGGAAGTATTTCTATATTTATATTATAAGAACGTTCTATTTGTACATTTTCTAATTCTACAAAATATCAAGAAAAACATTTAAAATAAAAGATTTGATGGGGGATATAAGTATTGCACAAAATCCCTATAAATTCAAATTGAATTAATCCTTCTAAAATTTATTAAATGATTACGTCAATCTTCTAATGTAGTTTCAACAATTCACGAAAAATGCTTTAGAAGATAAAATTTTCATGAATCCATAATTCAGTAGATAAAGGATTAAATTTGTATTCTCTATTCCTTCAAATCTTTTTTTCTTTGTTGACCTCGCATGTTTATCACAAAATTGTGTATCGGTGTTAAACATTTAACAATTGCTTGCTTTGTAGTTATTTCGTGTACTGCACGCTAGCTCGTGTTGAGGAAAAGCAATCGGTGATCGGAATTCATTTTAATGAATGAATTCATTTTAAGGATGTTCTCAAATCCAAAGGTGTAACTTTATGGTACAAGTTTTAATTCTCTTGCGTTCGGAAAAGCGTGGAAGGGGCAGGTGTTGTTATTCAGAAACTATGTTATCCAAAGACGCTTTCCATTTTTTGGTAAACGTAAAAGATCTTTCAGGAAATACCATCGAAGTGGGCGTTTTGTACCAAATTTCCGGACGAAAGAAGAAAAAACAGCCAGAGAGAGGAGAAAAAGGTATCAAAATCGCTTATAACTCGATAGGTAATTGATGGATCAAAAAAATGGAAAACTCGTTTTGATTCCAAATCGCTTCCTTAGTCAGCCCTGCACATTTTGTGTTTTTACGGATAAAAGTGAGTTAGTAATGTGTCAGAAAGTTTAGTCCTTGTTGAGCAGTTAACTTGAGAACAGCTTTCTAACAATCAGCTTTTGAAAACAATCGATAGACACATAAAAATAAAACTACAATGACATCAATAGATTCGTGTTGTTCTAAACCTTAAGCGCAAACATTTACAAACACCGAATTCGCCCCTTTTAAATTTTAATTCATATTTTCAATTCATTCAAGTATTGTTTCTTTGTTGACCTCGCATGTTTATCACAAAATTGTGTATCTGTGTTAAACATTTTGTAAATTATTTCGTGTGCTGCACGCTAACTTATGTTCAGGAAAAGCAATCGATGAGTAGGCTTGATGGATCACAAGCCTATGAATTTTAAATTGAAAAAAAAAATAAGCTATTCGTGTTAACGCAATCTATTTTCTCGAAATGTGCGATGTCCTATAAAATGGTCTTTGATTTTTGTTCCCCCTTATTTCCCCAGCTAATCGTTTTAACGAACTGTTGTGAATAAATATTAAAGTTTTATCTCATGTCATTTAAAAAAATTCCTACAATTTAAATCATTCGTTTTTTGTTTTTGTTGTTTTTTGCGTCAAAATAATTATTTTCATTTCGTGAAAAAACGTTATTACTAACCCTTTTAGGGGCAAGGTACTTGTATTCGTAAAATGTTGAAATAATTTAATGACACCAGTATTTACAATAGAATTTTTTATAAACAAGTAAAAGTATATTTTCGCGTACTTAATAAAGGTGAAATTTCCATTTTAAAATTCCGGTGCCAGTGTGGCAATTAGGGATTAAAATTATGTGATGCCATAACGGCATCACCGCCTTTCAAGATGTTAAAACAGTTTTTTAGAACCCTCTGATTACAGAAGACGTCGCTGTTTAAACTTCATAAGTCGGAAATTGTACGTCAAACTTGGCCAATGAGGTTAGTTCGTAGTGTAACTAGTTTTATAAATAGTCAGAATTTGGTGCCATGGTTGTTGCACTCTTATGCAAAAATGCACGAATGCAAAATTTATGACGATTCAATTCAGTCATACATAAATAATATAGGGGAGACTAGGGAGGGTTGACCCACTTTTTACAAAATGATTTTTTATTTTTTAAATATTGAACGTTGAATAAAGTTTTATATATCATTTATTCGTTATACAATCAGTTATCAAAATAAAATTGCTGCATAAGGGTAACATATAAGAAATTTGAAAAATGATTGATTTTAATCATGAAAAAATAATGGGTCAAGGGTCCCCACATATGGGAGGGTTGACCCCCTATATGGGAGGCTTGACCCACTTTGTTTTATATTGCAATATTTGTGAAGAGAAATAAAATCAGTTTAAAAAAATAACTTTATGCTACATGCTTTAATTATTATAAAAAAATATTTTTCAAAATATGATACTAAAACAAACCTGCTGAGACGTAATCGCAAGTCAGAGGAGAAAAATTTTGTATTAAACAGGATTTTGCCTGCGCAGGTATAATTGTACAGCAGGGAAAATGGAATTTTAACATTTAAGGCAGTATTCTGTTAGAGTCAAGTTCCGTTTTCATAGCGTTTCATGTTCTTATGTCCGGATTTAAGAGCAACTGTCCCGCTATTTTTCTGTCTCTTTATTCTATTTTTTGTGACATTCGACCTGACAACTCTAGTTGTCACATAGTTTGCCTTCATCTCACTGTATTCACCCTGGCGAAATTTGCCCACATACCTTTCTAAAGTTTTCCGATCAATGCTATGCTCTTCTGCAGCTGCATGAGCACTTAGCTTATCATTAACATGATTTAAACCTTTAAGGGGCAAAGTACTTTCAATACTAAAATGCTGAAATAAATGACTGGCACTAGAATGTAGGAACAAATAAGAAAAAGGCTATATTTCACATACATGTTAAATGGAAAAGATTTTAACAAAATTCTGGTGCCATTGTGACGTTTCTGAATGAAAATTAAGTGGTTTTGTAAACATAACACTGCCTTTGAAAAGATTAAGAGAAGACTGCTGCTTTCATCCTTTATACTCCTTTCTAGTCTTTCCCACTGTTTCTATTTACCTATTGTAAGTAATATTTAAATGGAAAAACGTTCCTATCAACTTTCCCATTTTCTAGCAATTTTTCACATCTTTCTTTAGTAAGTTTTAAACATTTTCTTTTCCATCACACCATTTTACTGTAGCTTTACAGAATAAATTTACATTGTTATATATATAACACCATTAACTTTTCATTATGCACATCAGTGTATAATAAAAAGATTTCCAAAACCACTTAATTAAGGAATCCTTGAGCATCTGGTCAACCCTCCCTCACATTGACTGGGTCAAACCTCCCTACATAGACCTTTTCTAAAGAATAGCATATTGTTATGTTAAGCCTAACTTACTGTACAATCTTTATGCCTCCACTGTTAAAAATATTTCTGTGAAACAACAGAAAAATTCTGGCAGCAAAAAGTTGCCAGAAAATATTTGTTTTCAGAAAATATCTGTTAACGAAAGAATGCGTTATCAGACGACAGAAATATGTAGTCATACAGGCACTTCGTGTTGATAATTGACGCTTTTCCCAACAGTCAAAATCTGTAGGTCGATTCCTGTTGGCGAGGGGGGGGGGGTCTATTTAACAGAACAATCGCGTATTATATGTTAGGTACTCGGGAAAATTTTATTTACCGATCGACTTGTTTATATTAATAATAATAAATATTTCTTTATAAGAAATTCGCCTCCAAACTTTTACAAAATTAATTTAAATAGCTTATTCGCAATACAATATTCAAACGCATTTATATAGATTTTGTAACATAAACGCATTAAAAATTGGAATAAGTGAAAGAAGTTATCTTAAACTTTTTTTTGCATAGAATAATAATAATAATAATAAAACAATATTCGGTAACCCCCCCCCTCCCCCCCATAAAAATGTTTATTAATAAAATAAATATGGATGTATTGAATATGATTTCGAATTAAAACAGCTTTACTATTTATTTATCCAATATTTCAGAAAATTTATTAGGTGAAGTTAGGGATGCTTGTTAATTACGTAAATAATAGCTGCCAATTTTTACAGTTTTTCCGAATAGCAAGCTTTGTTTTATTCAATCGAAAAAATTCTGAGAGACGATCTCCATTAGAAAAAAGTGATAATATAGAAGTTGGTAGCTAAGAGCAAAGATAAAAACGTAAAGGAAGAGCCACTAAAATTTAAATAAACTTCCCCGTAAAAAAACATATATATATTTCATTTCAGTTAAAATAATAAAATGAGTTTTCATTCTTCTTAAAAATATATAATGTTTTTCCGTACATAGTAAATGATAATCAACTAAATAAGAAAAAAAATATTTTAATATAATTTAAATTTTAAACAAAATTAAACTTGCTGATAATATGAAAAGAATGGTTAAAACTTAGGAATAATTTTCAAAATAATTCAGAGTTGTAGTTCAAATTTTTATTTCATTAAATGGAACAAATGTGATAAATTTAAACAGTAAAAATATATGACCGGCTATCAGATCTAATAAATATTATTCTGGTTAATATGAAATGAAAATATCAGTTATCTATAACTATAATAATTAATACAGTTACTGCGTGTTTATTATTTAAACTATCACTCCAAAACTTATTTATGTCAATCGCTGACAAAGTTAATTTAAAAACTCAATATATATGAAGTAAAATTAAACTCTCTTAGTCATAAAAATAATAAATATAACAAGTAATCATTCTACAGCTATGTAAAAGTAAAAATTCAAGATTTGTAAACTAATCATAAAGCTAGATTATGAATTCAGCACAAAATAGACAATTAATCAAAAAACAATCTCCAATTATTAACAGAATTATATGAATTAGTTACTAATGCACATAAATAAATTATGAAGTATAAAGTAATACTAATAATTTAAGTAAATGATACGTTAAAAAAAAAAAAAAAAAAAAAAAAAAAAAAATTGTATTGCTTAAGTAAGGTTTTTAACAAATTGAAAAAAAAAACATACATATTATTATGTTTCGGAAAAACATTGTTAAATATTTAAAA
Source organism: Maratus speciosus (assembly GCA_963932465.1). Lineage (NCBI taxonomy): Eukaryota > Metazoa > Arthropoda > Arachnida > Araneae > Salticidae > Maratus > Maratus speciosus. The sequence goes on from OZ010797.1 coordinate 6,621,552, forward strand.
GAATAATGAAAACATACCTTATTATTTTTGTTTAAAAAAAAACAGAACAAATCCTTTTGCTCTTCTTCTCAATATGTGTTTATTAATGGGAACTTTTTTACTGTGAATTTTTAAAAAATTCGTTAAATCTTATTTATTCTTTTTAGATCTTCCTGCCATTCTATACAATACACAACATACAACAGATATTTCAAGATAGAAGCTACAAGTTTTCCTAACTGCACGATAGCCTCAGCGTGGGGTTAGCTGAACCAATAATAACTGGTCATTCTAAATGACCTTGTAGACGTCAGAGGGGGAGATTTCCCGCCAAAGTATTTCTATGCTATATGACAGACTTTTCTGTTGTAGTGAAGACGTAATGAAAAAAAAAAAAAAGGCTTTTTTGTTGTTTAAGGGTGTATTCGAAAAAATATTTCCCCACCCTCAACAGCTCGAAATTTTCTGACACATTTTCAGACAGACTCAGTTTAAAAAGTAAAAACAGGAAACTGACTGGGGTGATTTTAGAAGAGATGCATAAGAGGCCGTGTGATTTCATTTTTCACTCCATTCATTAGAATTTGATTTTTAAGCAGTTATTTTCTCAGTAGGACCCTTTTTTCATTCCCAGATCTCCCGCTTCAGAAAATTCGGTTCAAAGCGCCCACTTTGACAGACTTTTTTACAGTATTTTCTGCATTTATAAAAAAAATCGAGAAGCACGGGCCGTTATGTAGTTTCTAAATAAGAGAACTTGCCAATGGGATGCGTTTGGGAGCAAAAATGAATTTAAAAATAAATCAGAAAATAAGCAGTTTGGATTGGAATACACCCGTAACAGGAAAATAAGCCACACGAAGCTGAAATAACATAAGAAGTCTGTCAACGTAATTTTTACTGTCGGAATTTGATGATTTTTTTCTGTTATCTTAAGATCTTTTTTTACAGTGTGGAATGAAAGCTCGATATTTCTGCATTACTTTAAACCTACTTATTTAAATTTCTATGATAAAATTTCTCTGAAAAAAGCTTACAAAGTATTTCTAAAAAACACACCTTTTAGGTTGAAAACGACTCACAATTGATTTTTTCCACACCTATTTCGATTATCTCTATGAAACGAAAACAGCTGTTTGAGCATTTCAGTAGCTTTGGTTGACACTTATTGATAAAACTCTGAAATTCTTTTAAATATGAAAATTGATGGGTGGGTCAAGCCTCCCGCATGGTCGACCGTCCCTAGTCTCCCCTATACTAAGTACTTTTTTTAAAACTTGAAACTTTGCCTAAAATTATTCATACTTAGCATAATTTTAAGCAAAGAATAATAAATAAAAAGCCTAAATATTAATTTTTTGGTCTTCAACTGTTATGCTGTTTAAAATAACCTCTATGCGTAACAAAAAAAGTAAAACGTTCCCCAGTTAACAAGAAGTTAATTTCAGTTTTGAATATGCTTTCAAATGTAAAAAGTTTCGGGTCATACTCGAGTCATAGTTTTGTTATGTAGTACAATGACTGCCTTTTAACATGAGGTGTAAACTAACTCTTTTATAATTTTAGTGAAGGGAGTGTAAAATTTCGATTAAAATATTTAACGACATATATATTTTAAACGTACGGCCGTGGAAGAAAAAAGTATACACTCCCTTCTATAACTCTACAACAAATTACTGTAGAAGAAAGTGACTGGTACCAAATGACCGGAAATAAAGTGTACTTTTAAATGATGTCTATAAAATTGGATTAAGGGGTCATCTACCTATCAAAACGAACCCAAACTTTGTTTTTTACAATAGCCATACCCAAGTTTGACACCATAAGTAAATTCTACACCAGCCTAAATCCAAATTTTATTGAAATTCGTGCGATGTTTCCGAGAAATTATTTATTTTAAAATGAGCTTATTTGAGGGGCTGTATCCAAATGGAAGTTCGGTACTCGACGGTTGAAATGCTACAGAATGACTCTGTCTCTTCTATTAATGTATTAATTCTTGCCAAAAAAGCCTTTAACTTGCTTGCCGTATTTTATGGAAGAAACGCCGTGGCGTTTACGAGTTTAAAAGTTAATTTTTTTCCGAGTGCGGCGTTTACGATTTTTTTTAAATGCCAACTGTGTTTCCTTAATTTAAAAATTCATAAAAATATTTAAAATCGGATTTAAATATTTTAAATAAAACTTCAGACATCTCAAGATATTAAAAACGAGGCATCCTACACTGCTCAGAAAACTTTGATTAAAGTTAGGTCAATGGGACCCTGTCGACAAAAGTAGCGTTCCGATGGATGCGGCGTTTACAATGGGTGCGGCGATTATGATATTTTAATTCTTATTCAGGCCAATTTGAGGAGTGCGGCGTTTATGACGGGTGCAGCGTTTCTTCCATAAAATATGGTAATATACGTTTCAGCTATCGCCGGCCCAAATGTTTCAATAAAATGACTAATTATTTTTATTTATTTATTTATTTATTTATTTATTTCAAATGATGCTTTTCTGCACATTATAGACATCATTAAAGCATCATTTTGTCGTTTTTCATAATTTGAAAAATACTTTGAAGAAAATTTTGAAGTTTAGAATTAGCGTTAGGCGAGGTCATAATAAATATAAATCTATCAAAATTGCAGGTTGCGATTCACATTTTCTTTTTCGAATATTAATTTCATAATTCATGACATAATTTTTTTTAAATTTCAAATTCGATGTGTTTATGTTTGGGTTTTCTAGTACCGTATTTTATGGAAGAAACGCCGCACCCGTCGTAAACGCCGCACTCCTCAAATTGGCCGAAATAAGCTTAAAAATATCGTAATCGCCGCACCCGTTGTAAACGCCGCATCCATCAGAACGCTACTTTTGTCGACAGCGTCCCATTGACCTAACTTTAATCAAAGTTTTCTGAGCAGTGTAGGATGCCTCGTTTTTAATATCTAAATATGCCTGAAGTTTTATTTAAAATATTTAAATCCGATTTTAAATGTTTTTATGAATTTTTAAATTAAGGAAACTCAGTTGGCATTTAAAATAAATCGTGAACGCCGCACTTGGAAAAAAATTTACTTTTAGACTCGTAAACGCCGCGGCGTTTCTTCCATAAAATACGGTATTATAACCACACACAAAATCATCACATTAGGATTATAATTTCAGGCTATAATAATAAAAATATGAAAATGTAATTTAACATTAGAAGCTCTCAATTTTGAGCATTTATAATTCAAAAACTTATCATCCAAATGACTTGAAATTTTGTACCTAAGCGAAGATTTAAACTTTTTTGTCAAAATGAGGTGTTGCTATTGACAAAAAGACAAAGTTTGGTTTAGTTTTGATTTGTAGATGGACCCCTAAGCAAATTTTATAGACATCATTTAAGTGTGTTCTCAAATCCAAAAGGGCAACTTTCTGACATAAGTGTTAATTTATTGTTGTTCGAAAATGCATGAAACTAGCGGGTGTTGTTGTTCAGAAACTAAGTCATCGAGCTGTTTTTTTTTTTTTTTTTCATTTTTTTTTGCAAACGCAATAGATTTTTCAGAAAAGAGTGTCAAAGTAGGCGTTTTGAACCGAATTTCCGCGCGAAGGAAGAAAAAGCATGCAAGAGCGGGCGAAAAACGGGTTTGTCACGTGATCCAAAACACTTCTAACTCAATAGGTAATGGGTGAATCAAAAAATGGAAAATACAGTTCGATTCCAAATCGCTTCCCCGGCCAGGCTTTCCCATTTGATATCTTTCCATTAAAAATTAATTTGTAAATGTGTCAAAACTTTTTGCGCTTGTTGAGTAAGAGCAGAAGAACAGCCTTAAAAGTAGACATTATTTCCAGTCGTTTGGTACCAGTAACTTTCTTCTATTACAATTAGCTGATGTTCCCCCCCCCCCCCCCCCCGACTGTACAGCTATGCTTGAAGTTTATATTTACAAAACTGAGAAAAAACTCGAATGTCAAAAATGAACTTTTCATCATTATACGCATATGAAATCACTTATTCCACTTTTAATTGAATGTATGTAACGGGTATATGCGTATAGGGTGGCAATAATTTAACGAGTAGAAACACTTTATAAAGAAAATAATCTCGAAATTTCATTACATCCAACTTCATTTCAAATTCCGAAAGTTCAGCGAAATATTGCCTTTGTGGTATTGAGGTAAAAAGTAACGTGGGACTTCAAATATAATTTCAGTGGTTTATTCTTTCGAAAAGCTTCAAAAAATTCCACGTAGAAACAGTTGCTGATTGAGATGTTTTTATTAGTCAGAGATTTAGTTTCCTACGATCAAAAATATTTTTTTTTGCTTTTCGTATAAATATGTTCCTTCTTTACGTAAAATTGTTTCTTTTTTAGTTTCTTCTGAAAGCCGCAAAAAGTCTGAGAAAAAGGGCAATAATTATTGTTTCAAGATAATAATGAGCGAACTGTTTCAATGCTTATTCCATTTCATTATTATCGAAAATAACACTGCACTTCTATAATAATAAGGATAGAAGAATTTTTTTCTTTTAACACTCTTTTATAAGAATTCAATGTAATCTTTAAAATTACGCCTCATTTCTTCCAAAATATTTCCATTACAGTACGAAAATTCACAGTTTTTTACTGTCTTCTATCTTTACAAGAAGAAAGCATTGGATTCGTGAAAATTTTCGATTTCTGGTTTTCGACTGATTTATACGTTTTAGAAGATCCTGAACGCTATTTGACTTTTTTTTAGAAAATGTCTGTCTGTGAGTCTGTCTGCCTGTATGTGACACGAATTTTGTGGACGCTCAACCTCAAGAACTAATGCATGGAATTTAATAAAAATTTAGATTCAGGTAGTCCCTGATATAAATGGGTACTGAATGATTTTTGAGTAAATCACCCTACAGGTGGCGCTGCTATGTTGCATTTTTCATGATTACCGCAACAGCTCTATCTTCTAATTTCGCTCTGATTATGCAAAAATCTTGAAAAATGTAGCGACATCTGTTGGGCGATATACACCAAAAACTAATTAGTGCCAGTTTATATCAAGATCTAACTGAATCTAAAATTTTGTGAAATTCCGTGATTTAGTTCTTTGAGATAGACCGCCCACAAAATTTGACTCACCTACAGACAGAGTGACAGACAGACATTTTCTAAAAACCATCCAATCGTGTTCAGGGCTTTCTAAAACGTATAAATCCATCGAAAACCTGAAGTCGAAATTTTTTGCGAATCCAATACTTTCTTCTTGTAAAGATAGAAGAAGGTCAATTCCATCGTAACTGATGTAACACTTTATCGTCGAATTTTGCTTTCAAAACTGTGTAGAAAATTTACTAATAAAGCTAGAACAAATTTTAAAATTTAAAATATTTCTTACTAAGGACTTAATACCCAAATACCGCAGATTATTTCAATCTCTGTTTTAGTTCCAAAAATTGAAATTCAAAATTCTGTAACTGATGTGACGTAAAATAGACAAACATTTTTTCTGCCTTCGTTGAAGTGTAAAAATTATCAAAACTATTCCGTTAAAAAGGGAGATTTTATGTTCTAAGTAATGACAAATTATAACAGTAACTTATTTAATTAATTTCTGAACAATACAAAAAGAAAAAATGGCCTTTATACATGTAACTGACGTAACTTCTATTGAGTAACTGACGTAACATTATGACATTACAAGGACAATAATGGTTCTTAACTTAGTTTGTAAACAGTAATTTACAATGACTTTTTATTAGGATTTAATTATAGAACGTAAAAATATCAAGCTTTCTAACCACACCCTTATAAATTTTATTTCCCCACCAAAATGATATTTTTCCGTGGAATTGCCCTGAAAGTAAAAATACTGATGGAATTCGAGCCCATCAATGTTAAAAATTTGCAGCATTCTGTCCAGTCATTCGACCGTTTTTTGAAAGCACGGTTTCATAACTGTAATTTAACTGTATTCTGATCATAAAATGGTCAATAATATGGTCAGAATAGTGTTAAAATTACGGTCGTGTAACCATTTTGGGAAAAAACGGTCAAACGACTGGACAGAATGCTGCAAATTTTTAACAGTGAGTGTTAGAAACGATTTTTACTCGCTGGATCTCCAAACAGCGCCACTCATTTCTTCCTATTCTACCAACGTCTGTTAAAGGTGTTCTCAAATCCAAAAGGGCAACTTTCTGACAAGTTTTAATTTATTTTTGTCCGAAAATCCATGAAACGAGCTGGTGTTGTTGTTCAGAAATTATGTCATCGAGCTGTTTTTTCCCTTTTTTTGCAAACGAAATATATCTTTCAGAAAATAGGGTCAAAGCGGGCGTTTGAAACGGAATTTCCGCGCGAAGGATGAAAGAGCACTCAAGAGCGGGCGAAAAACGTGCTTATCACGTGATCAAAATCGCTTATAACTCAATAGGTAATGGATGGATCCAAAAATGGAAAAAACAGTTCCATTTCAAATCGCTTCCATGGCCAGGCTTTCCAATTTAATACCTTTCCGTTAAAAAATGAATTTGTAAATGTGTCAAAACGTTTTCCGCTTGTTGAGCAGAGCAGTTAAGAACAGCCTTAAGGGTGTATTCGAAAAAAATATTTTCCCACCCTCAGGAGCTCGAAATTTTCTGAGACATTTTCAGACTCCTTTTTAAAAGTAAAAACAGGAAACGGACTGAGGTGATTTTTGAAGAGATGTGTAATAACAGGCCGTGTGATTTCATTTTTCGCTCCATTCATTAGAATTTGATTTTTAAACCATTATTTTCTCAGTAGGACCCTTTTTTTTTCATTCCCAGATCCCCCCCGCTTCGGAAAATTCGGTTCAAAACGCCCACTTGGACAGCATTTTTTACACTATTTTCTGCATTTATCCAAAAATCGAGAAGCACGGCACATTACGTAATTTCTAAATAAGATAATGTGCCAGTTGGATGCGTTTGAGAACAGAAATGAATTTAAAAATAAATCAGAAAATAAGCAGTTTGGATGGGAATACCGATCGTTTCACGGGCAGACAGTCGTGTCAATCGAAGATTATACCCTCCTCGGGAATACAGTGGAGGGGGGAGGGGGAGGGGGGTCTTCCACCAGTTATCTCAATTAGGGCAGAAAAACACACATTTGGGATAGAGGGGAGTGCCCAGATCATGAAGGAAAAAAAAAAAAAAAAAAAAAAAAGAAAGAATTGAAAATCTAATTATCGTTGTGTGGCACAGCAACCATCTGCCATGCGAGAAGGGTTTGCGGAACCAGGGGACGTTCCCCTGCCCTCTCCCCTGCCAGAATCGTGAGCGAAATCGAGGGAGGTCGTGAGTGAGCCACGAATGTATCCTTGAAGGAAAAGAAACTTTTTCTTGGCCGTCATTCAGTTCCCAACATGATACGAGATGTGTCGATGAAATTTGTTAGGATTTTTTCAAATTCGTTTGTCGTAGAGGAGATAATGGCTTGAAATTTCTGGTAAGGCGTGGAAGGAAAACAGTGGATACTCCTTATTAATTTTGACACAAATAAGGTGCGAGTTTCTGCAGAACTAATTTTAATTAACCCTTAAGGCTGTTCCTAACTGCTCTCCTCTACAAGCGCAAAACGTTTTGACACATTTACAAATTCATTTTTTAAAGGAAAGATATAAAATGGGAAAGCCTGGCCATGGAAGCGATTTGGAATGGAACTGTTTTTTCCATTTTTGGATCCATCCATTACCTATTGAGTTAGAAGCGATTTCGATCACGTGACAAACCCGTTTTTCGCCCGCTCTTGAGTGCTCTTTCTTCTTTCGCGCGGAAATTCGGTTCCAAACGCCCACTTTGACACTCTTTTCTAAAAGATCTATTGCGTTTGCAAAAAAGGGGAAAAAACAGCTCAATGACCTAGTTTCTGAACAACAACACCCGCTAGTTTCATGCATTTTCGAACAAAAATAAATTAAAATTTATGTCAGAAATTTGCCCTTTTGGATTTGAGAGCACACCCTTAATAATAAATCAATTTCCGATTTATCTTACTGCGCTTCGGTGGGCATTCCCATGTGTAACATTGTATGTACATGGACGACGAAGATCGCTTCATATAATATGGCACGAGAAAATGTGCTAAAGTAATTTAAAACTTAAAAAAAAAGAAGCACGAAAAAGCATGCGTAATGCATAGATTATGAAAAATTTTCCAACACATTTAGAATACTATAACAAAATTTCACAGTTTTCTAATGTGAAAGATGATATGCTAATTTTAATTGCTAAAGCAGCTAATTTAAAAAGATGATGTCTAAATGAACAATTTTGAAAACCCAATTTCTGCTAATACCTAAAATGTATAAATCCTTCTAATTTTTTAAGCACTTTGTATAAGATCCCTCAAAGCATGGCCCGACTCATCTGTGTTCAGATACAGAAAATTAGCTTAAGTCATGCAATTCAAAGTTTCATAACCTGTTCTATTTTAGTGTTAAATGAATGGGACTTTTTTTTATTTTACTTGTTAGTGCAACAGGTTATTTGTACTAAATAACACTTAAATGACCAGGGACCGTATAAGATTTAAATTTCGTAACTTTTCAAGAAATGTTTTTATGGATCCAAACGACTTTTAAAATAATTTTTTGCCCCATTTAAAACATTTTTGTAACTGGAATTTGGTCTATGACTAACGGTTCAGAAATAAGCCATTGGACACCGCTGGAGACCCTGTTTATAAAAATCGGGTTGCGTTAAAATAAGTTAAGGGGTCGCAGGACTCTTAAAATTGAAAATAATAATAATAATAATAAAAATGCAATTCAACAAATTACAACGACCATTTGGAAAATGATTTTTTCAAAGACTGAAATTTAAGACATAAAAAATCGCACGGAGTTGATTATACATTACGTACGCCATGAATTAAACATTAATAGTGTTATTACACGTAAAAGTTGCAAGCGACTCGTCAGATTTCCTGAAACTTACGTATTATCCACCTGAAACTTACGTATTATCCAAGCATTCCATTGGCTGTTCGGGAAAAGGCTTTTCCATCGTCCAAGAAATCTGACGACCTATTTTAAATGAAATTTCATTCATAACTTCTAAACATCCCACACTATTACTTTTTACACCGTCGTATACAGAAAAAAAAAATGTACTTTTAAATGCAATTTGTTTGAAAGCTGTATCTCAATTTGTTTCTGAGTTATTTATTTATTTATTTATTTATTTATTTATTTTTTTTTTTTTAGTTTTTATTACTTTTTTGTCATAGTGGCAACAGAAGTATCCATCTCTGTTGAAAGCAAAGGTTAGTGTATAGACCAATCAGAAAACGAATAAAATGCGGATTAAACCAATAAAACGCTTCAGATATGCTTTTGATTTCCTACCCTGACGAGGACAATAACCATTTTTCCAAATGGTTAAAAAAAAAAGACCATTTTCAACATTTAATATCTTAAAGTATATATGATTTTAAAACACAATTTTTCTTGCGATTAAAAGATATAAGTATGTTCTTTCATTTCATGTACTTAAAAAACTGCAAGAGGCAGAATTAGCATTTACGGGGTTTTAAATTTTGGTCCCTGACCCTGAACTTAAAACAATTGGTATTGAAAGCATTTTTATATTTTTAATACAAAGTGGTATCGAGCTAATGCAAAATTGTGAAAATTTCAACAGTATAACCACCTAAAAAAATATTTTTTTGAACAATAAAAAAGAAATATTAGGTTCCGTTGATACAGACTAACATGGAACATATACAGTCAAACCTCGTTAACGTGAACACGCTTAACGTGAATTACTTTTAACATCAACAGTTTCCACTGTCCCCGTCAAAATGAATGCGGATTTTAGTGTTTTTTCTCCTTTTAAGATGAACACATTTAACGTGAAATTTCGCTTAATATGAACAATTTTTGATGTCCCCATGAGAGATTTTGCCGCTTAACGTGAACGAAAATTCCAAGAAAAATGTGAAAGCTTCTTTTCGCCAGGTTACAATGGGTTATTCTTTAGATCTTCATGAAAAGGATTATTCTTTAGAGCTATGAAAATGATTACTATTGCCATTAGAATGTTCTCACTTTTGGATAATACATGTCATCAACTCCATGCCACCAGGATTAGTGAAGTTGCTACCTAAAAGGAGTATTTTTATGCATTGTTTCTTTCTTCATACGTAGAAAATTTGCAGTTTACGACTTTGATATGAAAGGTAACAGGCGTTCAGTCGTTTATTCTTATTTTTTTTTTTTTTTTTTTTTTTTTTTTTTACCAGTATGAATTTATAAGGGCAAAATATAAATGCTCAAAATTCAAAATGAGTTGCAAATTTGAGCAATTCTTAAGTTTGGAAAAAAAAAAACTCGATAAATTACATGAGGGAGATTCGAGAAAATTTAAAAAAAGTCTGAAACTGCTAAGAAATATGGAATCGCATATTATTAAAAACTGATTTAATAGTTGATCAAAACAAATATTTACTAAATATAAAAAAACTCATCTTGATGCTTAAATATATCTTGCGTCTTGCTTTGCATATAGCTAATGAAAAAAAAGTGGTTCACTGCAAGTTCTTGTGTAACACTGGAAATGACATTTAGTGATAAATTTCAATTGTTATATTTTACGTGAAATCCCTTTTCTGCATTTGCTCTCATGTCCCATTAGTCCCCAGTCTCCCCTATATCTATTTATCTTATTTTTTTTTTTAATCTGGATTTGTTGTTGTTGTTGTTACTGATAGCATAAACTACGGTTAACATGAACAAAAGTTTGAGTCCCATTGATGTTCTCGTTAACGAGGTTTAACTGTATTTTGTATATTTCATGAAAAAAAAAAAAAATCAGAAGTTTTTGAGATATCGTGCGCGTTATGACCAAAACCGTGATTTGGAGATAAATGACTTCAAAATTTCCGAAACGCCGCTGCAGCTATTGAGTGGGTATCATTCTAAAAGCCATAACTTTTGTTCTAATGGGAATTTCAAGGAAACAATTATATCAAAATGTTCAGAAAAAATAGGAGTTTAATATCTGAAAAAAGAATTAAATTTCAAAAATTTTGAAGCTTTAAGAGTCCTGAGACCCTTCAAAATTTAAATTTTTTTAGATGTTAAACTCCTATCTTTTCTGAACATTTTGATATAATTATTTCTTTGAAATTCCCATTAGAACAAAAGTTATGGCTTTTAGAATTATACCCGTGCAATAGTTGAAGTGGCGTTTCAGAAACTTGGAAGTCATTTTTCTACTACTGATATTTTTGGTGAATAACGCACATGAAATCTCAAAAACTTCCGAATAGCTTTTCATAAAATTTTCAAAACGCATGTTTCATGTTAATCTGTATAAACTGATCCTAAAATTTCCATTTTATTGTTCAAAAAAACATTTTTTTAGGTGATTATGTTGTTGAAATTTTCAAACTTCTGCACGAGCTCAATACAACTTTGTATTAAAAATGTAAAAATGCTTTCAATACAAATTTATTTAGGTTCAGAGTCATTATTATAATCTGAAGTATAAGTAAGTACCCAAAATTTCATACTACTTGCAAATTTTATTTTGTAATCCCAACCTGTTATGCCGATGGATACCGATTAACCTGTAACCTGTTATGCCGATTTTCTGCTCGTGAAATGTCTGACAGTTTGGAGCACACTGTAAATACTAATTCTGCATCTTACAATTTTTTAAATATATGAAATCAAAGAACATACTTATATCTTTCATTTCAATTAAAATCGAAGAGTCTCGAGACCCCTTAAAAATATCTCTGTGAGTGAGTATGACAGAAAGTTTCGAATTGTAAAGCGGGAAAAGATATTTTCAAGCATCCTGAGTTGCAGAAAAGTAAATGTTTCCCTTGTATCGATATTTCTAACAATCAATACGAGAAAAGAAATATGGGATTGTCCACGGTAACCGGTAGCGAGGAATGAATCGTGTAGGAAGAGTGGGGAGCAAGGTATGGACATAACTTTTTAATAATAAATCCATTTTCAATCAATTCGCTGCGCTTCGAGGATTTCCCATTTGTAACCTTGTAAGTACTAGAGCTATCGACATATGTGGTAGAGTAACAGTGGAGGAATGTAAAGGTAATCAGGACAAAAACCCTTGGCGGGTTTAAATGTTGGAGACACAGCACTTTACTTTATTGCTATACGAATTTGAAATAGGGGATATCAAAAGTATTTCTATCATGAATGATTTTGAAAATGTGCCGTTTGTGTGATGAAACGTTCGTCAATCTAAATAAAGATATTTTATCACTTTTTATAGCATTATTTAGCTTAATCTGTTTATAAGTGATTATTATACGTGTTGTTATAGGGCATCTTTGATCTACTGACGGTACTTATAAGTACCATTAAAATAACTTGTTATAAAATTCATTTAATGCATCGATTAGTTATAATACAGTTTAGAATGATAGATACGTTATTTTATCTTGTTCCAAAAGTATGATGGGTTACACAAAACAAAAATATTTTTAAAAGGATCATTTCTTTTGCCTTTACATCTTTCCAGCTTTCTTGGAGTTGGGGGGATTTTTCAATTCGGAAATATTTCTATATTTCTATTGCAAGAACATTATATTTGTACATTTCCTAATTCTACAAATACTAAGAAAAATTTTTAAAATAAAAGATTTGAGTGGGGTTATATATATTGCACAAAATCACTATCCATTCAAATTGAATTAATCCTTCTAAATCCTCCAATCTTTCTAAAATCCTTCTGAAATTTATTAAATGATCTTCTAATGCAGTTTAAACAATTCACGAAAAATGCTTTAGAAGATAAAATTGTCATCAATTCATAATTCAGTACATGAAGGATAAAAATAATGATATCAAATTTTGAGAAACGTTATCCTATTAAGCCATTTATGCCATATTTTTGTTCTCTCAAATTTGTTGGTACAATCCCTTTAAAATGTTGCAAAATGAACTGGAAAAATACTAAAAAAAATTACACTAAAATATTTTTGTATTTATTTGATAAAATGTAAACGTACTAAATATGGGCAAGCATATTCATATGTGGAAAAATGCACAATTATAGGTTTTATCTAAATTTATATAAATTAAAATTTTAAATTGTATATTATATACTATAATTAGTATATTTATTAACTACTAAAAAGATATATTTATTTCTTTACAGAGACTAATAACATTATAAGTATTAATTATAAATTAAGAATAATTGTATTTGAGGCTAGAAAACAATTTATTTTAAAATCATCATGAAAAGGACTTTACATCAATAACTGTCCCCTAACTAGCTAATAGAAATAGGTACCCATTTGCGCCTAGCGTCACAAACATTCGTTTGACGTTACAAACATGATTTAACACATATTAATTATAAATTAAGAATAATTGTATTTGAGGCTAGAAAACAATTTATTTTAAAATTATCTTGAAAAGGACTTTACATCAATAACTGCTCCCTAACAGGCGAATAGAAATAGGTACCCATTTGCGCCGGCGTTACAAACGTTACAAACATGATTTAACACATATTTTATATGAAATTTAACACTTATTTGATATGATATTGATTAGGGATTGACCGAATACCGAATAGTTGATTCGGTATTCGGTGGTTCGGCATGTAAACCGAATATTCGGCTTCGGCCGAATACTTAAAAGTATTCGGCCGAATAATTGCAGATAAGTATTTTCTTAGAAGTAAAAGAATTCTCTTTTACTTAGCAGTAGAATAGGCTAAACAATGCGTTTCAATATTATGTGCATGAGTTCAGAGTTCAGCTGCACTACAAAAAACAAGTCAAAGGCCATTTTTTATTTAAAAAAAAACTTTTTCCTTCCTAAAATAGTCTACATAGGTGCGAAATCAAAACAACTGTCTACAACAGAGGAAAAAAAAAGTAAGGAAGATGCGCATCTTTCCTTTATCATTTAATTTTATTTACTTCTACATTAGTTTTTTTTTATTTAAACTTATTTAATGTGTATTTTCTTTAATATACACATAGGTGTATATTAAAGAAAATACACACATCAAATAAGTATACTCCTATGCCTATCCCATAGCTTTTATAACCATTATATCAAAATCGCTCAAATTTCTTATCTTCACCACCACATTGTTAAAATATTAATCAAAATATAAATATTCTATGAATAATTTGACAGAAAATAGTTAAATGTACAAATTGATATAATACCTTTTGTATTTTGAGAACATTCCTAAGCTAATATACGCAAAAATGCGTATTAAAAAGTTTCAAGTATTCGGTTGCCGAATACCGAAGCTTCGGTATACACTTCGACCGAAGCTTCGGTATTCGGTATTCGGCAAAATTGCTGCTTCGGTCAATCCCTAATATTGATAGGAAACACATATTTGAACGTTACTAACATGCATAAAAATAGGCTTGAAAATCTAATTTCACAATTAAAAAAAATACTTATTTCAAAGAAGTCTACAAGCTAATATTATGACATTTATTTGGATCCTTGATACAAAAAATACAAATAAAATTACATTTTACATTTTGCTATCTTGAAAAATGAAAAACCTATATATAAACACCGAAAAAACCCTTCATTTAAGCATATAAATATCCACCTTATGCTGACATCTCTCGGTAATAAATAAAGACATTATGTACAATTACGTCATACAATTTTGATGTTGTAAAGATGAAGAAAATTATAAAAATATTTTAAAATTCTAAACTCCCCAAAAATGTGACGTTAAGCATAAATGGGTTAAAGATATCTCGTTTGCATTTTAATACTTTTATAAAATATATAATGGACGATTCTCCAGTAAATGGCTAATTTCCCCTCTGTCATTTAGTGAATAATAAAAGATAAATTTTAAATATATATATTTTTTAGAAATAAGACATAAGGTAATGAGTAATGTTCAATATTCCGGCATAACAACAATTTTCTTTTAACCTACCTATCTCTAATTGACTCGATTCTATAATTTATTGCATTCGATTCGAACCAGAAATTTCTTCATAAAGTTATTTAAATAAAAACCGCATAGAACTAAGTTCATTAAATATGTTGAATAGTTTTAAATAAAAATTGTGGTATGTATATGCTTTTGATCAACGTTGAGTAAAATTTCAACAGGGTAGCGATAAGATACAATTTCATTGAATGGGGACAGAAATGACGAAACGAAGTAAATGGCTTCTGTGCTCATAGTAACTTAATCTTAGAAACACTGGAGTATGATATATTTTGAACTAAGCAAACATATGTTATACATCAGGACAAAATCACAAATGAATAAAAAGAATAACAAGGAAAATGTAAGTAAGAGAAGAAGGATATCAGCGATGAGATGTGTAGATAAAATAATTACTAATTTACTAATAAAGGTGCTTAAAATTTATTAAAACCAATCCATTACATATAAACTGGTCTTAAAACTTAAAACCATTGATGTTAAAATTCGTATGTAAAAAGCTGTTGCATTAACCACGAGATCTTTCAATCACAAACATGATGATTTTCAAGAGGATATCTTTACTAGGAGATATCTACATACTACTCTTAGTAAACATATCCCCTTGAAAATGATTACGTTTGTGATAAAAAGTTCTCGTGGTTAATGTAACATCTTTTTACATATGTTTTTAACATCAATGGTGCTAAGTTTTAAAGACCAGTTTATGTGTAGTGGAATGGTTTTAATAAAATTTAAGCACCTTTTCAGTAAATTAGTAATTATTTTATCTAACGAACTACGACTTCTATTCCAAATTTGGACAACGATTCCAGAGTTCTCAGCCCAATTATTTATTTAAACACATCAAGAAGTTATTTTTATCTGTTAAATTCAAAAGACTGTTTAATATTTTCCTTTCTAAATGATCGGCATTGGTATTTTCTAGAGCTTAAAAGTTAAATAAACGATGCAATTGTAAGATCTGCAAGCATGGTTTCAAATGTTGTACAATTTAAAAATGTCTCAAATAACTATTAGAACAAAAATAAATAATAAAATAAAGGACTGCTATTTTAGGTTAATGCGAACGACTAAAGAACATGAAATTACCCAAAGTAAACGATTTACTCTTTTAATGAGGCTAGACGTATAATGCTTTCATAATTTTTTAACACATATTACACTAATTTTTAACTACCGATCTGTTAAGGCTGTTCTTAACTGCACTGTAAATTAAAATGTCTGAAATTCAGTCACTTAAGTGTCTGAAACGGAGTGTTCAATTTTCAGACATTTTAAAATGTCTGAATTTTTTCAGACACTTTTTGCGACTGAATTTCAGACACTTGAAACGTCTGAATCGCAGACATTTTTTGTAAGCATTTTATGTAGCCATGTTTGACCACGCTGAATACTGGGAAAATATCTGGCCGTTGTCCTGCCCCCTCTACCCCCATACCGCCTGATTTTCTGGTGCTCCCAATTTTAGTATGCAATTTTCATAAAGCTGATAATTTAAATCTTTTACGACATTGTACTAATTATAATAAGTATTTTGTTTCAGGAGTAATATAAGATTAAAAAGAAAAAATATTTATCTAAATATTAGATTTTTTAAAATTTTGTTTTTAATCTTACTTTACTTTAAACGTTCAAAATATTGATTATAATCAGTACAATTTCGAAACAGATTTAAAATATAAGCTTCGCAAATATTGCACATGAAATTTGGGGGAACTAAAATCGTAAGAGAACGGGGCACTACCCATGCTTTAATCAAGGAGTCCTTTTGCAAAAAATGCAACCCTGCAGTATTGTTAGCTAAATACAGATGCCCGGTATTCGGGAGTATCCGTTATGGAGGTTAATGGACATTCCCGAATAGCGGATACTTTTTTGATACGCAAGGCATACATATTTGTATTATTTTTACCTCACAAAAGCAGGCATCTCCGATTATCCAACAAATTTCGCGGTCCCGAAGTGTCCGCTATTAGGGGTTTTTAAGGTATATGGATATATATTTTTTTTTTTTTTTTTATCTTGTCCTACTCTAAAAGTTCAAAATATTTATCATAGTCGGTGGAATGTCGAAAGAGATTTAAAAAATCCCGTGTACGCGAAAATGGGCAAGAAAATCCCCCTCTCGTCCCGCTCCCCAAAAAAGGAAAATTCATATAATTCAAAAATTAGATTTTGCCCCATAGGCAATTTTACATATGCATCAGATGATAATCACAACAGCTATATAACAATGAGTAAATAATAAAATAGTAAATAAATATTCTATTTTAATAGCATTGAGAAAAAAAAATTACTTCTAATTTCAAAACTTAGCCATTTTTGTATTTGTCATTTAAGTACATATAAATAAAATAGTTAAGTCATTTTAAGTAGTAAACATGTGTAATATTTTTTTCTTTTTAAATATGTGGTAATGTGTCATTGTTTAGTTAAAAGTAAACACCAGTTTGGTATCTAATTTTATATATCATTCTTCGGAATATGTATATAATTTTCTTTAAACATATTCCGTATTCAATTTAAAATTTTCACCCGCTATTGCTAAAAAATGTATATCATTATTATTCTTTTTTATGGAACAACACGATATAAGTCATATTTAATTTATTTTATATTCCTGTAAAATTTGTATCCTTTGAATATGAGCTAAATGGATTTTATATATTTGATAAGAAAATATTGATCTAAGAAATAGAAAAAAAAAACAAAAAAACAGAAGAAAATAGAAAGTAAAAAAAAAAAAAAAAAAAAAAAATACATCAGACAGTATACGTACTATTCTTAATTGCTTGAAAAACCTTTTGAACATAAAAAAGCAGTTATTAAATGGCTTAAAAATATATTTAATACTGTATCATATAAGTAAATACGAACTTTTAAAAATATAAGGCAGTTTTATACATAAACTTCATATCAAGGCATAAACAACTCTTTATTTATATCTAAATTATCATGTGTAATTTTTTTTTAGTGCCAACAATTACTTGTAGAACCGTTGCAAATTCGATTGCAGTAAAAGAAAATTTAATAATTATTTCTAGCATTACTCAATTTTAAAAATTTTTAATCATGAACAAAATATCGCAAAAAAATGCTTGCATATAAATTACAAAAATTAATATACCAATTTAAAAAACACAAAAAAATATTAATTAAACTTTATAATTATACTGCTAAACAGCAACGTAAACTGCAAAATATGAATAAAATGTTTCTCCGTTTGTTTAATGTTTCGAAAATTTTACTGGATGATATAAAAAATTCATATTATTTTTAGAAATTTGGTAAATGTTAAATCTGAAACATTGGATATCAAAATTTACGATTTTCAATAATAAATTAAAAAATCAATAAGAATAAATCTTTATAAAGTTTCAGTTCCGTGATTAAAAACTGCAATATATACAGTCAAATTTCAAAATATTAATGCTTTTTTTCAATCTGAAAACTTTTCCTAATATCATAATAATATGAATCATCATATTTAGCTCCAAAAAAATAATAATAACAAAAAATAAAATAAATGCCTGATGTCATATACTGCAAGCGTTTATAGTCAGTAAACAGTAAAAAACAAACATAGAATAAACACAGTTACAAATGGCTTCAATTTAATGTTTTTATCTCTGATAAATGAAGCGATGAATCATTCAACTTTTCAAACCTATGTTGCAAGTTTTGTTTTTGAGCAAAGACAAATTATAATTATTTCACATCACCCTATCGAAAATGAAGATTAAACTATCACTCATTCGTTTATTTACAAATGTCAAGCAAATAGAATTACAGCATTGCTATTTAATTTTCAAAACAATTATATTTCATTCCGTTACATTAAGAAGGCATATAACAGACGACCGTTAGTGAAATCAAAAATTTAGCATTAAACTACAGAAAAGAGATAAATTTTTATAAACGATTTCACTCATATTCAAAGGTATACAAATCTATCGGAATAAAATATTAGAATTAAATATGACTTACTCGTTCGTTCTATAAATACCCAGATTAACTCATATCCTTTTAATCCAAGCAATGGCGGCGGTGAAAATTTAATTCTTTCTGTTCTTATCTCATGAAGGTGCTGTAGATGACACGCGCGGAAATCAGCGTTCTGATTGGCTGTTAAGAATAGTACCAAAGGTGATGTTTAACTATCGCTTGGAGCGTATCGTCTTAAAATCAGACGGTTGTTGGATAATTTACACATGTTTCTCGGTTCGTTTATAGCATGATCATAGTAAGACATTTATGTGTCTTAAATTTAGACGTCTGTTATGTCTGAATTTTCAGATTCAGACACTTAAGTGACTGAAATTCTTTTTCAGTCACATATGTGTCTAAATTTAAGATGCCTCTATTTGCAGTGTGCTCTGCTCAACAAGCGCAAAACGATTTGACACATTTACAAATTCATTTTTTAGCGGAACGATATAAAATTGGAAACCCTGGCCATGGAAGCGATTTGGAATGGAACTGTTTTTTCCATATTTTGATCCATAAATTACCTATTGAGTTATAAGCGTTTTTGATCACGTGACAAACACGATACTCGCCCTTCACGGACTGGTTTATCTGCTTTCTTCGGGAACTTCGGTTCAAAACGTCCACTTTGACACTATTTTCTGAAAGATCTAATGCGTTTGCAAAAAAACGAAAAAAAATAGCTCGATTACATAGTTTCTGAACGACAACACCTGCTAGTTTCATGCATTTACGAACAAAAATAAATTAAAACTTATGTCAGAAAGTTGCCCTTTTGGATTTTAGAACACCCTTAACTACTATTAAGGTGCCTGCCTACCTTTAAAATGCAGTATTAGGTCAAAAATCAGATTTTCTATATTTGGTTTAATATTAAAACTTGACATTTTAGCTTTCTAAATCAGTTTGAATTTTTTTTCTATCTTGCTTAGAATTTGACTTTACAGGCATTTTAATATTAGTCAGTCGCAAGTTTTTTAATCTGAAATTAGCCCTCCCCTACCGAAGTGAACATAAATATTTACACATAAGCAAAGAAATTTTTATCAAGAAAAAAAGAATAATGTAAATGACATAGATGGTGAAGTTTATATCTCAGGAGCTTTTTTAAATTAGATTTTTCATTTAATGGATAAAATTTGGTTTTAATTATATTTTCTGCTTTTTCTCAGAATGAGATTTGCAAAATATCATAACTCGAAAAATAATAATTGTAACATTATGAAACTTTGAAAAAATACTCAAAGGAGTTTATTTAGGTAATGTGCCTCTATTATGATTACAGTTAGTTATTTTTTCATATTTTAATTGATACAAGTTATGAAATGTCATATATTTTCTTGATTTTTCTGTGTGCAAAAACGTTAACTTCTGTATTTTTATTAATAACACAGTTATAGTTATAAAAATGGTTCAGTACCTCAAGAAAGTTTCATTAATTATAATAAATTTTACAGAATAAAAATATCTTGATTTAAATAGTTTTGATGTTTTGCAGAAGTGCCATTTTATAGTAATTTTTATGTATGTTTTGAGCTTTAAAATCAAAATATTTAAAAGATATACATATTTTTACATGTTATTCACAATTCTTTGCTATATTGTATAATATAATGCACATCAGTAGGCAATTTTTCAAATATATATTTAAAAAAAAATCCCTTCCGAAGGTAAGCAAGCACATTAATAAAGTTCGATATTTTCAAGCACTGCTCAGCATTCTGAACATCAAAAATTGAGTTCTATTCAAATTTTAAAAAAAGATTCCAAAGTTCTATAACCGCATAAGTATTTTCGGAACGCCGCCGCATGATTTTAACATGTAATATAAAATGTGGAGTAATAGAAATTGGGTTTAACAACTTATTTCTCATGATTTCAACGTTGATAATTTTGGGAGTTCTTTAAAAAATAATTAAACGATTCATGTGTTAGATTTCGGAACACCACAAATGTAATGTTACAAGTGATGGATGGGACATGTTAGTTCTTCTGTAAGGCGAGCAGATAAAATCTTTTAGATATGCATGTTAGGTAAGTGGTTAGATAGGCGACATCAGTGGTTGAAATATTTTTTCCCTTCATTATTTTTTCATAATGGAAGAAATTTTCGGTGAGTGAAATTTTTAGTGACTTTGCCAAATTCGGAAATAATTTTTTAGATGTAATTCGTGAGATCTGTATAGGAATCGTGTTTAACAACTTACCTTCCTAAGTGACATACCAGAGTTAGTATTTTTGGGAACTTATCCATCTTTAAAAATTAATTAAACAATTCAGTTTTAAGAATGGGTGACATCATTCGCCCTGTTGAAAGGTGATGGATCGGCCATGTAGTAAATCCGTAGTTCCGTAAATCTTGAGCATTTTACCGGGAAAACTATTTTACTTTTTAGAAGAGGGATGTAAATGTTTTAAATAATCTTTAGATACATATATAAAACGATTATAAACCAATACAAATTATCAAAAGTTAATGTTAATGTATAAATAATAAAAGAATATATATATATATATATATATATATATATGTATATATATATAAGTCATGACTCAGTTTTAAGAATAGGTGGCATCAATCGCCATGTTGCAGATGGTGGATGAGTCATGTAGTAACCAAGAAAAATATTTTACTTTTTAGAATAGGCATCTAAAAGTTTAAAATAAACTTTATATATATACTATATATGCATATATATATATATATATATATATATACACACACACACTAATGGAGTATGGGGGTTGGCCATATCTTACGAAACCTGTGAGCATTGAATTTATTGTTTGGTACCTACATTTTGACTCCACCCTCCCTTCGATGAGCAAGGAGTTGTGTATATTTATTGTTCTTTTTCCAATTGTTTAATAATTTAATTGTTAGGTTTTGCACCCTTTTTTAGTAATTTTCATGATTTTCATACTTTTTAGATAAAAACTATATATATATGTATATACATATATATATATACCGGGTGTCCTAAAAAGGACTGACTGATTTTAAAATTCAATAACTTGCAAACGGTAACAGATATTTAAAAAAGTCTTGCAGGAGTGTTATGCATGAGGTCAAAAGTTTTCTACAGTGATTTTCGATTTTAGTTCGAATTACAAACAATAGATGTCGCTGCGATCAATAGACGCTCAATTCAGGCTCGATTTTTGGTCCTTCGGGACCCACTTAATACATTTCCATCTCTTTTTTCCGCATGGAAGAAGAGATCGACCAAAAAATCGAGCCTGTTTTTAGCACCTATTGCTTATAGCGCCATCTATTGTTTGTAATTGGAACTAAAATCGAAAATCACTGTAAAAAAACTTTTGACATTATACATAAACCTTATACATAACGCTCCTGCAAGAATTTTTTAAATATCTGTCACCGTTTGCAAGTTATTGAATTTTAAAATCAGTCAGTCCTTTTTAGGACACCCGGTATATGTATGTATATAAATATTTATTCTTCCACAGGAAATTCTTGCTGGTAACTGAAAATTTGCGGATCTTTGCCAGATTTGCAACAAAATGCGCAGTATCTAAAATGATTACTTATAGAAAATCCGCGGAAAAATGCCTACAATTATCCTCACTGTCCCCAGGAGCGAAATTCTCAGTAAATCATTCGTTCAGTGGCTCCAGACGTATGCTGTCAGTTTCATTTTGAAATATCTTGAGTGTTTAGTTTTAGTTTAGGCTCGAATACTAGCTTCTTTTAGCCTTCCCGTAATGATTTCAAATTTCACACAAAACATCAGCAAAGTAGCAAAAGCTATATGGTGGTATACGCCATATACTTTCTAGATTTTTAAGGCTGTTCTTAAGTGCTCTGCTCAACAAGCGCAAAATGTTTTGACACATTTACAAATTCATTTTTGACGGAAAGATATAAAATGGGAAGGGCTGACCAGGGAAGCGATTTGGAATCGAACTGTGTTTTCCATTTTTGGATCCCTCCATTACTTATTGAATTATAAACGATTTGGATCACGTGACACGAAATTTTTCTCCGCTTTCTGACTGGCTTTTCTTCTTTCGTTCGGTAGTTCAGTTCAAAATGGCCACTTTGACAGCATTTTCTGAAATATCTATTGCGTTTACAAGAAAACGGAAAAAACAGTTCGATGGCATATTTTCTGAATAACAACGCCTTTTCGTTTCATGCGTTTCTGAACAAAAATTAATTAAAACTTATGTCAGAAAGTTGACCCTTTGGATTTGATAAGAGGCTTAATGAACTCAGCAGATTCTCTGTTTCACAAATAAAGCTATAGCATAATATTCTCTAGTGTATACCCCTGTTTTTAGGGTATGGTTCATCTCACGAAACCGTTATAGTCTCGCTTCTCTGTCTGTCCGTCTGTCAGCCCGTCCGTCACAGCTTTGTACTTGGAAAACTATTTAAGTTACGGACTTAATATATATACATTTTTTTTTTTTAAACATAGAACTGAATACCCTCTGTCTTTCCCAAAATCATAAAATTTCGAAAAATCCTTTGGGTAAAGTGCCCATATTTCGTTCCCCCAGTCACTTTTAGGCCCTAAATGTTGTAATTTTCAGTGAAAACCTACAAAATTTGGATTTTACATAGACTAACTACCCACGCGCATAGCAAATATCGTACAAAAAAATTTTAACCATGCGAAAAATCATTTTTCAAAAGTATCTAAAAAATGAAAAAAAAAAAAAAAAAAAAAAAAAAAAATGGTCCCAATTTCGTCCCCCACAAAAAATCCAATACGCCGAGGCTTAACTTATAACTAAATCAAAATTTATTTCCAAATGAGTAAGTAATTTAATTTACATAAAAGTAAGGCACAAATAAATGTACTTTTTATCAGGGGAAGAATAACGTAACGAAACATTAGCCATCCAAACACGAAGAAAAAATTGTCATGAAAAAGCAGTCCTAATTTCGTCCCCGGGACGAAAATAAGAACTGCAAGAGAGACGAAATTGGGACCACGCTACTTCCCAATAGGGCGTAGCTTCAGTTCCCGTAAGATGAAGTGAGCGTGCTAAAACTCACTGTATGCTACTGTCAGCATCTTACCTACGTAAAATATATACAATGAATAAGAAATATGTATTTGCAGTACAGTAAATAACGTTCTACAAACGACGTAATAAAAACTCAAATCTTCTGAAAATAGAAACTTCGGCGTCTTTAATTTATGTATGCGTCTTTTTATGTATGAAACTTTCAATACTGACCCCTTTTACCTTCTGTCCCCTGTGCCTTGCGTCATAAGTGGCGCCATTTACACAGAAACGGAGAAGTTAAGGGGATGAAATATGGGCACTTTACCCTATATTATTTTAATTAAGCGAATTCGTTCTTTTTCCGATTTCAAAACATAATATTAAATTCAGCAAATATCCTCGAACACCGATGGCGTCGTGGTAACGCAAATGTCTCCCACGCAGTAGATTGTGGGTTCGAAGCTCTCAGCGGAACTTAAAAATTTTGATTTTTATTAGTACACTTCCTTTTCAGATGGATTTGATTAAAAGAAAATTCCCCCCCCCCTTTTTTGGCAATTTTAAAGGCTTATTTTATTTTTTTAAGTAGCGTTTTTTTTTTTCAAACTAGGGGGCTCTGCCCCCTACGAGCTACGCTCGTCAACCCCCGTTCAGACACCGCAGACTCTAAAAG
The DNA here is from genome assembly GCA_963932465.1 of Maratus speciosus. NCBI lineage: Eukaryota > Metazoa > Arthropoda > Arachnida > Araneae > Salticidae > Maratus > Maratus speciosus. The sequence goes on from OZ010797.1 coordinate 6,646,106, forward strand.
TACGCTAATTTGATCGGCTTTAAAATGATTTCGGAAGATTGCATTATAATTTAAAAAACAGTGGCGATCTCCCTATAAACGGATTTCTATTCATTTCTCTTTGATTGGGGAATTTTAAGGTCGAATCCGCTGCGGTACTACTTGATTATCCCGTCGACCAATTTCGCCAAATTATATAAATCGCCAAACCACTCGCCAAATTATACAAATTGACATAATTTTTATTTTAAATAACGAAAGAACAAATAAATTAGTGCAACATTAATAAAAATACAAATAAAACGTCGAAATAAAAATAACTTGATGACGTAGACACGTGTAACTTGCTTACAGTTAAGTTAATGTGACATTTACGATCAGCCATTATTGGCATTTAATCTTATAGTTTGGCGAATGATAAATTTTTGGTCGATCGGATAACTAAGTAGTACCAAAGATACATTCGCTGTTTTCGCCTTTGATTAAGTAAAATAAGTTAAACATTTCAAAATAAGCTAATATAAAAGGAATTAAGTAAACAGAGTCTTTGTCTCCCGGTATTTTTTAACAAAGCGAAAAGAAAGTTCTTTTAAATAAGACATTTTAAATTAATCGTTTTTAATCTGACGCAATTTTGACCAAACTATTCTTTCTCTTTTTAATATTCACGTGAAAATACTTTTGTTAGAAATGAAATATTATTTGCGCTTTCCTAACAAAAATAGTTGAAAAGTATCCTCTCAAAATATCAAATAAATGTCTAGCGCAATTTCTAAATTTAAACCGTTTTGCAATATTATTTTGTGTTCATTTTATGTAATAACTGTAATGTGGCGTAAAAATGACGTAATTTCTCCTATTTAAGACTTCTAACGCATGTTAATGAATTTATTATTTTACAATTTCCTTTCTCTCTTAAAATTCACGTGTAAATAGAGTTTTTATGACGTAATTTTTAATAAGTTCCTGCTTTTTGTACATAATTATTTAATTCTAATTCCAAATGATTTTTTCTGTTTATAATAGTCACATGTAAAAAATTTGATTTATTTACACGTATAAATATTTTTTTTTTTTTTTTTTTGAAGCAAACATTATTGTTTGCGCTGTTTATACAGTTGGCAACAGTTTAAATTAATATCACTTTCTAAAATTTGTAAAAAAATATCTCTAGAAATGCTGAAAATTTGAATTTAAAATAGAAATAAAACCTCAAAAAATGAGTCAAATTAAAAAAAGAAATACAATCTGCACACCGGGAACTTCAAACGTATAAAATGGTCTAAAAATGATTAAATTCCCATGAATAGTTTTTGCTCCTATAAAACTTTTTTAGTGGAACGATTTTGTCCAATTTTAGCATTAAATATCTCTTAAAATAATTCTTCGATTTGAAAACTGTCTGCATCAGCGTATTTATCAAACATTTCTGTATAATACTACCGATTTTTATATTTTTGTATGCATTATTTTTCTTAATATTAACGAAGAAAGACCTCCGGTCACTAAAAATTCAAAACCGGCGGCGGCGGTGACAGCGGTAGTTACTTTTTTTTAGAATAGAGAGACACATAAAATCGGAACGTTGCGCTCCGCGAATTCTGCAGCGGTACCATAACGCGTGTTCTACTAAACTGATCTTTACGGGATTTACTTCGTAAATTTAGGTAATATATTAGATGTAAATTTCCAACTGGGCGAAAAATGTCCGGACCCAGGAATCCCGGTCCGGACATTTTTCGCCCAGTTGGAAATTTACATCTAATATATGATTTGTTTACCAATTAGAATAATTGTGTTAAAATTTATCTAGTGAAATTTAGGTAATTTTGGGTAAATTTAGTGTACATTCTATATTATGGAGCTATGGGAGAAATGTCTATAATTAGGTAAATCCAAATATGAATGAGTAAGCTTTTTAAAAATCGTCTTTCTACTATTTATATATAATGCAAACTGGGTTATTTTAACTTTAAAATTTCTTTAAATACTAAATTTGGCTTATGAAAACATCTCAGAGTACAAGAAGTAACGAATAAGAGTGGATCAGGCGAACATTAACCAGGTGCATCAGACGATTTCTGCATTTAAAGTAAAAAAACAAGTGACACAATCATCATTTTGAGAAAGCATATTTTGAACCACTTCTATCAACTAAAATTATAACTTTTTATTGTCAACTACCTCCTTTATCAATTAAAATTTCTGTGAAAATTAGGTTTTTTCAAATAGTAATTTAACAAATCGTACATGACCATTGATTATTTTTAATCATATGATTACCCCCGCCCCCTTTTTTTAAATCACATATACTACTCTCTGATGTATATGTATAATAAATATACATGTATAATTTTGAGAATTATTCAGGATTATATGAAATTCCATTTATTAGAGCAGACGGATCAAATAATTACTATATTTAGAAGGACATAGCAGGAAATTTAAGTAACATAAAAGAAGCCTGTAGCTGATATTAAATATAAAAGAAAAACTACAGCCATGGCAAGATTAAAAGAGGAAGAAATCATCCAAATAAATTTCAATGAATAAGATCATTTTTCCCTCCTAAATACTATTCATCCATTATAAGAGAAACCATAGAGATTCTAACACGTAAAAATTTCATACGTAACGATGTAGCATCATTTAACTTACTAAAATTGTGGCTCGAGTTATGGCTACGAAAAAAAGAAATAAACATCCACGTGAAATAAAACAAGTAAGAAAAATCATGCGTTTAGCATAGATTATGAAACACTTTCCAACACTTCCTGAATGCTTTAACAAAACTTCGTTATTTAGGGAAATATAAGTGAACTATGTAAACATTTTAGAAAACGCATAAAACATTAGAAAAACTGATTTCAGCAGTTACCGTCCATAACAAATATGTATTCCAGTTTTTTTTTTTTTTTTTTTTTTTTTTTTTTTTTTTTTTAACAGCCCTGTATTTGATGTGTAGGTTGATATATATACTATATAATGGGGAAATTTAGTTTAGCAAGAAGAGGAATAACAGGTTGAAATTTCTCTTTCAGCAATTTACACTAATATATGGAAACATACTTGTATATTTTTGTACAACCCTGTAGTTAACCTAGCATCTTTATTACACGCACTATTTAGCTAAAGTTTAATTCATAGTAAAACACTCTTAAAACTACTGGAAACACATTTCCAGAAATTATCATTGACTAGGGGGCTTTGCCCCCTGCAAGCTACGCTCGCCAACCCCCGTTCAGACACCACAGAATCTAAAAACACGCTAATCTGATGGGTTTTAAAAATTTTACAGAAGATTGAATTATACTGAAAAAAGCTGTGCAGATCTCCCTGTAAACGGGTTTCCATTCCATTCCCTTTGATTGCAAAAATTTAAGGGCGAATCAGTTGCTGTTAAGACATCCAATGGTTGTTTTTGTTTTTGATTAAAGAGGATCAGTTAAACATTTGAAAAGAGGCTAAAATAAAATAAATTAAGTATACAGAGTCTTTGTCTCCCGGTATTTTAAAACAATCGCTATAGCAATAGCCTAAGTCATGTGACTATCATCAACAGTTCCAGGCGGACCACCTCACTTTTTATACTGTAGGTGCCATTTTGGTACATTAATGTTAGCCAGGCACAGGTTATAAGTCGCCAAATATTATTCTATCGCCATCATTTCATCTATATTATAATAGTTCAAGTCATCAACAAATACGGTCTGATCCCATCGCCATTCATATGAAAGTTTGGCACAGATGTCATATACGTCCCATATTGGCGCGATTTTTTAACGACGCCAATTTGGGGAACGCATCAACAGCAAAAACAACAACATCCGGCTTACCGTATCAAGCAAAATAACGACACTTTGGCGCCAGTTAAGTGCCCGTTCCGTATATGACATTGGCGTCAGAAAAAAATCGCGCCAATAAGGGACCGTAAGTTTTCCATTTTGATTAAAAAATCAAAATTTTTTTTTCGAATAAAACTACATAAAATTTGACATGGTTGCAAAGAATTCTTGGTACTGTTACGCTAGCCAGATGCAAATCTCGCCAATAGCTTTTTTTCAACTCGCCAGTTAGCATTTTTTTTTTTCGAGTGGTAATATTTGGCCAGATGTCATATACGCACAGCAGGTTTGGCGTGATTTTTTTTTTTTTTTTTTTTTTTTTTTTTAACGAAAATTTGGCGGAAACCCCGTTTTCAAATACCATTTACATATCATTTTTGGTATTACTTAGTTATCCCGTCGACCAAAAATCTGTCGCCAAACTGTAAGATTAAATGCCAATAATAGTTGATCGTAAATGTCACATTCACTTGACTTTAAGCAAGTTACACGTGTTTACGTCATCAAGTGATTGTTATTTAGACTTTTTATTTGCATATTTATTAATGTTATACTAATTTATTTGTTCTTTCGTTATTTAAAATAAACATTATATCAATTTGTATAATTTGGCGAGTGTTTTGGCGATTTATATAATTTGGCGAAGTTGGTCGACGTAATAACTAAGTAGTACCGTATTTTTTAATTATTTTCTATTATTTTCTAAAGGAAATATAAAGAAAATAAATAATACTTTTAGAACTAAATAATTTATATAATTTATAAAAGAAATAAATGTAAATAAACATTTATTATCAAATAAACAACAATAGCCGGGTTACCATGTCAACCTTTTCTGAAATATGAAAAAAAATATATCTGTTTGATTAAAATTTGAGTTGCCATCATTAGAAAAATGTATATAAAATTAGAAAAAAATTAATATTTCGAAAACTAATTCGAATTTTAAAATTCTGATACCAGTTTTAATATCTGTGGATCAATGCTGATTTTTGGTGTTAATTTCATCGTAAAGTATTTCATATTTTAGAAGAAATCGCTTATAACATAATCAGTTGTTTAATCAGTCGATTCATATATCCGTTCCATAAATTTGTTTCATTTCAGCCGTTTCATATATTCGTTTCATTAGGATTTTTATGGGTAGATTAGACGGCCATGTATCCAATTCTTTGCGTGACCCTGTATATCATTTTATCTATGTTCTACAAACATTTCTTATTAAACTAAATGCAGTTCAGCGTAAAAATGCATAATTCATTTAAAAACCACCTTTAAGCAATTTACAATCATGCCCAGTAACCAATACGAATTCTTTTGTATAGCCCTGTATATGAATTACAGCATTTATACACACCATATACAATGCATAAATATAGTGAAACATAAAAGCATATAACATAATTAAAAATGCATTTCCAGCAATCATCGCTACCGTACAGTACTTCGTATACAATATAGTATCTGAAATCTTTTGTGTGTCCCTATAAATGCTATGCACTTCGTATTATACATGAAATAAGTTATAGAAAACGTCAGCGAGTATATAAATTTATTATATATATAATAATTTAACATAATTAAAACACGCCGGAAAAAATTCCCTCCACCCCTATATCATTATGTAACGGAACTCTTTTGTTTGGCCCTGTAAATGAATAATAATTATTCTTTGCACCGCATATTTTACTGGATGCATATTTTAGTGCACTTGATAAATGCATATCAATTTTATTATGTTTGAAAGCATGTAACATCATTAAAAATCATTTTAAAGATTTTTTCCCATAGGCCGTAACGGAAAACTTTTGACTGTCCCTGTACATGAACTAAACATGCTACAAACTTCATTTGAAATAGGGTTCGTGCTATGGTAGAGGTCACTAATATCCAAAAATTTCAGAACGATCGGAGTATATTTACGGGAGTTAGAGCGCGTACAGACGGCCAGACAAACCGAATGCATAAACACTTTTTAACTTTGTTGGAAAGTATTAAAAATAACATGCGTTATACATGAAAAACTGAATGATGGCATGGGGTCGATCCAGGTAAAATTTGGGGCCTATTTAGGGCCCTTTCACAAAAATCTATTTAATAAAATAGGCCCCCTTCTCAAAAATAAATTTAACAAAATGGGCCCCTTCACAAAAATGAACTCAATAAAACAAGCACATTCACAAAATTCTTTTTAATAAAATAGGCCCCTTCGTAAAATTCTTTTCCTTAAACACTGTTTTAAAATGTGTAATTTGTAAGTAATTTGTAAAACCAGTTCACAAAAAAACAAAAACTTTAACAAGAGGATTTAAAGATGTTTTTGTTAATAAATGCTTGACTCGAATTTGAGTAACTGGATTTCAACTTTCGCTTTAAAATGTTATTTTTCACAAAAATATAACGAAATTCACAAAAATAACTTTTACCTTTTACAAAATGGGCCTCAAGAGTAAAAACCTGAATCGACCCCTGATGACGTTTCAGTCCATTGCATCCTAGATCGTGCAATTTCAGAATCATTTCATTTATATATGTTTTGAAAATGATTCGGGTTAGCGTAGAAACGCGTCAACAGTCAAATAAAACTATTTTGCTGTTTTTAAAGTTTTAATCTTACACCTTTTTAGCAAATAGGAATAGTATATCACATACCATCTTTATTATCTGAGCTTTTCAATTATTATTCCTTTATTCATAACAGTTTTATGAATCTTAGTTGTTGCATTGCCTAACAAATATTAAGCCAGACACGTGATCCAACTTTCACAAGTAGATGTTTAGTTTTGGGGCAGGTTTAAGGGTGTATTCGAAAAAATATTTTTCCACCCTCAACAGCTTGAAATTTTCTGAGACATTTTCAGACTCATTTTTAAAAGTAAAAACATGAAACTGGCTGAGGTGATTCCTGAAGAGATATTTAAGAGTCCGTGTGATTTCATTTTTCTCTCAGTTAATTAGAATTTGATTTTTAAACAATTATTTTCAAAGTATGGCCCTTTTTTTCATTCCCAGATCTCCCGCTTCGGAAAATTCGGTTCAAAACGCCCATTTTGACTGCATTTTTTACACTATTTTCTGCCTTTGTCAGAAAATCGAGAAGCACAGCACATTATGTAATTTCGAAATAAGAGAATTTCCCAGTTGGATACATTTGAGAGCAAAAATGAATTTAAAAATGAATCGGAAAATAAGCAGTTTGAATCGGAATACACCCTTAAACCTTCTACGCCAATTTAGGATGGGAAGGGGCTGATTGACATTTCCTTAGGCCCCATTTATCCTCCTGCCACTCCTAAACAAAAACGGAATGGAGACGTTAATCGAACTTTCTTTTTAATATGAAAAAGGCCTGATGCCATCATACCGAAATGACAAGTTGTCAAGATTCTCTCTCCACCATGACAACGTTAAGTATAACTGACGCGATGAACGTGTTGATTGCAATGTGTTGGAACTATCTTAACCGTTTATGTACTGAATTATGAATTCATGAAAATTTTATCTTCTAAAGTATTTTTCGTGAATTGTTTTTGGTACTACTTAGTTATCCCGTTGACCAAAAATCTATCGCCAAACTATAAGATTAAATGTCAATAATGGTGGAACATAAATGTCATATCCACTTGACTTTAAGTAAGTTACGTGTTTACGTCATCAAGTGATTTTTATTTCGACGTTTAATTTGTATTTTTATTAATGTTATACTAATTTATTTGTTCTTTCGTTGTTTAAAATAAAAATTATATCAATTTGTATAATTTGGCGAGTGCTTTGGCGATTTATATAATTTGGCGAAATGGGTCGACGGAATAACTAAGTAGTACCAAAGATTTACATAATCATTTCATAAATTTTAGAAGGATTCATTCAATTTGAATTGATAGGGATTTTGTGCACAAGTGATAACCCCCAACTCAAATCTTTCATTTTAAGTATTTTTCTTGGGATTTTGTAGAATTAGGAAATGTTCTTATACAATAGAAATATGGAAATATTTCCGAATTGAAAATCCCCCCCACAACCCCAACGCCAAGAAAGCTGAAAAGAGGCAAAGGCAAAAGAAATTATCCTTTTAAAAATATTTTTGTTTTGTGTAACCCATAATGGTTTTGAAACAAGATAATATAATATATCTATAAATCATTTTAAACTGTATTACAACTCATTGATGTATTAAACGGATTTTATCGCAAGTTATTTTAATGGTACTTATAAGTCCCGTCAGTAGATAAAGGGTTAAATCAACCAAGAAAAATATTCGCGGAAGTTCGCTGTTCCTCGATATTTATTTTATTTATTTATTGACAAGAAAATATAGGTAAAGTTAAAAATCGCTTAACTTTTTTAATCCAAGATATCCGGTGTCCATCTGGTATCCTTCCGGTTTATTCACAGTACTGGATCGATGTTTCCGTATGATTATTAGGGATGCACAGAATAGTCATTTTGTCCGAGTACTGAATGCCGAATATTCGGCCAGCAGGTAAACCGAATACCGAATATTCGACTAGCCGAATAGTGACTATCAAGCCGAATACCGGATATTCGGCTTGCCGATCATTTTTAAGTTTCAGAATTTGAAAGTGTTAAAAAATTAAACTTTGAAACAATTTTACACAATATTTAAAACACATACTTCCATATGATAAACAAGATCTTTTTACAAGTAAATTCTACACTATAAAAAATTATGCTTTGAATTGTTATTCAAGAAGAGGATAGTTTTAAAGCTTCTTTAATTGGTAAAATTTTATAGTTCATGATTTTCTCTCTGAATTAAAACAAATGAGAAATATTTTCTTATATTCTAAAACAAATGCTTTAAAATCAAAGGGAAATTTGGACATTAATTAAACTAGGAGATCGAACCCGAGCTCCTCGGGTTACAGAATATAGGTGAAAACCAAATTTTTTTTAATCTAATTATTTTTTTACATGTAATATATATTTTAGATTGCCCACTAACATCAAAAAGAATTTTTATATGAAAAATATCAATTATGCAATCAAATAAAGTTTTGAAATTTATTAAAAGCGATACTTTCACATGTCACCGCATGCCAGGAGTTATTAACCCAAGATTTTGCGACTTACGTCAGTCTTTCCGATCATTTCGGTGCATAAGCGCGTGGTTCAATCACATGTCTGTTAAATTTGTTTCTTATTTACATTAAATTATTTATTTTTCTATAGAGGAAGTTTTAACTTTATTATGGAACATTAGACGAAAAGATATGCTGAACTTTTTACATTGTTTTAAGGGCAAGCGGATTAACCTTCCGTAATCGAGCTACACGTGATAGAGATAAATTTAAAAATAATTTATGCTTGAAAATCTATATATATATTACGCTATCATACGTGGCACAGAAATCGCGATTAATTGTTGGTTAATTGTTCAATTGGTTAATTGTAAACAATTGGCGGTTAATTGTTTAATGGAAACACCCGAATTAAACGCATCTCAGTGGTTATTGTGTAATATTTTAAAGAAGTGAAAAACAATAAATAAATAAAAAGTTTAATTAATAACTATAGAACAAAGCAATTTATATAATTTTAAAAAATAAAATAAAAGTAAATAAACAATTTATTAATAAATAAACAACTACATCCGGGTTACCATATCAAGCAAAATAACGACACTTTGGCGCCAGTTATGTACCCCGGTGCGCATATGACATTGGCGCCAGAAAAAAGTCGTGTCAACGTAGTGCGTATATGACACCTGTGCCGTCTTTTATTCATCTAATTTAAACTACAATAAATAAAAAAATAAATGAAGGTGCTTTTCCAGTATAGGTATTTGGTGAAATAGAGAAAGGTCCATGGCGAGAAAAGAATTTTTTTTTCTGGCAACCGATTTAATCCAAATATTTTTTTCAAATAAAACTACATAAAAGTGTCTATGACCGCAAAGAGTTCGTACTTTTATGTTAGCTGGGTGCAATTCTCGCCAATAGCATTTTTTTAACTCGCCATCAGCATTTTTTATTTCTCGAGGGGTAAATTAAAACAATCTTTGATGTTGAAATTAAATGGTTTATGGTATTATTTATTCTTTTTCTTTTCTTTTTCTTTTTGTAAAGATTTTTTTTTTTTTTTAAGTGAAAGTATGAATTTTAAAAGTTCTATTTTTAAATTAAAGTCATCCATTCTAAATAAAATGAGTGAAAGGATTATATTTTAATCTGAATTAACAAAATATGAAAAAAAAAAATGCAATGTTTGGCGATTTATCACCTGTGCCCGACTAACATAACTGTAGCGAGTTCTCGATTTCTCTATCAGAATCTTCAAATTTGGAGGAGGACTGAGCAAGTAAATTAAATTATGAATACCTGTAACATGATACAATGCCTAGCATACATTTAAGGGAGACCAAATTGGTCGCCACAGGCGGCTAGTTATATAAAAAATATAATAACTCAGTCAATTAAGATACAATTTTCAAACAAATTGCATTTGAAAGTAGATATTTTTCGTTATTTGACGGTTTAAAAATTGAAAATGTGCGATATTTAGAAATTTAAAAAATCGCTGACATATCACGTATTTTAATTTCCATTTATTTTTTCAGTTTTTATGAGAAAATGGCAACAAAAAGGTACAGTAATATATTATTTTATTTCTTCCGTGATTAGTTTCCCTTTACTTTCAACCCTCTTACGACTTTCAACAGAAATGGAGTTCTTCAGTTGCCACAATTACAAAAAATGTATTAAAAACTACAAAAAAATTAATATCTCAAAATTAAATTGAGATACAGCTTTCAAACAAATTGCATTTAAAGAGCATTTTTTCCTCATACGACGGTGTAAAAATTTAAAATGTGCGATGTTTAGAAGTTTAAAAATTTGCAGTAGAGAAAATTGCAAAACCAAAATTTCATTTCAAATTTCAAAGTGTTGCCATTCGCAGAATGACGTATGCGTTACGCACAGATATGTTTGTCCTTTATAATATAGATAGCGACAAAAGTTATAAATAAATAGTTTTTTTAATTGCTATTTTCCTTGTAGTTGATCAGGCGAAAGAAGTCAATCGGAAATCTACAAATTAATCTTTAAAATATCATTCTTGGGCTGTGATTAAAAATAATTCTTATAAGACTATGAATTGAAATAAGCAAGATGGAAGTGGATTATTTTAACTTACCGTCATTGTCTCCAACTCATCGAAAATTAAATGTTTGTTTGCACTTATTAAATAAAAATATTTCATAAAATGGCTTCTCTTACAGCAGGCAATTGACAACAATGTGACAACAGGAGTACTAACATTCAAACAAAAATATTATGTCTAGTGCTACACTACAAATTCGTGAAACACTTTTGCAACACAAACTGAACATAATAATGAACACTTCTAACTAAAATAATTTTCGTTTGTATTGTGAATGTGTTGTGCCAAATAAAAAGATTGTGCAAACAAAAAATGTTGTTAAAAATTACAAGAGGAGAAAATGTGTTTTCAAAACATTCATTTTTAAAATTACGTAATTTTAAAGACACCCTGTAGAAAGTGTTTTACATGAGTTGTTTTATAGTGTTCTGAATTGTGTGGTGTTTACAAAGTGTTGTTAATTGGGTGACAAAGTGTTAGGCAGCACAACACTAGTGTAAGAAAATATTTCATCAACACTTTTTACTACACAATTAACAACACTATTTTTAGAAAACATTTTTAGAAAGCAACCTATTAAGAACACATTTACAGCTAGCAACACTTTTTCAACCTATTAAGAAAACAATCGGAGCGCAAAAAATATTTTGTATATGAAGTTTTCCAATTCACAATACATTGATGTGTTGTTAATTGGGTGACAAAAAGTGTTGTAAAATGTGTTTATTTTTGTGTTTGAGAATTTGCAGTGTAAGTATAAAATTCATTTCCGCTTGGAATGATGCAATATTTCAAAAAATTCATCAACTGGCGGGGGTCACCCTATTTCGTGTTTCTTTATATGGTAAGGGAAGAAAAATAATTCTGGAATAAATACACGAGCAGCACAGTATTGCTGCTTCTCTCACACTGAGAGTATAGGATACAAGTAAGCATAAATCGCATATAACACATTTTCATTAATTTAACAGGATGTTACCTATTTTGGTTGCGATACTGCAATTAAGATTACCGTAAAGTCGATCCCCCTAATTCTTAAGGCTGTTCTCAAATCGAAAAAGGCAACTTTCTGACATAAGTTTTAATTTATTTTTGTTCGAAAATGCGTGAAACTAGCGGGTGTTGTTGTTCAGAAACTAGGTCATTGATCTATATTTTCCATTTTCTTGAAACGCAATAGATCTTTCAGAAAAGAGTGTCAAAGGGGGTGTTTGGAACCGAATTTCCGCGCGAAGGAAGAATGAGTACTCAAAAGCGAGCGAAAAACGTGTTTGTCATGTGATCAAAATGGCTTCAATAGGTAATGGATGGATCAAAAAATGGAAAAAACAGTTCCATTCCAAATCGCTTCCATGGCCAGGCATTCATTCTAATTTTATACCTTTCCGTTGAAAAATGAATTTGTAAATGTGTCAAAATGCTTTGCGCTTGTGGAGCAGAGCAGTTAAGAACAGCCATTAGCAAAATTTGGAGAAAAAAAATAATAGAATTGTCGTGTATAAGTCGAACCCCATTTCTGGTAGTATATGTTGAAAAATGATTTGTAATCGAGGATTAAAAAAAAGTAATAAATTTTCATTTAGTAAACTTTTTTACGTTTCTTAATCAGACCTCTTTTTTTTTTAATTCAATGTTTTAAAACTTTATAATTATGTAAAACCAAATAAGCTTGCTTAAACTACTTTGAAATCAGTTCAATGATATTTAAAAAGAAATTTTCTTTACAAAAATCTATTCAAGCCTTATTTACAAGAATAAACAAAATATAGAGTACTTCTTTGTATTGTCCCAAGAGAGAATGGGTACAGAACAACTACAGGGACATTATTGTTGAGCTTTTTTTGTCAATCGCAGAGAAATGACCATTGCCCGCTTTCTCTCCTGTGATTACTTAAAAGATTTGCCCATTCGCCAATTATCTTGCGATTTTTTTATTTATTTTTTAATAGCTCATCTATAAGTGGACCCCCATTTTCAACTCCCAAATTTTTTCTAAAATTCTTCAACTTATACAAGAGTATATATGGCAATTTATTACTTTTAATATTAGAGTCAATAAATAGAGTTCAAACAGTTTAACGAATGTTCAGTTATTACATTACTGTGATAAATCTTGAAATCGAATGAATGATGTTTATATTAAATGTTTCACAAATAAGCGTAACTTCCTTGTTTAATCGTCATGAGTTCTTTTTTAATCGATTTGTTATGATGTATTTGACAGGTGAATGGAAGTTCTGAGTGTGATTAATTTGGATTTTCATTCGTAGATTACATTTCGTAATATATAATAACACGATGAAAGCAAAGACACACTTTTGATCAGGGTTCGTAAATAGGATTATATTTCCAAAAATATCAAATATAAAATGGTCGGACAATAGAGAATGCTTCCGTATCTGGCACATACGATGCTGCAGCCTAGCGTAAGATTGCCAAACGACTTCCTAATACTCCCATAATGTTCTGCGAGGAGTTCTGTTACCAGTTTATATCAAGGTCTAACTGGATCTAAAGTTTTGTGAAATTCCGTGCATTATTTTTTGAAACAGCCCACAAAATTTGTGTCACATACACGGAAAAAACTGTTTAGTTAAAATTACTAAATTTTGGTTCATATAGCTCCATCCAAATATTTTGGTTGGAATGATTAAATTTTGGTTAGATTAACGAAATTATTTTGTTAATTCAACAAATCGTTTGGTTAGTCCACCCAAAATTTGGACATTTCAACCAAAATATTTGGATGGAGCTATATGAACCAAAATTTGGTAATTTCAACAAAACAGTTTTTTCCGTGTACAGACATTTTCTAAAAAACACCAAATCTTGTATAGGAATTTCTAAAACGTATAAATCCATCGAAAACCAGAAGTCAGAATTTTTCTAAATCCAAAACATGGAAAAAAACTGTTTTGTTGAAAGAACTAAATTTTGGTTAATGTCAACAAAATATTTGGTTATAAATATATTGGGAAAGAACTAAATTTTGGTTAAAATACTGTAACAAAATATTTGGTTTTAACTCCAACCAAATATTTTGGTTGTAATGACTAAGTCGTAGTTAGACTAACCAAATGATATGTTAAATTAACAAAATCATTTAGTTAATCTAAACAAAATTGGATCATTCCAACCAAAATATTTGGTTGGAGCTATATTAACCAAAATTTAGTTAGTAAATAATATAGATTTAAAAACTCTTTGGTTAATGATTTGTCTAGTGTAAGTTACAGCTCAATTTTCTGGGTGGATTTATTGTGTCACGATACTTCACTTCCGCTTTGATTTCACTGGCTGTTGGAACTTGATGGTTTTTCGGTATTATGTTTTCTGACATTTGGGTTTTCGCCGAGCATGTAGTTGGGGGGATATTGTTTTTATAAATAGATTTTATACACTGATGATGTGAGTCATGGAACTCACGAAACGTATACGACTTTCTTGTAAAGATAGAAGAAATAAAAAAAAAAATCAACTATTTAAATGCAGTTTCTTTCATTATCAATATTTATGTTTAGAAATATAAATAATTCCTGATGTGTTAACTCTTTCTTTCAGGTGAGTAAACCACTTTCTGGTTGTTAAAGAAATAGCGAAGAATTTTGATGTTTCAGGAATTCACTTGAAAATGTAAGATTTTCATTTTTACTGTTTTTAAGAATACGATATAAGAGATAATAATGGATGATTGTTATAGTTATGTACATAAAGATGGAGCCAACAGCCTATTTATTTAAATATTGCACCTAGACACATACTTCCAATGGCGAAGTTTCCTGAAAAAAGATGCATAATTTTATGACTTAAGTTGGTAAGCCCTGGGAGGTGTATTTGAGAAAATACGCAAACTAAATTTTTATACGGCTCCCGTTGGGTTGAGCCTGCACGCGATAGAGATATATTACAAATGCATGCTTGAAAAATATTTAAAGAAATATAAAAAATGAGTAAATTGTGATACACGTTTCAAACAAACTTCATTTGAAAGTTTAAAAAAAAAATCCCTATAAGACGGGGTAAACTTTAAAAATGTGAGATGTTTACAAGTTTAAAAAATTAGTGTAGAAAAAAATTGAAACAGCGAAATTTTATCGTGAAGTGTTGCCATTCGCAGAATGACGTCAGCATTACGCACAGATACGTTTCTCCTTTGTAATGCAGGTAGAAAGAGATGGTGAAAAGTTTTAATGTCTAATAAACCCAAAAATTGGGTAAGCGTAATACGGGGAAAAAATTCAAGATGACGCAGCTGCTTGTAATTTTTGCAGCAAACCAATGAGACGCACTAGGTTCTTTACCTTTGAAGGCCCCCTAAAATGAAATAGTAATAATTACTTTTTCTGAGCGTCATGTAGCATCGTAGTTACACGAAAAGCGAAAATGAAGAACGTGATCGTGCTAAAGATAATAAATTATCACTAATGATGTCTGGTCTTCTGGGTAATTATAGTGACTTTTATATATATACGTATATATATTTCAAATATCTAGAGTTAGGCCTAATTATGCCATTCATTTCGGGGAGAGCTTCGAAATTTTTAAGCGGAGTTACAATTGACATTAAGAGGCATTTGCTTTTTTTCTGTTGGAAAAAATATTATTATTTTTTTTTTACATTTTTCTATTGTCTGTATTCTGTAACTTATCTCTGTAAAACAATCTGGGCGAATTCGAAAGCTTTTCGTAGTTGTTTTGTGCTTTAACGCAACGCGTCCGCAGGATTAAGGGTGAATTCCAATACAAACTTCTTATTTTCTGATTTATTTTTAAATTCATTTTTGCTCTCCAACGCATCCAACTGGCAAAATCTCTTATTTAGAAACTACGTAATGTGCCGTGCTTGTCGATTTTTGGATAAATGCAGAAAATATTGCAAAAAATGCTGTCCAAGTGAACGTTTTGGACTGAATTTTCCAAAGCGGGAGATCTGGGAATGAAAAAAAAAAGGTCCTACTGAGAAAATAATTGTTTTAAAATCAAATTCTGATTAACGGAGTGAAAAATGAAATCACACGGCCTCTTATACATCTCTTCCAAAATCACCTCAGCCAGTTTCATGTTTTTACTTTTAAAAATGAATCTGAAAATGTCTCAGAAAATTTCGAGCTGTTGGGTGGAAAAATATTTTTTCGAATACACCCTTAAATGCATTTTGGAGCCCTCTAAACGCATTTTGCGCAAAATTGCTTTATATACACAGTTCAAAAACTACTAAACCGATCTTGCTAAGTGTTTTTAAATCAAATGCAATATAGTTTATTGGAGCTAGGACCGCATTCAGCTATTTAAAAAAAAAAAAAAAAAACATATTTAGGAGCACGACAAAGTGCGGAAAAAGGGGTCAGAAATAGGCCTTTTTTTTTTTCAATTGGCTATGTCACATTCTTGATTTTTCTTGACAGACACACAATCCGAATTTCTAAACAGTTTTAACTATATTGGAAAATGCTAAAAAGGGGGGGGGGGGAGAGGATGATCATGAGTTTACTGTATGTACAATATAGGGATGCACTAAATAGTGATTTTGGCCGAATACCGAATATTTGGCTGGCAGAATAGTGACTAGCAAGCCGAATACCGAATATTCGACAAGCCGAATAGTAACTATTTGATCAAATACTTTTAAATTTCAGAGTTTAAAAGTATTAAAAAGTTAAATTTTAAAACAATTGTACATAATATTAAACACACATACTTCCATAAACAAGATCATTTTAAAAGTAAATTTTACACAAAAAAAAAAATACATGCTTTTAATTGTTATTTAAGAAGAGGATAGTTTTAAAGCTTCTTTAACTGATAAAATTTTTAATTTCATGGATTCCTCTCTGAATTAAAATGAGTAAAATTTTCTTGGTATATTCTAAAACAAATATTTTAAAATCAAAGTGAAATTTTGAAGGAATTGGAAGAAAAATTTTACAGTCCTATACTGTTTATTTGTCAGGAAAGGACTAAAATCATCGTTATTGGTTAATTTTCTTACATTATACTTTTCAAATATCAAATAAAGAATGTAAAAGCATTCTCTTTCATTTAAATATAATTCTTTTTCTAATTATTCTAAATACTTTTATTAACTGACAGTTAAAAATAGAAGTTGTTTTGAAGTTCTTAAAAATAACTTTTTAAAACGTTTTTTAAGGGGCCTCAGGACCCTTAAAGCTTTAAAATTTTCGAAATTTTAGTTTTTTTAGATGTTAAACTCCTATCTTTTCTGAACCTTTTGTTGTAATTTTTTCGTTGAAACTCCCATTAGAACAGAAGTTATGACTTTTAGAATTATAATCGCTCAAAAGATGAAGCGGCGTTTCCGAAACTTTGAAGTCATTTTTGCGTATAGCGCGCAGGATATCTCAAAAAATTCAGAATATTTTTTCATGGAATTTTCAAAACATATGTTTCATGTGACTCTGTATAATCTAAAACTAACATTTCCTTTTTATTGTTTTAGAAGATATTTTTTAAGTGATAAAACTGTTGAAATTTATTAAATTTTGCATTAGCTCAATACAACCTTGTAGTGAAAATACAAAAATGTTTTAAATACAAATTTATTTAGGTTCCGGTTAATTATTACGCTCTGAAGAATAAGTAGGCTCCAAAATTTTCATTCTCGTTGCAAAAGTTATTTTGTAATCCTGTACGTAATCTGTTATGCCGATTTTCTGCTCGTCAAGTAACTGACAGTTTGCAGCCCCCTGTAAATGCTAATTTTGCATCTTGCCTTTTTTTAAATACATGAAATGAAAGAACATACTTTACATCTTTCATCCCAATATAAAATTGTGTCTTAAAATCAAATACATTTTGAGATATTAAATGTTGAAAATGGTCTTTTTTTTTTTTCACTTTTTGCAATTTTAAGAGTCCTGAGACACCTTAAGTATTTGATCTGACCGAATATTTCGATATTTAACCAACCGAATATTTGGCATACCGAATAGTTTTATATTCGGTCTAACTGAATATTCGGTAGTACTCGGTAGTACTATGTTCGGTAGAATATTGGCCGAATACCGAATATACGGTGCATACCTAATATAATATTTTACTAAATGTTTTCTTTTACATTGCAAGGCCTCCCTCTATTCAAAAAGAGCTATCATTATACGTACGGTTGGATTTCCACGAGTCAACTATAAAAATCCACAACGACTCCACAGCTCAAAGAGCAAATTAAGGCTGTTCTCAACTGCTCTGTTCAACAAGCGCAAAACGTTTTGAACACATTTACAAATTCATTTTTTAACGGAAAGGTATAAAATTGGAAGGCCTGACTACGGAAGCGATTTGAATGGAACTGCGTTTTCCATTATTTTTTATCAATAAATTACCTATTGAGTTAGAAGCGATTTGGATCACGTGACAAAGATGTTTTCTCCCTTCGCTGACCGGTTTTTCTGCTTTCTTCGGGAACTTCGGTTCAAAACGTCCACTTTGACAGTATTTTCTGAAAAATCTATTGCGTTTGCAAAAAAGCAAAAAAAAAAAAAAAAAAAAAAAAAAAACAACGGGAAAACACACCTCGATGACCTAGTTTCTGAACAACAACACCGGCTAGTTTCATGCATTTCCGACCTAAAATAAATTTAAACTTATGTCAGAAAGTTGCCCTTTTGGATTTGAGAACAGCCTTAAAGAAACACGAACCGTGCGAAAGACAATAAATTATTGCTCGTTTGGGAGTTTTGTGCAATGACTACTCTCAGGAGGGTCTTATATTTTTTAAAGAAATAATTCTAATTATGCTTCGAGGAGGGATTGTTCGAGTGTTTGGCGCAAATTGTTCAAACCTTTAATAATTTCTCTCGCTTTTGTACGTTGTGTCACGGTTTATAGGCACACATCATGCTGATGCCAATGAGAAAGGT
The DNA here is from genome assembly GCA_963932465.1 of Maratus speciosus. Lineage (NCBI taxonomy): Eukaryota > Metazoa > Arthropoda > Arachnida > Araneae > Salticidae > Maratus > Maratus speciosus. The sequence continues at coordinate 6,664,932 of OZ010797.1, forward strand.
AATAAAGGCTTACTGCTATGAATAACGGTGTTTGCATCTAGTGGAACAATTTCTGAAACACAAAGTTATGTTTAATACTCTATCTCAGATGTGTTTTAAAAAAATTCTCCACTGTTCCACTCGATGCAGACGCAGTTTCTCATAGCAATCAGTCAGACATCTCATTTTCCATTATTACTACCGTATTTTATGGAAAAAACGCCGCGACGTTTACGAGTTTAAAAGTTAATTTTTTTTCCAAGTGCGGCGTTTACGATTTTTTTTAAATACCAACTGAGTTACCTTAATTTAAAAATTCATAAAAATATTTAAAGTCGGATTTAAATATTTTAAATAAAACTTTAGACATCTTAAGATATTAAAAACGTGGCATCCTACACTGGTCAGAAAACTTTGATTAAAGTTAGGTCAATGGGACGCTGTCGACAAAAGTAGCGTTCCGACGGATGTGGCGTTTACAACGGGTGCGGCGATTACGATATTTTTAAGCTTATTCTGGCCAATTTGAGGAGTGCGGCATTTACGACGGTGCGGCATTTCTTCCATAAAATACGGTACATATCTTACTGTGCTCTGAGGCGACGCTAGGTAGGCACTATAAATTATAATAAATGAAAAAGCCATAAACTTACTCAATGGTACACACCACCAAGAGCTTTTATAGGAACATGTACAAATAAAATGAACGATAAAGTCGACGTTTCGAACTGCTTCTGCGGTCATCTTCGGGATAAATAGAATAAATCAGGAAAAAAAAAATAATTTTCTGATGTACTCACTGCAGTTTTCCATTCTAATAATGGATCAAGACTCGACACGAAACTTTCGTCTCTAGATTTTTAAACATTTCAATATCCTATTTACCCCGAAGACGACTGCAGAAGCAGTTCGAAACGTAGGTATTATAATGTATCATTCATTTTATTTGTACAAGCTCCTATAAAAGTTCTTGTTTATGTGTAACATTGGGCAAGTATATGTGTTTTAACGTATACGACTTTTAACTATGTTGGAAAGTGTTTAACCCTTTCAGGGGCGGAGTAATTCTGTTTATAAAATGATAAAATAATGGACTGACACCAGAATTTATAAACGACTTTATTAGAAAATACGAACTTGCTTATTTTCAGGTACATTATATAAGGAAAATTTTAACTAAATGTTCTTGGTGCCGTTTGTCAGTTTTGGAATTAAAATTAGGTGTCCTTTTCTAAGGACACTGCCCTTGAAAGGGTTAAGGGGGGGAAAGGAGGGTAATCATGAATTTGCTGCATTATATAATATTTTACTAAATGTTTTATTTTTCTTTGAAAGGATTCCTCGATCCTTAAATTATAATTAGATAATTAGACTTTTGGTTCGATTTCTACGACTCAACTACAAAAATACGCAATAAGCCCACACCTGAAAGAGAAAATAAAGAAACACAAATCGTGCGAAAGACAATAATTTATCGCTCATGATGTCTGGGATCTTTGTGCAATGACAACTCTCAGGAGCGTCTTATAATTTTTTAAAAGCCTCCATTAAAATCCAGCTCCCCCAATAAATAACCCTAATTATGTTTCGGGGAGAGATTGTTCGAGTGTTTGGCGCAAATTGCTCAAATGTTTAATAATTTCTCTCGCTTTTATACGTTGGGTCACGGTTTATAGGCAGAAATGATGCTGATGCGAATGAGAAGGTAATAAAGGCGCGGCCTTGTTTAATTAAGCGTCATTTCTTATAATGTTCTCACCCAGCAGGTGTTCTAATTCACATTAAAGTTAATGGAATCTTATAAATTTAGAAATGATCTTTTATCGATGTACGGATATGCAGGACTATTACAAATGATGGACCAGAATTTAAAAAAATCATATTTTCGAAACTACTGCACCTATCACAATAAGTGATACACGAATTTAAAGAGAAATAGACCAAGTTTTTTTCTGTTACAAATGTTCGATGTGTGGCTCTCTTGTTACACGGCATATACATCCAATGTGTAACCCTGTTCGTCCCAAACATTTTGTAGCATCACTCTCTCAATGGTTCTGAATTCTGCAGAAATGCATTCTTTAAATTCCGAACCCTTTGTTTTCGGCATGGGTGGTACATAAACAATGTCTTTGACACTGTCAGAACTTAAAGAACGCATTAGTGCAGAATTCAGAACCCTTGAGAGAGTGATGCTACAAAATGTTTGGGACGAACTGGATTACAGATTGGATGTATATGCCGTGTAACAAGAGAGCCACACATCGAACATTTGTAACAGAAAAAAACTTGGTCCATTTCTCTTTAAATTCGTGTATCACTTATTGTAATAGGTGCAGTAGTTTCGAAAATATGATTTTTTTTAATACGGGTCCATCATTTGTAATAGCCCTGTATATTGTAAAAATAAAAGTGCTTCTGTTTTTCTTTAATGGTCTAACTAGGGAAATTTCGTTTATAGTGTTTAATATAGTGTACTAAGTTGTCCCTTATTGTATTATATAGCTATAGCACACATATTTCATAGAAACACCCGGTCTATGGAAAGTTTTTTGAAAATCAAAGTTCAAAACGCCAACTTTGAAGGTATTTTCTGAAAGATCTGCGTTTGCCAAAGAATGAAAAACGTCTTTCGATCACATAGTTTCCGAATAACAACACCTGCCCATTTCATGCGTTTCCGAATGAAAATGAATTAAAACTTGTGTCATAAAGTTAACTCTTTGAATTTGAGAACAGCCTTAAAGAGTTTGGCCAGATCTTAGATATACAGTACAGTCCCGATTATCAGAGTTTCCGCTTTAACCAAGTTATTTACATCTGATGGATAGATGGCTTCCATTATTATGGAATAGCCATTATAAATAAAGTGTTGGGTGAAGATGGAAGAGCAGTAGTAAAAAGTTAGAACTCTGATTTTCTGGTCAGAAGGAGGTGGGGGATGGCCATAATTTTTTTTTTAATTATGGCTATTTAAAAAAAAATATGAATATGCAATTTTTGAATTATTTATGGCCATAAATTTTTTTAGAAAAGAAAGGCCATTTTTTCACATTCTAACCCGAAAATCAGAATAATTTTTTACGGCTGCTCTTTCATATTTACCTAACACTTCATTTATAATGGCTGTTTCAGAATAATAGAAGCCATCAGTCTATCAGAAGAAAATGATCCAAAGTTATAAGTTCGATTGAAAAACTATTTAATACTTTGAGCAGAAAGAAGAGGCTACACCTGCAATTTTGATGACACTAATAGAATCACATAGCTGTGTCAAATTGTACGGTTTTGTTACCTCTAAAATTTAATACAAATTTTTGTCATATTTAATCGTCGACAATTGTTAGGGTTCGGCGATTGAATTCGGCAAAATTTACTGGTAAGTTTTAGTGGTAAGAAAAAATCTTTGAAATCGGTAGCTACGTAGTAACGTAATACTACAGCAAAGAAAAAAAAAAAATCTGCAGCAAAACTGATATTTAACAAACAAAAAACTATCAACGGTTTTTTTTCAAATAAACAATTTCATCCCCCGTTTTTCTTAAAAGTAATGGAAATCTACATCAAAGAAATGTTACTAGTACCATAAAAATTAATGAAAAATTTATATTTCAACCCCTTAGAGGGTGAAGATTTGTGTAAATCCGGTTTATCCAAGTTTTTTGCTTATCCGAGGTGAGCTTGCTCCATATTAACTCGGGTAATGGAGACTTTAGCGTATCTGTTGTCTAAATTTGAAGTCTCCAGCTCCCTCCGTTGAAAAATTATTTATTTTTAAGCGCTTTTTTTGCGATTATGCCCCACTGTGCATCGTTTCTCGATCGTGCTTCTTCAAAAGCATGCGTACAGCGTACACAATACGACTGAAAAAGAAACATCCTTGATCCTCGTGTTCCTCTAATAACAATGCACTCACAACACTACAACACTTCCGTGATCAGCTGCATGTCCGCAGTTTATACTTTCCATAACACAGTCGTTGAAGGTCAAGCTTCGTTTTTGACAAGGGTCGACAGTGAACACGCGTTCGTCTGGACGACATATGTCCGCTTTTGTCCACTCACCTATGGGAAAAATGCTTACCAACTACTAAGGTCAAGTTTTGCAGCTTTTTTATCAATGGGAAAGACATGGGATTAGAACATGCCTGCACTTGGCCTAAATGCAACGGACGACTTTTTTTTTTGACGGATTACAAGGGTTAGAACATATTTTTGAAGGACTCGTGCACTGTAGAACGTCAGTTTGTCACCTAGAGACAGAAAGACGGAGTTTAGAAGATGTCACGAAATATTTAGAAAGTCATATTTAGGAAGTGTTTGTAGGAACATTTCCCGATTAAGCGCATGGAACTAGAAAATGGAACATCGTTTTATTGTGAGAAAAATGACGTGGAAGGTCAAGCTTGTTACTCTGTGAATTCCGATTGCAACAGCAAATTTTACAAAGCGAGTTTAACCCTTTAGTTCGCAGCTTTGCATATATACAAACAACAGTGTTTTGAATTTAATAGATTTTTTTTTAATCGTATATGCCTAATTCACACCAGGAAATTAAAATAGCAATATTTACTTTAAATAATAACAGACTTTCCGTATTTAAATAAAGCTAAATGAAGCAATGAATCTTTCTGGTGTAAAGTCAGATTCTCTGGACTCGGAGCTCGATCAAGCTGAAGTTGGTCCCAGGGCCTTTTAAAAAGCTGCTGAAATATTACCGTTCATGCACGAAACATTTTTTTTTATTTTTTTAACCCGGCTGCCAAGAAGGGTTATGTGTTTCACGCGTATCTGGGTACGTGGATTTCTTTATACCCTCGAAACATCCCAACGGCTGGATGGATTTTAATGAATGAAGTCTCTATCCATTCGTCTTAACGGCCCAATGGTTATAGGCTAGGTTTTGATTTTATAAATTCAAAATGGCGGCCGTAAAATACAAAATGGCGGTAGAGACGAAAATAAAAATTTACGCACCCTATTGAGTCGCATATCATTGGATAGGTCTTTCAAAATGAAGACGATGTTTCATTGACTATTTTACAGTCAGAAGCTCCGTTAAAATATTATACAACCTGGAAGTTTTGTAGGTAGGATCTCTAGCTTGATTGCAACTCTAACCATCATAGACATCTATAGACCTCATCAAAACAGTGTTCACAGATAGGAACTAACAATTAAACACAACTTAAAAGTCATCAATACAAGCAAACAAAAAAAATAGGTAAGTAAGATAAACAAATAATTTAAAAAAATATTTTAAGTCAATTCCTACTTAGGTCAATAAGAGAATTTTTTTTTCGCCCATTCTTCTTTCCTTTCGAGTGGCGTTTAAAATGCCTTGATCATGAAGAGGGCTCTCTCGGTCTTAAACTACCTTGATCAAGAAGAGGGCTCTCTCGATTATTGAAAATTAATTAATTAATTTAATTAATGAATTAATATTTGAAAAAAAACTGGATTAACATCAAGTGTCATCCACTACAGGTTTAAAAAATTTAATTGAACTTGAATGGATGAATAATAAGTATTTTAATAACGATTGAAAATTTGAACAAGATATATATATAGCGAGATTGAGAGCTAATAGTAGGAATTGAAAAAAAAAAAATAGTTTCACATTGATGAGAAATAATTAATTAGTTCACTTTTTACGCAATCGGGTTTTTTGATTTTTTAAATTTAATTTTTTATTTATCAATGGGAAAGACATGGGATTATAACATGTTTGCACTTGGCCTAAATGCAACGGACGACTTTTTTTTTTTTTTTTTTTTTTTTTTTTTTTCGGATTACAAGGGTTAGAACATATTTTTGAACGTCTCGTTGGCAGTAGAATGACAGTTTGTCACCTAGAGATAGACAGACAGAGTTTAGAAGATGTCATGAAATATTTAGAAGGTTACATTTAGGAAGTGTTTGTAGGAACATTTCCCGACTAAGCGCATAAGACTAGGAAATGGAACATCGTGTTATTGTGAGAAAAAGAACTTGGAAGGTCAGGCTTTTACGCTCTGAATTCTGATGGCAACAGAAAATTTTACAAAGCGAATTTAACACTTTATATTCTGAAATTGGAATAAAAAAATTGTTTCCCCTGAATAATTATTTACGTTAATGGCTAAGATATCCAGAACAACATGTATAATAATAATTTGATTTCTAGATAATTTTTTAAAAATTAAAACTGATTTAAGGCTGTTCTCAACTGCTTTGCTCAACAAGTGCAAAACGTTTTGACACATTCACAAATTCATTTTTTAACGGAAAGATATAAAATGGGAACGCCTGTCCCTGGAAGCGATTTGGAATCGAACTGTGTTTTCCATTTTTGGATCCATCAATAACCTATTGAGTTAGAAGCGAATTGGATCACGTGACACGGCCTTTTGCTCCCCTTACTGACTGGATTTTCTTCTTTCGTTCGGAAGTTCGGTTCAAAATGCCAACTTTTACGGTATTTTCTGAAAGATCTATTGCGTTTACAAGAAAACGGAAAAACAGTTCGATGACCTAGTTTCTGAATAACAACGGCTTCTAGTTTCATGCGTTTCCGAACAAAAATGGATTAAAACTTATGTCAGAAAGTTGACCTTTTGGATTTGAGAACAGCCTTAATAAATCGGTAGGGAGAGTTCTTTTTGCAAAATATGTACAAGAATAATGAGATTAATGAACAAAAAATACTGTTATAGAAATCTCACAAGTTTTATAAGAACAGTGTCAATAAATGCAGTGTGATTCTATCTGCAACAAAGAAGTGTTTTGTTGCAAATTTTTCGTATAACATTTTTTTATGCAATCTGCTTTTATTAGTAGACGAATTAAATAAATTTTACATTGATTTTTTTTTTTTTTTTTTTTGTGGTACTTAAAAGTGCCGTCACTATATAAAAAGTTAAAACAATGTATCAGGAAATTTGCTGCGTTTTTAAAACATTGCGTGCTATTACGCAGTCTGTTCGGAGGTTGTTCTGTCGATGATACAATGAAATGACAGATCGTTGTGTACTGTACTAATCAGTACCGTACAGAAACATTTCCCGAACCGCAAGAGTAACTTCCTCCTTTCCTAAGGTTACTTGGTTTCATTTCACATTTCTTTCTTATCAAATGGAGGATCAATACGGTAAATCTTGTGAATTTTGTTTGCTCACTCATGTCAATCCTATGGGACAATTTGTTAAAAATATCTCGTTTGCATTTCCATATTTTTAAACTTTTTTTTTTTTTTTTTTTTTAAGCATTGGATAGTTGGGATCTGAGAACTCAACAATCGCCATTTGTTAATTTTTCGATTTTGTTTTTAGGGTTTTTTTTTTTTTTTTTTTTTTTTTTTTTTTCTGAGAATACTTTCATTTTTATTAACACGAGGTGGAACCCGTCGAATTTCGACGAAAGAAAATGTTTACAAAGGAAGTGTTGCATCAAATTTATAATACATCGACAAAAAATAATTAGAATAAAAAATCCATCTTACACTTGTTAATTTAACTCTTCAAAGACATATTTTAACCTAAGATTAACAAAATACTTTTTTCATAAACTTCAACTGTTAAAATTATTAAAAAATTAAACTTTATTCATATACGTAATCAGTAACATATAATCAAGATAAGTAATTTTGATTAAGTTATTAATTGATGCTTGGTTACGGAATGAAAAATCCGCATAAATGATTTCACCTTGACATAATCATAGAATTTTCTACCTTTACTTCTAAACCGAATCAAGTCATTTTCCACATTTCACATCCATATTAACCATTTAAAAACATTTTAACGCGCAATAGGTTATTAATAAATATTTTTTCAAGCTTGAAGTCACGTTTGCCAACTATTACAACTTTCCATGTTAAATTTCCCACTCGTGATTTGAGGTCTTAGTATAATATCTGTACCTGCGCGTAAAAATTCCAGAAATTTATAACTTTTAGACGTATTCAAGGGGAAATATCTCGTTTTATCAAATAAAATTATCGTTTACTTTCAAATATGACGTCATTTTCAGTCGCTGAAATATTTTGCCTATTGTCTCAAACTCAATATCAGCAAAATGAAAAAATAGTGAAATATAAGAGCATCATCAGGGAAATTGTGTCTTTTTTAAAGCATAATGTCATTTGCTGTTCAAATTTTTAAAAATGATATTTTTAATTGCAATGAGAAAATGGCATCAGTAAGAATATAATCAATAAAAATAACTAATCCACTTTTAATAGAAATGAAGTACTTCAGTTGCCACGATTAGAAAATTGGTATTAAAAACTACAAAAAAATTAATATCTCAGAAATAAATTGAGATACAGCTTTCAAACAAATTGCATTTAAAAGTGCATTTTTCTCTGCATACGACGGTGTAAACATTTAAAATGTGGGATGTTTAGAAGTTTAAAAATTTGCAGTAGCGAAAATTGCAAAAGCGAAATTTCATTTCAAATTTCAAAGTGTTGCCATTCGCAGAATGACGTATGCGTTACGCACAGATATGTTTGTCCTTTATAATATAGATTAGTGAGTGAGTGATTTCGCGTGAATGTAGCAACCCCTTAAACGAGAAAAATTCATATTCTCGAAAAAAAGACTACATTACATTATACGATGTATTCGGTGGAAACCTCTGCACAAGGAAAAATTTGGCCTGAAAATTTAAAAATGATTTCATGAACAAGTCAAAACAACCAGTTTGGATTACAGAGCATCCGTAAAACATCAACTTCCGTATTATTTTCTGAATGCTCTTTTGCCTTTAAGGTAAAGGAAAAATCTTGTTCGATCCATTGGTTTTGGAGTAATGGTGACATTTATCTTAAAAGTTACAGCCCTACCACATTTGAAGTTCCTAATCGAAATAAATCGTCATTTCGTTTAGAACGTCCCCCCCCCCCCCCCCCCACCATTTCATCCTTTTATATTTCGAACTTTTTCGAAACCGTGCATAGCGAGATTTACATCTTAAAAGTAACCAACCAAGATCCTAACTGTAATAATATCACAGAAATCACAATTTTAGAACTTTTTTGCTCCTGCACCCCCCCCCCCCCCTTTGCAGTTGTTGGGCCGATATAGCCCATGTTGAAGCTGAGATGGCCACCAGCATTTTGCCAGCATTATTCCCCTTTCACAAACAAACATACAAACGTTATTTCGTAGGATAGTGACTTAGCGAATGCATCATAAATTCTTAAGTTTAGATTTGAGAGTAGCCTTTACTAACTTCATTAACTAAATCAGTATCTTTTCGACAGCACATTTACCATCTGTCTTTCTGGATATTCCCAGATTGCCTCCTCCTTTTCCTTTCAGACAATGTATACTTTAATCCTCAGATTTATTTATGGCATCCGCTGACAAACTGACCTGTTTGTCTACACTGAAAACACCCAAACAGACCACATTTCATCAGCAAATGAAGGCTCCCGTCCCCTAAATTTCCCCAGATCTCTTCGCAGGAGGGCTTGCTAATTACATGCTACGGGAAACGAAAAAAAAAAAAAAATGCAGAACAACCAACCTAAACAATTGGATAACTCCCCGCCCCCTTCTTCCCATTCTATGTTACAGACAGGCAGGGCGAATAGATCAGATCTTCATTTCCCTTTTTTTTTTCTATTCCTACAATATACGATTCGACATAGTGTTTGGTGAAATATATTTAAAATGGAAAACCAAGAAGAAACACATTCACGGCTATCTGTCTATACCAGCCAGCCATATTCAACCTGCAGCAAGAGACATATAATTACTAATCCATGTTTTAAAAACTAATTGAGATGTGCATAAAAAGTATTGAAGATCTTAAATGTTGCTTTATATATTTTTGTTGGAAGTCAAAATTTGTTCTGTTATACATAATTAATTTTAAATTATATTAAAACCGTTATTATTTTAAATGCCGTTTGCTTAGTCAAAAGTTCTTTTTAAATGTAGTTGGATTTGTGCTACAGTAGTGTATATACATTTCTCAATCTTCAACACAAATCAAATATTATTGCAAAATAATTAATGCTCTATCATTTACTATATTAAAAAGATAAAAAGTTTTTGCATTGAGCAAATTAGATTTATTATATAGAAAATCGTCTTCTTTTTTATCTTCTTTAAAACCTGGATATTCTCTATTGTTATATTATTACTATATATTATTACATTTTATAAGCCAATACTGTTTTTTAGGATTGACTTTTTGTCGAGGGAAAAAAGGCACAAAAAATGTTTAACACCACTGTTTCCGAACAACAAACTTTGAGGCTTATTTCCAGAATACTGGCAACAGAAATCTATCACAAAATTTATTGTTTGGAAATAGTGGTGTTAATATTTTCTAGTAATATTTCTTCCGACACAAACGTTCAAACCTACTGATAATATCAACTTTGTGATCTAGCTTTGTTATATACTACTTATATTATCTTACTATTTTAATTACACCTTTTTAAAACTCTTTTTGTAAATGCACAGCGGACCGAGCCTAAAGATAGCAAGCTGTTTTTTTAGAAGACATTTTCTATTTTTTTGGCAAACGTAAAAGATCTTACAGAAAATACCATCAAAGAGGGGGGCGTTTTGAACCGAATTTCCGGACGGGAGGAAAAAAAAAAAACGGTTGTCACGTAACACAAAATCGCTTTATAATTTGGTAAGTAAAATGAATTCAGTTATGTGTTAGAAATTAATCAGTTTGAATATGAGAACAGTCCCAACGTAGTTCTAAAATATATATATAGTACCTCGCTCAACAATGCGAAACTTTCTGACATATTTTTTGACTCATTTTTAAACTTAGGCAGTATTTAAAAAAAAAAAAAAAAAAAAAATGCACGCTCAACAGCTCAAAATTTTCTGACACTTTTTCAGACTCATTTTTAAAAGTAAAAACATGAAACTTGCTGACGTGTTTTTTGATGAGATTTGAGGACTCCAGAATCCAAGGAATACAAGTGACAAAATTTAGATTTGGAGTAAATTTAATTCAAAGTCGAACATCAATAGTAATTGACTGAATTAAAATATGAAACTGTTGCTTATTTCAGAGCGGTCTTTGATCTCTTATTTCAATAACTGTAAAAGAAAAGTGGAGTACAATATTTTGAAAATTTTAAGTAGAGATTAAAGAGTGTGAAGGCTGTTCTTAACTGCTCTCCTCAACAAGCGCAAAACGTTTTGACCCATTTACAAATTCATTTTTGAACGGAAAGGTATAAAATTGGATAGCCTGGCCATGGAAGTGATTTGGAATGGAACTGTTTTCCATTTTTGGATCAATCAATTGCCTACTGAGTTATAAGCGATTTGGATCACGTGACAAACACGTTTTTCGCCTTATCTTGTGTGGTTATTCTTCCTCCGCGGGGAAATTCGGTTCAAAACGCCCACTTGGACACTCTTTTCTGAAAGATCTATCGCTTTTGCAAAAAAAAAAAAAAAAAAAAAAAAAAAAAATGGAAAAAACAGCTCAATGACCTAGTTTCTGAACAACAACACCAGCTCGTTTCATGCATTTTCGAACAAAAGTAAATTAAAACTTATGTCAGAAAGTGGCTCTTTTGGATTTGAGAACACCCCTAAGTAAAGAGCTTAAGTATCTGGTCCCTAGAACGCAGCACATAACTAGAAAGTCACTTATATTTCTTTACATTCAAACAAATAGCCTGTGCACTTAGCTCAGTTTCTTCAATTTTGTCACTTGTACCCCTTGGCTTGTGGTGGTCCTCATTTATAAGCGACCTGTGTGTCATTTATTTTTCGTTCCATTCATTAAAACAATCATTCAACAATCATTTTCTCAGTACGACCCTTTTTTTTCGTTTCCAGCACTTTCGCTTCGGAAAATTCGGTTCGAAAAGCCCACTTTGACAGGATTTTTTGAAATACTAGGGGGTTCGGCCCCCTACGAGCTACGCTCGCCAACCCCCGTCCAGACACCGCAGACTCTAAATGCACGCTAATGTGATCGGCTTTAAAAAGATTTCGAAAGATTGAATTATAATTTAAAAAACAGTGGCGATCTCCCTATAAACAGATTTCTATTCATTTCTCTTTGATTGGGGAAATTTTAACGCCAAATCTGCTGCGGTACTACTTGATTATCCCGTCGACTAATTTCGCCAAATTATATAAATCGCCAAACCACTCGCCAAATTATACAAATTGACATAATTTTTATTTTAAATAACGAAAGAAAAAATAAATTAGTACAACATTCATAAAAATACAAAAAAAAAACTTCGAAATAAAAATAACTTGATGACGTAGACACGTGTAACAACATTTCAAAATAAGCTAGTATAAAAGGAATTAAGTAAATAGAATCTTTGTCTCCCGGTATTTTTTAACAAAGCGAAAAGAAAGTTCTTTTAAATGAGATATTTTAAATTAATCGTTTTTAATCTGACGTAATTTTGACCAAGCTATTATTTCTCTTTTTAATATTCACGTGAAAATACTTGTGTTAGAAATGAAATATTATTTGCGCTTTCCTAAGAAAAATAGTTGAAAAGTATCCGCTCAAAATATCAAATAAATGTCTAGCGCAATTTCTAAATTTAAACCGTTTTGCAATATTATTTTGTGTTCGTTTTATGTAATAACTGTAATGTGACGTAAATATGACGTAATTTCTCCTATTTAAGACTTCTAATGCATGTTAATAAATTTATTATTTTACAAATTCCTTTCTCTCTTAAAATTCACGTGTAATTATAGTTTTATGACGTAATTTTCAATAAGTTCCTGCTTTTTGTTACATAATTATTTAATTCTAATTCCAATGTTTTTTTTCTGTTTATAATAGTCACGTGTAAATAAATTTTTTATTTATTACACGTATAAATATTTTTTTTTTTTTTTTTTTTTTTTTTTTTTTTTTTTGTTTCCGCTGTTTATACAGTTGGCAACAGTTTAAATTAATATCACTTTCTAAAATCTGTAAAAAATATCTCAAGAAATGCTGAAAATTTGAATTTAAAATAGAAATAAAACCTCAAAAAATGAGTCAAAATAAAAAAATTAATGCAATCTGCACTCCAGCAAATTCTGATGATTAAAATGATCTAAAAATGATTACACTGCCATGTATAGTTTTTGCTGCTATAAAACTTTTTTAGTGAAACGATTTTGTCCAACTTTAGCATTAAATATCTCTTAAAATAATTCTTCGATTTGAAAACTGTCTGCATCAGCGTGTTTATCAAACATTTCTGTATAAAACCACCGATTTTCATATTTTTGTATGCATTATTTTTCTTAATATTAACGAAGAAAGACCTCCGGTCACAAAAAATTCAAAACCGGCGGCGGCGGCGGCGGCGGCGGCGGCGGCGGTGACAGCGGTAGTTACTTTTTTTTAGAATAGAGAGACAATAAATTTCCCATTATCCGTCACCCTATGAACCTCACCCTCGATTAACTGCCACTCCTCCTTTAAATAATTATTTTTATCGCAAGCGTATTACGAATTTTCACATGCACAGTAAACCCGAGCACTCGGCGCTATTCTGAGAAAAATGCTTGTTTATGAAGAATTATTCAAAATATTTTGAATGCAAAGAGATTTGAGGTGGGGTAATGATGATTTAGGAGTCAGTCATGCAGAAGTGGAGACTAATGTCTCTAAGTGCATTAATTATTTTGAGATGCAAGAGGAAGCAGATGCAACCCAAGTACTTTTATTAGCTCACAGGCCTGAGAGCTAACGTGCCCGACGGGTCTGTATGTATGTACGTACGTATGTACGTAACACGATAAATCTTGATAGCAATATCCGATTGGCTTCAAATTCTTTTCTAGGTTCATTCAGATAAGGCGCTTCCATGATTAGGTTTGGCGGTTCATTGGTTAAGTATAAAGGGGGGGGGGACGGGGGCTAACCCCCTTAACTTAGATAAATGGGTTTTTCATGCAGAATTATCAGATTTTCTTCTAATTTGGTATATCGGTTAATTCTCATAAGGCGCTTCCCTGATTAGATTTGAAGGTCCATTGTTTAAGTCTAAAGTGGGGGAACGGGGAAATAACACCTCCCTTAGTTTAGATAAATGGGTTTTTCTATCAGATTTGCTTCAAATTTGGTATACCGGTTAATTTCGATAAGGCGCTTCCTTGATGACATTTGGGGGGGGGGGGTCATTGGTTAAGTATAAAGACGGGAAACGGGCAGAGCTAATCCCCCCCCCCATTAACTTAGATAAATGGGTTTTTCATGCAGAATTATCAGATTTTCTTCTAATTTGGTATACCGGTTAATTCTCATAAGGCGCTTAACTGATTACATTTGAAGATTCATTGCTTAAGTCTAAAGGGGGAATGGGGGGCTAACACCTCCCTTAATTTAGATAAATGGGTTTTTCTATCCGATTTGCCCCAAATTTGTAATACCGGTTTATTTTGATAAGGTGCTTCCCTGGTGACATTTAGAGGCTCATTGGTTAAGTATAAAGAGGGGAAACGAGCGGGGCTAACCCCCCCCCCCTTCATTTATTTTTCAAAAGGCATTATTCTTAGAAGTAAGAGTATAATATACAAGATAGATAAATCATACGTCCCGTATAGATTATGAAACACTTTCCAACACATTCAGAATAGTGTAACAAAACTGCACCGTTTAAAAAATTATAATATTAAGTCTCATTCAGCCCCATGGAAACGCATAACACATTTCAAAACCCAGTTTCAGCTGTTCTCATCCACAATCGGAAAATTATCTCAATTGTTTCAGCAGCTCTGTATAGGATTTATAGATTTGTATCTATTAACTACATGCATGCCAAAATTTTGTTCCCTTAAGAAATACATATACTTCAATTGAAAATTCCCCTTCAGCAAGTTCCTCTCATAACGAGAATAGGTTTAAAAAATGCTTAGGTTTAAAATATGGAATAGGTTTAAAAAATGGCTAAAGCAAATTCAGAGAACCTCAAAGTGTTAAAATAAGTTAATATTTCCATAGTCGTGTTTTTATCATGTTTTAATACGTTTTCTCAAACTCGCATGACGTTACATATATTCACCAACTGAGGTCCATTTTATTTCCAATATGACGCAATATATTTTATTTTTTAATTCGTCAAACTATTTATTTCATTTTGAGTTTTCATGCGGAAATCTTGCTCTAGGAAACTTATGACGTAATATTCAATTTGTTTTCAATTCGTCAAACTATTTATTTAATTTAATTTTTCACGTGAACTTGCAATAGAAAAGCAATTGTTGTGGTGAGAATTTTATTGCTTTTTTTTTTTAATTGTTGGCAACTGTTATAACGAAAAATATTTATTTTTTCCTGTCATTATTGTGTAAGAGCTGGTTTTATCAGAATCTTATTAAGACGGCATTCAAAATTTTGAACCCTCCCCATTTCCATTCCCTTGGACCGATTTTGCCCATTTTCAATCCCAGTCGAGCTATTAGCCATCTCAAAGTTGTTGGCGAGTTTGAAGACGATCCGTGCATAATTGCGACTTTTATCGTGCGGACAAAATTTAGTACATACATACATACATATATATATATATATATAGGTATATATATAAACTTTTTAGGTGGGGGTGGTTTTGGGTTCCTGGGGTCCTATAATGAAAAGTTATGAAGGAATTTTTCAAAAGTCGCACCATGGTAACGACTGCAATAGGTATTATTTCTTACGAAATCTACCTAAAATGTATAACGGATTACTTTGAATGAAAACAGATTGGATAAGACTAGAAACTAGAATAGGGTAGGTGCCCTATTATCGTACCACAGTCACTTTCAGGCCCTTGGAAGTTGAAAATTTCAGTGAAAATCTACCAAATTTGGATTTTACATAGACTAACTACCCACGCACATAGAAACATAGGCAAATGGCGTACAAAAAAATTTTCACAATGCGAAAAATTGTTTTTTCAAAATTATCTAAAAAATGCAAAAGAAAAAAAAGGGTCCCAATTTCGTCCCCCCCCCCCCCCCCAAAAAAAAAAAAAATCCAATACGCCGAGGCTTAACTTATGTCTAAATCAAAATTTATTTCTAAATGAGAAGGTAATTTAATTTACATTAAAGTAAGGCACAAAGAAATGTACTAATTATCAATGGAAGAATAACATAACGAAACATTAGCATAGTTGCCAACCTCCCGATTTTTTTCATACCAATATTTTTATGCAAAAATTCTTGCTTTATACAATCGCAGTTTTAACGCAATTAAATAAAGAAAACATTTTTGTAAGATATTACTAGTATCCAAAAAATCGGGAGATTTGCAACTATGCATCAGCCATCCAAACATGAGGAAAAAATGGAAAAAAAAAATGTTATGAAAAAGCATTCCTAATTTCGTCCCCGGGACGACAATAAAAATTGCCAGGGGGTTTATTTTGACCACGCTACTTCCCTACGTTACGGATCTTCAGTTCCCGTAAGATGAACTGAGCGTTCTAAAACTCACTGTATGCTACTGTCAGCCTCTTACCAACGTAAAATACATGCAGTGAATAGGGAATAAATACTTACAGTACAGCAAATAACGTTCTACAAACGACGTAATAAGAACTCGGGTTTTCTAAAAATAGGAAATTCGCCGTCTTTAATTTATGTATGCGTCTTGGCGAACGAAACTTTCAACACTGACACCTTTTACCTTCCGTATCCTGTGCCTTACGTCATAAGTGGCGCCACTTTCGCAGAAGTGGAGAAGTTAAGGGGGACGAAATATGGGCACTTTACCCTACTACATATTCATTCTGTAAAATTCGAAATTTGCCCCATAAATTAATTTTTTTATTATTAGTTATGCTTTTTATTAAAGGTCGTGCACAACAGATGAAACTAGTATGTTGTGGCCATCGCAAAACTTTCTTCTATCTCATACTTGTCAATACTTCAAAATTCATTATAACAGTGCATCTATACTCATCATGAGGATTCTAAAAAGATGAAATTCCGTGCATTAGTTCTTGAGGTATTATGGTCCATAAAATCGTATAAATCCATCAAAATGCAGCATAGCAGCACCACCTATTGGGTGATTTACACCAGAACCTAATTATCATCAACTTATGTCAATGTCTAACTGAATATGAAGTTTTGGGAAAATCCGTGCATTAGTTCTTGAGATAGAGTTATTGCGCAAATGATGACAAATGCAGCATAACAGCGCCACCTGTTGAGCGATTTACACAACCACATAATCAGAATCAACATTTATCAAGGTGTACTTGAATCTGAAGTTTAATGAAAATTCGTGCATTAGTTCTTGAGATAGAGCTATTGAGGAAATAGTGCAAAATGCAGCACAACAACCACCTATTGGATGATATTCACCAACACGTAGTCAGCATCATTTCATATCAAAGAGTAACTGAATCTGAAGTTTGATGAAAATGTGTCCATTAGTTCTTGAGATAGAGCTATTGCAGAAATCGGGAAAAATGCTGTATAGCAGCGCCATCTGTTGAGCGATTTACACCAAAATGTACAAAATGTTAATTCATATCAAGGATTAACTGATTCTGAAGTTTGGTGAAAATTGTTGCATTAGTTCTTGAGATACAGCTCTAATGGAAATTCTGAAAAGTGCAGAATAGCAGCGCCACCTGTTGAGCGATTTGCACCAAAACACAAACGGCACTAATTTATTTCAAAGTATACTTGAATCTGAAGTTTGTTGATTTTCCAAGCATTAGTTGTTGAGATAGAGCTATTGCGGAAATTGTAATAAATGCAGTGTAGCAGCGCCACCTGTTGAGCGATTTACACCAAAATGTTTAAAACTTCAATTCATGTCAAGGACTAACTGAATCTGAAGTTTGATGAAAATCCGTGCATTAGTTCTGGAGATTGAGCTGTTGCGGAAATCGTGAAAAAGGCTGCATAGCAGCGCCACCTGTTGAGAGATTTATACCAAAAACTAATAAGCACCAATTTATATCAGTGACTAACTGATTATGAATTTTTATTAAATTCCGTGCATTAGTTTTTGAGATAGAGCGCCCACAAAATTTGTGTCACATACAGACAGACTCACAGACAGACATTTTGTAAAAACATGTTTTTCGGTTTCTCTGACCCCTAAAACGTGTCAATCCGTCGAAAACCGAAAGTCGAAAATTTTCACGAATCCAATACTTTCTTCTTGTAAAGATAGAAGAAAGTAAAAAGGCGTTTAAATATTCCAATTTTCAATGGCAAAAATAAATGTAATTTTAGTACAGTCCTCCCCACTTAATCGGGTCACGGATAATCGAATACCCCGCTTATTGGAACAGAATCCTTCTGAACCGAATTTATTCCTATTGGTTCTATGTTATTTTTCCCCACTTAAACCGAATACTTTTTACGAACGTCCCCGCTTAATCGAATAACAACTGTGTGACCGATGTTTGAAAATAGGTACGGAAAACACGTTTCAGCCGGAATTTCCTTCCACCTTTTGTCATTTTCGGTTCCTTTACGCTGAAAACAAATTTTCAGTTCTTCCTGCAATGATTTCGGCCAGCAAGTGTATAATGGACCGGTCAAATGATTTCCCCACCATCACTTCTTGCTGTTAACCAGGCTTTAATGGCAATGCGCCGTCGCTTCGAGACTCGAGATGATAGTTGTGATATTTTGCATTCATTCGAAAATTAACTCGATATTGACTCCTTTAAAATTCCACTTAGTAAATAAACCACTTTATAGGATTTTTTTAAGGCAGTATAAGTAACTTAAATTAGAAATAGCAAAGTTTTGACCCAACTCAAACGAGCTGCATTAAGTGTGACGTAAACCCT
The DNA here is from genome assembly GCA_963932465.1 of Maratus speciosus. NCBI lineage: Eukaryota > Metazoa > Arthropoda > Arachnida > Araneae > Salticidae > Maratus > Maratus speciosus. Next base: position 6,683,658 of record OZ010797.1, read on the forward strand.
ATAAATGTATGCACTGACATTAAATTAATACCTATTTATATTAGCATTTGTATTTATTGTAGTTTATGCTATTCTATTAACGATTTATTATGCTGTTAATTAAATATACCGTAGAGGGTTATTTCGGCTTTTTATTACGCATTAAGTATTGCAGTTATGATTCCCCGTTTAATCAAATATCCCGCTTTATCGAATATTTTCCATGGAACTGTCAATATTCGTTTAAACGGGGAGGACTGTAACTGTCCTGTAGTGTCTTTCGATTATCCGCCACACCGTCGGTCCCATGAGTGTCGGATAATCGAAAGTCTACTGTATATTCTACTGTATATCAAAAAATCGATCCACACGGCACATTATATAGTTTCTGAACAAGAGAACCTGCCAATTGAATACGTTTGAGAGTAAAAATGAGTCAGAAAATAAGTACCGTATTTTATGAAAGAAACGCCGCACCTGTCGTAAGCTCCGCACTCCTCAAAATGGGTCTAAATAAGATTAAAAATATCGTAAACGCCGCACCTTTGGGTACACTGCTTTTGTCGACAATGTCTCATTGACCTAGCTTTAATCAAAGTTTTCTGAACAGTGTAAAGAGCCTCATTTTTAACAATTTAAGGTTTTAAAATTTTATTTAAAATATTTAAATGAGCTTCTAAATATTTTTATGTAAATTTTTTAATTTAGGAGACATCAAAAGGCATTAAAACCATTCAGAGCGCGGGACGCGGACCCTCTCCTTAGGCGCTCCACATTTTTTTAAGTGGCCGTCGCAACTTAGCACGCTTTTTACGTCGCATGCACTTTAGCCCTTTTTAGCTTCAATTTGAAACCCTCAAACTCTGAGTTGTCAAGTGGAAGAGTAGTAAATTTTCTTTGTCCACCTGTATGGTTCAGTATCATCATCCGAAATGTCACAGTTTTCCTAATCGGTGAAGTCAGAATGTTTCGCGTTGTTGAGCAGGGGGCTTGAGAACAGTCTTATAATAATATATATATATTATTATTCATGGGATGAATGAATTTTTATTTTATCCCAATTTTATGCGCGCGAAAAAAAGTCGTAAACGCCGCACATGGTGTAAACGCCGCATTTGAAAAAAAAAACTTTCAAATTCGTAAACGCCGCGGCGTTTCTTCCATAAAATACGGTAGTTTGGATTTGAATGCACCTTAAAAGCATGGTACTTGCAGGCATGATTATTCAAGTGGCTTACATAAATTCTGAATGAGAGCACCTGGCAATTGGATGCGTTCGCGAACGAAAAAATTGTGTCAGAAAGTAGACAGCATTTGTTAGTTTTGTACTGCTAACACCACTAAGCACACAACCGCAATAAAACGTTTTTAAAACGAATTTATGACGTAGATAAATATTACGTCTTTTATACACTGTATCTATTTGGTACTGTCTGCACAACCCTAATAAAACGTTTTTAAAGCGAATTTATGACGTAGACAATTATTACATCTTTTATACACTGCATCTATTTGATACTTTCTTGAGTTATACACCATAAAATTTAACAATCTTATACAAACACATATACAGGAGACAAAAGAAGAGAGAACCTACCAATCACAACCCTCTTCAACAACCGGACACCCTTTGTCGCCCCCCCCCCCTCTGGTTCTGGTACAGACAGACAGATCAGTTTCTGCCAATTGCAGGTTAGGTCATTAGTAAGAGCAGTGTAATACAATGGGCGAATGTAACTCATACGGAAAGGGGGGGATAGAGATTATTACAAGGAGGGTCGGCCAAACGATTTGTAGAGAGTAACATCGAGAACATCCGTTGGTGCTACCCATTTTTCCCGATTTTTTTTTTTGCACAGACCGTGTACTCGAGCATCATTATCTGTGTTTGGGTAACGTCCCCGCGTGACTCCGCCTTATGCAGGAGCAATTAATGTCTGATGAAGAGGCGAGTGGCAATCAGGCGTAACTAATGGAATGTTCGGTGGTTTGTTTCTCAGGAGTTTTGTGGGATGTAGCGAACGCCTTTTGTGTTCGTTTCTGTAATTTATGTGAGAAGTTAGACTCTCTGGTTGTCAGTCAATAGCAGTCTGTGTACTTGAAATAGGGTTTTGGGAGATGAGTTTTCGTTTTGATTTCTACGGGGGTTTCGAGTTTCAACTCACAGTTCAACAGTCATTGGTACTCCTTAAGCACCTGCATTGATTTGACTTTTAAATTTGTATAGTAACCCTTAGCACTCGAGGGCTCCGGCGCGGAGCCATTTAAAATTTGTCTTCAAACTCGAGGGCTCCGCTACGGAGACAATGCCTCCCCTCGAGTTTGAAGACAAATTTTAAATGGCTCCGCTCCGGAGCCCTCGAGTGCAAAGGGTTAACCCATTTTCGGCCAAAGGTGCGTAAACGCGCCATTTCAATAATTATTTTTTTATTAACACTATGACGAATATTTTTCACTAATTTCATTTTTCTGTTATTTTTAAGGGTTCTGGAGACATCTGTAAAATATCAGTCCTTCAATTGGAGCAAACACTTTCCGTTGAAATTTTCAAAATACGCTAGTTTTTTTAAAAATTGAAACAGTTATTGACAAATTCGACTTTTTGAAAATGTATAATTATTCCACTTGAGATTAATCAGATGTTTTTTAATGGATTAGAGTTGCAAGTTCTGTACATAAAATAATAATAAAACAAATGTCATAAAAATTATTAATTTTAAATTTAATGGTGCGTTAGCGCACCCTTGATCGAATGCATTTTATTTTTCAAATAAAATATTACCGTTCATGCACGAAACATTTTTTTTCTTTTTTTTAACCCGGCTGCCAAGAAGGGTTATGTGTGGATTTCTTTATACCCTCGAAACATCCCAACGCCTGGATGGATTTTAATGAATGAGGTCTCTATCGATTCGTCTTAACCGTCCAATGGTTATAGGCTAGGTTTTGTTTTTATAAATTCAAAATGGCGGCCGTAAAATACAAAATGGTGGTAGAGACAAAAAAAAAAAAAAATTACGCACCCAATTGAGTGGCCTGTCATTGGATAGGTCTTTCAAAATGAAGCCGATGTTTCCTTGACTATTTTACAGTCAGAACCTCCGTTTAAATATTATGCAACCTAGAAATTGTGTAGGTAGGATCTCTAGCTTGACTGCAACTCTAACCTTCATAGACATTTATAGGCCTCATCAAAACAGTGTTTATAGATAGGAACTAACAATGAAACACAACTTAAAAGTTATCAACACAAGTAAATAAAAAAATAGGTAAGTAATATAAAAAATGGTTTCACATCGATGAGAAATAATTACTTAGTTCGCTTTTTACGCAGTCGGTTTTTGTGATTTTTTAAATTTAATTACTTTATTTGTCTTAATGAATGTGATTTAAGCATATTTCAATGAAAATAATTCCACAATTTATAAAATTTCTATGCTTGGCCTAAAATGGATTAAGGCGGTATTCAAAAAGATATTTTTCCACGCTCAACAACTCAAAATTTTCGGACACTTTTTCAGACTCATTTTTAAAGATGAAAACATGGATGCAAGAGACGTATAAGCGGCCGTGTGTTTTCATTTTTCGTTCCATTCCTTAGAACTTGATTGATTACATATAAACCATTATTTTCTCAGTACGAACCTTTTTTTCGTTCCCAGCTCTCTCGGTTAACGAAATGCGGTTCAAATCGCCCACTTTGACAGCATTTTTTGCAATATTTTATGCTTTTATCCAAAAATCTACAAACACGGCACATTATACAGTTTCTGGATAAGAGAATCTGCCAATGGGATGCGTTTCAGAACAAAAATAAATTTAAAAATAAGTCGGAAAATAAGCAGTTTGTATTTGAGTACACAAACTGCTTATTTTCTGATTCATTTTTGCTCTCAAACAAATCCAATGGGCAGGTTCTCTTATACAGAAACTATACATTATGCCGTAAGGGTCGATTTTTCAATATAGGCAGACTCTATTTCAAAAAAGGCTGTCAAAGTGGACATTTTGCACCGAATTTCCTGAAGCGATGGTTCTGGAAACGAAAAAGGGTCTTGCTGAGAACATAATGGTTTCTAAATCAAGTTCTAATGAATGGAACGAAAATTAAATTGCACAGGTCGCTATTAAATCTCTTCTAAAAATCACGTCAGCTAGTTTCATGTTTTTACATTTAAAAATGAGTCTGAAAATGTGTCAGAAAATGCGAGTTATTGAGCGTGAAAAAATATTTTTTTTTAATACCGCCTTAAAGAGTTGTGAGAATCTTTTTGTGACATCCTGTATACAAATGTGAATAGTAATGGTATGGATCTGGGCGTCTCCCCCCCCCCCCCCTCCCCAGACTGATGCTTGCAACACGGCCCTGGGGTCCACCGATGATCGAAATACTCTAAAACAGACTTTCGTTTCCAAAATATTCCTCTTAAATCATTCAACAAATTCTGCCCGTTAAGATGCATCACGTGCTCGTAAACATCATTTCGCAAGAAAAGCTGCAATCAGATTTGAATTCAGAAAACAAATGAACACCTGTTGTAAACAAACGAGTTCTCTGTAACAGAAGCATATAAAGTTTGATGAATAACCCGGGTTTATTTGTATGGGATGAAAGACAAGCTTAAGCATTCCATTTAACATTTTAAATGATGAGAAGCTAATGGAAGCAGACTCCTTTTTATTTCGTTACTTTATTAGTTTTAATTTTGAAAATAATCAGGAAATCCAACAGGATACCGATGTGGTCGGTGTCATAGAAAACACCTATTAGCTAATACGGAAAGAAATTTTTAAAGATGTCTCGTTTGAATTACGCTATTTTTAAATGATTTTTTTTTTCACGAGTAGCTGAGATCGATCTGTACAAAGGACGTTTTTTACTTTTTCAATTTTGTTTACAGATTTTTTTTATTGGGATACTTTTACTTTCGGAATCGGTTTTGAAAATGAACGTATTTCTTTAAATAAAACCTGTATCATGTTACTTTTATTCATAATTTAATTTACTTGGACTCCCTTAAATATAATTAATATAATCTCTTAAGCTAATATTAGTTTTTGTTGCATTAAAATGTCTCAATGGGTTGATTTTCTGTAAGCAAGTAAACCCTGTTGGTTTACAATTGAAGTCTATGGGAATTGGGCGAAATTAGAGATATCGCCAGGTTGGCGACAAATGACGGAATTCGGTGACAGAACAGGCTCTTCCCTATGGTGACCCCCCTTATAAGTATGGAGAAGCATTAAATGCTGTTCAATAGCCAATAAGATGTGTTTCATTCAGGCGTTGCCATTAAACAATTAACAAATAATCGCGATTTCAGTGCCACATACAATAGCGTAATCTAATATAGTTGGATGTGCCAATCCCAAAACTTTCTTCTATCTTATACATCTTAATATTTCAAAAACTAGTTACACATGTTAATACTTCAATATTATTAGTTCAATATTATACCAACTTTGATTTTCATCTTAAATTCCTGCTTCGGTCAATTAAATGAACTAAAAACGAGTTAATCTATATCATGATATTTCTTAAAATTAATAGTTTTTCCTTATTCTGTTATTATCAGATGTTTGCCAATAGCCGGCTTAGCAGGAAGCGAGTTCCCGCGTTTGCACGAGCCGCCGATGGACAACAGAACTACGAAAAATCAAGAAAAGTATACAAAAATCGCTATCACAGAGCCCTTTTACCGCGCGATATTTCCAAATTCAAGGGGGACCTGCTAGCCAAAGCCAAAAATATGCACAAATAATTTGGTTCAATTGTATGCATAATTTTATACACTTTTCGACTGTACAATAAAGAAAATGTCACAAATATCTCTATTACAGTGCCCCCCTTCCGGCAGATTTTTTTTCAAATTCAGGGAGGACTTGTTTGCCATAGCCAGAAACGTACACAAAAAATTTGGTTCAATTCTATGCATAAATTTATACAATTTTCGAGGTACAATAATGAAAATGGCGCAGAGATCCAATTATAGCGCCACCTTCTGGCGGTATTTTTTGCAAGTTCAGGGAAGACTTGCTTGCCATAGTAAGAAACATACAAAAAAAAAATTCGTTCAATTCTATGCATAACTTCATACACTTTTCGATGGTAGAATAATGAAAATGGTACAAACATCGCAATTATAGCACCCCCTTCCGGAGGAATTTTTCCAAATTCAGGGAGGACCTTCGTACCATGACCAAAAACAAACACAAAAAATTTGGCTCAATTCTATGCATAACTTCATACACTTTTAGATGGTACAATATTCAAAATGGCACAAAAATCGCTATTACAGTGCCCCTTACCGGTGAATTTTTTCCAATTTCAGGGAGGATCTGCTTGCCATAGCCAAAAACTTAAAATAAAAATTTGGTTCAATTCTATGCATAAATTAATACACTTTTGAATGCTACAATATTCAAAATCGCACAAAAATCGCTGTTTCAGCGCTCCCCACCGGCGAATTTTTTCCAAAATCAGAGAGGACCTACTTGCCATATCCAAAAACTTAAGATAAAAATTTGGTTCAATTATATGCATAACTTCATACACTTTTAGATGGTACAATATTCAAAATCGCACAAAAATCGCTGTTACAGCGTCCTCTACCGGCGAATTTTTTCCAAATTCAGAGAGGACTTACTTGTCATATCCAAAAACTTAAAATAAAAATTTGGTTCAATTCTATGCACAACTTCATACACTTTTAGATGGTAAAATATTCAAAATCGCACAAAAATCGCTGTTACAGCGCCCCCTATCGGTGAATTTTTTCCAAATTCAGAGAGGACTTACTTTCCATATCCAAAAACTTAAAATAAAAATTTGGTTCAATTCTATGCTTAACTTCATACACTTTTGGATGGTACAATATTTAAAATCGCACAAAAATCCCTATTACAGCGCCCCCTACCGGCGAATTTTTTTCCAAATTCAGGGAGGATCTGCTTGCCATAGCCAAAAACTTAAAATAGAAATTTGGTCCAATTCTATGCATAACTTCATACACTTTTTGATGGTACAATGGCGACAGACGGACAGACGGACACACGGACAGACAGACATTTTCTATAAACATGTTTTTTGGGATCTCTGACCCCTAAAACGTGTAAATCCGTCGAAAACCGGAAGTCGAAACAAATTTCGATTACAATATTTTCTTCTATTGAAGATAGAAGAAAGTAAAAATGAAAATTTGTCTGTCTGTCTGCACTTCTATACAAATCCACAGTTTGGAAGCCAGAATTGTGAAATGTTGCGTACATATGTATTAAAACATGGCCGGGGCAACTAAAGTAATCAGGAATCGAATTAATTTACAGTTAATTTTTAATTACTAAAAAACCACCCATTTAACAGCAATTTCCTATCAAATGTAAACATTTTTCTTCATAGCAGTTGCCAACAATTAAAAAATCCTCAATAAAATTCTTGACGCAACAATTACTTTTCTATTGCAAAATTTCCAGGTGAAAAATGAAAATGAAATAAATAATTGATGAATTAAAAAAAAAAATGAATATTACGTCATAACTTTTCTATTGCAAGATATCCATGTAAAAAAGGAAAATTAAATAAATAATTGACGAATTAAAAGAAAAATTGAATATTACGTCATAATTTTTCTATTGCAAGATTTTAGTTTAACGTGTATTCTCAAAAGCTCGATTAATAATTGTATACACATAAATCTAAGTTTAATAAAATAAATATAAATTATGAAAAGAAATAGTGTTTTTTTTATATGTACATAATTTTTATCCACGCATCGTAGCACATTGACCCCGATTACACTTGGATTTTCGCAAATTTCTTTTGATCGATCAACATTTTGCTATGTATGCACAAGATGTTCTGAACTACAATTTCCAGAATTACGTCTGCGTTGATAGATGATGTAATATCATAAATCTATCAGCAAATTCCAAAAAGCAAATTTCTAGCGATACGATGAATGAAAACTTCATCTAACGAGAAGGAGTAATCGCATGAGAGCTTATAACATAAATCAGACTGTGCTGTAAATAAATAAGAATAGCCCACAAAATTTGGGTTGTGTTTTGTTTTGATAATTGATTCTTATGTATTTTGTAGCATCGAAAGATGACCTTCATTTTTTACCAGCACAGGATTTTTTTGCAAATCATAAATTTCAAAATTAAAAAGTAAAATAATAATAATAATCTATAATAATAATAAAATAATAATAATAATAATAATAAAAGCAATTTAATAAATTACAACGACCATTTGGAAAATGATTTTTTCGAAGACTAAAATTTAAGACATAAAAAATCGCACGCACGAAGTGGATCCTACATTACGTACGCCATGAATTAAACATTAATAGTGTTATTAAAAGTAAAAATTCCAAGCGACAAAAATCACCTGCGACTCGTACGTATTATCCACCTCAAACTTACGTATTATCCAAGCATTTCATTGACTGTTCGGGAAAAGGCTTTTCCATCGTCATATTTCCAAGAAATCTGACGGCCCATTTTAAATGAAATTTCATTCTTAAACTTCTAAACATCCCACACTATTACTTTTTACTCCGTCGTATAGAGAAAAAAATGTACTTTTAAATGCAATTTGTTTGAAAGCTGTATCTCAATTTGTTTCTGAGTTATTATTATTATTATTATTTTTTTTTTTTTTTTTTTTTGTAGTTTTTAATACTTTTTTGTTTAATAGCAACACTTTGTTGTCCATCTTTGTTGAAAGTAAAGGTAAATACGGATTACTGTATAGACCCATCAGAAAACGAATAAAATGCGGATTAAACCAATAAAAAGCTTCAGATATGCTTTTGATTTCCTACCCTGACGAGGACAAGAACCATTTTTCCAAATGGTTAAAAAAAATAGTGAAAAGCTAATACTATAAACTAGATGTAATGGTTTTGTTTTTTAACTTTTGATAATTATTTTTTTGAAAATGTCGCCGTTTGTGCGATGAAACGAGCGTTAATCTAAATAAAGGTATTACTGTATATACAGTAAAACCTCGATTATTCTAATTAATTGGGACCGACCCTCTTTCGGAAGATCGAAATTTTCGGATAATCGAGAATGCTTTCATTTTAAGATTAAGGAGAAATATATACAATATTTCGTATTATGGTAATAAGTGCTTCATAAAAATAAAGCAATAGCAAAATAGAAACAAGAATAAATTACCTGAATTTTAATTTTGAAATTAAGTACCTTCTACATATATCACAAGAGTTTGAAAAAATGTTTTGTTTGTCGCAGTTTCGTTTGCCTTTGCTTTGAAGCTCTACCATGGAGTTTTTTAATATTATTAGTTCACCAGTATCACAGTCTTTTTGCTGCTCCAGCCATGACAAACCTTTTTCAAAACATTCAAAGGCTTCAGAATTGCTTATTTGTTCGTTTTCTTCGTTCCACTCTACAGCTTACTGGAATTAAAGTTAAATTCAAAGGAACTCTAAAAAAAGGGATCGAAAATATTTATATGTACTCGTAGTTCGGAAAGGACCGCTTGCATAGAAGGAATATGATAGTTAAAAAAAAAAAAAAGAGGTTCTACTGTACTCGTGTATAGGTCGAAGAATTTTAGACAAAATTTGGGAGTTGAAAATGGGGTGTCGACTTATACACGAGGTAGTTAAAAATTGCAGATGATCCACGAATGGGCAAGACTTTTAAGTAATCACATGAGAGATAAAAGCGAACAATGGTCATTTCCCTGTGATTGACAAAGAAAAGTTCAACAATAATGTCCCTGTAATTGTTCTGCACCCATTTTCCACAAAATTCCTTTCAATACAGGGACATTCCTTTCAACATTTTAATCCCCCTTTTTAAAAAGAGTTCAACTTGAGAATGCTTCTAGATATCTCTCCCAAAAGTCCTACAATACAAAGAAATACTCTATTTTAGCAGTCTAAGAAGTTGTTAACCCTTGTAAATAAGGCTTGAATAGATTTTTGAAAGAATTATTTTCTTTTTAAGTATCGTTGAATAGAATGTGAATAGGTTCCAAAACAGTTTAAGCGTCTTCGGTTTTACATCATTATACAGTTTTAAAATGTTGAATAATAATAATAATAATAAAAGTCTGATTAGAAACGTAAAAAAGTTTACTAATTTAATGAACATTTATTCTTTTTTTTAATCCTCGATTACAAATCCTTTTTCAACATACTACCAGAAATGGGGTTCGACTTATTCACGAAAATTCAATTTCTTTCAAAATCTTGTTTAAGAATTGGGGTGATCGACTTGTACACGAGTATATACGGTATATCACTTTTATAGCATTTTTTAGCTTTGTTTCTTTATAAGTGATTAGCATACATACTTTTATTTTCTGACTTATTTCTAAATTCATTTTTGCTCAAAAACGCATACAGGCAGATTATCTTAATCAGAAACTATACAATGGGCCATATGGATTGATTTTTCGATAAAGACAGACTCTGTTTCAAAAAATGCTGTCCAAGTGGCCATTTTGAACCGAATTTTTCGAAGCGAGAATGCTGGAAACGAAAGAAAGGGTCCTACTCAGAAAATGAATGTTTATAATTCAAGTTCTAATGAATGGAAGGAAAAAATAAATGACGTAAGTCGCTTATGAATCTCTTTAAAAATCACGTCAGTCAGTTTCCCGTTTTACTTTTAAAAATGAGTCTTAAAATGTCTCAGAAAATTTTGAGTTGTTGAGCGTAGAAAAAAAAAATATTTTTTTAATACAACCCCTTGAGCGGCTGTGAGATATATTATATCCCACCTCATTTAAACAAGATTCGCTCCAGAAACTTCTAACTAAATTTTATATTTTTAGCTTTAGGAGGTAAATGTTGAATTTCCACCCTCGACAGCTCGAAATTTTCTGATACATTTTCAGACTCATTTTTAAAAGTAAAAACATGAAACTTGCCGGGGTGATTTCTGAAGACATGTTTAACATGCCGTGTGATTTCATTTTCGGCTCAATTGATTAGAATTTGATTTTTAAACAATTATTTTCTCAGTATGACCATTTTTTTCATTCCCAGATCGCCCGCTTCGGAAAATTCGGTTCAAAACGCCCACTTTGATAACGTATTTTACAGTATTTTCTGCATTTATCAAAAAATCGAGAAGCACGTCACATTATGTAGTTTCGAAATAAGAGAATTTCCCAGTTTGATGCGTTTGAGAGCAAAAATGAATCAGAAAATAAGCAGTTCGGATCGGAAAACACCCTTAAAAATAAAATTTTTGGATTATTCCGGTGAGAATTCAATATCAGACAGACATTATTACTTGCCCCTCAAAGGGTTAAATGGTGAAGTTTTGATACATAACTTTGAAAGTGTTGGAAAGTGTTTCATAAATTATGCTTGGCGCATGATTTTTCTTTCTTGTTGGTAACGCGGGATCTTAACAAATGAATCTTGAAATCAACTCTTACATTGGTTCATTTGGAAAGAGCGAAAAGTAAAATAGCCGCCGTTCAATTGCTCTGGAGAATGTGTGCTCATGCACGCATAAGGACAATTCAAAAGGCTACTACGCTTTGATCGCGGCCTGATGGAACTTGCAAGCGATGTGTGCAAAATTTCTCGGTGTAATAACGAACACACTTCGGGTGTAGCAACAAGGGGAACAAACACATTTGTCACTCGGTGGATGCGAAACGCCATTGCCAAGCGAATCTGATTCATTCCCGTGTTGTTATTAACGAGTATGGAAGCTTTGCCAGTATTACGCTTTTATGATTTACAATATATATTATTATTATTTACATTATTTATTATTATGTATTATTTACAAAAAAATATTGGTACTACTTGACCTATGCTACTTGACCAATGCTACTTGCTTCGACCCATTCCGCCAACGCCAAATTATACAAATTGACGTAACTTTTATTTTAAATAACGAAAGAACAATTAAATTAATAAAACATTAATAAACTAGTCGTTGGGGGCCACAGTAATACTTACCCATCATGGATATACATATAGCCCAATGGTTAGGGGGTTGAATTCGGACTTAATTAGGGGAAAGCTGGAAATTGTTTTAATCCCTTCAGTTTAGGTCTAGAATGAATAGGTTATGTTTTCTCCCTCGTACTAGGTGAACGTTAGGAAATATGTATAGATTTATAGTCAAAAAACACGTTTTTTCACATACCATAACAGTATCTCCAAACAGCTAACTCTGTCAAAAACATTGTCAATACAAATGTTGTAGAGCTTAAAATTCTGAGTAAAATGAGTACCTACACTTAATATTTTTGTTGAACATTAAGGTCACAATTCCAGTTTAAAATTTTAGATCCGTCGTCAGGGGGTTGAACTTAGAATTAATTAGGAGAAAGCTGGAAATTGTTTTAACCCCTTCCCTTCAGTTTAGGTCTAAAATGAACGTACGATGTTTTCTTCCTCGTACTTGGGTGAATGTTAGAAATTATGTACATATTTATTTTCGAAAAAACCGCTTTTTTTAATTACCTTAACAATATCTCAAAAAAGCTAACTCTATAAAAAACATTGTCAATACAAATGTTGTAGAGATTGAAATTCTGAATAAAATGAGTACCATCATTAATATTTTTGTTGAACATTAAGGTCGCAATTCTACTTCAAAATTTTTCAAATCAAGAGCTTGAAGCCAGGAGAGACCAAGTTAACTTAATAATATCTCAAAACTTCGCCCTTAATATTAAACAAAAATATTAAGTGTAGGTACTCATTTTACTCAGAATGTTAGGCTCTACAACTTTTGTACTACAATGTTTTTGATAGAGTTAGCTGTTTTGAGATATTGTTAAGTTAACTTGGTCTCTCCTGGCTTCAAGCTCTTGATTAGCGATTAAGGCAAAATTTTGAAATAGAATTGCGACCTTAATGTTGAACAAAAATATTAATTAAACAAAAAAATAATTTGAAGAACAAATTAAAAAACAAAATTTATTTCTCACATTGTTTAAGTCCGAGAAGGGACAGATATTAAGTTATTTCATTCAATTAGTTCTACATTTAATGTTAAATTTTTGCAACAGATTAGTTAAGCCAATTGAAGATTAAAAAATAAAAATAAAATTCATACAATGTGATACTTAAAACACCCTAAGAATTACATTCCGTTCAAACGAAATTGAAATAAATCTTAGACTTCTTCCATTTTTAATTGAAAATATTTGTATTGCAGATTTTGTATTATGTTTATGACAATTGTGTATAAAATGATAAGATCCATGCAAAATACAAAACTTAAAAAAAATTCTAAGATTTATTTCGATTTCATTTGAATGGAATCTAATTTTTTAGGGTGTTTTAAGTATCATATTGTATGAATTTTATTTTTATTTTTTAATCTTCAATTGGCTTAACTAATTTGTAGCAAAAATTTAACATTAAATGTAGAACTAATTGAATGAAATAACTTAATATCTGTCCCTTCTCGGGCTTAAACAATGTAGGAAATAAATTTTGTTTTTTAATTTGTTCTTCAAATTATGTTTTTGTTTAATATGGTCAAGTTTTTCAATAACTACTACACTCAGACGAACGCATTTCAAAATTAATAGAGTATCATCATCAGGCTTTGTTGTATGCGGTATTGCATCACAATGTGGGATGCAGTTTACCAATGTGTAATTCAAAATGTTTCACCACTGTTGTAAAGCAGGTTGCGATAGTTTAAACAAAAACTTTCAATCTGAACATAAAAAATCTATAATCAAATCATAAAAAATTAGATACCCTATTTCCCACTCAGGAACGCTATGAATATAAATGTAAATTGTGTTGAATCCTTACTGCTAATATTTAACAATATTATAGCTGTGATACAGTAAAAAATAAAAGTTTTACTTAAATTTTTAAACCTTATTCTCTCCCGAGGGGTGATGTAAACACATCAGAAACTTATTACATAAGTTTAACTTGGGGTATAAATAGGAAAAATCATCTCGGAAAAAAAAATACATTTTAAAATTTAAGTTATGTAATTCCCCACTAAGTTCGCTACCTAAGTTTAAACAGCTATCCATTAGAAACTTTTTACTAAAATATAAACGTGACCAAAGCAAAAACTTATTCTGAAAATATCCTTTTTATTTCCACTATGACGCCATATTCACAAATTTTAATTTTCGAAAAAAAAAAAATCTAGCTCAATTTAATATTTCACGTGAAAATCTTTCAACTAAAAAGAAATAAATTATTATTACGGCTTTTGAAATTTTTGCAACAATGAAGTAAAAATGTTACATTTTCTATGAAAAATGTCCGTTGACTTTCAATGAAAAAAGCGAAAATTGGAATTATTAAGTAAAATATTTGAAAAATGTAAAAAAAAAATTGGCCCATGTTTCTCTCTGGGTTTCTGTTCTTCTCTAATTCACCCATATGCAAGGGCATTTTACCATTTGTTTTGACCCTGACGTCAGGCAAACGTTTTTACACTTTAAATTTATAATATCATTAGAATTAGTAAAAAATAAAAAATGAGTGGCATCAGGGACAAAAAGTTGGGAAGAAAATATGAAAAAGTTATGATCTCCATAGGCTTTTCCATGTTAAATTAACATTGAGAAGTGACACTGGAAATAAGTACTGCGCTGCCGCGCAATACTTAAATGATGGTACTCATTTTATTCAGAATTTTAAGCTCTACAACATTTGTGTTGATAATATTTTTTATAGAGTTAGCTGTTTTGAGATATTGTTAAGGTAATTAAAAAAAACGTGTTTTTCGAAAATAAATATGTATATATTTTCTAACATTCACCCAAGTACGAGGAAAAAAACATAGTACGTTCATTTTAGACCTAAACTGAAGGGATTAAAACAATTTCCAATTTTCTTCTAATTAATTCTGAGTTCAACCCCCTGACCACGGGTCTAAAATTTTAAACTGGAATTGTGACCTTAATGTTCAACAAAAATATTAAGTGTAGGTACTCATTTTACCCAGAATTTTAAGCTCTATAACATTTGTATTGACAATGTTTTTGACAGAGTTAGCTGTTTGGAGATACTGTTGTAGTATGTGAAAAAACGTGTTTTTTGACTATAAATCTATACATATTTCCTAACGCTCACCTAGTATGAGGGGAAAAACATGGTACATTCATTCTAGACCTAAATTGAAGGGATTAAAACTATTTCCAGCTTTCCCCTAATTAATTCCTAATTCGGCCTTTTTTTGCTCCCCTACCACTGGACTAATAATATGAAAATAAAACATGTGGTACATGCAAAGCATTGTATCGTGTTACTTTATTCATAATTTAATTTACTTAGACTCCCTTAAATATAATTAATATAACCCCTTAAGCTAATATTACTTTTTGTTGCATTAAAATATCTCAATTTGTTGATTTTCTGTAAGCAAGTAAAAACTACAGGTTTACAATGGAAGTCTATGGGAATTTGGCGAAATATTAGAGATACCGCCAATTTGGCTTCACTTTTGGCGACTCATTTTGGTCGCCATAAACTCATTTTGGTCGCCATGGTGATAAACTTGGCGGCATTTGGCGACAGCACAGGATCCCCCCTATGGTAACCCCCTTATAGGTATGGAGAGGCATTAAATGCTTGACATTTACGATAAACCATTATTGGCATCTAATCTTATAGTTTGGCGATAGTTTTTTCGTTGGCGGGATAATCGTGTAGAACCGAATTACGTAAAAGAAACATCTTTATAACTCGAAAAATTATAATAATAGTAACTAACAATTTACCGAGTCAGATTAAGCGTCTCATTTACAATTAAAATCCAATTAAAATATTTGAATGAAATACAGGATCATGAAAAATCGAAGATTGTGAAAAATAGAATTACAAATGTCTCGACAACTCATTATCCGATCGACTTCATTCTTGATGCAAAATTTATGTTTTTTTATTGTCTTTTATATTCACTCCTTCAAATAAACAATTTCGAAAATTTTTGTATACCTTTTATCAGAACGAATAATTTGAGAGTCCGAAAAAAAATAGTTCTGGATAGTCGAGGTTACTGATATTCAATAGGCTTCTTTCCATTGTTACTTCCTAAGTACACACCAAATTTCAAGTCTCTATCTCAATTTGTTCGGAAGATAGAGCGTTTACAGACACAGACACACATACAGACGTACGGCAAATTTTTTTTTACTAAAAATATATTTTTCGGAATCTCCAGTGTATAAAACGTGTAAATCCGTCAAAAAAAATTGTTTTTTCGATTTTTAAACCGATTACAAGACTTACCCTATACTACTTATGATGGGTAAGTAAAATACATGTAAAAAGTCGGGTTTACTGGTTTTAAAGTTTTAATTTACACCTTGTAGCATTTGAAATGACTATATTATTACAAGATGTTAAAGGTACGTATGTTAAGACAGACTTGAATACAATTAATACAATGACCCAACAGGAGTGAAAAATTAACCAGGTTCAGGACTCGAACCTGTGTCCACAGCGTACCGTGATGTTACTTTAGCCACTATGCTATGTATCGGCCAGGTTAGCGTAGCGGTTAAAGCAACAGCACGGTACGCTGTGGACCCAGGTTCGAGTCCTGGCCCTGCTTAATTTTTCACTCCTGTTGTGTTATTGTATTAAATGCGTTCAACTCTGTCTTAATAGATGTAGAGTCGTGGGAAAAAAAAAGTAAACACTTCCTACTAACTCCTCAACAAATCATCGCAGACAAAAGTTACTGGTACCAAACGATTGGAAATAAAGTCTACTTTTAAATGATGTATATAAAATTTGCATAGGGGGTCATCTACATATTAAAACGAATCCAAACTTCATTTTTTTAAATGGCAATGCCCAATTTTAACGAGATATTTCAAATCTTCGGTTCAAACTATGCCTAGACACCAAATTCCAAGTCTTTTGAATTATAAACATTCAAAATTGAGTGCTTCTAAGGTTAAATTACATTTTCATATTTTTATTTATGGGAGATTCTCAAAAGGTGGGATCATTAAACGTTAACTATATGTATTTTTTAAAATTTTCAAATTTAAGGCCAATTTTTTTTTTTTTAATAGTAGAGTATTTTGTCTGTAAATATAATATATAAATAATTTTAATAGTATGTCTACAAAATTATACACAAACATTAAAAGACAGCAACTATTCTGGAAAATTAATTATTAAAGCATTTAATTAGCAGTTGTGTACGTTACAAATTTCGGACATTTTTTCGCACGTACGTTACAGATTTTGGGCGTTGCACTTAGTATTTAAAAAATTCTTAAGAATAAGAATGTAGTAAATGTGTCCTATAATTGCATATGTATACATATATATATATATATGTATACAGTCAAACCTCGTTAACATGGACACGCTTAACATGAATTACTTTTAACATGAATTGTTTTCCCAGCCCCCTATAAAAACGAATACAAAGATTTGATACTGATAACATGAATTACTGTTAACATGAAAAAAATTTTGATTCCCCTTGAGGTTCATGCTAACGAGATTCGACTGTAATTAACTTTTTGTTACCCAGTAATAATAATAATAAAATCAAATGCTTTGTCGCGTACGTTACTTTCGGACATAACAAAATACAAAAAAATTCTTTATAGAAAAATCCTTCTATCTTCAAAAAACCAATAAATCAGCCTGCCATCTCTTAACGAAATTATCAAAAAATCATCCGCTTCCTTTATGCATTCGTTGTTTACCATTAGAACCACCTGGAAGCAAGTTAAAACTCTTTTTCTTGGTGGTACATCGGAGCAGTTAACGTTATGAATGTCCGAAATTGGCCTCTTTAGCATAAAATAATAAAATTTTAAGATATTTATACAAAGCTTTTACAATAAATTATGTCATTTTCTGTCTCTGAATAGAATTAAAAACTCAGTATATATATCTACCCTATATATAAAATCCTAATGAAACGAATTTATGAAACGAATATATGAAACGCCTGAAATGTATCGATTCTTTGAATCGACTGATTAAACAACTGATTTTGTTTCACGGCGATTTCTTCTAAAATATGGAATACTTTGCGATGAAACTAACACCAAAAATCCGTGTTGATCCACAGATCTCAAAACTGGTATTAGAATTTTTAAATTCAAATTAGTTTTCGAAATATTAATTTTTTTCTAATTCTAATGGATCAATCCATTTCAAGTGGTCCAGAAAATCATTAATTCGAGCAATTTTCTCAGAAGAAGGGTTTACGGGATTGTAAATAATGCATTGTTTATTTATCCAATTCAAGTGCGGATTGAAGCAATTTGTACAGAATACATTGGGCTAAAAATTTGGTAATAGTGTAGTTTCCGGAAATAAATCCTTATTGGTGAAATTTAAGCATAAAGTTTAAGTTTTTTTAAAAAATTTGTCCGTTTAAAAAAGGAAATTTGTCTAGCAAGGAAAACTGTAAACATGACATAATTTTTTTTACAAATAGGCCAAAAGTACTTGTACTCACACGCCAAGTTCCAAACCTGGGACTTTGTTTCTCTTTGCTAAAAAAAAATCCCAAATTTTTCAAAAATGTCAAAAATCGCACTTTTTAGGCTTTGATATCTCTGGTGGGGCACGAGATAAAAATCTGAAGTTCTGGTTTCTGAGAGTATTGTATGGTAGTGCTATGCACAAGAAATTTCAAGATGGAGATTTGACTACAAGCTGAGATATGGCAAGGGCAACATGTCAAAAGAATATTGCCAAACTATTGTTTTGTTGCAGTCACAGGTAAGTATTTATCTCAGAGTGTCACTTAAATTTATGTTTTTGATTATCTTTAATTAATAGTAACAGAAAATAAAACCTTTTGCAAAGCTTAGCAATTAATTAAAAAATAATTATGCCTAAGTCCATATATTTTGTATGGTTTCAGTAAGTTTTGTTGTAAGTAATTTTAGTAACTAAAAGAAACCTCAGCCCTTTTACATAAAGAAAAAAAAATATTTTTATAGAAAACCTGAAACAAAAACAGAACAGGGAAAGAGAAAAGCTTTTAATGTTGTCATACTTGTTGAGACATGATCAAACGTGTCAAAGCACATTCTTACTTGTTGGTTTAAAAAACACAATTTTGATCTTTCTCAAAATTTTATTTGTAGGAACCAAGTCTTGTCATTTCTTGATAACTTGATTGAAGATCTTGGCCCTGCTGGCTCATAGAAGTAAACTTTGAAATCACTATGTGCAAGTCTCAGTTCATTAATTCCTAATTCCTAATTCATTAATTCCCTCAGTTCCTAGCTTACTTCTTCTGCAAAAATGTCATTTTCTGAAATATAAATTTTGAAAGGCTTTGACAATCTTTATTTTCTAAAATTTACTTCAGGCTGATGCATGGTAACATCGTATGATGTTTCATTTACAGGAATATACTTATGGTAGGAACAAGTTTCAGGGACTGGCAAGCACCATTAAAATTGTGGTTTTTAAACCAACAAGCAGGAATGTGTTTTGACACATTTGATCATGTCTCAACAAGTATGCCAACATTAACAGCTTTTCTCTTTCCCTATTCTGTTTTTGTCTCCGGTCTTGTATAAAAATATTTTTTTCTTTACATAAAAGTGCTGAGGTTTCTTTTGGTTACTAAAATTACAAAAAAAAAAAAAAAAAATTACTGAAACCATACAAAATGTAGGCCTTAGGCATAATTATTTTTTAAATTAATCGCTAAGCTTTGCAAAAGGTTTTATTTTCTGTTACTATTAATTAAAGATAATCAAAAACATAAATTTAAGTGACACTCTGAGATAAATACTTACCTGTGACTGCAACAAAACAATAGTTTGGCAATATTCTTTTGACATGCTGCCCTTGCCATATCTCAGCTTGTAGTCAAATCTCCATCCTGAAATTTGTTGTGCATAGCACTACCATAGAATACTCTCAGAAGCCAGAACTTCAGATTTTCATCTCGTGCCCCACCAGAGATATCTAAGCCTAAAAAGTGCGATTTTTGACATTTTTGAAAAATTTAGGAATTTTTTTAGCGAAGAGAAACGAAGTCCCAGGTCTGGAACTTGGCGTGTGAGTACAAGTACTTTTGGCCTATTTGTAAAAAAAATTATATCATGTTGACAGTTTTACTTGCTAGAAAAATTTCGTCTTGTAAACGGACAAATTTTTGAAAAAAAAAATGAAACTTTATGCTTAAATTTCATCAATAAGCAGTTAGTTTCGGAAACTATTCCATTACCAAATTTTTAGCCCAAGGTATTCTGTACAAATTGCAACAATGCGCACTTGAATGGGAGAAATAAACGATGAATTATTTACAATTTCGTAAATCCTTCTTGTGAGAAAATTGCTGCAGACGATAAAACAAAGATGGCCGCCATACACAAACAAAACATAATAAAATTAAAATAATAGTCATTGTGAACTTCCATCATGTTAGGGTTGTTGTACAAAAAATTTCAGTTTTTTTAAAAATGGTCGAGCAACCAGTGCTGGACCACTTGAAATGGATTGACCCAAGTAGTACCAAAAATACATATGTAACTGGTATTCGAAAACGAGGCTTTCGCCAAATTTTCGTAAAAAAAAAAAAAAAAAAATCATGCCAAGCATGCGGTGCGTATATGACATCTGGCGAAATATTAAATTATGTAACAAACCATGACATTTAATTTCAACTTCAAATCAATGTTTTAATTTACCAATCGAACAATAAAAAAAATGCTAACTGGCGAGTTGAAAAAAAGATATTGGCGAGATTTGCACCCGGCTTTTTTTCTTTCGGCACAGATGTCATATACGGCCCCATATTGGCGCGATTTTTTTTCTGACGCCAATGTCATATACGCAACGGGTACTTAACTGGCGCCAAAGTATCGTTATTTTGCTTGATATGGTAAGCCGGATGTTGTTGTTTATGCTGTTGATGGGTTCCCCAAATTGGCTTTATATGACATTTGTTCCAAACTTTCATATGAAAGGCGAAGGGATCAGATCGTATTTGTTTATGGCATTTGATGACTTGAACTATTATAATATAGATGAAATGATGGGGATAGAATAATATTTGGCGACTTATCACCTGTGCCTGGATAACATTAAAGTATCAAAATGGCACCTAGAGTATAAAAAGCAAAGTGTTCCGCCCGGAACTGTTGATGATAGTCACATGCTTTTGGCTATTGTTATAGAGATTGTTTTAAAATATCGGTTGACAAAGACTCTGAATGCTTAATTCATTTTATTTTAGCTTCTTTTCAAATGTTTAACTGATCCTCTTTAATCAAAAACGAAAACAACCATTGGATGTCTTAACAGCAACTGATTCTCCGTTAAATTTTTGCAATAAAAGGGAATTGAATGCAAATCCGTTTACAGGGAGATCTGCACAGCTTTTTCAGTATAATTTAATCTTCTCTAATATTTTTAAAACCCATTAGATTTTTAGATTTTCAGATTCTGCGGTGTCTGAAAGGGGGTTGGCGAGCGTAGCTTGCAGGGAGCAGAGCCCCCTAGTATATATATATATATATATATATATAAGTCAATGATAATTAAAGTTATGTTTGAAAGGCTTAAAGTTATGACGGTCCAGTGCCCACCTTTTGAGAATCGCCCTTATATATCTTGAAATTATGCTCCTAATGTGCTAATTTTTTCTGTAGCAATAATACTAATATACCCAAACATAAATACGCTGAATTTGCAATTTTTAAAATTTTATGATATGAATTATGAATTATGAAATTAATATTCGAAAAAATTATGAATTGCAACCTACCATTTTTTTATGGATTTAGATTTATTAAGTCCTGCTTTATGGAAATCCAAAATTTCACATTTTTCTTTCAAGTAGTTTTCAAATTATGCTTAAAAAACGGCAAAATGATGGTTTAAGGGGCCGTCTATGATGGAAGTGAGTAGGCATTTTGAAATTTATTCTGCTGTACTGTAATCTAACAGGCTTCATTGACTCCTTGAGTGGCGCTTAAAGTGCCTTGATCAAGAAAGGGGCTCTCTCGGTTAACAATCGAGTACGGAACTTCAATTTGGATACAGCCCTTAAAATACGCTCGTTTTAAAATAATTAGTTTCTCAGAAACTTATGGTACGAATTGTATAAAAATTTATTTTTAGGCTAATTGAAGGGCGTAGATTTTATTTATGCTGTCAGAATTGTGTACTGCTATTGAAAAAAAAACAAAGTTATGTTTCGTTTTAATATGTAGATGTCCCCCTAAGTAAATTTTATGTACATCATTTAAAATTAGACTTTATTTCCAATCCTGTGGTACCAGTAACTTTCTTCTACGATAATTTTTCGCAGAGTTAGTAAGAGGTGTTTACTTTTTTTTTTTTCCACGACTGTACCTTTAATAAAAAATGGAACAAGATGTTAATTTGCTATATATTTATAAAAAGTCGAATTAAAAATCACTTGATGACGTAACAAACACGTGCATCGGGTTTAATGTCAAGTGAATGTGACATGTACGATCATCTATTATTGGTATTTAATCTTATAGTTTGGCGATAGTTTTTTTGTCGACGGGATAATCAAGTAGTACCAAATTATCTTTATGGGAAGTGTTAAAATCTTACTCACAGTTCGTCCACTTTCAACACATAAAATATTAAATTACGCCTAGAATTTAGAAATAGTTTAAGAACTAAGAAAAAAAATGGCAATTTAACAAATTACAACGACCATTTGGAAAAACGATTTTTTAAAAGACTAAAATTTAAGACATAAAAAGTAGCACGGAGTGGATCCTACATGTCGTACGCCATGAATTTACATCAATAGTGTTATGACACGTAAAAATTGCAAGCGACAGAAATCGCCTGCGACTCGTACGTATTATCCACCTGAAACTGACGAATTTGTTAGCAATATTTAAACTTTGCTATCAGTAATTGCGTGATGTTCGGTTTTATCCTCAAAAAATAAATTATCTATTTCTCAATATAAAACAAAACATAGGTAAGATAAATTGGGCTTACCTTGTATTTATGTGTATCCGTACATCATCTGGTAACACACGTCGGAAAGGGTAATTATGCCTTGATCTTCTCCTATATTTCTGATTTATCCACATACACTGTTCGTGTGATGTTCATGTCATTTAAAAGACACATGTTTTTTTTGTGTGTGACTTGTAAAACTTAAATTTGTCCGGAAACTTTTTAAATAGAGAGAAAATTAATATTTAATAAAAGCTTTAAGATATACACTATGACGCAAAAGTTTAGACAATGACGTCATTCAGCTTTAAAATGTAGAATTATGACGTCAGAATTACAAAAACCTGTAAATATATTCAAAAACTGATTTAAAATGCTATGTACAAAAGACAGTCGTTTTATTTGCTATAATACTAATTTTTTTCATAAAAATTCAAATGTGCTTGTCGCAAAAGTTTAGACACTATTCTAAATTTCTTTGAATATTCGCTGGCATATGCAAATTTAGAATCGATGATGTCACAAATTTGGAGTACTTAAGTTCTGCAAACGATTGCGCTTCATAGTCGACATGCCGGGAGCTAAAGAAATTCAAGTGAATGAGGTTTCAAGGATTTGGCAGTTGAAAGGTGAAGGGAAGAGCGTTTCTGAAATTTCTGCTATTATTAATAGGTCAAAAAAATCTATTTATCGAGTTTTATCGAGTGGTTCCGAATATAAAGCAAAATGTCGGTCTGGGAGGCCACGTGTGACAAATGTACGAGAGGATCGCCTGATACAAAGACTAGCGAGTACTCAACAAATGAGCGTACGTGGAGTTCAAAGCTCATCGGGACTCTCTGTATCAAAGGATACGATTCGTAGACGAATTTTGGAAAAAGGAACAATCGTTTATAGCAAAATGCAGAAAAAACCAGCTCTGAAACCACATCATAAGTTACAAAGACTTATGTGGGCTCGAAAGCATATGTCATATGGAGAGAAATGGCAGTCAGTCATATTTAGCGATGAAAAAAAGTGGAATCTGGATGGTCCAGATTGTTGTTTATCGTATTGGCATGACTTGCGGAAGGAACCTCGACGTTTTTTTAGTCGCAGACAAGGAGGGGGCTCGGTGATGGTTTGGGCAGCCTTTTGCTATAATGGACAAGTATCTCTGACCTTCACCAGTGGTCGTCAAACTTCACAGCATTATACACAGACATTAGAAGAAAACCTACTGCCATTTGCTGAGCTTCTAGGGGGTCCTCAGTGGGAATTTCAGCAAGACAATGCTTCAATTCACACTGCAAAACATTCAAAATCTTGGTTTAATTCCCATAATATAAGAGTTCTCGACTGGCCAGCATGTAGCCCAGATCTTAACCCTATAGAAAACCTTTGGAGCATCATGTGTCGCAAAGTTTATAGCAACGCTAGACAATACTCTACTGAAAAGGAACTTAAGACATCTATTGAGAATGCATGGTACGATATCGATCCACAAACTATGCAAGATTTAGTTTCTTCCACGCCATCTCGTGTATATGACGTAATACATAAGCATGGATGCGCAACCAGGTTTTAAAAATTGTTTATTTCGATTTTATTTAATTTGTGTCTAAACTTTTGAGACAGCAGTTTATTTTTGTTACCATTTAATTTATTGCAATATGCACAATTCCACTTTTCTTTGTTATAAATATTGTTTATATGTACAGCACATTAATTTCAAGCAGTGATTTGAAAATTGAATAAATATTTTTCAAAGTATGTAAGAATTTCTTCATTGTCTAAACTTTTGCGTCATAGTGTACATCTCTCCGTTGGAGAGTCTGAGATACAAGTGAAAAATAGAGAAAAACATGTATAAAATATTATCAGCAATAAAAAACGGGAAATTAGTGCCATAAATCAGAATAACAAATTATTTGCACAAATATTTATATTTATAGTAATTTAAAATAAGAGTCTATCAATGTCTATATTTCTTGAGTATCGCGAAATGTTTATAATAAAATGTCTGTTTATGATTGCGCAATCACTTTTCACTTTCACTTCCTTCCTTCAGATCATAAACACTCTTGATAATTACTTTTATAAATCACATTTGACACATGAAAAACAATTTACTTAGCTTAATTATTTTAATGTCCTTGTTTGGAGATTATATTTCACAATAGCTGTCAACAGTTTTATCCAAGCATTTCATTGGCTGTTCGGGACAAAGGCTTTTCCATCGTCAGATTTCCAAGAAATCTGACGGCCCATTTTAAATGAAATTTATTTCTTAAACTTCTAAACATCCCACACTATTACTTTTTACACCGTCGCATGGAGAAAAAATGTACTTTTAAATGCAATTTGTTTGAAAGCTGTATCTCAATTTGTTTCTGAGTTATTAATTTTTTTTTTTTTTGAGTTTCTATTACTTTTTTGTCATAGTGGCAACACTCTGTTGTCCATCTCTGTTGAAAGTAAAGGGTAATACAGATGACTGTATAAACCCATCAGAAAACGAATAAAATGATGATTAAACCAATCAAAACCTTCAGATATGCTTTTGATTTCCTACCCTGACGAGGTCAATAACCATTTTTCCAAATGGTTAAAAAAGAAAGATTCATTAAAAAGAGTACGCAGAAAAAGGGAATTAAAAATGTAGATTTCCTGAGGAGATATTTGAAATAGACGAATGCACTTTCCTGTCCCTACTGGCGAAGGCACTCATGAGCTAATGCTAATCCTATGGAGAGGGATTTTTCTAATATCTCGTTTGCATTCCGACATTCTTTTTTTTTTTTTTTTGCATTGTATAGCCGAGGTCTGTCTCTACATTGCACCTTTTTTACTTTTTCGATTTGGGTTGCAGATATTTTTTAGAATGACACTTTCATTTTCAGAACCGGTTTTGAAAGTGGAAGTAACTTTAAAAAATATATGTGCGACCCAAATTGAAAAAGTAAAAAAGGCGCGATGTAGAGACGGACCTCGGCTATCCAATGAAAGAAAAAAAAAAAAATTAAAAATTTAAAATGTCGGAATGCAAACGAGATATTAGATAAATTCCTCTCCATAGGATTAGCATTAGTTCGTGAGTGTCTTCGCCGGCAGGGACAGGAGCCTTAAGGGTGTTCTCAAATCAAAAAGGGCAACTTTCTGACGTAAGTTTTAATTTATTTTTGTTCGAAAATGCATGAAACTGGCTGGTGTTGTTGTTCAGAAACTATATCATCGAGCTGTTTTTTCCTTTTTTTTTTTTTTTTTTTTTTTTTTTTTTTTTTGTAAACACAATAGATCTTTCAGAAAATATTGTTAAAGTGGGCGTTTTGAACCGAATTTCCGCGCGAAGGAAGAAAGAGCCTCAAGAACGGGCGAAAAACGGGTTTTTCACGTGATCAAATTAGCTTATAGCCCAATGGGTAATGGATGGGTCGAAAAATGGAAAAAAAAACAGTTCCATTCCAATTCGCTTCCATGGCCAGGCTTTTAGACCGGGCGGCGGCGACACGAATGACTACGTCATCGAGTTACGGGATGAAATCCTGATGCAGGACAAGATATTTAAGAGTAGATTAAGGAATGACTGGTCTGCCTCGACATTTCTTGGTACGATAGGTGCAGCAGCGGGCGCCAACTCGTCATTTTGGCGTCATTATCACGTCATCGAGTTACGGGATGAAACCGGTGCCAAATTAAAGGTACAAAAAAAGTCTTTTAAGAATATTTTGGTCTGCCTACGCATATCCTGGTAGAAACATCCGGCAGACTAAAATCCATAACAAAAAAATACGTCATAATGTACAATTAAAACCCTATAAACGTAGTATTTTGCATTACATTGCCATATACATTACTTCGTATCGACTTTCAAGATGATTTAAGGGTTTAGGAAAAGCTTATTAACAGTATATGAGAAAAAAACTGATTCGGCATAACTTGGTACAAAGCGCGAAGAGCGGGACGCCAATTCTCTATTTTGAGTGTATTATTACGTCATCGAGTTACGGCTTGAAATTTTGGTACATTAAACATTCCGATTAGTACGATACGAATATTTCAGTCTGCCTCGTCATATCTTGGTACGAGAGGAGCAGAGCGGGGCGCCAATTCTTAACTCTGGCGGTTTTAACGCGTCATCGAGTTACGACACGAAATCTTCATGTAGAACAAGATTATTAGGAGCAGATTAAGAAATGACTGGTCTGCTTCGACATTTCTTGGTACGAATGAGCAGCAGCGGGCGCCAAGTCGTCATTTTGGCGTCACTAACGCGTCATCGAGTTACGGGATAAAACCGTTGCCAAATTAAAGGTAAAATAAAGTCTTTTAAGAATATTTTAGTCTGCCTGCGTTTATCCTGGTAGAAAACTCTGGCAGACTCAAATCTATAACAAAAAACCAAGTTATGCCGAATCTGTCATTTTCTCACGTACTGTTAATAAGCTTTTTCATAACCTTTAATTCATCGTAAAAATCTATTCGAAGTAATATATATGGCAGTGTAATGTAAAATATTATGTTTATAGGGTTTTAATTGTACATTATGACGTATTTTTTGGTATAGATTTTAGTCTGCCAGGGATTTCTACCAGGATATGCGCAGGCAGACCAAAATATTATTAAAAGACTTTTTTTACCTTTAATTTGGCACCGGTTTCACGTAACTCGATGACGTGATAGTGACGCGAAAATGACGAGTTGGCGCCCGCTGCTGCGCCTATCCTACCAAGAAATGTCGAGGCAGACCAGTCATTCCTTAATCTACTCTGAAAAATCTTGTCCTGCATCATGATTTCATCCCGTAACTAGATGACGTGATTATATCGCCAAAATTAAAAATTGGCGCCTCGCTCTGTTCGTCTCGTACCAAGATATGACGAAGCAGACTGAAATATTCTTATTGTACTACTATGTGCCTTTAATGTGCCAAATTTTCAAGCCGTAACTCGATGAAGTGATTATACCACCAAAATTAAAAATTGGCGCCCCGCTCTGCTCATATCCTACCAAGATATAACAAGGCAGACTGAAATATTCGTATTGTACTAATCCGTATGTTTAATGTGCCAAAATTTCAAGCCGTAACTCGATGACGTAATAACACTGTCAAAATAACGAATTGGCGCCCCGTTCTTCGCGCTTTGTACCAAGTTATGTCGAATCAGTCATTTTCTCACGTACTGTTAATAATAATTTCCTAAACCCTTAATTCATCTTGAAAGTCGATTCGAAGTAATATGTATGGCAATGTAATGTAAAATATTACGTTTATAGGGTTTTAATTGTACATTATAGCGTTTTTATAGAATTTAGTCTGCCGGGATTTCTACCAGGATATGCGCAGGCAGACCAAAATATTCTTAAAAGACATTTTTTTTTTGTGTTTAATTTGGCACCGGTTTCATCCCGTAACTCGATGACGTGATATTGACGCCAAAATGACGAGTTGGCGCCCGCTGCTGCACCTATTGTACCAAGAAATGTCGAGGCAGACCAGGCATTCCTTAATCTACTCTTAAAAATCTTGTCCTGCATCATGATTTCATCCCGTAACTCGATGACGTAGTCATTCGTGTCGCCGCCGCCCGCTCTATTTCTAATTTTATACCTTTCCATTAAAAAATGAATTTGTAAATGTTTCAAAACGTTTTGCGCTTGGTGAGCAGATCAGTTAAGAACAGCCTTAAGAGGCTATTCAGTCAAATGAAAATACGCATTCGCTAGTGCTAATAATATGGAAGAAATTTATAAATATATCTCGGTCGCATTTCAATATTTTTAAATGATTTTTTTTGCATTGAATAGTTGAGATTGATCTGTATGCAGGCCGTTTTTTACTTTTTCGATTTCAATTGCAGATATTTTTTATGAGGATGCTTTTACTTTTGAAACCGGTTCCGAAAAGGAAAGTGTCCTCATAAGAAATACCTGTAAACAAAATCGAAAAAGTAAACAACGGTATTTGTGCAGATCGACCTCGACTATTCAATGCAAAAGAAATCATTTAAAAATATTGAAATGCGACTGAGATATCTTTATAAATTTCTTCCATAGGATTAACATTGCGAACGGGTCTTTTCGTTTGACTGAAGTAGCCTCTTAACATGAGCCTCCCAAGTACTATAGACTGCCGCAGGAAAACATCCCAATTTCCCCAATCAAGATAAACAAGCGGCACCTGTGTCTCGTAGAAACTTAAAGTAGCTTAGAAACACAGTGTTGTCTGTGCTCACGAAATGTCCCCAACCCTCCTTGTTACCGTCCGACTGCATTAGCGCCTTTTGATGGGCAGGTAAAACGTCTGCCTCAGTCAACAAGGCACTTAAAAAAACATTCATCCAATCTCCAAAGAAGGAAGTCCACTCAAATAACCACCTATAGAAATCGGAGAATGGACCATTAACTTAACAACGTCAATTGACGCAAGAAAACGCAGATGGCTCAGGATATGACATCTGTCCGATCACGTAGCATTAATATTTATAAATCATCGAGGAGGAGAAGAAGAAACACAACTCAACCCGAGGGTGATAAAACAAACATCGTCGATTCCCGCAAATGTCATTTATATTCCTGATACGAGACTGCTTGTTATAAAGTTTTTAACAGCTTCGCATTTATGTTGGAGAAGTGGGGATGATTTTTCTTTTGCCGGAATCAGCAATGAACAATTATTGAGAATGAGATGTAAAACGGGGTCGTAAATAATCGTAAAGATGTGTTGTTAATCGTCGGCTCATTAACGTGAAATGGGTGTGCGTGTGCACACACGCACACCCATTGCACGTCGAAGTTTTGTTTGGAAGGAGAGAGGAGGTTATTCTTTTAAGAGGCTACTTCAGTCAGGCGAAAAGACCCGTTCGCTAATGCTAATCCTATGAAAGAAATTTATAAAGATATCTCGTTTGCATTTCAATATTTTAAAATGATTTCTTTTGCATTGGATAGCTGAGATCGATCTGTATGCAGGCCGTTTTTTACTTTTTCGATTTTGATTACAGATTTTTTTTTATGAGGGTTTTCACTTTCGAAACCGGTTCCGAAAATGAAAGTGTCTCCACAAAAAAATATCTGTAAACAAAATCGAAAAAGTAAAAAAAAACCTTTGTACAGGTCGATCTCAGCTGTCTAATGCAAAAGAATCATTTAAAAATTTTGAAATGCAACCGAGATATATTTATAAATTTCTTCCATAGGATTAGCATTAGCGAACGGGTCTTTTCGCCTGACTCAAGTAGCATCTTAATGTTACAATATATTGTAATGAGAGAATCTCCTATTTGCTTAACCCCTTGAGGGTACGATCAATGAAGATTTGCACCAGAAAAATTTTATTAAGGATGTTCTCAAATACAAAAGGACAACAAATTATGACATAAGTTTTAATTTATTTTTATTCGAAAATGCATGAAACTAGCTAGAATTGTTGTTCAGGAACTAGGTCATCGAGCTGTTTTTCCCATTTTTTTTGAAAACGCAATAGATCTTTCAGAAAAGAGTGTCAAAGTGGACGTTTTGAACCGAATTTCCACTCGAAAGTAGAAAAATCACACACGAGCGTGCGAAAAATGTGTTTGTCACGTGATCGAAATCACTCCTAACTCAATGGGTAAATGATTGATCAAAAAATGGAAAAAACAGTTCAATTCCAAACCGCTTCCATGGCCAGGTTTTCCAATTTTATATCCTTCCGTTAAAAAATGAATTTGTAAATGTGTCCAAACGTTTTGCGCTTGTTGAGCAGAGCAGTTAAGAACAGCCTTAAATGCGTGATTTTTTATTTCGTTTGTGGTTCTTCTTCTAATGTTACGATATATTTTTATCTTTAAATGCGCGATTTTTTTTATTTCGTTTCGAAAAAAATTATATATGATTCTCAGAAAGGTTTATTACACAGGAAAAATAATGAAAAAAAAAAAAATCGGAGATACGTTTTTCATATAATACGTCCATCTTTTCTTCTGTTGCACATCTGCAATATAAGTAAAAACTACTGTCGTGTGGCTGTTTTACGCTAAAATATTGCACATTAATAAATATTTCAATAACTATGTCTCCAAATACCTTATTTTATATAAGTATTTATTTCATAAAATTTGGCATTTAACCCTTTAATTCCCATGATAGAATACGTTCTAGAAATGACGTAGTTTAGAGAATCTGACTTTACACCACAAAGTCTCAATTAGTTAATTTCGCTTTTTGAAAATACAGAATGTCTGTCATTATTTAAAGCAAATATTGCTATTTTGATATTCTGGTGGGAATTAGGTATATACGAATAAAAAAAATCTATTAAATTTAAAACTCTGTTGTTTGCACATATGTAAAACTACGCACTGAAGGGTTAAGGCTATTCTCAACTGCTCTGCTCAACAAGCGCAAAACGTTTTGACATATTTACGAATTCATTTTTCAACGGAATGATATAAAATTGGAAAGCCCGGACATGGAAGCGATTAGAAATCGAATTGTGTTTTCCATTTTTTTATCTATAAATTACCTATTTAGTTAGAACCGATTTGGATCCCATGACAAACACGTTTTTGGCCCTTTTTTGAGTGGTTATTCTACATTCACGCGGACATTCGATTCCAAATTACCCTAGGGGCCTATTACCCGAGGGAAGTATAATGTGCAATCGAAATGAGTTTTCCTTTTCCTGATCCGTAAATTACTTTTCGAGTTATAAGCCATTTTGAACACGTGACAACAAGTTATTCTCCTTTCTCTGGCTGGTTTTGTCTTTTCGTCCGGGTATTCGATTTCAAACGCTCACTTGGGTGGTCTTTTCTGACAGATCTTTTACGTTCACCAAAAGGAAAAGATCTTTCGATGACATTGTTTCTGAATAACAACCCCTGCCAGTTTCATGCGTTTCTGAACAAAAATGAACTAAAATGTGGTTCAGAACAGCCTTCAATAAATTGTTTAAAACTTGAAAAAATGACTTTTGTCTACGAAACAATGAATACGTGGCCAGAAAATAAGGCACGGAAATTTTCCTTCTCTCGTCAATGTCCCTATACTGGAAAAGTACCGGAAAAACTGTATCCGATTTCTTAGTACCTGAATAAGAATACCTGCCAATGCGATCCCAAACGACAGAGACATCTGTCCGATCACCTAGCATTAATATTTTTAAATTAATGTAGAGATAGAGAAAAAAATTAGAAAACAGGAATTCTGCTTTTTCAGAATTTAGTGTCGCCCCCGATGAAAAAAAATATATGTATGTATAAATAGTACAAAACGTATTTCAATTTTAAGACTTAAAGCACACGCTTTTATTTTTTGTAAAATGACGTCATTCGCATCCGCTTAAGAATTCCACATTGACGATCCACTCTTAAACATCTACAGTAAAGCATGCATAGCACACCATTGCCGCGAAATAATGCACAAATGCAGCAAAAAGATTCCGTCATTAAAGAAACTAGACAACGGCTATCTAATGATTCATAGGCATTCATTTGTTTGTAAATATAGTTTATAAGAGCTCCATGTTTTAACAGAAATTATTTGTTTATATTTTTTCAAAATAGCACGTATTTTAATTACATTTTCTTTCGGCTGTTATCAAAAAATGGCAACAAAAAGATATAATTGCTATTTTTCAACAATTTTCCCTTTACTTTCTACAGAAATGGAGTACTTGAGTTGCCAAAATGAAACAAATGGTGCTAAAAACTACAAAAAAATTAATATTTCAAAAATAAATGGAGATAAAGTTTTCAAACAAATTGCATTTAAAAGTACATTTCTTTTCCAATACGACGGTATAAAAATTGAAAATGTGCGATTCTTAGAAATTTAAAAAAATGCTACAGAGCATTTAATCGTACAACGAAACATCTGCTTTGTTTATAGCAGGCTTCTGTAAGGTAACGTTATTTTTTGGAGACACTGAATAAGATGGGAGAAAGAAATAGCATACCGCACTGGGGGCTAACAACCCAGCCCGAAGGGTGATAATACAAACATTGGATCGCCGTTGGATAGGAATATCATAGGATACGGCATTATACATATGCTGCATTTTCATGATTTCTACAATAGCTCTATCTCAAGAATTAATGCACGGATTTACATCAAACTTCCCATTCAGTTAAGCTGCTATCAGATTCACCAACTTTTCAAGCAATTTTTCTGCCAACTCTTGATTTCCTCCAACTTTTCGCGAAATATTGTCTCAACACTCAGTGTGATAGCAAACAGCAATATCCCCAACTTTTTATCCACAGCTCAAAAAAGTCTGTGCGACTTTCCGCCCCCAAAAGCTGCCGCGACTTCCCCACCCCCTACTTTGAACCTTTCAACCATTCAGAGATAAGCGATTGATAAGAATAGGCGACAAATATTAACGGCTGGTACTAGTAGTACTGGATTTCCTCCAACTTTAGCAACGACAATTGTACCCTTTTCTCCCTTTGAACGGGAAAAAGTTGGGGTTCAAATCGGCTAAAAAGTTGGTTGCTCGATAAAGTTGGTGAATCTGATATCAGCTTTAGACGCTGACACAAGCTGTTGCTGATTAGATTTTGGTGTTAATCGACCAGCGCTGCTACTGGGCTTTTCACGATTTTCGCAATAGCTCTATCTGAAAAACTAATGCACGGATTTTCATGCAACTTCAGATTCAATTAGACGTTCACATAAGTTGTTGATTACGTTTTATTGTGAATCACACAAAAGGTGACGTTTTGCTTCTCTCGCCAAGGATATTATCCTGGAAAAGTACCGGGAAAACTTTATGTGATGTCTTAGTATCAGGATAAGAATACCTGCCAAAGCGATCACAAACGGCAGAGACATCTGTCCGGTCACCCAGCATTAATATTTATAAATTAATGAGGAGAACAAAAAAAAAAAAAAAAAAAAAAAAAAAAAAAAAAAACTAAACCCGAAGGGTGATAATACAAACATTCGATCGTCATTGATATTCCTCTAGGATACAGCTTGTTTAAAAGTTTTTTAACAGCTTTGTAATTTGTTCGTATTAGATTTGGGGAAGAGCAGATCATTTGTCTTCAGCCGTTTTTAGAGATACGTGCCTTGGGGAACAGAGCAGTGATTTAAAACGGATTCTTAATGAATCACAAAGATGAGTTATTAATAGTTAGGGAATCCTTCATGTGAAATGGGTGGGGGGAAATGTGTGTGGTATGTTTAGTAGTACTCATTTGTAATGAGGTAATAATTGGCTCTTTCCTGTCTCAAGGTGTGCAATCTTTTCTCTTAGATATTCGCTTATACACTATATGGCCAAAGGTGACCGGTCAATTGCAATTTTAGACGTTTTGTTAAATATCTAGAAAAATACATGAGGAATTACTCTGAAACTCCAGGTGTGTAAACAGCATAGTATAGGTCGATTTCTGCGAAGATTTTTTTCCCGAAACCTCATAAAGGACCATCAGCAAATTGAAAAGAACGAATATCTTTTTGATAACCCTGTCAAAAGTAACGTAGCAAAAGCACTCAAACTGTAGATTATGATTAAGTGGCTTATAGTAATAAACTGTGTTCAGTTTTATGAGGATGGCATGTATACACGAAGAGAAATTCAAGTTTTCATAAGAACAGTCTCAAATTTTGAGAAGTTTTTTGCTTATAATATGCAGAATTCTTAATATAAAATTTAAAAAAAAAATAAAAAAATATGACAAACAACATTGTACACAATACCCTGCAATCAGAATTAAAATATAGTAAAAATTGTTTGAAAAATGGGCAGGTTTACTAAATAAGGTTTCACTGCGCAACCCGAATGCCGATCAAAATATAAAATGCATAATGTGTTAGCTAAATGGATACAGCAACTTTTGTGAAAGTCTAAAAAAGATAGCTTGAAAATTCTGAAAATGATCGTCGATAGAATAAGCTCGAAATCCGTTGTTACCAAAATCAAGCAAAAAGATGAGGGGCTGTATCCATACATCCTTTGATTAGTGCCAATATAGCATACACAATATTGCACGCAGCACTGTATTTGGATACAGCCCCTCATATTTTTGCTTCCTTTTGGGAATAACGGATTTTGAGCTTATTCTATCAATGAAAATTTTCAGGCTTTTCAAACTATGTTTTTAAGACTTTCACAAAAGTTGCTCTATAGTACAAAGATTGGAGAGATGATCGTCATTGATATTCTTATAGGATATGGCTTGTTTAAAAGTTTTTAACAGCTCTATAAGTTGTTCGTATTAGATTTGGGGAAGCGCAGATCATTTGTCTTCTGCCGTTTTTAGAGATAAGTGCCGTGGGGAAGCGAGCAGAGATTTAAAACGGAAAATGAACGCAAAGATGAGTTATTAATAGGTAATCCTTCATGTGAAATGGGTGTGTGTGTGTGGGGGGGGGGGGGGGGGGGGATGTGTGTGGTATGTTTAGTAGTGCTCAGTTGTAATGAGGTAATAATGGGTCCTTTCCTGTCTCAAGGTGTACAATCTTTTCTTCTAGATATTCGCTTACATGATTTCAGTTTCAATCTTATCTTCCCTCTGCTCATGAGCTAATGTTAAGGCTGTATTCAAATCCAAACTAGCTGCTTTCAGACATATTGAGGAATGTGTGGCAGTTTCTTTTTATTAACACTTTCCAACGTATACTTGAAAGTGTTTATGAATTGTCTGTTTGTCCATGCTGTAAATCACATAAATAGAGTCTGATTTTCATACAATTGAAATTGCAATTAATTTATGTCTTGCAATTGATATATGCAATTGTTTGTCATTAAAATTTACCATGGCATGTTCGGTATAGGACAGGGACAGGCGTCTTCACTAACCTTTTTTTTTTTTTTTTTTTTTTTTTTTTTCAAATTTATACACATTTCTTTCACATTCAAAATCTAGAGTAGAAATATTATTATTTTATATAGATAAAACGTTATTTCGAATTGTGTAAAGAGGCTCAGCGTTCCTAACAAGACCCCAATGGGCGCAGGACCCTGAGCCTGGGCCAGCCGCTCCTTTTGACCGATGGTTGCCGGGCCCTGTATGCATGAGATTGCAAAAGAGAGTTTTATAGGCAGTTATCTGCACCTATTTCTTCGACGATTTATTGACATTCCATAAAGTAAGCAGTCGGATGTGCCAATTCTTCTATCTTATGCATTTTAATACTTCAAAATTCGCTATCTTAGTGCCAAAATTAAATGATAATCTAGGGCAGGGTTGGCGAACCTTTTTGTTGCCACCTGCCAAATTGGATCAAAAAATATTTTACTTGACTATGGCGTGCCAATTAAAAAACAAATTAAATAGGTGGGAAAATAATGGTTTAAAATTACTTAAAAATTTCTATAAAGATTTAAAAATAGAGAAACATACATAGGTATTACACTATAATAATCATAGAAACAAATACATTTTAGAAATTAATTAAAAAAATTAATGCTATGTAATTTAATTTCTGTTGTTTCATCTTAATAAGGATAATTTTAGTGCAAACTGAACCGGATTTATCTGACATGTGCTTTCAGTTTGAATTTCAATATTATTTATTTGTGAAAACAGTGACCCGAAAGAATAGATAAGCAGAAAAACTTAAAAATTGCAAACGCTAGTTTCTTTGAATAGCCCTGAAATAAATTCTAAGTTGCCATAACTTTACCATCGGAATTTAGTAATGGCTAATAACTAATTCTTATCGATAGTTTTCAAATATCGTATTTATTTGAATACTTTTTGAGACCATAATTAATTAGATTGGAATATAATATGTCGCAATTAAAATTTTTCAATTTCCCTTTAATCGAATTTATAAAAGATCAGTCACGATTTTGTTCAATCTCACGTAATTTTGATTTAGAGCCACAGCAATACTGTGCCAAAATTATTCTTTAGCGTGCCAAAAGTAGGACGCGTGCCATAGGTTCGCCGTCCCTGATATAGGGCCATCATGAAGATTCTAAAGATATTAAATTGCATGCATTCGTTCTTGAGATACAACTATCGCTAATAATCGTATCAATCCCGCAAAATGCAGCCTACCAGTGCCACCTGTTGGTTGATTCACATCAAAACCTAATACGCAACAACTTAGATCAACGTCTAATTAAATCGGAAGTTTGATGAAAATCCGTGGGTAACCGGGAAAAAAAAGTGACCTAATCCGGAAAAAAAAGTACACTAATTTATATCAGGGACTAACTGAATCGGAAGTTTGATGAAAATTCGTGCTTTTGTTCTTGAGATAGAGGTATTGCGGAAATTGTGAAAAATGCAGCTTAGCAGCGCCACCTGTTGATTGATTCACATCAAAACCTAATCAGCAACAACTTATATCAACGTCTAACTAAATCGGAAGTTTGATGAAAATCCGTGGGTAACCGGAAAAAACAGTGACCTAATCCGGAAAAAAAAGTACACTAATTTATAT
Organism: Maratus speciosus; assembly: GCA_963932465.1. NCBI lineage: Eukaryota > Metazoa > Arthropoda > Arachnida > Araneae > Salticidae > Maratus > Maratus speciosus. The sequence goes on from OZ010797.1 coordinate 6,720,899, forward strand.
CAGGGACTAACTGAATGGGAAGTTTGATGAAAATTCGTGTTTTTGTTCTTGAGATAGCGCTTTTTCGGAAATTGTGAAAAATGCAGCTTAGCAGCGCCACCTGTTGGTTGATTCACATCAAAACCTAATCAGCAACAATTTATATCAACGTCTAACTAAATCGGAAGTTTGATGAAAATCCGTGGGTAACCGGAAAAAAAAGTGACCTAATCCGGAAAAAAAAGTACACTAATTTATATCAGGGACTAACTGAATGGGAAGTTTGATGAAAATTCGTGTTTTTGTTCTTGAGATAGAGCTCTTTCGGAAATTGTGAAAAATGCAGCTTAGCAGCGCCACCTGTTGGTTGATTCACATCAAAACCTAATCAGCAACAAATTATATCAACGACTAACTGAATCTGAAGGTAGATGAAAATCCGTGCATTAGTTCATGAGATAGATCTATTGCGAAAATTGTAATAAATACAACGTAGCAGCGCCACCTGTTGTGCGATTGATACCCAAAACGAATCAGCGCCCATTTATATCAGGGATTAACTGAATCTAAATTTTTATTAAATTCCGTGCATTAATTCTCGAGATAGAGCGCCCACAAAAATAATGTCACAGACAGACATTTTGTAAACACCAAAAGCATATCTTTGGAATCTTTTGTGAGACCCCTAAAACGTGTCAATCTGTCGAAAACCGGAAGTCGAAAATTTTCACGAATCCAATACTTTCCTTTTGAATAGATAGAAAAAAGTAAAAATAAAACAAAATATTTTTTATAAAATTATTTTTGGTGTTCTTTGCATGCTCTTGACTTGCCTCAATTTGATATTTATTAACCATTTGGAAAAAATGGTTATTGTCCTCGTCAGGGTAGGAAATCAAAAGCATATCTGAAGCTTTTTATTGGTTGAATCCGCATTTTATTCGTTTTCTGATGGGTCTATACAGTAATCTGTATTTTCCTTTACTTTCAACAGAGATGGACAACAGAGTGTTGCCACTATGACAAAAAGTAATAAAAACTACAAAAAAAAATTAATAACTCAGAAACAAATTGAGATACAGGTTTCAAACAAATTGCATTTAGAAGTACATTTTTTTTCTCTACACGACGGTGTAAAAAGTAATAGTGTGGGATGTTTAGAAGTTTAAGAATGAAATTTCACTTAAAATGGGTTGTTAGATTTCTTGGACGATGGAAAAGCCTTTGTCCGGAATAGCCAATGAAATGCTTGGATAATACGTACGTTTCAGGTGGATAATACGTACGACTCGCAGACGATTTCTGTCGCTTGCAATTTTTACGTGTCATAACACTATTAATGTTTAATCCATGGCGTACGTAATGAAGGACCCACTCCGTGCTATTTTTTATGTCTTAAATTTTCGTCTTTGAAAAAATCATTTTCCAAATGGTCGTTGTAATTTGTTAAATTGCATTTTTTTTTGTTCTATTAACCCTTTATCTACTGACGGTACTTATAAGTACCACAAAAATAACTTGTTATAAAATTCATTTAATACATCGATGAGTTGTCATACAGTTCAAAAGGAGTTACAGATGCATTACTTTACCTTTTACCAAAAGCATTATGGATTACACAAAACAAAAATATTTTTTAAAGGAGTATTTCTTTCTTGGCTTTGCCTCTTTTCAGCTTTCTGGGTTTTGGGGCGAGGGGGGTTGGGGGGATTTTCAATTCCGAAATATTTCCACATTTCTATTGTAAGAACATTCTATTGGTACGTCTCCTAATTCTACAAAATACTAAGAAAAATATTTAAAACAAAAGATTTGAGCGAAGTTATAACTAGTGCACAAAATCCCTATAAATTCAAATTTAATGAATCCTTCTAAATTTTATTAAGGGGGCTCAGGGCTAAAAAAATCATTTTTTTTTTTTTTTTTTTTTTTTTTAACCATTTGGAAAAGGTTGTTGTTTTCGGTCGAGGATGGGGCCAAATGATACTCGCATATATTATTTATTTTTTTACGAAATTTAACGATGTTCTTTACTTTTAGAAGAATTTTTATTTGAATAGGTAATCGAAAGGCATAAAATCGTTAAAAATTGAAAAAGTTACAAAATGGGTAGGCGCAAATTATCAGATATGGAAAAATCCAAATCCAAAGAGCGACGCCGAAATGAAAATCGTCTTGCAAAGCAAAAATCGAGGTCTTCAACTCATTATGTAGGCTACGAAAATTGAGGTCTTCAACTGATTGTTATGTGGAGTGACCTCTTGAACCTTGTATATTCTAATGTATCATTTTTTTCAAAGTTAGAAAAAAAAAGAGATAAGGAATTTGGCTTACCTCAAAATGTCGCAGGGTCCGCCCCGATCCTTGGATGAACTGCTCCATTGAAAATGTATGCACATGTCACATGAAAATACCTATAGTTTTATAAATAGAATATGTGTTGCATAATAATTTTCTTTTCGAATTGATTGTGTGAATGCTTGAGCCACAAAAACTGATTTCCTTTCCTTTAAAAGATTTAATGATATTTCTAGGTTAAATGTAATTAATAACACAGAATGGAGGGAGAGGAAAAAAGCACCTCTTCCTTTCCGTAAGAAAACATGACAGAGAGAGAAAAAGAACCCGCGAAAAGCCGATACAAATACATTTGGCAAAGTCCAACATCAACCGCAGATATGCAGGGTTGGGCACAAACACGTACTTATGAGACCCTGAAAAGAAAGTAACAGAAAATGAATTAAAATAAGTCATTAACAGTCTGCGATATTATAAGAGTTTTTTTGTTTCAAGGATTCTGGCACATAACACTGATTATGTAGCCCATGAAAATCGATTACAGAATAAAAGACGAACGCGAAAAAGGAAACAATCTAATGTTTAATCGATTGATAGTAAAAGGCCATGTCTTGAGGAGCTCTAATCCACTAGCCACGGCGTTTTACAATCGGTCGATTCTAACCGAAGAAAATTGAGCTCAACGTAGGTAATTTGTCGCATTCTGTGGGTGATTCGGTGGAACTGCTTTCGATTTGTAAACTGTTTTTCTTGTCGAAACGGGACTTGGAGAGTTTATCGATGAAGGTTTTGGTCGTCTGAAGTTTGATCTTTGCGATCTGTTGTTGAAGAAGATGCGACGGAATTGGGGGGTTCAAATGGTCGCTGTAATCTATTAAATTACAACTTTTTTTTAAGTATGTATTTTGATTATTCAATTACTTCTCAACACAGTGCAAAAAACCGCATAAGAATATTTGCATTTTTAACGGAGTTATAAGCATTTATGTAACAATCACTTTCATAGCCGCACCCATTTAATTGCAACTTTAAGGGCGTATTCCGATCCAAACTGCTTATTTTCTGATTCATTTTAAAATTCATTTTTGCTCTCAAACGCATCCAACTGGGAAATTCTCTTATTTAGAAACTATATAATGTGCCGTGCTTCTTAATTTTTTGATAAATGCAGAAAATACTGTAAAAAACGCTGTCAAATTTGACGTTTTGAACCGAATTTTCCGAAGCGGGCGATCTGGGAATGAAAAAAATGGTCATACTGAGAAAATAATTGTTTAAAAATCAAATTCTAATGAATTGAGCTGAAAATGAAATCACACTGCATGTTAAACATGTCTTCAGAAATCACCCCAGTAAGTTTCCCGTTTTTACTTTTAAAAATGAGTCTGAAAATGTCTCAGAAAATTTCGAGCTGTTGAGGGTGGAAAAATATTTTTTTCAAATACACCCTTAAGTCGCGTTTTCTCAAAACTTGATTTTTACGACTATCCGTAAGATTAAAAAAAACTATTTGATGGAATGGCTTGATTCTTTTTTTTTTTTTTTTTTTTTGCATGCATATAACACCATTATCTATAGAATGAATTAATATATTTTAGATAGTTTAATATTTTGTGCATTTTTAATTAAAAAAAATATTTTTTAGGGTTTTTAAATTTTTAACTTTGAGAGTTTTTATAATAAGATTTCCTTTTGAGTGATAGTTATATCCTTAATTCATTCTGTAGAGTAAAGTTTCCTGATCCTTTTAAAGCAAAAATTAGGTTCTTATGTTAATCCAACGTTAAGGCTGTTCTTAACTGCTGTGCTCAACAAGCGCAAAACGTTTTGACCCATTCACAAATTCATTTTTGAACGGAAAGGTATAAAATGGGAAAGCCTGGCCCTGGAAGCAGATGGGGATAGCTTAATGCAACAACGTTAAAAAAGCATCTGCATAATCGAAGAAGGGAGAAGGAAATCTCGTAAGGATTTCTTCAAACCTGGTACGAAGCACAGGGGGAAAAAAATAATAATAAGCTTTTGCATTTTTACTGGCGCCACCTACTAAAAATATTTGAAAATAATATTAAAAACGAAATCTTTAGAACATAATCTTTCCAACATTGTAGTAAGAAATGTTTAAATAAGTAAACAATTATCTACAACTTTTACTTTTAAAATTTAAAAGCAGTTCATATTTTATGTCATAATAATGTTATTTACTAATTAACTCATTTCATATAAATAAATTGATAGGGATGTGTATGTGGCATTCTAACAGCTTTAAGAAAATTAGTTTCCAAGGGATACAATAAAATTATTATTTCTTATATTAAGCTAAATCTTTTGACTTCACTGTCAGTCAAGGCTTTAAAAAACAGTAAATATGACTTAACTAACATACACTTCTATAATTAAAATATACATAATTTAATACTTGTTCCGTAAGTATAATTGTGCATATGAAACAATTATTATATATAATACGTCAATGTGGCTTTTTTTTTTTTTTTCTTAGTTTAGAAAGATTTACAATTAGCTGTTACTATTTGTTTTCCCTTTGTTCCAAATTTAACATTTTTCTTTGTTTGAAAAAAAAAAAAAAAAATCCCAATTGAGAGTGCACAGTTCAATTTTTTTTTAAATTATTACGTTGAACTAAACATATTTTAATTTTATGATTCTTTCAGTTCCTATTTTATAGCAAATGTATAATGAGAGCATCTCATAAACTTTTTAACATTAGAATATTAATCATTATAATGCATTCTCTTCAAGTATATATCTTAAATTATTTATTAAAAAATGTGAGAAAAATAAAATATAAACACACAATAAAATATAAAACACATGGATAATTAAAGTATCAAGTACAAACGAACACCAACACAATCAAAACAACGTGCCAAAGCTGGCTAGGGATTTTTGGATTTTTTCCCCCATATCGTTATGCAGTCGAAGTTTTAACAGTGTTGCATTAAGCTGTCCCTATCCGCTACTGCGATTTGGAATGGAACTGTTTTTTCCATTTTTGGATCCATCCATTACCTATTGAGTTAGAAGCGTTTTGGATCACGTGACAAATCCGTTTTTCGCCCGCTCTTGGGTGCTGTTTCTTCCATCGCGCGGAAATTCGGTTCGAAACGTGTACTCGGACACTCTTTTCTGAAAGATCTATTGCGTTTTGCAAAAAAATGAAAAAACAGCTCGATGGCCTTGTTTCTGAACAACACCACCAGCTAGTTTCATGCATTTTCGAACAAAAATAAATTAAAACTTACGTCAGAAAGTTGCCCTTTTGGATGTGAGAACACCCTTTAAGATATCTTACAGATGGTGCTATGACACCTAAATTTTTTTCGAAAATTGTGTTATATAAATTTTAGTATATTTTTTTATTTTATTACATTGAAGTACAGTCCTCTACATGACAGAGCTGTCTACATGACAGACCAGATGTCACTATAGTCGTACCCGTTTAAACGATTATTGTCGGTTCCAGAAAAAATATTCGATTAAGCGGGGTATTCGATTAAACGGGTAATCATAATTGTAATATTTAATGCGTAATAAAAAGGCAAAATAACTATCTACGGTATATTTAATTAACAGCATAATAAATCGTTAATAGAATAACATACAATAAAAATAAATACAAATGCTAATATAAAGTAAATACGCATTAATTTAATGTCAGTACATACATTTATAGAGTTCACCTCACACTTAATACAGCTCGTTTGAATTGGGTCAAAACTTTGCTACTTCTAATTTACGTTACTTATACAGCCTTAAAAAAATTGTTTAAAGTGGTTTAAGTGGAATTTTAAAGGAGTAAATATTGAGTTATTTTTCGAATGAGTGCAGAATATCACAACTACCATCTCGAGTCTCGAAGTGACGGCGCATTGGCATTAAAGCCTAGTCAACAGCAAGAAGTGGTGGGAGGGGGGGGGGAGGTTTAGGTGGGGAAATCATTTGACATGTCCATTATACACGTACCGGCCGAAATCATTGCAGGAAGAACTGAAAATTTCTTTCAGCATAAAGAACCGAAAATGACAAAAGGTGGAAATAAACTCCAGCTGAAACGTACTTTCCGCGACTATTTTCAAACATCGGTCACACAGTTGTTATTCGATTAAGCGGGGACGTTCGTAAAAGATAGTTGGTTTAAGCGGGGAAAATAACATAGAACCAATAGGAATAAATTCGGTTCCGGAGGATTCTATTCGAATAAGCGAGGTATTCGATTATCCGTGACCCGATTAAGTGGGGAGGACTGTACTTAATTTTATAATTTTGTAAGACTATAAAATATACCTTAAAAATATCAGCAAGTTTAAATGAGTTACATTGAATACTTCTGTTTTTATACGGACTTGAAGCGAGAGCTCTTTTTGCATGTTTTTCGGTATCGATAAAGCCCTGCGCCCCCTTAAATGATTATGTAAATCTTCTAGATATAGTTTAAACAATTCACGAAAAATGCTTTAGAAGATAAAATTTTCATGAATTCATAATTCAGTACATAAAGAGTTAAAGAAAGAAATCTGGTCCCACAGTGTTAAGAAAATAATCAAGAGCGGATTATACAGAACAAAACACGTTCTGTATTCATTGAAAACATCGCCAAACAAAGCGCGTTTCACGGTGCTCGAAGGCTGTGAATGGAAATGCAATCTTCGCGTCACTTTCACTTGTTTGAGTTTCTGGTCGAGTGAACGCATAAGTTATGACAAGGTGGGTAATCACTCGCTTCCCATCCTCTAAAAAAGGCAATGATTGACGAGCATCTCGTTTCACCGATGAAAAGGATTGCCGAAAAAATAAAACGAGTCGTTGGGGGCCAACGCAATACTTACCTATCATGGATATGCATAATATAAAATACTAGAAAAACCCACGGCTTTGTTAAGCATAGAAAAACTTATACTTTTAGCAATAATTCAAAAATTACTAATTAATCCACAGTTTGACTAAACTTCATTCACTGCGTTAGGCAGAAATGAGACTTCAATTAATAAAAAAATTAAACTAATTCTAAATAAAGGATAATTTAGAAAGTATTTTGAAGCTTTTATGCTCATTTCATACACTCATTTCAGTATTCATTTGAAGTTTTGATTTTTTTTTAAACCGTTCTTACGGGCTGTTCAAATATTACGTAAGCATGTTTTTGGCAATTTTTGACCCCTCCCTCCTTGTCAGCAAAAATAAGCAAATCGCAACCCCCCCCCCCCTTTTTCTTTAACAGTAATAATTTCATTTGAAAAAATTAGAACTTAATGCAAATTTTAAAAAACTCTACTCGACTTAAAAAAAAATAATTAAAAAAATGCTTGTTTTATTTCCTTACAATTCTAGTTAAGAAAATTTCTTAGATCACAATTTTAGAAGAACTTAGCCTTTTGTAAAATTTAAATTTGAACATCCCCATATCTATTCCGATACACCACGGCTGCTCAATGCTATTTTTCCATATCTGTTATGATATTGGTTTCCAGTTTTACTTGATTATCTTCATCGCTTTCTTTTCTGATGCAATCTTGATCCAACTTCATCTTCATTGATCTACTCAACATCTTCCATATCTTCCATGAATTTTACGATGCACATAAGTTAATTTGCTCGACGAGCAGCAATTCTCAATGGTCGTATAAGGCAGGCCTTCTCACTTTTTTTCACTGTGTTGAATTTTCTTTTGTGTCTGTTTGCTGACTTCTGAGATGCATGGTATTGGCCACAACTTCCACAAGTTCTTGCGGATAATTGCGACTTAATGGAAGGGCAAAAATAGTCATACGGCATCTTCAATTCAATTAGATTAGGGGAGATGGGGGCACATGTGAACAGTTCGCATAAATATAGCTTTTTCTCATAACTGGATTAATTTATATTAACAAAAACTACTTAATATAGTAAACAGAACTTTCTTTTACACATGGTAATTTTTTTTAAATCACCTGTATAGTTCTTCTTACATTTTTTAATAGTTTTATAAATTCAAAAAATTGTTCACATGTGCCCCGTCAGCGGGGTAGTTGTGAACACACATGGGGCACATGTGAACACAAGTAAAAAATATCCTTTAACATACTTTTTATTCTTTTATTCATTTGTCATCGTACTGGTTAGTTATATTACCTTTAAAATTCACCTTAAAGAAAAAAATATATATATATTTCTCTAGTTTCTGGGTGATATGTTTAAGCAAAAGATTATAAAATGAAAATAAGTAGATTTTGGGGGGGAGAGGCTTAGAGGATTCATTAAATATTGTTGCAATAAAATAAAAAAATAAAGAAGCAATTTTAAAAAAGAAATTAAAACTTTTAAATTTTGCTTAAGGGTTTTTGTTTGGGGTAAATTTTAGGGAGGGGCATTTACATACTATTTCGGAAATCTGCGGAATTACGAAAGATTCTCACTCTTGTATTTGCCTTATTTACTTGTAAATTATAGATTAAGAAGGGTTTTTTAATGATTAAAAATAATTCTCGACTATAACCCCCCCCCCCCCCACCAACTTCTTTTGCTTTTGAAAGAGGGGGGGGGATACATACAATCGGGATTTTACGGTAGTTATCAGTTTAAAAATTTTACTTTCTTAAAATATTACTGATATCTATCTCCATTCAAAGCATCATATACGTAACTGTTTTAGAGTTGGAAGTAAGCCATCATTGCAAGGTTAGAACAAATGTAATAGAAAAATTTGCAAAGTTGTTCAAAGTAATACTTTTGTATTAACAATGCATAAAAAGTATTGTTGTAAAGCGTTTAGTAAAATAATATAAAACACTTATTGCATTTTAGAAAACATTAAATTTATTTAAAGTACAATTGAACGCAAACGAGCTTGTTGTTCTTTATGTATTTGCTGAAAGATGTGTTTGTGGAAGTTTCAATATAAAATCAACTTTGTGTGAGGAAAATATCTTCTATTTCAAGAAAATTGTAGATAATGGAACTGACATTACCTCTCATCTAGACACACGGCAGTGTGTCAGCCAAGTTCGCCTGACATAGCCGTGTGTTATTTAGACGAACCATTTCGAGCTGTTTTCGTCAAATTTCGATGCTCTACTACTGAAAATCTATGAGACCTACGTACTTGTTATACGAAATGTGTAGTAAGGCCACCCTAATTACCCAAAATCCAAAATTTTATAAATAACGCATAATTAGTTTCCGAGATAATGACATTTGAAAATGTCTGATAATCGATAATTTTACCACTGACTGACTCGCTCACTCATCAAAAAGATCTCGTATATCTACTGCAGCTACAGACTTCAAATTTCGTGCGAAGTTCGTTTACACTATAAAACTAAAGAAAAAAAATTAAAAAATTGACAAAATCGATGAATTACGCACCTGGGGGTGCCCATTTTTACTTTAACATTGCGTCTATTAGGCGAAATTTTAATTTGCCTTAGGAGGGGACGCTGTTCTGTCGCCAAATACCGCCAAGTTTCTCGCCAACATGGAGATATCTCGCCAAATTTGACGACCAAAATTAGTCGCCAAAAGTGATGTCACCTTGGCGATATCTCTAATATTTCGCCAAATTCCCATAGACTTCCATTGTAAACCTATCTACTTACTGGGGGGTTTATCTGGATTTACTTGCTTACAGAAAATCAACAAATTGATATATTTTAAAAATTGAGATATTTTAAACAATTCTTTCTAACTGATCCCCTAATTAGGTTGGAGGAGTGAAATTTTGCATACTGATAGCTGAACACCTCACATCAAATGACAAACCATAAAATTTTGATAAAGTCGTACATTTAACTCTTTGCGCTCCCACATGTGTATTTTAAACAATTCTTTCTAAGTGAGCCTCTAATTAGGTAGGAGGCGTGAAATTTTGCATACTTATAGCTGAACACCTCACATCAAACGACAAATCATAATTTTGAAAAAGTCGTACATTTAACCCTTTGCCCTCCCACATGTGCATTTTAAACAATTCTTTCTAAGTGAGCCCCTAATTAGGTTGGAGGCGTGAAAATTTGCATACTTATAGCTGAACACCTCACATCAAATGACAAATCATAAAATTTTGAAAAAGTCGTACATTTAACCCTTTGGGCTTCCACATGCGTATTTTAAGCAATTCTTTCTAAGTGAGATCCTATTTAGGTTGGGGGCGTGAAATTTTGCATACTTATAGCTGAACACCATCATGCGACAAATCATAAAACTTTGAAAAAGTCGTACATTTAACCCTTTGGGCTTCCACATGCGTATTTTAAGGAATCCTTTCTAACTGAGCCCCTTATTAAAAGGCAAATTTGAAATTTTGCATACTTATAGCAGAACACCTGTGGCCAGGCGACAAATCATAAAATTTTGAAAAAGTCTTACGCTTAACCCTTTGAGGTACCACATATGTACTTTAAGCATTTCTTTCTAAGGGAGCCCCTAATTAAGTTGGAGACATGACTTTTTGCATACGTATAGCTGAATACCTCAGACCACACGACAAATCATAAAATTTTCACAAAGTCTTATATTATTTACTCCCCCGGGCTCTAACTTCTGTATTTTAAGCAATTTTTCTAGCCTCCGCCCTTTTCACCCGGGGAGCACTTTTCCAACTTTTGCCGACACCCCTTTGACCATTCTTTCATATTATGCACCATAGCCTTACATATTTTAGTTCCACTTTTTACTGCCAGGGCGCCTACTTATCTCGGGTGCTATGGGCTCAATCCCCTCGACTAATATATCTACGGGTAGTATGTAAAGTGGAGTTTCGTTCGGATAGAGGTTTGTTTAGAATAGAGTGCGCCCTGGTTGCGAAATGTGGAACTAACAGATTTTTCAAAAGGATAAAGTGTTTTTAAAGGAATATTAAACGAAACCCTCGGTGCAATCTGTGATCACACTTACCCACTTGTTATTTTCAAAATCATCAGAGAAAAGGATATTTAGTTAATTAAATTTGAAAATCCAGGGAGGGGCAATGTCCTTCCTCTGCACTGCCTCTTTGCCTGCAACCATGGATGAATGATACATAGTGTGTGGCATAAGCACATAACTTTATTTTTCACTTTCAGTACAAAAAAGCAGTCCCAGCTATAGGATATTTAATTGGAAAATTTAATAGGAATTGTTGTTTCAGAAACAATAAAAATTTCTAATCAATACATTTCGTTTCAAAACATGCATTCAATGTAGCAGTATTAAAATATAGATTTCTGCCGCAAATTGACAGCCAAATAGTTTGTTGTAGGAAATTAAAATTAAAATTGAATGTTGCTTGGTGAATAAAATAGTCACATGTAAACACATTAAAAAGCATTAAGTAAAGTGTCTAAATATATTGTAACTTTACAAAAAGTAATGATATCTAACAAAAACATAGCTGTGAAAAAAGGGAGCCAACTTCTGTAAAGACAATGGCAAGAAAAGAAGTGATATCTAAGTGGGTGCCAAGTTCAAATAAAATTCACTCAAACTTATCTACTGAAGTATTATAGCATTTTTTAAATTGTTTAGAAATAAAAATTATTGATAGCATATTAATAATAAATCTAGAACTTGGCAAGTTTTTGATAATTGTTATGCCTATCAATTTCATGTCTTAATAAAATGGTGATGTTAATATTAATTTCAATGACATTACAACAAAAAAATTAATGTAGTTTTATAAACAAATGACTCATGTTAAAGATTTGATAAACCAATAAATACACAGATACACTCCCGCTCGTCTTTGGTTATCACTCTTGCACCCACCCTCCAGAAACCTCAATGCAAACAGACTAAGATACCTGATAAACAGACAGATATACTTACGCTTGTTCTTGGTCATCACTCTAGAGACTGCACCCCTTTAACCCTTTCAGGGACAAATATCTTTTATTCGTGAAATGCTGAAATGATTGAATCACACCAGAATTTAAAAACAAATTTATTTCAAAATGGGTAAAAGCTTCTTTTCACGTATTTAATCAAATTAAACTTTTTAGTCCTGAATTCTGGGGTCAATGTGGCATTTTGCAGTTAAATTAGGTGGGCCATATTTTATCCCACCGCCCTTCAAGGGGAAGGAGCTCACTCAAATTAAGGCTTCCAATCATGAAATAACAAGATTTGATATAATAATGTCATTATTAAAAATAAATGACTCGTAGGTAAAAACTTGCCAAGTTCTATATTTATTATTAATATGGTATCAATAATTTTTATTTCTAAACAATTTTAAAAATGCTATAATACTTCAGTAGGTAAGTTTGAGTGAATTTTATTTGAACTTGGCACCCACTTAGATATCACTTCTTTTCTTGCCATTGTCTTTACAGAACTTGGCTCCCTTTTTTCACAGCTATGTTTTTGTTAGATTAAGTTAACTGAAAGAAACAGAATCACAGAATGATTATTGGGGCACTTATGAGCTCTTCATATCTGCCCCCAACTTCTCTGTTCACAAGTGCCCCACATTGCTGCTTCTGTTAAATTGATGAATCATTAACATTTCTCAATTTTAGAAGAAAAAGAACTTTATAAAAAATGTTTATTAGTATTCATAGTATATGTTAAAACACTCAAATTCAAATAAATGAATAAATAAATAAAGTTATTCGCTTATGAACATGGAAAAATGATTTTACTTTTGAGATCTAAAAACAGTGTTTTGGCTACAGAGGACAAACAAAATGTCATAGAGTTTCAAAAAATTTTTACCATATGTCTACAGGTGCTATCATCTTTAGTAATTTTTTTCAAATAAAAAAACCTATAATAAGTATCGAAAAATTACAATGTTCACATGTGCCCCCATCTCCCCTACATTTCATTTTTAGTAAGGTGCAAAATTTGAAAACAGTTAGAAGATTATCTGCTACAAAACTTACTTATTCTTTAATTTCTTCTCCCCCCATGGATGCATTAACTTTCGAGTTATATGAAAAGAAAAAATAAGGTTTAAAAAGTAATAACTCGTTTTTTGGCATTTTCTTGGTCTTTATTTATTGCCATACTCACCATGTTTCGCCAAGGCTACACGATCATTTTATGTTATCTTTTTCCAATTTTTACAAGTAATTATGTAAACTTAAGGTTATGATAAAATATATTTAAAATTTTAAGAATAAATTTATTATAATTACCTTTATAAAATAATCAAGAAAGACTGATTTCTTTTTAATTGCCTTACGCAGTTCGTCCTCAATTTTTTTAGAACCAATACCTCTAACTCTTTGTCAGTGTTAGAAGACTTTTTATACTGCCGCCACACATCATTATTTTTACATTGCATATCCTTCAAAGGTTTATCTAATGCAGACTTTCAAAACTTTCTAAAGTTTTTTATACTAGATTTCTTGAACTGAAGACATATTTCCGATTTCATTTATTTTAAACACCACTACACTACAGTACTGAGAGGTTTTAAAAACTCACGAGACACCAGACAGTAGAGCAATCGGCACTATGGTTATTGGGTCCAATCACTTGACAGAGGAAGAGAGGGGAAAAAAAAGATGGAATTTTACTTACGTTATGGAAACTTTCCCGAAAAACCCGTGTTGTCACAATACAACATACCGCATCGGTCCATTCCATTCTATTCTATTCTATTCTCACAATTGGAAATAGTAGTAAGTTCTCAGAGATAATAAGCCCTCGTGCATCAAACATGAACAGTCACCTCTAGATAAAAGAGATCGTTTATGTTTTCCTTGTGCGGTCAAAATAGCTGACATCAGAACTTCAAGTTTAATATTCTTTTGCTATTTCTTTTTTTTCAATTTGAAATTTTAATAGTTTTTTTTTTTTTTTTTTTTTTTTTAATACAAGTTAAGAGATTTTGAAAATGTCTTACGTAAGCATCATTCAAACCTCCCCCTCCCCCTTGTCAGCAAAAATAAGCAAATCGCTAACCCCCTCCCCCCTAGTTGCTTACGTAATATTTGAACGACCCCTTAGTACGCAATTACATCTTAAATTTAACCATCCTATTAAATTCCAAGCTTCTTGTCTAATGGTCTGCCACCGCTCTGTTGGTAGTGGCACTAACATAACATAACATATGTTGAAACAGAGACTGTTACCATAGAAATCGCAATTTAGAACATTTTTAGAACGTTTTTTGCATATTTTCACCCCCTTTAAATTTCGAATTTTTTAAGAAATGTTCTTAGATATCATTTATATCTTATAAGTAACTACCATGCCAAATTTCATGTTCCTAGGCCCTTCAGTAATACAAAAATCGTATTGCTAGAACGTTCTTTGCTCCTGTACCCCTTTTGGGGTAGTAGCATGGACATAAGATATAGCCTATGTTAGAACAGGACTAACACCATCATTTTGATACCGTTACTTTTGAAATAGGTTTGAAATATCCTGAGATTGCGTAGAAATCGCCATTTAGAACGTTTTATAGAACGATTTTGCGCCTTCCTCTCCCCCCCCCCCCTTTAAATTTCGAATTTTTTAAGAAATGCTCTTAGCGATCTTTTACATCTTATAAGCAACTACCATTCCAAATTTCATGTTTCTAGGTCTTTCAGTAACACACAAATCAATTCTTTAGAACGCTTTTTTGCTCCTGCGCCCCCTTTGGGGTAGTGGCATCGACTTAAGATATATCCTATGTTTGAACGTGGACTAACACCATCATTTTGATATTACTTTTGAAATCGGTTCAGTAGTTCCAGAGATTACCTCCTACAAAGAAACAAACAAACTTTACTTCTCTATAATATTAAGTATAGATGAAAACAAAGCATGTATAAAATATTTATAAAAGGCATCGCAATTTCAAAATAAAATTTAAACGTATTTGTTGTCTATTTGTTCGGTAGATAGAGTGTTTATAATCGTGGCTTGGTGGCGTCACAAACTTATGCTTTGTTACTGAATTGCGTAAAAGAAACATCCTTATAACTCCAAGAATAATAATCCCATTAACTAACCCTTTACTGCGTCGGATGAAGCGTCTCATTTCCAATTAAACTATATCTTTGAATTGAAATTTGAATGAAATGCAGTGCCATGATAAATCGAAGAGTTTGGAAAATATATCTCGGCAACTCATTATCCGATCGACTTCATTCTTATTTCAAAATTTATATTTCTTTATTGTCTGTTATATTCACTCATTAAAATAAACAATTTCCAAAATTTTTATATACCTTTTATCAGAACGAATATTTCGAGAGTCCGAAAATTTTCTTACTAATTCAAAAAAAAAGAAGAAAAACCTTGCATAAAAATATAATATTCATATTTTACGTCTAGCAATCTACACAAAAATACTTATCTATACTAATATTATAAAGAAGTAAAGTTTGTTTGTTTGTTAGAGGTAATCTCTGGAGCTACAGAACCGATTTCAAAAGTAATGGTATAAAAATGATGGTGTTAGTCCAACTTAGAACATAGGCTATATTTTATGTCGGTGCCACTACCCCAAAGGGGCTGCAGGAGCAAAAAACGTTCTAAAAATGCGATTTTTGCATTACTGAAGGGCCTAGAAATAAGAAACTTTTAATATTAGTTACTTATTAGACATAACGGATTTCTAAGAACAGTTCTTAAACAATTTGAAATTTAAAAGGGGCGAAAATGCACAAAAAGCGTTCTAAAAAACGTTCTAAATGGTGGTTTCTACATAGTCTCGGGAAATACCGAACCGAATAAAAAAATAATGGTGTCAAAATTATGGTGACAACTCTTGCTCTAACATAGGCTATGTTTTATGTTGGTGCCACTAACCCAAAGTGTATGTGCAGGAGCAAAAAACGTTCTAAAAATGCGATTTTTGCACTACTGAAGGGCTTAGAAATACGAAATTTTAAGTACTATTTACTTATTAGATATAAAGAATTTCTAAACAGTTCTTAAACAATTCGAAATTTAAAAGGGGTGAAAATGCGCAAAAAGCGTTCTAAAAAACGTTCTAAATGGTGGTTTCTACACAATCTCGGTAAATGCCAAACCGATTTAAAAAATATTGGTTTCAAAATGATGGTGACAACCCTTGCTCTAACATAGGCTATGTTTTATGTCGGTGCACTACTTCAAAGGGGGGTGCAGGAGCAAAAAACCTTCGAAAAATGTGATTTTTGAATTATGGAAGGACTTAGATTCATGAAATTTTGCATGGTATATATTTATTAGATATAAATAATCTCTAAGAACATTTTTTTAAATTTGAAATTTAAACGGGTTGAAAATGCGCGAAAAGCGTTCTAAAAACGTTCTAAATGCCGATTTGTGAGCAATCTCAGGAAGAATCAAACTGATTTCAAAAGTAATGGTAGGAAATTGATGCTGACAGCCTCTGCTCCAATATAGACGCTATTTCATGTCTGTGTCACTATCACCTGGAATGTTGCAGGAGCAAAAAACATTCTAAATTTCGATTTTTGTGATCGGTTGGGGCTAGCAACTGGAAATTAGGAAAGGTACCTATTTATTTAGATATAAATGATCTTTAAGAACAGTTTCGAAATAATTGGAAACATAAAAGGGGGGGGGGGTGAAATGCGCGAAAAGCGTTCTAAAAACGTTCTAAATTGCGATTTCTACTCAATCTCAGGATATATCAAAGCTATTTCAAAAGTAATGGTTTCAAATTGATGGTATAGTTCCTACTCCAACACTGGCCATATTTTATGTTGATGTCACTACCATATGGGGGTTGCAAGAGCGAAACATGTTCTAATTTGCATTTTTTGCATAACTGAGGGGTCTAACATTTTGAAATGTTACATGATATTTACTTACAAGTTGCAACTGCTTTCTAAGAAGAGTCGAAAGAAAATTCCAAATTTAAAAGGATGAAGTGAGCAAAAAGCGTTCTAAATTACAATTTTTATGCAATCTTATCAAATACCAAACCGATATAAAAATTAATGATGACAAATTCTTGGTGATAGAACCTGCTCAAACATAAGCTATATTTTATGTCTGTGCCACTACCACCAGAGGGTTGCAGGAGCAGAAAACTTTCTAAATTGCGATTTCTGTGATGCTGAAAAGGCTAGAAACTTTAAATATGGAATGGTAGTTACTTATAAAATATAAATGCCCTTGAAGGACTGTCAAAAATAAATTCGAATTAAAAAGGGGTGAAGCGAAGGGGAGGTACGAAAAGCATTCTAAAAAAGTCCTAAATTACGATTTCTATACAATTTCAGGGAATATAAACCGATTATAAAAGTAATAGTTGCGAATCAATGATAATAGTCTCGGATCCTACACAGGCTATATTTTATGCCGATGATTCTACCACCTGGAGTTCACAGGAACAACATACGTTTTAAAAACGGCCTTTAAAAGCTTTCTAAATTACGTTTCTGTGGAATATTAGGAAATAACAAACTGATTTAAAAATTAATGTTGGCAAATTAATGGTGACAGTTCCTATTTCAACATAGCCCTTTACGTTGAGAGAGGTGGTAGGACTTGGAATATGACATGATAGTTAATTTTAAGATGTAAGAAGATGGTTTCTAAAATATTCAAAACTTCAAATGAATACTGAAATAAGCGTATTAATTGAGCATAAAAGTTTCAAAATATTTTCTAAATTATCATTTATTTAGTTTTATTTCGTTTTATTAATTTAAGTCTCATTTCTGCCTAATGCAGTGTAATAATGATGTTTAGTCAAACTGTGTTTTAAATAGTAATTTTTGATTTATTCCTAAAAAGTAATAAGTACCTTTTAATAAAAAAAACCTTTTAATAAAATAAAATATTACCTTTTAATAAAATAAAATTTAGTTAGTAGCTTTTAATAAAAATTCGACATATAAATATCACTTGGCATATTTCAAATATTACGCGAGCAAAGTCGCGGGGTTTGCAAGTAATTCATATTTTAGTATAAAAATATTAAAACCCCCGTCACCATCTCTTTAAAGACGGAATCTTCCCCAAATAAACTTCAAGATTCAAAGCTTTTTAAAGAAATTCATCAAGCTATACCCATCTGAAACAAACATATTTATTTCAAACTATTTCACTACTGTAAAACTGTAGCCGAGTGGTTAGAGTACTGGTCTCGTATAACACTAAGGTAGCTAGTTCGACCCCAAGATCAGCAACTTTTATTTTGTTCCCATTTTCTTCAATAGACCTATATTCTACCTCCTGTAACGGAGAAAAAAAGAAACGGACATTCGTCTATCAACGGAAAAATCCCGGTACCACAGGTGCCAGGAACATTTCCGTCAACTGAAGAAAGTTTTTCTGAAAGTGCGCTCTTTTTATTAATCCTAAAAATCGCGGGAATTTTTGCGGTTTAGAATTAGAATCTTCTCTTAAATAAACACCATTTACTCAATCTAATAATCAACAAGCGGTTACAGTGTCTCTCCATTTATGTATTTGTAAATCCTTTTCACGAATTCAAGCAAAGCTGGCTTCGTTCCTTTTCGTAAACCAACTGATGATTCACCTTTGTTATAACTTAGGCGGTCATTCGACCAGAAATTCAAACAAGCGAAAGTGACGCGCCGAGAGTATCTTCTTCGCATTCTACACATTTTTTGTTCTGAGCTTTCTTTGTTCTTGTTTTGAATGAAAACAAAACGCTTTTATGTTTTGATAGACCCGTATAAGCAGTTATTAACCCTTCAGAACCCTTTATCTTAAGCGAAATTTTCTGACGCGTGTTGTAACGAAAAGCAGGCATGATTATTGAAGTGATTTAACATGAACAGTTTTTTACCCGACTGCCAAGAAGGGTTATGTGTTTCACACGTATCTGGGTATGTGGATTTCTATATACCCTCGAAACATCCCAACGACTGGATGGATTTTAATGAATAAGGTCTCTATCGATTCGTCTTAACAGTCGGATGGTTATAGGCTATGTTTTGTTTTTATAAATTCAAAATGGCGGTAGAGACGAAATTTTTTTTTTACGCACACTATTGAGTGACATGTCATTGGATAGGTCTTTCAAAATGAAGACGATGTTTCATGGGCTATTTTACAGTCAGAAGCTCCGTTTAAATAGGACACCACCTGGAAGTTGTGTCGGTAGGATCTCTAGCTTGACTGCAACTCTAACCCTCATAGACATCAATAGGCCTTATCAAAACAGTGTTTATAGATAAGAACTAACAATGAAACACAACTTAAAAGTCATGAATACAAGTAAATAAAAAAAAAATAGGTAAGTAATATAAAAAATAGTTTCAAATTCATAAGAAATAATTAGTTCGCTTTTTACGCAGTCGGGTTTTTTGATTTTTTTAAATTTAATTGATTTTATTAATTTTGTGATGAGTGAATTACATCTTGAGTTATAAGCGGATGTTGTTTCACGATAGCAGTTTTTCTCCTTTTCCACGCTCCAGGTTGGTTCTGAAAAATTATATTTCCCCGCTCAGCAGCGCGAAACTTTCTGACCTATTTACGGACTTATTTGTAAACATTAAAGCTTAACACTTGTAGACATGATTATTGAAATGATTTGTAATCGAACAGTTTTTTCCGTACCTTGAGTGAGAAGCGATTGTCACTTCATTGAAGCCATTTATTTCCGCTATCGCGTCCGGCAATTCGGTTCAAGTATTCTGCCTTCATCGAAAAAGGGAAAACGCCGTTAACGCTACACAAAAAATTTGGTTTAATTGTATGCATAACTTCATACACTTTTCGATGGCAAAATGGCAACACACGGACATTTTGTATAAACATGTTTTTAGGGATCTCTGACCTCTAAAACATGTCAATTCGTCGAAAACAGGAAGTCGTAAAAATTTTTGATTAAAATGCTTTCTTCTATTGAAGATAGAATAAAGTAAAAATGTTACAAGCAGCAGTATTTAAAAAGTAATTATTGTGGAGTGAAATTATTTTTTCCCAGAGTGCAGAAAGGACTCTGCCCTAATTGTTTTACAGCGGTATAATATTGTAGCATATAAAGTTGTTCGAAGACAATTGTTCGAAAAAAAAAAAAAAAAAAACAGAATTTTCCGTTCTATGCCAAATAATATTTTATCTTAAACAGAAGCTATAAATAAAAAAAGTTTGGTAAATCATGTAGAATATTTTTAACAGTATGATTTTGGTATTAAAATTTATTACAATCGTAGTCGGTTATATTTTCATATTAGGAATGCTTTCAGCTCATTTTTTTTTTTTTTTTTACACGAAAGCACGAATGACAAATTCAAAAGATTTACTTTCAAACGCATTTATTAACTCATTTTGGCTCTCAAACGTATTCCATGGGCAAGGTTATCTCATTCAGAAACTATACAGTGGGCCGTATGGATCGGTAATTTGATAAAAGCAGAATATATTTCAAAAAAGGCTGTCAAATTGGGAATTTTTAACCGAATTTTCCGAAGCGATCGCGTGCTGGGGCGCACTGTATTCTAAACAAACCTCTATCTGAACGAAACTCCGTTTTACAACGTATCCGTAGATATATTAGTCCAGAGAATCGGGCCCATAGCACCCGAGATAGTTACGCGCCCCCTGGCGGTAAAAAGTGGAACTAAAATATGTAAGGCTATGATGCATAATACGAAAGAGTGGTCAAAGGGATGTCGGCAAAAGTTAGAAAAGTGCCTCCCGGCTGAAATAAATATAAGACTTTTTGAAATTTTTATTATTTGTCGTGTGATCGCAAGTGTGATCGTAAGTCTCCAAAATTTCATGTCTTCAACTTAATTAGGGGCTCGGTTAGAAAAATTGCTTAAAATACACAAGTTAGATCCCAGAGGGGTAATTATAAGACTTTTTCGAAATTTTATTATTTGTCGTTTGATGTGAGGTGTTCAGCTATAAGAATCCAAAATTCCAAGTCCTACCTTCCAAAGTTCCTTCCAAGAGATACCTATATAGTTTCTGAGAACGGAATCTGTGACAGACAAACAGAGGAGTGAGACGAATAGGATTCGTCGAATAAACGAAACCCTAAAAAAGAATTTTATGTTGGATACCGAGTAACATCTTATCTGAAAAAAGAAGCTACAGATTAAAAAAAAGTTTGGTAAATCATGCAGCCTATTTTTAACATGCATGATTATACGACCAAAATTCATTAGAATTGTAGTCGATTCTATTTCCATATTACTAACGCTTTCAGTTCGGATTTTTGTACACGGAATCACGAGTGAGAAATTCAAAAGATTTTCACACGGAAGGGTGCTGGAATGCCTGATAACCAACCCCCAAAACACGCGATCACTTACAACGAAATAGGTTCTTATAGAAGCGTTTCTCTTTCGTCTTCATGTCAAGATATCATTAGGGCAATTTCTCATATTATTTTCATTTTCAGATAGGTTTCTCAATCTTGCTTATAAAAATTCGCAAAAAAAAAAAAAAAAAAAAAAAAAAAATATATATATATATATATATATATTTCTCCGTTCTACTATATGAAACTTTCTGGCACATTTACGGTATCGTTAGTGTTAGAAAAGCTTTATGCTTAAGGCGTGAGTAAGATTATACCTCAAAATATATTTATATATTCGCAATAACTATAAAAAGTAGGTAAGTTAAATCTGCTTACATTTTCTAAGATATCCAACTTTTACTGATCTCCTGATCAACCTGATCCAATTTGCCCCGGGGGGCACTTTTATAAATTTTGCGGACATCATTCATGCACTCGGGGAGGGGGAGCAAATTTGGGAGGGAGGGGCTCCAGCCATATGTCACATGGGGGGGGGGCGGCAAAAGTTAGAAAAATGCCCCTCTTTGAGCCTACTTTCGGGCCTCCCGGAATACATCTCCCCCCTCTCTCTTTGAAACACCGTTTGCAGAAATGTGTTACTGTGCACGGTGACTCTATATAAAAGGACTCATAAAATGCAGCAATTTCATAAATTTCACTCATTTATTTCTATGTGAGGTCAAAAACTTATTTATACACCCTCGTAACGACCGTTTTTCTTCATTAACCCTGCTCTGGCGTCCGCGGATATTCAGTTCAAAGCGGCCACTTCGACGGTATTTTCTTCTAACTTTACTATAAAATGTAAAACAATTTTCAATGACATAGTTTCTGTATAAGAATATATGCCTATTTCATGCATTTCCAAACAAAAATGAATTCAGAAATGGGTCAGAAAGTAACTTCTTTGGATTTGAGAACAACCTTTAAGGAGGTTCTCAAAACAATATTTTCCCCCCGTTCAACAGCGCGACCCTTTGTGGTACTTTTTAAAGGCTCGTTTTTAAACGTACACTGTAACAAAAAAAAAAAAAAAAAAAAAAAAAAAAACATAGTTTTCACAGACAAAAACTGTATTTTTTACACAAAATAATTGTTTAAAGAAAAAACAGTTTTTTCTGTTAAAAATGTGGATTTTGTAAATTTTACAGAAAGAAATCTGTATTTTTTTTTTTTTTTTTTTTTTTTTTACAGAAAAACGCTGTTTTAGTAAAAAATTATAGTTATTTTCTATAAATTAAACGATTTTCCACTGGTACCAAAGTTGACAGTTTTTTCCCGTCAATTTGACAGATTTTTTTTTTATGTAAAAACATGTAACTAGAAGGTATTGAAATGATTTGGAATTAATTACATTATTTTTTTAATTTTCTTGTAAAAGTACTCCTTAAATTACAATCGATTTCTGTCTCATGACAGCTTTCCTCGGGCTCTTGCAGTCATCACTAAAAGTTACATAATTTATCATCATCACTAAAGGTCATCTTCACTATAAAAGTCATCACAATTGTCAAAGACTGTGGCTTGGTGACCTCATTTGCCACTTTTGAGGTGCTATTTCCGACTTCTTATTATTATGTTAGCTGCAAATTCTCAAACACAAAAATAAACACATATTACAACACTTTTCGTCAGCAAGTTAACAACACATTAATGTGTTGTGAATTAGAAAACTTCCTATACAAAATATTTTTTGTGTTGTGATTGTGTTCTTAATAGGCTGCAAAAGTGTTTCGATCTAGAAATGTGTTCTTAATAAGCTGCAAAAGTGTTGCCATCTCAAAATGTGTTCTAAAAATAGTGTTGTTAATTGTATTGAAATCCTTTTGTAAATAGTGTTGATGATAATATTTTCTTACAATACTGTTGTGCTGCACAACACTTTATTACCCAATTAACAACACATTGTAAACACCACACAATTTAGAACACTGTAAAACAACGCATCAAAACACTTTCTACAGGGTGTTTAAAATAACACACACACACTTAAAACATACTATTTATTAAACATTTGTAACACAATTTTAAAAATGAATGTTTTGAAAACACATTTTCCACTTTTGTAATTTTTAACAACACTTTTTGCACAATCTTTTTATTTTGCACAACACATTCGCAACAGAATCGAAAATGATTTCAGTTAGAAGTGTTAATTATTATGTATTAGTTTATTAGTTAGTGTTGCAAAAGTGTTTCACAAATTTGCATTGTTACTAAAATAACTCAAAACGTAGATATCTCAAATTTCACACGCCGTATGGTTCTGTTTTCTCTGCTAAAACAATGTTTTTTTTTTTTTTTCGATGAATGCTGAGTCCTATTTTATGCGAAAAATGGGCGATAATTTAGCGAAATTATGCAGCAAAGCATTAGCTGCACGACCTGCATGAACTAAAACAATGTATTATAATACAATGGAAGACGGGGTATTTCCAAAAGGACGGCATATTCAATTCTTTTAATTTTTTTTTCTTTTGTCCACACGAAATCTTGAGTGACAGTAAGTTAAAAAAAACTTTCACCTGAGGTGCTAGCATGCCTTGGTAACGAACATGCAAGCACTTTATGGGAAGCATAAACTAACACGGATGTATTTCTTCTGCGATTTTATGCGAAGGTATATCGCTAGAGCACATTGTTTTCAGATATTATTTCGAATCCCGTTTGTGTGAGAATGGATCTGCACATGATGCCACATGAGGGGTGCTTCGACATATTCGTGTACCGTTATGCATCACGAATAATCTGTTCTCTCTTCTCTTAATCGATTTAGAGTACCTCTCGTGTATTCTCTACCCAGTATAATTATTTTTTATATTGACAGAAAGTATCACTTTGTTTTAAAAAAGTATAACAGGTAATCAGTCTTATTTAAATTAAAAATTAAATCTTTATGTTAACCGTGCTCAGACGATAAACCGTCAAATATTGATAATTTTTGTTTTAAAATAATAAGAATTGATTACCATAACTCAATCCTATTTTAATACAGCATTTAAGATATATTAGCAAGGAAGTTTTAGTTACAATACACCTTCTAAAACCAAATAAATTAATCTAATTGCAAAACAAGAGAGCTAATTGGTCTATATGTTTGACCATTTGTTTTTGAGATTGATGATATTAGATAAATTTCTGTGATTTCCAAACAATTTTCACCAACAGATGATCTTAAATAAATTGCTGTGATTGTGAAGGTCAAATGATATTAAATTGATTGCTGTGATTGCGAAACAGGTTTGACCAACAAATGATATTAAACAAATCTCTATGATTGCGAAATAACTTCGACAAATAGTCGATATTAAATAAATTTTGTGAATGCCAAACAAGTTTGACCTACAGATGATGATATTAAATAAATCTCTGTGATTGCGAAACAATTTCGACAAACAATCGATATTACATTTTTTTTTTTTCGAAACAAGTTTGACCAACAGAATATTATTAAATATATCTCTGTGATTACGAAACAAGTTCGACAAACAATCGATATTAAATAATTTTTCTTTTTTCGAAATAAGTTTGACCAACAAATGATATTAAGTAAATTGCTGCAATTGCAAATAAAATGCTCTGATTGCGAAACAAAATAGCTGATTGCTCTAAAAGTTTGACAAATAGTTGATATTCAACAATTTTTTGTGATTACGAAACAAGTTTGACCAACGGATGATATTAAATAAAATGCTGCGATTGCAAATAAATTCCTCTGATTGCGAAACAAGTTTGGCCAACAGATGATATTAAATAAATTGCTGTAAATTGCAAATAAATTACTGATTGAGAAACAAAATAGTTGATTGCTCTCCAAGTTTAATAATAGATGATATTAAATAAATTTTTGTGATTGCGAAGCAAGTTCAACCAACGAATGATATTAAATAAAATAAATTACTGCGATGGCAAATAAATTGCTCTGATTGCGAAAAAAATAGTTGATTGATCTGCAAGTTTAACAAACAGATGATATTAAATAAATTGCTGTAATTGCAAATAAATTGCTCTGATTGCGGAACAAAATAGCTGATTGATCTGCAAGTTTAACAAACAGATGATATTAAATAAATTCTTGTGATTGCGAAACAAGTTTGACCAACAGATGATATTAAATAAATTGCTGTAATTGCAAATAAATTGCTCTGATTGCGGAACAAAATAGCTGATTGATCTGCAAGTTTAACAAACAGATGATATTAAATAAATTCTTGTTATTGCGAAACAAGTTTGACCGACAGATGATATTAAATAAATTGCTGCGATGGCAAATAAATTGCTCTGATTGCGGAATAAAATAGCTGATTTCGAAGCAAGTTTGACCAACAGATGATATTAAATAAATTGCTGTAAATGCAAATAAATTGCTCTGATTGCGGAACAAAATAGCTGATTGGTCTGCAAGTTTAACAAACAGATGATATTAAATAAATTCTTGTGATTGCGAAACAAGTTTGACCGACAGATGATATTAAATAAATTGCTGCGATGGCAAATATATTGCTCTGATTGTGGAAAAAAATAGCTGATTTCGAAGCAAGTTTGACCAACAGATGATATTAAATAAATTGCTCTGATTGCGAAACTAAATAGCTGATTGCTCTGCAAGTTTGACAAATAGATGATATTAAATAAATTCTTGGGACTGCGAAACAAGATCGACCAACAGATGTTATTAAATAACTTGCTGCGATGTTTGACTAACAGATGATATTAAATAAATTACTGTGATTGCGAAACAAAACAGCTGACTGCTCTACACGTTTGACCAACAGATGCCATTATTACAGTCAACTATTAAAGGAAGATTTTAATCTGAAGTTAATTAGACGAAATGCACGTTGTTCACATGTGACTAGCATTCTTGCTAACTACTCACCAAAACATGAAAAGCATAAAGTAACATCTAAGCACTTCTCTTCATCCTTGGCAGCTTGCATGTCAAGCGACCATTAGCGAAATTTTTCACATTGCTTCAGAAACTGTATCCTACCTTATGCAAATGCCAACGCCACACAAAGTGACATTAGCTTTGCTTCGATATGGCCGCCTATATCGATACGCACGAAAAGTTCGCATCTTAATCGATTTGTAATACCTCTTTATGAATTTCCTGATCACTCGACTGTGTACGCAGGATGGAGTGATGACACCTCCCCACCAATCTAATGGTCTTTTGCAGAAGTGTCTCTACTAAACAATTTTGGTCAATTTTCAAGATTATCGTCACCATCGAAAAACTGTAACCGTGAAGTTCGACTCGTTCATGGTTTGGTTCATGGTTAAGTGGGAGGGTCCTCGGATACGGTCCCAGGATCGTCGGCCTTTGACAACGTCGTGACGACTGTTACAGATTTTTCTTTTGGGGGGGGAGGGGAAAGGGGGGGCAGCCAAAATAAAAGTTCTGACATGACAATGTGGTTAGTTCGGTTAAAATGAATAAAGTGAAAAAATCTGTGCTTAGCATTCAAAATCTCTTTCTTTTTTTTTAACCATCTGGAAATGGTTGTTGCTTTCGGTCGAGGATGGGACCAAATGATGCTCGCATTTTATTTTTTTTAACGAAATTCAACAATGTTCTTTACTTTTAGAAGAATTTTTATTTGAATAGGTAATAGAAAGGCATAAAATCGTAAAAAAATGTTTGAATAGATAATCGAAAGGCATAAAATCGTTAAAAATTGAAAAAGTTACAAAATGGGTAGGCGTAAATTATCAGATATGGAAAAATCCAAAGCCAAACAGCGACGCCGAAATGAAAATCGTCTTGCAAAGCAAAAATCGAGGTCTTCAACTCATTATGTAGGCCATGAAAATCGAGGTCTTCAACTGATTATGTAGCCCATGAAAATCGAGGTCTTCAACTGATTATATGTAGCCCATGAAAATCGAGGTCTTCAACTGATTATGTAGCCCATGAAGATCGAGGTCTTCAACTGATTATATGTAGCCCATGAAAATCGATTACAGAATAAAAGACGAACGCGAAAAAGGAAACAATCTAATGTTTAATCGATTGATAGTAAAAGGCCATGTCTCGAGGGGCTCCAATCCACTAGCCACGGCGGGCGTTTTACAATCAGTCGATTCTAACCGGGAAAAATTGAGCTCAACGTAGGTAATGTGTCGCAATCTGTGGATGATTCGGTGGAACTGCTTTCGATTTGTAAACTGTTTTTCTTCTCGAAACGGGACTTGGAGAGTTTATCGATGAAGGTTTTGGTCGTCTAAAGTTTGATCTTTGCGTTATGTTGTTGAAGAGGATGCGACGGAATTGGGTGGACGAAATTATTTAGATTTTTCGGTTAATTTTTGTTACGAAGGTGATTTGTCGCGATCTGTGGATGATTCGGTGGAACTGCTTTCGATTTTTAACCTTTTATCTTTCTCGGCTTCTCTTGTCGAAATGCCCCAAAATTAAAACTAAGTAAATATTAAGTCAAAAAAAAAAAAAAAAAAAATTCCAAATGGTCGTTGTAATCTATTAAATTACATTTTTTCCCTTGAATTATTTTTGCAACACTGTATACATCTGTTTCGGCGAATTACGTAACGTTGAATATACTGAATTAAGGGGACCGGGAAAGCCCTATCTCCGCCATGTTAAATTCACGAACTTTATGTACCTTTTTTCTCAGAAATGGTGAAAGATAGAGATCTAGATTTTCTAGAGTAGTTAGAATAACATGATTTACGTATTTTAACAGACCATTTTCTTTTTAAGTGAAACTCACAATTAATTATTAATTATTTATTGAAATCCTTTTTAAATTAGAATTTGTGGTAAGATTTCACTGCCTAAAATAAATAATTCTCTACAAATCATTAAATCCCTGTGTTAAAGTGTACAATATAACATAATATAAGTATTAAAAAAATCTGAGTTCTTAAGTTTACTAGATATGGAAAAAAAGAAACATAAAGATGAAAAATCCAAGTTTCCAGAAAAAGTCAATTAAAGATTTAAATGGCCTTTAAGCTGTGAAGTACTCTTAGAAAAGAATGTATAATTTCAACACTTATTTTTTTATATATAAACATGTGTGACACATCGTTAAAGGATAAAAGTTTAAACTATTTAATCATATAGAAAAGTAAAAATCAATTTTTTGGTTGAATTTTGTTTTCCCTGTCCCCTTAAGGCGGTCCTCTAGTTTTCTGCTCAACAAACGCGAAATTTTCTCACTCATTTTTAAACGCAAAGGCACAAACTGGACAGGGATAACTAGGGAAGGTATTCGGAATAGCTTATACATGGGTTTTCCTATATTTCACGAGGTATATTGGATTCCTCACAACCATAAGAAATAATATTAACCCACAATATAAGCAAAATTTGCATTTACAGAGAAAACACAGTAAGAAAGTGCAGTAATCTAAGGACAAAGTAAAGATTAATTTGTAAGGTCAATAATAATCTACAGCGTTCTCCTCTATTCTGCATAGTTTCTGCTAATGATAGGTGATAAGACTTCCTTTTGCGCCCGAAGAAGAAAGATCCATTCTTTCGAAACGCATTGTGTTAGCTTCTTTTGCTATTTGATATCTATTATAGTAGACTGTCTCATATCCGCTCAGCTTGGGATCAGAAATTGTGCGGATTTTAGAATTTTTCAGATTTCTGTTCATTGCTTTGTTTACATCTTTTAAATAGTAATTTCTAATTAATAATGCTATGGAAATTATAATGAATGTTTACTATGTGGTAAAGTAAATTAATAAAAAAAGTAATGAAAAATAAGATATTTTTAAAATGATTAACTATTAAAAGTAAATAATTAATCATGTATAATTCAATATTCATGAAAAAGATGAGATACATGTTTCCTAAATTATTCAATAAAACTTGCCTTATAAAGGTACACTACTAACTCATATCAAAACCACAAAATAAGGAAGTTTTATTTCAGGTTTAGCGAGACTTAATAACCAAACAAGCTTGGTTAACACATTAATATCTATATTGGGTAAAAAGATTATGATTGCCAGTAATATCAGCAATATCTTGATTTTTTTTTCAGAAATAAGTTATTTTTCCTTCATGAAAAAGCATGAGTTCACTCATATTAATGAGAATTATATTAAAAATACATATATATGGAATTG
Organism: Maratus speciosus; assembly: GCA_963932465.1. Taxonomy (NCBI): domain Eukaryota; kingdom Metazoa; phylum Arthropoda; class Arachnida; order Araneae; family Salticidae; genus Maratus; species Maratus speciosus. The sequence continues at coordinate 6,750,441 of OZ010797.1, forward strand.
ATATAAATTTTTTTTAAAAAAAGCTCTAATTTTGTCCCTACATCCGAAATTAAAGTTGCAGTGTTTACATCTGTAGTGATATGCGGATTTCAGGCATTCGCGAATTTTAAGGTTGTGAATCTGAGGGAGTCTATTGTATTTGATTTTTTAAAAATAATTATTTGATTTCAGCAGAAACTTTCCCATCAATAAATTTTTTAATGAATTTTTTCTTTCCCTTTCACAGGCGTGTGTTTCCCGCTTTCAAAGTCCGTGTGTCCGGTTTGGACAAGAAGTCCAAGTACATCTTGTTGATGGACATCGTTGCTTCAGACGATTGCCGTTACAAGTTCCACAACAGCAGGTGGGTGGTGGCGGGTAAGGCGGACCCGGAAATGCCCAAGAGGATGTACATCCACCCGGATTCGCCTTGCACGGGGGAACAGTGGATGCAAAAGGTGGTTTCCTTCCACAAGCTCAAAATGACCAATAACATCTCGGATAAGCATGGATTTGTAAGTAGATCAATTTATGACGTTGATAACGTTTTAGTATTTGTTTTTGAAAATTGTGTAATGTAGATATTGTAACGTGTTGGTTCCTCCTGGATATTTCCCTGATGATGGACAAGTTTTTGTTGTCCGAAACTGTTGGAATATATTTGTATTTTATTATTGTGATTAGTATGTGATTTTAATTATAGATTTTTTAAATATATTGTATGCACTGATTAGCCGTACTGAGTCCGTTGAGTAGTAACTTTTAGTAATCACAAGATAACCGAAACCTAATCATATCAGTTGCAATTCTTCAACTGGCTGAAAAGATATCCAATTTAGGAGTCAAACCATGGATATCTGGTTTAACATGCCAACACTGTACAAAAAAATTCCATTAAAATACAGAAATTGTACTGGCAATCGAGACGCCAGTACTAGTTCCGTATTTTAACTGATTTTTTCCCGTAAATTCCAGAAAAAATTCCATTTTTTCACAAAATTTACGGAAAAGAATTCTGTTAAAATACGGAAATAGTACTGGAGTCTCGATTGCCAGTACAATTTCTGTATTTTAACGGATTTTTTTTTTCTTTTACAGTGAACGGTTCAATCCTGAATAGTCCAGGGCAACACATTTCACTCAACACAGAAAAAAAGGGTGCTCAAAATTGAGTAAAAAGTACTCAATTTTAAATACATCACATACTCAAAATAGCTCGGATCCAAACTTTTTTACAATTTTTCTTTTGCTTAAAATTTTATAGATACCAAGGGATACCAAAATTTATATGAGCATATAATGAATTATTGGTTACTTTACTCTTATTTGAATATTTAATAGTGATTTAGAATAAGTAAAAACAGCATATAAAACAGAATATAAAGTGAAATTAGATATTATACTGTTGTTGTTTTTATTATTTTTATATTCACTCAATTTAAACTGATAGAAGAAAATGCGAAATACCATATCCTTTGTTATTCGTTTGCTAGCATTAATATAATTTATCATTAGAACAATTTTTACTTTTCAACGAGAAATACGTAAAGAAATATGCACTTTTATTAATCAGTCTCTTACTTAAGATATTTCTTTACAGCGTAAAAAAAAAAAAAAAAAAAAAAAAAAAAAAAAAAAAAAAACAATGTTCCTTTTACCACAAATAATGAATGCCTGCAAGATAGTTTTAAAAGAAAATACTACACATTAAAATCAAAGAAAAAAAGCAATTTAGACAAAAATATTTTATAATTAAAAACCTCACCATTTCTAAAATGCAGTAGCATAATATATTTAAAACAAGTTTTACCTTCTCGACCGTGAAATTTACATTATAATATTTAAAATTCAAAACCAACATGTTTGCGCTAATATTTATTTTATTCGCAAAACCTTACTTTTTGTAACGCTAAAGTTTTATATTTATTGTACTTGATTCAATAAACAATACCGCTAAAATGTCAGGCAAACTTTTCGCGTAACCTTTTTAATAATAAAAGGAAAGCAACTAATTTTGATAAAATATTCATATTACTTCCCTGAATCGTTTTTAAAGTCGAAGAAAGGCGTTTTGTTGCACTCTTTGTGTAGGCGACTGTTTAAACAAATCTTGCAAATTTGCAAAACAAATAACCACCTCTTAAAATTATTGATCAAAAGGGATTTCCTGATAGTATATCAGCAAACAATACACACATTCTTTTTGGTGAAGTGGATTTTCAAAACTAAAAAGAAATTAGAGAAAAGTTTAACGAGAAACTTATTAAATTTTTATTTTAACAGGAATTCCTTTACGAAGCGAGTAAAAAACAAAACAAAACAAAACAAGTGGGTAAGTGCGATCACAGATCGCACAGAGGGTTTCGTTTAATATTCCTTTCAAAACACTTTATCCTTTTGCAAAATCTGGTAGTTCCACATTTCGCAACCAGGGGGGGGGGGGCACTCTATTCTAAACAAACCTCTATCCGAACGAAACTCTGTTTTGCAACCTATACTGAGATATATTAGTCAAGGGGATCGGACCATAGCACCCGAGATAGTTAGGCGCATCCTGGCGGCAAAAAGGGGAACTAAAATATGTAAGGCATAATATGAAAGAGTGGTCCAAGGGGTGTCGGCAAAAGTTAGAAAAGTGCCCCCCGGGGGAAAAGGATGAAGGTTAGAAAAATTCCTTAAAATACACACGTTAGAGACCGAGGGGTAAATATTAAGACTTTTTCAAAATTTATTAACTATCTGCTGAAAGATCTATTGCGTTTGCAAAAACGGAAAACACAGTTCGATGACATAGTTTCTGAACAACAACACCTGCTAGTTTCATGCACTTCCAAATAAAAATGAATTAATGTCAAACTTACGTCATAAAGTTGCCCTTTTGGATTTGAGAGCAGCCTTAAAGAAAAAAAGTTGAATTGAAAAAGTTCAATAAAAAAATTTAAAAAAAAGTAAAATTTCCTTTTACTTACCAATAACGCATAAAACTGAATTTATTTGTGACGATTTGTTTAAAAACAAATATATTTAAATTTTTCAAAACGGAAAATGAACAGAAAACTCAAAAAATATTCTAAAAAATTCCAATTTTAATCGATATTTTAATGATGCATTCTTCTAACGCATAAAATATTCAAAACAAAGTTTTTTTCCGCCCATGAAATTTATATTCCTCTATTTAAAATTCAAAGCGAACATACCTCCGTCATAACTGTGGATAACATTCTCATTATAATTCAAAATGCATAGGTTCTAGCGCTAAAATGATATACAGACTGTATTTCAAAGCAATAAATCGAATTAAGGACGGAAAAAGCTTTCGAAAAAGTGGAATTTAAACTTGGTGCAGCATATTAATATTACAAGAAAGAGACATAGAGGATTTTGATAAATTATTCACAGTATTTGAGAATAAAATAACGTCGAGGAGAAAGCTTTAGTTGCAGATTTACTGTTTACTTCAAACTACTTAAAAATATGTAAACAAATCATCAAAGTTTGTCAAACAAATTGGGAATTTTTTATCTCACTTTTATCAATGAAAATATGAAGAGAAATATTTGTTTTGTAAAGTACTTTATCGTCAAACAATAAATGAAATTAGATATTTTAATCTTTTATTTATTTTTTTTTCCAGAAGAATTGTTTAGTATAATTAAGGCTGTTCTCAAATCCAAAAGGGCAACTTTCTGACATAAGTTTTAATTTATTTTTGTTCCAAAATGCATGAAACTAGCTGGTCTTGTTGTTCTGAAACTATGTCATCGATCTGTTTTTTTCCTTTTTCCTTTTTTTTTTTTTTTTTTTTTTTTTGCAAACGCAATAGATCTTTCAGTAAAGAGTGTCAAAGTGGACGTTTTGAACCGAGTTTCCTCGCGAACGGAGAATATCCACTCAAGAGCGGGCGAAAACGTGGTTGTCACATGATCAAAAACGTTTCTAACTCAATAGGTAATTTATGGATAAAAAAAAATGGAAAACACAGTTCCCTTCGAAATTGCTTCCATGCCCAGGTTTTCCAATTTTATAGCTTTCCGTTAAAAAATGAATTTGTAAATATGTCAAAACGTTTTGCGCTTGTTGGGCAGAGCAGTTCAGAACAGCCTTAAGTTAAATATGCTTTTTTTTTTAAAGGCTTCAGAAGATTTTCTGTTGAAAAGTTTATATAATTAGTTTTTTTTTTTTTTTTCATTACTATTATTTCATTAAAATTTCAAAACTAAATAATAATAATAAAAAAAAGTATTTGAGAATTATATATATAAGCAGCAAAAAAAATATAAATTAACAACAAATGCCTTATAAATTTATTTAAATCTAGAGATTACTAGTTTTTTCTTTTTCGCCAGAATATTCATGGCATTAAAATGAAATAAAAAAAATAAAACGAATGTTTTTTTAATTTTTTCGAAAGGAAAAAGAAAAGAAACCTGAAAAAAATATTGTAAAACATTTTAATTTTAATCGGTATTTCGATAAGGCATTTCTCAGTGGCATAAAATATTCAAAACAAAGTTTCTTTTCGTACGTGAAATTTATATTCCTGTATTTAAAATTCAAAGCGAACATACCTCCATCATAACTGTAGATAACATTCTCATTATAATTCAAAATGCATAGGTTCTAGTGATAAAATGATATACAGACTGTATTTCAAAGCAATAAATCGAATTAAGGATGGAAAAAGCTTCCGAAAAAGTGGAATTTAAACTTGGTGCAGCATATTAATATTACAAGAAAGAGACGAAGAGGATTTTGATGAATTATTCACAGTATTTGAGGATAAAATAACGTCGAGGAGAAAGCTTTAGTTGCAGATTTACTGTTTACCTCAAACTACTTAAAAATATGTAAACAAATCATCAAAGTTTGTCAAACAAATTGGGAATTTTTTATCTCACTTTTATCAATGAAAATATGAAGAGAAATATTTGTTTTGTAAAGTACTTTATCGTCAAACAATAAATGAAATTAGATATTTTAATCTTTTATTTATTTTTTTTCCAGAAGAATTGTTTAGTATAATTAAGGCTGTTCTCAAATCCAAAAGGGCAACTTTCTGACATAAGTTTTAATTTATTTTTGTTCCAAAATGCATGAAACTAGCTGGTCTTGTTGTTCTGAAACTATGTCATCGATCTGTTTTTTTCCATTATTTTTTTTTTTTTTTTTTTTGCAAACGCAATAGATCTTTCAAAAAAGAGTGTCAAAGTGGACGTTTTGAACCTAGTCTCCGCGCGAACGGAGAATATCCACTCAAGAGCGGACGAAAACGTGGTTGTCACATGATCAAAAACGTTTCTAACTCAATAGGTAATTTATGGATAGAAAAATGGAAAACACAGTTCCATTCGAAATTGCTTCCATGCCCAGGTTTTCCAATTTTATAGCTTTCTGTTAAAAAATGAATTTGTAAATATGTCAAAACGGTGCTTGTTGGGCAGAGCAGTTAAGAACAGCCTTAAGTTAAATATGCGTTTTTTTTTAAGGATTCGGAAGATTTTCTGCTGAAAAAGTTTATATAATTAGTCTTTTTTTAATTTCATTACTATTATTTCATAAAAATTTCAAAACTAAACAATAATTAAAAAAAAAACATTTGAGAATTATATATATATATAGCAGCAACAAAAAATATAAATTAACAACAAATGCCTTATAAATTTGTCTAAATCTAGAAATTACTAGTTTTTTTTTTTTTTTGTTTGTTTTTCGCCAGAATGTTTATGGCGTTAAAATGAAATAAAAAAATAAAACAATTTTATTTTAATTTTTCCAAAAGGAAAAACAAAAGAAACATGAAAAAAATATTCTAAAACATTTTAATTTTAATCGGTATTTCAATAATGCATTTCTCAGTGGCATAAAATATTCAAAACAAAGTTTCTTTTCGAACGTGAAATTTATATTCCTGTATTTAAAATTCGAAGCGAACATACCTCCATCATAACCGTAGATAACATTCTCATTATAATTCAAAATGCATAGGCTCTAGTGATAAAATGATATACAGACTGTATTTCAAAGCAATAAATCGAATTAAGGATTGAAAAAACTTTCGAAAAAGTGGAATTTAAACTTGGTGCAGCATATTAATATTACAAGAAAGAGACGAAAATGATTTTTATAAATTATTCACAGTATTTGACAATAAAATAACGTCGAGGGTAAAGCTTTCGGTGTTTATCTCAACTACTTAAAAATACGTAAACAAATCATCAAAGTTTACAAAACAAATTGCGAATTTTTAAAATCGCTTTTTCGATAAAAATAGGAAGAGAAATGTTTGTTTTTAAGTACTTTATTGTCAAACAATAAATGAAATGATATGTATTTTAATCTTTTGTTATCTTATCTTCTTAATAAGCGCTGATCATATTATTATTATTATTATTATTTTAATTTTTTGCGGGGGGAGGGGGGGTCTAATTAAAATTTCGAAACTAAATATTTTTTAAAAAAAGAGAGAGAGAGTATGTAATAGAAATAAAAAATATAAGTTGAAGACAAATGATGTTGCCGTATAAATTTGTTTAAATCTAGAAATTAGTTTTTTTTTTTTTTTTTTTTTTTTTTTTTTTTTTTTTTTTTTTTTGCCAGAATGTTTATGATGCTCAAATGAAATAAAAAAATAAAACAAATATATTTTAATTTATCAAGCCGGAAAAAGAAAAGAAAACTCAAAAAATATTATTCGAAAAAAAAATCTAACTTTAATCGGTATTTCAATAATGCATTTTTCATAAAATATTCAAAACAGTGCTTTTGCCCCGGAAAATTTATATTCCTATATTTAAAATTCAAAGCGAACGTACCTCCGTCATAACCGTCAATAAAATAATCATTATAATTCAAAATGCACAGGTTCTAGTGCTAAAATGACATACAGACTGTATTTCAAAGCAATAAATCGAATTAAGGATGGAAAAAGCTTCCGAAAAAGTGGAATTTAAACTTGGTGCAGCATATTAACATTACAAGAAAGAGACGAAGAGGATTTTGATAAATTGTTCACAGTATTTGAGAATAAAATAAAGTCAAGGAGAAAGGTTTTGATGTTTACCTCAACTACTTAAAAATAATAAACAAATCATCCGTGTTTGATAAACAAATTGCGAATTTTTAAAATCGCTTTTTCGATAAAAATATGAACAGAAATATTTGTTTTGTGGAAAATTTATTGTCAAACAATAAAGGAAATGGCATAATTTAATATTTTACTTATTTTTTCTACTCAAGAACTGTTTTATGTAAATGAAGTTAAAGATGGGTTTTTTTAAGGCTTCTGAAGATTTCATGTTGAAAAAGTTTATATAATTAGTTTTTTATTTCATTACTATTATTTCATTATTTCATTAAAATTTCAAAACTAAATGCAATATATATATATATATAACCATTAATTAAACATAACCTTCCACCGTCAAATATTATGAATTAAAGCTGTAAGTATTAAAAAAAAAAAAATTAATATAAGAATTATTATGGAAGAAAAAGAAAAAAGTGGACACCGACAAAAATTGAAAAGCTTATACATTGAATTACGTTATCAAGGGCACAGAATTCAATGATATAAGCAAAATGGTTGTTTTCTGTGGGAAAAATAAGCTAAATCTAAAAGTTATTTTCCCCTGTGCCCAAACAACCATAAAATCAAGTGAATTGATTAAAAATGAAAGCAGAATAGAAACAAATATATATATATATATATATATTGAGAGAGATATATATAGTAGCAGCAATCTATATTAATAAAAGAACAAATCGCCCTGTGTCTGTGTGTGTGTGTCTGCGATGGCTAGCGAAATCTATCGCACCTAAGGCTCAGATTTTTAATTTTTTAAGGGCAGAAGCCCCTGGGCCCCTTTAAAATTTTTTGCACTAAATTGTTAATAAGTTGTCCCCTTTTTATCCCGTCTTCTTCTTTTTAGGGAACCCATCTCCATTTAGTTATTCTCGCCCTTCTGTTTTCCAGTTATGACCCTGGACCCTTAGGGCCCGTTGCAGGGCCCCTTGAAGTTTTTGTGAAATTTTTTTTAAATAAATTGCTTTCTTTTAATCCGATCTTCATTTTTGGGATCCTTTTTCCATTTAATTGTTCTCACGTTTCTACATTCCATATAAGACACTGGGGCCCACTAGGGAGCCGTAGGGCCCGGCCAGGGGCCCTTGAATTTCGTACGCTAAGCATTTTTCACCCCCTAATTTTCTCACCTTCTCAATGGATAATTTTAAAGTTCAGTCTTTGACTCTTGTTCCTGGACCAACACTCTCCTATTTTTATTGGGGACCTAGGGACCTTTTTTTAAACATTTACCCAATCTTTTATTCATTTATTTAAAATATTTTTACGAATAATTCTTGCCCTAAGCTTTGTTTTGACTAATTGACGATCTAAAGCGCTAAGTACTAAGACATTGTAACATGTTTTCATGTTAGGGCCCTGTTTTTAACTGTCAGTTGCCCCCTTTTCGGCCCCCTATTATAGCTTCCTTAAAAATAGTCCGATTCGCTAGCTTTTTTTTCTAACAACGTCTTAGGTCCTCCAGCTACAATATAAACGACCAAAAAAAAAAAAAAAAAATCAGACTTCAACTACCACCAATTTTTAATATTAATCGCCTTCTTGGGGCACTTGGTGTAACTTCTTTAAAAATGATCCGAATTCCTTGCAATTTTCTTTAACATAGTTCTAGCGTCCGCCGATTATTGTAAAAACTACTAAAAAATATCTTTATACACAACTACACACCAGATAAGTCTCTGGCCCCTTGAAGTTATTGCACCATAAATTGTTATTAAATTGCCCCCACTCAATCCAATCTTCATTTGTGGAACCATTTTTCCTTTTTTTTTTTCCCTCACATTCCTACATTTCAGTTAAGACCCTGTGGTAACCTATGGTCCCGTAGGGCTCGGTCGAGGGCCTTGAACTTTTTCGTGCGCCATGCATATTTCATCCCCTAATTTTCTCACCTTCTCAGTGCTGAATTTTAAAGTTGAGTCTTGGACTCTTCTTCCAGGAACAACACCCTCATAATTTTATTGGGGCCCTAGGGCCTTTTTTAAAGCATTTACTCAATGTTTTGTACATTTCTTTAAAATGATATTCTAACCAATAATTCATACTACACGCTTAATTTTGACGAATTGAAGATGTAACGCTCTTAGTACTATACTCCTTTTCACTAACAGAGGCGCATGCCTCTCATTGACCTTTACAAATTGAGACAGTGTTTCTGCGATGACGAGGGATAAAAGAGACGGTAACGTATGTGACCTTCATGTCAATTGGCGAAGGTGAGTCTGAAGGTTATGCGCCTCAGTTAGTGAAAAGGAGTATAAAACGTTCTAACATGTTTTCATGTGAAGGCCTTGTTCTCAACTATTAGTTGGCCCCTTTTGGGCCCCATATTATAGCTCCTTTAAAATAGTCCGATTCTCTAGCTTTTTTTTCTAACAACTTCTTAGGTTCTCCAGCTGCTACATGAATGACAAAAAATTTTCAGACTTCAGCTACTGCCAATTTTGAATATTAATCGTCTTACTGGGGCTATTGGTGTAGCTTCTTTTAAAATGCTCCGAATTACTTGGAATTTTCTAACATAGTTCTAGTGTCCTTTGATTACTTTAAAATCTACTAAAAAGTATATTTATACCCAACTACATGCCACTTAAGTCTGTTGGGGCCCGGTACAGGTCACCTTGAAGTTTTTGCACCATAGATTTTTCTCTTAATCCGATTTTCATTTCTGGAATCCTTTTTCCATTTAGTTGTTTTCCCGTTTCTTTATTCCAGTTAAAATCCTGTGGCACCCTAGGGTTCCATAGGGCCCAATCCGGGACCCCTTGAACTTTTATTGCAAGATGCACTTTTCACCACCTAATTTTCTCGTACTCTCAATGCAAATTTTAAAATTGAGTCTTGCACTCTTCTGCCCGGACCAACACCCTGTTATTTTTAGTGGGACCATAGGGTCCTGTTTTAAGCATTTCCCCTCATTTTTTGCGCATTTCTTTAAAATTTTATTCTAATTATTATTTCATACCTTATGCTTAATTTTGACTAATTGAAGATCTAAAGTGCTAAGAACTTACATCTTTTAACAAGTTTTTATATTAGGGCCCCGTCCTTTAGTATCAGTTTACCCTCTTTAGGCCCTTTGTTATAGGTCCTTTAAAAATGGTCCGCTTCACTAGCTTTTTTTTTTAACAACTTCTTAAGCCCTCCTCCTACTACATGAATTACAAAAAAATTTCTCAGACTTCAGCTACCACCAATTTCGTATATTAATCTCCTTCTTGGGGCCTTTGGCTCTCGAAGCTGGTAGACGGGAGGTGCTGGGTTCGATCCCAATCGCGCCTATCGGCCTAATCGTTCGGAGTTTTCGTGGTTTTCTTCGAACCTTGGATTTCCAAGCGTTAATACGGGTTAGGTTCCCTTAGAAAGACCCCCACGGAGGGTACTCCCCCCCTGGGCCTATATCCCTCGTGCAGATAATTGGCCGTCATAAATACAACCAACCAACCATCTTGGGGCCTTTGTTGCAGCTTCTTTAAAAACTATCCGATTCTATTACAATTTTCTTTAACATAGTTTCAGCGTCCTCCGGCTACTTTAAAACTACTAAAAAATTTTCTTACACCCAGCTACATTCATTCCAGTTAAGAACATGGTCTCAGGGCCCGGTCTTTTTTTATACCTCAGGAACCACTTTTTTCGAACATTAATCTTCTTTTTACCCAACTGAAAAGAAGGGTTATGTGTTTCACGCATATCTGTGTATGTGGATTCCTTTATACCCTCGAAACATCCCAACAGCTGGATGGATTTTAATGAATGAGGTCTCTATCGATTCATCTTAACGGCCCGATGGTTATAGGCTAGGTTTTATTTTTATAAATTCCAAATGGCGGTAGAGACAAAAAAAAATTACGCACCCTATTGAGTGGCCTATCATTGGATAGGTCTTTCAAAACGAAGACGATGTTTCATTGACTATTTTAGAGTCAGAAGCTCCGTTAAAATATTATACAACCTGGAAGTTGTGTATGTAGGATCTTTAGCTTTACTGCAACTCTAACCATCATAGACATCCATAAACCTCATCAAAACAGTGTTTATAGATAGGAACTAACCATTAAACACAACTTAAATGTCATCAATATAAGTAAATAAAAAAATAGGTAAGTAATATAAACAAGTAATATAAAAAAATATGTTGAATCAATTCCTACTTAGGTTAATAACAGAATTTTTTTTCTCCCATTCTTCTTTCTCTTGAGTGGCGCTTAAAATGCCTTGATCAAGAAGAGGGCTCTCTCGGTCGTAAAATACCTTGATCAAGAAGAGGGCTCACTCGACTATTGAAAATTAATTAATTTAATTTAATTGATGCTTGAAAATTAATATTTGTAAAAAACTGGATTAACATCAAGTGTCATCCACTACAAGTTTAAAAAAATTTATTTGAGCTTGATAGGATGAATAATAAGTATTTTATTAACGATTGAAAATTTGAACAAGATATATATAGCTAGAGTGTGAGATAATAGTAGGAATTGAAAAAAAAAAAAGTTTCACATTGATGAGAAATTATTAATTAGTTCGCTTTTTACGCAGTCGGGTTTTTTGATTTTTTAAATTTAATTGTTATTCAGCATCAACTTACGTTTACTCACTACAGTCGTAAATTAAAAATCGCATTACTTTAAAGCTAACTTTAGATGAGGGATTTCTTCCTTTTATTAAATATCGTGTTAACGTTTTAAGTGATTCATGAAATTTACAAGGGGAGGGGGCATCTCCCACTGCTTGGTGGCGCATTCTTTCCTAAGATTTTAGAACGCAATTGGGACCCAAGTTGGACCCAATTTACACGGTATTTGGTTGATTTGGTTTACAATTCAGCTACTTTCTGTATTATGACATTTTATCTTTGATTTCAGTTACTAGCATTTTCTAACATTAATGATGCAATTTTTTTTCTTTAAATCCTATGGGTTTGATTACTACAAGGTTTGGCTCACTCAACTGATTGTCTCCGGCATGTCCGGCCTTAGGTAGCGGGGATCCAGGTTTTAGGTTCGTTCGGAAAGAAGTTTGTTGGGAATACACTAGACGCTGCGGAAGGCAATGGATGCCTCCGAAATTAGGTTCATTTAAAAGAATTTCAAAAGATATAAAATCATACAAACTTGAGTTTTGTTTAAGGTTATTATTTACGGACCCCGGGCAACGCCGGGCGAGTCTGCTAGTAAAAAATATAAATTAAAAACAAATGCCTTAGAAATTTGTTTAAATCTAGAAATTACTAGTTTGTTTGTTTTTTCTTTTGCTTGCCAGAATGTTGATGGCGTTAAAATGAAATAAAAGAATAAAATAAATGTTTTTTAATTTTTTCAAAAGGAAAAACAAATGAAACCTGAAAAAATATTCTAAAACATTCTAATTTTAATCGGCATTTCAATAATGCATTCTTCTAACACATAAAATATTCAAAACAAAGTTTTTTTTCGTCCGAGAAATTTATATTCCTGCATTTAAAATTCAAAGCGAACATACCTCCATCATAACCGTAGATAGCATACTCATAATTCAAAATACATAGGTTCTAGCGCTAAAATGATATACAGAGCGTATTTCAAAGCAATAAATCGAATTAAAGATGGAAAAAAACTTTCAAAAAAGTGGAATTTAAATTTGGTGCAACATATTAATATTACAAGAAAGAGACATAGAGGATTTTGATACATCATTCACAGTATTTGAGAAGAAAATAACGTCAAAGAAGAAGCTTTTGGTGTTTACCTCAGCTACTTAAAAATATCTAAACAAATCATCCAAGTTTGCAAAACAAATTGCGAATTTCTAAAACCGATTTTTCGATAAAAATATGAAGAGTTTTGTTTTGGTTTTAATTACTTTATTGTCAAACAATAAATGAAATGATATATTTTAATCTTCTTTTATCTTATCTTCTTAATAAGCTCTGAGATTATTTTATTTATTTATTTATTTATTTATTTATTTATTTTTTTGGGGGGGGTGTCTAATTAAAATTTCGAAACTAAATATATAAAAAAAGGAGAGAGAGACAGACAGATAATTACATACATGTAATAGAAATAAAAAAATATAAATTGAAGACAAAATATTGCCTTATAAATTTGTTTAAATCTAGAAATTAGTATTTTTTTTTTTGGTCAGAATGTTTATAATGTTCAAATGAAATTAAAAAAAAAATAAAACAAATATATTTTAATTTATCAAGACGGAAAAAGAAAAGAAAACTCAAAAAATATCATTCGAAGAAAAAATTCTACCTTTAATCGGTATTTCAATAATGCATTTTTCATAAAATATTCAAAACAGACTTTGCTTTAGTCCCGGAAAATTTATATTCCTGCATTTAAAATTCAAAGCGAGCATACCTCCGTCATAACCGTCAATATTCTCATTATAATTCAAAATGCATAGGTTCTAACGCTAAAATTATATACTTAGTTTATTTCAAAGCAATATATCGAATTAAGGATGAAAAAAACTTTCGAAAAAGTGGAATTTAAACTTGGTGTAGCATATCAATATTAGAAGAAAGAGACGATAAAGGATTTTGATAAATTATTCACAATATTTGAGAATAAAATAACGTCAAGGAGAAAGCTTTATAGTTGCAGATTTACTGTTTACCTCAAACTACTTAAAAAATGTAAACAAATCAAAGTTTGTCAAACAAATTGCGAATTTTTTAAATCTCTTTTATCAATGAAAATATGAAGAGAAATATTTGTTTTGTAAAGCACTTTATCGTCAAACAATAAATGAAATTAGATATTTTAATCTTTTACTTATTTTTTCTTCACAAGAATTGTTTTATGTAATGAAGTTAAGATGAGATTTTTACGGGCATCTGAATATTCTCTGCTGAAAAAGTTTATAATTATTTTTATATTTCATTAAGTGTTTATACAAAATAGTTTCGAAGTAATATTACAAGTCAAAAGAGTTTTTTTTTTATTGTTTATTATTATTTTTTTTAATAAAGGTTTTCTCCAATTCAAACTGGCTACATTTTTTTTTTTTTTTTTTTTTTTTTTTTTTTTTTTTTTTTTTTGTTAAAAAAAAAGGTAAAAAGAATTATTTATTTTACAGAAAATAACTGTCAGTCAGGATGTCAGCAAAACACCGTTTATGCGAAACTTGCGGACAAAATCTGTTACAATAACAGAAAATTCGCAAAAATACAGATTCTTTCTACACTGTTAAAAATTTGCAGCATTCTGTCCAGTCATTTGACCGTTTTTTCCGAAAACGGGTGAACAACCGTAATTTAACACTATTCTGACCATATTATTGGCCATTTTATGGTCAGAATGTAGTTAAATTGTGGTTATTAAACCTTTTTTGGATAAAACGGTCGAATGACTGGACAGAATGCTGCAAATTTTTAACAGTGTATAAAGAAAAAAAAAACCATTTTTTCACTTGCATTTAGCTCACAGCTTTTTTCTATAAAATTAACAGATTTTTTACAGTCTGATATTTGACACATTTTTAAAATACATTTTTGTTCTCAATAGGGTGTCAACGATTTAAATTAGTTGATTTAAGTCAGTGATTTAAATGATGATTTTAATCAAGTGATTTTTTAAAAAAAAACGATTGATTAAAATCAAATTTTTTTTAAATGTTTAAAATGACATAAAAAGTATTCAAATCTAAGATCAACATAATTTGGAAAGTTTTTACAGGTATTGTGACTTATGAATACACAAAACAAAGCTTTAAATAATTGTTTCGAAGTGTAATTCCAGAGTATTGTGAAAAATTTAAGTACTGTAAGTTTGTAAAAAGCATGCTTTTTTTTTTATCTGACAAACATAAAAAGCATTTAATTTTAAAATGATATTTAAATATAATATAACTTACAATGTCATCATTTCCTTTTAATAATCAAGTTATTCATTTTTTTATATACAATAAACATAGCAATAGAGTGTCAATGAGTTTAATCAATTGATTTAAATTAGATGATAAAATCACATATTTTCTGATTTTTTTTAAATAGTGTGAAAAAGCATTATAATCAGTAATGGAAATTATCACTATATCACTTGTAAAAAATGTAATATTTGTTATTGTTAATTATAACACTATTAAACTGTGTAAAAAGAAGTATTACACATTTAAAAAAGATCTAACTAAATGTTAAATAACTTCAAAACAGTATAATATTTAGTAGCTATTCGAATATTTTAATGTTGTGGGGAAAAAAATCTGATTTAAATTTCAAAAATACAATTTTTGTAATCTATTTATAAATTATGTGTGAGTTTGCTGTATACATTGCTACAATTTTTGATCAATTTGATATACATACGCTTTAGAACCTGTGTAAAATTACTGGCTGCTTTATGAATTTATCAAACTATTATTTATCATCTTTTTTCAACCACTTCTTCAAAAATGTAGATTGTGTTCTTAATTAAACAGTTAATTGTTTAATAATTAAAAAATTTAATCTGTACATCAATTTGAAAATAAATGCAATTTATCAATAACTTTAAAATATAAGCAGTATTTAATATTGGTTTACATAATTATTACAAAATATTAATGCACATAATTTTGTATGTTACAAAAAACTGCAAATTAAAAAGAAATTTTTAATTTGCAGTTTTTTGTAATTTCTATAATTACATAATTAAAATTTTATTAATTAAAGCCAAAAACATAGATTATGTTAGTAATTGGAGGGTTATTCATTTTTGAAATTCTTAATTCTTGATAGATGTTTAATATTTTAACACAGGAAAAAAAAATAAAAAAAATCCGATTTAAACTTAAAAAAATCCGATTTTTTTTTAATTTTTTTTTTAAATTATGATTTTTTACGCCCTAGTTCGCAAACACAAGAAATTCTCAGATGCTACGGAATTAAAAAAATATATGGATTTGAACAGGACTTTCAGTTTTTCAGGAAACTCTGCTTTTGAACTGTCTTTCCGAGTGCTATTAGGGAGGAAAAGGTCTATGACGCACAAAAGGCATTATATAATAAAAATGCCACGTTTATCGAAAAATGAAAAACAGATTCTAAATCACTTCAATAGTTCTTCACTTAGCACGCCTGCAAGTGTCATGTTTTTATATTTAAGGATGATTCCGTAAATATCTAAGAAAGATTGGGGTCGTTAAGCGGGGTAAAATATGTTGAGAACCGTATTAATAAGCTCTTAGTTCTTTTTATTGGTCTGATTAAAATTTCAAAACTACATATTTAAGAGAAAAAAAATGCGAATTATATATATAACAGTAATAAAAAATGTAAATTGAAAGAAAAAATGGTATTGTCTTATAAATTTGTTAAAATCTAGAAATTACTAGTTTGTTTGTTTTTTCTTTACAAAATGTTTATGACGTTAAAATGAAATAAAAGCATAAAACAAATATATTTTAATTTATCAAAATAGAAAAAAAAAGAAAACTCAAAAAATGTCATTCGAAAAAAATTCTAATTTTAATCGCTATTTCAATAATGCATTTTTCTAACGCATAATATATTCAAAACAAAGTCTGTTTCGTCCGTGAAATTTATATTCCTGTATTTAAAATTCAAAGCGAACATGCCTCCATCATAGCCGTAGATAACATACTTATTATAATTCAAAATGCACAGGTTCTAGCGCTAAAATGATATACAGACTGTATTTCAGAGCAATAAATCGAATTAAGGATGGAAAAAACTTTCGAAAAACTGGAATTTAAACTTCGTGCAGCATATTAATATACACGAAAGATACGAAGAGGATTTTGATAAATTATTCACAGTATTCGAGAATAAAATAACGTCAAGGAGAAAGCTTTTGATGTTTACCTCAAATACTTAAAAATATGTAAACAAATCATCCAAGTTTCCCAAACAAATTGCGAATTTTTTAATCACTTTTTCGATAAAAATATGCAGAGAAATGTTTGTTTTGTGGAAAGTTTATATTCAAACAATAAAGGAAATGCTATAATTTAATATATATATATATATATTTCTGTTCAAGAATTGTTTTATGTAATGCAGTTAAGATTAGATTTTTACAGGCATCTGAAGATTTTCTGTTGAAAAAAGATTTTATAATTAGTCTTATATTTCATTAGGTTTTTACATAAAACAGTCTCGAAATGAAATTGCAATTCAAAAGTTTTTATTTATTTAAGAAAATTCTTAAAGCTGTTCAAACTGGCTACACTGTAAAAATAAAAAAATGTAGTAAAGTAGATATATCCCTGTCGGCTGGGTCTACAGGCACAGATAGATTTCGAAGTTAAGTACCAATTTCGCCAACAAAAACTAAAAGTAAAAACTAAATTTAACCCTATATACATAATCTCTCAGGGATATCAGAAATTTTCATCACGCAATTATACTTTTTTATAGCAATTATGCTTTTCTGTCGAATGTTGTTTTCTTCTACAACAGCCCCGCTTTTTTTCCCTGCAAAAGTTGGTCCTATCAAAAACTTGTCAATATGAAAGTTTTAGATAATATTAAGAAATTTTATAATAAATTTAAGCGGATTTGATATCTTGAGAATGAATGAAGTTATGATTTTTTTTCTTCTTAAAACCCCATTTTTTTCGCCCCTTGAGACCATTTTTAATGGTATCAAAAATCTGTCATACATAAATTTTTGGCCCTTTTCCTAGAAGTAATAATAACTTTAAATTGATTCGATATGTATCATAGCTAAGAAGTTATGTGGTTTTAATTTGCTTTCCCAAAACCCCTCCCTATTCCACCCCCTTTGTCCGATTTTGCCCATTAACGAACTTCGCCGAGATTTTCGGCCCCTTGATTTTATGTAAAAGCGCGGCAGAGATTCGTGCAGAATTATGGAAGTTATCATGCCCATAAGATGTATATATATATATATATATATATATATATATATATAACCATTAATTAAACATTACCGACCATCATAAAAAACCGCAATATTGTGAATGAATTGACAATAAAAAATGGATGCCACAAACCTATAATATAGAACTCTATGTATAAAATAAAGTGCCTTATACTAAATTACAAGAATTAATATGGAAGAAAAAAAGAAGAATATGGATTCCGAAAAAATTGAAAAACTTATATATTGAACTACGTTTTCAAGAGTACAGAATTCAATGATATAAGCAAATCGATTGTTTTCTATGAGAAAAAAAGCTGAAAGCTAAAATTTTTTCTCTCCTGTACCCAAACAACCAATATAACCAAAAGAATAGCTTCAAGATGAAAACAGAACATTATCAAATGGCATGAAATGGAAAAAACACTACAACCCATTAAATATTTAATTTATAGCAATAGAAATCTTACACAACATACCGAATAAATTCCCAGTCGATTTTCAAAATATCTTCCCGCACATGGAATCCAAAAGCATGATGAGATTAAGGTGAATAAAACAGTTAAGTTAATACAGAAATTAAAACCTATGGATTCAGTTAATTCATTTTGAAATACCGTGATAAATTCAATTAATATAATATAAATAGAAAATAATTACATTATTTAAAATACCTAAAAACAGTTTTAAATTGTTTAATATCAATTTTACAATATTGCCAATATTCAGCGTACAATACCACCTGATGTAAAAAATTAAAATTATTACTTTAATAGAAGCTTTAAAAAGACAAAATTTTTGGTGCTGCAATCTATTATTTTATTCTAAAACTATTATTATTATTCAAATGTCACAAAAAGAAGAACCTAATAAAAGCTGATGAAATTAAAATATATCAACTGCATTACTACACAAATCCTAAAAATAAAAATAATACCATACTATATATCATTATTAAAAAAAAATTAAATAAATTAAATGTTAATAAAATGCTTTCCATATATTCTATTACCAAACCCATTTAATCTACACTGAGAAATAAAAAAAAAATTAACATTGATAATATATAGAATATAGCTATATGATATAAAATAAAATAAATTATATATAATAAAAATATAAAAAACTTTAATAATTACTATTACATATGAAAATGAACAGGAAAAAAAATAAAATAAAAAAATGAATGTTTATAGATGATTGTCAGATTCTAAAATTCCCAATCTAAGATCACAAATATAGTGTGTGAATTATCTTCATATTAGCCATAAAAAAGCTAAAAAATATGATTGTGACAATCAAACACATTAAACCGATAATTAATCATGGAATACAAAGTTGAAAATAAAACAATATTAAAAAGTATAGAGGAATAATAATAAAAACTATTTACCCAATTTTAATACATACAGTATAACATTAGTTATATCAAATAAACGTATATGCATAATAATCACTAAAAAAAAAAAAAAAGAAAAAAAAAAGATGGTATACTATTATTAATTAATATGATATTGTCCTGAGTAGACTAAAATTTAAAAACAAGTTAATACTGAATTTGATTAAATAAATTAAATTTAATATGAATTGAAAAAGAAAAAAAAGAAATATCACCAATTACATATAAAACATCAAATCAACATCCATATAAAATACGTATTAGAAATGTAATTATAATACAAAAGCCCCATCATTTATTTATTTTTTTTTTCTTTTTTATTATAAATTAACCATTGCGTATTATCCAGACAACTCCACCCTCCTCCATACTCTAACATCTACCCACCCATCCATCCTATAGTAATTGATTATTATTATTTTACAATTTTTAATTTTTTATAAATATTTTTTTATTTTATAAATTTTTTTGTAATTTTGTTTACGCATGTGTTAATTTTTTTTTTTTTTTAAGGTCATGTAAGTACTAATTGTATATTAATGAATATATGAATTTTTTTGGAAAACCATGATTTAATGCATCTAAATTAGTTTTTTAATATTATTGTTAATTAGATGAGAAGAACATAAACATTTTATTCTATATACATGATTAAGTAGTATATTTTGATATACAGAATGATGAAGACAAGATTTAAAATTTGTAAATGTATTAACGTTGAATTTAAATTCTTTACTTTTATCATATAAATCTGTTATTGTTTTGTTGTCTTTTATTGTAATTTTAAGATCTAAGAAGTTAATTGTATTGTTAGATAAGAGGTTTTCCGTTAATTCCAAATTAGTGGGATAATAAACTGGAAATTGAGAAATTTTAGATTGATCAGAGGCAATTAAAATTATGTCATCATCATAACGATATAAATGGAAATTTTTATTAGTAAAAGTACGTTCATAGTGATATAAGTATAAGTCTGACAATAAACTGGATGTACAACCACCTTGTGGTATACCGACGTGCTGTAAATATAATGTGTTATCTTGCAATATATAATTATTATAGATAATGAAGTTAGTTAATGATTTAAAATAAGCGATATCAATATTAGATGGTAATTCCAGTTTTTTATAATACTTTTTAAATAATGCATTTATAATATTATGTAAATCTAATAAGTCTGTATTATTAAAAAGATTTTTGAAGTCATATGTCGTTATATTATACACCCAATGAAGATTTTTTAAAATATTGACCAGTTGATAGCTATTTTTTATACAATGTGTATTATCATTGTTTTTAGTAAGTATATATAATTGATTAAGAATTGTTAATAGAAGTTTATTGGCTTTATTATTATACGTATTGCAACCAATATTCACAGTCCTAAATTTAATTGGAGTTTTATGGAATTTGGGAATAAGAACTAAATAAGGATAATTAAAGTTAGTAGATAGAATATTTAATAGTTTATAATAACTTTGAATTTTACGATTATTTACGATTACATTTTCATTAGTTTTTTGAAAAGATTTATTAGAAGAAATACAGGTTGTAATAAGTTGGTGATAATAAGATTTACATATGATTGCATGATTATTAGGAGATTTGTCTACATATGTAATAACGTAGTTTTTTTTGTAATTTAGTAATTTCTTGGAAAAAATGCTTTGTGTTAATAGAAACCAAATCAAAAATATTATTTTTTAAAGGCATAGTTAATTTTTTAATTACTAATATTTTCCATTGATAAAAATATGCAATAGGTTTATTGTAATAGATTGAAATTTTATTTATAAAAATATCTATATCATATTTAAACTGTTTGATAATAGATTTAACAGTAAATTTAGATGGAAGTCTATATTTAGTACCAAAACCCATTAGTTTTTTCAATTTAAAATCATTAACAATATTAAGATTTCCAGTGAGTATATGTCCATGATCATTGTTTATATATTTTTAGGTAGCTTTCATTACAAAAAGCTACCTATTGCAGCCGTTCGGAGGAAAGCGATTTAAAACAATTTTGGTATATTTTCATCGATCATGACCCCCAGACCCCGAAACAACCCTCCGTTCAAAAGTTGATATATATATATATATATATATATATATATATATCCATATATAACCATTAATTAAACATAACCTACAACCATCAAAAACCGTAATATTATGAATTAAAGCTGTAAGTATACAAAAAGAGTGCCAAATAATTTATTATAAGAATTATTATGGAAGAAAAAATAAGAAAGTGGACACCGACAAATAATGGAATACAGTCGGCTCTCGTTAATTCGAAATCGGATAAATCGAATCTTCGCTTAGTTCGAACTAAACATGAAATCCCGAAATTTTCAATGGCATGATAACGTTAAAACTTTCCCTCTATTCGAACTCATTTTCTCTTGACTTCGTTTAATTCGAACTAATGAGAATTCCATTTTTTCATTTTTCCTTACTTTCTCACGGACTTCAGATCCTTGAAATAACTTTCTTTCTTTCATTTTTGTCAGAATTGTTCTGAACTAGTATAATAATTCCATGCATTTGAAATCCGCTTTCTTAGTACGCACTGTCTGTCCATCAATGACACATCCGCCACTTCTTCCATTGTGCTTTTTCTAATCCCTTCTGTAGCATTTGACCCGGTGACATTCCAAGAAATTCACTGTTTATCACTACATTCTACTTTCACTCTGGGGATCGAATTTTTCAGTCAATGGTTTTACTTATTGCTAAATTGTTTTTTGAGAAAGTAAAAGGTCTTGTTTCTTTAAAATATGGCTCCACGTGGAAGTTATAAATCGTTAACTCTAGAAGCCAAAGTGGAAATTATTAAAAAGGTAGAATGTGGCCAATCTAAGACAGAAATTGCTGCAGAATATGGAATAAAAAAGAATACGCTGTCTACTTACTTGAAAAATAAAGAATTCATCCTGAAATCATGAGAAAAGGAAAGATTTGCTAAAGGACGAAAACGTATGAGAACAGCAGCCCATGAGGATTTAGAGGAAGCTTTACTGTTATGGACAAAAGATGCATTGGCAAGAAATGTACCTTTGAGTGGACCTATATTGGCAGCTAAAGCGAAAGAACTTGCACTACTCATGGGTATTGAAAATTTCAATCACAGCGAAGGATGGCTGACACGTTTTAAGTAGCGAAATAACATCGTACACAAAACTGTGTATGGTGAAACTGGTGCTGTAGACCTCGTTGCTTGCAATGAATTCTGCGAAAAGCTACCCGAACTTATTTCTGCTTATGCAATGAAAGACGTGTTTAATGCCGATGAAACAGGGTTGTTTTATAAACTTCTTCCTAATAAAACTTTAACATTTAAAGGTGAAACGTGCGCAAGTGATAAACTTAGAAAAGACAGGATAACTGTGATGGTAGATGCCAATATGGATGGAAGTGAGAAGTTAAAATTGTTAGTTATTGGTAAATCAACTAATCCACGTTGCTTCAAAGGAGTTAAAACACTGCCTGTTGATTATGTGGCAAATGCCAAAGCCTGGATGACGCGTGAGATCTGCATCAGTTGGTTAAAAGAACTGGATAAAAAATTTTCTCGTGAAAATAGAAAAATTCTATTGCTGCTAGATAATGTGCAGAGTCATTGTAAACTACCAACACTGAGCTCTATAAAGATTGAATATTTACCCCCTAATACTACAGCACAACTGCAACCGATGGACCAAGGAATAATTCAAAATTTAAAAACTCATTATCGTAAAAGGATTCTAGAACAAATTTTATTTTCGATTGACCTTAAAGAAAGCTACGACATAACATTACTCACGGCCATCAACGATTTATATGCGGCGTGGGACGCCGTACAACCTGAAACAATAGAAAAATGCTTTCGACATGCCGGATTTATCCATCCATCTAAAAAGAGTGGTTATAATGCAAATGACGAAAACGACAGATTTTCTGAAGAAATAGAATTTCCAAACTTTTCTGAAAAGTTCCAATGCGATATTACGTTCGCAGAGTATGTAGCAGCCGACAATAGTTTAGAAGTATCTGGACCCTTAACTGTGGAAGAAATTGTTGAAACAATTCACGAAAAATGCAATGAGGAGATAGAATCGGATTCTGGTGATTCTGTTACTATGTCCCAAGTGCTTTCCTTCCCCACAGAAAAGTCAATTGAGTGTTTGCGTACATTTATCCTGATGCAGTCGTCATCAGACAAAGAACTTAACTGTTTGTTACAAACAGAAAAAACTGGCTAAAAAGTCAAAAATGAATAGGACTAAGCAAACAACAATTGATAATTTTTTCATACAGATGATAAATAAGTGTAAATAATTTCTTAAATGTTCATCTAATTTCAGGTAGGAAAATTATAGTACAATTAAAATGTAATTTTAAATGCCGTTGTTCTATAGTGTATTATTAATTTTTATGTTTTATTTCTATTATTTTAATATTATTAATTATTTTATGTATTTATATCTTTTAATTTAATATTAAGTCATTCTAACGATTACATCCGAAATAAAAAAAAAAATACTATAACCTTAATTCCTTTGTAATAGTACCCCTTTAAACATGTTTTCTCTCATACTTTCCATATTTCGAACTCTGGATAATTCGAACATTTCTTGTGGTCCCGACGAATTCGAATTAACGAGAGCCGACTGTATATCTGATCTTTCTCACACTATAACTCTCGTATTTATGAAACGATTTGGATGAAACTCGGTGTGTATATAGTACATACCAATGTCTCGACCAAGTTCGTTGGCCAGCTTCATCCGCAATCTTGTTTCAAAATGGTGGCCGTTTAAAATTTTAAAAAAAATTTAAAATTGTAAATGTGGTGCCAAAAAATTTAAAATTGAAAAATATTTTTTTTTATGTGTTTGACCGTGATACAAAGATTCCGGAGCAGTTTTTGTTTCGTCTATATCTTTAAAAATGGCTGAGTTATAGCACTTTGAATTTCTACCGTGGCTGACATTTTGAAACGTCCTGATTTTTGTCACACGATAACAAGCGTATTCATGAACCGATATGGATGTATCTTGGTATGTACAAAGTACATACCAAAGTCTCGACCGAGTTCGTTGGCCAGCTTCATCCTCCATCTTGTTTCAAAATGGCGGCCATTTAAAATTTTTTTAAAAATTTTAAATTTAAAATGAGGTATCAAAAAATTGGAAAATGAAAAAGATTTTTTTCTTATGTGTTTGACCTTAATACAAAGATTCCGGAACAGTTTTTGTTTCGTCTATATCTAAAAAAATGGCTGAGTTATAGCATTTTGAATTTCTATTGTGGCTGACATTTTGAAACGACCTGATTTTTGTCACGCGATAACAGGTGAATTTATGAACCGATTTGGATGTAACTTGGTGTGTACATAGTACATACCAATGCCTCGGCCTAGTTCGTAGGCAAGCTTCATTCACCATTTTGTTTCAAAAGGGAACATTTAAAAAAAAATTTAATTTAAAATTTAAAATGAGGCATCAAAAAATTGGAAAATGAAAAAGGTTTTTTTTATGTGTTTGACCTTGATACTGATTGAAGATTCTGGGACAGTTTTTGTTCCGTCTGTATCTTAAAAAATGGGTGAGTTATAGTACTTTGAATTTCTAGCATGGCTGACATTTTGAAACGATCTGATATTTTTCACGCGATAACCCACGTGTTTTTTAACCTATTTGGGTGTAAGAAGGCATGTGGATAGTATATAGCAATGTCTCGACCAAGTTCACTGGCCTGCTTCATCCGCCATCTTGTTTCAAAATGGCGGCCATTAAATTAAAAAAAGTTATATTTAAAGTGGGGTGCAAAAAAATTAGAAATTGAAAAAGGTTTCTTTCTTAAGTATTTGATTTTGATATAAGGATTCCGGAGCATTTTTTGTTTTGACTTTATCTTAAAAAATGGCTCAGATATAGCAGTTTGAATTTCTTTATGTGGGTGACATTTTGAAAAATCTGATTTTTTTGCCTGCGACAGCACTCGTGTATATCAACCGATTCCGGTGTGAGTGAGCATGTGCACAGGAATTACTAAGGTCTCGACCGAATTCGCTGGTTAGCCTCATCTACCACGTTGATTTAAAAAGGGCAGGCACTTCAAGATATCGCCGAATTTGGAAACCAAATATAATTTACTTTAAATAAAATCAGCTTGGATAAAGCTGACTAATTTCGCGAAATTCTCATTCATTATGATTTAGTATTGATAAAAAATAGTATTGGATCTTCTATAATCGGTTTCCACTAAATTGAGCTTCGTGTGTTTGAATAATATAAGCTAGCATTTTAAAAATAAGTAATATGAAAGCTACCTCTTCCTCCCGGCACTGGCCGGGAAGTCTTTTTTAGATTGGGGTCATTGCATTTACACGGAAAATTACTTGCAGCAGATGTATTTTTTGAAAATATATTGTAGTTAAAAATCTTTCTACCAATTGTATGCGGATATTTAAAGGTTTTTGATATATGAAGATTATTAATAGGAAAATAATAGTTTTTATCGTTAATTATAGAATTGATATTAATTTTATTAAATATATGATTTGAAAAAGTTATTATCATTTGAGTATTCGTGTTTTAAATTTTATGGTTTTTTTTTTTTTTTCTTTTTTTTTTTTGTAAATTAATATTTAAATGAACTTTATTAGAATAACTTAATTTTACTTAGAAACTTTACATTTAAATGTTGTACAATCTGTTTCTTTTTAATAGCAAATAATGTATTTTCGAATTAATAACCAATTATAATGCTTTAAATATTTACTTTGAAGAACATTAATTTGTTTAGTGATATATTTTTTAGAAACTACAACTGATGATGAACCCTTTCCACGTTTGTTTCGTGTTGTTTTACATATATATATATAGATAGATAGATAGATATAAAATAATAAATATATATATATATAATATATATAAAATTATTAAAAATAATTATAAAGCATTATATTAAAGATGCTAAATGATTATTATCGATATTCTGTTGAGCTGTTTTAGAATGATATTGTTGTGTTGTTTTAAAGTGATTTAATAGGTTCAAATATTTGCAATATTTTCAATTATTGTTATATTTGGTAATTTCAATAGATGGCACCACTACAAATTATTTCTACTTCTTTAAGCCGTAATTGTTCACATATAGACATTTTTACCTTTTTAATTATTTGAAGTTCCGAAAGATGGCAGCATTAAATAATTATTTAATGGTTATAACCATTAATTAAACATTACCGACCATCATCAAAAACTGCAATATTGTGAATGATTGACTACACGCCATAAACCAACAATATAGAACTGTATGTGTAAAATAAAATTTCGTATACCTAATTACAAGAATTAACATGGAAGAAAAAAAGAAGAATATGGATTCCGAAAAAATTGAAAAACTTATATATTGAATTACGTTTTCAAGAGTACAGAATTCAATGATATAAGCAAATCGGTTGTTTTCTGTGGGAAAAAAGCTATAAGCTGAAAAAAAATTTCTTCTGTACTCAGACAACCAATATAATCAAAATAATAGTTTCAAGATGAATACAGAACATTATCAAATGGCATGAAATGGAAAAAACTACAACCCATTAAATATTTAATTTAAGCAATAGAAATCTTACAAAACATACCGTATTAATTCCCAGTAGATTTTCAAAATATATTCCCGCACATGGAATCCAAAAAGCATGATAAGATTAAGGTGAATAAAACAGTTAAGTTAACACAGAAATTAAAAGCTATGGAGTCAGTTAATTTATGTTGAAATATTGTGATAAATATAATTAATATAATATAAATAAAAAAGAATTACATTATTTATAATGCCTAAAAACAATTTTAATTGTATAATAACAATTTTACAACATGGCCAATATTCAGCGTTAATTACCACCTAGTGTAAAAAATTAAAATTATGACTTTAATAGAGGCTATTTAAAAATACAAAATTTATGGTGCTGCCATCTATTATTTTATTTTAAGAACTATTATGATTATACAAATGTCACAGTAAGTAGAACCTAGTACATGCTAATGAATTAAAATGTATCAACTGCATTCTACACACATCCTAATATAAACAATACCATACTGTATTTCCTTATTCAGAAATTTTTTTAAAAATAAATTAAATGTTAATACAATATATTCTATTACCATACCATTAAATCAACACTGAGAAATTAAAAAACTTTTTTAACTTGATAATATATAGAATATAGGCTATATGCTATAAAATAAAATAAATTATATATTATAAAAGTATAATAGTCTTAATATTTAGCTTTACATATAAAAAATGAACAGGAAAGAAAAAAGATAAATAATTAAATTAATTATAAAATAATTAAATAAAAATGGATGTTTATATAAGATTGTCAGATACTAAAATTCCAAATAGCCTAAAGATCACATATATAGTGTGTTAATTATCCTTATATTATTCATAAAAAAGCTAATAAAAATATGATTGTGCCATATATATATATATATACACACACACATATATATATATGTGTGTATATGTATATTGCATCTGCGCATATTCATAGTGTATTATCATTTTGATTTCTACTTGTGCAGTTACATTATGCTTCTCTGTAAGAAAGTCCGTTTGATGCTACAAGTTTATTATCTCTCGTGGTCTCTATTAAACTTCATATTTAAAATTATCATATTACTGTACTACTATTTAGTTAATTGTTCAATATATATTTTTTTAAATTTAATACTAATATAATACTGCCCCTAATTTTATATATGAACAATATTCATAAATCTTCTCTCATTTTAAGTTCATTTTGTATTTTTTCTTTCTGAATTAATGAATTTTCAATTTTGAGATCATACATTTCATGCAAAGGATTTATTGATGCTGACAATGATTCATTATTTCTGGTCATTTTTCATTGGTTAAATTGTTTTAGTTACAAATAGTTTCACAAAATATTTCAAATATTTATGATTTCCTACATATATTTCTTTATTTACTTGTTCTTTTGATTCATTAGCCATCATGTTTATTTTTCTTTCGCCCATTATGAATGTTTTAATTTTTTAATACTTCATATATTGGTAATTAGGATATAGGTTACAAAAAAAAAAAAAAAAAACATTAATGATTAATGATTATTAGATGTAAATTTCCAACTGGGCGAAAAATGTCCGGACCAGGATTCGAACCCGGGACCTCCTGGCTGAAGCCGCCAGTGCTCTGCCATCTGAGCTATCCCGGATGATTCTGGTCGAACCTTTTTCACCCAGCTAACTTTGATGATTACAGCATCTGGTCTGAAACCTGGTTCAGCTCAACAGAATATAAACCTCAGGTAATGGAACTCCAGAAATCGCTGGATACGAAATTATACTAGATTAATTTTAACACAATTATTCTAATTGGTAAACAAATCATATTAGATGTAAATTTCCAACTAGGCGAAAAAAGTTCGACCAGAATCGTTCGGGATAGCTGAGATGGCAGAGCACTGGCGGCTTCAGCCAGGAGTTCCCGAATTCGAATCCTGGTCCGGACGTTTTTCGCCCAGTTGGAAATTTACATCTAATATGATTTGTTTACCAATTAGAATAATTGTGTTAATTTTAATCTAGCATTAATGATTAGTTAAATTAATAACAGCTGATCCAGATTTATTATGTATAATGTCAGTGTAATGTATTGATACTCAATTTATTAATTTTTATTTAAAAGAAAAGATGATGAATTGTAATATTATAATGGTTATAAATAGATAGATAGATACAGGGATGTAGTGGAAGATATACGGAGGTATACGCCGTATACCTTCCGGATGTTTTTTCTGGAACACCGTATACCTTCTGTTTCTCAAAAAAGCTATTGTATATATGGTATACCCTCTGTCTTGAGGGTATACCCATTGTTTTTTTTTAGGACTACATCACTGGATATAGGTAGATAGATAAAGTTTTGAACCGGGGATGGTTTTGGGTTCTAGGGGTCATGATCGGCTTAGATTTGCAAATATTTTTTTTTCAGAAATTCCAATATACGGGCCACATTGCGATAGGTAGTGTTTCTTATTAAATCTACCTAATATGTTGATTTGACAGAAAAATATTGTCAGCCAAGGAAGTAAAAAACTGCTTATTTTACGAAAATAAACTTTGTTTATTACGAAGTTTAATCCGCAAAATATTCTAAAATAACAGACACTTCGTAAAAATACAGATTAGTTTTGTAAAAAAAGCAGTTTTTTACTTGCATCCTGGCTCAAACATTTTTTTCACTATAAATCAACAGATTTTTTTTTTTATAGCTTTGGTTTCTGACACAGTTTTAAAATCCATTTTTGTTCGCAAACGTACGAAACTCTAAAATACTATGGAATAATAATAAAAAAAAACCTATGGAATCTAATGGTTTTCCAATTTTCTTTAAGGCTGTTCTCAAATCCAAAGGTCAACTTTTTAACATAAGTTTTAATTCATTTTGTTCGGAAACGCACGAAACTAGTAGGTTTTGTTATTCAGAAACTATGTCATCGAACTGTTTTTTCCGTTTTCTTGTAAACGCAACAGATCTTTCAGAAAATACTGTCAAAGTGGGCATTTTGAACCGAACTTCCGAACGAAAGAAAAAAATCCAGTCAGTAAGGGGAGAAAAGGGACGTGTCACGTGATCCAATACGCTTCTAACTCAATAGGTAATGGATTGATCAAAAAATGGAAAACACAGTTCGATTCCAAATCGCTTCCCTGGCCAGGTTTTCCCATTTAAAACCTTTACGTTCAAAAATGAATTTGTAAATGGGTCATAACGTTTTGTGCTTGTTGAGCAGAGCAGTTGAGAACAGCCTTAAAGGATGAGGATTTTTTAGAAAATGGTGTCAAAATCGGGCTTTTTAAAACCTTACTTTCCGAACGCGATAGATCGAAAAAGGGAAAAAGAAACTGCCCTCATCACATCAGTCCCCACATTGTAAAAAAAATTATCGAAAAATGAAAAAAACTATTCAATTCCAAATTATTTCAATAGTCATGTCATGGTTGCGCCATTTTTCTGCATTTAAAAATGAGTCCGTCAGTGTGTGTATGTGTGTGTGTGTGGGGGGGGGGGGGATGGTGCGGGGGAAAGTATTTGGGAAAGTATTTTATTTTTTTTTAACCACTTTAATGAATTCTTAGATTGTTTTTTTTTTCTGATGAAATATTCAAAACTAATTTTAAAAAACTTGTTTCTAATTTATATAAGGGTATATTATATATTATATTATATTATATTATATATTTATATTATAGATATTATAAATGTCCATTACATAATAGCAAGAAAAAATATAAATTAAAGGAAAATGGCTTTATAAATTTGTTAAAATATAGAAATTTCTAGAGTGCTTTTTCCTTTCAGAATATTGAAGGCGTTAAAATGAAATAAAAATGCTTCTGGCTAACTATTTCAGGAAGCGTTTAGTTTACTTTTTTCTTTTATCCCACGCTTCTTAAAAGTAAGCATGTTCCCTTCTTCAGGTAATCCGACAAAATTAAATTGGATTAACGAAGCAGGTTCATCCCTTTTCACGGGAATCTCTCTCCCGCGACTTCTCAACTCAAATCCTCCTAATGGTGTTCGACTTAAGTCTTCTCAACTGCTCTGCTCAACAAGCGCAAAATGTTTTGACACATTTTACAAATCCATTTTTTAATGGAAAGATGTAAAATTGGAAGGCTTGATTAGGGGAGCGATTTGAACTGAAGTGTGTTTTCCCTTTTTTTAATCCATAAATTACCTATTGAGTTAGAAGCGATTTTCATCACGTGACAAGGACGTTTTTTACCCTTTCTTGAGTGGTTATTCTGCTTTCGTGCGGAAATTCGGTTCAAAACGCCCAATTTGACACTATTTTCTGAAAGATCTAGTGCGTTTAAAAAAAAAAAAAACGGAAAAAACAGTTCGATGAAACAGTTTCTGAACAACAACACCCGAATTTCTGAACAAAAATAAACTAAAACTTATGTCAGAAAGTTGCCTTTCGGATTTGAGTACAGCCTTAACCTTTTCAATCGCGATAACTTCGTATGAACTGTATTGGAAAATAAACCTTATAGAATATTTTCAAATAATAGTCGCTAATAACCGTTAAAAATCGCCTTGAAAATAGCAAAAAATTTAAAAATTGCAGGGGACAAAATTTACTATAGTGGGATAAAACATTGTAACCGGAATTCACTCGTGAATGTAAAAAACTCTATGCGAAATGTAAAAAAATGTTTAAAATCGTTAAAATTCAAAATTCGCAGTTAGAAAAAATTATTATATTAGGTTGAAAGTTTGAAACATAATCATTTTTACGAAAGTAAAAAAAAATCTCTTTGAAATGCGTAAAACCACTAAAAATTGCATTGAAAATCACACTAAAATTCACCAAAAATTAAAAAATCGCTGGGATCAAAACTTACTATAGTGGAATAAAACTTTATAACCGGAATTCTTACATAAATGTAAAAAAAAAACTAGTATGTTGTGGCCATCACAAAACTTTCTTCTATATAAATCACGGCAATTAAATCATTTAAATAGTAAAAAAAATTACATCAATTTAGAACCAATTCGTATGAAAGTATACCTGAATTTGAAGTTTGATGAAAATTCGTGCATTACTTATTAAGATAGAGCTGTAGGGGAAATTCTGAAAAATTCAGCATAGCAGCGCAACCTGTTGAGCGATTTGCACCAAAACACAAACAGCACTAATTCATATTAAGGTACACCGGAATCTGAAGTTTGATGAAAATCGGTGCATTAGTTCTGGAGCTAGAGCTATTGTGGAAATCACAAAAAATGCAGCACAGCAACGCCACCTGTTGAGCAATTTACACGAAAAGGTACAAAACATCAATTCATGTCAAGGACTAACTGAATCTTAAGTTTGATGAAAATCCGTGCATTAGTTCTGGACATTGAGCTATTGTGGAAATCGTGAAAAATGCTGCATAGCAGCGCCACCTGTTGAGCGACTTACACCAAAACATAAACAGCACTAATTCATATCCAGGTATACCTGAATCTGAAGTTTGTTGAAAACCCAAGCATTAGTTCTTGAGATAGAGGTAATGCGAAAATCTCAAAAAATACAGCATAGCAGCGCCACCTGTTGAGCGATTTACACCACAAGGGGCAAAACATCAATTCATGTCAAGCACTAACTGAATCTGAAGTTTGATGAAAATCCGTGTATTATTTCTTGAGATTGAGCTATTACGAAAATCGTGTAAATGCTACAAAATGCAGCATAGCAGCGCCATCTGTTGGGCGATTTGCACCAAAACGTTACCAGCACCAAATCATATCAAGGATTAACGAAATCTGAAGTTTTATAAAAATCCGTGCAATAGTTCTTGAGATAGAGCTTTTGCGGAAATCCTGCAAAATGCTACATAGCAGCGCCACCTGCAGGGCGATTTACACCAAAAACTAATCAGCACCAATCTATATCAGGGACTGCCTGAATATAAATTTTTATTAAATTCCGTGCATTAGTTCTTGAGATAGAGGGCCCACAAAATTTGTGTCACATACAGACAGACAGACGGACAGACAGACAGACAGACTCACAGACAGACATTGTGTAAAAACATGTTTTTTGGAATCTCTGACCCATAAAACGTGTAAATCCGTCGAAAACTGGAATTCGAAAATTTTCATGAAACCAATACTTTCTTCTTGTCAAGATAGAAGAAAGTAAAAAAGAAAAAAAAATTGCTGCGGAGCGCGAAAAAACACTAAAATTCATATTGAAAATCGCATTAAAAATCGCATAATAATCACTAAAATTAAGAAATCGCAAGACAAAATTTTTGTATTGCGATATGCTGTTTTAATGTAATTTTTTTTTTCACAATATTATTCTTTATTACGTGTAAACCTGATATATAGTTCAATAGTACTTGTGAAGTGCAACCATAGATGGTAGAATAATTTTATTTTCACATATTCAGCTGGAAAATCTGCCATTGGAAAATTTGCTTCTCTCGAGCAGGGGAGAAGCAAATTTTCCAATGACATCGGTATGACATCTCGAAAATTTAAGAAAAGATTAAAACAGCACATTTCTGATATTAAGTTTAACAAACCAAGTACAGCTTTATCCAGATTGCATCAAAAAGAAAATATTAAGATGAACTTCGAAAAAGCTAAAATGATCATTTGAACGTCTAACCATTACTCTTAAATAATCCGTGAATCCATAGAAATTTTTCTTAGAAGTGATAATGTTTGTAACGATGTCCTTTCCTATAATATTCCCGCAATTTGGAACAATACCCTAAATATTTCAAGACCTCCTGATAATATGAACTGATCTTTTCACACCTCTGCAGAGAAATGGACTGAACTCCGCTTGCGCATGCGTACTATTTCTGTTTTTGTTTTAAAAATTATTTCTATTCAGTCAGACAGCTTTTTCCCTTTGAAAATGTACACGTGTGTGTTCGATAGATCTCAGGATTACATTAAATAACATTTTTATATGTTTGAGTCACCTTTTAAGTAGTTATAAGTACGTTATATTGTTTATTCTGGCAATAAAATAAATAACAGCATTTCAGATTAGGATTTTTAACATTCAACATTATTTGTTTTGATAAAAATTAAGTGTAATTCTGGCAGTAAAATAAATAAAAATATTTCAACATTCAACATTATTTGTTTTGAAAAAAAATAAGTGTAATTCTGGCAATAAAATAAATAAAAACATTTCACATTAGGATTTTAAACATTCAGCATTATTTCTTTGTAGAAAAATTAAGTAGAATTCTGGCAATAAAATAAATAAAAGCATTTCAGATTAGGATTTTTAAACATTCAACATTATTTGTTTTGAGAAAAAATAAGTGTAATTTTGGCAATAAAATAAATAAAAACATTTCAGATTAGGATTTTTAACATTCAACATTATTTGTTTTGAGAAAAATTAAGTGCAATTCTGGCAATAAAATAAATTAAAAAAATTTCAGATTAGGATTTTTAACATTCAGTATTATTTGTTTTGAGAAAAATTAAGTGTAATTCTGGCAATAAAATAAATAAAACTAGTTGGATGTGCCAATCCCAAAACTTTCTTCTATCTTATACATCTTAATATTTCAAAACCTAGTTACACATGTTAATACTTCAATATTATTAGTTCAATACTATACCAACTTTGATTTTCATCTTAAATTTCTGCTCAAGTCAATTAAACGGACTAAAAACGAGTTAATCTATATCATGATATTTGTTAAAATTATTAATTTTTCCTTATTTTGTCGTTATCAGCTTTTTGCGAATAGCCGGCATAGCAGGAAGCGAGTTCCCGCCGCTGCATGAGCCGCCGATGCGCAATAGAACTACGAAAAATCAAGAAAAGTATACAAAAATCGCTAGCACGGAGCCCCTTTACCGCGCAATATTTCCAAATTCAAGGAGAACCTGTTGGCCAAAGCCAAAAACAAGCACAAACATTTTGGTTCAATTGTATGTATAATTTTATACGCTGTTCGATGGTACAATAATGAAAATGGCACAGAGATCGGAATTATAGCGCCCCCTTCTTTCGGAATTTTTTCAAGTTCAGGGAGGACTTGTTTGCCATAGCCAGAAACATGCACAAAAAATTTGGTTCAATTATATGGATAACTTCATACACTTTTCGATGGTACAATAATGAAAATGGTACAGACATCGCAATTATAGTGCCCCCTTCCGGCAGAATTTTTCCAAATTCAGGGAGGACCTTCGTGACATGACCAAAAATAAACACATAAAATTTGGTTCAATTCTATGCATAACTTCATACACTTTTCGGCGGTACAATATTCAAAATGGCACAAAAATTGTACAAAAATCGCTATTACAGCGCCCTCTACGAGCGATTTTTTTTACAAATTAAGGGAGGACCTCCTTGCCATAGCCAAGAACTTAAAAATTTTTTCGGTTCAATTCTATGCATAACTTCATACACTTTTCGATGGTGCAATATTCAAAATCGCACAAAAATCGCTATTACAGCGCCCCCTAACGGCGAATTTTTTGCAAATTCATGGAGGACCTGCTTGCCATAGCCAAAAACTTAAAATAAAAATTTGGTTAAATTCTATGCATAACTTCGTACACTTTTCAATGGTACAATATTCAAAATCGCACAAAAAACGCATTTACAGCGACCCCTACCGGCGAATTTTTTCCAAATTCAGGGAGGACCTGCTTGTCATATCCAAAAACTTAAACTAAAAATTTGGTTCAATTCTATGCATAACTCCATACACTTTTGGATGGTACAATATTCAAAATCGCACAAAAATTGTTATATCAGCGCCCCCTACCGGCGATTTTTTTCCAAATTCCGGGAGGACCTGCTTGCCATAGCCAAAAACTTATAATAAAATTTTGGTTTAATTCTATACATAACTTCATACAGTTTTTGATGGTACAATGGCGACAGACAGACGGACAGACGGACAGACGGACAGACGGACGGACGGACAGACGGACAGACGGACACACAGACAGACAGACATTTTCTATAAACATGTTTTTTTGGAATCTCTGACCCCTAAAACATGCAAATCCGTCGAAAACCGGAAGTCGAAAAAAATTTCGATTACAATACTTTCTTCTATTGAAGATAGAAGAAAGTAAAAATTTCAGATTAGGATTTTTAAATTCAGGATTATTTGTTTTGAGAAAAATTAAGTGTAATTCTGGCAATAAGATAAATAAAAGTATTTCAGATTAGGATTTTTAAACATTCAACATTATTTGTTTTCAGAAAAAATAAGTGTAATTCTAGCAATAAAATAAATAAAAACATTTCAGATTAGGATTTTTAACATTCAACATTATTTGTTTTGAGAAAAATTAAGTGTAATTCTGACAATAAAATAAATAACAACATTTCCGATTAGGCTTTTTAAACATTCAACATTATTTGTTTTGAGAAAAATTAAGTGTAATTCTGGCAATAAAATAAATAACAACATTTTAGATTAGGCTTTTTAAACATTCCACATTATTTGTTTTGAGAAAAATTAAGTGGAATTCTGGCAATAAGATAAATAAAAGTATTTCAGATTAGGATTTTTAAACATTCAACATTATTTGTTTTGAGAAAAAATAAGTGTAATTCTAGCAATAAAATAAATAAAAACATTTCAGATTAGGATTTTTAAACATTCAACATTATTTGTTTTGAGAAAAATTAAGTGTACATCTGACAATAAAATAAATAAAAACATTTCAGATTAGGATTTTTAAACATTCAACATTATTTGTTTGAGAAAAATTAAGTGGGATTCTGCCAATAAAATAAATAAAAGCATTTCAGTTTAGGATTTTTAAACATTGAACATAATTTGTTTTGAAAAGAAAAGTAAGTGGAATTCTAGCAATAAAATAAATAAAAGCATTTTAAATTAGGATTTTTAAACATTGAACATTCTTTGTTTTGAAAAATAATTAAGTGGAATTCTGGCAATAAAATAAAAGCATTTCTGATTAGGATTTTTAAACATTCAACATTATTTGTTTTGAGAAAAATTAAGTGGAATTCTGGCAATAAAAAGCATTTCAGATTAGGATTCTTAAACATTCAACATTATTTGTTTTGAAAAAATTAAGAGGAATTCTGGAAATAATAATATAAATAAAAGCACTTCAGCTTAGGATTTTTAAACATTGAACATAATTTGTTTTGAAAAAAAAATTAAGTGGAATTCTAGCAATAAAATAAATAAAAGCATTTCAAATTAGGATTTTTAAACATTGAACATTCTTTGTTTTGAAAAATAATTAAGTGGAATTCTGGCAATAAAATAAAAGCATTTCCGATTAGGATTTTTAAACATTGAACATAATTTGTTTTGAAAACATAATTAAGTGGAATTCTGGCAATAAAATAAATAAAAGCATTTTCGATTAGGATTTTTAAATATTCAACATTATTTGTTTTGAGAAAAAATAAGTGGAATTCTGCACTGTTAAAAATATGTAGCGTTTGCTGCATAGTAACTCCACCGCCTTTATATAAAACGATTACTTGACTATATTATGGAGCATTATCATTGGTCAGAATAGAGATGTTCTGTAAAAGCGGTGGAGTGACTATGCAGCTAAAGCTGCAGATTTTTAACAGTGTGGCAATAAAATAGATAAAAGCATTTCAGATTTGGATTTTTAAACGTTCAACATTATTTGTTTTGAAAATATTAAGTGGAATTATGGCAATAAAATAAAAGCATTAGAATTTTCAAAGATTCAACATTATTTGTTTTGAGAAAAATTAAGTGGAATTATGGCAATAAAATAAAAGCATTAGAATTTTCAAAGATTCAACATTATTTGTTTTGAGAAAAATTAAGTGGAGTTATGGTAATAAAATAAAATCATTAGAATTTTCAAACATTCAACATTATTTGTTTTGAGAAAAATTAAGTGGAATACTGGCAATAAAATAAATAAAAGCATTGCAGGTTAAAAATTTCACGAAGCGTGATAGGTTTTCTCACATCTTATTTTATCCCACACGTCTTTACCACAGCATGCTTTTTCTAAAGTTAATCCCAGAAAATTAAAGCAGATTCCTCCATTCTCTCGCGACTTCTCAACTCAACTCCACTCTCTCTCCTAATGGTGTCCGGAGACGCGTGATAAGTGGCCATCGACATTCGACAGACCGTATCTTAATTATTAGAAATTGGGCGCTAAAAGGCTTAGGTCTGATTATCTATTCGGAAAAAGGGCGGAGCTTAGGTATCTAGGGGGGACTGCAGAATCCTGGGGGCGCGAGCCTGGAAATGGAATTTCTGGAGGAATTGTGTGAAAGCAAACACCATTTCTTAACTGTGACCGTAATGAGTTCTTGGGAAAATTTATGAATGGATTGTGAGGTCGAATGTAACTCAACTCGACCGCGTAATTGAAATTGCCTGGAGGTATTGGAAATCGTCTTGAAGGTTATGAATAGTTATTACTTTAGAGTTTATGAATTAGAATCAGAAGTATCGTCATTTGGCAGGTTGCCA
Source organism: Maratus speciosus (assembly GCA_963932465.1). Classification (NCBI taxonomy): domain Eukaryota; kingdom Metazoa; phylum Arthropoda; class Arachnida; order Araneae; family Salticidae; genus Maratus; species Maratus speciosus. The sequence goes on from OZ010797.1 coordinate 6,788,754, forward strand.
GGTACTCCACGATTATTTCTAACTCTCTTTAGCCTTTCAATGGTGTGGCAGATCAGCAAAACACTCTTATAATCTTTTTTTATTATTATTATTTAACTTACTTCGTGTGTGTAAAGGTGGAATTTATAATACATTTTCACTTCTTTCCTGTGTTATAAATTGTATGCAGTTGTATATTCCCCATCACACTATTTTTATAGCACAATTAATATAAATTAAATTGTGAATATATCGCTCACCCGCAAGACTTTTCTTGTGATACATCTCACAAAAATTCATTTTGCGTTTTATTCCACTAATAGATCTGTCATGGGTGCGTCTTGCTACACAAAAAGTTTCATAAGTGTAGTTATACGGAAAATCATTTTATTACGCTATATGTCTATTCGTGACCACAGAAAAGGGGTGGATTGTGTGGGAGGTAAAATTATCCAACCGTCTAGCCTCATCCTAATGTCTTAATTCTTAAGAGTTTAACGCTTTTATGTACGTTTTTACTCCTGCATGCAGAGCTAAGTGCTATAATTTCATGTTACAGTAAAATCATGCAATTTTTTTCCCTCTCTCTTGTGAAATTTTACTTTTGTCGAGATGTGTCACTTTTCTTACGACGGCTGGGCGATACGTTAACAAACAAATTTTAATATCTTGGGGCCTATTATTTTCTTTCCTGTTGCCACATCGTAAAAAGAATTTCAACAAAAATTTAAATGTTTTAATAAAAACCTTAGTTCGCGCTATCTGCCAAACGTAAATCAAAGTGGTGAATTTTCAACAATCGGGGACCATACCCAATTCACGTATTGTAACGGAAATGTTTCAGAACAACATGAATTGCAGTATTGAAATTAGTGGAATTTACGTTAAAGGCTTATAAAAAGGTGGGGGGTTTTGTGAATTATTTTTTCTGCGGTTTTTTTCCCATATGCATTACATAGAGCTTACTTTTTGTTGTTGTTTTTTTGTTCACTAAAAGCTTTTTGTGTACACTCTTATTCTAATAACAATAGACGTAATGGTTACGGATTGCTACACAAGACGGGTGTGATTGCTTTTTATAGAGTAATTGTACTGTGATAGGTTGTGTATGTTCAGTCAAATATAGAAAAAGATGTATCTAAGGGCTACTGTCTAATTTGAAGTTATTATTTTCTGACACACTCCCCAACTTAATTTTATTTTTAACTGCATGAAATTTCATGACTATTGCAGAAAATGGAGATCGGTGGAATACCTCTGCCTGTCTCTTTGTTGATTTCTCAGTGATTCAAATCAAACTATGTTCACACGGTCGCAACGTGGAGTAGAAAATAGACATATTCACGCCACTGTGACGGTGGGAAGTCAATAAGTACCCTCTGATAAAGATCGACAAACGACTCAAAAGTTATGGTTAAAGAAGAGTCACAAAGTGACGGTAACACAAGAGTGTTCATGTGACATAAAGAGACCACCTTATGGTCACCGTTGTAACAGTGACACTTTTAGATGTCTGTGATGTCACAGTGGAGTCGCGAAGTACGGAGACCTGAGAGTCACACTGCAACATAATAAAGATGCCACTTTTTGGTCACCGTTGTAATAGTGACCACTGTAGATGTCTGTGATGTCACAGTGGTGTCGCGAAGTGATCATGGTCACATTAGTCATTACTGTGGCATCATAAAGGTGCCACCTTTTCGTCAACGTTGTAACAGTGACCATTGTAGATGTCTGCGATGTCACAGTGGAGTCGCGAAGTAATTATGATCAACAGAGAGTCTGCGATGTCAGTGTAACGTCTCATCGACTATGTTATTGCTCTGTAAACGACGTCATCTCATTTGAACTCTGTTTAAACCTTGTCATTCAGTCGAAGGTCGCAAAATAATAAAATTCCAGTTCCTCCGTGTCTTCTTGAACACCTGACTTTTAGCAGAGCTATTCTGAAAAAGACGTCATTCCAAAACAAACAGCCTTAATTTGGTAGGGGTGGTTTGATCACGACGCCTCACATTAACGAGATCGGTCGCTTATTAACCCTCCCGTTCCTCGCTCACATTGCCTCTGCAGGTGTAAAGAAGGAAACCCGTAATAAGTTTTTTTTCAGCAAAAGGGTGTAGCCCCCCTGGCACACATAAAATAAGTGGCCCCGCGGCCGACACTCATTTGCGGCTATTAGAGCTGTTTTGGAACAAAGTGTATTCGAATGGGAATGAAGGCACGCCCAGGCGGTTTCGTGAACGTATACATCGTTGGGAAAAGGCTACGCTTTGTTCATTCAGCTATAAATGAGCGGTTTGAACTGTAATGGAATTCGGTATATAAATGAGTAAAAAAGATCTAAGCGCGCAAAAACTTAGGAGATGATTGAATATGTCTATCTGTGTTATGAAGCAAAAATAATATGCTAGTAAAGTTGACGACATTACGTATGATGCTAAGAAGAATACTCATAAAAGTACGAGGGTGGTCCAATAATTATTGTCCCGAGTGTGCATAAAATATTTGTACCGCAACGGTTGATGTGGAATATTGAAGCCTAATGTCTTAGATGCCTGTAGGCTCAATTTCAGAACTGTAGCTGCTATATTAACATTTTTTTCCGTTTTAGATGTGAGAGGTCGCACCTAGCTTGAAAGGAAGGGTTCAGGGGGGGGGGGGGGTGACAGTAAATGGGACATGGCTACTGTCGTTTGGACTCGGGATCATAGTGATGCAGCCACGTTTCATCCACTGTCATAAATCTATCACAGAACTGCTTTACGTCTGGCCCCATAAACTCCAAACCAGCATTTCCCCCCAAACACCTCCTTTCAATCCAGGTGCCACCTCTAACACCTAAAGCGAAAAAAAAATATGTTAATATAGCAGCTACGGCTCTGAAGTTGAACCTATAGGCATCTAAGACATTACGTTTCAATATTTCACATCAACCATCACAGTACAAATATTTTATACACACTCGGGACAATAATTATTGAACCACCCTCGTAAACATAGTTTTTAAGAAATAAATTGATATAATAATAAATTTATATTTTTAACCCCTTGTCTGTGACACCCGAACTGAATTCGGGCAACACAAATGCGCCAATTTTGGAATGCCCGGCTTGAGTTCGGGCAAGAGAAAAATCGGTGTTTCAATTCCGTGAAGCTCGAACTCAGTTTGTCCAATGCATAATATGTAATTTACCATTTTCCCAATAGACGGCGATACTTTCCCGCGGAAAGTTCGGCAGTGTTGCGCTATTTGTTAGATTTTTGTAATTTTGCAGTTCTTCCCAAATTTCATTTAAACCATTCAGAGAAATAAAAAAAAATCTATTTTTGGCACGTTTTTCTCAAACATATTTCACAGGCAAGGGGTTAAATGCTGCATAATGCTCCATTTTCAATTACTTTAGCCATGATTCGAATCGGATTGAATCTCTGAAATTCTTCTTTGTTGTGGGTTATGGCCGAATTTTTACAAGACAAAACATAAACTTGTTTCAGATTAGATTAATTTTGACAGCACCATAATCGAAATAGGATCAAAAAGGGACCATAATGGAAATCTTATCATAAGTTTTTCTCGTCACATGACGGGAAATTTGTGAATCTAATCAAAATCGCTGTGATAATATGTACCACTTTTTGTCGACTTCCAAATGACTGATAACAGCCATTTTCTTTCTCGTGTCCCCATCATTGAAAAACAGTGTTGAATTCAGACAGTTTTCTACGGGAGGAATTTCTGTGCCTATGGGGAGGGACATTATAGAATTCCGGGGGGGGGGGGAGGGGGGGAGATTGCACGTTTTGACCATTGAAAACACAAAATCTCAAATCTTCCGGGGGGGACATCTCATTGCTCCGGGCATGAATGTCCCCCCGGACCATCCCCTGAGTTCAACATTGCTTAAGAATCATTACGTGGTGAACTAAATAGCAACTTTTTGGAACACCCATTTAATTTGGGACGTCACATCGAATTACCTGTCTGATTGTATTTTTATCACCTCCGTTTGTTTCAAAGCAAATGAAATTTGTGTTCCATGTTTTCTTTTAAACATGGTTTCATTTTCTTTCATTTCGGTTAAGGGTGTACCCCCAAAAATATTTTCCACCCTCAATGGCTCGAAATTTTCTGACGCATTTTAACATTCATTTTTTTAAAGTAAAAACATGGAACTGGCTGACGTGATTTTTCGAAGAGACTTAGAAGTGACCTATGTCGTACATTTTTCGTTCCATTCATTAGAACTTGATTTATAAACAATTATTTTCGTTCCCAACTCTCTCGCTTCAAGAAATTCGGTTCCAAACGCCACTTGGCCAGCATTTTTTGCAATCTAGTTTGCCTTTGTCCAAAAATCGACAAGCACGGCACATTGTATAGTTTCTGAATAAAAGAATCTGCCAATGGGATGCGTTTCAGAACAAAAAGGAATTAAAAATGAATCAGAAAATAAGCAGTTTGGATTTGAATACACCCATCTGTAAGATCCAATAATCTTGCACTATAAAAACTGGTTCTAAACTGGTCTGGTCAACAAGTGCAAAATGTTTTGACACATTTACAAATTCATTTTTTAACGGAAAGATATAAAATTGGCATGCCTGACTGTTGGAAGCGATTTGGAATCGAACTGTGTTTTCCATTTTTTGATCAATAAGTTACCTATTGAAACTATAAACTACCTAATATAAGCTATTTGGATCACGTGACAAACACGTTTTCCACCCTTCCTTGAGTAGTTATTCTTCTTTCACACGGAAATTAGGTTCAAAACGCCCACTTGGACACTATTATCTGAAAAATCTATTGTGTTTGAAAAAAAAAAAAAAAAAAAAAAAAAAAAAAAAAAAAAAAAAAAAACGGAAAATACAGTTTGATTACATAGTTTCTGAACGTGCTAGTTTCATGCATTTCCGAACAAAAATAAATCAAAACTTATGTCATAAAGTGGCCCTTTTGCAAATATAATTTCTGGATTCGATTGTGGTTTCTAATGTATTTTTCCCTTGCTAATATTGTTCTGAGGTGAATTTACACTTGCGCATGTTACACAACGGAAGCGGCTCCGTGCCCATTTGCTGAGCAAAAGACATTTTCCACGCTCAATTCTTTACATTACTAGAGATCGACTGAAAATTCGGTTTCGTTTTCGTTTTCGGGCCAAAATCAGAGTTTCGGCGAAAATGCTGTCGAAAATTAGGACGGACCCAAACTATCTGTATTTCAAAACATCGCGTTTCTTCTTTCGGAAGTTTTCAGCATCCCATTGATTTGAGTACTTCGATCGATTCAAATGAGACACTCTTTATGGATTGCTATGAACTTCCCTGTTTATAATGATCAGTCATCACTGACTCAAGACGTGAGTGGAAATTATCAAGCAAGTAATGCCTATAGAACTCAACTTTGAAGACGCTTTATACGTGCTCACTCAAAGCTGCAGACTTAGCAGTAATAGATACTTTTTAGTTTGAAACAGCATAAGCGATTCGGATACTCTTTGGGAAAGTTCTAGTATAGCAGATGATCATTTACAAAAATCAATTAAAAAGAAAAATCGAGCTATGCATACCTAAAACATTTTTTTGAATGGATGAAATTCTTATCACTAGAAAATCACTGTGCGTCTTTGATGAACTAAATGACATTTCATTTTATATGAAAATAAAAAGTTTTGGTCAGAGACACAGACGTGGCCAACTTGGGACACGCGTATAATTCAGTAATAATTATGCATATTTAATAAATACGTAAGCAATCTATATATATATATATATATTACGGTATCGTACGTGGCACAGAAATCGCTATTATTTGTTAAATGTTTAATGGCAACGCCCGCATGGAACGCATCTCATTGATTATTGAACAGCATTTAATGCATCTCCATTTATATAAGTGGATTACCATAGGGGAGACCCGGTTCTATCGCCTAATGCCTCCAAGTTTGGCGCCAACTTGGCAATATATCGCCAAATTTGGCGACCATAATTAGTCATCAAAAGTGACGCCAACTTGACCATTGGAATTCTAATAAAATTAAATAATCTCTAATATTTTCCCCAATTGCCATAGACTTCCATTGTTAACCAATAGGGTTTACTGGCTTACAGAAAATCAACCCATTGAGATGTTTAAATGCAACAAAAATTAATATTAGCTTAAGGGATTCTATTAATCATATTCAAGGGTGTCCAAGTAAATTAAATGAAGGGAGACCAAACGGGTCGCCAAGAGCGGCTAGTTATGTATATTTATGTGTGTATTAAATTTTTTTGGACATTTTCGTTTTCGGCCGAAAATAGGAAGATTACCGAAATTCGATTTCAGTTTCTGCCTTAAAAACATGTTTCGGTCGATCCTTAAAGGTGTTCTCAAATCCAAAAGGACCACTTTCTGACATAAGTTTTAATTTATTTTTGTTCGAAAATGCATGAAACTAGCGAGTGTTGGTTGCTGTTCAGAAACTATGTCATTGACCTGTTTTTTCCATTTTTCTGAAAACGCAGTAGATTTTTCAGAAAAGAGCGTCAAAGTGGGCGTTTTGAACCGAATTTCTGCGCGAAGGAAGAAAGAGCACTCAAGAGCGGGCGAAAAACGGATTTGTCAGGTAATCGAATTCGCTTATAGCTCAATAGGTAATTGAAGGATCCAAAAAGGGAAAAAAACAGTTCAATTCCAAATCCCTTCCATGGCCAGGCTTTCCAATATTATATCTTTCCGTTAGAAAATGAATTTGTAAATGTGTCAAAATGTTTTGCGCTTGTTAACCAGAGCAGTTAAGAACAGCCTTAATTGTAGTGTTACCATTTTAGAGTATCTACTTTCTGCTATCCATCATCTGATGGAAAAAAAAGCTGCAAATTAGTTGCTCTTGAAACTAGAGTAGAGTGTTGTTTACTCACCATTTGCAAAATAGAAAGAAAAGATCTAGTTCTATAAACAAAAAATGCCATTAATTACTTTAATGACACAAAGTAATGTTAGTGTCAACAGACAGGCGTTTTCCAAGTCAGCAATAGCTCCTATTTCGTTCATAAACGTGTTTTATTCCTCTTACGCGCTGGAAAAAAACTGTAAACATCTCCTCACCCAATGCACCGACGACGACACTAAAAAAACACGCGTAATAGAATCCAAAACCGTGAAACGATTGGGAAGGGCTTTAAATTTTCATCACTGGCTTCCGTCTCCTTCGAATGTTTTTGAAAAAGACAGCTTCCACTCTGATTAAACTGAATCCTTAACTGTCACATCCCGGTAAGTAGAACAGAAGAGGGAGAAAAAAATTACAACAACCCAACATACGCCGATTTTTGTGACTCAGCTTGCGTCGTTTGACAGCCAAATTACCTCTCATCTCTGCCAGAACAAAGAAGATCTTGTGTTTGCCTTCTCACTGTCACCGTGTTGGATATCCCAACTGACAGCGGAGGAGGAGGCTGTCAACTCAACTCGACTCTGTAGGCCGTTCCGTGCGCGCAATTTATTTTTTTCGTCTATGCGCGTGCTGCCCGCTTACAGAAAGCGCGGACGATTTGGCAGTGGGAATGAAGGCATCTTGTAATGTGGGTGGAAGAGGCTATGGATGCCTAATTAAGTTGCCTTAGTTGTCACTTTTCTGGGGTTGGAAACCTTTTGGCAAATCTTGCAAAAAAAAAAAAAAAAAAAAAAAAAAAAAAACAAGAACGGACAATCATGCGTGCAGCATTGATTATGTAATACTTTCCAACACATTCAGAATACTGCAACAAAACTTCTCAGTTCATGAAGCTTTGTTGCAGTATTCTGAATGTGTTGAAAAGTGTTACATAATCTATGCTAGACGCATGATTGCCCGTTCTTGCTTTTTTTTTTTTTTTTTTTTTTTTGCTTTTCCAAGCATTAATATAGTTTTAATCGATGATGGAAAAGTCAGGAAAATTCATGACTGATGAACTGGGAAAGTCAGACAATGTTTACCATCCCTGGAGTTAGGGAAATTTGAAAAAATCTGAGAAAGAGTTAAACAATTTTTAACTTCTAAGAAAAAATTAGGAAAAAATTTCTTATTACAAAACTAAGGATTTGAAATTGCATGCGCCAGGAAATGTAATAATTATGTAAAATAATATGTAAAATTTAAAAATTAAAATACGTCGAAGCAATCTGTATTTAACTGTGGCTTATGCAATAAGAATTTCATCCTGATTGGACAAAATGGATAGAAACTATATTAATACATGGAAATTATTCCAGAGAGAAACATTCGCCTTGCATACAATATTTTAACACGTTCACGCCGGCGCGGTGGGTCACACTCGACTGTCTCAGAGCTGCCAAGTCTCCGGCTTTTTGGACACCAGTATTTCAATACAGAAAATGTTGTTTTATTTAATTAGAACAATAGGGAGATTTAAAGGAACAACATTTTCTCTAAAATAACAGTGGTGTGCAAAAAGCCGGAGACTTGGCAACTCTGAGACAGTCGGGTGTGACCCAATGCGCCGGCGTGAACGTGTTAAATGAAAATCAAATTTCAAGGTAATTGCTTAAGAGGCGCAAAGGGCCAATATAGTTAAAAATATTCCACGTCGGAACTCGAACCCGGGCCATCAATACAGCGCACTGACGTTCTACCGACTAAGCCACAATGGAACGATACCCAGCTTTGTGCCTCTTAAGCAATTACCTTGAAATATGATTTTCATTTGAAATATTGTATGCAAGGCTAATGTTTCTCTCTGGAATAATTTCCATGTATTAATATAGTTTCTATCGATGCTGGATTTAATTAATTTTCGTGTTTGTCCCCAAGTCGGTAGCTCACGGAAAAATATTCCATCTTGTGCTGCGTTTGTAGCCTTGTCAGACTGTAATAGTGAGAAGTTCCACACTCTAAAAAAAACCCTGTTGATTTAACAGAAAAGTTCTGTCAGCTATGCTACCAGATAACCCCTGTAGTTTCTTCAGAGAAAATCTGTTAAAATTCATACAGATTTCTCTGTAGTTTCTTCAGAGAAAATCTGTTAAAATTCATACAGATTTCTCTGTAGTTTCTTCAGAGAAAATCTGTTAAAATTCATACAGATTTCTCTGTAGTTTCTTCAGAGAAAATCTGTTAAAATTCATACAGATTTCTCTGTAGTTTCTTCAGAGAAAATCTGTTAAAATTCATACAGATTTCTCTGTAGTTTCTTCAGAGAAAATCTGTTAAATTCATACAGATTTCTCTGTAGTATAGACAGAGGAAATATGTTATCCAGTAGAGATTTTCTCTGTAGAATAGACAGGTAATGTAGGCAGATAGGCAGTGCCTTCTTGGTAATATAGGCAGAGTAATCCTATTAAATTGATATACTTTCTCTGTAGTTACGAATAGGGAATCCTGTTAAATTGATGTAGACTTTTTCTGTTGTAACTGAATTTCTCCATATCCAGAGGAAACTATAGTTTTACAGATTTTCTCTAGTGTGAAACAGAACTTAGAGTAATCCTATTAAACTGTTTCTTCAAACAAAACAAATTTAATTGTGTATTATATCAGGCTAATTTGTTTAATAACTATTTTATCTTATTTTTCTGCATCTATAATAAAATTCTATAAGGGAAAAAAGTGATCATTTAGTGTAAATGAATAAACAATTTTATATTAAATTTTACATAATTTTTATCTGATGACCTTAGTTAAAATGGATTTGGCAGTACTTTTCTTATCAATAAGGATAATTAATTACATATTTATATATTAAATAAAAATATTTTGAGAGTGTGTTTAAATTAAAAGTTACCAAAAGTTTTAAGAATGTGTTACTAATTGTGAGTTTGGGTGGGTACTTAATTACAAAAAGAACACATTTCGGTGTTTAGCGGTAATGAAATTTTACGAGTGTTCCACTTGATGACAGGATCGATACTCAGAACAGAACAAGACTAACTTAAATTAAAGAATTAAGCAATTAATTAAAAAAAAATTCTCTTAAGGTATACTCTAAAGCCCTGCACTGTAACTTTTTTTTTTGCTGCAAATCATGAAATGAATCCATTTCAAATCTTAAAGCATTGTAGTTGATACTTATGTTTAGTATGCGAATAAACACTGAATATGAATATATATGTATGCATATTGTTTCAAGATATTTTTAATTTGACTCATGGATTGGATACAAATAATCAACATTATTATTCGAGTAAAAGTTACAAAATTAATTAAATCAAAATTTTAAACCATTTATTATGGTGCAGTAGTTGAAAGCATTCACATTTGAAAGATTTGTTATTTATGTATGAAAAAAGAGAGATTATGACATGATAAAAGGCTTAAGGAGTGTTTTGCTTCATCTTTGATTTCAGCTTTTATTGTATTGCAATTATAAGAAATCATTTAAATTTGCAATATCACTCCTGAATATACCTGCATTTTTATACCATTATTGATTCTACCTATTTGAATTCTAAATGAGATACATGTTCAAAGCTCTCTCAAGAGTTTAATAAAAACAGTGCACTTAAAATTCCAGCCAAAAATAAGTAATATAATATTTATTGGCTAGTTTTGAACATCAACAGATATGCAAAGTTTATTACAGCTTGATAACTGTGAAGTAAAAAGTCTATTAAATCTTCATAGTAAGGGAGGGGGGGGGGAATCTAATAGCGTTGAATTTAGGCAGTGGCATTCCCCCAGGTTTGAGATTTTATGCCTTTTAAAGGCCAAAAGTGCAATTTCCCTCGACAAATTCCTAAAATTTCCCCCCCCCCCCCCCGAGTTGCAGAAATCTATCCCAGAGAGAAATGTCTGAATTCAACACAGGAATCTAAACAATAATGAATGTGAGTTCAGTGTAAAATAGATTTATAATGGGACAATTTTATTGAAATCATGAAAAGACTCAAATATTAAAAATAAAATGCAATAATTCTATTAGAAACAGTGATAAATTTGACTAGACCTTAATCAGGAGAATTTTTAGAAGATTTTTATGACAAAATTTATGCAATTTCAAAAATACTTGATTACCACTACTACAATGCATTGTCATACTTTTTTTTTCTTCTGTAAAACTAATAAACCGAGATGCGGCAGTACAGACAAAGTTTTTTTAAATGCAATAATTATGATTGCTGTCTCATAAACACCTTGCCAGAATAGGAATTACTCCATTTAAAAAATAGGCTCAAAATATCAACTTTGATGGCATTTTTAGATCTTTTGTTGTCATAAATAATGCCATTTGATTTCTTAGTTTTTAAATAGAATACCTGTTTATTGTGTGTATCTAAGAATGACTGTACTAGAAAGCAGCCAGTTTGGATTTCAGAATAGAATTATTAATGATTAAGTTCTCATATTTTCAATAATTGTATTGATTTTACAGTAAACTTTCTGTTGATCCCAACTTTTATTAATGCATCTTAAAATGTCTTAGTATTACATTCATTTAAATGTCTTTATATTGTATAAGGCAGCACATTTCTATGATGAATGCTAACTATAATCAAAGTAATATGTAATTTTAACAATTACCCATGCCAAAAAATACAATACTATTCTAATCCAAAACAACATACTTAATTGTAATATCATCATGAATAAGTTAAATCAGGATAACATATATTAAAGAAGTAATGCCCTTCAATCAGTGATCTAAGTAGCCATTAATTATAATTAGGACCTTAGAAATTATGTAAATAATTCATAACTATTTTTGGATAATTTTTTTAAGCTTAAAAATACCCTGTGGTTACATAAAACAAAAATTATTATTTGAAAGTAATAATGGAATTTTTGCATAATTTATGAGGCCCTAATTAAAATCTAATCTGCTCAATGATACAGAACTTCAAATCTGTTACTGGATATTGCAATGTGAATAATGTTAATAAAAAACAATAATTCATATCTGTAAATTCTTAGTCCTTTGTCTTTATAATTGCAAATCTGTTTCATTTAAAAGCAAATATATGGCAAATATTGCTAGGATCAGATTATTAACAATGGAGAAACCTAGACAAGATCTGAAGCAATTACTTGAAAGTAATCAAATTTATAAATCCAGTACAGGAGGGGAAAAAAAGTCAATTTTATCTCACTAGACAGCTCATTTTTTATTTTTATTTTTGAGGGTGGGAAGCTATATTTTGCTTAGTCTCAGAATTCTAGAATTTTACTAAACTTTTTTTTTCTACTTTTTTTTCCTCCTCTCTTTCTCCGCATCTCTCCTATACTTCATGTATTTTCAAAGTAACTAAGCACTAAAAGATATAAAGTTAATTGAAATGATCAATTTATTTACACTCTAAATGATGGATATCATCAACACCTAGGTCAATTAAAACCATTAAGAGGCTTTCTAAAAGCTCATCAGTTATGGCTGGTAAAATTGTTTTAATTGAAGATTTTACTTCTTCCATTCTAAATGAAAATACACAACTTCATTAAAATTTACTATGAGTTCATAAAAAAAGTAAAAAAAGGCCAAACACAGATTGGAAAGAATGAAGTCCCAATCTAGAAAAAGAAAAATGGACCAAGTACAGTTTTTACAAAACTCTCAAATGTTGTGTCTTACTACAACAAAACTCAAGATATATATATAAAAAAAGGAAATTAACTATTACAACTTACAAGGATAACGCTTAAATTAATTTTACCAATCAGTGAAATAAACTAGTAATGAAGTATTAAATGAATGTATGTGAACTAGTAATGAATTATAAAATATATTCCCGAACCATGCACTTCGCATGATTCCTTGAATTCCCTTACCAATTAGATTAAATGTTCCCGAACCATGCACTTCGCATGATTCCTTGAATTCCCTTACCAATTAGATTAAATGTTCCCGAACCATGCACTTCGCATGATTCCTTAAATTCCCTTCACTAATAAAATTAATCTCTTACTCATTCTACAGAATTTCATTAAATTGCTGGCTAAGATCAGACACAGTCAAATTTAAACAAAAACAAGGCTGATTAATTCAAAATCTACATATTAACATTACTAACAAAAAGGCAAGAATAATCAATTTCAATTCAAATCAGTCATATTAGTAATTAAATATTTGACTGTCTCTGATAGATTCTGAAATTGAAAAATAAAAATCTCTTAAGTGAAAAAATAAGCACTGCAGGAAATTATTGTTTACACTCCAAAAAATTATTATTTGTATTTCAGTAACTGTAATTATTACTTAAATACATTTTGAAATTAAACATTCTAAAATTATCGTACACAATAAAATTAATTGAAATTAATAAATTTCAAAATTCACAAAAGAAAGGTGCGCAACTTCCATTTGACAAGTGTCAATAATTCAACCATCATTCCAACCAACCCATTGTTACAATACATAAAAACAAAACAAGCTATTTCTATTAATTGAAATTCAGATTTGGTAGACAGTATGCAATTTTTTACCATTAGTTAAAACAAAAATTCTGTGCCAAGAAACTTAATAATGATAGAATTTTATAATATTTAACTAATTACTCACTATAGACATAACCCTAAAATGTAAACAAACAGATCACTACTTTAATAAACAAAACTAAGATTGCGATTTTGTAACAAATTGGCCCCATAATTAAAATTTTTTTAATATTGTTTTTAGATTAAGTTAATTTAAAATTTAGATATTCGTGACTTAACAAAATATAGTACAGCTATTCAGAACATAACCTTGTGTACGCCACTGTTAAAAAAAAAATGAAATACAAGGAAAAATAAATATGCATGTAAAGTAAGAAAAATTATAAAGTCATTTTTATTCACAGGTAATATCTCTTTATTTACACTATAAGTTCAAAGACACCCTCATGTTAAAATTTCAGAACTGAGTGAACCAAACAACATTGCTGCAAGAAATCACACTAAACAAAAAACAGTTAATTTCACAAAATTTCAACATGCATACAATATAAACAAAACAATATTTAAAAAACAAAAAAGGTAACTTTTCCAGCATAGGTACCTTAGCGAGAAAAGAATTTGGCAACCTATTCACTGTTTAATATACACAAGTACTTCAATATTTATAAAATTTATTTAATATGAAAAAGCCATTTATCCATGTTTTTATATAAACACAGATAAATTGTACATAAAAAGTAAAAACATTTTATCTTACGTACAACCAGTAGCAGAAAGTTATGGTTGTGTCTGCAACAGCAATTTAGTGAAATAAAAATTGACTACGGGAGTAGCATGTTTCAGTTTTCTTACTCATAATTATTATAAAATTACAGCTATATTTTAATTCAATTATAATCTAACCTAAATAAGTAAATAACAAAACTAATACTTTATGAAAAACTAGATAATTAATGTAAAATGATTCTGTAAGTTTGAAGTTAAGCCTAAATCTATTAAAAAATGATATTGACACTTTTTTTCCCATACGAACAGCCAGATTTGTATATTATACACGCATGCCGTACACGGAAAATTTTCCGCAAAATTCAGAACTTCGCGGAAGAAATTTTAGAAAAAAAAAAAAAAAACACAAATTTTGTATTTAACATTTTTTAAAAAAATACCAAAAAATTAAAAATATTCCATAATTTTATGTATAATTTATTTATTGTTCACGCACAATTAAAAGCAGGGGTGATTCTGTTCCAAATTTTTTGAAAATTTAAAAAATTCATCAGTCTGAAAATTCAGACACAAAAAATGGTCAATTGTGACAAATGGTCGCCATGAACAACCAATGTCGTCAATAGTTCGCAGAAAAAATCTGAAATTTCCTCCAAGAATCACTGAGAAAACGGGAATTTCGTCAAATGATCGCGGAAAAAACGCTAACTTCGTCAAATGAACTCACATAAAAAATGCAAACTTTGTCAAATGATCACGTAAAAAAAGTGAACTTCGTCAAATGATCGCGTAAAAAACACGATTTCAACAAAGTGTCGTGTAATAAATGCGAACTTCACCAAAGGGGCGCGTAAGAACGCGAATTTCATTAAAGGGTCGCGGAAAAAACTAATTTCTTGAACTGATCGCGGAAAAATGCGAATGTCGTTAAAGCATCGCAGAGGAAATGGAAATATTTTTAAAGGATTGCGGCTGCGGAAAAAAAAGTGAATTTCGGCAAAGAATCGCAAAAAAATGCCAATTTCGTCAAAAGGCAGCGAAAAAATGCAAATTTCGACATATGAACGCGTAAAAACATAAATTTCAACATAAGGCCGCATAAAAATGCGAATTTCATTAAAGGTTGCGGAAAAATCTCAAACTTCATGAACTGATCGCGGGAAAATGAGAATTTCGTCAAAGCATCGCGGAGGAAACGCATATATTGTCAAAACCGTGAATTTTTTCAAAGGGTCGCGGCTGCAAAAAAAAAAAAAAAAAGTTTCTACAAAGGATCGCAAAATTCAT
This sequence comes from Maratus speciosus, assembly GCA_963932465.1. Lineage (NCBI taxonomy): Eukaryota > Metazoa > Arthropoda > Arachnida > Araneae > Salticidae > Maratus > Maratus speciosus. The sequence goes on from OZ010797.1 coordinate 6,804,104, forward strand.
CAAAGAATCGCAAAAATAACAGGAATTTCGTCAAAGAGACGCGGAGAAAATGGGAATTTCGTCAAATGATTGCGAAAAAAGGACGAACTACGTCAGCAGATGATTGCATAAAAAACACGAATTTCAATAAAGGATCGCATACAAAAAGGCGAATTTCATTAAAGCGTGATGTTAAAAATGCAAATTTTATTAAAGGGTTGCGGAAAAAACTCTAATTTCATCAAAGGACTGCGAAAAAACACAAATTTCGACAATGACATGCGAAAAAAAAAAAAACATGAATTTCGTCAAATGATTGCGGGCAAAACGCGAATTGTCGCAGAAAAATCACAAATTTCTTCGAAGTGTAACAGAAAAAAAAGCGAATTTCATCTAAGGATCGCAAAAAAATTCGAATATTGTCAAAAAGCAGTGGAAAAACACACCGCAAATTTCCCCAAAGGATCGCAGAAGAAATGCAAATTTCATCAAAGGGTTTCTAAATAAACGGAAATTTCATCAAAGGGTCGTGGAATAAATGCAAATTTCGACAAAAGACCAAAAAAAAAAAAAAAAAAGTGAATTTAGTCAAAGAATCTCAAACAACAACAACAACAAAAAAAACCCCCGTGAATATCGTCAAAGGGTCGCGAAAAAAAAACACGCAAATTTCGTCAAAGGATTAAGGCAAAAACGTGAATTTCATCAAATGGTCACGGAAAAAACCACAGTGGTCTCTTTGGAAAACAGCACACATACAAACATCTATGTTTATTATTACAGTTTTTAATCTGAAATAATATACTAAACTTACTTTTGAAAAATCAGGTTAATAACCCGAACCCAACTTGAAGGAATCTTAGACTGAGCCTCAAATCTACCCAAATCAAAAACTCGATGGGCAACAAAAGTACTTGGCGCCAGGAGGCAGGGCCGAAACTAGCCTTTTTTGCACCCGGGGCAAACATGGATTTTGGCACCCACCCCCTCTTCCGCAAAGTATATTTATAAAGAGAATTTTACTAATTTTCGACAGCCGACTTATTTTAAAATTTAAAATATGTAATACTGAACTACGTAATGCACAGTGGCGAATCCAAGGGGGGGGGGGGGGGTCATGACCCCCCTCTGAGCATCAACAAAAGTATTCTAAAGATCATTTTTAAAACGAAATATACAGTAGAGTACCGATTGTCCGAGTCCTGCTTAACCGAGTTATTTTCTTCTGATGGACTGATGACTTCCATTACTATGAAACAGTCATTATAAATGAAGTGTTAGGTGAAGATGAAAGAACAGTCGTAAAAAGTTAGAGCTCTGATTTTCTGGTCAGAATGGGGGGGGGGGGGGAAATGGCCATAATTTTTTTTTGAAAAAAAAAAAAATTAATGCAATTTTTTTCTGAAATTTTTTTTTGGCAATTAAAAAAAAAAAATAAATTATGGCAATTTTTTCCCCCATTCTGACGCGATAATCCGAGTTCTAACTTTTTACGGCTGCTCTTTCATCTTCACCTAACTCTTCATTTATAACGACTGTTTCATAATAATGGAAGTCATCAGTCCATCAGAAGAAAATGATCTATTCCAAAGGCATAATCCTTCATTTGGCGCCCGGGGCACATGCCCTCTCTGCCCCCCTTTAGTTTTGGCCCTGCCACCAGGAGGGAATTTCCTCCCTCTGCAATAACCTTTCAGAAAATTTGCTTTGAATTTCAGAATTTTTTTAAACTCAGAATCACCCATGCCTTCTTATCATGGATTTTTAGTTTAATTTTTTTAACCAAAATAATTATTCTTTAATTAATATTAATTAATTTTTAATTTAAATGGTATTTTAAACTACTGTTTTTAATTCATATCATCAAAATAAAATAAGCAATTCTATTAAACATTAAAATTAATTTGCAGAAAGTTTTTGACCCAATATTTGTGTGCGCAGAAAGTTTTTGGTTTTATACAAGTCTGCAAACAACTAAATATTTCGTGATTTTTTTTCCTGTAACCAAATGACAAATTTCACGATTTTTTTTTTCATGAAACCACTGGGCAAATTTCAGGTTTACTTCTACAACCGACTAATTTGAAGATTTCTCTCTTTTTTTTCTCTCTGAGGAAAAGTAGACATAAATCTCACGAATTTTTCCTCATGGCCGACTAACGAATTTTTCCAGCAACTGACATAGCACAAAATTAGCACTCGCCACGTAACACTTAAAATGTGGCAAACTTTATTGTTCTAACTCGCCAAACGCGATGGTTGAAGATGTATCAACGCCAGGGAGGAAAGGGGGGAAATTCGTTCGGAATTTATGACATCTAGATCAGGGACTCTCCTGAACGTAAGAAAACAAAGTAGTAAGGGCAATTCTGTTCCAAATTTTCTGGGGGGAAAAAAAAAAAGACATCAGTCCAAAAATTAAGACATAAAAAAATATCGCTAATTTCGACATGGCTGTCGAAAAAAAATCGATTTCATCAATCATTCGCAGAAAAAAAAATCATTAATTTCGTCAAAGAATCGCAGGAAAAAACGTGATTCTCGTCAAAGAATCTTGTTGGAAAACGCGAAATTTGTCAAAAGATTGCCGGAAAACACAACTTTCATCAAAAAACTCGAAAAGAACGCAAACTTCTTTAAAAAATGGTGAAAAAAGTACAACTTTCGTCAAAAGATCAAGAAAAAACTCAGATTTCGTCAAAGGATCACGGAAGAAAAAATGCAAATTTCGTCAAAGAATCGCAAAAAAATATAAAATTCTTCAAAAAGATGGCGAAAACCCCCACAAATTTCGTCAAAAGATTGAAAAAAAAACAGGGTTGTAGTAGGTAGCTGCCCGTGTACCTGCCCAACTACCCGCCTGGGCTGGGTTTTTTACAACCCTGGAAAAAACGCTGATTTCGTCAAAAAAATCGCTAAAAAACGAGTTTCGTCAAAGAATCCCAGAAAGACGTGAAATTCGTTAAATGATCATTGAAAAAACTCAAATTTTGTGAAAGAATTGCTAAAAAATCTGTTTTGAGTTATTTAAGAAGAGGATAGTTATACAACTTTTTTAATTAATAAAATTTTAAATTTCATGGCTTCTTCTGTGAATTAAAACAAATGAATAAAATTTTCTTAAATTCTAAAAAAAAACATTTTAAAATCAAAGACAAATTGTGGAAAAATTGGAAGAAAAGTTGTACAAGATCATATGTTATTTGTTAGTCAAGAAGGGAATAAAGTAAATAAACAATACACTGCAAATTAAAATGTCTGAAATTCAGTCACTTAAGTGTCTGAAACGGAGTGTTCAATTTTCAGACATTTTAAAATGTCTGAATTTTTTCAGACACTTTTTGCGACTGAATTTCAGACACTTGAAATGTCTGAATCGCAGACATTTTTGTAAGCATTTTATGTAGCCATGTTTGACCACGCTGAATACTGGAAAAATATCTGGCCGTTGTCCTGCCCCCTCTACCCCCATACCGCCTGATTTTCTGGTGCTCCCAATTTTAGTATGCAATTTTCGTAAAGCTGATAATTTAAATCTTTTACGACATTGTACTAATTATAATGAATATTTTGTACTTCAGGAGTAGAATAAGATTAAAAAGAAAAAATATTTATCTAAATATTAGATTTTTTAAAATTTTGTTTTTAATCTTATTTTACTTTAAAAGTTCAAAATATTGATTATAATCAGTACAATTTCGAAAGAGATTTAAAATATAATCTTCGCAAATATTGCACATGAAATTTGGGAGAACTAAAATCGTAAGAGAACGGGCACTACGCATGCTTTAATCAAGGAGTCCTTTTGCAAAAAATGCAACCCTGCAGTATGGTTAGCTAAATGCAGATGCTCGGTATTCGGGAGTATCCGTTATGGAGGTTAATGGACATTCCCGAATAGCGGATACTTCGATTTAGCTAATACTTTTTTGATCCGCAAGGCATACATATTTGTATTATTTTTACCTCACAAAAGCAGGCATCTCCGATTATCGGACAAATTTCGCGGTCCCGAAGTGTCCACTATAAAGGGTTTTTAAGGTATATGGATATATATATATATATATATTTTTTTTTTGTCTTGCCCTACTCTAAAAGTTCAAAATATTTATCATACTCGGTGGAATGTCGAAAAAAAATCCCGTGGACGTGAAAATGGACAAGAAAATCCCCCCCCCCCGTCCCGCCCTCCAAAAAAGGAAAATTCATATAATTCAAAAATTAGATTTTGCCCCATAGGCAATTTTACATATGTATCAGATGGTAATCACAACAGCTATATAACCATGAGTAAATAATAAAATAGTAAATAAATATTCTATTTTAATAGCATTGAGAAAAAAAATTACTTCTAATTTCAAAACATAGCCATTTTTGTATTTGTCATTTAAGTACATATAAATAAAATAGTTAAGTCATTTTAAGTAGTAAAAATGTGTAAGATATGTTTTTCTTTTTAGGTAATTTGTCATTGTTTAGTTAAAAGTAAACACCAGTTTTGTATCTAATTTTATATATCATTCTTCGGAATATGTATATAATTTTCTTTAAACATATTCCGTATTCAATTTAAAATTTTCACCCGCTTTGCTTAAAAATGTATATCATTACTATTCTTTTTTGTGGAACAACACGATATAAGTCATATTTAATTTATTTTATTTTTTATTCCTGTAAACTTTGTATCCTTTGAATATGAGCTAAATAGATTTTATATATTTGATAAGAAAATATTGATCTAAGAAATAGAAAAAAAAAACAGAAGAAAATAGAAAGTAAAAAAATATATATATATCAGACAGTATATGCACTATTCTTAATTGTTTGAAAAATGTTTTGAACATAAAAAAGAAGTTATTAAATGGCTTAAAAATATATTTAATACTGTATCATATAAGTAAATACGAACTTTTAAAAATATAAGGCAGCTTTATACATAAACTTCATATCAAGGCATAAACAACTCTTTATTTATGTCTAAATTATCATGTGTAATTTTTTTTGTGTGCCAACAATTACTTGTACCAGAAACGTTGCAAATTCGATTGCAGTAAAAGGAAATTTAATAATTATTTCTCGCATTACTCAATTTTAAAAATTTAAAATCATGAATAAAATATCGCAAAAAAATGCTTGCATATAAATAAAAAAATTAATATACCAATTTAAAAAACACAAAAAATATTAATTAAACTTTATAATTATACTGCTAAACTGCAACGTAAAGTGCAAAATATGAATAAAATGTTTCTCCGTTTGTTTAATGTTTCAAAAATTTTACTGGATGATATAAAAAATTCATATTATTTTTAGAAATTTGGTAAATGTTAAATCTGAAACATTGGATATCAAAATTTACGATTTTCAATAATAAATTTAAAAAATCAATAAGAATAAATCTTTATAAAGTTTCAATTTCCGTGATTAAAAACTGCAATATATACAGTCAAATTTCACAGTATTAATGCTTTTTTTCAATCTGAAAACTTTTCCTAATATCATAATAATATGAATCATCATATTTAGCTCCAAAATAATAATTACAAAAAATAAAATAAATGCCTGATGTCATATACTACAAGCGTTTATAGTCAGTAAACAGTAAAAAACAAACATTGAATAAACACAGTTACAAATGGCTTCAATTTAATGTTTTTATCTCTGATAAATAAAGCGATGAATCATTCAACTTTTCAAACCTATGTTGCAAGTTTTGTTTTTGAGCAAAGACAAATTATAATTATTTCACATCACCCTATCGAAAATGAAGATTAAACTATCACTCATTCGTTTATTTACAAAGGTCAAGCAAATAGAATTACAGGATTGCTATTTAATTTTCAAAACAATTATATTTCATTCCGTTACATTAAGAAGGCATATAACAGACGACCGTTAGTGAAATCAAAAATTTAGCATTAAACTACAGAAAAGAGATAAATTTTTATAAACGATTTCATTCATATTCAAAAGGATACAAATCTATCGGAATAAAATATTAGAATTAAATATGACTTACTCGTTCGTTCAGTAAATACCCAGATTAACACATTTCCTTTTAATCCAAGCAATGGCGGCGGTGAAAATTTAATTGTTTCTGTTCTTATCTCATGAAGGTGCTGTAGATGACACGCGCGGAAATCACCGTTCTGATTGGCTATTAAGAATATGACCAAAGATGATGTTTAACTATCGCTTGGAGCGTATCGTCTTAAAATCAGACGGTTGTTGGATAATTTACACATGTTTCTCGGTTCGTTTATAGCATGATCATAGTAAGACATTTATGTGTCTTAAATTTAGACGCCTGTTATGTCTGAATTTTCAGATTCAGACACTTAAGTGACTGAAATTCTTTTTCAGTCACATATGTGTCTAAATTTAAGACGCCTCTATTTGCAGTGTACAATATATTCAAATTTTATATGGTGGCAACTCACCTAAATCTTCAAGGTAAACAGATTGCACTTTTTCAATGACAAAATATAATTCTGAAATATTGTTAATGAGGACAAACAAAATTTTATCAAATATAACACCATGCAAATTTGTAGATAACGGTAAAAAAAAAATCTTTACAATATTGTATTCCTTCTACTGTAACATCATATGACATGATCGTGTTTAATGAAGAAATATTTGAAGGAATAGCATTTTGAATAGCAACACTGAATGAAGCAGCACAAAAATTTACACTGCCATTTGTACTTATTTTCATAGGGAAAAAATTTCCTTCATGAACATAAGCCTTTACACTGCAAATAAAGGCGTCTTAAATTAAGATACATATGTGACTGAAAAAGAATTTCAGACACTTAAGTGTCTGAATCTGAAAATTCAGTCACAATAGATGTCTTAATTTAAAACACCTAAGTGTCTTACTATGATCATAGTGTACACGAACTGATAAAAGTGTCTAAAAAATCTGCAAGTGTCTAATTTTAAGACACTTTGTAACTCCGCTCCGCATTCACCAGGGGGCACTCTCAGTTGCGCATGCGTCTTCCTTTCGAACTCGATGTTCGTTTGTAATTCAAACTGAATGCTTGTTTTTATGAACGCGTACATTTTAAGTAATAATTTATTTTGACTTGATTGTTTTTTGTGGAATGTGAAGTTCCGGGATTTAATTTCTATCGACATAGTGATACTCCGTATTAATATTTATCTATAAAACTAATACAGTGTTCTTCATCTCGTCAAATTTGTAAAGAGAACTGTTGTCTGGCGGGCTATGTTTTCAGGATGGAAATTTTCCATCCTTTTAACAGAGCTAGCCGGATGTGCAAGGGGATTTTATTTTTTAAATATCCAAGTCTGCCTAATTAACGGATACTAACGTAGCCTCCAATCCGGACGTCCTCTGGGCGAATGTGCTTTTGGAATAATCAGACCTTTTCCCAGGTAAGTGGGGTCTTAACTATGTATTTAAAACTCTCTGTGATTGTTTTCTCTTTAAATGAAGACCTCACACGAGTCTATACCTTTATTAGTTCCTGAGTTATGCCAAAATATGTTCAAAGCATTTTGCCTATGGTATTTCCATGTTAAAATTTTATTTTGCTAATATTTAAATTTCTACTCTTCAAATCATCTGCAATCATATTTCTGTATTATTTTCTATCCAATGTTATCTTTAAAATAAATTTAGGTGTCTCTGCATGGTGTATATTAGCGGTTACTGAATTTATTAATTTTACACCTTCCTAAGCCTTTTCTTATGTAGCCATTACTTTAAAAATCGCAGTGACATCGCCTATTGATTGGCTCATACTTCTTAATTACCATCAAGACTACCTTAATAGTATTTTTTGGTGTAATTATTACTCTGAAGTACCCTTTTTAGTTATTTATTTACGTATACAATATTTTTATAAGCATTTAATGCGGCAGCATTTGTAATGTTTACATCGATTTTTACATTTCTGATAGATTTATTATGTGTTATGTACTGGAATTCAAAAGCATTTATAGTAAACATTCCTGTTAATAGCTGCTTATTTATGCTTTTCTTGTCTAATGAAGTTTTCTTCTGCCTCATAGTGTGTACATCATAAATTTTAAAAAAGAATATAGTTCGAACATCCTTCCATTCATTGATTCCCCCATATATTTAATACAGCGAATTACTTGTGTTCATTTATTTATTTTAAAATATTTTGACTGATAAAACTCATTAAATCCGGTCATTCTAATTAAAAGATTTCCCTTTGCTATAATTTTAGTGTTTCCGAGTATTTTAGAAATATCCCATTTGCCATACTGAAAATAGTCAACATATAATCTTTTTATGATTCAAAAGTCAAAACCACAGTGATTGTTTGAACGGAAATTGACGTCACTAATGTAGACGTTGAATCAGAAAAAAATTTGTTGATGTCAACAAAGATTTAGAAAAAGGATCTCGCGTTATCTGTAGTCACTTTGTTAAATTTTAATGATTATTTTTAGATTCTTAAATTCATGTAATCATGTACCGTTAACGTAATTGTAAGAATGCTGTAAAAATATACAGATATTTCATTTGAAATAATTATATAATATTGATTTTTTGATTACTTTTAGTTAAAAAGTAATTTGAAATTAAAAATGAATACAAAGTACAGAGGTAGATTTTTATAAAATATTTATTTGCATATAGCTAGATTTTGCACTTAAAACTGACACGTACATTTATCGAATCATAATACAGGGTTGGACTTTTTCCAGAAGGAGGGCCTGATTAAAGCATGGGCAGTCCCCCCCCCCCCCCCCACGATTTTACGTGCTCCAAATTCGATATGGATTTTTTTTTTAAAGCTTATATTTTAAATGTGTTTCAACATTCTATTGATTATAATCAGCATTTTGAACTTTAAAAGTAGAATTAGATTAAAAACTAAATAAAAAAATAAATACAGTAAAAACTCTCAATCGCGGCCACCTCGCGAATTGAACGCGTTTTGGAAGTTGAATTTGCCTGCTATTCGATTGTGTTCGCTTTTATGAGGTAAAAAAAATGTATTTATCTTGAAAAAGGTCAGTGTTCGCTGAAGAAAATTGTCCTATGAAAGTTTTGTTGTAAAATCTCCATAACGGACACTCCTACATAGGGGACACAACTATTTAAGAAGCACATTTTTTATTAACAACATGCACATATTTTATATTTTTTACCTCAGAAAAACAGACACTTCCGAATGGCGAACAAATTCCACGGTTCTAAGGTGCCTACTATTGAGAGGTTTTACTGTATTGTGACAAATATTTTAATTTTTAATCTTATTCTACTCTATAAATTCAAAATATTGATTATAATCAGTACAAAGTCGAAAAAGATTTCAATTATCAGCTTTATGAAAATTGCATACCATATTTTGGAGCCCCTAAAATTAGGCTGTGGGGGGGGGGGGGGGGGGGGAGTAGGGCAGAATAATGGCCATATACTTTTCCAGGATCAACGTGGTCAAACATGGCTACGTGTAGTGCTTTAAAAAAATGGCTGCGATTCAGACGTTTGAAGTGTCTAAAATTCAGACGCAAAAAGTGTCTGAAAAAATTCAGACATTTTAAAATGTCTGAAAATTGAACACTCCGTTTCAGACACTTAAGTGTCTGAATTTAAGACATTTCGATTTAGAGTGTAATAGCTGGTGATGAACAGCCAGAGTTGAACAAATGTTTTTAAAGTTTTTACACTGTTTTGCACATTTTTTAAAATAAGCATGTTTACTTTCAAAGCGAAGAGTCCATAATCTAATTAATGGTCCAAACTGAGAAATCAAATAAGGATAATGCAATAAGAAATGATGTTTGGGTTTCAGTGGAGTTAAAAATATTTCGGCTCTCAATTCCAGATACTCTTCAACAAGAACATACAGATAACAAATCTGCTCGATACTAATCTTTGGAGTACAAACCATCTCTACAATTTTACATAGGCGCAAACACAAATCCCAGACTGGGTTATTTTTGTCAGATATTTTGTGACCAATTAAGATTGGCAATAATCTTAAGAGACACCAATTTTGGGTTGCATGACCATTTACTTTGGAAGTTTGCACATTCATTGGATTTGGTTTGTTGCGTGCATCTGTGCCCTTATAATGAAAAGAAGCAATTCTACGGTTCAAATAACTTGTTGTGAACCACTTTTTTTCTTCTGTGAAATAATTGAAAATTAAATGAAGATCATTAGGAACAATTCCTCCAAATAGATCATGGGCTAAGAATGGTGGGAGACCAGGCTGAGACACATGAAAAAAATCTAAATCATTAAAAGGTCGAATTTAATAATACTAGGGGATCGTACCCGGGTTCTCAGGGTTACAGAGTGTAGGAGAAAACCATTTTTTCTAATATTAATAATACTTTTTTTACATGTACTATATTTTTAAGTTTGCCCACTCAAGGCCGAAACTAGCCTTTTTTGCACCCAGAGCAAGCATGGATTTTGGCGCCCCCCCCCCCTTTTTCGCAAAGTATATTTACAAAGAGAATTTTACTAATTTACTAATAGCCGGCTTATTTTAAAATATGTAATCTTAAAATATTTATACTGAAGTAGGTAATCTACAATGGCAGATCAAAGGGGGAGGTCGCAGAGGTCATGACTCCCCTCTGAACACCAACAAAAATATTCTGAAGATCATTTTTAAAATGAAATATACAGTTAGAGTCCCGATTATCAGAGTCCTGCTTAACCGAGTTTCCGCTTTCACCGAGTTATTTTCTTCTGATGGACTGATGGCTCCTATTATTATGAAACACTATCGATCCAAGTTTCATCGATGTAAACAATGCATCGATCATTTCTTCTATGATTTTTCATGTCACGCAGATACCGATTTCGCCAAAATACAATATCAGGTCTTTCCATCAGAATATTTCTGCGACTGCTGCTTTTTTTCCAGCGGAAATTCATGGAATGCAAAATTTTTCGAAGAGATTCTCTCTGAAACTTGAATTGAATGTTTTCTTTCAATATAGGCAATAATTTTGATATTGAAGGGACTTTCTTCTTATTAATATAAAAATCCTGGATGATTTGTCTTGTAGCACATTTATTGAAATCATCAATAACACAGTTCCGAATTTCTGGTCCTTTCCTGTGTTTTCCTGGAGTAGACAAAATATTATTATCACTCTGCTCCGTTTTACTAACTTCACGTTTAATTTTTTTCACAGTAGATTCGGACACTCCTGTTGCTTCAGCTGCTCTTTTAGTGGCTTGGGAAATCGGTATTTTAAAAGATTTCGCAGCAGCCTCTGCTTTAAAGAAACCAGTCACGTTACTGACAATTTCACGTGCTTGAGAATGCAGTGTTTTCCCTTTCTTAAAAGTGGATGTCATTTTAACGATAGGGAATCTGACAGTGGTATACAGTCTCAGTTAGCAATGATTAAAAGTTAAATCAGTGGGAAAATATAAAATCAAATGCGCAATAACGAAGAGAGAAGAATATAACCGTCTGGCGATGGCATGAACACAAAGCAGACTGCGTGTTTCTCCCCTTGTTTTCGCGTCTAGTATATACAAAAGAAGCCAACGGTCAACTACGGTCACCCAAAAATGAAGTGGACAAGTCCGTTTCTATAGTGACCACGGGGAGAAAGATATTTCTCAGGGTCTTTCTCGTTACGGGTAAACAGTAGAGTATTCTACGATTCACCCCAATAAATAAAAACATGCATAGTCTAAAAACATCAATGTCACAAATTTATTTGCTATCTTCACTGCTGAAACAATAAAACTAATGGAATTTATTTTAAATATATTAAAGTACTCGTAAATTTCCTTGTAATAATTAATAAATATAATTTATTAAGTAACAAATACACTTACTTGATTTAATCAAAATTGCTTGGATAACATAAAATATTGCAACGATATTTAAATCTGGGATCACCATTTCTTTCTATGGTTAAAAATAAGAATATTTAATGTTTAAGGAAGATCGTCTTTTTTTTTTTTTTTTTTTTTTTTACTATTATTATTATTTATTTCGGACGATATCAAACACAAACATTTTACGGGTAGCAATAAATTCGTCAAAAATAACTGCTTCAAGCCAGTTATGAGAACTGTAGTTTGATAAAAACCAAATTTTAATTTTAAAACGTGTATATGAAACACAAGCTATTTTTATGTAAATACGGGACATTCAAAAAAGAATAACAGAATGAACCAAACGATCAAGTAAACAATAAGTAATTTAGCTAATCTTAAAAGTATTTGAACACTAAAATACTACAAGCTGTGTAAAATATCCTTTTAAATCGAAGGAAATTGAAGAATATAAGTATTTAATTTATTATTCTGAAACTTCGACGATGAGAAACAAGCCGCTATCTGGACAGGGTATAAATGTAAACAAAAAAGAACACGTTGTGATGTTTTAGTTCAGGGTTTGAAGCTGAATCCCACTTCACTTTTTCGACGAAATGCGTGGGCCGTATATATCATAGTAGGCTATGTTAATACATGTTGGCGAAATGACGTGTACTTTGAAAATCTACGATTGCAAAATTTAATCGCGCATGGAAACCGCACGTTGTGGACATTCTTGTGCAATCTGTAATGCGTAACATATGAAAGTCGGGATGAGCAAGCAAATTGACATAATTCGCAGACAAATTGCAGTTCACTCATTTAATAAAATGCATGGAATTAATAAATATTGCAAGAACAGAAAAAAATAATACTTAGGCTGCGAAATCAAAAAGATGAACGAGACACGAGGTAGAAAACAGAGAGCGCGGTCATAGAACACGAGGTAAACAAGTCTAGTCTAAAGTAGAGATCGGTGGATTGTAGACAAGCCACTTTATCGGCAACTCAGGTTCAAAACGAAGAATCGTATGACTACATAACTTTCCGCCAGAGGGCGGAAACGATATCTGCGCGGAGTAAAGGAGAATCTCTGTAGTTTACATAAAACAGAGATGCTCTGTTAAAAGTGGTGTAGAATATTTGTTAAAACAACAGTTTTTTTTTAGAGTGCAGGCTGGGTGTCATTCCATGTGGTTTAGTCGGTAGAATGTCAGTGCGCTATACTGATGGCCCGGGTTCGAGTCCCGACATAGAATATTTTTCACTATATTCGCCTTTTAAGCATTTAATTTGAATTTTTATTTCCATTTGAAATAAGTAATGGAGATTTTCCGTTGGAGAGTTTTATCCTATGCCATTTTTTGGTTGGTGCTCCGGTTTGGGTGATTAAATAAATTTGCTTGTAAATTCTGATGTCAATCAGTCATTTCATCATTTTGCAAATAGAAGTACATGGTCCCTGAAAGGGTAAAGGCTGTTCCAAATGCTCTGTTCAACAAGTGAAAAACGTTTTGACACATTTACAATTTCATTTTTTAACGGAAAGATATAAAACTGGAAAGCCTAACTAGCAATTCACGGTAAAACACACGTAAATCTGTTTTTTTTTTTTTTTTTTTTTTTATAGTGTAAGGGGTTTTAGGACTCTTAAAATTGGAAAAAAGAAAAAAGACCATTTTCAACATTTAATATCTTAAAATGTATATAGATTAAAAACACAATTTTTTTTTAGATTAACGATATAAGTGTGTTCTTTCATTCCATGTATTTCAAAAATTGCAAGATGCCGAATTAGTATTTATAAGGGTCTCCAAACTGTAAGACATCTGTCGAGCAGAAAATGGGTATTAACAGCTTACGCGCAGGATTACAAAATAAATTTTGTCTCTAGAATGAAATTTTTGGTGCCTAATTATACTTCAGATTATAAAAATTACTCTGAACCTCAATACAAAGTACACTCTGTATTTAAAGCATATTTGTATTTTTAATACAAAGTTGTATTGAGGTAAAACAAAATTTTGAAAATTTCAAAAGTACAATCACCTAAAAAAAATTTTTTTTAACAATAAAAATGAAATTTTAGGTTCAGTTTATAGAGACTAATATGAAATTTATGTTTTGAAAATTTCGGGAAAAAATATTCAGAAGTTTTTGAGATATTGTGCGCGTTATGCACAAAAACGTCATTTGGAGAAAAATCACTTCGATGTTTCGGAAACTCCACTTCAGATATTGAGCGGGTATCATTCTAAAAGCCATAACGTCTGTTATAATGGGAATTTGAAGGAAACGATCATGTCAAAATGTTCACAAAATATAGAAGTTTAACATCTAAAAAATTTAAATTTCGAAAATTTTGAAGCTTTAAGAGTCTTGAGAACACTTAAATACCGAACATGCTCTAGTGATATCCAATAACATCTAGGAATTTCATGTCAATCGGACTCTATTTACACAAGTTACAGTACAGACAGACGGACAGACAAACTGAATTCATAAACACTTTTCAACTTTGTTAGAAAGTGTTAAAAAAGGGGTTTAAGGTTGTTCCGAAATCTAAACAGGCTACTACTTTCTGACACTTTTTAGCTCATAGGCTATCAAAGCCTGAGAGCTTATGTGCCCGCAGGTTCTGTATGTATGTACGTATGTATGTATGTATATATGTACAGTCGTGGAAAAAAAAAGTAAACACCCCCTACTAACTCCTCAACAAAATATCGTAGAAGAAAGTTACTGGTACCGAACGATTGCAAATAAAGTCTACTTTTAAATGATGTATATAAAATTTGCTTAGGGGGGCATCTACATATTAAAACGAATCCAAACTTTATTTTTTTCAATAATAATACCCAATTTTAACGAGATATTTCAAATCTTCGGTTCAAATTATGCCTAGACACCGAATTTCAAGTCATTAGAATGATAAGTTTTTTAATTATAAACATTCAAAATTGAGTGCTTGTAATGTTAAATTACATTTTCATATTTTTATTAATATCTCCAGAAATTATGCTCCTAATGTGCTCATTTTTTTTTTTTGTAGCAATAAAACTAATGTACCCAAACACAAATACGCTGCATTTGCAATTTTTATAATTTTATGATATGAATTATGAAATTAATATTCGAAAAAAATCATGAATTGCAACCAACAATTTTTTTTTGATGGATTTAGATTTATTAAGTCCTGCTTTATGGAAATCCAAAATTTCACATTTTTCTTCCAAGTAGTTTTCAAATTATGCTTAAAAAACGGCAAAATGATGGTTTAAGGGGCCATCTATGACAGAAGGGACTAGATATTTTGAAATTTCTTATGCTGTATTGTAATCTAGCAGGCTTCATTGGCTTCTTAATGTGCCTTGATCAAGATGGGGGCTCTCTCGGATAATAATCGATTTCCGAACTTCAATTTGGATACAGCCCTTAAAATACGCTCGCTTTAAAATAATTAATTTCTCGGAAACTTGTGGTACGAATTGCATAAAAATTTGTTTTTAGGCTAATTGGAGGATCTAGAGTTCATTTTTGATGTCAGAATTATGTACTGCTATTGAAAAAAAAACAAATTTATGGTTCTTTTTAATATGTAGATGGCCCCCTAAGCAAACTTTATCTATATCATTTAAAAGTATACTTTATTTCCAATCCTTCGGTACCAGTAACTTTCTTCTACGATAATTTGTTGAGGAGTTAGTGGGGGGTGTTTACTTTTTTTTTTTTTTCCACGACTGTACCTACGTACGTAACGCGATAATTCTTGATAGAAATATCCGATTTCCTTCAAAATTTTTTTCTAGGTTTATTATCATAAGGCGCTTCCCTGATTAGTTTTGGAGGTTCATTGGTTAAGTATAAAGGGGGTACGGAAAGGGGGGGATAATCCCGCCCTTAACTTAGATAAATGGGTTTTTTATGCAGTTTGCTTCAATTTTGGTATACCGGTTCATTCTAATAAGGCGCTTCCCTGATTAGATTTGGAGATTCATTGTTTAAGTATAAAGGGGGGGGGGGGTCTAGAAGAGGGGGAATGCCCCTTAAGGCGTCTCAGGACTCTTAAAGCTCTAAAATTTTCGAAATTTTAATTTTTTTAGATGTTAAACTTCTATGTTATCTGAACATTTTGATATAATTGTTATCTTGAAATTCCCATTAGAACAGAAGTTATGGCATTTAGAATTATACTCGCTCAATAGCTGAAGCGGTGTTTCCAAAACTTTGATGTCATTTTTCTCCCAATGTCGTTTTTGGGCATAACGCGCACGATATCTCAAAAATTTCTGAATATTTTTTCATGAAATTTTCAAAACATATGTTTCATGTTAGTCTGTATAAACTGAACCTAAAATTTCCTTTTTATTGTAAAAAGAAAATATTTTTTTAGGGGTTTATATTGTTGAAATTTTCTCAATTTTGCATTAGCTAAATACAACTTTGTATTAAAAATATAAAAATGCTTTAAATACAAATTTATTTAGGTTCAGTGTAATTATTATAATCTGAGGTATAAGTAGGTACCAAAATTTTTATTCTAGTTGCAAAATTTATTTTGTAATCGTGCGCATAAGCTGTTATGTCGATTTTCTGCTCGTCAAATGTCTGACAGTTTAGAGCCCCCTGTAAATGCTAATTCTGCATCTTGCAATTTTTCAAATATTTGAATTGAAAGAACATACTTGTATCTTTCATTCCCATTTAAAATTGTGTCTTAATACCAAATACATTTTAAGATATTAAATGTTGAAAATGGTCCTTTTATTTCATTTTTTTCCAATTTTAAGAGTCCTGAGATCCCTTAATTTAGATAAATGTGTTTTCTTATCCGATTTGCTTCAAATTTGGTATACCGGTTTATTATGATAAGGTGCTTCGATGATTAGATTTGGAGGTTGATTGTTTAAGTATAAAGGGTGGATCTGGGGGAATGCCCCTTAATTTAGGTAAATGGGTTTTCTTATCCAATTTGCTACAAATTTGGTATACCGGTTTATTATGATAAGGTGCTTCCCTGATTAGATTTGGGGGTTCATTTGTTTAGTATATTAGGGTGTCGGAGGCTAATACCGCCCGTAATCTAGATAAATGTGTTTCTCTAACCGATTTGCTTCAAATTTGGTATACCGGTTTATTCTGATAAGGCGCTTCCCTGATCAGATTTATAGGCTGATTGGTTAAGTATAAAGATGTGAAGCAGGGGGTGGGGAAATCCCCTCCTTAATTTATTTTTCGAAGGGCATTATTCTTTGAAGTAAGAGTATAATATACAATGAGTGCGAATAGACTGTGAACTCAATGCCAACAGTTTAACTGGGCACTTTTCTTTTTTATTTAAGTTCATTTTTGTTCACAAATGTATCAAATTGGCATGTACGCTTATTAAGAAACTCTGTAATGGAACTGTTTCTTCCGTTTTTCGGTAAAAACAGAAGATGCTTCAGAAAATTCTGTCACCTATATTTCCGGATGCGATCGCGCGGGAAATGAAAAAAAAACTGTCGTCCTGAAATGGTAATCGCTTATAACTCGAAACGTAATTCATTTATCAAAAAATGAGAAAATGTGTTCCATTCCAAAATCTCTTCCACAACCATACCTGCAAATATCATATTTACAAATGAGTTAGAAAGTTTCGGGTTGCTGACGCGGATTTTTTTTTTTTTTTTGAAACCGCCAAAGACAGTTCCAAAAAAATATATTTTTTCCACCCGCTTCAACAACGCGAAACTTTCCGACACTCATGTTTAAACGTAAATCATGAAATTTACAGACATAACTAGTGAAGTCATTTATAATCTAATAGCGATTTTTTTTCTTTCATTCTTCGATAAATTCCGAAAGTTTCATTCAAAGCGCCAATTATTGCAGCATTTTCTAGAAGGTTCACTGCCGTATTCGAAAAAATGCTTTTAAAAACAATTTTTGCGACTAAGAGTGTAAAGATTGTTCTCGTATCCAAACTTGATACTTTCTAAAACATTCTCGAAGAACTTTTCATACGCACAATTCAGAAAACGAGCGTCATTATTTTACATTTTTATTAATTAAATTTTAATAAATACGTAACTTTTAAAAAACAACGTAATTAAAACATAAACAGACAAAATAAATTTAGCTTTCAGCTGGCTTCATCATCCTAATTTACGGTTAATTCAGAAGAAAATGTTACCTAAATTATTAAAAATTAGAGTGCCTTTACACTGTAAAAAAGAAGACAAAAAAAAAAAAAAAAAAAAAAATCTAAAATAGAGCAAAAAATAACCCAAGCTGGGTTGTAAGATTGCTGGATACAGCAATGTTCCAAATTGGAAAATGCCTCTTTGTAACCCAAAATGGGTATGAAAAGCACCCATTTTCGGTTTATAACAGAAACCAAATTGGAATACAGAGTTTATCCAAAATGAGTGCAATACTTACCCATTTTGTTTATACCTTTAACTCCTATTTGGGTTCCATAAAAAAACCTAGTTAGAATTCAGAGTATACCCAAAAGGGGTACAATGTTAGCCCATTTTGGATATACACTTAACTCCAATTTGGGTTCGGTAATAAACCTAAATTAGAATTTAGAGTATCCAAAATAGGTTAAAATTTCAACCTTTAATGCAAACTGTGAACTCCAGTTTGGGTTCCTCAATAAACTAAAAATATATACTTCATAACCATTTTGGGTTACAAACAGACATTTTACCAATTTAGAACATTGCTGCATCCAGCAATCTTACAACCCGATTTGGGTGTTGTTCTGCTCTAAAGAAATTCCACAAAATATATTACAAATTCCAAAAATTTATCTATAACAGCATTAAAAATTTAATTTTTAATCTTTTATGGTGGGGGTAATTTTTTTCACTTGCCGAAATTAAAAACTCAAAAATAAATAAATAAATAAATAAATAAATAAAATAAAAAAATAAATCGGAAGTTAATAACTATAGAATTAACTATAATAAATAGCTTCATAATTTTTAACATGCCGAGCAATTTGAAAATTTACAAGACTTTGAATATAGATAAAAAAAAAGATAAAAAGAAAATTAAGCAACAAAAAACATGAAAAGATATATAAAAATAAATGCATTTTATATTGTTAACTAAATGAAAATGTCTTAAAAATTGTCAGCATATAAAAGTAGGTTTTATTTATAGCAATTATTTAAATTGAGATTAGAGTTGAAGTATAATTTTAATTATGTTTAAACATTTAAGATCAATATTTACGGACTTTCCGTACTACGTAATAACATGTTATTACAGATACTGTCAATGAAACTGGGTTTAGATTTTAAACAATGACAAAATTATCAATTGCTGAAAAAAGTTATTAAAATATTTCTTTTCTCCAAAATCTACTTGCGTATAACAATAACGAAAAAGATCAAGTAAGCAGTTTTAACACCAGTGTAGTGGATCCTACACATAACAGATTTTCGGCATACGCACCGGTCCTATCATGTTCATATTGAAATTCTTTTGCCAAACTGATAGCAACTCACATTCCAGAATTTGAGCATACTCAGCTGAACGAGTTCGCTTGGACAAATCATCAAACTTTAGTTTGGAAATAATGGTAGGGTCAAATATTTGTTCAAAATATTCCGGACCAATGGATTTTTATTTTACATCTTCATCACTGTTTTACGTAAAAAGGCACTCTATTAAAAATCTATCTGTAGGTGTCGTGTGTGAGTTTCATAAATTCAATGTATCTTACAAATTACAAAAATATTTTATTAAACTAATTACAAAATCTTGAAGTAATTTAAATGACTCAAAATAAGTGAAAACAGAAGGGTTTTTTGATTAATACCTGTATTATACTATACATTTATATATTACCAATTTTCATCAGGTATTATTTTATTAAAAACTAGCAAACCCCGCGGCTTTGCTCGCGTAATATTTGGAATAAGCCAAGTGATATTTATATCTCTAATTTTTATTAAAAGGTACTAACTAAATTTTTATTTTATTGAAAGGTAATATTTTACTTTATAAAAGGTTTTATTATTAAAAGGTACTTATTACTTTTAGGAATAATTAAAAAATTACTATTTAAAACACAGTTTGACTAAACATCATTATTACACTGCATTAGGCAGAAATGAGACTTAAATTAATAAAACGAAATAAAACTAAAAAATGATAATTTAGAAAATATTTTGAAACTTTTATGCTCAATTAATACGGTCATTTCAGTAGTCATTTGAAGTTTTGAATTTTTTAGAAACCATCTTCTTACATCTTAAAATTAACTATCATGTCAAATTCCAAATCCCACCTCTCTCAACATAAAGGGCTATCTTGAAATAGGAACTGTCACCATTAATTTGCCAACATTAATTTTGAAATCGGTTTGTTATTTCCTAATATTCCACAGAAACGTAATTTAGAAAGCTTTTAAAGGCCTTTTTTAGAACGTTTGTTGCTCCTTTGAACCTCAGGTTGTAGAATCATTCGCATAAAATATAGCCTGTGAAGGATCAGAGACTGATACCATTGTTTCGCAATTATTACTTTTATAATTGGTTTATATTCCCTGATATTGCATAGAAATCGTAATTTAGGACTTTTTTAGAACGCTTTTCGCACCTCCCCTTCGCTTCACCCCTTTTTAATTCGAATTTATTTTCGACAGTCCTTCGAGGGCATTTATACTTTATAAGCAACTATCATGCCATATTTAAAGTTTCTAGCCTCTTCAGTATCACAGAAATCGGAATTTAGAAAGTTTTTTGCTCCTGCAACCCTCTGGTGTTAATGGCACAGACATAAAATATAGCTTACGTTTGAGTAGGTTCTATTGCCAATAATTTGTCACCATTATTTTTTAAATTGGTTTGGTATTTGATAAGATTGTATAAAAATTGTAATTTAGAACGCTTTTCGCTCGCTTAATCTTTTTAAATCTGGAATTTTTTTCGACTGTTCTTAGAAAGCAGTTGCATCTTCTAAGTAAATACTATGCCATATTTCAAAGTGTTAGACACCTCAGTTGTGCAAAAAACGCAAATTAGAACATGTTTTGCTCTTGCAACCCCCAGATGGTAGGGACAGCAACATAAAATATAGCTTATGTTGGAGCAGGGGCTGACGCCATTGATTTCAAACCATTACTTTTGAAATAGCTTTGGTATTTCCTGAAATTGAGTAGAAATCGCAATTGAGAACGTTTTTAGAACGCTTTTCGCGCATTTTCACCCCTTTTTAAATTTCAAATTATTTCGAAACTGTTCTTAAAGATCATTTATATCTAATAAATATGTACCTTAGCTAATTTCAAGTTGCTAGCTCCTACCGATCACAAAAATCGAAATTTAGAACGTTTTTCTTTACTCCCGCAACCTCTAGGTAATAGTGAGAACCGACATGAAATAGCATCTAATGTTAGAGCAGAGGATGTCAGCATCAATTTTCTACCATTACTTTTGAAATCAGTTTGATTCTTCCTGAGATATTGCTGAAAAATTGGCATTTAGAACAATTTTAGAACGCTTTTCGCTCATTTTCAACCCTTTTAAATTTCAAATTTTTAAAGAAATGTTCTTAGAGATCATTTAAGTCTAATAAATATATACCATACAAAATTTCATGAGTCTAGGTTCTTCCATAATTCAAAAATCGCATTTTTACTACGTTTTTTACTCCTGCATCTCCTCTGGGGTAGTGGAAACAGGTATAAAAACATAGTCTATCTTGGAGCAAGAGCTGTCATCATCATTTTTACACCATTATATTTGAAATCGATTCAGTACTTGCTGAGATTGCATAGAAATCGCAATTTAGAACATTTTTTACAACGCTTTTTGCGCATTTTGACCCCCTTTTAAATTTCGATTTTTTTAGGAAATGTCCTTAGAGATCACTGATATCTTATAACTAACTACCAATCCAAATTTCATGATTCTAGGCCCTTCAGTAACGCAAAAATGGCATTTTTAGAACGTGTTATTCTCCTGCACTCCCTTTGAGGTAGTGATACCGACATAAAACATAGCCTATGTTGGAGCAAGGGTTATCACCATCATTTTGACGCCATTATTTTTTAAATCGGTTTGGTATTTCCTGAGATTGTGTAGAAACCACCATTTAGAACGTTTTTTAGAACGCTTTTCGCGCATTTTCACCCCTTTTAAATTTCGAATTGCTTAAGAACTGTTCTTAGAAATCCTTTATACCTAATAAGTAGCTAATATTTCAAATTTCATATTTCTAGGCCCTCCAGTAACGCAAAAATCGCATTTTTAGAACGTTTTTTGCTCCTGCACTCCTTTGGGGTAGTGGCACCGACATAAAATATAACCTATCTTGGAGCAAGCGTTGTCACCATCATTTTGACACCATTATTTTTTAAATCGGTTTGGTATTTCCTGAGATTGTGTAGAAACCACCATTTAGAACGTTTTTTAGAATGCTTTTCGCGCATTTTCACCCCTTTTAAATTTCGAATTGCTTAAGAACTGTTCTTAGAAATCCTTTATATCTAATAAGTAACTAATATTTCAAATTTCATATTTCTAGGCCCTTCAGTAACGCAAAAATCGCATTTTTAGGACGTTTTTTGCTCCTGCACCCCCTTTGGGGTAGTGGCACCGACATAAAATATAGCCTATGTTCTAAGTTGGACTAATACAATCATTTTAATACTAAGCACAACCTCGATATCTCGAATCTGTGGGGAAGAGAAAAAAAATCGAGATATAGAGGCTTCGAGTTATCAAAGTTTTGACAAAATTTAAATCTCACAAACTGTTTTTTGCTGTAAAAAATAAGATTCGTCAAAAATTACACATAATCTACTAATATAATCAAGCAGGACGGTCGTTCTGCCAAGCCAAGCTGAAAAAAAAAATGCTAACCTCGCCAAACAAACAAACGCCAAGAATAAAACGCAAGACACCGTAACTGCTTATTATACTGATGACAACTTCTCCATGTTAAATCAACCAAACATGCCAGCGTAAAATTTCCCATATCAAAAGAACCAATCATCGCAGAAAAATAAAACCAAAACCAGAAGGACCTAATGGAAAAGATCTTCAATTTGAGACCAAATGCATCCTCATAAATTAATTATAAACAGAGATATAGATTTTTCAAAATAACGTCGAGATACTGAAAATAACCGATTTATTTTCTTCGTCACAATTTATGGTTCAATCAAGGTAGAGACTTAAATAATGAACATAAAAAAGTAAGGATTGCATTTTTGGACAGATATTTACTCAATCTACGTGCTTTTGTAAAATTCAGCTTTAAAAACACAAATTTTCTATTCTTAATTAGCGAAAAACTGTTAATTAATTCTAAAGTTTATAAATTATGCCAAACAGTGATAAACCCGCCAAATCATTTTAGAAGTCTTTTAAAATTTTTTATATTATCCTTTTGCATTGATTTCATCGAAGAAAACTATGGCCGAGATCCAGATAGATTTTTCGCTGATAGCGAAATGAGTTTGATCAATCAGAAGCCAGAATGTTTGAGAATTTTTGCTGCTTCTGGATCCCGGCGTATATCATAAAAGTTTTGAGTCATTTTCTTAGTGCCATGGATGAAGTGCAATGTTTACAGAACTTTAGGCTGGGATCCAGATGGATTTTTCGCTGTTAGCGAAACGAGATTCACCAATCAATAGCCTGCATTGCTGCAAATAGCGAAAAGTTCGCAAAAGTGCAATTTTCTGATTAATGAATCTCGTTTCGCTAACAGCGAAAAATCTATCTAGATTGCGGCCAATTATGTTGAACGCAATTTTGCATTTCCACATCCAGGAAGGGTATTTATGTCATAACAACAGTGCGTATTCGAAACTATTTAAGGCATTGATTCTGAACTCCTTTGCTATACATTTCAATATTAAAGAAGTTGTTGTTTCAATAGTTTTAGTACTTTTCTCTATTGCTCACTCTAAAACACGAATATCGAAATTTAACCAACAGCGCTCAGAAACTATAGCGCCTAGAATATATAGTGTTGAAATCGGCTAACCCTGTAATACTTAAAAAAGCGCTAAAATATTGTATCCCTTAAATGTGCAATGATACTGCTGTAATATGCAGATCCCAGCGACATCTGCAGGATATTTTCTACAACTGCAAGAAATTGCTTGTCTATACAATGTAATAATAGTAATACGAAAATCCCACAGATGTCGCTGCGATCGACACTTGAAATTTTAGCAGTATCGTCGCACATTTAAGGGATACAAATTTTTAGAACTGTTTGGATAGCATATTTCCACACTAGGTATTCTAGGCACTGTATCAGAAACAACACCATAACAGAGAGCCTTTATACATAAGAGTGGTGATATATGCACAGGAGGCATGCTCATTTCAAGCTTTTGTCGAAAGTACGGCAATCCGCTTTCTTGAATAGAGGATATTCAATCTACATTATGATCACATGGTCAAGGCAAGAACGTCTAGCGTAAAGAAGGGAAGGCTCCGTCTACGTAATGTAAATCCCCACTAGCCAATGAAACAGTTCATGGGAGAAAGCAGTAGTACACTGTTAAAAATATCGTGAAAAATTACCTCTGTTTTTAAAGGCTATCTGTATTCTGACCAATGAGAACGCTTCATAGGCGTTTATGTAGCGTTCTCATTGGTCAGAAAATAGAGAACCTGTAAGAACCGAGGTAATTTTTCACGATATTTTTAACAGTGTAGTTTCCTGTTTCCCTTCTTATCAATTAGAAATTCTTTGGGTAAATTACCGGTACCATGTGAATTTTTCAGCCTCGAACCCATATTTGGAATATCCTCCATTAGAAGATACGCGCATGGACGATATCTATTAGACTAGGGAAATAATTCAGCATACATTAACCTGACGATAATGGCATGCTCGCAAAGAACTTTAACGATTTGTTTTTATCACTTTTACCAATAAACATTTATTGGCCGTATGTCGCTACTTCGTTATAGAGACACACTTGTTCCTAATTAGATCCCGGCCTTAATGTATCAAACTACGGAGTTTGCTTTCTGTACTATTCCTGAGCTCAGTTATAGCGTCTAGAAATATAGGCCGGGATCCAGGTACAATTTTGCAAACAGTGAAAACTTATCAAAAATTCTGGCTTCTGATTGGTCAATCTCGTTACGATAACACAGAAAAATCTACCTAGATCATGGTCATAGTGAGGAAACCGGCTATTCCAGTAATTCTTTAAAAAGTGCTAAAAATTGAATCCCATAATTATTGAAAAATACTGAATGACAAATATCGATAGGAGCAACATTTTCTAGGTCTTCTCTGAGCGAAACGTTTTCTTTTGAAATAGTTATGTTGGAATTACCATATGTTGCTGTAATCGACATTCGTCATTCAGCCTCGTTCAACATTTATGGGATACAATTTTTAGCACTTTTTTAATAAGCCGATTTTTAAACTATATCTTCTAGAAACTATAGCTCCGTTATAGCGTCTAGATTATATGTTGTAGAAATCGACTATCCCAGCAATACTTAAAAAAGCGCGGAAGTATTGAATCCCTTAAATGTACAACGATGTCGAATTCCAAACAGTCATTTGCATCGACATCTGCAGGATATTTTTTAAAGAAGAAAGAGACATGTGTAATGCACCGCTACAGCGTCTAGAATACATAATGTGGAAATTTGCTATCCAAGAACCGCCAAAAAGTGTATCCCTTAAATGTGCACTGACGCTGAAATCCAGGGAGATTATCCCAGCGACATCTGCTATATATTTTCAAATTTCAAAGTAAACATCGTATTATTACAGCGGGTTTGACGCCAAGCACACAGGTCAAATGTAAGTTAATAAAACGTTTAAAAAAAATGTTACAGCGTCTAGACCAAATTGTCTTGGAGTTTTGGGAAATATCCTGCAGATATCGCTGTGATCGACTGATTGGATTTCCAAACTATATATTCTGGACGCTGTAGCGCCGCGGTAGCCTGTCATTTTTCGTTTGCCTCGAAGTAGATGACGTCATTTGAAGCTGTTCCTAAGTGTGGCCAGCTCATCACGTCACATGGAGTTGATTATCTGTACACAGCAATGGACACAAAAAAAATCGGCGCACCGCTTTGTACTAATCATCGTGTAAAGATGATCCAACTCCGTGTGAATTTTAAACGTCATGAACTGGCCTATTATGTCATTGGTCACGCTAACACCCTCCCCCTTGCGTCCGCCATATATAGCTGCATCTTGCACTGGAGACTGCTAAATGGGCTGCTATCGGTCAAAATCAAGAGAGAAAAGGGCAGAAGAGGGGGAAAGAACTCGTTTTTTATGTAGTTTTTCACACGGGAAGATTGACATGTCTGCTCCTCTCATTTCATAGCTTCATGGTGGTGAAATAAACAAACGCCCCCTAAATATTTGAGAAAGTCTTGACACGCGTCACAAAAACATCACACAAAGCAGGCAAAGCAAAGGAACAAAATCATTCATTGGCTCGTGGATATGAACGAGCCAATGAATGATTTTTCTTCTTTGTTTTGCCTGCTTTGTGTGATATTTTCCTGACTTGTCAAGGCTTTCTCGAATATTTAAAGGACGTTGAATAGGCCGGGATCAAGATAGATTTTACGCTATTAGCGCGATGAGATTGATCAATCAGAAGCCTGCATTTTTGAAAACTTTTTTATGTTTGCAGTAAACACTCTGGATCCCGGACATTAACTTTGGTTGGTTAAGACGATTTTGAATAAAATCAAATCAGAAAGCCAATGTTTTTAAACTTTTTTGGTTAGTTTAATCGAAATCTTCCACGTCTATTAATGAAAACTGAGTTACTGTACTTTGGACAAAAACTTGAATATGAGTACACGACTTGTGCATATGTGTCACCACTCTTACATATAAATGTACTCTGTTATGAGCATGATTCTAAGCGCAGCTGGTTAAATTTGAGTATCTGGGTATTAGGTAAAGCAATAGTGGCCCACCGTGGCTGAGTGGATAAGACACCACGCCGCTAATCGCTTGAGAACGTGGGTGTGGGCGGGTTCGAATCCCGCCGTGATCCCCACGTGGTCTGATATATATGTGTTCAATAAAACAAACAAACAAACAAGCAATAGTGAAAGGTACAGTTGCCATGGAAACAACGACTTCTTTAATTCGTATAGAAAATTAATGAATAGTTGTAAATGATTTAAGTTTAAAATGTAGGCAAATGCTCTGAAAATATCAATGGCTCCCATCTAGTATTTTACAAAAGTAATTTAATATATTCACATGATGTATAAGTTGATGCAACTCTTACCTAATGAAAATTCTGCAACAAGACTTATGTAGGTAGATCTTTTCAATGATTAATTCAGAATTCTAAGAACAAAACGAAGTTCTTAAGCGCCCTTCCTCACCCCCCCCCCCCACTCAAAAAAAGAAAATGATAGAAAGGTATAAGTATTTGGATAATTTCAGTATTTCTGTGATCTTTTGTCAGAGTTTAGAAAAGGTGTCTGGGTATTAAAAAAACATATAACAAATTTGACGAACGATAAGACTATAGATTTCAGGCAATTTTTAACTGCAAAAAAAATTTATTCTAATGTTCATGCGGCTTTAATAATAGACTATTAATATAATCAATTTACGGGAATTTTTATACGAAATTATATTCTCACATTTATGCAAATAGGTATGGATAAACAGACTTGAGTAAAATTACATATTTATTCTTTCTTATCTATAACACGATCTAAATGAAGATGAAGTTATATGTACAGTTTATATCTTTAAATTTTTAGATTTTTTTTATCAAAAATGTTTCATCATCATGTGTAGAATTGCTAGATTTACTTCTTTAGACAGATCTTCGATTCTTTAGATGCCTGCCGGGCTTCATTCTCGGATTTTCCGTAGGTATTTGTAAAGATAAATTTATTTTGCAAAACCGTCAGCAAAAAAAAGTTAGAACAAACAATTAACTGACAGACTAACTGTAAATATATATTTTATTTTGACTCTATTTGATTTTTACTAAATTTTCATCCTTCATAGAAAATTTTAAGGCGATATAAATTGAGAAAGACTGATACTTTGAAAGAAGAAATTGACTTTCATTACTTTTAAATTATTAATTACTCTAAAAAATGAATGATAGGTAAACAAAGTGTATACTATTGTGTTTGTTCCCTGCTTATAAAGGCTATACAAGGACTAATTTTAGCGAGTAGAATTATTTCAATTATATATAATCTGTTTAAAAAAAAGAACTGATATCTACTAAAAAACAACTTTTCAAAAGTAAAAAAAAAGCCAAGCAAAAAAAAAAAGAAAAGAAAAAGTGGAAAGTTGTGGCTAAAAAATAGTGTGATATCAAATTTCCAAGCTAATATTGTGGTACTTATTTAACATTTTTTATTAAAAAATTACCATATGTAAGTCGACTACCTAAGTATGCGTTGATAGAAAGCCTTTTCTCCTTTGCTAAATACATCATAACGTGTTTCGGAAAATTAATTTTTTTTAATTATGCATGATGGGCTTGGCGGCCATCTTTCCATATTTTACACAAATTTCTAAGCAGACAAGCTCGTAGTATGTTTGCATTATTGAGAATTTTGAACTTCTAGTTTTGGCTACAGACAGATAAATTAAGAAAGTCTTTTATTTTGAAGAAAAAAAAAACCAAATTGATTTTTACTACTTTAACTAATTAATTAAACCCCTCCGAAAAAAGAGAATCATAAGATGAAACCTGAAGTTACTTCAACTTTATTTTAAGACACAAATTTCTAGGCACTCATTTACATAAACTAAAAGCATAAAATGTTTGCTTTAGCAACAATTTCGAATTTGCGATCTTAACAATGTACTTGTGTGCTTAGAAAATTGTGTAAAATATGGAAAGATGGCCGCCAAGCCCATCATGCATAATTAAAAAAAATTAATTTTCCGAAACACGTTATGATGTATTTAGCAAAGGAGAAAAGGCTTTCTATCAACGCATACTTAGGTAGTCGACTTACATATGGTAATTTTTTAATAAAAAATGTTAAATAAGTACCACAATATTAGCTTGGAAATTTGATATCACACTATTTTTTAGCCACAACTTTCCACTTTTTCTTTTCTTTTTTTTTTTTGCTTGGCTTTTTTTTTACTTTTGAAAAGTTGTTTTTTAGTAGATTAACAAATTACACTTCTCTGAGTTTTAATAATTTCAAAATTGTGTTATACACAAACTTGTTTTGATTAAATAATATCCAATTCGTCATTAAAAAATGACGAATTGGATATTATTCAGGAGTTTCTCACAATTTGGGCCCAATCATCAACTTTGAAGCTACGGATTATCTCCTAGTTGAATGGTTGTCGATGGCTGTCTTGGTCGAAACTTCGAAGTCGTGTTTGGCGGCAAAAATTTAACAGCGATATTTTTTAGCGTTGGAAGATTAGAGTGGTCTCTACAATTGTCTATGAAGAGGAGAACGTATATTTTACATTTAGCCATTGTTTTACCAATTTCTATCAGCCAATCAGCAAAAATTGCGTTTGCCATCGAAGCCTTTATATTTCAACTGTACAGCATTAGAAATGACTTAATTTTAGCAAAGCACCTCGGCTTTTTAGATCGTCCTATCATAAGAGGAGGAAGCTTTTCTTTATCACTTAGATTTGCTGCCAAAAGCACAATTGCACGAAGTTTACTTGGTTTGCCACGTTGGATTTCTTCACCTTTAAATGCAGACGTTTTGTTGGGAAAACTATGGTACAATAATACAGTTCCATCTGCGATAAACATATCATCTGCTTTATAGACATCTGCTGAGAGCCACACTTCACAGGTAGCTGAATTATCAGTGCAATTTCACTGCAAAGTTTCTAAAAAACGATGGTGTCCCTTTTTTCGGTTTCAAAAGCCTTCCATTCTTACCCTTTAAGTTCTTTGTATGAACAAAGGGATAACAGAATGTGAAACCAGCATCCAGATCAATCTAGTTCTAAACCTGACAATAGCCGAAAGTAAAAAGTCAAACTAATTTCTGTGGTAAATATTTCGACATATCAAGGGTTTTGTAAAATATATTTCGAGGTAACTATAGAAAATACACAAGAATTTTGATGGAAATGCAGAGAAAATTTCTTTTTTCGAGATATCAAGGGTTTCGAAATAAGGAGATTCGAGATATCGAGGTTCGACTGTATTACTTTTGAAATCGGTTCGGTAGTTCCAGAGATTACCTCTAACAAACAAACAATTTTTACTTCTTTATAATATTAGTATAGATGGGGTCTTTTATACATGTCTGTGTTATTTGACAACTGCTAAAGATAGTTATTTAAAAAATGTTTTAATTCATCATATAAACTAGTATTGTGGCTATCACAAAACTTCCCTCTATATAAATCACATCCATTAAATCATTTAAATAATACAAGAAAATTACATCAATTTAGCACCCATTCATATCAAAGTATTGAAGTTTGATGAAAATTCGTGCATTAGTTCTTGAGATAGAGCTATAGTGGAAATTCTGAAAAATGCAGCATAGCAGTGCCACCTGTTGAGCGATTTGCACCAAAACATAAACAGCAGTAATTCATATCACAGTATACCTGAATCTGAAGTTTGTTGAAAGCATTAGTTCTTGAGATAGAGCCATTGCAGAAATCGCAAAAACTGCAGCATAGCAGCGCCACCTGTTGACCGATTTACACCAAAAAGTATAAACGTCAATTCCTGTCAAGGAATAACTGAATCTGAAGTTGGATGAAAATCCGTGCATTAGTTCTGGAGATGTAGAATTCGTGAAAAATGCTGCATAGCAGCGCCACCTGTTGAGCGATTGGCACCAAAAACTAATCAGAACCATTTATATCAGGTACTAACTGGATATAATTTTTTATTAAATTCCGTTCATTAGTGGTTGAGATAGAGCGCCCACAAAATGTGTGTCACACACAGACAGACAGACATTTTGTAAAAACATGTTTTTCGGGTCTTCTGACCCCTGAAACGTGTCAATCCGTCGAAAACCGGAATTCGAAAATTTTCATAAATCCAATACTTTTTTCTTGTAAAGATAGAAGAAAGTAAAAATACATTATTCAGTTGCTTTTCAAAAAATTTCTCCCACACTTTATCTGTAAAAACAGTATTTTGTACTGGTACAATAAAAAAAAAATTAGCAATATTTCTAAAAACACATTCTTCTTAAAAACATTCACGTCAAAAAGTTCTTAAGGGTTTGTCTTGTAGAAATTTAAAGTTCATTTTAAAAAAGTCTGATTTTTTTGTACTTATAAAGACTCATACTTTTTAAAAATGAACTTTAGATTTCTATAAGATTAACCATTAAGAACTTTTTGACGTGAATGTTTTTAAGAAAAATGTGTTTTTATAAATATTGCTAAAACAAAATTATTTTATTGTACCAGTACGAAATACTGTTTTTGCAGATAAAGTGTGATTTTTTTTTTTTTTTTTTCAAAGCAACTGAATAGTGTATCTTTTATATGATGACATTTTTTAATAACTATCTTTAGAAGTTGTTATATAACACAGACATGTATAAAAGACCCCATTTTTAATGAAATAATACCTGATGAAAATTGGTAATATATAAATGTATAATTTAAATGTAAATTCAAAAGTATATTTTAATCACTATATTAAAGTATTAATGGAAAATAATCGGCCAATGTTGCAAATGACTTCAAAGTGTTTCAAAATATACAAGCTGAAAAAAAGTAACATGTGCAATCTCTAGTTCATAATTCTCTCTAGTTCATAAACAATAAAATTCATTTCATTTTATTGTTTTTATTATATAAATAATATATACTTGAAATTGATATGTATTAATAAAAAGTCATTCTTTAAAAAATATTTGAAGAATATTTCTTTAAGAAATGTCCTTTATACATGAAAAAAAAAAATACAATGTCGATCCAAAGACATTTAATAATCAAACTTTCATGAAATATTAAGCTGATCAACAAAACTTTTAAAAATCAAATTTTACTTTCGATTTTCTTCTAACACTGTAATGCATATTGCAGTAAACAAACAATAAAATATTTAATTTCATCTTGATTTGAGCAATAATTTTTTTCATAATACAAATATTTCTCCACATTATTTTCAAATTGTTATAGAAAAAAAATACCTCAAACAACTTTATTTTATTTCATTTATCTAAATTAGACTTGAACCGTATGAAAAAAAAAAGTTATTTATAAAAAGTTATTTGAAGAAATAATCAAAGATAATTCATTAAACATTCTTTGAAAATTTTTTACATTGCCTGTACCATTTATAAAATAAACTCTAATGAAATACAAAACTAATCAACAAAACTTTTTAAAAATACATATGACTAACTATGCATTCTTTTATAAATAACATATTTTACATCTTTACTGTAAAAGAACAATAAAATATCTAATTTCATTATCATTGGAGCAATAAAATTTTCATAAAACAACTATTTATCTTTTCCACATTGTTTGCAAATTTAAAAATAAGTTTATCTCGTACAAAAAAGTTCGCGATTTGTTTTGTAAATTTTCATAATTTGCTTATATTCATTTAAAACAATCACAAACACGACGATTGTTAAAAAACAACAAAGGAGTTCTTTTTGCTTTTCAAATAATATGAATAATTTAGCAAATACCTTTGCTATGTTTGCTTCTAATATAAATATATGGTATACTTATTTTTTCATCGGAAAATATATTTACAAATAAATTACTGTACGTTATTACTATTTTTATTGATATTATATCAATTAGACCTAATGCTGACATTTTTTTACTTAAAAATGTAATTGGAGTGGGGGGGGGGGGGGAGATACAAGACATAGAAGAGTTCCTTATTTTATTTTTTATTTTCGAATACCATTTTTATATTGCTTTATATTACAAATCTAATGAAATATAGAAATAATCTAAAAAATTTTGAATAAAGATTCTATAAAAGATTTTTTGAATTACACATTTAATTTCGTTACACTGAAAAAAAAAATTGTTTAAATAAAACAATGATTTACTAACTTACTCTAATTACTTTTTTGTTTGACAATGAACTTTTACAATTATTCTATCTAACATTGTTGTTTATAGAGAGTTATCGAAAAGTCAACAAAAAACGATTTTAAAATTCTCAAAATATCTGGCAAATTTTGATAATTTGTTTATATTGGTTTAAGCAGTTGAGAAAAACACTAAACTTTACAATAAAAGAACAGAATCGTATATTTCGACATTATTTTTCTTTTTAAATAACATGAATAATTTATCAAAATCCGTTGCTTTGATGTCTTTTAATATTAATACGATATAGCTAGTTTAAGATTACCTTTTTGAAATGATTTTTAAAGCTATTTATTGCTTCTGTGTTCATAAAATATTTGCTTTAAAATTATGTTTTTGTACAAAAGAGAAATGATAACTGCGGTTACTACCTAAGTGTTTACACTTTGAATTTTTAATGCAAAGAATTATAAAGAAACTTTTGAATATTTTATGATAAAGAATTCATTTTTAAAATTACTAATTAAAAGTAGACTTTTGGAAATTTTTTTTTTTTTTTTTTTTGCATTACAATATTTTGAAAAGAAACTTATTATGCATTTTCTTTACTAATAGATTTAAAATTACTTAAAACTATTGCAAAAGCATTTTCGTAAATTTATTCAACCGACATATAATGCATAGCTGCAATGTTCCGTTTTTTTTTTTTTTTTTTTTTTTTTCAGCTAATGAAAAATATGGGGTACAATAAGTTTTTTTTAAATGGGATTATTGTTTTCTATGACTTTATTCTATGCAAATGAAAATCAAATTTCAAAGTAATTGCTTAAAAGGCTCAAAGGCCAACATAGTGAAAAAGATTCAAGCCGGGACTCGAACCCGGGCCATCAGTATAGCGCACTGATGAAATTATTCCAAAGGAAAACATTCGCCTTGGATACAATATTTCAAATGAAAATAAAATTTCAAAGTAATTGCTTAAAATTTCCATGTATTAATATAGTTTCTATCGATGCTGGATTTAATTATATTCCGTGTTTGCCCCAGGTTGGTGGCTCACGGTAAAATATTCCATCTTGTGCTGCGTTTGTAGCCTTGCCAACATATAATAGTGAGAAATTTTCCTTGCTGGGTATCGTTCCAAGTGGTTTAGTCGGTAGAACGTCAGTGCGCTATACTGATGGCCCGGGTTCGAGTCCCGGCTTGGAATCTTTTTCACTATGTTGGCCTTTGCGTCTTTTAAGCAATTACTTTGAAATTTGATTTTCATTTGAAATATTGTATCCAAGGCGAATGTTTCCCTTTGGAATAATTTCCATGTATTAATATTCATTCTATGCATTTGATTTATAAGAAAAAAAAAAAAAAAATAAGGAAAATTTCTGGTTCAAATTTGACTCTAAAAAACTGGAAGGTTGGCTATTGAATTTTGAATTGAATAAAATATTACTTAACTTTAAATATGCAACTGTAAAAGATTTTACCTTGAAAAATATAACATTTCAAATTGCACATGTGAGATTTTGCTCACATTTATTTCACAATTATAATATCACATTTCTTCCAATCTGGCTTTCGCTAGAGTGTCTTATACTCGGGACGTGGCTGGGGACCTACGAAGCTTGCTTCCGCAAAAGAGTCGGACTAAGTGGAAGAATAAAGGGCTGCGGACGAAGAGAGGCCGCTCGCCGCTGCGGCTATACATATATTAATTGCTATAAAAAGAACGCTCTTTATTGTTTTATTTTATTTTTTTAATTTATATATATGTGTGCGTCTGATTTTCATTTTACCATTTGTGAATGATAAATTAATGTTGTTTTATAAATGGTTGGTATATCTCGTGATCGTGAATTTTCATAACTCATGCTTTCAAATCATGGATAATAAAAATATCAGAGCGTCAGTTAATTTGCTGATCATGCACGTCATAAAAGAAAATAAACGATGTTTAAATTCAAATCCCATATATATACACTGGTGAAAACAATTAAAGGGACAAATGGTTTTTTTGCAATAAAAAAAAAAAAACTAACAAAGCAAATAAAACCAAACTTGGCCAAAATATCATTCGATATAAGACCAATGTACGGGAAAACAAAAATGGGCACAACCTGCACCCTAAATAAGGTAACTGGTCACGTGTCCAGCACAGCAGCTGATCGACACCCTGTCAGTCAGACAAAAACATGCCTAATATAGTGTATAATCGTCTGTAACAACTACACAACTCTCGCATCGGCGTTTCATAGTGCTTACCAGGGTCCTTATCAATCTCTATGGCATCTGCACCCACTCTTGCACCAAGGCACCCTTGAGCTCATCGATGGCCCTTGGAGCTGCAATTGATCGTCCAAGGGCGTCCCATATGTGTTCGATGAGATTAAGGTCAGGGGACATCGCAGGACACTCCATTCGTTGAACATCCTACGATTCGAGGTATTCGTCCACCAACTGATACCTATGTGGACGGGCGTTATCGTCCATAAAAACGAAATTTGGTCCACATGCTCCGCGGGAAAGTCTCAAACAGGGTGCAAGACGCTCGTCCTTGTACCGCTGACCTGTCAGAGTACCTCTATCAAACACATTATGGTCGGTACGCTCGTCTGCCTTGATGCCTGACAGACCATCAGACCACCTCCAGCATAAGGATCATTATCGACAATGTTAGAAGGCCGAAATCGGCTCTCGGGTTCTCTCCAGATGAGAACACGTCTCGAGTCGATGTCCAGACTGAATCGTGACTCATCACTGTAAAAAACCGCCCCAAACTATCCTCTGTCCAAGACAGGTGTTCTTGGTACCATGCTAGACGGGACTTTTCGTGGTTCACAGCCAAAGGGATGCAGACTACAGGGCACCTGGCAGACAGGCCAGCTGCATTAAGTCTCTGGGTGACTGTTTTTCGTGAAATGGATATTCCTGTAGCATTATACAGGTGACGAGACAGTTGTTTCGCTGTCGCGGACCTATCCCTTTTGGTTAAAAATCTCAAATAATGGACTTTAGCCGGCGTTGTTGTCCATTTTAGGCCTTGACCTGGTCCGGGGATCACTGTTTCGGTCTCTGCGAACTGTTTTCACAGAGTAGACACCACATTTCACGGAACACCGAGGTCCTTAGAACAGGTAGCCTGTGATTGGCCGGCCTCGAGTCTTCCAACAATCTGCCATCTTGTAGCATCATCTAGACGATGTCGACTAGTCATACTAACGATGGGTAAACAAAGAAATAAAAAAAAACAAGGATTGGGTTATGCTACGATGCTTCAAAACGCCCTTCCGCTACAAGCTTTGGCGGTCAAATGAGGCACCTTTGCACAAACGCGATCACAGTGCCACTTTCTTATGACCACAAATACCACTGCGTGGCAGGTGTGTCCGCGACGAGCTTAATTACCATCTGATACTTAATTTGCGTATAGGGATAGCTTATTTTGTTTTGTTTTTAAAAAAAAACGTTTGTCCCTTTAATTGTTTTCACCAGTGTATATATAAGGTGCCTAGCCTCATTATGGCCCACCTAAGCTTTGATAGCTTTTTTCACCATGTTAATATTATTTTTACTTGAAACTATTTATGCTGTTGCTTAGAGGGATCAATGTGATAAATAAAAGAAAAGACTTTATACTTGCAATTTACGCTTATTGTAATTTATACTATTAAAAATTATATAAGGTGAAATGTAAAAAAAGTCATATGGGCCATATTGGGAACACCCCGTTCTCAATATGGCTCACTTTGTCAATTTTTAGAAAATTGCAAAATAAAATTAGAAAATTCCAAAAAATTATTATGATATGTTTATATATATGTTTATTTATTTATGTATACATATTATGTGTATAATAATTGCAATTTTTTGAAGCCATAAAAATCACAAAAAATTAAGATTAAAACAAAAAAAAAATAAAAAAGTATATTTATTTTTACTAAGAAATTTATTAATTGAAGAATAGAAGTTAAACAAAATTATGACTAATAATAAAAAAGGCAGCTAAATTAGTAAAAAAAAATACATATATAACAGAAAAGTGTTCCCAATATGGCCCACCATGGCCATAATGGGAACCTCCGCCATTTTTTTATTTTACCTCCCAAAAAACGGATATACTAATAATTACTTAATACTTGATAAAACTATTGATAGTATCTTAAAGTAGATTAACAATGTTATTATATTCATTTTTACTTTATATTAAATGTTAACAAATATTAATAATACGAAATACTCCATAATAACACGATTTTTTTGGCCGAAAATTTCAGTTCCTCTGCCAGTAGCTTTGCCCACGTGATACGACTTCGCCTTTATTCATTTATTTATATTTTTTTTTCACTTTCTATCTTCCTGAAGGTTGAACGTATACTGCCATCTATTGAATTAAAAATAAAGTAAATAAAATATACGGTGTGGGCCATATTGGGCCCAGGTACCTTAGTTTGATTCATCACTTAATTTTGAGTCAAAAATAGTTTTTAAAAAATTGGTACATTAAATTCTGTATAAGGCGGAATCGGTCGTGACTGAGAAAATTTTTCGTGGTAGACAATATTCCGGCTTATGCAAAAGAGCTCCACCTCCCCTCCAAAAAATGTGCAAACCGTATATTTTTTTTACGTTCGTAACTTTTAGAAATGTTCCTTAAAATGAAATTTTTAATGAAATTTTTAATGAAATTAGATTGTTATTAAATTTATTGTTTTTAATGATTTCGAAACACATTGTTTGAACCACAAAAATAAATATTACCAATACGAAATTGCTCTAATTCTGAAATTTAATTACAATCATTTAATTTAATAAATACAATTACATACTTTATATTTCGCATGATAGTTTAAAAAATCAAAAAATAATCCTTTATCGATATTTGTTTTTCTTTCGGTTTACCATGCATTCTGTACTAACGCGTAAGTATTTTATTATGGGTATTATTTTTTTTTAATTTCTCAGAACAAGAAAAATAATTTCGAGGTACCTAATTTTTTTCAAGCCGTCCAGTTTGAATTGCATCGCTCTCTTAAACGTTTGCAGAAGCGTGATCATCCTCATTTCCTTTCCCAAGACAACAGTTAACCTTATCAGCCGGTATTTCTGAGCAAAGTTTGACAATCCATTTAACAGCATCGAAAACACTGATGTTTTTTGTCTGGTCGGTGGCTGAAGAACAGTCATCAAAAGACTCAATAATCGACCGCAACAGATATCTTTTGTAGTAGGTTTCAGCCTTTTAATAACTCATTGATTCATTGGTTGTGTCACTCCAGTAAGTATCTGCTGGAAGAAATAGTAAATTTATATTCAACAGTTTGACCTCGGCATGACAATGTGCATTATTGAGGAAAAAAATTTTATTTTTTAGTTTCTTCAATCATTTATCTATTGAACTCCTTTAACCAGCCCTCCATTAAAATATCGACAACCAGTATTTTTTCTGAGATCTCCAAATTACAGGCAGTTTAACAATATTAACATTCTTGAAATATAACGTCGTTTTCAATTTCCCAATCACTAACTTTTTTTATAAACTGCCCTACAAATTCGCAAAAAGCAAAACAGTGACACACTCGTTGGTGGTTTTACCTCAGCGGCATTAGCTTCATCTTTTTACAAGGGACTTATTTGGCACACAAGATAAAATAGTACAGTCTCATCGCAATGATATATGTCCTTCTCTTGATATCTTTCAATCAGTAGATCAAAGTTTCTTTTCATTCCCGAATTTCATGCTGTGGGGCATATTTCGTGTGTCAGCAAGCATGCTTCGTATGGCATTGTTGCGTAGATTATGGAAACTCATTAACCGTTCACTGGAAGCTTTAAAATCCATTTTACCTATTTTTTCGCAATATAGTCCAGATGTGAGCAAAATTTTCACTCTAGCAATCGAAAACCATTCAAAAGTTTATGCATTAATGTCTTCATCTTTCACAGCACGTTTCCTCTTTCTACTGGATGTTTTCAACTCTTTCTTTTTAAGCATCATAAATTTGAATTTTACCATAATTAAACCTAATACAAAGATCTCCTACAGAATAATTATTTTCTTTTAATTTGGTAACTTCGACTTTACCCTGCAGCGATGGAGTATTGGGTTTAGATTTCGAAGCCACTTTTGCGATGCACTTACTAATATCCTTAGGCAAGATAAAACGACGAAGAACAAATAATCCGTGCAATGATCGAATTTTCTAAACACGCGATTGATTGGAATGAAGCATACGTCAATCGAATATCGTTTTACGTTTTCGATAAACAGGTTGGATCTTGAGTTGTAATAAACCGCTCGACGATGACGATCTTTCATTGATTGTCCTGACTCGTAAATCGGCTGAAAACTGAAATTTTGAAAGTCTTTACAGGTAAATGAGAAATGCTATTCAATTTCTTAGTACTGCTGTAATACCTGCAAATTTGAAGTTTACACTCAAACACACATACACAGACAAAACAACTTCAGGAATGAGACAGTAAGCTATCACTTCGAATTTGAGTACAACCTTAAAGCATAATACATTGCACTTAGAAAATACTTATTTTCATAAATGTGCATCCTTCTAATAATAATAATTTTTACATGCAAATTTATATAGGAAAAATGATTATTTCATTTTTTAAATGCAAGAATTCGTTAAAATTTAAGCAGTTTCTAGTTATTTAAATTAACTTTTTAAAACTAATACGGAATTTAATTAAAATTCTCGGCATTGAGTATATGACGTACCCGCGCCGTACCGCCGCGGCGAGCGGCCCATCTTCGTCCGCAGCCCTTTATTCTTCTGCTCTATCTTTTGCGGAAGCAAGATTCGTAGGTCCCCAGCCACGTCCCGAGTGAAAGACTCTCTGGCGAAAGCAAGGTTGGAAAAAAAAATCAAAAATTGAAACCGGACAAATTTAAAAGGGAAATTACTCAAATTAAAGAAACCGAAAAGCGGGAAGGGAGGGCTCGGGGCGATGAAGCTACCGAACGACTCCTGCTACTTCGAGCCTATTATTACTCATTTTTGGTAATATACTGCACCTGGCATCGTCATGAAAAGCTGCCGAAATAGTCGCCATTTTTACGCAATTAACTACCGAAATTAAATGGCCCTGGGACAAAAAAAATGCTCTTTTTATTTTCCGAATTATCAACAATAATGGGTATGAATGCAACCTTTGCTGATGTAGCATTTGCGAATTTATAAATTTTATTTATACATTTATTATGTATATTTTGATAACAGAATTAGCTAGGTTTTTCAATACTAACATACTATTATCAGATAACTTAGTTTGTTATAAATATATAATATTTATGATCTTTAATTTTTATGAAGTCCAGTAAATTACTTTACAAAATGAATCAACGGAAGGATTGTTTAAATTTCTGAACCTTAGTGCATGTAACTTCTTGTTGGGGCAACATTTACAAGGTGTAATAATGTCGAATAACACACCAAAAACTATTTTATTCTATAAGCCTTACATATTCTAGAATATGTAGAATATTCTAGAACAGTATGACGTTTTAAAGTTTCATAAACGGAATGCTTTTCATGTTTAAAATATCCTTTTTTCCGCCTTATGCAAAATTTTGGTTTTGGTGGGACATTAAAAACATTTCCGTTTCCGCGTTAGACAGATTCCGACTTATGTAACAAGAATTAATGTTATTTTCTATGGGTTCGACGGGACTTGAAAATTTTCCGCGGTAGACAGACTTTCGGCTTGCACAGAGTCCGCCTTAGACAGAATTTACTGTATTTTCAATGCAATGTTATAGGATGAAAAAGAAAATGCTTTTGATAAATTATTGTTAATTTTATTGAGCTCACTGTAAACTGAAATGCCTGAAATTCAGACACATAAGCGTCTTAAATAAAGTGTTCAATTTTCAGACATTTTAAAGTGTCTTAATTTTTAAGACACTTGTATGCATCTGAATTTAAGACATTTCAAACGTCTGAATCGCATCCATCTTTGACCACCTTTCATTTCTATGCAAAAGCAGCCATTTTTTTTTTTTTATAAGCATTAT
Source organism: Maratus speciosus (assembly GCA_963932465.1). NCBI lineage: Eukaryota > Metazoa > Arthropoda > Arachnida > Araneae > Salticidae > Maratus > Maratus speciosus. Next base: position 6,844,897 of record OZ010797.1, read on the forward strand.
ACATTTTTTTTAAAAAAAATCTATTATAATATGGAAATTGTACCGCCAATCAAAACGCCAGTACAATTTACATCAATTTACGTATTTTAATAGGAATTTTCTTCTGTTGAAAAATTTAAATTTTTTTGGAAATTTCTGTATTTAAAAAAATATCAAGCTTTTAAGAAAGGGCAAACCGACATATTTAACAGACCGGAGATGACCAAAGTCCATTACTTTTTACAGGATTTATTAACTCACATTACATCAGAATATTAAACTTACCCGTGACAGGATTCGAACCCGCGAGCTGCTGGCTTCCAGACTGTCACTTTATCCACTCAGCCAGGATCTCGTTAGTTGGAAACTCAAATATTGTTACTTATTATGCTGCACAATGAAACGGTAGTGGTAGATATTTTTCCGATCCAGTTAACATTTTAAGCAAATTTCCCTCCTAGAAATTTGAATATTTGTTTAATTTCATGAGTTAAAGACCAGAAAAAAGTTTTTTTTTCTACTAACGAAAAAATCTTTTTAGAACACAAATATTATTGTTTTATATAGAGGAAACTTTATTTTTGAAATATTAAGGATGTATTCTAATCTAAACTATTTATTTTCTGATTCATTTTTAAATTCATTTTTGCTCTCAATCGCATCAAACTGAGAAATTATCTTATTTAGAAACTACACAATGTGCCGTGCTTCTCGATTTTTTTTATAAATGCACAAAATATTGTTAAACATGCTGTCAAAGTTGGCGTTTTGAATCGAATTTTCCGAGGCGGGAGATCGGGGAATTAAAAAAAATGGCTATTCTGAGAAAACAATTGTTTAAAAATTAAATTATAAAATATTGAGGGTGGAAAAATATTTTTTCGAATACACCCTTAAAATATGTAAAATGATTTAAAAGTGTATATATTGTACATACACTGTTAAAACATTTAATTCGGGTCCTGTGCCGTTCAGGGGTGGAAAAAAAACCAATTTTTCATTAAAAAAATGCATTTCTTATTGCCCAAAGACAGCGTATAATTTTAACGGGAAGGTATTGATATAAAGCTCTGTTTTCTTTCTTTTTTTTTCTTCTGATGATTGAATACATGGCAAAATTTTTGAAACTGGACTGATTAATTCCTTCCTGTGCTGTACATTCTGAACCTAATTTCTCAGTTTTAAATATTGTGTATAATTTTCTGCAAAAATATTGACATTTAGTTATAAAAATCCTTGTTTTACGCATATAACATACATCATTAGAAATCCAGAGTAATTTTTTTTTCAGAGTAATTTTTTCACGGTGAAATCCGATTACTCCTGAACTCAATCTTTAGCTAAAAGGTTAGTTTATAAAATTTCAGAGTTATTGTAAATAATTCCAAAAAATTAAATAAGTATTTTGATTTTTTTAATTAAACAAATAATTAAATAAATATTTAAGTATAATAAATACGATTAATAGATAATTAAATAAATACTTTAACACTAGATGGCGCCACATCTATATCTCAAAGGTATGTGATTATTTTCAAATCCAAAGAGATTCTTATAAAAAATGTTTGAAGTTTGAGAAATATAGAAATTTTAAGTCATTTTTGTTCTTAAACGCATGAAATTGTAGGTGATATGTTATTCAGAAACTGTGTGAGCGAAATTAGTTATCAATTTTTGATGAATAAATAACATATCGAATTATAAGCGATTAACAAAAATTTGAAGTTTGAATATAAATAAATAAATCATGTCTAATATAATGTCTATATGGGTTTGTCTATGAAAGATTATATTTTACTTTTAAACGGAACCTTCTAATTGCAGAAATATGCAAAAAAAATGGAAATTTTCCTGGAATTTACGAAAAGAAAAAATTACATTAAAATACGTAAATTTGTGTCTCGACTGGCAGTACAATTTCTATATTTTAAGCGGATATTTTTTCACAGTGTTACAAGGTCAAAACTAAGGAGGGGGAGGGCAGAGGGAGCATGTGGCCCGGGCTGCAGACGAGGGGGCGCCAAATGAAGATTTTGTTTGTCGATTTTTCGCACATTTATGTAGCACAGTATTGTTAAAATCATCCTGTCTGGGGTATGCCAAAGCATAGAATAATCTAAAGATGATATGATATGGCATAAGAATCCCGTATAAAGCGGAATTTTTTTCGATTCCGTTTTCAAGATTTTAATGAATCAATATTTGACAAAGCAGATTACGTAGTTCAGTATTACATATTTTATGATTACATATTCTAAATTTTAAAATAAGTAGGCTATTAGAAAATTAGTAAAATTCTCTTTGTAAGTATACTTTGCGGAGGAGAGGGGGGGGGGGGGGGCTAAATCCATGTTTGCCTCGGGTGCAAAAAAGGCTAGTTTCAGTCCTGACAGTGTATAAAGCTTACAAAAAAAAGTGAAAAAACGGCTGCCTATGCCTACTGCCGCGAACATGCAGGTTGATCAAAGATGGATGCGATTCAGACGTTTGAAATGTTTTAAATTCAGACACATACACGTTTCTTAAAAATTTAGACACTTTAAAATGTCTGAAAATTGAACACTCCATTTTAAGTCACTTATGTGTCTAAATTTCAGACGTTTCGTTTTCAGTATTTATACTATGATCATAGTAAGACACTTAAGTGTCTTAATTTCAGACGCATTTGATGTCTAGACACCTAAGTGTCTGAATTATTTTTTCAGTCACATATGTGTTTGAATTTAAGACGCCTTTATTTGCAGTGGATTAATATTTCACTAGATTAATTTTAACACAATTATTCTAATTGCTAAATAATTAATTTAAGGTGTAATTTTCCAACTGGGTAAAAATTGTCCGGATCAGGAATCTTCACTGTAAAAAAGATATCTCAAATTAACAGAAAAAAAACCCTGTCAATTTTGGCTCCCGCGGAAAACAGTTTAAGGCTGTTCTCAACTTCTCTGCTCAACAAGCGCAAAACGTTCTGACACATTTATCAATTCATTTTTCAGCGGAAAGATATAAAATTGGAAAACCCGACCAGGGAAGCGATTTGGAATCTAACTGTGTTTTCCATTTTTCTATCAATAAATTACAATTACCTATCGAGTTATAAGCGATTCTGACACGGCATTTTTCTCCTCTTACTGACTGGATGTTCTTCTTTCGTTCGGAAGTTCGGTTCAAAATGCCCACTTTGACAGTATCTTCTGAAAGATGTATTGCGTTTACAAGAAAACGAAAAAAAAAAAAACAGTTCGATGACATACTTTCTGAATAACAACACCTTCTAGTTTCATGCATTTCCGAACAAAAATGAATTAAAACTTATGTCAGAAAGTTGAGCCTTTGGATTTGAGAACAGCCTTAATTTATAGAAAATATCTTTAACTTTTCATTAAAGCAGTCTTTTTACTGTAAAAAATATAGATCTTTCTGTAAAAATTACACAGTAAATTTTTTTTTTTTTTTTTTACAGAAAAGAACTGTTTTTCTTTAAAACAGTTTTTCTCTGCAAAAAATGCAATATTTTTTTTCTGTAAAAATGACATATTTTTTTTTACAGTATTGTATAACTTTCTGTGATTTCTCCAATTCTATTAATACCTCTTATATCGAGTAGAAGAATTAAAGAAAATAAGTTGAAACGGGTGTAAAATAATACGAACTAAAATAACTTCTTAAAACACCATTAAAACCTTAAATGCGCTAGGCCTTTCGAAAGATCTGGGTCTTTCTTCGTCAGGCGCAAAAAGACGATGCTTCTGCTATGAAAGCAGAAAACTTTTAAGTCTTGCTGCGGCTTTCATAGCAGAAGCACGTCTTTTTGCGCCTGATGAGGAAAGACTCAGATCTTTCGAAAGGCCTACCGCATTTAAGGTTTTAATGGTGTTTTAAGAAGTTATTTTAGTTCGTAGAAGAATTAAAATTGTTATTTTTGTATAAAAGCGGAATAACACGAAAGTTACTTACACACGCACCTTTGCATTTTAAATTATAAAATGTCACAAAAGAAAGAAAAAAACCCTTTTATTTTATTTTGAGTTACAAATTAACGTTCCTTTTAATTTAAAACTTTATAATATGATGTCCTTAAAAGTATTTGTTATAAATTAACATTATTTTATAATTATAATAAATTTATTATTAACTTAAATTATTATAAATATAAATTATTTAAATCTAAATTATGAACTTAGATGAAATAATATAATCAGAAATAACTATTACAAAACTTGTTAAACCATCTTTTCCTCCGATGTCTTTTTAAAAAGACATATTTTATTCGAATGCTGTTGAACAATTTCATTAGATACAAAAACAATAAAACAAAATTAATTTTATTTTTGTTTAAGAACTTTTCAAAATACAAAGACTCTCTCTCTACTTGCACTTATCACCTTTCATCTTTATAATTTCAAATATAATTTCAAAATCATACAATGGAAAAAATTCAACAAAAACTTTTCAAAAAATATTCTTTAAAGGCTTTTATTAAAAATATTGTAATTAAATACTTTAAAACAATTCTTTATATACAAGATTCATATAAAGTACATTTGTTTCGCAAATAACTTTCCAATTATAAACTTTCGCCTATTGTTTGCAGATTCTTCCCTAAAAACTGTTCAAATCACAAAATTTACAAGTTAGCGATTTGTTTTACAAATCAAAAATTTTACACATGTTTAAAGAAATGCAAATATTGCGATTAAACCAGGGCTCGAAATGGAAAAATCCTCTATTTCAAAATTATTGCTGACTAAACACTTTTTATAAATTATAAAAAATTTATATACAGGGTGTCCACTCTCAATGGTGTCCAATGCCTAATTCCTAAACCGTTAGTTATAGTTATACAGTTTCAATTACAAAAATGTCTTAAATGAGGTAAAGAAATATTTTAAAAGCGAGTTGGATCAATATAAATATTTCTTAAAAAATTTCGAAATTTAAATTTTTATACGGTCCTCCGTCGTATAAGTTATATTTAGTAAATTTTTCCTATTGCACTGACAAGTAAGACAAAAAAGACCCGTTCATATAACGATAAAATTGACCGAGTTATGAAACTTTCAAAATGCATGACTTATACCACTGTTCTACATCTGAACACAAATGAGTTCGGCTATACTTTGAGGGGTTATATACCAAGTGCTTAAAGTGTTTGAAGAACTTATTTCATATGTATCTGCGCTTTGAAAAAAATCATGCAAGTATTACGATTGAGTTTTTTTTTTTTTTTTAGTTTCAAATTGGCTAAAATAACTGTATTTTAACACATATTTTATTTTGTAAGGATTTGAAGCGTTTCTTTTCATGATTTCTTTTACGTAAATTATGTTATTTTTATGAGTTTTTATTTAAACTTCAATGATCGTATGTATGTTTTTCCAGTTCAAAATTTGTACTCGAATTTTAACTCACTTTCAAATATCCGATCGAGATTAAATTTTACACACTGACGTAAATCCGATGTCAATCTAATATTATTATGATTTTCGATGGTTACCATTTATACTTAGATTTACCATTACCATTTATACCATTTACACTTTATTTTACAGGATAACACAAAACATTTCGGATAGATTACTGCTAAGTAGTTTCAGAAAAAGTTTTAGATGAGATAACACAATGGTTGTGATGCGATGGTTGTGTTTTTTAACTATTATGTATTTTTTAGCATTGAATCCGAAAAATACCTCAATTTTTAACCATCATGTGAAGATTTTTCGCAAACCATAAAGTCAAAGTTAAAAAATAACATTGTCAAAGTTAAAAAATAACAAAAATCGGATACGATAAAATAGATAAGATAGCTGTATTTTTTTAACTTTTGATAATTGAGTTTTTATGTACTTTTTAACACTGAATCTGAAAATGACCTTCACTTTTAAAAATCACGTTAGAATTTTTTTGAAAATCATAAATGTCAATGTTAAAATATAGCAAAAATCTGATATTATAGAACTGATCTAAAACTTTATTTTATTTTATTTTATTCAATATTTTATTCAATTTTTTAGCTTATACTGTGATTCTTACAGCTAAACAGCTGAGGGGTCCAATGAGGTGGGGTAGGAGGTTCAAGTTTAACTTTGAAATTTACAATTTCGAAAACTCCTGGCGTGATGGTTAAAAATGAAGGTCATTTTCAGATTCAGCGGAAAAAAGTACAAAAAATGCAGTTATCAAAAGTTAAAAGCACTACAATCACATCTATTTTACAGCATCAAATTTTCGATATTTTTGCTTTTTTTAACTTTAAAATTTACGATTTGCAAAAACTCTTTACGCAATGGTAAATAATGAATGTCAATTTCGGATTCAGCGGAACAAAATACATAAGAATCAATTATCAAAAGCTAAAAAACATGACATAACCCAACTTTTGCACGCTAGTGTAATCTAACAACATTTTAAAATATGTATCAGTTTGTAAATAGTTGAGGCTGTTAATTTTCATCATTTTGTGTAAGAAAAACTATGCTTTTCCCCCTTCTTATATGTTTATTAAAAATTGTATATTTTGTATTAAGCGTTAAAACAAATCCAAAAGGGTAACTTTCTGACATAAGTTTTAATTAATTTTTGTTCGAAAATGCATGAAACTAGAGCTGGTTTTTTTTTTTTTTTTTTCATTTTTTTGAAAACGCAATAGATCTTTCAAAAAATAGTGTCAAAGTGGACATTTTGAACCGAGTTTCTGCGCGAACGGAGAATATGCACTCGAGAGCTGGTGGAAAACATGTTTTTCACGTGATCAAAAACGCTTATAACTCAATAGGTAATTTATGGGTCAAAAAATGGAAAAAAAAAAACAGTTCAATTCAAAATCGCTTCCATGGCCAGGCTTTCCCATTTTATATCTTTCGGTTAAAAAATGAACTTGTAAATGTGTCGAAACGTTTTGCGCTTGTTGAGCAGAGCAATTAAGAACACCCTTAATATGTCAGAATGATTAAAGTTTTAAAATTTATATTGCAACGTTCATTTTACTCCCAACCATTTTTTAAATATATATTTCACAAAATGATATTTCTACTAAATTTGTGAATGACCCCTAATTTGCAGCAAAAAATATGCTCCAATTTTAAACTGCTATTACTCGGTCAATCTGAATGGTAGAAAAACGGGTCTTTTTTTTTTTTTTTTGTCTTACTTATCAGCGTAACAAGAAAATTTTACTAAATATAATTTACAGGATCGGAGGACCGTACAAAAATGTAAATTTTATAATTTTTTAAGACATATTTTTATTGACCCAAATCGTTTTTAAAATATTTTTTTGCCTATTTAAGGGTGTTCTCAAATCCAAAAAGGCAACTTTCTGACATAAGTTTTAATTTATTTTTGGTCGAAAATGCATGAAACTATCTGGTATTGTTGTTCAGAAACAATGTCATCGAGCTGTTTTTTCCATTTTTTTTTTTTTTTTGAAAACGCAATAGATCTTTCAGAAAATAGTGTCAAAGTGGGCGTTTTGAATTGAATTTCCGCGCGAAGGAAGCAAGAGCAGTCAAGAGCGGGCGAAAAACGTGTTTGTCACCTGATCAAAATCGCTTATACCTCAATGGGTAATTGATTTATCAAAAAATGGAAAAACAGTTCAATTCCAAATTGCTTCTATAGCCAGGCTTTCTCATTTTATATCTTTCCGAGGAAAAATTTATTTGTAAATGTGTCAAAACGTTTTGCGCTTGTTGAGCAGAGCAGTTAAGAACAGCCTTAAAACATTTCTATAATTGGTTGGTTATGTTTATGACGGCCAATTATCAACACGAGGGATAAAGGCCCTAATGGGGGGGAGTGCCTTCCGTTGGGGGTCTTTCTAAGGGAACCTAACTCGTATTTACGGCTGGAAGATCCACGGCTGGAAGAAAACCACAGAAACTCCGAACGATTAGCCGACGGGCGCGATTGGGTTCGATCTCAGCACCTCCCGTCAACAAGCTTCGAGAGCAGAACCTCTCGTCCACTGCTGGGGCTTTTTGTAATTGGAACTATATGTCTAGGACCAACGGTTTAGGAATTAGCCATTGGACACCGTTAAGAGCAGACACCCTGTATAACTATACAATAACAATTTAAACTAGTTGGATGTAGTTGGATGTGCCAATTACAAAACTTTCTTCTATCTCATACATCTTAATGTTTCAAAAAAGTAGTTACAACTGTTAATACTTCAATATTATTAGTTTAAAATTTCAATATTATCAGTTTAATACTATACTAACTTTGATTTTCATCTTACATTTCTGCTTCCGTCAATTAATTGGAGTAAAAACGAGTTGATCTTGATCATGATTATATATTAAAATCAATGGCGGATCTAAGGGAGGAGTGAAGGGGCGATCTCCCCCCTTGAGCTAGTGAAGGGTTTGCAAAACAACATTATGTATCCTCACGGGAAATGACTTGGGGTGAAGCTCGAGCCGGCACGACCCGACTCGGGTCGCGCCAGTTTAAATCCACGAGACTCGGCCTAGGTCATGTCTTCTCTCTTTTAGAGCCGGGTCGTGTCCTGATCTTAAACTTTTTTGCAGATTCGGGTCGGGCCAGGCTTCATTTTCTTCTCCAGGTCGAGTCTGGCCTGGACGTCGTTTTTCCTAGAGATCTGCACTGGCCAAATTTTCCTGATCGGAGTTCGGTCCGGAATAAAAGCTAAACGTTCGGTCCGTGTCAGCCCATATGATAAGCATTATTGGCCCGACCGCGATCCGAGCACAAGTTGGTCTGTCATCTTACTTATTTGCTGTTCGTAAAAACTATATTTATATTGTACATTTGCTTAGCGAAATTTTTAGAAATTTAATTTGATTTGATAAGTTATAGAGATGCATTTTCTAAAATCTACTTTTTTTCTTTGTAGAGCTTTAAAATTATCATTTTTCAACTTTTCTTTTATCATCCGTTTCTTTCGTTCTAAACTGATTTTCTTACTGGATTTTCATTTTAGTGTAATTGTCTAAGTCATATTTTTACTTAGTGTTTACGTACGTAATTGCCTGAATAGTTATTAATATTACTGTTTTTTTTTTTTTTGTTTTTTTGTATTCATGAATTTCGAATATAATCTGAAAATAAAATATGAGCATAAGTGAATGAATTATTATGAATAGTTTTAATTGCAAAATGCAGACAGGGCTGGAGTCGATTTTTAGTTTTTACACCGGGCAGGACCAATAATTTTTTTTGTGTGGATTGGATCTGGGCTTAGTCCTATGGAAACTTCAGCCCGGATAAACATCTAACTGATATATCGGAGCCAGCTTTAATTTTTTTTTTTTTTTTTATTCTTTCAGCCATCATCCTATAGCTACTGAATATACCGGTTGTCCTAAAGTGGACGGACTGATTGTAAAATTCAGTAACTTGCAAATGGTGGCAGCTATTCAAAAAAATACTTGCAGGAAGGTTTTGAAAGTTGTCAGAAATAGGGATGATAGGAATGATTCTGCTCCGAATTTTCTGAAAATTTAACCCTCTCGCTCCACATCCCGCAAATTCCACGGCCAACGTAACAAACAGTAGCATAATTTGCGCAATCCGCAATTTCCGCAGCAAATCTTTTTTCTTTTTATGATCTAATTCTATTAAAAAAAAAACTCCTTCACAAAGATGTTGGACATATTTTAACTCTGAAATATATGCAGATTTGAAATGTGTAATAAAATAAATGCGCAATTTTTAAACATATTTTGATTAAAAAAAAAAAAAAAAAAAAAAAAAAAAAAAAAAAAAACAGAAAAAAAATTACGCAGCGAGAAGGTTAAGGGTCACGGAAAAAACGCGAATTTGGTCAAAGAGCCGAGGAAAAAACGCAAAATTTTTCAAATGATCGCGAAAAACGCAAATTTCGTTAAAGGATCGTGGAGGAAACGCGAATTCCTTCAAAGGATCGCAGAAAAAATCGAATTTAGTCAAAGAATTGCTTTAAAAACGCGAACTTCGTCAAAGGATCGCTGAAAAAAACGCGAATTTTGTCAAAGGGTCGAAGAAAAAAAACGCGAATTTTATCTAAGGGCTGAATAATTACACTTATTTCGTCAAAGTTTGCGGAAGAAAAGCAAATTTCGTCAAAGGATCGTGGAGGAAACGCGAATTCCTTCAAAGGATTGTGGAAGAAAATCGAATTTAGTCAAATAATCGCTTTAAATCACAAATTTCGTCAACGGATTACTGAGAAAATGCGAATTTTATCAAAGGGCTGCAAAATTACAGTAATTTCGTCAAAGGGTTGTGGAAGAAACGCAAATTTTGTCAAAGGGTCGAAGAAGTCCGAATTTAGTCAAAGAATTGCTTTAAAAACGCGAATTTCTTCAAAAAATCGCTGAAAAAAACCCGAATTTTGTCAAAGGGTCGAAGAGAAAAAACGCGAATTTTATTTACGGGCTGAATAATTACACTAATTTCGTCAAAGTTTGCGGAAGAAACGCAAATTTCGTCAAAGGATCGTGGAGGAAACGTGAATTCCTTCAAAGGATTGAGGAAGAAAATCGAATTTAGTCAAATAATCGCTTTAAATCGCAAATTTCGTCAACGGATCACTGAGAAAACGCGAATTTTATCAAAGGGCTGCAAAATTACACTACTTTTTCCAAAGGGTTGCGGAAGAAATGCAAATTTCGGCAAAGGGTCGAAGAAGTGCGAATTTCATCAAAGAATCGTGGAAAAAATACAGTGGTCTCTTTTGAAAACAGCGCACATACATACATCTATGTTTATTATTATAGGTATAAATTTTAACCTGAAATAATATACGGAACTGACTTTTGAAAAAAAAAACAGGTTAATCCTCAGCTTGCAGAAATCTACACTCAGCTTGAAATCGATCCGAATTGAAAACAACTAACCGGACCTACAACAAAAATAATTAGTGCCATGAGGGAATCACTCCCATCTGCTCAAACCTTTCAGAAAATTTGCTTTGAATTTCAGAATTTTTTTTATTACTCAGAATTACCCCTGATCAGGGTTTTTTTTTACTGCGATTCTTCATTTTAGTTTCAAATAGCAACGATAGATGGCGCTGGAAGCAATAGGTGCTAAATCGGTTTCTGGAGGATGTAGGCCAGAAATCAGACCCGATTTAACGACCATTCTTTGCAGCGACATCTATCGCTGCTATTGTAAAGTAAAATCAAGAATCCCAGTAAAAAATCTAGTGATATCTTACATAACCCTCCTGCAAGATTTTTTAAAATTGCTTTCACAATTTGCAATTTACTGAATTTTAAAATCCGTCAGTCCATTTTAGGACACCCGGTATGTTTTTTAACAAATTTCAAAGCATTCTTTACTCAATTACAACTGATCTTAGATATAAAGAGACAAGCAGTTTTATACCAAATTAGTATTTTTTACAGAATCCTGAAGATTCGCATTCCTAAATAATTATTTGGGCGTGTCCTTATGGAGCTTTTACTGTATATAGTTTTTATCTTCAAAAATATTTAGACTTTCTTTTCAAAAATCAAGTCAACCCGAACCCTTCTCGCAAGAGAGAAAACCCAATCCGGAACTGACCGAAACCCGAAATAATGTATGTCAATCTGCCCCAAACACAACGCGCTAGGCGAAGCTAAAAGTAGAACTCAAACCCGAGCCGCAGTTGGAAAGTAGAAGCCACCCGGGCCCAAACCCGACCCGCAGTAGAAAAGTAAAAGTCAACCGGCCCCAAACCCGACCCGCAGAAAAAAAGTAGAAGTTAACCCGGCCCGCAACAGAAAGTAGAAGTTAACCCGACCCGCAGCAAAAAATAGCAGTCAACCGGAGCCAAACCTGACCCGCAGCAAAAAATAGCAGTCAACTGGACCCAAACCCGACCCGCAGCAAAAAGTAAAAGTAACACGACCCGCAGTGAAAGAATTAACCCCGACACACGCATCAGATCGGAGTTTCCAAATTTCTAAAATCGCCCCCCCCCCACCCCCCTTGAGGACTCTCCAGATCCGCCCTTGATTAAAATCAACAGTTTTTCGTTAATCTATATTGTATATCAACAGAAAGCACAATAAGCTATATGTTGTTATACACAATAAGCTGTTACAATATCTTTTAAAAACTGTACGAACAGGAACGATATTTACCATAATTTCACGAACCGGAACATCATTCCATTTTGTTCCGGTACATTTCGAGCCCTGGATAAAACCACTAATATCATGGTGCTTTTCAAATTATATGAATAATTTATCAAAATATTCCTCTTTGCTTCTTTATAAATGTTTTAAATTTGTATTTTTTAATTTTTTTTTTTTAAATACGTTCTATTACAAACACATTAAATGTAAAATTTTAGAGATACAACTAAAATAAAAAGTAATATCTAAGATTATCACGCAGCTATGTTAGTTTTAAAATTCTAAATTACGAGAGTGTAAATTTAAAAAAAAAGAAAGGAAATGTTTTTTGAATGTTTTATGCTAGTGAATGCATTTTTGAAATGTACTGAATTTTAGATGTAAATTATTTTTTAAAGAAAATTTTCCCTCTAAAATACACCTTTTCATAAATTATTATGCTTTATTACTATTTTTAATGATATTATACCAAAGTCTGACTTTAGGATTTAAGAGAAAAACTAATTAAATTTTTTTCTTAATTTTTCGAATAACAATATCACTTTTTTGCTAACTCTAATGAAACATTAGACATTTTCTAAACAAGTAATTCTTTAAAAGCGTTTTTAAAAAGAAATAAGCTTTTTTAAACTTTATCTAAGCCCATTACACTGAAACAATTCTTTATAAAATAAAACGTGTTATTTCTTTTTCGTTAGATAATAAACTTAAAAATACGATTTTTTATTCTTATTATATTATTTGAGGATTATTATCGAAAACTAATAAAAAGCTTTTTTTTTTTTTAATTTTTTTTTTTTTATTTATTTATTTATTTAAGCTGTCGAGAAAAATACTAAAATTTAGAATAAAAACACAGGTGCATTTCTTTTTTTCTTTTCTTTTCTTTTCTTTTTTTTTTTTTTTTTTTTTCAAATAATGTGAATAATTTATCAATACACTAAACTAACTTTAAATTTCACTTTTTCAAAGATTTTTCCTTTTAATTCGGATTACTTCTTTGAAATGCATTAAGTACATATCGTTTTGGCGCTAAAAAATATGTTTCTTGAATATTAATAAGAAATATATCTGCGGTTATCCTGCAAATATCTTCGCTTTGAATTTTAAATAAGGAATGTAAATTTCATAGAAGGCAAGAAACTTATTTTGAATATTTTATGTTCTGTAAAATTCATTTAGGAAATAGTGATTAAATGTAAGGCTTTTTCGAAAGAATTCTCTTTTAGTTTTTCTTCCTCTGTTTTGGTGAATTAAAATATATTTGCTTTTAAAAGCATTTTAGCAAATAAATTCAGCAACTTGCTTTATTCGTAAATTAAAAAAAAAAAAAAAAAAAAAAAACTTTATGTTTTTATTATGTTATGTATAATGAATTGCTGTATAAGAATTATCATTACTTTAAAACAATTCTTTTTAGAAACGAAAAGATAATATCTTTGGTTTCCTTCAAATCAGAAGCTGGTTAACAAAAACCTTATATATTTTTTAATTATTATTTCGTGATTTATAATTTATTAAAATCACAATAAAATTACAATGAAAAAATTCACCAAAAACTTTTAAAAATATATACTTCAAAGTATTTTATTAAGGGTATGGTAATTCAATATTATAAAACTAACCTTTTTGCAAATAAATAAATAAATCTATACAATATTTGTTTTTTGTTTAAAAGTAAACGTTGACGTAAAAATTTAAATTATAATGATAAATTATATTTAATGTTAATAAATTCTTAACTGAGGCTGTTTCTTTTTAACCATTTGGAAAAATGGTTATTGTCCTCGTCAGGGTAGGAAATCAAAAGTATATCTGAAGGTTTTTATTGGTTTAATCTGCAATTTATTCGTTTTCTGATGGATCTATACAGTAATATGTATTTCCCTTTACTTTCAACAGAGATGGACAACAGAGTGTTGCCACTATGATAAAAAAGTAATAAAAACTACAAAAAAAAATTTAATAACTCAGAAACAAATTGAGATACAGTTTTCAAACAAATTGCATTTAAAAGTACATTTTTTTCTCTATACGAGGATATAAAAAGTAATAGTGTGGGATGTTTAGAAGTTTAAGAAATAAATTTCATTTAAAATTGGCCGTCAGATTTCTTGGCAATCTGACGATGGAAAAGCCTTTTCCCGAACAGCCAATGAAAGGCTTGGATAATACTTAAGTTTCAGGTGGATAATATGTACGAGTCGCAGGCGATTTCTGTCGCTTGCAACTTTTACGTGTCATAACACTATTCATGTTTAATTCATGGCGTACGTAATGTAGGCTCCACTCCGTGCTATTTTTTATGTCTTAAATTTCAGTCTTCGAAAAAATCATTTTCCAAATGGTCGTTGTAATTTGTTAAATTGCATTTTTTTTTTCAGTCATGATAAAAATATAAAACTGAATGACAAATCTTCTGATTTTTTTTTTTTTTTTTTTGGGGGGGGGGGGGGGATTGGACATTTTAAATTTATAGAGTGTTTCGAAATTCGATCTAAAATTCAGAGGGGTGAAAGCAAGCATCAAGAGGATCAGTCTAAATAAAAAGGAGTGACTATTCACTCTATCGTCCAACCTCTTTAGAGTGACTATTGAATGAATCCTTCTAAATCCTTCTAAAATGTATTAAATGATTATGTACATCTTCTATAATGTAATTTAAACAATTCACGAAAAATGCTTTAGAAGATAAAACTGTCATGAATTCATAATTCAGTTCATAAAGGGTTAATGGAGTACGCGCACCCTAATTTAAGAAGAAGAAAAAAAAAGCAATTTAATAAATTACAACGACCAATTTGAAAATGATTTTTTCAAAGACTAAAATTTAAGACATAAAAAATCGCACGGAGTGGATCCTACATTACGTACGCCATGAATGAAACGATAATAGTGTTATGACACGTACAAATTGCTAGCGACAGAAATCGCCTGCGACTCGTACGTATTATCCACCTGAAACTTACGTATTATCCAAGCATTTTCATTGGCTGTTCGGGAAAAGGCTTTTCTATCGACCCATTTTAAATGAAATTTCACCTTCTAAACATTCCACAATATTACTTTTTACACCGTCGTATAGAGAAAAAAAAATGTACTTTTAAATGCAATTTGTTTCAAAGCTGTATCTCAATTTGTTTCTGAGTTATTATTATTATCTTTTTTTTGTAGTTTTTATTACTTTTTTATCATAGTGGCAACAGAAGTATCCATCTCTGTTGAAAGTAAAGGGAAAATACAGATGACTGTATAGACCAACCAGAAAACGAATAAAATGCGGATTCAACCCATAAAAAGCTTCAGATATGCTTTTGATTTCCTACTCTGACGAGGACAATAACCATTTTTCGAAATGGTTAAAAAAAAATACATAATCTGCGAACCTGTTTTAAAACGCAAATATATTCTAATGGATTGGGAAAAAAAAAACTATTTTATTGAAAATTCTTTCCAAAAACTTAAATTTAAAAAGCTTCTTCATTTAATCAGTATTTCAAAAATGCATTCGTCAGTAGTATAAAATATTCAAAATAGGTTTCTTTCCGTTCGCAAAATTCGCATTTCATCGTTTAAAATTCAAAACGGAGACACCTGTATGATCCACCACACGTTACATTCTTTTATTTATTTATTTATTTTTTAGTTCTAAAGTTTTATATCTAATGTGTTTGAAAGCAATAAATCGAATTAGAAAAAGAATTTCAAAAAGTCAAATTTAAAACTTTGTGCATCCAAGATATTAAAAGCGAGGGAAGAAATGGATTATTCATACATGCATTATTCATATTGTTTAAAAAGTAGAAAAAAAATTTTCAATAAGAAAACTTCTGTTTGTTTTATAATGATATTTATGCTTGCGATTGTTTAAACATGTGTAAACAAATTGTCAGAATTTACAAACCAAATCGCGATATTTTAAAAGCGTCTTTTGTCGTTTCAGTGATTCTATTTTTCTTATAAAACCGATCTACAAACAGTAAAGAGAAGACCAAGTATTTGTTTTTTGAAAAGTTTGTAATAAGTAATAAAAATGAAATTAGTTTTATCGATTTTTATTTTTTAAGCGAATTGTTTTATACAGTAAAGGAATTAAAAAAGTTATTGTTAAGAGATTTTTTTTTATTTTATGTTGATTATTTTAAAATTCAATCTCAACATGGTACGACGATAAGGTATGATTCATAAATTCTTTGTAATTATTTATAAATTAAATAAAAAAAAAAATTCTTTGTAATTATTTATAAATTAAATAAAAAAAATTCTTTAACGTGAGAAGCTATAGTATGTAAACCTCTTTGTGATTTATATAATTCTTATCTATTTTATATTCTTATCTAAATTCTTATACAGGGTGTCCCAGGATTATTGGGACAAACTTTAAGGGAAGGTAAGGAACACCACAATTGTTCCGATTTGCATAGCAACCCATGGTCCAAAACGTCGTGGGAAAATAGTATGACAGTGTAACAAATCGAACTGATTTACTAATTTACCAGAGAAACCCTTTAAGGTTGTTTTTAACTGCTCCGCTCAATAAGCGCAAAACGTTTTGACACATTTACAAATTCCTTTTTTAACGGAAAGATATAAAATGGGAAAGCCTGGCCATGGAAGCGATTTGGAATTGAATTGTTTTTCCATTTTTTGATCCATCCATTACCTATTGAGTTAGAAGCGTTTCGGATCACGTGACAAACACGTTTTTTGCCCGCTCTTGAATCTTTCTCCCTTCGCACGGAAATTCGGTTCAAAACGCCTACTTTGACACTCTTTTCTGAAGGATCTATTGCGTTTGCAAAATAAATGGAAAAAACAGCTCGATGACATAGTTTCTGAACAACCACACCAGCTAGTTTCATGAATTTTCGAACAAAAATAAATTAAAACTTATGTCAGAAAGTCGTCCTTTTGGATTTGAGAACACCCTTAAAACATACAGATACTGGCTGGTATGGGAAAATTCCATATATTGGTGAGAACAGGTAGCGATTTTGGCAAAGTCCTACTTTTTGCCGGAAAGATCAAATAGAATCGATCGATCCAAATGCATCATCGCCAATGACACTTCACCGACAAGTAGCTGAATAAGAAGCAGGTCTTGTATTCCTTTAATACGCCGCTAAAGTGAAACTAGAGTGGGGTCAGAAGAAATTTCCCACGGACAAGGTGAAAGTGAAAGAGTGTTTCCGAAAAAGGAAGCAAGGACACAGGCGACCTATCACACGGTAGTTTGTAAGTGACATCATAAGCGAAACGATCCTAGTGGCTAAAGATTTGCTATTGTTTTGAATCAAGGGATCTAGAGATGAGATCCTTGATGAGAAAAATTGGTCAGTTAAGTTTGAATTCTCAAGAGAGAAGGTTCAGGTGCTTGGCCTGGTAGAGAGCGACAGGCTCTCAGGTTTACAATATTTTCTCGGAGATATTCTGAGGGTGAATGACTTCTTCATCCGGACTCAAGCGAGGAACAAACAGAAGCAAGCTGTCAAAGAATTGCGCTTCTTCAAACACGGGAGAAAGGAACTTTCTTAATCCAATATTGACAAGGTCTGAGACTCTATTTA
Organism: Maratus speciosus; assembly: GCA_963932465.1. NCBI lineage: Eukaryota > Metazoa > Arthropoda > Arachnida > Araneae > Salticidae > Maratus > Maratus speciosus. The sequence goes on from OZ010797.1 coordinate 6,862,517, forward strand.
TTTGTTGACAATCTATTCAACCTATTGGAACTTATTACTTAATCAAACAGTTGTCGAATATCCTTCAACGACCCTTCACCAATTATATTCAAAACTGTTGCATGTGTACAAACTTTAATCTAGAATTAATCCTTTGTTTTATTTCAATAATTTCTCTTTATTAAATCTCTTTCTAAATTACCAAATTTTTCTTTATTAAATTTTGTCATACGCCTTCGAAAAGGCACCACCACACTATCATGTCTAATCCAAGGTCCTACAATAGGTACAAAAAACGAAGAGACACAAGACTCAGATCATCTGAAATAATTTATTGGTCAAAGATATTACATGTGCTATGGTATAGATGATATGTGAAAATGTCACAAAAGATGTTCAAAGTTTCCACCATTGCTAGCAATGCATGCATTACACTGTCGGACCATGGATTGACGGACTTGCTCAAATACACCTGTATTTAGTTGGATATCCGCAGCAGCACAGACGAGTCTTACAGCAAGATCCATATCGGAATCCATAGGCGTTGCGTACACAGAACTTTTCAGTGCACGCCAAAGAAAGAAATCTATGCTGGTTAAATCAGGAGAGAGTGGGTCTTGTGAACAACAACATCTAACGGCGAACGAAACCGTTTCCGACCATGCGTTGCTATGCAAATCTGAATCCTTGTGATGCCCCCTACATCCCCTCAAAGTCTGTCCCAATAATCCTGGGACAATAATCATTCCTTAATTTTTTATGCAATCAGAAAACTATACTTGTATAATCTTTCTTTAAAAAGTATTGTTATCATTGCAAAAAGTAAACAAAACATAAAAACCCTAAAAAGAAATCGACAACCGCAGTAAGGCGAATATCACTATTTGGAAATACTGGCAAATAGCTGAATAAAATAAAAAATAAAAATACTCAAAATTGGTAACAACGGAAAAGGGGTAAAAAAATATCATCTTGGCCTATGAATTCGCGTATTATAAACGAAATTTTCTGGTTCAAAGGACAAAACTTTATCGCGTATTAAGCGGAACCGCACATATTAACAGCAAGCGTCTTAACCGCGTTCGACTGTATATTTCATATTCCTTCATGAGTCCAATTTCAATCAAATAATTTAAGTTTGCTGTCGCAACTTTATTGTAATTAATCTGCAATACACTTGTTTCTACTTATCTGTGGTATATAGAATAAGCAGTCAAAATTACTCCACACCGTAAAGTGATGATTATTAAGATTCTGAGGTAGGTTGCGCACTGAGGCGACCCATGCAATATGTTGCACGATTTTGGGAAAAAAGAGGTTTGAAATAGCTTTTTCTTTTTTTTCGACCTGTTTTTTCTTCTATGTCGCACTTCATTTTCCTCCTGTCGTCTCAGTGTGCGACCTGCCTAACTCTGTATGTGTATGAGTGCTTTGTTGAGATGTCCGTCTCCACACTCTCAGAAATAAAACTCTCACTTTTGACGATTCAGCAAACCTTGAGCTATATTTCATTATTTTTGACAACCACTTCGTATCAAAATCACGTGTCTTTTAACGAAATGGAAACTCTCAAATATTTGACGAAACTGCTTCCTCACTCACGGTCAGATTCAATGCATTTTAAGAAACAGTTGCGGTAGCTGTTTGCCGAGGGGCGCGCTACTGTACTTCCTTAAATCCCACGATTTTAGTTAGCAGATATATTCTCTAATAAATTATATTAATTAAGCCATATTCTAATTATTCATTAACCATTTCAAAACCATAATAATAAATTAGCCTTATTAATTAAAACTTGCAGGAATTATAACAGTACCGATAAAATTACAATCTGTTTTATAAAAATATAAACACGCAACAGAATCCACTACAGGTATCTAAAATAACACTTATGCAAGGCCCAAATAGCACGATCGGTAGAGCAATAGACTCCCACACTAGGCCGTAGGCTCAAATCACTGCGAGGGAAAATATAAAAGAAACAAACTTTTTCCATTGTCGATAAAGGCAAATGTTATTAAAATGTCCAATAGATGGCATCATCGGTCCTTTTTTTTTTTTTTTTTTTTTTTTTTTTTTTTTTTTTTTTTTTTGCACTTTTCAAACAAGCACTTTTGACGAAATTTGTATCCTCAAACAAGCGAAGAAAGTAATTTGCTCAATTTGATGAAATATTCTCTCGGAGCATTTCCCAGGAAACGGTTTCGTCAAAAACGAGGAAAATTTCGTGAAATCCGAATATTTATTTCTGAGTGCGCAGTGGATTAAAATAAATTATTTGTTTTCAGTCTCATTTCTATGTATATAGCTGATTTTTTGTTTGTTCTCTTTTGTACAGACTATCCTGAACTCGATGCACAAGTACCAGCCCAGGTTCCACTTGGTGAGGGCGAACGACATCCTCAAGCTCCCCTACTCCACGTTCAGGACGTACGTCTTCAAAGAGACGGAGTTCATCGCCGTCACCGCCTACCAGAACGAAAAGGTAAACAATGCTCTCATAAAACACCTCCAATTTTATACCTCCTTGTACAAATAAATCTAAGTCAAGAGCATTTTGAAATAGGGTTAAAAAGTGTGGTCATCATAAAGAGTGCTATCGAGCCTTTAGAGAGTTGTGAATTGGCGCCGGTGAGATACGAACCAGGGATCTCATGATCAGGAGACGAAAACGTTACCGTCGAGCAAAAGGCCAAGCCAGTTACTCTAAGCTAGTAACTCGCTTCATACTGATCATGTGAGATGAGATCGCTACACAATCCATCCCCAGTGAAAAAGACATCTCGTTGATGTCTGACGAGCGATATGCACTTGTGAGTGATGCTGTCTTACGTATGTGTGATGCGCAGTATGACAGGCTTATGTGCTGTGAGCATTTCACAAGCTTTCTTTGCTGGAGATGTTTTATTTGGTGCTGCCATCTGTTGGTTATGAGAAGAGATGATTATTGTTGAAGGTTGTTGTTTGCGTGTTTGTCCGGTTCACCAATGAGGAGAAAGTGAGAATTGGCGGCGCTGGGATACGAACGAGGGATTTCATGATCAGGAGACGAGAACGTTAGCGTCGAGTAAAAGGCCAAGTCAGTTACTCTAAGCTAGTAACTCGCTTTATACTGATCATGTGAGATGAGATTGCCACAAGCCTCTGAATGCCTCTCAGAATACCCAGTAAAGAAGGAATTGCTGGCCAGCAGCAAGATAGGTGCTGGCAATGATGGAGAAGTGCTGGCTAATGGTCTACCATACATGACCACTGCTGGACAGCTTCAGTCAACTTTGCTGTTGGAAATCATCAGATAAAATTCTGGTGGGCTTCCGTTTTATCTCATGCGCTGGTCCACCACTACATGGAAGTGCACGAACTTTTGCAGTATTATTGCTGGGAACCCTTACGCTAGGTGGCGTTGCGAATTTCGAAGACATTGAGTATTTAAACACAAATCTGAAATGAATATCTTATCACAATTTAAGCTGTGAAGCTATTTTTTTTAAACTGTAAATAATATAGCACCACTGCCATAAATAAGTAAGACAAAGTAAATAAGTAAATGAATAAATAAATTAATTCTTTATTTCAAAGCACTATTTTTTTCTCCTTAAATCTAGTTTTACTAAGTTACAAAAGATTTCGGTTTTCATAATTTACACAGTTCAGAATCAATAATAAAAAAAATGTGTATAAAATATATAGGATTTCTATACAATACAATAATTTCTATACCAGTTTAAGGATTGGGAACGTAAATCACAAAAGAAACAAACTTGAAATAGTGTAATGAGAGCTTGAAAACTTCGAGCAGTCGTAGCATGCGCTGAAAGTACTTGTTCATGTCCGATCACGAAAACCAAACAGCATTGAGTGCGGTTAGTACTTGGGAGGGTGACCACATGGAAACCGCTGCTAGTTCAAATATTTCTATATATATTTCTATTATAGACACTTCCACAGATGTTTCTATAGTTCTTGGTGAAACTAGCTTATAGAAAAAAGAGCCATAATACTTTGTTTTTTTTATAGAATTCTATAGGAAATTTTTGTAAGGGAAAGTGCTGGGCCAGCAAAGGAATAGCAGTGGGATAGGTGCTAGCATTGCAGAAAAAATGCCGGATTAAAGTAATGTGATGGCATACCAATGCCGGCCTGCTGTTGGCCATCACCGATGGGCCAGCTGCATTCCGCTCGGACACTTTTTGACAGGTTTAAGTAATCGCACCATTGCACTTTGCCGCTGATGGCAGTGCTGGCTGCCATCTTTTTTCCAGTTGATGGCCCACTGTTTCTTTCTTTGCTGGGTAGGTGCAAGATAAGCCAAAACTCACTATCGCTGAATCTATGAGTGCTAGAGTGGTTAAATTTTACACAATCATGGAGTTTGGGACATAGTCAAGGAGTTCTAAAGAAGTTTTTAAACAGCTCACCCCCATACACACGCATACGTTTGGGGACCAAAACTAGAATGTATGAGATATATTAAAGAATCTTAAGCATGTTTTAGTGGATAGAGAGATAGAAGTATACAAATATAGAGATATGTCAATATAACTGGTCATGGCCTACCAGAACGAAAAGGTACACGTCAATAGTCATAATAATCTTCCTGACTCAAATGGAGATCAAATTTGAAATTCCAATATATCTGTCAGGTTTCTGACGAAAACGAGCGTGTGACTAATTAAGATTATTGTTAATTATTATTATTTTTATTTTATTTATTGTATTTCGTATGAGAATCACTTTATACGAACTCGAGTTAGAGAAATATTTCTTCTTACCTTGAAGATGGGAACGAGCTATTACATTCATATCTTATTGTATCAAAACCCCCATTGTGTAAAGGAGATACCGGCATTTATGTTGTATACGAGATTATGAGCAACAGAGAAACTAGATAAAGTGAACAAAAGGAAGTCCTTGGGAATCCCTAGTGAATGATTGAGCGAGGAATCGAAGTGCAGTGAGAAATGAGGAGATTCCCTGATTTTATTTTTTTCTCTCGAGGGAGAAGTTGAGAAAGAGTATCGGGAGTCTTGACTGAAGTCTCGTGGGTAGAGGCTGGAGGTTTGAGCCGTGGATTTGCTGGAGAAAGTGTTCCGGAAAAAAGATAGACTCCTGTAAGGATAAACATGTATACAAGAAGAGACACCTGAGTGGTTCTCCGATAAACCTCGCTGAGTTCAGAAAGTGAGAAGATGATAATGCGTAGTTTAATAATATCACCCAGTACCTAGGCATTCTTTCAACGTATAAGTGGCAGGATCTGCTCTATCCGAGTCTATAATTCTAAATGTTTTTTTTTCCCCATGTAAATAGTCTGTAAATAAATTATTCTTTAATATTAACTATGAATAAGTTAGTATTTAATTATTATCCTTCTCATATTGTGTCTGATATCACGCCTATATCTGTGGTGACATCCTATCAGCAAAAAGGTGATCATTCGAAATCTCTACGAGTGATTGACTGGAGTTTGCGCAATCATCATCATCGTATTGACAACGAAAAAGCGTAATTATCTATATTATAAAGGACAAACATATCTGTGCGTAACGCATACGTCATTCTGCGAATGGCAACACTCTGACATTTGAAATGAAATCTCGGTTTTGCAATTTTCGCTACTGCAAATTTTTAAACTTCTAAACATTGCACAGTTTCAATTTTTACAGCGTCGTACAGGGAAAAAATATACTTTTAAATGCAATTTGTTTGAAAGCTCTATCTCAATTTAATTTTGAGATATTAATTTTTTTATTGATTTTAGTACCAATTTTGTAATTGTGGCAACTGAAGTACACCATTTCTATTAAAAGTAAAGGGAAAATAGTCATGATTTATTTATCCTTATTGATGCCATTTTCACATTACAAATAAAAGTAACTTTTTTTTATAATTTTTGAACAGAAAATGACGTAGCTATTAAAAAAACACGCATATTTCTTCATAAATCAGTTACATTTCAGTATTTTTACCAAGACTCCCTTATCATATTATCATGATAATATGATAAGGGAGTCTTGATTTTTACATAACGCTGATACTGAATTTGAGACGCTAGGCAAAATGATTCAGTGAGTAAAAATGATGTCATATTTAGAAAAAAACGATCATTTTCTTTGATAAAACTAAATATTTGACCAATACTAAAGGGCCAATCCTATGACAACTAAAGGAAAATTTCTGAATTTTTTATTCGCGGGTACTGAGATTAGAACTTAAAGTTTGTATTACGTATTCTAATACAGTTTAATTTTTCAATAAGTTAAGCAGTTGAAGTTTGTGGAAATAACATTTTGATAATTTTAGGTTTAAAATATTATATGTTTTAACAGTTAGACAACCAATATAAGATGAATTTTTTATTGTAATTATTTTTGTAGGCTTATCATAAATTTGATCTAATAGTTTCTTTCTAAACATTTTACTTCGTCGAATTTCGACGGGTTCCAACTCGTATCTTTAAAAAATGAATAATAAAGACAGCATAACAAGTAAATAATTTAAATACTTTTATTTAAGTAACTTGCACTTAAAGTAATTTTGTTAAAATAATTTTTATATTTATTAAAAATAATTTTCTCTCTGTAGAGTAAAAAAATAATATTAAATGGAAATAAAAATAAAATGAACTAGTCGGATGTGGCAATCCCAAAACTTTCTTCTATCTCGCACATGTTAATATTTCCTGAAAAATAAAGCATCTCAGTGCCACTGGCTAGGTGATTGACGCCAAAATCTAATTAGCAACAACTTATGTCGAGTTGCAGCTGAATCTGAAGTTTGATGAAAATCCGATCATTAGTTTTTGAGGTAGAACTATTGCGGAAATTGTAAAAAAAAATCAACATAGCAGCGCCACCTGTTGGTCGATTTACTCCAAAAACTAAATAACACTAATTTATATCAGGGATAAACTGAATCTGGTTTGATGAAAATTCATGCATTAGTCCTTGAGATACAGTTATTGCGGAAATTAGGATAAATACAGCCCAGCAGCGCTGCCTCTTGGGCGATTCACACTAAAAATTAAACAGCACTCATTTATATCAGGCACTGACTGAATTTGAAGTTTGGGAAAAATTCGTTCATTAGTTCTTGAGATAGAGCTATTGTGATAATAATGAATAATGCCGTATAGCAGAGCCACCTGTTGGGCGATTTACACTACAAAATAATAAGCACCAATTTATATCAAGGACTAACGCAATCTGAAGTTTTATAAAAATCCGTGCATTAGTTCTTGAGCTATTGCAGAAATCGTGTAAAATGCAGCATAGCAACGCACCTGTTGGGCGATTTACACTAAAAAGTAATCAGTACCAGTTTATATCAGGAACTAACTGAATCTAGAATTTTATTAAATTCCGATCATTAGTTCTTGGGACACAAAATTTGTGTCACACACAGACAGACTCACAGACAGACATTTTGTAAAAATATGTTTTTGTGGTTTTCTGACCCCTAAAACGTGTCAATCTGTCGAAAACCGGAATTCGAAAATTTTCATAAATCCAATACTTTCTTCTTGTATAGATAGAAGAAAGTAAAAATCAAATGTAGTTTAAGAATGCTCTTCAATTAGTAGACATTTTTGTTAATACAATCATTATTTCTAGGCAAATAACCCTTATCTTTTCTAATTAGAAGGTATATGTTATCCTATACTATAATGGAGCAAAAATTGTGTGAGTATGTATGTGTGTGTGTATGTAAATTTTATCTTAAAAACGGCTCTAACGATTTTGACGAAATTTTGTATTTTACCATTTTCGGGCATGATAAGACCATTGGGCTGGGTCACGTGTTCGAGAAAATTCGATTGGTGGGTCATTTTGGGTCATAATGGGTCAAGACAATTTTATCTAAAAAACAGCTCTAACGATTTTGACTAAATTTTGTATTCTGTCCTTTTGGATTACGAGAAGACCAATGGGCTAAGTCACATATTAGAGAAAATTTAATTAGAGGGTCATTTTGGGTCACTGTGGGTCAAGAAAAGTTTATCTAGAAAATAGCTCTAACGATTTTGACAAAATTTTGTATTTTACCATTTTCGGGCACGAAAATATCATTGGGTTAGGTCACGTGTTCGAGAAAATTCGATTAGTGGGTCATTTTGGGTCATAATGGGTCAAGGTCAAGCTAATTATATCTAAACAACGGCTCAATCGATTTTGACCAAATTCTATAGCCAACAGTTTTTCGGCACGAAATAACTATTGGGCTAGGTCACATGTTCGAGAAACTTCGATTAGTGGGTCATTTTGGGGTCACTATGAGTCAAGACAATTTTATCTAAAAAACAGCTCAAACGATTTTGACTAAATTTTGTATTCTGTCGTTTTGGATTACGAGAAGACCAATGGGATAAGTCACATATTAGAGAAAATTCGATTAGTGGGTTATTCTTGGGTCACTGTGGGTCAAGCAAAGTTTATCTAGAAAACGGCTCTTACAATTTTGACGAAATTTTCTATTCTATCGTTTTCGGGCATGAGAATACCATTGGGCTTGATCGCATGTTCAAGAGAGTTCGATTAGTGGGTCATTTTGGGTCACAATGGGTCAGGGTCAAGCCAAAAAAGGCCTAAAACATTTCGACAAAATGTTGTAATATACCGTTTCCAGGCATGAGATGACAATTGGACTAAGTCACATGTACGAGAAAAATCAATTAGTGTGTCGTTTTGGGTCAAATGGGTCAAGGTCAAGCTAATTATATCTAAAAAACGGCTCATTCGATTTTGACTAAATTTTATATCCAACGTTTTTCGGCACGAGAAAACTATTGGGCTATGTCACATGTTCGATAAGCTTCGATTAGTGGATCATTTTTGGGTCACTATGGGTCAAGACAATTTTATCTAAAAAACGGCTCTAACGATTTTGACTGAATTTTGTATTTTGTAGTTTTCGATTAAGATAAGACCAACGGACTAAATCACATATTAGAGAAAGTTCGATTAGAGGGTCATTTTTGGGTCACTGTGGCAGTGATGGAACAGCTGCGCCAATTGCTCCAATTGCGCCAAATCGATAATGCTGCGCATTTCTGTGCCAAAACGATTATTTATTTCAACAAAATTGCGCCCAACTGCGCCAATTCGATAATAATTCTTGAGCCAAATCGATCATTTTCCACTCGAATTTTGCCAAAAGATTGCGAAAAACATGCGAATTTGGTCCAAAGATCTCGAAAAACACGCGATGTTTGTCAAATGATCACGAGAAAAACCGAAAATTTTAACAAAAGATTGCTAATTTCGTAAGAAAACGCGGTCAAAAGATCGTGAAAAAAACGGAAGTTCGTTAAAACGAATTGCGAATAAAGAGAAGTCAGAAGATCGCGAAAAACACGAAAATTTTGTCGAAAGATCGCGAAAAACATGCGACTTTCGTCAAAAGATCACGAAAAACACGCGAATTTCCTCAAAGGATCGCGAGAAAAACGTGAATTTCATCAAAGGATCGCTAATTTCGTCAAAAAACGAACAAAACACGGTCAAAAGATCGCGAATAAACGCTTATTTATTCAAAAGATAGAGAAAAGAACCGCAAATTTAATAAAAAGGTCTCAAATTTCTTTAAAAGATCACAAAAAACACGAGATTTTCGTCAAAAGATCGCAAAAGACAAGTGAATTTCGTCTAAGGATCGTGAGAAAAAAATGAAATTTCTAAAAAGATCGCTAATTTCGTGAAAAAACGAACAAAACACTGTCAAAAGATCGCGGAAAAATGCAAATTTATTTAAAAGATAGAGAAAAAAAATGCAATTTTCATCAAAAGGTCTCAAATTTCGTCAAAAGATCGCGTATTTTGTAAAAAGATCTCGAATAACACGCGAATTTCGTCAAAGAATCGCGAAAAAACATGAAATTTGTCAAAGGAGGCTAACTTCGTCAAAAAGCGAATAAAACGGGGCCAAAAGATTGTGAAAAAACGTGAATTTCGTTAAAAAATCGAGGAAAAAACCGCAAATTTCATCAAAAAATCGCAAAAACCGCAAATATTATCGAAAAATCGCAAATTTCGTCAAAAGATTAAAAAAATACATTGATTTCAACAAATGGTCCGAATAACACGTGAAAAATACGCGAATTTTATCAAAAGAATGCAAACAATAAACAAATTTCGTCAAAAGATCGCGAAAAACATGCAAATTTCATCAAAAGATTGCGAAAAAACGCGAATTTTGTGGAAGAGTCGTGGAAAAAACACGAATTTCGTCAAAGAATCGCAGGAAAAACACGAATTTCGTCAAAGAATACCAAAATGGCATTTTGCTGCTCAAAAATAGTTATTTTCTGCTCCAAAATGAGTATTTTAGCTGCTCCAAAATAGTTATTTTCTGCTCCAAAATAGTTATTTTCTGCTCGAAAATGAGCATTTTTGCTGCTCCAAAATGGCTTTTTGCTGCTCCATAATGAGGTTCATGCTGTTCCATCACTGCTGTAGGTCAATCGAAGTTTATCTAGAAAATAGCTCTTACAATTTTGACGAAATTTTTTATTCTATCGTTTTCGGGATTGAGAATACCATTGGGCTTGATCGCATGTTCAAGAAAATTCGATTAGTGGGTTATTTTGGGTCACAATGGGTCAGGGTCAAGATAATTGAATCAAAAAAAGGAGTAAAACATTTCGACAAAATTTTGTAATATACCGTTTCCGGGCATGAGATGACCATGGACTAAGTCGCATGTACGAGAAAAATCGATTAGTGGGTCATTTTGGGTCAAATGGGTCAAGGTCAAGCTAATTATATCTAAAAAACGGCTCAATCGATTTTGACTAAATTTTATATCCAACCATTTTTCGGCACGAGAAAACTATTGGGCTATGTCACATGTTCGAGAAATTTCGATTAGCGGGTCATTTTTGGGTCCCTTTGGATCAAGCCAATTTTATCTAGAAAACGGCTCTAACGATTTTGACTAATTTTTTGTATTATGTCGTTTTGGATTACGAGAAGACCAATGGGCTAAGTAACATATTAGGGAAAATTCGATTAGTGGGTCATTTTTGGGTCACTGTGGGTCAAGCAAAGTTTATCTGGAAAACGGCTCTAACGATTTTGACGAAATTTTGTATTTTATCGTTTTCGGGCGCGAGAATACCATTGGGCTTGGCCGCATGTTCAAGAAAATTTAATTAGTGGGTCATTTTGGGTCACAATGGGTCAGGGCCAAGCTAATTGAATCTAAAAAAAGGCCCAAAACCTTTTGACAAAATTCTGTAATATTCCGTTTTCGGGCATGAGATGACCATTGGGCTAAGTCTCAAGTTCGAGAAAAATCTATTAGTGGGTCACTGTGGGCCAAGCTATTCGTATCTAAAAAAACGACTCAAACGATTTTGTCAAAATTTTCTATTATACAGTTTATGGGCATGAGAAGACCACTGGGCTAAGTCACATGTTCGAGAAAATTCAATTAGTGGGTCATTTTTGGGTCACTGTGGGTCGAGCTAAGAGTATCTAAAATAACGGCTCAAAACATTATGGAAAAATTTTGTATTACATCATTTCTAAGCATGAGAATACCATTGGGCTAAGTCACATGTTCTGGAAAATTCGATTAGTGGGTCATTTTTGGTTCACTGTGGGTCAAGCTAATTGCATCTTAAAAAATGGCTCAAACGATTTTGACAAAATTTTGTATTATACTGTTTCCGGGCACGAGAAGATCATTGGGTTAGGTCACATGGTCGAGAAAATTCAATTAATGGGTCTTTTTTGGGTTACTGTGGGTCAAGTTAATTTTATGTAGAAAACAGCTTTAATGATTTTGATTAAATTTTGTCTTTCTATCGTTTTCTGGTTCGAGAAGACCATTGGTCTAGGTTGCATAATGAAGAAAAGTCGATTAACCAGTCATTTTGGGTCATTATGGGTCAAGGTTTAGCTAATTTTATCTAAAAAATGGCTCAAACGATTTTGACAAAATTTCTTACTACACTGTTTCCTAGCACTAAAAGACCATTGGGATATGTCAGTTGTTCAATAAATTTAGATTAGTAGGTCCCTTTTGGGTTATCGTGGGTCAAGCTAATTTTATCTATAAAATGACTTTAGCGATTTTGACTAAATTTTGCATTCTATCGTTTTCGGGTTCCTGAAGAGCATAGGTTAGGTCGTGTGTTCGAAAAATTTCGGTTAGGGGGTCCCTTTGGCTTAGGATCAGACAAATTTTATCTAAACAGCAAGAATTATACAGTGAGAATGAAATATCGAATTGAACACAAGGTTAATTTTGACCGAGCTTAGCTTGGTCATGCCCGCTAGTATATGCATAAAATATGAAAGAAATATAATATATGAAAGTTATTAAAATAGTAAAATCTCACTTTTATTCTAAAATTTAAATTAATTTCAAATTAAATATATTCGAACTCTTAATGTTCCAAACCTTCGGCAGGTTCGCTGCCGATGACCGAACTGTTCAATCATGTCACCACAATTTCACCACTGTTATTTTGTGTCAAACGTGCTAATCAAAAAGAAGATACTAAAAATTCTGCGATTAAATAAGACGTTTTGCTTTGATATGATAAGAATTATTTTAATCGTGAAGAATTAATCAGAAAAAAACGCATGTTTGAAATCAACCGTACGGACAACTGGCACCATCTATGACGAAGTTTGGAACTAATTATTTTCATTCGTATGATGAAAACTTTTCATGTTTAGAAGCATTTTAGTGAAACAGTACTTCTGTACGACAATTGCTTGATTTATATTGAATTTTAAAATGTGTCAGGACTTGTGGGACACCCTGTACATAACAGCATATTTTACAGTTAAAGACTTTTATAAAGAAACTAGCTTCTCTCGGATATTATAGATTGGATAGTTGATAAAATTTATGAAGGGAAAAAAAGCTTTAGATTAAGATTTGAAATAAGATAATTATTAATTTACGCTTTTTTAAAATTAAAGGGAAATTAAACAGGAATAAATTATAAATATTATTAAGAATAGGGAAAATAGTGAATATGCCGGAAAATTAAAGTAATTTAAAGGATTATCGCGAAGAAAATTTTATATAACATAGATATATATCGTTTTATATACAAATTACTTCTGCTTCTTTATAAAAATGAATAAAATATATCTAAATAATGAATACAGATATTTAATTATTATTTTGTTTTCTTTTTCTAGATCACGCAGTTGAAGATCGACCACAATCCATTTGCCAAAGGATTTCGGGACACTGGGGCGGGAAAACGGGAAAAGAAGTAAGTAATACTTGGTATTTATTCAGACATTTAGGTTGTTTTAAAAATCGTGTTGAAAAGTTTTAACTATAAAACGCTCTAAACTCTTTCACTTTAAAATGATGAATAAGTAAATTTTAAACGAGAAATTCGAGTTCATCGAATCTATAAGGAAATTTGAATAAATATAGGGTAAAGTGCCCATATTTCGTCCCTCCAGTTATTTTTAGGCCCTAAATGTTGTAATTTTCAGTGAAAACCTACCAAATTTGGATTTTACATAGACTAACTACCCACGCAAATAGAAACATAGACAAATATCATAAAAAAAATTAACAATGTGAGAAATTGTTTTTTCAAAAGTATCTAAAAAATGCAAAAGAAAAAAAAATGGTCCCAATTTCGTCCCCTAAAAAATCCAATACGCCGAGGCTTAATTTATAACTAAATCAAAATTTATTTCTAATTGAGTAAGTAATTTAATTTACATTAAAATAGTAATAGCATAGTAAGGCACAATGAATTGCACTAATTATCAGTAGAATACATAACGAAACATTAGCCATCGAAACATGAGGGGAAAAATTTGAAAAAATTGCCATGAAAAAGCATTCCTGATTTCGTCCCCGGGACGAAAATAAGAACTGCAAGGGGGACGAATCTGGGGAGACGCTACTTCCCAATATGGGGGGGGGGGCGCTTCAGTTCCCGTAAGATGAACTGAGCGTCCTAAAACTCACTGTATGCTACTGTCAGCATCTTACCTACGTAAAATACAGGCAATGAATAAGAAATAAATACTTACAGTACAGTAAATAACGTTCTACAAACGATGTAATAAGAACTCAGGTCTTCTAAAAATAGGAAATTCGGCTTCTTTAATTTATGTATGCGACTTGGCGAACGAAACTTTGAATACTGACCCCTTTTACCTTCCGTTCCCTGTGTCTTGCGACATAAGTTGCGCCACTTTCGCAGAAGTGGAGAAGTTAACGGGGGCGAAATTAGGAAAGGGGATGAAATATAGGCACTTTACCATAATTGCTATCGAAGGAATATTATTATACGGGAGACTAAAAATAATATTCAATAATTAAAATAACATTAAAAAAGATAACTTGAAAAGAAAACGTAAAAAGTGAATCTAAAAAAATTACCGGAAGTTGATTTAAAAAGCTGAAAGTTGATTTAAAAATCCTGTTAAAAAGTTTAAACTATAAAACTCTCTAAACTCTCTTTCACTTTAAAATTATGAATAAGTAAACTTAAAACGAGAAATCAGAGTTCAATGAACCCATGAGGAAATTTGCATAACTATAATTGCTGTTGGAGGAATATTATTACGGAAGACTAAAAATGACATTCAATCATTAAAATAGCATTAAAAAAGATAACACAGAAAGAAAATGTAAAAAGTGAACTTTTAAAAATGACCTGTATAGACCCAAGTTAATGAATAACAAACTTATTGCATCGAATAACTGCAACAGTTCTATCTGAAACAATATAGGAAAGAAAAATTACACAGCGATGACCACCTCGGGAACTCAGCTCGCTGTAGAGTGTTAGTGCAATCCCGAGGGGTAGAGAAAAATTACACATATAGAATATTTCACAGCTAGTGCTTAAAATTTGTATTCGTATATGATTATCGTTATATGTGAAAGAACCATCCCCCCCCCCCCCCCGTAAATTGTGTTGTTTGTTCTACGTATATTTTGTGATTGATTCTTATCAATCACAAAACCTCAAATCATTTAACCTTTGACCTCAAATCATTTGACGTTTGATCAAATTGTTACTAATAACAACAACAGAAATGTTTAATAATTAAAATAAATTAAAGTAAACAACTATATAGTTTTTTAAGTTAATTACTTTTTTAAAATAAAATTTGGTAAATAAATTCTTTTCTGTGTAATGGAATTATGGGGTAAAGCCCTTGAGAGGAATTTTGTGAAGGGAATTGAAAAGTCTTTTTTAAAGATATTTTGTGAATAGACAATTCTTTTAAAATAGCATTTTTAAAAGGGTCCGTTTTTAAGAAAATAAATTTTATATAAAAAAGGGGCCAAATTTCTTGTTTCTAGTTCGTTCAGTATTTAAAAAAAATTGTAATATAGAGCATTTTTTCTCCTAAACTCTTTTTAATTTCGATTTGTTATTTTTATTTTTATTTATTTTTTTTTTTTTAACTGTCCTGCGAGTGCATTTGTTATAACTCAATAAGTACCTAATTGATTGCTTTTAAAACGAAACACATTTGGATTTGAAATCGCTTCCATAAAATGTATCAGTAAGTTTCGTGTTAGTTGAGCAGAGATTTTGTGAACCACCTTATGATACCATTCGTGTGCCTAATTGAGTGGATTTTTTTTTTTTTTTTTTTTTGTCAGATATTCCGAATTCATACCAGATATTTTTAAAATGGCAATCTTTGCTTTATTTAACAACAAACATTTTGTCATTCATAAAATAAAATTTAGATTTAGATTTTCTGGTATGAATATCTGAATTACAAAGTTTATAGAATGCATTCGCACCTCCCTTGAGGGGCGGTGGGATACATTATATCCCACCTAATTTTAATCAAGATTTACACCAGAAACTTTTAATTAAATTTTCCTATTATAACTATGCTTGAAAAAATTTGTAAAGTTGATTTTCCCTATTCTCAAATAAAATTTCTCGAAATTTCCGGTGTGAATTCAACATTACAGAAGCACAATTACTTGCCCTTCAAAGGGTTAAAGATTCTAATGGTTAGACAAATGCATTAGATTCTGTCAAAACCGAACCTGCATCTTCAGAAATCCAATTCATTCTCTCCACCCATACCATTTACGAGCAGGCCATTTACATATCAACTCCACTCGGCACCGGATGCTGGACTGAAAAAGAAAGAAAATGGGCCGAAGTGGGTCCTGTCCCCCCATTGGTCCGTCCGACTTAATAACAGTGTTTAGTGTCCAGTATAATGATGTGAGGTGCGGCCCGTGGCCCTAATTGTTCGTGTGGGTTTTGTTCGTGAGCGATTTTACACCTGGTGACGCCACGAAATTGTCGCCAAACCTGTCGAGATAAGAGATCTTTTATAAATGCGAAAGATGCCTACATATCGCCTCGACAAAATTGAGGATAATTATGTCTAAGATCGCCTCCCGATTTGATTTTATTACCCGCGGCTTTGCACGCGTAATTGTTGAATTCCAAGTGGTATTTATTTACTTTTGAAATAGATATGGAATTAATTATTTAACAAATATTATGTAAAATTCCATAGAAATCGTATTTTAGAACCTTCTCTGTACATTTTCCCCTTTTAAAATTCGATTTTTTTTAAACCATTCTTTGCGAGAATTGAATCTTAAAAATAACAGCTATGCAAAATTTCTAGTTTCTAGTACCTTCAGTATAAAAAATAATTGTAATTTAGAACTATTTTCTCCTATGCCTCTTTTTAAATTTCGATTTTTTTTTTAATGTAAAGCACCGATTATTACGTTTTTCACGGGACCGTTGTAAAACGACGTATAACTGAGAAAGACGTACAATCGAAATTGCAGTCGCGTAAGGTGTAAAATCTTTGATTGTAGAAATATAATTCTGCAATCATACAAATTTAATTTTGCTACTATTTTCGGTTGTTCAAGATGCACTACATATTGAAAAAAAAGTTGAAACGCTGAAAAAAAAAAAAAAAAAAAATAATCATTTCTAAAATTGAAAAATAAAAGTAAGAATTATCAAACAGTGAGAAGTATCAATTGCACACCTTGAATTACACTTTTTTTTATTTTGTTATCGAAAATACAAACATATTTTATTTAAACTGAAGTTTAATCGTCGTCTGGCGCGCCGATTTACTTTTAGACTTAACCCTTAAACGCGTGATTATTTATTTTATTTCTAAAAAATTATATATGACTCTCTGAAAGGTTTATTACACAGGAAAATTAATGAAAAAAATCAGAGATACATTTTTCATATAATGCGTCAATCTTTTCTTTAGTTGCACCTCTGCAATACCAGTAAAAGCTACTGTCGTGTGGCTTTTTTACGCTAAAATATTGCAAATTAGTAAATATTTTAATAAGTATACATGTCTCCAAATACCTTATTTTATAGAAGTATTTATTTTATAGCCTTTAACCTTTTAATTCCGAAGATGGAATAGGTTCTAGAAATTACGTAGTTCAGAGAATCGGACTTTGCACCAGAAATTTTTAATGGTTCATTTCGCTTTTTTTTTTTTTTTTTTTTTTTTTTTTTTTTTTTTTTTAATACGGAATGTCTGTTATTAATAAAAGCAAATATTGTTATTTTAATTTTCTGATGTGAATTAGGTATATGGGGCATTCTCTTTTTTAATACACTTTTTTATGTTTTTTTTTTTTTTTATATTATTATTTCTTATACTGGGGAACATCCCATTGCATGATTCCATAACAATATTAACGAGATAAATAAGTTTTGGACGATGTTGGGGGTCCAAATACCTGGAAAAATCCTATACTGTCCCTTGTCCCTGATGCTGATTTTTAAGTTTGGAGCTGTCTGGATAAAACTGTTTCAATAAAAATAATTCAATGCCATTTGTCGTGGAGCCACAGAATTTTTTTCAAGCTTTTTCTCATGCAGAAGTATGCTAGAGAAAGAATGTCTAAAATTCTTTGGCAGGAAACTGACTGCAGAATTTAAATCAGCAATTAAATATCAATTTCATGATCGTGACTTTATGGGTAGTCTTACCGTCCCCAAGGTTTATTCATGCACATTTCGAGGTAAATTAAAAAAAAAAAATAAATAAATATATATATATATATATATATATATATATTATTAAAAGGATATGATGATAAAGTTTGGTACGGTCTATCCATATGGACTTAATGTTATGTTTAACCACAGTAATATAATTTAAAACTTTAAAACTAACAATTTAGATGATACAATTTATGACAAAATTAATCATGACATTGGAAACGAGTTGATTAGAAATAGTAATCAATATACTAAGTTGAATAATTTAAAAAAATTAAATACTTGTACAGACATAGTAAATGAAATAATTAATTCTAAAGGTGAGCGAAGAGTTAATGTGATTAAAGGTTTGATTTTCAACATTAAGAAGAAATTAATTCCCTAACTTTAAGAACTTTACAGTCTAGGGTAGAAAATGGGAATGTTGACCTAGGTTTGGATTTGTTGAGATATAGAATCAAGACACAAAAATTACAAATGTATTGTAACATTGATTATGGCCATGTTAGTGCAATAAATAAAATCTATTTTATAATGGATTATTTGGGTGATAGCCATAGGGGTGTAAATTACAATAAAATGCTGAATAAATACAATGAATTACTACCAGTCGGTAAAATAAAAATAGTTAAGGCTTTTAAATATGATAAGCCTTTGGGGAGAACTATTTTTAATTATATTTTATTTGCTAAAGATCTAAAGAAAAGTATTGCAGGGAGTATCTGCCATTGCAATGATTCTGAATTTGTTAATTATAAAGACAAGTATTATGGACATGTTATTACTGGAGATCTAAAGATAGTAAAGGATGAGGAGTTGAGGAGGTTAATGGAGTACGGAACTAAATATCGTGTGAAACGTACTCTCACTAAAAGTGTTGCAATTAAACGTTTTACTATTAATATAGATATATTTATAAATAAACTAATGTATAGATACAATTTGCCATCCAGTGTTTTTGACGAGTGGAAGTATTATATATTAAGAGATTTTAAACGAGAATTTTCCAGAGATTTTGACGGAGTTAATAGAGAGAAATACAACAAACTTACACATTCAATTAAAGAGATTCAGGAAAATTTTATAATCACCTATGTGGATAAAGCAAATACAAGTTATGCACTGATATGTAAGGTACTTTACGGTAAACTTTTGAATGATTGCTACAATAATAAAAATAGCTATTTACCATTGAATTCGAAAGCTGCAGTAATAGAAAATAGGATTAAAGCCATCTATAAAAAAGTTAAGCTGAAACAAATGAGTCAAAGTTTCCCTTATCTCATACTAGTGCCTAAATTCCATAAAACCCCTATTAAATTCAGGAGTGTGACCTGTGGATTTGGTTCATATATTGGTGCCGCTAGCAAGGCTTTGCTGGGGGTGCTGGAGGGGGTGTTTAACGGAGTGATGGGGGGAGAGACGACTTTTATTATCAAAAATAGCTATACACTATTAGATAATCTGAAAAAATTAAAAAATATTACTGGTTTATTCGCTTACGATTTTGCAGACCTCTATAATACAATTGATTTGACAGATTTAAAAGATAAAATAGTAGATTTTTATAATACAAATAGTACTTTGGATGTTCATTATGATTTTTTCATAAATTTATTTCAGTTAGTAGTACAAGAAAACTACCTTTACGAAGGAAATACAATATTTAAACAGATTCGGGGTATTCCAATGGGGGGGAGTTGCAGTTCCATTTTGGCAAACATTTACTTACATATATATGAAAGAAATAATAATTTAAACAGTAACACATTATCCTACAGATATAGATGATGTTTTGATAGTTAAATTAAACAATGATATTGAAAATGTTGATTTTACATATTATCCTACGTCTCTGAGTCTGGAACCCTCATCCCAGAATTGTAAAAATATTAATTTTCTAGATGTGAACCTGAGCATAGAAAGTGAAAATTTGATATCTAAGATATTTGACAAGCGAAATGATTTCAACTTTAATACCTTAAAGCTGATATATTTTGATTCCAATGTGCATGTTTCGATTAAAAGAAATGTACTTAGAAATGGATTAATACGAATCGAAAGACTGAGTACTAGAGTTAAAGATATGTTTAGTGATATTTTGGAGTGGTGCCGCTTGGGATTCAAGCATGGTTATCCTCGCAATTTCATCAGGAGAATAACTTGTGATTTTATTAAGAGTAGCAGGTACGGAACTGAACTGAACTCAGTGATGGATGAGAATGGAGGTTTTGATGAGTTGATTGATCTAATGAGTTAGAGAGATATTTTGGTGGATGTTGCAGTTCTGTTTAGTTTTTCATAGTTTTTCATTTTTTCAATTTTGGTCTCGGCGAGTGAAGGGGAACGTAGCATGCGTAAAGTCTGACTTAACCCTGCAGTGTATGTCGTTAGCCATACCGCTCGCCTTCTGTTCTGTTCTGTTATGTCTTGCAATTATATATATTTTCTTTAGTTTGGTTATTCAGTTTGATTTTAAGAGTTAAGTTTATGTTGGTTATTATAATATTTTTGATGTGAGTTTCAATGCAGCTATGGTGAGTGATGGATTTTGATATTTTGTTTGTGGTTTTAAATATATATATATATATATATATATTTAATTCAATGTTAACAACTGTTTCTAAAAATCAATGAATATTGTGGCTATCTCTTAGTCTTAACATGATTTGCCTAAAAATAGGTGGTAATTTTCCGTACCGTTCCATCCTTACCGTCCCTTTTTTTCACATTTCGTCCCTTTTTTCCGATACCGTCCCCTTTTTTTACCTTACCGTCCCTTCTTTAACACCCCTTTAAGACAATGTTATACAAAAATTCTGTATTAAAAGTACTACATTTTTATTATTTCTTATTTGAATGTCCTGTGGGTACTATGCAAATTCATTATAAGTAAAAAAATTAGAAGAAAATAAAAAGTTATAGTGTTAAAATGGTAAGGAAAATTAAACTCGCAGGTTTAACTTAAACCTCAGTTAAATAAAATATTTTTCGCTGCTGACCATTTTTTTTTTTTTTTTTTTTTTTTTTTTTTGAATCATTAAGGCTATCAGATATTATCATTAAAAATTAGAAGAAAATAAAAAGTTATAGTGTTAAAATGGTAAGGAAAATTAAACTCGCAGGTTTAACTTAAACCTCAGTTAAATAAAATATTTTTCGCTGCTGACCATTTTTTCTTTATTTTGAATCATTAAGGCAGATAGATATCTATTAGGCTCTATCAGATTTAAATGTTATTTAAGCAAGTTTAATTTCACAAGATTTTTTTTTCTCGAAAGTCAAAAGATTGTTTGAATGCCCCATATACGAATAAAAAAAATCTATTAAATTCAAAACACTGTTGTTTGCAGATAAGCAAAGCAGCCCACTAAAGGATTCAGAGGCTACTTCAGTCAAGTGAAAAGACCCGTTCGCTAATGCTAATCCTATGGAAGAAATTTATAAAGATATCTCGGTTGCATTTTAATATTTTTAAATGATTTTTTTTGCATTCGATAGCTAAGATCGGTCTGTACAAAGGCTGTTTTTTACTTTTTCGATTTTATTTATAGATATTTTTAATGAGGACACTTTCATTTTCGGAACCGGTTTTGAAACTGAAACCATCCCCATAAAAAAAATCTGCAATTGAAATCGAAAAAGTAAAAAACGGCCTGCATACATACCGATCTCAGCTATTCAATGCAAAAAAAATCATTTAAAAATATTGAAATGCAACCGAGATATCTTTATAAATTTCTTCCATAGGATTAGCATTAGCGAATGGGCCTTTTCCCTTGACTGAAGTAGCCTCTTAATGCTGCTAGTCACTCCGCTTCCGAATTCCCCTCGGTCGTATTAAGTGTATAGGCGTTTGATGCATTCATCTATTTAAACTATGTCCTCTGGAAATTCATATTTTTAACATCTTTTTTCTGCTTTTTTTTTTTTTAGTTTTCAAACTATTTCTAAAATCTAGGCGGAATTTTATAGGAAAGGTTAAAGTTTTACCCCCAGTTTGTCAGTTTTTAAAATATAAAATATCAAAATCATCCCAGAGTTTAAAAACGGTTTGAAAACTGAGAAAAAAATATACATCCTTTAAGAAGAGTACACAGAAAAAAGAATGATAGAAATAGAAATTCCTTAGGGAGATATTTTAAATATAAGAATGTATCAAACGCCCATAGACTTAACGTTACCGAGAGGAATTCGGAAGCTGAGTGACTAGCAGCCTTAAGGCTCCTGCCCCTTCCGGCGAAGATACGAGCTAAAGCCAATCCTATGGGGAGGGATTTCTCTAATATCTCGTGTGCATTTCGACGTTTTATTTTATTTTATTTTATTTATTTATTTATTTTTAACCATTTGGAAAAATGGTTATTGTTCTCTGTCAGGGTAGGAAATCAAAGCCATATCTGAAGTATTTTATTGGTTGAATCCGAATTTTATTCGTTTTCTGATGGGTCTATACAGTAATCTGCACTTTCCCTTTAATTTCAACAGAGATGGATACTTCTGTTGCCACTATCACAAAAAAGTAATAAAAACTACAAAAAAAATTAATAACTCAGAAATAAATTGGGATACAGCTTTCAAACCAATTGCATTTAAAAATACACATTTTTCTCTATACGACGGTGTAAAAAGTAATAGCGTTAGGATGTTTAGAAGTTTAAGAATGAAATTTCATTTAAAATGGGTCGTCAGATTTCCACGATGGAAAAACCTTTTCCCGAACAGCCAATGAAGTGCTTGGATATTGCGTAAGTTTCAGGGAAATCTGACGAGTGGCAGGCGATTTCTGTCGTTTGCAATTTTTAGGTGTCATAACACTATTAATGTTTAATCCATGGCGTAAGTCATGTAGGATCCACTCCGTGCGATTTTTTTATATCTTAAATTTTAGTCTTTGAAAAAATCATTTTCCAAATGGTCGTTGTAATTTCTTAAATTGCTTTTTTTATTTTTTTATTTTTGCGTTGGATAGCCAAGGTCCGTCTCTCCATCACAGATTTTTTACTTTTTCGAGTTTGGCCGCAGATATTTTTTATAAAGTTACTTTTACTTTCAAAACCGGTTCTGAGAATGAAAGTGTCATTCTAAAAAAATATCTGCAACCCAACTCGAAAAAGTAAAAAAGGTGCGATGGAGAGACGGATCTCGGCTATCCAATGCAAAAGAAAATGATTTTAAAATGTCGAAATGTAAACGAGATACTAGAAAAATCCCTTCCCATAGGATTAGCATTAGTTCGTAAGTGCCTTCGCCAGCAGGGACAGGAGCTTTAAGGGTGTTCTCATATCCAAAAGGCAACTTTCTGACATAAGTTTTAATTTATTGTTGTTCGAAAATGCATGAAACTAGCTGGTGTTGTTGTTCAGAAACAATGTAATTCAGCTGTTTTTTCCATTTTTCTGCAAACGCAATAGATCTTTCAGAAAAGAGTGTCAAAGTAGGCGTTTGGAACCGAATTTCCGCGCGAAGGAAGAAAAAGCACTCAAGAGCGCTCAAAAAACGTGTTTGTCACGTGATCCAAAACGCTTCTAACTCACTAGGTAACGGATGGATCCAAAAATGGAAAAAAACAGTTCCATTCCAAATCACTTTCCTGGCCACACTGTAAACTGAAATGTCTGAAATTCAGATTTTAAGTGTCTGAAACGCAGTGTTCAATTTTCAGACGTTTTAAAATGTCTTAAAATTGTCCAAATCGCTTCCATGGCCAGGCTTTCCAATTTTATATCTTTCCGTTAAAAAATGAATTTGTAAATGAGTCAAAACGTTTTGCGCTTGTTGAGCAGAGCAGTTAAGAACAGCCTTAAGAGGCCACTTCAGTCACGGCAAAAAAGGAAAACGCTAATGTAAAGTCTATGGGAGCGTTATTTTCAAATTTTTCGCTTTAATTTTAATATTTTTGGATGATTTTTTTTTTTTTTTTTTTTTTTTGCATAGGATAGCTGAGGACGATCTACAACCGGGCTAGTTTTTATTTTTTCGATTTTGGTTATAGTTTTTTTTTAATATTAGGGTAGTTTCAATTTTAGAACCGGTTCATACCGGTTCCGAAAGTAAAAGTAATTTTTTTTTTTTTTTTTTTTAATCTGAAACCAAAATCAAAAAATGTAAAAACTAGCCCGCATGTAGATCGTCCTAAGCTATCCTGTGCAAAAAAATCATTAGAAAATATCAAAATTCAAGCGAGATATTTGAAAATAACTTCCCGAAAGGATTAACATTATCATCCGGGTCTTTTTGAGTGACTAGTGTAGGCTCTTAAGCAAAGCATCTGGAAAGTTTTCTGTGAGGGAAAAAAAAAAAAAAAAAAAAAAAAAAAATGGTTCTAAGTGTGTCAATGTCAATGCAGTCCAAATACTGACCATTCTTTTCGCCTCTCTCCGCCTGGTTCGTCGAACTCAAAATAACCCCTGTAGCAGTCACACATGTTCTTTGTCTTTCATCTTTTCTCAAAAGCTGCTAGCAAAAAAGAAAAAAAGAACGACGCTGGGAGAAAAAATTATGAAAAATCGGTTACGTCATGAAAGAAAAGACTTATAACTGACATTTTGCGTCGTATAAATGAAACATTACAACATTAAATTATATAGGGATGAATCGGGGCCCCATTGAAACTACGTATAAATGTAAAAGACGTATAAAGGACCCAGTAGCAGAAAATTGTCAGAGTGTCTGTGGCAGTTACTACAGAGGCAGAAAATAATCTGCAAGTAAATTTTTGGCAATTGCAGCGTTAATTAATTAAACACTTACCTGTAACATTTTTATGTGTTTTATTCACATTTTATTAAACAGAAACATCTATTAAAGAGAAATATTTATTAAACATTTATTTATGCAAAAACTTATTAAAGAGTTTTTGCAGCATTAAGTAATGAAGAGTTAAATATAATACAAAGCAAAATAAAGGTTTGATGGAAAAATAATCTGCAAAAGAGAAAAGAAAATCTGTGACGCCCGTCTCCATTCTTGAACTTTTTGCTACCAGGATATAGGAGAAACGTAAAGTACTTTACTTTACTGTATTTTAACCATTTAGCACCCTCTCAACAAAAATCCTGATTTCGCCCAGGACCCCTGCCCCAGGGGCGCGCCAGTGGTGGTTAGCGCCTGTGTACAAAACCTCAACTTACACCCTATGCCCCTCCCCGAAAAACTATCCTTTTATAAAAAAAATATTAGCGAGTAGAAATGAAAAATTACAAAATATATTAAGTATAAGCTTATATGTATAAAGAAATTATAAAATGAATATCTAAAAGAAAAAAAAAAAACATAAAAGGAGAGTACAAAGGTTAGAAAATAAAACAATTTATGTCGTGTATAAAAAAAACAAAAAATTGACAACCATATTTCAGATTTCATAAAGTGGCTTCAAGCTGATTTACAGCTAAATGAGCAGTTAAAATATTCCGCTGATAAACAGATAAGAAAAAGAATATTTCTCATGCTGTAGCAAGAATCAGTAGCTTCATGCTTAACATTCATAACGTCATTGACTATCAAGTTTAGACTACTATTTAAACATGGCACATAAAATGCCTGAAAACTTGAAACTAAAACTCTTCTTTTTAAGTATATTTTTTGCGGCGCATATTAGATTCATCCTCTTATCCCTGACCTCTTTTATTTATGTCTAAACTATTTTTTTTTTCAATAAAACAGTTAAAAATAGCGTATCTGAAATAGTGTCCTCTGTGGAACCTAAAATTGGATGGAATGCTAACAAATGCTCAAGTTTTTTGTAACGTTTCAATTTAAATTTCAAGTTAATTACTTTCTAAATTTAAACTGATTAATGTATCACTTCATTTTAAATATTAATAACATTTAAGTGATTCTAAGTAATTTATTTATATGAGGTAAACCTATAAGATATAATTTTAAATTTGAAGAATAATTTTAAAATAATAAAAAAATGTATTTTTAAATATTTTTTCCACGCTTAAAATGCTTGGCGCCTTTATGATCCTGGCGCCTGTGTGAGCCGCACACATTGCACAATAGGTCGACGCGCCCCTGCCCTGCCCCTCATGCCTCTGCATGAATCAGGCCCTGTTTTGAAGACACAGCTTCATAAAAATTTAAAAGCAAGCATCATGAATAACCATAAGCAGCAGCAAAACTCGCATTTGCATGCGGTACGTGCATTCACAGCTTTTCATTCAACACTTTCGTTCACGTTATTCCTTTCTCCGTCCGTGTGAAAGAAAATAAAAGAATGTTCTCTCTTATCGCCCACCAGCATCGCCATGGCGATCCTCATCAACAATCGAGTCACGTGACGAAGTGTTCGCACTGGTAGGCACGCATTTCTCGTGGCTGCTAGGTTGCTAAACGAAGCCGTCGACGCCATTCAACATAAGCTCATTAACACGTTTAAAAGAAATCGAAAATGGAATTTTATTTGCCTTCGCTCTTCATGGTAGTGGTGGGTGAGTGGCCACTATATTATTTACAGTTTTAAAAAAATGAGCTTCACAGCATTAAGATATTCATTTCAGAATTCTAACATTTCACCCAATTCCCATAGACTTCCATTGTAAACCTACTTGCTTATAGAAAACCAACCCATTGAGATATTTGAATGAAACAAAAACTAATATTAGCTTAAGGGATTCTATTAAATTTTTCTTTGATGACTTAAGTAGGAATTGACTTTAAAAACAAAATTTTTATATTACTTGTTTTAATATAGACATGAAAAAATATTTAAAAGTCTACAATTATTATTTGTTAAACTTGAAACGTAGTTATTTAAATATTTTTATACTTCAGATTAAAAAATTTGAATAAAAATTACAATTAGGGAATAAAGTTTATTAAATTAGATGAATATTTTTATGAGATTAACAGCAAATTAATAAATGATTATAAAATTAAAAGACAAATTAATTAATCAGAAAAAAATCTAATTAAACATAATTTAAATCGGTATAGTTCGCCCGTGAGTGGCCACTATATTATTTACAGTTTAAAAAAAAATGAACGTCACAGCGTTAAGATATTCATTTCAGATTTCTGTTAAAATTAATTAATCTCATGGCATGATAAAAATAATTCTTATTCAATTCCTACCATTAGTTCACACTCTCCCTATATTTATTTATTTATTTATTTGTTTATATATCTTATTCAAATTTTCAATCGTTCATAAAATACTTATTATTCAACCTATCAAGCTGAAATAATTTTTTTAAAACTTGTACTGGATGACGATGGATGTTAATACAGTTTTTTCGAATATTAATTCATTAATTAAATTTTAATTAATTAATTTTAATTTTACAGGGGAAACAAAATGGCGGCCATTGGTTATTGAAGCATTTAATGCATCTTCCTATCTATAAGGGGGGTTACCTTAGGAGGACCTGTTCTGTCGCCCTATACCGCCAAGTTTGTCGCCAACTTGGCGATAGATCGCCCAATTTGGCGATCAAAATGTGTCGCCAAAAGTGACGCCAACTTGGCGATATCTCTAACATTTCGCCCAATTCCCATAGACTTCCATTGTAAACCTACTTGCTTATAGAAAACCAACCCATTGAGATATTTGAATGAAACAAAAACTAATATTAGCTTAAGGGATTCTATTAAATTTTTCTTTGATGGCTTAAGTAGGAATTGACTTTAAAAACAAAATTTTTATATTACTTGTTTTAATATAGACATGAAAAAATATTTAAAAGTCTACAATTATTATTTGTTAAACTTGAAACGTAGTTATTTAAATATTTTTATACTTCAGATTAAAAAATTTGAATAAAAATTGCAATTAGGGAATAAAGTTTAGTAAATTAGATGAATATTTTTATGAGATTAACAGCAAATTAATAAATGATTATAAAATTAAAAGACAAATTAATTAATCAGAAAAAAATCTAATTAAACATAATTTAAATCGGTATAGTTCGCAAGTGAGTGGCCACTATATTATTTACAGTTTAAAAAAAAATGAACGTCACAGCGTTAAGATATTCATTTCAGATTTCTGTTAAAATTAATTAATCTCATGGCATGATAAAAATAATTTTTATTCAATTCCTACCATTAGTTCACACTCTCCCTATATTTATTTATTTATTTATTTGTTTATATATCTTATTCAAATTTTCAATCGTTCATAAAATACTTATTATTCAACCTATCAAGCTGAAATAATTTTTTTTAAACTTGTACTGGATGACGACGGATGTTAATACAGTTTTTTCAAATATTAATTCATTAATTAAATTTTAATTAATTAATTTTAATTTTACAGGGGAAACAAAATGGCGGCCATTGGTTATTGAAGCATTTAATGCATCTTCCTATCTATAAGGGGGGTTACCTTAGGGGGACCTGTTCTGTCGCCCTATACCGCCAAGTTTGTCGCCAACTTGGCGATCAAAATGTGTCGCCAAAAGTGACGCCAACTTGGCGATATCTCTAACATTTCGCCCAATTCCCATAGACTTCCATTGTAAACCTACTTGCTTATAGAAAACCAACCCATTGAGATATTTGAAGGCAACAAAAACTAATATTAGCTTAAGGGATTCTATTAAATTTTTCTTTGATGACTTAAGTAGGAATTGACTTTAAAAACAAAATTTTTATATTACTTCTTTTAATATAGACATGAAAAAATATTTAAAAGTCTACAATTATTATTTGTTAAACTTGAAACGTAGTTATTTAAATATTTTTATACTTCAGATTAAAAAATTTGAATAAAAATTACAAATAGGGAATAAAGTTTAGTAAATTAGATGAATATTTTTATGAGATTAACAGCAAATTAATAAATGATTATAAAATTAAAAGACAAATTAATTAATCAGAAAAAAATCTAATTAAACATAATTTAAATCGGCATAGTTCGCCCGTGAGTGGCCACTATATTATTTACAGTTTTAAAAAAAATGAACGTCACAGCGTTAAGATATTCATTTCAGATTTCTGTTAAAATTAATTAATCTCATGGCATGATAAAAATAATTCTTATTCAATTCCTACCATTAGTTCACACTCTCCCTATATTTATTTATTTATTTATTTGTTTATATATCTTATTCAAATTTTCAATCGTTCATAAAATACTTATTATTCAACCTATCAAGCTGAAATAATTTTTTTTTAAACTTGTACTGGATGACGATGGATGTTAATACAGTTTTTTCAAATATTAATTCATTAATTAAATTTTAATTAATTAATTTTTATTTTACAGGGGAAACAAAATGGCGGCCATTGGTTATTGAAGCATTTAATGCATCTTCCTATCTATAAGGGGGGTTACCTTAGGGGGACCTGTTCTGTCGCCCTATACCGCCAAGTTTGTCGCCAACTTGGCGATAGATCGCCCAATTTGGCGATCAAAATGTGTCGCCAAAAGTGACGCCAACTTGGCGATATCTCTAACATTTCGCCCAATTCCCATAGACTTCCATTGTAAACCTACTTGCTTATAGAAAACCAACCCATTAAGATATTTGAATGAAACAAAAACTAATATTAGCTTAAGGGATTCTATTAAATTTTTCTTTGATGACTTAAGTAGGAATTGACTTTAAAAACAAAATTTTTATATTACTTGTTTTAATATAGACATGAAAAAATATTTAAAAGTCTACAATTATTATTTGTTAAACTTGAAACGTAGTTATTTAAATATTTTTATACTTCAGATTAAAAAATTTTAATAAAAATTACAATTAGGGAATAAAGTTTAGTAAATTAGATGAATATTTTTATGAGATTAATAGCAAATTAATAAATGATTATAAAATTAAAAGACAAATTAATTAATCAGAAAAAAAATCTAATTAAACATAATTTAAATCGGTATAGTTCGCCCGTGAGTGGCCACTATATTATTTACAGTTTAAAAAAAAATGAACGTCACAGCGTTAAGATATTCATTTCAGATTTCTGTTAAAATTAATTAATCTCATGGCATGATAAAAATAATTCTTATTCAATTCCTACCATTAGTTCACACTCTCCCTATATTTATTTATTTATTTGTTTGTTTATATATCTTATTCAAATTTTCAATCGTTCATAAAATACTTATTATTCAACCTATCAAGCTGAAATAATTTTTTTAAAACTTGTACTGGATGACGATGGATGTTAATACAGTTTTTTCAAATATTAGTTCATTAATTAAATTTTAATTAATTAATTTTAATTTTACAGGGGAAACAAAATGGCGGCCATTGGTTATTGAAGCATTTAATGCATCTTCCTATCTATAAGGGGGGTTACCTTAGGGGGACCTGTTCTGTCGCCCTATACCGCCAAGTTTGTCGCCAACTTGGCGATAGACCGCCCAATTTGGCGATCAAAATGTGTCGCCAAAAGTGACGCCAACTTGGCGATATCTCTAACATTTCGCCCAATTCCCATAGACTTCCATTGTAAACCTACTTGCTTATAGAAAACCAACCCATTGAGATATTTGAATGAAACAAAAACTAATATTAGCTTAAGGGATTCTATTAAATTTTTCTTTGATGACTTAAGTAGGAATTGACTTTAAAAACAAAATTTTTATATTACTTGTTTTAATATAGACATGAAAAAATATTTAAAAGTCTACAATTATTATTTGTTAAACTTAAAACGTAGTTATTTAAATATTTTTATACTTCAGATTAAAAAAATTGAATAAAAATTACAATTAGGGAATAAAGTTTAGTAAATTAGATGAATATTTTTATGAGATTAACAGCAAATTAATAGATGATTATAAAATTAAAAGACAAATTAATTAATAAGAAAACAATCTAATTAAACATAATTTAAATCTGTATAGTTCGCCCGATATATTATTACATTAACAGTCGATTAACAATGTATTAGAATTATGAATTAAATTATAATGATCTATCGAGTACTATTATATTAAACTGATATATTACAAAAATAATTATTATTATCATTTTTTAAATATATGTGGGAGATTCTCAAAAGGTGGGAACATTAAACGTTAACTATATGCAATTTTTAAAATTTTCAAATTTAAGACCAATTTTTTTTAATAGTATAGTATTTTGTCTATAAATATAATACATAAATATTTTTAACAGTATGTCTACAAAATTATACACAAACATTAAAAGACAGCAACTATTCTGGAAAATTAATGATTAAAGCATTTAATTAGCAGTTGTGTACGTTACAAATTTTGGACATTTTTTCGCACGTACGTTACAGATTTTGGACGTTGCTCTTAGTATTTAAAAAATTCTTATGACTAAGAATGTAGTAAATGTGTCCTATAATTGTATGTGTATACATATATACATGCATAATTAACTTTTTGTTATCCTGTAATAATAATAATAAAATCAAATGTACGTTACTTTCGGACATAACAAAATGCAGAAAAATTCTTTATAGAAAAGTCCTTCTATCTTCAAAAAAGCAATAAATCAGCCTGCCATCTCTTAACGAAATTATCAAAAAATCATCCGCTTCCTTTATGCATTCGTTGTTTACCATTAGAACCACCTGGAAAAAAGTTAAAACTCTTTTTCTTGGTGGTACATTGGAGCAGTTAACGTTATGAATGTCTGAAATTGGCCTCTTTAGCATAAAATAATAAAATTTTAAGATATTTATACAAAGCTTTTACAATAAATTATGTCATTTTCTGTCTCTGAATAGAATTAAAAACTCAGTGTAAAAAAAAAAAAAAAAAAATAGTCAATGATAATTAAAGTTATGTTTGAAAGGCTTAAAGTTATGACGTGTGTCCAGTGCCCACCTTTTGAGAATCGCCCATGTATAGATAAATTAATGTATATAAATTTTAAAAGAACAAAAAATATTTTTTTTATTAAAAAAATCTATAGAATCATTAGTCTATAGAACTTCTATAAGTTTTATAGTGAAAAAACTTTCTAACGAATTCTATAGAAACATTTTCTTTAGAAAAAGTATTCTATGGAACTCTTCAAAACTCTATAGAAACAGTATTCTATAGAAAAGCTATTCTATAGAACTTGTAAAGAAATCTATAGAGTTCTATACAGCTCTATGAACTATTTTCGTAAGGGCTGTTTCTTTCATTCATCTGAATGGATTTAAGTGTTTTGGCTAAACAGAAAAATGAGTGGGGAACAACAACATTGAATGGGACATAGGATAGGTAAAGAGGAAAACCTGTTCTCACGTGATCAACAATCACTTATAACTCAATATGTAATTTATGGATTAAACAAGTAATATAAAAATTTTGTTTTTAAAGTCAATTCGTACTTAGGTCATCCAAGAAAAATTGAATAGAATCCCTTAAGCTAATATTAGTTTTTGTTGCATTGAAATATCTCAATTTGTTGATTTTCTATAAGCAAGTAGGTTTACAATGGAACTCTGTGGGAATGTGGCGAAATATTAGAGATATCGCCAAGTTGGCGTCCCTTTTGGCGACTCATTTGGGTCGCCCAATTGGGCGATCTATCGCCAAGTTGGCGACAAACTTGGCGGTATTGGGCGACAGAACAGGGTCCCTCCTAGGGTAACCCCCTTATAGATAAGAAGATGCAATGCTTCAATAACCAATGGCCGCTATTTTGTCTTCCCTGTCAAACTAAAATTAATTAATTAAAATTGAATGAATGAATTAATAGTTGAAAAAACTGCATTAACATCCATTGTCATCCAGTACAAGTTTTAAAAAAAAATTATTTCAACGGGATAGGATGAATAATAAGTATTTTATTAACGATTCAAAATTTGAACAAGTTATATAAATAAATAAATATATATATATATAAATATAGGGAAAGTGTGAACTAATAGTAGGAATTGAAAAATAGAAAATATCTTTCGATTCCAAATCGCTTCCAACCGCTAGTCAGCACTGCGCATTTTATGTCTTTACGTTTAAAAACAAGTCGGAAATTGCACATCAAACGTAACCAATGCGGTGCGTTCGCACTTATAAATGGTTTTATAAATATTTTTTGCACCGCATAGTGTACTGAATGTCTATTTGAGTGCACTCCATAAGTGCCTATTCATTTCATTCTGTTCGAAAAGCGGTCACATCACATCGTTAAAATGCACTTGAAATCTTTTTTTTTCCATGGGCCGTCCTGTAAAGCAGTGGTGTAGTCGAGGGGGGACATGGACGGACGGTGTCCCCTCACTTTTTTATATTATCTCAAACGTCCCCTTACTTTTTATTTTCAAGGGGGACGCTAGGAACTTGGAGGAAGCAAATTTACGAAACCTATTTTTTTTTTTTTTTTATTAAGGATAAGCTCTCTAATAAACTAACAATTTTAAGAATAACAGCATTGAATTTTTATATTTTCCAACAGAATTGAAAACTTTAATAAATTATAACGTGTGATATTGAAATTCGTTACTTGAGTTCTTTTCTAGAATAGTTTAACTAAAATCATGATGAAACAATGATTTTAGAACGTTTCTTTTGTATTTCACTTCTTTAGAACTCGAATATTTAGAAAATAATCGTATATTGCGCTTGCATGATAGACGTAATCTACTTACTAGAGTTTCTAGCCTAAATATTTCTAGAAAAAACTAATAAAATGTGATTTTTGGAAGTTTAAATTTAATTTAAACTATGTTTAAATTTTTAATTACTTTTCTCGGCAATTCAAGATGGAAAACAAGTTTGACCCATGTGACACGGACCTTATGTTCAGAACTATAAGCGTCCCCACACTTTATTTTCCAGGACTACACCACTGCTGTAAAGGGAAAATTTTCACGGTCCCTGTCATACATCCGATTGTCAGAAAATTTGAAAGGACTTGACACATTTTTGCAGCCATTCTATATTTAAAATTTGAGGCCATTCGGTTGAGTCGTTTTTGCTCTGTTATAGGCGGACAGACGGACAGAACAGCGACTCTAAGGTGCTACGTACTTATATACACTGGTTATCAAAAATTAAGGAAAAGTCACAAAATGCTAATTTTCAAATACGCGAACACTCAAAAGGAAATAATATAATTAGAACAATTACTATCTCTATAGTACAGCTAGCTCATATAACATCTCAATCATGTCACACATGATCACAAGTGTCACAGTCACTACGGTGAAGCAAAAAAATAGGAAATTCCATACATCTCATTATGAGTCTCAAATGATCACTATATGTGACTCCACTGAGACGTCACTGTGACTGCTGCTTTGGGACGAGTCACCATGTGACTTTATAATGTAGTTACATTGTGACTCTCATGTGACTGTCATTTGTAGACTCAATTTCAAACTCATCGTGAATGCTGCATTGTGATAAGTTACCAAATAATGTCACACTAAAGTCACATGATGACTTTCAGGTGACAGAGAGACTACTGTGAAGTCACCATTGTGCTCTTTTGAGAAAAGTCTCCATGTGACTATAATATGATATTATTTGGCGACTTATCATAATGCAACGTTCATGATGACTATGAAATTCAGTCTCAAAATGACAGTCACATGAGAGTCACAATGTAACTACATTGTAAAGTCACCTGGTGACTCGTTCCAAAGCAGCAGTCACAGTGACGTCTCAGTGGAGTCACATATAGTGATCATTTGAGACTCATAATAAGATGTATGGAATTTCCTATTTTTTTGCTTCACCGTAGTGACTGTGACGTTTGTGACCCTGTGTGACATGAATGAGATGTTATATGGACTAGCTGTGTTGTAGAGATAGTAATTACTCGAATTATATTATTACCTTGTGAGTGTTCGCGTATTGGAAAATTAGCATTTTGTGACTTTTCCTTAATTTTTGATAACCAGTGTAATTACGAACGCACCTAATGAGCCAGAAAATCTGCCGTAAATTTTCACGTTTGTTGAGCAGGAAATTTGAAGACAGCCTTAAGGCTGTCCTCAAACCCAAAATGGCAACTTTCTGACATAAGTTTTAATTTATTTTTGTTCGGAAATGCATGAAACGAGGTGGTGTTGTTGTTCAGAAACTGTGTCATCGAACTGTTTTTTCCATTTTTTTTTTTGCAAACGCACTAGATCTTTGAGAAAAGAGTATCCAAGTGGGCGTTTTGAACCGAACTTCCGCGCGAAGGAAGAAAGAGCACACAAGAGCGGGCGAAAAACGTGTTTGTCACGGGATCCAAAACGCTTCTAACTCAATCGGTAATGGATGGATCCAAAAATGGAAAAAACAGTTCCATTCCAAATCGCTTCCATGGCCAGGCTTTCCCATTTTACATCTTTCCGTTAAAAAATGAATTTGTAAATGTGTCAAAACGTTTTGCGCTTGTTGAGCAGAGCAGTTAAGAACAGC
The DNA here is from genome assembly GCA_963932465.1 of Maratus speciosus. Classification (NCBI taxonomy): domain Eukaryota; kingdom Metazoa; phylum Arthropoda; class Arachnida; order Araneae; family Salticidae; genus Maratus; species Maratus speciosus. The sequence goes on from OZ010797.1 coordinate 6,897,751, forward strand.
CTTAAGGCATGAAATCCTGCTTTTTAGGTGCGTTCGTAATTCCATAAATACGTATCACCTAGAGTCCGTCCGTCTCTCTGTATAGAACAGCACAAAATTTACCCAACCGAATCGTTTGAAATTGAATAGATAGATTTGTTGCAGAAGGGTGTCGAGTCTTTTCAAATTTGACGAAAAGCGAATCCAAACTCAAAAAGACACGAATAAAAGTTTTCTTCCTTCTACTCAATCCTATCTTACGTCATGAATTCAATGCTATCTCATGGTAGGTCAGGATTCTAGGTTGCCATGTTGATGAAGTCCTATTGAAGAGGGAGTCCTATTATGTCCGTATCACTGAATTGAATCTACTTATATACCGGGTGTCCTAAAAAGGACTGACTGATTTTTGAATTCAATAACTCGCAAACGGTGACAGATATTTAAAAAATTCCTGCAGGAGGGTTATGCATGAGGTCAAAAGTTTTTTTTACAGTGATTTTCGATTTTAGTTCGAATTACAAACAATAAATGGCGGTGTAATCAATAAGTGCTCAATACAGGCTCTATTTTTTGGCCGATCTCGTCTTCCATGCGGAATAAGAGAGATTAAAATGTATTGAGTGGGTCCCGAAGTGCCAAAATTCGAGCCTGAATTGAGCGTCTATTGATAGAAGCGCCATCTATTGTTTTTAATTCGAACCAAAATCGAAAATCACTATAAAAAAAACTTTTGACCTCATGCATAACCCTCCTGCAAGAATTTTTTAAATATCTGTACCGTTTGCAAGTAATTGAATTTTAATATCAGTCAGTCCTTTTTAGAACACCCGGTCGTTTTAATAAATTTTGTATGCATGCATTTTCGCATAAGAGTGCAACACCTATGTGGCACTCAGATCTGAATATTTAGAAAACGAGTTATAGTATACGAACGCACCACATTACCCACGTTGGACGCACCATTTCCGACTGATTGAAAACAGAGACGCCTTAAAATTATAGCCACAATTAATGAAAATTTAACTATCATTAGCGTCAGTATGATATAAAGAAGAACAAGAAGAAACAATGACATTCAGCACCGGGTGGGTGTGGACTGGGGAGGGTGGGTCGTTCCATCGCCCTGGATGTGAGTAGAGCTGCGTAAAAAGACTTTTTTCACTTGAAAAGGGTGAAGCGAGCCCAAGAGGTGGGTGGCAGTAAGAATTTCTCCATTGTTGTGCCTTGAGGTCAGCCGTTAAACGGGCGATTCGAAATGAAATGAAGGTATTTCATGATGCTGTCATTCGCCGTTCGTGCATAATTAAGTTGCGCCGAGGATCGTTTTGTGGACGAATAGTCTCGGCTTAATGGTGCTGCTGGGCGTAAAGTTCGAGGAAGAACACATTACGTCCAACAAAGGTAATATATCTGCAAAGTTTTCGTCCTCTTTAAAGTGGGATGGATGGAAATGATGACTCGAGGAATGTGGTTTTACAAGATGGATATGAGGAAGTATGTAATACATTAGGACGTATTAGATGTGACACTAAAAGAGAGTTAGTATCTAAATTTATTTTTTTCAAAAATAATTCGTTTATTTGTGGTTTTCTTATTATCATTATCCGTTTCCTTATGTATTTTTAAGGAGCGCTTTCAACATTAGGTAAAACCGTCGTAATTAATGCTGTTTTAGCCAATTTTTTTATCGCCGTTAGTCGCAATGTATCTCACAGATACAGCCTATGTTTCTTGTCGTAATGTATCTCACAGTACAACATAGGTTTCTTGTCACAGCGTATCTCACAGATATAACATAGGTTTCTTGTCACAGCGTATCTCACAGATACAACGCATGTTTCTTGCCGTTATGTAACTCTCAGACACAACATAGATTCTTGTCGTAATATATCTCATAGATACAACGCATGTTTCTTGCCCTTATGTAACTCTCAGACACAACATAGATTCTTGTCGTAATATATCTCATAGATACAACGCATGTTTCTTGCCCTTATGTAACTCTCAGACACAACATAGATTCTTGTCGTAATATATCTCACAGATATAACATACGTTTCTTGTCACAATGTATCTCACAAATACAACATAAATTTCTTGCCGTAATGTAACGCTCAGACACAACATAGATTCTTGTCGTAATGTACTTCACAGATACAACATAGATTTCTTGTTGCAATGTATCTCACAGATACAACATATGTTCCTTGTCGCAATGTATCTCACAGATACAACGTATGCTTCTTGTCTCAATGTAACGCCTAGATACAACATAGATTCTTGTCGTATTGTGACTCACCAATAGGTCGAATCTGGTGGATCTAATTCACTCAACTAACCTTATTAATTATAGCATCTGAATCAGCTGAACAGAATAAATCGTAGTTAATGGAACACCAGTAAAGTCTGGATACGTAATGACACATGATTAATTTTAACACAATTATTCTAATTGGCAAATAAATCCTATGAGATGTAAATTTCCAACTGGGCGAAAAATGTCCGGACTGGTTCGATCCTGGTCTGGACATTTTTCGGCCAGTTGAAAATTTACATCTCATATGATTTATGGCTGTTCTCAACTGCTCTGCTCAACAAGCGCAAAAACCTTTTGACACATTTACAAATTCATTTTTTAATGGAAAGGTATAAAATTGGAAAGCCTGTCCATGGAAGCGATTTGGAATGAAACTGTTTTTTCTATTTTTTGATATAAATTAGCTATTGAGTTAGAAGCGATTTGGATCCCATGACACGGCATCCCTTACTGACTGGATTTTCTTCTTTCGTTCGGAAGTTCAGTTCCAAATGCCAACTTTGACGGTATTTTCTGAAAGATCTATTACGTTTCCAAGAAAACGGAAAAAACAGTTCGATGACCTAATTTCTGAATAACAACACCTACTAAGTTTCATGCGTTTCCGAACAAAAATGAATTAAAGCTTATGTCAGACAGTTGAACCTTTGGATTTGAGAACAGCCTTTTTGCCAATTAATTGTGTTAAAATTAATCCAGTGTCATTACGTATATAACAATACGTATATACGCCTTTACTGGTGTTCCATTACCTGCGATTTATTCTGTTCAGCTGATTCAGATAGTATAATTAATAACGTTAGCTGGGTGAATTAGATCCGCCAAATTCGTCCGGGATAGCTCAAATGGTACAGCACTGGCGCTTCAATCAAGAGATCTCTCATTCGAATCCTTAAGGCTATTCTGAACTGCTCTGCTCAGCAAGCGCAAAACGTTTTGACACATTTACAAATTTATTTTTCAACGGAAAGATATAAAATTAGAAGATCTGATTGGGAAAGCGATTTGGAATCGAACTGTGTTTTCCATTTTTGGATCCATAAATTACCTATTTTAGTTATAAGCGATTTGGATCACGTGACAAAGACGTTTTTCACCGTTCCTTGTGTGGTTATTCTTCTTTCGCGCGGAAATTCGGCTCCAAACGCCCCCTTTGACACTCTTTTCTGAAAAATCTAGTGCGTTTGCAAAAAAAAAAAAAAAAAAAAAAAAAAAAACGGAAAACACATTTCTAGGGCGTAGCTTATGAACAACAACACCTGCTAGTGTCATGAATTTCCAAAAAAAAATAAATTAAAACGTATGTCATAAAGTTGATCCTTTGGATAAGTTGAATTTGAGTTGGAATTTTGCTTTATTATTATTATTATTATTTGTGGGTTTGCCCAATACAGCAGATAACAGCTTATTTGAATGAACATAATCAAGAATTTTATAGACGTGTAGAAATGACGCGGGGTTGTGTCTCAAAATATCACAACAAGACATTTAAATGTCCACTCTAACATAGAAACGCTAACAACATTCATGCATTCTGCACAAAGTGGGCAACTAATGCCTGCTATAAGCATTTATCTCTAAGTTTCCCCTCTTTTTATAAAAGACCACTCCACTCAAACACATCTCCCCGTCTTTTTCCCCCAAACAAACCTAAATCATAGATTTTTCCCATTCAGAAGCGCGGCTCCCGCTTCCATTTTCTGCTTTTCCTCCACTTCCGCGATTTGCTGCTGTTGCTATTACGGCTTGCTACGATGACACAATACCCCACCACATTCCTGACCCACCCCCGCATCCAAAACTCCCTCTCCACATAACTGTAAACCGCGACAGTTCCCACCCATCAAAACGCCCCCGTCTTTTGTGAGAGGCGGGAGAATAACACACAAAAATTCCCTGCAAATATATACAGGGAGTTCTTTTTTTCCGTCCTCTAATGGGATTGAGGGGGGGGGGGATATCGATCGTTGTTTCCCCCCAACTCCGCTGTCGCCCAAACGCACACATTTGTAGGTTGTAGGGAACTGCCAGAATTCTTCTTAATAAATATGAGAAGTTGAAGCGAGTCTGACACAAATTATGAGGAGGAGAAAAAGTCTGAAATTAAAAATTTTATTTTCTGTTTTATTATCTCTCTAAATCACGTCGGATCGTAAAATTAATTTTTGTTCTTTTTTTTTTTTTTTTTTGGTACTTATGTACCAAATGTTTTTCACAAAAAAAAAAAAAAAAAGAGAGAGAGAAAATACTTTGAAGATGGTAAAGTCGTCATGAAACTCTATTTCAAAATGCTGTATATCAAAAATGCATTTTGCAATAAATGAAATAGATGATGTTTCGAATTGTGTATTCTAAATTTGTGAAACTAGGGGGCACAGCCCCCTGCTCGCTAGTGCTCGCCAACACCCGTGAATTGCTACGCAATTCACATTGGGACATCGTCACAATTTATGTCGTAGACACCGATCACATTGTGGGATTTTTAGAGCAGACTCAAATCTGTAAAAAAGTGACTTTTGGCAAGAGCAAGGTGATTTTTGTGAAGTAACTAGGATATTTTCCAGAAGGGGGCGCAGCTGTCACTATGGGAGGCTAATTTCACTTTTGGGTTAATTAGCTCTTGATTGGTGTAATTGAATCATGCATCCTCATTGGTATCATGTATCATCATGGTGTAATTGAATCATCAATATCCAATTATGTCCACTAGAAATTAGCAATTTTTTTTACAATGGGAATGCACGTGCTACAAAATTCATTATTTATATCTGAGAAGTTGCGCGTTATAGAGACATTGGCATTGCATAGAACTGCATTATAAACATCGTCTGTTGTAGTGGTATATCGCCTTTGTTAGGGGAGGGGAGGGGGCGTAATAACCAGAAAGAATAAATTTTCAAGGTAACTCCTTGATTAACACGAGGCTGTCTTATCTTTCCAAAACTAGACACCGGTGTCTAAACGTCGCCGTTATCAAGACGCTGCTGTAAAACGAGATGAATAATAGGAATGAAATAATAGGAGTGCCAACACCGTTACAAATGGCCGAATTAGCGCAGGTTATATGGCGACATTTCTATTTCCACTAGACTTCTGTTCTAACGTTCTTCAGAACCTGTCCTAGCGTCCTCAGAGCCGTTCTGATTGGCTGGCCCGATTCAGATGAAGTGGCTAAACGTCCGAGCACCGTTTGCATATATTCGGATGTTTGTTTTCAGCTATTTCGTTTCTGATGCTACATGAGTTTGATTTGAATAAATTATTTTCCATTTTTAAATGATGAAACTGCTATTTTCTACTTGAAAGTATACAAAAATACCTGCATAAAACAAACCTCCATCATTTCCATACTAAAACTGTTTTTTTTTTGTTGTTTTTTTCAAACCTTTTAAGATTAAGACTGTTTCATAATTTTTAAATGTTATTTCTATTAAAAATTATAAAATAAAATATATAATTTATATTAAAAACGCTTGTCACTTATAAAACACTGCAATTGCAGGGGAATTTGCATATCTAAACCATGAAAAAAATATAAAACCAGGATTATTTTTTTATTTTTGTAACCCTGATACTAAAAATAACCCTGAAAAGTATTCTTTTTTTAGCACTGAATATGGAATTTTTAAATATGTTTCATGGAGGTATAGGAAGATTCAGTTGCAAATTCAGGGGACAGTTAGAAGGTATCCCCCCCCCAAAAAAAAAGTTTCTGATTTTATATTTTTTCATGATTTAGATATGCAAATTCTCCCTGCAACTGCAACGTTTTATAAGTGAAAATGCGTTTTTATTATAAATAATAATTTTTTTAATAATTTTTAATATAAATAACATTCAAAATTTATGAAACAGTCTTTATTACTCTATCTTAAAAGGTTTGAAAAAAAAAATGATTTTAGTATGGAAATGACGGAGGTTTGTTTTATACAGGTATTTTTGAATACTTTCAAGTAGAAAATAGCAGTTTCATCATCTAAAAATGAAAAATAATTTATTCAAATCAAACTTATCTAGCATCAGAAACGAAATAGCTGAAAACAAATATCCGAATATGTGCAAACGATGCTCGGGCGTATGGACACTTCATCTGGAGCTGGCCAGCCAACCAGAACGGCTCTGAAGGACGCTAGAACAGAAGTCTAGTGGAATTAGAAATGTCGCGGTTATATGACCAGGAGGTGGCGAGACTCTATCAAAGTTGTAAATAATTATATAACTTTGACTGTTGAATGCAGGCGTTATTTATGTGTGTATGTGTGTTTTAATATATATATTGTAGTATGTGTGTTTTATGATATATGGGTATACTTTAGCTTTGACGGAGTCCAGTGCGTGGTCGATGTTTTGTGGTTGTGGTGGATGTTAGTACTGATGAGGTTGCGACATAGCGAATGACATAGCGAAACGTATACTTTGTATGATTTTCATTTTAATTAAATGTTTTTTTATGTATGTATTTTAAATTTAAATTAAATTGCTTTTTAAATCTATTCTAGTCTGTTTAAGGGGGTATTCGAAAAAATATTTTTCCACCCTCAACAGCTCGAAATTTTCTGAGACATTTTCAGACTCATTTTTTAAGGGTGTATTCGAAAAAATACTTTTTACCCTCAACAGCTCGAAATTTTCTGAGACATTTTCAGACTCATTTTTAAAAGTAAAAGCCTGAAACTTGCTGGGGTGATTTCTGAAGACATGTTTAACATGCCGTGTGATTTCATTTTCAGCTCAATTAATTAGAATTTGATTTTTAAACAATTGTTTTCTCAGTATGACCCTTTTTTTCATTCCCAGATCGCCCGCTTCGGAAAATTCGGTTCAAAACACCAACTTTGACAGCGTTTTTTACAGTATTTTCTGCATTTATAAAAAAATTAAGAAGCACGGCACATTATATAGTTTCTAAATAAGAGAATTTCCCAGTTTGATGCGTTTTGGAGCAAAAATGAATTTTAAAATGAATCAGAAAATAAGCAGTTTGGATCGGAATACACCCTTAAAGTAAAAACAGGAAACTGATTGAGGTGATTTTTGAACAGATGTATAAGAGGTCGTGTGATTTCATTTTTCGCTCCATTCATTAGAATTTGCTTTTTATACAATTATTCTCTCAGTATGACCCTTTTTTTTCATTTCCAGATCTCCCGCTTCGGAAAATTCGGTTCAAAACGCCCCCTTGGACAGCATTTTTTGCAATATTTTTTGCATTTATTAAAAAATTGACAAGCACGGCACATTCTGTAGTTTCTAAATCAGAGAATTTGCCAGGTGGATGCGTTTGAGAGCAAAAATGAATTTAAAAAATAAATCAGAAAATAAGCAGTTTGGATTGGAATACACCCTTAAGATGCTACTTGGCGTAGAATGATATAAATAATTTATACCATCAAAGGTGTGTTATAACGCTGGATGTTTATGAGCGAGGAGGTTAGGCGAGATGCTTTGATTGCAGTAATAAAGACGTCAAGAAAAATTAATAAGTTTGATTTTGATAAAGAGAAATTGTTTGAATGCATTGGTTCATACATGATTCAAATATAAGGCAGATGAAGGTAAATCTGTTTGCATTATTACTTTTTGTTTTATCTCTCTCCTTGGCATCAGTAGGTGATGAGCTGCATAAACTAGCTTAACACTCTTACAAATGTCTGAATTAACTGGTTACTACATTGCGCTTGATTTTTATGAAATTGGGCGAGGTGCACCTACCTACTTAGATAAAATCTAAGTGTAGGAAAGTGTAAGTAACTATTCCGGGGTGAACCGCCTGCTATCTATATATTTAAAACACAAGGTTGTTTTTTTGAGTTCTATTCCCGGTTTTTGCACTTCATGTTGCGCTTCATGTCGCTCTGTCGTCTCAGTGTGAGATATGCCTTAACCTTCTCGGGACGAGTGTTTTGTTTACAGAATTTTTAATCTTTCATCACCGGTTTTTCAAAACAGAAATTCTTCCTCAATTGAGTCGCATTAATGCTCTAATTAAATAAAGGAATGTTTACAATGAAAAATAACTGTTTGGGAATAATCAAGGATTCTGAGAGATTAAGCGTCACGTATAGGTGGCGCTCGTCGCGAAGGTGTTAAAATAACACCTTTAATCGAAGATTTGGGACTACAAATGATGAATTATAAGCTTTTGGTCGAACAAAGACAGATTTTGTGTTAAAATTAATCTAGTGTAATTGCGTATGCCAGCGATTTCTGGCGTTCCATTACCTGCGATTTATTCTGTTGAGCTGAAACAGATTTTGTGTTAAAATTAAGCTAGTGTAATTACGTATGCGAGCGATTTCTGGCGTTCCATTACCTGCGATTTATTCTGTCGAGCTGAACCAGATTTTGTGTTAAAATTAATCTAGTGTAATTACGTATCCAGCGATTTCTGGAGTTCCGTTACCTGCGATTTATTCTGTCGAGTTGAACCAGATTTTGTGTTAAAATTAATCTAGTGTAATTACGTATCCAACGATTTCTGGAGTTCCGTTACCTGCGATTTATTCTGTTGAGCTGAACCAGATTTCGTGTTAAAATTAATCTAGTGTAATTACGTATGCCAGCGATTTCTGGAGTTCCGTTACCTGCGATTTATTCTGTTGAGTTGAACCAGATTTTGTGTTATAATTAATCTAGTGTAATTGCGTATGCCAGCGATTTCTGGAGTTTCGTTACCTGCGATTTATTCTGTTGAGCTGAACCAGATTTTGTGTTAAAATTAAGCTAGTGTAATTGCGTATGCGAGCGATTTCTGGCGTTCCATTACCTGCGATTTATTCTGTCGAGCTGAACCAGATTTTGTGTTAAAATTAATCTAGTGTATAATTACGTATCCAGCGATTTCTGGAGTTCCGTTACCTGCGATTTATTTTGTTGAGCTGAACCAGATTTTGTGTTAAAATTAAGCTAGTGTAATTACGTATGCCAGCGATTACTGGAGTTCCGTTACCTGCGATTTATTCTGTCGAGCTGAACCAGATTTTGTGTTAAAATTAATCTAGTGTGTAATTACGTATGCCAGCGATTACTGGCGTTTCATTACCTGCTATTTATTCTGTTGAGCTGAACCAGATTTTAGATTAGATGCTATCATCAATAAGGTTATCTGGGTGAATAAGTTCACCAGATTCGTCCGGGATGGCTCAATTGGTAGAGCATTGACGGCTTCAGCTAAGAGATCCCTGGTTCGAACATTTACTCGATCTTTTGGAAATTTACATCTGATATGATTTATTTACAAATTAAAATATTTGAGTTAAAATTAATCTACAGAAACATTTTTTCTGACAGATAAACAAATAAATATAAAATCTCCCAACGTACACTGTATAAACATGTATTATGCACACTTTGATTAAAACATGAGGTTATTTTATCTTGCAAACACCAGACACCGCTGCATAAACGTGTGGCGCATATAATTGGAACGTATAGCAGGCTTACCACCCTTACAAATGGCCGAATTAGCACCCCTTATCAGACCAGAAGGTGTCAGAGGGCCTTAGAACGCTGGTAGTTTACGAGCTTGAAGGCTAGGTGAAGTGTATTTATTTATATGAATAAAGTCTTCACGGAAAATTAATAAGGTTGATTTTGATTAAATAAAAAAAGAAATTGGTCGAATGCATTAAAAAAACTATAGGTGAACTCTGGGTTTTTTTTCTTTTTTTAAACTTAGCCTTTCCATTGCGTAAATGGTGTGATGATCTAGTGTATAAAATAACCATATAACAGGCTTAACGCCCTTACAAATGTGCGATTTAACAGGGTTAGGCGTCAGATCGGCTCATAAAGCTGAATTTTTACAAGAGCGGAGGTTAGGTCTCAATTCATCCAGACCCCGTATGAAAAATTTATAAGGTGAGGTTTTTTATATTGTTGGGATTATTTATTATTATTATTATTGAAGATCACTACATACTAAACTGAGAATCCGTGAATTAGAATCAGTTAATGTCAGATTATCTTCTTTGTTCAAACAAGAGAGAGAAATAAAACGTAACTTAATAAAAAGAAAAGTTAGCCAAAGGTGTCAATGCTATCCAAACAGGCGTACACTCACTGATTAAAACATGAGGAGTTTTTGTTTATTTATTTCACTTTGCTAAACCAGTCTCTGTTATAAAAAGGATCTCGTTCCACTGTATTAGACTTAACGCCCCAAAAAATGTGCGAATTAGTATGAAAACCAACAGTTGTTGCTTAAACAAAAAACTCTCGACCACAGATTTTCTCTTCTTTTCTTTTACGATTTGCTGATTTAGGTGTGCAGCGTCTCCCTAAGGGTGTTCTCAAATCCAAAAGGGCAACTTTCTGCCATGAGTTTTAATTTATTTTTGTTCGAAAATGCGTAAAACTAGCTGGTGTTGTTGTTCAGAAACTATGTCATGGAGCTGTTTTTCCATTTTCTTGTAAACGCAATAGGTATTTCAGAAAAGAGTGTCAAAGTGGGCGTTTGGAACTGAATTTCCGCGCGAAGGAAGAAAGAGCACTCAAGAAAGGTCGAAAAACGTGTTTGTCACGTGATCGAAATTGCTTATAACTCAATAGGTAATGGATGGATCAAAAAATGGAAAAAACAGCTCCATTCCAAATCGCTTCCATGGCCAGGCTTTCCAATTTTATACCTTTCCGTTAAAATTGCGCTTGTTGAGCAGAGCAGTTAAGAACAGCCTTAAGGCTGTTCTGAAATCCAAAGGGTCTACTTTCTGACACCCTTTTTAATTCCCTTTTGTCCAGAAACGCATCACTGCAAATCTTTTACACTTTTTAGAACACTTATTTTGTCACCTTTTATAGAACACTTTGAAGCGCATCTTTTGTAACAGTTTTTAGAATACTTCTGAGAACTCTCTTTTTTTTTTTTATTTAGCACACTTTTTACAGCACTTTTTGAACACTTTTGGGAGCGCATGATTTCACATGTGTGTCCACATGTATTCTCAATCTGTTCTCAAATATGCTCCCAAGTTTAGAATTAACAAATTTCCGGAGCAGAACACTTTCTGCACATTTTCGGTACACTTTCGGAACACTTTCTTCATAGTGGAGCATATTCGGAACACATTTCACAATACACATTAAGGTAACTGTAACACTTTTTTTTTAACCAAAGTGTCCAAATGTGTTCTCAATGTGTGCTGGGAATTTGCAGTGATGAAATGGGCAGGTGAATTATTCAGAAACTATGGCAGCGAAAGACGTTTTCCTTTTTTTGGTAAACGCTAAAGATCTTTCAGACAATACTACCAAAGTATGTCGAATGTCTGGACCAGACACGTGAGACAGGAGAAAAACCGGTCGTCACGTAACCACAATGGCTTGTAACTCGATAAGTCATTTATTGATCAAAAAATGGAAAACTTATTTCAATTCGCAATTGGTTTCACAGTCAGGGCTGCAAATTTTATGCCTTTACGTTTAAAAAGGCATCACAAAGTTTCACGTTGTTGAGCAGGGGATTTGAGAACCGTCTTTAAGAGTTCTCAAGACTCATTAAAGCTTCAAAATTTTCGAAATTTTAATTTTTTTAAATGTTAAACTCCTATCTTTTACGAACATTTTGATATAATTGTTTCCTCGTAAGTTCCCATCAGAACAGAAGTCATGTCTTTTAGAATGATACCCGCTCCATAGCTGAAGCGGCGTTTCCGAAACTTTGAAGCCATTTTTCTCCAAACGACGTTTTTGGGCATAACGCGTAGGATATCTCAAAAATTTCATATTTTTTTTTCATGAAATTTTTAAAACATATGCTTCATGTCAGTCTGTATAAATGTAACTTAAAATTTCGTTTTTATTGTTCAAAATAATATATTTTAGCAAGTGAATATACTGTTGAATTTTCAAAACTTTGTATTATAGCTGAATACAACTTGGTATTAAAAATAGAAAAATGCATTAAATACCAATTTATTTAGGTTCAAGGTGATAATTACAATCTGAAGTATAAGTAGGCTTCAAAAATTTCATTCTAGTTGCAAAATTTGTTTTGTAATCCTGCGCGTAAGACCCTTATGCCAATTTTCTGCTTTCCGACAGTTTGGAGTCCCCTATAAATGCGAATACTATGAATTGCCATTTTTTAAATGCATGAAATGAAAGAACATACAGTAAAACCTCCCTAAAGCGACCACATTCCGTTCCAATAAAAATGGGTCGCTCCGAGAGGTGGTCTCTTAATGGAGGTCATGTTTAAATCTAGATTTCAATGGTTGAAAAAAGGTAACAATTAACGTTACTAAAGTTTATTTTTCACATTAGTAAAAAATATAAAAATTTAAGTATCAAAACAAAAGTTAATTAGATAAGTTAATGACGGCAGAATTTAGAAAAATAATACATTGACGTTTGCTTTGATTTTACGGTTTTATCTTTTATAACTTTTATTTCCAAGTCCTTTCGAAGTTCAGTCAATAAATGCAATTTTTTTTGGATGGAAACAAATAATGACGATTTCATTACTTTATCTATTTCTTGGAGGGTTTCCTCATAAAATAGGGCAGGAGAGTTTATTGGCCGTCATTCTTAATGTGTCATCAGAGTTAAATTCATTGCCTAAAAAACAAAGGGGGTTTAAACACTTAAAAGTTACCGGAATAATAATAATAATTAAAAAAAAATCTAAACTTAGTTTAGAAGTTTGATGAATAATGCGCTCTCCGGAATTATTTTTCTAATAAAACCTTCTTCAAGCGACCAGGAAAAAACGGAATTTGTTTCATTTTCTTCAAAAGAAATGGGTCGCTGATGGAGGGAGTTTAAGTAGGATGGTCTCTGAATGGAGGTAAAATGCGTATTGAGCCTATGGGAATAAATTTCGTTCCGTGAAAAAATGATCCTTCAGAGAGGTGGTAGCACAGAGAGGTTTCACTCTACTTATATCTATCATTCCAATAAAAATTGTGTTTTAAGATCACGTTATATTTTAAGATATTCAATGTTGAAAATGCTCTCTTATTTTATTTTATTTATTTTTTTTTTCATTTTTTCCAATTTTAAGAGTCTTGAGACGCCTTAAATGCTAAATATTTTTACTAAATTTAAAATTATGTCGATTAATTATCTCCGATTAATCGGAGATTTAGGGCCGCTCATGGTGAATTATGCTGTAAGCTTTTGTTTTGGTTTTGGGATAACCAAAGAGAAACATTTTTGCTGAGAGTTAAACAACGTATCACTGTATAAACATGTATTACGCAATCCCTAATTAAAACATGAACTTGTTTTATCTTGCAAAAACCAAACACCTCTGTCTTAAGGCTGTTCTTAACTGCTCAGCTCAACAAGTGCAAAACGTTTTGATACATTTACAAATTCACTTTTTAACGGAAAGATATAAAATGGGAAAGCCTGGCCATGGAAGCGATTTGGAATGGAACTGTTTTTTCCATTTTTGGATCCATCCATTACCTATTGAGTTAGAAGCGTTTTGGATCACGTGACAAACCCGTTTTTTGCCCGCTCTTGAGTGCTTTTTCTTCCTTCGCGCGGAAATTCGGTTCCAAACGCCCACTTTGACACTCTTTTCTGAAAGATCTAGTGCGTTTGCAAAAAAACGGAAAAAATAGCTTGATGACATAACTTCTGAACAACAACACCAGCTAGTTTCATGCATTCTCGAACAAAAATATATTAAAACTTATGTCAGAAAATTGCCCTTTTGGATTTGAGAACACCCTTAAACGTCGTAGTTATCAACACGTTATTGATAAAGGGAGATGGGACGCATAACAGGAGCGAATAACAGGCTTACCGCCCTTACAACTGGCATTAGCACCCCTCATTACACCAGAAAGTGTCAGAGGACCTTAGAACGCTGGTATATTTTACGAGCTTTGCTGGTGGTTAGGTGAAGTGTATCTATTTATATTAATAAAGTCTTCACGGTAAATTAATGAGGTTGAATTTGATTAAATAAAAAAAGAAATTGGTCGAATGGATTCGGAAAAACTATAGATAGAACTCTGAGGGTATACATACATATATATACATATATTGTGCATGTATTTGGCCAACAGTTTCTCCTTGAATTTGAAAATACATAGTTTGCCGGAAGGGGTTGCCGTAATAGCGATTTTTGTGCAATTTTGCTTATTTTACCATTGAAAAGTGTATGAAGTTAAGAATAGAATTGAACCAAATTTTTTGTGTATGTGTTTGGCTATGACCACCAGATCCTCCTTGAATTTGGATATACTCGTCTTCCGTCGGAAAGGGGCACTGTGATAGCGATTTTTGTATAATTTTCTCGGTTTTTTGGTAGTTCTGCTGTTCATCGGCGATTCGTGCAGTGACGGAACAAGCGTCCTGCTAAGCCGGCTATTCGCAAAATGCTGAAGTACAACAGAATAACAAATAAAAAATACAATTTAACAAATTACAACGACCATTTGGAAAATGATTTTTTCAAAGACTAAAATTGAAGACATCAAAAATCGCACGGAGTTGATCCTACATGACGTACGCCATGAATTAAATATTAATAGTGTTATGACACGTAAAAATTGCAAGCGACAGAAATCGCCTGCAACTCGTACGCATTATCCACCTGAAACTTACATATTATCCAAGCATTTCATTGGCTGTTCGGGAACAGACTTTTCCATCCTCAGATTTCCAAGAAATCGGACGACCCATTTTAAATGAAATTTCATTCTTAAACTTCTAAACATCCCACACTATTACTTTTTATATCGTCTTTATTGAAAAAAAAATGTACTTTTAAATGCAATTTGTTTGAAAGCTGTATCTCCATTTGTTTCTGAGGGTTTTTTTTTTTTTTTTTTTTTTTTTTTTTTTGTAGTTTTTATTACCTTTTTGTCATAGTGGCAACACTCTGTTGTCCATCTCTGTTGAAAGTAAAGGGAAATACGGATTACTGTATAGTCCCATCAGAAAACGAATAAAAGGGTGATTAAACCTATAAAAACCTTCAGATATGCTTTTGATTTCCTACCCTGACGAGGACAATAACCATTTTTCCAAATGGTTAAAAAGTACTGATTTCAATATATATCATGATCGACATGAACTCATTTTTACTACGCTTTATTGACTGAAGCAGAAATTTAAGATGAAAATCAATGTTGGTATAGTTTTGACCTAATAATATTGCAGTACTAACATCTGAAACTACTTTTTGAAATATTAAGATGTATGAAATAGATGAAAGTTTTGGGATTGGTACATCCAACTAGCTTTTATGCCAGTTTCGTTTTCATTACAAATGAAATAAAGTTTTGAAACTAAATATAATTGGAAAAGTTAAAGGCATAGTGAAGTGCAAAAATAGGATGCAAAAAGGCTGAAAATTTCATAAAATTAAGGGTATATTCTCATCCAAATTGCTTATTCTCTGATTCATTTTTAAATTCATTTTAGCTCTCAAACGCATCCAACTGGCAAATTTTTATTTAGAAACTACGTAATGTGCCGTGCTTCTCGATTTTTGGATAAAGGCAGAAAATAGTATAAAAAATGCTGTCAAAGTGGGCGTTTTGAGCCGAATTTTCCGAAGCAGGAGAACTGGGAATGAAAAAAAAAGGTTCCTACTGAGAAAATAATTGTTTCAAAATCAAATTCTAATGGATGAAGCGAAAAACAAAATCGCACGGCCTCCTCTACATCTCTTCCAAAATCACCTCAGCCCGTTTCCTGTTTTTATTTTTAAAAAGGAGTCTGAAAATGTCTCGGAAAATTTCGAGCTGTTGAGGGTGGAAAAATATTTTTTCTTACCTTTCTATTCAATATATAAAATTCAATGCACGGTTTTATTTGTCTGTGTAAACCAAACTGGCACACTGAAAAAAATTAAGTACTCAACATATGAGCAAATCGATGTACTCCTATCGAATTGAGTATGTTGGGATAAAAAATGAACCTATCTTTTCTCAATTTTGATCCATCACATGTTATCAAACCCAAACAAAACGGTAATTTTGTACCCTGTAATGATTTATTTCATTTATGGCGGCATAAAAGATGTTTATTAATGTAAATATTACATTATGCACAGTATTTTTAAATAATTTAAAAGTACTTGAAAACAATGCTCTTGTCATAAAAATATTCGATTTGGCTATCTTGCTAATAATTTTGCTACTTTTCTTTAAAAATAACCAATTAAACATTTCCCGTTAATAATTATTAACGGGAAATAAATGTCAGTCATTTTATTTTAATTTGTAGGTTCAGGGGGCATTACATAAAGATTCATATTTGAACACAACCATGGAATCAAAAATGAGTACATATGTTTCTCAATTTTGAGTACATTTGGCTCGGAGCTATTTTGAGTAGGTGACGTATTTAAAATTGAGTACTTTTTGCTCAATTTTGAGTACTCATTTTTTTTAGTGCATAAAAAAATATTGGGGATTTTAATGGACAGGGACATTTTGAATGTTCATGATAACGCTTAAAATATTCAGGAAAATTCCTTAGTTTCGGACAATTATTTTTTTTTAATTTCATGTGTGATAAATATAGTAGAACCTCGATTATCCGAAGTCATTGGGACCGATCCTCTTTCGGAAAATCGAAATTTTCGGATAATCCAGAATGCTTCAATTTTTAAGATTAAGGCGAAATACACTGTAAAAAAAATTTCCGGAAGGTTCCGGAAAAAAGTGGTGGCATTTAGATGCCACGTCTTTCTGCTGTTACGTTTCACAACAAAGTAGTGAAACATTCCAATTTTTCAAAAACATTCCGTAACATATACTCCGAAACCTTCCATAACAAAGTAGTGAAACATTCCAGTTTTTCAGAAACATTCCGTAATATATACTCCGAAGCCTTTCATAACAGTTATGAAAGGTTTCGGAGTATATATTACGGAATGTTTCTGAAAAATTGGAATGTTTCACTACTTTGTTGTGAAACGTAACAGCAAAAAGCCGTGGCATCTAAATGCCACCACTTTCTCAAAATTCAGAAAATTCGCCAATCTGTTCTTCGCCGTTGTACTGCGTGCATAACAGCTGCCGGTTAATGTTTTGAGCACTTATTGTAATCAAATGCCATTAAATTTGTTTTCGTAACTTAACTTAATTGTTCATTGTGTGTTTTTGCCTCGTATAAGAACATAACTTTTGGCGCCCTCTAACTTTTTTACGTTTAGTTTTCGACCATGCATTCTTTGATACAAAATGTTTGTTTGGGTGTGTACTATCACCTCTTAAAAATTTTCCCATCTTTTTTAAATCACTCTGTATTAATTTATAAAACATTTACTTTTTAAATATTTGGAAATTTTTCCAGAGAGAAACATTCGCCTTGCATACAATATTTCAAATGAAAATCAAATTTCAAATTAATTACTTAAAAGGCACAAAGACCAACCTAGTGAAAAAGATTCAATGCCGGGACTCGAACCCGGGCCCTCAGTATAGCGCACTGGCATTCTACCGCACTGATATTAAGCAATTAATTTGAAATTATTTTTTCATTTGAAATATTGTATGCAAGGCAAATGTTTCTCTCTGGAAAAATATCCAAATATTTAATATAGATGCAATCGATGCTGGATTTAATTAAGTGTCTATGTTTGCCCCATATCGATGGCTCACGGAAAATATTCCATCTTGTGCTGCGTTTGTAGCCTTGCCAACCTGTAATAGTGAGAAGTTCCAGGCTGGGTATCGTTCCATGTGGTTTAGTCGGTAGAATGTCAGTGCGCTGTACTGAGGGCCCGGGTTCGAGTCCCGGCATGGAATCTTTTTCACTAGGTTGACCTTTGCGCCTTTTAAGCAATTAATTTGAAATTTGTTTTTCATTTGATTTACTTTTTTTTTCCAATTCCAACTCTGAAAATTTTCAAATGCGATATGCAAATTTCATCTTTAAAAGATTCTACTAAACTTTCTGAAAAGCAAATTTCATTTTGAACTCACAGAGCTCAATACTTTCGCGAAGCTAACCTCAACCACTATTAAATAAGAAATAATATTTTGATTTTAATAGATTGTATTACCAATGAACTTAAATCATATCTAAATCACTTAAATCATATCTCTGTTTGAAAATAATCAGTTCTAATTGTTATACGATAAATTTTCTTCCATATTGAAAGTTTTTTCTTTTAATTTAGAGTTAAATATAAAAAACAAACCCGGAATTGCCACAATTTTTTATTTATTAAAAAAAACTCTTTGCAGTAGAATGTATTTGATTTAATATCATGTTGTGTGTAGTACAACTCAAAAGATGTGAAAGAAAGTAACTTGATTAAGACACATTTACATATTAGAGTATTTGACACTCTTTCATAAGTTAAAGTTATTAAATTCATCATAAAGTAATATAACAAGCTGCTAAAGTTATATAAATGTTTTGTTCTGTACTAAGAAAAAAAGAGTATTTTTATTAATGAAGGTACTTAATTTAGAATTGATGAAGCTAAGAATTTTCTTCCATGTAAAATCCAAGTTGCGAAAATATTGTGTATGGATTACACATATGACTGACCATCAGTTAGTTCTGTTTGAATATAATGTTGCAACGATTCGAATGGGGTCCCTCATTTATTTTTGCTCAGGTCCACAATGAGCCAGGATCGGGGCCTGCTTAACGCCCCTTTGAATGTGCGAATGAGCATGGAAACGAAGTAGAAGGTGTCATAGAGGGCCTTATAACGCTGTTATTTTACGATCTAGGAGGTTAGGTGAAGTGTACCTATTTCTATTAATAAAGTCTTCACGGAAAATTAATAAGATTCAGTTTGATTTAAAAAAGAAAAACGTTCGAATACATTCGGAAAAACTAGCTGGATCTCTCTTTCAGTTTTTCTTTTAATAAACTTGGTCTTTCCATCTGTATAAATGGTGATATGATCTAAATGTATAAAATAACCGGCTTAAGGGGGTCCGGGACACAAAAATCTTCAAATTTTCTAAAAAACATTTATTGCATTAAAAATTTATCAGTATTTTCTGCTTAAAATAACGTTTAAATCATGTTTCTATCTTAATTAAAGCAGGAGATATTAATTTTTTCGTTTTGATTTGTTTTCAAAATCTATTTTTCAAGCAATGGGAGCGACTTCTTGCGAAAATGCGTTTTTCTTCATGATGGGTTTTTTCACCATTTCTTGTATTCAAATTGTTATAAGTCAAGAACCGTTAAAGGTAAACGGTTCAAACTTGAAACATGTCTTTTTCAATTGTTTAAGGGTGTATTCCAATCCAAACTGCTTATTTTTTTATTTATTTTTAAATTCATTTTTGCTCTCAAACGCATCCAACTGGCAAATTATCTTATTTAGAAACTACACAATGTGCCATGTTTGTCGATTTTTTGATAAATGCAGAAAATATTGCAAAAAATGCTGCCAAAGTGGGCGTTTTGAACCTCTGGGAAGGAAAAAAATGGTCCTATTGAGAAAATCATGGTTTAAAAATCAAATTCTAATCAATTGAGCGAAAAATGAAATCACACAGCCTCTTATACATCTCTTCCAAAATCACCTCAACCAGTTTCCTGTGTTTACTTTTAAAAATGAGTCTGAAAATGTCTCAGAAAATATCGAGCTGTTGAGGGTGGAAAAATATTTTTTCGAATACACCCTTAACTTTAATTTTGATTCAGCAATTGGAGAAAAGTTTTTACTTTTGAAAGTATGATTTCTTTTTTAAAGTTACATTAATTTTTTTTTTTCATTTTTACTTTAAATATTTTTCATTTAAAAAAAAAATAATATTTTTAAAAATGCTGAATCAAAATCAAAACTTATGTACTTCTGTTTATTTAAATAATAAAAAAAATTAATTTCTACAAATATATTTCGAGTTATAACGATTTTAAATTATCCCATTTTTTTTAATAAATTTTAAATTTTAATTTTAAAAAAACTAGGAGAGGTTTATCACGTGGTTTTGTTTACAAACGATATGGTAAACCATCACAAAAAAAAAAAATTCAAAATTTTAACTCAATAAATAAAAATTATTTTAAAATGTGTCCCGGACCCCCTTAACGGCGTCCTTACAAATGTGCGATTTACACATACAAATAAAATGGTGCATCTAATTTTCTATATTTGAACATAAAGGTAAGTAAAAAAAATATTTTCTAAATTTTATGAAATTTTCAGCATTTTTGAATCCTATTTCTGCACATATCTTTAACTTTTCCAATTATATTTAGTTTCAAAATATTATGTTATTATATATGAAAACCAAACTGGCATAAACTAGAGAACAGGAATTCTGCTTTTTCAGAATTTAGTGTCGCCCCCGTCATTTCCATTACTTCATTTTCTTCTGGTGGACTGGTGGTTTCTATTATTATGAAACAGCCATTATAAATGAAGTGTTAGGTGAAGATGAAAGAGCAGTCGTAAAAAGTTAGAACTCTGATTTTCTGGTCAGAATAGAAAAAATTGGGCCATATTTTTTTTTTATTTATAATGGCTGTTTCATAATAATAGAAGCCACCAGTCCATCAGAAGAAAATCACTCGGTTAAGCAGGACTCGGATAGTCGGGACTCTACTGCAAAACATATTTCAATTTTAAGACATAAAGCACACGCTTTTATTTTATGTAAAATGACGTCATTTGCATTAATATAGATACTTAAAATTAAATATTGTTTATACTAGCTCCATGTTTTATCATAAATCCTTCATTTGTATTTTTCTCAAAATAGCACGTATTTTAATTAATTTTTTTTTTCAATTTTTATAAGAAAATGGCAACAAAAAGATATAATTGCTATTTTTCAACAATTTTTTCTTTACTTTCTACAGAAATGGAGTACTTGAGTTGCCAAAATGAAACAAATGTCGCTAAAAACTACAAAAAAAGTAATATTTCAAAAACAAATGGAGATGCAGTTTTCAAACAAATTGCATTAAAAAGTACTTTTTTTTCTGAATATGACGGTATAAACATTGAAAATGTGCGATGCTTAGAAGTTTTAAAAAATGCTGCAGAGTATTTAATCGCACAATGAAATATCGGCTTTTGTTTTAAGGATGGCGTATGCAAGGTAACGTTATTTATTGGAGACAAAATAAGCTGGGAGAAAGAAATAGCATTCCGGGGGCTAAAAAAATATTGGGCACTTTAACCTTGCTAAACCAATCTCTGTTGCTGGAATGATCTCACTCTACTGTATTAGACCTAAGGCCCCTATAAATGTATACGAATTAGCATGGAAATGAATCAGAAGGTGTCAGAGGGTCTTATAACACTGATATTTTACTAAGAGGTTAGGTGAAGTGTATCTATTTATATTAATAAAGTCTTCACTGCAAATTCCCAACACACATTGAACACTTGGAACTTCAAAAAAAGTGTTCCAGTTACCTTAATGTGTACTGAAATGTGTTCCAAATAGGCTCGGCTATAAAGAATGTGTTCCGAAAGTGTGCCGAAAGTGTTCTGCTCGGGATATTTGTTAAATTTAAAATTGGGAACATTTTGAGAACAGATTGAGAGTACATGTGGGCACACGCGTTTCCAAAAGTGTTCTAGAAAGTGCGCTAAAAAATAAGTGTTCTCAGAATTATTCTAAAAATTGTTCCAAAAGGTGCGATTCAAAGTGTTCGAAAAAGGGTGACAAAATAAGTATTCTAAAAAGTTTTCTGAAAAGTGTATAAAAAAGTGTAAAAAAGTGTAAAAGTGTAAAAAGGACAGTCTTCACCGAAAATTAATCGATTGAGTTTGATTTAAAAATAAAAAGAAAACGTTCGAATATATTCGGAAAAACTAGCTGGAACCCTCTTTCAGTTTTTTCTTTTAATAAACTTGGTCTTTCCATTGTATAAATGGTGTGATGATCTAGTGTATAAAATAACGATATAATAGGCTTAACGCCCTTACAAATGTGCGATTTAGCATGATTACTAATACCGGGAGGCGTCAGATCGAATCATAAAGCAAAATTTTTTACAAGTGCAGACGTTAGGCGAAGTTCTCTAAATTCATTAAGGCACCGTATGAAATATTTATAAGGTGGGGGATTTATATGTATATATATATATATATATATATATATATATTAGAGATTATTTATTATTATTATTATTATTATCGAAGATCGCTTCATACTAAACTGAGAATCCGTGAATTAGAATCAGTTAATGCCAGATTATCGCCTTTGTTCAAACAAGACAGAGAAATAAATGAAAAGTTAGCCAAGGTGTCAGTGATATCCAAACAGGCGTGCACTTACTGATTAAAACATGAGGGTTTTTTATTATTATTATTATTTATTTAACCTCGCAAAACCAGTCTCTGCTATAAATGATCTCGCTCCACTGTATAAAACTTCGCTTAATGTGCGAATTATCATGGGAACGAAAACTTGTTAATGAAAAAGCTTTACGGTCTTTAAGTCTGTTCTCAACTGATCTGCTGAACAAGCGCAAAACGTTTTGATGCATTTAAAAATTCATTTTTTACCGGAAAGATATAAAATTGGAAAGCCAAGCCATGGAAGCCAATTGGAAACGAACTGTGTTTTCCATTTTTTGATAAATAAATTACATATCGAGTTATAAGCGATTGTGATCGCGTGACACGACAGTTTTCTCCCCTTACTGACTGGATTTTCTTCTTTCGTTCGGAAGTTCGGTTCAAAATGCCAACTTTGATAGTATTTTCTGAAAGATCTATTGCACTCTAAATTGAAATGTCTGAAATTCAGACACTTAAGTGACTGAAATGGAGTGTTCAATTTTCAGACATTTTAAAATGTCTTAATTTTTTCAGACACTTCTTGCGTCTGAATTTCAGACACTTCAAACGTCTGAATCGCAGCCGTTTCTTTTTGCAAGCATGATACGCAGCCATGTTTGACCACAATGAATCCTGGAAAAATATTTGACCATGGTCCTGTCCCTCCACCCCCATACAGCCTCATTTTATGGGCTCTCAAAATTGGTATGCCATTTTCGTAAAGCTGATAATTTAAATCTTTTATCGACATTGTACTTATTATAATCAATATTTTGAACTTCTATAGTAGAATAAGATTAAAAACAAAAAAATGTTTATCGAAATACAATAAAACCTCTCAATAGGGGGCTACTACGGAATTTGTCCGCCATTCGTTGCCGAGGTGCCCGTGATTGAGATGTTTTACTGAATTTAGATTTTTTAAAAATTTATTTAGTTTATAATCTTATTCTACTTTAAAAGTTCAAAATATTGATTATAATCAATACAATGTCGAAACAAATTAAAAATAAAAGCTTTACAAAAATTGCATGTTTAATTTGGGGCCCCTAAAACCGTAGTGAGAGGATACTGCCCAGGTTTCCCATGATTTAATCAAGTGCTTTATCTACAAGAAGTCCAACCCTCCATTATAAGTTCGATAAATAGAGGTGTCCGGTATTCGGGAGTGTCCGTTATGAAGGTTAATGGACATTCCCTAATATCGGACACCTTTATTGAGCGACAACTTTTTTTAATCCACAACCCAGACATTTGTTTATTTTTACTTCACAAAAGCAGACACTTTTGATTATCGAACAAACTCCGCAGGCCCCAGGTGTCCGCTGTTGAGAACTTTTACAGTATTTCGATAAATATATATATTTTTTGTTTCTAATCATGTCCTGCTCTAAAAGTTCTAAATATCATTATAATCAGTGCAATGTCGAAAGATTTTTTTTTAAAAAATTACGAAAATTGCATCACAATTGCGAAAAATTTGCTTTACGAAAATTGCATGACAAATATCCCCCCCCCCCCTCCCAACACACACACACACACACACACACACACACACACAAAAAAAAAAAAAATCATATTATAGGATGCACGATTTTTGAATATCTCGAAACGATAAAAAACAAAGCCTTTTTCAAAGTACCAAAACGCAAATAATATGCAATTAAGATCTTTTTTTTTCCCTTTCTGCCTCAAATATATATTCATAACTATAATATTATCCAGAAAAATAAATATTGTATATACAAAATTAACATCTAAATTTTAAATGTAAGCCGTCATATCATTAATGCGTGAATTAAAATCTAAGTGCTGCACGCATGATAAAATTCTAAATTATGCATATAGAAAACAATTTTTGAACAAAATAGAATCATAACACACCTAATATACACATTAAATAAAAAAATATACGCAAAAAATTTGGTTTAAAATTCAATTTCAGCACAAAATAAATAAAAAAAAGTAAAATATTTCAAGTTTTTCAAGTTCAAACAAATAAATAAACACAATATGTTTGGTTTTTTTAGCATGTAGACTATAAAGAAACGCATATTTGTTTATTTTTTAAAAGCTGCGCTTACATAGTTTGAAAGAAACAACAAAAGCACAAACTTCAAATTTGCTAATCTGAGAAAACGCTTTTTAAAGTTTCGATATCTAACGGATCTTCAACTCTCCGTCTATAAATGATTATAACTCAATTTTGAATGGGGTTTTTTGCGTATTGTTGAAAATTTTTAAAACATTCGGAATAAAACAGAAACAGAAAACTGATTTTTTGAAAGGCTAAAAGGTCCTGTGCCCTCTTAAAAATTAAGTTTTCTTTTCTTTAAAATTTATATTTACACACGGGCAATTTTTTAAAAATATAGATCAGATGATAATCACAAGAGCTATTTAACTATCAATAAATAAATATTATATTTTAATAAGATAAAGAAAAATTTATTTCCAGTTTCAAACTTTGTCTTAAATCTGCACATAATCAGCAAAGCTTAATAAAATAGCTAAAGAGATCAAGTGTAATCATTCTCTAAATCATTAGAGTGTTATTGACATTATATTTTTTTTTTCTCCTTCCAGTGTAGCGATGCCAGATGAATCATCGGCGGGTTTTGCTTACGATAGGAAAAATCGAATGATATGGTTGAATAACGGCGTTGAATGGATGTTCAAACTGTATTCTTTTAAATACTTATAATTAAGCATACATAATATAATAATTAAAAACAGTTATTAAATTGGGATGGTTGCTATAAAGACATGGGCATTCCAGTACAAATCACATAATAAACCTTTGAAAAATATAGAAATCGAATGAAACCAAAGTAAACATTAACAAATGCTGTTCGAGAAGAAGGCTTAGTATTGCGTAAGTCAATAAATTCAATAACTGCAAAAAACATCCTGTAGACTCATTAAAACTGATTTTAAGGATAACATTGGTTAGAGAATAATATAGAAACATGATTGCAGATGTTTTTAAGAACAGAAACTTAATTATTAGCAAGATAAAATTTTAACATGGAAATTCAACAGACAAAATGCTTTAAACAAATGTTGGTATAACTCAGAAACTAATAAAGCTAGAGACTTGTGTAAGGGTTCCATTTAAAGAGAAAACACTTACGGAGAGTTTGTGATACATGGTCTAGGTCCCACTTACCTGGAAAAAGGTGTAAGGTATCCAAAATTATACCCACACAGGGGACGTCAATTTCAACTGGTGGCTAGGCTAATGATCCGTGAGGGAGAAATACTTGGATCTTTTAAAACGAAAATTCTTGTATACATCCGGCTAACTATATTAAAAGGGTGAAATATTTTCACTCTTAAAATAGAATCTGCCAGACAAAAGTTTTTATTTATTAGATTTGACGAACTGAAGACTAATAACACTGTATTATTGATAATATGATTACGAATAAACACTAAGTCAATACGAATTAATCAACAGAATTTCACAATCCACAAAATATGAATAAAGTCAAAATAAACTTTCAGTTTGAAATGGAATTACAACGTACATTAGAACGAAACACATCTAAAACGCATGCGCAACTGAGAGTCCCCCTGGTGGTTATAAGGAAGAACTGAAGAAATACTTTCCCTCCCAGTATAATGAAATTGAATCAATTATGTTTTCTTTATGTCTGATAATTAAAAATGAATGATATTACTTTTCTTACAAATGGCTATCGAATAATTTTACGTTAAGGGAAAATGTTACTAAGAATTTTACTTCAGAGAAACCCACCCTCCTTTGAACATTTCTTAGAAGACAATTTTAATTCTTTTCTTCTTTTGATGCTCATATATTTCAAATTTATCTCAAACGGTGTTTGTGTGTGTGTGGGGGGGGGGGGGGGGAGAGTCCATTGAGAAAAAAAAGTTCTCTATTTTCAAAACTGTCGTTTGAAACTTATTTTTGAACGATTACTATCTCTTAATTGTTAAATTTTTAGATGCGTTCTTAATTATATAAATACGTAGCACCTATAGTCGTCGTTCAGTCCATCTGTCTATCCGTCCAGGGATGTAGTGGAGGGGCTACGGGGGTATACGCCGTATACCCTCTGGATTTTTTTAAGGAACACCGTATACCCTCTGTTTCTCAAGAAAGCTATAGTATGTACACTCTAGGGTATACGCTCTGCCTTGAGCGTATACCCTCTGCTTAGAGCGTATACCTTCTGCTTTTTTTACGACTACACCACTGTATCCGTCTATAACAGCGCAAAAACTACCCAACCGATTTGTTTGAAATTTAAAATATATAATTATTGCATAATTTTGTCGAGTCATTTCAAATTTTATGAAAATCGGATGCATACTTTAATTAGTACAGTCAAAAGTTTACCGTTACATTACGGCGAATGGGAAAAAATTATTTCAAGTGCATTTTAATGATGTTACAGCTTTTCAAAAAGAATGAAATTGATATGCGCTTATGAAGTGCAGTAAAATATACATTCAGTACAATATGCAGTGCAAAAAATACTTATAAAACTAGTTATAGTACGAACGCACCTCATTTGCCATGTTTGACGTGCAATTTCCAACTTGTTATATTTATTTTTATGTTGATATCTTTAAATTTCTTGCACAAGGAGTTCTGACAAAATATTCTTAGTTTGCCTATTTCATGTTTATGTTCTGCATTTTAGAAAAGCAGATTACGCTGTTGATCCCAGGCACACCTGTTCCAAAATTTTGCCCCTCCCTAAATTTCTTTCTACCGGTACATCTCTTAGTATTTAGAGGGGAGGGGGGTTGACCCTTCCTTGGAAATAAATATATTTTGTGAAAAGCAATTACTGATTTATTTATTGCGTCAAAAGTAACTTAGTCCCAAAACTTTAGTAAGCGATCTATTTTAATTTTCCAGATGTCCCATGATCTAATCAAATTAATTTTTTTTAATAAAATAATACCAAATCTAATGGATAAAAATATTTTAAACATCCTTTATCCATTCGAAAACAATTTTCTGGTAGTGGTGGCATACAAATTGCAATACATTTATACATACAGTTATCACACATATGATACAACTGTATCGCAATTTAGACACTTAAGTGTCTAAATTTCTAAATGTCTTAATTTCAGACATATCACCATTATTCAGACATTTTAATCAGTTCATTTATGCCATGATCATAGTAAGACACTTATGTGTCTTAAATTTAGACATCTGTGATGTCTGAAATTTCAAATTTAGACACTTAAGTGTCTGAATAACTTTTTCAGTCACATGTGTGTCTTAATTTAAGACGCCTCTATTTGCAGTGTGCGTTTACAAGGAAACGGAAAAATAGTTCGATGACATAGTTTCTGAAGAACAACACCTTCTAGTTTCATGCGTTTCCGAACAAAGATTAATTAAAACTTATGTCAGAAAGTTGACCCTTTGGATTTGAGAACAGCCTTACTTTATTTTTACTTTCTTCTATCTTTGCAAGAAAAAAGTATTGGATTCATGAAATGTCTGTCTGTGTGTGACACAAGTTTTGTGGGCGCTCTACCTCAAGAACTAATGCACGGAATTTAATAAAAATTCACATTCAGTTAGTCCCTGATATAAATGGTTGCTGATTAGTTTTTGGTGCATATCGCTCAACAGGTGGCGCTGCTATACAGCATTTTGCCCAATTTTCTCAAGGTGTCTATCTCAAGAACTAATCCGTGGATTTTCATCAAACTTCAGATTCAGTTAGTCCTTGATATGAGTTGGCGCTGACTACTTTTTGGTGTAAATCGCCCAACAGGTTGCGCTGCTACGCTGATTTTTTACTGATTCCCGAAATAGTTTTATCTCAGAAAGTAATGCACGGATTTTAATGAAACTTCAGATTCAGTTACCAAGTTGATTTAAACTGTTGCTTATTAGGTTTTGATATATATCGCCCAACAGATGGCGCTGCTATGCTAAACTTTTTACGATTTCCTCAGTAGCTCCATCTCAAAAACTAATGGACGGAATCGAACTTCAAATTCAATTAGAAGTTCATGTAAGTTGTTGCTGATTTGGTGTAAATCATCTAACCGGTGGAGCTGCCATGCTGTATTTTTCAGGAAGTACAGTATATATTCAAAAATCCGGCATCATCGGGAGCGAGAGTATGCCGGATTTTTGAAGGAATGTCAAAAGTAGCAGCTAGAAATATAAAAAATAGTACTATGTTCTTAAATGGTGCTTTAGCCGTAATTTAATTCATTATTAAGATATAATTATGTAAGAAAAAGATAATTAAATGTAAAAATATACTTACATTAATTGATATTTTTTATGTTACAGAAAAAAAAGCAAAAATCTAATAAAGAGTGAAATTATTTCTTTTTGTGTAATTTCGGAAACATCGATGACAATTTTGTTTGCTTCAGTTTTTTTGGCCGTTCTTTAACAAGTTTTTCTTGTATTTTATTACTATCGAGAATCTCTATTTCGGAAATACAGTCTTGTTCTCTAATCTAAAGCAGATATTAATTCTCCTGTCAAATTTATGCATTTTTCCAGTGACACATTTTCTTATGCCTGTTGTTCATACTCGTCGTTGGAGCTGTTGCTAGAATTATCGGCGGTCCTATTTAGCACAGTGTCAGAAGAGAGACTCCAAAGAACTTGTGTACTAGTCTCCAAGCCGCTATTGTGCAACACCAGTTCCCAGAAAATTTGTTCAGTAAATAATCGCCATTGACAAATGAAAAAAAAAAAGTCAAACATTATTTTTTTGCATTTTTACTTTCGACCTTGAAGTTTTTTATTCATAAACAATTGCAATTTTTCTTCTACCATAACTTGAAAGTGCATATGAAAAAGAAGGGGAAAAGATGGTTTTGATGCCGGATTTTTGAAGTTGCCGGATTTTTGAAGTTGCCGGATTTCTGAATGCCGGATTTT
Organism: Maratus speciosus; assembly: GCA_963932465.1. Taxonomy (NCBI): domain Eukaryota; kingdom Metazoa; phylum Arthropoda; class Arachnida; order Araneae; family Salticidae; genus Maratus; species Maratus speciosus. Next base: position 6,927,139 of record OZ010797.1, read on the forward strand.
TGAAGTTACACCGTATTAACATGCATGACATAGAAGAAAGTTTTGGGATTGCCATATCCGTCTAATTTTTACTTTCTTCTATCTTTACAAGAAGAAAGTAATGGATTCGTGAAAATTTTCGAATTCCGGTTTTCGACGGATTGACACGTTTTAGAGTTCAGAGATCCCGAAAAACATGTTTGTACAAAATGTCTGTCTGTCTGTCAGTCTGTCGGTCTGCGTGTGACACATATTTTGTGGGCGCTCTATCTCAAGAACTAATGAACGGAATTTAATAAAACTTTAGATTCAGTGAGTCCCTGATAGAAATGAGTACTGATTGGTTTTTGGTGTCAATCGGACAACAGGTGGCGCTGCTAAACTGCTATTTCACGATTTCCGCAATATCTATATTTCAAGAACTAATGCACGGATTTTTTTTAAACTTCAGATTCAGTGAGTCCTTGATACAATTGAGTTCTGATTACTTTTTGGTGCAAATCGTCCAACAGGTGGTGCGGCTATGCTGCATTACGCATGATGATCACAATCGCTCTTTCTCAAGAACTAATGACGAATTTTCACCAAGCGCCAGATTCAGTGAGTCCATGATATAAATTAAAACTGTTTAGTTTTTGGTGTAAATCACCCTACAGGTGGCGCTGTTATGCTGCATTTTTCACGATTTCCGTAATAGCTGTATCTCAAGAACTAATACGTGAAATTTCATCAAACTTAAGATTCAGTTAGTCCCTGATATAAATTGGTCCTGACAAGTGTTTGGTGAACATTGCCCAACAGGTGGAGCTGTTATGCAGAATTTTTTACGATTTCCTCAATAGTTCTACCTCAAAAACTAACGCACGGATTTTCATCAAAATTCAGATTCAGTTAGAAGTTGACAAAAGTTGTTGCTAATTAGATTTTCATGTAAATCATCTAACCGGTGGCGCTGCTATGATTCATTTTTAACGAAGTATTAACATGTATGAGATACAAGAAAATTTTGGGATTGCCACATCCGACTAGTTTTTTTTTTTTTTTTATGGGTTGCAAATTCAGGTGAAAAGCATCTGCTTAAATCAAAAAAGACTGACGCGGAAAAATGGTTAAAGTGCTTTATTTTATTGTTGAGGTGAATTATAATGCATGAGAGAAGCAATCAAACTAAAATAATAAATAACTTTTAGTTGTTCTGATTTTAGAGTTTATGCAGATTAAATTTGCCTTTCTCGAATTTTCGTTACACTTTATTCAAATAAAGAAAAGCCTGCTGAAAAGTTTTTAAAAAAATCTGAGGTAACGCCACTCGTGAAGAAAAAAAAAAAAAATGGAATCGGCTGGATTCGAACGCTGGACTTCCCGTTTTGAAACTAGAGACGGTACCTCCATGCCACTCATGCTGGATGACTCGGCTTATCACTTGCACTCTATCACGCTTTCTGGGGAATTTTCCTTATACGATCGTTCTCAAAATGGTTTGAAAAGGAACTAAATACACACTCCGTCAGCCGATTTTTAGGAAAATTGACACAGTACTTGCGAAGTGGTGTATAAGATCACCGCCCAATGAGAGCTCAATTAGAAGTAGGTTTTAAGAGTGTTCGTGTTCACAAAAATCATACTTTCCTTACTGTATGTGTTCAATAAGTAAAAATCGGATTCGGCTTTGCGTATAACAGTCTGTATTTTTGTTTAAACAGATTGACTACCACCGTCGATTCGATTTTGACCATGCCTCATCTTGATCCATCTACCGTACCTTTTTTTTTTTTCAATTGGAAAATCTTCAGACTCCCTGTATAAATGCAGTCATTATGTTACGCTTTTTCGTTGTTAATGCGATGGTAATTATTACGCAAACTCCAGTCCTAGTAGAGACTTCGAATGACCACTGTTTTGCTGATAGGATGCCATCACCGATATAGGCGTGATATCCGGCACAATGTGAGAAGAATAATAATTAAATACCCATTTATTCAGTTAATATTAAAAAGTAATTTATTTACAGATTATTTACCGATGCAGACAGTTTTCAAATCGAAGAATTATTTTAAGGGATATTTAATGCTAAAGTTGGACAAAATCGTTCCACTAAAAAAGTTTTATAGGAGCAAAAACTATACATGGGAATTTAATCCTTTTTAGATCATTTTATGCATTAGAATTTCCCGGTGTGCAGACTGCATTTATTTCTTTAATTTGACTCATATTTTGAGGTTTTATTTCTATTTTAAATTCAAATTTTCAGCCTTTCGAGAGATATTTTTTTACATATTTTAGAAAATGGTATTAATTTAAACTGTCGCCAACTGTATAAACAGCGCAAACAATATTGTTTGTTTCAAATTAAAAATTTATTTACCCGTGACTATTATAAACAGAAAATATAAAAAGCAAGAACTCATTGAAAATTACGTCATAAAAACTATATTTACGCGTGAATTTTAAAAGAGAAAGAATATTGTAAAATAATAAATTCATTAACATGCGTTAGAATTTCCCGGTGTGCAGACTGCATTCATTTCTTTAATTTGACACTCATTTTTTGAGGTTTTACTTCTATTTTAAATTCAAATTTTCAGCCTTTCGAGAGATATTTTTTACATATTTTTGAAAATGGTATTAATTTAAACTGTCGCCAACTATATAAACAGCGCAAACAATAATGTTTGTTTCAAATTAAAAATTTATTTACCCGTGACTATTATAAACAGAAAATATAAAAAGCAGGAACTCATTGAAAATTACGTCATAAAAAATATATTTACACGTGAATTTTAAAAGAGAAAGAATATTGTAAAAATAATAAATTCATTAACATGCGTTAGAAGTCTTAAATAGGATAAATTACGTCACATTACACTTATTACGTAAAATGAACAAAAAAATAATATTGCAAAACAGTTTAAATTTAAAAATTGCGCGAGACATTTATTTGATATTTTGAGCTGATCTTTTCGACTATTTTTGTCAGGGCAGCGCAAATAATATTTCATTTCTGACAAAATTATTTTCACGTGAATATTAAAAAGAGAAAAAAAAGTTTGATGAAAATTACGTCAGATTAAAAACGATACATTTATAATGTCTTATTTAAAAAAAACTTTCTTTTCGCTTTGTTAAAAAATACCGGGAGACAAAGACTCTGTTTACTTAATTCATTTTATATTAGCTTATTTTGAAATGTTTAACTGATTTTATTTAATCAAAGACGGAAACAGCCATTGTATCTTTTAACAGCTGATCTGGCCTTAAAATTCCCCAATCAAAGAGAAATGAATAGAAACCCGTTTATAGGGAGATCGCCACCGTTTTTAAAATTATAATTCAGTCTTCCGAAAACTTTTTAAAGCCGGTCAAATTAGCATGCTTTTAGAGTCTGCTGTTTCTGAACGGGGGTTGGCGAGCATAGCTCGTAGGGAGCAGAGTCCCCTAGTATTTACTAAATAAATAGGTAATCTGTCGTCCGGATTAAAGAAAAGAAAAAGAGTGAAAATTACGTAAATTAACACGCAATCGTTGATTTTTCAAAACAAACTTTCTTACAATTCCGGGCAATGCCGTGTACTTTAGCTAGTATTTAATCAATGAAACCGAATAAGTTCCACTTGGAAACATGAAATTAAATAAACAATGAAATATTAGATAAATTTTCTGGTTCAAAATAGGTTGGATTTGGATTAAAATAACACAAATGTAAATAAGTGCGAGTAATAAGTCAAAATTACGTCCATTTCTAATCATATCATAATATTAAAATACACTGCTGGCCATCCAAAATGCAACACCATGAAGGGATCAACCAAACAGCGAAAGATTTATACCATGTATACACCTGGGTAGGATATGCAAATGATTATAAATTCAGCGCTCGCGCACATCGTGAGCGACTGCAGCGCCCCTTACAATCTGTATAGAAAGAGAAGAAAAATTGTCGTTTTGAAGAACGTGAATTGTTTTCTCGTGCGATTTTTTGTGTGTACAGATTCAGTATGCCTCGTAGAAAAACGCGAACACCATTCGAGCACATTTCCTATTTCGATCGTGGAAGAATCGTTGCATACAGAGATTGCGGATTTTCCTTCCGAGAAATTAGTCATCGTATCGCACGCAGCTTAGCAACAGTCATGAGAATATTGAATCAGTGGATGCAGGAGGGATCGACAGACCGACAGGAGCGACTGCAACCGCCTCGTCACACCACTCCACTGGTAGACAGGGATATTATACGCATGGCGCTGATGGAACGCACTGCTACATCCGCAACCATAACACAACGAATGTCGTCTCTAACACAGCAATGGGCGTCCTTACGAACAGTTCGAAGTCGTTTGCAGTACAGTGGATTGTCCGCTAGGCGTCCATTGCTTCGCATACATTTGGCATTAAACCACAGGCGTTTGCGTTTACAATGGTCCGCTGAACGGCAGAGATGGACATCCGAATGGCATAGCATTGGGTTATCGGATAAATCACGCTTCTGCCTGCAGTATCACGATGGTCGAATTAGAGTTTGGAGACACCGTGGGGAGCGGCTGCTCAATTGCTGTGTTATGTATGATCACACTGGTCCTGCACCCGGTGTTATGGTGTGAGGTTTTATTGGATTCAACTCCCGCATCCCCCTAGTACGCATTAACGGTAAACTTATCAGCCAGCGCTATATCTCTGAGGTTTTGCAGCCTGTTCACCTCCCTCACCTCCAGAGCTTGCCTGTGGCCACATTTCATCAGGACAATGCACGACCACATGTTGCACGCAATGTTGAAGCTTTCTTCTTAGCTCACCATATTCTGTTCTCACCATGGCCTGCCTGTTCTCCAGATCTATCCCCTATCGTGCATGTTTGGTCAATGATTGGAGAACGCCTATCTCGAAATGCCGCATCCGCGAGTACACAAGATGAAATTTGGCTACACTGTAAAAAAAAAACGGGAAAAATCACAGCCAATTTTGCTGTGAATCGCTTTACTAGCATGAGAATACAGCGTTTTTGTAATTTCAGTATTGATTTACAGTAAACAGCTGTTATTTTAACGCCGCCAAAACCGCCCAAACAACATTCCAAACGAGATATTCAGAGGCAGCGTCAACCAAAGCAGGTTATTACTAGCGTTAGCCTCGTTCGATTGTTAGCGTCTTTCTGAATAAGGGCTTATTACTGCAATTCAAAGTGGCGCTTTTGGATACACAAACATGAAACTGGATACTATATATTTTAAAAATTCATAGTAAGTTTTATTTTTATGTTTATTTGTATCATTGATTTAATAACTATTAGATAGCCAGTTCTATTATATAAAGTAAGATACAAATTTCGTATTTGACCACATGTATATAAACGCTGAGTAACAACAATAGCTTTTGAATCATTTGTATAAATATTAAATATTTTTTCTTAAATTATAACAAAAGAGAATTGTTCAAATTCAGATTTTTTTAAATTATTTTTTTCTTAAAGGACTTTGTTATTATTTATATTTTTGTGTCTCGGTCCCAGATGACAAAAAATCCCCATTATATTATTAAATGATTTGTTTTGCTTATTATATATTTTCCAAAATTCCAGTTTATCGGATTGTAAATATAATTACTAATAATATAAATCATATAATTTTCATTATTCTCCAAAAACTTTAAGTTCACTTTCTGTACTTATTTAAATATTTAAATTATTTAATGTATTATTAATGTAAAGTTTTTCAAATTATCAAAGACAACTTTACTACCAATGATCTTATTTTCCGCGAGAGATATTCAGATTTTATAGATCCTAGATTTTTACGCGCATTTATTTTTATTTTTTATATGTAATGTTCAAACCCTTTATGTGTAATATGTAACACTATTTTATTAATCCATAAAAAATTCCAAGAGTTTGCTCACTATTATTGCAGCAGATCACATTTTGCTTTTGTCCATTATCTAACAATAATAAGTATAATCCGCAACTAGAAGCTGAAATTAGATATTTTGAATGTCCTCAATGTATGTTATAATACACAGTATATTTTAAATTGACATATGGAATATTCTATACAATGAGTTACAATAGTTTAAAATTTTCTATTTATAGCTTTTTCGGTGTCTTTTTTTTTTATTTTATTTCTTCTTTTACTTTATCGTGCGAAGTTTGTATCTTACATATGTATAACAGAATTTATTATATAAGAATGCTATTAAAACAACGATATAAGTAGACATAAAGATAATACTTAGTACCATTTGTCTTTAAAAGATGGTCATAATATAAAAAAAAAAGAAAATCAATGTGAATAAATATTACGAGGGGGGGGGGGGGTATAAAAATACAAATACATATCTACAAAAAGAAAAAAAAAAGCTAAAAATTTACAGTTATTTTGTTAAGAGTGCTGTAAAATTAACAGCAAAAAATGCTGATATAATACAGACTTGTTGTAAAATCTGAAAAACAAAATTACTGTAAAATTAACTGAAAAAATGCTGTAAATTTACACATCTGCTGTTTATCCGTGATAAACAAAATTGCTGTAAATTTACCGCAAAATTTGCTGGCACCCATATTGCCAGCATTTTTTGCTGTAAAGTTACAGTGATTTTTTTTACAGTGTACGTGTGGAAGCAGCGTGGGATGCCATTCCCCAGCAACACATCCAAAGCCTCTTTCACTCTATGCCGCAGCATGAAGCAGCGGTTATTAACAGACGTGGAGGTAACAGCTCTTACTGATTTTCCCGTCTACCTTACTTCAAAGAATGTTGTCTTTGTAATCAATTAACACTGATACTATGCGTAATCTCTAAAATAAATTTGACTTTGATATCTCTTGTCTTTCTTGGTGTTGCATTTTGGATGGCCAGCAGTGTATTTATTTGCTTAAAAGACGTTATAAAAACACATTAAAAGTAAATTAAAAACTCTTTATTTACATGTTTCAACTCATTTTCTGAGTGTCCGTCAGAATGTATAATAGAAAATTACAAATGCATAATGAAAAATGGAAAAAATCATCAAAAATAAACAAGTAATCCTGTAACGTGCCCTATATTTTCGCGATGGCTCGTGTTCCCTCTATGTCGCGATGCTGTAATTTATCCAACCCTCAGGGGCGTAAATCTTGGGGGGGGGGGGGGGGGGGTACGGGGGAGGGTGCAACACCCCCCCCCCCCTACGAAAAAATCAGTCGGAAAATTTCCCGTTTGATCGAAAAAAGTACGTTTAGTCGGAAAAAATGGTATTAACCTATGAAAACTTATAAATTGGAGAAAGGAAAAATCAGTCGGAAAAATTCCCATTCGATCGGAAAAAAGTGAGTTTAGTCGAAAGAAAATGGCATTAACGTATAAAAACTTATGAATTGGAGAAATGTTTTTGTAGTTTTTAATTAGTAAATAAGAAAAACAAGTTAGAGCGAAGAAAACCTATAAAATTTTATTCTTAGTCGGATTTTTTTCCCTTGTAGTTTTTAATTAGAAAATTAGAAAAAACAATTTAGAACGAAGAAAACTTATATAAATTTATACTTAGTCGTAAATATTACGGATTTTATTTCTGTGATTAAAACTATTCAGAAAAACTTTGACTTGTCAAATATTGTGAACTCAAAAACCTCGATATGAAGAAACAAAATATTTATATACATATTCCAGAAATGTTAATATTATTTGTAACCTTGATATTTTGATCGAAAACTTTGATATTCCGAACTTTTTTCTGTTCCCTTTGACTTCGAGATATCGAGATCCAGCTGTATTTATTTATAGTCGGAAAGCTTTTAGTTTAGTCTGGAAATTTTAAGACATACTGATTAAAGTGAAAGAAACTTTTTTTTTTTTTTTTTTTTTTTTAATCTAACTTTAAATTTAGTTAAAAACGTGTATCACGGAATTTAGGTGATATCCGATGAAAATTCAAAACTGAATTGCAAATATTTAGTACTTTACCCTATCAAAATCTGGGTATTTTTCACTCTACACGAATTTTACCTTTCATCGAAAATAATTATGGTTTCTTTTTTCTACTAATATTGTGTTTTCTTTTTATTTTATTACAAAAGATGTTAATTTTTTTTTTTACTTTTTTACGTAATTTTAGATTGATTTCAAATGTGTTTCAAGAAATTTATATGATACCGGATGAAACTGAAACACCCAAATACTTTGAATTTTTATCTCGAAATAATCTGGATATTTTACAATCTATACGAGTTAACTTCTATCAGAAATAATACTTTCGTTTTCTTTTTCCTTTCTCTATTGTATTCGATTTTTTTTATATATTATTATTATTAATGAATTTTGTTTAGTTGGAAAAAACAGGGGTGACAACAAATTTTTACCCTGCTTTAAAGTATGTCGTTAGAAAGAATTAAGAAATCCCGTATTTTTGGCGCATTTTTGTCTTTAAAATATTCCCCAAGCAAACAGATTTCAATTTTCAGAAGCTGCGGAATTTGCTTCCAAGAACAAAAGTGTCTTTCTTCTTAGTTCATCAATGTTACCAAATTTTGTTGACAGCTCCGGTGACAGTTGCATCTAATGAAAGAGCTTTTAGCAGGCTAAAATTTATAAAGACTGCTATTAGATCAACTATGGCTGATGACTGATTGGAATCATTGATGCTTTTCAGTTACCACAAAGAATTAACAGACAATATAAATCTGTCCACTGTTCTTGAAAAATGGGCTAATCGTGTTAATCGTGCTATAAAAGTGTGAATTTTGTTACAAAAGCACAAATAAAATTTAATAATTCAAATTGCAATTATACAACAATTATTCAAATAATATTGTATTATAGTCATTATTATTATTTTATTAATATATTTAGATGATAATCTTAAATTAAATTTATTCTTACGTAATCCAAGCTTTTCCTGATGATCACAACGTTTAAAAGGATATGTTGAAATTACTTATAAACATGTTTTCATTTGTGATTAATATAAACCTGTTATTGGTATATTTGTAAAGTAAGTTTCTCTAGAAGCAAGACCCATATGTATATACACTCATGTCCAAAATTTTAGCGTATATGACAAAAACGTGGAAAAGGAGTGTTAAATATCTTACGAAATTATTAAATTTTATTGATGAAATTCACAAGATAATTATGACTTCGCGTATCGTATTGAGATAGTCAAATAATTTTAAAGCGCTGATGTCGATTCTTTTCGAATTATTCATAAATTTATCTAAAAATTCAGGAAGAAAGTCCATGTTTAATATGTATAGGAAAATGCGGATTGGAATCAAAAACTGCTTTGTTACATAGCGATATATCTTGTTACTAAACGTACAAAATTTGATTAACTTTTATTGAAGTACTAAGAAATGGATATAAGTTTTGTTCATTCGAAAATTTTCAATCTTTTAAATTTTGACTTTTTTTATGTTGTAGAAGTACATCGTACACGGGTAACAGGATTCCTTATGCTTAATTCAGAATTTGAATTTTTATCCGGAGTGGAGTCTATGTGAATAAATATGCCATACACAGAAAAAATAATATGCATTAAGCCCTTTATTGGTAATAAAAACGGGCATCGAATCTCCAGCTCTTCAATCATCCAGTTTCATCAAATTTTGTACATTTAGAAACAAGATATATCGCTATCAAACAAAGCAGTTTGGAGTTCCAAACCGCAATTTTCTACACATATTTATCATAGTACTTCACCACTAATTTTTAGAGACATACATTAATAATTCAATAGGAATCAACATCAGCGCTTTAAAACCTATTTGACTATCTCGATACGTTCAGTCATAATTATTTTGAGACTTTCATCTATCATCTATAAAGTTTAATAATTTCGTAAGATATTTACGATATCCTTTCTTCGTTTTTATCATATATGCTAAACTTTTGGACATGAGTGTGTGTATATATATATATATATATATATATGTGTGTATATATTAATTAGTCGGCGTTTTGTTGGCAATAGTACTCGGAAATTTTTCTTCTTGGAGTCGGAAATTTATGAGTGCACACCCCCCTACGCAACCAGGGTGGTTTACGGCCCTGCCAACCCTTCAACCCATACATTCGGGATACGAAAAGATAATGTATCGTTACAAACTCCTGAACCTCTTAAATAAATTTCAATGGACTCTCTTGTGAATAATTGTAAATAACAAATAGACATGTAGATGATTTTCCTTTCGTTAAAAAGTATGTTAATGTTCTCTATTACTATACTTTTCTATACTTTTTTTTTTAATTGCACATTTGTAATTTTCTATTATACATTCTGACGACGACTCAGAAAACGAGTTGAAACGTGTAAATAAAGGGTTTTTAATTTACTTTTAATGTGTTTTTATAACGTCTTTTAAGCAAATAAATATTTTAATATTATGATAAAATAACACAGTTTTCACGGAAGAATACTGGGAGAATGGTAAATATGTTTTGCAAGATTTTTACTCTGACTGAACTTTTATTTTTCCCCCTCTTTGTAGGAGGCACAGTATGTTGATGTCTCAGGACGGGAATTCCCGGGACAGGACGGGACTGACCTCTTCGGGTGGTGGTGACCAGCGGACGGAGGATGAGAATGAGATGATGAGCAGCGACGAGGAGGATGAGAAAGTGGACGTGGGCAGCGTGGCTGACCTCAGGCCGAACCTCTGCTTCTCCGGAGAACAAGAAGGTAGGCAGGCTGCTATTAAGGCTGTTCGTAACTGCTCTGCTCAACAAGCGTAAAATGTTTTGACACATTTACAAATTCATTTTTGAACAGAAAGATATAAAATTGGAAAGCCTGGCCATGGAAGCGATTGGGAATGGAACTGTTTTTTCCATTTTTGGAACAATCCATTACCTATTAAATTATAAGGAATTTTGATCACGTGACAAACCCGTTTTTCGTCCGCTCTTGGGTGCTTTTTCTTCCTTCGGGCGGAAATTCAGTTCAAAACGCCTACTTTGACACTCTTTTCTGAAAGATCTATTGCGTTTGCAAAAAAGTGGAAAAAACAGCTCAATCACATAGTTTCTGAACAACAACACCCGCTAGTTTCATGCATTTTCGAACAAAAATAAATTAAAACTTATGTCAGAAAGTTACCCTTTTGGATTTGAGAAAACCCTTAACTGCTCGGCTCAACAATTGCAAAACGTTTTGACACATTTACAAATTCATTTTTTAACGGAAAGGTATAAAATGGGAAAGACTGACCATGGAAGCGATTTGGAATGGAACTGTTTTTTTTTTTTTTTTTTTTTTTTTTTGGATCCATCCATTACCTATTAAATTATAAGGAATTTTGATCACGTGACAAACACGTTTTTCGCCCGCTCTTGCGTCTCTTTTTTCCTTCGCGCGGAAATTCAGTTCAAAACGCCCACTTTGACACTCTTTCCTGAAAGATCTATCGCGTTTGCAAAAAACAGCTCAATGACGTAGTTTCTGAAAAACAACACTAGCTCGTTCCATGCATTTTCGAACAAAAAATAAATTAAAACTTATGTCAGAAAGTTGCCCTTTTCGATTTGAGTACAGTTGTGCCTAGTGTAATTCTTGAAACTTCTTCAGTCCTGAGACCAAAATAACCTATATGACCGTAAGAGTAATTTTCAAATGACTGTAAAACATCTCCAAACACGTTTCAGTAAATAAATAAATGCTTATGATAGGCTCCCATCTACGAGGGTAAATCAGTAAGTATGTCAGAAACTGATGTAAGAGGTCGGAAATGAGTAGTAAATTGTTTTCAAATATGCCAATAGGTGGCACCATAATCGAACTATAAGATGTTAATTTCGAATTTATGAGACAGCAGTTGTACAAGATGAGCAGGGTCGTTTAAAAGTTGTTGAGGAAGAGCGAAGTGGTCGTCCAGTTAAAATTGCGGCAGAGGAATCAGTGGGGAAGGTTGAGGAAAGGGTTGCTATGCTGTCTATTGTTGTTCCCATGTCAGCTCTAACCATTTCCTCAACCTTCCGCACTGATTCTTCTGTCGCAATCTCAACTGGACGACCCCCTTCGCTCTTCCTCAACAACTTTTGGAAGACCCTGCTCATCTTGTACAACTGCTGTCTCACAAATTCGAAATTAACATCTTATAACACGAATTGAATATATTTCTATCTGAGCGAAAAAAATGCCCGGGCTGGGAATTGAACCCAGATCCTTGGCTACAAGACCAATGCTTTACCGTTTAAGCTAACTGGGCCGATAACCAGCCATCAAACTTCGCTCAGATAACCTTATTGGTAGTAACATCTGGTCTAACATGTAGACAACTCAACAGAATAACCCGCAGGAACTCCCTGTAAACGATGGATACGTAGATGAACTATTATTTTTTAACACAATCAAGCTGATTGGTGAAGTTATCATGCGAATTGAATATTTCCAACTGAGCGAAAAAATGCCCAGGCAAATGATTGTCGGCCCAGTTAGCTTAAACGGCAAAGCATTGGCCTTGTAAGCCAAGGATCTGGGTTCGATTCCCAGCCTGGACATTTTTTCGCTCAGTTGGAAATTTTCAGTTCGTATGATAACTTTACCAATCAGTTTGATTGTGTTAAAAAATAATAGTAGCATCTTATAGTTAGAGATCCTACATTAGAGAGAGATTGGACATTGACGAAATGTCCGCCATTTTCGTTACTAAGTAGATGGAACGCCGTACAACGCAATGCATTTTCATCAGCGTCTAACACTGTTTATTCTATTAAAATTATGAAAATTTCATTTTATATGCCTTCAAAGAGTCTTTCGGAACATAAATATGAGCAATTTTCCATTTTAATGGGTAAGAATTCTCCGAAAATGTATTTTTTACTCTATTATTTTTTTTACTAATTAAAACTAATTAAAATAGTGGGCAGGGGAAGATTGGGCAATGTAAGAACTTTATTTTACTTTCGCAATATTTGAGAAAATATTCTGTAACGATTATCAGATAGAAAATGAACTATAGCATTCAATTTTTTTTTTTTAACTGCACTGTAAAAAAAATTCCGCAACGTTCCTGGGAAAAAATGGGCAGCTGAGTTGCCCATTATTTCCAAGAAACATTTCTTGAAAATGACTGGTACTTTACTGTATATGTTAAAAACTTTCTACAGAAATGCCAGTAACTTTCCTGCGAAATACCAGGAATATTTCTGTTGACAGCAAAACATTACTGACATATTCAAGGCTGGAGTAGCACAAGAGCGAAAAATGTCCAGACCAGGGATCGAACCTGGATACTTGTCGTGCCGTGCCAATGCCTTACCTGTTAGGCTATCCGGACCGATACTTGGCTGACATAATTCACTCTGGATGTTCGTTCCCTTCATTATGACATTACTGACATTCCACAGCATGCGGGATCCGCAGACGATTTTTACATTTCCAGTTGACAATTTTCGCTTTATTATCATTATTTGTTAGAATGAAAAAATATTTTGAAATTGACATCAAAATTATTATTTATAATTTACACGAAAAAATAAATTTTCAGTTAAAATTCAATAAAGTAAATATATATGTGATATATTGTTTCTGAACTTTGCTTAAAATTTAAAAATATATAAATGTAAATAATAATTAGAAAAAAAATCTAGACATAAAATATTTTGGATTTTCGTCAGTGATTATGTTAGTTTACAAGTTAGATAAAATACATATAAATTTTCATGAAAAAAAAACCTAAACGTAATTGTATATTTTTTCTGAAAAAAAAAAAAAATTCAAATTTGCAGCAATTCAAAGTGTCAAATATATGTCAAATTTAAATCAAATTGTAATAAAGTGTTAAAATATAAAATTAATTAAAAAAAAAAAAAAAAAAAAGTCAAGAGGTAGCATCGAACCCGGGCCGTACGGGTGGCGTGCAAGCTTTCTGCGTCCACAGCACGAAAGACACGTTGAGAGCTGCAAACTAATGGGTATTTGAAATGTATGCTAAAACTCGGCATCTAATTTCTGAAAATCTAAGGCCCATTTGAAGAAATCCTTTCACAAGAATAATTAGAGATAAGAACTCTAAAACATACTTTAAATTAATCAAAATAGGTGAGAATCATATTTGATTGTCCCCTGGTTAATGCAGATCCAAATAATAGGTGTATTTTTTTTTACACAGTCTGCTCGTTAAAGATTTCACAGACAAGTACGAGAGATAATCTCTTAGTGATGTCACAGAGGTATTGTATTTTCATCTGAATTATCTTGACAATAGAGACGTAAAGGATTATGTCGTCTATTGATTTATTTGCATTCCATATTGATTTTTTTACATTCATTTAAGGAATTCGTTTTCGACACTCGCGCGCGAGCAACGGATTATAGGGAAAAAAAAATAATAAATGGCGGCCGCAGCGTTTTGCTGTTTCCAACTTTTGTTCAGGAACGTTTCAGATAAGAAAACCAGAATTTCACAGGAAAGAGCTAAATTATTCTGAAAACCTGATAAAAGGCGAAACATTCCTGGATTTTACATGGAAAGTTACCATTTTTTTTTACAGTGTGTCTATAATTTATTACGCATTTTAAAACAACAGTAATTATAATTTTCACCATCTTCACATTGATAATTTGAGAAACAATAAAATTTGAACATATCATATACCACACCTATTTAAATATGTGTGTGATTCAAAGTTAATTTAATATGTGCGCTGAAAATATTTCATGATAAGTTTCTACATACTGCTACTTCTCTTTGATATTCTTTTTAAATACAGAAATCTGTTAAATATATAGTATTTGAATGAGTATTGTTATCACAACATTAAATGAAAGTTCAGAAGAAAAAAAAATTAAATAGGGTACTCTGCTGTTAAAAGAAACAAATAAAAAAGTCCTTCCGGCCTGTGCCGGGAGGAAGAGGTAGCTTTCATATTCCATATTTTAAAAAACCTACTTATATCATTCAAAAACACGAAGCTCAATTTAGTGGAAACCGAATATAGGAGATTCAATACTAATTTTTATCAATGTAATGAATGAGAATTTCGCGAAATTAGTCAGCTTTATCCAAGCTGCTTGTCTTTAAAGTAACTTATATTTGGCTGCCAAATTCGGCGATTTCTTAAAGTGCCTGCCATTTTAAGACAACATGGTGGATGAGGCTAACCAGTGAACTTGGTCGAGACCTTAGTAATTGCTGTGCACATGCTCACTCACATCGGAATCGGTTGATATATACGAGTGCTATCGCATGCAAAAAATCAGATTTTTCAAAAGATCACCCACAATAGAAATTGAAACTGCTATAGCTGAGCCATTTTTTAAGGTAAAGACAAACAAGAAATGCTCCTGAATCCTTATATCAAGGTCAAATACTTAAGAAAGAAACGTTTTTCAATTTCTAATTTTTTTGCACCTCACTTTAAATATATATATATTTTTTAATTTAATGGCCGCCATTTTGAAACAAGATGGCTGATGAATCTGTCCAGCGAACTTGGTCGAGGTATTGATGTATACTATCCACATGCCCTCTTACATCAAAATAGGCGAATACGTGTGTTATCGCGTGACAAATACAAGATCGTTTCAAAATGTTAGCCATGCTAGAAATTCAAAGTGCTATAATTCAAACATTTTTTAAGATATAAACAAAAGAAGAAATTTTCAGAAACAAAAACTGCTCCGGAATCTTTGTATCAAGGCCAAACACATAAAAAAAAAAATCTTTTTCATTTTCCAATTTTTTAATACCTTATTTTAAATTTTAAATTTAATTTATTTTTAAATGGCAACCCTTTTGAAACAAGATGGCGAATGAAGCTGGCCAACAAACTCGGTCGAGACATTGGTATGTACTATGTACAGACCAAGTTATATCCAAATCGGTTCATAAATACGACTGTTATCGCGTGACAAAAATCAGGTCGTTTTAAAATGTCAGCCACAATAGAAATTCAAAATACTATTGCTCAGCCATTTTTTTAGATATAGACGAAACAAAAACTGTTCTGGAATCTTTGTATTAAGGTCAAACACACACGAAAAAAATCTTTTTCATTTTCCAATTTTTTGGTATCTCATTTTAATTTTTTTATTTTTTAAATGGCCGCCATTTTGAAACAAGATGGCGGATGAAGCTGGCCAACGAACTCGGTCGAGATATTTCTATGTACTATGTACACACCAAGGTAAATCCAAATCGGTTCATAAATACGCCTGTTATTACGTGACAAAAATCAGGACGTTTCAAAATGTCAGCCACGCTATAAATTCAAAATGCTATAACTCAGCCATTTCTTAAGATATAGACGAAACAAAAACTGTTCCCGAATCTTTTTATCAAGGTCAAACACATAAGAAGAAAATATTTTTTAATTTTTCAATTTTTTGGTACCACATTTCAAATTTAAATTTTTCTTAAAAATTTAAATGGCCGCCATTTTTAAACAAGATGGCGAATGAAACTGGCCAACGAACCCGGTCAAGACATTGGTATGTACTATGTAGAAACGAAGTTACATCCAAATCGGTTCATAAATACGCCTTTTACCGCGTGACAAAATTCAGGACGTTTCAAAATGTCAGCCACGCTAGAAATTCAAAATGCTGCAACTCAGCCATTTTTTAAGATATAGACAAAACAAAAACTGCTCCGAAATCTTTGTATAAAGGTCAAATACATAAGAAAAAATATTTTTCCATTTTCAATTTTTTGATACCACATTTCAAATTTTAAATTTAAAAAAAAATTTAAATGGCCGCCATTTTTAAACAAGATGGCGGATGATGCTGGCCAACGAACTCGGTCGAGACATTGGTATGTACTATGTATAAACGGAGTTACATCCAAATCGGTTCATAAATACGCCTTTTATCGCGTGGCAAAATTCAGGACGTTTCAAAATGTCAGCCACGCTAGAATTCAAAATGCTATAACTCAGCCATTTTTTAAGATATAGACGAAACAAAAATTGCTCCGGAGTCTTTGTATAAAGGTCAAATACATAAGAAAAAAATATTTTTCCATTTTCAATTTTTTGGTACCACATTTCACATTTTAAATTTTTACAAAATTTTTAAATGGCCGCCATTTTGAAACAAAATGGCGGATGAAGCTGGCCAACGAACTCGGTCGAGACATTGGTGTATACTATGTACACACCGAATTACATCCAAATCGATTCATAAATACGAGAGTTACAGTGTGACATAGGTCAGATATATATATATATATATATATATCAATTTTGAACGGAGGGTGGTTTCGGGGTCTGGGGGTCATGATCGATGAAAATATACCAAAATTTTTTGAAATCGCTTTCCTCCGAATGGCTGCAATAGGTAGCTTTTTGGAATGAAAGCTACCTAACATATGAAAAACAAATTCTATAAATAAATCAAAATCCGATAACTAACAAGGAGAGGGCCAACCTTGTTAATCACAGATTTTGATTATTTTAATATATGTTGTAGGTTAGAGACCCCTTAGTGTCAGGTTCAACGGATGTTATCCAACGCTCCTTAGTTCTTGAGAAACCAGGGGGTCTAATAGTGGTACACAACTTAAATACTTACTTTGGTGTCAAAGTGATCGGTTGGTCGTAGCTCAGTTGGTATGGCTTTTGCCGGCTGATCCGTAGGTTCCGGGTTCGATACCTGAATGCGCTGCGTTTTTTTTCTCATTTTTTGTTTTATAAATATACTTGCAAGCATAACTTAATAATCTGATTGTCAATTAAAATTTATAATATTACATATCAATTATAATTTTAACCTATTTAATTTTTTACTTTTTTTAAAATGTATTTCATATATTCTTTATCGATCGATGCAATGGTATTGAGCAATTGTGTGAATTCGTGAGTTTAAAGAAACATCATTTACGCATTGCTTTAACAAAGGAAATCAATGCGACGATACTATTATTCTGTTTTAAAGTAACAAGCATAATTATATTAAAAATTAGCATTAGAGTTAAATTACAACCGATTTTCTGCATATTAAGGATTTTTAAATTTGTAATACGTATGCTAGTGCTTTGAATTATTTTGCTTTCTCCTTTATCTTCTTCCTGCTTTTATTTTTATTTTATTTGAATCATACCTAGATGACGCCAGTACAGATTTTGTCACGATTTTCGAATTTTTATCATTCAATAATAGATCCAATTTCTTTTTTAACCTCTTTAAAGGATGAAAAATATTGTTTTAAAAAAAAAAAAAAAAAGATAAATGTAAGTTTGTTAACATTATAATTAATGTATGATAATAAAATTTTTAATTGAAATTATTAAATTATAATTACAAATATAATTATAATTATAATTACAAATAAATAATAAAACAAAAAATGAGAAAAAAAACGCAGCGCATTCAGGTATCGAACCCGGAACCCACGGATCAGCCGGCCAACGCCATACCAACTGAGCTACAACCAACCTATCATTTGGTACCAAAGTAAGTATTTAAGTTGTGTACGACTATTAGACCCCCTGGTTTCTCAAGAACTAAGGAGCGTTGGATAAAATCCGTTGAACCTGACACGAAGGGGTCTCTATCCTACAACATATATTAAAATAATCAAAATCTGTGATTAACAAGGACCCTCTCCTTGTAAGTAAAATCGCACTGCCGCGTAGCCTAAAACAGCTGAGTAAAAAAAAAAAAAAAAAAAAAAAAAAAAAAAATTCTGAGAATTCTTACTCATTAAAATGGAAATGTGGTTGTATTTATGTTCCGGGAGACTCTTTGAAGGTATATAAAATGAAATTTTCATAATTTTAATAGAAAATATAAAATGTTAGACGCTGATAAAAACGCATTGCGTTGTACGGCGTTCCAACTACTTTGTAACGGAAATGGCGGACATTTCTTCAATGTGCAATCTCTCTCTAATGTAGGATCTCTACTTATAGTTGGATTATGCTGCCACCTATTGGCCTGTTGGAAACAATTTACTACTCATTTCCGACCTCTCACATCAGTTTGTGACCTACTTACTGACTTACCCACGTATTTAAAATATAAATAAATATTTGCGACAAACATAGAAGCTTTTAAAATAATTTAAAGGATGTGGTTTAGTGACTCCTACAGGAGACCTCAGGTCTGAGGACTACTTCTGAAACTGCCCCTTTAAAGTTTGTTATTCCAACAAATATTACCTTCATATATTAATTGTAACCAACTTGAAGACTGAAAATGCAAAGTAAGTTCAATTTACAAGAGTTTGTGCACTGTATAAAATCTGTCAAAGTAGCGGAAAAAGACTGTCAATTTTGGCTCCAGTGAAAAACCATTTAATGAACAGAAAATATCTGTAATATGTTCATTAAAACTGATTTTTTTTTTCAGAAAAAATTATAAAATCCATATTTTTTACTGTTAAAAAAAAAAAAAAATACAATTTTTTCCTGTAAAGAAATATGGATTTTGTAATTTTTGCAGAAAAAAAAATCTGTATTTTTACAGAAAAATGAACAGATTACAGATATTTTCTGTAAATTAAACGGTTTTCCATTCGTACCAAAATTGACAGTTTTTTATCGGTAATTTGATAGATTTTTATTTTTGGTACAAACGAGTTATATCTCGTTATATCACGCAAAACAGACAGGTTTTTTTTTCTTTTTTTTTTTTTTTTTTTTTTTGAACTAATGCTTGAAAATTATTTTAAAAACCATTAAAAATCAGTAAATTAAGATACAGTAGAACCCCACTAATCCGAAATAATTAGGACCGGTTCCAGTTCGGATTATAAAAAATTAGGATTTCCAGAAATTGTGATAAAAATAGAAAAGAAAAAGATGCGTGCTATAAAAAATGTAAGTTATAAGTACTCAGTAGTATAGTAAACATCCTTTAATCCGGCATTCTAAGGTCCGGCATGCTGGATAATCCGGCACAATAAAAATAGTATTCCTGTTTAATCACTCCCGGTGTTTATAATAATCCAATGGAACTTCAGAATGAGGAATTACGTAACAACCATTACAAACGGTTCACAATCGCGAATCTATAAATAGCTCAATCACCACGCCGACGAGGGATGAAGAAAAAAAAACATTTCTGCAGATAATTTGCGAAGTCAAACTGTCGAAAAGTCATCATCTGAATTAAATACTTTTTACATTTTAGAAAAGAATTTTATAGTGACTGGCAAACAAACAGATATTCCAGATTTTTTGAAGATGGCTTCTACGAGTAGGCCTACAGTGTACG
This sequence comes from Maratus speciosus, assembly GCA_963932465.1. NCBI lineage: Eukaryota > Metazoa > Arthropoda > Arachnida > Araneae > Salticidae > Maratus > Maratus speciosus. The sequence continues at coordinate 6,947,238 of OZ010797.1, forward strand.
TTTTCATTTTATATTCGTGTATAGTCCGGGAGCCGGCAGCACAGACAATCACCTCATCGAGTTCACGGATGAAATTCCAGGAAGAGTTAAATCTCGATTCGCCTATTAAAACGCAATCGGTCTGCCAAGTCCTAATCTCGGTGGAAAACAACGGAAAATCCGATTTTAGCGGCTGACTCGTAGGTTTACCATTGTGTTTTCCTGCTCCCAGTCCTCCCTGTTTTCATACCTTTGGGTGCAGGAAAACACAATGGTAAACCTACGAGTTAACCTCACAAATCGGGTCTTCATGTGTTTTCCACCCAGATAGGACTTGGCAGACCGATTGCGTTTTAATATGCGAATCAAGATTTAACTAATCGTAGAATTTCATCCGTTAACTCGATGAGGTGATGGTCTGTGCTGCCGGTTCCCGGTCGAGTACATATTTTCTACTTTTACATTATTGAAGTTTTTTTTTATTCTGTTAAAATTAAATCTGTTTTTTTTTATTCTGTTAATATTAAATCTGTTAAAAATTTTTGATAATAAAATCGGTTCGGATTAATCGGAATTTCGGGTCAGCGGGGTTCTATTGCACAACTTTCAATTAAATTGCACTTGAAAGAACAGTTTTTTTCTGTAAAAATTACGAGAGTTTTTTTTTTTTTTTTTTTTTTTTTTTTTTTTTTTTTTTTTACAGTATGGTGCACCCAGATTTTACCCACATCACAGACTACTTTTGATGGATGTCTACCCATCAAAAATAATAAACCAAGTCACTTTAAATTTCCTTCCAAATTGCTTCCAATTGCAAAATCATTTGCCCCTTGCTGGAAAATATTAGAAGCACTGATCAAAAAGTCCGTCTTCTTTCCATTTTTGGTGCAAGAATCGTACACTTTTAAAACGGTTTTTCTTAACTATACGCTTCAGTTTCCTGTCATCTCTGGCAGATGTTTTCGGTTTTGGGCCGCCCTTTCGGCGATTATTTTGAAAATTTTCATTTTTTTAATATTGTGTTAGTATTTTACTAACGCTTGATGGCGAACAATGTAAATAATTCCCTATCTAACATTGATTTTTACCGTGCCGATACAAATCAACCATACGAAGTTTAAAAGATTCAGAAATATCACCCACACCGATTTTAAATAAAATCGTCTGAATTTAATCAATGATGCCACCAGTTATGAATTGGTGATAATTAAAGGTGAATTAAGGGTGTATTCAAAAAAATATTTTTCCACCCTCAACAGCTCGAAATTTTCTGAGACATTTTCAGACTCATTTTTAAAAGTAAAAACATGAAACTTGCTGGGGTGATTTTTGAACAGTTGTATAAGGTGCCGTGTGATTTCCTTTTTCGCTCAATTCATTAGAATTTGATTTTTAAGCAATTATTTTCTCAGTATGACCATCTTTTTCATCCCCAGATCACCCGCTTCCGGAAATTTCGGTTCAAAACGCCGATTTTGACAGCATTTTTTACAATATTGTCTGCATTTATCAAAACATCGAGAAGCACGGCACATTATGTAGTTTCTAAATAAGAGAATTTCCCAGTTTGATGCGTTTGAGAGCAAAAATGAATTTAAAAATGTATCGGAAAATAAGCAGTTTGGATCGGAATACACCCTTAATGTGAAATATTCTAATATTTTGAACCACTTGAAAAAATATTCTAGTATTTTGACTTTTCAAAATAATTCTTTTTAATTAATCTTTTCAAAAATGATATTAATTTTAAGATAATAAATAAGTTTAATCAACAATAAGTTCTTAATAAAAATATCGTTTGCATATTCGCATTAAAAGACATTAAATTACCAAACGATATTTCAAATTTGCAAAAAAAAAAGTAATTATTCTAATATTTTGAATATGAGCTGTAGAACCACTGATCAAAAAGTGACAGTGTGCGCTAAAATGACAGATTTGGAGAGGCTCATCCTGAATGAGAAGCATCCTCTTTAATAAAAAGCTACACATTGCTGACGACTGATTTCTTCGCTAATCGTTGCCACAGATTAATCTCGAAAAATGAAACATTTGAAGTTATTGAAAAAATGAATAGCTCGAAAACTACTTGGCAGAAAATTGTTAGACAAACTTCATTAGAAGGGCAAAAAATTGTATTTTTCTTGATATAAATTCCAAATCTAATGATTATGCCGTTTTTCAAATATTGAATTTCAAAAATGACCCAATTTCACACTGGAGTACTATAGAGAAGCCTTCCCGCGTAAAAAGGTGATGATAACGGCAATGCGTCCTGGCGTGTATAGATACTGGCTTTAGCACGAGTCACAAATTACAGTAGCCTTATTATTTTGTTAAAATATAAAAGTGAATTATGATGTCAGGAATGCACAATTTTTTTCTCGACAAATACTAGAGGCGCCATTTCTTTTTAGCTGTGAATACTATAGGTTAATTCACTCATGACCTCCTATTTAAAACGAATTAATGCAACGAATTACAAGAGGAAGTGATATCATGAAGGGCTTTTCATGAATTTGCATTTCTTTTTCAATTTTTTTTTTTCAAGAATCAAGACTATTTATTTAGGCGTAGGAGACATTTTTTTATTTAAATACTGGTATAAAAGCGAAATTTCTCCATGCTTTCAATATATTAAAAAAGAGAGCCTATTTGCACGAGATTCGTAGTTCGTGTGGTGTTTGATTTTTCTAATCAAACATGTTTAAAACACCCGGCAACGCCGGGTATTTCAGCTAGTGTAGCAATAAACAAGTACACGGCCTCATAGTCTTCCTCCGAACTTGATCGACTGTGTCCTAAAACTCTTAAGGCTGTTCTTAACTGCTCTGCTCAACAAGCACAAAACGTTTTGACACATTTACAAATTCATTTCTGAACGGAAAGATATAAAATTGGAAAGCCTGACCATGGAAGCGTTTGGAATTGAACTGTTTTTTGATCAATCAATTACCTATTGAGTTATAAACCTTTTTGATCACGTGAGAAACACGTCTTTCGCCAGCTCTTGAGTGCTCTTTCTTCCTTTGCGCGGAAATTCGGTTCAAAACGCCCGCTTTGACACTCTTTTCTGAAAGATCTAGTAGGTTTGCAAAAAAATGACAAAAAAAAAAAAAAAAAAACAGCTCAATGACATTAGTTTCTGAACAACAACACCAGCTAGTTTCATGCATTTTCGAACAAAAATAAATTAAAACTTATGTCAGAAAGTTGCCTTTTTCGATTTGAGAACAGCCTTAAGGGTGTTCTCAAATCCAAATGGGCGACTTTCTGACATAAGTTTTAATTTATTTTTGTTCGAAAATGCATGAAACTGGCTGGTGTTGTTCTTCAGAAACTAGGTCATCGAGCAGTTTTTTCCATTTTTTTGCAAACACAATAGATCTTTCAGAAAAGAGTGTCAAAGGGGGCGTCTTGAACCGAATTTCCGCGCGAAGGAAAAAAGAGATTCAAGAGCGGGCGAAAAACGGGTTTGTCACGTGATCCAAATTCGCTTATAACTTAATAGGTCATGGATTGATCAAAAAATGGAAAAAACAGTTCCATTCCAAATCGCTTCTATGGCCAGGCTTTCCCATTTCATATCTTTCCATTAAGGGTGTATTCCGATCCAAACTGCTTATTTTCTGATTTATTTTAAAATTCATTTTTGCTCTCAAACGCATCAAACTTGGAAATTCTCTTATTTAGAAACTATATAATGTGCGGTGCTTCTTAATTTTTTGGTAAATGCAGAAAATACTGTAAAAAACGCTGTCAAAGTTGACGTTTTGAACCGAATTTTCCAAAGCGGGCGATCTGGGAATGAAAAAAAGGGTCATACTGAGAAAATAATTGCTTAAAAATCAAATTCTAATGAATTGAGCGAAAAAGGAAATCACACGGCACCTTATACAACTGTTCAAAAATCACCCCGGCAAGTTTCATGTTTTTACTTTTAAAAATGAGTCTGAAAATGTCTCAGAAAATTTCGACCTGTTGAGGGTGGAAAAATATTTTTTCGAATACACCCTTAAAAAATGAATTTGTAAAGGGGTCAAGGTGCGCTTGTTGAGCAGAGCAGTTAAGAACAGTCTTAATAAATGAGTCGGATCTCCAATGAGGTCTACGCTGATATGTCTGTTCACATATATATTGCTCTAAATAATAAAATATTCTTCACTAATAAAAGAAAATTTCGATCTGTCTCTGTGTGTGTGTGTGTTGTCTGGGATGGCTAGCAATATCTACGGCACGTACAAGGCTGAAAATTTGTGTGAGCACTGTAAACTGAAATGTCTGAAATTCAGACATATATGTGTCTTAAACGGAGTGTTCAATTTTCAGACATTTTAAAATGTCTTAATTTTTCAGACGCTTGTATGCGTCTGAAGACACTTCAAACGTCTGACTCGCATCCATGTTTGACCACCTTTCATTTCTCGGCAATAGGCCATTTTTTCACCTTTTTTTTCCCCCTAAGCATTATACATTGAAAAAAATTATCCGTTAAAATGGGGAAATTGTACTGCCAATCGAAACGCCAGTGAAATTTACATATTTTAATGGAAATTATCTTCCGTAAATTCCAGAAAATTTTAATTTTTTTCGGAAATTTCTGCATTAAAAAAAATTAAAATATAAGCTCTCAATGGATAACCAACACTTCATTCAATCTAAGGTCACACATATTCTACAGGATCTGTTTATTTAATTCACATTACTTTAACCATATAATACTTACCCTTCGCAGGTTTCGAACCCGGGACCTCTTGCTTACAAGAACAGTTACATATCCATTCGGCCGCGCCTTCAAAAGATAAGGCTGCAAATATTGCTATTTATGAAGTGCACGAAATTTATTTTACTGTAGTGGTATTCTTTTTTTCCAATCTAGTATAATTCTTAACGTTTTACAAATTTTCTTTCTGGAATTTTGGTATCTGAATTTTGAACTGACGGTGGTATACGCCATATACCGTCTGGAATTTTTTAAGGAACACCGTATACCCTCTGTTTCTGAAAAAAAAGCTATAGCATACACTCTCTGGCTATAACCTCCGCCTTGAGCGTATACCCTTTGCACAGAGCTTATACTCTCTGATCTTTTTACGACTACACGACTGAGACCAACGCTTTTTTTTCTTCTGACGGAGACATTTTTAGAACACAAATATTACTGTTTTATACAGAAGAACGCTATTTTTGAAATATTAAAATATTTAAAATGTTTTAACAATGTGTATATATTCAGTAATCCCTTAACATTCGCGAGTTTTGATTATTCTCGAAATAGAACATTTTTCGAAGAACATTTTAACATTTGCGAATACTTAACTTGGTTATTCGCGAATTTTGTTTTCAGAAGAATACTTTTTACAAAGTAAATTCGCTTTGTTTTACCAATTTCGTAAAGTATTTGACACTGGGCAGCTCTGCAATGTACTGTATAGCCTAAGTTTAGAGAATTTCAGCCCTTGTATTGAGACAAAATGTATATCGGCATCGGCAAGTCCAAATGAATTAAAAAATGAATCCGAAAATAAACAGCGTTTCAATTGCTCTTCTCAATTAAAAAAAATTATACACGCCAGGTGGCGCCACTGCTTTTAATGAATCTTATCTATGAAATTGCCTGATAAGAAATCTTACGAAAAAAATTTTGCCAAGTTCCTAAAATCCATTTATTTTAAAATGTAAAATATGAAATCATAAAATACGTAACACTGAACTACTTAATCAGCTTTGTATATAAATATATTAATTTTCCATTTAAGACAGGGTTCTGTTATCGACAAATAAAACATTATCATCTTAACTATAAAACCAGGGCCGAAACTATCCTTTTTTGCACTCAGGGCAAACATGGATTTTAGTGCCCCTTTCGCCTTTCCCCCTCCCCACTCCTCCGCAAAATATATTTACAAAGAGGATTTTACTAATTTTCTAATAGCCGACTTATTTTAAAATTTAAAATATGTAATAATAAAATATTTAATACTGAACTATGTAATCTCTTGTGATGTACGTGACTTTGGATAGTGGTTAAAATATGTGGATTTTTCCTTGAAAGATTGATTATATTTTATTTTTTAAAGGGAAAATTGTAAATACGAAATATGCAAGAAAAAAGGAAATTTTTCTGGAATTTACGGAAGAAAATTTACCTTAAAATACGTAAATCAGTAGCACAATTTCCATATTTTAACAGCTATTTTTTTAAGTGTATAATGCATACAAAAAAAATGGCTGCTGATCAAACATGTCTGCGATTCAGACGTTTGAAATGTCTTAAATTCAGACGCATGCATGCGTCTTAAAAATTAAGACACTTTAAAATGTCTGAAAATTGAACACTCCGTTTTAAGACACTTATATGTCTGAATTTCAGACATTTCAATTTATAGTGTTTATGCCATGATCATACAGTAAGACACTTAAGTGTCTTAATTTCAGACACCTATAATGTCTGAAAGTTCATATTCAGACACTTAAGTGTCTTAATTGTATTTTCAGTCACATATGTGTCTGAATTTAAGACGCTTCTATTTGCAGTGAGGTTAGTCCAAGGCCTCTTCTGGTGCACCTGAGACTCAGAACTTTAAATTTCTAATAATTAGCTGAGTTATTAATTAAAAATTACAAAGAACTCTCATCTCTGTTCCTCCGAGAGGGAAAAAGCGCTCGCACATGCGCAGATGCCCTACTTACGCATCGGGAGGGAATTAAGATCGGAAAGAAGAAATGTTTTTTTTTTTTGGGGGGGGGGGGGGGTATTTTGCCATTATTTATCGGCAAAACCGCTTAGTAAAGTTAAAAACAGAAAACATATTCTAAAAGATCGTACTCTTACGTCTCAAGTGCCGTAATCAAAAAAATATTGCAATTAATTCTTTGAAATAAAAATTCAAAAGTGTCATTTTTCAAAAATGTTTTCCCCCTTATGGCAACGTCCCTCCATGGCGCAATTTTAGAGGCACCGACAAACCAAAAACGTGCTCTTAAAACTGAAACCTTCTTCTAATCGCCGGTGTAACCGGTTTTTAAAAATATGGATTTTAACTCTTTCAAATATACCAACTAACGCAGGTCACTTCGTGCCTCACGGAGACTATATTTTTTCTATGCTAAAAGTAACTAAACGTCCGTAATTTAACACGATATTTTTAGAGCATCACAATAGACCAGATTTACATCACCTAGAAAAGTTTTGAAACGTTCGGACGAGTAGAAATATTTTTTACAAAATAAAACGTGTGAAAATTTCGACGAAATCACAAAAAACCTGGGTGTTTCGTCGCGATTTCGCTTGCTTTCGGTAAGCATAGACTCCAAAAGTCAAATTACGCAAATCAAATTACGAAAAGAATAAAATACTAAATAGCTTATTCTTTCAATTCAATAGTTTATCGCCATTTTTTCCTTTAAAAATATAAATTCAGACAATTTTGAAGTTAAAGATATAAAATCATACAAATTTGAGGTTCATTAAAGTTATTATTACGGGCCCAGACAACGCCGGACGGGTCAGATAGTATAATAATAAAATTCTAGCTATTTCTTTGCTAATATTAAAGGCCACACCCCCTTCACTGTAAAAAAAAAACGGAGATTCTGCTGATAATCGAGACGCCAGTACTAATTTCATATTTTAGCGGGAATTCCCCCCCCCCCCCCTCCATAAATTCCAAAAATCCGTATTTTTACGCGAATTTTTTCCCCATAAATTACAGAAAATTTTCCGTTTTTCTGGAATTTACAGGGGAAATTTTCCGTAAAAATACGGAAATAGTACTGGCGTCTCGATTGCCAGTAGGATCTCCGGTTTTTTTTTTTTTTTTTTTTTTTTTTTTTTTTCAGTGTTCGGTTGTCCTTCGGTTGTACTAGCGTGTATTCATTTTCACAGAGTAGCTTATCTTGTGCATTCCAACATAACTTATGCAGCGAAAGAAGTAAGTATTATTAGGAGAGAATTTAACCTCATGCTTCAATTTGTCAGAAGTATACCCTCCACATTTAACTTTTCCTTGTTATTTCTCAAACAACCATCATCTTATCAGCTCGTATAATGATGGGTAGCAGCTAGTTAAACAATTATTAAACGGCAAAAATCACAAACGATCACTGATTGGAAGTAAATACCGAGATATAAGATTATTTTTCTCGTCTGAGTGGACCACTCTGAAGCATAAATTGTAATCAAACAGCTGTATTTGACAGATATGATAACTACGGGTTGTATAATCAAACGTGCTCCAATGTAAATTTTGCTTGATCGGTGTGACGTTTTAGTAATGGCTTCATTTTCAATGTTTTTCTCACGACAGGTGCTACTGCAAATGCATATGCATGTAAAAAGTCACGGGAAAACAAGTACTGTCTGCCCCACTTAATCGGGTAACGGGTAATTGCATAGCCCGCTTATACGCATAGAATGCCGTGGAACAGAAACGCTCCCCATAAGGCTAATGTTAAATATACTCGTTTTATTGCATAACAATCCCCGGTTAATTGCATAAATGTCTCCAATCTAGTAATCCGGATTTTATGAATTCCTGTTATAGTGATGAATGGAAAGAAATGAAGAACTTTTTTTCTTTTCTTTTTTGTAACAATGGTTTGTTATATTTACAATCGAAGAACAGAAATCGTTGTGAAAGAAGACTTTATTATCTTAATTCTAGGAAACGCATGGGAGTATTGAATTTGGACAGTTGGGTTTTTCTTTTAAAGCTTGTCATGCATACAGTGACTCAAGATGCTGGGGCTACTTTTTGGAAAATCCTGGAATCGGGGGCAAATACAATCGGGACGGTCAAGAGAATAAAAGAACAATATTTAGCGCCAGAAGTGGAGAAATGCAGTGTCCGAAGTATGAAAAAACAAATTTACCTAAAGTAATTTTTGTGTAGGAAACAACAACATCAACAACAAAAAAGATAAATTGGAAAATAAATGAAAAATAAAAAGCATTTATGCAGATCCTTTTTTTATTTATTTTTTTTTTTTTTTCAAAGGTATGATTTAAAAAAAAATTGTTATTTTACTTTCATTTTAATTTTCACATAAATTATAATGCAAAATTAAACCATTTAACGTAAATAGTGTGATAATACATTATACTTTATTACATATATTGTTATATATCGGGTAATAATAAATTATTTATTAAAATTATTAATACAACAGTTTTTAAATTATTAGGTAAATGATTATTGTCCATTAATATTTATAATATCTGTGGTATATAATCAAATGATAACGTATACTGATAACATTAATTGCTGTCCTCGCTTAATTGCATACCCCGCTTAAATGCATACAATTCAGCGGAACCAACCGTATGCAATTAAAGCGGGGCCGACTGTACTGTAAAGAATAAACTAATTATATTTTCAAAACGTTACAAAGATTTAGAACGTTTAACTTAAAGTGGTAGGACACCTTTGAAGACGTCGAAAAAGCAAAAAATATCACTATGTTCCAAGCTTCAAAACTTGTGTAATAAGCCGAAAATAAAAATCAAACTTCATTTAAATATAAAGCTCATATTTAAATTTATATTTAAAAATATATATTTACTTCTAAATTCATAAATAAATATTCAAATGATAAGTTTAAAAATATATATGATAATAAGAAAGAAAAAAAATAACACTTTTTGCGCGCATGATAAAATCTGAAAATATGCATATAAAAAGGAAATTTACTAGTGTTACTTTTTTACTAAAACCAGAATATTTTATAACAACATGAATAATAACTTAATTAACTTAACCAAAATATTTGTAAAAAATATTGACTAAATTAAAAAATTAACTTAATAATTTAAAAAATTAAAAAAATTTCAATTTTTTAAAAATATTTTCAAAGTACAACAACAAAAACAAAAAAATAAATAAAATCTTACCCTTTTCTGGTTTTAAGTTGTAAATCAGACAGAAATGAATATGTGGTGAAAATTTCTTTTGATTGCCATGCATAGTTTTTTAGCAACACTGCGCGCAATATCAAGATTCATTGTTTTGAATAAACGCGATAAAGTTTAATTATCATATGTAGTCTTAATAAAACTGCCATAATTAGAAAACTAATGAGAATTTTTTAATGGGATTTTTCGCGTATTGTTCAGAAATGATTACAAAATCAAGATATGTATAAAAAATATATATATATTCAAAAATGTTTAAAGTTTAAAGGTATCCTAAAGGGCAACTTTCTGACATAAGTTTTAATTTATTTTTGTTCGAAAATGCATGAAACTAGCGGGTGTTGTTGTTCAGAAACTAGGTCATCGAGCTGTTTTTTCCATTTTTTTTTTTTTTTTTTTTTTTTTTTTTTTTTTTTGCAAACCCAATAGATCTTTCAGAAAAGAGTGTCAAAGTTAACGTTTTGAACCGAATTTCCGCCCGAAAGTAGAAAAATCGCTCAAGAGCGGGCGAAAAACGGGTTTGTCACGTGACCGAAATTGCTTCTAACTCAATGGGTAATGGATTGATCTAAAAATGGAAAAAACAGTTCCATTCCAAATCGCTTTCCTGGCCAGGCTTTCCCGCTTTATATCTTTCCGTTAAAAAATGAATTTGTAAATATGTCAGAACGTTTTGCGCTTGTTGAACAGAGCAGTTAAGAACAGCCTTAAGGGGACTTATCTGGTTTGGGGAAGAAGAAATGTGAATCCTGTGTTATCCTATGGGAAAAAATAAGTATCCTTCTTGCTCATTCCAATTTATAAATTTAAACACAATTTTTTTTTCAGCGCGTACATAAATAAGAAGGTTCTTTAACCCTCTGTAAGCTTAAAATATTTTTAAGTTAATGATGAGTATTTTAAAATTTGAGTTAGTTGCGAAAAATTCCGAAAAGTATAAAAAGTATTCTTGACTCGTTTGTTATTTTAGACTGGAAAAAAATATAAACAACTGGAACTTACAGAGCGATAAAGAACCTTCATATCGACGTGCTGAAAAAAAAAAAAAAAAAAAAAAAAAAAAAAAAAAAAAAAAAAAAAAAAATAGTGTTCAAATTTCTGAATTTGAATGAACTAGAAACGATATGTATTTTTCCCATAGGATATAGGATTCCACTAATTTTCTTCTCCGCCGGATAAGCCCCTTTTAGTAACCACTAGATAGTACCCGTCAAGATTTGACAGTAAATAACTTGAATGTTTCATTATAAAAATTCTTGAATTTTTAATGAGTTGCTTTTAAATTAATTATTGAAATCGTGACAAATTTTTGTATTGCATGAGTGATTCCTGTTTCTTGAAAGCGAGCTAGAGGGTGCTGTCAGTCTAACCTATTTATTGAATGAAGTGAAAGAACTTTAACTTTATAATTTACAACCAATTATGCTTGCCTTTTATCAGAAATTTACCAAATAATACTGGGCAGGCCATTTATTTTTACTTACTAAAATCTCTCTCTTTTTTTTTTTTTTTTGTAAATAACAATATCTATTTTTATTTTTATTTATTTTTTAACTACATGACCTTTAAAAGCTACCATGAATTTTATTTATATCAGTCTCATTCTCTAAAAGCCTAATTTTGAAACTTGATGCAACTAACGATTTACAATATATATATTTTATTACTTGAATTTTATTTTACTTTTTTCTTCATTTTTTATTAAACCATGGATATCAAGATAATTTATTTTATAGTTCTCATATGGATATTTTCCTTTCTTTCAGTTTTATTTATTTATTCATTTTTTTTTTACGGAAAAGAATGGCAAACTTTTCTCACTGACTCACACACCTATATATTCTTGATAATGGTCAGAAAACATAAAAAAAAAAGTTGTAGATCAGCTCAATTTATTTAATTGATAATTACATGCAAACTATTTTAGGTTAAATATTTTAAATATAAAATTATTATTTTTTCAAAATATTTTTGAGTGTTAAATTTTATTTAATGATAAACCATTCAAATAATAATAAAATCAAAATCCTATAACTTCTCCTCTTAATAAAATATGTCATTATCGAAATGAATTATCGCCAAAAATGGTACAGAAATCATTTTGCCCGGCGTTTTGCTCGAACCTGCGTCGTCTACAAAAGCTCCGAGCTTTAAACTGGTGCTCTAGACCACTCGGCTAACCAGACCTGCTCTTCCTTTCCTCTAAATGGAAGATCTAGTAAACTTTTGTGTGAACTTTTGTGACTGATCTTACAGAATCAGGTTTTCGTTTTAATATATGTGATGGCGCCATCTGCCAAACAATTTTTAGCGTACTAGCGTACACTGTTAAAAATATCGTGAAAAATTACCTCAGTTTTTCAAGGCTATCTTTTTTCCGACCAATGAGAACGCTTCATAGGTGTTTATGTAGCGTTCTCATTGGTCAGAAAATAGAGAGCCTTTAAAAACAGAAATAATTTTTCATGATATTCTTAACAGTGTAGAAACTACCAAATATTAATTAAGTGTTCTGCTCTTTAATTTCTTACTGATGCATCTCTATTGGAAGCATAAACAATTCGGTTTACTGGATTAAACCACAAAAAATTCCCTATTTCCAACGAGTCTCTAGGGAATAAATTTCCCTCGATAAAGAAACACTTTATGAATTCACTACGTTATTAAAGCAGACGTCTATTGCTTGAAACACGTTGCTGTTCGCCGAATACTTATCTTTACTTCAAAGCTATTTGAATTACATCATATTTACATTTTTTTCAGATTATTTCTCCTATAACTGCAACTATTAGAAATGACAGATTTGATCATACTTGGTCTAAAGGGACCTGATAAAAATATATTACATATATATAATAACGTTATTATATAATAATATATAAATATATATAATAACGATATTACAACAACAATCTAAAATATATTCTTTATTTTCATAGCTTCGGAAGACAACCTCAGGACGAAAGAAACAAACGGTGAAACAAACAGAAGAGACGTTATACTGCCGGCAGCGACCTCTAGGGGATCGTCTCCAACCATCATCAACGAAGTCGGTCCTTCTGTTTCATCCTCCTTTGCTTCATCTCACATCATGCCCTACCTTTACTCCTCTGGTGTCTACCTACCCCCTCCACCGCCAGGTGGCGCATTTCTGCCACCAGGAACCACTTCCACTAGCCTATTCTCCGGACTTTTTGGACAAACACCCACCAATCCGACATTTCACCCAAACTTACTGTTCAACGCTCACCTAGCGATGTTGAACCAGAACTACACAGACCCATTAGGTACCAGTAAGTACCACCCAATGCCACAGCGGTTTTGGCCGTACCCGGTGGTACCAGCCCCTAGTACCTCCTCGACACCCTTGGTACCTGAACTTAGGTCACCCATGTCTGCGAGTTCACCTTACGAAGGGAGTCACTTCAAACCTTCGAGTTCGCCAGGTTCCGAAGGGGGTGCTAGTTCTGTAGGTTCTTCATCGAGCGATTTGAAGAGTATGGAGAACATGGTGAACGGACTTGAAAGGCAGCAGGGTATGCCAGTGACGCTGTCCACCCTCAGAGACAAATAGGGTCTTGCTATTAGAGACCATATCTATATCTATATATGACATGCTAGTGAAATGTGTCGACAATGGCGGAATTTGTCAAAGACCCGACAGTTACAGACACGAACATGCATCAAAAAAGCTTTTTAGGAATCGTAAGCTAGAGTAACTCCAAATGTCGAATTACGTATAATCAGAATAAACTAGATACCAGGCTTGCTCATTCATTATCATGACGTCACAAACCGGACATACAGCGATTGTTACAAAACGATGGACGCGCCGATTTGTATCAATCGCTGTAGCAGTTGATAGCGGCAAGCCACCCTCTGTGACGTCATGATAATGAATGAGCAAGCTCGGTATCTAGTGTTGCCCTGGCATAATATGAATGCTCAGATTGCAGTTTCTCTTTAAAACTATAGCATGAGCCAATAAATAAAACAACAAAATATAAACAAAACACAAATTTAATACGCAAAATTGAATTTCGCGCTTAAACCACTGGAATGAATAGAATGAAAAAGGTTGATTGTAGATAGTGATCTTTGGTGTTAACTTGACGATATTAGCAGATTTCTTATCGCCTAATCTCGTTTTGCACAAAATCCGGTCAACCAATCAAACTTTACTGCTGGTATGCCGCTACTCTCTTATAAAAGTACGGTCATAAAAGTATTTACGCTACTGTCTAACAACCGGAAGATACGCAGGTCCGTTCCCATTTGAAAAATTCTTCAAATATTGGTAAATTTTATTGAAGTGCGGTGTGCAACATAAAACTTGTCAAAGTGAAAAAATAGTTCAAAATTTCAAACGCCTATTAAGTTATTTCGAAACAAAGCATATTAGTATAAGCATATTATACAACAGGTATTTATTTGTATTTGATAATATAAATTATATTTTAATAGAGCCTGGGGCCTCCGTGGTCGAGTGGTTAAGACACCACGCTGCTAATCGCTTTAGAGCGTAGGAGGCTTGTCGGGTTCGACTCCCTCTGGCTCCATTGCACACTCTTTGTGGAGCTCTCGGATGTAAAAATTCTCTGTGTTGTAAATTTCATTGTGCTATCTCGTCCTTGTATGTCGACGAGGACTTATAAGCGGGCCTTGTTGTCAAGCACACAAGTCTGATGTATGTCTCCAATAAACAAACAAACAAACAATAGAGCCTCTAGCGGTAAAATTTTGAACTTTTCCTTCTGTTGCCGCAAACACGACAGTCCGATACGACAATTTCTTAACTTTTTTGAGTTTTTCAAATGGGAAGGGGCATGTGGGGACTCCCTGTATCTAATCGTGCCCAATGTGCATAAGATTTTATCCAATCACAGCTTACGCAAGCATCGACAAAGCAAATATAAATGTAAAAAAAATACCGTGTATCACATGATGTTAACACACATCATAAATACACTTAAAAAGGAAGGTGCAAGCGACAACATGATAGAGAAAAATCTTATATTTTTCAACTAATATCAGATCGTTAATTTGTGTCAGTCTGTAACTTGATGGTCTTTGAGAAATTGTACATATTTGTGGAAATAACATAAAAGTTAATTCTAGAAATGTAGAATTGCCCTGTCTATCCAGCTGTGTGAAAGTTTGGAATCACAGATAACGGAGAGTTTTAAAATCATATATATTCTTCACAAATATTCCAATCAAAACCATCTAGAAAGATGTTACTAATTTAAGTCATTCATTTAAATTCTAACATTTATTTTTCTGTGTATTTTTATTTTTCAGATAATACAAACGATAATTATTGTTCTTGTTATTGCTATATCAATTTTCGGTACTTGTTAGTTATCCCGTGGACCAAGTTCGCCAAATTATATAAATCGCCAAACCTCTCGCCAAATTATACAAATTGACATAATTTTTATTTTAAATATCGAAAGAACAAATAAATTAGTATAATATTAAAAAAAAATACAAATAAAGCGTCGAAATAAAAATCACTTGACGACGTAAACTGTGTTGTCAAGTGAATGTGACATTCCCTTCACAACCATTGATCAACCATTATTGGCATTTAATCTTACAATTCGGCGACAGTAATTTGGTCAACGGGATAACTAACAAGTACCCAATTTTCTTTTGTAGTACTGAATTGTATACTAAAAAAGCTGAATATATATTAGCTTAACTAAATTTTGAATGAAATATTGGCTCCTAAACTTTTCACCCGCATCTGTGTTGCGAATCGCTGTCCAGTGGTAATGAATTTTTTCGTTCGAAAACATATAGAAACAGATTGACATTATTACGGAGTCGATTGAACAAGTACTTTTATGTTAGCCGGTCGCAAGTGATAAATCTCCAAATACTGTTCTCATTGGCATCATTCGTATTGTATTCATTTCATTTAAAATATAAACCTTTCATTCTTCTCAATTAAAATACATTTTAGTTGCATATTTTACATACATATATATATATTTCAAAACGTACCTTTTACCCATTTCTTTCAAAATACAAAGAAAAAGGTATTAAAAAATAATACCATTAAGCCAAAACATTTGATTTCAACATCAAAACATTGTTTCATTGTTTCATTTTACACTTGCGAAAAGTAAAATCTGCACGCGAAAAAAAAAAAAAAAAAAATGCTACTGGCGAAATTTGTGTGCGGCTAACATAAAAGTACCCTTATCTATTCCATTAATGGGCAGATTATCAAGTTACATTATCAAGATAGTAAATTTAAATGCCACAGAATAGGGGCACTTTAATTTAATTTTCTAGCAATTTTACCGTAATCACTTTCTGTAACACATTTCAATAACGGGGCGGTAAGTTCCTTTCTTTAGTATAGATAGAAATATAACATTTCAAAATATGCTATCAAATTTTATTCGTTTATTTATTTTAATGAAATATAACAAAATATAATAGTGTCGAAATTTAGCAATGTAACAAGATTAAAAAAATGCTTGTTTCAAAATTATTTCCGAAAATTCTTATCAAATCTTATTAGCTTAAACATTTAAACATATCATATTAAAATATTGGAATATAGCAATACAAAGAAAGCTTATTTAAAATCGGAAATGTTTATTATCAAATCTTCTTTGTTTAGCTATTTCATTTAAATATAACGATGTCATTACAAACATTCTTAAAAATATAAATTAAGTATTTTTTTAAATCAATGAGTCATGTCATTTCGATATAATTCCAGTAAAAGATTTCAATTTTTATAATAAAAATGTGTATCTTTTCAATAAGACACGACGTCATTCTCACCGGCGAGCAGTTGAATATTTCAACCAAAGACCTGGCTAAAAAGGCGAAATTAAAATTTGCTCAACAATTGTAAAATGCATATTTTACAATATCTCGCTAACTGGTGCATCGTTCTATGTCTGTTTCAGGAGCATGAGTCGTATCCGGCAGCTAGACTCAGTTGAAGAGGAGGTTTCTTTGCGAGAAGATGTACTGTATTGTTAGGCTTCAACTTTATTATTATGTTTAACTAACTAACTAACCTGCTCGGCGTTTCCCGGGTCCGTCAAAAGACAGCACGAATTGCGAAAAAGCTCTAAAAATCACAATAAAAATCGTGAGAAATTTAAAAGTCGGTATACGAAAAAATATATATATCTTCCGCATATATATAAATTGTTTTGGTAATGTACAAATAACACTCAAAAACCAGAATCGCTATAATACAATTTTTCTGTATAGACTCAAATTTGCTAAATACACTCCCAGAAAGATTTTCTGCAATTCACAGAAATTTCCTGGCAGCACTGCTGCCAGGATATTTTCGCTGATTGGTGAATATCTGGGATTTTTTTCTCCATTACAGGAGATAAAATGTACATCTGTGGGGATAAAATAAAAGTTCTGACATTGGTGTTGAACCAGCTACCTTAGTATTGCGAGCCGAGTACTCTAATAGCCACTCGGCTAAAGTTGTGCGGTAATGAAACAGTTTGAAGTGATCAAGTTTGCTTCAGATAAGGATGGCTTGATTCATTTCTTTAAAAAGTTAAATGTTGAAATTATTTTCGGGAAGATTTTGTCTTTAATAAGATGGTGGCCGGGATTTTATTACTTTAGTATTAACATAGGATAAAAATAGGAATTATAAATATTTTTAAGTATATTGCTAGATGTAAAATACACTGGTGTGCAAAAATTAAGGAAAAGTCACAAAATGCTAATTTTCAAATACGCGAACATTCAAAAGGAAATAATATAATTCGAGTAATTACTATCTCTACAACACAACTAGTCCATATAACATCTCATTCGTGTCACACATGGTCACGAGTGTCACAGTCACTACGGTGAAGCAAAAAATAGGAAATTCCATACATTTCATTATGAGTCTCAAATGATTACTATATGTGACTCCACTGAGACGTCAATGTGACTGCTGCTTTGTGACGAGTCACCAGGTGACTTTACAATGTAGTTACATTGTGATTCTCATGTGACTGTCATTTTTAGACTCAATTTCAAAGTCATCATGAAAGTTGCATCATGATAAGTCACCAAAATGTATCACATTATAGTCACATGGAGACTTTTCCCAAAAAAGCACAATGGTGACTTCACAGTAGTCTCTCTGTCACCTGAAAGTCATCATGTGACTTTAATGTAACATTATTTGGTAACTTAGCACAATGCAGCATTCACGATGACTTTGAAATTGAGTCTTCAGATGACAGTCACATGAGAGTCACAATGCAACTACATTCTAAAGTCACATGGTGACTCATCACAAAGCAGCAATCACAGTGACGTCTCAGTGGAGTCACATATAGTGATCATTTGAGACTCATAATGAGATGTATGGAATTTCTTATTTTTTTGCTTCACCGTAGTGACTGTGACACTTGTGACCATGTGTGACATGAATGAGATGTTATATGGACTAGTTGTGTTGTAGAGATAGTAATTACTCGAATTATATTATTTCCTTTTGAGTGTTCGCGTATTTGAAAATTAGCATTTTGTGACTTTTCCTTAATTTTTGCACACCAGTGTATGAATATCATATTTTTATTCGATAAGATTTTTTTTAGTAATATCGATATTTTCTATCTAATATTTTAATTAAAATATATTTTAAATGTGTTTATTTAAATTATTTTTTAAATGCAATTATTTTATAAACAACTTTTTAAATTCAACTTTATTTAATTTTCTTCAACTCATTCAACTTTAAAAAATAAATTGTGTGTACTTTTGAATGAATGAGAAAAGTAATTGTTATTTATTTTTAAATTCGAAAACTTTTCTGTCTTTTTTAATTAAATTAGAAATCTTAATTTGTAGAATTTTTGGTTTTTCGATTTTAAAATGAATTTGGGTTTCAGTATTCATTGAGCCAATGCGCATGCGTGCTAGGAAAGAACGGAATTTCTGCCTCTTTTATCAGGCTTTCGGGAAGAATTCACGGATAAAACAGGTTTTATAGGAGTAGAAAAATTATTTGTTAAAAATGAGGAATAATTTAGTGTATATACGGACGAGTTTTTCTAACAGTTTACTAAATGCAAATAACATATATATATATTAATACATTCGTTTATATAAATAATTAAAAGTTTACATATAGTATAATTAACCACATTTAATTAACCATTACTTATAAGTAAAACAACTTTATCAAATATTACTTTCCTCTTATAAGCAGTAAAACGTTACATGTAAACTTTGAATTTTATATTTATTTTTAAAAGTAAATATATACTTTTATGTGTATATAACATTAATTATGTCTGTTCTCAACTGCTCTGCACAACATGCGCAAAATGTTTTGACACATTTACAAATTCATTTTTTAGCGGAAAGATATAAAATTGGAAAGCCTGACCCTGGAAGCGATTTGGAATCGAACTGTTTTTTTTCATTTTTGGATCCATAAATTACCTATTGAGTTAGAAGCAATTTGGATCACGTGAGTCGGCATTTTTCTCCCCTTACTGACTGGATTTTCTTCTTTCGTTCGGAAGTTCAGTTCAAAATGCCGACTTTGACAGTATTTTCTGAAAGATCTATTGCGTTGACAAGAAAACGGAAAAAACAGTTCGATGACCTAGTTTCTGAATAACAACACCTTCTAGTTTCATGCGTTTCCGAACAAAAATGAATTAAAACTTATGTCAGAAAGTTGAGACCCTTTGTATTTGAGAACAGCCTTAAGTCTACTGAGTGTATTAAGTAACATTATTCATTGTAAGTACATAGTAAGTACATAGTACAGCAATGACTTAAACGGTAAAACATATGAAAAATAATTTGAGTCAGGATTTTATATCAAATACTACACTGTGCGGGCATAAGGTTTTTGTCCGCACTGAAATGAGGCGTTTTCACACCAATTAGACTTGATATCTTAAGGCTGTTCTCAACTGATCTGCTCAACAAAAGCAAAACGTTTTGACACATTGACAAATTCATTTTTTAACGGAAAGGTATAAAACTGGAAAGCCTGGCCATGGAAGCGATTTGGAATTGAACTGTTTTTTCCTTTTTTTGATCCATCAATTTCCTATTGAGTTATAAGCATTTTTGATCACGTGACAAACACGTTTTTCGCCCACTTTTGAGTGCTTTTTCTCCGTCCGCGCGTAAACTCGGTTCAAAACGTCCACTTTGACACTGTTTTCTGAAAGGTCTATTGCGTTTGAAAAAAACAGGAAAAAACAGCTCGATGACATAGTTTCTGAACAACAACACCAGCTAGTTTCATGCATTTTCGAACAAAAATAAATTAAAACTTATGTCAGAAAGTTGCCCTTTTGGATTTGAGAACACCCTTAAAACACAATTTTCTGGTGAATAAAACAACTAGAAGTGTGTCATTTAACATTTCTCAAAAGGAACCAGACAGAGCTGAAGGGAAATGTAACAGCGATTACTACTGGACAGTGGATTGCTAAGGGTTAAAGCATAAATGTCGAAGAGGACTCTGTGTACATAGTGTAAATAACTGCGAGAGAAAGATACTATATATACGTGATTTTTGTTCATGAGTATTGTACTGTGTGCAGATACAGAAAGCTTGAAACCACATCTGTGATATTTTGATTTTCTTTCCTCAACTAGAAAATGCTGAACCAAAAACCGAAGGATAACATTAGATTACTTGTTCTTTATTAAATGCATTGAACACAACGAAGCATCGAAAATCCAAAATGTCGGAATTTCATACGATGATATGCTGAAAAAAAAACCCAAGGAACAAGAATTTAAAAAAGTTAAGTAATAAATGATGGGAGGCAATATGTGATGGTGAAATTATAACGCCCCATTTCCATGATGTTATGCAACTTATTTACCTGATGGCATTAAATTTCATTTTTTTAATGAATTTTAAAATAACAGAAGCAGATAATTTTGGGGTAATTTTTGAAATATTTGTGTATATTTCCAGTAATAAATGGAAATTGTAATAATGATGGGAGGTAATGCGATGATGCAATTATAATGCCAAATTTCCATGATGTTGCGTAACTTATTTACCTGATACAATTAAAATCCCTTTTTAAATGAATTAATAACTGAAGTAAGCAATTTTATAGTAATTTAAATATATTTACTCATATTTTCAGTAATATTAGTGTTAAACATTTTGAAAGGGGTTCTTTCAAGAAATGATAGAAAAGCGGATCACTGATGTCACAGCCCATATTTGAAAGTTGAAGGTAGTTTGAATAAATACCAGTATTGGCAGCTTAATTCATTTTTATTAAAAAAAAAAAAAAGAAAAAAACTACGATTGTAAAAAATGTTTCATTTAATCAGCATTGTAAAATATTTACGTAACGTTGCTCCATAAAAAACTGATGTAAGTTAAACTGATATTACTGGTGCAATATTACATTATAATAATGTGAAAATACCAGAATTCACATTATTATGGTGTAACGTTACAGCAGTTATATCTGTTAAATCACTCCATAAAATTTGAGGCAGCCACGCTGCCACCAGTTTTATGATGTAACGTTGCACATTTTTTTTTTTTTTTTTTTTTTACTGTGAGAGAATGTCTGTTACTAAATAAAGCAGAAGTGTGCTAGGCTGACATAGGTTTTTTTTTTTTTTTTTTAATACAAAAAGGGAATAAGTCGGATACGCGATAAATATATTATTTTTTTTTCTTTTTGTTTAATCGTTCATATTGCTCTTAACAATAATGAGAAAATCTTTTTTTTAAAGAAGTACCAAGAATTCATATTTTTCAAATTGTTGTAGGCTAAACCGCAGAATTAACTAGTGCTTGGCGTATGCGGCGATGCGATAAATTCGCCAATTCTATCAACCTAAATATTCAAATCCAGTGTAAACAAACAATGTGAACAATAATGTAAACAAATAATGTAAACAATAATACAAATAAATAAGGTAGCAAATAATGTAAACAATAATGCAAATAAATAATGTAGGAAATAATGTAAACAATAATGCAATTAAATAATGTAGCAGATAATGTAGCAGATAATGTAAACAATAATGCAAATAAATAATGTAAACAAATATGCAAATAAATAATGTAGAAAATAATGTAAACAATAATGCAATTAAATAATGCAGCAAATAATGTAAACAAATAATTTTTAAAATCGCTAATTTGGCGATTTTTTTTAAATCACGCCAAGCAGTCGTTAATTCTCTAGTCGCACCTTGTTATCTTGGTCAAAACGTACAAAACATATTTAAGGCTCGCGTATAAACGAAACATTTTAGCATTAATAAACATTTTTAATCTCATAAACATAATGAATAAAAATAGAAATAAAATAAAAGCATAAAAGATAGACTCTACTAAATGATAAAAAAAAAAAAAAAAGCTGTCTTAAATTGAAAAGAAAACTTTAAAGTTCGTATTCATTCTATCAAAAATAATCGTCTAAAAAAAGCAACTAAATGAAACAAAATATTTCCTCTATTACTGATATGTTGCTCCAAGATGGAGTTTTACTGCCGATAATAATTAAAACTCCGAACTTAAAAAAAACAAACAAGTAAAACAAATATTCCCTCTATTACTAATATTTTACTCCAAAAATGGAGTTTTACTGCCAACACGAATTAAAACTTCGAACTTCGAAAAAGAAATTAAATAAAACATTCCCCCTATAATTGATATTTCACTCAAAAATGGAGTTTTCTGCCAACAATAATTAAAACATCCGAAGTTCCGAAAAGAGAAAAACTAAATAAAACAAAATATCGTATTACTGATATTTTCCTCCAAAGTGGAGTTTTACTGCCAACGATAATTAAAAGATCCAAACTTCGAAAAAAAACCTAAATAAAACAAAATATTTCCTCTATTACTGATATTTTACTTAAAAATGGAGTTTTACTGGCAATAACCACTAAAATTCCGAACTACGAAAAAAAAAAAAAAAAAAAAAAAAAAAAAAAAAAACTAAAACTAAACAAAACAAACTTTCATTCTATTATTATTAATATTTTACTCCAAAATGGAATCTCACGGCTAAGAATAATTAAAACACCGAACTTCGAAAAAGAAAACTAAGTAAAACAAATATTCCCTCTATTTAAAAATAGCAAATAAAGCCTTTGTGCAACAATATTAAAAAGCAGAAAAACCAACGTTTAAAATGCACAAATAATATATGAAAAGCAGCAAACAGCTGTTTCGAATCTACTAGCGAGATTCTTCTTCAGTGCAAAAGGAACAGCGTGCTAGAAAAAGCAAGGCTGAGCAAAATCATAGAGAGAGACGCGCTGGCTTTTATACCCTATGCGGGTGGCGAAGGCGCCGAAACAACCAATGAGAGAGAAGCAGTGAAAACGACTGGGTGGACAAGTAGCGACATCTACCGGAGAAGTAGAGAAAAGAAAACCAAAAAAGGGGAATTAAATTAACGCTTTCCAAATACTTGGAAAATCTGGAGTACTAGATAAATCATTGACTAAAGAGTGAGAATTTTTAATGATATGGTAAGCTTCCCAAAAATCAAGATCAAGGTTAGAAGAACATTTTTGGATAATGATGGCTGAGGAAAAATCGAACCTATGTTGAGAAGACCAAGAATGTTGAGCAATAGAAGAACGTTTGAGCTCCTGATTTTTAACATAACCTTCATGCTCTTTTAAACGAAATCTAAGAGCACGTTTAGTCTGACCAATATAAGAAAGACCACACTGACAAGAGATCTGGTAAATGCCCCAATTATCTAGGCGATCAACGGGGTGTTTGAGATTTGAAAAAGGGATTTTATTAACGGGAGAAAAAATAACTTTAAAATCAAACCTTCTTAGGATTTTAGCAACTTGCTGACTGATTTTAGGAAAAAATGGTAATACAACTGAAGTATTAGAGTTGGAATTAGAATGCTTTTCAGAATGGTCGGATTTCGTCAATTTCTTATAAATAGAATCGATAATATTAGAGGAATAACCACGATCGACAGCAATAGCTTTGAGGTAATTAAGTTCAGCACTAAGTAACTGAGGAGTGGAACAAATATTAGTAGCCCGAAAAACAAAAGTATTGAAAGCAGCGAATTTCTGGTTAGGGGGATGAGAAGAATACCTGTGAGGTGGGAGACTGACAGCAAAAGGTTTACGAAAGACGGTAGTCTGAAAGCCATTTTCACAATGAATAACAAGGACATCCAGGAAAGAAAGACAGTTATTGGTCTCAATTTCAGAGGTAAATTGAATGCAGGGATCAATGGAATTCATAATAGAGAGAATATGATTAATATCCGAATTCATTTCAATCAGGACATAAACATCATCAACATAACGAACATAGAACGGAAATTTTAAGATTTCAAAAAGCTTGACCTCAAAATAGTGCATATAAATATCGCATAAAATTGGACTAAGAGGATTACCCATAGCCAAACCGTCAATCATACGGAAGAAATTACCATTGAAAACAAAAGTATTTTGCGACAAGCAAGCGCGAGTGAGAAGTATAAGTTCCTCGATTTCAAAATAAGAGAAATGGAATTCACTAAGCCTTTTCTTGAGGCAATCTAAAGCCCCCTCAACCGGCACGTTTGTAAATAATGATTTAACATCAAAAGAAACCATCATGTGACCCTGCGGCTTAAAATTATGAAGTTTTTTAACAAAATCAAAAGAATTCTTAACAGTGAAACAGTTACTGCTCAAAAGTGGGGAAAAAACAGAAACTAAATATTTGGCAAACTTATAAGAAGCTGTACCGATACTAGAGACAATAGGTCTAAAAGGAATGTCAGGTTTATGGACCTTAGGTAAAGCATAAAACCTGGCACAATGCGCAATAGACGGAATAAGGGACTTCTTAAAGTTAGCAGGAATAATGGAAGAAGACTTAATGGCAGACTTAATAGAGTTAATTTCACTAGTGGAAGGGTCTTTGCGGATATCCACATACGGACCACAGACAGAAAAATTGTTATTCAATTTGAGAGCATCGAGCTGATTGTTACTTAATGGAACACTAGAAAGATTGACAACAGCACTTTGGTTAACAAGAGGCAAATTACTGCAGTTATTAGCGACAGAAC
Source organism: Maratus speciosus (assembly GCA_963932465.1). NCBI lineage: Eukaryota > Metazoa > Arthropoda > Arachnida > Araneae > Salticidae > Maratus > Maratus speciosus. The sequence goes on from OZ010797.1 coordinate 6,972,186, forward strand.
TTCCACAAAGCGCATTAAATTTCTTCTTTAAAACCGAACAATGAACAGAAGAAGCTGTGAGAACTCTGTTCCATGACCTTCTGTCAATGGACTGAAAATCAGGAGTAGAATTAGCGAGGCTGATATGTAAAGAATATAACTCGCGCTCTATATGAGCAATTTTGTGGCGAGTCTCTTGAATCAAAGCTCTTAAAAGAGCTAAAAAAAGTACAGGTTTTTGGAACACTTACATTTCCTACTTGATTGTAGGCGTAAGAAGGTTATTCCTAAATTCATTTCCATTCGTTGTAATTTTTTTTTTTTCTTCAAATAGGATTGAGAAGGTCTTATTTCGTTCTAAATTAGCTCTTTTAAGAGCTTTGATTCAAGAGACTCGCCACAAAATTGCTCATATAGAGCGCGAGTTATATTCTTTACATATCAGCCTCGCTAATTCTACTCCTGATTTTCAGTCCATTGACAGAAGGTCATGGAACAGAGTTCTCACAGCTTCTTCTGTTCATTGTTCGGTTTTAAAGAAGAAATTTAATGCGCTTTGTGGAAGTTCTGTCGCTAATAACTGCAGTAATTTGCCTCTTGTTAACCAAAGTGCTGTTGTCAATCTTTCTAGTGTTCCATTAAGTAACAATCAGCTCGATGCTCTCAAATTGAATAACAATTTTTCTGTCTCTGCTATCCCTTCTTTACCTAATCTTATTGCTCCTATTGAAAGAGCCTTTAAGCATAGCGCTCTATCTTCTTCTCAAAAAGAGTCTATTAGGCATCTCATTGCCAATACTGTTGATTTCAATTCTAATGTTTATAAACCCAATCTTAAACATCCTGTTAAACAATGTCTGAAAAATTTGCGTTCTGATCCAAACTTAATTATTACTAAGGCCGACAAAGGTGGTCAGATTGTTCTTCTCGACAAATCTACGTATTTGGAAAAAACTCATAAATTAATTAATGATGGTCCGTATGTGGATATCCGCAAAGACCCTTCCACTAGTGAAATTAACTCTATTAAGTCTGCCATTAAGTCTTCTTCCATTATTCCTGCTAACTTTAAGAAGTCCCTTATTCCGTCTATTGCGCATTGTGCCAGGTTTTATGCTTTACCTAAGGTCCATAAACCTGACATTCCTTTTAGACCTATTGTCTCTAGTATCGGTACAGCTTCTTATAAGTTTGCCAAATATTTAGTTTCTGTTTTTTCCCCACTTTTGAGCAGTAACTGTTTCACTGTTAAGAATTCTTTTGATTTTGTTAAAAAACTTCATAATTTTAAGCCGCAGGGTCACATGATGGTTTCTTTTGATGTTAAATCATTATTTACAAACGTGCCGGTTGAGGGGGCTTTAGATTGCCTCAAGAAAAGGCTTAGTGAATTCCATTTCTCTTATTTTGAAATCGAGGAACTTATACTTCTCACTCGCGCTTGCTTGTCGCAAAATACTTTTGTTTTCAATGGTAATTTCTTCCGTATGATTGACGGTTTGGCTATGGGTAATCCTCTTAGTCCAATTTTATGCGATATTTATATGCACTATTTTGAGGTCAAGCTTTTTGAAATCTTAAAATTTCCGTTCTATGTTCGTTATGTTGATGATGTTTATGTCCTGATTGAAATGAATTCGGATATTAATCATATTCTCTCTATTATGAATTCCATTGATCCCTGCATTCAATTTACCTCTGAAATTGAGACCAATAACTGTCTTTCTTTCCTGGATGTCCTTGTTATTCATTGTGAAAATGGCTTTCAGACTACCGTCTTTCGTAAACCTTTTGCTGTCAGTCTCCCACCTCACAGGTATTCTTCTCATCCCCCTAACCAGAAATTCGCTGCTTTCAATACTTTTGTTTTTCGGGCTACTAATATTTGTTCCACTCCTCAGTTACTTAGTGCTGAACTTAATTACCTCAAAGCTATTGCTGTCGATCGTGGTTATTCCTCTAATATTATCGATTCTATTTATAAGAAATTGACGAAATCCGACCATTCTGAAAAGCATTCTAATTCCAACTCTAATACTTCAGTTGTATTACCATTTTTTCCTAAAATCAGTCAGCAAGTTGCTAAAATCCTAAGAAGGTTTGATTTTAAAGTTATTTTTTCTCCCGTTAATAAAATCCCTTTTTCAAATCTCAAACACCCCGTTGATCGCCTAGATAATTGGGGCATTTACCAGATCTCTTGTCAGTGTGGTCTTTCTTATATTGGTCAGACTAAACGTGCTCTTAGATTTCGTTTAAAAGAGCATGAAGGTTATGTTAAAAATCAGGAGCTCAAACGTTCTTCTATTGCTCAACATTCTTGGTCTTCTCAACATAGGTTCGATTTTTCCTCAGCCATCATTATCCAAAAATGTTCTTCTAACCTTGATCTTGATTTTTGGGAAGCTTACCATATCATTAAAAATTCTCACTCTTTAGTCAATGATTTATCTAGTACTCCAGATTTTCCAAGTATTTGGAAAGCGTTAATTTAATTCCCCTTTTTTGGTTTTCTTTTCTCTACTTCTCCGGTAGATGTCGCTACTTGTCCACCCAGTCGTTTTCACTGCTTCTCTCTCATTGGTTGTTTCGGCGCCTTCGCCACCCGCATAGGGTATAAAAGCCAGCGCGTCTCTCTCTATGATTTTGCTCAGCCTTGCTTTTTCTAGCACGCTGTTCCTTTTGCACTGAAGAAGAATCTCGCTAGTAGATTCGAAACAGCTGTTTGCTGCTTTTCATATATTATTTGTGCATTTTAAACGTTGGTTTTTCTGCTTTTTAATTCCCTCTATTATTGATATTTTACTCAAAAAATGGAGTTTTTTCTGCAAACAATAATTAAAACATCCGAATTTTCGAAAAAAGAAGAGACTAAATAAAACAAAAACTATATTGCTGATATTTTCCTCCAAAGTGGAGTTTTACTGCCAACAACAATTAAAAGATTCGAACTTCGAAAAAAGAAAAAAAACTAAATAAAACAAAATATTCCCTCTATTACAGATATTTTACTCCAAAATGGAGTTTTACTGACAACAATAATTAAAACATCAGAACTTCCGGAAAAAACCCTTAATAAAACAAAATAATCCCTCTATAAATAAAATATAAGTATTATATTTTATTCCAAAATGGAATTTTACTGCCAATAATAATTAAAACAAAAATGATCCCAACTTGAAGAAAAAAAATTAATAAAACAAAATATTCCTTCCATTACTAATATTTTATTCCAAAATGGGGTTTTTTCTGCCACCAATAATCAAAACGTCCTAACCTCGTAAAAAAAATTAATAATGATAAAACAAATATTCCCTCTATTACTAATATTTTACCCCAAAATGAGTTTTACTGCCAACTCCGAACTTCGAAAAAAAAAAAAAAACTAAATAAAACAACATTCATTCTATTACTAATATTTTACTCCAAAATGGGAGTTTTACTGCCAACAAATATTAAAACTCCGAACTTCGAAAAAAAAAAGTAAATAAAACAAACATTCATTCTATTGCTCATATTTTACTCCAAAATGGAGTTTTACTGCCAACAATTATTAAAACTCCGAACTTCGAAAAAAAAAAAAAAAAACTAAATAAAACAAACATTCATTCTGTTACTAATATTTTACACCAAAATGGAGCTTTACTGCCACCAATAATTAAAAGATCCAAAATTTGAAAAAAAAAAAAAAACTAAACAAAACAAACATTCATTCTGTTACTGATATTTTACTTCAAAATGGAGTTTTACTGCCAACAATTATTAAAAACCCGAACTTCAAAAAAAAAATTAAATTAAATTAAACAAACATTCATTCTGTTACTAATATTTTACTCCAAACTGGAGTTTTACTGCCAACAATTATTAAAACTCCGAACTTCGAAAAAAAAAATAAATAAACAAATATTCCCTCTATTATTGACATTTTACTCAAAAATGGAGTTTTACTGCCAACAATAATTAAAACATCTCAACTTCGGAAAAAAAAACTAAATGAGACAAATATTCCCTCTATTACTGATATTTAACCCCAAAATGATTACTACCAACAATAATTAAAGCTTCCGAAAATAGAAAAAAACTAAATAAAACAAAATATTCCTCTATTACTAGCATTTTACTCCAAAATGGAGTTATACTGCAAATAATAATTAAAGCATCCAAACTTCGAAAAAATAAAAATTAATAAAGCAAAAATTTCCCTTTATTACTGATATTTTATTCCAGAATGGTGTTTTAATCCCAACAATAATTAAAACATCCTAACTTCATCCTAACTAAAAAAAAAAAAAAAAAACTAAATAAAACAAAATATTCCCTCTATTACTAATATTTTACTCCAAAACAGAGTTTTACTGCCAACAGTAATTAAAAAAAACTTAATAAAACAAAATATTCTCTCTATTATTGATATTGTACTCTAAAATGGAGTTTTACTGCCAACAATAATTTTTAAAAATCTTAATAAAACAAACTATTCCCTCTATTACTGATATTTTACTCCAAAACAGAATTTTACTGCCAAAAATAATTTTTAAGGAAACAATAAAACAAAATTTTCCCTCATTGATATTTTACTCCAAAATGAAGTTTCACTGTCAACAATAATTAAAGCATTCAAACATTGATATCTCCTATAGTTATTTTGAAAAAATGATTAAAAGTTCTGTACAATGTAAAAAAAAAGTTCTCCTTCTCGCAGTAAACGCAGAAGGCTTAAAAAAAAAGTTGAACTTTAGAAATTTGACTTACAGGAATTCATCTGTATCGGATTATCGACGCTTAGTTGTAATAACTTTTTTTATGTTAAATAGGATGCTTGTTTCTTTATGTACAAGTGTGTTTATTATATTTGCTAGAATTGAGAGAAAAATTGAAAAAAAAAAATTTGAAGATTTTATGTAAACAAATTTATTTCATGCATGTGTAAATTTTACTGAAAATTGTTTAAATTTGTTGTTTTATTATTTGCACGTTGTTTTTATGCTTGAAAAATCATATAGGTCAATAAATTTTTATGCTAAAACTGAAATGTTTGTTTATTTCAACTGGTTTTTTACAGCTTACTCCTAATTATATTTGTATGTCATGTTTAACCCCATCACGACGAGCATTATTTACACGTTATTTTCTTGGCACCACTTTTCCTGAAAAGAATTTTTTTGTATTTTTTAAAAACCGTTCTCGAATCCAGTAAGGCTACTTCAGGCCACATTTTTACTTTATTCTATCTTTACAAGAAGAAAGTATTGAATTCGTGAAAATTTTCGACTTCCGGTTTTCGTCGGATTGACACGTTTTAGGGGTCAGAGATCCCAAAAAACTCTTATTTACAAAATGTCTGTCTGTGAGTCTGTCTGCGTGTAACACAAATTTTGTGGGCACTCTGTCTCAAGAACTATTGCACAGAAATTTATTAAAAATTTATATTCAGTTAGTCTCTCAGATAAATGGGTGCTGATTAGTTTTTTGTGTAAATCACCCAACAGGTGGCGCTTCACGGCTGTATTTTTCACGATTTCAGCAATAGCTCTTAATCAAGAACTAATGCACGAATTTTCATCAAAATTCAAATTCAGGTATACCTTGGTGCTCATTAGGTTTTGATGTTAATCGCCAATACGTGGCGGTATGCTATGATAGATTTTTCACGATTTTCGCAATTAAATTTTCTCAAAAATTAATACACAGATTTTTATCAAATTTTAGATTTAGTTAGACGTTGACATAAGTTGTTGCTGATCGGGTTTTAGTGTCAATCAACCATTAGATGGCGCTGCTAGGTTGCATTTTGCAGGAGCGACACGATTTTAGCGATAGTCCTATCTCAAGAACTATTTTCAAATCTTTAGAATCCTCATGATGGGCATAGTTTGCCATTTAATTTCACACTCATACACATCAGACTAGTTTAATTTATATTTTGTTCAGAAACGCGTGAAATGGGTGGGTGTTGTTATTCAGAATCTATGTCATCGACTACTTTGACAGTATCTAAAAGTCAGTTTTCTAAAAGATCTTTTGCCTTTACCAAAAACTGGAAACGCTATTCGATGACATAGTTTCTGAATATGAACACCTGTCCATTTCATGTGTTCCCAAACAAACATAAATTCAGAAATGTGTCATAAAGTAGCTCATTTGGATTTTATCCTACTCCTTTATTTAAATTTAAAAATATGTTTTCCTAAATATAAACTTCAGTTAAGACTAGTTTCAAACATTAAACAGCGCATTCTTCTCTCGGGTTCTATGGGTTCGATTTCATCGGGAATTGATTCATTGAATTTAACTTACGATTCTCTTACAGTTTTTAGAGTCATCATCCAGCACCAGGTAGTGCATTCATATCTCGGGTTCTATGGGTACGATTTGAACAAAGTTTGGTTCATTCAAGTTCATTTTCTATCGATTTTTGCCTAACTGATTCTTATCGTAATAACTCAACTCCTATTACTCACCTTTAGCTAAGTTACTAAGTCCTGTAACTCAACTTATAGTATTCGTATCTCTTCGAAACTAATTTCAAATTGCATTAATACAATGAAACTTCTTTTAAAGGCCACCTTTATTAAGGGCCAATATGTTTAGGAATGAAAATTTCCTCCCATAGACATAATGTTAAATTTACAGCTATTAGGGGACGCACCTACCCCTCATAAAGGGCATTTTTTTCACATGTGCCTCAGATCCTAAACAGGTGTATTGAATTCCTGAACCAAAAGATAAGAGTTCAACAAACAGTTTGTGACTGCACTTGCAACAAAGAAGGCAGGGGGAGATGGGGGGGGGGGGGGGGGGGGAATTAGTAACACGATGAAGGAACACAAACTTTTCCCACAAGTGAGACAAACAGGTGTTCCTCACACTTTGTTTGACCTTTCAACCTGTAGGGGTTGGTTTGGAGGGGAAACTTGACCCTTTGTTGTGGGCACACAGAGGATAACAGGTTATCTAGAAAAACTGATTCCACTTTTACTAAAACTGTGAATACATATTGAAGCACAATTTTTACATCTGTCAGGAAACGCTAACAGAAATAGATAAACTAATATCTCATTCTAATAAATGAGGCACATTTAAGTAATTTGCCCATAAAGTAAAAGAATCATTAGGAACTAAAATTGTCTGCGAAAAAATTATGAAAAGTAAACAAACTTCAATAGAAAATTTTTTCAATCATGTATGAGTTTGAAAACGTTAATAAACAGTTTTTTAACCTACATAGGTTTTGATTTCCTTATTTTAATTTTTTTTTTACCCCTATGCAAGGGCCACTCCTCATAAGAGCCAATTTGCAATGGAAAGTTACAGAGAGGTTTCACTTTATCTTAATTATCATTTCTCACAGTCTTAAGGCTGGTATCAAGTTACCTGCTCATCAACGCAAAACTTTCTGACACATTCTCTGACTCAATTTTAAACGTAAAGGCATGAAACTGGCAGCCTCTACTATTGAAGCGATTTGGAATCGAAATGAGTTTTCCATTTATTTTTTTTTATTTTTTATTTTTTTTTAATAAATTACATATCGAGTTATGAGCTATTTTGAGTCACGTAGTGATCGTTTTACTGCTTTCTCGCATTGGAAATTCGATTCAAAACGCCAACTTTGACAGTATTTTCTGAACGATCTTTTACGTTTACCAAAAAATGAAAAACGTCTTTCGATTACATAGTTTTCAAATAATATTGCATGCCAATTTTCTGCGTTTTAGAACAAAAATGAATTAAAAAATATGTCAGAAATGATTCCTTTGGATTTGAGAACCGCCTTAAGGGGGGCCGGGACACCAAAATCTTCGAATTTTCTGAAAAAAATTTTATTACATTAATTTTTTTTCCGTTTTTCCTGCTTAAAAGGACGTTTAAATCATGTTTCTATCTTAAATGAATCAGCAAATATTCATTTTTTCGTTTTGGTTTTTTTTTTTTCAAAATCTAGCTTTTAAGCAATAGTTGTCATGAAAACGATTTTTTGTGAAAATGCGTTATTCTTCATGATTGGTTTATTCACTATTTCTCGTATTTAAATTTTTATAAGTCAAGAACTGTTAAAGAAAAACGGTTCAAACTTAGAACATTGTCTTTTGCAATTGTTTTACTTTAATTTTGACCCAGCTAATTTAAAAAAAAAAAAAATTACTTTTGAAAATATGATTTTTTTTTTAAAGTTATATAATTTTTTTTTAATTTTTACTCTAAATTTATTTAAATTATTATTTATAAAAATAATGAATCTAAATTAAAACTTATATATTTATGTTTATTTAAATGAAAAAAAAATTAATTCTGTAAATAATATTTCGAGTTATAACGAAAAAAAATTTAATTCTGTAAATAATATTTCGAGTTATAACGATTTTAAATCACCCCTCTTAAAAAAAAAAATAAAATAAAATAAATAATTTTTTTAAAAAATCAGGAGAAGTTTTAGCATGTGATTTTGTTTACAAATGATAGGGTTAACCATCACAAAAAATTTCGAAATTATAACTCAATAAATAAAAATTATTTGAAAATGTTGACCCCCCTTAACGGTGTATTCCAATCCAAACTACTTATTTTCTCATTTATTTTTAAATTCATTTTGTCTCTCAAACGCATCCAACTGGAAAATTCTCTTATTTAGAAACTACAAAATGGGCCGTGCTACTCTATTTTTCGATAAAGGCAGAAAATAGCGTAAAAAATGCTGTCAAAGTGGGCGTTTTGAATCGAATTTTCCGAAGGGGGAGATCTGGGAATGAAAAATAAATGGTCCTACTGATAAAATAATTTTTAAAAATCAAATTCTAATGAATGGAGCGAAAAATGAAATCCCACGGCCTCTTATACATCTCTTCCAAAATCACCTCAGCCAGTTTCAGGTTTTTACTTTTAAAAATGAGTCTCAAAATTGTCTCAGGAAATTTCGAACTGTTGAGGGCGGGAAAATATTTTTTCGAATACACCGTTAAAGTTAATATATGAGTACTAGTAGTTACCACTATTTCCGATTTAGTAATTTCAGTAAATTTCTAAAGATTTAAAATCTTATTTTAATCAATATTTTTTGTAAAAAGAAACAATCTGCGACAAAGAAAACTACAAGCCCATAACTACTACATCGATTTATACTAGCCAAAACTCTTCTATCGGTTTCAGAAAATGATAAAATTTCCTTTCTACAAAACATTCCAAAACTTTCCCTTGGCACCTTCAGGGAAAATCCCAGCAGTGATAAACTGGCTACACTTACCCATTTCGCGAATTGGCAGCACTCAGGAATTCCAGCATCTGCCGCCGACACATAACACAAAATTCTGGCACATCCATTATTCAGGGAAGAGACAGAGTGTTGTTTAGCCCTCCCCCTCCTCCCCTCCCCTTCCCTTCTCCGGCGATGTGTTTGTGTTTAATATTGAATGAAATGGGAACGTGTGTTTCAGATATATCTGTAACAGCTCTCGCAGAGATTGGATCAAAGGCGTGTAGCTGGATTTGGGCGCCATATTGTTGCAATGCAACCTATCAGCGGTGCTAACATTATTTTAGGAACTTTCCAAGGAACAGGGTTTGGTCAGGGTTTAGACACATGCTTAGCTCTGCTTTTTTACTTTCTTCTATCTTTACAAGAAGAAAGTATTGGATTCGTGAAAATTTTCGGTTTTCGACGGATTGACACGTTTTAGGGGTCAGAGATTTCGAAAAACGTGTTTCTACAAAATGTCTGTCTCTGAGTCTGTGACTATCTGTATGTGACACAAATTTTGTGGGCGCTCTATCTCAAGAACTAATGCACGGAATTTAATAAAAATCCATATTCAGTTAGTCCGTCATACACATGGGTGCTGATTAGTTTTTGGTGTCAATCACTCCACGGGAAGCGGTGCTATGCAACATTTATCACGATTTCCACAATAGCTCAATTTCTAGAACTAATGTTCGGATTTTCATCCAACTTCAGATTCAGTGAGTCCTTGATATGAGTTGGTGCTGTTTACGTTTTGGTGTAAATCGCCCAGCAGGTGGCGCTGCTATGATGCATTTTGCAGCATTTACACAATTTCTGCTGTAGCTCTATCTCAAGAACTAATGCACTCATTTTCATCAAACTTCAGATTCAGTTAGTCCTTGACATGAAATGATACTGACTCTGTGTTGGTTTAAATCGCACAGTAAATGGCGCTGCTGTGCTGCATCTTGCACAATTTTCTCAAGAACTAATGCATGAATTTTCACCAAACTTCAGATTCAAGTATACCTTGATTAATATTGCTGCTGATTATGTGTTGGTGTAAATCGCTCAACAGGTAGCGCTGCTATGCTGCATTAGTCACGATTTGCGCAACAGCTCTATCTCAAGAACTATTGCATAAATTTTCCCCAAACTTCACATTCAGTTAGACGTTGATATAAGTGGATGATGATTAGGATCTGGTGTAAATCACCCAACAGGTGACGCTGCTAGACTGCATTTTGCTGAATTGACATGATTTCAGTCATATATCAAGTCATATCTCAAGAACTAATGCACGGAATTTCATCTTTTTAGAATCCTCATGATGAGCATAAATTGCCATTTAATTTTGGCACTGTGCACTCTCAGAAATAAAACTCTCACTTTTGACGATTCAGAAATCCTCGAGCTGTATTTCGTCGTTTTTGACGATCCTTTCATATCAACATCACGTGACTTTTAACGAAACATAAACTCTCAAATATTTGACGAAAGTTTTGCCTCAATCACGGTCAGACTCGATACATTTTAAGGAAACAGTTGCTGTACCTTCTCAAATCCTGAGATTTTAGCAAGCAGATATTTGCTTGTTTATGTTAGTGCTTTAATAATTTATTTTAAAACAGCACTTTTTAGTGCTTTTCAGAGAATACTGAAATATAGGTAGTTGTTGTTTCTTCATGAGTTATTTTTTTAGCTGTTAAAATTTTTAGGAATGCTTATTATTTTTTTATTTATTTATTTATATGTTGTTGTTCGTTGTGTTTCAATTCGAAAAGAATAAATTTTCTGCGTTCCTCAAAAGCATTCAGAAAGAAAATTTGGTCAATAAAATTTCAAACTTCTAGGATATATATATATATATATTTAAATTATTTAAGAAGTGTATTCTGTTTTCAATCAAATTAAAAATAAACATAATTGATCCCTCTCTCCTTTATAAACAGTAAAGTGTTAAAATCTTATCCACCTACTCAAATTGATAAAATCTCACGCAAGATGCGCATCACAATTCATTACTAGTGAGCAACAAATTAATCAGACCATGTTCTAACTATTCGTTGAGCAAAGAAAATTTCACTAATAAATTATTTAATCAAGCCATATTATAATTATTCAGTGACCATGAAAAAACCATAATAATAATTTAGCCTTACTTGAAACTTTCAGAAATTATAGCAGCACCGATAAAATTACAATCTAACTTATAAAAATGTAAACGCGTAGTAGAACTCATTAGACCAATCTAAAAGTACATTTATACAAGTCCCCAATAGCCAGGTCGGAAGAGTAACGGTCTCCCACGCAAAAGACAGCGGGTTCGAATCACCCCGAGGAAAGCAAGGTGAATTTTTTTTCCCCGTCAAATACCGGAGCTTCCAAACTGTTCGATAGATGGCAGCACCAGCCCTCTTTTGACGAAATTTATATCGTCAAGCAAGTGAAGAAAGTAATTTCATCAATTTGACGAAATATTAGCTCGGAGCATTTCCCAGGAAATGATTTCGTCAAAAACAAAGAAAATTTCGTGAAATCTGAGTATTCATTTCTGAGAGTGTGTTAACGAATTTTGAAGTATTGGCATGTATGAGATAGAAGAAAGTTTTGGGATTGTTAAATCCGACTAGTTAAGGCTGTTCTTAACTGCTCTGCTCAACAAGCGCAAAACGTTTTGACATATTTACAAATCCATCTTTTAACGGAAAGATATAAAATGGGAAAGCCTGGCCATGGAAGCGATTTGGAATCGGACTTTTTTTTCCATTTTTTGATCCATCTATTACCTATTGAGTTATAAGCGTTTTCGATCACGTGACAAACACGTTTTTCGCCCACTTTTGAGTGCTTATTCTCCGTTCGCGCGGAGACTCGGTTCAAAACGTCCACTTTGACACTCTTTTCTGAAAGATCGATTGAGTTTGCATAAAAACGGAAAAAACAGCTCGATGACCTAGTTTCTGAACAACAACACCAGCCAGTTTCATGCATTTTTGAACAAAAATAAATTAAAACTTATGTCAGAAGGTTGCCCTTTTGGATTTGAAAACACCCTTAAACTTAAGCTGTTTTCAAATCCAGAGGGTCAACTTTCTGACATAAGTTTTAATTCATTTTTGTTTGGAAACGCATGAAACTAGAAGGTGTTGTTATTCAGAAACTATGTCATCGAACTGTTTTTTCCATTTTCTTCTAAACGCAATAGATCTTTCAGAAAATACTGTCAAAGTTGGCATTTTGAACTGAACTCCCGAACGAAAGAAGAAAATCCAGTCAGAAAGTGGAGAAAACTGCCATGTCACGTGATCAAAATCGCTTTTAGCTCAATACGTAATTTATTGATCAAATAATGGAAAACACGGTTCGATTCCAAATCGCTTTCATGTTCAGGCTTTCCAATTTTATATCTTTCCGTTAAAAAATGAATTTGTAAATGTGTCAAAACGTTTTGCGCTTGTTGAGCATTTGAGAACAGCCTTAAAGTCACAAATTAGTAGACCTGACTAGGGAAGCGAAATGGATTAGACATCACACTAATGCGCAACAAAATGTCTACCCCGTTACCCTTACGCCTCCTCCATTCCCAGGAGAGGGAGAATCAACCACTCCGGCGGTATGGAATCCGTTAGATTTCGGGCAAATTTTGCCGATTTAGTCACGTCTGGCGGTGTGAAATCAGTGGCGCAAAACAGATTCCGGGAAGTTAGATACACACAACTGCAAAACAAACTTCGACAGAGATAGATTGAATAAATGGTCCTATCCAGGGAATAAGAGCAAAGCATCACTTACCGTTTAGATAGCCTTTGGCTTAGGTCCCAATTTTAATAAAATGTAATACTAAATTTGAAATAATATTTTTAATACCAAAAATTTAAAAAATATTTGTTATTGGCCTTTTTAGGGAGGTTGTCAAATTCTTGTAAAAAGATAATCCTACTAAACTATTTTAAAATTGGCAACATGCAAAAATTTAACTTAATTTTTACTTTCTTCTATCTTTACAAGAAGAAAGTATTGGATTCGTGAAAATTTTCGATTATCGGTTTTCGACGGATTGACTCTTTTTAAAGGTCAGAGATTCCGAAATAATGTCTGTCTGTGACTCTGTCTGTCTGTAATGTGACACAAATTTTGTGGGCGCTCTATCTCAAGAACTAATGCACGGAATTTAATAAAAATTTATATGAAGTTAGTCCCTGATATAAATAGGTGCTGATTAGTTTTTGGTGTAAATCGCCCAACAGGTTGCTGACTGCAACAACTATTACGTTTTAAACGGACGTTAACGTCTGGTTAACAACTGCTATGCTGCATTTTTCAGAATTTCCACTATAGCTCTATCTCAATAACTAATGCAAGAATTTTCACCCAACTTCAAATTCAGATATACTTTGACATGAATGGGTGATAAATTGATGTAATTTCTTGTACTATTTAAATTATTGAATTGACATGATTTATACAGAAAAAAGTTTTGTGATGGCCACAACATACTACTTTTAACATATTTCCGTTAGATCCTCCGTAGTTGGGGGGTGGGGGAGGGGTGTTCCGGGCTATCTTTCGTAATACGAGTGCTTCGTCGTTGTGAATTACAGTCGACGCACGTAATAACCACCGCCCATTATAGCAACCGTTCCGTTATGACGACTGATGCAAAGTGTCCTGAAATATATCTCCTTTATGATATGTTATTTTTACATCCAATATAACGTCCGGCCAGCAGATTATTTACTGGTCGAAGTGATCTTTTCGATTCAGACTTTTTTCCTAAAAAAAAAAAAAAGATTACCATTTTCTTTTCCCAAGAACTCATTGCTTAGTTCGCCTATTGTAAAATGTCTTACAACGACACTTTAAGGGTGTTCTCAAATCCAAAAGGGCAACTTTTTGACATAAGTTTGAATTTATTTTTGTTCGAAAATGCATGAAACGAGCGGGAGTTGTTGTTCAGGAACTTGGTCATCGAGCTTTTTTCAATTTTCTTGCAAACGCAATAGATCTTCCAGAAAAGCTTGTCAAAGTGGGCGTTTTGAACCGAATTTCCGCGCGAAGGGAGAAAGAGCCCTCAAGAGTTGGCGAAAAACGTGTCTGTCACGTTATCTAATTCGCTTTTAACTCAATAGCTAATGCATGGATCAAAAAATCGAAAACCCAGTTCCATTACAAGTCGCTTCCATGGCCAGGCTTTTCAATTTTATATCTTTCCGTTAAAAAATGAATTTGTAAATGTGTCAAAACGTTTTGCGCTTGTTGAGCAGAGCAGTTAAGAACAGCCTTAAACGAGTTTTCCCATAAGCCGTATTGTAACGGAAAATTTTTGACTGTCCCTGTAAATGAACTAAACGTGCTACGAACTTCATTGGTGAACGTCAATAACATCCAAAAATTTCAAGGCAATCCACGTATATTTACGGGAGTTAGAGCGCGGACAGACGGACAGACAAAACGAAGTCATAAACACTTTTCAATTTTGTTGGAAAATGTTAAAAATCGTAATTGCCGCACTTCACAAAAAAATTAACTTTCAAACTCTTAAGGGTGTATTCAGAAAAATATTTTTCCACCCTCAACAGTTCGAATTTTTCTGAGACATTTTCAGACTTATTTTTAAAAGTAAAAACATAAAACTAAATTAGGTGATTTTTGAACAGATGTATAAGAGGCCATGTGATTTCATTTTTCTCTCCATTCATTAGAATTTGATCTTTAAACAATTATTTTTTTTCAGGAGGACCCTTTTTTTCATCCCCAGATCTCTCGCTTCGGAAAATTCGTCTCAAAACGCCCACTTAAACAGCATTTTTTGCATTTATTAAAAAATCGACAAGCACAGTACATTCTGTAGTTTCTAAATAAGAAAATTTGCCAGTTGGATGCGTTTGAGAGCCAAAATGAATTTAAAAAATAAATCAGAAAATAAGCAGTTTGGATTGGAATACACCCTTAAGGCTGTTCTTAACTGCTCTGCTCAACAAGCGCAAAATGTTTTGACACATTTACAAATTCATTTTTTTAATGGAAAGATATGAAATTGGAAAGCCTGGCCATGGATATGATTTGGAATCGAACTGTTTTTTCCATATTTTGATCCATGAATTACCTATTGAATATAAGCGTTTTTGATCACGGTACAAACCCGTTTTTCGCCACGTGCGGAAATTCGGTTCAAAACGCCCGCTTTGACACTCTTTTCTGAAAAATCTATTGCGTTTGCAAAGAAATGGAAAAAACAGCTCAATGATCTAGTATCTGGACAACACCCTCTCGTTTCATGCATTTTCGAACAAAAATAAATTAAAACTTATGTCAGAAAGTTGACTTTTGGATTTGAGAACACCCTTAAAAGCCGTGGCGTTTCTTTCTTCCATAAACTACGGTAATCAATTCTAATTGATTACTTAGCATACTTCCTTAGAACACATAAATATTGGAAATCCTTCTTCCACAACTCCGTCGTAGATCCGCTACTTCTTCCTTCCCACTCACCTTACCCTGTTACGACAGCAGACGATCTTACCGGAGAGGATAGAGAAAATCGTGCTGTGTGCGGGGGGCGCCCGTGTGTCTGCAGCCCCGGGGGCACTGCATACTGCACGCGCTGGACTCCGCCCCACTTGTTAGAGCCAAAAAATCTCCATTCTTCACGCTTTTTGCTTGGGCCACCCTACCAGACGCCGGATAGAGAACAAGTAGAGGAGTGCAGTAGGGAGGGGGGGGGGAGGGACCCAAAGTGGCCTTTTTGAGAAAAGAAAGGTGCGTAACTTCGTTCGTGGGGGAGCGTGACAAAACTGAATGAGTCTAGATCAGCGATTCACAGATGCACTTCTTTTTGAAAAATATGAAATTTTTATCAAACACATGTGCTTTTAGTTAAAACAGGGAATCAAACTATGAATTCATATAAATTTTTAAAGTAATTTTAATTAAGGGGGTCCGGGACACATTTTTAAATTTTTTTTATTTATTGAGTTAAAATTTTGAATTTTTTTGTGATGGTTAACCATATTATTTGTAAACAAAATCAAATGATAAAACTTTTCACAGCTTTAAAAAAAAAAAAAAAAAAATTAATTTAAAATTTATGAAAAAAGTGGTATAACTTAAAATCGTTATAACTCGAAATATTATTTATAGAATTTAAATTGTTTTTCATTTAAATAAACAGAAATATATATTTTTTAATTTAGAGCCAGTATTTTAAAAAATATTAATTTTTTAAAAAATTAAAAATATTTAACGAAAAAATTACAAAAAAAGTGGTGCAACTTTTTTTTTTTTAAATCATATTTTCAAAAGTAAATATTTTTTTCAAATATGCTGGCTCAAAAGTAAAGTAAAATAATTGAAAAAGATATGTTCCGAGTTTCAACCCTGTATCTTTAACGGTTCTCGAGTTATAAGAATTTAAATATGAGAAATGGTGAAAAACATATCATGAAGAAAAACGCAATTTCACAAGAACTCGTTTCCTTCACAACCATAGCTTGAAAGGCAGATTTTGAAAACAAACCAAAACGAAAAAATTAATATTTCCTGTTCTAATTAAGATAGAAACATGATTTGAACATCATTTTAAGCAGAAAACGGCAGAGAAATTTTTAATCCAATAAAAAAAAAATTTAAAATTTGAAGATTTTTGTGTCCCGGACCTCCTTAACTTTTCAAATTTAGGCAATATTGAATTAAATTTTAGTAAAGAAAATGCGTTTATTCCAAACATTCTATAACGAAGTCTATTCAATACATTTCACTTTTTTTTTTTCAAAACTATATTAGCAAACCACTTAGTACCTGTGCTATCAAGCAAAAGATTTGCAATACCTCTTAAATTGACTAACCTATACCAAACTTTGTATACAAAATATGAAAAGAAATATGTATTTTTCAATAAAAATAGCTCTTAAATTAATGTATACAAAGTTACAAGCTCTATTTTGCTTCATAACAAGCCAACAGATGAGCAGAACCTTGTTACAAAATTTTATTTCAATATCTTAAAAACATTTTAAGAAACAATGTATCGCGTAAACGTACACAATGAAAAACGTAAATTAAGATTTTGATAGAGCGCAAAAAATTATGTATAAAGTTTACAACTTGTAAATCCACCCTATTTGTTGGTTTTTATATGTTTGTCTCTATATTATATATTTGTGTATAAAAATGTATTGTTTTCCTCTTGTGGCTCTTTAAACAGTCGCTTCCGGTTTTAGAAAATTCATTTCCGGTTTATATATTGGTCCTTCTAAATATCGCTGAACCAAAAGTAAGGGATTTTTGGATTCCTAAATGATTTAACTTTAATTTAAAATACTGAGAAAAAATTAAAAATTTTCGCAAAAACAGCGATTTGAGCTCGGAGCGACCCATTTTTATTGGAACGGAACGTGGTCGCTTTAGGGAGGTTTTACTGTATTTTGAACTGAAAGAAAAGACCCCCCCCCCACACACACACACATTCCCAACACCTTCCTACGCCACTGGGTACGCCAGATTTATGAAAGAAATAGCTGGCTGGTGTCCTGATTCATCGAGTTTTAAAAGATTTATTTACTTTTCCTTTATTGCATGAATAACACTTTTTGATAGAGTGTTAATTGCAACGGATGGTATTTGGCCCAGTTACCGATGCTCATCGTGTTTCTACGGGGGATAAAAAAGTAGGGGCAGACGTTGATGAATGAGCGAAATCGGCGTGTCCCCGTGTTCTACACTGCAGGTAGAGTAATGACGTGTGTTTATCTACATAGAGATAGGAGTTGTAACTTCAGCGATCATTCGCTTAGTTTTTCGCTTGGAGGGACGTTTTTCAGGATACTGCGTTGCTCGCTGCCATATTATCATCGTTGCTCGCTGTATCGACCCATGGCTGAAACTAAGGAGAGGGAGGGGGGCAGAAGGGGCATGTGCCCCAGGCGCCAGAACGAAGGGGTGCCCAATGAAGATTTTGTGTGCCGATTTTTCTCACATCTATGTTTAGCACGGTATTGTTAAAATCATCCTGTCTGGAGTTTACCAAGGCATAGAAGAATGTAAAGATGATACGGCGTAAGGATATTGAATAAAGCAGATTCTTTTTTTAATCAATATTTGACAAAGCAGATTACGTAATTCAGTATTACATATTTTATGATTTTAAATTTTAAAATAAGTCGGCTATTAGAAAATTAGTAAAATTCTCTTTGTAAATATAATTTGGGGAGGAGGGAGGGGAGCGCCAAAATCCATGTTTTCACCGGGTGTGAAAAAGGCTAATTTATGCCCTGTATTGACCAAGCAGTTAAAAAAGGGGGGGGGGGGATTTTCCTCGCTCAACCACGCAAAACTTTCTGGCATCTTCGTCGATTCGATTTTAATCGTAAAAGCATGCACTTGCAAGCATGGTTATTGAAGTGATTTCGTGTTGTTGTTTTTTCCATTTCTCTATAAATGAATTCTATTTTAAGGCTGTTCTCAACTGCTCTGGTCAACAAGCGCAAAGCGTTTTGACACATTTACCAATTCATTTTTTAACGGAAAGTTATAAACTTGGGAAGCCTGACCAGGGAAGCGATTTGGAACCGAACTGTGTTTTCCATTTTTTGATCCAGCAATGATCCATTGAGTTAGAAGCTATTTGGATCCCGTGACGAACACGTTTTTTATCCTTTCTCGAGCGGTTTTTCTCTTTTCGCGCGGAAATTCAGTTCAAAACGCCCATTTGGACACTCTTTTCTGAAAGACCTCGCGCGTTTGCAAAAAAACTGAAAAAACATCTCGACGACCTAGTTTCTGAACAACATGGCACAAAGTTGTTCTTTTGGATTTGAGAACAGCCTTTAGATTTAGAAAATTACACAGAAATTATTACACAGAAAAGTGAAGTTAAAAATATTAATAGGGAATATTTTAAAATTACGATTACCTATCAATACGTTGATTCCACCATTTATTTCAAACTTAAAAAAAAAGTCTTCATTCAAGGTTTGTGAAAGCTCGTCATGCGGAACTTTAATTAAACGTAAACTAACACAAAAACGATCTAATGCTATTTCGTTGACAAGTTATCTGTTTCAGTAACGGTGTTACAAACTTATCTGCTCCATTTATCCTCAAAAACGTATTCCATCTCATTCATCACGCTCCACTCATTCCATCAACGGCCACAGTCCCCCCCCCCCCCCCCGCATGTCCCCCTCCCTCAAAAAGCATTTTCGAAGAACGCAGAGCGAAGCACGGGCATCTGCATTTACGTATTACTAATCAGCTGCAATTAAGGATGTATTCCAATCCAAACTGCTTATTTTCTGATTCATTTTAAAATTCATTTTTGCTCTCAAACGCATCCAACTGAGAAATTCTCTTATTTAGAAACTACAAAATGGGCCGTGTTTGTCGATTTTTTGATAAATGCAGAAAATAGTGTAAAAAATACTGTCAAAGTTTGCGTTTTGAACCGAATTTACCGAAGTGGTAGATCTGAGATTGAAAAAAAGGTCATACTGAGAAACTAATTGTTTAAGGGTGTTCTCAAATCCAAAAGGTCAACTTTCTGACATAAGTTTTAATTTATTTTTGTGCGAAAATGCATGAAACGAGCTGGTGGTGTTGTTCAGAAACAAGGTCATCGAGCTGTTTTTTCCATTTTTTTGCAAACGCAATAGATCTTTCAGAAAAGAGTGTCCAAGTAGGCGTTTTGAACCGAATTTCCCCGCGAAGAAAGAAAAAGCATTCAAGAGCGGGCGAAAAACGGGTTTGTCACGTGATCCAAAACGCTTCTAACTCAATAAGTAATGGATGGATCCAAAAATGGAAAAAACAGTTCCATTCCAAATCGCTTGCATGGCCAGGCTTTCCAATTTTATACCTTTCCGTTAAAAAATTAATTTGTAAATGTGTCAAAACGTTTTGCGCTTGTTGTGCAGAGCAGTTAAGGGTGTATTCGAAAAAATATTTTTTCACCCTCAACAGCTCGAAATTTTCTGAGACATTTTCAGACTCATTTTTAAAAGTAAAAACATGAAACTTGCTGGGATGATTTCCGAAGACATGTTTAACACGCCGTGTGATTTCATTTTCAGCTCAATTCATTAGAATTTGATTTTTAAACAATTATTTTCTCAGTATGACCATTTTTTTCATTCCCAGATCGCCCGCTTCGGAAAATTCGGTTCAAAACGCCCACTTTGACAGCGTTTTTTAGTATTTTCTGCATTTATCAAAAAATTAAGAAGCACGGCACATTATATAGTTTCTAAATAAGAGAATTTCCCAGTTTGATGCGTTTGAGAGCAAAAATGAAATTAAAAATGAATCAGAAAATAAGCAGTTTGGATCGGAATACACCCTTAAGAACAGCCTTAAAAATAAAATTCTAATAAACTGAGCGAAAACTAAAACCACGCGGCCTCGTATACATCTCTTCCAAAATCTCGTCAGCAAGTTTCATGTTTCTATGAAGTCTGAAAATGTCTCAGAAAATTTCGAGCTGTAACACAAAAACGATCCAGTGCTGTTTCATTCACACATTATCTGTTTTAGTAACGATGTTACAAACTTATCTCCTCCATTTATCCCCAGAAACGTATTCCATCTCATTCATCACGTTTCTCGACCACAGCCACCCCCCGCGTGCCCCCCTCCCTCTAAAAGCATTTTCGAAGAACGTAGAGCGAAGCACGGGCATCTGCAGTTACGCTATAGCTAATCAGCTGCAATTAACACTGTATGCTCGCCATCGTAATAACCATACTAACATCGAGTCTATCAAAAAAAGGCTCAGGGGGGAGAATGTATGCCGTTCGTTTTATATGAGAAAACCGGGGGGGGGGGGGTATAGAGGATATACCTAATGGAGTGAAGAAAGATAGAGGCCCAAGGCTATCACCACCTCGTTCCAGAAAAATGTAGTTGATGAATGGTCTGGGAAAAAATTTCGACGATATAATTTTGGGATGCATTCTAATACGCCCCTTGTCGTCGTGGTGAAGATTTTTTTTCTTTTTCTTTTCTTTCCTTCTCTCTCTCTCTCAGTTGGAGGGGGGGAGGGGGGGGGGTTGAGATTTAATAGCGGACTGAAATCGGAGTTGCGTTTTTAATGTGCGTTGTGTGGGCTTGTTCCCTTTCGAAAAGCGAGTTTATCTTGCGCCATTCACAAACGAAAATAATTAATATAATTGTTCGCGATGGTGTGATGTTACGTGCTTTACTCTTAATAACGCACTGATTACTCAACATCGCTCAAAAAATTCATTTTTTAAAAGTAAAACATGACCCTTGCAGACAGGATTATTAAAACAATTTGTCATCTAACAGGTTTTTTTTTTTTTTTTTTTGAAAAATCAATTACATTTTGAGAAATATTCAATTATTGTTTTATGACGGCAGCTTTTCTCCGCTGTCGTGAACAGGTATTAGGTTTAAAACGCCCACTTTGACGTATTTCCTGAAAAAAACTTCTGCCTTTAACGAAAAATGGTAAAGAAAAAATACAGTTCGATGACACGATTTCTGAATAAGAACCGTTTGCGTTCACGCATAAAATTGAATTTATACACTCTCAGAAATAAAATTCTCACTTTTGACGATTCCGCAATCCTCGAGCTGTATTTTGTCGTTTTTGACGATCATTTCCTATCAACATCACGTGACTTTTAACAAAATGTAAACTCTCAAATATTTGACGAAAGTTTTGCCTCAATCACGGTCAGACTCAATGCATTTTAAGGAAACAGTTGCTGTACCTTCTTAAATCCTGTGATTTTAACAAGCAGATATATTTGCTTGTTTATGTTAGTCCTGTAATAATTTATTTTAAAACAGCAATTTTTAGTGCTTTCAGAAAATACTGAAATATAGGTAGTTATTGTTTCTTCATTAGTTTTTTTTAGCTGTTAAAATTTTTAGAATGCCTATTATTATTATTTTTATTTATGTTGTTGGTTAAGTTTTAATTCGAAAAATGTATATTTCCTGTGTTCTTCAAAAACATTCAAAAAGAAATTTGGTCAATAAAATTTCAAACTTCCAGGATATCTTTTTTTAAAAAATTTATTTAAGAAGTATATTCTGTTTTCAATCAAATTAAAAATAAACATAATTGATCCCTCTCCCCTTTATAAACAGTAAAGTGTTAAAATCTTATCCATCTACTCAAAGTGATAAAATCTCACGCAATATGCACTTCACAATTCGTTATTTGTGTGCAGCAAATTAACCAGACCCTATTATAACCATTCATTGAGCAAAGAAAATTTCACTAATAAATGATTTAATCAAGCCATATTATAATTATTCATTGACCATGAGAAAACCATAATAATAAATTAGCCTTACTTAAAACTTTCAGAAATTATAGCAGCACCGATAAAATTACAATCTACCTTATAAAAATATAAACACGCAACAGAATTCATTACATCAGTCTAAAAGCACATCTGTACAACTCCTGAATAGCGAGGTCGGAAGAGCAAGAGTCTCCCATGCCAAAGGTCGCGGGTTCGAATCATCCCGAGGAAAACGAGAAGTGAATTTTTTCTTCTCCTGATTCAATGAATACGGGAGCTTCAAACTGTTCGATAGATGGCATCACCAGCCCTCTTTTGACAAAACTTTTGAGGAAATTTATATCGTGAAGATAGTAATTTCATCAATTTGACGAAATATTCGCTCGGAGCATTTCCCAGGAAACCGTTTCGTCAAAAACAAAGAAAATTTCGTGAAATCTGAGTATTCATATCTGAGTGTGTAGGAATGTATCAGAAATAACGCGTTTTGATTTGAGAACAGCCTTAAAAATTAGAATGCATTTTCTTAGGGATCCTTTGGTTTATCGAAAAACGGAAAATTATAACTTAGTTCTTGATTAAAAACACTTGCAAATTTCGTGAATGCATGAAAAAATAGGCCAGTTTAGATTTGAAGAGTAGTATGGAAGATATTTTGATCATTATTTTTAAAATGATGGGGCAGTTTTAGTATCACTTCACGTATTAGCAAGCACCCTAGGGATGGGCAGGCCCACACCCGGCCTGGCCCGGCAAAATGAAGGAAAATTTTCCAAAGGGCCAGGCCGGCGGATTAAAGACAAATTTTTTTAATGGGCCGGGTCGAGCGGATAAAAAAATTCAGTCCGGTATAAAAATTTAAAAAGTTCAAACTAAGCCAATACAACGTGAAGAGTTTTCAATAGACTGAGGCGATGTTAAGTATAAATAGGCTGCACGAACCAATGCTAGATTGACAACATCAGTACAGAAATGTAACATGTCCAGCGTAAAGATCAGCATAAAACAGTTACAGGTTGTCTGAACCAGGGCTTCATTATTTCTTCAGACTCAGTCCGGGCCACACTGTCAAACAAATTCCGCTAAAATATGAAATTTGTACTGGCAATCGAGACGCCAATAATATTTCCGTATTTTAACGGAATTTTTGTCCCGTAAATTCCAGAAAAAATTCTGTTTTTTCACAAAATTTACGAAAACAATCCGTTAAAATACGAAAATAGTACTGGCGTCTCGATTGCCACTACAATTTCCGTATTTTAAAGGATTTTTTTTTTTTTTTTTTTTTTTTTTTTTTTTTTTTTAACGGTACAGGGTCAGGCTTACATTTCTACATTAATGGGCCTGCGGGACAAGTTGATATTGATTCTATTCTACATTCTATGGCTTGCGAACATAAAGTAATCTGAAACATATAATAATCTATAATGTTAAATTTTGTATGCAGCATTCGAAAAAAAATTTCTTAATTGTTATGATAAGAAAAATGGGCTTTCTCTGTGGAAATTTAGTCGGGTCTGATTTCATTGGTGTTTGCAAGTTTCGGGCCGGGTCTGGAAATTCTGGCTCATGTAGACTTCTACACCCAGTCAGGGCCCGACTAAGGCTATGGAGAGCCCCGGGGCAAACAACATTCTAGGAGGACCCCTTCTATCTATAGAATCTTTTTCTGAATAATGTTGAAGTGGCTAATACTCAACTTCATACATATTGTATGTATGCATAAATTTTGTACCCGGTACTGCTTACACCTCTATACACTATATGGCCAAAGGTGACCGGTCACTTTGCGATTTTAGACGTTTTCTTAAATGCCTAGAACATGAGGAATTAACTTGAAACTGCAGGTGTGTAAACAGTATAGTATATATAGGTCATATATTTCCGCGAAGATTTTTTTCCCGATACCCCATAGGGGACCGTCAACAAATTGAAAAAGAACGAATATCTTTTGGATGACCCTGTCAAAACTAATGTAGCAAAAGCGTTCAAACTCGAGATTATTAATAAGTGGCTTATTGTAATATACTGTGTTCATTTTTAGGAGGATAGCATGTATAATCGAAGAAAAACTAAGATTTTTATAAAAACAGTCCCAAATTTCGCCAAATTTTTTGCTTATAATTTGCAGAGTTCACAATATAAAAAAAAGTTCTTTTCAGAAAATATGACGAATAATTGTACATAAAACTCTGTAATCAGAATTAAAAAAAATAATAAAAATTGGATGAAAAATGAGCAGGTTTACTAAAAAAGGTTTCACTGCGCATGCGCGAATACAATCAAAATATAATGTGCATAATGTATTAGTTAAGCAACTTTTGTGAAAGTCTCAAAACCATAGCTTGAAAATTCTGAAAATGATCGTCGATAGAATAAGCTCGAAATCCGTTGTTCCCAAAAGGAAGCAAAAAGATGAGGGGTTGTATCCAAATATAGTAGTATGTGCAATATTGTGTACGCTGGCTTGGCACTAATCAACAGATATATGATACAACCCCTCATCTTTTTGCTTCAATCAAGGTGAATTTTAATTTATTACAAATATTATTTTTAAAGTTTAATTTCAACTTTTCAAATTGGTGAAAAATTAAACTTTATTCCTATAAGTAATCCTTAACATGCCATAATTATAATGAAATTTTGAAGTTATTCATTGAGGTTTTGATCTTTGGTATGAGGTCGTGAAAAATCAACAAAAAATGGAATTATGAATTTTGGTCACTTTTGGCTAATTTTAACCATCTGGCATTTTTAAATAAAAATCCTGTTTACTCTCATGAAGGGGGGGGGGGCTTAAGTCGGGTACTGCACCCAGTACATAGTCCCTTTTCATCCACTATGCTCATTCCGTCATCCGTCCCTCGATGCCGTTATGGTAACCATTTCCGACACCGTTCTCAAGCAGACGCTCCGATCGATTCGAAGAGCTTATGCAAATGAGAACAGTTCCAAAACCTCATCACGCGTAAAACCGGCGCCGAACATCCTCACATACACAAAAACGAAAACAAAACGAAAAAAAAGAAAGAACCTCCTGCCCCACAGTAGGGTCTTTCGCTTCTACCAATATTGGCAGTTTCGGTGGATCCTAAATTAACCGCAGTGTTTGTTTTTTCAGTTGACCCTTGCTCCCCCCATTGTTGGCTGAAGACAGAGGAGGGGGACGGTTGGCGCCCGTCGTAGCAGGACCCCTGCGTGGAACGAAGGAGGGGATTGAATAGAAACCGGATTGGAAGCCGGTTAATGAAGATTCGGTTTAGAGGGGGGTGGAGAGGAAGGGAGAGAGTTCATGAATGAAGTCGATGAAACGTCACTTGTCAGCGAGAAATTAAATACGGTGTGCGGCCCTCTCCATCGTTTGCGTAGGGAAGTTGCGGTTGAGCTTCGGTTCGTAAATGTTTGCAATTGTGTTGTAGATGGAGAATTGTATATATAGATATAAATAATTATGTTGTATAAAGTCCTATTAACCCTTAACAGACAGAAATGTTTGCTACTGTGAGCGGCCACTGGATCGGAAGGTGATAAAAGACTCGTAGAGCCTCTGGATAAAAAGCTCGATAAACTAGGCTTCTGTGCTATACTTTAAGGCTGTTCTTAAATACTCTGCTCAACAAGCGCAAAACGTTTTGACACATTTACAAATTCATTTTTTAGTGGAAAGATATCAAATTGGAAATCCTGGCCAGGGAAGCGATTTGGAATCGAACTGTTTTTTCCATTTTTGGATCCATCCATTACCTATTCAGTTGGAAGCGTTTTGGATCCCGTGACCAACACGTTTTTTGCCCGCTTTTGAGTGCTTTTTCTTCCTTCGCGAAATTCGGTTCAAACGCCCACTTTGACACTCTTTTCTGAAAGATCTATAGCGTTTGCAAAAAAATGGAAAAAACAGCTCGATGACCTAGTTTCTGAACCACACCACCAGCCAGTTTCATGCATTTTCGAACAAAAAAAAAAAAAAAAAAATTAAAACGTGTGTCAGAAAGTTACCCTTTTGTGTTTCAGAACATCCTTAAGTACAGCTATTATAATTAAACCCACCTATTTAAAAGTCTAGCGATAGTACCATGGTTCCAAACGAAACAAAATTAAATCAGGGATCGGAATTAATTAAACCATGTCTTATTAATTAATTAATCGGTATATAATTAAACCAGGGCTCGGAATGGAGAAAATAAGTTTCTTTACAATGAAAACGTACACTGTAAAAAAAAAAAAAAAAAAAAAAAAAAAAAAAAAAAAAAAAAAAAAATTCTGTGAAGTTACTAAAATTTTTCTAGGAAACTGGGATTCCTAGAACTATTTATGTAAAGGCAACAACAAAAATTCATATAACATATACTGTTACATGAATTTTTGTTGTTGCCGTTACATAAATAGTTCTAGGAATCCAGATACAGTCAGCCCCGCTTAATTGCATACAGTTGGTTCCACTGAATTGCATGCATTTAAGCGAGGACAGCAATTAATGTTATCAGTATACGTTATCATTGATTATATACCACAGATATGATAAATATTAATGGGCAGTAATTATTTACCTAATAAATTAAAAACTATTGTATTACAAATAATTTACTGTTACTCTATACATAACAATATATGTAATAAAGTATCAGGTTTTATAACATTATTCATGGCACATGGTTTAATTTTTCATTATAATTTATGTGAAAATTAAAATGAAAGTTAAATAAAAAATTTTTGCTTTTAAATCATACCTTTTAAAAATAAAAGTTTCTACATAAATTATTTTTATTTTTCAATTATTTGCCAATTTATCTCCCTTTTTTTTTCGCCTGCACAAAAAACCCTTTAGGATTTTTTTTTTTTTTTCCATGTCTCGACATTGGATTTCTCCACTTCCAACGCTAAATATTGGTCCTTTATTTAATAACCGTCTCGATTCTATTTTCCCCCGATTCCAGAATTTTTCAAAAAGTACCCCCAGCATCTTGAGTCACTGTATGTACGGCAAGCTTTAAAAGAAAAACACAATTGTCCAAATTCAACACTCTCATAAGTTTCCAGAATTAAGATAAGCCATCTTTCACGACGATTTTTGTCTTCGATATAACAAACCATTGTTACCAAAAAAAAAAAAAAAAAAAAAAAAAAGGTTTTTTTTTTTTTTTCTCATTCCTTACTGTAACAGAAATTCATAAAATCTGGATTACTACTAGTAGATTGGCGATATTTATGCAATTAACCGGGGGTTGTTATGCGATAAAACGAGTATATTTAACATTAGCCTTATGGGGAACGTTTCTGTTCCACGGTATTCTGTGCATATAAGCGGGGTATGCAATTATCCGTTACCCGATTAAGTGGGGCCGACTGTATACTGTAGCATGAATTTTTATTGCTGCCGTTACAGAAATAGTTCTAGGAATCCCAGTTTCCCAGAAAATTTTTTGTAACATAGATTTTTTTTTTTTTTTTTTTTTTTTTTTACAGGGTATGTAATAAGTATGAGTTATAAGAAGTGACAATAGCTAAATTTTAGCTAATTTCACCTCTATTAAGGGGGGGGGGGGGGTCCGAAACACATTTAAAAATAATTTTTGTTTATTGAGTTAAAATCTTGATATTTGTAAACAAAATCAAACGATAAAACTTCTCATAATTTTTTTTAATTAAAATTTATTAAAAAAGTGAGGTAATTTAAAATCGTTATAACTCGAAATATTATTTGTAAAATTTGAATTTTTGTTTCATTTAAATAACTAGAAATATATAAGCTTTAATTTTGATGCGGCATTTTTTTAAATTAAAAAAAAATAATAATAAAAATATTTAAAGTGTAAAATTAAAAAAAAAAAATGATGTAACTTTTTTAAAGCAAAAAACCATATTTCCAAAAGTAAAAGTTCTATGACAACCATTGATGAAGAAAAATGCATTTTCACAAGAAGTCGTTTCTATGACAACCATTGCTTGAAAGCTAAGATTTTGAAACCAAACCAAAACGAAACAATTAATATTTCCTGTTCTAATGAAGATAGAAACATGATTTAAACGTCATTTTAAGCAAAAAAAAAAAAAAAAAAAAAAAAAAAAAAAAACAGAAAAATTTTTAATACAAAAAACTTTTTTTTTTTTAGAAAATTTGAAGATTTTTGTGTCCCGGACACCCTTAAAGTATTACTAAAAGACAAAAATAAAATAAAATAATAAGAATAAAATTTGGAACCTACAAATCACCGCTTACAATATTTTTCTATGTACAGCCATGACTTAATTTTAGAATACTATGTAGTATATATAGTATCAGATCTATAGAAAATATACAGGTTTGCGCAAAAGAATGCGGATATTATTCCTACAATGCATAGTAATAGCAAAATTTGGGTTTTCAAATATGTTGTACGTTTTCCAAATTGTTTATTTAGTCATCATTTTTACTTTCTTCTATCTTTGCAAGATGAAAGTATTCGATTTGTGAATAGTTTCGACTTCCGATGGATTCATGCGTTTTAGAAGGTCTTGATGAACACGATTTGGCTGTTTTTAAAAAATGTCTGTCTGTCTGTATAGGACACAAATTTTGTGGGCGCCCTATCTCAAGATCTAATGAATGCACGGAATTTCCTGTCTTTAGAATATTCATGATGGGCCTAAATTGTAATTTATTTTTGCCACTCTGATAGCGAATCTTGAAGCATTAAGGGTGTATTCCGATCCAAACTGCTTATTTTCTGATTCATTTTAAAATTCATTTTTGCTCTCAAACGCATTAAACTTGGAAATTCTCTTATTTAGAAACTATATAATGTGCGGTGCTTCTTAATTTTTTGATAAATGCAGAAAATACTGTAAAAAATGCTGTCAAAGTGGGCGTTTTGAACCGAATTTTCCGAAGCGGGTGGTCTGGGAATGAAAAAAATGGTCATACTGAGAAAATAATTGTTTAAAATTCAAATTCTAATTAATTGAGCTGAAAATGAAATCACACGGCCTGTTAAATATGTCTTCAGAAATCACCCCGGCAAGTTTCATGTTTTTACTTTTAAAAATGAGTCTGAAAATGTCTCAGAAAATTTCGAGCTGTTGAGGGTAGAAAAATATTTTTTCGAATACACCCTTAAGAGGCTACTTCAGTCAAGTGAAAAGACCCGTTCGCTATGGAAAAAATTTATAACGATATCTCGGTTGCATTTTAATATTTTTAAATGATTTTTTTTTTTTTTTTTTTTTTTTTTGCATTGGATAGCTGAGATCGGTCTGTGCAAAGGCCGCTATTTACTTTTTCTATTTTGTTTACAGATATTTTTAATGAGGGCACTTTCATTTTGGGAACCGGTTTCGAAACTGAAAGCATCCTCATTAAAACAATCTGCAATCGAAATCGAAAAAGTAAAAAACGGCCTTCGTACAGATCGATCTTAGATATCCAATGCAAAAAAAAAACCATTTAAAAATATTGAAATGCAATCGAGATATATTTATAAATGTCTTCCATAGGATTAGCATTAGCGAACGGGACTTTTCACTTGGCTGAAGTAGCCTCTTAATGTGTACGAGATAAAAGGGAATTTTGAGATCGGCACATCCGACTAGATCACTCATAGGGCGGTATTCAAAAAATTATTTTTCCACGCTGTCGAAGAGCCGAGCTCAGTTTTTTTTCTAGGGCTCAAAATATACATGATAAGGAATTTTTGAAAGAGAGGAAAAGAAAAAGGAATAATAGTTACAAAGGTAGTATTGGAGAGTGGTAGGCACACACTCCTTGAAATTCCACGCTTTCAGAAATGTACAACGCGACACCTGCGTGCTTTAGAGAAATCACAGGAAAGTCACGGAAAGAGATGCATTTCTATAAGATATAAGTAACGAACGGGCGTTATAGCAGTCCAGATTTATAGGAATAAAATAAAAGGGAGAGAACGGGAAAGCAGAATACGCACGCAATAAATTGCAACTGTTCTGACATCTATATAGTGGTCAGCAGAGATGTTAACGTTTTTAGAAAAAGAAAATGGGCATGATGCATATGGATATGCCCAGATGTGTATGGGTCAGTCTTCAGGAATTTAGGCGGGAAAAGAAAATTCACAGGTGAGTAAATGTATGCGCCCCTCTCAAGGCGGAGAAAATAATTAAATGAAGAAATTTAGGAATAGAAAGGAAAGGGGGCTTAGGCGAATAGGAAAATATATATTGTACGAGAACATTCAATAAAATCCAGAGCTACACAGGATTGGATTGAAAAAGGGGAAACAGATTAAAATTAAGAGGGGGGGGGGGGTGGGGCGAAAGAAAAAAGAGGTGAGCAGGAGAGAAGGGGATGGAGAAAGTGATGCTCTTGGGAATAGCAGCAGAAATTTTGGAGTTCTTAAAAGTTTTGAGGCAGAGCGCGAAATTTGGTGAGTGTTGACAATATTGGATGATGTACTTGTCCCCAACGCTGAGCATGGATTTAAAAGGTGAGTGGGCTATATGTTTTACTTTACAGTATTCCTTAACGAGGCATTCCTTTTAGAAGAGTTAATACTTAATGTAATATTTTACGTGATAGGTTATAAATTGTCTTATTTAGTGAATGATTAATAATTTAATGTAGGCGAAATTTCTAAATGTCACAACTACTTAATGTGGTTCAAAGTATAATATTTAATAAATGTTTTAATTTCACAATATAGTGATTATTTCACATTCTTTGCACTAACTTAGATTCAGTGAGTTCCGACTCACCTGGGCCATAATCGCAATGTGTTCTCAAAGGGAGAAACTAATACTTTCACGCCAAACATCAATTAATAACCATTAATAACAAAGAGTTGTCACAAAGTTGTCGCAGAGTTGTCGGACAACGCACATCAACTCGAAATTTTCTGGTACATTTTCAAACTCATTTTTCTTCAATTCCTACTATTAGCTCACACTCTCCCTATATTTATTTATATATTTATCTTGTTCAAATTTTCAATCGTTCATAAAATACTCATTATTCATCCAATCAAGTTGAAATAAATTTTTTAAAACATGTACTGGACGACAATGGATGTTAATACAGTTTTTTCAAATATTAATTCATCCATTAAATTTTAATTCATTAATTTTAGTTTTGCATGGGAAACAAAATGGCGGTCATTGGTTATTGAAGATCAATGAAAGTATTTTCAATAAGGGGTTACCCTGTTCTGTCGCCCAATACCGCCAAGTGTGTCGCCAACTTGGCGATATATTGCCCAATTGGGCGACCCAAATGAGTCACCAAAAGGGACGCCAACTTGGCGATATTTCTCATATTTCGCCTAATTCCCATAGAGTTCCATTGTAAACCTACTTGCCTATAGAAAATCAACAAATTGAGATATTTGAATGCAACAAAAACTAATATTAGCTTAAGGGATTCTATTCAAATTTTCTTGGATGACCTAAGTAGGAATTGACTTTAAAAACAAGATTTTTATATTACTTGTTAAAAGGTGAAAACACTAAACTTGCTCAGATGGGATTTTTGAAGAGTTGTGTTTTGAAGACAGTGAGAGATTTGTAAGGGACCCGTGTCATTCATTTTCCCTTCATTCATTTAGAACTCGATTGATAAACAATTATTTTCTCAGTACGACCTTTTTTTTTTTTTTTTTTTTTTTTTTTTTTTTTGTTTCCAGCACTGCCGCTTTGGGAAATTCGGTTCAAAATGCCCCCTTGGAAAGCCTTTTTTTGAAATACATTCTGCCTTTATCAGAACATCGACCCTCACGGTTCTATAGTTTCTGAATAAGAGAACTTGCCAATGGAATGCGTTTGAGAGCCAAAATGAATTTAAAAATGAGTCAGGAAATAAACAGTTTGGATTCGAGTACACTCCCAATAAACTGTAAAGTTATAGTAATCTGAATGTGTTGGAAAGGGCGTCATAATCTACGCTGAATGCATGATGATTTTTCGTTCTTGTTATAGTTAACTCAGAAACACGCATCATCTTTTTTCATTATCACCTTCTACTACGGCAACAGCTAGACAAAGATTAACAACAACAAAAAAAAAAAGCTAAGAAATGCTTCAAAATCTGCTGTAAGAACATAAAACGAATCGAGTCCCGTATCTTTTCTTCGTTCGCGTCAAAACCCACGTATTCCCACGTCTACTACGCAGATCTACGGTAGATCGACACGAGATTGCAACTCTGCCAGGCATCTGTCAGTTTTATAAATCACCGGAGAGCGTCCAAATTATCGGGGGGAGGGGTTCGAACCCGAGATAACCATCATTTCCCCTTCTCTCTGTTTGTTTTACTGGCACTGATAGGGTCAGGTTTTTTTTTTTTACCTTTACCTGCTCCTTCCTTCTTCGCTAACGATATATACCTGAATTTATCCCCCCCCCCTCCCCCCGAGAGGGTATGAAGTACGGTTTATTTATTTTTATTTATTTTTTTTTTTTGTCACGCTGTAATTGGGTGCCCGGGCATTAATGAGGAAGAGACGGGGATCGTTCGAAGGGACGGGTGATAAAAATGAAAATAGTTTGTTCGCAGGTTATGATTTCAGAAGAAACTTCGCTCACCTTCGTGTTCATGCATTATTCGTTCAAAAAAAGAAAAAAGAAAGAAAGAAAAAGGCGATCTCGATAAAGGTATGTGCTTACCTTCGGGGCATTTTCTTTTTAAATATGAAATTTTTATCAAACACATGTGTTTTAGCCGGGCTGCGGAGTCGGACTCATTTTTGAGCGAAAGAGTCGGAGTCGTCCATTTTACAAGCAGGTCTGCGTTGTCGGAGTCGGAGTCGGGCTCATTTTTGAGCGAAAGATTCGGAGTCAGATCTGTGAAAATTCCCGGAGTCGGAGTCGTCCATTTTTCCCACCGACTCCGCAGACCTGTTTTTTAGTTAAAACAGGGAATCAAAATATGAATTCATATAAATGTTTAAAGGAATTTTTATTAACTTTTCAAATTTAGGCAATATTGAGTCAGATGTTAGTAAAGAAAAAGGCGTTTATGCCAAACCTTCTATAAAGAAATCTATTCAATATACCGTATTTTATGGAAGAAACGCCGCACCCGTCGTAAACGCCGCACTCCCCAAATTGGCCTGAATAAGCTTAAAAATATCGTAATCGCCGCACCCACTGTAAACGCCGCATTTATCGGAACGCTACTTTTGTCGACAGCGTTACATTGACCTAACTTTAATCCAAGTTTTCTGAGCAGTGTAGGGTGCCTCGTTTTTAATATCTTAAGTTGTCTGAAGTTTTATTTCAAATATTTAAATCCGATTTTAAATATTTTTATGAATTTTTAAATTAAGGAAACTCAGTTGGTATTTAAAAAAATCGTAAACGCTGCACTTGGAAAAAAATTAACTTTTAAACTCGTAAACGCCACGGCGTTTCTTCCATAAAATACGGTAGTTCACTTTTTTTTTCAACACTTTATTAGCAAAGCTCTTACCTGTGTTATGAAGCAAAACATTTGCAAAAACTCTTAAATTTACTAACTTATGCCAAATTTTGTATACAAACCATGATTTTTTTTTTCTAAAAAAATGTATATTTTCAATAAAAATGGCTCTTAAATTACTGTACAAGCTATATTTTGCTTCATAACCTAACCTAAAGATGAGCAGGACCTTATCACAATATTTTATTTCAATATCTTAAAAACTTTTTAAGAAATGATGTTTCCCGTAAAAGTGAAGTAATGCACTGCAAATGGAGGCGTCTTAAATTCAGACACATATGTGACTGAAAAAGTAATTCAGACATTTAAGTGTCTAAATGTGAAATTTCAGACATCATAGATGTCTAAATTTAAGACACATAAGTGTCTTACTATGAGCATGTTATAAATGAACGGAGAAAAATGTCTGAATAATAGTGACATGTCTGAAATTAAGACATTTAGAAATTCAGACACTTAAGTGTCTGAATGCGATACAATTGTATCATATGAGTGATGACTGTACGTACAATTGTATTGCAATATGTATATCAGTGCTATCAGAAAATATTTCCGAATGATGAAAGATATTTAAAATACTCTTTCATCCATTTAATTTAGTATTTATTTATAAATGAAGAAATCATGGGACATCTGAGAAAATTAGAAAAGTTCGCTTACTAAGGTTTGGAGCTAAGTTATTTTTGGCGCAATAATAATTAAATAATTGCTTTTCACAAAATATAAAGTTTTCCAAAAATTACTTGTTATCATGATCGTATACAGAATCGCTCACCTAAATACTAAGAGTTATGAGTAGAGGGAGAAAGAAACGTACTGAGGAGCAAGATTTTAGAACATACAGTAAAACCTCCCTAAAGCGACCACGTTCGTTCCAATGAAAAGTGATCGCTCCGAGAGGTGGTCTCTTAATGGAGGTCATGTTTAAATCTAGATTTTAATTTTTGAAAAAAGGTAACAATTAATGTTACTAAAATTTATTTTTCACGTTAGTAAAAGAAATTATAAAAATTTAAGTATCAAAACAAAAGTTAATTATATAAATTAATTACTGCAGAGTTTAAAAAATAAATACATTGACGTTTGCTTTGATTTTACGGTTTTATATTTTATAACTTTTGTTTCCAAGTCTTTTCGAAGTCACGTCAATAAATGCGTTTTTTTTTTTTTTTTTTTTTTTTTTTTTTTTTGACGGGAACAAATAAAGACGATTTGATTAAATTATGTATTTCTTTGAGAGTTTCCCGGCAAAATAGGGCAGGGGAGTTTATCGACCGTCATTCTTAATTTGTCATCAGAGTTCAATTTATTACCTAAAAAGGCACAAAGGGATTTAAATATTTAAAAGTTACCGGAATAAAAAAAAAAAATCTAAACTTAGTTTAGAAGTTTGATGAATAATGCGCACTCCGGAACTATTTTTCTAATAAAATCTTCTTCAAGCGACCAGGAAAAAACGGGATTTGTTTCATTTTCTTCAAAGAAATGGGTCGCTCATGGAGGGAGTTCAACTGGGATGGTCTCTGAATGGAGGTATAATTAGTATTGAGCCTGTGGGAATAAATTTCGTTCCATGAAAAAAAATGGTCGTTCAGAGAGGTGGTCGCTTAATGGAGGTGGTCGCTTAATGGAGGTGGTCGCTTAGTGAAGGTGGTCGCTTAATGGAGGTGGTCACACAGAGAGATTTCACTGTATATGCCTGGGGTCCACAGCCCAGTCCGCTTTTGTAAAATACAGAATATAAACATGAAGTAGGCTAAACTAAGAATTTATGCCAGAACTCCCCGTGTAAGACAATTTTTAAGAAATTTAAAAATTAAGAAATATTAATCGTTTAAAAATAAGTTTCTAACGATATTTTCACAATGGAGAACTGATTTCTTTTTCTCTCTCCTCTCTCTGTCTTTTTTTTTTTTTTTTTTTTTTTTTTTGAACTGCCCCTCTTCATTTAAGATAAATTTGATATATATGAACACTAACAGAAGAACAGAATTAAAATCGTCTTCTACGAGAAGTTAAGGTGTGTGTGTGTGTGTGTGGGGGGGGGGGGGGGCTCCTCTGGAGAAAAATTCTTAGCAGCATTTTCTCTTAGCGTTTAATTAATATATTGCTATTTGGAAGAGAAAAAAGTATTTTTTAAATAATCAAACGTATAGAAAATATAATTAATTAAATTTCAGGGATGGACAATTGCTCTCTTCATGACCACCGAAAATTCGATATGTTATTTTCTAGTTTTACAATAAAATCTTTATTTAAAGTATGTTTTCTATATGTCTAAAAATAAAAAAACTGCAAAAACTATACTCAAATAAATGTAACACATCAAGAAAAATACCTAATAAAGAAAATAAAACTTTTGTTATTTCTTCTTATTCAGTGATTTATTTCTCGCTGATAAAAAGTTCAAATGAGCTCATCAAGCCTTTTATAACGGTTTATAAACAGTAGGCTGAGATCAGCGACTGCAGTGGTAATTAAAATGCTGATTTCGCCATTTTCTCTTTGTTCAAATTTCAAATACGTCCGTTGGCAACTGGCGCGTTAAAACGATTTTTTCAATGAGGTAGTAATCTGTTTAACAAAGTTGCCCGCAATTTTTTTATGTGTAACATTATTTATATTCTGTGACTGTGTCATATACATAGCTGGAACATTTTTTTTGGAATAATTCATTTATAGAATAATATATGCGATTATTATAAAAATGATACGTTGAGTAATGTGTGCCATCCACATAGATGTATATGCAGCTTACTAATACACAGCTTATAAAGTGCATTTTTGGGATTTCAATAATTGTTCTTGAGAGATTGGAGAATAAGAAAGTGCGTATGAAATGTGATTCGAAAAAGCGAATTGAATTAAATTCTGCTTTATATTAAATTATATCATTATGAAAAAAATATGTTGAATAATGAAAAGAAAAATGTCCTCGTTATATATTTTTGAATTATCAGCATCCATCTGAATATTTAGTGAAATATGTAAGAAGAAAGTGTCTATATTTTTGTGTTACCGTTTATATTACATGGATTTATTTTATTACATTTAAGGAAATACTAAAAAGGTAAGAATGTGATTATTTACAAAAATATAATTTTTATTTGGAAATAGAAATTTTCCTTGAACAATATTAATTATGTGATATTAATTATTTAAATCACTTTTTAAAGAATACATGTGTTTATCATATTTGTATCTTTCTATATAGAATAAATATTTTTCAGTATTACAGTGTTTTTTATTATTTTCGACTAAATTTATTTCATTTTCAGGATTAATTAACTAACTTGCTTGATAATTCTTAAAGCATTCGATTTATAAATAAATGTTTTTCATATAAAATAATATCATCATTGCTTAAATCATTGCTTAAGCATTAAAAGTTATTGCTTGTGTACATTGACACCCAAATTTGTCAACATTTTTAGTATTATATTTTTGTCAAAAAAAAAAAAAAAAAAAAAAAGCAGTTGCAGCACTATATAGTTTTTGTTGTGGATACAAGCTATTAATCTGACTATAAAAATGTCAGTAAATATTAGCCATTTAATATAATGTCATTTTTTTAATAGTTAATTTTATTAAAAATATTTTTCTATAATAGCTATATAATGATTTACAATAAAATAAGTAAGGAAATAAATCATTATTTACTTTGTTTAATTGCTTAAAATTATATTTAAGTTTTGTACAACTTCAGATATTGAAAAATTTATTAATATTGATTTATTGATTGTTAAAAAGAAATTACAGATTTAGAACGGAAAAAAGACTTTATTTTCATATTTTACTGCAT
This sequence comes from Maratus speciosus, assembly GCA_963932465.1. Classification (NCBI taxonomy): domain Eukaryota; kingdom Metazoa; phylum Arthropoda; class Arachnida; order Araneae; family Salticidae; genus Maratus; species Maratus speciosus. The sequence continues at coordinate 7,009,877 of OZ010797.1, forward strand.
TTTTCACATAAAATTGGGGGGATTTTTTTTCAACGTTTGTTCATTTTTATAAAAGATACAGAAATAACAATTAAATATGTATTTTTAATGCAAAATAAGTTTTGAAATTAGATGTTATTTCTCTTGCATGTTATTAAAAATATATATATGTTTAACTTTTTAAAGATAGCTTAGTAGCTCTGGTGATTACCATATGCTATATGTAAAAGAAATTGCCTACATGGCAAAATATAATTAAAAAGATCAAGTTATTAAATGATATTGTTATTAATAAACCCTTCCGTTGTAATTTCTAGTTACAGGTAATATTAACATGATTTCGTATATGAATTTTTATGTTTAATGACAGATCATTTAATTCTTTTACATTTTCGAAATTAATGCTTTAATGTAACAAAATAAAATTTATGTGTAGGAAATGCTAGGAACATTTTTGCTTCAAGTGGAGGGCATAAAACTTGAAAAATAATTATAAAAGTATCAGAATTGGAGCTATCGTGAAATTTTTAATGTTTTATAAATACATTTTAAATTGTTCCTTTGTAAAGCTTTATTAAAAAGTTCGAAATTTCTACAGTATTTAATTGCACGATGAAAGAATTTTTTTTTAGACTATGGAAACTTGTTCAAAGTAAAATAACTACATTTATATGTATTTCCTGTGTTTCATCTGTATAACATATTTAAATTTTAAGACACAGAAATTTTCTGACAACTTTCAACGTCAAAATTATTCTGATTTTTTATAGGATTATTTTTTATTATCATCGGAGAATGCATCCATTTGCGCAAAGCAATTTATTGTACTTATTATATATCATATTGCATACTTTTAGATTAGGATGAAGTTAATGACAAAGGATATATTTATCCAAACATATATTTACATGTTCATATATATATATATATATATTAAGTCATCAATGTGTTTAAATTTTTGTTGCTGTATATGTAGTAGGGGGAGGGGGGGGAGTGTAATCAATGTAAGCCGCTGGTACTGGAACTTATTAGAACCACATTTCCTATACTGTCAAAAAAAAAAACAAAAAAAAACATTTTCTAACTTTTTTAGAATATATTTATAACTGTATATATTAAATAAAACCTCTCAATAGCAGACACCCTAGGACCGTAGAATTTGCCCGCTATTTAGAGGTTTTATTTTCATATGTAAAAAAAGTCCAGAGTGTACAAATACCCAGCATACTGAGTACAAATTACACAAAATATGCTTCAATATATTATTAATCTGCTTTTCAATCCACAAATGTTGTGGATTGAAAAAAGTGATCGCTATATAGGTGTCTGCTATTCGAGAATGCCCGTTATTACTGAAGCATACAGTAAAACTTCTATAACCGGTCACTCCCGAATAGCGGACAGCTCTATTTAGAAAAATATAAAGCGGGGTAGTATTTCTTCTAGAAGCAGGACCTGATTAAAACATGGAAACTGATCCGCGGCCCTGCCCCCTCACCTTCCCATCGATTTTTGTGGCCCCAAATTTGGTATGCAATTTTACGAATTCAATTTTTTTTATATATGTTTAGGTTTTTTAGTATTATAACCACATACAAAATTATCATATTAGGATTATAATTTCAGGAGATATTAATAAAAATATGAAAATGCAATTTAACATTAGAAGCTCTAAATTTTGAATGCTTATAATTCAAAAACTTATCATTCAAATGACTAGAAATTTCGTTTCTAGGCATAGTTTGAACCGAAGATTTAAAATATAGTGTCAAAATTGGGTGCATCCATTGGAAAAAAAAAACAAAGTTTGGTCTAATTTTGATTTGTAGATGGCCCCTATGCAAATTTTAAATACATCATTTAAAAGTAGACTTTATTTCCAGACGATTGGTACCAGTAACTTTCTTCTATTATTGTTGTCTTCTAGTTGCAGAGTTAGTAGGAGGTGTTTATTTTTTTTTTCGATGACTGTTCCAATCATGTGGATAAGAAATCGCTTTTGCGACTGATACTGCTTGTGTGATCGCAAGCAACGTGGGGAGCAGAAATGAAGGGTACTCAAATCATAATGAAGGATTTCTGTGTCCATTGATATTTACTATATTATTTATCGTTTGAAAAGAGCCAAATAAACAAGAAGTCCATCCAGAATCTTATAACTACTGCTCGTCTCAGGCGCCGATGTGCGGTTGTCAAATGTTTAAGCATTTCTTGGTAATGATAAATAGCATAATAATAAAAACGAAGGGGGATAAAGAAAAGTAAGTGTTTCGTGCTCAAATTTTTTTTAATGCTCGGATCTCATATGCTGATAATTTTGTGAAATCTAGTGCTAGATTTTATTTAACACAGAAATAAAAATCCAAAAAATGCTTAAACTAATTGACTGGGAATATCTAATTTAAATAGAAAAAAATTGTACAACAAAGAAGGGATGGAATTTTTTCCGAAGAAGTGAATCATTTTTTATAAATGGGAATAATTTGTTACCATAAAGCAGAGCTGATTGCAGCATGGACAAACTGGGCTTTTTCTATGGGACGTTAGCTTTACGGGCCCACAAATTTGGTATGAAATTTCCATAAAGCTGATATTTTAAATTTGTTTTGATCTTATACTTATTTTAATAAATATTTTGTACTTTTAGAATATTATTAGGTTAAAGAAAAGGATATATTTGTCCAAATATGTATTTGATGGCATCGAGCAGTCTTAATTTTTTTTGTAGCAATATATGAAGGTGGCGGTGGGGGGGGGGGGGGCGAATAAATACTAGATCTTTGGGCTGGAATTAATTTAATAAACATTTTTGATGCCGTAGGGCATATATGAAATCTCATAAATACATATTTAGGTGAATATATTTATAGATATTATCCTATTCTAAAACTACAAAATACTGATTACGATCATAATAAAGTCAAAACTGATATAAAATATCAGCTTTATAAAAATTTTGTACCCAATTTGGGGTACCCTAAAATCAGGGGGCAGAGAAGCATCCTAGTTTTACCACGCTGCAATTAGCTCTGCTTTATGGCAACAAATTATTCTCATTTATAAAAAATGATTCAATGTGGTCAAATATGGCTGCGTATATGACTTAGAAAGAAAAGTGGTCAAAGATGGCTTCATATTGGCAAAAAAAAAAGGTTCAAAGATGGCCGCAATTAAGACACTTGAAATGTCTGAAATTCAGACGCAAGAAGTGTCTAAAAATTTTAAGACACTTTAAAACGTCTGAAAATCGAACACTCCAGTTTCAGTCACTTATGTGTTTGAAATTCAGACGCAAGAAGTGTCTGAAAATTTTCAGACATTTTAAAACGTCTGAAAATTGAACACTGCGTTTCAGACACTTAAGTGTCTGAATTTCAGACATTTCAGTTTACAATGTGAAAAATGAAGTTTTCCAGAAAACGCAAATTAAAATTTTGAGAAAGCATAAAAAATTATGTACAAAGTTTACAATTTTCAAATCCACACTATTTGTAAAGGTGTGTATATGTTATATATTTGTGTATTAAAATGTATTTTCAACCTTTCTGTGGCTCTTTAAACGGTCCCTTCCGGTTTCAGAAAGTTCATTTCCGGTTTATATTTTGGGCTATAACTTTGCTTCTTAGGATCGCTGAACCAAAAGTGAAGCCTTTTTGGAATCCTAAATGTTTCAACTTTAATTTAAAATAATAAAAAAAGAAATCGAAATATTTCGCCAAAACAGCGATTTGAGGGTAGGCACATACCTTAAGACTGTTCTCAAATCCAAAAGGGTAAGTTTATGACATAAGTTTTAATTTATTTTTGTTCGGAAATGCATGAAACACGCCGGTGTTGTTGTTCAGAAACTTTGTCATCGAATTGTGTTTTCCTTTTTTTTCTTTTTAGGAACAAAACTACCCAACCGAATGGTCTGAAATTTTAAATATATGATTGTTGCAAAATTTTGTGGAGCCATTTCAAATTTTATGAAAATCGGATGTATAGTTTAAATATAGGGGCAGTCAAAAATTTTTCTTTACATTACGGCCAATGGAGAAAATTATTGTAAGTGCATTTTAATGATGTTAAAGCCTTCCGAATGGTCTGAAAATTTAAATATATCATTGTTGCAGAATTTTGTCGAGCCATTTCAAATTTTATGAAAATCGGATGTATAGTTTAATTACAGGGACAATCAAAAGTTTTTCTTTACGTTACGGCCAATGGGAAAAATTATTGCAAGTGCATTTTAATGATGTTACAGCCTTCCGAAAGGTCTGAAATTTGAAATATATAATTGTTGCAAAATTTTGTCGAGCCATTTCAAATTTTATGAAAATCGGATGTATAGTTTAATTACAGGGACAGTCAAAAATTTTCCGTTTCATTACGGGGAATGGAAAAAAAAATTATTGCAGTGCATTTTAATGATGTTACAGACTATGCACTTATGAAGTGCAAAAAAATATACATTCAGTACAATATGGGGTGCAAAAAATAATTATAAAACGAGCTATAGTATGAACGTACCTCATTTGCCACTTTTAAAGAGCAATTTCCAACTTGTTTTTTTTTTTTTTTTTTTTTTTTGCAAACGCAATAGATCTTTCAGAAAATTGTGTCAAAGGAGGCGTTTGGAACTGGATTTCTGCGCGAAAGAAGAATAACCACTCCAAGAAGGGTGAAAAACGTATTTGTTACGGAATCCAAATCGCTTCTTACTCAATAGGTAATTTGTGGGTCAAAAAAATGGAAAACAAAGTTCAATTCCGAATCGCTTCCCTAATCGGGCCTTCCAATTTTATATCCTTCCGTTAAAAAATGATTGGTCAAAGTGTCAAAACGTTTTGCGCTTGTTGGGCAGAGCAGTTGAGCTGTACCTTAATACGACAAACATGACAATTATAAAAGTTCTCGTGTATTCCAAAAAATATCTTTCCACGCACAACAACTTGAAATTTTCTAACACATTTTCAGACTCATTTTTAAAAGTAAAAACATGAAACTGGGTGATGTATTTTTGAAGACATTTAGCAGCTACCTGTGCCATTTATTTTTCGTTCCATCCATTGGAACTTGATTTAGAAACAATTATATTCTCAGTACGACCTTTCTTTTTTCATTTCGAAAGCGATCGCTTTGGAGAATTCAGTTCAAAATGCCCACCTGGACAGCATTTTTTAAAATAGAGTCTGCCTTTATCAAAAAATTGACCCCTACGGCCCATTCAAGAGTTTCTGAACAAGAGAACCTGCCAATGGGATGCGTTTGAGGTCAAAAATGAACTTTAAAAATGAGTCAGAAAATAAGCAGTTTCCATTTAAGGGTGTATTCTAATACAAACTGCTTATTTTCTGACTCATTTTTAAAATTCATTTTTGATCTCAAACGCATCAAACTGTCACATTCACATATTCAGAAACTATATAATGGGCCGTGCTTATCTTTGATAAATGCGGAAAACATCTCAAAAAATGCTGTCAAAGGGGGCGTTTTGAACCGAATTTTCCGAAGCGGGAGATATCGGAATGAAAAAAAGGGTCATACTGAGAAAATAATGGTTTATAAATCAAGTTCGGATGAATTCAGTGAAAAGTGAGATCACAAGGCCTCTTCCAAAATCAGCTCAGCAATTTTCCTGTTTTAATTTAAAAAGTGAGTCTGAAAATGTCTCAGAAAAATTCGAGTTGTTGAGGGTGGAAAAGTATTTTTTTCGAATACACCCTTAAGTACACTCTTATGCTACCCGCACTGTAAAAAAAAACGAACTAAAAAACGGAAATACTACTGGCAATCTAGACGCCAGTACTATTTCCGTTTTTTTACGGGAATTTTTACCCATAAATTACAGAAATTTTTCCATTTTTCTGATTAAAAACGGAAATTTTTCTGTAATTTATGGGTAAAAATTCCCGTAAAAAAACGGAAATAGTACTGGCGTCTAGATTGCCAGTAGTATTTCCGTTTTTTAGTCCTTTTTTTTTTTTTTTTTTTTTTTTTTTACAGTGCGGGTGAAATCGTCAAATTGTAATTTGCCACTGTTTGAACAAAAACCTGCAATGGGCATGGGCCTGTGTGCATCTACTTCTTTTGTATAAAAGCACCCTACTGGCAACAACGTAGGCTTAATGCAATATGGCTAACAATAAAGATTATAATCACAAGAAAAATAGATGTGTATAAAACCATTCTAGATAAAATACCCCAACTGTAATGCAATATGTTAATTGAAAATCGTAATAGTCGTAAAATAGGAAACAAGTGAACTCGCAGTAAAATCCCTCACCGATCGAATTGTACAAAAAATTTCTGCCTCAAGTCAACTCGAAACCCAAACTGAAATAAAAGCAATTAAAATTTAAAATATTATTGAATGCAAGGCGTGAGAAATTTTCTACGGAAAAATTTCCAAGAATTATATAGATTTATTCAGTTTCATCGATGCTGGATTCCCTTTAATTTCGTGTTTGCGCCAGAGTCGGTGGCTCACGGTAAAAAATATTTATATATATTTTTTATCTTGTTCTGGGGTTCTATCCTTGCCAAAATATGATAGTAAGAACTGCCATTAGGGTAGTGAGAACCCGACAGGATCGTTCCAAGTGGTTCAGTTGATAGAACGTCGGTGCGGTATACCGATGCCCCGGGTTCGAGCCCCGGTTTGGACACGTTTTCACTCTGTTGGCTGTACGCTTTTTAAGCAATTAAAATTTGAAATATTATTAATTCATATTTTAGTACAATTAAATGGGAAAAGTTCCATACAGTTCTCAACCGCAAGTCGGGTCGGGTGCGGGTAAAACTCAGGTAACCAGACCCGATGCAGAACTCTAAGATGGTTACATTTCTTATTAAAATTGTCCTTTCGGCCAGTGCCGGGGGAAGAAGTAGCTTTCATATTTCTTGGTTTTAAAATTTTGCAAGTTTTACTCGAAGCTAATTTTACTCAAATTTTAAGAAGCTAAAATGCGACGAACCCGATAAGAGTATATTCGTGAATGCTGAATTTAAATGAGAATTAAAATTAGTAAGCTACTAACCGCCCTTGAAGACCCGTTTGGTCTCCCTTAAAATTTATGTTTGGGAAAGCATGCTAAGCATTGTATCATGTTACTTTTATTCATCATTCCATTTGACTTGGACTCTCTTAAGCATAATTAATGTAATCCCTTAAGCTAATATTAGTTTTTGTTGCATTAACCCATTAATGCCGACTTCAAAATACTCGATCAATTTTGAAAATTTTGTTTATATTTGTTCATTCTGTGTCCATTAAGTGCATCGCACATAAATTTTATTTTTCCCGTTGTATTTACTAACTTTTTTTTAATGGTAGATTTTTGTACCAACCGGCGTTTGCGTAGTACGAAATCACTTTTTTAATGCAAATTTTGAATTTATTGTTTGATTGCAATAATAATTATTATTATTCTTATTTTAATAGATTCTAGATTTATATACTATTCAAATATTACTTATACTTGTATAATAAGGGTTTTTAAAAATTAAAATTATATTTAAAAAATTTATTTGCAATTCAATTTACAAAAGGAAATTTTGTAAAATATATAATTTTCAAATTCTAAAACTTAGAAAAAAAGATTTAAAAATTCTAATTACCTTTAAAAAATAGTAACATATTTTTATTAAACTGAATATTTATGCATAAGAAACAACATGATAACTTTTGTGGCATATGGGATGAAGGGGTTGATTATACTTTTCGCACTTATAACCATTTCTTCCGCCACACTTTTTACATTGGGCATGTTTCTGCTCTGATTTGACTTTCCAATGGTTTCATTGGTAAAATTTTTGTTCATTTTTAGCTTTGTGCCTTATTGTCTAAGTCCATAATAAGAGACTATGGACTCATCAACACTGAGATATTCTTGGATGTCTAAATCTTTGCAAGCTCTGTTGAAGTGCTCAAAAAGGGGGTGGACTTTATACAATCTATCATCGTCCATTTCCATGTTATTTGCAAAATGTACTGATCTCAAAATCACATCAAAAGTGTCTCTTCTCAACGATTGTGAAATTAAATTGATTGTGCATGTCATTTGATAGAGCCCAACAGAGTCTTCTGTTAGGTAGTTTGTTGTATCCAGACACTAATAAAATGGCAATGAAGGCAAGAATATTTTCCTTTGTGAGAACTTTGTGAGTCCTAACCAACATTTACACAGCACTAAAGAATTACGCATCTCATTTCGCGACATGTATTTATTCATAGGCGACATTTTTATGTGCCCTTTAATTATAAAACTTCATTATAACGAGAGAATGGAAGTGGCACAAACGAAACACTTTGCGACAAAAGCCAGCACAAACGAATGCCGTAATGCAATTTTGATTTCGTTGATTGGGCGGATCCACCGAAATGGTAGCCCTATGTTGAAAAAGTGGAAAATTCGTTATATCGAGGGAGTCAGAATGGCACAAACGAAACTTTTTGCGGCACAAACCGATATTTATATAGCACTAAATAATTACGTATTTCATTTCGTCATACGTATTTACGATTTTCATAAGGGGTTTTCTATAAGTGGTTTTCTATAAGTGCCTCAAGTTATAAAAATTCGTTATAACGAGATAGAACGGAAGTAGCACAAAAGAAGCTTTTTGCGGTACAAACCAGCAAAAACGTAGCATAAATGAATGCAGTAATAAAACTTTCATTTCGTTGATGTTGCGGGGCTGTCGTTTCACTGGCCCCGCCCGATTTTGTTCGTTATAATGAGGGAACAGAAGTAGCAGAAACGAAAAATTTTGCGGGAGAAACCAGCACAAACGCATAGTGTTGATTAATTTTCAAAATCAGTATGGGGTGGGGCCAGTGAAATGAAGATTTATTTTTTTATTTTCTCGCCGACCTAAGATTAAAACTATATTTATGCCGGTTGGTACAATTTTCTACCATTAAAAGTAAAAGTGAATATACAAAAAGAAACAAACGTAAAACTAACTTTAAATAGCATAGTTGTATAAAGTACACTATTACAATTGTGATTCCATTTAAAAACATTCTTAAAAAAAAAAAAAAAAAAAAAAAAAAAAATGCGTAATTTACCTTTTTCTTTTTGAAGATAGAGGCATGCTGATTAATTTCGTATTCACTCAGTTTTTACACCTACTACTACGCACATTGTCCACAAAAATGCGGGAATTGTATTTTTATACTTATTTGTGGTTATTTAAGATGTCAAATGCATCGTTGTTTGAGAGATAGTGCATCGTTGTTTGAGAGATAGTGCCATCTAGTGATTAATAATAAAATTCAATCGGTTTGGTAGATTTTTGTACCAACCGGCATTAATGGGTTAAAATATCACAATTTGCTGATTTTCTGTAAGCAAGTAAACCCTATTGGTTTACAATGGAAGTCTGTGAGAATTGGGCTAAATATTAGAGATAGCGCCAAATTTGCCGATATATTGCCAAGCTGGCGATAAACTTGGAGGCATTTGGCGACAGAACCCTGTGGTAACCCCCTTATAGGTATGACGATGCATTAAATGCTGTTCAATAACCAATGGCCGCCATTTTCAAACAAGATGGCGGATGAAGTCAAAATGTCAGCCACCCTAGAAATTCAAACTGCTATATCTCAGCTATTTTTTAAGATAAATACAAAACAAAAAAGGCTACGGAATCCTTGTATTAAGCTCAAACTCTCGAGAGAATAATATTTTAATTTTTTAACTTATTTGCACCGCTTTTTAAATTTTTATAATTTTTTAAATGGCTGCCATTTTTAAACAAAATGGCGGATGGAGCTGGCCAACGAACTCGGTCGAGACATTGGTATGTACTATGCATACAATTAATTTCATACAAATCAGTTTATAAATACGAGAGTTATCGCATGACAAAAATCAGATATATATAATATATATAAGTCAAATTTGAACGGAGGTTGGTTTTGGGGTCTGAGGGTCATGATCGATGAAAGTATACCAAAAATTTTCGGAAGTGCTTTCGACCGGACGGCTGCAATAAGTAGCTTTTTACTTTTTGTAATGAAAGCTACCTAATTGTATCCATTGGTCTTTATAAGCACTGTCCATATAATTATAACCATTAAAAAATGGTATTTTTATTTTCTTATTCCATATATTTAAGTATTGCGCGGCAGCGCAATACTTATTTATTTCCAGTGTCACTTCTCAATGTTAAATTAACATAGAAAAGCCTATGGAGATTGTAACTTTTTCATTTTTTCTTTCCCACCTTTTTGTCCCTGATGCCACTCATTTTTTATTCTTTACTAATTCTAATGATATTATAAATTTAAAGTGTAAAAACGTTTGCCTGACGTCAGGGTCAAAACGAATGGTAAAATGCCTTTGCATATGGGTTAATTATAACCCAGAGAGAAACATGGGCCAATTTCTTTTTACATTATTCAAATATTTTACTTAATAATTCCAATTTGCGCTTTTTTCATTGAAAATCAACGGACATTTTTCATAGAAAACGTAACATTTTTATTTCATTGTTGCAAAAATTTCAAAAGCCGTAATAATAATGTATTTCTTTTTAGTTGAAAGATTTTCACGTGAAATATTAAATTGAGCTAGATTTTTTTTTTTTAATTAAAAAAGTAAATATGGCGTCATAGTGGAAATAAAAAGGATATTTTCAGAATAAGTTTTTGCTTTGGTCAAGTTTATATTTTAGTAAAAAGTTTCTAATGGATAGCTATATTTTTACGCAGTTAGCGAACTTTGTGGGGAATTACATAACTTAAATTTTAAAATGTATTTTTTTTTTTCGAGATGATTTTTCCTATTTATACTCCAAGTTAAACTTAGGTAATAATTTTCTGATGTGTTTACATCACCCCTTGGGAGAGAATAAAGTTTAAAAATTTAAGTAAAACTTTTATTTTTTATTTTTTACTGTATCACAGCTATAATATTGTTAAATATTAGCAGTAAGGATACAACACAATTTACATTTACATTCATAGCGTTCCTGAGTGGGGAATAGGGTATCAAAATTTAAGTGAAGTGAATTTTTTATGTTTTGATTATAGATTGTTTACGTTCAGATTGGAAGTTTTTGTCCAAACTACCCCAACCTGCATTACTACAGTGGTGAAACATTTTGAATTACACACTGGTAAACTGTATCCCACATTGTGTTGCAATACCGCATACATCAAAGCCTGATGATGATACTCTCTATTAGTTTTAAAATGCGTTCGTCTGAGTGCAGTAGTTATTAAAAAACTTGACATATTAAACAAAAACATAATTTGAAGAACAAATTAAAAAAACAAAATTTATTTCTTACATTGTTTAAGCCCGAGAAGGGACAGATATTAAGTTATTTCGTTCAATTAGTTCTACATTTAATGTTAAATTTTTGTAACAAATTAGTTAAGCCAATTGAAGATTAAAAAATAAAATTAAAATTCATACAATATGATACTTAAAACACCCTAAAAAATTAGATTCCGTTCAAATGAAATCGAAATAAATCTTAGATATCTTTTTTAAGTTTTGTATTTTGCATGCATCTTATCATTTTATGCACAATTGTAATACACACAACATAATACAAAATCTGCAATACAAATATTTTCAATTAAAAATGGAAGAAATCTAAGATTTATTTCGATTTCATTTGAACGGAATCTAATTTTTAGGGTGTTTTAAGTATCCTATTGTATGAATTTTATTTTTATTTTTTAATCTTCAATTGGCTTAACTAATTTGTTACAAAAATTTAACATTAAATGTAGAACTAATTGAATGAAATAACTTAATATCTGTCCCTTCTCGGGCTTAAACAATGTAAGAAATAAATTTCGTTTTTTTAATTTGTTCTTCAAATTATTTTTTTTGTTTAATTGTTTATATATATATAGTAACAACATGTATAATAATAATCGCTTACAAACAGATTAAGCTAAATAATGCTATAGAAAGTAATAAAATATCTTTATTTAGATTACCGACTGTTTCATCGCACAAACAGAGACATTTTTAAAATCATTCGTGATAGCAATGATTTAGAAAATGTCGCCGTTTGTGCGATGGAACGGTCGTCAATCCACACTGCAAATGGAGGCGTCTTAAATTCAGACACATATGTGACTGAAAAAGTAATTCAGACATTTAAGTGTCTAAATGTGAAATTTCAGACATCACAGATGTCTAAATTTAAGACACATAAGTGTCTTACTATGATCATGTTATAAATGAACGGGGGAAAATGTCTGAATAATAGTGGCATGCATGGGCGTACCCAAGGGGGGGGGGGCTGATGGGGCTACAGCCCCCCCCCCCGAAATTTTCGAAAGGGATATGAAAAAGTGCTGATTTTTCGTCTTTCTTTTTTGGAAAAAATTTTAATTTTTTTCAATCATACAGCGGACTAGTCATTCTTATTAGTCCCATGTTAGTCCACATTGACAACAAAGAAGAGAAAGGGGGCAGATGGGGGTACAGCCCCCCCCCCTCCTCCCAAAATAGGCGAAAAATTAAATTAAAAAGTAATTTTTCCTTACTTTTTAAAGATAAATCTGTAGTTTTTCTTCTCACATACAGCAAAATAGGCATTCTCGTTAACACCATATTAGTCCACATTGACATCACAGCATACCCAAAGATGGGGAGGGGGCTGATGGAATTTCAGCCTCCTCCACTCGAAATGGTCGAAAATGAAATGATAAAATAGTGCTGAATTTTTTCCGTCTGTTTAAGATAAATTTTCATTTATTTCCCCTATCGTTCAACAGACTATATGCCCTTCCTTCGCTTTAGTTCCATATTTGTTCATATTGACACCAAAGAAGAGAAAGGGGGCTGACGGGGTTGCAGCCCTACCCCCAAACCAGAAATAGACGAACAATTAAACGAAAAAAGTCTTTTTTCCTTACTTTTTTAAGATAAATCTGTAGTTTTTTCTTCTGTCATATAGCAAAATAGGCATCCTCGTTAACACCATATTAGTCCATATTGACATCACAGCATACCCAAAGTTGGGGAGGGGGCTGATGGAATTTCATCCCTCTCCTCTCGAAATGGTCGAAAATGAAATGATAAAATAGTGCTGAATTTTTCTGTCTGTTTAAGTTAAATTTTCATTTATCCCCCTATCGTTCAACAGACTATGCCCTTCCTTCGCTTTAGTTCTATATTAGTCCATATTGCACCAAAGAAGAGAAAGGGGCTGACGGGGTTGCAGCCCTACCCCCAAACCAGAAATAGACGAACAATTAAATGAAAAAAGTCTTTTTTCCTTACTTTTTTAAGATAAATCTGTAGTTTTTTCTTCTGTCATATAGCAAAATAGGCATTCTCGTTAACACCATATTAGTCCACATTGACATCACAGCATACCGAATGATGGGGAGGGGGTGATGGAATTACAGCCCTCTCCTCTCGAAATAGTAGAAAATGAAATGAAAAAGTAGTGCTGAATTTTTCCTGTCTGTTTGAGATAAATTTGCATTTTCTCCTCTATCATTCAACAGACTAGCCGCTCCCTTCGCTGTAGTTTCATATTAGTGTACAGTGACACTACATTATACCCAAAAATGTAGAAGGTGCCAAGGGGGCTAATGGGGTTACAGCCCTATCCCCAAAAAGTCGAACATGAAATCAAAAAGTGCTATTTTCCTTTTTGTTTGAGATAAATTTGTATTTTCCCCCTATCATTCCACAGGCTAGCCGCTCTCTTCTCTTTAGTTCCATACTAGTGCACAGTGGCATCACATTATACCCAAAGAGGTGGAAGGGGCTAATGGGGTGTCCCCTTCCTAATTAGTCGAAAATGAAATGAAAAAAAGGCTGATTTTTTTCTTCTTATTTGAGATAAACTTGTAATTTTTCTTCTGCCATACAGCGAAATAGCCATTCTCGTTAACCCCATATTAGTCCACATTGACATCATAGCATACCGAAAGAAGGGAAGGCGGCTAATGGGCTTACAGCCCCCTCATCCCGAAGTAGTCGAAAACGAAAAAAAAAATTGCCTTTTTTTCTTTCTCTTTGAGATAGATTGTTATTTTTTTACCTCCTATCATTCAACCGACTAGTCACATTCTTCTGTTTAGTTCCATATTAGTGCACAGTGATACCACATTATTATGCCCAAAGAAGTAGAAAGGGGGTGATGGGTTACAGACTTCTCCCAAAATAGTCGAAAATGAAATGAAAAAAATGCTGATTTTTTTTTCTTTTTGTTTGAGATAAATTTGCAATGCAGTTCTTTTCTGCAATACAACAAACTAGACTTTCTGGCTAGTCTCATATCAGCGCACAGTTATACCACAGTATACCAACGAAAGGAAGGGGGCTGATGGGGTTATAGGCCCCCTTTGAAGTAATCAAAAATGAAATTTAAAAAACTCCTGTTTTTTTTTCTTTCTTTTGAGAGAAAATTTAATTTTTTTTCTGTGACGCAGCTATTCTGGTTAGTCCCATACATTAGTGCACAGTGATGCCCCAGCACAGCATACACCCAAAGAAGTCGATGGCGACGGGGTTATGAGGTTACAGCTCCATTCCACCTCCGAAGAGATCGCAGTGAAATGAAAAAAGGGCTGATATTCCTTCTTTTTCAGATAAATTTGTTTTATTTTCTGGCATGTCACGAATTTGTTTTTTTTTTATTAATCCAATATCCTCCTCAATCCTGCGACCAAATTTACTTGAAACCACAAAATCAATTCTCAAATGACTGAAAAATAGTTCCATCCCTGTTTTACTGGATAAATGAAAACGTATATTCTCAGTTCAAGAGACCTACAAGTGAATTCGACAAATCTAAAAGTAGTTTAATTTAACGAGTCTTTTAATTTCTCTCACAGTCGGCGGGCGCTAAGATTGTCAATGCGGAAGTATGTTAATGCACAGTAACACCACAGCTAATCTCAAGTCGATTTCGGCTAATCAAGTCGAAATCCGGTGCGGAAGAGTTGACTGTAAAAGTAGCTTATTAACTTTCATTTTTCAGTCGCATTTCCATGCCAAAAATTTGTGTTTTTTCCACGGTTTTTTAACGAAATTTGCGTTTTCTCCGCGGTCCTTTGAAGAAATTCGCGTTTTTCAGCGGTTTTTTCCCGAAATTCGCGTTTTCTTTACGAACGCCTTCGTCGAAATCTGCGTTTATTCCGCGGATCTGTGCAAAATTCCCGTTTTTTTTTTCGTGATCCTGTCGAAATTTGTGTTTTTTCCGCGGCTTTTTGACGAAATTTGCATTTTTCGGTGGGTTTTTGGTGAAATTAGAGTTTTTTTCGCGGATTTTTGCCCAAATTCGCGTTTTTTTTTTTTTTTTTTACAAAATTCTTCGTCAATTTTGCGTTTTTTCAGCGGCTTTTTGACAAAACTCGCGTTTTTTCTCGTCTTTTTGATGAAACTTTCGTTTTTTCTGCGGCTCTTTGACGAAAGTAGCGTTTTTTCGCGGCTGTTTGGCGAAATTCGCCTCTTTTCTGCAGTCTTTTGACGAAATTCACCTTTTTCTGTGGCCCTTCTTTGTGACCCTGCTTTTTCTCTTTTTTGGATCCTTTAACGGAATTCGCGTTTTTTCCGCTTCCCTTTGTCGAAATTTGCGTTTTTTCTCCGGCCTTTTGACGAAATTCGAGTTTTTTCTGAAGTCATTTGCCAAAATTCGCGGTTTTTTATGCAATCCTTCGTCGAAATTTGCGTTTTTTTCGCTGATTTTTGCGTTTTTTGATGAAATTTGCGTTTTTCTGCGGCCTTTTGACGAAATTCACGTTTTCCCATGTCCCTTTGACGAAATTCGCGTTTTTTGCGATCCTTTACGAAATTAACTTTTTTTTCGCAGTTCTTTGATGAAATGTGTGTTTTAAGTGTTTTGTCTAAATTCGCGTTTTTGAACCTTTGATGAAATTTGCTTTTTTACGCGGCTTTTTCACTAAATTCGCTTTTTTCCGCAGCCTTTTGACGAAATTCACGTTTTTCTGTGGCCCTTCTTTGTGATCCTCTTTTCTCTTCTTTTTGCGATCCATTAACGAAATTCGCGTTTTTTCCACCTCCCTTTGACAGAATGCGTGTTTTTTAGAGATCCTTTGTCGAAATTTGCGTTTTTTCTGCGGTCCTTTGACGAAATTTGCGTTTTTTCTGTGGTCATTTGCCGAAATTCACGTTTTTTTTAAATTCAATCCTTCGTCGAAATTTTTTTTTCCACGGCTTTTGACGAAATTTGCGTTTTTTTCTTCTCGTCTTTTGATGAAATTTGCGTTTTTCTGCGGCTTTTTAGCGAAATTCAGATTTTTCCATGTCCCTTTGACGAAATTCGCGATTTTCCGCTTCCCTTTGATGGAATGCGTGTTTTTTTAGCGATAATTTGACGAAATTTGCGTTTTTTCTGCGGCTCTTTGACGAAATTCGCGTTTTTTCTGTGGTCATTTGACGAAATTTGAGCTTTTTCTGTGGCCATTTGACGAATTTAGCGTTTTTTCGCAATCTTTCGTCTAAATTTGCGTTTTTCCGTGGCTTTTTGACGAAAGTAGCGTTTTTTCTCGTCTTTTTGTTGAAATTTGCGTTTTTCTGCGCCCTTTTGACGAAATTAATGTTTTCCATGTCCCTTTGACGAAATTAGCTTTTTTGAGATCCTTTACGAAATTAGCTTTTTCGCAGCCCTTTGACAGAACGCGTGTTTTTAGCGATATTTTTTCAAAATTCGCATTTTTTCCGCAAACTGTTGATGAAATTCGCGTTTTTCTTCGGCCTTATGACGAAATTCGGGTTTTTTCTGTGCTCATTTGACGAAATTAGCGTTTCCTCGGGGATCATTTGACGATATTCGCATTTACTCCACGAGCATTTGACGTAATTTGCGTTTTCTTCGCTATCATTTGACAGAAATTGACTTTTTTTTTCGCGATCCTTTGACAAACTTCGCATTTTGTGCTTGGCCCTATGATAAAATTTCGGTTTTTTCCTTTTCGGATCCTTTAAAGAAATTGAAGATATTTTTTTCCGCGAACGATTGACGAAATTGATTTTTTTCGGCGACCATTTATCCAAAAACACGATTTTTTTTGTCCAAATTTTAGGACTGATGACCGAATATTTCAGCTTTTCGGAAAATGCGGAACAAAGTCACCCCTGCCCCTTCCCTTTCCCCCCTCTGAGAACGGCCTTATTGGCAAAAATGATTTCTGTTTATAACACAATTCAATGTATTTCGTAAGATTTGGAACATTATGGAAATTTAAGTCAGCCCCCCCCGAAATAAAATCCTGGGTACGCCACTGGTGGCATGTCTGAAATTAAGACATTTAGAAATTCAGACACTTAAGAGTCTGAATGCGATACAATTGTATCATATGAGTGATGACTGTACGTACAATTGTATTGCAATATGTATATCAGCGCTATCAGAAAATATTTCCGAATGGATGAAAGATATTTAAAATACTCTTTCATCCATTTAATTTAGTATTTATTTATAAATGAAGAAATCATGGGACATCTGAGAAAATTAGAAAAGTTCGCTTACTAAGGTTTGGAGCTAAGTTATTTTTAGCGCAATAAATAATTAAACAATTGCTTTTCACAAAATATAAAGTTTTCCAAAAATTACTTGTTATCATGATCGTATACAGGGAGAATCGCTCACCTAAATACTAAGAGTTATGAGTAGAGGGAGAAAGAAACGTACTGAGGAGCAAGATTTTAGAACACACAGTAAAACCTCCCTAAAGCGACCACGTTCGTTCCAATGAAAAGTGATCGCTCCGAGAGGTGGTCTCTTAATGGAGGTCATGTTTAAATCTAGATTTTAATTTTTGAAAAAAGGTTACAATTAATGTTACTAAAATTTATTTTTCACGTTAGTAAAAGAAACTATAAAAATTTAAGTATCAAAACAAAAGTTAATTATATAAATTAATTACTGCAGAGTTTAAAAAATGAATACATTGGCGTTTGCTTTGATTTTACGGTTTTATATTTTATAACTTTTGTTTCCAAGTCTTTTCGAAGTCCAGTCAATAAATGCGTTTTTTTTTTTTTTCTTTCTTTTTTTTTTTTTTTTTTTTTTTTTTTTTGACGGGAACAAATAAAGACGATTTGATTAAATTATGTATTTCTTTGAGAGTTTCTCGACAAAATAGGGCAGGGGAGTTTATCGACCGTCATTATTAATTTGTCATCAGAGTTCAATTTATTACCTAAAAAGGCACAAAGGGGTTTAAATATTTAAAAGTTACCGGAATAATAAAATAAAATAAACTTAGTTTAGAAGTTTGATGAATAATGCACACTCCGGAACTATTTTTCTAATAAAATCTTCTTCAAGCGACCAGGAAAAAAACGGGATTTGTTTCATTTTCTTCAAAAAAATGGGTCGCTCATGGAGGGAGTTCAACTGGGATGGTCTCTGAATGGAGGTAAAATTAGTATTGAGCCTATGGGAATAAATTTCGTTCCATGAAAAAAATGGTCGTTCAGAGAGGTGGTCGCTTAATGGTCGCACAGAGAGATTTCACTGTATATGCCTGGGGTCCACAGCCCAGTCCGCTTTTGTAAAATGCAGAATATAAACATGAAGTAGGCTAAACTAAGAATTTATGCCAGAACTCCTCGTGTAAAACAATTTTTAAGAAATTTAAAAATTAAGAAACATTAATCGTTTAAAAATAAGTTTCTAACGATATTTTTCACAATGGAGAACTGATTTCTTTTTCTCTCTCCTCTCTCTGTCTTTTTTTTTTTTTTTTTTTTTTGTCGGTGGGATTTTTCCCTTCTGAACTGCCCCTCCTCATTTAAGATAAATTTGATATATATGAACACTAACAGAAGAACAGAATTAAAATCGTCTTCTACGAGAAGTTAAGGGAGGGGGGGGGGGGCTCCTCTGGAGAAAAATTCTTAGCAGCATTTTCTCTTAGCGTTTAATTAATATATTGCTATTTGGAAGAGAAAAAAGTATTTTTTAAATAATCAAACGTATAGAAAATATAATTAATTAAATTTCAGGGATGGACAATCGCTCTCTTCATGACCACCGAAAATTCGATATGTTATTTTCTAGTTTTACAATAAAATCTTTATTTAAAGTATGTTTTCTATATGTCTAAAAATAAAAAAAACTGCAAAAACTATACTCAAATAAATGTAACACATTAAGAAAAATACCTAATAAAGAAAATAAAACTTTTCTTATTTCTTCTTATTCAATGATTTATTTCTCGCTGATAAAAAGTTTAAATGAGCTCATCAACCCCTTTATAACGGTTTATAAACAGTAGGCTGAGGTCAGCGACTGCAGTGGTAATTTAAATGCTGATTTCGCCTATTTCTCTTTGTTCGAATACATCCGTTGGCAATTGGCGCGTTAAAACGGTTCTTTCAATGAGGTAAGTTCCCTGTTTAAGGGTGTATTCCAATCCAAACTGCTTATGTTCTGATTTATTTTTTTAATTCATTTTTGCTCTCAAACGCATCCACCTGGCAAATTCTCTGATTTAGAAACTACAGAATGTGCCGTGCTTGTCAATTTTTTAATAAATGCAAAAAATATTGCAAAAAATGCTGTCCAAGGGGTCGTTTTGAACCGAATTTTCCGAAGCGGGAGATCTGGAAATGAAAAAAAGGGTCATACTGAGAGAATAATTGTATAAAAAGCAAATTCTAATGAATGGAGCCAAAAATGAAATCACACGGCCTCTTATACATCTGTTCAAAAATCACCTCAACCAGTTTCCTGTTTTTACTTTAAAAAATGATTCTGAAAATGTCTCAGAAAATTTCGAGCTGTTGAGGGTGGAAAAATATTTTTTCGAATACACCCTTAACAAAGTTGCCCGCATTTTTTTTATGTGTAACATTCTGTATTTATAGTTTGTGACTGTGTCATATACATAGCTGGAACAGTTTTTTGGAATAATTCATTTATGGAATAATATATGCGATTATTATAAAAATGATACGTTGAGTAATGTGATTGTGCCATCCACATAGATGTATATGCATAACTACACAGCTTATAAAGTGCATTTTTGGAATTTCAATAATTGTTCTTGAGAGATTGGAGAATAAGAAAGTGCGTGTGAAATGTGATTCGAAAAAGCGAATTGAATTAAATTCTGCATTATATTAAATTATATCATTATGAAAAAAATATGTTGAATAATGAAAAAAAAAATTTCTTCGTTATATGTTTTTCAATTATCAGCATTCATCTGAATATTTAGTGAAATATGTAAGAAGAAAGTGTCTATATTTTTGTGTTACCGTTTATATTACATGGATTTGCTTTATTACATTTAAGGAAATACTAAAAAGGTAAGAATGTGATTATTTACAAAAAATATAATTTTTTTTGGAAATAGAAATTTTCCTTGAACAATATTAATTATGTAATATTAATTATTTAAATCACTTTTAAAGAATACATGTGTTTATCATATTTGTATCTTTCTATATAGAATAAATATTTTTCAGTATTACAGTGTTTTTTATTATTTTCGACTAAATTTATTTCATTTTCAGGATTAATTAACTAACTTGCTTGATAATTCTTAAAGCATTCGATGTATAAATAAATTTTTTTCACATAAAATAATATCATCATTGCTTAAATCATTGCTTAAGCATTAAAAGTTATTGGTTGTGTACATTGACATCCAAATTTGTCAACATTTTTAGTATTATATTTTTGTCAAGAAAAAAAAAAAAAGCAGTTGCAGCACTATATATTTTTGCTGTGGATACAAGCTATTAATCTGACTATAAAAATGTCAGTAAATATTAGCCATTTAATATAATGCCATTTTTTTAATAGTTAATTTTATTAAAAATATTTTTCTATAATAGCTATATAATGATTTACAATAAAATAAGTAAGGAAATAAATCATTATTTACTTTGTTTAATTGCTTAAAATTATATTTAAGTTTTGTACAACTTCAGATGTTAAAAAATTTATTACATTGATTTATTGATTGTTAAAAAGAAATTACAGATTTAGATCGGAAAAAAGACTTTATTTTCATATTTTACTGCACTTTTCACATAAAATTGGGGGGATTGTTTTTCAACGTTTGTGCATTTTTATAAAAGATACAGCAATAACAATTAAATATGCATTTTTAATGCAAAATAAGTTTTAAAATTAGATGTTATTTCCCTTGCATGTTATTAAAAATATATACATGTTTAACTTTTTAAAGATAGCTTAGTAGCTCTGGTGATTACTATATGCTATATGTAAAAGAAATTGCTTACATGGCAAAATATAATTAAAAAGATCAAGTTATTAAATGATATTGTTATTAATAAACCCTTCCGTTGTAATTTCTAGTTACAGATAATATTAACATGATTTCGTATATGAATTTTTATGTTTAATGACAGATCATTTAATTCTTTTACATTTTCGAAATTAATGTTTTCATGTAACAAAATTAAATTTAGGAAATGCTATGAACATTTTTGCTTCAAGTGGTGGGCATGAAACTTGAAAAATAATTATAAAAGCATCAGAATTGGAGTTATCGTGAAATTTCTAATGTTTTATAAATACATTTTAAATCGTTCCTTTGTAACGCTTTATTAAAAAGTTCGAAATTTCTACAGTATTTAACTGCACGATGAAAGAATTTTTTTTAGACTATAGAAACTTGTTCAAAGTAAAATAACTACATTTATATGTTTTTCCTGTGTTTCATCTGTATAACATATTTAAATTTTAAGACACAGAAATTTTCTGACAACTTTCAACGTCAAAATTATTCTGATTTTTTACAGGATTATTTTTTATTATCATCGGAGAATGCATCCATTTGCGCAAAGCAATTTATTGTTCTTATTATATATCATATTGCATACTTTTAGATTAGGATGAAGTTAATGACAAAGGATATATTTATCCAAACATATACTTACATGTTCATATATATATATATATATATATATATATATATATATATATTAAGTCATCAATGTGTTTAAATTTTTGTTGCGGTATATGTAGTAGGAGGAAGGGGGGGGGGGGGGAGTAATGAATGTAAGCCGCTGGTACTGGAACTTATTAGAATTATTACCACATTTCCTATACTGTAAAAAAAAAAAAACATTTTCTAACTTTTTTAGAATATATTTATAACTGTATATATTAAATAAAACCTCTCAATAGCAGACACCCTAGGACCGTAGAATTTGCCCGCTATTTAGAGGTTTTATTTTCATATGTAAAAAAAGTCCAGAGTGTACAAATACCCAGCATACCGAGTACAAATTACACAAAATATGCTTCAATATATTATTAATCTTCTTTTCAATCCACAAATGTTGTGGATTGAAAAAAGTGATCGCTAAATAGGTGTCTGCTATTCGAGAATGTCCGTTATTACTGAAGCATACAGTGAAACTCATATAACCGGTCACTCCCGAATAGCGGACAGCTCTATTTAGAAAAATATAAAGCGGGGTAATGTTTCTTCTAGAAGCAGGACCTGATTAAAACATGGAAACTGATCCGCGGCCCTGCCCCCTCACCTTCCCATCGATTTTTGTGGCCCCAAATTTGGTATGCAATTTTACGAATTCAATGTTTTTATATATGTTTAGGTTTTTTAGTATTATAACCACATACAAAATTATCATATTAGGATTATAATTTCAGGAGATATTAATAAAAATATGAAAATGCAATTTTACATTAGAAGCTCTAAATTTTGAATGCTTATAATTCAAAAACTTATCATTCAAATGACTAGAAATTTCGTTTCTAGGCATAGTTTGAACCGAAGATTTAAAATATAGTGTCAAAATTGGGTGCATCCATTGGAAAAAAAAAACAAAGTTTGGTCTAATTTTGATTTGTATATGGCCCCTATGCAAATTTTAAATACATCATTTGAAAGTAGACTTTATTTCCAGACGATTGGTACCAGTAACTTTCTTCTATTATTGTTGTCTTCTAGTTGCAGAGTTAGTAGGAGGTGTTTATTTTTTTTTTTCGACGACTGTTCCAATCATGTGGATAAGAAATCGCTTTTGCGACTGATACTGCTTGTGTGATCGCAAGCAACGTGGGGAGCAGAAATGAAGGGTACTCAAATCATAATGAAGGATTTCTGTGTCCATTGATATTTACTATATTATTTATCGTTTGAAAAGAGCCAAATAAACATGAAGTCCATCCAGAGTCTACTGCTCGTCTCAGGCACCGATGTGCGGTTGTCAAATGTTTAAGCATTTCTTGGTAATGATGAATAGTATAATAATAAAAACGAAGGGGGATAAAGAAAAGTAAGTGTTTCGTGCTCCAATTTTTTTTAATGTTCGGATCTCATATGCTGATAATTTTGTGAAATCTAGTGCTAGATTTTATTTAACACAGTGTAGGGACTTAGATATCACTGGACAAGAGTCTATGGTAGCGTAAGTTATCAAAATCTAAGTCCTTTATTTAGTCTCGATTATATTATTAATATTTACAAGTTAAACAATATTGGTTTTGGTTCGCGTCAATTTTACAGGATAAAAAGTTCCATCAACGGGCTGCTTCCACAGATATAGTGCTTCAATCGGAGAAAAGACTGGTCGGATGACCATCTATCTCATCTCCTCGCTTCGCTCATTCACCACTAGCTCCCGCAAGACCTCTTCGCCAGCGTCCTCGCTCTCTCGCTTCCTAACTGCTTCTCTGCGTTGCCACCTCGCTTCTCTCCAAGGCTGAAACTCCCGGTCCTAGGGAAAACTAGCTTTTTCCCTCTTAGCCGATGCCACCGCCTATTTCTCGAAGGCTGAAGCTCGCCGCCCTAGGAGAAATCGTCTTTTCTCCCCCTCAGCCGTTGCCACCGCTCACTTCCTGGACGGCTGAAACACCTGCTCTCTGTGCAATTCAATGGAATGTTACGTTAGCGCCGGAACGAAATTGTACTGCCAGTTCCATTCATATTTGCAGACTTGACGGCACCATACCTTTGTTCAGAGATGAACTATGAGTTTATGAGATTCCTCTTAGCGTGGGAAAGTTCAGAAGACCCTAGGGGGATCTTCTCCCGAATTAATAGTTCGTGAATAAATAGTCTTTAGGGGTAATTAGTAAAGTTCTTACAGCAATCCCCCCTCCAAGAGAGATTTTTCACGTAGCTGGAGAATCTATAGTGAAGTCAGTGTTACACTCAAAATTCGTTCACCACAGAGGTTCATTATTCATTTTTTTCTTTTGTACTAAACACATATAAATTTACACACTTTTCCAGGAACATTATTATGACAATTACAACAATATATACAAAATGTAAATTATTTATACCTTATGATGCAAGCACCTTTTTTTTGAGAATTATATACAATTTCCCTAAATTTATTCAACCCTACTTAAGGAATCAACATGCACTATTTCTTTCCCCGGACGGTGCCTGATTGTATAAGGATAAGGCTGAAGTATCAAGGACCAACGGATTAGTCTTGGACTATTCACGGCGTTGTTTCGGATCAACCTTACCCAATATTTACTGGTACTCTGCGCTGATTTTCTGCTAGATAGTTTCACTTTCATTTTTACTCCTCTGATGCGGTTTAATGCAACTCCTCTCTGTCCCATATGATTACTCCAATAATCGGAAACCCTTTTCGCGTTGTTTAAATACGACAAACCAAATATCTTAGGAGAATCATAATTCAAATTGTCTTGCCTTCTAGCGCCTAAATCTAAGTCGTGCGTACTCGAATAGTTTTCTCCCGGATCAATCTGGAAGACACCCCTCTTCTTCTTAACCTCACGAGTTTTAGTCCCCGTTTCCACTAATAATTCCCGAAATTGCCTGATACGTCTAATTATATCCAATTTAGGTATGAATTTTAACCCTTTCGAACGTTCATCTCTTTTCCACCTCTCGTATAACTTTTTAATTTCGTTTACGGTTTTTGGCCAACAATAACGATTCAAGAATTTATAACCTGACTTCTTCGTACTTAGAAGTCTGCCTGCACTCTCCTTACCTAAGGATAACATATCTCCTTTGACTTTCAACGGGATTACCATTTGTTCTTGGTCAGATTCCCTGGGATCTTTTATTTTCCTAATCCCCAACCCCTCGTTCATTTCAAAATGTGATTTTACCTCGTCCGCTCTCTGCTTAACACAATCGAACTTGACATTCTCTTGCGCATCACTCACATTTTCTTTGTTTCCTAGGGTCAAGTTTTCATCCCGCGGTACGGTCTCGCTTAGTCTTAGAAAAGTCTCTTGCTTTTTCTCCGTTGCTAAACTGGCTCCTATTTCTCCCACTGCGTCCGGGGGGTTGAATTTTAAAGTCTCGACTCTCCCCACCCTTCCAGCTAAATCGCCTCTCTCAGCCAAGTTCAAAATCTGTTCATTAAAGGGATTCAAATTCGGTACGGGCTGTGCGCTCTCAACTAGAGGTAGAAAAATTCCCCTTTTCTTTTTGACAAAGATTACCTCCTCTGGGTTACTCCCTGACCTCGGGGGGTCGCACTTAAATATTTCTCTTTCTACCTCGGCGCGGAGAATTGGCTGGTCCATCGGCTTAGGTGAACCGGCTGGTTTTTCATTTTCGCTCTCCGTTACGGTAGGGGGAATGGACGAGCTCTGCGATTTAGTTTCGCTTTTCGTATCAGCGTTTCCGGGGTGCGCTCGTGGCCCAGTGCGAACTGCGATGATTGAACGCGGGTATCCTCTCCGCCTGTCAATTAATTGCTGCGTTTTGTTCCCTAACAAATAATGAACCATGTCCGTTTCTTTATCTACTGCGGCCGCCTTTGTCCTTATAGTATCCCCGGTACCCAGATTAATTTCTATTTCTACAATAGGTAAACACCGAAGTTTATTATCCAATGCCTGTCTAACCCATACACTTTCACCCGTAAAATGGTCCTCATTTACATCGTGAGCTGATATTAAGTCCAAATTAGTTCCGCTATCGCGTAGAATAGTCATTTCTTTCCCATTAATTAACCCGCGACTGACGTAGGGTTCAAAGGCACTTTCTAAGTCTTGTAGGCCCGCGATATGGTAAACTGCTTCGGTCTTTTCAGCCTTTTTTAGCTCCGGGCAAGAATACTTGTAATGGCCGATTTTCCTACACAAAAAACATGTAATCTCTTTCTTTTTATCGAATATTTCATTTCTGTCTTTGGAGTTGTCTTTATCCCTCCAATTAGTTCTACTCTCTTCCGATCTACTATCCGTTTTTGATTGCCCCGCGAATTTATTTCGCTCTAGAGGTTGGGAAAGGTTTTGAAGTTTCGAGGGCCCTAGCCGTTTCATAGTTTTCCTAGCTGAATCATACGCATCTAATTTCTTTGCCAACTCAAATGGAGTGATTATCGTGCCCCAAACATCAATGAAATGATGCTTCGTTTCCGGATTAACCCTTTTTTTTAACTGATCTGTAATTATTAGCTCTCTCAGTTGGTCGAAATTTTCCACTCCTAAACCGCTTAACCATTGATCAAAGTAATTGGAAGCCTCATATACGCAATCTTTCCACGTTTTGTTTTCGGGCTTTTGTGTCGTAACAAATTTTAGTCGAAAGTCTTCTGCCGAAAGCTGGAACCTTTCTAGTAACATCTTTTTTACATGATCAAAATCGTCGGAACACGCGGGTGGCTCTCTCAAGATAAGCTCCCCCAATTCCGTCGGTAACAATCCTAGTAAATGCGTAACCCATTGACTTTTCTCGATTTGGGCTTTCTGCGCTTGTCTTTCGAATAAACTGAGATAGATTGATATTTCGGACTTATCGTAGTCGAATTTGGGCAGGACTGATTTTAAAGATATTTTCGGCTCTCTCTCATTTTGGCTAGAAGCTAAACTAAACTCATCTGGTTCCCGTTCTAACCTAATTTTCGCCAATTCATGCTCCCTCTCCAAAGCCTTAGCCTTTTCTTCCCTCTCAAAGGCCTTATTCCGCTCTCGTTCTAACCTTTCTTCATTTTCTCTCTCAACCCTATCTTTCTCTAAGATTTTTAGCTGGGCTAGTGCTAAAGTTTCGTCATAGTCCTCTGCTTCTTCGAGTTTTTTAATAATTTTGGCTATATTATCCGACTCTTCTATGCTCGCGCCGAATTCAATAGCTAACTCTTTTAGATCGCACTTTTTCTTACCCGCAAACACTGACATGTTTCCTACTAATTAACAGTAAAAAATGCTATGCCAATCATGCAATTATCAACTTCGAAGCCTCTAAATATTTCCCTTGTTGTGAATAATCACAAACTCTCGCGACATAAAAATATCACAACAATTTCAATAATATTAATATGATAGACAGCCTTATCATTAACCAACCAAGTTTTCACATATAACTTTATATATTCTTTGGTATCATTTCCTTTAAGTAAATTGCTCAGAAAGTCTCTTAAATTTTGAAAACATATATTCTGAATAAAATTCACATACAAAACAGAATTTAAATTATTTGCATTCAGTGCATCCAACGATGCGCCACCTCTCATAAGCAATTTAAATTATCCTCACTGAATTATTAACCTTTAATACAAGTAATACTTATTTAAAACAGTTTTAAGGAACTTTAGAAAATTAATATTTACTTAAATTTCTTAGAATTCAGTTGGAAAAATTTCACAAAATGTTATTATCAAATTCCTTACTTCCTAAACTCTATTAAATATATAATGATTAAAAAAACATGTTTGTTATTAACTATACTATTTCGATTAAACCTCTGTAATGAATCAAATAAAGAGTGCTAACCTGAGATATTGTTGACTGCTCTTCTGACTTCCGTCTTATACTGGTACAGCTCCGGTCATCTGTAGGCTAAACCATCCGGCGGGCTCGACTTCCCTGCATTCGGGTGTCTCTCGTCTCTTGCACGGCGTCGGATTGCCTTGGGTCTGGAATCCTTGCTGGATTCGCCGAAGACTCTGCTCTGGGGATCAAGGTCTCCTTTCTACCCTCCGTCTGTCGATCTCGGATCTCCGGAACGTCTTACGTCTCTTGCACGGCGTCGGAATGCTTTGGCTCTGGAATCCCTGCTGGATTTGCCGAAGACTCTGGTCTGGGGATCACGAGTCCTTCTATCTTGCGGCCTGGTTGCGGCCCTTCCTGTTTTTTGACGAACTGTGATAATTTATTTTCACCAGTTCTTAATCCTCTTTAGCTGCCACCACTGTAGGGACTTAGATATCACTGGACAAGAGTCTATGGTAGCGTAAGTTATCAAAATCTAAGTCCTTTATTTAGTCTCGATTATATTATTAATATTTACAAGTTAAACAATATTGGTTTTGGTTCGCGTCAATTTTACAGGATAAAAAGTTCCATCAACGGGCTGCTTCCACAGATATAGTGCTTCAATCGGAGAAAAGACTGGTCGGATGACCATCTATCTCATCTCCTCGCTTCGCTCATTCACCACTAGCTCCAGCAAGACCTCTTCGCCAGCGTCCTCGCTCTCTCGCTTCCTAACCGCTTCTCTCCGCGTTGCCACCTCGCTTCTCTCCAAGGCTGAAACTCCCGGTCCTAGGGAAAACTAGCTTTTTCCCTCTTAGCCGATGCCACCGCCTATTTCTCGAAGGCTGAAGCTCGCCGCCCTAGGAGAAATCGTCTTTTCTCCCCCTCAGCCGTTGCCACCGCTCACTTCCTGGACGGCTGAAACACCTGCTCTCTGTGCAATTCAATGGAATGTTACGTTAGCGCCGGAACGAAATTGTACTGCCAGTTCCATTCATATTTGCAGACTTGACGGCACCATACCTTTGTTCAGAGATGAACTATGAGTTTATGAGATTCCTCTTAGCGTGGGAAAGTTCAGAAGACCCTAGGGGGATCTTCTCCCGAATTAATAGTTCGTGAATAAATAGTCTTTAGGGGTAATTAGTAAAGTTCTTACAACAGAAATAAAAATCCAAAAAATGCTTAAACTAATTGACTGGGAATATCTAATTTAAATAGAAAAAAAATTGTACAACAAAGCAGGGGTGGAATTCTTTCCGAAGAAGTGAATCATTTTTTATAAATGGGAATAATTTGTTACCATAAAGCAGAGCTGATTGCAGCATGAACAAACTCGGCTTTTTCTATGGGACGTTGGCTTTACGGGCCCAAAAATTTAGTATGAAATTTCCATAAAGCTGATATTTTAAATTTGTTTTGATATTATACTTATTTTAATAAATATTTTGTACTTTTAGAATATGATTAGGTTAAAGAAAAGGATATATTTATCCAAATATGTATTTGATGGCATCGAGCAGTCTTAATTTTTTTTTTTTTTTTTTTTTTGTAGCAATATATGAAGGTGGCGGCTGTGGTGGGGGGAGGGGGGCGAATAAATACTAGGTCTTTGGACTGGAATTAATTTAATAAACATTTTTGATGCCGTAGGGCATATATGAAATCGCATAAATACATATTTAGGTGAATATATTTATATATATTATCCTATTCTAAAACTACAAAATACTGATTACGATCATAATAATGTCAAAACTGATATAAAATATCAGCTTTATAAAAATTTTGTACCCAATTTGGGGTACCCTAAAATCAGGGGGCAGAGAAGCATCCTAGTTTTACCACGCTGCAATTAGCTCTGCTTTATGGTAACAAATTATTCTCATTTATAAAAAATGATTCACTGTGGTCAAATATGGCTGCGTATATGACTTAGAAAGAAAAGTGGTCAAAGATGGCTTCATATTGGCAAAAAAAAAAAAGGGCTCAAAGATGGCCGCAATTAAGACACTTGAAATGTCTGAAATTCAGACGCAAGAAGTGTCTAAAAATTTTAAGACACTTTAAAACGTCTGAAAATCGAACACTCCAGTTTCAGTCACTTATGTGTTTGAAATTCAGACGCAAGAAGTGTCTGAAAATTTTCAGACATTTTAAAACGTCTGAAAATTGAACACTACGTTTCAGACACTTAAGTGTCTGAATTTCAGACATTTCAGTTTACAGTGTAAATAAACATATTTTATCACTTTTTATAGCATTATTTAGGTTAATCTATATATATTTAGGTTTTAAAAAAATAACGTAGTTAAATGGGCCTAACTTTCTTCTATCTCATACATCTTAATATTTCAAAAAGGAGTTACAGATGTTAGTACTGCAGTATTATTAGTTCAATGCTATACCCACTTTGGATATGCCAATCGCAAAACTTTCTTCTGTATCACACATTTTAATATTTCAAAATGTTGTTACAGATGTCAATATTTCATTTTTATTAGTTCAATACTACATCAAGTTTGACTTTCATCTTAAATTTCTGCTACAGTCAATGAAACTGAGTCGAAACGAGTTAATCTCGATCATGATATTTATTAAAACGAATATTTTTTCGTTATACTGTTGTACATCAGCTGTTTGCGAATAGCTGGCTTAACAGGACGCGAGTTCCCGTATTTGCACGAGTCACCGATGGACAACAGAACTGCGAAAAATCGAGAAAGTTACACAAAAACAGCTATTACAGCTCCGGAATATTTTCAAATTCAAGGAGGACCTGCTGGCCATAACCAAAAACATGCACAAAAAATTTGGTTCAATTCTGTGCATAACTTCATACACCTTTCGATACAATAATGAAAACGGCACAAAAGTTGTTATTACAGTGCCCCCTTCCGGGAGAATATTTCTAAATTGAAAGAGGACCTGGTTGCCACAGCCAAATACATACACAAAAAATTTGGTTCAATTCTATGCATAACTTCAAACACTTTTCGATGGTACAATGGTGACACACGGACAGACGGACAGAAGGACGGACAGAGAGGCATTTTGTATAAACCTGATTTTTGGGGTCTCAGACCCCTAAAACCTGTAAATCCATCGAAAACCGGAAGTCTAAAAGATTTCGATTTACAATACTTTATTCGACTGAAGGTAGAATAAAGTAAAAATGCGAAAGATAGTTGCCTTTAGATAAATAAGATTATAAATACACATTATATGATGTTTATTAATACAGAGAACTGCATAAAATGTATCATTTTTTTCCCTTTTATATCTTTTCCCCTTTTATTTTTGCGTCCCTATCATTTAGATCAAGGGTGTAGAACGCTTTTAAAATTTCTTACCCTTTCTAATTCACCTTCCTCTCCAACAACTCGCACAAAAAAAAATGCGCCCTCTCTCCCTATATAAATGCGTAATCCAATAGTGTCACAGAACCTTATGCGAAATTTTTATTTTTACAGAAAAAATAAATTTAAGTTCACCGTCGTCTTAAAAACTCAGAGGGTAAATAAAAGAAAAAAATCATCCTTCAAACTGTCGATTTTATTTTATCAACCCACTAAACTAAAATAATTTTCTTAACCATACACTTCCACACACACGTCGATAAAAGCCGAATCGATAAAATCTGAATAATTCATAATCGAATGGTCCCAAGAAATTGATACGTGAAACTTTCTGACGTGTTCCAACTTCACCAAAATAATTAAGCCCCACTCCCATTCATTGTTACTTTTTTCTTACCCTGCCCCTGCACTTCTTTCATCCCCCCCCCTTCCCCCCACTACAACATGCAGCATTTTTTTCTCTCTTTAGGGGCTGCTGTCTTTTTCTCTGGTAGTCTTGTAGCCGTAGACGATGAATAATTCAGCAAACATGGAGTTGGGAAAAAGAACAGTTTCTGCTCGTTTTTTATCCAGTTTTTTTTATTCTGCTTCTAAAAGTTGGGAGTGTCTCGGTTTGTTTTTTTTTCTCGATTCCCTTTTTCCCAATCCATCATGGAAGTCGATGTTTTCTGTTCCGCTTTAAATTCAGAAAAAGAATCGAGCTGTTAGTGTTGAGAATTTTTACTTTCTTCTATCTTTACAAGAAGAAAATATTGGATTCGTGAAACTTTTCGACATCTAGTTTTCGATGAATTTATACGTTTTAGAAGGTCCTGAACACGATTGGATAGTTTTTTAGAAAATGTCTGTCTGTCACTCTGTCTGTGAGTCTGTCTGTGTGTGACAAAAATTTTGTGTGGGAGAACTAATGCACGGAATTTCACAAAACTTTGGATTCATTTGGACCTTGATATAAACGGGTCCTGATTAGATTTTGGTGTAAATCGCCCAACAGGTGGCGCTGCGATTCAGAATTTTTTACGATTTCTGCAATAGCTCTATCTCAAGAACTAATGCACGGATTTTCATGAAACTTCGGATTCATGTAGGTCCTGATGTAAATTAGTGCTGTTTAGTTTTTGGTGATGTAAATCGCCCAACAGGTGGCTCTGCATTTTTAACGATTTCCGCAATAGCGGTAAATCGAGAACTATTGCATGAATTTTCATCAAGCTTCAGATTCAGTTAGTCCTTGATATAAATGTGTCCTGATTAGTTTTTTGTGTAAATCGCGAGCTAATTCAGCGAACATAGAGTTGGGAAAAAGAACAGTTTCTGCTAGTTTTTTATCAAGTTTTTTTATTCTGCTTCTAAAAGTTGGGAGTGTCTCGGTTAGTTTTTTTCTCGATTCCCTTTTTCCCAATCCATCATGGAAGTCCATTTTTTCTGTTCCGCTTTAAATTCAGAAAAAGAATCGAGCTGTTAGTGTTGGGGTATTTATTAAGTTTCAGCATTGTGAAAGGGAGCTTAAAATATTGAAGTAAAGTGTTGGAATGATTAAAGGGTTTATAGGGGGTTGGATGGAGCAAAAATACAATTTTTTACGTTCGTCGTTCTTTACAAAATTTACAAATTCCGGTTTTCGACACATTTATCCGTTTTAGAAGGTATTCGACTATTTTTAGAAAGTGTCTGTCTGTATGTGGCATAAATTTTGTGAGCGCTCCATCTTAAGACTGTTCCTAAATCCAAAGGGGCAACTTTATGACATAAGTTTTAATTCATTTTTGTTGGGAAATGCATGAAGCTTGTTCAGAAACTGGATCATCGAACTGTGTTTTCCGCTTTTTTGAAAACGCCATAGATCTTTCAGATAATAGTGTGAAAGTGGGCGTTTTGAACCAAATTTTTGCGCAAAAGAAAAATAACCACTCAAGGAAGGGTAAAAAACGTGTTTGTCACGTGATCCAAATCGCTTCGAACTTAATAGGTATTTGTTGATCAAAAAATGGGACACACAGTTCGATTCCAAATCGCTTCCCTAGCTAGGCCTTCTAATTTTATATCTTTCCGTTAAAAAATCAATTTGTAAATGTGTTAAAACGTTTTGCGCTTGTTGAGCAGGGCAGTTGAAACAGCTTTAAGGCTGTTCTCAACTGCTTTCGTCAACTAGCGCAAAACGTTTTTACACATTCACTAACTCATTTATAAATGTAAAGGTACAAAATTGGCAGTGTTGACTAGGGAAGAGATTTGGAATCGATCTGTTTTTTCCATTTTTTGATCAATAGATTACCTATCCAGTTATAAGCGAAATGGGTCACGTGAGCGAGGAGTTTTTTCTCCCTTCCTGACTTTTTTTCTTCTCTCGTCTAGAAATTCTGTTCAAAACGTCAAGTTTCACAGCATTTTCTAAAAGATCTATTACGTTTGCAATAACACGGAAAGAAGAGATCGATTACACAGTTTCTGAATAACTACACCTGCTAGTTTTATGCGTTTCCGAACAAAAATGAATTAAAACTTATGTCAGAAAGTTGCCCCTTTGGATTTGAGAACAGCCTTAAGAACTAATGTTCTGTCTCCAAAAATGATGATTCTGTTTATATTATACTAACCTAAATACAAATTATTACATGTTGAGCATGAACTATAGCAGTTTAAATTCCGGAGAATTTTATGAAGTTTTACAGCTGTTTTTACAAATTGATACGCAGAAAATATTCAAAAAATCAACGCAATAATTCATTAAATGGTGAATACAGTTTTTTTTTTTTCTGCCGCGTCCCGAAATTCGTTCGAAACATGCTCACTTTGACAGCTTTTTCTTTATCAAAAAATGGCAAAAAGCTGCTTGATGACCTAGCTTCTGCATACTAGTACATGCAATTTCAAGCGTTAGCGAACAAAAGGGAATTTTAAAAATGTCACAGAATCAGAAGCGTATTAACCACCACCCGAACTCCTAGGTTTGACTTTTTTTATGGGCCTCCTCCTCTCTCCCAAAGCTTTATATGTAATAAAATTCTGAGATCATTTGTTAATCTTTTCTATACATTTTGTCAAAGAGCAGAGCTTACACTCTAAATAAAAAGGAGTGACTATTCACTCTGTGGAGGAGTGAATAGTCACTCTATCGCAGAGTCAAAATATGCCCAACCTCTTTAGAGTGACTATTCACTCTGAGCAAAAGGGAAATTTTTGACTCTCTGCAAGAGTCAATAGTCACTCCTGGGAAGTGAATATTCACTCTAAACAAGGGTGGATAATCACTCTTTCGGAGGAGGAGGAGTGCCTATTCACTCTTGCTAAAAGAGTGCGGTTTTTCACCCCTGGTAAGAGTGATTAGTCACTCTTTCAATGCAGTGAGTGTTCATTTTTTATGGAATCATATTTTGCTTTTATGGTCATTTTAAAAGAATCATATCTTTTACATCATGCAATGAAAATAGATACAAGCGTGTTAAAAATTGGAATAAAATACATTATTAGCAATATTTATTTAATTCATAGTTTGTAATACTAATTGAACTTTTAAGGAAAAAATCAGTTAAAGTTACATATGAATTTAAATTAGATTACTGACAGAAATAAACTAATATATTTTATTCCAATCTTATCCTTTGTGTTTGTTTTTACTGCATGCGCTATAAAGATATTACTTTAAAATTTTATAAATAACCTTTTAATAGGTGGATGTTATAAGTTTAACAATGCTTGATTTCATTTTAATTTTTATTTTAAATATAAATTCCTATCTTTTTACCGCACTTTTCCCGTGAATTATTGCTATTTTTGCAAAGTCCTATTGTTCTAAAATATTTTTCATTTTTTCACTTAAAAAACAATGCTTATAAACTCAAATCTTTTTTTAAATGAGTTCAAGCATGATTTAAATATTAAGAATGTGTATTATTTTTCAGCTGTTTTTTGCATTTGTTTTATTTAATATGATCATGGAGTCTAAATTTTAAGTTCTCTGGAATATGTATATATTTTTCTTTTAAACATATTCCTTAACTTAATCATGATTTCTAATTTTCGTCCATTATTGCTGAAAACAATACTTATTAATGAAACGGTACGGTAAGCCATATTTAATTTAAATTTTTTATTCCCATAGATATTGTATTTTGGGAATATGAGCAAAATAGATTTTATATGTTTTATAGGAAAAGATTGACCTAGGAAATAGAAAAAAAAAATATATAATAATAATCATTACATGTATCTATTTCTGTATGGAATTTAATGAAAATAAAGTAAATGACTGCATATAAAAAGTTCTTATTATTTTTAAAAAAAATTTAATGTAAAAAAGTAGTTATTAATCGCTTTAAAAAAATATTCAGACCTATATTATGTAAGTAAATATGAACTTTTTAAAAATATGCTAAAGCTGTCTTATCGATAAACTTCAAAACAGGTATAAAATTTTTTTTATTTCATTGCTTAAATATCATGTTTTATTTTTTAGTGCCAAAAATTACGTGTATCAAAAACGTAGAAAATGCGTTTAAATTGAAAGAAATTTAATAACTGATGCAGAATGTCTATAATTAATTTTTTTTTTATATTACTCAGTCTAGAAATTTTAAAATCATAAACTACAAAAAATGTTTACATACAGTTAAAAAAAAAACTAATGTACCAACCTTTTCGTAATATCATAATCATCAAATATCATATTTAACTCCAAAACAGTAATAATGATGATAAATACTCTAAGGAAGGCCGTAGCCAATGGGGGGATCATCAGGGTTTGATCCCCCTCCAAAAATTTTTGGAGATGACTATACATATGTGATTAACTGTCAGTTAAAACGACCAAAATTCGAAATTCAACAAAAGTCAAAATTCAAAAATCAAAATTCTATGCGAGCATATCTTTATTGTTTGATTCTGTTAATAGATTGAAAAAATGAATGCAATTTCTAAGAAATATTTAAAGTTCATACGATTTTTTAGAATCGGACGCTGTTAAAATAAAATTATTACAAAAGCCCGATACAAACTGCCACAATGGTTTAGCCAAAAATGGTTGAAAAATGCACTTGAAAGACATTTTTGGCAGTAAATCTTTTGAAAACAAATGTGTAAAATATCAAATATTAATTTAATTTGCACTAATTTCAATACGTCGCTAAAGAAGCATCTGTCATTTGCAATGAAAAAGGCTTAAAGTATCTCTTGAAATTATATTACATTGGATTACTTGAATTCACAATAAAACTTAATTGAACTCTAACACTTGTCTCTATTCAATCAGTAAAAAACAAATCTAAAATAAGTCAAGATTAAAATTCATGACACTAAATCTCCCTTCGAAATATTTTTCTGGCTACGGCCTTGACTCTAAGTGTGTATAACAAAAAACCAGTACTAAACAAACAAAAAAAAAAATCTAACAGAACGACACATTAATGTTTTATTGTGTCTGCAATGAAATCCAGATTATTTTCTGAGTCAGTCAGCTTTGCAAACGAAGCAGATAAAACTTTTTTTTTTCGATCGTTGGAAAAAGTTACTGAAATGGAAGAATAAAATATTTACACTCATTTTTTTTTATTCACATTGGCCGAATTAATGAAGCTTTGATTACTTTTTGCCAAGCATTGTGTTTTTCAATTATTAAAACAATTATATTTCAAACAGAGGTCTGCACGGGCCGAAATTTCCGGGCCCGGCGCGGCCGATACAAAAGTTAAAAGTTCGGCCCGAGCCCTGTCCGGCCCGAGTGAATGTCTACAAAGCATTGATTTTTACGTTGATTGGTTAAAAATTTGTCTCGTACGAGTAGTTCTGGCCAAAAATATTTATCTTAACTTTTTTTTTCATGTTTATAATCTTCATATTTAAAGAAGTGCATCAGGCTGTGATACATATTTTTTAATGAATCTCTATTTCTTGTATGCAAATAAATTTTTCAGTTACTCTTAATATTGTTAATCCATATTCCATGTATTGAAGTGCTAAAAACCTGAAAAATATTATACAGTAAAATCTTCTAAGACGGAATTGCATAGAAAAGAAAAAAAAAATGCGTTATAGACAAGATCCCTTCTTAGCAAGTGTAAATGTATTATATATACTTTTTTTAGGTATTAGTGTATTAATTTTGCATGGATCAACACGTTTTTCAGTTTAAAACAGGGTTCCGCAATAATCAGGTTCCTTTTCACACGTTTTCTATATTTTAATTTAGCTATATTTTAATAAGCACAGAAATCTACTACTCTTTAAAAATAATGCATTTTAATGTTTAAAAGTAGAATAAAGGCAATTAAAAAATGTATGCATTGTTTGCAAAAATTTTTGGTCCAGGCCTAATTTAAGGGTGTTCTCAAATCCAAAAGGGCAACTTTCTGACATAAGTTTTAATTTATTTTTGTTCAAAAACGCATGAAACTAGCAGGTGTTGTTGTTCAGAAACTAAGTCATCGAGCTGTTTTTTCTATTTTTTTGCAAACGCAATAGATCTTTCAGAAAAGCGTGTCAAAGTGGACATTTTGAACCGAGTTTCCGAGCGAGCGGAGAATAAGCACTCAAAAGCGGGTGAAAAACGTGTTTGTCACGTGATCAAAAATGGTTGTAACTCAATAGATAATTTATTGATCAAAAAGGGGAAAAATCAGTTTCATTCCAAATCGCTTCCATGGCCAGGCTTTCCAATTTTATATATTTCCGTTGAAAAATGGATTTGTAAATGTGTCAAAACATTTTGCGCTTGTTGAGCAGAGCAGTTAAGAACAGCATTAACTGACTTTTGAATGGACCACGCTGAGACAATGATTTTCATACAGGCTGGGTAAAAACTAAGACTGAAAATTTTGGGACGTGAAGACTAGGAATGAAGCCAGTCCCGACTCTGTGCGGTAAAAATGAGTTATGCCCGGTCCAGCCCGAGCCTTCCGAATAAAGTATGGCCCGGGTGCCATGAATGAAAATCGGCCCGAACTCGGTCCGGGCTCAGGCTTCGGGCCACGGACCGGTCCGTGCAGATCTCTAATTTCAAACCACTACATGAGGAAATATAATAGACAATCACTTTTCTAGGAAATAAATTTTCTAGAATAGAAATCAGGAGAGCACCCCTCGATCAATCTTTTTCTGTACAACATACAACTATTTAGTCCATAATCTTAATATATCTACGCGAATAAATGATTAAAATTAAATAAGACTTAACTTATGTGTTCCATAAAGAGTCATTTTAATGATATCCTAATCTGTTAATCCTAAGATGGCTGACGAAAAGGCCGACATTTTTCTTATCTTACAAGGACGTTGTCGCCTTGCTGTTCTGATTGGTTAATAAGCAATGCATAGGTAAGTCACTCTTTCAGGAGTGACTACTTCACTCTCGATAACAGAGTGAGACACTTCACTCCTTTCTAGAGAGTGTAAAATTCCACTCTTTAAGGAGTATATTTTTTACAAAATTCACTCCAAAAAGAGTGAAAATGCCTGTCACTCTTTCAAAGAGTGAACTTTTCACTCCTCCCAATTTTAGAGTGTAGATTCTTTTTCTCTAACTCTTTTCAAAAATTCCTTGTCACGAATATTTTGAACTCTAGAGGAACTAACCTCGGCTCTTCGACAATGATGTAACCCAATGTTGATCTAATTTAAAATAAATAATTAAGTTTCAGCTATGCTACGATCATTCTTGACTATTCTTTGCACCTACTTAATTCAGTGAGTTCCGACTCACCTGGGGCCATAACTGCAATGTGCTCACGGTATAAAAATATATCTTCACGGCATTACATCAGCTAATAGTAGACAAGTTGTCGGACAGTTTGATTACTAAAATAATTTATAATTTATAAATTGATATATTTTCATACAGATATTTATATAGAATCTCTTACTCTAAAAAAACTTTTTTCTCTTAGCAATGAATTTTATCAATGTAAATTTTATGTTGCTGAACTTTTTTTTTTTTTTTTTTTTTAAATATTGCAAATTATTGTGTTAAAGAGAATAGTCGCCCGTGTGTGAATCTATCAAAAAGTAGAAGCCGAAAATTTTCAGAAATCCAACAGTTTCTTCTTATGAATAAAGAAGAAATAAAAAGAGAGTAGTATTTGGAATAAAATTTGCATCTTAATGAACTGCAGGATTCAATAAGTGAGCAAAGTAAGGAATATTGCACACAAATCCTCTTTTGTATAGGATATATATATATAAAAAAAAAAAAAGACGAACAAAATTCTCAGCTTTGGGCCCCTAGGCTTCAGCCTACTCAGCCTAATGGGCACAATGTTTCGAGTTGAGGGAGAAAAATATTTTTCTGAAAACTACCTTATATATTCGTTTATGTCTTGCAATGACCTCCCCCTCCTCACAATACACACACACACACACACACACACACACACACACACACACACACACACACACGCATATATATATACATATGTTCTAATAAAAGTGAATGATTATGAAAATTATTATGAAAAGAGGGTGCAAAACAACAATAAAAATCCATGAAAATTTATAACGAAAAAACAACAAACAAACCACTCCCTGCTCTTCAGAAAGTGGGAGGAGTGAAAAAAGCAGGTATCAAAAACAGAAATTGGATCCTCACGGGTTTCGCAAGATATGGCCAACCCACATACTCCAAAAGTATAACAATAGATTTAAACTTTCAAAAACACAACATAACAAAGCTATTTTATAAAATAATTTTTAACGAATCAAAACTGCTTTAAAAACAAATATAACCAACCAATTCAAAATCCAAGAAAACCGATTTAGCTTATAAAACGTAAATAAAAATTAATAAAAATTTTTTAATATGACTAAATCATTAAGCAATTAGAAGTATTGAACATGTGAAAAGGCCATATCCCCACCTTTACCCATGAAGACCTGAAAAAAACTTGCTACCTTTAAAACAATCACTACGCTCCACTTCTTTCCATCAGAAGGAGTTGCAAGTAAGGCCATAATCCAAGTTAAAGACTTGTCTTTCCATTATCCTCATAATCATTAATTTTCTTTCCAAGTCACCGCAGTTTCTACTTGAAGCACATCAACATGCAGACGTTCTTAAAGACTTTAATCCACACCCTTCATATATTCAAGCAGCTACCTTGGCATCCATTACGGTGTTTGGCCGCTTAGCTGTTGCCACTTTAGAAAACTCTTCTCAAGTTGATTTACATAATGAAAAATAAACTGGTATGGAAATAAATTATTATAAAAAAGATTAGCAGTAAATTTAAAAATCTGTGAACTCAAAAATTCTCTATTACTACAAATTCTATAAAATCTATTAATTTGTCCCACAATAATGTTATTAAAAACCTTCTTACTTATATAGAGAGCTATATTCACTTAGTGAATATAAGAAGCTGCGTTGCGCCTTATGCACTGGGTTATTTGTTTTTAAAAATTTTTTTGAAAGCATTATATATATATGTTTATATATATATATATATATATATATATATATATAAACATTAATTAAACATTACCGACCATCATCAAAAACCGCAATATTGTGAATGAAATGACAATAAAAATGGATGCCACAAACCTATAATATACATATGTATGTATAAAATAAAGTGCCTTATACTTAATTACAAGAATTAATATGGAAGAAAGAAAGAAGAATATGGATACCGAAAAAAATAATTGAAAAACGTATGTATTGAATTACGTTTTTAAGAGTAAAGAATTCAATGATATAAGCAAATCGGTTGTTTTCTGTGAGAAAAAAGCTAAAAGCTGAAATTTTTTTTCTCCTGTACTCAAACAACCAATATGACAAAGAGAATAGTTTCAAGATGAAAACGAATAATATCAAATGGCATGAAATGGAAAAAAACGATACAACCTTTTAAATATCTAATTTATAGCATAAAAAATAGAAATATTACACAACATACCGAATAAAACCTCAGTTGTTTTCAAAATATCTTCCTGCACATGGTATCCAAAAGCACGATAAATTAAGGTGAATTAAACAGTTAAGTTAACACAGAAATTAAAACCTATGTATTCAGTTAATTCATTTTGAAATACCGTGATAAATCCAATTAATATAATATAAATAGAAAATAATTACAATATTTAAAATACCTAACAACACTATTAAATTGTTTAATTTCTATTTTACAATATTTCCAATATTCAGCGTACAATACTCGGTGGTGTAAAAAATTAAAATTATTACTCTAGCAAAATTTTGGTGCTGCCAACTATTATGGTATTTTAAAACTATTATTATTATTCAAATGTCACAAGATGAACCAAACAAAAGCTAATGAATTTAAAATATATCAACTGCATTACCACACAAATCCTAATATATAAATAATACCATACTCTGTATCATTATTCAAAAAAATTAAATAAATGAAATGCTAATAAAATTCTTTCAATATATTCTATTACCTTACCCATTTAATCCACACTGAGAAATTAAATAATTTTATAACATTGATAATATATAGAATATAGCTATATGCTATAACATAAAATAAATTATATATAATAAAAATATAAAAAACTTTAATAATTACTATTTATTATAAAAAATAATAAATTAATAAAATGAACAGGAAAAAAAAAGGATGTTTATAGAAGGTTGTCAGATTCTAGAATTCCCAATTGCCTAAAAATCTGTGATACTAAAGATACAGTGTGTGGATTATCTTCATATTAGCCATAAAAAAGCTATAAAATATGATTGTGAGAATCAAACACATTAAACCGATAATTAATCATGGAATACAAAGTTGAAAATAAAACAATATTAAAAAGTATAGAGGAATAATAATAAAAACTAATTACCCATTTTTAATACATACAGTATAACATTAGTTATATCAAATAAACTTATATGCATATTAATCACTATAAAGATGGCATACTATTATTAATTAATATGGTATTGTCCTGAGTAGACTAAAATTTAAAAACATGTTAATTTTGAATTTGATTAAATATTAAAAAAGCTAAAGTTAATATGAATTAAAATAAAATGTCACCAATTACATATAAAACATCAAATCAACATCCATATAAAATACGTATTAGAAATGTAGTTATAATACAAAAGTCCCATCATTTTTTTAATTATCCATTGCGTATTATCCAGACAACACCACCCTCCTCCGTACTCTAACATCTACCCACCCAACCATCCTATAGTAATTGTTTATTATTATTTTACAATTTTTAATTTTTTATATAAATATTTTTTTTTATTTTATAAATTTTTTTTTGTAATTTTGTTTACGCATGTGTTAATTTGTTTTTTTAAAGATCATGTAAGTACTAATTGTATATTAATGAATATACGAAATATACACACACACATATATATACAGGGTGTCCGGTCTCAACAGTGTCCAATGGCTAATTCCTAAACCGTTAGTCGTAGACATATAGTTCCAATTACAAAAATGTTTTAAATAAGGTAAAGAAATATTTAAAAAGCGATTTGGGTCAATAAAAATATTTCTTAAAAAATTACGAAATTTAAATTTTTGTACGGTTCCCCGGTCCTATAAGTTATATTTAGCAAAATTTTCCCATTACACTGACAAGTAAGGCAAAACAGTCCCATTCATATAACTCTAAAATCGAGCGAGTTATGAAACTTTAAAAATGCATGACTTATGCCACTTTTCTGCTCTGAAAACAAATGAATTCGGCTTGGCTTTGAGGGATCACATACCAAGTGCTTAAAGTATTCGAAGATCTTATTTCATGTGTATCTGCGCTTTGAAAAAAATTGTACAAGTATTACGATTAAGTTAACATTTATTAAGTTTCAGATTGGATAAATTACCATATGTTTTATTTTGTCAGGATTTGAGACTGTTATGATTTTTTTAAACAAAAATTATGTTATTTTTATAAGTTTTTATGTTACTTCAATGATCGTATGTATGTTTTTCCAGCTCAAAATTCGTACTCGAACTTTAACTCACTTTTAAATATCCGATCGAGATTACATTTTACATACTGGCGCAAATCCAATAACAATCTAATATTATTATGATTTTCTGTGGTTACCATTTATACTTATTTTACAGGATAACACAAAATATTTCGGATAGATTACCGCCAAGAAATTTAAGAAAAATTTTTAGATTAGATAATACAAGACTGCGATTGTTGGTTTTTTTTTTTAACTTTTATGTATTTTTTAGCACTGAATCCGAAAATGACATTAATTTTTAACCATCATATCAGGATATTTCGCAAATCATAAATTGTCAAATTAAAAAAATAACAAAAATCGGATACTATAAAGCAGAGGAGGTGATTGTGTTTTTTAACTTTTGATAATTGATTTTTACGTACTTTTTAGCACTGAATCTGAAAATGACCTTCATTTTTAACCATCACGTTAGAATTGTTTTGCAAATCGT
Organism: Maratus speciosus; assembly: GCA_963932465.1. Lineage (NCBI taxonomy): Eukaryota > Metazoa > Arthropoda > Arachnida > Araneae > Salticidae > Maratus > Maratus speciosus. The sequence goes on from OZ010797.1 coordinate 7,053,240, forward strand.
AAATGTGTAAGTTAAAATATAGCATAAAATCTCATACTATAAAACGTATGTAAAACTTTTTTTGTTTAATTTAATTTTATTTTATTTTATTCAATAATTTATTCGATATTTTTGCTTATCCTGGGATTCTTACAGCTAAATAGCTGAGTGGTCCGATGAGATGAGGGAGGAGATTCAATATTAACTTTGAAATTTTTAACTTTGAAATTTGCGAAAAATCCTGATGTGATGGTTAAAAATGAAGGTCAGTTTTTTATTCAGCGGTGCAGAATACATAAGAATCAATTATCAAAAGCTAAAAAACATGACATAACCCAACTTTTGCAGGCTAATGTAATCTTATAATATTTTAAAATACGTATCATTTTGTAAAAATTGAGGCTGTTACTTTTAGCATCGTTTTATTTAACAAAAATTCTGTTTTTTTTTTCTTTATTCTTAAATGTTTATTACAAATTGTATATTTTGCATTAATATGTCAGAATGATTAAAGATTTCAAATTTATATTGTAATGTTAATTTTACTCTCAACCATTTTTTAATATATCTGAAGAAATTATTTTTCGACTAAATTTTTGAATAACCCCCCAATTTGCAGCAAAAAATAGGCTCCAACTTTAAACAGCTATTACTCGGTCTATTTTAGTCTTAGAATAACGGGACTTTTTGTATATTGCTTGTGAGTGTAAAAGGAAAATTTTACTAAATATAACTTATAGGACCGGGGAACCGTATTAAAATTTGAATTTCGTAATTTTTTAAGAAATGTTTTTCTTGACCCAACTCGCTTTTAAAATATTTCTTTACCTGATTTTAAACATTTTTATAATTGGAACTATATGTCTATGACTAACGGTTTAGGAATTAGCCATTGGACACCGTTGAGACCGGACATCCTGTATATGAAAGAAAATTCGGAGGGGGGTTAAAGCCAGGTGATCCTCCCCCCCCACTGGCTACGGCCTTGCACAATACCAAACACTGTAAACGAAATTTCCCTGGTTAGACATTAAAGAAAACAGAAGCCCTTTCATCTAATATATATATATATGAGTTGTGGTTTTAGAGTTCCCAAAACATTCTCCGCCTAGCAACAGGATTCGGTCAGCACTTTCCATGAGAAACTTGTAATCTCAGAACAGCAGATGGAATTGAATTTGCTGATGCACAGTTTTGCATCTCTGAGCTTGGGAACAATAACAGCCTAAGTTCAGATTTCATTTCGAAGTGCCTGAGATCGGACGAATCTTTCTAGCTCTTTCTAGCAGAAGCCGATATGAAGTCTCAGATGCTGCAGGCAGATCCGCAAAAACTCCCCTACCCTCCCGTAACTTTGTAAGTATAGTATTAACTTGATGTGTAACGTATAATCCAGAACCATTAAACTCCTTTTATTCATTAATTATGGCCTTATTCTTATATCATATGGAGGCATCGGCCTATTAGAACCTAATTAAATTCCCTAGACCCACCCCAGCCCCTACCACTAGATTTTATGCAACTAACTTCAACGACATTTTTTTTAAACTCTTGAAGACAGTGAAGTTATTTCCTTTTTATCGACGCAAGACAACAAAAAAATTCTCTTCGAAGATACCTATTTTTTTCCTCTCTCTTTCTACTGGAGAAGAGTCATACCAAGAAGAATATGAACTAAGACACTCTGAAGATACGGATTCGTTTCTGTGATTAGCGTACGGATGATTCAAGATTTTTTTTCTCTTCTTCCATTCAAAACAAGATCGTTTTCAGTAGAAAAGAAAAAGAGTGCGGGCAACTTAAAGTATTTATTTTTATCTCTTCGTATATAACGGATTAACATATATGAAGTAAGTGGCATATTTTTCATTACTTTGAAAATGATGTTAAAAGATATTAAAGTGGTCGTAAGCCAAATCAATTCCACGAGGACTGATCGCATTAAAGTATTACATAATTTAATTTTTAAAACGGACAGTGGAAGGTTGAATAGGAAGGAATTAAGAGTATTTGAGGGCTTTAATTTTAAAGAAGGACAGGATCAATTTCAAACTAAAGTAACAGAAATACTGGGCGAATTTTCTCAAATTCAGTTGGTATCTATAGCAAATTTATTGAAACTAGACATTCACGGAGGCGACTCGGATATTGCGAAACGTATATTACAGGCTCTAACTGACTTAGAAACCTTTCAAATTCTTTTACTTCACATACAGATTCCGAAACCGAAATTGGATATGAAAACACTTCGCAAAAGACATTAAATGACACCGAAAACTGGGACCACACACAAGCTCCTGCGCATAATACGCCAACTAGCACTCAGTTTGCACCACGCCACACGATTGCATTTTCCGACATTGAGAACTTGTTACAACCGTTTTCGGGAAAATCTTCCGACAATATTCTAAAATGGTTTGAGTGATTTGAAGGCTTAGCAGAAAGCTTCGCGTTAACCGAGATTCAAAAATTCATCTTTGTTGAGAGAGCGCTTACAGGGACAGCTTTATTATTCGCGCGTAGTGAGTCAAATATTACCTCGTATTGCACGGTGAAGCACGCCTTGATCTCTGAATTCAAACACATCTCATCGCCGGCACAAATCCATAAGACGTTGGGAGCACGCAGCTGTAAGCCCAGCTAAAAATTTACTGAATATTTCCTCATCATGAAGGAAATAGCCCAAAGGGGTAATGTCGACGACGCGTCCCTCATGCACTATATTATTAACGGTATACAGAACACTCCTAGCAATAAAGCTATATTGTTCGGGTGTGCCACGCTTGCCGAATTTAAAAACAAGCTCCAAATTTTCGAACGAATTTGTGAGCAGAGCCCTAAATTTTACCAAACAAAGTCACCGGCTACACCTAACATTCCTGAAATTAACCAAACGGAGAAAACTGCAAAATTAACGTGCTATAATTGTTTGGCCCCTGGTCACCATTCTAGCCAATGTGTGCATTTAAATAAAGGGAAAAAGTGCATGAAATGTGCACGTTTCGGTCACGTTTCCAACCAGTGTATGGAACGCACTCCGGAACGTAAGCGTTCGACTTAGGGCACCCCCCCCCTCCACAGAAGCCGATAACGAGCCCAGACGAACAAATTCACGTAGTAGAGATGTGCCATTTTCATCTGCGTATGCAGAAACCAGTAAAAATTTCCAACTTAAAGATAAATTCAATGTTGGACACAGGAAGTCCACTAACAATACTGAGAGAAGATATTTATCAACAAATTGGGTCTCTCCCCCTGACCGGAGCACCTGTACAGTTATCTGGTATCGGCAACGGTACTATTCAACCTAAAGGATTGTTTTTTACGGACATAGAAATTGATGATAATATTTTTTTCTACTTCTGTTTATGTAGTTTTCTTATATGTCCATGCCACTTATCTTGGGGACAGACATTATATTTCCGGGCACTCTCACATGCGACAAAAACGGCGTTACATTATCTAAATCTCCACCCCCAGAAGTTTTTATAAATTACATTACTGTTTCTGATGACGCACCTGCAAGTAAAACTCAACATAAATCCGATGTACCTCCATTTCCTGACGCAAGATGCACTACAGAAACATTTCTTTTAAATTCTTCCCCCCAAGATCTGAAACCCCCGAGTAAAATTGAAAATCTTTCCAATGAAAATATTCCTAGTGTCGTCGAAACTGACCCCGTGAATGACTCAACACATCTGAAGCATCTCGCAATATTATTGCCAGACTGTTTTTTCTGCGACTCAACGTTCCTTTCGTACAAGCTTTTTATAACTGTGTTCATCTTATTTATCAGCGTTGTCACTGTTTATCACTGTTTAATTGTACCAACGGGCTCAATCATCATTGTTCTGCACTACATAAGTACCAACCATCTCAAGCAATTTATTATCAACAGTGTTTCTTATTATTCTTATTTGTTTGTGGAATATGCAACAATGTGTTTATAATTACTTTTTCTGCTTATATTAACAGAATTTAAGTGCTTTTTTTAGAAGTTCTGTTCAACATTCTTTTTAATCTCTGAGCGGTACAACATATGCTCAAAACTTCTTTATTGAACCTATGCTGTTATTTTTTTCGCAAGTTTTCTTGATGATAATATAATGGGCAGACGGCCTTATTGCATTATACTTTTCATTCCGGATGATGATGCATGAGGCAGACGGCCTCATGACGCACATAGATGATATCCAGAGATTTTTATTCTTCTTTTAGTTTCTTTTGTTGGAGATATCCCACGGCAGCTCAGCATGAATATACATAAAATTTAGACTTTTTTTTTATTTAGCTCGATTTGCTTAACTATTTAATGAGTATATTTTTCTCTCCTTTGGATTTTAATTATTTTTAGATAGTTTTTTTTGTTGTTTTTTGATATATCTTGTTGCTTACTTAACACGCTGACGAGGCCGTCAAGCAATCAAAATGGACGAGTGTGAGTTGTGGTTTTAGAGTTCCCAAAACACTCTCCGCCTAGCAACAGGATTCGGTCAGCACTTTCCATGAGAAACTTGTAACCTCAGAACAGCAGATGGAATTGAATTTGCTCATGCACAGTTTTGCATCACTGAGCTTAGGAACAATAACAGCCCAAGTTCAGATTTAATTTCGAAGAGGCTGAGATCGGACGAATCTTTCTAGCTGTAGACGAGGGCAGAAGCCGATATGAAGTCTCAGATGCTGCGGTCAGATCCGCAAACACCCCCTACCCTCCCGTAACTTTGTAAATATAGTATTAACTTGATGTGTAACGTATAATCCAGAACCATTACACTCCTTTTATTCATTAATTATGGCCTTATTCTTCTATCATATATATATATATAGATATATATATATACATATAACCATTATATAATATTACAATTCATCATCTTTTTTTTAAATAAAAATTTATAAATTGAGTATCAATACATTACACAGACATTATACATAATAAAGCTCGATCAACTATTATTAATTGTCTGAGCAAAGCGAAGGCTAATACACAGTGCAATATTACTTTCCGGACACATGGATACTACGATGGATATTAAAGACATGACCTACTAAAATAATGCCTAATAAAAATTTTTCGTCAAGCATAACTCAAAAAATATTTGTCGGATTTAGTTTCTGATTGCACAAGAAGGTACCTATGAGGGTAACCTGATGAATGCACCTACTATCAAAAATGAGTTCCAAACCCTTTAAAAATTATATTAAAAAACTTATAAAAAAGCACAATTTATCTACATACGTCACGGAAATTTAGTGTACGTCATTTTCACTGGCTGGATGTTTTCGTAGAAAATCGAATTACAGCACATGGAGCAAAGAAAATATGCACGCACTAATATTAAAGTATAAAAAAACCTATTTAAACAGGAAAATAAATATGGATTTTTTTTTCTATTTAAAAGAAAAAAGCCAAAATATCTTAGTCTGTGTTAATATTATAAAGAATTAAAGTTTGTTTGTTTGTTTCTAGGAGGTAATCTCTGGAACTACCGAACCGATTTAAAAAGTAATGGTATCAAAATTATTGTGTTAGTCAACGTCCGAACATAGGCTATATCTTATGTCGATGCCACTACGCCAAAGAGGGTGTAGGAGCAAAAAACCGTCTAAAATGCGATTTTTGTGTTACTGAAGGACCTAGAAATATGAAATTTGGAATATTAGTTACTTATTAGATATAAAGGATTTCTAAGAACATTTCCCAAACAATTTGAAATTTAAAGGGGGTGAAAATGCGCAAAAAGCGTTTTAAAAACGTTCTAAATGGTGGTTTCTACGCAATTTCAGGAAATACCAAACGGATTTAAAAAAATAATGGTGTCAAAATGATGGTGACAACACTTGCTCCAAGATAGGCTATATTTTATAAATATATGCCGTATTTTATTTTCTAAAACTATTTGTCACTAAATCAATTTAACCAATGAAAAAAGACCGATACATATATATATATATAGATAGATAGATAGTGGACCACTCCATTCCATAAAACCGTCACGAATAGCTTGTGTCAATTCGATATCAGCACCGTCTCCGAAAGAAAAAACATTGGATCTCGTTTGTGATCTCTATCAGTCGGCGACATTCTTTTTCGGCAGATAACGACGAAAGATTTGACACGAGCAGGCAGGCAGAACTCACAGTCTCCCTTCTTCATAACTGAACCAGAAAAACAATAAGAAAGAAAAAAGTCGTTGCTATATCGTCCAGGGAATCTATGTGATACAGGTAGGCAAAGGACCACCCCGCGGTTTTTAAGAACTTTACTTTTATTCTTCACTAGCTGACCCGTCCGGCGTTGACCGGGCCCGTGATAATATTCTTAAGGCTGTTCTCAAATCCAAAGGGTCAACTTTCTGACATAAGTTTTAATTCATTTTTGTTCGTCAACGCATGAAACTGGAAGGTGTTGTTATTCAGAAACTATGTCATCGAACTGTTTTTTCGGTTTTTCTGCAAACTCAATCGATCTTTCAGAAAAGAGTGTCAAAGTGGACGTTTTGAACCAAATTTTCGCGCAAAAGAAGAATAACCACTCAAGGAAGGCTGAAAAACGTGTTTGTCACGTTTCTTTTTCCGTTTTCTTTTAAACGCAGTAGATCTTTCAGAAAATACTGTCAAAGTTGGCATTTTGAACCGAACTTCCGAATGAAAGGAGAAAATCCAGTCAGTAAGAGGAGAAAAAAGCCGAGCCACGTGATCAAAATCGCTTATAGCTCAATAGGTAATTGATTGATAAAAAAATGGAAAAAACAGTTCAATTCCAAATCGCTTCCATGGCCAGGCTTTCCCATTTTATACCTTTCCGTTAAAAAATGAATTTGTAAATGTGTCAAAACGTTTTGCGCTTATTGAGCAGAGCAGTTAAAAACAGCCTAAAAGGAACCTTAAATTTGTATGATTTTGTATCTTTAACTCGATTATGTCTGAAATACGTAGAAGAGAGTGGGGAGAAATGGGCACTTTTTACAAAAATAAGAAAATCAACTTTGTTTGACACAAAAACGAAAATTTCAATTGATAGGATACAAAATGAAACACTTTCTAATGCCCTTGAACAATATAGAAACATAATTTGTAAAAACAATTTTATAATTAAAGAAATTGTAAGTTTCAAAATGTGTGCCATACCTCCTCACTAACAGGGAGGAATGTGACAGCTAAAAGAAAGTATGATAAAGCAAAAATAGTCTAATGTCGGCTTCATATACAGTCTAACAAAGATTGAAGGTTGGTAATGTCTGTGCCACAATATCAAATTCCAGTATCTTCATTCAGGATTCCATAATTCAGGAAAATTCAGGATTGTCAGTCACAGATGACAATCAAAAATCATCAGTTCAATTTATTTACATTTTGAAGTAAATTAATATAGTCATAATGTTATAATTAATATATTATCCTCTAAAAATATTTGCATATTAGCAATTTATATTCATATTATTAAAAAAGAAGGAATTGGGCTTGTTCCATTCCTCCCTACTACCTTCTTTTATGTTAAACTTCTTGTATACACAAAATACTGCTTTTAGGCTTAGTTTAAATTATGAATAACATACAGTATAATGTTCCAAAATTAGGGAAACTATTACATCTAAGCATAAACAAGTCATTAATATACTGAAAGCATAAAAAATATATGAAGCGAATTTACTTTTGATTCTTGAAATAATATTTTTCTTCATACAATTGCAAGCTTATGCAGTAGGGTGGATCGAAAAAAAGAAATTTTTGATTTTCGTGACGCTTTAGTGCGGAAAAGTTGCCTATTGTAATAAGAAGAAAAACGACATAATTTTTTTTAAAATCAGTTAACATCTTCCATTCGCGCATTGTACTTAAAGTTGATGAAAAAGTGCAAAAATCGCGCCTTTTCTGTAATTTTTTTAAGTTAATTAAAACTTTAAAACTAAACACGCTTTAGCTTTTTATGCTTGTTTCATAGTTTACATAACCTAAATAAATTAAATTCTAATCAATAATCTAATTTTTCAGTTCGCGTAACATCTTAGAAAAAACATAAATTTAGCAATTTTTCGCAATTTTCACCGTGCAAATCTTCGCTTGTTTTGCTAGAACAAAACGACCCAAAAACTCACCACGTGGAGGTGGTTTCACGTACAGTTCCACCTCCGCCCTACCCAACCAACCATCCAATTGTTGGGTGTGGCATTTACATTATGTTTGCAACTATTTACAAAGGTTTTCTACAGAGTAGCATTCTTTGGCTTACTGTGTTTTTTACGTTTTGTTTTTTATATCTACTACACATTTAAAGTCTGATTTTTTAGAGAAATGAGGTATAACCGATTTAGACTTCAGTGTTGTTCGGATATAGTCATCTCTAGCTTCATGTCCATATACTTTATTCGAGGTCTCTGTCACAAGTTTGACACACATCTTAACAGTATCGGTGTGACAGGGAAACATTTGCATTTCTTTGATGAGAGCAGTGTCAGAAGTGATGAACGATTTAACATCATCTTCACTCAGGTCCCGCAGCATTGGTGAAGGATACACCGCACAAGAGTTCCAATTAATAATTTCTATTTAATTGGAAGCTTGAAAGTTTCCATCCGGTGGCATTACATTTCTAACAGTCTTCTTCTTTGGGACGGTTTGTCTTGCTTTTACGATCCTTCTGTAACCAATATCCCGAATACGTTTTCTTTAATCGACAATCATTGCCAACAGAACATTCTCTAAGTGCGCATAAAACGCATTTCGTTCTATTATTGGATCGACAACTTGTAGTAATTCTTCGGATAAATAGCGTGATGTTTGGATTGCTTGAAATACATGTTTTGGCCCGTCAGTAAAATATTTGCTTATTTTATGGCAAATTACACAGGCATGCATGATTTTAGGATGAAGCCAAATATCTCTTATAAGTTTTCGGATGATGCTGATACAATCTAAGGACTCGATTGACCGCAGTTAGTCATCTGGAATCGAACAAAGTACTAGGGTCCCAATTCGCTAAGTCTTCTGGACAATGTCCCAAGCTGATTGCATTCAAAATGTCCCCAAAATATTGTTGTTATTCGCTCAGAAAATTCCTGTCTATATCAAGAATCAAACAATCTGCGGGTTCACAATCGACCACAGGAGTTTTTTCATAGCAAGTGAGCTTCTATCCGATTGACGCACTAAAAGATCTAGGCCCTTCAGTTTGACTGTAAATATGTTGGAAAATTTGGCAATAAGATAGCTCATTAAATGCCGGATGCATATGCTCCACACATTTTATTATTTTTAGTCGGTGGAAAGCACCGTTATTCCATCCAGTGTTTGTTACAGTACCATCACACCCTACTACTTCTAGTTTTTCTAGTGATATTGATAGTTCAGACAAACAAGAAATAATGCTTTGACTTATATCATTTGATGAACTCGAGGAAGGAGATACAGGTCCAATATAAGTTCATCCGTATTCCTAGGTAAGAGAATAGTGTTCTTATTTCACATTCCTGAGAAATTGCTTGGCATTCAATTTTTCGCCAAACAAAGCATCTCATTTTTGTCCGTCAAAAAAAGACCCGAACTTTCCTCAGAGGGTGTGAATCGGCTTTTCAAATCCGTCCTTAAACGACTCTTTTCTCTTTTTATTTTACGCTTATCAACCACATCAGAAGAATCCGTGCCGGTTATCCAGAACACTTGACGCTATGACAGCTTTTGGCCGATCAGTAACTCCGAAACGATCGCTATTTAGTGCTGCTGCGTTAATTTTAATTCTCATCTGCCATTTGGGCTTTTAGTCGATGTACTCGGTTTGTATTTATCTTCCTCATACTCCGAGTCTTCAAAAGAAGTATGTTTGAGTTCACCAATTTCACAGTACACTGCCACTTTAGGAAATTTAAAACTATTTCAGGAACCACTCAGTGCTAGCTGAAGGTCACAAGCTTTCACCTCGGCCTTCACATTTAACTTTTTTGTAACTGTTTTGTAAATACATCCGATTTTCCTCCAGATTGTAATTCCCTTGAAGAATCATGAACCTCATCTCAAAGAGACGAATTTTCTTTTCTTTTTTATTTTACATAAGCATTTAATTAGAATTACACATTGACATGCATGTGGTCTTTCTAATATAATATAAATACCACACCCAACAATTGGACGGTCGGTTGGGTAAGATGTGGGTGGAACTCAACGTGCAACCAGCACCACGGGGTGAGTTCTGTGTAGTTTTGTTTTAGCAAAACAAACTAAGGGTTTCACGGTGAAAATTTCGAAAAATTGGTAAATTTATGTTTTTTCTAAGTTCTTGCGCGAACAAAAAAAATTGGGTTATTGATCGGAATTTAATTTAGTTTGGTTATGTAAACCATGAAACAAGCATAAAAAGCTAAAGCGCGTTCATTTTTTAAGTTTTAATTAACTTAAAAAAATTAGAAAAAGTCGTGATTTTTGAAATTTTTCATCAACTTTAAGTATGATGCGCGAATAGAAGATGTTAACCGATTCTAAAAATTTTTATGCCGTTTTTCTTCTTATTACAATAGGCAACTTTTCCGCACTAAAGCGTCACGAAAATCAAAAATTTCTTTTTTTCGACCCACCCTATTATGCAGATCAACAACTTTTTTCAGCTGAAGATTGGGCTGTCATTGCTTCATCTGATATGCGACTGATTAAATGTTTAGAATGAAAAATAAAGAGAAAAAAATACTGTCCCATTCCCCCCACTGTCCCATTCTATCCCACTCTCCCCTACCCGATCACTGTGTCAAAATGGAGGAGAAGCTGCTAATTGTTGAGATTTGTTATGTAATTTTTTACATAATTTTTCGGAAATTGTATGGGGTAGTAATGAGCAAATTAATAAAACGCCCTCTACTGATGAAAAATGAGCTAAAGGGGGGGGGGGGATGAGTTCTTAGTAATGTACAGGCCAAAAGCTTTAAAACGATATGTTACTTGAAAAATTCCATTCGCCCGGGGGGTCCCCCCCCCTTATAGTCTGGGGTCAAAAATAGACCCCACCAATCGAAGGTCCGTGACGAGTTTCACCTTTGGTCAAACCTTCAAATAAGGTCGAATCTTGATGTAGCTTAATTAGGAGCTGAGTTAGAAAATCGGCCCCCCGGGAGGGAATTTAGGTGCAGGAGGAAGAGGTTTATAATATGAGAGAGTGGCCTGAAAGTTTTTCCGATGATATATCACATGGGGGTTTCTGAAAAAGTTTGAAAATTGCTCCCCAGTGGGTCCACTCTCGCGGCCCTGAAATTTACCCACTTCCCTCTTTCAAATTTTTATATTTAATAAATAATATTTATCGGGGATCTCCGTCAGAAAACAACATATAAAGCATATTTACTGTATAAAACGCTACGGTTTTAAGAAAAATTATCGCTCTCTCCCTCCCAACCGGAAATTTAGCTCTCCTGCCTTCTTTAATATTTTAAAGTGCTATCAAATATCTCAAATGTTGAAATCGATCCAAAAAATCGGACTTAAAATAATAATAGTTAGCTTTAATACAAAACTATACGGTTTTAAAAATTTCTTCTCTACCCCCTGCTCCCCCCAAAATTCAATTCCGCCTCATTCGTTAAAATTTTTAAGTGTTATCAAATATCTGAAATTTTAAAAGACATCCAAAAAATCGCAAGTAAAATAAAGATAATTAGTGGAGGAAGCTTAGATTTAAATAATTGACAAGTCTGAGAAGTCTTTCTTTTTCTTTTTAAAAATCGGTTTTTCCGTAAAATAAAAAGTTTCTTATCAATTTTTAAGAAACTTACATATTCGTAATCAGCGTGAAAAATTAGGCACAGATGCATAAGTTTAAAATCTCAAAAGGCTGTATTTTTAAAACTTTGATGGGCTTAAAAAAAATGCTAGTCTAAACATTATCTGTGGTTTTTATTCCATATCAGGTGTCTGACTTTTAAAATGAGGCTTTTAAAAGAATTATCCAATTAATGAAATCTATATATATATTACGCTATCGTACACGTCACAGAAATCGCGATTATTTGTTAATTGTTTAATGACAATGCCCGAATGAAACGCATGTCATGAATTATTGAAGAGTATTTAATGCATCCCCATACCTATAAAGGGATTACCATAGAGGTGACCCAAATGCAGCCAAGTTTGTCGCCAACCTGGCGATCTATCGCCAAATATGGAAATCCAAATGAGTCACCAAAAGTGACGCCAACTTGGTGATATCTCTCATATTTCGCCCAATTCCCATAGACTTCCATTGTAAACCAATAGGGTTTACTCGCTTACAGAAAATCAACACATTGAGATATTTTAATGCACCAAAAACTAATATTAGCTTAAGGGATTATATTAATTATATTTAAGAGAATCCAAGTAAATTAAATTATGAATAAAAGTAACATGATACAATGCTTACCATGATTTCCTAAACATAAATTTTAAGGGAGACCAAACTGGTCGCCAAGCACGGCTAGTAATAATAAATTACACATAGATGCATAAAAATTAAATCTATAATTTCAATATTTGGAAAATCTTACAGGTCGTCTATAACGCCGCTACCCACCACCACCAGTCGTTTGTGTTTGAAACACCTGGCGCCGCTATGAAAGATTTTTCAAAAATATGTATTTCTTTCGAAGAAAATAAAAGTAGTTTTTATAAATAATTTTTTCGGGGATTTTTTTTACTTTTTCTAACAATTCTAATTTTTAGAATTTCTGAAAGGGGAATATTTTCTTTGCTCAGATTGCAATATGAAAATTATTTGTAGGTGAAAAATGGATATATGCAGTTACAATGGATGAGACTTTGATCTATTTTTGTGATGCAATACGAAAAGATCGATTTACTACCGAAAAAAAAAACTTCAAATATTGGCTCAGAAAAAGACAAGGAAAGTTTTGCTAAAGGTTTCAGGGTCATTGGCGGATTCTCTTACAACGGAAAAGTTAAAATAAGGATAGTATAAAGAAAATGTCAAAATTAATTCGGATTACAATAGGGTTTAACAATCATTCTCAAAGAAGACCATCCCATCACGTTGCTGGAAGAATCTGCATTGTGTCAATTTCCATCAGGATGAGAATACCAGACAATCAATACAATACAATCTACTGCTGCAGATTTAGAAAAATAAGAAATGAAACAGGAATTGAGGTATTCCATTTAAATGCATCCCACTCAAGTCACCCGACGTATCGCCTACAAATTACTGTGTGGACTTTCAAAACAAGCACTTTTTAAGCGGTATCCCCGAATCACTGGATGGGCTCTGGAAGATTGCGGTCGAAGAGTGAAACAAAATCAAACTTTGTATTTCAAGGCTGTTCTTAACTGCTCTGTTCAACAAGCGCAAAACGTTTTGACACATTTACAAATTCATTTTTTAACGGAAAGTTATAAAATTGGAAATCCTGGCCCTGGAAGCGATTTGGAATGGAACTGTTTTTTCCATTTTTGGATCCATCCATTACCTATTGAATTAGAAGCGATTTAGATACCGTGAAAAACCCGTTTTTCGCCCGCTCTTGAGTGCTTTTTCTTCCTTCGCGCGGAAATTCGTTTCAAAACGCCTACTTTGACGCTCTTTTCTGAAAGATCTATTGCGTTTCCAAAAAATGGAAAAACAGCTCGATGACCTAGTTTCTGAACAGCAACCACCAGCTAGTTTCATGCATTTTCGAACAAAATAAATTAAAACTTATGTCAGAAAGCTGCCCTTTTGGATTTGAGAACACCCTTAAGGAAAGCTGTTTTATCTAGGAAATCAAAAGTACAGGGATGAGAATTCTCTGTCCCAAATGACTACTTGCTACCACTAAATTTGAATGCTATTTCTCGCCGTATTTAAGAGACTACTTCTGTCAAGTTAAAAGACCCATTCGCTAATGCTAATCCTATGGAAGAAATTTATAAAGATATATCGATTGCATTTCAATATTTTTAAATGATTTTTTTTTTCATTGGATAGCTAAGATCGATCTGTACGATGGCCGTTTTTTACTTTTTCGATTTCGATTGCAGATTTTTTTAATGAGGATACTTTCAGTTTCGAAACCGGTTCCCAAAATAAAAGTGCCCTCATTAAAAATATCTGTAAACAAAATAGAAAAAGTAAAAAATGGCCTTTGCACAAATCGATCTCAGCTATCCAATGAAAAAAAAAAAAAAATCATTTAAAAATATTAAAATGCAACCGAGATATCGTTATAAATTTCTTCCATAGGATTAGCATTAGCGAACGGGTCTTTTCACTTGACTGAAATAGCCTCTTAAGGGTGTGTTCTCAAATCCAAAAGGGTAACTTTCTGACATAAGTTTTAATTTATTTTTGTTCGAAAATGCATGAACCTAGCTGGTGTTGTTGTTCAGAAGCTATGCTATCGAGCTATTTTTTCCATTTTTTTGCAAACGCAATAGATCTTTTAGAAAAGAATATCAAAGTGGGAGTTTTGAACCGAATTTCCGCGCGAAGGAAGAAAGAGCACGCAAGAGCGGGCGAAAAACGCGTTTGTCACGTGATCAAAAAAGCTTATAACTCAATAGGTAAGGGATTGATCAAAAATGGAAAAAACAGTTCCACTCTAAATCGCTTCCATGGCCAGGCTTTCCAATTTCATATCTTTCCGTTAAAAAATGAATTTGTAAATGTGTCAAAACGTTTTGCGCTTGTTGAGCAGAGCAGTTAAGAACAGCCTTAATGACAGAATTTCTGAGAATTAATAAAGCAAGGAATACTATTTTGATTTAGTGTTGAAAATCAACCATTTGGGCCGAAGAATTCTCATCCTGAAAGTAATATATAATAATAGATAGGCTAGGAAAAGAAAGGAAGATAATTTTCTTACAGGGTGTTTATTGCAGATCAGCAACAAATTTTCCTGACTTTTCCAGGTATTGAAATTTGATGATGTTATACACAAAAACTCTTAAAAGTTGTGAATTTGAGAGGAGAACTTTCACAACTGATTTTGAAGTAACAACTACTGAATTGTTAAACAAATCATGCAAAATTTACATTTGAAAAAGTTTACGGTTCAACATTCTACATGCTAAGCATCATACACAGTTTTAGCATCAGGTTCTATCCATATTTCAAATGAAAACCAAATTTCAAAGTAATTGCTTAAGAGGCGCAAAGTCCAACATAGTGAAAAAGATCCCATGCCGGGTTTCGAACCCGGGCAATCAGTATAGCGCACTGACGTTCTACCGACTAAACCACATGAAACGACACACAGCCTGGAATATTTCTCACTATTATATGTTAAAAAGGCTACAAACGCAGCACAAGATTGAATATTTATCGGGAGCCACCGACCTGGGGCAAACACGAAAATTAATTAAATCCAGCATCGATAGAAACTATATTAATACATGGAAACTATTACAGAGAGAAACATTCGCCTTGCATACAATATTTCAAATGAAAATCAATTTTCAAGGTAATTGCTTAAGAGGCACAAAGCTGGGTATCGTTCCATGTGGTTTAGTCGGTAGAACGTCAATGCGCTGTACTGATGGCCCGGGTTCGTGTCCCGACATGGAATATTTTTCACTATAT
This sequence comes from Maratus speciosus, assembly GCA_963932465.1. Classification (NCBI taxonomy): domain Eukaryota; kingdom Metazoa; phylum Arthropoda; class Arachnida; order Araneae; family Salticidae; genus Maratus; species Maratus speciosus. The sequence continues at coordinate 7,068,754 of OZ010797.1, forward strand.
TGGCTTTTGCGCCTCTTAAGCAATTACCTTGAAATTTGATTTTCATTTGAAATATTGTATGCAAGGCGAATGTTTCTCTCTGGAATAATTTCCATGTATTAATATAGTTTCTACTCATTTTGTCCAATCAGGATGAAATTCTTATCGCATAAGCCACAGTTAAATACAGATTGCTTTGACATATTTTAATTTTTAAATTTTACATATTATTTTACATAATTATTACATATTTAAATTTCTGAGTTACAAGAAGAATTGAAAAGGGGGTAGACAAAATTATTTTCACGACAGGTTAAAGAGCAAAATTTGGTTTTCCTGGCGCATGCAATTTCAAATCCTTAGTTTTGTAATAAGAAATTTTTTCCTAGCTTTTTCTTGGAAGTTAAAAATTGTTTAACTGTTTCTCAGATTTTTCAAATTTCCCTGACTTTTCCTCCAGGGATGGTAAACATTGTCTGACTTTCCCAGTTCATCAGTCATAAATTTTCCTGACTTTTCGAGGTTTTTGTCTAGACACCCTGTTCTTATCTTTGTTAACCTCCGGTACGGTATGCTATTTCTTTCTCCCAGCTTATTTTGTGTCCTCTCCAAAAGATAACGTTACCTTACAGAAGCCAGCCGTAAAACAAAGCAGTACGATTCAATACTCTATAGCAATTTTTTAAACTTCGAAACATCGCACCTTTTCAATTTTTATACCGTCATATTGGAAAAAAAAGTACTTTTAAATGCAATTTGTTAGAAAACTGCATCTCCATTTATTTTTGAAATATTCATTTTTTTGTAGTTTTTGGAGCCATTTGTGCTTAATATTGGCAACAGAAGAGCTCCATTTCTGAAGAAAGTAAAGGAAAAATAGTTGTAAAGTATTAATTATATATTTTTGTTGCCATTTTTTCATAACAACCGAAAGAAAATGTAATTAAAATACGTGCTATTTTGAAAAAAAATATAAACAAATGATTTCTGTTAAAACAGGGAGCTATTATAAACCATATTTAATTTTAACTATCTATATTAATGTTACAAAAAAATGAAGGCCTACGAATCATTAGAAAGCCGTTTTTTTTGTGGATTTTCTTGAATGACGGCATCTTTTTGCTGCATTTGTGTATTATTTCGCGATAGTGACGTCCTAATGCATACTTTAGTGTAGATGTTTAAGAGTGGATCGTCAATGTGGAATTCTTCAGCGGATGCGAATGGCGTCTATTTACATAAAATAAAAACGTGTGCTGTAAGTTTTAAAATTGAAATATGTTTTGTACTATTTATATACACATATATTTTTTTTCATCGGGGGCGACACTAAATTCTGAAAAAGCAGAATTCCTGTTTTCTAGTTTATATCTTTCTTTTTCCAAAAACGTGTGAACAACCTCTGTCCATATAAAATGAGTCCGTGTATGTGACAAAGTTTTCGCGTTGTTGCGCTCTTCAAAAAGAATTGCATAAAAGGGGGGTGAGAAGGGGCCCATGAAATCTGGTCATGAGCCTGTCACCTATCGGAGGATCGCTTCACTATTATCCGGATACCGACACCGAATTTTCAAACGAGAAACGCGATTTATATCGCGTTCCGCGGCGACGTCCTCTTTTCTCGTTCCGAAAGACGTAACGCGGCCAGGCAGGCAGAAATTTACAGTCTCTTCTATTAACCGAACCAGAAAAAACAATAAGCAGAAGAAAAGGCGTTCATAAACCAACCCAGGAATCTAAAGCTGCGAACGGACCATCCTTCTAACTGTTATCAGTATCGGCGTCTTTTCTTGTGGCCGCGCGGTGTTTTTCTTAATCTTTAATGACTTTAACCCTTTATCTACTGACGGTACTTATAAGTACCATTAAAATAACTTGTTATAAAATTCATTTAATACATCGATGAGTTGTAATACAGTTTAGAATGAGTTATAGATACATTACTTTATCTTGTTCCAAAAGCATTATAGGTTACACAAAACAAAAATATTTTTAAAAGGGTGATTTCTTTTGCCTTTGCATCTTTTCCACTTTCTTGGCGTTGGGGGGGGGGGGGGGGGGGGAGAATTTTTCAATTAGAAAATATTTCTATATTTTTATAGTAAGAACATTATATTTGCGCATTTCCTAATTCTGCAAAATACTAAAAGAATTATTTAAAATAAAAGATTTGAGTGGGGTTATAAATAGTGCACAAAATCCCTATCAATTAAAATTTAATGAATCCTTCTAAATCCCTCAATCCTTCTAAAATCTTTCTAAAATTTATCAAATGATTATGTAAATCTTCTAATATAGTTTCAAAAACTTACGAAAAATGCTTTATAAGATAAAATTTTCATGAATTCATAATTCAGTACATAAAGGGTTAAAAGGAAAGAGACTGATGTCCTGCAAAAAAGGAGCCTTTTCTTCAAGTAGAGTTGAGCGCCTTATCTCCTGACCCACGGTTGATTCCCCCTCATTCTTTTGTGAATAAACCGCAGAAGGGACCAGAACAAAAAATTTCCACGAAAATTGTAGAAGGATGTCAAAACAAGCGTTTATACGCAGCCATAAACCAACCCAAGAATCTACGTGACAGAGGCAAAGGCGCGGACCACCCCGCGGTTTCGGCGCTGACACGTTCAGGAGATTACCTGTCCGAAAACAGATATCGGGTTTCCAGACACACACAAATCCGAAATACACGGCAACAAAAAGGGAAGAAAAAAAAATGGTAAAGAAGGTAAAGAATGTTTCTGAAGAGGACTCCAATTTCAATTTGTGGCGATCAACGCCAGAGATGGGTCAGGCCGATAACGGCACGGCACCGCTTTGTTGCCGTCCGATGAAGATTAAAAGTGGCTGTAGATCTTGCGTTAAGAAGCGTTTTTTAACGAGTGTTTGTCTGTGTGTGGCGGTGAAACACATACCGGGAGGGTGCCAGGTCGAAAAAAAAAGTTTCGAAATTCGACTGGTCGAGACGGGAATGGCATTGAGGGAGAAGACTTCGTGCAGAAGAATTTTAGAGCGGATAATTTAAGGCAAGAGGATATTTATTTTCCTTATTCTACACAGCAAAAAATAAATAAATAAAATAAACTATCGTATATACTCGTGTATAAGTCGAATCCCTCAATTCTTAAGCAAAATTTTGAAAAAATGGGAATTTTCGTGTACAAGTCGAACCACATTTCTGGTAGTATGTTGAAAAATGATTTGTAATTGAGAATAAAAAAATAAAAAATAAATAAAAATTAAATAAATAAATAAACCATTAAGTTAATGAACTTTTTTATGTTACTAATTAGACTTTTTTTTATTATTATTCAACGTTTTAAAAGTGTATAATTATGCAAAACTGGAGAAGCTTAAACAATTTTGAAACCTATTCACATCCATTCAATAATACTTAAAAGAAAAAATTCTTTCAAAAATCTATTCAAGGGTAAAAACTTCTTAGATTGCTAAAATAGAGTACTTCTTTGTATTGTAGGACTTTTAGGAGAGATATCTAGAAGCCTTTTCAATTTGAACTCTTTTTAAAAAGGGAATTAAAATCTTGAAAGGAATGCCCCTGTATTGAAGGGAATTCTGTCCCAAGAGAAAAAGGGGTGCAGAACAGTATCAGGGACATTATTGTTGAGCTTTTATATATATATATATATATATATATATATATATATATATATATATATATATATATATATATATTTTTTTTTTTTTTTCTTTTCTTTTTTTTTTTTTTTTTAATACTTACAGCTTTAATTCATAATATTTGACGGTGGAAGGTTATGTTTAATTAATGGTTATATATATATATATATATATATATATATATATATCAATCGGAGGGTACGCTACGGTTTCAGTACTGCAGAATACTCCGGTACTTTTTTTTTGTTAGAAGTTAAGCTCTGGAAACCGTTTTGGTGAAATTTTTCGAATTTTTCTTCTGTTGTTTTATTTGAATGCTTATTAATGTGGCCGTAGATCTTGAAGAAGCGTTTTTTTAACGAGTGTTTGTCTGTGTGTGGCGGTGAAACACATACCGGGAGGGTGCCAGGTCGGAAAAAAAAAAAGTTTCGAAATTCGACTGGCCGAGACGGGAATGGCATTGAGGGGAAAGATTTCGTGCAGAAGAATTTAAGGCAAGAGGATTTTTATTTTCTTCATTAAACGATTTGAGTCTTTAATTCGTGAAATTATTTTCGTACACTGTTAAGGTGTCTGCTTACATTAAAACGACCGTTTTGGTGAAATTTTTCGAATTTTTCTTTTATTGTTTTATTTGAAAGAGCAATCTTTCACGATTCCAAATCTGTTTTAGTTTTATTCCTACGATTACTAGAACAGGAGACTAAAATAAAAAATGGGTACTCAAAATTGAGTAAAAAGTACTCAATTTTAAATACGTGACATACTCAAAATAGCTCCGATTCAAATGCACTCAAAGCCTAGAAACACATCTACTCATTTTTGATTCCATGGCTGTGTTCAAATAGGAATCGCCATGTACAGTCGTGGAAAGAAAAAGTAAACACCCCCTGCTTTCTCCTCAAAAAATTATCGTAAAAGAAAGTTATTGGTACCGAACGATTGGAAATAAAGTCTACTTTTAAATGATGTATATAAAATTTGCTTAGGGAGCCATCTATATATTAAAACGAACCCTAACTTTGTTTTTTCCAATAGCAGTACACAATTCTGACAGCATAAATGAACTCTGTACCCTTCCATTAGCCTAAAAACAAATTTTTATGAAATTCGCACCATAAGTTTCCGTGAAATTAATTATTTTAAAACGAGCGTATTGTAAGGGCTGTATCCAAATTGAAGTTCCGTACTCGATTGTTAACCGAGAGAGCTCCCTTCTTGATCAAGGCACCTTAAGCAGTCAATTAATTAAGCCTGTTAGATTACAGGATAGCAGAAAAAATTTCAAAATATTTAGTCGCTTTTATCATAGACGGTCCCTTAAACCATCATTTTGCCGTTTTTTAAGCATCATTTGAAAACTACTTGGAAGAAAAATGTGAAATTTTGGATTTCCATAAAGCATGACTTAATAAATCTGAATCCATCAAAGAAATTGTAGGTTGCAATTCATAATTTTTTTTAATATTAATTTCATAATTCATATCATAAAATTATGAAAATTGCAAATTCAACGTATTTATGTTTGGGTATTTTAGTATTATTGCTACACAAAAAATTAGCACATTGGGAGTATAATTTCAGGAGTTATTAATGAAAATATGAAAATGTAATTTAACATTAGAAGGACCAAATTTTGAATGTTTATAATTCAAAAACTTAACATTCAAATGACCTGAAATTGGATGTCTAGGCATGCTTTGAACCAAAGATTTGAAATATCTCGTTAAAATTGGGTATTGCCATTGAAAAAAATGAAGTTTGGATTCGTTTTAATAGGTAGATGGCCCCTAAGCAAATTTTATATACGTCATTTAAAAGTAGACTTTATTTCCAATTGTTCGGTACCAGTAACTTTTGTCTACAATAATTTGTTGAGGAGTTAGTAGGGGGTGTTTACTTTTTTTTCCACGACAGTACTTCTCACCTGCACCTACAAATGAAAGTAAAAATGTACTGACCTTTATTTCCCGTTCAAAGTTATTAACAAGAAACGTTTAACTGATTATTTATTAAGAAAAATAGCAAAATTATTAACACGATACCCAAATCGAATATTTTTTATGAAAAGAGCATTATTTGCAAGCCCTTTTAAATTATTTTAAAATTCTGTACATAATTTAATATATTTACATTAATAAATTTCTTTTATGACACCATAAATGAAATAAACTATTACAGGATACAAGGTGATCATTTCGTTTGAGTTTGCTAACGGCATTGATTGAACAATTTATCTACGATTCTTTAAGTATAGTATTGTTACTATAGTTCTATTGATAGTGCATCGATCTGTGTTATAGAATATTTTTATGACAAGAGTATTATTTCCAAGCACTTTTAAATTATTTTAAAATACTGTGCATTATTTAATATTTACATTAATAATCATCGTTTACGCCACCCTAAATGAAATAAACCATTACAGGGTACCAAATTATTGTTATGTTTTAGTTTGATAACGTGTGATGTTTCAAAATTGAGAAAGCAAACGTTCATTTTTGATCGAAACATACTCAAATTGATATGAGTACATTGATATACTCATTTTTGAGTACTTCATTTTTTTCAGTGGCGTTGCGGCCAATTTGATAAAAAAGGAAGTAATGAGTCCAATACCGGAAGTGGGCATAGGAAGTCCTTCAGAAATGTAAGCACAGGATTTTCATACTTTTTTACATAAAAACACTAATAAACCATAATTGACAATTTTAGATTAATTTTATAGATAAGAAATCTTTAAATGCGATTTCTGGAAAATAAATTTTTTTGTTATTCCCATTTTCGATAAACACCATTATATAAAATGTTTTAAAATTGTTTCAGTGGCATTTTGTCAGAATGCTCACTTAGTTTTCATTGATAATGTCACTATTTTATCGGTACAAAAAATGGCTATTTCTTTATAAAAAAATATGTATTTTTTAACCTATCTTTAAATATTTCAATTAATTTTGAAGATATTGTAAAATTCCTAGTACAGGGCATAGGTTAGCCATAAGAAGGTGCCAAATTTTATTACAATGTGACATTTTACATGAACCATGAATACAATTTTGAACAACCGTTTGTTCTAAATTTGAACCATAAATTTGTGAAAGTTGAACCGAAACCGTAGCCAGAAAAATAGTTCGGGGTGATGTTTGGGACCTTTGTTCTTGAATTTTCATTCAAGACAACGGTCCCAAATACCAAGGCCGTAAGGCTATGATTTCGTGGGCACCCTTATAGTCGGATTTTGTAGTTTAATGATTTTCCGGGGGCAGGGAAGGGACAGAAGTAAAATTAACAAGAAAATGAATAGAGTATACAAAATCATATCATAATATTAAAATATTTATTTGCTTAAAAGGCGTTATAAAAACACATTAAAAGTAAATGAAAAACTCTTTATTTACATGTTTCAACTCATTTTCTGAGTCGTCGTCAGAATGTTTAATAGAAAATTACAAATGCATAATGAAAAATGAAAAAAAAAACCATCGAAAATAAACAAGTAATCATGTAACGCGCCCTATATTTTCGCGATGGCTCGTGTTCCCTCTATGTCGCGATGCCGTAATTTATCCAACCATTCAACCCATAAATTCGGGATACGAAAAGATCGTTACAAACTCCTGAACCTCTTAAATAAATTTCAATGGATTCTCTTATGAATAATTGTAAATAAAAATTAGACCTGTAGATGATTTTACTCTCGTTAAAAAGTATGTTAATGTTCTCTGTTTGATTTAGCCGGGATAAAAGCAGTATTACCTCTATTGTATTTTATGTCCGCTATATGTTCTTTACATTGTGATATTGAATTTTCGTTGGGTTATACCTATATATAATGATTTTTGATTCCTCTTTCCCTAATAAATGGAATCCTATAAACTCCTGAGAGGTCATCTCTATTAATCGGATCAATTTTAGTATTTAAAAGTATCTTTAACTTTGGAGGCGGCTTCGCGATCAAACATAAGCCAAAATTTCTTAAATTATTTTTTATATATGTTCAAAGAAACCCGGGAAATAATTTGCTACAACCCTTTTCATAGTAACTTCATTAATAGTTATATTTTTATTTTTAGAAGTATCAAAGGAGCTCTGAATCAATTTGTTAATTAATTTTACCTGTTATCCATTATCACATGTAAATAAAGCGTTTTTAATTTACTTTTAATGTGTTTTTATAACGTCTTTTAAGCAAATAAATATTTTAATATTATGATATAATTAGAAATGGACGTAATTTTGACTTACTACTCGCACTTATTTACATTTGTATACAAAATCTTCAAATAAACAATTTAAAGATGATGAAATCCGAAAGAAAAAGTGGTTTACTTCTATATCTTTGTAAATAGATATTAAACATTTTGCTCTTAAAAAAGTAGCAGGTACGACGAAGTTAACCCCTTCACGCTCGAATTAAATTACGGTTTAAAAATTCAAATTGCTTATCGGCACCACTTTTTTGAAAAAGAAATATTCACCTTTTTTAATGACAGTTAAAATGATACCATAATAAAGCCAATTACACTATTTCATAAAACTGGTGGGAATCAAATAATCTGAATAATAAACGCAGCCCGAGAATATCTCGGGAGCGAGAATTAAGGGGTTAAGGGTGTATTCGAAAAAATATTTTTCCACCCTCAACAGCTCGAAATTTTCTGAGACATTTTCAGACTCATTTTTAAAAGTAAAAACATGAAACTTGCCGGGGTGATTTCTAAAGACATGTTTAACATCCCGTGTGAGAATTTGATTTTTAAACAATTATTTTCTCAGTAGGACCCTTTTTTTCATTCCCAGATCGCCCGCTTCGGAAAATTCGGTTCAAAACGCCCACTTTGAAAGCGTTTTTTACAGTATTTTCTGCATTTATCAAAAAATTAAGAAGCACCGCACATTATATAGTTTCTAAATAAGAGAATTTCCCAGTTGGATGCGTTTGAGAGCAAGAATGAATTTTAAAATGAATCAGAAAATAAGCAGTTTGGATCGGAATACACCCTTAAGAGGCTATTTCAGTCAAGCGAAAAGATCCGCTCGACAATGCTAATCTTACGGAAGAAATTTTTAAAGATGCCTCGTTGAAATTTCAATATTTTTAAAGGATTTTTTTCTTTTGCATTAGATAGCTGAGATCCATCTATACAAAAGGTTGTTTTTTACTTTTTCAAATTTTTTTACAGGTATTTTTAATGAGGGCACTTTAATTTTCAGAACCGGTTTCGAAAGCGAAATCATCCTCGTAAATAAAATCTGCAAATAAAATCGAAAAAGTAAAAACGTCTTTCGTGCAGGTCGACCTCATGAGGTCGATCCAGCTATGCAATGTAAAAGAAATCATTTAAAAATAATGAAATGCAAACGAGATACCTCATAGATATTTTTTTTTATTGAGAAAGGCAAATATTACTTTAAACAAATTCTGGTAAAAGGTCCTTGAAAGTCCTTGAAGCGTACGAACCCTGAATATTTATAAATTTCGTTCATAGAATTAGCAAGCAGGTTTTTTCGCTCGACTGTCAACTTTCGCTTTCGGTCGACTTTCGCTCCTTCAGTCAATTGAAAAGACCCGTTCGCTAATGCTAATCCTATGGAAGAAATTTATAACGAATTCTCGGTTGCATTTTAATATTTTTAAATGGTTTTTTTTTGCATTGGATAGCTGAGATCGATCTGTGCCAAGGCCGTTTTTTACTTTTTCTATTTTGTTTACAGATATTTTTAATGAGGACACTTTCATTTTGGGAACCGGTTTCGAAACTGAAAGCATCCTCATTAAAAAAATCTGCAATCGAAATCGAAAAAGTAAAAAACGGTCTTCGTACCGATCGATCTTAGCTATTCAATGCAAAAAAAAATTATTTAAAAATATTGAAATGCAATCGAGATATCTTTATAAATTTCTTCCGTAGGATTAGCATTAGCGGACGAGTCTTTTCACTCGACTGAAGTAGCCTCATAATTATGGAAATTTCTGCCACACATCTAAAACATAGTGACCCTTATTCCACTCCTTTAGTTGCATACCATTGTGAATTATTTTTAACAAGTTGTCACAGATTGCTGTTTCTGGGCCGGTATTTTTCTTACCTCGTTAGCTTTTTGCAATGAGCTGTTCCACCTTTTATCTTCCAACATTCTTGTAAAAGACACTCCAAAGCATTCCGTTTATAGTGGTCGACCCCCTCGACTGGTCGTTGTTATGACCAGGCGTCTCTTTGGTAAGCCGGCCGTGAGTGATACGGTATTTTTGTCCGATTCTAATCTTTTCGGTTGGAAAATTTGTAAACAAGATCTTTTTAGAACTCGTCTTGCAGATCTGTATACCAAAGAACCCCTTTGACGTGCCGCCGCCTTCTTTGTCCGGGCTTGTCTGGGATCGAAAAATGTGCTCCCTTATTGAACTTGAATAGTCAATTTTGACAATTTTTAATTATTCTGAAAAAAAATGAAGGCCCGATTTCAAGTCGGGTAACTTTATGCGAGTAAGGGATGCGATGTAAATAATAATTAATGAACTTTATGCGATGTAAATGATAAGTATCCCCCCCACCACACGTCTAATATAGGCCTTTTTACTTTCTTCTATCTTTACAAGAAGAAAGTATTGGATTCATGAAAATTTTCGAATTCCGGTTTTCGACGGATTTACACGTTTTAGGGGTCAGAGATTCCAAAAAACATGTTTTTACAAAATGTCTGTCTGTGACTCTGTGAGTCTGTCTGTCTGTCTGTCTGTCTGTCTGTCTGTGTGTATGTGACACAAATTTTGTGGGCGCTCTATCTCAAGAACTAATGCACAGAATTTATTAAAAATTGATATTCAGTTAGTGCCTAATACAAATTGATGCTGATTAGTTTTTGGTGTAAATCGCTCAACAGGTGGCGCTGCAATGCTGCATTTTTCACGATTTTCGCAATAGCTCTATCTCAAGAACTAATGCACGGATTTTGATCAAACTTCAGATTTAGTTAGTCCTTGATATGAATTGATGATGATTACGTTTTAGTGTAAATCGCCCAACAGGTGGCGCTGTTATGATGAATTTTCCAGGATTTACACGATTTCCCCAATAGCTCTAACTTAAGAACTAACGCACGGATTTTCATCAAACTTCAGATTAAGTTAGTCCTTGATATGACTTGCTACTGATTAGGTGTTGGTGTAAATTGCCCAACAGGTGGCGCTTCTCTGCTGCCTTTTCCACGATTGCCTCAATAGCTCTATCAATAGAACTAATGGACCAATTTTCATCTAACTTCAGATTTAGTTGTATGTTGACAGAAGTTGTTGTTAATTAGGTTTTGGTGTTAATCACCCAATAGGTGGCGCTGCTATGCAGAAATTTCACGATTTTCGCTATTGCTCTATCTCAAAAACTAATGTACGGATTTTCTCCAAACTTCAGATTCAGTCAGACGTTGACATAAATTGTTGCTGATTAGGATTTGGTATAAATCACCCAATAGGTGGCGCTGCTAGGCAGCATTTTGCTGAATTTAGGCGAATTCAGCGATAGTCATATCTCAAGAACTAATGCACGGAATTTCATATCGTTAGAATCCTCATGAGATGCATAGATTGCCATTTAATTTTGACAGTGTGATAGCGAATTTTGAAGTATTAACATGTATGAGATAGAAGAAAGTTTTGGGATTAGTACATCCGACTAGTTTTAAGGTGCTTTTATTGTTTCAATATAATTTAGGATTTATATTTACTGTTTCTCTGATTGATTTTTGTTTAAAGATTGCTTGCATGCGTCATACAAGATCAGAAACTTAGGTTTATTTAGCAAATTATAAATGCATTTCAATTGCATCAATTTGAGGAGTTATATATATATATATATATATATAACCATTATATAATATTAAAATTCATCATCCCCTTTCAAAAATAAAAATTAATAAATTGAGCATCAGCACACCACACTGACATTATACGTAACAAAGCTGGATCAACTATTATTAATTTAACGAATCATTAATGAATTGTTTCTACTATATATATATATATATATAAACTTTCTTTATACTATTGGTACCATTGGTACCATTGTTAAACTTTCTGTACTATTGGTATTTGTACTTGGCATTCATCTAAAATAATACCATTGAAAGATAATGAAAATGACCAATAAATCATAAACACCACATAAACCAAACATGATTTAAAATGTATAGTCCCATGTACTACCTTATGAAGGTTAAAATGGAAGAAAAAAGCAAAATAAACAATCACGATTATGAATACAGAAAAAAAAATAAATAAATGAAATGCTTAGATAGTGAATAACTTTATCAAGGTCACAGAATTGACAGCTATAAGCAAGACAGTCGTTTTCTGTAGAGAATAAAGCTAAAAGCTGAATAATTTATTCTCTATGCGCCCCAACGACTGTATGACCAGAATAATAGAAGAAAAATGAACACTGCACACACACACATATATATATATATATATAAAGCCCGTATAACGTCAACGTAGTTCTTTTTATGTATTTTAGTAGATAAATTATAGCGTAAGATATGTAAAACTGCAATTGTGTTATCGGTCGTATAATTAAACTACATTGAAATTTGCTAAACAAACCTAGGTTTCTGATCTTGTAAGTAATCTTCCAACAAAAATTAATCGGAGAAATCGTAAATATTTCATCTTAAATTATATTAAAACATCATAGAAAAAGGAACAAATTATTTTACCCTATGGAGGGGGAGGGGCAAAAATCATTCTGCAATCTACCTGCATCTTTTAGGGTGACTATCACAAAATGAGAGTCGTTTCAAAGCTTCTGATTTTTTTTAAATGTTGGTTGAACATTTGAATAAAGGAATTTATATATAAAATTGTTAAAGTTTGAAGATCTTAAGTTCATTTTTATGTAATTATAATTATGTGTCATTTTCTTGGTATATGTGTGCCAGGATAATGACAATTTCGTTTTAAAACATTTTTCACATTCTTGTTTTTTTAATTTTTAGATCTAGCATTTTTATTTTGTTTAAAGGAACATGTTTCCTCTATAGTACCTCAAATTCAGTGTAATGTTCAGTTTTATTTGTAATTTATAGAAGCCAGGAAAATGACATCATAAAAGTCTACTCAATTTTTACATAGCCTTTAAACACATTACTTTCAAAGAAATATCTAAAAGATCTTGCTGGCAGCAATGATTTTACTGCTTCTAACTTGAACTATGTCAAGAACAAGAAGAATTACTATGCAGCGCCATCTTTATACCTCATAAAGAACTAAAATGAGCAGTCCAAGACAATGACATTCATTTTCAGCGACAATCATCTTTTAATTATGGAAAATTATTTGTAAAATACAGAACTTGTTACAATCCACATATATGTGTTATATAAGGAATAATTATTAATTAGAAATTTTAAAAAAACTAGAAAAAGATATTTGTGCATGATAGCAGAAAGCCTTTTACTTTGCACACATCACAGTGTGACATGCCAGGAAAATGACAATCTGAAAATTTAAGTCTTTTAATTGCTTTATTTTTGTGTTATTATGAATATAATATCTCTTGAAAATACTTCTAAGAATATTTTTTATTAGAATGTAAAAAAGAAAATTGCATTATATAGCATTAAATAGAAATTTTATTGTGCGGACTGCAATTTCCGTATTTTGTGATATTGGTCCTTTAGTGCTATGTTGGACCAACTTTCGATGTTCAACATTTCACCAATTTATGGTTAAACGTTTCAACAATTTATGGTTAAACGTTTCAACAATTTATGGTTCAACGTTTCACCAATTTATGGAAGAAATGTTGGAAAAGCGTTTCACCACCTTATGGTGGCAGCTACCGCAGCACCAAAAATTGGTTCAATGTTGTTCCAAATGTTTAACAGTGTAAGCATCTGGTTTTTTGCGCATCTAAATGCTACTGTGATTATGGAAGTTGTTTACCTAATTTCTGTTTGTATAATACAAATAAACTTTTATTTCACCTTCTTACATTGCACGTCATTAAATAATTCACATGCAAAAAAAAAAACATGAACTTACTTTTGAAGAAATTTAATATATCTGGTATGTTCATCATACTATCACTAAACTGAATAAGGTGCTTAAGGGGTTAATTTAAAATTTCTTTACTGGAATAGTAAATTATAGCAGCGAAAGTTGAACAAAGGATCGATGTATAATATTTTTTTTTATGAGTAAAATCGATTGTTTTCCCATTTAATATTTAAATTAAATGCGTTCATTTAAACTATATTTTAAATGCGAATATTTTTTTTATAAGCAACTTTATAAATTAATCTTTTAAAACTTTTTTCACCTTTTTTGACTTTTAAAAAATAAATTGTGAGTACAATTGAATAAATTAGAAAAGTATTTATTTATTTTTAAATTCGAAAGTTATTTATTTTTAAATTCGAAAACATCTTCTCTTGTTTAATTCAATGATAAAACGTTATTTATATAATTTTTGGTTTTTCCTTTTTAAATAAATCCGGATTTTAGTATTAATAGAGCGCTTATGCTAGGAATGAACGGAATTTCTTTTTCAGACTGTTTGGACCCTCCTTTTTCTATGCATTCACGGATAAAACATGTTCTCTATAGGAGTACGGAAGTTATTTGTTAAAAAATAAGGAATAATTTAGTGTATATTGAAGAGTTTTTCTGACAATAATTCACTTAACTAACCTTTAACAATCACAGCATCTGGTCTATATGGTTCATTCTCACAATCTTTTGACTTTTGGGGAAAAAAATCTGGCGAAATTAATCTTGCTAAAATAACATTTCAATCTGATAGACGAATGCATTAATGATTCAAAATAAAGTAAAAATGGTTAAACTTGGGAGTTTAATTTTCCTTACAGTTTTACCCCTATAACTTTTTATTTTCTTCTAAATTTTTACTTATAATGAATTTGCATAGTACCCACAGGACATTCAAATAATTAATAATGACAATGTAGTATTTTTAGTACAAAATTTTGGTATAACATTGTCTTAAAGGGGTCTTAAAGAAGGGACAGTAAGGTAAAAAAGGGGGATGGTATAGGAAAAAAGGGACGAAATGGGGAAAAAAGGGACGGTAAGGATGGAATAGCAAGGAAAATGACCACCTATTTTAGGCAGATCATGATAAGACTAAGTGGTAACCAAAATGTTCATTGATTTTTAGAAACAGTTGTTCACATTGGATTAAATTAATTTTTTTTTTTTTTTTTAAATTTACCTCGAAAAGTGCAGGAATAAACCTTGGGGACTGTGAGACTATACCCATAAAGCTACGATGCTTAAAATGGATATTTAAATGCTGATTTAAATTCTACAGTAAATTTCCTGCCAAAGAATTTTAGACATTATTTCTCTAGCATACTACTGCATGAGAAAAAACTTGAAAAAAATTCTGTGGCTGCATCTGAAGTGCTTTTCTGTATCACTTTAGAAGAGGGATGGTAAAAAATCTAAAACATATGGGACAGAGTTTAAAAAATAATAACAACCCTAAAAATGTGTGCAGGCTAATTTTTAGCTACTTATTTATATAAAACAATAGTTCCAGTTTCAGAAAAAAATGACATCGAATTATTTTTATTGAAACAATTTTATACAGACAGCTCCAAACTTAAAAATCAGCTTCAGGGACACGGGACGGTATAGGAGTTTTCCAGGTGTTTGGACCCCCAACATCCTCCAAAACTTATTTATCTCGTTAATATTGTTGTGAATCATGCAATGGTGTGTTCCCAAATATATGAAAAAAAAACCTAACAAAAAAGTGTATTAAAATAAAAATTATTATTCAGGGACATGAAAGTCAAAAGATTGTGAGAATGCCGAATGCCTCATACCTGAATCAGTTCAACAGAATAAATCGAAGTTTATTTTTTGGCCGGCACTTTTTCCCCCCATTTAGAAATTTACGACTGTTATGATTTGTTTATGATAATTGTTAATAATTAACCTAATATAATAGCCTAAGTCATGTGACTGTCATCAACAGCGGCTGACCGCTCCGCTTTTTGTATGCCATACGGCCAATTTGTTTCCTATGTGACTGTCATAAACAATTACTGTCTGACCCCTTCGCTTTTCATATAAAGGTCATTTCTAATCGAAATTATTTTTTCGAATAAAACTACAGGAGAGTTGTCACGATCGCAAATAATTCTTGGTGCTTTTATGTTACCCGGGCGAAAATAGCATTTTTAAACTCGCCAGTTATAGCATTTTTTATTTTTTGCGTGGGAAATAAAAACAATGCTTTAATGCTCAAATTAAATGTGAGGGTTTATGGTATTATTTATTATTTATTATTTTTCTTTCTCTCTCTCCTTTTTTTTTTTTTTTTTTTTTTTTTTTTTTGAGAAATAAGTGAAAGTCGTGAATTTTAAGTGTTTCAGTTTTAAATTGAAGTTATGTATTTTAAATAAAAATGAGTGAAAAGGTTATATTTTAAATAAAATTAATGAAACTCGAAAATTGCGACGAGAACGATGTTTGGCAATTTACAACCTGCGCTCGGCTAACATAAAAAGAATGATTTCCTGACTTTTCTATCAGAATCTTCCGATTTGGCGAAGGATTGAGCAAGCAAATTAAATTATGAATAAAAGTATCATGATATTACAATGCTTAGTATGCATCTAAAGCAGACCAAACTGGTCGCTAAGGCCAGCTAGTCTAATATAATAACTCATTCTTTCACAGTTTAAAATGTAATCAATTATTTGCAGTTACAAAACTTCCGTAATTCGCCAAAGAGTTCTTGAATTGGAAAATCAAATTAAAGAAAAAGATATACAAAATCAGAAGCGCAAATAAAACTTTTAAACACAGCCATAAAATAACTTGTAATATTACATCCCTTCCATCCCTCTGCTAATGGGCACAAATTGCTCTTAATTGCTTGAAATGTTAAATAACCGATAGAAAAAAAGGGGGAGTGAGGGGTGGGGGGGGGGGTTCATCGCTTCACAGTTAAACTTTTTCTCCCTATTTGCTAAGGGTTAAAAGAAAAAATACCTTAAAGAATCCTTAGAAAGATAATGTACAAAAAAAAAAAAAAAAAAAAAAAAATGCAATTTAACAAATTACAACGACCATTTTTTTCAAAGACTAAAATTTAAGACATAAAAAATAGCACGGAGTGGATCCTACATGACGTACGCCATGAATTAAACATTAATAGTGTTATGACACATAAAAATCGCAAGCGACAGAAATCGCCTGCGACTCGTACGTACTGAAACTTACGTATTATCCAAGCATTTCATTGGCTGTTCGGGAAAAGGCTTTTTCATCGTCATATTTCCAAGAAATCTGACGGCCAATTTTAAATGAAATTTATTTCTTAAACTTCTAAACATCCCACACTATTACTTTTTATATCCTCGTATAGAGAAAAAAATGTACTTTTAAATGCAATTTGTTTGAAAGCTGTATCTCAATTTGTTTCTTGAGTTATTCAATTTTTTTTTGTAGTTTTTATTACTATTTTCACTATGACAGAAAATGTCATAGTGACAATAGATGTAAATTTCCAACTGGGCGAAAAATGTCCGGACCAGGATTCGAACCCGGGATCTCCTGGCTGAAGCCGCCAGTGCTCTGCCATCTGAGCTATCCCGGACGATTCTGGTCGAACTTTTTCACCCAGCTAACCTTGAAGATTACAGCATCTGGTCTGAAACCTGGTTCAGCTCAACAGAATAAATCTCAGGTAATGGAACTCCAGAAATCGCTGGATGCGAAATTACACTAGATTATTTTAACACAATTATTGTAATTGGTAAACAAATCATATTACCAATTACAATAATTGTGTTAAAATAATCTAGTGTAATTTCGCATCCAGCGATTTCTGGAGTTCCATTACCTGAGATTTATTCTGTTGAGCTGAATCAGGTTTCAGACCAGATGCTGTAATCTTCAAGGTTAGCTGGGTGAAAAAGTTCGACCAGAATCGTCCGGGATAGCTCAGATGGCAGAGCACTGGCGGCTTCAGCCAGGAGATCCCGGGTTCGAATCCTGGTCCGGACATTTTTCGCCCAGTTGGAAATTTACATCTATTATGATTTGTTTACCAATTACAATAATTGTGTTAAAATAATCTAGTATAGTGACAATACTCTGTTGTCCATCTCTGTTGAAAGTACAGGGAAATACAGATGACTGTATAGACCCATCAGAAAACGAATAAAATGATGATTAAACAAATAAAAACCTTCAGATATGCTTTTGATTCCCTACCCTGACGAGAACAATAACCATTTTTCCATATGGTTAAAAAAAAGGATCGAAATATATCGGTTCGAATTTATCAGAAATTTTTTAAAGCGTAAAATTCCAGTCTTTCACTCGCGTCAGCGGAGTGAGATATTTCCCTCTCGACAACGGAGTGGCATGTTCCACTCCTTACTAGGGAGTGGAAAATTCCACTCTTTAAGGAGTGTATTTTTATAAAATTCCATCCAAAAAGAGTGAAAAGGCCTGCCACTCTTTCAAAGAGTGAACTTTTCACACCTCCCAATTTTAGAGTGTAATTAAAAATAATGACATAAACTGCTTTTGACGAAATTTAATACTATCTCTAAATTGAATAGAGAATTTAAGGGTTTAATTAAACATTTTCTTTAATGAAATAACAAATTATGTCAGCGAAAGTTGAACGATGTATAAAACTAACAACTCATTTTTACCCGGCTGCCAAGAAGGGCTATGTGTTTGACGCGTATCTGGGTATGTGGATTTCTTTATACCCTCGAAACATCCCAACGGCTGGATGGGTTTCAATGAATGAGGTCTCTATCGATCCTTCTTAATAGTCCGATAGATATAGGCTAGGTTTTGTTTTCATAAATTCAAAACGGCGGCCGTAAAATACAAAAGGGCGGTAGAGACGAAAATAAAAATTACGCACCCTATTGAGTGGCTTATCATTGGTTAGGCCTTTCAAAATGAAGACGATGTTTCATTAACTATTTTACAGTCAGAAGCTCCGTTTAAATATTACACAACCTGGAAGTTATGTAAGTATTATCTCTAGCTTGACTGCAACTCTAACCTTCATAGACATCTATAGGCCTCATCAAAACAGTGTTTATAGATAGGAACTAACAATTAAACATAACTTAAAAGTCATTAATACAAGTAAATAAAAAAGAAATAGGTAAATAATATAAAAAATAGTTTCACATTGATTAGAAATAATTAATTAGTTCGCTTATTACGCAGTTGGGCTTTTGATTTTTTAATTTAATTTTTACTTCTTCCAGAGGTTAAAAAGTAATCAACTATTTGCACTTGCAAAACTCCCGTCATTCGCCAAAAAGGTCTTTACAAATTGGAAAATCAAACTTAAAAAAAAAAAAAAAAAAAAAAAAAAAGACATGTAAAATCAGAAACGCAAATAAAACTTTTAAACACAGCCGTAAAATAACTTGTAATATTACATCCCTTCCACCCCTCTACTAATGGTCGCAAATTGCTCTTAATTGCCTGAAATGTTAAATAACCGATAGGAAAAAAAGGGGGGTTGGGGAGGTTCATCGCTTCACAGTTAAACTTTTTCTCCCTATTTGCTAAGGGTTAAAAGAAAAAAATACCTTAAAAAAATCCTTAGCACAAGATAATGTACAACAAAAAAATGCCCTTTCAAACTTTTTATAACTACATGAGAAAAAAAAGAAAATCCAATTTTTTTCCCTTTTCTGAAAGGTTAATTAAATTGCGCAAAAAGTTGACGTGAATCTTGGTTTTAAAAAATGGCACTTTGCACTAATTTAATAAATTTGGGGTAAAGAAAAAAATATTTTTTATGAAGCAAGGCTTAAGTGGGTCGCCAACTACCATTGATTTAAGAGATATAAAAAAGAGATTAAAAAAAAAATTAAAGCTTTGAGTAAAGAAGAAAAAATACCCAAGAAGTTTGTTTACTACACCACACAACTTAGCGATTTTTTTTTTTAGATAAATTCCTTTTCCTTTGGCGTGTTTTTGGAATTTATGGGCTTTTAATTTGGGTACAAAAAGTACGAAGTTTGTGTACATGGATGATTTTCTATGCATACCCAACGACTTTTAATCAAACATTTTCTCTGTCCTCTCCCCCTTATTACATATTTTCTTTCCCCACCCCACCCCCACCATTTTCTTTTTTCTTTCTTTCTTTCTTTTTTTCTTTCTATTTCAAATTCTGGAAACTGATTGCCGGCTGATTCAATTGTAAACCGAAATAAACGAAAAATGCTGAACGTTCTTTAATGAAGTGTTTACTTTGAAATAGTTCTGGACGTAAGGGTGTGCCTTTCATCACTGGTTTCAGTTTTTAGGTGCGTTCGTAATTATGCAATCGTCGACATTTTCAAATAATTTTTATTTATAGAGATAAAATTTCGAATTTTTTTGTGATGGTTAACCTATCATTTGTAAACAAAATCACATAATAAAACTTCTCATAATTTTATTTAAAAAGTGGGATAGTTTAAAATCGTTATAACTCGAAATATTATTTGTAGAGTTTCAATTTTTTTTTTCATTTAAATAAACAGAAATATAGTTTTAACTTAGATTCAGCATTTTAAAAAATATTAATTTTAATAAAAATTAAGAGTATTTAAAGTAAAAATTTAAAAAAACAGATGTAACTTTAAAAAAAAAATCATATTTTCATAAATAATTTTTTTTTCAAATTTGCTGAATCAAAATTAAAGTAAAAAAATTGAAAAAGACATGTTCTTCATTTGAAACATTCATCTTTAACGGTTCTTGACTTATAACAATTAAAATACGCGAAATGATGAAATAATCCATCATGAAGAAAAACGCATTTTAACGAAAAGTTGTTTTCATATCAACCATTGATTGAAAGCTAGATTTTGAAAACAAACCAAAACGAAAAAATAAATATTTTCTGTTCGAATTAGGATAGAAACATGATTTAAACATCATTTTAAGCAGAACCGCCCCCCCCCCCCCCCCCCCAATTTTTTTTAATGTAATAAAATTTTTTCAGAAAATTTGAAGAATTTTGTGTCCCGGATCCCCTAAGAAGAGTACACAAAAAAAGATGTTAAAAATATGAATTTCCCGAGGGGATATTTTAAATAGACGAGTGCATTAAAAGCAGGGCTGCGGAGTCGGAGTCGTGGAGTCGCACTCAGATCTGTTAAAATTCCCGGAGTCGGAGTCGTCCATTTTACAAGCAGGTCTGCATTGTCGGAGTCAGAGTTGGAGTCGACCCATTTTTGAGCTAACGAGTCGGAGTCGTCCATTTTACAAGCAGGTCTGAATTGTCGGAGTCAGCCCATTTCTGAGCTAAAGAGTCGGAGTCGTCCATTTTACAAGCAGGTCTGCATTGTCGGAGTCGGCCCATTTTTGAGCTAAAGAGTCGGAGTCGGAGTCGTCCATTTTTCCCACCGACTCTGCAGCCCTGATCAAAAGTCCATAGACTTAACATTATGGAGGAGAATTCCGAAGCTAAGTGATCAGCCCCGTTAATAAAAGAGTGTGTTCTGAAAAACTATCTTTACTTTTATTTTAAAATTATTGACTTACACCATTCGATCTTCAAACGCCCCAGTGAGCCTGTTTCAACAGATGTGAGAAAGGCAGCATTTCATTCTCACTTTTTCCGGAATAGAATTAAAAATTTAAAAACTTCACGGCGGCGCATTTTAAGTCGAGTTAAATTGTTTGAGTCGATGATCATGACACGAATTGAAAGAAAATAAAAAGATAATGGAAAAATCAAAGGGAAGAGAGTTGAGTTGTTCAGTTTATGATTCGAGGGAAAAAAAACGCATTAGGTGTCCAACTCTCAGATGTTTAATGCCTGAAAGAAAATAAAAAAAAGCCTAGAGAAGAAAGTAGATATAAAGGAAAGTACGCTGAAAATTTTGTCTTTAACTTCCGACAAGCCTGAATAATTGAAACGCGGCACTGGAAAAAGATATTATTTGGCAGGTTTTTAATATTTGAAGTCTCTGCTTGTCGTCGCCAATGATTTCTTTTCACATGAAAGTTGTTAGAACATATGTCGCACCCAATGTGCGATTTCTTTTTGTCAAAAAGAAGTAAAAATTTTAAAAACCTCAAGCGGCGCGTGGTTCAGTCGAGTTGAATTGTTTTAGTCATCGACGAGGGAAAAAAAAATAAAAACGCACGACATCAAAGAGAAGAGACTCTAATTGCTCAATTTACGATTCAAGAGTAAAAAAAAAAGTGTGTGATGATTCTTTTGAATATGGTTATTAAATTTGAATACGGAATAAAAATTTCTCAGTCAGTAAAGGCAAGTTGATCACAAGGAATAATCTTTTTTAAGGCTGCCTTACCCCATCCCCCGCCCCCCTGCAAATGTTTCTGATGCAACATACAAACGTGGACATTTACACAGTCGGATGCCAGAAAAATCAAGAAACGTTTTTTAAATTCCTTGCAAATATAATTATATAACATTAAAAACACATTTAAAATAGTAAAAGATTTTTTCTTTTTCTAATTGAAAGACTTCGTCATTGCTGCGATATTTTAGAAAAAGATAAAAATCTTTGCCGATTTGATGGGACCAATGGGATGCGTTTGAGAGCAAAAATGAATTTAAAAAGGAGTCAGTCAGAAAATAAGCAGTTTGGATTTCAGTACACCCTTGTATTCAAATCCAAACTGCTTATTTTCTTATTCATTTTTTGGTGCGTTCGTAATTATATAAATACGTAGCACCTTATAGTCGTCGTTCGGTCCGTCTGTCTGTCCGTCCGCATATAACAGAGCAAAAACCACCCAACCGAGTGGTCTGAAATTTTAAATATATAATTGCTGAAAATTTTGTCGAGTCATTTCAAATGTTATGAAAATTGGATCTAAAGTTTAATGACAGGGACAGCCAAAAGTTTTTCGTTACAGGACGGCCAATGGCAAAAAGATTATTTCAAGTACATTTGAATGATGTGACAGCCTTTCGAAAAGAATGAAATGCACTAAAATAGACATTCAGTACGATATGTGGAGCAAAAAATATTTATAAACAAGTTATAGTACGAACGCACCCCATTTGCCATATTTGACGTACAATTTCTAACTTGTTAAATTCATTTTTGTTCTGAAACGCATCCCATTGGCCAGGTTCTCTTATTCAGAAAGTATATAAGGTGGCGTGTTTGTCGATTTTTGGATAAAGGCAGAATATATTGCAAAAAAGGCTGTCAAAGTGGGCATTTTGAACCGAATTTACCGAAGCGAGAGAGATGGGAACGAGAATCCTGGTCATACTGAAAAAAAAAAATTAATAATGGTATATCAATCAAGTTCTAATGAATGGAGTGAAAAAGGAACACACACGGCCTCTTATACATCCCTTACAAAATCACGTCAGCCAGTTTCATGTTTTCACTTTTAAAAATGAGTCTGAAAATGTGCCCGAAAATTTCGAGCTGTTGAGGGTGGAAAAATATTTTTTTGGTTACCCTATATAATGTCTAAAATAAAATTTTCGTTTGTACCTTAGGAAATTTTCCATTTGGACTTATTGATTTGCGCTGTATCGGCTCATATGAGACTCTCTTTATTGATTGGTATGAACTTCACTGTTTATAATTATCAGTCACGATCGACTCGAGACGTGAGTGCAAATTATAAAGCAAGCTATACCTATAGGACTAAAGTTTGAAGACGCTTTTCGCGTGCTCATTAAAAGCTGCAGACTTAACAGAAATAGAAAAAAATTAGTTTGGTACCACAGAAGTGAATTGAATACTCTTTGGGAAAGTTGTAGTATAACATATGATAAAATAACAAAAATCATTATAAATGATAAATCAAGGTATACCTACCTAAAAAATTTTCATTGAGATGAAATTCGTATAGTTAGAAAATCATTGTGTAGTTGATGAATTAATTACATTTTATTTTATAGGAAAATAAAAAATTTTGGTCAGAGGCACAGAGAGCCAACTTGGGAATTAATTATGTATATTTAATAAACACGTATAATTAATTAATAATTATGTAGATTTATGTATGTATTAATTAAAGTCATTCGGGGTAACTTTGATCCGCATTTTCTCTATTTTCATATGCCACATTCTAAGAATATTGTTGCAAGTTGGGGCATAAAAGAGAAGAAATGATCTTAAATTATTGTATGACTATCAAAAATTGAGGAATAATAATGAGAAAAGCTATAAAAAATGAATTTTTAACCTGGTTTCAAAGTTACCCAGCCATTTAGGGTAACTCTGCACCATATGATAAATATTATCTAAAATAATTAATTATAAAAAAAAGTATTATAGTTAGGACAACTTTGAACCCCAAAAAATGTTTTCAGATATGTAAAGACTCCGAATTTACATTTCCCAATATCACAAGATTTGTATAATTTATGATATTACAACAAATATTATGCATAAGAAAAGTGGAAGAAGAGAACCATGAATATTTAGAAATAAAAAAAAAACTTTTTATTGTTCATATAAAACATGAAAATGCAGTGAAAAACAATTTTCAATGTTTTAACTCAATAATATATCCATAGTTACAGTAACATATATTTGTACTAGTATTATTCAAACAAGAATAAAAAATGTCGAATGTAAGAAATGTCAAATTTGAGTAGCTCCGCCCCGAATAACGACTTTAAATGAATTTTATGTATTTTACACATATTTGTGAAAATATTTACATTTTATATCTAATGCTCGCTTTCGGCATTTATGTAAAATATACGTGCAAATATGGAAAATTTTTGACAGTAGCACCTATAATCAGTAAATTATAAACATCAGTGCAACTTTGAGCCGGCTCAAAGTTGCGGCTCAGCTACGTACTAACATTTTACAAGGTAAAATGTTAGTTCCTTCTTTTTTTACCTTTTATTAACTATTAATAAATAAATAATCACAAAATATTAACACATTTACAACATTTAGATAATAATATGTCTGATAAATGAGTATATTGTTACTTTCTATGAAAATTTAATTTGATTACAACAATTTCAAAAACAGCATTCAAAATTAACTTGAAAACAGTACTTCACAAAAATTGTTAGATGATGTAATTAATTGCGCATAATGAAAAATTAGATTTAAAAATCTATTTAAGTAAAATATTTATCGGAGAAAAATTTTTACTTAGATTTTTAAATTTAATTTTTTTTAAACAGAAAAAGATTATCTAAGCATGACTAATCATGCTTAGATCATGCTAAAACATGACTAAATTCGTCGGAACAATAAACTTTTTCAACAACTTGTTAAGTGGATATTTCTAATTGTGATAATTTAAGTAAAGTGTTATTCGATAAAGTTAAACTTGATATTCGAAAAAGTGATGAAAGACACTTGTTATTTTAAACAAAATGTCTTTTTTTATTATTTTTTATACATAAAAATATTACTAACAAAAAAACTTAAAATTTAAATGGTGTTACTTACTGTGAAGCATCTGCCCAGGACATCAACTGAAGGGGAAATGGTTGATGACAAAGCACAAAACAAGTGATGACATCGTACTTGAAGACAACACGAGCGCCCTCTACCATCTAATACTGTATGTGATTGGATGCGAAGATCACCTGACATGTGTAAGGATTAGGCGGTGGAGGAGGGCGCCATTGTGTCTGCATTCCTTGCATTCCCCCACCCACCTGTCAATCAACTGACGCCAGCAAGACGGTACATGCTTCGACATGATCGTTTCTTGCAGGCGGAGGGCGTCACTTCCTCTACTGGTATTGCCACAGGATGTCGTCATACCTGAAAGCTTGCTTCTGATTGGTTGTTAGCGGTCACGTGATCTGTTATCAGTGACCTTGATCTCTAATCAGTGACCTTCATCTGCAGGTGTTAGACCCCGCGCACATCAGTCGAGGCTTGGATCTGGTGGAGGTAGGTCACATGTTTCACAGCTCCCATTTACCGTACATTTGGCTTAGTGCTATGCGGTACCATATCGAACCTTTTACGGCATAAGATTGAGTAAACCTGCCGTCGAATTTTAAGCTTCTTGCTACTTTTCAGTGAGTCTGCTTGTTCGAATCATCAAAAGCTTAGGGAAACTTCTTTCCAAAAGGTATGTAAATTTTTTTTTGTCTAATATAGTGTTTAATACAACAACAGTTTTAACAAACTTATAACGATCCTTTCAAAATGTGTCTTTCAATTTAGTAATTTGCTTTATTTTTCTTCATTTAACCTAACTATAAATTTCAAAGCTCGTGTTTTCTGCATACTATGAATTCACGATTTCATTCAAAACATGTTCTGACATCAAATGTATTATTATACTCTAAGTAGTATATATTATACTCTAAGAGTATTATCATACCCTATTATTTCCAAAAATTTGTTAAACTCATTCGTCAGTTTCTAACAAAGTGTTTAAAAAAAAACTTATAACAATTCTTCCAAATTTAGTTAATCAGTTGCTTTTTAAAAGTTGGAACTGGCTTGTGATTACCAAATTCATGAGTTTGTCTTTCTTAATGAATTATGTTCGGTAGCTCGCACTTTCTTCAGGATATGTTTAACCATGACCAAAGTTATGTTCGAACATGTTTAACCATGTTCGGATATGCTCAAAGATAGTTCGAGTATATTCAATCATCCTCAAAGTTAGTTGGGATATATTTAACAATGTTCGGATATGCTCAAAGTTTGTTCAAACATGTTTAACCATGTTTGGGTAGGTTCAAATATTGTCAGGATATATGTTTAACCGTCTCCAAAGTCATGTTCGAACATGTTTAATCATATTCTGAGATGGTTAACTATGCTTAAAGTTATGTTTAACCATGGCCAGAGACATGTTCTGAAACATTCCTTTCACTTGCATGAGAAAAATATGTTATTTCAAAAATATTAACAGTTTAAGAAAAATAATGTTTTTTTGCATGAACGTAAATTTAAGGGTAGTATCTATCTATATAAATGTTTAAGTATAAGCATACATCCACGTCTACGTGTCTCTAAATATATGAAAGTTAAATGTTTATGTATGGGTTCTTGTGTAAAATATATATATAGATATATATATATGTATATATGATGTATGTATATATATAACATACATATATATGTATATGTGTACATATATATATATATATATATATATATGTATTTATATACGTATATGTATATATATACACATATGTATGTATAAAATTTATTAGTTTTAAAAATTATAGAAAGTTTACAAAAATGATAAAAAGTTTTACAAAGTTTTAACAAAAGTAAAAAAAAGTTTTAACAAAATTTAAAAAAAAGTTTGTAAAAAAAAGGTTTAACAGACATTTTTTTTAACAAAAGTAAAACAAAATGTTTTAACAAATTAAAAAAGTTTTACAAAAAAAAGTTTTAACAAAAGTAAAAAAAGTTTTAACAAAAATTTTTTTAACAAAAGTAAAAAAAAGTTTTTTAAAAAAAGTTTTATAAAAAAAGTTTTACTGAAGGATTACGCAGTTCTGGAGTTTATTTAGTCTTTTGGAGTCAAAAATATTGAAAATTAGGAGGTGGTGCAAAGTTACACCCCATGGTTCAAAGTTACCCTGAATGATTGTACTTTAAGAAAATTTTTTGGAAATTTTCGTTTTCGTTTTCGGCCGAAAATAGGAAGACTACCGAAATTAGGTTTCGGTCTTAAAAACCTGCTTTGATCGATCCTTAGAGATAATAATACACGTCATCAGAAGTCGCGAGCACACATCTCTGATTCAGTAAAAGAAAATGTTGTCATTCAACAAAATAACTTTACACATAAAATTGCAAATGGCGCCAAACTCTTTTAATTTAGACACATTTTAACTGTTATTTATAGAATAAAATGAAATATAACTGTACGTATGATTTGTTATTTTCTTTTCTTAACTTAGAAAGTATTAAAAACACACAACAAATTTAAACTTTTGAATTAAAGTGTTGTATAGGGCAAAATATTCTATTCCAAAAAGAAACTTATGAAAACTTCTTTTTCTTTTAACTGCTTGAGGGGCAAGCAATTGCGTTTGTGTAATGCTGAATTCCTACCGAAAATTTAGAAACATTTTATTTCAAAATCAGGAAAAGCAATTTTTCAACACTTTTTCCCTAAAGTTATAAAAGTAAAGCTTTATTAAATTTTTCTGGTGAGGATCTTAATTAAGCTTAGGTGCCCTCAAGTGGTTAAAGTCTAACAAAATTTTCAGTCTGGAAAGATACTTAAGGCTGTTCTTAACTGCTCTGCTCAACAAGCGCAAAACGTTTTGGCACATTTACAAATTCATTTTTTAACGGAATGGAATAAAATTGGAAAGCCTGTACCTGGAAGAGATTTGAAATGGAACTGTTTTTTTCATTTTTGGATTCATCCATTACCTATTGAGTTATAAGCTATTTGGATCACGTGTCAAACTTGTTTTTCGCCCGCTTTTGAGTCTCTTTCTGCAATCGCGTGAAAATTCGGTTCAAAACGCCCATTTTGACACTCTTTTCTGAAAGATCTATTGCGTTTGCAAAAAAATGAAAAAAAACAGCTCCATGACATAATTTCTGAACAACAACACCCGCTCGTTTCATGCATTTTCGAACAAAAATAAATTAAAACTTATGTCAGAAAGTTGTCCTTTAGGATTTGAGGACACCCTTAAACAACTTCATTTACACGACTTTCCTATGCTTATAATATAAGCTCACCTTTGATTTGATGCACAGCAATTCAGAAACAAACGCCAATTTGAGTAGACAAAATATCTGATTATTAAATTTTCGAGAGCCCCGCCCCGACTTTATATGCTTCCAATATTTTCTTTGCATTTTTGCATCAATCCAGAGAATGACCAAAATTGTTTTTAAATAGGTGGAATCCCTCCTTTAGGTGGTACTCTTTCATGCCTGTCATAAGGGGACAAGGTCACATATGAACTGAGAGGTAGGGAGTACAGCTTACAAATAATCCGATAGGTGGCGCTAGCTGAAAGGCAAACACCAATCACAGAGGAGCACATGCAGAAGAGGAAAGCGTTGACAAAATGATAGAAAATAAAAGAAATATACAAATTAATATTAAATAAAAGAAGTAAATTAAAAAATGAAAACAAAAGAAATAAGAAAAAAAAATATTTTTAACTTAATGAACTGAAAAAATACAAGAGAAGAGGCAAAGGCATTACAAAAGTAATTTCCAAGTTGAAGAGAAGAAAGAAGATGATGAGAGATCGTTGACAAGTTTATGAGAATTTTTAAAAATAAAATATGCTTCAATAAATGAGAGTTAAAATTCTAGTGCTATTCACCTTCAGTTAAAGAATTAAAATACATATAAAAGCAGAAATAATTGTACAAAAATTAATTTCAGGTGCATACATATTATATAAAGATATTTGAAATACAAATTTAAAATATCTCAAAATGCATCAGAACAACCTTGAACGTTTAAAACCATTACAAGGCCGTCTTCTGTAG
The DNA here is from genome assembly GCA_963932465.1 of Maratus speciosus. Taxonomy (NCBI): domain Eukaryota; kingdom Metazoa; phylum Arthropoda; class Arachnida; order Araneae; family Salticidae; genus Maratus; species Maratus speciosus. The sequence goes on from OZ010797.1 coordinate 7,097,806, forward strand.
GATTTAAATGTTGTTATTATTATTATTATTATTTATTTTCGCTTATTCGAGAATTGTCGAGAAGAAAACATTGTCATTTAAATGTTATACGTCAGATGAGATGCCAGATAAAGTTATTCAAATTTTCAACAAAACGAGCTTTCATCTATTATGCAGCAAATATCTCCATACTCCATGGATATCGTATCATCGTTTTGTTAAAAATTTCAATAACTTTATCTGTCATCTCATCTGACGCACAACATTTAAATTATAATGTTGTTGTTTTTTTTTGGACAGTTCTCGAATAAGCTCAAAAATAAATAAATAATAACAACCTTTAAATCCTACTGATGACGGCCTTGTAATGGTTGAAACATTCTTGGTTTTTCTCATGTATTTTAAGATATTTTAAATTTGTATTTTAATTATCTTTATATTATGCACTTGAAGGTAATTTTTGTACAATTATTTGTGCTTTTATATGTATTTTAAAATATGCTTCGTGAAAATCCACGGACAGGTGTTTAATTCCGCTGATGTTAAAATTTCCAGCCCGAAGGTCGTCCTGTGTGTTTTTATATTTTCATGGTGATTTATTAAAATTTTTATCATTTAATTGTGGTTTACGTCAGTTTTTTTCGGTGTTGTTTCATCTAGTATTCTTCTAACAGTGTTTATATACATTCGTTTAATGCAGAATTTCTGTATTTGGTTTAAAATGCGAATTTTTGGTCTCACAATTTCTGTAATACATTTTAATAAAAAACTCGGTGATGATTAGGGTGTCAACGATTTTTATCAGTTGATTTAAATCAGCGATTAAATCGTGATTTTAATCAACATTTTTTTTTTTTAATTATTGATTAAAATCAAAATTTTTCTAAATGTATAAAATGACATAAAAATATATTAAAATCTAAGATGAACACGATTTAGAAAAATTCTGCAGGTATTTCAACTTATGAATAAACAAAAAAAAAAGGGGAGGGGGCTTTAAATAATTATTTCTAAGCTTAATCCCTGAGTATTGTAAAAAATTATGTACAATAAGTTTGTAAAGAGGACAGTTTTTATGGCATAAAAAGCATTTCATTTAAAAATGATATTTAAATCTAATACAATTTGCAATGCCATAATTTCCTTTCAGTAATAAAATTATTCATTCTTTTATATAAAATAAGCATAGTAAGTATAATAAATTTCTGAAAGTAAAAAAAATATATATAAATAGCCAAAATCTTATTTTCTCATTCTACTTTTTTTTTAGTTATTTAAGCTATGATGTATTCGCTACGGCTTTTGCCGGCATGACCTCAAATGACCTCAAAATGGCGTTATTTCCTTGGAACAACCTTCCTCCACAAGGAAAAAAGGCAGAACCCTCATCCTACTTTTGTAGTAATAAATTTATAGCAAATATTGGATCTAAATAAGAATGAAAGAACATCATCTGCTCAACAATTATTCTAAAAGAATATATTAAGAAAAATAAAGAACTAATTGTTTTAAAAATGTTAAGCACAAGAGCTTCTTCAGTATAGGTTGAACACTTTTGCATTTGACAAAAAATTTTCTATGTACAAATGCAAAATGAGCTGCAAATAATGTTTGTTAGTGTTGTTATTAGTGCTACTAAGTAATGAAATTACTTATTTGCAGTTTTTATTAATTCTGTAATTACTTACTCTTTCCTCTAGGCCATTTTATTATGTCCCTTTTTAAACTGCTAAAACACGCCCTGCTTTTTTTAAATATAGTGGAATTCACCTGTAGTTGCAGCCTGAGATTTCTTGTAAAAAACTTTCCCATTCCACAGTATTTCTAAATTCATGAGTCTAAGATTTTATAAAAACGATTGTAATTCTTTAGAAAAAAAACAGGACATTTTTAAAGCAGGTTGTTATTTAATTGTATTTTTCAATTTGTAATGCATAAAATTATTTAAAATCAATAACACTTTATTTATCATACTGAAAAATTATATACTTTTTTTTTCATATATCGTTACTAAACACATTACTAATATATTTCCTCATGAAAAAGTGCTCATTTTTGGAAGTAGTATCATGCCCCCTTTTCATTCTAGAATGAATACTAAATTATTAATTATCATTTTAGTAATTAAACCATAAAAATGTATATTATGTTCCTAATTAGAGAGTTAATCGTTTAATAATTATTAATTTTAAGTAGTGCTAACTATTTAATATTAAATGCAGTTAATAATTTTAATAAATGTTAAATATCACTAGTATTTAATGTAATTTACATAATTATTAGAAAATATCAATTCATATAGTGCTATTGTATGCTACTAACTAATGAAACTAATAATTTGCTGTTTTTATAATTTCAGTAATTGCAAAATAAGAAGTATAATTTTATTAATTAAAGTGTAAAGCATAGTAATTAGAAGTTTAATTGTTTTGGAAACCTAAAACTCTTGGTAGTAATTTAATATTTGAATGCTGGGAAAAAATCATAAAAATCCGATTTAAATTTAAAAAAATCGGATTTAAATATAAAGAAATCCTATTTTTTTTTTTTTTTTTTTTTTTAAATCATGATTTTCCCCAGTGATGATAATCAATTAATTCTTTTTAGAAAAAAGATAGGAGTAAAAAAACTAATTGAAAAATAATGAAAATTATAGAAAAATAAATCACAAATTATTTCGTTTTTACTGCTTGGTTTTGCTACTTTCTTTGTTTTTGAGGCTTGGCTAATGCGTTTATGGAAATATAATTTTATAGGAAATTTTAAAAATTCAAATTCAAATAACATTGCTGCAAATGCATGAGAAAATGATATTATGCAATTCCTGATGTACAATTATTATCGCTTAAAACTTATTTGCGATTTTTTTTTTTACATTCGATTATAAATGCAAACAAAAAGAAATTTAATATAAATATTAATTCTTAAATTCAAAACTAAAAAAAAAAAAAAATTAACTTTTTTTTAAAGAAAATTCATAAGAAAATTAAAACAAAATTAACTTTGAAAAATTTTTAAATTAAAATTAAAACAAAAATAATTTACTTTAAATAAATTTTAATTTCAAAAGACATTTGAAACTAAAATAAATTAATTTGAAATCATTTTTAAAGTCAAAAGAAATTCAAATTTCAAAATATGAAAAATTCGCATTAATTGTAGAAAAAATTGCATTTTAGTGAAAAAATACCTTTTATTTATGCTGCGTGGGGTGGGTTTTTTTTATTATTCATTCGTTCTTGACAACTTATTAAATCATAACGCAGGAGAAAAGGAGCACCTCTCCCATGCACCATCTCTCAATTTTCAGAAGGTGCTTTGCCCCCCCCCCCCCCGAATTTTGAAATATAAAATAAGAAAGAAAAAATCATGCGTCCGGCATAGATTTTGAAACACTTTCCAACACATTCAGAATAATGTAACAAAACTGCACCGTTCAAAAAATTAAAATATTACGTCTCATCCAACCCCATGGAAACGCATAACGCATTTCAAAACCCAATATCAGCTGTTCCCACCTACAATCGGAACATGATCCGAATTTTTTCAGCAGCCTTCTATAGGATATAAAGATTGGCATTTATTAACGATATGCATGCCAAAATGGAGCTCACTTAAGAGATTCATATACTTCAGTTGAAAATTTCCCTTCAGAAATTTCCTCTCATAAAGAGAATGGCACGTGAATACTTTTGTGCAGCCCTGTATATGAGGTATGGAATGTATATAAACGAGTAAGATGCAAAAAATTAATTAAATTTAAAAGCGCCTACCGAATTTTAAACCGTAATAAATTAAACCGAATTTTAAACCGATAAACTCAAAGATAGTCCTGTAACCGATTTCTTTTGTGTGTCCTTGTCAATGAATAAAAATGCTATGAATGCCCTCATCTATTGTGATCGTAGTGAAATTCAGTGATTTCCATCAGTTTCCATACATTTGAAATAGCGTCATGTCATTAAAATACTCTACAAACGATTTCCCCATTATAAAATAATGGAATGGAATACTTTTCAATACCCTTTAAATAAACTATTAATCCTACAAACTTTCTATACATTACCAAACATGCTTGGGTGACCCCCCATAACCGAGTCTATTGAAGGCAGTTAGAGCGCGGACAGACAAACCGAATGCATAAACACTTTCCAACTGGAAGGTCTGTAGTCCCCTGCCCCACCCCCTCACACGCACACCCTGACATTTTAAAAAGTCGACGCTCCTGTTCCAGAAGATCCTCTTATTTTTAAATTGTAAAAATTTTCATTTTTGTATACAATTGTATTTAAAACTTGCTTATAGCAGTATAAAGAAACTGATTAGGAACCTTTTCTAGCTCTTTTTTTTTAATCGGCAGAAAAACAACTATAACGTTTTTTCGGATTAAAAAAAAATACTTTCCTTAAAAAAATTTTTTTGTTTTCTTCACATTTTAATTTATATCGGCTGTAAAAGTATTGACCTATTCTTACAGATTTTACATGTAAAAAAATGCAAATAAAAAAATGAAATATTTTGATTCCATCTAGCTGAAACCCAAGGGATGTGAAGGAGAAAAAAATCTCGCCAATGGGTTGAAAGATTGAGTCTCGCATTAAAAGCCAATTAATACATCTCATCTGAAAAAAGAAAAAAAAAACAGAAAAAAGAAAGAAAGAAAGAAAAAAGCGTGAAGAAAAGTCGTTGTAAGGTCAAAAAAATTTCTTCCGTGTTTTTCTTTTTACTTGGGGTCTTAACTCTGAAAAAAAAAAAAAAAAAAAAAAAAAAAAAAAAAATTAATAATAATAATATAAAGTTGCTCTCAGGAGGGACCTTAAATCAATGTAAATGTTCATTTAACCACAAATTTCAACCGACAGTCTTGGACCATGAAAAAAAAGGCTTCTTTTCCCCATTCTTAATCCAAATTTATTAAATTTGTGTGAAGAGTAATTTTTTTTAAACGAGAATACCGCCAAAGTTTTACATAGCTTAAATAACCTTAAAATATATATATATATATATATATATATATATATATATATAAACTATTTTTCCCCACATTTTTTTTTTTTTTTTTTTTTTTTTTTTTAATACGAGGTTTAGAATAACAGTTTTTTCTATTTTTTTTTCATTATTATTTTTTTAATCTTTAGGAAAAACGGAGCGAGAGTTTAACTTTTACATGATAAAAGGGAATTTGTTTTCTTTCTACTAGTAACCCTTATTTAACATTTCGAGCGATTAAGAATGATTTTAGGAATTCTTAAATTGATACGACGGTGTTTTATTACCTTCTTCTGTATTTACAAGAAGAAAATATTGGATTCCTGAAAATTTTCTAATTCCGGTTTTCGACGGATTTATACGTTTCAGAATGTCCTGAACACGATTGGAAGGTTTTTAGAAAATGTCTGTCTGTGAGTCTGTCTGTCACTCTGTCACTCCGTCACTCTGTGAGTCTCTATGTGACAAAAATTTTGTGGGCGCTCTATTTCAAGAACTAATGCGCGGAATTTCACAAAACTTCAGATTTAGTTATACCTTGATATAAACAGGTCCTGATTAGTTTTTGCTAAAAACCACCCAACAGGTAGCGGTGCTATGAGCCATTTTTCACGATTGCTGCAATAGCTACATCTCAGGAACTACGGCACGGATTTTCATAAAACTTCCGATTCAGTTAATCCATGATATAGTTAGGTGCTGATAACAATTTGATGAAAATCACTCGACAGGTGGCGCTGCTATGCTGCATTATTCATGATCATCGCAATAGCTCTAACTCAAGAAAAAATTCACGAATTTTCATCCAACTTCATATTAAATTAGTCCCTGACATAAATGAGTGCTGTTTAATTTTTAGTGAAAATCGCCCAACAGGTGGCTCTGATGCATTTTTCACGATTTCTACAATAGCTCTATCTCAAGAACTAATGCATCAATTACAATTTCCGTAATAGCTCTACCTAAAAAACTAATGCACGGATTTTCATCTAACTTCAGATTCAATTAGAAGTAGTCAAAGTTGTTGATAATTGGATTTTGGTGTAAATCATCTAACAGGTAGTGCTGGTATGCTGCATTTTTCAGGAATTTTCAACATGTATGACATAGAAGAAATATTTGGGAATGCCACATCCGAAAGTTTTCCATAGTACATAGTTTTTTTTTTTTTTTTTTTCCTTTTTGAGGATACATTTACTTTCGAAATTAGTATACTAATAATAATAAAAAAAAAGGCTTAGATGCCTTATGTTCCCTCAGCCGTTGTTTTGAATTGTTTGGCGATTTTTTGTTGGCGTGTTGGCGGTGTTTATAGCTATGGCAACCTCAATATGTGGAACCCCGTGTGACGTGTGTATTCAGACGTGTTGTGTTCAGGCAACACCTGAGAAGTGGTGGATTTTGTGGATGTATTTTGATATCGTGTTGTATGGTTTTGTCTTTTTATTTTTATGTTAAATTTATTGGATGTATTTGACTGACTATGGTTTCTGTAATCCGTTTAAACGCTTTTGCTGAAGTAATTAAGAAATATGAGGAAATTTTGAGAAGAAAAGTAGGTTTGTTTATTGTGTCTCAATGCGTATTCATAAGCCTATTTTGGAAAATGACGGTGGTGTTATGAGAGAGATTTCGTCCTGGAGCTTTCAAGAGAGCAGATATCTGTTAAGGTATGTTGATAATTTTATGTATATTTTGCTGCTTCAAGAGTTTTTTACATTTTGAGGTTGCTAGAAAGCGAGAACTGCTGAATTTTAAGAATGCTACACCGGGAGAACTGCTGAATGCAGTGATGTTTTTTTTTTCGGTTAATGTGCGCGAAGCGTTCATGCAAGATTACTGATTGCCACTTTAGCGAGTTTCGTTTTTTATGTATATTTTGCTGCTTTAAGAGTTTTTTACATTTTGAGACTGCTAGAAAGCGAGAACTGCTGAATTTTAAGAATGCTACACCGGGAGAACTGCTGAATGCAGTGATTTTTTTTCGGTTAATATGCGCGAAGCGCTCATACCAGATTACTGATTGCCACTTTAGCGAGTTTCGTTTTTTATGTATATTTTTCTGCTTTAAGATTTTTTTACATTTTGAGATTGCTAGAAACCGAGAACTGCTGAATTTTAAGAATGTTACACCGGGAGAACTGCTGAATGCAGTGATGTTTTTTTTTTCGGTTAATGTGCGCGAAGCACTCATACAAGATTACTGATTGCCACTTTAGCGAATTTTATTATTTACATTTTATTTTCGTTAAGCGAAACATGCGTATAAACCGGTGCTTGGCAACATTTACTATTTGGAGGAAAAGGGGTTTTCACGCCAAGAAAAATTCCAAGATGGCGGCCGTGGGAACTTATAACATCTGTTCAAAAAAAAAAAGAACTTTCAACCAAAATCGAAAAAGTAAAAAACGGCCTTTTTAGATATGATCCATTGAAAAAAAAATTCTTTAAAATATTGAATTGCATACGAGATATTTTGATAGATTTCTTCCATAGGATTAAAGTTAGCCAGCTCGTATTTTCAGGTGGGTGAAGTAACCTCTTAAAATAAAAGTTTTTTAATTAACAAAAAAGACTTAATTTTTTCTTGATTTTAATTGCACACTTGAGTGTTTTCATTTTCCTGATATAAGCTTTCTACTGATTTACTTGGATTTGATTTGATTAGCCAAATTGATTAACCAAGCCTTAAAGATCTAGGTAATCAAATGAGTAAGGAAATGTTTATATTATTAATGAATTTTTAATACATAAATAAATGAATGAAAAGATTTAAGAAGTAATTAATGAATAGGGGAGAGTGGGGAGGGGTGGGACAATGGGAGAAATGAGACAGTAGGTTTTTATCTTTATGTATCATTCTAAACATTTCATGAATCACACACTAGATCAAGCTATTGTAGAGCAATTTTCAGATGAAAAAAGTTGCTGATCTTCATAAGTTTGCAATTGTATAAATAAAAAGATTATTTCAAGAATCAAAAGTAAATTTGCTTCATGTATTTTTTATGCTTTCTGTATATACTAATGACTTGTTTATGCGTAGATGTAATAGCTTCCCTATTTATGGAACATTATACTGTATGTTATCCATAATTTTAACTAAACTTAAAGGCAGAATATTTGTTACAAGAAGTTTAACATAAAAGAAGATAGTGGAGAGAAATGGGACATGCCAGCAAAGGGAGGAATGGGACAAGTCCAATTCCTTTTTTTTTTAGTAAGATGAATATAAACTGCTAATATGCAAATATTTTTAGAGGCTAATATATTAATTATAACACTGATAATATATTCATTTACTTCAAAATGTAAATAAATTGAACTGATGATTTTTTAATGTCATCTGTGACTGACAATCCTGAATTTTCCTTCGAGTGATGAAGATACTGAAATTTAGTACTGTGGCGCAGACATTATCAACCTACAAGTTTTGTTAGACTGTATACCTAAACACTAGGCTATTTGTGCCTTTATAGTTTTGTTTTATAGCTGTCCCATACCTCCCTGTTAGTGGGGAGGTATGGGACACATTTTGAAACTTAAAATCTCTTTCATTATAAAATTGTTTTGGCAAATTATGTTTCTATATAGTTCAAGGACATTCATTACATTGTTAAAAATTTTGCAGCATTCTGACAGGTCATTCGACCGTTTTTTGAAAAAACGGTTTCATAACCATAATTTAACTATATTCTGACCATAAAAGGGCCAATAATATGGTCAGAATAGTGTTAAAATTAGGGTTGTGTAACCGTTTTCGGAAAAAAACGGTCAAATGACCTGCCAGAATGCTGCAAATTTTTAACAGTGTAGAAAGTGTTTCATTTTGTATTCTATGAATTGACATTTTTGTTTTTGTGTCAAACATAGTTGATTTTATTTATTTTTGTAAAGTGTCCTATTCCTCCCCACTCTCCCCTATATGATTTAATGAATAAGGAGATTTTAGGAAGAGATGCAGACAGAGATCGTTCTCTACTTTTCTATTAGTAGTAGAAGATGTTATTGAGCTATTATACTTGACTTTTAACTTGACTCTTTACAATTACGGGGGAAAACACTTACGTAATATAGTGTTTTTCCTCCATCGTTCATATATTTTTACTGTTTTTCACAATTATTAAGATGACAGAAGAATATTTAACTTTATTATTAAATTGAAATTACGGGGAATGGTCAGTCTGATGTCAAATTCCTCTCACTAATGTTAAATTTATGGGCTTTTGTAAGGCTTTCGTATTTTTAGAATATCGCATAGGAAATTAGAATTTTTTACTTCTATTTTCTGCGTACTGTTCTTAAAAGATGTCTAATTTTTTCCCCTTAATTATCAAAATAATTCTAATATATGTCCTTTTTTTTTTTTTTTTTTTTTTTTTTTTTTTTTTTTTTTTTTTAAGCAATTTTAAAATTTTTTCTCTTTAATTTTGGTTTTGGAAGTAGATTTTTTTAATCTTATTACGTGGTACTTTTTTCTACAAACCTAAGCAAAAGAGTTTTGATACAAAGAGTAGATCAGAAAAAAAAATAATAATTGATAAAGAATAAACCCATAATTTTCATAATTTAGATTTTTAATTTACACAAAAATTTCAAATGTATATATATGTATATGAATATATAAAAATCCGATACTTAGTTATATCTCATAAAATCAAAAGATACATTTTTTAAAATTTCAGTCAATTTGCTCAATTATTGTGGAATTCTTAGCATTTTGATGACAGAGAGAATATGAAAATATAGTAAATCGCATATTTTTAATAGTTCAGAAAATTCAGTTTTAGAGAAAAATTTAAAATATATATACATAACAAGTAATATAAAAATTTTGTTTTTAAAGTCAATTCCTACTTAGGTCATCAAAGAAAAAAAATTAATAGAATCCCTTAAGCTAATATTAGTTTTTGTTGCATTAAAATATCTCAATTTGTTGATTTTCTATAAGCAAGTAAGTTTACAATGGAAGTCTATGTGAATTTAGCGAAATATGAGAGATATCGCCAAATTGGCGTCCCTTTTGGCGACTCATTTTGATCGCCCAATTGGGCGATCTATCGCCAAGTTGGCGACAAAGTGGGCGATATTGGGCAACAGAACAGAGTCTCCCCTATGGTAACCCCCTATATAGATATGAAGATGCATTCATCGATCTTCAATAACCAATGGCCGCCATTTTGTTTCCCATGCAAAAAACTAAAATTAATTAAAATTTAATGAATGAATTGATATTTGAAAAAACTGTACTAACATCAAGTGTCATCCAGTACAAGTTTAAAAAAGTTTATTTCAACTTGATAGGATGAGTAATGAGTATTTTATTAAGGGTGTATTCCAATCCAAACTGCTTATTTTTTGATTTATTTTTTAAATTATTTTTGCTCTCAAACGCATCCAACTGGGAAATTCTCTTATTTAGAAACTGCAGAATGTGCCGTGCTTGTCCATTTTTTCATAGATGCAGAAAATATTGCAAAAAAGGCTGTCAAAGTGGGCTTTTTGAACCGAATTTTCTGAAGCAGGAGATCTGGGAATGAAAATAATGGTCGTACTGAGAAAATATTTGTTTAAAAATCAGATTCTAATGAAGTGTGCGAAAAAGGAAATCACACGGCCTCTTCTACATCACTTCCAAAATCATCTGAGTCAGTTTCATGTAATTACTTTTAAAAATGAGTCTGAAAATGTCTCCGAAAATTCCGAGCTGTTGAGGGTGGAAAAATATTTTTTCGAATACACCCTTAACGATTGAAAATTTGAACAAGATATATAAATATATAAATATATATATAAATAAATATAGGGAGATGGTGAACTAATAGTAGGAATTGAGAAAAAAATCGATGCTTAATTATCTGTCATAGAATCTAAAGATCCATTTAAATATTTGACAGATAATCTGCTCAAGTACTGTGGTTTTGTTTACACACAGAATATGAAAATATACGAACTGAGAAAAATGTGTTCAAAGATTTCATTTGCAAAAAAGAGGTATTAAAAATATTATACACGAACATTCGTAAAACTATATCTTTTTCAGAACGCCAAAAAATTTGGGCACACTATTCTAGAAATATTCAGGTTCATTTTAAGGTAAAAATCTAAAATTCAAAATTCTTTGTCTTTTGGGGGGGAGGGGGTGGGCGTCAAAATGAGAAGTATTGAATCCCCTAAGTTTTGTTTACTTTTATAAAAAATGTATTTCGCGCTTCATTTTTATATAAAAATTCGGCCTTGTATTTGTAATAAAACGATTACTTTCATATACCGTATATATGCCCACGGTGGTAGTTTAATAATTTAAGGGTGTAGTCAAATCCAAACTGCTTATTTTCTGACTCATTCAATTCCTACTATTAGTTCACACTCTCCCTATATTTATTTATTTATTTATATATCTTGTTCAAATTTTCAATCGTTAATTAAATACTTATTATTCATCTTATCAAGTTGAAATACATTTTTTTAAACTTGTACTGGATAACATTTGATGTTAATACAGATTTTTCAAATATTAATTAATTCATTAAATTTTAATTCATTAATTATAGTTTTATAGGGAAGACAAAATGGCGGCCATAGCTTATTGAACAGCATTTAAAGCATCTTCATATCTGTAAGGGGATTACCATAGGAGGGGACCCTGTTCTGTCGCCCAATACCACCAAGTTTGTCGCCAACTTGCCGATATATCGCCCAATTTGGCGACGCAAAAGTGACGCCAACTTGGCCATATCTCTAATATTTCGCCAAATTCCCATAGACTTCCATTGCCTCCACCTACCTCCAGACCATCCACCTACTTGCTTATAGAAAATCAACAAATTGAGATATTTTAATGCAACAAAAACTAATATTAGCTTAAGGGATTCTATTAAATCTTTCTTTAATGACCTAAGTAGGAATTGACTTTAAAAACAAAATTTTTATATTACTTGTTTTTAAATTCATTTTTGCTCTCAAATGCATCCAGCTGGGAAATTCTCTTGTTCAGAAATTATAGAATGGCCCACGTGGGACAATTTTTTCATAAAGGCAGACTGTATTTTTTTAAAAAGAACCGAATTTCCCGAACCGATCGTGCTGAAAACTAAAAAAAGGGTCGTATTGAGAAAATAAGTGTTTACAAATCAAATTCTAATAATGAAACGAAAAATAAAAATACAGGTCTGGTTTATAAATCTCTTCAAAAATTACGTCAGTTAGTTTGATGTTTTTACTTTTAAAAGTGAGTCTGAAAATGTGTCAGAAATTTCGAGTTGTTGAGCATGGAAAAATATTTTTTTGAAATATTTTTAATTAAAAATTTATACATAGGAATAAGTAGTTAAATAGTTATTTAGTAAAGTATTACTCTAAATTTTCATCTCATAAATAAATAATTGTTATATTGAAAAGTGAAGGGGTCGATCCGGCAAAATTTGGGGCCTATTTAGGGCCTATTTAGAGCCCTTTCACAAAAATCTATTTAATAAAATAGGCCCCTTCACAAAAATAAATTTAATAAAATGGGTTCCTTCACAAAAATGAACTTAACAAAACATGCCCTTTCACAAAATTCTTTTTAATAAAATAGGCCCCCTTCATAACATTCTTTTTCATAAAAACTGTTTTAAAATGTGTAATTTGTAAATAACTACGGGGCGCTACCCCCTACAATCTGCGCTCGCCAACCCCCTGTCAGACACCGCAGTCTCTAAAAGCACGCTAATTTGATCGGCTTTAAAAAGATTTTGAAAGATTGAATCATAATTTAAAAACAGTGGCGATCACCCTATAAACGGGTTCTACTCATTTCTCTTTGATTGGGGAATTTTAAGGAAAAATCAGCTGCTGTTAAAAAATACAATGGCTTTTTTCGTGTTTGATTAAATAAAATCAGTTAAACATTTCAAAATAAGCTAATATAAAATGAATTAAGTAACCAGAGTTTTTGTCTCCCGGTCTTTTTTAACAAAGCGAAAAGAAAGTTCCTTTAAATGTATCGTTTTTTAATCTGACGTAATTTTTCACCACAGTTTTCTTTCTCTTTTTAATATTCACGTGAAATACTTTTGTTAGAAATGAAATATTATTTGATCTGTCCCAACAAAAGTAGTTGAAAAGATCATCTCAAAATATCAAATAAATGTCTCGCGCAATTTTTAAATATAAACTGTTTTGCAATATTATTTTTTGTTCATTTTACGTAATAAGTGTAATGTGACGTAATTTCTCCTATTTAAGACTTCTAACGCATGTTAATGAATTTATTATTTTACAATATCCTTTCTCTGTTAAAATTCACGTGTTAATATAGTTTTTATGAAGTAATTTTCAATAAGTTCCTGCTTTTTATACGTAATTATTTAATTCTAATTTGAAAGTTTTTTTTGTGTTTATAATAGTCACGTGTAAATAAATTTTTAATTTGAAGCAAACATTATTGTTTGCTCTGTTTATACAGTTGGCAACAGGTTCAATTAGTACAATTTTCTAAAATAAGTAGAAAATATCTCTCAAAATGCTGAAAATTTGAATTTAAATTCGAAATAAATCCTCAAAAAATGAGTCAAATTAAAGAAATAAATGCATTCTGCACACCGGGAATTATGACTTCTAAAATGATCTAAAAATTATTAAATTCCAATGTATAGTTTTTGCTCCTATAAAACTTTTTGAATGGAACGATTTTGTCCAACTTTAGCATTAAATATCTTTTAAAATAATTTTTCGATTTGAAAACTGTCTGCATCAACGTGTTTATCAAACATTTCTCTATAATACCGCCGATTTTCATATTTTTGTATGCAATATTTTTCTTAATATTAAAGGAGAAAGACCTTCGGTCACAAAAAATTCAAAACCGGCGGCGGCGGTGACAGCGTAAGTTACTTTTTTTTTTTTTAAATAAAGAGAAACCAGGTCATGAAAAACAAAAACTTTAGCAAGGGGATTTAAAGAAGTTTTTGTTAAAAAAATTGTTGGTTCGAATTTGAGTAACTGGATTTCAACTTTTGTTACAAAATGTTATTTTTCGCAAAATATAATAAAATTCACACTTTTACTTTTCACAAAATGGGCCCCAAAAATAAAAACCTGCATCGACCCCTGAAGTGGCATTAGCAAAAGAAAAATGTTTAAAAAGAGATTTTTACTTGCATTTTTTTAATCATTGGAGTGTCTTTCTGTGATCACCCATGACATCTCTCCGCATAAAAGCCTTTACGTAAAATTTTTCGCCCAAATGCAGAAATCCCGACAAAGAAAGCGCCTAAAATCATCTCCAGTTTTCTTTCTCCTTTTTTTTTTTTTCTAAAAGGAAATTAAAAATTTATGAAAAAGGAGGAGGAAAAAGAGGAAATTTTCCGAACAAAATGGAATACAAATCGGACTAAATCAAAGGAAATAGAATTGAGTTGTTCAACTTGATTCAAAATCTAAGATTTTTTTAAGTGCAAATGCTCAGCCTATAAAGTAAAACCGAACGCGAAACAGGGGTGTAAGAAAAAGCGGCTTTAAATTCAATTGTTTGCCAATTCAATCGAAAATGCCTTCTTTCCTCTTAAACTGAAGAATAGGAGAGAAAATGCGGAGAAAAATGCAAATTGAAGTTAGGAAAACGCAGAAGGAAAGTTTATCAGACGAGCGCGACGATTCTTTGACTGTATGCTTATTAGATTTACACTAGGAGCATAAATTGAGCGAATTGTTGGAAACGGGAAAACGATGCGTAATTCAGGTTTTAAAAATTTACAATTTAAGTCAATGAACCAAAGTTTCTGGATTTCTTTTTTTGACCGTGAGCGCAAACCGGCGAGACAAAAATGATTTTCACGAAAGCTGGGATCATGAATATTTATTTATATCGGTTTCGGGTAAAGGCCTAAGACAGAGTTCTATTAGTTTAAAAGAAAAATATGCCTGATTCACCTGATCTTTTTCTTAAAAAAAAAAATATCATCATTTTTTTTTTTTTTTTTTTTTTTTTTAGAGAAGTTTTATCTCAACCATGGAAAAAAAAAAAAGTTTCAATTTTTTTTATTATTATTCATTTGGTGCAAAAATTTAAAAATACCTCATGAAATTTCTGTATTTTGTGCAGTAAACCACGTTTAACACTTTTAGGGGCAAGCAATTGCGTTTATGTAATGTTGAATTCACACCGAAATTTTTGAAAAAATTCATTTCGGAATAAGGAAAAGCAAATTTATAGTTTGTTCCCATCAATGTTATAGAAAAAAAAATCTAATTAAATGTTTCTGGTGCAGATCTTCATTAAAATTAGCGCCCCTCAACGGGTTAAAAAAAATAACAATTCAAAATTCTCTTAAATTTCTTATGCACATTTTATGGAGAAAGGGGATTTTTTTCAAAATTATCTATAAAATTATCTGACTGAATCTGAAATTTGATGAAAATCTGCGCATTAGTTTTTCAGATAGAGATATTGCAAAAATCGTGACAAACCAGCGTAGCAGCGCCACCTATTGGGCGATTAACACAAACACCTTATCAGCAATAACTTGTGCCAATGCCTAACTGAATGTGAAATTTGTTGAAAATTCGTGCATTAGTTCTTCATATTCTCTTACAGAAATTGTGAAAAATACAGCCTAGCAGCGCCACCTGATGAGCAATTTATATCCAAAACTGATCAGCACCCATTTATATCAGAGATTATCTGAATATGATTTTTTATGAAAATGCGTGCATTAGTTCTTGAGCCAGGAGCGTCCACAAAATGTATGTCACATACAGACAGACTCACAGAGAAACATTTTCTAAAAACCATCCAATCGTGTTCAGGACCTTCTAAAACGTATAAATCCATCGAAAACCGGAAGTCGAAAATGTTCACAAATCCAATACTTTCTTCTTGTAAAGATAGAAGAAAGTAAAAAATAAAATAGCCGATTCTTTGACAATGACTAAAGCAATTGACGACTTGAAGCTGTATAAAATGTCCAATTCTCTATAAAAAATGATTACGATATTAACACTAAAGCTACCGCGAGGGGCCAAATGACCCTTTTTGATTTTTTTCTTTGAATTTCTTAAACTAAAACATTACGAAATTTCTATATATTTCACGAATTTTGTTAAAATATAGGATCATATTATTCGTTAAAATGCCTCATCTCCGAATCACTTTTTTTGCCTAGAAAAAAATATTTTAGGCTTAACTACCGCAAGGGGTCATTTGACACTTGAATAAATTTATGTGAAATTATAAAGATATAAATGTTTTATTTTGTAAGAACATTAATAAATTGCGTATTTTTCCTATTACATCAATTATTCTACTATATTACATCATATTTGTTAACACATTCCAGCGCGGAGTAATTCTGTTTCTAAACTGATGAATTAATGGACTGACACCAGAATTTATAAATGAATTTATTAGAAAATACGAACATATTTATTTTCACGTACTTTATAAAAGGAAAATTTTAATTAAATATTCTTGGTGTCGATTGTCAATTTTGGAATTTAAATTATGTGTCCTTTTTTAAGGACACCGCTCTCGAAAGGGTTAATGTGTGATGGTATAATTAGAAATTGACTTTACTCCGAGTGAGATTCTAGTTTGAACATTTCAGGTTATATCGAGAACGAAATAATCTTAAAAATATGTGGTGAACATAAAACAAACTTGCACAGTATTTGTTTATTAAATTTTCGAATTTTTTGAAATAATTAATTTCTCTTAAAATTTTTGCGTAATTATATTTTTTTTTACTTTAATAAATAAACAATTTGTAATAATTATTTGAAAAAAAAAATTTTTATTCATACATCAAAGTGTATTAACTGGTATATTTTTCGCAAAATATCGTAAAATAGACAACTTTTTATATAGGGGTCATTTGACACCTTCCGGTAGGAATAGGTATAAAAAAATATCGGTACGTTTAGTGTTAAACGGCATTCAATCGAATTTAGCAATGCAAATAAATCATTTAATAATAAAATCCTAGTAAAGTTTACTATCACAATCTCTTGCCTGTGAAAACTGTTAATAGCTCGAAAGGTTAACTATATGTCACGGAAAGTGAAAAAGAAGAAACTAGCCGGATGTGGTAATCCCGAAACTTTCTTCTATCGCATATATGTTAATACTTCCTGAATAAACAATTAAATTAAAAAAATCAAAAAACCCGACTGCGTAAAAAGCGAACTATTTCTCATCAATATGAAACTATTCTTTACATTGCTTACCTTTTTTTTTTAATTTACTTGTATGGATGACTTTTAAGTTGTGTTTAATTATTAGTTCCTGTCTACAAACACTCTTTTGATGAAGCCTATAGATGTCTATTATGAAGGTTACAGTTACAGTAAAGGTAGAGATCCAAAGTACACAACTTCCAGGTTGTGTAATATTTAAACGGAGCTTCTAACTGTAAAATCGTCAATGAAACATCGGCTTCATTTTGAAAGACCTATCCAATATTATGCCACTCTTGTATTTTAGGGCCGTCATTTTGAATTTATAAAAACAAATCTAGCCTATAACCATCGGATGGTTAAGAGGAATCGATAGAGACCTCATTCATTAAAATCCATCCAGTAAGGGATGTTTCCAGGGTATTAAGAAACCCACATACCCAGATACGCGTGAAACACATAATCCTTCTTGGCAGTCGGGTAAATAGCCGATTCTTTGACAATTACAAAAGCAATTAACGATTTGAAGCTGCAGAACGTTCAATTCGCTACAAAAAATGATTACGATGTTAAACGGCATTCAATCGAATTAGCAACACAAATAAATAATGACGATCCTAACAAACTTTAGTAGTACAATCCCTTCCCCATGAAAACTGTTGATAGCTCGAAAGGTTAACTATGCGATAGCAGAAGAAAAAAATCGCCTTAGCACTTGGAAGTTAAAGTTTTGTTCCCCTATTTGCTAAAGGTTAAAAAAAATTTAGAGACTGTTTAAAAAAATTTTTTTTTTTCAAGCTTCTTATAAACAAGGTTAAAAAGAAAAAACATCTGCTTTTTACAAAGGTTAATTAAATTATGCAAAAAAAAAATGGACGTGACTCTGGTATTTAAAAAAAAATTGCCCTTCGCACTAATTTAATAAATTTGGATTAACGATGAAAGGAAAAAAAAAATACCTCTTTTTTTACATAACCAAGACGGATGGTATAGGAATTAGGGAGTAATGAACAATTAAATTGATTTAAGCTTTCTTATGAAGAGTGGATTTTTTTTTTTTTCCTAAAGACTTAAGGCCCCATAAGTATAAAGAAAAACAAATTTCCTCTCACCGCAGGAGATAGAGACTTTTTTCCTGCATTTTTCTTTTTTTGCAGATGAGATTTGGTAGTGATGAGCTTTTAATTCGAGACTAAATTTTTGTAAATATTGGCGAATTTTCTTTTTCTTTTATATCCCTTGAGTTTTGGGGAGTTTGGATCCAATATTCGCGTTTTTTTTCTTTTTTTTTTTTATGTACAATTAGTAAGAAGAGTGGTACTTTTAAGAATATATAATTCGAAAGTGACTCAAAAAAGCCTTTTCTCTTATACAGAAAGAAGCTTTAACCCTATAAAGTTAATTTTCAGCTGCGATTGAAGAGAAAAGTGAAAGTTTGCAATAATATGTGTATTCTTTATGTTTAAGAACACGCGCACTGACATTTTGTGAAATCTCGAAAGAATGGAAACCTCATAGAAATCAAATTCATTCTACGATGAAATTCATGTATGAATTTATTGCGTTTGTTAAAGTGTTTTGAGACCACTAATTGGATTCTTTTCTCAGCTAATTGGGTTTTGAAATTGCCGAAGCATCTGGGTGATTAAGTTAAAGAATTCATTGGTTACAGTGAACTTAGTTTTCTACATTTTGCAATTTGAAAATTATATATTTAAAAAAATATTAAAAAAGTACTGAGTGTGAATTTGCTTTGCAATACAAAAATTATGTAAACTTATGTAATTTAAAATTTCTTATATTATACTGTCTATTACTATTAGTCTGTTTGTCCGTTTGTCCACACAGAACAGAGCAAAAACGACACCAACCGAATGGTTTGAAATTTAATCTATAGAACCGTTCCAGAATGGTGTCGAGTCCTTTCAAATATTATGAAAATCGAACCAAAACTTGAAAAATATATTATTAAAAGTTTTCTTCGTTCTATTCAATCCTATCCTACTTCATGAATTCAATGATAGGTGATGATTCCAGGTTCGCACGGTGATGACGTCGTATTGTAGAGTGAGTCTTATTATTACTGACTTAAATAGATGGAATCGTAATAAATTTTGCATTCATGCTTTTTTGCAGAAGAGTGCAACAGCTATGGCACCAAGATTTGAATATTTATAATATTACACTAGTTAGAGTAGGAACATTTGCTACGTTTGGCGTACAGTATCCGACTTCTTATATTCCACATAATTCTATACATTATACATAAACAACAACAACAACAACAGAAAAAAAAACAAGTAATATAAAAAAAAAAATTAAGTCAATTCCTACTTAGGTCATCCAAGAAAAATTTAATAGAATCCCTTAAGCTAATATTAGTTTTTGTTGCATTAAGGGTGTATTCCGATCCAAACTGCTTATTTTCTGATTCATTTTAAAATTCCTTTTTTTCTCTCAAACGCATCAAACTGGGAAATTCTCTTATTTAGAAACTACATAATGTGCCGTGCTTCTCAATTTTTTGATAAATGCAGAAAATACTGTAAAAAACGCTGTCAAAGTGGGCGTTTTGAACCGAATTTTCCGAAGCGGGCGATCTGGGAATGAAAAAAAGGGTCCTACTGAGAAAATAATTGTTTAAATATCAAATTCTAATTAATTGAGCTGAAAATGAAATCACACGGCATGTTAAACATGTCTTCAAAAATCACCCCCAGCAAGTTTCATGTTTTTACTTTTAAAAATGAGTCTGAAAATGTCTCAGAAAATTTCGAGCTGTTGAGGGTGGAAAAATATTTTTTAGAATACACCCTTAAAATATCTCAATGGGTTGATTTTCCATAAGCAAGTAGGTTTACATTGGAAGTCTATGGAAATTGGGCGAAATATGAGAGATATCGCCAAGTGGGCGACTGATTTTGGCGATAAACTTGGTGGTATTGGGCGACAGAACACGGTCCCCCCTAGGGTAACCCCCTTATAGATATGAAGATGCATTAAATGCTTCAATAACCAATGGCCGCCAATTTTGTCTCCCCTATAAAACTAAAATTAATGAATTAAAATTTAATGAATGAATTAATATTTGAAAAATCTGTATTAACATCAAGTGTCATCCAGTACAAGTTTAAAAAATTTTATTTCAACTTGATAGGATGAATAATAAGTATTTTATGAACGATTGAAAATTTGAACAAGATATATATAGGGAGAGTGTGAACTAATAGTAGGAATTGAAAAAATAGCCGATTCTTTGACAATTACAAAAGCAATTAACGATTTGAAGCTGTAAAATGTCCAATTCGTTATGAAAAATTATGAAATTAAACGGTATTCAATCGAATAAGCAACACACATAAATCATTTAATTACCTTAGTATTACAATCCCTTCCTCCTGAAAACTGTTAATAGCTCGAAAGGTTAACTATGCGATGGAAGAAGATAAACAAGAAAAAAAAAAAAAAACATTCGCTATACCTCTTGGAATATTGAAGTTTTGCTCCCCTAATTTGCCAAAGGTAAAAAAAAAATAATTTAGGGACTATGTTAAAAAAAAAAATCTTTTTTTCAAGGTTCTTATAAACACATTTAAAAAGAAAAAACTTCTGCTTTTTACAAAGGTTAATTAAATTATGCAAAAAAATGGACGTGACTCTGGTATCTAAAAACAAAAATGGCCCTTCGCACTAATTTAATAAATTTGGATTAACGATAAAAGGAAAGAACACCTTTTTTTTTTTTTACATAACCAAGACGGATGTTAGGAATTAAGGAGTAATGAACAATTAAATTGATTTAAGGTTTTTGATGAAGAAGTGGATTTTTTTATTTACCTAAAGATTTCAGGTCCCGCATAAGTATAAAGAAAAACAAATTTCCTCTCACCGCAAGAGAGAGAGAGAGACTTTTTTTCATGCATTTTTCTTTTTTGTAGATGAGATTTGGTAGTGATGGGCTTTTAATTCGAGACTAAATATTTGTAAACATTGGTGAATTTTCTTTTCCCTTTATATCCCTTGAGTTTTGGAGAGAGAGATTCAATGTTCGCGTTTTTTTATGTACAATATTTAAGAGGAGGGTGGTACTTTTAAGAGAATATATAATTCGAAAGTGACACGAAAAAACCTTTTTTCTTATGCAGAAAGAAGCTTTAACCCCTTCGGGACGGGCGTCTTTTACAGAATTTCTAATCTTTTCTCACCGGTTTTTCAAAACAGAAATTTTTGCCTTATTGAATCGGGAAAAGGCTCGTATTAAATAAGGCAAAATTTACAATAAAAATTTACTGGTGAGAATAATCAAGAATTCTGAGCACCTTATGCAACACGTATACCGGTCGATCGCCCCCAAGGGGTTAAGGCTTTTCTCAAATCCAAAAGGGCAACTTTGTGACATAAGTTTTAATTTATTTTTGTTCGGAAGTGCATGAAACGAGCAGATGTTATTGTTCCGAAACTATGTCATAGAACTGTTTTTTCCATTTTTTTCCCCAAACGCAATAGATCTTTCAGAAAATAGTGTCAAAGTGAGCGTTTTGAACCGAATTTCCGCGCGAAAGAAGAATAACTGCTCAAGAATAGGTGAAAAGCGTGTTTGTCACGTGATCCAAATCGCTTCTAAATCAAGAAGTAATTTATGGATCCAAAAATGGAAAACACAAGTTCGATTCCCAATCACTTCCTTGGTCAGGCTTTCCAATTTTATATCTTTCCGATAAAAAATGAATCGGTAAATGTGTCAAAACGTTTTGCGCTTGTTGAGCAGAGCAGTTAAGAACATCCTTAATAGATTGAAAGGTTAACTATGCGACGGAAGGAGAAAAAGAAGAAAAAATAAGCATTCGCCTTAATACTTGGAAGTTAATGTTTTGCTCCCTATTTGCTACAGATTAAAAAAAAAAAAAAAAAAATGGAGACTATGTTATAAAAAAAAATAATAAAAAAAATAAAAATAAACATTTTCAAGCTTTTTATAAACAAGGTTAAACGAAAAAAAAACATCTGCTTTTTACAAAGGTTAATTAAATTATGCAAAAAAAAAAAAAAAAATGGACGTGACTCTGGTATTTAAAAAAAAAAATGCCCTTCGCACTAATTTAATAAATTTGGATTAACGATGAAGGGGGAAAAAAATACCTCTTTTTTTACATAACCAAGACGGATGGTAGGAATTAGGGAGAAACGAACAATTAAATTGATTTAAGGTTTGTGATGAAGAGTGGATTTTTTTTTCCCTAAAGATTTAAGGCCCTATAAGTACAAAGAAAAACAAATTTCTTCTCACCGCAGGAGATAGCGACTTTTTTTCATGCGTTTTTCTTTTTTTGCAGATGAGATTTGGTAGTGATGGACTTTTAATTCGAGACTAAATATTTGTAAATATTGGTGAGTTTTCTTTTTCCTTTATATCCCTTGACTTTTGGGCAGAAGGATCCAATATTCCATTTTTATTAGCGTCTTTTTGTGTACAATTTGTAAGAAGAGGTACTAAAGAACATATTTGTTTGAAAAGAAAGGTGTTTAACTAATGTGTTTTGCCTTACTAACTTAGGAAGCAGAAACATGGATGCTAACAAAACGAATGGTACAAGGATTACAAACAAAACACAGAAGTATGGAAAGATGTATGCTAGGAAAAGTCTGACGAAAAGTTCGATTTCTTGGTATCTGAATGAAATATATGTATATATATTTCATATATATACATATATTTCGAAAATATGTATATATTTTCGAAATATATACATACATAATATATACATACATACATATACAATATATATACTTCGAAATATATGTATATATATTTCGAAGCATTTCCCATTTTCTTATAAATGCGAAGAATGATTCAGAAATGTTGTCAAGTTAGCATTTTAAGACAATTTTTAGGACTTGAGAGCCACAGAAATGTCATCATGAGGGAGCAATTAGCATTCCCGTCCGTAAATTTTGTTTAAAATGCCAGATTTTATGGAATTTTCGGAAAGATCCTTTGCTTTTATTGAAAAATAGAAAACACTTTTTAATCACATAGTTTCAGAATAAGTGTACTTGCAAATTTCTTGAGATTAAAAATATTTTCTCGGATGTATCAGAAATTACCTAATTTTGATTTGAGTAGAGCTTTAAAGAGCCAGAGAGATTCAGATTGTTGAATGGGGATGGGGGGGGGGGGGGTCATGACCCTTGGATCCGCCACTGGTTGTATGTACTTGTCTTACAGTGATATTAATTTCAATGAAACTCCAATATGTGGCTCTATATTGAAAATATATCCAATGATTTCCCAAGGTGTCGGTTTTACGTGGTTCAAGTAAAACCGCTAAAAGTTTTGGAGCCATCTATGCATGTACATTTAAACTATATAATATTTTAACACTGTAGTATTAATTTTTTTAATTAAAATTATAATTAAAATTTAAAATTAAATTAAATAAATAAAAAAAATCAAAATTAATTAAAATTGTATATTCACCGATGCTGGGTTCATTTGCGTCTCATGTTACGCCGCTAGATTGTGTGCTCATGAAGACTCTTCCATCTAGTGCTGCGGTAGCAGCCTTACCGACTTTTATAAGTGAGAGATGTCAAGATGGGCATCGTCCTTGTGGCTTAGTGGTAGAGTACTGGAGATCTGTTCCAGGGGCCCGGGTTCGATTCCCGGCTTGGACATTTTTCACTAAGTTGGTTTACGCCCTGTTAGCGATGTGATAATTCACGTATTTAATGTTCACTAATTTCAAGCGTAATTTCACTGCTGAAAAGTAGTTGAAAAATTAATTAAAACATTTCTTTAATTAAAGGAGGCATAAAAAGTCACAGACCGGGAGCCGGAAGCACAGACAATCACCTCATCGAGTTCACGGATGAAATTCTAGGATTAGTTGAATCTTGATTCGCATATTAAAACGCAATCGGTCTGCCAAGTCCTATCTGGGTGGAAAACACTTGAAAACCCGATTTTAGCGGCTGACTCGTAGGTTTACCATTGTGTTTTCCTGCTCCCAGTCCTGCCTGTTTTCATACCTTTTGGTGCAGGAAAACACAATGGTACGAGTATAGACTATTCTAAGGAATAGACTTAATTTTATAGGAAGTGCTAAAATCTGACTCACAGTTCGCCCGCTTTTAACACATAAAATATTAAATTCAGCCTAGATTTTAGAAATAGTTTGAAAACTAAGGAAAAAAGAGATATCCTTTAAGAAGCGTACACAGAAAAAAGATGTTAAAAATAGGAATATCCTGTGAAGGTATTTTAAATAGACGAATGGGTGAAAAGTCCATAGACTTAACATGACGGAGGAGAATTCCGATGCTGAGTGACCAGCCCCCTTAAACAGGGAAATTTTCTTAAAGCATTTGGAAAGTGTTTCATAATTTATACTTGACGCATGATTTATCGTTCTTCTTCTTCTTTTTTCTCTGTAAAGAAGTCATAAGAGTGAAAAATTGCATTTTACATTAACCGCGATAAATATTCATGTTCTTAGCTTTGTCACCCCATATTCGTGCAATTCATTTCCTTCGCAGCGGTTTCCCTTATTTTTTGAAACAACTTCACAAACTTGGATTCGTTCGCTAAAATTCGTAAATTTTTAAATGTAAATAACACGGGATTTTCCTACTTCTATTCCTCTCCCTACTTTTAACTTTTGCGCCCCGAGCTTAAATCTAATAAGACTGTATCCAAAGAACCGTTGAGCCCTCTCTGAAAAAAAAAATCTTCCTGCATTTATTGAACTGGAATTCCTCGGCAGTTCGCCTGTTTCATCTTCCGATTTAAATGAAAGAAAACAGTTTTCTTACAAACAAATCGAATTGCGAGCGACTTTTCTTTGCACCTTTCTTTTTTGTTTCTTTTATTGGTTTTATTCCGCAGGATTTAAACTCACTTTTTTTTTCCCTGGCTTTGAATCATAAGCTGAACAACTCAACTCGACTTCCTTTGATTTCAGCCGATTTGTTTCCATTTTGCCCTCTTGGCGTAAGAACAACTTATCTCGACTGAACACGAGCATAATGGGTTTCGCTCTTTTATATAAATTTTTAATTCTCTTTCAGACAAAAAGAAAGACTTGAGCCTTATTTGTGTGGAATTTGGGTGTTATGGCGTGAGACTTGTAAACACTTTTGCGAGAAAAACCTTCATGGCCTACGACATAAATAGACTTCAAAGAATCTTATTTAATTTTTTTTTTTTTTTTTTTTTTTTGTGTGCTGCATTTCAATAATTCAGTCATTTATTTCTAAAAAAAAAAAAAATAAAAAAAATAAAAAAACCCTCGAGCGTTTTTTTTTTATTATTATTACTGTTGAAAAAGTTTTCTTCTTCTGATATGAATATTTTATGAAAAATATCAAAAATGTGTTTTTGAGCACTTATAAATAACTAGAATATAGCCCGTCAGAATGACGTGTTTGCATTTTCAAAAAAATTATATAGCATTGCATTATAAAAAGAATTGTGAAGTAATAAATTTTGTCTTGTCTGATTAATAGGGTCAGGTGGGGTAAAGTAAAAACAGCCCATTTTTCATTGAAATTTAATTGGCAAGAAAATTATTAACTGAATTGGTAAAATACTGATATAAAGTATGCAAATGAACTTCACTCACAAAATTTGAAGAAATATTTTACAAAAACATTCAAATTAGTACTAATAATGTTATTTTAAAACATATTGTCAATTAACTATTTTATCTGATGGTATGTGGTAAAATAAAAGACAATTCCAACAGAAGGTTTATTTGTTTTTATTGATTGCCAAAATAATAATTATATAACTTAAATTTTAAAAAGTTGAACAGAAAAAATCCCGATTTTTTTTAAATATGCATAAAAGAAACCTGTAATAAATTTTGATAATTAAAAATCATCTTTTATCACATAAGTAAATCGCAACTGTTAATTACATTAACAATTTATTTTCCCAAATTCTGTTATTAAATTACAAATTTATTTTCCCTACAAAATACAAAATTTTATTTATTATAATAATGCATTGATATATATACATATATATATATGTAATACACGGCATTACATATTTCTGATATTCTAATTTCATTTTATAAGAAATATTCATTTTTCCCCCCAATGTCTTCAGAATTCAAAAAACATTTTAAAAAGAGAATTTCTATTTTTTAACTACCGACAGATGGCGCAACAGAGCATATAAACGTTTGTTTTAATATTTTAAAAGTTCAAGACGAATGAATCAATTGTTTGTTTACTTTCATATTGGGATAGATAAAGCTACCAATCTAATTTTAACTCAAGTTATCGCAGCTGAATATTAGATAATTGAATGTAATCTCTTATAAATATTAATTTATTCTGAATAATCTAGTAAAAATGTAACTTTTGCGAATAGTGAAAAAGAAAGCACGTTTTACTCAACGTTTTAAGATTGAAAATCAAATCAACATTCACTCGTGTGTCGTGATGCCACATGTACAACACAAATTCCAAATCCAGAAGCAGTTGAATGACTCTTTGAGCGAATCATTAAAAAATACGGTCGACATCCGATTTTGCTCTTAAAATATTTGTAAAACCATAATAAAGCTTTTAAATAATTTGAAATACTTTTGTTTTTAGAAAGGAAACGTTAATCCGGTACAAAATAATTCACGGGAATGAATCGCCGAATATAGCTATAGACCCCTTGCATTGACGTCACGTTGCTATTAGCAACGACTGATACTATAGCTTCTGGAGCACACACGTGGAGCACAGAACTCCCCGTTTGCCGTTAAAAGCACGTGTTATCTTTCTCTTTGATTTAGATCTTCCTTATTTTAATTATTATAGTGCAAATAAGTCTAAAAAATCAAATGGAGAGCACCAAATTCACCTTATATTTGGGCGCCATAGGAAGCGATTTCAGACATGTGACGTCATGTGCAACCCGTCTATATTCACTGAACACCATAAAGTGTTCTCATTGGTCAGAAAATAGATAGCCTTGAAAAACAGAGGTAATTTTTCGCGATATTTTTAACCGTGTATACTGAATTCAAACTGTAAATAAATGTAAACAAAAGTGAAAAACGTGTTTCAAAATATTAATATGCTTTTGCAAAATATTTTAAGAGCATTTAATGAATAGCTGAAAGAGTCATTCATTTGTTTTTGGATTTGTAATTTGTGCTTATGAATGGCAACGGTAATCGCTTGTATACATCGGAATCGGAACCCTGTTGTTGGTATCTGGTTATTTTTAAATTAGATCTTAAAGCGTTATAATTGTATACTTTTTGAAGGTTTGAGAAAAATCGAAGAATATGTTACACAACAAATAGATAGACAGATTAAATAGGGCATTCGGCAAATACGGCATCGGAATACTTAAGCCTAACGTGGCCGCGTTTGGATTATCAGGAAACGGATGAGTTCAACCCCGGAAGCGTTATACATTTTGTGTCATTCTATGTATAATATTAACAAGCAGGATTAAGAAATTTTTCTGTTTCAAGATTTAGTGTCACTCTCGATGAAAAAATATATAACATATCATCGTCATATCATGGCATGTATATTATAAAGCAGTAAGCCCTAAAAGTTCATCTCGAGTGTTTTCAAAAACTACCCAGTGGATTTTTTTGCAGATTGTATCATCCGGTAAATAATATTCCCGCGGTGGTTCATGCGTCAAATATACAGATTTAATGATATACATGATTTTTAGTAATAGATTTAGTATTTTATTGTTATTTTGAACGAAAAGGTTAGAAGTAATTATTTTTTGGCATCATTATCGTTGATTAAATATTTGAAACGGTGATTTGAATCCGTTTGAAAATAAAGTAAACGTCTCGCAAAATAAAAGAAAAATCTGTTTTTCGTTTAATTAAAAAAAAAAAAAAAAAAAAAAAAAAAAAAAAAAAAAAAAAGATAAAAGAAAAGAAAAACCCTTAAAGAGAGATAATATTATAAAAGGAAAATATTTAATTTAAACACGAAAGGAATATTCATAATGCCTAAGAATGAATTCAGTATGAAATATTTCAATTGATACAATGTTTGGCGATTTTTCGCTTGCGCAGGCCAAGAAAAATGTGTACTACTTTATTATCCCGTCGACCAATTTCGCCAAATTTTACAAATCGCCAAACTATTCGCCAAATTATACAAATGCAAGAATGTCGCCACTCTAAAATTTTAAGAAGGCAAAATTAATAAATAAAAAAAATAATATTATTAAGTAAGGAATAGGGTTACTTTAATGATGACGTTCACTTATGGCGTACTGACACACCAAATATAAAATTTGATTTATTTAGATAATTTCGAACAAAAGAATACTAATAGGTTACGTATTTAAATGCAGAATTATTAAATTAAACCATATACAAACAGATATTTTTAGGATACTAGGGGGCTCTGCCCCCTACGAGCTACGCTCGCCAACCCCGTTCAGGCACACCAAAATATAAAAAGCACGCTAATTTGATCGGCTTTAAAAATATTGAATTAAAATTTTAAGGAAAAAAAAAACAGTAGCGATCTCTCTGTAAACGGGTTTTCATTCGTTTTCCTTGGATTGGGGATTTTTAAGGCCAAATCTGCTGCTGTTAAGAGATACAATGGCTGTTTTCGTGTTTAATTAAAAAAATTAGTTAAACATTTGAAAATAAGCTAATGTAAAATGATTTAAATAAACAGTGTCATTGTCTCCCGGTATTTTTTAACAGCGCTATAAGATAGTTCTTTTAAATTATTCATTTTAAATGTATCGTTTCAAATCTGACGTAATTTACACCAAAGTTTTATTTCTCTTAGTTCTCGCGTTGCAAACACTTCTAATGTTTGACGTCAACCTTGAGTTAATACGATTACGGTATTAGGATGATTTTATTGGATGCAGACTAAATGTTTATTTTTCTACCAGTAACAGTCATCCACGTTTTTTTTCGAGTTAACTGTTACATTATTGCAACTGGCCTATAAAATGAAATGGTAATGAAAATGTCGTCCTTTTAATTTTATTCAAACAATTCATCTTTAAAAATCAACATTCTTTTATCTTCATTTTTCTTTTGAATATGGTGGTTAAACACCGTGATTTGTGTGCAAATAATTTGTTACACTTTTGACTGTATTTTCTCTTCTCGAATCCACAGATGGAAAACTGCCACACTGTAAAAAAAAGAGAGTATTATTACACTTAATTTGGGCTTCTAAAATGCCGAATGAAGTTTAAATATGCGCTATTTCTGGTGTCAACACACTTTTAAGTATTATAATAGATTAAAAATGGTGTAATTTTATTCCTTTAAAGAAATTATGGAAGCCTTACACCAATTCAGGTGTAAAACTTTTAAACGACGTATGACTCAGAGCGCCATTTTGAAATTCATTTATAGTGATGTTCCCGGGTAAGCATTTTGTGAGATTACCGATATATTTCTGAATAATGATTACTGATTAAAAAACAGTTAACATAGTCCCTGTTGCAATTTTACCCGAGCTGCAGCTGTATTTATTTTAATATGCTTGGACTAATTAGTCGAAACCAGCCATGCTGGCGCTGAATTTACAAAAAAAGAAAGTCAAGTATATACGTGACGTAAGTCCATATGTACTGTACCAAAGATTTGTGAAAAGGGAAAATGTGCTACCCTGTCTTTCCTTGGAATAAATTTTATAACTGTTATGAAAACTCAGGGAATAGTAAGTTACTTATTGTTTATTTTGTTACAAACTCTAAAATAAATATCTAACTGTGTATAATTAGTTTTGGCTTTATAGTATTTAGCAATTTTAATCGTGTTTAAGAATTTTAAAGCTAAGAACAGCTTTAAAGTATATGTTATGCGTATCTATTGTGTCATATGTCCAAGTTTTAACAATATAGCCCTTCACTTCATCGTACTTATTGCTCGTTTGATAATATACACCGGAATGTCTAAGTAACCAAATATGTTTTCCTTGCATTTGAAACTCTTGATTTTGTGATATATATACATGCTTTACATATGTATATATTAAACAGATACATAATACTCGTAAAATATGACTTAGAAGACTAGTTATTTCGATATTTTAAAAATCAAAATTACTTATAATGCAAACATGTAAAAATGCCACTTTCGTATAGACCTTTGAAATGCTATTATTACTTTGAAATATAATGTAAACATGTAAAAATGTCACTTTTGCATAGAGCTTTGAAATACTATTAGTTTTGATTTTATGTGATCTAAATTCCATTAGCTTGAACTGCTTGAAAGTAGTATTACAAACAAACATGGTGTTAGTTCATTTGTTTACAATACATTCTTTCAATTCATATTTGTATTTTTTTTTTCTACTATTTAAGTCTTAGATGCTTCAAATGTGGTTTAAGAGGTCATTACCAACGTTTTTGTAATAAAGCGGGTAATGAGGGAAATACTAATGCTAGTAAAGGGCGTGAACAGAAAGCGGGTGTAAATAAGATTGTCGTGAAAGGAAATAAAGAGTTACCTAAGGGAGCTATTGTGGCAAGGATATGTGCAAAGGCTGAACAGAGAACTAATGTTATTGGTGAGAAATTAAATAAACTCGAGAAAATTGAAGTTAGTGTAAATGGGCAAAAAGCGAAAGGATTGGTTGATTCTGGATCTGAGGTTTTGTAAGTAACACTTTAAGATACGTATTTTAATAATATGTAAAACACTAAAATTGTTTTAAATTTGAAAGAAAAAAAGATATTTATTATCATAAATGTGTAGTTTTTTTAAAAAAATTCAGTGCTGTAAGGATGATTAATGATAATTAATTGTATTTTCGTGTACTATTTGGCAATAATAATAATACTGCTTGCAAAAAAAACCAGTCGCGTAGCCAAGGTTTCCTTTCAGAGAGTGCCGAAAATTTTCTATTTGAATGGAAAATCTGTTTTACTTTATCATAAACAAGAACATTTTCGCTGAACACATTGCAATGGGAAGGGTTTAAAATTTGAAGTATACGGGTAATAATAGGTGGAAAATCAATTTGCGACATATAACGCTGATAAATGCAGGTTCTTTCTCTCTCTCTCTCTCTTTTTTTTTTTTTTTTTTTTTTTTTTTTTAAATCAATAAAAGTTAAATCTAAAACTTTGTTAAAATAGATCAGTAAAAAAAAGGAGGTGTGGGGGGAATGGATCAGAACCCCTGCAAAAGCTCTAATGTCAGTATTAATAAATATAGTTGCAGTACTAGATACGCATAATAATGAGATAAATATGGTAAGGGATGGGATAATATGGAAAGTTTTGTTCATTATTTTATTTGCTTTTGCATTAAATGTTTTTTAAGAGTGACATTTGAAAATTGGTATCTCATTTAAAATGAAAAACATTTTCCTTAAGATACTATTTTTCCTGAAAAACTTGAGAAATTTATACAGTTAAAACAATGTTTAGCAGCCTCTTTGCGTGAAACTATTTATTGTAAATTATGGTTGCATTAGATTTAAAATGTAATCTTTAAATTCTTTTTTATTTTACTGTTAAAGTGCAAACCAAATAAGCAGTAATGTTATTTTACACCAGATAAGCAATAGCGTAACTTAACACCAAAATGGGTGGCAACTAAGTAGCCATACTAAAAGTGGTGTTTGTTTACACCATTTGATAGTTGGTGGCTCATTACACCAATTTACAAGTGGAATTTCATTACACCACTTGGGGTGGCAACTTAGTTGCCACCCTTTTTGGTGTAAAGTAAGGGAAATATTTTTTACAGTGCAGGAGAAGACGCGTATTGCGAAGAATATATCATAATATAGAGCGAAGTTGTGTTCAAGCTCTGTTAGAACAACACATATCGTCAAGCTGAGAGGCCCAGAGTTCAAAAAGTAACAAACGAATATGAATCACCCGAAAATTATTTAAAATTAATAGTCAATCTCTGCAATTATTGAAATGTTCAGTATTTTAGTAGTGTGGTGACTAAAGAATATTTAAACTCCTGTTGTCATAACTACCTCATTTCCCTATCAAACTCCACTATAAACGATCAAGTAAAATAGTTCTTCTGAATATCCCAAATTTTGTCCCAACGCATAAGATAAAAGAACAGCGCATTGGTGTTTGCATCAATGCGGAAGAACATTCCAGGTGAAGGTCCATGTTGCTTTAAAATACAAGGTCAAATTAGGTCAAATTCACTATTTCATGTGATTTAAGGGTGTATTCCGATCCAAACTGCTTATTTTCTGATTCATTTTAAAATTCATTTTTTCTCTCAAACACATCAAACTGGGAAATTCTCTTATTTAGAAACTACATAATGTGCCGTGCTTCTCAATTTTTTGATAAATGCAGAAAATACTGTAAAAAACGCTGTCAAAGTGGACGTTTTGAACCGAATTTTCCGAAGCGGGCGATCTGGGAATGAAAAAAAGGGTCCTACTGAGAAAATAATTGTTTAAATATCAAATTCTAATTAATTGAGCTGAAAATGAAATCACACGGCATGTTAAACATGTCTTCAAAAATCACCCCCAACAAGTTTCATGTTTTTACTTTTAAAAATGAGTCTGAAAATGTCTCAGAAAATTTCGAGCTGTTGAGGGTGGAAAAATATTTTTTAGAATACACCCTTAAGGCTCGGCTGCAGAAAAAAAAAAAAAAAAAAGACCAGCGCAGCGGGCATAGCCTGCTAGTACATATTTAAATATAGATAGTTCAAAAAATATTTCAATTTTAAGGGGTCTCAGGACTCTTAAAAATGGAAAAAATGAAAAAAAAAGACCATTTTCAACATTTAATATCTTAAAATGTATTTGATTTTAAGACACAATTTTAATTGGAATAAAATATATAAGTATGTTCTTTCATTTCATGTATTTAAAAAATTATAAGATGCAGAATTAGCTCTATTAGAATTACAGGGGGCTCCAAGCTGTTGGACATTTGACGAGCAAAAAATCGGCATAACACATTACGCGCACGATTACAAAATAAGTATGAAATATAGAATGAAAATTTTGGTGCCTACTTATGCTTCAGATTGTAATAATTACCCTGAACCTAAATAAATTTGTATTTAAAGCTTTTTTTATATTTTTAATACAAAGTTGTATTTAGCTAATGCAAAATTAAGAAAATTTCAATAGTATAATCACCTAAAAAAATATTGTTTTGAACAATAAAAAGGAAATTTTAGGTTCAGTTTATACAGACTAACATGAAACATGTGTTTTGAAAATTTTATTAAAAAATATTTATAAGTTTTTGAGATATCGTGCGCATTATGCCCAAAAACGTCATTTGGAGAAAAATGGCTTCAGTTTCCGAACGCCGCTTCAGCTATTGAACGTGTATAAATGTAAAAGCCATAACTTCAGTTCTAATAGGAATTTCAAGGAAACAATTATGTCAAAATGTTCAGAAAAGATAGGAGTTTAACATCTAAAAAAATTAAAATTTCGAAAATTTTAAAGCTTTAAGAGTCCTGAGACCCATTAAGACTTAAAATGCACGCTTTTATTTTATATAAAAAGACGTCATTCGCATCCACTGAAGAATTCCACATCGACTATCAAGTCTTAAACAACATCTACAGAAAACTATGCATAGGACGTTACTCAGCGGAATAATGAACAAACCTAGCAAAAAGCGAGGTCGTCCTTTCAGAAACTCGTCCAAAAAATCGGGTATCTCATGATTTCCGCTCTTTTTTTTTCTTTTTTTTTCTTTCTTTTTTTTTTTTTAATAGATAAAGCGCCCACAAAATTTGTGCCACATATAGACAGAATGCCGTATATCTTGAATTAATAAAAGGTAAGCGATTTTTAACCTACCTATATTTTATTGTTGACAAATAAAAAAAAAATACATTGAGAAATTTCGAACTTGCGCAAACAATTGAAATATTCCAAACAATAACAGTGGTTTCGTTACTTTTTTATACAGGAAAAAAAAGTGGCTAAATAGCAGATTCTTTGCTAATTATAAAATTAAGTCGACTTGCAGTTGTAAAAAGTCTTCTATAATTCGCTTAGAAACGCTGTACGATGACGAAATCAAACGGTATTAAATTGAATTAGAAACGGAAATAAAACCTTTAAATAGCGTCGTTTAGTTTCAGTTTTGCAAAATCTCCACTCTCCCCTGAAAATCATTCTTAATTGCTTGAAATGTTAAATAAGTAAAAAAAAAAAAAAAAAAAAAAAAAAAAAAAAATCAGAAAGAAAAAAAAAGTCTCATTATCACTTGAACGCTACACTTTCGTTGAATATTTGCTAAACGTTAACAAAAAATACATTTGGAAAAAATCCGTAACTTAGCAGGGTATTACGAAAAAAAAGTGGAATTATACAAAAAAAAAAAAAAAAAAAAAAAAAAAAAAAAAAAAAAAAAAAAACACTTTTTTCAAAGGTTTATTAAATTACGCAAAGATTTGACGTGACTTTCGTATTTAAAAAATGGCTCGTCACACTAATTCGATAAATTTGTGAGAGGGAGAAAAAAATAATTTCTCTTTTTTATTTATGTTACGAAGAAAGATGACTGAATGGTGCGGGTAAATGAACAATTTAATTGATTTAAGATCTCTCCCGGAAGAGTACAGTTTTTATTTTCCTTAGATTTAAGATCCTTTAGTAAAAAGGAAAAAACTCAAGAGTTCAGCGAGTTTTTACTTTCTTCTATCTTTACAAGAAGAGAGTATTCACTGTAAGGGAAAAAAAAAAAAAAAAAAAGAAAAGAAAATCGGTTAAAATGCGGAAATTGTACTGGCAGTCGAGACGCCAGTAATATTTCCGTATTTTAACGGAATTTTTTCCGTAAACTTTGTGGAAAAACGGAATTTTTACTGAAATTCACGGGAAAAAATTCCGTTAAGATACAGAAATAGTACTGGCGTCTCGATTGCCAGTACAAATTCCGTATTTTAACGGAATTTTTTTTTTACAGGAATTATTTAACAGCATATTTATAATATTTAACGGATTTTTTTGTGAAAATTTTAGACTTCCAGTTTTTGACGGATTGACACTTTTTAGTGATAGAGATCTCACAAAACATGTTTTTACAAAATGTCTGTCTGTATGTGACGCAAATTTTCTGGGTGCGCTATCTCAAGAACTAATGCTTAACTTAATATAAATTGATATTCCGTTAATCCCGGAATATAGGATGGTGCTGATATAAATGGGAGTTGAGTCGTTTTTGGTGTAAATTGCCCAACAGGTGGCGCTGCTATGCAGCATTTTTCATGATTTCCATGATAGCTCTATCTCAAGAACTAATGTAGAAATTTTCATCGCACTTCAGATTCAGTTAGCCCCTGATATCTTTTGAGGGTCCTTAGTTTTTGGTGTCAATCGACCAACAGGTGGAGCTGTTATACACAATTTTTCACGATTTTCTCAATAGCTCTATCTCAAAAACTAAGGCATGGATTTTAATCCAACTTCAGGTTCACTTAGGCATTGACATAAGTTGTTGCTGATGAGGTTTTGGTGTCATCACTCAACAGATGGCGCTGCTAGGCTACATTTTGCAGGACTGACACGATTTTAGGAATAGTCTTTTCTCAAGAACTAATGGACATTATCCGCTGATCTGAGTTCGAGGCTGCAAAAGTCACATGATTGGAGAAAACAAACCGGCATGTTTCCGTAGTAAAGTATGATGACATTTCTTTTAATTGTCTGAAAGTAAGTTATTTCACCACGTGCCAAAGTATTGTGCTGCGTATAGCTGTTACAACAGTTAAATTAATTCGTTTATAGACAAGAAATTATTTCTTTTCACAAGTTTCTGCGAATACCAAAGGCAAAACTTCCGTAATCCGGTTTTGCAGCCAATTGACATACTTTTCCTTTAGTCAGCATCGGTTGGCACAAATTTAATGTAACTTTCTTAACCACGGTTTCTTGTGTGTAACAAGCATTTCCATTGGAATTTAAATTTTTTACTCCATTTGTATATAGGTGCAATTTTTAAAGTTAAATGTATAAACTATGTTTATATAATTTACATTTGAATATAAAAATTTCATCCATAGCTGCTCTCTTACACTTGAAACAAAATTATTGCGAACATCGCACGCTTATACATTTTGGCGTTAAATGGCATTGTTTGGCGACAAAAATTGAATCACAGTACAGTTATTTTTACAGTTAGATCTGCTAATATCTCCTATAAGTCACACGATGGGGAAGTGTGACGTCAAGCGGACATTGTCCATACACGGTATTTTATATCTCTGGAATTCTCATGATGGGCATAGATTATCATTTAACCCTTAAATGCCGGGTGTTGCTTTTCGGCAACATACCCAATTTAGGCTCTAAAATACTATTAGAATAATATTGAAGCTATAATGCTTAATGCTGCCAATAAAATACATTCTGAAAATGTTATTAAATCGATTTTCAACATGTAGATGGCAACACTTGCGCTGTTTAAGAATAAAGACAGATTTATTTTTTCAATGGTTGCTACTTGTTCTTTTTGTTTTGTTTGGAAGCTTGCGAAATGCCCTATTGTGTTCTGCAGTGAGCAAGTAAAATTTATTTCTTATTATAGTTCCTAAAATTCTTGTGTGTTTAATATTATAGAATTTTATCAAGGGAAATTACTTTTTCAATTAACCAGTATTGCCGATTAGTAACAAACTGTTTTTAGCCTTAAACCACATTTAAAACAAAATATGATTTTTTAAAAATATTTTTCCCATGATTTATTTAAAAAATGAAAGCTGAAAAACATTATTATAATGATTTTTGAAAAATCAGGCATTTAAGGGTTAATTTTGGCCTGGGATAACGAATTTTAAAGCATTAACATTGTGGGTCTTCTGATGAGGGCTGTACCGTGGTAGTTCTCTTCAGAGGCGTAAATGACAAATATTTAGTTATGAAAAATAAAAGATTTTATTCGCATTAAGCACAAAAGGTTTCCTGGACTAAACATCATCCTATGTACACAACAAAAATAAGTTGAATAAAAATTTCTGATGATAACAAAATTGTGAGGTGGCAAAGTAATCAAAGTCCTGGTAGTCAAGGTAATCAAAGTTCAGCAATATTAAAGAGTCTCCGAGACTCTATTCAATCTACTCTGCAGAATTGTCACTTATGAAGAGTTAAGGATGTTCTCAAATCCAAAAGGACAACTTTCTGACGTAAGTTTTACTTTATATTCGTTCAAAAATGCATGAAACTAGCGGGTGTTGTTGTTCAGAAACTAGGTCATTGAACTGTTTTTCCATTTTTTTGCAAACGCAATAGATCTTTCAGACAATGGTGTCAAAGTGAGCGTTTTGAACCGAATTTCCGCGCGAGGGAAGAAAGAGCACTCAAGAGTGGGCAAAAAATGTGTTTGTCACGGGATCTAAGACGCTTCTAACTCAATAGGTAATGGATGGATCCAAAAATGGAAAAAACAGTTCCATTCCAAATCGCTTCCATGGCCAGGCTTTCCCATTTTATACTTTTCCGTTAAAAAATGAATTTGTAACTATGTCAAAACATTTTGCCCTTGTTGAGCAGAACTCTTTTCTCCGTCGTCAGCAGGTCGCTGTCCTTCACTGCACGGCTATTCCCCGCCGCGAGAAAGATGTCTCTTTCATCTTCGGACTAATACCTCCGAGAAAAATATATGAGTGATCTACCAGGTAAATACCTGTCAACCTTCACTCCCTTGAGTCCAGAAGCTAACTAACTTTTCCTCATCAAGCTATTTGCTTATCAAGCTATTTGCTATTTCCTTTTGGTTTGAAGCACATCGTCTTTGATCAGATAGTTTATAGGCTTTGTAAAGCTTCGTTTACTAAATTCTGCTGTATGACTTTAGAGATTCTTATAGTAACTCTTATGTATAGGATTCTGATAGTATATTTTAAAGGAAAGGTTTTAATATTGCTTCTTATATATGGCATTGTTTTGAAGAGCAAGAAAAATTCTGCTAAGCGCTAAAAATTGTTGAGAAAAAATAAGAAAGAAACTGAATATGTTGATGTGAGAAACAAACGAAACAAAGTGTATTATGATAAAATGAAGAAAAGTAAAAGAGTCAGCAAAAGCTTCAGCAAGAGAATGAAAATATTAAGAAAAGGAAAAAGTAGAGAACTAGCTAACCTCAGTTTCTGTAACGAAAAAAAAATCCAACTCCACAGCTTTGGGGAATTTTATGTCGATGAAAATTTAAGAAGAGGTCATTCGTTAGCTAAATCTGCATTAGTTAGGTGTGAAAAAGGTCACATAATTTCATCAATCCTAGGTTAACTTTACTAAGAGAATAAGTTTTTTGTTTAAAGAAGCTTTCCTAAATCGAAAAATTGGAAATTCTTTTGCACTTTTAAAGTCTAGTTCAATAAAACAATAGAAAATCTGTATTTGTGGTTATCACGAAAACATTCAAGCAATTCATAATGCAGCGACTTGTGTATTTTCTGCATTAAACATTCCTGTGAAAAATGCAATGACATTGTCTGCTGAGATACATCCTAATTAGAATCTATGAATTTACACTGTCTAATTTGCGAAGATAGCATCGAAAAATTATTTGAAAAGGAAGTCCATAATACAGAACTTCTTATAAGTTATTGTAAATAGCAAAACGTTGATAAACGTTTCGCTATTGACAAATGTTTATCAACGTTTTGTCAAAACTGTTACTTTCTCAAAACGTTGATAAACGTTTTGAAAAAGTAACAGTTGAAGAAACCATTTCTGATTGTTTACAAAATTTTCGAAAGCAACTAAATCCATTTCTGTGGCACACATTCCTTCAAACTTGTGCACAGGATTATTTTGATAATGCCAAAAGAATAACCATTTCTCCAAGAATCGTTATGCCAGTGGATTTTCTGAAAACTGTACATTTTTATGCCAAGACGAAATTTTGGTACAAAATACAGCATGCTGGTTAAATGCAAAAGCGGCTGTATTTTCGCCATTATTTAGTATGATCCCAAAATAGTAAAATCTTATGCTATTATTTCAGACAATGTAACTCATAATCAATTTTCTGTAAATGCTCTCGTATGTAAAATATCGACATAGCATCTTTAAGGGAATGCATTTTCCTAAAGTGTATCTGTTTTGCTTTTTTATATGATGGTTGTGCTTTACAATTTAAACAAAAATATAAGTATGCAAATATGCCTGCAATGAATCAGACTTCTTTCACAATTAACTTAATTGGGCATATTTTTTTTCAAATACTTCCCTCCATGCTGTAGATTTATTTTGTGCCGTTGTATGATGATATATGTGGAATGAAGTGCGTGCTAAAAAGCAGTTTTAAGGAATACTGCTTATTTTGTCAAAATTGTTCATGAAAAAGCAAAAGCAAGCATACTCTATGTATCAGATGAAGAAAGAAAGCAATAATGCTTCATTATTTTGCGAGAAAATACCAACAGCGGAGGGCATTTAACAAATACAATTTGTTAAAACCATGAAAAATTACACTATCTTCTACAGACCATACGCCAACGTCATTCGTACAAAGAATTTGTGCTTCATTAAGTAAATTATGATACAGAAGAAGTTGCAAGTGATATTATTGATAACGAAGACAATGATTTATTCTGTTCAGTAGCAGAAACTGAGAAGTTGCTATGTGGTTATACTGAGTGATTCTAAAATATAATGATTTAAATATTCGTGGTTTTACTATTGAAGTGGTAAATTAAAATTTTCAAATAAAGTGCTAAGAGCTATTTAAAGCATAAGGAAGTCTCAAGTTTGAACCTGATGACCACAATATTTGGCAAAAAAGAATCAAATTGTGGCTGACATTAATGCTCCCAGATCGATAAATTCTCAAGGATTTTGCAAACTCTAATTAATTTTAGAATTTTTTACATTTTTTATGTTATTTCAAAATATAACCATCATTAAAAGTTTTTTCTATGGAAAAGTAATTTTTTTAAAAACTTATTTAAATTATTTTGTTCAGTATTTAAACTGAATTTTCGGGAAAATTCCTTTGTGGACAAAATGTCACAAGAGTAACTTCAATAGTAACACATAAGAGCAACAGTTAGCATTTTGCAAAATCAAATGTAACTAATTCGTGTGTTATCAGATGAGGTTAATTATTAATATTTTTTAAAAAGATATAATTACTCTTCTATATTCTGTAAATTTTTTTCTATAGTCTCGTATAATGCACAGAATTTCTGCGTCAAACACAATTTTTGAAAATTGCATTTTTTTTGTGGGCACAAAAGTAACAAAATTTTCATTCGTTATCTAGGCAAGTAAAATGCTTTTTGTCACAAATTGCATATGGTTTATAAGAGTAGAGCACATGTTTTTTTAAGTGGTTGCATCACATTTATCCTAAATAAATTTTGTAATGAAAGAATTGGAAATATTT
The DNA here is from genome assembly GCA_963932465.1 of Maratus speciosus. Classification (NCBI taxonomy): domain Eukaryota; kingdom Metazoa; phylum Arthropoda; class Arachnida; order Araneae; family Salticidae; genus Maratus; species Maratus speciosus. The sequence goes on from OZ010797.1 coordinate 7,138,253, forward strand.
ATGGAAATTTGCTCTGACAGTCACAAGAGTAACAATGAACGTTCCCATAAACATTTTTTTTTTTAATTAAATGATCGAAAACCCCTTTTTTTTTTATAAATGCAAAGGATCTTTCGGAAAATAATCTCAAAGTTGACATTTTGAACTGAATTGCCGAACGTAGCAGCGAAAGAAAGGACAAAACCAGTCGTCACGCGACAAATATCGCTCATAACTTGATAAGAAATTTACCAAAAATGGAAAATGCCATTCAATTTCAAATCGCTTCCATAGTTAGACCTGCCCATTTTTTGCCTTTATGATACAAAATGAGTCAGAAACTGTGTCAGAGAGTTTCCCATTGTTAAGTAGGGATTTAAGAACCGCCTTAAGGGGGTCCGGGACACATTTTAAAATAACTTTTTTTATTGAGTTAAAACTTTGAATTTTTTTGTGATGGTTAAACATATCATTTGAAAACAAAATCACATGACAAAACGTCTCATAATTTTATTTTTAATTTAAAATTTAAAATTTGTTAAAAAAGTGGGGTAATTTAAAATCGCTATAACCCGAAATATTATTTGTAGAATTTCAATTTTTTATCATTTAAATAAACAGAAATATATAAGTTTTAATTTTGATTCATCATTTTTCAAAATATTAAATTAAAAAAACATTAAAAATATTTAAAGTAAAAGTTAAAGAAAAAAGGATGTAACTTAAAAAAAAAAAAATCTTATTTTCAAAAGTAAGTATTCTTCTTAAATTTGCTCAATCAAAATTAAAGTAAACTAATTGAAAAAGACATGTTCGAAGTTTGAACTATATATCTTTAACGGTTCTTGAGTTATAACAATTTAAATATTAGTATGTTGAGGCCATCACAAAACTTTCTTCTATATAAATCACGTCCATTAAATCATTTAAACAGTACAAGAAATTACATCCATTTAGCACCCATTCATATCAAAATGTATCTGAATTTCAAATTTGATGAAAATTCGTGCATTAGTTCTTGAGATAGAGCTATAGCGGAAATTCTGAAAAATGTAGCATAGCAGTGCCAACTGTTGAGCAATTTACACCAAAAATAAACAGCACTAAATGATATCAAAGTATACCTGAATCTGAAGTTTGTTGAAAATCTAAGCGTTAGTTCTTGAGATAAAGCTATTGCGGAAATCGCAAAAATACAGCATAGCAGCGCCACCTGTTGAGCGATTTACGCCAAAAATTAAGCAGCACTAATTTATATGTCAATTTATGTCAAGGGCTAACTAAATTAGAAGTTTGATGTAAATCCGTGCAATAGTTCTTGAGGTACAGCTCTTGCGAAAATCGTGAAAATGCAGCACAGCAGCGCCACCTGTTGGGTGATTTACACCAAAAATTAAACAGCACTCATTTATATCAGGGACTAAGTAAATCTGAAGTTTGTTGAAAATTCGTGCATTTTTTCTTGAGTTAGAGCTATTGCGATAACCATGAATAATGCAGCATAGCAGCACCACCTTTTGGGCGATTTTCACAAAAAAGTAATCAGCACCAAACTGTAACCTGGACTCACTGAATCTGAAGTTTTATGAAAATCCGTGCAGTAGTTCTTGAGATATAGCTATTGCAGAAATCGTGAAAAATGCCGCATAGCAGCGCCACCTGTTGGGTGATTTTCACCAAAAACGAATCAGGTCCAGTTTATATCAAGGTCTAACTAAATGTGAAGTTTTGTGCAATTCCGTGCATTAGTTCTTGAGATAGAGCGCCCACAAAATTTTTGTCACATACAGACTCACAGAGTGACAGAGTGACAGACAGACTCACAGACAGACATTTTCTAAAAACCATCAAATCGTGTTCTGGGCATTCTAAAACGTATAAATCCGTCGAAAACCGGAAGTCGAAATTTTTCACGAATCCAATACTTTCTTCTTGTAATGATAGAAGAAAGTAACGAGAAATGGTGAAAAAACCCATCATGAAAAAAAAAAAAAAAAAAAAAAAACGCATTTTCACAAGAAGTCGTTTGCATGACAACCATTGCTTGAAAATTAGATTTTAAAAACAAACTAAAACAAAAAAATTAATATTTTCTGTTCTAATAAGGATAGAAACATGATTTAAGCATCATTTTTAGCAGAAAAAAGCGGATAATGTTTTACTGCAATAAAATATTTTTAGAAAATTTGAAGATTTTTGTGTCCCGAACTCCCTTAAGGGTTGTAAATTACAGATATTTTCCCTAGCTCCCCAAATATATTACAAAGTGAGCGTTTTGAATTGAATTTCCGGACGTGACAGCGAGAGAAAGAAAAGAAAACCGCCGTCACGTGACAACTATCGCTTATAACTCATTACTTGATAAGTAATTTATCCGAAAATGAAGAATGCCATTCGATTTCAAATTGCTACCTTAGTTTGGCCTGCCCATTTTTACTTTCTTCTACCTTTACAAGAAGAAAGTATTGGTTACATGAAAAGTTTCGAATTCCAGTTTTCGACGGATTGACACGTTTTATGGGTCAGAGATTCCAAAAAACATGTTTTTACAAAATGTCTGTCTGTCTGTCTGTATGTGACACAAATATTGTGGGCGCTCTATCTCAAGAACTAATGCACGGAATTTAATAAAAATTTATATTCAGGTAGTCCCTGATATAGATGGGTGCTGATTAGTTTTTGGTGTAAATCGCCCTGCAGGTGGCGCTGCTGTGTAGTATTTTGCAGGATTTCCGCAAAAGCTCTATCTCAAGAACTAATGCACGGATTTTTATAAAACTTCAGATTCCGTTAGTCCTTGACATGAATGGATGCTGTTTACGTTTTGGTGTAAATCGCCCTACAGGTGACACTGTTATGCTGCATTTTGCAGGATTTACACTATTTTCGCAGTAGCTCTATCTCAAGAACTAATGCACGCATTTTCATAAAATTTCGGATTTAATTAGTCCTTTATATGAAATGATGCTGGCTACGTATTGGTGTAAATCGCCTAATAGGTGGCGCTGCTGTGCTGCATTTTGAACTATTTCCTCAATAGCTCTATCTCAAGAACTAATGCACGAATTTTCATCAAACTTCAGATTTAAGTATAACTTGATTAATATTGCTGCTGATTATGTGTTGTTGTAAATCGCTCAACAGGTGGCGCTTTTATGCCGCATTTGTCATGATTTGCGCAATACCTCTATCTCAAGAACTAATGCACGAATTTTCCTCAAACTTCATAGACAGTTAGACGTTGACATAAGTTGGTGATCATTAGGTTCTGGTGTAAATAACCCAATAGGTGGCGCTGCTATGCTGCATTTTGCTGGATTTGCACGATTTCAGTGACAGTCACACCTCGAGAACTAATGCACGGAATTTCATATTTTTAGAATTCTCATGATGAACACAGATTGCCATTTAATTTGGCACTGAGATAGTGGATTTTGAAGTATTGGCATGTATGAGATAGAAGAAAGTTTTGTGATAGCCACAACATACTAGTTTAACTTTACTTTTAAAAATGAATTGAAAAAAAAATGTGCCAGAAAGTTTGTTGTGTGAATTTGAGATTCTCCTAGAAATGAACCCAACTCTGGCACAGAAAATGTATAGAATTACCGAAAATACGTTTGAACCCTCCTGAATAAATATTCATGCTCTCGCTTCGAGAAAATTATTTTTGTCGCAGTGGTTTCTGTTATTTTTAAAACAACTTCAGAAACTTGGATTCCCTCGCTGAAATTTGTACATTTTTAAAATGTCTACCACGCAACTTTTTTTTCCCCTCTTCTCTTAACAGTATGCTATGTGGTTAAACTTTTGCTCGGGGTGTAAATCTAATAAGACTGTACTCACAGGAAGTCGTATATCCGAAAAACTTTCCTTGTGTTACTGTATTTAATAGAAATTCACTCGGCTGTTCACTTCGCTGTATCTCTCCTTCGGATTAAATATAAAAGTTTTTCGGCATGTGGCGGGAGAAAAAGGTAGCTTTCATATTTCTTGGCTTTAAAATTTTGCAAGTTTTACTCGAAGCTAATTTTACTCAAATTTTAAGAATAGTAGGAGAGCTGTTGAACATTTTTGAGTAGGTATTTGAGGCACCCTGAAAATTTGTGCAGCACTTCTTTTGTAATGCCTGAATACAAAATCGAATGTCTGGCTGAAGGATCGTGGCCCAAAACCTGTGCCAGACACGTGTCAAGTGCCGTTTTTTGACACTACCCAAAAAAAGTATTTGAGGCACGCTGAGATTGAAACAGAATAATATTTATACTTAGAAAAAAATATTTTGAAAATGACAGACACTTTAGTCGGCCCAAAACCTGTGCCAGACACGTGTCAAGTGCCATTTTTTGACTACCCAAAAAAGGTATTTGAGGCACGTTGAGATTGAGGCACAATAATATTTATGCTTCGAAAAAAATATTTTGAAAATGACAGACACTTTAGTGGGCACAAAAACTGTGCCAGACACGTGTCAAGTGCCATTTTTTCTCTGGCACAGGTTTTGGGCCACGATCCTTCAGCCAGACATTCGATTTTGTATTCAGGCATTACAAAAGAAGTGTTGCACAAATTTTCAGGGTGCCTCAAATACCTTCCCTAAAATGTTTAACAGCTCTTGGACTAGAAGCGACGAACCCGATAAGAGAATATTCGTCAATACTGAATTTGAATGAGAATTGCGCCAAATTAGTGAGCTATAGCCAAGTTGGCATCCCTTATAGTTACTTATTTTTGGATGCCAAATTTGGCAATATTTCGCCAAGTGTCGCCAAGCTTGGCGAGAATTTGAAGCTAACAGATATTAATAATATTTAAGTATTGCGCGGCAGTGCATGGTGCAAATGGCCGTCATTTTGAAGCAAGTTGGCGGAACAAGTTGGCCAACGAACTCGATCGAGACATTTACATGTACTATGCACATACTTAATCTTTTCCAAATCGGGATTATAAATACGAGAGTTACAGCATGACAAAAATCAGATTGTTTGAAAATGTCAGCCACTCTAGAAATTCAAACTGCTATATGTCAGCCATTTTTTAAGATAAAGAGTGAACAAAACATGCTTCGGAATCCGTGTGTTAAGGTAAAACTCTTAAGAAAAAAATATTTTTCAGTTTTAAATTTATTTGCACCGCTTTTAAAATTTTTAAAAAAGAGTCAGAAAATGTGTTAGAAAGTTTCACGTTTTTTACACAGGTAACTTGAGACCCTCCTAAAAATGAACCCAACTCTGGCATATAAAATGTATACAATTACCGAATATATACGTTTGAATCCGCCTAAATAAATATTCATGCTCTCGCTTCGAGAAAATTATTTTTGTCGCAGTGGTTTCCGTTACTTTTAAAACAACTTCGGAAACTTGGATTCCCTTGCTGAAATTTGTAAATTTTTAAAATATTTTCCTAACAGTACGCTGTCTTGTTAAACTTTTGCTCGGGGTGTAAATCTAATAAGACTGTATTCACAGAGCGTCGTATATCAAAAAAACTTTTCTTGTGTTATTGTATTTAATAGAAATTCACTCGGGTGTTCGCTTCGCTGTATCTCTCCTTCGGAATAAACATAAAAGAAAGCCTTTTCAATGAATTCCACTATCCATCTCTTTTGGGTTCTTTTATAACAGTTTTCACCACAGTTGTAAAACTTTTGTGAATTCGGTTTGTCTGTTTGGCTGTCTGTCTTTCGCAAAAGTCAGGGCCGTATACAGAAAAGTATTTCGGAGCGGATTTTGGACTCAAACTTTTATTCTTATTTCTTTAAGACACGTTTTTTTTAAAAAAAAATTACTAATTTTTAATAGAGGTGAAAAAAGTTAAAACGCTTATTGAGTTTTACTGTAAAAAGTAGAGGTAGAAAGAGAGTTCAACGCTGAAAGGAGCAGGGAGCAGCGCTACAGCAGACAGAGAGGCACCGGGGACAGGTGATGAGGGAAGATAAAAGTTTCATGGACAGTGGGAGGTACAACCTTCTATCTTTTTCTCCCTATCAGTTGTCATCAAACCCTTTCTCCCCGTACCACCTGTCTATACAGCCGGTGCCTGCCAAACGTTGAGGTATTTTGGAATGAAAAAAAATTATTATCATTTAATGTTTTTAATAATAAGTGCATCTTCATAAAAAATAGATAACAAACGAAAAAAAGCGATAACAGGCTATTTTGATGTAAATAAAAAGTTGAACACACACAAAGAAAGAAAATTTTGTTTGGATCAAAAATAATAAGGATATCAAAAGTCTATTACCTTTTCCCTAGAGATATCTTACGATATGAAGTGCCAGATACGCCTACCCCCTAAAGTGATCACGTTATATATGCTAACGCGCCTAACGGAAAAGTACCTGATTATTTAGATATTTCATTCCATTGCATGAAAAAATTAAATTTCTTAAGGGTGTATTCGAAAAATTATTTTTTCATCCTCAACAGCTCGAAATTTTCTGACACATTTTCAGACTCATTTTTAAAAGTCCCAGATCTCAAGCTTCGGGAAATTCGGTTCAAAACGCCCACTTTGACAGCATTTTATGCAATATTTTTCGCGTTTATCAAAAAATCGACCGGCACGGCCCATTATGTAGTTTCTAAATAAGAGAATTTCCCAATTTGATGCGTTTGAATTTAAAAATAAATCAGAAAAAAAGAAGTTTAGATTGGAATACACCCTTAAGGGTGTGTTAGAAAAAATATTTTTCCACCCTCAACAACTCGAAATTTTCTGAGACATTTTCAGACTCATTTTTAAAAGTAAAAACATGAAACTGGCTAAGGGTATTTTTGAAGAGATGTATAAGAGGCCATGTGATTTTCAATTTACGCTTAATTCATTAGGTTAGTTGGTTGTGTTTATGGTGGCCAATTATCATCACGAGGGATATAGGCCTTAAGGGGGGGGGGTTCCCTCCGTGGAGGTCTTTCTAAGGGAACCTAACCTTTATTTACGCTTGAAAAACCCAGGTTCGAAGAAAACTCCGAAAGATTAGGCCGACGGGCGCGATAGGGTTCAAACTCAGCACCTCCCGTCTACCAGCTTCGAGAGAAGAACCTCTCGACCACTGGTGGGCCCTTATTTCATTAGAATTTGATTTATAAACAATTATTTTCTCAGTAGGACCCTTTTTTTCATTCCCAGATCTCTCGCTTCGGAAAATTCGGTTCAAAACGCCCACTTTGACAGCATTTTTTGCACTATTTTCTACATGTATAAAAAAAATCGACAAGCACGGCATATTATATAGTTTCTGAATAAGAGAATTTGTCAGTTGGATGCGTTTGGGGGCAAAAATGAATTTTAAAATGAATCAGAAAAAATGCAGTTTGGATTGGAACAATAACACTTAACAATATACTGTTTCGCATGGAAAATGTTTCAAAATCTAAGCTGAATGCATAATTTTTCTTTCTTGGTGTTTCATTTTCAGCATTATATAGACGAAGCGTTAGCGTCTGTTTTTGCGCTGTTGATTCATAAACTAACAAGCGTAGATTATACCTGATATGTTTTTAATTTTCTCCTATAGCGCGACATTCTACATTTTTAATTCTCTTTAACAAAAACGGCACTCGAGCTCGAGGCACGCCTTCTTTGTCAAATTGGGGGTCTTTGGCGCGATATTTCTCTCGAAGTTGTTCGCTTGGAAAAAATGAACGCTGACAGAAAGTCACTTCAAAGAGCCAAAACGAGGCAAATGTATTTTTAATTTTTCTGCTTTTCAATAATTCAAGAATTGTTTTGATAAAAAATTCTAAAGCTGAAATGTTCTTTTAATTATAGGAATTCTTAAAGATTTCCCTTTGACTACAACAGAGATATTTTGTGAAACATATTGCGAGACTGTTTTTTGAACGGTGACAGATACTTCTGAAAAGAACTTTAAAGGAGGTGGATTTTTCTTTTTTTCTTTTTGGAAATGTTTGATCTTAAATCTCAAACCCAAAGAGATTTCAAAAAATAATTGTGGAATCTCTTAAGAAATGAAAACTGATGAAAATATTATTGGCCAATACAAGAAATAAAAAAAAAGAAAAGTGCCCAGTTAAACTGATGGCATTGAGCTCAGTCTATTCACACAAATTGCATATTATACTCTTACTTCAAAGAATAATGCCTCTCGGAAAAAAATTAAGGAGGGGATTACCCGCCCCCCCCCCCCTGTTTCACATCTTTATACTTAACAAATGAGTCTCCAAATCTCATCAGGAAAGCGCCTTATCAGAATAAACCGGTATACCAGATTTGAAGCAAATCGGATAGAAAAACTCATTTATATAAATTAAGGGGGATATTAGCCCCCAGTTCCCCCCCCCCTCATTATACTTAACAAATGAACCTCTTAATCTTATCAGGGAAGCACCTTATCATAATAAACCGGTAAACCAAATTTGAAGCAAATCGGATAAGAAAACCCATTTATCCAAATTAAGGGGCTATTTCCCCCTCCCCCCCCATTATACTTAAACAATGAACCTCCAAATCTAATCAGGGAAGCGCCTTGTCAGAATTAACCGGTATGTCAAATTTGAAGCAAATCTGATAATTCTATATGGAAAACCCATTTATCTAAGTTAAGGGGGGATTAGCCCCCGTAACCCTCTTTTTACTTAACCAATGAATCCCCAAAACTAATCAGGGAAGCACCTTATGAGAATGAACGTAGAAAATGTTTTTGAAGCAAATCAGATATTTCTATCAAGAGTTATCGGGTTACGTACGTGCGTATATACATACGAACATACATACAGAACCTGCTGGCACATAAGCTCTCAGGCTTTGCTAGCCTGTGAGCTAAAAACTGTATATGTGTAAAGTATTTCAATTATGTAACCTAACTAAAGATTATTCTAATTTTTTTCCCTTTTAATTTCACTATTTTCCCCACAAATGTCATTATTTTCTTTCTTTTGATCAAACTTATTGACAAACTTATTGAAAATTTATTTAATCTAATCGAACTTACCCATCTTCATTTTCATTTTGGCGCTGAGTCAGTAAAAGTATTTCCCTCTTCAAATTCCCTTTCAAAATTCTTCCCTTTTAATTTTCCTTTCGAATTTGTTCTGGTTTGTTCTTCGCGCCAAAAAGGAACCCTATCACAACGGTTTGTTCAATCCGGACTTTCCGTGTTGATCATTGGTTATTCGCTTTGTCAAAATGCAGGTACCGTAAACTTCCGATTATCCGTCACTCACGGGACCGATGGCCGGATAACCGAAATAAATACGGATAATCGAAAAGCTGTACAAGACCATTATTAAAATCACTTAAAAAAAAAAAAATCAGTAAACCAACGTTTAAAATGCACAAATAATGCGTGAAAAGCAGCAAACAGCTGTTTCGAATCTACAGCGAGATTCTTCTTCAGTGCAAGATAGGGAAAAAGGAACAGCGTGCTAGAAAAAAGTAAGGTTGAAGAAGAACCTCGCTGTAGATTCGAAACAGCTGTTTGCTGCTTTTCACGCATTATTTGTGCATTTTAAACGTTGGTTTACTGATTTTTAATATTCCTGCACAAAGGCTTTAATTGCTATTTTAACACTTTTTATTTTGTTAGTTTATAAATAATAATATTTAAACTCCTTTTACTTACCCATCATACGTAACATAGGGTAAGTCTTGTAATCGTTTTTTAAATCGATTTTTTTTTTTTTTTTTTTTGACGGATTTACACGCTTCAGACACCGGAGATTCGAAAAACATATTTTTAGAAGAAAAAAAAAATTGCATTTTGCCTGTCTGTGTGTCTGTAAATCTCCCGAACAAATTGAGATAGAGACTTGAAATTGGGTGTGTACGTATGTAATAATGGGAAGAAGCCTATTGAATATCAGTAACCTCGATGAACCGGCACTATTTTTTTAGGACTCTCGAAATATTCGTCCTGATAAAAGGTATATAAAATTTTTCGAAAGTGTTTATTTTAAGGAGTGAATGTAAATGACAATAAAAAAACATAAATTTTGCATAAAAGATGAAGTCGGTTGGATAATGAGTTTCCGAGATATTTGTAATCCTATTTATCACACGCTTCAATTTTTCATGACCCTGTATTTCATTCAAATTTCAATTCAAAGATGTATTTTAATCTGTATTTATAACCGAGTCTTTCGCTTTCTTTCTTTGCTGCAAGAAAGTGTTTCTCCTTTCAATTTGGTGTCGGTTCCCCGGTGCTGTCTGGTATCAGGCAGGTAGTTTGGTGGGTTGTGCGATAAGGGCGCCACCTGGCTTGTTAACCCCGCAACCCGGCTGACAAGCGATAGAACATCCCGTCACCGCATCATTACCAGAACCCCGAGATCAGATAAAGAAACGGAGAGATATTACCTCTCCGTGCCAAGAGGTGCGCGCGCATTTCAATGAACAAAGTAGGAATGGAATTCATGCTGTTCCAGAAGTAGGGGGGGAGGGGGGAGGGGGGGGGAGAGGTGAAGTTTGTACGTTCATTTTCAGTGATCGAAAGGTGTGGATCATTAGAGTCAGATGCAGTGGTTCTCAACCTGTGTGCCGCGTCTCAGTGGTGCGTCGCGAAAATATCTCAGGTGTGCCCGCGAAACTTTTAGCCAAGTTGCATCAAATTTTTAAAAATTCTTATCTGTAATGTCCGACATTACGATTTATACTATTTACTTTGAAATAAGGTTTAGTGTCACAAATTGGGAGATCACTCATTATAAGAGTATACGAAGAAACCCCAAAAATGGTATTACCGTATTTTATGGAAGAAACGCCGCGGCGTTTACGAGTTTGAAAGTTATTTTTCTGTCAAGTGCGGCATTTACGATTTTTTTTCGCGCGCATAAAATTGGGATAAAATAAAAATCCATTCATCCCATGAATAATAATATAAATATTATTATAAGACTGTTCTCAAGCCCCCTGCTCAACAACGCGAAACCTTCTGACTTCACCGATTATGAAAACTGTGACATTTCGGATGATGATACTGAGCCATACAGGTGGACAAAGAAAATTTACTACTCTTCCACTTGACAACTCAGAATTTAAGGGTTTCAAGTTGAAGCTAAAAAGGGCTAAAGTGCATGCGACGTAAAAAGCGTGTTAAGTTGCGACGGCCACTTAAAAAAATGTGGAGCGCCTAAGGAGAGGGTCCGCGTCCCACGCTCTGGATGGTTTTAATGCCAATTGACGTCTCCTTAATTAAAAAAATTACATAAAAATATTAAAAACCTGATTTAAATATTTTAAATAAAATTTTAAAATCCTAAATTATTAATAATGAGGCATTCTACACTGTTCAGAAAACTTTGATTAAAACTAGGTCAATGAGACACTGTCGACAAAAGTAGTGTTCCCAAAGGTGCGGCGTTCACGATATTTTTAATCTTATTTAGACCAATTTTGACGGGTGCGTCGTTTCTTCCATAAAATACGGTATGTCTTTTGAGATAAATTTTTGAAGAAAAAAAAAGATTGTCTCCTGAAGGAAAAATATTATAATTTGAAATGTAGTAGGAAAGATCGTTGAAAAATAATTTAAGAGTATGCCTATCCAATGACTTTATCTTGCATAGAAAGTATTCTAATTTTTAAAAAGTCAAACTCAGATATCTCTTTAAATGCTAAATGTGACAAATTACTGACAAATTAAGATACTTTTCAACGTTACCTGTTCCTTTCCCTATACAATTTCTAATTGGCTCTTGGCTGTTGCCTGTAATTTCCTGCACTGCTATTGATCAATAAACCTATACCTCGAATCCGCTTCTCATCCATATATACAGTCGTCCCCGTGTAAACGAATATTGACTGTTCCAGAAATATTATTCGATTAAGCGGGATATTTGATTAAACGGGGAATCATAACTGTAATATTTAATGCGTAATAAAAAGGCAAAATAACCATCATCTACGGTACATTTCATTAACAGCATAATAAATCGTTAAGAGTGTTTTCAAATCCAAAAGGGCAATTTTCTGACATAAGTTTAAATTTATTTTTGTTCGAAAATGCATGAAACTAGCTGGTGTTGTTGTTCAGAAACTAGGTCATCGAGCTGTTTTTCCCATTTTTTTGAAAACGCAATACATCTTTCAGAAAAGAGTGTCAAAGTAGGCGTTTTGAACCAAATTTCCGCGCGAAGGAAGAAAAGCACTCAAGAGCGGGCGAAAAACGGGTTTGTCACGTGATCCAAAACGCTTCTAAATCAATGGGTAATGGATTGATCAAAAAATCGAAAAATCAGTTCCATTCCAAATCGCTTCGATGGCCAGCCATTCCAATTTTATATCTTTCCGTTAAAAAATGAAGTTGTAAATGTGTCAAAACGTTTTGCACTTCTTGAACAGAGCAGTTAAGAACAGCCTTATAATAGATTAACATGAACTAAAATAAATACAAATGCTAATATAAAGTAAATCCGTATTAATTTAATGTCAGTACATATACATTTATAGGGTTTACATCGCACTTAATGCAGCTCGTTTGAATTGGGTCAAAATTTTGCTACTTCTAATTTACTTTACTTATATTGCCTTAAAAAAATCGTTTAAAGTGGTTTGTCAGAAAATGGGTCTGAAAATTTTGAATTGTTGAGCGTGGGAAAATATTTTTTTGAGAAAGAAAAACAGAATTTCCCTGGCTGCGCGTAGGAACCTGTGGAGGATGCGAATCTGAATTCTGTTTTGGGAATTTTCTATAACAAAAGAGAGAAAATAAAAAATCTTATGCCAGTTATTTTGAAAATTCGACTACAAAATCTACTTCGAATGCGATTTAATGAGATCCGAGGATCTACCGATCGTGGCGGATGTGATGATTACGAATGTTTCTCGCCCAATACCTAAAGAAACAGCAGTCGGATGTGCCAGTGCCAAAACTTTCTTTTATCTCATACATGTTAATACTTCAAAATTCTATCGCATAGTGACAAAATTAAATGATAATCTCTGCCCATCATGAAGATTCTAAAGGCATAGGTTCATGGAATTGTGTGCATTTAAAAAGGAGATACAGTCGTTCCCGTTTAAACGAATATTGACGGTTCCAGAAATAATATTCGATTAAGCGCGTTTTTGATTCAACGGGGAATCATAACTGTAATATTTAATGCGTAATAAAAAGGCAAAATAACCCTCTACGGTATATTTAACAGCATAATTAAATCGTTAATAGAATAACAAACTAAAATAAATATAAATGCTAATATAAAGTAAATATTTAAGTAATTGGACGATTGCACCATGAACTATATAAAATCACTGTATTTAAAATAAAATACACTTTGCTAAATGGTACATTGTATATTTTGTATATTGTATATTTTTAATTTGTGTACCATTTAGCAAAGTGTATTTTATTTTAAATACAGTGATTTTATAAAGTAAATACGCATTAATTTAATGTCAGTACATGCATTTATAGGGTTTACATCACACTTAATGCAGCTCGTTTGAATTGGGTCAAAATTTTGTACTTCTAATTTACTTTACTTATATTGCCTTAAAAAAATCGTTTAAAGTGGTTTGTTTAAGTGGAATTTTAAAGGAGTCAATATCGAGTTATTTTTCGAATGAGTGCAAAACATCACAACTACCCCCTCGAGCCTCGAAGTGACGGCGCATTGCCGCATTAAAGTCTGGTTAACAGCAAGAAGTGATGGTGGGGAAATCATTTGACCTGTCCATTATACACCTGCCAGTCGAAATCATTGCAGGAAGAAATGAAAATTTGTTTTCAGCGTAAAGGAACCGAAAATGACAAAAGGTGGATGGAAATTCCAGATGAAATGTGCTTTCCGCGCCTATTTTCAAACATCGGTCACACAGTTGTTATTCGATTAAGCGGGGACGTTCGTAAAAGGTATTTGGTTTAAGCGGGGAAAAATAACATGGAACCAATAGGAATAAATTCGGTTCCGGAGGATTCTATTCGAATAAGCGGGTATTTTATCATCCGTGACCAGATTAGTTTTAGTATGGAGACTTGAAATTTTGCATACTTATAGCTGAATACCTCACATCAAACGACAAATCATCAAATTTTGAAAAAGTCTAATATTTAACCCTCTGGGCTCTAACTTGTGCATTTTAAGCTTTTTTTTTTTTTTTCTAACTGATCCCCTAATTAAGTTGAAGACTTGAAATTTTGAATACTTATAGCAGAAATTTGGGATCACACCCCAAATCATAAAAATTTCAAAAAGTCTTATATTTATCCCTCCGGTCTCTAACTTGTGCATTTATAGCAATTTTTCTAACTCAGCCGCTAATTAAGTTGGAGGCTTGAAATTTTGCATACTTATAGTAGAACATTTGCGATCACACGAAAAAGCATAAAATTTTCAAAAAGTCTGTTTTTATCTACCCTTCCGGGTTGTAACTTGTGTATTTTAATCAATTCTTTATCCTCCCCCCTTTTCACCCGTGGGGCACTTTTCTAACTTTTGTCGACACTCCTTTGACCACTCTTTCATTTTATTCACCATAGCCTTACATATTTTAGTTCCACTTTTTATCGCCAGGGGCCTCTTAACTATCTCGGGTGCTATGGGCCCGATCCCCTCGACTCATATATCTACGGATAGGTTGTAAAACGGAGTTTCGTTCGGATAGAGGTTTTTTAGAATACCGTGCGCCCCTGGTTACGAAATGTGGAACTAACAGATTTTGCAAAAGGATAAAATGTTTCGAAAGGAATATTAAACGATACCCTCTGTGCGATCTGTAATCCTACTTACCCACTTGTTTTTTTCTTTTTTTTTACTTTGACGTGACGCGGTGTTTTTCATCTCTAATAGCTTGACTATGAAACGAACGGACATTCTACTGGAGGGAAAAGTTTCCTTCAAGTAGGCGACATCTTCTTCGATGACATATAAACGCAACCAATTGCATTGTTGTCCTTTGCATTGTTCAATCTCCGCATCGTTTTGTGAATAAACCACAGACGGGTGGAGAAGAATAGGTTCCCTGGAAAAGTGTTCTGAAAAAGGTAAAAAAAAAAAAACGTTTAAAGAGCTATTTCAGCCAGGTGAAAAGAACCGGGCGCTCATGCTAATCCTATGTAAGAAATTTTGAACGATATCTCGTTTGCATTTCGATATTTTTAAATGATTTTTTTGTTGCACTGGATAGCTGAGGTCAGTCTGTACGAGGGCCGTTTTTTTAATTTTTCGATTTTGATTACCGATTTTTTTTTTTTTTTTTTTTTTTTTTTTTTTTTTTTTTTTAATGGGGTTGTTTTAACTCTCGAAACCGGTTCGGAAAGTGACAGTTTCCTCATTAAAAATACATGAAAACAAAATCGAAAAAGAAAAAAAAACGATCTTAGGTATCCAGTGAAAAGAAAAAAAAATCATTTGAAAATATTGAACTTCAAACGAGATATCTTAAAAAAAAATTCTCCCTTTGGATTAACATGAGCAAATGGGTGTTTTCGCCTGACTGAAGTAGCCTCTTAACCCTTTAGTGTGCAGGTTTGCATATATGCAAATAACAGCGTTTTGAATTTAATAGATTTTTTGTTCGCATATACACTCTAAATTAAAATGTCTGAAATTCAGACACTTAAGTGTCTGAAATGGAGTGTTCAATTTTCAGACATTTTAAAATGTCTGAATTTTTTCAGACACTTTTTGCGTCTGAATTTCAGACACTTCAAACGTCTGAATCGCATCCATTTTTTTTCTAAGCATCATACGTAGCCATGTTTGACCACGTTGAATCCTGGAAAAATATTTGGCTGTGGTCCTGCCCCTCCCCTCCCCCCCCCCAATACAGCCTGATTTTTTTGGTGCTCTCAGTTTTGGTATACAATTTTCGTTACGTTGATAATTTAAATCTTTTACGACATTGTACTGATTATAATCAATATCTTGAACTTCAGGAGTAGAACAAGATTAAAAAACAAAAAATATTTATCTAAATATTAGATTTTTTTAAATTTATTTTGTTTTTAACCTTATTTTACTTTAAAAGTTCAAAATATTGATTATAATCAGTACAATTTCGAAACAGATTTAAAATATAAGCTTTACAAATATTGCACATCAAATTTGGGGGCACTACAGTCGTAGGGGGACGGGGCACTTCCCAGTTTGCCCTTCCTTTAATCAAGAAGTACTTTTGCAAAAAACGCAACCCTGCATTATAGTTGTCTAAATTGAGATGTCCGATATTCGGGAGTATCCGTTGTGGAGGTTAATGAACATTCTCGAATAGCGAACACCTCTATTTAACGAATACTTTTTAAATCAGCAGACATACATATTTGTATATTTTTACCTCAAAAAAGTAGACATCTCCAATTATCGGACAAATTCCGCGTTCCCGAAGTGTTCGCTATTAAGGTCTTTTAAGGTACATAGATAAATATATATATATATATTTTATAATCTTGTCCTACTCTAAAAGTTCAAAATATTTATTATACTCGGTTGAATGTGGAAAAAGATTTAAAATATCAGATGTACGAAAATTGCAAAAATCCCCCCCCCCCCCAAAAAAAATGAAAATATAAAAAAATATATTGCCACATAGGCAATTTTACATATACATCACTTGATAATCACAACAGCCATTTAACTATGAATAATGAAAATAAATAAATAAATATTCTACTTTAATAACATTGGGGAAAAAATGACTTTGGTATTTTGTTAAATATATTTGCGTTTTTAAACTTGTCCTACTCTAAAAGTTCAAAACTTTCATTATAATCAGTGCAAGATTTAAGATATCAGCTTTACAAAAATTCATGCAAAATCCCCCCCCTCCCCCCCCCAAAATGAAAATACTTATTTAAAAATTATGTTTTTAAAAAATTTATATTTCCACATGGGCAAGTTTTTATGTAGATCAGAGGGTACTCACAAAAGCTATTCAACTATCAATAAAAACAAATAAGTACATATTCTATATTAAAAACATGAGGAAAAAATAACTTATGATTTCCAAACTTCTTTCGTCTTAAATATATACAGTAACATCTGTCATTTTTGTATTTTTCGTATAAGTGCATATAAATAAAGTTACCACAATTTTAAATACGAAATCTAGTTAGAGGTTTTTACTTTTTCCCATTATAAATTTCAAATTACTTTTTTATTAAAAATAATAAAAAAATCAGTATTAGAGTTGATTGCAAATCAAATACATATGTATATTTTTACAGGCAGCTTCATATAATAGACGAGTCTCGTTTACTTTATTTATCTTTTTTTAATCTGCGGTTTTATGCCAGGAAGTAAGAAAGCATTAGGTCATCTTTCAAAGTTTTTTTTTATCTTTACTTCCTTGTGGCCGTCATTTACTGCGAGATAAAAATTATTCATTGAAACTAAGAACTGACATTGAATATATAATTCGTAATAAAAAAGAACGTCATAAGTTTAAAAATATATACTTCTAGAATTAGTGGGGTTTTTTGCGAACAGATTCAAAACTAATTAAATTTCATGCAGGATTTTGTTTAGTACAATAAATAAAATCATAAAATACACTAATTTTACTACTATAAAGAAACTTACTTGAGTTGCTGCAAGAGGTAAGAAATATTCCTCGATTTGAAATTTTAAAAACTACCACAACCACAGTGAGGGAGAAAGACTTTCATCAGTTTAAAAGGTAATCCGTAATACATCCGACTAGCCATATTTAAAGGATGAGATGTTTCATCCTAAAAACAGGACCCGCCAGACAAAAGTTTCTTTTTTTTTTGCCAGCTTCGACAGGACGAAGATGAATAACACAATATTATTGATATAAATTGATACGAGTTAACACTAAGCCCATTGCACACGCTTTGTAGAATTTCCGGGTGTAATCTTCAACCGTCGTCTACTTCGGTTCTGTGTCTATCCCGCCCTTGTATCGACGACAGCTTCTAAGAGACATTTGATGCCGAGCACACACGTCAGATGTATGTATTCAATAAATACATAATCCAAGTTAATACGAATTAAAATCACAGTACTTCACATTTCGCAAAAAACGAATTAAAATACACGCGTACATAAAAACAAACTTTGTTTGAATTACAACGTATACCACTTCGAACGAAGACATCTAAAACGCATGCGCAACTGGGAGTGCTAGTGCCCCCTGGTGGTTATTGCGTCGGAAGAATCAAAAATTAAGACACGTTTAAAGCAATGAAGTGTCTTAAAATAAGACGTTTGCGGATATTTTAGACATTATTCTCAGTTCGTTTACACCATGGTCATAGTAAGACGCTTATGTATCTTGAATTAAGACATCTATAGTGTCTTAATTTTCAGATTAAGACACTTAAGTGTCTAAAATTCTTTTTCAGTCACATATGTGTCTAAATTTAAGACGCTTCTATTTGCAGTGTACATAATTCACACCAGAAAATTAAAATAGCAATATTTGCTTTAATTAATAACAGACATTCCGTATTATAATAAAGCGAAATGAACCATAAAATCTTTCTGGTGTAAAATCAGATCCTTTGGACGACTTAATTTCCAGAATGCATTCTATCATGGGAATTAAAGGGTTGTTTTATAAAATAAATAATTATATAAAATAAGGTATTTCGAGACATACTTATTAAAATATTTACTAATTTGCAATAATTTAGCGCGAAACACCCACACAACAGTAGTTTTTACTTGCATTGCAGTGGTGCAACAGAAGAAAAGATTGACGTATTATATGAAAAATGTATCGCTGATTTTTTTCATTATTTTTCCTGCGTAATAAACCTTTCAGGTTTATTACACATCATATATAATTTTATCATATCATCATATATAATTTTATATATCATATGAATCATATATAATTTTTTCGAAACAATATAAAAAATCGCGCATTTGAGGGTTAAACGTATCATAAGTTTATTCATTTTTAAGGCTGTTCTCAAATCCAAAGGGTCAGCTTTATGACATAAATTTTAATTCATTTTAAT
This sequence comes from Maratus speciosus, assembly GCA_963932465.1. Taxonomy (NCBI): domain Eukaryota; kingdom Metazoa; phylum Arthropoda; class Arachnida; order Araneae; family Salticidae; genus Maratus; species Maratus speciosus. The sequence goes on from OZ010797.1 coordinate 7,157,124, forward strand.
TCGGAAACGCATGAAACTAGAAGGTGTTGCTACTCATAAACTAGGTCATCGAACTGTTTTTTTTTTGTTGTTGTTGTTTTCTTGTAAACGCGAAAGATCTTTCAGAAAATACTGTCAAAGTTGGCATGTTGAACCGAACTTCCGAACGAAAGAAGAAAATCCAGTCAGTAAGGGGAGAAAGATGCCGTGTCACGTGATCCAAATCGCTTCTAACTCAATAGGTAATGGATGGATCCAAAAATGGAAAACACGGTTCGATTCCAAATCGCTTCCAGGGTCAGGCTCACCAATTTTATGTCTTACTGTTAAAAAATGAATTTGCAAATGTGTCAAAACGTTTTGCGCTTGTTGAACAGAGCAGTTGAGAACGGCCTTAAACGCAGCTGTGTATCATAAGTTTATTCATTTTTAAAAGAATCTGGCTACTTTCTGATCTCACCGTACCATTCCCTCACTTTCAGCAATTGACCTTCTGCAATCTCGCAACAGAATGTGAAAATAAAGAAGTGGGGGAGGGGGGTACATCAAGCGAAGCAAGTGTCAGGATGGATGTGTTTAAATTTACAGCTGCTTGTCAGCCATTATCGCTTGACAAAGACCCGCTACAAGCACGACTTGACTGAGGCAAGAAAATATGTCCTCTCGCCGGACATGATTCTTTCTCTTCACGGCGTTAAAAGATCGTAAAGTTTCGAAACGTGCGGCTATTTGCACAAGGAACCTCTCTCGCATCTCTACTTTTATGTCCCACAAAGCAAAGATACCACGATAAGATATGCCACGGTGGGGACCGTCTAAGAAATGATAACCTGAAAAATGCAGAACCGAAACTAGCATTTCATCCATTCAGGAGAAGCATGAATTTGACGACCCCCCCCCCCCCGCCCACCCATCCCCTCCTTTCAAAAAGAAATCTACACTGATGTCCAAAATTAAGGACCAGTCACAAAATGCTAATTTTCAAGTACGCGAATACTCAAAAGGAAATAATTTAATTCGAATAATTACTATCTCTATAGCACAGATAGTCCATATAGCATTTCATTCATGTCACACAGGGTCACAAGTGTCACAGTCGGTGACACTACGGTGAAACAAAAAATAGAAAATTCCACACGTCTCATTATGAGTCTCAAATGATCACTACATGTGACTCCACTGAGACGTCAGTGTGACTGCTGCCTTGTGACGAGTCACCAGGTGACTTTACAATGTAGTTACATTGTGACTCTCATGTGACTGTCATTTTTAGACTCAATTTCAAAGTCATCATGAACGTTGCATTATGATAAGTCACCAAAATGTATCACATTATAGTCACATGGGGACTTTTCACAAATGAGCACAATGATGACTTCACAGTAGTCTCTCTGTCCCCTGAAAGTCATCATGTGACTTTAATGTGACATTATTTTGTAACTTGTCACAATGCAGCGTTCACGATAACTTTGAAATTGAGCCTGCAGATGGCAGTCACATGAGAGTCACAATGTAACTACATTGTAAAGTCAAATGGTGACTCGTCACAACGCAGCAGTCACAGTGACGTCTCAGTGGAGTCACATATAGTGATCATTTGAGGCTCATAATGAGATGCATGGAATTTCCTATTTTTTGCTTCACCGTAGTGACTGTGACACTTGTGAGCCTGTGTAACATGAATGAGATGTTATATGGACTAGCTGTGCTGTAGAGATAGTAATTATTCGAATTATATTATTTCCTTTTGAGTATTCGCGTACTTGAAAATTAGCATTCTGTAATTGGTTCTTAATTTTGGACACCAGTGTATAAACGAAAGTTTTCGATCCATTGCTTTAAATATATACAGTAGGCGATCGGTTAACGAACTTAATGCGTTCTAAAATAGTGTTGTTCACCGTAAAAAGAAAAAAAAATCCACTGAAATACGGAAATTGTATTGATAATCAAGACGCCAGAACTATTTCCGTATTTTAACGGAATTTTTTTCCCGTAAATTCCAGGAAAATTTCTGATTTTCTGGAATTTACGGGGGGAAATTTCCGTTAAAATACGGAAATAGTACTGGCGTCTCGACTGCCAGTACAATTTCCCCCCATCAAAGGAATTTTTTTTTACGGTGTTCGCTAACCGACAATGGATTTTGTATTGATTTGTATGAGAATTCAATTAAATCATGATTTATTTACCAATTAGAATAATTGTGTTAAAATTAATCTAGTGTAATTACGTATCCAGCGATTGCTGGAGTTCCATTACCTGCGGTTTATTCTGTTGAGCTGAACCAGATTTCAGACCAGATGCTATAATCTATAAAGTTAGCTGGGTGAAAAAGTTCCACCCGATTCATCCGGGATAGCTCAGATGGCAAAGCACTGGTGGCTTCAGCCAAGAGTTGCCTGGTTCGAATCTTGGTCCGGACATTTTTCGCCCAGTTGAAAATCTACATCCGATAGGATTTATTTACTAATTAGAATAATTGTGTTAAAATTAATCTACACTGTTAAAAATTTCCGCTTAATGTTGAACCAATATATGAAGTAAACTAATGAAGATCACCAAAATATAGTACTTCTTAATTTTCAAAAACTCCATTTCATAGTGTAACCTTGGAAATTACGCTGAATTGAACCACATTTTGGTAATAAGTTGCACCAAGTTTTCGATCTACTTATCAGCAAATCAGAACAGCACGTCTTTGTCTATGACGCCATTATAAGATAAGTGAAACGATTGCATTTCGTCCACCATTTAAAGTTTAAACGAAAGGGATATTAAAAGGATTGCTCGCATGGAATACGGAGGTAAGTCTTATTTCATTTTAATGTTTCATTCCTGTACTTATAAGTGTGTATAAGTGTTAAATATTTTTCATGTTTTATCGAAAAAGAGTGATTTAGCTTCCCGAATTTTACAAGCGATGTATATTATATTCGTTCTTTATGTAACGGTTTGAAATATATTTGTTTTAACAATTAAATAACAAACAGTTCTTAGTAAAAATTAATCACGACTTCATTCGTTTTGTCTTTGTATACACTCTAAACTGAAATGTCTGAAATTCAGACACTTAAGTGTCTGAAACGCAGTGTTCAATTTTCAGACGTTTTAAAATGTCTGAAAATTATCAGACACTTCTTGTGTCTGAATTTCAGACTCTTAAGTGTCTGAAACAAGAGTGTTCGTTTTTCAGACATTTTAAAATGTCTGAAAATTTTTAGACACTTCTTGAATCTGAATTTCAGACATTTCAAATGTCTTAATTGCGGCCATCTTTGAGCCGGTTTCCTCTTCCCCCCCTCCCACCACCACCAATATGAAGCCATCTTTGACCACTTTTCTTTCTAAGCCACATACGCAGCCATATTTGACCACATTGAAACATTTTTTATAAATGGGAATAGTTTGTTACCATAAAGCAGAGCTGATCGCAGCGCAGGAAAACTTTGAAGCATCTGCCCCCTTATTTTAGGCTACCCCAAATTAGGTACAAAATTTTCATAAAGCTGATATTTTAAATCACTTTTGAACTTATGACGATTGTAATCAGTATTTTGTAGTTTTGGAACAGGATATTATATATATATATACAATCACCTAAAAATGTATTTATGTGATATCATATATGCGCGCATAAAAAACGTTTATTACTTTCAGTGAGAACTTTAAATTAATTCTAGTCCAAAGATCTAGTATTCATTCGTCTCCCTCCCCCCCCCCCCCGCGCCTTTCATATACTGTTACAAAAAAAAAATTAAGCCTATTCAATGCCATTAAATACAAATACATGTTTGGATAAATATTTCTTTTTCTTAACCTAATCATTTTCTAAAAGTACAACATATTTATTAAAATAAGTATAAGATCAAAACAAATTTAAAATATCAGCTTTATAGAAATTTCATACCAAATGTAGGAGCACGTAAAGCTAAAGGCACAAAGAAACAGCCCAGTTTGTGCATGCTGCAATCAGCTCTGCTTTATGGTAACAAATTATTCCCATTTATAAAAAAAAATGATTCACTCCTTCAGAAAGAATCTTATCCCTGCTTTGTTGTTCAATTTTTTTTCCATTTAAATTAGATATTCCCAATGACATTTTTATTTGTGTGTTAAATAAAATCTAACACTAGATTACACAAAATTTTAAGTATATGAGATCCCAACATTAAAAAAAAAAGAAAAAGAAAAAGAAAAAGTATGAAACTCTTACTTTTTTTTTTGTTGTTGTTATTATATTATTTATCATTAGCAAGAAATATTGAAACATTTGACAACAGCACATTAATCAGCATAATGTTGAAAGACATTCAAAATATCAGTTTTACAAAAATAGAATACCAAATTTGGGGCCACCAAAATACAAAGGGAAGGGGGCATCGCCCAATTTGCTAATGCTTTAATAAAATCCTGCGTCTGCAAAAAATCCAACCCAACGTTATGGTTCGTTAAATAGAAGTGACCAGAATTCGGAACTCGGAAGTGTCCGCTAATGAACATTCCCGAATACCAGAAATCTCTGTGTAGCGAAAACCTTCTTAAATCATACTATATTACTCTAACCGTTCAAAATATTCATTATAATCAGCGTAATTTCGAAAGGTATTCAAAATTGCAGATTTACGAAAATTGTATCAACGCCCCCCCCCCCCCCCAATAAAAAACAAAAAGGAGCAGGTACCCTTAGCCCATGTTTTAAGCAGAAGCCCTATGATTCGCTAAACAGACGTATCCCCTATTCAGGAATGTCCGTTACGCAGGTTTTACTGTGTGTATTTAAAGTAAAACCTCCATAACGGAAATTGCTGAATAGCGGACACCTCTTTTTTTTTTCTTTTTTTTTTTTCTTTCTTATCCCCAACACCTTTAAATCTGTACGTCTTCACCTCTTTAAAGTAGACACCACCAAATAGCGGACTAATTCCGTGCTCTCGAGGTGTCCGCTATTCAGAGGTTTTGCTGTATATTCATTTATATGCACATTCTAAAGGGTAAAAAGTATTTACCTTTTTTGTGACAGTATAAGAAATATGTTCCAAATAAATTCTAGGTCCAGTTGTTGATACTATTCAATAATATTCTACAAACTAAATTTAAAAGATAACGTGTGTTGATATTAACGTTGTCATTAACGAACACAGGCACACAAACACACACACCAAAATAAATAAATAAATAAATAAAACTTAAAATCCAGAATTTTTTTTTTTTTTTTTTTTTTTTTTATGAGTTTCTGTTTTATTATTATTTTCATGGATTCTTTTTAGCACCCAGATATGCTTAAAAAAAATTCTTTGAGGGTTGAAAAACACTTCTAAAAACATTTTTCTTCCCATAAACATCACAATAAAAATAATTTGTATTAAAAAATGTTATAATAATATGAAAATATATACATACTCGGAGCAAAAATAATTATAAGAATAATTAATCTTCAAACCATGTTACTTTTTCAAAATATATTAAATATCAGCATAGCTACACTTTATCAATCAGTCAGAATTATTGGCAATACTTGTTTGAAATATTGCATTAGAAGTGTGTTTTCACAACATGTTTATTTAGGTCTTAAATTTTATTACAAAAATGAAAAATATCTCCTACTGTCATGGGCGAGAATTCTTATACCCATCTTCTTCTTCTTCTTTTTTTTCATATTATTGAAATTTTGTGCATGATGTTATTTAAATTGATTTTTTTTATATTTTCCGCACATATTTAATTAATTACGCCGATTTTTATAATTTGTTTATAATTTCTTTCAAGATCGCCTCATGTTTTAAAATTTAAGTATGGTGTTGAGATGTAACGTAGGAAATACATACTAGGTATATTCCATCTTGAAATAAATTTTCATAAGGATTATTAAATATATATATATAGTATCGGCGTACAGTTGAATACAATAAGAGTGATTTATTTCCAATAGGAAAAACTGCAAGTTTACAAATACTCCGAAATACACGGTAACACAAACCCTTATACTTTCGAGATTTCTTTTCATACTCTATATCCACCATATAAGACAAAAAATAAAAAGTTCATGGTTTCTCAAAGATAAATTTAAATTTGTTAATATAAAAAAAAAATCACTTCAATAATATACTCTGTAAGATAAATAAATGGCACTCTTGTCACTAAAAATGAAAATTTGTATGTAAAATTATATCACTAATATAAACTAAAGGAATTCGCAAGGAAAGAACTTACTTGTGCAAAGTTATATAAAAATTAGCTTCCTTTTAAACTTATACTGAACAATTTTTTAATATGTTGCTCAGATGATACGAGCTATTTAACAATCATTAACAAAATTATAAATATTCTTTTTTAATAGCATGCAGGAAACATTAATTCGATAATTTCAAAACTTCTTTACATCTTACCAAATCTAATTGAAACTGTTGTATTTTTCACGTTATTATTCAAACAATAAATAGATTATTTACTACATGAAACTTTAATTTATAAAGTAAAGATCTAGATGAGAATTAAATATATTTATTAATACTGAAAATCATATGCACTCATTGAAAAGCATCAGAAATAAGCAAACAAATCTTTTCACACAAAATATATTTATTTGATAAAAAAAAAAGACAAAAATATTAAAAATGCAAATTAGTCTAATAAGAATAATTTAAATAGTAAATAAATAATAATATATATGTAAGAACGTTCTGTGAATTATCATTCCAAACCTGTGGAATACCTTACCTTGGCGTAAATATCCAAAACTGTAACAGCTAATCCAGTTTGAAGGACATATTATTTTACGATATTGAACGCCATTTTAAAAATCTATGCGTATTCATATTATTTTACCACTGTATTTTTATAAATATCATGCTATTCTTTTGAATATTTGGTGAGTCTTGAATAAAAATTATCGTAGAAATATTGAAAATTTTATATTTCCATAAAAAATATAATTCCCAATTGATTTTTTTTCGATCTCCATTTATAAGAACGTACTGACAAACCATTCCAATAAACCGAATATAAATTTTCGTCTAGTATGTATAAAATGAAGACACAAAGATATAAAATACAGACATCGGATCACTATGCTAAAAAAAAATTGTCTCTAACGACTAACACACCAACGGATGTAGGTGTAGATGTGCATACTATTTCACAAAAGAAAGTAAATGCTGCGTCACTACTTTCTCTTCATTAATGATGATACACTCACTTTCTGACTCATCTTCGATTTACAAGTAAGAGAATTCAAAGTTCAAATCTTCAATCAGTGTAATGTTTTGGAAATAAAGCAGAAACTTTAAATGCGTTATAGGGTTATAACGACGATTGGCGATTCCATTTATTATGTGAATAACAAACGTCATTATAGAGATTTCGGATTGAGGAAAAATATATCGTCACACTTCCAAATAATTTATCAAATGTTGATAAATTTAAAAGCAATTTTAACACTTCAGACAAATTTACTGTACTGAGATACTTTAATTCAAATTCGCCAATCCGTTGAGTAAAATCCGTTGCCCGCCAAATCAGCAATAATCAAATCCGGTCGCGTTCTTCTCGTGCACTGTTCATGCTTGCAACAACAAACAAACCTACTCACTTCAGTTCATTTTACTTGGTGAGTGGTTCAAATGGCTGAATTCCTGAAATGTCTAAAATTTCAAGTGTCTTAAATTCAGACATATAATCATAATTCTAACATTTTTTTCAGTTCATTTATGCCATGATCATAATAAGACGTTTATGTGTCTTAAATTTAGACATCTATCACGTCTAAAATTTTATTTTCAGACGTTTAAGTGTCTTAATTGCTTTTTCAGTCACATATCTGTTTGAAATTAAGACGCCTCTATTTGCAGTGTATAAAGATAATTTGTGTAAACACTTCATTCTTCCTATTCAATAGCGAGATGTGAAGTATTTTAATTTTTCGCAGCTCGAAAGCAAAAACAAAACTTGAAGTACTATCTTAGTTTTAAAATGCTGACACGGAGATATGATTCATGGCTGCATTCATAGTAGTAGATGTAAAATTTTCAGTGATTTGAAAATGTTTATTTATAATGGAATTTTTGTGTACTTTACCGTTTCCCGATTATAAAGAATAACGATCAATGAATTGGTATTTATAATTATTAATATTTTGAAGTGAAACATGATATTCAATGATTAAGATAATAAGAAAAGGTTTCAGATTGAAAAATAGATTTACACTGGGAATATTTCCTTATACATATTACAGTTTTTAATTTAAGAAGTGAAAAGGAAACATGATATTTAAGCATTTAAATAAAATGTTGTTTATACCGATATAAAGTTTATATATAAAACTGCTTTAGTATCGTTTTAAGTTTATACTTGTATTTACATCTTATATATATAATGTAGGATTGAATATTTATTAAAGAGATTAATCACTACTTTTTACATTCAAAATATTTTTCAAACAATGAAAAACAGTACAAATGCAATCATTTCTTTTCTTTTTAAATTCCCTTCTTTTTTTTCTACTTGCTAGATCAGTCTTTTCTTATAAAATATATAAAATGTATTTAGCTTATATTTATAAAATACAGTGTGTACGGGAATAAAATATTAAAATTAAATATGGCTTAGCATTTCGTTCCAGAAATATTAATAAAAAGTCTTACGGAATATGTTTAAAGGAAAATTATATGCATATTTCGTAGAATTCAAAATTTTAGACTCCATGTTGATGTTCACATTTAATGAAGCAATTACCAATCTCCATATATATATAAAAAAATTACACATTCTTAATATATAAATCATGTTTTGAACTTATTTAAAAAAAGATGCGAGTTGATAAGCAATACTTTTTGCCCCCATCCCCGTTTGACATTTTTTTTTTTTTTTTTTTTTTTTGTCCTTATTTCAATGCAGTTTAGGATTTATATTTACTCTTTATCTGATTGATTTTTGTTTAAAGATTGCACGCATGCGTCATACAAAATAAATTTGATAAGTTTATTTAGCAAATTATAATGCATTTCAATTACCTCAATTTGATAAGTTTATATATATATATACATATAAAGCCCCATAACATCATCGTATCTTTTCGTATGTATTATAATATGTAAATTATAGTGTAAGAAAGATATTTAAAATAACAATGGTGTGATCGTATAATTAAACTATTTTAAATTTTGCTAAATAAACCTAGGTTTCTGATCTTGAAAATTATTTTCCGACAAAAATTACTTGGAGAGACCGTAAATATTTCACTTTAAATTATATTAAAACAGAATATCTTTTTAAAAAAGCAAAATATTTTACCCATGAAAGAGGAGGGGTGGGGACAAAAATCATATGGTTCAACATCTCACCAATTTGCGGTCAAACGTTTCACCAATTTATGGTTCAACGTTTCACTAATTTATGGTTCGAGGTTTTCAGCAACGTTACACTGTAAATCGAAATGTCCTAAATTCAGACACTTAAGTGTCTGAAACGGAGTGTTCAGTTTTCAGACATTTTAAAATGTCTGAATTTTTTTAGACACTTTTTGCGTCTGAATTTTAGACACTTCAAACGTCTGAATCGCAGCCATTTTTTAAAGCATTATACGTAGCCATGTTTGACCACGTTGATCCTGGAAAAATATATGGCCATTATTCTGCCCCCCTCCCCCCCCCCCCACACACACAGCCTGATTTTAGGGGCTCCAAAATATGGTATGCAATTTTCATAAAGCTGATAATATAAAACTGATAAAAAATGCTGATTATAATCAATACAATGTCGAAACACATTTAAAATATAAGCTTTAAAAAAATTCCATATAGAATTTGGAGCACGTAAAATCGTAGGGGGGTGGGGGGCACTGCCCAGTTTGCCCATGCTTTAATCAGGCCCTCCTTCTGAAAAAAGTTCAACCCTGTATTATGTTTCGCTAAATGTACGTGTCAGTGTTAAGTGCAAAATCTAGCTATGCAAAAATATTGTATAAAATTCTACCTCTTTACTTGGTATTCATTTTTAATTTCAAATTACTTTTTTACTAAAAATAATTAAAAAATCAATATTATATAAGTATTTCAAATGAAACATATCTGTATATTTTTACCGCATTCTTACAGTTAGGCTAGCGGTACATAATTACATGAATTTAAGAATCTAAAAACAATCCTTAAAGTTTAACAAAGTGACTAGAGATAAGGCGAGATTCTTTTTCTAAATCATTAAATAAGATTTGTTGACATCAACAAATTTTTTTCTGCTTCAACGTCTACATAGCGACTCCAATTTCCGTTCAGACTATCAAATCGTGAAGCTGTGGTTTTGACTTTTAAATCATTGATGTTGAAAATGAAAAAAGATTATATGTTGACTATTTTCAGTATAGCAAATGGAATATTTCTAAACTACTCGGAAACACTAAAATTATACCAAAGGAAAAAACAGAGAATCCTTTAATTAGAATGACCGGATTTAATGAGTTTTATCAGTCAAAACAATTTAAAATAAATAAATGAACACAAGTAATTCGCTGTATTAAATCTATGGGGGAATCAATGACATGAGTGAATGGAAGGATGTTCGAACTATATTCTTTCTTGAAATTTATGATGTACACACCATGAGGCAGAAGAAAACTTCATTAGACAAGAAATGCATATATAATAATTAAAAGCAGCTATTAATAGGAATGTTTACTATAAAGACTTGGGAATTCCAGTACATATCACATAATAAATCTATCGGAAATGTAAAAATCGATGTAAACATTACAAATGCTGCCGCATTAAATGCTTATAAAAATATTGTATACATAAATAAAGCATTAAAAAGGGTACTCCAGAGTAATAATTACACCAAAAAATGCTATTAAGGTAGTCTTGATGGTAATTAAGAAGTGTGAGCCAATCAACAGGTGATGTCACTGCGATTTTTAAAGTAATGGCTACATAAGAAAAGGCTTAGGAGGATGTAAACTCAATAAATTCAGTAACCGCTAATATACACGATGCAGACACACCAAAATTCATTTTAAAGATAACATTGGATAGAAAATAATGCAGAAATATGATTGCAGATGATTTGTAGTGTAGAAATTTAAATATTAGCAAAATAAAATTTAGACATGAAAATCCCATAGGCAAAATGCTTTGAGCATTTTGGCATAACTCAGGAACTAATAAAGCTATAGCCTCGTGTGAGGATTCCATTTAAAGAGAAAACATTCACAGAGAGTTTTAAATACATAGTAAATGCCCTGTTTACCTGGAAAAAGGTCTGATTATTCCAAAAGCACATCCGCCCAGAAGACGTCCGAATTGGAGGCTACGTTAGTATCCGTTAGTTAGGCAGATTTTGATATTTTAAAAAGAAAATCCCTTTGCACATCTGGCTAGCTATGTTAAAAGAATGGAAAATTTCCATCCTCAAAACATAGCCCACCAGACAACAGTTCTCTTTACCTGATTTGACGAGACGAAGACCACTGTATTATTGTTATTGATAAATATTAATACGAAGTACCACTATGTCGATACGAATTAAATCCCGGAACTTCGCATTCCGCAAAAAACAATCAAATCAAAATAAATTATCAGTTAAAATGTATGCGTACATAAAAACAAACATTCACTTTGAATTACAAACGAACTTTGAGTTCGAAAGAAAGAAATCTAAAACGCATGCGCAACTGAGAGTGCTCCTTGGTGGTTAATGCGGAACGGAGTTACAAAGTGTCTTAAAATTAGATGCTTGCAGATTTTTTAGACACTTTTCTCAATTCGTTTACAACATGATCATAGTAAGACACTAATTTGTGTGTTTTAAATTAAAACATCTGTTATGACTGAATTTTCAGATTCAGACACATAAGTGTCTGAAATTCTTTTTCATATATGTCTTAATTTAAGAAGCTTCTATTTGCAGTGTATGGTTCAAGCTTCCACCAACTTATGGTTCATCTTTAGAACCAAATGTTGGAACAAAGTTTCACCATCTTATGGTGGCAGTTACTGCAGCACCAAAAATTGTTTCAACTTTGCACCAAACAGTGTATAGTGTCAATTTTCGGTTTTTAACAGTGTATAGTGTCAATTAATTCGTTCTCAAAAGCTAAATGATGTATAAAAAATAATATAAATCTTCCCTTTATAATAAGGTTAATATGCGTTCTTATTTAAGGCTGTTCTTAACTGCTTTGCTCAATAAGCGCAAAATGTTTTGACACATTTACAAATTCATTTTTTAACGGAAAGGTATGAAATTGGAAAGCTTGGCCATGGAAGCGATTTGGAATTGAATTGTTTGTTCAATTTTTTGATCCATCCATTGCCTATTGAGTTATAAGCGATTTCGATCCCGTGACAATGCATTTTTCTACCTACTGGGTGGATTTTCTTCTTTCGTTCGGAAGTACAATTCAAAACACCAACTTTGGCATTATTTTCTGAAAGATCTATTGCTTTTACAAGAAAATGGAAAAAACAGTTCGATGACCTAGTTTCTGAATAACAACACCTTCTAATTTCATGCGTTTTCGATCAAAAATAAATTAAAACTTACGTCAGAAAGTTGACCCTTTGGATTTGAGAACAGCTTTAATGTGGACAGATCGTATTTTGATGGCTTTTTCCGTGTCATGGCGTATTTAAAAAGATGAATATCATGACCTTTGTAAAAACTTTTAGCATTAGATTCATTGGCTATGGCATTCAATCGTATCAGTTTGTCGCTTAGACCTTCCAAAAACTCCCTAGTTCTTTAAAAGATCGTGTTTACTACAGGTCCCGATAAAGCTCAAGTGGACCCTAGAACCTGTAAATAATTTGTGAACTAAATTTTAATTAAGATAATTAATTTGAAATTACAAATAATATCTTTAGAAAGGAACACAAAATATAAAACATAAAGTTTCTAATTTGTTCATTCTAATTTGGGGAGCCCTCAAATGTAAAATGTAGCCTATGAATTAACCCTTAAATGCCGGGTGTTGTGCTTTTCGGCAACATACCCAATTTAAGCTTCTAAAATACTATTAGAATAATATTGATGCTATAATGCCTAATGTTGCCAATAAAATACATTCTGAAAATAGTATTAAATCGATTTTTACCATGGAGATGCCAACAATTGTGCTGTTTAAGAAAAAATATAGATTTATTTTTTCAATTGTTGCTACAATTTCTTTTTGTTTTGCGTGGAAGCTTGCGAAATACCCTATTTTGTTTTGCAGTGAGCAAGTAATATTTATTTCTTATTATAGTTCCTAAAATTCCTGTGTGTTTAATATTATAGAATTTTATCAAGGAAAATTATTTTTTCAATTAAAGACCAGTATTGCCGATTACTAACAAACAGTTTTTTAGCCTTAAACCATACTTAAAACAAAAAATGAATTTTTTAAGTATTTTCCTCATGATTTATTTAAAAAATGAAAGCCGAAAAACATTATTACAATGACTTTTGAAAAATCAGGCATTTAAGGGTTAATTATGCCATACGTTAAAATGTTCTCTAAGCCGACAATAGATGCAAATCTGAAACACAACTAGTTTATTCTTGGCTTCGTTTTGAGAGGCGTATGTTAACCAAACGTAAAAATCTTTCGTGAAAGTGCTCGTTAACTGATCTGTTCTTACACTCTAAATAAAGAAGAGTGACTATTCACTCTTCCGGAGTGAATAGTCACTCTATCGCAGAGTCAAAATATGCCCAACCTCTTTAGAGTGACTATTCACTCTGAGCCAAAGTGAAATTTTTGACTCTCTGAAATAGTGAATAGTCACTCCTTGAAAGTGAATATCCACTCTAAACAGGGGTGGATAATCACTCTTTCGGAGGAGTGACTATTCACTCTTGCTAAAGGTGTGGAGTTTTTCACCCCTGGTAGGAGTGAATGTTCATTTTTTTTGTAGTGGGTGTTTTTTTTATTTTGCTTTTATGGTCATTTTAAAAGAATCGCATCTTTTACGGCATGCAATGGAAATAGATACAAGCGTGGTAAAGATTGTAATAAAATACTTTATTAGCAGTATTTATTTAATTCATAATTTATAACACTAATTGAACTTTTAAGGAAAAATTCAGTTAAAGTTACATACGAATTTAAATTAGATTACTGACAGAAATAAACTAAAATATTTTATTCGAATCTTATCCTTTGTGTTTGCTTTTATTGCATGCCCTATAAAGATATTACTTTTAAAGTTTTATTAATAACTTTTTAATAGATGGATGTTATATGTTTAACAATGTTTGATCTCATTTTAATTTTTGTTTTAAAAATAAAACCGTACTTTTTCTTTAAATTATTGCTATTTTTGCAAAGTGCTATAGTTCTAAAATATTTTTAATCTTTCCATTTAAACGCAATGCTTATAAATTCACTTCTTTTTTAAATAAGTTCTAAGCATGATTTAAATATTAAGAATGTGTAATTTTTTTTATCCGCTGTGATTTGCTTTTGTTTTATTTAGTATGAACATGAAGTCTAAATTTTGAGTTCTCTGGAATATGTATATTTTTCCTTTTAAACATATTCCTTAACTTTATCATTTCATGATTGATAATTTTCGTCCGTTATTGCCATAAGCCACGATAAGCCATATTTAATTTAAATTTTTTATTCGCGTAGATATTGTATTTTGTGACTATGAGCAAAATAGATTTTATATGTTTTATAGGAAAAGATTGACCTCGGAAATAGAAAAAAAGGAAACTTAAAAATAAAGTAAATGATTTCATTAGAAATATTCTTATTGTTTTTAAAACATTTTAGTGTAAAAAAGTGGTTATTAATCTCTTTAAAAAATATTCAGTCCTGTATTATGTAAGCAAATATGAGCATTTTAAAAAATATACTAAAGCAGTCTTATTCATTAACTTCAAAACAGGCATAAAATAAAAAACATTTTATTCCAATGCTTAAATATCATGTTATATTGTTTAGCGCCAAAAATTACGTGTATCAAAAATGTAGAAAATGTTTTTATAATAGAAAGAAATTTAATAACTGATGCAGAATATCTATAATTAAATTTTTTTATGTTACTCAGTCTCGAAATTTTAAAATCATAACCCGCAGAAAAATATTTACATAGAATTTAAAAAAAAAAGAATGTACAGTAAAACCTCCCTAAGGCGACCACGTACCATTCCAATAAAATTGGGTCGTTCCGAGAGGTGGTCTCTTAATGGAGGTCATGTTTAATCTAGATTTTAATTGTTTAAAAATGGTAACAATGTTACTAAAATTTATTTTTCACATTTGGAAAAAATATAAAAATTTAAGTATCAAAATAAAAGTTAATTACATAAGTTAATTACTGTAGAGTTTTAAAAATGAATACATTGTGTGTGAGCTTTGCTTTAATTTTACAGTTTTATATTTTATAATTTTTATCTCCAAGTCCTTTCGAATTTCGGTAAATAAATGCATTTTTTGTAGACGGGAACAAATAATGACGGTTTCATTACTTTATCTATTTCTATGAGAGTTTTCCGACAGAATAGGGGCAGAGGAGTTTATTCACCGTCATTCTTAATTTGTAATCAGAGTTAAATTCATTGCCTAAAAAGGCACAAAGGGTCTTAAAAACACTTAAAAGTTGCCGTGATAAAAGAAAATCAAAACTTAGTTTAGAAGTTTGATGAATAATGCTCTCTCCGGAATTATTTTTCTAATAAAGCCTTCTTCAAACGACCAGGAAAACACGGAGTTTATTTCATTTTTTTCAAAGGAATCGGTCTCTCATGGAGGGAGTTCAACTGGGATGGTCTCTGAACGGAGGTAAAATTAGTATTAAGCCTATGGGAATAAATTTCGTTCCATGAAAAAATGGTCGTTCAGGGAGGTGGTCGCCTAATGGAGTTGGTCGCATAGGGAGGTTTCACTGCACCAACGTTTTCGTAATATCATAAACATCAAGTATGATGTTTAATTACGAAAGAATAATAAATACTCTTAACTGTATATAATCCGAAATCCGAGTAATAAACCAAAAAAAAAAAAAAAAAAATTCATACAACGACAAATTAATGTTTTCGAATGTGTCTGCTACGAATTGAGAGAAAATCCAGATAACTTCTCTCATGAGTGAATCACCCTTTCAAACGAAAGAGATAAAAACTTTTTTGTTTTGATCTCTGGCAAAAATTTGCAACGCAGCATTGAAAGAGAAGAATAAAATATTTACTCATTTTTTTAAATTCACATTTCCCGAACTAATGATTTGCTAATTATTGCGCGTATTAGAGGTCTGCACGGGCTGAAATTTCCAAGCCCGGGCCCGGCCCGTCTCATAGAAAAATTCGGCCCGGCCCGGCCTGTAGAAAAAAAATTGGCCCGACTCGGACCGGTAAAAAACTTAAAAGTTTGGCCCGAGCCCGGCCCGGCACGAAAAAAAAGTTAAAAGCACGGCCCGAGTGAATTTCAACAAAACATTGATTTTTTTTTTCTTTGAACTATTAAAAATGTGAAAAATGCTATAGTAGTAAGACGGAATTGCATAGAAAAGAAAAAAAAAAATGCATTTATAGACAAGTTTCCTTCTTAGCGAGTGTAAATGTATTATATATTCTTTTCTTGTGTATTAGTATATTAATTATGCATGGAAACATGTTAATGAGTTTAAAACTGGTTCCGTCATAGGCAGGTTCTTTTTCACACGTTTTATTATGTTTTAATTTAATTATATTTTAATAAGCGCAGAAATCTAGTGTCATTTAAAAATAATAAATTTTAATGTTTAAGTGTAGAATAATGGCCATTTGAAAATGTATGCATTTTTTGCAAAAATGTTTGGGCCAGGCCTAATTTTACTGATCTTTGAATAGACCAGGCCAGGCTGACACAATGATTTTCATATGGGCTGGGTCAAAATTAGGACTGAAAATTTTGGCCGTGAAGACTCGCAATGAAGCAGTCCCGGCTTTGTACAGAAAAAATAAGTTAGGCCCGGCCCCAGCCTTCAGAAATAAATGTGGCCCGGGCCCAGCCCGAGTTCCGTGAGTGAAAATCGGCTCGAGCCGGTCCGTGCAGATCTCTAGTGCGTATTCAATTGTTAAAAGAATTATATTTCAAACCGCTACATGAAGAAATATAACAGACAATCACTTTTGAACACTCTAACGATCAATCTTTTCCTATACAACATACAACTATTTAGCTAATAATCTTAACGTTTCACATATCTACACGGATAAATGCTTAAAATTAAATAAGACTTACCTTTTTTTCTTTTATGTATTCCATAAAGAATGATTTTAATGATATCCAAATCTGTTACTCGTAAAATGGCGGACGAAAAAGTGATCATTTTTCTTATCTTTTAAGGGTGTCGTCGCCTTGCTGCTCTGATTGGATAATAAGCAATGCATACGTAAGTGACTCTTTCAGGAGTGAGACATTTCACTCCTTTCTAGAGAGTGGAAAATTCCACTCTTTAAGGAGTGTATTTTTATAAAATTCACTCCAAAAAGAGTAAAAATGCCTGTCACTCTTTCAAAGAGTTAGCTTTTCACTCCTCCCAATTTTAGAGTGTAAACCGAACCGTTCGGTAACTGATCACCCACTGTATATAAAACCGTAATAAGCCAACACGAGACACTCCAATAATACAGTCCTCCGCGCTTAATCGGGTCACGGATAATCGAATACACCGCTTATTCGAATAGAATCCTCCGGAACCGAATTTATTCCTATTGGTTCGATGTTATTTTTTCCCGCTTAAACCAAATACCTTTTACGAACGTCCCCGCTT
Organism: Maratus speciosus; assembly: GCA_963932465.1. Lineage (NCBI taxonomy): Eukaryota > Metazoa > Arthropoda > Arachnida > Araneae > Salticidae > Maratus > Maratus speciosus. The sequence continues at coordinate 7,174,835 of OZ010797.1, forward strand.
AATCGAATAATAAGTGTGTGACCGGTGTTTGAAAAGAGGCACGGAAAGCACGTTTCAGCTGCAATTTCCTTCCATCTTTTGTCATTTTCGGTTCCTTTACGCTGAGAACAAATTTCCATTTCTTCCTGCTATTTCGGCCTTATTCAGGTGTATAATGGACAAATCAAATGATTTCCCCTCCATCACTCCTTGGCTGTTAACCACGCTTTAATGGCAATGCGCCATCACATCGAGACTCGAGAGGGTAGTTGTGATGTTTTGCACTCTTTCGAAAAATAATTCGATATTGACTCCTTTAAAATTCCACTTAAATAAACCACTTTAAACGATTTTTTTAAGGCAGTATAAGTGAAGTAAATTGGAAGTAGCAAAGTTTTGACCCAATTCAAACGAGTTGCATTAAGTGGGATGTAAACCAATTAAATGTATGTACTGACATTAAATTAATACGTATTTACTTTATATTAGCATTTGTATTTATTTTATGTTATTCTATTAACGATTTTATTATGCTGTTAATTAAATATATCTTAGATCGTTATTTTGCCTTTTTATTACTCATTAAATATTACAGTTATGATTCCCCGTTTAATCAAATACACGCTTAATCGAATATTATTTCTGGAACCGTCAAAATTCGTTTAAACGGGGACGACTTAGTCTGAAAATTTCGTCCCTTTACATATAAAAAGTATTTCACGAATGGATCAGAAAATACGCATTTTTTTTTAAGGTTGAGAACTAAACATTCCAAAGCGCATTCAAGAACACGTCCGGCGCTAGTTTATGAATCGGCGTCACTTTAAACGCTTCTGAGAAGTGACACTTTTCCAGAACGAAACCTTGTTCTTAGACGGGTATCTTGCTTCCATCTTATCGGGGATTGTCGAGCACGGCTACTCGGAGACATTTGTCAAAACGATAAAAAGCACAAAAGGCTCTAGCCCGCCATAAATTGAGGTGCCGTAACGTGTCCTAATAAATTTCGAAGGATCCTATGTCGTGCAAAGGTGTTTAAATTTCTTTTAAATGCGTCGATCTGAACCAGTAAGATGTTGCTCTGCAGGGTAAAACTTGTTTTAGGACAGAAAATAAAGAAAGGCATTTTACAAAATATAGTAAAACCTCCCTAAAGCGGCCACGTTCCGTTCCAATAAAAATGGGTCGCTCCTAGAAGTGGTCTCTTAGTGGAGGTCCTGTTTAAATCTAGATTTTAATTGTTGAAAAAAGGTAACAATGTTACAAAAATTTATTTTTCACCTTAGGAAAAAAATATGAAAATTTAAGTATCAAAACAAAAGTTAATTGCATAAGTTAATGACTGCACAGTTTAGAAAATGAATACTTTGACGTTTGCATTGATTTTACGGTTTTATCTTTCATAACTTTTATTTCCAAGTCCTTTCGAAGTTCAGTCAAAAAATGCATTTTTTTTTCTTTTTCTTTTTTTTCTTTTTTTTTTTTTTTTTTTTTTTTTTTTTGGACGGGAACCAATAATGACGATTTCATTAATTTGTCCATTTCTTTGAGAGTTTCCTGACAAAATAAGGCGGGGAGGTTTATTGACCGTCATCCTTAATTTGTTATCAGAGTTCAATTCATTGCCGAAAAAGTTACAAAGAGGTTTAAACACTTCGAAGTTATCGGAATAAAAAAAAAAAAAAAAAAATCTAAACTTAGTTTAGAAGTTTGATGAATAATGCACTCTCCAAAATTATTTTTCTAAAAAAACCTTCTTCTAGCGACCCGGGAAAACGGAATGTGTTTCATTTTCTTCAAAGAAATAGGTCGCACATGGAGGGAGTTCAACTGGGGTGGTCTCTGAATAGAGGTAAAATGAGTATTGAGCCTATGCGAATAAATTTCGTTCCATGAAAAAAAAAGTCGTTCAGAGAGGTGGTCGCTTAATGGAGGTGGTCGCAGAGGGAGGTTTCACTGTATATAGAATCGTTGCAGAATGGTGTCGAGTCCTTTCCAAATTTATCAAAATTGAACAAGTTATTTATTACCCGACTGAAAAGAAGGGTTATGTGTGTTTCACGCGTATCTGTGTATGTGGATTTCTTTATACCTTCGAAACATCCCAACGGCTGGATGGATTTTAATGAATGAGGTCTCTATCGATTCATCTTTACGACCCGATGGTTATAGGCTAGGTTTTATTTTTATAAATTCAAAATGGCGGTAGAGACGAAAAAAAAAATTACACACCCTATTGAGTGCCCTGTCATTGGATAGGTCTTTCAAAATGAAGACGATGTTTCATTGACCATTTTGTAGTCAGAAGCTCCGTTTAAATAGGACACAAGCTGGAAGTTGTGTACTTTGGATCGCTACCTTTACTGTAACTCTAACCTTCATAATAGACATCTATGGGCCTCATCAAAAGAGTGTTTGTAGATAGGAACTAATCATTAAACACAACTTAAAAGTCATCAATACAAGTAAAAAAAAAAAAGAGTTAAATAATATGAAAAATAGTTTCACATTGATGAGAAATAATTAATTAGTTCGCTTTTTACGCAATCGGGTTTTTTGATTTTTTAAATATAATGTATTGTTATTCTATTCACTCCTATCACACGTCATGAGTTCAATGGTATACCATTGTAACGTTAAATAAAATCAAACGAGGAACTTCCTGACATAAGTTTTAATTCATTTTTGCTCGGAAACGCATGAAACGAGTAGGTGTTGTTATTCAGAAACTAGGTCATCGAACTGTTTTTTCCTTTTCTTGTAAACGCAGTAGATCTTTCAGAAAATACTGTCAAAGTGGGCATTTTGAACCGAACTTCCGAACGAAAGAAGAAACTCCCGTCAGTAAGGGGAGAAAAATGCCGTGTCACGTGATCAAAATCGCTTATAACTCAGTAGGTAATGGATGGATCCGAAAATGGAAAACATAGTTCGATTCCAAATCGTTTCTATGGCCAGACTTTTCCATTTTATATCTTTCCGCTAAAAAATGAATTTTTAAATGTGTCATAACGTTTTGCGCTTGTTGACAGCCTTAAATGATTTCCAACATGCGAGTAGTTGAGAAGTGTTTATGAATTCGGTTTGTCTGTCTGTCGGACTGTCCGTGCTGTAATAAGCATAAAGATACTCGGTTTGCTAGAAATTTGATACAGGTAGTTGACGTTTACCTGGCATGTTCAGTACTGAAAAGAAGTGTGTATCTTTGGGGTAGGTTTACAGGGACACTCAAAAGTATTCCGCTACAATACGGTCAATGCGGAGGGGAATCGTTGTTGGTGTATTTTAATTACGTTAAACTACTTCAAACCTACTGAAACTGATAGACATCCCTGAGGTGGACGTCAACTTGTTTTCTTTAGAAGCAGATATAGTTCGTTTACAGGAGTATTCAAAAGTATTTCGTCACATTGCAATCATTGAGGAAAAATCCTTTTCAATTCATTTTAATCTAGCAGTCTCTACGCTGCACATGTTACTTCTGTACTGATGATGTTGTCAATCTAGCATCGGCTCGTGTTGCATTTTCCAGTAAAGGCAGATGATGTTTCAGAAAATGCTATCGAAATTGGCCTTTCTAAATCTATTTTTGGGACGTGAATGTCCTAGAAAGGTCGTCCTGGGACAATAATCGCTTATAGTATGTGATGCATCAGCAAATAAATGAATAGAATGCTAAATTCATCTTTAAAAAGGTTAAACTTAAAATTACACTATGTGCAAATTACTGAAAAGATGAAAAATATTTAAAAAGGTGTTAAATTACTTTTAAATCCTTACTTTCAACTATATACGTAGCCTTCGTCAGTGAATACAAAAATACAAACGTCTTATTTTCAAATTTCGCGTAGTTGGTGCCGAAAGGAGTGAACGTGAAAGTCAATTTTTAGATCCGGAAAACATTGGGAAAATAAACAATTAAATTTAAAAAATCAAGAAACTCGACTGCGTAAAAAGCGAACTAATTAATTATTTCTCATCCATGTGAAACTATTTTTTCAATTCCTACTATTAGCTCACACTTTCGCTATATATATCTTGTTCAAATTTTCAATCGTTAATAAAACTAGAAGATCGTACCCGGGTTTCCGGGGTTGAAGAATATAGGTGAAAACATTTTTTTTTAAATTGAAAATCAATAATTTATTCATATGCAATAAATTTTTTAGATTGCCCACTTACATTAAAGAAAGCATTTTTCATATGGAAAATACGAATTGTACAATCAAATAAATTTTTGAAATTTATCAAAAGCGATATTTTCTTATTAGCCGCATGCTAAGAGTTATTTGACAAAGATTTATTTGCTACTTATGGCATCCTTTTATGTTCTGATAATTTCAGAGCTTATACATGTCTGTTAAATTTGTGCTTTATTTATATTATTTTATTTATTTATTCACGGGGAAGTTTTTTTTAATGGTTATTAGCCGTAAGAAAATGATGAACTCTTTATTTTGTTTTAAGGGCAAACGGATTAATCTTTCGTAATCGAGCTCCACGCGATATAGATAAATAAAAAAATATTTCATGCCTTAAAATTGTTTTTAAAACCATAGACAATCAGTAAACAGAGATGAACTATGCAAACAAATTCCATTTGAAAAAAAAAAATCCTATTTGGTTATCTAAAAATTTAAATTGTACGATTACAAATATGTTAGATTGGTGTTTTTACAATATCATTCTTTTATTTATTTATAAAAGAAGTATTAATTTCGTTAATTTGTCTTTCACAAATATGTTAGATTGGTGGTTTTTTTAATATTATTCTTTTATTTTTTTATAAAGGAAGTATTAATTTCGTTATGCAAAAATAGTCAGAAACAAATGCTGAAAAATGTTTGTTGCTTTATGAGCAAAATGTTTATTATTATTATGCATTGAAACCGGCACGTGATAAGATAAACTTTAAAAAAAAAACATGCTTAAAAATTATTTTAGAAAATATAATACAGCAGTCAATTAAGATACAGTTTTTAAACAAATTGCATTTGAAAGTAAATTTTTTCCCTAAGCGACGAAAATTGAAAATGTACGATGATCAGAAGATTAAAAATTTGCAGTAGCGAAAATTTCAAGATCGAAATTTGGTCGTGAAGTGTTGCCATTCACAAAATGTCATCAGCGTTAAGCACAGATACGTTTGTTCTTCATAATATAGATATTTAATTAGTAAAATATAATAAAGATCAGTTATTAGGATGTGGTTATCAACTGAGGTTCTTATGCTTGGTATTCAGGAATGAAAACGGCAATTTTCACCTTCTCAAAATTTGCATACGCACTTCTCATATCCATATTCATAATTTTAAAAAAATGTATTTTGTTTAATCATTTAAAAAATCATTTAAACTCAAAAATTGAAGTCTCGATTGTCAGCAACATCTTTTATGGGAACAGACGCACCCTTTACTTGATATTCTAATCTCAATTCTGGAGAGTAAAAATTTCTGTAATTTCTGTTTTTTAGACGCATTTGTGTTAAATGTTTATTTTTATCTAAGAAAATAATCGTTTTCTTTTAAATATGACTTTATTTTCACTTAAATAAGCATTTCGCCTAGTGTTTGAAACTTAGTATCAGTACACATGCAGAAGGAAAAACAATATAGAAAATTTATGAGGAAAAATGCCTGTTTTCAAAAGCAGTATATCATTTTCCGTTATTATGCCCCTAATATAATATTCTGCTCCTAATGCGATTTTGCGACACTAAACCCTATACAACAATTTTTATCAACAATTTTGAATTTTTATCAGAAAATAGCATGAATAAAGATAAAAATACCTCATTATTTCTCTCTTGTCTGCAATAATGAAAGCTATCCAATTTTCACCATTTTGAAGAAATTTCATAAAATGCTTTTAAAATTAAAACATAAAAGTGGGAATATTTAAAAAAAAAAAAACAGATAGTGCGATCACACCTACAAATAAAGAGCTTCCAGTTTAAAAAAAAAAAAAAAAAAAAAAAAAAAAATTAGTAAAATTGGTTCAGCAAAAAGATCAGGGCAGATGACTAAAAAACATACATGTGTTTTAAATATATAGATTATATAAAATTAGGAAAAATTAAATTAAGCACATTATGTTATTTTGATAAAATTATAGTAGAATGTCCTAAAGAATAGCATTAAAATTTCATTATTCGGGAGAATTTTGGACAAAAACTTCAGGAACATGATATTATTTTAAACCACGAATTATTTGTTTGCTTGTCTAACTCGGCGAAGCAAATCCATCCAGGCGAAATCGCTATTATTTGCATGTCACCTCTCTTCTATAAACACACTCTAAATTTTTGTAAAACATTGCGTTTTATCAATGTGTGATTTCTATTAAATTATTTTCAAAAGTGTAGCATTTTTATCTGTGAAGAATTTCAAAGACGCTGGGCTGTGAAAATGACGCACTTCTACAAAACATAATTCAGGTTTAAGAATTAAAATACATGCTTTTTTATAAAATGACGTCATTTGCATCTGCTAAAGCAATCCACTTTTACAATCCAGTCATAAACCTCGTATACAGAAAAGTATGCATATGACGTCATTATAACGGAATAACAGACAATATTCTTGACATAGCCCATATTTTAATTTCAACTTTTTTTCAGTTTTTATGAAAAAATGGAAACATAAAGATACAGTATCTCCTATTTTCGACTATTTTCCGTTTACTTTCAATGACTTTCAATAGAAATGGGGTACTTTTGTTGCCACAATAAGGAAAATGGTATTAAAAACTACAAAAAAATTAATATCTCAAAAATAAATTAAGATACAGCTTTCAAACTAATTGCATTTAAAAGAGCATTTTCCCCCTTATACGACGGGGTAAAAATTTAAAATCTGCGATGTTTAGAAGTTTAAGAATTTGCAGTAGCGAACCAATTGCAAAACCAAAATTTTATTTCAAATTTCAAAGTGTTGCCATTCGCAAAATGACGTATGCGTTACGCACAGATATGTTTGTCCTTTATAATATAGATACTTATTATTCATCCAATCAAGCTCAAATAATTTTTTTAAACTTGTAGTGGATGACACTTGTGTTAATCCAGATTTTTTTTTCAAATATCAATTAATTCATTAAATTAAATTAATTAATTTTCAATAATCGAGAGAGCCCTCTTCTTGATCAAGTCATTTTAAGCGCCACTCAAGGCGAAATAAGAATAGGAGAAAAAAATTCTCTTATTGACTTAAGTAGGAATTGACTTAAATTTTTTTCTTTATTATATTACTTGTTTATATTACTTACCTATTTTTTATTTACTTGTATGGATGACTTTTAAGTTGTGTTTAATTGTTAGTTCCTATCTATAAACACTGTTTTGATGAGGTCTTTAGATGTCTATGATGGTTAGAGTTGCAGTAGAGCTAGAGATCCTACATACACAACTTCCAGGTTGTATAATATTTTAACGGAGCTTCTGACTGTAAAATAGTCAATGAAACATCGTCTTCATTTTGAAAGACCTATCCAATGATAGGCCACTCAATAGGGTGCGTAAATTTTTCTTTTCGTGTCTACCGCCATTTTGTATTTTACGGCCGCCATTTTGAATTTATAAAAACAAAACCTAGCCTATAACCATGGGGCGTTAAGACGAATTGATAGAGACCTCATTCATTAAAATCCATCGAGCCGTTGGGATGTTTCGAGGGTATAAAGAAATCCTAATCCACATACCTAGATACGCGTGAAACACATAACGCTTCTTTTCAGTCGGGTAATAAAACCCCAGAATTTGGCTCAGTTTGCTTAAAGAATCCTAAAACACGTCATATTCCACTTCCCTCTCTATTCATATTTTTATTTTCCCAATGTTTTCGGGATCTAAAAATTGACTTTCATTTTCACTCCTTTCCACACCAACTACGTGAAATTTAAAAACAAGATATTGCATTCTCTGACGAAGGCTATGCATATATTTGAAAGTACTAAGGATATTAAAGTAATTTAACAGCTTTTTAAATATTTTTTCATCTTTTAAGTAATTTGCACATAGTGTAATTTGAAGTATGTGATACGTTTATTGAAAAATGGAAAAAAGTGTTCGATTCGAAATCCATTCTTTAATCATATCTAGCTACTCATTTCATTAAAAAATATATCATATACAGGTATAGTATACGACTTATGTAAGAAATGCGTCCCGTAAACTTTTGCGTAAGTCGAATTTGTATATTCCTTAGGTAAAATGTCATCAGAAATTGCAATATTTATAATATATATATATATATATATAATATATACAATATTTACACAATATTCTTTTATAAATAAAGTAGCATGCAGCAGTATATACTTGGATATCTACCCTATATATATAAAATCCTAATGAAACGGATATTATGAAACGAATTTATGTAACGATTCTATGAAACGACTGATTAAACAACTGATTATGTTTCACGGTGATTTCTCCTAAAATACGGAATACTTTGCGATGAAATTAACACCAAAAATCTGTATTGATCTGCAGATCTCAAAACTGGTATTAGAATTTTTTAATTCGAATTAGTTTTCGAAATATTAATTTTTTTTTTTAATTTTATATACTTTTCTCTAATGATGGCAACTCAAATTTTAATCATAACAGTTATTTTTTTTTTCAGATTTTAGAAAAGGTTACTATTTTAAACTAATTTGGCGAGAAGTTTGGCCAGCCTTAAATGTATGCTAAGAAATGTATCATGTTACTTTTCTTCATAATTCAATTCGTATTTCATAATCATTTTATTTAATACAAACTGAAACATTTAAAATAAATGGCTTTCATTTCTTTATTTTTTTTTAAACGGAATGAAAAGAAAAATATTAGGCTCAGATGTCATATACGCACCGGGGTACCTAAATCACATGACTTAGGCTATTGTTATAGAAATTGTTTTAAAATACCGGAGACAAAGACTCTGTACATATCATTTATTTTATTTTAGCTTCTTTTCAAATGTTTAACTGATCTTCTTTAATCAAACACGAAAACAACCTTTGGATATCTTAACAGCAACTGATTTGGCCTTAAATTTTTGAAATCAGAGGAAATTGAATGGAAATCCGTTTACAAGGAGATCTGCACAGCTTTTTTCAGTATAATTCAGTCTTCTGTAATATTTTTAAAACCGATCAGATTAGCGTGTTTTTAAATTCTGCGGTGTTTGAACGGGGGTTGGCGAGCGTAGCTTGCAGGGGGCAGAGCCCCCTTAGTAAACTAGAAAAGTATGAAAAAATATAAAAACAAACTGCAAGAACACTTTTCAAATAAAAAGTATCTTGTGGATTATGGGATTTATAAATTTAACACTGATGAATTAATTATATCAATTTTGATTCTACATTAAACGAACAGCGCTGAAGCTGGAAGGAAAAATACGCTCGTTCCTCTTCAGTGAAACTTTAAAATTAGGTTTCGTTATGGTTTGAATTCAGCTAACAAAATTGTAACGGTTAAACAGAGTCTTTTTTTTTTTTTGGCTCATTTCAATCAGATTTGTGTTTGTTTTGTTAACGATTTGATTGTATATGGGGCATTCTCACAATCTTTTGACTTTCATGTTCCTGAATAATAATTTATATTTTAATACACTTTTTTGTGTTTTTTTATTTCATATACTGGGGAACATCCCATTGCATGATTGCACAATAATATTAGCGAGATAAATAAGTTTTGGACGATGTTGGGGATCCAAACACCTGGAAATCTCCTATACCGTCCCGTGTCCCTGATGCTGATTTTTAAGTTTGGAGCTGTCTGGATAAAATTGTTTCAATAAAAATAATTCGATGGAATTTTTTCTGAAACTGGAACTATTGTTTTATGTAAATATGTAGCTAAAAATTAACCTGCACATATTTTTAGGGTTGTTACTGTTTTTTAAACTCTGTCCCAGGGTTTTAGATTCTTTACCATCCCTCTTCTAAAATTGTACAGAAAATCATTTCAGATGCAGCCACAGAATTTTTTTCAAGTTTTTTCTCATGCAGAAGTATGCTATAGAGAAATAATGTCTAAAATTCTTTGGCAGGAAATTGACTGCAGAATTTAAATCAGCATTTAAATATCAATGTCAAGCATCGTGGCTTTATGGGTAGTCTCACCGTCCCCAAGGTTTATTCCTGCACTTCTCGAGGTAAATTTAAAAAAATTTAATTTAATTCAATGTTAACAACTATTTCTAAAAATCAATGAACATTGTGGCTATCACTTAGTCATAGCATGATTTGCCTAAAAATAGGTGGTCATTTTCCTTACCGTTCCATCCTTACCGTCCCTTCTTTAACACCCCTTTAAGATAATGCTATACAAAAATTCTGTATTAAAAGTACTACATTGTTATTATTTCTTATTTGAATGTCCTGTAGCTACGATGCAAATTCATTATAAATAAAAATTTAGAAGAAAATAAAAAGTTATAGGGGTAAAAGGGTAAGGAAAATTAAACTCGTAAGTTTAACTTAAACCTCAGTTTAAAAAAAAAAAAAATTGTTCGCTGCTGACCCTTTTTTCTTTATTTTGAATCATTAAGGCATTCGTCTATCAGATTAAAATGTTATTTTAGCAAGTTTAATTTTGTCAGATTTTCTTTCCCAAAAGTCAAAAGATTGTGAGAATGCTCCATATCCCAATAAAAAAATAACTCTATCTAATATATAAAACTATATTACTGTTGTGGTTTTTATCTCCCTATTTTATTTATAAAACAATTATCAAAAGTATGCAAATGCGTATCAAACGCGCTAGTATGTTCATAAATGTAATTTTCGAAATTTCTTACGTAAGTGCGAATTTACTTAAGTCGAGGGATGCCTGTAATTAAAAATTCAAAAATGAGACTTGTGTCAGAAAAATTTGCTTTGTAGATGAACTTTTTTTTTTTTTTTCAGAAGCACCTGAAGGAACACGTCGAGCGTTAGTTTATGAATCGGCGTCAATTCTAACACTTCTTCTTATAATGTGACATATTTGTAGAGCGAACCCTTGTTCTTAAACGGGTATCTCCGATTCTATCTTATATCTATCTTATCGGAGCTTGTCAAGTGCAGCTTGTCTGGGGCATTTGTCACAACGATAAAAGCACAACCCTTCCCCCCCCCCCCTCGCCCCATAAATCGAGGTGTCGCAAGGGATCTCATAAATGTCGGAATGAAACAGGATCCTGTACGTCGTAACCAGGGTGTTGTTTTTAATTTTCTTTTAAGCAGGTCGACCTTAAACGTTCTGTGACGGTATGCATGCATGGGGATGCCCGTTTTAGAATAAAATCCAACAGAAGCAGTGTTAAAATAAACAAGTTGGAAATTGCTCGTTAAACGTGGCAAATGAGATGCGTTCGTACTATAACTCGTTTTATAAATATTTTTTGCACCGCATAGTGTACTGAATGTCTATTTTAGTGCACTTCCTAAGTGCCCATCCATTCCATTCTGTTCGAAAGGCTGTAACATTATTAAAATGCACTTGCAATAATTATTTCCCATCGGCTGTAATTTAATGAAAAACTTTTGACTGTCCGTGTAATTAAACTATACATGCGATTTTCATAAAATTTGAAATCACTCCACAAAATTTTACAACAATTATATATTTAAAATTTCAGACCATTCGGTTGGGACGTTTTTGCTCGGTTATATGCGAACGGACAGACAGACTGAACGACGACTATAGGTGCTACTTATTTATATAACTACGAACGCACCTAAAAAGAAAAGGGCCCAGTTAAACTGATAGCATTGAGCTCACAGTCTATTCACACTAATTATATATTATTCTTATTTCAAAGAATAATGACTTTCGAAAAAAAAATTAAGGGGGATTAGCCCCTGTTTCACATCTTTGTGCTTAATCAATGAACCTCCAAATCTCATCAGGGAAGCGCTTTATCAGAATAAACCGGTATACCCAATTTGAAGCAAATCGGATAGAAAAACCCATTTATCTAAACTAAGGTGGTATTAGCCCCCCGTTCTCCCTTTATATTTAACCAATGAACCTCCAAATCCAATAAGGGAAGGGCCTTATCTTAATAAACCGGTATACCAACTTTGAACAAATCGGATAGAAAAACCCATTTATCTAAATTAAGGGAGTATTATCCCCTGCCCCCCCCCCCCTTTATACTTAACCAATGAACCTTCAAATCCAATCTTGCAAATGTTCCTTGATCATGACAATTAAGAACTTTCATTTTGCCATTCAAATCCAAATGTACTCTTTGGCTTGATTTAGGTGTCATAATTTTAAATTTTACATAAGCCTGAGCCTAAAATTTCTAGTGTAAAAATTGTGCTTCAATATGCATTCACAGTTTTAGTAAATGTGGAATTGTTTTTTTCTAGATAACCTGTTATCCTTTGTGTGCCCACAAAAGAAGGGTCAAGTTCTCTCTCCAACCAAACCCCCACAGATTGAAAAGTAAAACAAAGTGTGAGGAACACCTGTTTTTCTCACTTGTGGAAAAGTTTGTGGTCCTTCATTGTGTTACTAAATCCTCCCCATCTCCCCCTGCCTTCATTGTTACAAATACAGTTGTTTGCTGAACTCTTATCTTTTGGTTCAGGAATTGAATACGCCTGTTTAGGATTTAAGGCACATGTAAAAAAATGATCTTTATGAGGGGTAGGTGCGGACCCTAATAGGAGTAAATGTGTCTAAGGGGATTATGTCTAAGGGGGAAATTTTCGTTCCTAAAAATATTGGCCCTTAATAGAGGTGACCCTTGAATAGGGGTGGCCTTTAAAATATATTTCACTGTATATATAAGTTACATCAAAAGATAACCTTTACTCTTGAATAACAATGTTACGGTATCGGTATTTTCAAACGTACAACTTTAAAGGAGAATTTAAAGTTTTTTTTTTAATTTTTCATCGTAAAATTTAAAACATGCATAACAAATTCGAACTGCCTATTCTTAAATGAGCTTTACTCTAAAAAATTGTTTTGGTGACTTAATTTTACATAAGCTTTACGAAAGAATTTTCAGTTTTGAGCGAAAAGGAAATCTTACAATTTATTTCATTATATGTGAGCGTATATGTGTCCTTTTACCATCTTTTTTCCTTATAAAAACGGATTCAAGCAAAAATTGAATTTAAAAATGGCGATACGCTTAAACTTTTTTTTTTTTTTTTGCATACAAAACTAAATCTTAAACTGAAACATCTCACCCTCTTTCGACTTCGTTGATTCAATTACATTTGAAAATTTCGAATTTTCTTCCACTACTTTTATGTTCTCTGCCATACAAAACAAAATCCTATTATTTTTCTAACTCCGCAGTAGATAATATAATTGACTTAAGGGGACCTTCTACATTAGGAGACAAAAAAAAAAAAAAAAGCCCTTTTTTATGATTTTTTTGTAAGAAAACTGCATGATGGATTTTTTTGAAATTTTAACAGTTTATTGTATATATCTTAAGGTATACACAAGAATTTTGTATTAGATTTTTTTGCTCCTATTCTAAGTTATAAACAAATAGGTTCAACCACATTTTTTGACACGGTAGGAAAGATTTAAAAAAAAACTACTCAATGGATCATCTTGATTTTTTTTTAATTAAAGCTTATTTAATTGCCTTCGATATGAATTAAAGCTTATTTAATTGCCTTCGATATGAATTAAAGCTTTTACTAAAATAATAATAATCAAAAAAGTTATTAACAAATAAGAACGAATTTTTAACAATTTTTTTTTTCTTTTTTAATCAGCCATTACATAACTTTTTTTAAATAACTTTATGGGTTCCTTTAATTTAATTAGAAGCTATAGTCACGAAGTTTACGAAAAAAAATTATTTTTGTGTTTCAGATAATTCTACAAGGCGCTACAATCATGCCCGCCGTCCAGACGAAATTTTCCAAAGCAGTTGAACCTATTGTTTATAACTTAGAGTAGAAGCAACAAAATCTAATAAAAAAAAATGCTTGTGTATACCTTAAGATATCTACAATAAACTGTTAAAATTTCGAAAAGATCCATCATGCAGTTTTCTTACAAAAAATATCATAAAAAGGGCTTTTTTTTTTGCCCCCCTTAACAACAGCTATATTTATCCACATAGTTGAAAGAGAAATGATTTTTCTAATACTTCTTGCGGCGTATCTATTTTAAAAGAATACATCATGTGTCGGAGAGTAACCAGTTTTGCATTTGAGAAAAGCCTTAAATCTATAAGGGCTATTTTCTTTATTATTTTCCTATATATAAGTTGCATCAAAAGATAAACCTTTAGTCTTGAATAACAATGTTAGGGTAATATCGGTGATTTCAAAAACACAATTTTTTAGGAGAATTTAAATTTTTTCTTCGCAAAATGCATGCATAAGAAATTCGCGCTGCTCTATTCTTAAATATTCTTTCTTCAAGTAAATTGTCTTGGTGACTTAATTTTACATAACATTTACAGAAGAATTTTCAGTTTTGAGCGAAAAAGAACCCTTACAATTTATTTCATTATGGATGAGTACATGTGTTCTTTTACCATCTTCTTTTCTTGGCAAAAATTGAATTTAAAAATGGCGATACGCTTAAACTTTTTTTTAATACATACACAACTAAATCTTAAACTGAAATATCTCACCCCCTTTTGACTTCGTTGATTCAATTACATTTGAGAATTTCGAATTTTCTTCTTCTTCTTTTATGTTCTCAGCTACACAAAACAAAATCCCATTTTTTTTTTTTTTTTTAAACTCCGCAGTAGATATATAATTGACTTAACAACAACTATATTTATCTACATAGTTGAAAGAGAAATGGTTTTTCTAATACTTTTTCAGCGTATCTTTTTAAGAATACGGCAATGATAAATTATGCACTTCTCTCAAATTTTATTATTTATAAAATACCTCCCACCAAAGACTTTGCGATAAACAGTCTAACCCAGCGTTTTCAAAAACGAAGTCGATTTGAAAAGTGCAAGGTTTTATTGGGAAAAACTTTCTCGAAATTTCTTGCTAAACCAGGGTTTCAATAATTCTAAAACTTTTAAAGAAAACCCATGACAGATGCTAGGTAATTAGAAAGTTCGGACTCTTTTACTGTAAAGTGAAACAGTATATGTATCTGATTTTCTTCCAGTACTGGAATTTTTTTTTTTTTTTTTTTTTTTTTTCCGATTGTTTGACGTTTTGAAGCGAGGAATAGGTTTAGGAGTATTTTTACTGTTAAACAATAAAAAGGAAAAATTGCGCATTTATAAGATTCAAAACAGTTAACAGTGGTTTTTACTTGACATCATTCTATCTACTTTACCAGTGTTTTGTTATTATTATTATTATTAGCCCTCGGTATGCTATTTCTTTCTCCCAGCTATTAAAATGTCGTCTCCAAAAAATAACGTTCCGTTGTATAAGTCAGCCGTCAAACAAAGCAGATGTATCATACGGTAAAATATTCTATATTAGCTAAACTTCTGAGCATCGTCCATTTTCAATTTTTATACCGTCGTATTGGGGGGGGGGGGGGGGAATACTTTTAAATGCAATTTATTTGAAAACAGCATCTCCATTTATTTTTGAAATATTATTATTATTATTATTTTGTAGTTTTTAGAGCTATTTGTTTAATTTTGGCAACTCAAGTACTTCATTTCTGTAGAAAGTAAAGGAAAAATAATTGGAAAATAGTAATTATATCTTTTTGTTGCCATTATCCCATAACAACTAAAAATGTACTTAAAATACGTGCTATTTTGAAAAAATATAAATGAATGATTTCTGATAAAACAGGGAGCTATTTATAAACCAAATTTAATTTTAAGTATCTATATTACTATTACAAATAAGGCATATTAATTTGTAATAATTAATATTAATTAGGCATATGAATCATTAAATAGCCGTTTTTTTGTCGAGTTTCTTGAATGACGACATCTCTTTTTTTTTTTTTTTTTTTTTGGATTTGTATACTATTCAGCGATAGTGAGACGTCCTATGCGTAGGGGAGACCGGGGCACATTTTCCATAGGGGCAAGTTTCCCAACTCGCTTTAGTTTTTAAATGAGCCGCTAGGTGACGCTAGCGAGTGAAGTGGCTGAAGTGTCAACATCTTACACAACATCTACAAAAGTTATAGCTTAATAGATGCTGTCACTTCGTCTGGAGAGCTGTTTTTTTTTTCATTTTTTCAACGGTGAGTAAAATTTTAGGTCTTTATTAAAACGTAAAAAAAAACGTACTAGCGTTAAACTTACTGTTTTGACATTGCATACACTAAAAAAGGGTTTCTTTCTTCAGGTAACTATCCGTTTGTTTTGCAAATAACTTACACCGATATTCGTCCAGGTAGTGTAAAAGTTCAAATATGGCGACGGGGCAGGTTTTCCAACAACATACGGGGCATGTTTTCCAACATGTTTCTCGTTTGAAAACCTCCCCCCTCCTAAATCACCTAGTTTTATTGTATCAAAAAATCGGCCAAATAACCATATATACTACGAACCCGTTTGCTCATTTAGTCATTTAAGTAAAACTATCAATATAAAAAACAAGGTAAATTCAAAAATATAATAAAATGTCAATTTTTTCTAAAATGGGTTCATTTAATGAATCCATTTTATGTTAATTATGCCTTTATAGTCATAAGCTAGCACACTGAGATCGCAGTGAGTATGAACCCCTCAAAAAGCAAATTAACCGTGCTTAGAGCCGCTCCACTGGCGTTAATCCACAGTTAATATTATGGCGGGTTTTAAACGTTAGAGAATTTTCATACTGAATCCTGAAATATTACTCTGCTTTTACGCCATCCTCCTTTTCTGACAGGCCAGCTCCTGCCGCACCAAATCTTAAAAGCACCAAGAATCCTGAAAAGATTTGAAACTTTCCTCAATAATCCCCCCCCCCCCCTACTGTTATGTTACTCAGCATTTAGTTCACAATAAAAAATACTTATTAATTAACAAGCAAGATTTATTACCGGTGTTTTACCATTTAAAGTACAGTTGGAAAACTTGCCCTGACCATTTTTCGTAGGCTGGAAAACTTGCCCCGCATACGGGGCACATTTTCTAACGTAGCATGATTAGACTTAACTATTTTTTGTGAAAAAGTATATTTAGTTTTTTGAAAAATAATTGTGCCAGTTTGCACAGGAAGGTCTAGGGAATACAATGATATCTTGTATATATCAAAATAGTTAAAAATAAAGAATACAAAAATAAAAATCTAAAAAGTTGGAAAACTTGCCCCGGTCTCCCCTACTTTACTGCAGATGTTGTTTAAGACTGGATCGCAAATGAGGAATTCTGCAGCCGATGCGGATGACTTCATTTTATAAAAAATAAAAGAGTGTGTTTTTAAGTCTTAAAACTGAAATATGTTTTGTACTATTTATATATACATATATATACAATTTTTTTTTTTAAATCGGGGCGGCACTCAATTCTGAAAAAGCAGAATTCCTGTTTTCTAGTTATTTATTTATTTTAAAGCTAGTAAAGTTGTGTGTTAAAAGTTTTCAAAATCGTGAAATTGAATAGATGTAAATTCTCAAAGAGAAGAAAATAAGAAATGAAAATTGTTACTTTACGTATACATTATGGAACGATACAAATATGTAAATCTTTACGAGAATCTAATTTTATTAATAAAATTTTAAGCATATATACCAATTCTTTTGTGAGGTCTTGTATCAACTGAACTAACTAATAGATCACAACATCAGATGATTACAACACATTGCATAGCATCTGTAGTGAGAAAACAAGTAATATAAAAATTTTGTTTTTAAAGTCAATTCCTACTTAGGCCATCAAAGAAAAATTTAATATAATCAAGCTAATATGAGTTTTTGTTGCATTAAAATATCTCAATTTGTTGATTTTCTATAAGCAAGTAGGTTTACAATGGAACTCTATGGGAAGTTGGCGAAATATTACAGATATCGCCAAGTTGGCGTCACTTTTGGCGACTCATTTTTGCCGCCAAATTGGGCGATATATCGCCAAGTTGGCGACAAACTTGGCGATATTGGGCGACAGAACAGGGTCCCCCCTATGGTAACCCCTTATTGAAAATAATTTCATTGAACTTCAACAACCAATGGCCGCCATTTTGTTTCCCATGCAAAACTAAAATTAATGAATTAAAATTTAATTAATTAATTAATATTTGAAAAAACTTTATTAACATCCATTGCCATCCAGTACAAGTTTAAAAAAATTTATTTCAACCTGATAGGATGAATAATGAGTACTTTATTAACGATTGAAAATTTGTACAAGATAAATATATAAATATATAAATATATAAATAAATATAGGGAGAGTGTGAACTAATAGTAGGAATTGAAATGAGTATTTGGCGGTACTTGCGTTGCGCTATTGAACTTGTGGAGTTGCGTGCCGAGCGCGCGCTAGGTAATTAGAAAATTCGAACTCTTTCGCAATAAAGTGAAGAAGTACGTAACTGATTTTCTTCTACTGAGAAAAAAAAATCGTATTCGATTGTTTGACATTTTGAAGACAGAAAGGTTTAGGAATATTTTTATGGTTAAATAACAAAATAGACAAATTGCACCTATCTAAGATTAAAAAAAGTTAACAGTGGTTTTCACTTGACATTATCTCCATTTATTTTACCAGTGGTTATTACTATTTAGTTATTTATTTATTTTAAAGCTACTTAAGTTGTGAATTAAAGGTTTTCAAAATACTGAAATTGAATAGATGTAAATTCTTAGGGAGAAAAAAATAAAAAAATCACTAGAAAACAGGAATTCTGCTTTTTCAAAATTGAGTGTCGCTCCGACGAAAATATATATATATATATATATATATATAATTTGTAACGTCTTGGAGCAGTTGGTTATACTTCAAAGTCGTGGCTGATAGATGAAATAATTGACTCGGAACCTCGCTTTTTCAGGAAACTCTGTTTATTTGGCAGATTTGCAGTACAAATCAATCGCGAGTCCGGCAGAGGCCCCGAGGAACCCTATTTTTCCAGGGTCACATACTTGATCTTTGAGATCAAGCTCAAATCTCTGTAAAAGTCTCCTCTCTTAGGATAAGCACATGAGTTTTGTTATGACGTTTGGAATATTTTCCAGCAGAGGGCGAAAATGTCAATTTGGGAGGAAACTTTAATTGGCTAAGACTATTTTTACCCGACTGAAAAGAAGGGTTATGTGTTTCACGCGTATCTGTGTATGTGGATTTCTTTATACCCTCGAAACATCCCAACGGCTGGATGCATTTTAATGAATGAGGTCGATTCGTCTTAACCGTCCGATGGTTATAGGATAGGATTTGTTTTCATAAATTCAAAAGGGCGGTAGAGACGAAATTTTTTTTTTACGTACCATATTGAGTGGCATATCATTGGATAGGTCTTTCAAAATTAAGACGATGTTTCATTGACCATTTTGCAGTCAGAAGCTCCGTTGAAATATTACACAACCTGGAAGTTGTGTACTTTGGATCTCTACCTTTACTGTAACTCTAACCTTCATAACAGACATCTATAGGCCTCATCAAAACAGTGTTTGTAGATAGGAACTAACCATTAAACACCACTTACAAGTCAACAATACAAGTACTTTACAACAATATAAGACTTTAAAAAAGAAAAAAAAACTTTTCTTCTGGATCTTATAATATCAGTTTAATTGCCCACAATTTTTCGAACAAGCGCAAAACGTTTTGACACATTTACGAATTCATTTTTTAACGGAAAGGTATAAATTTGGAAAGCCTGGCCATGGAAGCTATTTGGAACGGAACTGTTTTTTCCAATTTTTGATCAATCCATTACCTATTGAGTTATAAGCTATTTGGATCACGTGACAAACACGATTTGCGTCCTTCACGGACTGGTTTTTCTGCTTTCTTCGGGAACTTCGGTTCAAAACATAAATTTTGACACTTTTTCTGAAAGATTTATTGCGTTTGCAAAAAAAGCGGAAAAAATAGCTCGATTACATAGTTTCTGAACAACAACACCTGCTCGTTTCATGCATTTCCGAACAAAAATAAATTAAAACTTATGTCAGAAAGTTGCTCTTTTGGATTTGAGAACACCCTTAACCCAAATTTATTAAATTAGTGTAAAGAGCCACTTTTTTTTTTTTTTTTTTTTTTTTTTTTAAAGCTGAGACTCACGTCAGCTTTTTGTGTTATTTAATTGACCTTTAAAAAAAGCCAAAAAGTGCCTGTTTTTTTTTTTTTTTTTTTTTTTTTTTTTTTTTAATGTTTTCTTTCCCAGTCTTAGTTGTAAAAAAGTTTACAATAACCACATATCCGCCCAGAACATATTCGGCTAGAGATTTTTTGATGCAGTTTGTTGATAAACTTTGGATATATCCCCCTCCACCATACAAGATTATATAGGGAACACAATTAACACTTTTAAATATCACCATAGCGTTAGCTTTAGTTTTAAATCTTCCTAATACCCCACCCCCTTCTCATAAATAGCTCTTAATTGCTTGATATTTTGAATAATCGATAAAGGAGGGGAAGGGGAGAAGCTTATCACTTAAAAGTTAAACTTTAGCTCCCTATTTGCTAAAGGTTAACAAAAATTACAAAAAAAGAACGCTTAATAGAGTATGCAGCAAAAAAAGGATTCCACTAAACTTTTTTGTAACCAAGAGTAAAAAAAAAAAAAAAACTTTTTTTTTTTTTTTTGCTTTTTTTAAAGCTAATTCAATAAAACAAAAAGTTTGACGTGACTTTCAGCATAAAAAAAAATTGTTCTTCGCACTAATTTAATAAATTTGGGTTAAGGAGGAAGAAAAAAATTCCGCTTTTTTATGTTACCAGATGGAGGGCTGGAAGGAAGTGTGTAGACAAATGAGCGATAATTATATTGATTTAAGATCTATAAAAAAAAAAAGATTTTTTTTATGGAAAGATCAAGAAAAAATACCCTAGAATTTGTTTACCGCACAACTTAGCAGTGGTTTTTTTTAGCTCTTTCTTTCTTGAAAGGATTTTGGATTTATTGGTTTTTAATTCGGCTATTAAAGTTTGTGTAAAAGATTTTTTTTTAATGTATGTATATCCCATGAGTTTTAACAAGATTAATCAATGATTTCCCATTTTCGTTTATTAGAACTTTATTTATGTAATTCTGAGAACGGATTCGAATTGTTTACTTTGACTCAGTGTATAACGGGGGATTACAAAGTTTTCATTCGAAAGCTGTACAGTTCATATTTTGTATGCAAGTCGAGTAAAATCGCTTTAAGCTGCTGGCCTATGTACCTTTTGCTACATAGCCAAAAACATGTATATAAAATTTGGTTGATTCTTTTCGATTATACGAAGTGGACATACGTATAAACATTACACAAACATTTTGTATAAATATGTTTTTCGGGATCTCCGACCCCTAAAGCATGTAAACCCGTTGAAAACCAGAAGTAAAAAAAAAAAAAAATTCCGTTACAATACATTCTTTTTTTTTAGAAATAAGAACATAAATAATAAATCTTTCAATTTTTTTGAGATTTTGTCTGCACCTCTCTATAACGAAAATAAAATCAAAGAAAAATTTGCTTAAAAGATGTATTTTATATAAAAGATGTCACAATATAAAAGTTGTTAATACATATTAAACTTTTTTTAAAAACTCAAAAAGGTTCACAATATTCGCTCCGAGCGCTTTCAATCAAAACCTTGATCATCTTCAGGTAACTTTGCGTACTTATACGTCTTAATCGTACTTTCGTCCTCGGCTGGACAACCAGGCTAGTCCATACTAGAGTGGAGGGGAAGGAAAGACAGTAAAACAGTTCAATTTACAACGAAAATAACCTCGCTATTCGCGGAATTTGTTTGCTTTAGCACTAGAACCACCGTAGCGGTGATTTTGACCGGTAAAAAATCAAAATATTTCGATTCGAACGAGAATTTTTTTTTCTAAAATAAGTTAAATATGTATCACGGAGAAATAAGTTAAATATGTTAAACATTTTTAAATAAAAACTCAGGTGTTTAAGGGTCTCGAAATTTTCTGAAACATTTTCAGACTCATTTTTAAAAATAAAAACATGAAATGGGCTGAGGTGATTTTTGGAGAGATGCTTAAGAGGCCGTACGATTTCATTTTTTCACTCAGTTAATTAGAATTTGATTGATAAACAATTATTTTCTCAGTATGGCCATTTTTTTTTTTTTTTTTTTTTCAATCCCAGATCACTCGCTTCGGAAAATTCGGTTCAAAACAGTTACTTTGACAGCATTTTTTACACTATTTTCTGTCTTTATCAAAAAATCGAGAAGCATGGCGCATTATGTAGTTTCTAAATAAGAGAATTTGGCAGTTTGATGGGTTTGAGAGCAAAAATGAATTTAAAACTGAATCAGAAAATAAGCAGTTTGGATCGGACTTGGGTAAAAATTCCAGCGGTTCTAGTATTAAATCTATAAATGACGGGAACAATTTTTTCTTTAATCTTGAGAATTATTATAAAAATGTGTATCCCATGAGATACAAAAAAGCCAAAGGGGTGAAAATGCATGGTGAAATGCAGCTGGAGAGAAGCAATGATCTTCCAACTTTCCCCTCTCGCGCGTTTCCTGCCTGGAGAGTCTCGTTGCTGTAAAACATGTTTTACAGTGAGGCAAAAAAGATCTCCAAAGTTCTTTTCTTGGTTCTTACCCCCTGCAGCTAATCGACAACATTATTTTGGATAACTATACTGAAAGGTAAACGGACCATTCCGAAACTCTTTCGAGTAACATTAAAACCAGATAGAAACTAATCGGATATGGCAATCCCAAAACTTTCTTCTATCTCATACATGTTAAGGGTGTTCTCAAATCCGAAAGCGCAACTTTCTGACATAAGTTTTAATTTATTTTTGTTCGGAAATGCATGAAACTAGCAGGTCTTGTTGTTCAGAAACTAGGTCATTGAGCTGTTTTTTCCATTTTTTTGCAAACGCAATAGATCTCTGAGAAAAGAGTGTCAAAGTAGGCGTTTTGAACCGAATTTCCGCGCGAAGAAAGAACAAGTTGGAAATTGCTCGTCCAACGTGACAAATGAGGTGCGTTCGTACTATATCTACTTTTATAAACATTTTTTGCACCGCATAGTATAATGGATGTACATTTTAATGCACTTCATAAGTGCATACCAATTTCATTCTGTTCGAAAGGCTGTAACATCATTAAAATGCATATGAAATACTTTTTCACACGGGCCTTAATGTAACGGAAAACTTTTGACAGTCCCTGTAATTAAACTACACATCCGATTTTGATAAAATATGAAATGACTCGACAAAACTTTGCAACAATTATATATTTAAAATTTCAGACCATTTGGAAGGCTGTAACAGCATTAAAATGCACTTGCAATAATTTTTTTCTCATTGGCCGTAATGTAACGGAAAACTTTTGACTGTCCCTGTCATTAAACTATACATTCGATTTTCATAAAATTTGAAATGACTCGACAAAATTTTGTAACAATTATATATTTAAAGTTTCAGACCATTCGGTTGGGTAGTTTTTGCTCTGTTATATGCGGAGAGACAGACGGACAGACGGACGAATTAAACGGCGACTATAGGTGCTACGTATTTATATAATTACGAACGCACCTAAAAATCACTCAAGAGGGGGCCGAAAAACCGGTTTGTCACGTGATACAAAACGCTTGTAACTCAATAGGTAATGGATAGATCAAAAAATGGGAAACAAACAGTTCCATTCCAAATCGCTTCCCTGGCCAGGCTTTCCAATTTCATATCTTTCCGTTAAAAAAATGGATTTGTAAATGTGTCAAAACGTTTTGTGCTTGTTGAGTAGAGTAGTTAAGAACAGCCTTAATACTTCAAAATTCGCTATCACACTGCCAAAATTAAATGGCAATCTATGCCCATCGTGAGGATTCTAAAGATAGGAAATTCCGTGCATAAGTTCTTGAGATAGGACTATCGCTGAAATCGCATCCATCCTGCAAAATGCAGCATAACAGCGCCACTTATTGGGCGATTAACACCAAAACCTAATCAGCACCAATATTTATCAAGATATAACTGAATCTGGGGTGTATTCAGATCCAAACTGCTTATTTTCTGATTCATTTTAAAATTCATTTTTGCTCTCAAACGCATCAAACTTGGAAATTCTCTTATTTAGAAACTATATAATGTGCGGTGCTTCTTAATTTTTTGATAAATGCAGAAAATACTGTAAAAAACGCTGTCAAAGTGGGCGTTTTGAACCGAATTTTCCGAAGCGGGCGATCTGGGAATGAAAAAAAGGGTCCTACTGAGAAAATAATTGTTTAAAAATCAAATTCTAATTAATTGAGCTGAAAATGAAATCACACGGTATGTTAAACATGTCTTCAGAAATCACCCCGGCAAGTTTTATGTTTTTACTTTTAAAAATGAGTCTGAAAATGTCTAATTTCGAGCTGTTGAGGGTGGAAAAATATTTTTTCGAATACACCCTTAAGACAGAGCTATTGCGGGATTCGTGAAAAAATCAGCATAGCAGCGCCATCTGTTGAACGATTTATAACACATTGTAAACAGCGCCAAGTCATATCAAGGACTAACTGAATCTGAAGTTTGATGGAAATCCGTGCATTAATGCTTGAGATAGAGCTGTTGAGGAAATCTCAAAAAGTGCAGCATAGCACCGCCACTAGTTGAGCAATTTACACCCAAATGTGAAAAACGTCAATTCATGTCAAGGACTAATTGAATCTGAAGTTTGATGAAAATCTGTGCATTAGTTCTGGAGATTGAACTATTACGGAAATCGTAAAAAATGCAACATAGCAGCGCCACCTGTTGAGCGATTTACACCCAAAACTAATCGGCACCAATCTGTATCAGGGACTAACTGAATATAATTTTTTATTAAATTCTGTGCATTAGTATTTGAGATAGAGCGCCCACAAAATTTGTGGTGCATACTGACAGAGAATCACAGACAGTCGTTTTGTAAAAACATGATTTTCGGTATCTCTGACCCCCTAAGGGGCTGTACTTATATAACGTTATCAACTTTACCCCTCTCCCGCTTATGATATCATACGTTATCATCTCTCGAATCCTCCCCCCCCCCCCACCCCCGGTTATGATATCGTTATAAATGTATAAAAAATCTTTAGATTTTTGGAATTTTTTTCTTTTGTTTGGAGTAATATGGTTACATTTATTTTTCATACTATTTTATTTATTCAAATGAAGAGAAGTCAATAAAATATCAGTTTATCCTCCTAAAACCTGGCATCCATTTAAATGGATGTTTTGCTTTCGCCTTCTATTGCGTTAAATTTCATTGTAGCAATCTAAAACCAGTTGGTTTTGGTAATGTATGATTCAAAACTCCCTTTTGGATTTTGGCAACGGTAACTACTTTGTTTACAAAATAGCGTAATAAATGAGTCAAGTTGGAATTCTACGTTCTGCTGGTAATTTTCGTTTTTATGCTATTTTAATTTGTTTAAACTATTTTTATTTTGCAATTTTAAATCAGATGTTAATACTTGCCTTATCTTCTTTATAATAAATTCTATTCTTTGCCATACTTCTCGCATTTTTTAAATTACTTTAAAGCGAGTTATGGCCTGAACATCCATTTAGTGCTGTAAAACAAAATTAAAAAATCGAAATTTATTAATTTCTTTATAAACGTCATTTTGATGCCTATTTGTTGAAAAAAAACTCATATTTAAAAAAAATTATGCATTGCATTTTGCTTGGGGTCTCAGGAGGATATATATCAAATAACACTTAAAAGAAATAGTTGCTATTTAAAAGTATTTCATAATAGATTTTTGTTACATAATACATTCAACTTTAATAATGTCTTTTTGCACTTGCTGCCTGCACAGTGTGGTGCAGACAAACCTTTTTATCAACAAAACAGGTGGATAATATTCCTTCTCATTTATTTACTAGTAAACACAAGTATCATTTCAAAAACACTTCGCATATGGTTTGTGAACAGCGGATTATATATGCTTACACGCATGACAGAAGAATAGGTATGCCAAACGTTGGGATGTTCCATATTTTAGAATTGAATAATTTGATAATTATTTAATGATTTTAATAGTAACTTTGTACTTTCATAAAAATAGATAACATGCTAAAAAAAGATAAATACTACTTTGATGTAAAGACCAAGTTTCAAATAAAAATGGATAAAAAATTATAACGCTATCAAAGGCAATCCCCCTCCCCCTAGCGATATCTTACGATATCATGTACCAGACCCCCCTCCCCCCTGAAATGATAACGTTATATATGCATAGCTCCTAAAACGTGTCAATCCGTCGGAAACGGGAAGTCGAAAATTTTCACGAATCCAATACTTTCTTCTTGTGAAGATAGAAAAAAGTAAAAAGAGGAGGTCGATAAATAGAAATAAGTCAGTAAAGGAAAACTTCATCTCACGCGTATCTAAGGCACGTATCTAAGGTTCATCACTATAAATATATGTATGTGTGCTAAAATTGGATTAAAAGCTTTGGAAAAATAAGACATTGGGCATTTTAAATAAAAATATGAGAAAGGAAGAAAGAAAACAATTCTTTTCAGGGTAGTTATAGAATATTTTTTAAAGAATGACGGATTTTTATTTTAAAAATAGAGATAATACAGGCAGAACATTTATTTTAGCGTGTTTTTAGGTACGTTCGTAATTATATAAATACACTGTTAAAAATTTTGCACACTGATAAAAATTTGCAGCATTCTGGAAGGTCATTTGACCATTTTTTCCGAAAACGGTTACACAACCGTAATTTAAACACTATTCTGACTCTATTATTGGCCATTTTATGGTCAGAATATAATTAAATTATGGTTATGCTGCAAAATTTTAACAGTGCAGCATTCTGGCAGGTCAGTAGACCGTTTTTCGAAAAAACGGTTTCATAGCCATAATTTGACTATATTCTGACCATAAAATGGCCAATAATAGGGTCAGAACAGTGTTAAAATTACGGTTGTGTAACCGTTTTCGGAAAAAACGGTCAAATGACCTGCCAGAATGCTGCAAATTTTTAACAGTGACGTAGCATCTAGAGTCGTCGTTCGGTCCGTCTGTCTGTCTGCCCGCCCGAGCAAAAACCGAATGGTCTGAAATTTTAAATCTATAATGGCTGCAAAATTGTGTCGCGTCCTTTCAAATTTTATGACAATCGGATGTAGAGTTTAATGACAGGGACAGTCAAAAGTTTTCCGTTTCAGGAAGGTCCATGGAAAAAAATGATTTCAAGTGCATTTGAATGATGTGGCAGCCTTTCGAACAGAATGAAATGGATAGGCACTTAGGAAATGCACTCAAATAGACATTCAGCACACTATGCGGTACAAGAAATATTTATAAAACTAGATATAGTAGTACGAATGCACCTCATTTGCTACGTTTGACGTGCCATTTCCAACTTGTTTAAAATGTAAAAATGAATTTTAGGGAAAAAAAAAAACAAAGATCGCCAATGCATCAATCCATGCATGGTGAAATATAGCTGGAGAGAAGCAACGATTTTCCAATCTTTCCCCTCGCGAGTAAGTTTCTTGCCCGGAGAGTCTTGTTGCTGTAGAACAAGTTTTACAGTGAGACTAAGAAAATATATTTTTCTCTGTTCTTCCATGCTGTTTGGTATTGCTGATCCCACAGCGTCATTTTGAATAACTAAACTGAAAGATATCCATTGAATCCAATCCATGAAAGTGTAACATTGAGATGGATACATTGGTTGCATTCAAAATATCGATTTTCAGCATCTGTTGTGAATTGTTTTTACTAAATTGCAAGAGAATTGCTTTTACAAGTAATACGTGTTACGCAATCATTTTAATCTATTTAAATTTTATTAAGGGGTCTCGGGACTCTTAAAATTGGAAAAAATGGAAAAAAAGAGACCATTTTCAATATTTAATATCTTAAAATGTACATAGTTTAAAAACACAATTTTAATTGGGATGAAAGATACAAGTATGTTCTTTCATTTCATGTATTTAAAAATTGGCAAGAAGTAGAACTAGCATTTACAGGGTGCTCCAAACTCTCAGACATTCGACGAGCAGGAAATGGGTATAACAGCTTATGCGCCCGATTAC
Source organism: Maratus speciosus (assembly GCA_963932465.1). Lineage (NCBI taxonomy): Eukaryota > Metazoa > Arthropoda > Arachnida > Araneae > Salticidae > Maratus > Maratus speciosus. The sequence goes on from OZ010797.1 coordinate 7,202,874, forward strand.
AAAATAAATATTCTAACTGGAATGAAAATTTTGGTGCCTACTTATACTGCAATGATTACTCTGAACCTAAATAAATTTATATGTAAAGAATTTTTATATTTTTAATACAAAGTTGTATTGAGCTAATGCAAAATTTTGAAAATTTCAACAGCATAATCACCTAAAAAATATATTTTTTGAACAATAAAAAGGAAATTTTAGGTTCAGTTGATACAGACTCACATGAAACATACGTTTTGAAAATGTCATGAAAAAATATTCAGAAGTTTTTGAGATGTCGTGCGCGTTAGGCGCAAAAACGTCATTTGGAGAAAAAAAGACTCCAATGCTTCGGAAACGCCGCTTCAGCGGATATCATTCTAAAAGCCATAACTTCCATTCTAATGGGAATTTCAAGGAAACAATTATATCAAAATATTCAGAAAAGATAGGAGTTTAACATCTCAAAAAATTTAAATTTCGAAGCTTTAAGCGTCCTAAGGTCCCTTAAGTAGATAGATAATTTGTTTTAAATATACACTATTTTCGCCGGTGAAACCATGTTGTGAGAATAGAATCAGACCATCGGATCCTATCATTTCGAAGAAATTTCATTAAAATATGAAAATAAAAAATAAAATATAAAAATGAAACCAATTCAAAATATAGTGCAGGCTCATCTACAAATAAATGACTTTCAGAAGAAATAAATAATTATTAAATTTGGTTCAGTAGAAAGCTAGGTCAGATAACGAAGAAAAAAAACAGCCTTGTGTTTTAAATAGACAGATAATGTTTCATACCAAATGTTTTACTATTTTCAAAAGCTTTCGGTTTATTCTCGAATTATCGTTGGATTTATGAGCAAAGACTCATTTGTAAAAGTGAAAAAAATACATTTAAGGATCAAATCCAAACGGCTTATTTCCTGACTCATTTTTAAATTCATTTTTGCTCACAAACGCACCCCAATGGCAGGTTGTCATATTCAGAAACTGAACAAGGGGCCGTAGGGGTTGATTTTTTGATAAAGGCAGAATATATATTTTTTAAATGCTGTCCAAGTGGGACTTTTGAACCGAATTTCCTGAAGCGATCGCGCTGGGAATGAAAAAAAGAGTCGTGCTGAATAAATAATTGTTTCTAAATCAAGTTCTAATGAATAGAACTAAAAATAAATGACATGGGTCGCTTACAAATCTCTTCCAAAAATCACGTCAGCTAGTTTCATGTTGTCACCTTTAAAAATGAGTCTGAAAATGTTTATGAAAATTTCAAGTTGTTGAGCGTTGAAAAATATTTTTTTAAATACCACAAGGGTGTTCTCAAATCTAAAAGGGTAACTTTCTGACATAAGTTCTAATTTAGTTTTGTTCGAAAATGCATGAAACTGGCTGGTGTTGTTGTTCAGAAACTATGTCATTGAGCTGCCTTTTTCATTTTTTTGCAAACGCAATAGATTTTTCAGAAAAGACCGTCAAAGTGGGCGTTTTGAACCAAATTTCCGCGCGAAGGAAGAAAGAGCACTCAAGAGCGGGCAAAAAACGGGTTTGTCACGGGATCAAAATAGCTTCTAACTCAATAGATAATTTATCCTTCTATATATAAAAAAAAGTTTTGATTTGGAAATGGACCAATGAACATCTGCGTAGATATTCCGGGTTGATCCGCATCCAATTTGAATGCTTAAGCATGGCCTTTCATCGTTAATATTAAGAAAACTGTTGCATACAAAAATATGAAAATCGGTGGTATTATAGAAAAATGTTTGATAAACACGCTGATGCAGACAGTTTTCAAATCGAAGAATTATTTTAAGAGATATTTAATGCTAAAGTTGGACAAAGTCGTTCCATTAAAAAAGTTTTATTTGAGCAAAAACTATACATGAGAATTTAATCATTTTTAGATCATTTTATACGTTATAAGTTTCCAATGCGCAGATTGCATTTATTTTTCTTATTTGACGCATTTTTTGAGGTTTTATTTCTATTTTTAATTCAAATTTTCAGCATTTCGAGAGATGTTTTTTACAAATTTTAGAAAATGTCATTAATTTAAACTGATGCCAATTGTATGAACAGCGAAACAAATTATCATATCAAATATTTCTTCAAATTAAAAATTTATTTACACGTGACTATTACAAACAGAAAAAAAAAACTTTAAAATTAGAATTAAATGATTACATGTTAAAAGCAGGAAAATTACGTCATAAGAACCATATTTACACTTGCATTTTACGTCATATTTAAAATGCCCAAAAAATATGGTAAAACAATTTAAATTGAAAAATATATTTGCGCGAGATATTTTGAGATAATCTTTTCAACTATTATCATGAATTCGAAAACAGCGCAAATAATGTTTCCTTCTAACAACAAAAGTATTTTTACGTGAATATTAATAAGAGAAATAAAAGTTTGGTGTAAATTACGTCAGATTTGAAACGATACATTTAAAATGAATTATTTAAAAGAACTATCTTATAGCGCTGCTAAAAAATACCGGGAGACAATGACACTGTTTACTTAATTCATTTTACATTAGCTTATTTTCAAATAACTAATGTGTTTAATTAAATACGAAAACAGCCATTGTATCTCTTAACAGCAACAGATTTCGTCTTAAAAATCCCCAATCCAAGAAAAACGAATGGAAACCCGTTTATAGAGAGATCGCTACTGTTTTTTTTTTTATTTTAATTCAATATTTTTAAAGCCGATCAAATGCGTGCAATTAGCGTGCTTTTTAGATTTTGGTGTGCCTGAACGGGGGTTGGCGAGCGTAGCTCGTAGGGGGCAGAGCCCCCTAGTGTATCAAAAAATGAAAAAGGCAGTTCAATTCCAAATCGCTTCCATGGCCAGGCTTTCCAATTTTATACCTTTCCGTTCAAAAATGAATTTGTAAATGTGTCAAATGTTTTGCGCTTGTTGAGCAGAGCAATTAGTAACAGCCTTAATAAACTCTTCTACTGAAAATTATAGGTTTTTCCCAGTTGTTATTGTTGTGTGTGTATGTGTGTGGAAGGGGGCGATCGGTAGCATTTCTACGTTCCATAATTTACGAGTAAAAGGGCTGTGACAGACAGACAGACACAAGATTGATGGTTCCGTTTTTACTTTTTAAGTACGGAACCCTAAAAAGGTTTTCTTTTCTTTTCTTTTTTTTTTTTTTTTTTTTTTTTTTTTTGTTGAGGGCGGGGGAAGGGCGACCGAATAGAAAGGGCGATATGCCTTAGTTTTCTGCTAAAAATAACAATGATAAAAAGGTATAGTAGCATATAAAGTGACAGAATATTCATCGATCTTTTAATTTGTAGCCCACCCCTTCTTCATTTATATTGGAAGAAGGGGGGGGGGGCGGAGGATCGCCCCTTTTGTTGCCCGATTTTCTTTTGTTCTTCACTCTTTGGCGCTTTTCTCTTTCCGCTTCGTCGCCAATCAAAACACGGGAGAGCGAAGAAAACGCTCTCCTTTTATTTTCATTTTTAAGAAAGTGTAAAGCACAATGAATCAAGTCTGGAAGAACACGATAAAAGAACAAAAGGAATATAAGGAACGAGTGTTTTGTCTTCCACGCTATTGGGTGCAAACATACTATGAAAAGAAGCAGTTACACTTTTAATTCTAAAGAGAGTTGCTGTGGTGTCAATAATTTCCCCCTTAACAAAACTTGCATTTGAAACACGAATACAAACAAAAACCGTTTTAATGAAGTACGCCCTGCACCGCATTCCTAACACTCCGTCACGGGGAAAAATTTCTATAACATATGGTCCGAATATTAGAAAACGTGTGGGTATATAACATGGCATTCCTACAATACTACTGGCATTTCTAGACTTACCATTTCGGAGTGAGCTGAGATGCAGTAAAAGTTTCTAAGATGGAATCACAAGCAACCGGAAAAATTCCACTTTAAACAGGTTATTCAATTCCTACTATTAGTTCACACTTTCCCTATATATATATATATATATATATATCTTGTTCATATTTTCAATCGTTAATAAAATACTTATAGCCCAACGGTAGGGGAGCAAAAAAAGGCCCATTTCGGAAATAATTAGGGGAAAGCTGGAAATCGTTTTAATCCCTTCAGTTTATGTCTAGAATGAATATGCTACATTTTCCCCCTCGTACTAGGTGAGAGTTAGGAATTATACGTTGATTTATAGTAAAAAAACACGTTTTTTTTTTGTTTTTTTTTTTTTTTTTTTTTACATACCATAACACTATCTCGAAATCACTAACTTTATCAAAAACATTGTCAATACAAATGTTGTAGTGATTAAAATTCTGAATAAAATGAGTACCTACACTTAATACTTTTGTTGAATATTAAGGTCACAATTCTACTTCAAAATTTTAGACACATCATCAGGGGGATGACCTCAGAATTAATTAGGGGAAAACTGGAAATCGTTTTAATCCCTTCAGATTAGGTTTAAAATGTATATTCTATGTTTTTCCCTTCGTACTACGTGAGTGTTAGGAAATATGTACACATTTACATTCGAAAAACACGTTTTTCTTTAATATTTTTAACAATATCTGAAATTGCGACCTTAATTTTGAGCAAAAATATTAATGTGATTATTCATTTTATTCAGAATTTTAAGCTCTACAGCATTTGTATTGGCAATTTTTTCATATAGTTAGCTGTTTTGAGATATTGTTAAGGTAATTTGGTCTCTCCTATCTTGAAGCTCTTGATTATTGATTAAGTCAAAATTTTGAAATGGAATTGCTACCTTAATTTTGAACAAAAATACTAATGTCGGTGCTCATTTTATTCAGAATTTTAAGCTCTACAACATTTTCATTGACAATGTTTTTAATAGAATTAACTATTTTGAGATATTGTTAAAATATTAAGGAAAAACATGTTTTTAGAATGTAAATACGTGCATATTTCCTAACGTTCCCTTGGTACGAGGGGGAAAACATAGAATATTCATTTTATACCTAGTCTGAAGCAGGGATGTAGTGGAGGGTATATGGGGGTACACGCCGTATACCTTCTGGATTGTTTTAAGGAACACCGTATACCCTCTGTTTCTGAAGAAAGCTATAATATATACACTCTAGGGTATACGCTCTGCCTTGAGCGTATACCCTCTGTTTTTTTTACGACTACACCACTGGTCTGAAGGGATTAAAACGATTTCCAGTTTTCCCTAATTAATTCTGAGGTCATCCCCCTGATGATGTGTCTAAAACTTTGAAGAAGAGTTGTGACCTTAATATTCAACAAAAGTATTAAGTGTAGGTACTCATTTTATTCAGAATTTTAAGTGCTACAACATTTGTACTGACAATGTTTTTGAAAAAGTTAGTGATTTCGAGATAGTGTTATGGTATTTTTTAAAAAAACGTGTTTTTTTACTATAAATCAATGTATAATTCCTAACGCTCACCTAGTACGAGGGGAAAGACGTAGCATATTCATTCTAGACCTAAACTGAAGGGGTTAAGGGTGTATTCGAAAAAATATTTTTCTACCCTCAACAGCTCGAAATTTTCTGAGACATTTTCAGACTCATTTTTAAAAGTAAAAACATGAAACTTGCTGGGGTGATTTTTGAAGAGTTGTATAAGGTGCCGTGTGATTTTATTTTTAGCTCAATTCATTAGAATTTGATTTTTAAGCAATTATTTTCTCAGTAAGACCATCTTTTTCATCCCCAGATCACCCGCTTCCGGAAATTTCGGTTCAAAACGCCGATTTTGACAGCATTTTTTACAATATTTTCTGCATTTATCAAAAAATCGATAAGCACGGCACATTATGTAGTTTCTAAATAAGAGAATTTCCCAGTTTGATGCGTTTGAGAGCAAAAATGAATTTAAAAATGAATTAGAAAATAAGCAGTTTGGATCGGAATACACCCTTAAAACAATTTCCACCTTTCCCCTAGTTATTTCCGAATTCAACTCCCTAACCACTGGGCTATTATTATTCATGTTGAAATAGTTCTTTTTAAACTTGTACTGGATGACACTTGATGTTAATGCAGTTTTTTCAAACATTAATTCATTCATTAAATTTTAATTAATTAATTTTAGTTTTATAGGGGAGACAAAATGGCGGCCATTGGTTATTGAACACCATTTAATGTATCTTCTTATCTGTAAGGGGAGTTACCCTAGGGGGACCCCGTTCTGTCGCCCAATACCGCCCAGTTTGTCGTCAACTTGGCGATCTATCGCCCAATTGGGCGACCCAAATGAGTCACCAAAAGTGACGCCAACTTGGCGCTATCTCTAATATTTCGCCCAATTCCCATAGACTTCCATTGTAAACGTACTTGCTTATATAAAATCAACAAATTGAGATATTTTAATGCAACAGAAACTAACATTAGCTTAAGGGATTACATTAAATTTTTCTTTGATGACCCAAGTAGGAACTGACTTTAAAAACAAAATTTTTATATTACTTGTTATAATATCAGGTAACGCATATAGTATACAAACAAACCTGTTAAGATGGAATCGCATGGAAGTGGGAAACATTTCGTTTTAGGCAGGTTTTGTCTTAGCAAGTATAATTCCAGGGTTATACCGCACTTTTATAAACGGAATAATTAAAATTATCTCCTAAACGGTATCTTAACAAATAGTAATTAGAACCGAAATAAACAGCAAATTTAAAATTATTTAAGGCTGTTCTCAAATCGAAAGGGTCAAATTTCTGACATAAGTTTTAATTCCTTTTTGTTCGGAAACGTATGAAACTAGAAGGTGTTGTTATTCAGAAACTGAGGTCATCGAGCTGTTTTTTCCGTTTTCTTGGAAACGTAATAGATCTTTCAGAAAATACTGTCAAAGTGATCATTTTGAACTGAATTTCCGAACGAAAGAAGAAAATCCAGTCAGTAAGGGGAGAAAAAAGGCCGTGTCACACGATCAAAATCACTTATAACTCAATAGGTAATTGATTTATCAAAAAGTGGAAAACACAGTTCGATTCCAAATCGCTTCCCTGGCCAGGCTTTCGAATTTTATATCTTTCCGTTAAAAAATGAATTTGTCAATGTGTCAAAACGTTTTCCTCTTGTTGAGCAGATCAGTTGGGAACAGCCTTAAGAACGTTCTCACCGTACTGCATTTAACTAAATTTTAAAAATTATTCAAGGCTTTGCAGTTCATACAAGGAAGATATCTCAGTCTATGCATTACTTTGAATCGTAGACTTTCAAACTAATAAATAGTAAGTAATAAAAATTAATAATGCACTTTTAATCACCATACATCATGTTTTATACAATCAAACGTGTGTAAAGTCTTATCATAGTCATCACCACCGCACTGGTTATGAAAGCCACAAACACCAAGGCCAAGATTCTTATTTTTGGACTAACATATTAACTGCGAAACGGCACCAAAAACTGGCTATATGCAACAATTAAAATAATAAAACTTTGTAAAAAATCACCATAAAATAAAAACAAAACATAGTACGCGTTTCGAGCTAAAAATATTAGCAGCGCGTCATCAGCTACAGTAAACACGTGTCCGTAAGGGGCGGAGGTCAAAAATGAGCTGAAAGGTAAAGAGTAGAGCTTGAAAAGAATGCGACCGATGGCGCTAGCCGAAAGGAGCACATGCAGAAGACGAAAGTGTTGCCAAAATGATAGAAGAGAAATTTATACGCGTTTCGAGCTAAAAATATTAACAGCTCGTCATCAGCTAAAGTAAACACGTGTCCATAATACTTTTTTACTACCGCTTTTAATTTACTTCTTTTATTTTATTTTAATTTTGATTATTTCTTTTATTTCCATTTTTTACCTATCAGTTTATCTTCTATGATTTTGGCAACACTTTCGCCTTCTGCATGTGCTCCTTTCAGCTAGCGCCATCTGTCGCATTCTTTTCAAGCTCTACTCTTTATCTTTCAGTTCATTTTCGACCTTGTCCCCTTACGGACACGTGTTTACTTTAGCTGATGACGAGCTGTTAATATTTTTAGCTCGGAACGCGTCCAATGTTTTGTTTTTATTTTATGGGGATTTTTTACAAAGTTTTATTATTTTAATTGTAACATATTAACTACTGGGCTGAGTTTGCCAGAACAGCAAAACCAAAGGAATTTCAAATAATAAATACAAAGTGACTGATATATCATTATAAGTTTTTTATTTGAATTTTCCAAAATAATGATGAAGCTCTGGCTTCAGCCAAACCAGAAAATTCTGAAACTATTTTCACAACAACCCCTCATTAGATCCATTTCCCGCCATTTCTCCTTCTTTTTCCTTTTCCGTTTCCCTCTTCCCAAACTGCAACCCGCAATCGATAGTGGGCGGAAAACAGGCCGCAGCGCCCCGCATCATTGGAGGATTCCGAAGGATTTTTTTACTTTTTTCTCTCCACATTTAAAGTGTAATAGGGCTAGCGCCTGCTTTTCATTTGTTTTTTATTTTTTCCTCGATTTCACGCGTTAAGCGACGACTTGTCATTAACAGGTGCCGGCATCCCGCGGATAAAAGCTCCTAGTTAGTGCCTGGAAAATTCTAAAAAGAAATTCAGGAAAAAGCGGATAAAATTAAAGAACATGAAATCAGAAATTTTGTCTCCCCGGAACTTTAATTGACTCGAAGTATTTCTGGTTTTTGTAAACTGCAATCTCGTGCTAAGTTTGCGAAAATTTCGATAGATTTGGCGCTTAAAATGAATAGAAGGGAAATCAAAAGGGCTGTGCTTTTGATTTCCTCGTTGATTATTGCCTATAAGCGTATCTTAATTTATTTCATGAATAACAGTGTGAAATTTATCAAGTCTTCGATGCTATTTCTTAACTTTTACGCTCCGCAGGTAATTTAACTAAAGATCGATCGAAACAGGCTTTTCAGACCGAAACCGAACATTAGTAATCTTTATATTTTCGGCCAAAAACGAAAGCGAAAATGTCCAAATTTTTTTTTAAGGTAATTAATTAATACATACAGAATTATTAATTAATTATCCGTGTAGCCTCTGTGCCTCTGACCAAAACTTTTTATTTTCATATAAAATAAAATTTAATTCATTCATAAATATTATTAACCCCTTGCCTGTGACGCCCGAGCTCAGTTCGGGCAACGCAAATACGCCAATTTTGAATGCCCGACCCGAGTTCGGGCAAGAGAAAAATCAGTGTTTCGATTCCATGAAGCCTGAACTCAGTTCGTCCAATGCGTAATATGTAATTTACCATTTTCCCAATGGATCGCGATACTTTCCCGTGAAAAGAACGGCAGTTTCGCTCCATTTGTCGGATTATTGTAATTTTGCATTTCTTCCCAAATTTCATTCAAACCATTCAGAAAAAAAAGAATCCATTTTTGGCACGTTTTTCTCAAATATATTCCACGGGCAAACGGTTAATATATAGAGAGGAAACGTTGTTTTGTAATAGAGATAGACTCCCGGCCCCTAACAAGACACCAATGGACCCTTTTCAGATGACGTCAGACAGCAGAGCTGGCGATATGTTGATCTGTTATTCTAGCCACTGCACCGCCAGAATGTCAGTATGCGCAGGCGCAAACACCACTAGCAGACGACTTTAGCCTTGACCCAGGCTACATCCATACATTGTAACTGAAAATTTGCAAACTTAGGAAATTTTCTCGCAAACAGAACAACATTTTGAATTTATATTACAATATATTAAGAATATACTGCTACAACAAAGGATTGTTTTGGAGTATTTTTAGCAAACAAACTTTAATAAATCACACTCCATAGACTGCTATGTTAAATACCGCCAGCAGACGAATTTTAGCCTCAACCTCAGGTCGCGTGCATCAGGCGCGTGATCCCCGTTTGCCGATGGTTGCCCCGGCCCTATGATCTCTCAGGGTGACCTTCTTCGGAATGGTGCAACCAACCCATCGGCAGCCTTTTCTGAAAGATCCTTTGCCTTGTAAATGAAAAAGAAAACCATATTCGATTTTATGAGTTCTACATAACACCACCTGCCCTGCCAACCTCGCGCGTTTACGAATGAAAACGACTGCAAGAATGTGTTAGTACCGAATTTTATGGAAGAAACGCCGCGGCGTTTACGAGTTTAAAAGTTAATTTTTTTCCAAGTGCAACGTTTACGCCATGTGCGGCGTTTACGATTTTTTTTAAATACCAACTGAGTTTCCTTAATTTAAAAATTCATGAAAATATTTAAAATAGGATTTAAATATTTTAAATAAAACTTCAGACATCTTAAAATATTAAAAACGAGGCATCCTACACTGCTCAGAAAACTTTGATTAAAGTTAGGTCAATGGGACGCTGTCGACAAAAGTAGCGTTCCGATGGATGCGGCGTCTACGACGGGTGCGGCGATTACGATATTTTTAAACTTATTCAGGCCAATTTGAGGAGTGCGGCGTTTACGACGGGTACGGCGTTTCTTCCATAAAATACGGTAAGTATTAGCCAAATCTGATTTTAAGAACAGCTACGGTAGACTACTGAAAAAACGAATTTTGTACAATTCCAAAATCAAAACTTTTGTTTCTACTCGCCACCACACCTCTTTTTCGAGAACGCTCATGAGCCATTGTCACGCGACGATCCTCTTTCACAAAGCAATGCGAAATAGTAAGTGGTGAGGATGGAAAATCTCGATGTTCACTCTGTGTGCGTGAATGTGAACGGAAAATATTTCCTCAAAAAGAAAAAATTAAATCTGCTAACACGCAGACTTTGCCGTCGAAAGTGCGATTATAATAATTTTTATATACAAAACAACATGGGGATGGGATTTCGGCGTCATTATTTTTATTCGCGCTACTCAGTAGGAATAAGATGCAGAAGGCGTTGTTTGAAATGTAGGATACATGTCACTAGTGCCATGTGTTAGAGAAAAACAGAGTTAATTTGATTAACCTTATCAGGGCAAGGCGTTTCTACTCCAAAAATGCAGAAATAATGGAATTACGAAGAAATTTAATTGAAAATAATTAAAAGCCTTTCTTTGTGTATATTATAAGAGCAAAATGGTACTAAAAAATTCTTACTGGCAATTCGCAGTTTGGAAAATAAATTTAAGAGTTTGCACCATGCAAAAGACGCTCCTGAAAGGGCTGTTCTTATCTGCTCTGCTCAACAATTGCAAAACGTTTTGACACATTTACAAATTCATTTTTGAAAGGAAAGATATAAAATTGGAAAGCCTGGCCATGCAATCGATTATGGAATCGAACTGTTTTTTCCATTTTTGGATTCCTAAATTACATATTGATTTAGAAGCGATTTGGATCACGTGACAAACACGTTTTTCACCCTTCTTTGGGTGGTTTTTCTCTTTTCGCGCGGAAATTCGGTTCAAAATGCCCACTTGAACACTCTTTTCTGAACGATCTATTGCGTTTGCAAAAAAAAAAAAAAAAAAAAACGGAAAAAACAGCTCGATGACATAGTTTCTGAACAACAACACCTACTAGTTTCATGCTTTTGGATTTGAGAACAGCCTTAAAAACCTGTCGAACCTTACATAAAACCACCTGCGCATCTCACGCGTTTACAAATGAGAACGATTTCAGGAATGTTTTAGTCAGTTTTAGCCAAGTCTGAATTTGAGAACAGCTACGGAACGGTACTGTAAAAATGAATTTTCTGCAATTCCAAGATCAAAACTTTTGTTTTTAAATTTCCACCATCCCTCTTTTTCGAGAGCAGAGAATGAGAAATTGTCACGCGACCATTCGCTCACAAAACAATGGCGAGTGGTGGGGATGAAAAGCTCCTTCACTCTGTGTGCGTGAATTTGAACGGAAAATATTTCTTCAAAAAGAAAAAATTAAATCTGCCAACATGCAGGCTTTGCCGTCGAAAGTGCGATTATGATAATTTTTATATACGAAAACGAAACAACTTGGGATGAGATTTCGGCGTCCTTATTTTTATTCGCGCTCTTCAATAGGAATAAAGTGCACAGGCGTTGTGTGAAATGTAGGATGCGTGTTACTAGTGCCATCTATTAGAGGAAAACAAAGTTAATTTGATTACTCTTTTCAGGGGCAAAGGCGTTTCTACTCCAAAAATGCAGAAATAATGGATTAATACCACAATTTATGAACAAATTTATTTGAAAATAATTAAAGGCTTTTCTTTGTTATATTATAAGAGCAAAATGATATACTAAAAAATTCTTATTGGTAATTCGCAGTTCAGGAAATAAATTTAAGAGAGCACCATGCAAACGGCGTCCCTGAAACGGCAAAATTGGTTAATTTAAGGGGTATTGCATTGCACTTTTTTTTTTTAATTGTTGCTTTTACATAAAAAAGAGTGATAGAAGCGTTTTTGTTTTCCTTGCCTGGAGATTTACACTTACGTTGATTCCAATTTAAGGCTGTTCTGAAATCCAAAAGGGCAACTTTATGACATAAGTTTTAATTTATTTTTGTTCGGAAATGCTTGAAACTAGTAAGTGTTGTTGTTCAGAAACTAGGTCATTGAACTGTTTTTTCGTTTTTTGGCAAACGCAATAGATCTTTCAGAAAAAAGTATCCAAAGGGGCGTTTTGAACCGAATTTCTGCACGAAAGAAGAATAACCAACCCCTTAAGGATGGGTGAAAAACGTGTTTGTCACGGGATGCAGGTCCCTTCTAACTCAATAGGTAATGTATGGATCAAAAAATGGATAAAACAGTTCGATTCCAAATCGCTTCCCTAGTCAGGCCTTCTCACTTTATATCTTTCCGTTAAAAAAATGAATTTGTAAATGTGTTAAAATGTTTTGCGCTTTTTGAGCAGAGCAGTTGAGGACAGCCTTAAAACTTGATTTATAATTTTTATGTAATAATTCTGAACGGAAAATACATTTCCTCCTACTCCCCTAAAAAAAAGAAGCATAATTTTTTTAGACTACTATAAATTTTATGTCCGAAACAATAAAGAAATAAGGCGTGAATATTTTTATTTGTTAACTTTGGATGAATAATTTGAAAGACATCTTGCACACTATACAGTACATTTCGCTAGCGCCCTCTATTAGAGAAAACAGGCAGATCGAGCGCTCATAGAATAATAATCAGGGGAGGATTATTTCTCCAAATAATGGGAAATTTCTTGTTGTAGATAAAAAAGTTTGGTGTTCACCCCATCTGCGTGAATTTGTACGAAAAATATTTCCTGGGACATATGAGAGAGGAAATTGAGATCTAAAACGGAACTAGTCGGATGCTGCAATCCCAAAATTTTCTTCTATCTCATACATGTTAAGGGTGTATTCGAAAAAATATTTTTCCACCCTCAACAGCTCGAAATTTTCTGAGACATTTTCTGACTCATTTTTAAAAGTAAAAACATGAAACTTGCCGGGGTGATTTCTGAAGACATGTTTAACATGCCGTGTGATTTCATTTTCAGCTCAATTCATTAGAATTTGATTTTTAAACAATTATTTTCTCAGTAGGACCTTTTTTTTTTCATTCCCAGATCGCCCGCTTCGGAAAATTCGGTTCAAAACGCCCACTTTGACAGCGTTTTTTACAGTATTTTCTGCATTTATCAAAAAATTAAGAAACACCGCACATTATATAGTTTCTAAATAAGAGAATTTCCAAGTTTGATGCGTTTGAGAGCAAAAATGAATTTTAAAATGAATCAGAAAGTAAGCAGTTTGGATCGGAATACACCCTTAATGTCTCCTGAAAAATGCAGCATAACAGTGCCGCCAGTCAGGTGACTGGCACCAAAATCTATTCAGCCACAACTTATGTTAACTTCCAACTGAATCTGAAGTTTGATGAAAATCCGTGCATTAGTTCTTGAGAGAGCTAATGTTTGAATCGTAAAAAATGCAGCCTAGCAGCGCCACCTGTTGGTTGATTGTGACCAAAATGTAATCAACACACATTTATATGATAAACTATTACTAAATCTAAAGTTTTATTGAATTCCGTTCATTAGTGCTTGAGATAGAGCGGCCATAATACTTATGTGACATACATACAGACAGACATTTTGTACAAACACGTTTTTCAGGTTCTCTGACCCCTAAAACGTATCAATTCGTCGAAAACCGGAATTCTAAAATCTTCACGAATCCAGTACTTCCTTCTTGTAAAGGTAGAAGAAAGTAATAAAGAATTTCACCCTCGCCTCTCCTTTTCTCGGAGCATTAATTTAATGCTCAACGTTCGTGATTTAGATTGAGGCACATATTATTATTTCAATGATAATTGCTTAAATGATAATTAATAATTTCAATAATAAATTTATTTCAAAGTTTGTGGTAATGTATAATATTTTTATTTCTTTGTAAAGCAATTTGGCAACCTAAAATAAAATAATGACATCTAGATAAAGACTCTGATTACATATCTACACTGTCTTGTTAAATACAACACATTTTTTTTTTTTTTTACGAAGTTGGACGTAAGGGGGATGCAGTGGATTGCTCCTATACAGTCGAACCTCGTTAACATGAACCTCAAGGGGAATCAAAATTTTGTTCATGTTAACAGTAATGCACGTTATCAGTATCAAATTTGTGTATTCGTTTTTATAGGGGACTGTGAAAACAATTCATGTTAAAAGTAATTCACGTTAAGCGTGTTCATGTTAACGAGGTTTGACTGTACATCATTTAAAAGTAGACTTTATTTACAATCGTTCGGTACCAGTAACTTTCTTCTACGATAATTTGTTGAGAAGTTAGTAGGGGGTGTTTACTTTTTTTTTCCACGCTGTACATTTACAAATTGACTTTTATGAACAGATAAGCAGGGATGTAGTGGAGGGTATACGGAGGTATACGCCGTATACCTTCTGGATTTTTTAAAGGAACACCGTATACCCTCTGTTTCTCAAGAAAGCTATAGTATATACACTCTAGGGTATACGCTCTGCCTTGAGCGTATATCCTCTGCTTAGAGCGTATACCCTCTGTGTTTTTTACGACTACACCACTGCAGATAAGTAACCTTTACTCTTTTCATTTTTACTAGCGTTTTTTAAATAATTTAGATTCATCAAATATACAACACGAATCCTTCTCATTCATTAGCAAATAAACAAAAACATATCGCTATATCGTAGAAAGAATTTAGCACTTTGGCGGTCGCCAGAAAAAAGCAATAAACCTTCTTTATGGCACCCGTGCTGTCAAAACGACTAAAATAAATATTTATTTAAACTTCATTACGTAAAAAAACATATACTTGGCTCACCTTTTCGAGATTTTATAGTTTTGAGAAGAACATTTAAAAAATAATAATGTTGCAAAACGATTGAAAATTTATTAGTAAAAAAGAAAAAAATGGGAAGTTTGCCAATATTTTGCACTGAACCGGAAGTGCAGTGCGACAATTCCGGTTGAGCTGGTTTTGTTTATGTTTACACTGATAATTCGGTCTATAGTAGGAGTTTATCATCTAATTTCCATTCATATTCTAAATCGGTTCGGAAAAAAAATTAAGCCTCCTTAAAAATTAAGCCCCCTAAAAAATTATTAAAAAAGAAAAAAATGGGAAGTTTGCCAATATTTTGCACTGAACCGGAAGTGCCGTGCGACAATCCCGGTTGAGCTGGTTTTGTTTATGTTTACACTGATAATTCGGTCTATAGTAGGAGTTTATCATCTAATTTCAATTCCTATTCTAAATCGGTTCGGAAAAAAAAATAAGCCTCCTTAAAAATTAAGCCCCCTAAAAAATTAAGGCCACACAAACTCCCTTTTGAAAAGAACTAACCACTTGTGTTATAGTATGACTCAGCCTTAAAAGGTCATTTATTCCTACTCTAAGTTGATTCGAAAAAAATTTATATGTATAAAATAAACCCCTCTAAAAATGTAGCCCTTTAAACTTCCTCTCGAAAAGACCTAACCTCTTGTATTAGAGTATGGCATCACCTTAAATAGTCATTCATTTGAGCTAAAAGACGATTAAAAAAATTAAGCCCCCTCTAAAAATTTAGCACCTCCTAACCCCCCCTCAAACTATAGGATAATCAGATAAAAAAACATTCTTTTCAATCGAAAATAACAAAAAAATCTCTCTCAAACTTCATCATACTACATTATGATTCCATTCTCTGCGCCACCTCCACAATCGAACTGTTCTTTTCACACTCCGAAACCGACTCTCTACATAAAAAAATAATCCCCCTATAAAAATTTAGACCGTCCTACACCCCCCCCCCCCTCGTACAACAGAATAATCAGATAAAAAACATCCTTTCCGATCGAAAAAAAATCTATTTAAAACCTCATCATAGTATAGTATGATTCCACTTCCAGCGCCACCACCCCCTCCACAATCAAACACCCTTTTTCCTACAATTCTTGTGTCGTCGTCATCGCACAATTCCATGAATTAGGATACGAACTGAAACTGCATCCACCATATTCACCAGATTTAGTGCCTAGAGATTATTTTCTCTTTCCAAATATGAAAAAATGGTTTAGTGGTAAAGAATTGGCTTTAACGACGAGATTATTGCTGGAACAAACGCGTATTTTGAAGGGTTGGAAAAATCGTATTTTTTAGAGGGGATGAAAAAAAAAAAAAGAAAGAAAACCGTTGGGCTAAGTGTATCGAGCTAAAAGGACATTATGTTAAAAACAAAATACATTTTAGACATAAAAAGATATTTTTCTTGTGAAGGCTAGGTACAGCGCTCGTAAAATGCTAGCTAAATTTTGTTTTGTGAATTCTAATTTTTATCTTCAATAAAATAAAATAATTAGAAAAATAAATTTTATTTATAAAACAACATATAAACTCGAACTATTCAAAAATATATAAATTATTACATAATTTTTGCAACACCTTTTCTAGCGCAGGGATTTACGAAATTAATTATTTTACTAAAACACAGCCGCAACAGGGCCTGACCCATACAAGGGCGTGCGGGATAGATGAGCTGGGCTGCCCTTTTCTGGAGGCCCGCATGGGAATAACCACTATTTTTATTAATACGTGACAAATGGGTAAAATCGGCCAAATGTGATCAAAATTCATATATTTTCAGACATTTAAGAAGGGAGTGCGATCTCCCTCTCTGCTTCCCATACCCTCTCCACTTTCACAAAAAATAAATTATATTAGAAAACTAATGATTAAAATTTTATTATAACAACTTAGTTTTCTATTGTTTTTAAAATCAATTCTTTATTGACATTTTCCTCCTAACTAGGCTAGTTAAAACTATTACTTGGGACCCACTGGGGTCATTTTCTTTTAGACATCGTATAACATATGTAGATAAGCAAATTAAAAGGTTTCAAATACTCCTGTCAACCAATGAATCAAATTTTCTACTGTTTTTCTATAACGATTTTGTCTTAAAGTTGTGACCATCTCTTTGCGATGCCCTGTATACAGATGTGACTAGTACCTGAGCAATTGACAGGGAAAGGCAATTAATGAAAATATTCCCAGAGGATAGCTGCGGAATTGCGGACCGAACGTACTAGGTAATTTAAATAAAATGTATATTTTAAACTTGTAACATTTGTGTTATTATTATCTGTCACTTTTTAAGTTAACAAAAAGTTTTAAATTTTATATTGTGAATCAGGGGACATATTTTCTTCGAAAAAATCATTATTGTAAACTCATATATGATACCACCGGAAACATTTTAAAATAAGAATATATTTTATATAAAAGATAAATTCATGCATCGCTGGTCATGCACATTTGTAGGATCTTATGGAACTTTTTTTTTCTCTTATTGATTGTACTAACGATTTTCTTAATTGTTTTTCTTCTCTACTTTTACTTTTACCGGTGGTCTCGGCCGCGTTTAAATTTTCTTTTTTATGGTTCCCAATGCACTGTAAAACGCAACATCTATAGCCCGGAGGTGCAGTTGCAACGCAACTAGGTACTCCAAGAACGTGGATCAGATTGTTTCATTGTTCCATAGTTTGCATCGTTTGAGGGATGAAAAAGCTATGTGCTTCGTTGTAATGAATCTTTTTTTCTTCAGGCTAAAGGATATAATTTCTTCTATTTAAATGAACCGGTACTTTTATATTTTTTTAATTATAAGAATAAATGGCATCTTATAAAATAGTGCCCTGTAATAATTTTAATATATATACATTCGTTCTGTACAAAATAAGATTATTAAGAGGAATTTTCTGATTTATAACCTCTAAGATGCAAAAAAAAAAAAAAATGAGAACAGAGAATTAAAAAAGATCTAACATTTCTAAAGGGATTGAAAAATAAATAAATTAAGGTTATGCACGTAATTTTTTTACATGCGAACTGTAATATTTTTAAATAACTCAAAGCTATTTTCCCGGCACGACCAGCGACGCCAATTTATAGTAACACCCCTTATTCTCCTTTGACACTTACAAAGCATCCGTAAAACTTTTTTTTTTTTTTCTGGGAGAAGGGGGGGGGGGGGAGGGTTGGACTTGTCACAAGTAATTGCCAGACACCTTTCTATTAAAGCTCCTATACATATACAGAAATCTTTCTTTGTGTAGAGTGGTCTTATCTGTCGGTGTGCAACAATATGGACTACCCCTCACCCTATCTTCACACAATGAAAGTAACACATAAATACAATACATTCAAAACAAAAAACAAGAGACTAAGTGTAAAAGGGGTGAGCTGCCTCAGAGCGGCGTTTAAAATGGGTGTCAGTGGTGGGTCAATTTAACTCTTTAGACATGTCCAGTTTAAAGTTTAAACACCCTTATACAGTTAGGTACAATTACCATAGTTTTGGATTTGAGAACAGCATTAAGCTTCTTTTTATTTTAGAAAGAACTGAAAAGAAAGGTTATATGAAGTTTAAAAAAAAAATAATTATTAAATATTTTAATTGTTTTTATGTGCTATAACTTAAAAAAATCATAACTAAGGTTGCCTACGTGATTGATTCCAATTTAGAAAAATTGTACTGATTCTCAGTAAAATTTTATAACTATATAGATATAGCTTATAGAATGTCGGAATATTATAATCGATAGAAAATACAATTAGAATTAAAAATAATTCTGCAATTTGTAAACTGCTGAATAGGTTTAAATCAAGCACACAACCTTTAAATATTAAGGTTGTGTATTTTATTTAAACGTATACAGTCAAACCTCGTTAACATGAACCTCAAGGGGAATGAAATTTTTGTTCATGTTATCCGTAGTTCATGCTACCAGTAACAAAAAATTCCTGATTAAAAAAGAAAAAAAGAGAAAGAGAGAGAGAAAGAGAGTGAGAGAAAATACATATAGGGGAGACTGGGGGCTAATGGGACATGGGAGTTAATGGGACAACAGGGTTTTCTCGTAAAATATAACAATCAAAATGTATCAGTAAATGCCATTTCTAGTATTATACAAGAACATGCATTGAACCATTTTTTTTTTAAAATTAGCTACCGTATTTTATGGAAGGAACGCCGCACTCCTCAAATTGGCCTGAATAAGCTTAAAAATATCGTAATCGCCGCACCCGTTGTAAACGCCGCATCCATCGGGACGCTACTTTTGTCGATAGCGTCACATTAACTTAACTTTAATCAAAGTTTTCTGAGCAATGTAGAATGCCTCGTTTTTAACATCTTAAGATGTGTGAAGTTTTATTTAAAATATTTAAATCCAATATTAAGTATTTTTCTGAATTTTTAAATTAAGGAAACTCAGTTGGTATTTTAAAAAAATCGTAAACGCCGCACATAGAGTAAACGCCGCACTTGGAAAAAAATTAACTTTCAAACTTGTAAACGCCGCGGCATTTCTTTCATAAAATACGGTATTTGCAAAGAAGGAAACAATATATATTTAAGCATCAAGATGAGTTTTTTTATATTTAATAAATATTTGTTTTGATCAAAGATTAAATCAGTTTTTAATAATAATATCTTTTATAATGAAGCTTTTATACAATGTTCATTTTAATTGTATTTCGCACCAGAGATAAACAGTTAATTTACAATAAGCTTAATTGCAGTGGTAAAGGATTCATGGGCAAATGTGGATTTCACATAGGGTCTAATGGGAGAAAACTTTGTTTTAGAACTGAGACTTACTTATATTTTAATAATTAAACTATTATATCTTTTTATTCATTAATAAAACACGTGCTACATTTCATATGAAAGTTGCAATACTAAACTGTAAATTTTCCACGCGTGAAGAAAGAAACAATACATAAAAATACTCCCTTTAGGTAGCAACTTTCCCTGATACTGGTGACATGTAGCTGGTGACGCGTATTGTATTGTCCAAAATTGAGAAAATTCTAATGGCAATAGTACACGTTTCCATCGCTCTAAAGAATAATTTTTTTCATGAACCTCTAAAGTATAACCCATTGTTCCCCAGGGAAAAGTAAGCTTTCACACTTTTCTAGGAATTTTCGTTCACGTTAAGTGTCAAAATCTATCATGGGGACATCGAGAATTGTTCATATTAAGCGACATTTCACGTTAACCGTGTTCATCTTAAAAGGATAAAAAACACTAGAATCCGTATCCATTTTGATGGGGACAGTGGGAACTGTTCATGTTAAAAGTAATTCACGTTAAGCGTGTTCACGTTAACGAGGTTTGACTGTAGTTACTTGAGAAATTTCTTTATTTCACATATAAGCATATATACTAATATATAGACACGTATATATGCTGACATTCAAACAATCATACTTATACAGTATATACGCATCCAGCCTTTTTTAATTAAATGGAAGATTTATTTTTATACATAACTCTTTCTAACAAAATATCGGAGAAAACAACAAAATGAGATAAAAAGTCTCTTTGGTAAAACAAAAGTTTGTTAATCAGAAAGTTTGAACTCTCTACAGGGAGTTGCGAAGATGAAGTCTTCTGCACATCAAGCAACGAGACTGCTGTCGTAGAACCGGAATTATCTTACTACTACTAACAGTAAACTTGATAACAGCCTTAATTGAAAGGCTTCTTAAAAACCGATTTTCCAGTTTCAGAAAACGGATTAATAAGCCTAAGAACGACTCGGAAGCGTTTCCGAAAAGAGTGGCAGCAAAAGCAATTTTTAGGTGCGTTCGTAAAATACAGTCGAACCCGGTTAAGACGCGTTTCAAGGGGGTGGACAAAAGTCGCTTATTAAGCGGGATCGCGTATTAAACGTGATTTGTAGAATGTTGCAGGAAATGGGCTTATTTACACATCTAATCGTCTGACTGAACTTTGGAGCTTTCATTCGTACGTTTACGGTCGAAACTTGTGTTATTTAGATTAAAATTTAATTGTATTTCACTTTAACTCATTGTTTCTTTTTATAGGACAGACTGGAATAATAACGGAAAATAAATGTGGATTCCAACATGGTTTTATTATCGATTTGTACGTTACAACCAAAAATGAAATAACAGAAATTTTCCTACTAGGTTAATTTTTTTAACAGAAACAAAAAAAATGTTAAATCTTTGAAGCACAACATAATTTTTTAAATCATATTAAGTACTTGTATTAATGAGTAGCATTATAATCAGTCCTTCTTTTTAATATAAGAAAAAAACTATCTTTATTAATTTTTGTGTAAATAATATTGTTATGTTAGCATAACAAAAAGTAAAGAAAACAAAGAATTATCCAACCGCAGTTGTTTAATCTTTACGAGTTTCATTTTTTGTTGCCTATATGCATTATAAAACGTAGTAGTGATATAATGTACATTTAAAACCTCACTAAATATAGGTATGATCATCTCTAATCATATAATTTTTATGACGTATCTGAGTAACCTGAATTCGTCTATATATCTCTACTACAGTAAAAACGTACACGAAGCGAGACACAAAGAAGGATATGGAAGCGGTATCAAAGAATTGCAGTTTTACCAATTTAGCGGGTTTTTGTTTTATTCAAATATCTACCACCATTTCCCATTAGTAATTTTCGAGTTAATTAATCTGTTATTAAATAAAGTAAATAATACTAGTACAAAACAGTTGTTTTTATCTGAATAGAAATAATCGACAAAATTGGCATCACTTGAGAAGAGAGAAGGAATTTGCATCTTAATCAATGAATTCGCGTCTTAAGCGTGATTTTTTTCCTCAAAGGACCGAAAAATTATCGCGTATTAAGCGGGATCGCGTAATAACCGTTCGCGTATTAAACGTGATATTTTTGCATTAGCCTTAGGAGCGATGTTCAAGGGATCTAAAGAAAATCCGCGTATTAAGCGGGATCGCGTATTAACCGTGAGCGTCTTAACCGGGTATCACTGTAATACCTATAAATAGTACCCATAGTCGTCATCTGGTCCGTCCGTCTGTCTGCCCGCATAGAAAAGCCCAAACGAAGGGTTTGAAATGGAATCTATGGAATCCTTGCAGAAGAATGTCGAGTCCTTTCCAATTTTATGGAAATCGAATCAAAACCTAAAAAGATATAAAAGTTTTCTTCATTCTGTTAAATCGTATCGTATGGAATTAATTCAAATGCTATCCCACGATAGGTAATGATATTCTAGGTTGCCAGGGTGGTGACGTCCTATATTTAAGGTTGTTCTCAAATCCGAAAGGGCAACTTTCTGACATACGTTTAATTTATTTTTGTTCGAAAAGGCATGAAACTGGCTGGCATTGTAGTTCAGAAACTGTGTCATCGAGCTGTTTTTTCCATTATTTTGCAAACGCACAAGATCTTTGAGAAAAGAGTGTCCAAGTGGGCGTTTTGAACCGAATTTCCGCGCGAAGGAAGAAAGAGCACTCAAGAGCGGACGAAAACCGTGATTGTCAGGTGATCTAAGTAGCTTCTAACTCAATGGGTGGTGGAAGGATCCAAAAATGGAGAAAACAGTTCCATTTCAAATCGCTTCCATGGCCAGGCTTTCCCATTTTATACCTTTCCGTTCAAAAATGAATGTGTAAATGTGTCAAAACGTTTTGCGCTTGTTGAGCAGAGCAGTTAAGAACAGCCTTAAGAGGCTACTTCAGTCAAACGAAAACACCCGTTCGCCAATGCTAATCCAATGCAAGAAATTTATAAAGATATCTCGGTCGCATTTCAATATTTTTAAATGATTTCTTTTGCAATGAATAGTTGAGATCGATCTGTACAAAGGCCGTTGTTTACTTTTTCGATTTTGTTTACAGATATTTCTTATGAGGACACTTTCATTTTCGGAACCGGTTTCGAAAGTAAAAGCATCCTCATAAAAAATATGTGCAATCAAAATCGAAAAAGTAAAAAACGGCCTTTGTACAGATCGATCTCGGCTATTCAATGCAAAAGAAATCACTTAAAAATATTGAAATGCGACCGAGATATCTTTATAAATTTCTTCCATAGGATTAGCATTAGCGAATGCGTCTATCCATTTGACTGAAGTAGCCTCTTAAGATAGAGTCTTATTATTTCCCTATGACTGAATTTAATATATAGAATCGTATAATAAATTTCGTATGCATGTCTTTTTGTGCAACAGCTATAACACCCAGATCTGAATATTTATAAAACTAGTTAAAGTACAAACGTACCTTATTGGTCACGTTTCACGTACAATTTCCGGCTTGTTTTTTAATATAACTGTTTCTTTAAATCAGGTATCTCTATTGATTTCTGGGGTCTCTATAAAGCTAAAGAACGTGTTTAAAAACCGGGGGAAACTCAGAAGAGGTAATTGTATAGTTTCGTATCATGTTATATTTTCGTAGATTTTCCGATTTCGCGAAAACATTTGTCCTTTTCCTTTTACAGTGTAACAATTCCAAGATCAAAACTTTTGTTTCAATTCCATATTTCTATTTTCTATTACCTCTCTTTTTCGAGACCGCTAAACGAGAGAGGGTCACGCGACGATCATTTCCCAAAACAATGCGAAATTGTAAGATGGAAAAAACTCGGTTTCACTCTGTCTGCGTGAATGTGTGCTGAAAATGTTTCCTTCTATAAAATTGTTTGGAAACACGCACTCTTTACCGTCGAAAGCACGATTAGGATAATTTTCATATACGAAATAACGTGGGATGGGACCACGACGTAATTATTTTTATTCGTGCATCTAATTAGGGATTATAGATAATTTGAAACATTACGGTGCGGGTTGCTCGCGCCATCTGTTAGAGGATAAATAGATTAAGTTTGGCAATGTTGCTGGCGACATCTGTTACGAACAAGATACACTTATGTTTTAGTTTAGAAAATATTCAGCAATCAGTGGGATGGGATGACGACGTAATTATTTTTATTCGCGCATCTAGTTAGGGATTATACAGATAATTTGAAAGGTTAAGGTGCGGGTT
The DNA here is from genome assembly GCA_963932465.1 of Maratus speciosus. Classification (NCBI taxonomy): domain Eukaryota; kingdom Metazoa; phylum Arthropoda; class Arachnida; order Araneae; family Salticidae; genus Maratus; species Maratus speciosus. The sequence goes on from OZ010797.1 coordinate 7,227,059, forward strand.
GCTCGCGCCATCTGTTAGAGAATAAACAAAATAATTTTGGGAATGCTGCTAGCGACATCTGTTAGCGACAATATAGATTTCTTTTTTTATTTTAGAAAGTATTCAGCAATAACGTGGGATGGGATGACGCGTAATTATTTTTATTCGTGCATCTAATTAGGGATTATAGATAATTTGAAACACTACGGTGCGGGTTGCTCGCGCCATCTGTTAGAGAATAAACAGATTAAATTTGGAAATGCTGCTGGCGACATCTGTTACCGACATGATGGACTTCTTTTTTAGTTTAGAAAACATTCAGGAATAACGTGGGTTGGGATTAGGGCGTAATTGTTTTTATTCATGCATCTAATTAGGGATTATAGATAATCTGGAATGATTATGGTGCAGGTTGCTCGCGAATCTGATAGAGAATAAACAGAGTGAGTTTTGGAATGCTGCTGGCGACATCTGTTAGTGACAAGACAGACTTCTTTTTTAGTTTAGAAAATATTCAGTAATCAGTGGGATGGGATGACGACGTAATTATTTTTATCCGTGCATCTAATTATAGATTATAGATAATTTAAAAGTTTTAGGGTGTGGGTTGCTCGCGCCCTGTGTTAGAGAATAAACAGATTAAGGCTGTTCTCAACTGCTCTGCACGACAAGCGCAAAACATTTTAACACATTTACAAATTCATTTTGTAACGGAAAGCTGTAAAATCGGAAGGCCTGACTAGAGCAGCAATTTGGAATCGAACTGTGTTTTCCATTTTTCGATCAATAAATTACCTATTGAGTTATAAGTGATTTTGATCAAGTGACAAAGACGTTTTTCACCCTTTCTTGAGTGGTTATTCTACTTTCGTGCGGAAATTCGGTTCATAAAGCGCATTTTGACACTATTTTCTGAAAGATCTATTGCGTTTGCGAAAAAACAGAAAAAACAGTTCGATGACATAGTTTCTAAACAGCAACACCTGCTCGTTTCATGCATTTCCGAACAAAAGTAAATGAAAACTTTTGTCACAAAGTTGCCCTTTAGGATTTGAGGACAACCTTAGGTTTGGAAATGCTGCGATTATAGATAATTTGAACTATTATGTGGCGCAATCTGTTAGCGAATATACAGATTAAGTTTGGAAATGTTGCTAGTGACTTCTGTTAGCGGCAAGATACACTTATTTTTTTAGTTTAGAAATTATTCAGTAATCAGTGGGATGGGATGACGACGTAATTATTTTTATTCGTGCATCTAATTATGGATTATAGATAATTTGAAAGGTTTAGGGTGCCGGTTGCCCGCGTCATCTATTAGAGAATAAACAGAATAAGTTTGGGAATGCTGCTCAACATCCTCTGCTCCCCTCCCCCCTTTCCCCAAAATTTTCGGGCGATTAAATTTTATAAATATGGCAACTTTAGTAAAACTCATATTGATACGTTTTTTCGTTGTCAATACGATGGTAATTATCACGCAAACTCTAGTCAAGACTTCGTAGACACTTTGAATAACCACTGTTCTATTAATATGCTGGCACTAGCGATATAGGCATGATATCGGACACAGTGTGAGAAGGATGATAATAATTACATTCAAACTTATTCAGTTAGTATTAAAGAATAATTTATTTACAGAATATTTACATAAAAAACATTATTTATAATTATGGCATTATTATCCAGCAGATTCTACCCAACACTAAGTTATGCGTTGAAATAAAGTTTGCGTACTGGGTAGTATTATTAAACTACTCTTCTCACTTGACCGAACGCAGCATGGCAACCACTCAGGCATCTCCCTTCACATACACGTTTCTCACCGCTGGATTCTTTTCTCAGGAGCACTTTTACTGGAAATTCCACGGTTCCAACCTCCAGCCTTTCTCCACGAGACTCCCAACAAGACTATTTAATACTCTCTCTCAGCTTCTAACTCGAAAGAAAAGAACGTGAAGTTCTCCCCTGTACAATCAAGGAATCACCTTATCTCTCACCGCACTTCGCTTCCTCACTCAGTCATTCACTAGATATAAACAAGCACTTCTTTTGTTCCTTTACCTGATTTCTTTAGTGACCACGTTCTCTTTTACAAAAGAAATACTGGCATGTCGTTTACACAATGAATCCATTCATACAATAAGATATATGAATACAATAGCTCATTCCAGATAAGAAAAATGTTTCTCTAACTCAAGTACATAGAACGTGATTTACATATAGAACACAATAAATAAAATAAAATAATCAACAGTAATCTTAATGAGTCCCACACTCATTAACCCTTTATGTACTGAATTATACAGGGTGTCCGGTCTCAACGGTGTCCAATGGCTAATTCCTAAACCGTTAGTCATAGACATATAGTTCCAATTACAAAAATGTTTTAAATCAGGTAAAGAAATATTTTAAAAGCGATTTGGGTCAATAAAAACCTTTCTTAAAAAATTACGAAATTTAAATTTTTATACGGTCCCCCGGTCCTATAAGTTATATTTAGTAAAATTTTCCTTCATTTTTAGCCATCACATCAAGATTTTGCGCAAATTGTAAATTTCAAAGTTAAAAAGTTCAAAGTTAAAATTTAATCTCCTCCCCCATCTCATCACACCACCCAGCTGTAAGAATACCAAGACAAGCAAAAATATCGAATAAATTATTGAATGAAATAAAATAAAAAAAGTTTACATATGTTTTATAGTATGAGATTTTCGCTATATTTTAACTTACACATTTGCAAAAAAATTCTAACGTGATGGTTAAAAATGAAAGTCATTTTCCGATTTAGTGCTAAAAAGTACGTAAAAATCAGTTATCAAAAATTAAAAAATACAACCATCTCCTCTACTTTATAGTATCCAATTTTTGTTATTCTTTAAATTCGACAATTTATGATTTGCGAAATATCCTGACATGATGGTCAAAAATTAAGGTAATTTTCGGATTCAGTGCTAAAAAATACATAAAAGTTAAAAAACCAACAATCTCCGTCTTGTGTTATCTAATCTAAAACTTTTTCATAAACTTCTTGGCGGTAATCTATCCGAAATTTTTTGTGTTATCCTATAAAATAAGTATAAATGGTGACCACCGAAAATCATAATAATATTAGATTATTATCGGATTTGCGTCAGTATGTAAAATGTAATCTCGTTCGGATATTTGTAAGTGGGTTAAAGTTTGAATACAAATTTTGAACTGGAAAAAAATACATAAGATCGTTGAAGTAACATAAACACTTATAAAAATAACATAATTTTATTAAAAGAAATCATAAAAGAAACAGTCTCAAATCCTGACAAAATAAAACATATATTATTTCAGCCAATGAAACTTAATAAATGTTAACTTAATTGTAATACTTGTACAATTTTTTTCAAAGCGCAAATACACATGAAATGAGATCTTCGAATACTTTAAGCACTTGGAATATGACCCCTCAAAGCCAAGCCGAACTCATTTGTTTTCAGAGCAGAAAAGTGGCATAAGTCATGCATTTTTAAAGTTACATAACTGGCACAATTTTAGTGTTATATAAATGGGACTTTTTTTGTCTTACTTGTCAGTGTAATAGGAAAATTTTACTAAATATAACTTATAGGACCGGGGGACCGTATAAAAATTTAAATTTCGTAATTTTTTAAGAAATGTGTTTATTGACCCAAATCGCTTTTAAAATATTTCTTTATCTGATTTAAAGCATTTTTCTAATTGGAACTGTATGTCTATGACTAACGGTTTAGGAATTAGCCATTGGACACCGTTGAGACCGGACACCCTGTATAATTCATGAAAATGTGATCTTCTAAAGCATTTTTCGCGAAATTTTGAAACTACAGTAAAACCTCTCTGTGAGGGCCACCAGCCATTCCATTGAAAACTGGCCCTTATGAGGGGTGGCCCTTGAATAGGGGGGGGGGGAGGGCAGAAAAACAATAACTAAAATAAGGAAATCAAAACTTATATAGGTAAAAAACTGTTTATTAACATTTTGACTCTATACATGATTGAAAAAAATTTCTATCGAAGTTTACTTTTCATAATTTTTTCGCAGACGATTTTGGTTTCTAATGATTCTTTTACTTTATGGAACAAATTACTTAAATTTGCATTATTTATTAATGCCTTAGAATTAAGATATTAGTTTATTTATTTCTGTCAGCGTTTTCTGACTGGTGTAAAAATTGTGCTTCTACATAATTCACGGTCTTAGTAAATGTGGAATCAGTTTTTCTACACAACCTGTTATACTTTATGTGCCCACAACAAAGGGTCAAGTTTTTCCCTCCAACTCAACCCCTACAGGTTGAAAGGTCAAACAAAGTGTGAGGAATGCATGTTTGTCTAACTTGTGGAAAAGTTTGTGGTCCTTCATTGTGTTACTAAATCTTCCCTACCCCCCCCCCCCTGCCTTCTTTGTTGCAAGTGCAGTTGTTTGCTGAACTCTTATCTTTCGATCCATGAATTCAATACACCTGTTTAGGATTTACGGCACATGTGAAAAAGTGGCCTTTATGAGGGGTAGGTGCGGCCCCTAATAGAAGTAAATTTAACATTATGTCTATGAAAATTTTCGTAACTAAAAATTTTGGCCCCTAATAGAGGTGGCCCTTGAATAGGAGTGGCCTTTAAAAGAAGTTTCACTGTACATTAGTAGATTTACATAATCATTTAATAAATTTTAGAAGGATTGAAGGATTTAGAAGGATTCATTCAATTTGAATTGATAGGGATTTTGTGCATTATTTATAACCCCACTCAAATCTTTCATTTTGAATATTCTTTTTAGTATTTTGTAGAATTAGGAAATGTACCAATAGAATGTTCTTAAAATAGAAATATAGAAATATCTCCGAATTAAAAAATTCTCAACCCCCCCCCCCCCCAACGCCAAGGAAGCTGAAAAGATGCAAAGGCGAAAGAAATCATCCTTTTAAAAGTAGTTTCGTTTTGTGTCACCCATAATGCTTTTGGGACAAGATAAAGTAATGCATCTATGACTCATTCTAAACTGTATGACAACTAATCGATCAGATTCGACAAACTTCGTTACATAAAATATTTTAAGGCTGTTGTCAAATCCAAGAGGGCAACTTTATGACATATGTTTTAATTTATTTTTGTTCTGAAATGCATGAAAGTGGCAGATGTTGTTGTTCTGAAACTATGTAATCGAGCTGTTTTTTTTTTTTTTTTTTTTTTTTAACGCATTAGATCTGTCAGAAAAGAGTGTCAAAGTGGGCGTTTGCAACCGAATTTCCGCGCGAAAGAAGAATAAGCACTCAAGAAAGACTGAAAAATGTGTTTGTCATTTGATCCAAATCGCTTATAACTCAATATGTAATTTATGGATCAAAAAATGGGAAACACACTTCGATTCTAAATCATTTCCATGCTTAGGCTTTCCAATTTTATATCTTTCCGTTAAAAAGTGGATTTGTGAATGTGGATTTTTAAATGTGTCAAAACGTTTTGCGCCGTTGATAACGGTTCCATAGATTCCATTCCGAAAATAATAGGATTCTCCCTACAATAAGACGTCACCACCCTGGTAACCTAAGAACCATGTCCTATCATGGGATTGCATTGAATTCATGACGTAGGATAGGATTCAATAGAAGGAAGAAAACTTTTACTCATACCTTTTTACTTTCTTCTATCTTCAATAGAAGAAAGTATTGTACTAATCGAAATCTTTTTCGACTTCCGATTTTCGGCGGATTTACACGTTTTAGGGGTCAGAGATCCCAAAAAACATGTTTATAAAAAATGTCTGTCTGTCCGTGTGTCTGTCGTCATTGTACCATCAAAAAGTGTATGAAGTTATGCATAGAATTGAACCAAATTTTTATTTTAAGTTTTTGGCTATGGCAAGCAGGTCCTCCCTGAATTTGGAAAAAATTCGCCCGTAGGGGGCGCTGTAATAGCGATTTTCGTGCGATTTTGAATATTGTACCATCGAAAAGCATAAGAAGTTATGCATAGAAATGAACCAAATTTTCATTTTAAGTTTTTAGTTATAGTAAGTAGGTCCTCCCTGAAATTGGAAAAAATTCGCCGGTAGGGGGCGCTGTAATAGCGATTTTTGTGCGATTTTGAATATTGTACAATCGAAAAGTGTATGAAGTTATGCATAGAAATGAACCAAATTTTTATTTTAAGTTTTTGGTTGTGGTAAGTAGGTCCTCCCTGAATTTGGAAAAAAATCGCCGGTAGGGGGTGCTGTAATAGCGAATTTTGTGCGATTTTGAATATTGTACCATCGAAAAGTGTATGAAGAACCAAAAAACAAATAAAAAAATTTTTAAGTTCTTGACTATGGCAAGCAGGTCCTTCCTTAATTTGGAAAAAATTCGCCAGTAGGGGCGCTGTAACAGCGATTTTGAATATTGTACCATTGAAAAATGTATGAAGTTATGCATAGAAATGAACCAAATTTTTATTTTAAGTTTCTGGCTATGGCAAGCAGGTCCTCCCTGAATTTGGAAAAAATTCGCCTGTAGGGAGCGCTGTAATAGTGATTTTTTTGCGATTTTTGTGCCATTTTGATATTATACCATCGAAAAGAGTATGAAGTTATGCATAGAATGAATTAAATTTTTTGTGTTTGTGTTTGATTATGGCACGAAGGTCCTCCCTGAATTTGGGAAAATTTCCGCCGGAAGGGGGCGCTATAATTGGGATGTCTGTACGATTTTCATTATTGTACCATCGAAAAGTGTATGAAGTTATGCATATAACTGAACCAAATTTTTTGTGTATGTTTCTGGCTATGGCAAGCATGTCCTCCCTGAATTTGAAACAAATCTGCCGGAAGGGGGAGCTGTAATAGCGATGTCTGCGCCATTTTCATTATTGTACCATCGAAAACTGTATAAAATTGTGCATAGAATTGAACCAAATATTTTGTGTATGCGTAAGGCTATGGTCCATATGTCCTCCGTGAACTTGAAAAAATTCCGCCGGAAGGGGGCGCTATAATTGCGATGTACTTGTGCCATTTTCATTACTGTACCATCGAAAATGGTATGAAATTATGCATAGAATTGAACCAAATTTTTCGTGTATGTTTCTGGCTATGGCAAGCAAGTCCTCCCTGAATTTGAAAAAAAAATCTGCCGAAAGGGGGGGGGGGCGCTGTAACAGCGATGCTTGTGCCATTTTCTTTATTGTACCATCGATAAGTGTATAAAATTAATCATACAACTGAACCAAATTTTTTGTGCATTGTTTTTGGCTTTGGTCAACAGCTCCTCCCTTGAATTTGGAAATATTGCGCGGTAAAGGGGCTCTGTGACAGCGATTTTTATATACTTTTCCTGATTTTTCGTAGTTCTATTGTCTATCGGCGGCTCGTGCAGCGGTGGGAACTCGTTTCCTGGCTAAGCCGGCTATTCGCAAATAGCTAATAACAACAGAATAAGGAAAAACTATTAATTTTAACAAATATCATGATATAGATTAACTCGTTTTTTGTCCGTTTAATTGACTGAAGCAGAAACTTAAGATGAAAATCAAAGTTGGTATAGTATTGAACTAATAATATTGAAGTATTAACATGTGTAACTACTTTTTGAAATAATAAGATGTATAAGATAGAAGAAAGTTTTGGGATTGGCGCATCCAACTAGTTAAGTTTGGATTCGATTTTCACAAAATTTGAATGGACCTGACAAAATTCTACAAAGATTATACTAAAGCGGTATTCAAAAAATTTTTTCCCATGCTCACAACTCGAAATTTTCGGACGCATTTTCAGACTCATTTTTAAAAGTAAAAACATGAAAGTGGCTGACGTGATTTTTCGGAAGATATTTAGAAGCGATCCATTTTATTTATTTTTCGTTTCATTCATTAGAACTCGATTGATAAACCATTATTTTCTCAGTACGACCCTTTTTTTCGTTTCCAGCTCTCTCGCTTCGGGAAATCCGGTTCGAAAAGCCCACTTTGACAGCATTTTTTGAAATATATTTCTGCCTTGATCAAAACAAACAAGCCATGCGGCCCATTATTTATAGTTTGTGAATAAGAGAGCCTGCCCATGGGATGCCTTTGAGAGTAAAAATGAATTTAAAAATTAGTCAGAAAATAAATAGTTCGGATTTGAGTATACATCCAAAAAAAAAAAAAAAAAAAAAAGCAATTTAACAAATTAAACGACCATTTGGAAAATGACTTTTTCAAAGATTAAAATTTAAGACATAAAAAATCGCACGGAGTGGATCCTACATTACGTACGTCATGGATTAAACATTAATAGTGTTATGACACGTAAAAATTGCAAGCGACAAAAATCGCCTGCGACTCGTATTTGGTGTGAAATATTTATATGTATTCATTCCTGTCCTATTTATCTTTTTTTTTATTTTTAATTGGCTTATTCCATTTTTCTATTGCACGTGAAAATCTTACAAATTAAAATTAACTCTTGGCAGAAATTGGTATTCATTTTCTTTCATTTTCATTAGTTATTATCCACCTAAAACTTACGTATTATCCAAGCATTTCATTGGCTGTTCGGGAAAAGGCTTTTCCATTGTCCGATTTCCAAGAAATCAGACTACCAATTTTAAATGAAATTTCATTCTTAAACTTCTAAACATCCGGCACTATTACTTTTTACACCGTCGTAGGGAGAAAAAAATGTACTTATAAACGCAATTTGCTTGAAAGCAGTATCTCAATTTGTTTCTGAGTTATTAATTTTTTTTTCTTTTTTTGTAGTTTTTATTACTTTTTTGTCATAGTGGCAACGAAAGGTGTCCATCTCTGTTGAAAGTAAAGATGAAATACAGATGACTGTATAGACCCATGAGAAAACGAATAAAATGCGGATTAAACCCATAAAAACCTTCAGATATGCTTTTGACTTCCTACCCTGACGAGAACAATAACCATTTTTCCAAATGTTTAAAAGAAAAAAAAAAAAAGAAAAAAAAAAAAAAAAAAAAAAACACCATTCAAACAAACAAGTTCGAAATTGCGCGTCAAACGTGGCAAATGCTGTGCGTTCGTACTATAACTAGTTTTATAAATATTTCTTGCACCGCCTAGCGTACTGAATGCCTATTTGAGTGCACTTCCTAAGTGCCTATCCATTTCATTCTGTTCGAAAGGCTGTACCATCATTCAAATGCACTTGAAATCAATTTTTTCCCATGGGCCGTCCTGTAACTGAACACTTTTGACTGTCCCTGTCATCCAACTCTACATCCGATTTTCATAAAAGTTGAAATGACTCGACGCCATTTGGCGACAATTATAGATTTAAAATTTCAGACCCTTCGGATGGGTAGTTCTTGCTCTGGTCTATGCGGACGGACAGACAGACGGACTGAACGGCGACTATAGGTGCTAAGTATTTATATACGAACGCACCTAAAAATGAGTCAGAAAGTAAGCAGTTTGGATTTGAGTAGATAAAAAAAAGGTAAAAAAACCCAATTTTTTTAAATGTTATGAAGATATTTTCATGTTTTTTCATCATTCTGTATTACATTTGAACTAAAAATATGAGTATTTATTACAATTGAATTAAAAATACATCTGTATTTAGCGGATACCTGAAATACAATACATACAGGAATAAAAAAGTTTGTGAACCGCAGCTTGACATCGATTATTCGACGCGAAAACATGGGTTCGCTCTATCCCTGACATTTTTAATCTCGCAAAAACCCTTTTTACTCGCGATTTTTAACGCGTCACAGAACCGTCTGCGTTCGACCGCCCCCCTCCAAAAACTTTCTTGTCATCTCTCCATCAATATAAAACGGAGAATAGAGGGGGGAGAGAGGGGATAGAACCATATTCGATAGAGTGCTTGTTACAAGGGGAGGGTCGAGTATACCCCTAAACAGTATGGTTTCTCCACAAACATACACCCCCACCCCCCCAACCTTATAAAGCCTATGTTGCGAAATTTTCCTCTTTTCTGATTTGCCGCTTCTTTGACCAATAACGTGGGCAGTCATTCGTGAGAAGTGCAATTTGTCAGGGGGGGAGGGGGCAGGAGCCCCTGACACGTCACCGAAATATGACGTGATTTTCCGAGTTCCGAACGCGTTGCTCTGCCATCTAATTTGTTGTGGGGGTAGGAGGGGAGCTGTTCTGGCCAAGCGATATTGAAAATTTTGTCTGCCTAATATGTTTGCGGGTAAATGCCTGGCATGTGCGGGGTTTTTTAGAGAGGGGGTGGTGGCACTCCATTGCGTGTAACCCGGCGACGGCAAACGATTTTGAGAGGAAAGGAAGGAGGAGGGCGATGGGGTATCGAAAAATTGCGCGGGGGAGGTCTAGCAGAAAAGCCTGAGAAAAGGAATGTTAACAGTGGTGGTTTGAGAATATCCGATACAGGGAAAGGAGCATTTTTGAAGGTTGATGTATTGTTCCAGAGCGATAATTGCGCGGTAAAAAATGTGTAGGGAGTTGGGAAGCGTATAACTTTGCGCTAATGACATTCGTTGACAATGAGTTGTGTATTTACCTTTCCGTATTCAATATCTAACATCCCTCTGCGTAGCAGTGGCGTATCTAGACTTATAGTTTCTGAAGGGGCTGAGATGAGTAAAAATTTCTAAAATGAAACTCAATAAGCCGGAAAACTTCCGCTTTAAACAGGTTTCTTATCGTAGTAGGTAACACATCTGTTATACAATCAAATTTGTTAAGATAGAATAGCATGGAGCTGGGAAAAATTTCGTTTTAAGCAGGTTTTTGCCTTAAGAAGTATTATTCCATGGTTATACTGTATTTTTTTTTAACGGGATACTGAAAATTAACAGTAAATAAAACCGAAGTAAACCTCTGTATAACGGAATCTGGGGTGAAATGGAAAATTTCATAATATCTGCGAAATAACACACTTTCTAATATTAAAACCTGTCTAAAATGGAATATTTTTCTGGTTCCTTTTAAATTTAATCTTAGCTTCTTAGTCCTACATTTTGCTAAAGTTTTGTAATTAAACTGGACATTTTCTATAAATTTCGGAGGGGGCTGTAGCCCCATCAGCCCACCCCTTGGATACGCCACTGCTGCGTAGGTATTACACAAATTTCATGATGGAACCGCGGCTCTGAAACCAAACTCGCAAATTTCTGACATAATCGCGAAGTCCTTTTTATTTTTAACACAAAATCTACTATGACGGGTCAAATTACCCTTTATAGGTGCGTTCGTAATTATGTAAATGCGTTAGTATAAATAGTCGACGCCTGGTTCGCCCGTCTGTCTGTCCGTTTCAGGGTCGAAACTAGCCTATTTTGCACCCTGGGCAAACATAGATTTTGCCCCCCCCCCCCCCTACCTCTTCAAAGTATATTTACGAAGAGAATTTTACTAATTTTCTAATAGCCGACTTATTTTAAAATTTGCAATCATGAAGTATATAATACTCAACTAAGTAATCTGCTTTATCAAATATTGATTCATTATAAAGCTTGAAAACGGATTTAAAAAGAATCGAAAAAAATTCCGCCTTATACAGGATCCATATGCGATGTCATCGTTAGATTCTTCTATGCTTTAGCATACTCCAGACAGGATGATTTTAACGATACCGTGCTACATAAAAGTGAGAAAAATCGACAAACAAAATCTTCATTGGGCACCCCTTCGTTCTGTCGCCCCTCTCCCCCCCCCCCCCCTGTTAGTTTCGGCCCTGGTCTGTTTGTCCACCAAATTTTCTCTTTTTTTCCTTTACGGATAAAAAAATTGAACTGTTGAGTATAAATTAAATTTGAGATCATTATTATTAAGCTGCGTTTGCATAGTGAAACCAGTGACTACACTCTAAATTAAAATGTCTGAAATTCAGACACTTAAGTGTCTGAAATGGAGTGTTCAATTTTCAGACATTTTAAAATGTCTGAATTTTTTCAGACACTTTTTGCGTCTGAATTTCAGACACTTCAAACGTCTGAATCGCATCCATTTTTTTTGTAAGCATCATACGTAGCCATGTTTGACCACGTTGAATCCTGGAAAAATATTTGGCTGTGGTCCTGCCCCTCCCCCCCCCCCCAATACAGCCTGATTTTTTTGGTGCTCTCAGTTTTGGTATACAATTTTCGTTACGTTGGTAATTTAAATCTTTTACGACATTGTACTGATTATAATCAATATCTTGAACTTCAGGAGTAGAACAAGATTAAAAAACAAAAAATATTTATCTAAATATTAGATTTTTTTAAATTTATTTTGTTTTTAACCTTATTTTACTTTAAAAGTTCAAAATATTGATTATAATCAGTACAATTTCGAAACAGATTTAAAATATAAGCTTTACAAATATTGCACATCAAATTTGGGGGCACTACAGTCGTAGGGGGACGGGGCACTTCCCAGTTTGCCCTTCCTTTAATCAAGAAGTACTTTTGCAAAAAACGCAACCCTGCATTATAGTTGTCTAAATTGAGATGTCCGATATTCGGGAGTATCCGTTGTGGAGGTTAATGAACATTCTCGAATAGCGAACCCCTCTATTTAACGAATACTTTTTTAATCAGCAGACATACATTTTTGTATATTTTTACCTCAAAAAAGTAGACATCTCCAATTATCGGACAAATTCCGCGTTCCCGAAGTGTTCGCTATTAAGGGCTTTTAAGGTACATAGATAAATATATATATATATATATTTTATAATCTTGTCCTACTCTAAAAGTTCAAAATATTTATTATACTCGGTTGAATGTGGAAAAAGATTTAAAATATCAGATGTACGAAAATTGCAAAAATCCCCCCCCCCCCCCAAAAAAAAATGAAAATATAAAAAAATATATTGCCACATAGGCAATTTTACATATACATCACTTGATAATCACAACAGCCATTTAACTATGAATAATGAAAATAAATAAATAAATATTCTACTTTAATAACATTGGGGAAAAAATGACTTTGGTATTTTGTTAAATATATTTGCGTTTTTAAACTTGTCCTACTCTAAAAGTTCAAAACTTTCATTATAATCAGTGCAAGATTTAAGATATCAGCTTTACAAAAATTCATGCAAAATCCCCCCCCTCCCCCCCCCCCCAAAATGAAAATACTTATTTAAAAATTATGTTTTTAAAAAATTTATATTTCCACATGGGCAAGTTTTTATGTAGATCAGAGGGTACTCACAAAAGCTATTCAACTATCAATAAAAACAAATAAGTACATATTCTATATTAAAAACATGAGGAAAAAATAACTTATGATTTCCAAACTTCTTTCGTCTTAAATATATACAGTAACATCTGTCATTTTTGTATTTTTCGTATAAGTGCATATAAATAAAGTTACCACACTTTTAAATACGAAATCTAGTTAGAGGTTTTTACTTTTTCCCATTATAAATTTCAAATTACTTTTTTATTAAAAATAATAAAAAAATCAGTATTAGAGTTGATTGCAAATCAAATACATATGTATATTTTTACAGGCAGCTTCATATAATAGACGAGTCTCATTTACTTTATTTATCTTTTTTTAATCTGCGGTTTTATGCCAGGAAGTAAGAAAGCATTAGGTCATCTTTCAAAGTTTTTTTTTATCTTTACTTCCTTGTGGCCGTCATTTACTGCGAGATAAAAATTATCCATTTAAACTAAGAACTGACATTGAATATATAATTCGTAATAAAAAAGAACGTCATAAGTTTAAAAATATATACTTCTAGAATTAGTGGGGTTTTTTGCGAACAGATTCAAAACTAATTAAATTTCATGCAGGATTTTGTTTAGTACAATAAATAAAATCATAAAATACACTAATTTTACTACTATAAAGAAACTTACTTGAGTTGCTGCAAGAGGTAAGAAATATTCCTCGATTTGAAATTTTAAAAACTACCACAACCACAGTGAGGGAGAAAGACTTTCATCAGTTTAAAAGGTAATCCATAATACATCCGACTAGCCATATTTAAAGGATGAGATGTTTCATCCTAAAAACAGGACCCGCCAGACAAAAGTTTCTTTTTTTTTGCCAGCTTCGACAGGACGAAGATGAATAACACAATATTATTGATATAAATTGATACGAGTTAACACTAAGCCCATTGCACACGCTTTGTAGAATTTCCGGGTGTAATCTTCAACCTTCGTCTACTTCTGTTCTGTGTCTATCCCGCCCTTGTATCGACGACAGCTTCTAAGAGACATTTGATGCCGAGCACACACGTCAGATGTATGTATTCAATAAATACATAATCCAAGTTAATACGAATTAAAATCACAGTACTTCACATTTCGCAAAAAACGAATTAAAATACACGCGTACATAAAAACAAACTTTGTTTGAATTACAACGTATACCACTTCGAACGTAGACATCTAAAACGCATGCGCAACTGGGAGTGCTAGTGCCCCCTGGTGGTTATTGCGTCGGAAGAATCAAAAATTAAGACACGTTTAAAGCAATGAAGTGTCTTAAAATAAGACGTTTGCGGATATTTTAGACATTATTCTCAGTTCGTTTACACCATGGTCATAGTAAGACGCTTATGTATCTTAAATTAAGACATCTATAGTGTCTTAATTTTCAGATTAAGACACTTAAGTGTCTAAAATTCTTTTTCAGTCACATATGTGTCTAAATTTAAGACGCTTCTATTTGCAGTGTATACAGTTTGGAAAAAAAAATGTTAAAAGAAAGGCGTTTCGAATTAAAATCTCCGTTTTAAACAGGAAGGGACACGATTTTGAAAAAGATATGCCTATAGCCCGTTGTCAAGGCTGCGTTTCTTTACTTTTTAATGGAAAATATAAATATGAACTAAACTAAACTAAGAATTTTCGTTCAGAACTCTATGTGCAGGATAATTTTGAACATATCAAAAAAACATTTTAATACAGAAATGTACCAAAAAAGAAATTAAATGATAAGCTTTTACTGACTTTTTACAAAAAAAAAGAATTGAAACAATTCGTTATACTTTTCATCAAGTGGGCTCCGCCCCCGTAAAATATTTTGTAATATAGGAACGTATAAAAAAATACAAAACTAAAAATTTTCTTCCATAGGGATTGCCCTCGGGGGGGGGGGGGGGTCTTCCTAGAAAATTTAAACCGTATGGGCGCAGCGTTTAGGTAAGGTTCCAAGAAAATCACGGAAACTCCGAACAGACGACCACGGCAAGGGTTCGAACCCAGCACCTCCCGTCTACTCGCTTTGAGAGCAGAACCTCTCAGGGGATCTATCCAGGGGGAAAAAAAAAGGTGGTGGTGTTGTTTATGACCGCCAATTATCTACGTGGAGTATAGGCTCGAAGAGGGGGGATGCCCGCCGTGGAGGTCTTTGTAAAGAAATGTAATCTGCATTCACGCAAAGAAATCCAAGGTTCGAAGAAAACCACGGAAAACTCCGAGTGATTCGGCCGACGGGCGCGATTGGGTTCGAACCCCAGCACCTTCCATCTACCAGCTTTGAGATCAGAACATCTATACCACTGGTACACTGAGAAAAAAAAATACCGCCTTCACCTAGAATAAATAGGTAGTCATTTTCTGAATCCCGAAACTATAAAAATAGATTTCCGAGCTATGCGAATAGGGTAAACAAGTAAGCTGAATAGACGAAATTATCTAGAATTTCTAGTCTAGTACTCTTTCTAGTTTTCTAGATGACGAAACGATAATGAATCGTTTCGGTAGCGAAAAATGATCCCTTGATTTCTGGAATGGTTTCATAAACTAGAATTATAGTTACTAAAACTAACCTCTTGTGTGTTCGCATCTACCGGGTGTCCCAAAAAGGACTGATGGATTTTTAAATTCAATAACTTGCAAACGGTGACAGATATTCAAAAAATTCTTATATGATATCAGGAGTTTTTTACTGTGATTCTCGATTTTAGTTAGAATTTCAAACAATAGATGGCGCTGAGAGCAATAGGTGCTCAGTCCAGACCAGATTTTTGGTACTCCGCGATCCATTCAATACATTTTAAGAGGCTACTTCAGTCAAATGAAAAGACGCGTTCGCTAATGCTAATCCTATGGAAGAAATTTATAAAGATATCTCGTCGCATTTCAATATTTTTAAATGATTTCTTTTGCATTGAATAGTTGAGATCGATCTGTATGCAGGCCGTTTTTTACTTTTTTGATTTTGTTTACAGGTATTTCTTATGAGGACACTTTCATTTTCGGAACCGGTTTCGAAAGTAAAAGCGTCCTCATAAAAAATATCTGCAATCAAAATCGGAAAAGTAAAAAACGGCCTGCATACAGATCGATCTCAACTATTCAATGCAAAAGAAATCATTTAAAAATTTTGAAATGCGACCGAGATATCGTTATAAATTTCTTCCATAGGATTAGCATTAGCGAACGCGTCTTTTCATTTGACTGAAGTAGCCTCTTAAGGCTGTATTCCAATCCAAACTGCCTACTTTCTGATTTATTTTTTTAACTCATTTTTACTCTCAAATCCATCAAACTGGCAAATACTCTTATTTAGAAACTACATAATGTGCCGTGCTTGTCGATTTATTAATAAATACAGAAAATAGTGCAAAAAATGCTCTCAAATTGGGCGTTTTGAACCAAATTTTCTGAATCGAAAGATCTGGGAAGGAAAAAAAGGATCACACTGAGAAAAAAATTGCTTAAAAATCAAATTCTAATTCATTGAGCGAAAAATGAAATCACACGACCTCTTATACATCCCTTCAAATATCACCTCAGCAAGTTTCATGTTTTTACTTTTGAAAATGAGTCGGAAAATGTGTCTGAAAATTTCGAGCTGTTGAGGGTGGCAAAATATTTTTTGAAATACACCCTTAATCTCCTTTTTTCGCGTTGGAGAAGAGAGAGTCCAAAAAATCGAGCCTGGATTTACAGGTTATTGCCTGTAGCGCCATCTATCGATGCTATTTGTAACTAAAACTGAGAGTCGCAGCATAAAAACTCCTGACATCTTACATAAGACTCCTGCAAGAATTTTTTTAATATCTGTCACCGTTTGCAAATTATTGGATTTTATAATCCATCTGTCCTTTTTGAGACACCAGGTATTAGCAGAGATTTTTAAATAAGTTTGACCACGAGAATATAGAAACATGCTCCTGAATTCTAGCAGGAGATTCTAGAACTCTCTAGCAAGGGGAACAAGAATTTATAGGGATGACATGGAACTATTTTTTCTAGAGCCACAATTTAGTTTCTAGATTCTCGAACCTTATTTTTTTTCTCGGTGTGGGGCTCAGAAAAAGAACGATAAAAATATGCATTCACAAGAAACTCACGCATAAAATATCTTATGATTCTTTCGTATCTGTCTCCGAAATAAAAGAATTTAAGGCTGTTCTTATAACTGCTCTGCTCAACGAGCGCAAAACGTTCTGACACATTTACAAATTCATTTTTTAACGGAAAGATATAAAATGCTGGCCATGGAAGTGATTTGGAATTGAAAATTTTTTTCTATTTTTGGATCCATCTGTTATCCATTGAGTTATAAGCGATTTAGATCACGTGACAAACCCGTTTTTCGCCCGCTCTCGAGTGCTCTTTCTTCCTTCGCGCGGAAATTCGGTTCAAAACGCCCACTTTGACACTCTTTTCTGAAAGATCTATTGCATTTGCAAAAAAATGGAAGAAACAGCTCGATGACCTAGTTTCTGAACAACAACACCAGCTCGTTTCATGCATTTTCGAACAAAAATTAATTTAAACTTATGTCAGAAAGTTGCCCTTTTGGATTTGAGAACACCCTTAAGATTTGTTGAAAAAGTAAAAAGAAGCAAAGCGACACTCTACCTCTTTTCACATTTTTGTCAGAGTGATGCCGATGCGGAGGAGCTCATGATTTGTGGAAGCACCAGAATACTCTCGCCTGAGGCGCCTCTGCAGCCATTTGGGATGGCCGCCTCTTCGAGTCAGGCGACCGAATTTATGGATCACAACTCCCTGATGCCTATTCCGAGACGTAACATCCCTCTCTCTCCCTCACTTCTATAGAGGGTCAGCGGAGATTTCGCTCTTCTCTGCTGCTGTGTATTACACATAAATAAAACATCCGCACTGGATTGGACGATTTGAAACGAGAAGAGCCGTATTGGAAATATTTTAGTAGTTTTTGACAACTGTCGTTCTCTCGACAATTTATGTTTAGTCATTCTTTTCAAAATTCTATTTGTAAGGCGGTATTCAAAACAATATTTTTTCACGCTCAACAACTCGAAATTTTCTGACACATTTTCAGACTCATTTTTAACGCTGTTCTTAACTGCTCTGCTCAACAAGCGCAAAACGTTTTGACACATTTAGAAATTCATTTTTCAACGGAAAGATATATAATGGGAAATCCTGGACACACTGCAAATAGAGGCATCTTAAATTCAGACACATGTGTGACTGAAAAAGTAATTAAGACAGGTGTCTGAATATGAAATTTCAGACATCATAGGTGTCTGAAATTAAGACACTTAAGTGTCTTACTATATGATCATGGCATAAACACTGCAAACTGAAATGTCTGAAATTCAGACATATAGGTGTCTTAAAACAGAGTGTTCAATTTTCAGACATTTTAAAGTGTCTTGTTTTTTAAGACGCGTGTATGCATCTTAATTTAAGACATTTCAAACGTCTGAATCGCAGACATGTTTGATCAACAGCCATTATTTTTATTTATTTATTTATTTATTTATTTATTTTTGAAAGCATTATTCCCCTTTAAAAAAATATCTGTTAAAATATGGAAATTATACTGCTACTGTACGTATTTTTAGGTAAATCTTCTTCTGTAAATTCCAGAAATCCCCCCCCCCTTTATTTATTTATTTATTTATTTATTTGTATATTTCGTATTTACAATTTTCTCTTTAAAAAAATAAAATGTAATCAATCTTTCAAGGAATAATTCACATATTTCAACTACCATCCAAAGTCACATATATTACATGATGTATTTATTTGAATTAAACCAGGACCGAAATTAGAGGGAGGGCAGCGGTGGCGTCTGCCCCGAGCGCCATAATGAAAAGCGAAGAGGGCGCAAAATGACAATTTTGTTTGTTGTTTTCTACAAAAAATGCCATTAACTATCTTCTGTTAGATAGATAATGTTCAGCATCTAGATAATGTTTTACACAGGGTCGAATCTAAGGGGAAAGGGCAGAGGGGGCATGTGCACCGGGCGCCAGAACGAAGGAGCGCCAAATGAAGATTTTGTTTGTCGATTTTTCTCACGTTTATGTTTAGCACTGTATTGTTAAATTCATCCTGTCTGGGATATGGCAAAACATAGCAGAATCTAAGGATGATATGGCATAAGGATCCTGTATAAAGCGGAATATTTTTCGATTCCGTTTTCAAGATTTCATTGAATCAATATTTGACAAAATAGATTACATAGATATTAGATTATAAAACATTAGATATTTTATGATTACATATTTTAAATTTTAAAATAAGTCGGCTATTAGAAAATTAGTAAAATCCTCTTTGTAAATATATTTTGCGGAGGAGTGGGGGCACAAAAATCCATGTTTGCCCTGAGTGCAAAAAAGGATAGTTTCGGTCCTGATTTTATAGTTAAGATGATAATGTATTATTTGTCGATAACAGAATCCTGTCTTAAATGAAAAAATAATATATTTATATACAAAGCTGATTAACCCTTTCCGGCGCGGTGTCCTTAAAAAAGGACACCTAATTTTAATTCCAAAACTGACAAACGGCACCAAGAATATTTAACTAAAATTTTCCTATTATAATGTACATGAAAATAAACAAGTTCGTAGTTTCTAATAAATTCGTTTATAAATTGCAGTGTCAGTCCATTATTTCATCAGTTTATAAACAGAATTACTCCGCGCCGGTAAGGGTTAAGTAGTTCTGTATTAAATATTTTTATTTCATATTTTACATTTTAAAATAATTTGGATTTTAGAAGCTTTGCAAAATTATTTTCGTAAGATTATCAGGCGATTTCATAGATAAGGAGTAGCGCCATCTGGCGTGTGTAATTTTTTTTAATTGAAAAATGCAATTGAAATGCAAAAATATATTTATTAAGGGTGTATTCATTCAAATCCAAACTGCTTATTTTCGGATTCATTTTTAAATTCATTTTGAATTGCCGATATACATTTTGCCTCAATACAAGGGCTGAAAATCTCCAAACTTAGGCTATACAACATTGCAGGGTTGTCCAGTGTAAGTTAGTTTACGAAATCTGTAAAACAAAGCGAATTTACTTTGTAAACTAAACAAAATTCGCAAATAACCAAGTTAAGAATTCGCGAATGGTGAAATATTCTTCGAGAAATGTTCTATTTCGAGAATAATCAAAACTCGCGAATGTTAAGGGATTGCTGAATATATAAACATTGTTAAAACATTTTAAATATTTTAATATTTCAAAAATAACGTTTCTCTGTATAAAACAATAATATTTGTGTTCTAAAAAATTCCCCGTGAGTAGAAAAAAAAGAAAAACATTGTTCTCAGTGGTGTAGTCGTAAAAAAATTAGAGTATACGCTCTATGCAGAAGGTATACCCTAGAGAGTGAATGATATAGTTTTTTGAGAAACAGAGGGTATACGGTGTTCTTTAAAGAATTCTAGAAGGTATACGGCGTATACCACCGTTAGATTCAAAATTCAGATTCCAAAATTCGCGAAAGAAAATTTCTAAAACGTTGAGAATTATAGATTGAGAAAAAAAATTACCACTACCATAAAATACATTTTGTGTACTTCATAAATAACAATATTTGAAACCTTCTCTCGTGAAGGCGTGGCCGAATCGGTATGTCACAGTCTTAGTAAACAAGAGGTCCCGGGTTCGAATCCAGCGAGGGGTAAGTGTTGCATGGTTATAGTAATGTGAATTAAATAGATAAATCCTGTACAATACACGTGACCTGTGATTGAATGAAGTGTGGGGGATCCATTGAGAGCTTACATTTTATTTTTTTAAATATAGAAATTTCCAAAAAAATAGAAAATTTTCTGGAATTTACAGAAGATAATTTCCATTAAAATACGTAAATTGCACTGGCGCGGCGTTTCGATTGGCGGTACAATTTCCACATTTTAACGGATTTTTTTTTCCGTGTACAATGCTTAGAAAAAAAGAGGGGGGGGGGGTGAAAAAGTGGCTTATTGCCTAGAAATGAAAGGTGGTCAAACATAGATGCGAGTCAGACGTTTGAAGTGTCTTAAATTCAGATGCATACAAGCGACTGAAAAATTAAGACATTTTAAAATGTCTGAAAATTGAACACTCCGTTTAAGACACATATATGTCTGGATTTCCGACATTTCAGTTTACAGTGATGGAAGCGTTTTGGAATGGAACTGTTTTTTCCATTTTTGGATCCATCCATTACCCATTGAGTTAGAAGCGATTTCGATCACGTGATAAACCCGGTTTTCGCCTGCTCTTGAGTGATTTTTCTACTTTTGCGCGGAAATTCGGTTCAAAACTAACGTCCACTTTGACCCTGTTTTCTGCAGGATCTATTGCGTTTGCAAAAAAATGGAAAAACAGCTCGATGACCTAGCTTTTGAACAACAACACCAGCTAGTTTCATGCATTTTCGAACAAAAATAAATAACTTATGTCAGGAAGTTGCTCTTTTGGATTTCAGAACAGCCTTAAAAGTAAAAGCATGAAACTTGATGACGGGAATTTTGGAAGAGATTTGGAAGCAAGCTGTGCCATTTATTTTTTGTTCTATTCATTAGAACTTGATTGATAAACAATTATTTTCTGAGTACGACCCTTTTTTTTTTTTTTTTTTTTTTTTTTTTTTGCGTTTCCAGCACAATTGCTTCGAGAAATTCGGTTCAAAAGGCCCATTTTGACGCCTTTTTTGAAATATCGTCTGCCTTTATCGAAAAATCGATCCATACGACCACTATAGAGTTTTTGAACAAGAGCATCTGCCAACGGGATGCGTTTGATATCAAAAATGAGTTTAAAAAGTGGGTCAGAAAATAAACAGTTTGGATTTAAGTACATCCCTAAATGTATTTTTTCTGAAACAACTTTCTTTGATTGGGCTCAACGAGGAAACCCTAAAAGAGAACAAAATCATTTTTCAGACTCTCGTAAAAAACTTCTCTGTCATGTAATAGCAACTTTGTAACAGTCTAATATGCAAAAATATTTTTGCGTATGTAAGGTGATTCTAAATTCTACGTACAAACTTTGCGGTCAAAGTACACTCACTATAACAAACAATTTCTGCATAGAAAAAGAGAGTCATACTATCCATTTATTTTGTCAAACTATGATTAATATGGGATGTTTCTGAACTAATCAAGCCAATCTGCAAGGGAAGGTAAAGTACATATAAAGAAGCATTTTTGGTATAGCAGTGAGGGGTAGGAAATGAAAAGGGTTGGCGGAAAACAATAAACGCGGAGGAAATTAAAGCAAGTGTTTTATCGATATATTTATCGTCTTTCGATTCCAAAGTTTCTGAATAACAATACCTGCCCGTTTCACGCGTTTCCGAACAAAAATGAATTAAAACTTATGCCATAAAGTGGATTTTAGATTTGGATTTGAGAAAAGCCATAACAAGCCTACTACTATGTTCGCACTGAGATAGTTGAGTCACTTAACTTGAAGTTTTTGTAGCGGGCGTACCCGGAATCAAGAATATGACTTGAGCAAGTTTCTTAAACTCACTTAACTTTTGATACTCTCTTAACTATGAGTTGAGTGAAAATCTACCTGCTGAACTCTTTTTCTTATTTGAAACTGTTATTAAAATTAGAGTTGATTTCTAAAGATAATTATTCAGCTTTTTCGAATGATCTTTTAAATCGTTTATTTAAATAACACGCCACAAAGAATAAAAACAATAATAAACTATGTATAGTTAAGAGTTGTATACTGCAAATAAAGGTGTCTTAAAATAAGACAGGAAAACGACCGAAAAAGCATTTAAGACACGTAAATGTTTTAATATAGAGCTTAGACATAATAGATACCTTAATTTCAGATACTTGTGTGCCTTAATGGACCGGAAGTAGAAATGAACTAATATAAAGTGTCTTAATAGGGTGAAACGTCTTACATTAAGATATCCAATTACAGACATTCACTGCACTGTGTTATCACCGCAGCCATATTTGTTTGTTGTGTGCCGTGCGCGAATCGAAAATTAATTCCTTCTATGAATGTCAAAAAATCACTGTGAAACGCGAGTAAATGAACAGTGGACAAACATTTCAGTCTCTATTGTCAAGACCTTTCAGGTGAAAATGCAATACCTCTCCTGACCGCTCGGATAATCCTCTGTGGAATGCAGAGTGGCACATGTAAAAGAAACGACGCAGAGTATGTGAATTGAACCTCGTGGTGATTCTTTCGTCTAATTGGGTTTTCTGTAATAGCTGGTTACTTTAAATGAAATATATATTAATCAGTTATCTAGAAATCTTTGTTGGATATAAAAAATATTTCCTCCATCTAAAGAAAGGAATATAAAATACTAGAAAATGTATACCATGAAAAGGGTAAGTGACTTATAAAATATAATACTCCATTTTGTTCCGCTAATGTTTTCTATATATTATATTATTTTTAGAACATATTGATTTTAACAACTATTAATGTTATCTATGTTTTTATGAGGTTCCATTTCTAAAGTATACATTTATGTCTAAGATTTTTAATTAATATTAATCCATATTTACACTATTGTTTACTGTGGGTTTGTAACTGTGGGTACTATAAAATGCAGTACAGTTTAACTTGGTGTTTTTACTCAGTTTATTTTCTTACATAAAAAAAAAATACTCATATTTATTTATTTATTTATTTTTGTGTAAAAAAAATAATGGTCTCATTTTTAACTATTTGTATTATTGCAACAGTCGTAAACATTTATTTTATTGTTGAAACACACGGAATTAAGTAAGCTTTTTTTTTTTCTTTCCAACGGTAACATGAATGAATTAACATATAAATTTTTAACAACTTTAATTATTAAATGCTCTTACATGTTAAATTGAAGCAAAAAGACATGAAATGTTTTCCGATTTTTCTAATTATCTGATGAAAAATATTTATATACTATAAACGGTGAATTTAATAATAATTTGAAATGATGTGTAAAATTATTTAAAATATTTAATCCTGTTTAACAATATTATTAACTGTTGTATCATAAAATGATTTCTTAAGTGATTTTAATATTTTACAGCAAGATAATTTTGAATAATAAAATCATACGTAAATGATGATGTTAATTTCACCTCACACACAAAATAATAATAATAATAATAATAATAATAATAATAATAATAATAATAAATAAACAAACAGTGTTATCAGAAATTTTAAATATGCTTCAAATGTTTGTTTATGAAAATGTGCCTGGATCTAAGTTTGTGCACATTTTTCTTGAATTATAAATGAGATATAAAAACTTGTTATGATTTACCTTATGAAGCATGGAAAAATTTCATAAAGAGGAGGGGGGATTTGTCGATTGGAAAATAACATTATATTTATCTTGTTTACAATGTTCAAGGGGTGAGGAATTTCGTTTTTAATTACATAGAATCTATGAAAAAATAACATAAATAATAATCCCAGGTTTGTGTGTATATATGTCTAATAATTTAAATTGACTAAATGATTAATAAACTTCTTCAATTATTTTCTAAAGTAAACAAAGAAAAATTAATATTTTTAAATACTTGAAAATGGATTAATATATCCTGGCATCAAATCTGATAAATGTAAAAAAAAAAATACATAAATAAATAAAAATAAATAATGCAGTCTGTTGTAGTCTTTCATAATTGGCAAACATTTATTTTGCTTTGTAAGCTTGTAAGTCTAAGTTTTAGCTTACTGTCAATGAGACAGTGTAAATAAGAGAAAAAAAAAATCTTCTATCATGTTTCGAGTGTCTTAAAAGACCTCATTTTAGATGTTCAAATGTCTAAAAAATGGCGGCTTTTTAAGACGTTTCAAGGGTTTTAAAAATGGCACCATTTTATATGTTTCGAATATCTAAAAAATGGCGGCTTTTTAAGACATTTCAAGTGTTTTTAAAAATGGCGGCTTTTTAAGACATTTCAAGTGTTTTAAAAATGGCGGCGTTTTAAGACATTCCCAATGTCTTAACTTCAGATGCAAAAAGGTGTCTTAAAAAGTAAGACACTCTTTTTTCACTTACACTCTCAGAAACAGAATTCCCACTTTTGACGATTTAGCAATCCTCAAGCTGTATTTCGTCGTTTTTGACGATCATTTCCTATCACCATCACGTGACTTTTAAGGAAAGGTAAACTCTCAGATATTTGACGAAAGTTTTTCCTCAATCACGGTCAGACTCAATGCATTTTAAGGAAACCGTTGCTGTACCTCCTCAAATCCTGCGATTTTAGCAAGCAGATATTTGCTTGTTTTGTATTAGTCCCGTAATAATTTATTTTTAAAACAGCACTTTTTAGTGCTTTTCAGAAAATACTAAAATATAAGTAGTTATTGTTTCTTCATAAGTTATTTTTTTAGCTGTTAAAATTTTTAGGAATGCTTATTATTATTATTATTATTACTTATGTTGTTGTTCGTTATGTTTTAATTCGAAAAGAATATATTTCCTGTGTTCAAAAACATCCAAAAAGAAAATTTATTCAATAAAATTTCAAAGATCCGGGATATCTTTTTTTAAAATTTATTTAAGAAGTATATTCTGTTTTCAATCAGATTAAAAATAAACATAATTGACCCCTCTCCCTTTTATAAACAGTGAAGTGTTAAAATCTTATCCACCTATTCAAAGTTATAAAATCTCACGCAATATGCACTTCACAGTTCGTTATTTGTGTGCAACAAATTAACCAGACCATATTCTAACCATTCATTGAGCAAAGAAAATTTCACTAATAAATGATTTAATCAAGCCATATTGTAATTATTCATTGACCATGAGAAAAACATAATAATAAATTAGCCTTCCTAAAACTTTCAGCACCGATAAAATTACAATCTATCTTATAAAAATATAATCACGCGGCAGCTTTCATTACATCATTCTAAAAGCACATTCAGACAAGTCCCCAATAACCTGATCGGTAGAGCAAGTGTCTCCCACACCAAAGCCCGCGGGTTCAAATCACGCCG
Organism: Maratus speciosus; assembly: GCA_963932465.1. NCBI lineage: Eukaryota > Metazoa > Arthropoda > Arachnida > Araneae > Salticidae > Maratus > Maratus speciosus. The sequence continues at coordinate 7,253,144 of OZ010797.1, forward strand.
AGATAAACGGGAAGTGATTTTTTAATTCCCTTGGTAGAGGAGCTTCCAAACTGTTCAATAGATGGCGCCACCAGCCCTTTTTTGACGAAACTTTTGAGGAAATTTATATCGTCAAACAAGTGAAGAAAGTAATTTCATCAATTTGACGAAATATTCGCTCGGAGCATATTCCAGGAAACCGTTTCGTCAAAAACAAAGAAAATTTCGTGAAATCTGAGTATTCATTTCTGAGTGTGTAAAATGTGACCATCCACTTAAGACACTTTTTAAACTGAATTTAAGACGTTTGCGTTTACAGTGTAGTTACAAATTTAACATAAGTTAAATCTGTTAAAACTTTTTGCAATGTGAACAGGTGAAGCCAAATTCCGGGTAACCCGTTTCAAAAAAGTTAAGTGATTCAACTATCTCAGTGCGAAGATAGTATTACCTCGCTTGTTATCTTTAATCAGGCCATGCCAAAGAGACGTATAAATGATGTTTTATACCCTACTAAAATTTTATATTTTCTGAAAATAACACAAACTGAGACGGCGACACTCTGTCTACTCCTTTAGCTATTTTAACGACCCCTCTTCTCCGAGTGATGCACAGGGGTTCATGATTTGTGGAAGCGCCTTACGTCCTCTCGGCTCAGGCGCCTCTCCGGCCATTTGCGATGGCCGCAATTTCAATGCAGGCGACGGAATTTATGAGCTGCAACCCCGGGTTCTAGACACGGTCAGTGGACGATTTCGCTTTCATCGGTGCTTGATAATATACATTGTATAAATAAAACATCCCGTATGAGAATGCCCGATCTGAAATGCGAGGATCGAGCCGTTTTTTATGGCGTGGGGATGTCTTTTGACAACTTTATGGGAAGAGATGGGGTTTATGTCTCGAATGGTAAATCACACAAGAAGGATTTGGGCCTGCTTTTCACACTCTAGTTAAAAAGTTGTCTGTTCAATAAAGTTCAATAAAAGGCGAACTTTATAATAGACATTCAGTCAAATTTGAATAAGTCGCATCTTTGAGCTATAATCGATTGCAGGGCCGAAACTAGCCGTTTTTGCACCAGGGGCAAACAAGGATTTTGGAGACCCCCCCCCCCCCCCTTATTCCATAAAGTACAGTAGAATCTCTTTTATCCTAAAATCTTTTAACCGAAACTCTTGGTTAACCAAAATCCATTTTAATTTTTTTTTCTTTTTAACCATCACATTCCTCGTGTGCAAGCGGTCCTTTCCGAACCACCAGTACAGATAAATATTTTGGATTCCCTTTCTTAGAATTTAACCTTAGCTCCCGTACGAGATTTATTACTAGATTAAAAATTTTCATTTTTACAATGAGTAAAAAAAAAAAAAAAAAAACGCATTACTTTAAGTATAGAAGAAAAAATTCGTTATGAAGAGAGATGCTGCAAAAATGAAAAAGTTTTATGCAGAAAGCAGCAGAATGACTGTGATACTGGTGAGCTAACAGTATTAAAAAACTTCATGATAGAGCGGCAAAACAAAGGCAATCGAAACTTCAACAAACAAAACTTTGTTTCAAACCATTGTGAAATATGTACTCTCTTAAAACGAATGAGTGGATTTGCCTACTCAAGAATGAGCACTAATTTATTGGATCGTGAATGAGTTGATTTTTAAACGCTTCACTCAACTTGATTTAAGCTCTTATTCTTCTATTTTACTCAACGAGAGCGACCGAAAAACAACTCAACTTGATTAGCAAGCTAGTTTCCTGCCGCTCTTTTGCGAGTCGTTCTCAGATTCGTTCGTCTCGTCTTATCGTGTCTCTGGCCTGCTTCAAGATGGACGCTGATGTGTAGATAAATATGTAAACATTCAAGAAGTTTTCTTAAAGAAGGAACGAAAGGATGTGTCTGTTTTATTCGGTAAGTTTTATAAAAGCATTTAATTTATCCTTACTTTTTAGTGGGATTGCATGTAATGATTTAAATTTATAATTTTTAATGCACGTTGTAACACATTCTCCCTCCGTCACGCTGCTGGCAGCTAATTTTAGAAATGCTTCTATATTTTAAAATTATTCTGCCTTTTTATTTTTTACTTATTTATTTTCGTTTAAAATGTCCTGTTTATTACTTTGTTGAGAAATAAATAAATAAGCTGATCATAGCGTCATGTTAAAGCAAGGGTCGGGGGAGGTGAAAATAATAAAAGTTTACTTTTTCGTGTGACGAAACTTTTGTCAGATATAACAGTTCTAAGTATTTTGTAAAAATAATTTTTCAGATAAATCATATCAAACAAAAATACGTTTTATAATTTGTAGTAAATAATTTTGTGAAAAATTACTAGAATTCCTCCCTAAAATTTTCCAGAGAATTGTTTCTTTCTCCAAATACAGAATTTTAATTCAAGGTTGGTATTCACTTATACATTTTTTTTCAATCTAATTATATTTTCAAAAGTCAATTTTATTCCTTAGAAGTACAATAGTTTATTTCTATACAATACTATTTGTGTAAAAGAATTCAAATAATTACATAAACAGTGTTCTACTGCATCCATTCACCATCACTTTTCAGCAATTCCCTTTCAAATTTTCCGAGAGCTATATTTTCCAATTTACCTTCCTGACAATAGGGGTAGCCGGGGTAAAATGAGTATATTTTTTATTATTATTTTACCACACAAAATTTTTTGAAAAATTAAAAGTGTGAATGAAATGGTCACATATCTGGCAATATTTAAACTTTGTAAAAACAAACTAGCAGCATACTATTTTTTTTCTTTTCTTACTGGTATGGTGAAGTATTCATTTGTCCCTCATTTCAAAAGATTTAAATAAAAAATAAGATAATTTTGGTATAACCAATCACTAAATTCTTTTCACAATTATAAACATGGGTGCAAGACCTTCAGTCTCGGAAAGATTTTTGGCTGGTTGTAAATTATATTTTATATTGAAATAATAGCAATTTTACTAGCAAAAACTTTTAATTGCTCTTTTTTATTGTAAAAAATCCATTTTCAGCCATAAATCAAGACATTGAGATTGTCTAGCCCATCGCCAGTAGGTTATACCTAATATTCGGAAAAGTTTTCAGTCTTGGCTTGGATGGACTTCTTGCACACATGATAAAATCATTTTTATTGTTGTTTTTCTGTATCTTTTTTCTCTCCCCCCCCCCCTCCCCAAAAAATATATATGCTGCCTATATTTATGCTGCAAAGAAAATATTTCTGTTAAAGACTGTATATATACAGGGGTCGGTGCCGGTTTTTATTCTTGGGGCCCATTTTGTGAAAAGTAAGTTAATTTTGTGAATTTTATAATATTTTTGTGAAAAATAACATTTTGCAATGAAAGTTGAAATCCAGTGAATCAAATTCGAACCAAGAATTTATGAATAAAAATATTCTTTAAATCCCCTTGCTACAGTTTTTGTTTTTCGTGACCTGATCTTATTTACAAATTACACATTTTTAAAACACTTTTTATGAAACAGAATGTTACAAAAGAGCCTATTTTATTAAAAGGAATTTTGCGAAGGGGCCTGTTTTATTAAGTTCATTTTTATGAAGAGACCCATTTTATTAAATTTATTTTTCTGAAGGGGCCCTATTTTATTAAATAGATTTTTGTAAAGGGGCCCTAAATAGGCCACAAATTTCACCTGGATTGACCCCTGATATATAATCTATTTTTGTAAAATCTTGTTTGATTTCATTTGTTAAATGCTTTATTATTACAAAATGTTTGTCTATCTCTATATACATATTTATTAAATAAGAAAAGCAACCAAGTATGCTAAAAATCAACATAAAAAATTTGGCAATTTAGTCATAAACAAAGAAAAAAATTATAATTTAATATTTGATCAGTAAAAGAAATACTAAAACTAAAGTGTCTATCATTAAATAAAAGCGGTGCTGTATCTAGCTATACTAACAATATTTTTTGTTGTTCTGAGCATATTTAAATATTGGTGTTTTTGACGCTTAAAATGCAGTTTAAACCTATGTCACGTCAAAAACTGGTTTTTGATGGCTTAAACCCAACCTTGATTTCTTGTCACATAGGGTAAAATAGGTATTATAGTCCATCTTTTTTATGAGAGTTTGTCAAGATATGAATGTATGAAGATGGGTCAAAATTGAAAGACCTTTGAGAGCAAATTGTTATTGATCCTATGCTTAAATGTGAAATTATGCTATAAATTAGTCGCGAACATCCAGGGTTGGCAAGTTTCTGCCAGAGTGGTTAAAACCAGCGGTTATAACCGGTTAAAACCGGCATGGCAGAAACTAGTTTCTGCCAGTAAGTGGCAAAAACTGGCAGAAACTCAGAAATAATATTAATAAGAACTTTAATGTGCAATGACTCTTAATTCATACATGTATTTGATGTGTAAACAATTAAGTTAAAAATTAAAATTAAAGATTATGAATGTTATTCAAAGTTGTAAAAAAGTTTCAAAATTATCATATAAATATACTTTGTTTATATAATAATAGGTACTAATTTTTTTTCACTTGAAAAACAGAAATTTTCAATGGTAGTCTGATGCTGTACAAGTTTAACTATTTTATATTATTGTTTAGAGTTGAATTTTTATTTAAAAGTAAAAAAGGAAATTTACAAAAAAATCTGTGATATTTTAACAAATGTATTTTTCAGAGTATTTTTAAATAAATAATGCAATGCAATAACTTAAAGATTATGATTCTTGTGAAAATATATGAGTAAATAATTGAAGCACAATAAATAACAGAAAAAAAAAATTTAATGAAATATCTTGCACAATTATTTTACAATATTGAAAGAACAAAATTGGCACTCAAATATACTATTATTACTTTTTCCACAGAACATTCCATAGCATACGACAAAATTTTGCTAATCTTTCTGAACACACTGTTTCTTTGTTTTGAATGAAAGAAAAGTTTGAAAATATTCTTTCAAGACTATCATTACTTGCTGGCAATGTCATTATTGAGGATGCAAATTTGAAAAATCCTCATTTTCACCAGTATTCGTTTTTAAAGATGACCACCACATAGAAGGTAAGGGCAAGACATTTTCTAGGGCTTCCTTGGAGAAATATGTTTCTGAGGCAGGAGTCGGTTTTGCTTCAAAGGATATTATATGTGGCACAAAATTGGGATTAATATCAGAAAGCAATTTCCTTGCCTTTTCTTTATGCTCATATGTCAATTTTGATCCCATATACTTAGGATGAAGTAAATAAGTTAGCATATGGTAGTCGGTTATTACTGTATCAAATCTGCTTTGAACCTTTGTAGTTGTTTGTTTTGTAAGTGCGAAATGTGGTTGGAACATTTTCAACTAACAGTCTTAATAAAAAAGCTAAAATCTTTAACAACGATTTTATGCACAAATAACATTACAGACACGACAAAAATATCCCATATAATCATTTTTTGTCGTGTCTGTACGTTATTTGTGCGTAAAATCATTGTTAAAGATTTTAGCTTTTTTACTAAAATTCGCACAAAGTTTGATCTATGCTTATAACAGTCTTAAATTGAAAAAAAAAAAAAAAAAGTCAGATTTGTTCCTTTGAATACTGTATTTAAATGAAACGTTTTTTAAATTCATGGAATTACAAGATCCACATATAACTATAACATTTCTATGAGAGATAATTTATAGTGTTATTATTAAATTAATATGTTAAATTACATAAAATTATTTTGAGCAAGTATTGAATATTTTTCTTTTCTTTTCATTGTTTAATTTAAAATAAGTATTGGATATAGTTTTGTATTTGATTTTTAAACTGAAATTTTAAAATACTCTAATAATTGTTTACATATAAAATTATATAACCATACTATAACAAAAATTTTATCTGTTACATTACTCATTTTTTCTAATACAAATCTATTTATTTTTTAATTAAAACTACCTACAATATTTCATTTGCTATTTATACGGAATAAAATGTACTTAAGGAATTTAATACTAGTAAAAAAGTCTCATATTATGTCATGAAATGTGTTTATGCCAGTTGTTGCCAGTTTCTGCCGGTTAAAACCGGTTATAACCAGTTTCTGCCACTGGCAAGGCAGAAACCCTTTTTTGCCGGCAAATAGCCAGCCCTGCGAACATCTGTTATCTGCGCTGCATGTTGGAATGTAAGTAACATTAAAAATCGCTGTTAATTGACAATTTCTCAAAAATCACGTTAAAGTATCATATTTTCAGCCATAAATTAAATTAAAACACATGTTCTAACTATACTAAATTATTAAATTGGGTGGATTAAAAGAGGACAAATAGTAAAAAGAATCGAAGCAACCCATGGAAGTTAAACCAAAGGTTCTTGCTGTAGTGAATCCAATGTTTGGTGGCTGGGTCCTTGTGAAATTCGGTGTAAAGAAGTCTGTTCAAGAATTTACAGTTCTTATTATTGATATCCCTGATGAAGATAAATACACTGTAAAGTTTGCAACAAAGTAATCTGCCGGAATATTTTATGTCTTCCCTGAGAAAGACGACATTGCTGATGTGCAGGCATCCTGAATTGTTAGGAAGTCTCTCAACCAAGCTGCACCGGTCATTGCTGTATACATTTTGTATATAAATTTTCATTCACTTATAGCTAGTTAACTTTATAAATTGCTTTTGATTTAAAATATTTTTTAATTAATTTCTCATTTTTTCCTACAGATACTTATGCTGATATCTATCTGCTTTTAAACTGCATTAAATTTAAAAAAAAAAAAAAAAAAAAAAAAAAAAAAAAAAAACTTTAAAAATGAAACACTATTAGGAACATGATTCAGAGCATGGACGTAAACTGATGTTGTGAAAATTGGAAGCAGATATATAGCTGAAAATGATTTGAGAAATATATCATACAACAGTAAAATTTTAAAACATTTTACTTTTTCATATCATCAGGGCAGAAACTAGTTTCTTTCAGTAAGTGGCAAAAACTAATACTAATCCTGCAGTGATTCATAATTCATATATGTAGGTATTTGATATGTAAACAATTAAGCTAAAAATTAAAATTGAAGATTATGAATGTTGTTCAAAGTAGCAAGTCAGATTTAGAGATGCTCTGAATAGTGATTTTGGCCGAATACTGAATATTGAGCTAGCCGAATAGTAACTGTTTGGCCGAATACTTTTTATTTCAAGGTTTAAGGTATTAAAATGTTATTTTTTAAAACAACTTTACATAATATTTAATAAAACAATTACATTTTGATAAATAAGCTCTTTATAAGTAAATTTCATATTGGAAAAAAAACTTGCTTTGAGTTTATTTAAAGGATAATAAGACTTTTTGTTAATAATGAAATTTTAAATTTAATGGTTTCCTCTATGAATTAACATTTTAAAATCAAACAGTAAAAGTGGAAAAATTGGAAGAAAAATCGGTTCAGGTCGATTTGAGGCTGAGTGTGAATTCCTGCAAGTTGGGTTCAGGTTAAACCCAAATTTTCAAAAGTTAGTTTGGTATATTTTTTTAAGTTTATCCCTGTTATAATAAACGTAGATATTTGTGTATATGTTGTTTTCTAAAGAGACTTCCGTTTTTTCTGCAACCAGACTTGTATAAAACCAAAAACTTTCTATGTGCATAAATATTGGGTCAAAAACTATCTGCACATTAATTTAATGTTTAATAACGTAAAATACCGTGTTATGTTATTTTAACAATATGAATTAAAAAGAGTATTTTTAAAATAATTACCATTTAAATTAAAAATAATTAGTATTAATCAAAGAATAATTATTTTGGTAAAAAAAAAAAAAAACCAGCTAAAAATGCATAAGAAGGGCAGAAATAATGTGACATTGCTACTGAAACAACAAAATTACCTTTTCTAGGAAGAGGTATCCATTCATAGGTATCATCATTAAAGAGACTGGTGAGTTTTTACCGCGCCCCTTTGACAAAAATCATGTTTTTTCCTTTTGTCTTTGACGAAATTCTCGTTTTTTCTGTGATCATTTGATAAAATTCTCTTTTTTTCTCGATTCTTTGATGAAATTCACATTTTTCTTTGATTCTTTCACGAAATCAGTTTTTTCCCAATCTTTTGACGAAATTTGCATTTTCCTACGATCTTTTGACGAATTTCGTATTTTTTCATGCATTTTTAACAAAATTCTCGCTTTTTTCACAACACTTTTGACGAAATTCTCGATTTTTTGAAGAAAGTAGTTTTTTACACGATTCTTTTACGAAATTTGCATTTTTTCAGAATCTTTTGGCAAAATTTAGGGCTTTTCCGCTATGTTTTTAAGAAATTTTTTTTTTCCTGAGCCCTTTTGCCGAAATTTGCATTTTTCTAAGATTCTTTGATGCAATTAGCTTTTTTTCGCGATCCTTTGACGAAATTACCGTTTTTTCTGCGATATTTTTATGAAATTTGCATTTTTCCTGCGATTTTTTGACGAAATACGTGCTTTTTTCTCAGCCTTTAGCGATATTCATATTTTTCCCGTAATCCATTGATGAAATAAGTTTTTTCTGCGATTTTTTGACGAAATTTGCAGGATTTTTTTTTCACGATCCTTTGACAAATTCGGGCTTTTTAGAAATGCTTTTAAGAAATTCTTTTTTTTTTTTTTTTTTTTTTTTTTTTTTAAACGATTCTTTGACGAAATTATAATATAGAGAATATTTTTAATTTTTTGGTATTAAAAAAAAAAAAAAAAAAAAAAAAAAAAAAAAAAAAAAAGTTACAAAAATAAGTTTTTTTCTGCAAGGTTCCGAATTTTTGGAAAATCTTCTGCGCGTGTGTCTATATTATACAACTGTGTCTGCAACCCTTTGGCAAAATTTGTGTTTTTTTCTGCTATCCTTTGACAAAATTTTCTTCAACCCCTTGGTAAAATTTGTTTTTTCTGCAACCCTTTGGCAAAATTAGTTTTTTTCTGCAACCCTTTGGCAAAATTAGTTTTTTTCTGCAACCCTGTTGCAAAATTAGTTTTTTTCTGCAACCCTTTGGCAAAATTTTTTTTTTTTCTGCAACCCTTTGGCAAAATTTTTTTGTTTCTGCAACCCTTTGGCAAAAATTTTTTCTGTACCCCTTTGGCAAATTTTTTTCTGTACCTCTTTGGCAAAATTTGTTTTTTTCTGCAACACTTTGGCGAATTTCCCTAAATCATTTCATGAATCAGTCGCGGAAAAAAATTGAGAATTTCTTCAAATGATCATGGAAAAATACCAGATATTTTGTCATATATCTCAGAAACAAATGGTAATTATCTTCAATTGGTTGTTGAATAAAATTGCTATTTTTGTCATATTTTTGTCATATTTATTCAAAAGATTGCGCAAAAAATAATCGGGAATATCGATAAACTTATTTGGTGAAGAATATTACAAATTTCGTCAAAAGGTCGCGACGAATAGTGAATTTTGTTAATTAGTCACAAAAAGATATCGCGAATTTTACTGTTCGATTGCACAAAACTCAAGAGTTTTGCCGTCAAAAATCAACCCAACCCAATTTATTGCTTGGGTAAATTGCAGGGAAATGAATTTCCGTTTTTTGTATGTTTCAGGCACTTTCGTATGAACTCATCATTACGTCTGTTTTGAAATTTTAAGTTAAAATCATTTAAACGTTTTAAATCGATAACATTGTTTTTGCACATTTTCATTTTAGGAACAATACTTTGATCCTATCACTCAAGCTGCTATGGTTGAATGGAGGTTATGGCAACAATGAGGTTAAATTTAACACCAGCCCAAAAGAAGTACCAACAAAGAGGACTATCAAAGAGACACGTGATAATCCTGAAGAGGTGTATTATCAGCAAGAAAGGTATAAATTTACATATTAATCTTAAATATATTTAAGTTTTGATTTTGTCATGGAATTTCATTTTTTGTGTGTGTGTGTGTGTTTAGTAATTAACACTGTATTGGGTCAGTGTGACCTTACAGATACATATGTGGAAAAAAAAAATCTGTTTTCATATTAGTAAACTTCATACCTAGCATCTATCTTTCCTATCCCAATAGCAGAAAATTTACTTTTAATGTTTTTAAGCATTTTACTAATTTTTATTGATAATAATCTTAAGTTTTAGTAATAAATAATAAAGAACTAAACATAATATAAAGTTGGAAAAAAATCCAATGGAAAAAAAAATCTGCGACGCATGTCACCCGTCAGGAACTTTCTGCTACCAGGTTTCCTATGTGTTTGGAATGCAGTGCTATGCAGTTTTAGTTCACTTATTTAGTATCGTCTATCAGTCAGATACATTTGCCCAATAACATAAAACAGCATATAAAATTTGATTTTGTCATAACATTATGCAAGTTAGAAAAACAAGTCTGTATTTCTGAAATAGATATTCCTAACATGTATTTAATATGAAAAGCATTTTTATTAATAGTTTAAAAAAAAAAAAAAAAATTGCAATAAAAACAGTGAAAGTTTTGATTATCTTTGTGAAATCCAGAATTTTTATAAATCTAGTCTTAGTCCTGATACAGGATTTTCGAGGTTATACTGTATTAAATTAGACATGTATCTCTGACACATGACATGCATTTGACTGTTGGAAGAAAATTGCCGCCTGACTGCTTAGATTTTATGGGGTAAGGTTAAACATCATTGTTGTAATAACATTTCATATTTAGAATAAATTTAAATGTAGTTTCATCCCCCCCCCTTCCAATGTATACATTTTGAAAATGGCAACAAAGGGGAATTTTCAACAATATTTTGTAATGTTGCTTAAGACCTTTTAAATTTGTTTTTAAAATAGAAATTTATTTTAAGATTGTATCAGAAGTAGGGTGTCAACGATTTAAATCATGATTTTAATCAAGTGATTTTTTTTAAAAAAAATCATTGATTAAAATCAAAAATTTTTTACTGTTTTAAATGACATAAAAAAGTATTCAAATTATTGTGACTTATGAATACACAAAACAAAGCTTTAAATAATTGTTTCCAAGTATAATTCCTGAGTATTGCGAAAAATTTTAAGTACAGTAAGTTTGTAAAAACCATGTTTTTTTATCTAACAAACATAAAAAGCATTTAATTTAAAAACATTTAAATCTAATATAACTTTTAATGTCATAATTTCCTTTTAATAATCAAGTTATTATTTTATATACAATAAACACAGCAATAGTGTCAATGATTTTAATCAATTGATTTAAATCAGATGATAAAATCACATATTTTCTGATTTTTTAAAATGTTGTGAAAAAGCATGATAATCAATAATGAAAACGATCACTAAATCACTTGTAAAAAATGTAATATTTGTTATTGTTAATTATAACAATATTAAACTGTGTAAAAAGATGTTATTATACATTTAAAAAAATCTAACTAAATGTTAAATAACTTTAATACATTATAATATTTAGTAGCTGTTCAAATATTTTAATGTTGTGGGGAAAAATATCTGATTTAAATTTCAAAAATACAATTTTTGTACTCTATTTATAAATTATGCGTAAGTTTGCTGTATACATTGCTACAATTTTTGATCAATTTGATAGACATACGCTTTAAAACCTGTGTAAAATTACTGGCTGCTTTATGAATTTATCAAACTATTATTTATCACCTTTTTTCAACCACTTTTTCAAAAATGTAGATTGTGTTCTTAATTAAACAGTTAATTGTTTAATAATTACAAAATTTAATCTGTATCATCAATTTAAAATTAAATGCAATTTATCAATAACTTTAAAATATAAGCAGTATTTAATATTGGTTTACATAATTATTATAAAATATTAATGCACATAATGCTGTATGTTACTAAAGAAATTTTTTATTTGCAGTTTTTTGTAATTTCTATAATTACATAATTAAAATTTTATTAATTAAAGCAAAAAAACATAGATTATGTTAGTAATTGGAGGGTTATTCATTTTTGAAATGTTTAATTCTTGGTAGATGTTAATATTTTAACACGGGAAAAAAAAATAAAAAAAATCAGATTTAAATTTTTAAAAAAATCAGATTTTTTTTACACCCTAATCAGAAGTAACATGATAAACAAGTGGGTAAGTGTGATTGCACAGATAGTTTCATTTTCCATTTTATTCACAATTAGCCGAATTTTCAGTGGTGTAACTTTATATAAAGCTAAAAGTTTTAGTGTATGTTTTTTAAGAATATGCATGGGGAGGCGGTTTTGTGTGTGTGTAGGTTTTTATTTTTGGGGCCCATTTTGTGAAAAGTAAGTTATTTTTGTGATAAATAACATTTTGTAATGAAAGTTGAAATCATGTTACTCAAATTTAAATGAAGACTTTGACAAAACTTCTTTAAATCCCCTTGGTAAAGTTTGTTTTCAGTGAGCTGGTTTTATTTACAATTTACACATTTTAAAACAGTTTGTGTGAAAAAGAATGTTACAAAGGGGCCTATTTTATTAGATTTTTGTGAAAGGGCCCTAAATTTTGCTTGGAACGACCCCTTATATATATATATTCATATTTAGAATAAATTTAATTTTTAAAGTTTCATTTCCCCCCGCCTAATTATTGTTTAAAAAGATATGTTTGTATACATTTTGAAAATGGTAACAAAGGTGAATGTTCAACAATATTTTAAGAAGTTGCTTAAGACTTTAAGAATTTATTTATATTTACTTTAATCTAAAAACTAATATTTTAAAAGATTCATAATCCTTTGCATTACAATTATTGCTATTTAACTTAATTTCAATATTTTCTTTTAACACAGGAGAATAGTGACCTCATGGAGGAATGCAATTCCGCTGCGAGGAGTGGAATTCAACAACCCTATCGAATCTCTCAAGGATCTTCAGCAGAGAATAATACATATTTTCTTGTCTTGACAAGAAAATTTTAAATAAAAATATTTACATGTCCAGTTAAAGGTGTTGTCAAAACACTCCATCTGTTGTTAAAATTGCTATCAATGCTACATTTGTTTTTTCTTTTTGTTCAATAAAATTGTTAGTAAATAATGTTGTTTCTTTCCCCAACGATATTCTAAATTCCATATTTGGCTCCTGCTTTTTGCATAAAAAGCTACAATCTTATGCCATTTTAAAGTTTTACATTTCTTTAAAAGTTAATAGATTTAAGAAACATTGGATAAAATCAATGGTCAATTGCAACAAAACAAGATTAAAAAAGAATAACTGCAAGATAGTACCTAATAGGTTGGTATTAATCCAATCAAGACATTGTTCCTTCTAACCCAGTAGCTAAATTTTAAAGTTATACTTGAACATAATTTCAAGTTTCAACAAATGTTTTAAATGATATAAAGAATTAAGTTGATCCATTTCTAAAGTTATTTTGGTGCATAATTTATTTGTAAATATATGAACTGCTTTAAATTGACATTTAGCAAGTGCTAATTAATTAGCATAAAAAAGCTTAACAATTAATATTTCTTTAAAAGTTCAGTTAGTCAATTTAAGAAGTAGTGTGAATTAAATCAAGGGATAATTACAACAAAGTATATAATGGGTTAGTGTTTATCTTTTTTGAAATATTTTGTTTTACTTATTACAGCCTAACAATAGCAGTGTGACAACACTTGTGATAATGTTAGTTCCACGGGGAAGTTATTTTCAAATATCTTGCTTGGATTTTAATATTTGTACAGGCTTCTTTTTGCATATGATAGCTGAAGACAATCTATATGCTGGCTAGTTTTTACTTTTTTAACTTAGGTTTTATATTTTATTTTAAATACTTTAATTTTCGGAACTGATTCTAAAATTGATATCTTAATACAGTAAATGCTCGATGGGACTCATATGTGTTCATAAAGTCAAAAGTTCATAAATGGGAGTAACATTAGTTCAGCGAGATGCTGGGCGGGACCAGTACACCAGTTCGTAAAATCGTCTACTGTATTAAAAAACTAACCAAAATTGCAAAATTAAAAATAAGCCTGCATAAAGATCCTATGGCTCCCCCCCCCCCAAAAAAAAAAAAAAAAAAAAAATTATATGTATATATATATATATATATAAATCCAAACAATGTGTTTGAAAATAACTTCTCCATAGGATTAACACCATCATTTCTGGGCGATTCCATGGAGAGAGTGTCACACACATAACGCAGGCTTTAATTTGCATTTATTCAATTATTTATTATTTATTAAATTTTAATGTTAATTCTGATTTTAAGTGGTATGGTAAATAAGTTACCATATTTTTAAATTTAAATGTGTGGCAATAAACCTCACAGAAGTATATTATTTAATTACATTACTCAAAATGTGCTTTTTTCCTACTTCGGAAAAAAGCACATTTTGCATAATGAAATTTAATGATATATTTCTGGGAGTTTTATTTCCACACATTTAAACTAAAAAATATGGTTATAACTTATTTACCATACCACTTAAAATCAGAATTAGCATTAAAATTTGATAAATAAATGAAAATTAAAGCTCTCATTACATGTGACTCTCTGCACGGAATCGCCCTTCTATACTTTTTCAGCGACTAGTGTAGGATCTTAAGGCTGTTCTTAATGGCTCTGCTCAACAAGCACAAAACGTTTTGATACATTTACAAATTCATTTTTTAATGGAAAGATATAAAATTGGAAAGCCTGGTTATGAAAGCTATTTGGAATTGAATTTTCCATTTTTTTTAAATCAATAAATTACCTATTGAGTTATAAACGATTTTGTTCACATGACAAACACGTTTTCGCCCGCTCTTGAGTGTTTTTTCTCCTTTCATGCAGAAATTAAGTTTAAAACATCCACTTTGACACTATTTTCTGAAAGATGTATTGCGTTTGCAAAAAAAATGAAAAAAGCAGCTTGATTACATAGTTTCTGAACACCCAGCTAGTTTCATGCATTTTCGATCAAAAATAAATTAAAACTTATGTCAGAAAGTTGCCCTTTTGGATTTGAGAAGTCAGCTTTTAAAAGTTGTCATTGGGATTTTTCCTTTCCTTGGTGATTTCAAGTTTACATTTAGATATTTTTTCAATTTTTTTTTTTTTTTTTTTTTTTTTTTTTTATTTACGTTAAATACTTAAGATTGGTTTAATTGTAATTTTTAGTTATAAATCATATTTTTTTTTTCAATCAAAAAGTAATACAATTATATAAACCAGTATGAAGGAATATAAAATTAGTTATTTATTATTTTAATTTGAAAATGTGGCAAGAATTCTGTGTTATTTTGAATTTCATTGATAAAAATCAATCACAGGTTACTGAATTTCATTTAAAATGACATGATTTTATTTAATCAGTTAATTAGAAATCGCTCAAGGTTTTTTTGTAATTTTGAGCGAGTTCTTATGAATGAGTTTATTAAAAATCACTCGGGATTTTGCATTTTAAGAACATCATTTAAGAGTTCATTGCATGAACTCTTAAATGAGTTGATTTAATCCATGTATGAATTGTTACAAATTGCCCAAGAACTACTGGATTAAATCTGAAATGACCTCATTTCATTCAAGTTTGAATTGATTATAAATCACAAGTGGTACTGGATTTAGGCTTAAATTATTTCATTTCACTCAAATATGAGTTGGCAACAGATCACACAAGTGTTACTGAATTTAGTCTCAAAGGGATTCCATTTCACTCAAGTACGACCAGATTTAGTCTTAAATGACTTAATTTCACTCAAGTGTGAGTTGGTTACAAATTACTCAAGTGCTACCTGATTTATTCTTAAATAACTTCATTTCACTCAAGTATGAGTTGATTACAAATCAGTCAAGTGCGACTGAATTTAGTCTTAAATGACTCAATTTCACTCAAGTATGAGTTGGTTACAAATCACTCAAGTGCTACTGGATTTTACCTCCATTGAGTTGATTTCACTCAAGTATGAGTAAAATAGAGATCACTCAATCATGAGTTGCTTAAAAACAACTCATTCACTCGAGTTGTTTCAACTCTTTATGAGAAGCTGACTTTCAAGTCATGAGATGAGTGGATTTCGGCTCAACTTGAGTTATTTTGGCTCTTTCGTTTTAAGAGTGTAAAAGATGCTTAATTTCAAAATTAAAATTTAGGTAGTTTATTCTTGTCTATATTTTGCTATTTTTTTATTTTTATTAAGCACTTGTTACGATAATAAGAAATAGGGCACATATTTGCTCTTAATCTTAAAATTGAAGCATTCTCGATTATCCAAAAATTTCGATTTTCCGAAAGGAGGTCGGTCCCAATTACTTCGGATAATCAAGGTTCTACTGTATATATTTACAAAGAAAATTTTACTAATTTTCTAATAGCCGATTTATTTTAAAAATTAAAATATGTACTGTCAACTCTGCACTGCAAATAGAAGCGTCTTAAATTTAGACACATATGTGACTGAAAAAGAATTTTAGACACTTAAGTGTCTTAATCTGAAAATTAAGACACTATAGATGTCTTAATTTAAGATACATAAGCGTCTTACTATGACCATGGTGTAAACGAACTGAGAATAATGTCTAAAATATCCGCAAACGTCTTAATTTAAGACACTTCATTGCTTTAAACGTTTCTTAATTTAAGACGTTTTGATTCTTCCGACGCAATAACCACCAGGGGGCACTAGCACTCCCAGTTGCGCATGCGTTTTAGATGTCTTCGTTCGAAGTGGTATATGTTGTAATTCAAACAAAGTTTGTTTTTATGTACGCGTGTATTTTAATTCGTTTTTTGCGAAATGTGAAGTACTGTGATTTTAATTCGTATTAACTTTGATTATTTATTTATTGAATACATACATCTGACGTGTGTGCTCGACATCAAATGTCTCTTAGAAGCTGTCGTCGATACAAGGGCGGGATAGACACAGAACAGAAGTAGACGACGGTTGAAGATTACACCCGGAAATTCTACAAAGCGTGTGTAATGGGCTTAGTGTTAACTCGTATCAATTTATATCAATAATATTGTGTTATTCATCTTCGTCCTGTCGAAGCGGCAAAAAAAAAAGAAACTTTTGTCTGGCGGGTCCTGTTTTTAGGATGAAACATCTCATTCTTTAAATATGGCTAGTCGGATGTATTATGGGATTACCTTTTAAACTGATGAAAGTCTTTCTCCCTCACTGTGGTTGTGGTAGTTTTTAAAATTTCAAATCGAGGAATATTTCTTACCTCTTGCAGCAACTCAAGTAAGTTTCTTTATAGTAGTAAAATTAGTGTATTTTATGATTTTATTTATTGTACTAAACAAAATCCTGCATGAAATTTAATTAGTTTTGAATCTGTTCGCAAAAAACCCCACTAATTCTAGAAGTATATATTTTTAAACTTATGACGTTCTTTTTTATTACGAATTATATATTCAATGTCAGTTCTTAGTTTCAATGGATAATTTTTATCTCGCAGTAAATGACGGCCACAAGGAAGTAAAGAAAAAAAAACTTTGAAAGATGACCTAATGCTTTCTTACTTCCTGGCATAAAACCGCAGATTAAAAAAAGATAAATAAAGTAAATGAGACTGGTCTATTATATGAAGCTGCCTGTAAAAATATACATATGTATTTGATTTGCAATCAACTCTAATACTGATTTTTTTATTATTTTTAATAAAAAAAGTAATTTGAAATTTATAATGGGAAAAAGTAAAAACCTCTAACTAGATTTCGTATTTAAAATTGTGGTAACTTTATTTATATGCACTTATACGAAAAATACAAAAATGACAGACGTTACTGTATATATTTAAGACGAAAGAAGTTTGGAAATCATAAGTTATTTTTTCCTCATGTTTTTAATATAGAATATGTACTTATTTGTTTTTATTGATAGTTGAATAGCTTTTGTGAGTACCCTCTGATCTACATAAAAACTTGCCCATGTGGAAATATAAATTTTTTAAAAACATAATTTTTAAATAAGTATTTTCATTTTTTGGGGGGGTGGAGGGGGGGATTTTGCATGAATTTTTGTAAAGCTGATATCTTAAATCTTGCACTGATTATAATGAAAGTTTTGAACTTTTAGAGTAGGACAAGTTTAAAAACGCAAATATATTTAACAAAATACCAAAGTCATTTTTTCCCCAATGTTATTAAAGTAGAATATTTATTTATTTATTTTCATTATTCATAGTTAAATGGCTGTTGTGATTATCAAGTGATGTATATGTAAAATTGCCTATGTGGCAATATATTTTTTTACATTTTCATTTTTTTTTGGGGGAGGGGGGGGGGATTTTTGCAATTTTCGTACATCTGATATTTTAAATCTTTTTCCATACATTCAACTGAGTATAATAAATATTTTGAACTTTTAGAGTAGGACAAGATTATATAATATATATATATATTTATCTATGTACCTTAAAAGCCCTTAATAGCGAACACTTCGGGACCGCGGAATTTGTCCGATAATTGGAGATGTCTACTTTTTTGAGGTAAAAATATACAAATATGTATGTCTGCTGATTAAAAAAGTATTCGTTAAATAGAGGTGTTCGCTATTCGAGAATGTCCATTAACCTCCACAGCGGATACTCCCGAATACCGGACATCTCAATTTAGACAACTATAATGCAGGGTTGCGCTTTTTGCAGAAGTACTTCTTGATTAAAGGAAGGGCAAACTGGGAAGTGCCCCGTCCCCCTACGACTGTAGTGCCCCCCAAATTTGATGTGCAATATTTGTAAAGCTTATATTTTAAATCTGTTTCGAAATTGTACTGATTATAATCAATATTTTGAACTTTTAAAGTAAAATAAGGTTAAAAACAAAATAAATTTAAAAAAATCTAATATTTAGATAAATATTTTTTGTTTTTTAATCTTGTTCTACTCCTGAAGTTCAAGATATTGATTATAATCAGTACAATGTCGTAAAAGATTTAAATTATCAACGTAACGAAAATTGTATACCAAAACTGAGAGCACCAAAAAAATCAGGCTGTATTGGGGGGGGGGGGAGGGGCAGGACCACAGCCAAATATTTTTCCAGGATTCAACGTGGTCAAACATGGCTACGTATGATGCTTACAAAAAAATGGATGCGATTCAGACGTTTGAAGTGTCTGAAATTCAGACGCAAAAAGTGTCTGAAAAAATTCAGACATTTTAAAATGTCTGAAAATTGAACACTCCATTTCAGACACTTAAGTGTCTGAATTTCAGACATTTTAATTTAGAGTGTGTGAAGTCGGCCGATGTATAATCTGAATCTATTATCCGCACTACCTGTTGGAATGTAAACAATGAAAATTGTCATTAAGGGTGTTCTCAAATTCAGAGGGGCAACTTTCTGACATAAGTTTTAATTTATTTTTGTTCGAAAATGCATGAAACTAGCTGGTGTTGTTGTTCAGAAACCATGTAATTGAGCTGTTGTTTCCATTTTTTTTTTTTTTTTTTTTTTTTTTTTTTTTTTTTTTTTTTTTTTTTGCAAACACAATAGATCTTTCAGAAAATAAAGTCAAAGTGGGCGTTTTGAACCGAATTTCCGTGCGAAGGGAGAAAGAGCACTCAAGAGCGAGCGAAAAACGTGTTTGTCACGTGATCGAATTAGCTTATAACTCAATAGGTAATGGATGGATCCAAAAATGGAAAAAACAGTTCCATTCCAAATCGCTTCCCTGGCCAGGCTTTCCAATTTTATATCTCTCCGTTAAAAAATGAATTTGTAAATATGTCAAAACGTTTTGCGCTTGTTGACTAGAGCAGTTCAGAACAGCCTTAACAGTTAAATTCAAAAAGCTAAATTTGGTACATATATTTTTTTAAGTTATCAATTTTTGAAAGAATAAATATTGAAATATAAATTGTATATAAGTATTGAAATTTCCTTGAATAACAAATTTTTATCTTGGAGCAAGAAGTAATAAGTGTTCATAAACTACAGAGAAAAATTATTGACAACAAAGCAAAACAAACTACTATTGTGTAGTGTCAGTGTTTAAAATAATGAATACTCAGCAAAATTTTTATTGATTATAATTTAATTTTTCTTTAATCTTAGTTATTAAATATATTAAACCAATGTGACATTATGTTTGTTTTTTTTCCATTGTAACTTTTGTACAGTTTTTCCTAACTTATAGCCAGACTTAAAAAAATAAAATGTAAATAAAGGGATGATCTATAATTCGCAAAAATGTATAATCCACAAAACCCTCGGTCCCTATAAATGTGTGGATTTCACAGAATTGACTGTAATAAAAAATATGTAACACTGAACTAAGTATCTAATCTACTTTGTCAAATATTGATTCATTAAAATCTTGAAAACGGAATCGACAAAAATTCGTTTTGTTCAGAATCCTTATGTCATATCGTCTTTTGATTCTTCTATGCTTTGGCATATCCCAGACAGGACGAGTTTACCAATACCGTGCTAAACATGATGTGAGAAAGATTAAAAAAAAAAAAAAAAAAAAAAAAAAAAAAAAAAAAAAAAAAAACCATTCATTTTGCGCCCATTCGTTCTGGCGTCCATGTCACATGTCACATGCCTTCTCTGTTCCTCCTTAGTTGCGGCCCTGATCGATTGTATCTATGTGTAACAACTTTTTGAAATATTAACATGTATGAGAAACAGGGCCGACACTAGCCTCTTTTGCACCAGGGGCAAACATGGATTTCACAGCTCCCCCCCCCCCAACCCCTGCTCCCCAACGTATATTTACAAAGAGAATTTTACTAATTTTCCAATAGCCGACCTATTTTAAAGTATGTAATCATAAAATATGTAATGCTGAACTATGTAATCTGCTTTGTCAAATATTGATTCCTTTAAATCTTGAAAACGGAAATCGAAAAAATTTCCGCTTTATACAGGATCCTTTATGCCATATCATCCTTAGATTCTTCTATGCTTTGGCATATCCCAGACAGGACGAATTTAACAATCCAAATGCCGTGCTAAACATAGACGTGAGGAAAACCGACAAACAAAATCCTTCATTTGGCGCCCCTTCGTTCTGGCGCCCGGGGAACATGCCCCCTCTGTTTCGGCGCTGGAGAAAGAAAAAAGCACATCCGAACAGTTAAGCCTAAAACTACATCACAATCGACAGGGCTGATCAGGAAAGCGATTTGGAATCGAAATGAGTTTTCCCTTTTTTGATACATCCAAAATTGATCGAGTTATAAGACATTGTGGTCACGTGACGACCTGTTTTTCTCCTTTCTCGTGGTATCGCGTCAGAAATTTTATGCAAAATCCCAACTTGGACAGCATTTTCTGAAGCATCTTTAGGGTTTACCAGAAACGGAAAAAGTTGCTATAAATTAAGTAAATTAAGGGAATTAAAAAATGTGTCAGAAAGTAGCTTTTTTTGGATTTGCGAACAGCATCACAGTCATTTCTGTGGTGCTCAGCTTTCGCTTCACATAACACCGTTCTTTACGCGATTCAGAAACGAGCTCGTTTATCTTTCGACAACTTCTGTCCTCGACATTCTGTTTTTAAGTTCAAGTTCTAGAGAAGAAAACGCATTAAAATGCAATTTAAGGCTTCGCGCGGAGGGTGTTCGCCAATCTTGTACAGGTGACTTCTGAAGGCGCCTGCACGGCGACAAACTTAGCGCCGAATTTGCATCTTCGCATCCTCAAGAGCAATTCTCCTCCCCCTCCTCTTCCAAGTCATTTCCCGAAGTTTGTTTTTGACTGGAAATGGCCCGAAATAAATGGAATATTTACTTGGTGTAAATATTATAAGTAGGAACGGGAAAGGATGTTGGGGGAGCACTATAGATGGGGGAGTCAGGCGACTAACAGAAAATTCCATATCCCCGATTACTATAATCATCCTATAATAATAATCATGTCATCATCATAATCATCATATTGATCATCCTATAATAAAAATCACATCATCATCATCATCATCATCATATAATAATAATCAAGTCATCATCATAATATCGATGATCGTAATCATAATCATCTCATCATACTATCGATCTTCATATAATAAAAACCACATCATCATCATCATATCAATCATCATGTAATTTTATAATTACGAACGTACCTAAAAAAGAGGTTTTTTACCTATATTCTGCAACTCGGGGAGCCCGGATTTATCCTCTTGTTTTTATTTACCCGACTGCCAAGAAGGGTTATGTGTTTCACGCGTATCTGGGTATGTGGATTTCTTTATACCCTCGAAACCTCCCAACGGCTGGAATAAACGGCTGGAATTAATGAATAAGATCTCTATCGATTCGACTTAACCGTCCGATGGTTATAGGTTAAGTTTTGTTTTTATAAATTCAAAATGGCGGCCGTAAAATAAAAAATGGCGGTAGACACGAAAAAAAAATTTTACGCACCCTATGGAGTGGCCTATCATGGGATAGGTCTTTCAAAATGAAGACGATGTTTCATTGACTATTTTACAATCAGAAGCTCCGTTTAAATAGGACACAACCTGGAAGTTGTGTAGGTAGAATCTCTAGCTTTATTGCAACTCTAACCATCACAGATATCTATAGGCTTCATCAAAACAGTGTTTATAGATAGGAACTAACAATTAAACACACTTAAAAGTCATCAATACAAGTAAACAATAAAAAAAAAAAAAATAGGTAAGTAATATAAAAAATAGTTTCACATTGGTGAGAAATAATTAATTAGTTCGCTTTTTATGCAGTTGGGTTTTTTGATTTTTTAAATTTAATTTTTACTTGTTAACTTCTTTAATTCAGTTGAGAGACATCTTGAATCAAGTTATATGCTTTTGGAATCTATTAAAATTAACACACATCCTCCTGCCTAATGCGCCAAGTGTTCTTTTATTTCAGCCGAATACTCCGATGCAATCAAGTCAGCGTTAAACAGACAACTCGGTTCTCCCGTTACCTGTAAAACCGTAAAAGTGTCGCCCGGGCAAAAAAGATATCGGACACCGCTGTCCGATTGCGATGGCAACGATCGGTTCCTTGTGATGTGCGCCGACCGAATCCGAACAACTAATTTTTGCTAGGGCTCGAGACATTTCCAAGATCGTGTTTCTACTAGGATCGGATTTCATGGAGGAATATTAAGGAATTTCTTCTCCCATGAAACGTCACTACATTGTCAGAAAAATTCGTGTTTATACACTAAATTATTCGTCATTTTTAAACAAATCATTTCCACACTCCTTGAAAAAAAGCATTTTCAGTTAAGGTTGTTCTTAACTGCTCTGCTCAACAATCAGAAAACGTTTTAACACATTTAAAAATTCATTTTTGAACGGAAAGATATTAAATTGGAAAGCCTGAACAGGGAGGCGATTTGGAATTGAACTGTTTTTTCCATTTTTGGATCCATCCATTACCTATTGAGTTAGAAGTGTTTTGGATCACGTGACAAACACGTTTTTCAACCTTTCTTGAGAGGTTATTCTTCCTCCGCACGGAAATTCGGTTCAAAGCGCTCACTTTGACACTTTTTTCTGAAAGATCTATTGCGTTTGGAAAAAGACACCTCGATGACCTAGTTTCTGAACAACATCACTTGCTAGTTTCATGCATTTCCGAACAAAGATAAATTAAAACTTATGTCAGATAGTTGACCCTTTGGATTTGAGAACAGCCTTAAGGGTGTATTCCAATCCAAACTGCTTACCTTCTGATTCATTTTTAAATTGATTTTGGCTATCAAACTGGGAAATGCTCTTATTTAGAAACTGAATAATGTGCCGTGCTTCTCAATTTTTTGATGAATGCAGAAAATAGTGTAAAAAATGCTGTCAAAGTGGGCATTTTGAACCGAATTTTTTCCGAAGCAGGAGATCTGGGAATGAAAAATATTCGCATTTAAAATATATTTTCAATGAACACATTTAATTTAAATATTAAATGGAAAAAAATCGATTTTATTCTTTTCGAATCTCTTTCGAAAATCTTTTCGAATAAGAATATAATATTTGTATTTCACATTTAGCAATCTACTTAAAAATATTTATACATAATTCCTATTTTTATCCTATTTTAATACTAAAGTATTAAAACTCCAGCCACCAACTCATTCAGGACGAAATCTTCTCGAAATGAACTTCAAAATTCAAAGCTTTTTAAAGAAATGAATCAAGCCATGCCCGTTTAAAGCGAACCTATTGACTTCAAAGCGTTTCACTTATTTCCAACTGTGGCGCGGTCGTTAGGTCGTACACGTCTCGTAACTCTGCGATGGCTGGTTCGATTCCAACTTCGGCAAAATTATTTCTACCAGGCTTTCTTCAATGGACAGATATTTTACCTCCTGTAACGGAGAAAAAAATTAATAGATATTCGTCCATTAACGGAAAAGTCCTGGCAGCAGTGCTGCCAGTATCATTTCGGTGAATTCAAGAATGTAGTTCTGAGAAGGTATCCAACGTTTATTGGAGTTCTTTTTTCTTCAATTTATTCTGTTGAGCTGTTTCAGATAACAGGCCAGATGCCATTGTCAGAAAATTTTTCTGAGGGAATTGTGCCTGTCGGATTTGTCCAGAATAGCTCAGGTGGTAGAGCGTTGGCTACTTAAGCCAAAGGTCCGTTGTTCAAATTATGGCGCATTTTCTCACTCAGTCCTTCCGGCCTGTGCGGGAGGGAAAGACAGACCTCTATAGTGTGTCGGAAAAATTCGCATTGTTGAGCGGTTTTTTTCCCTTTTAAGAACGTTGTTAAATGCAAGCCTCCGTCATTCTAAACACAATTCTTCAGTCAAACTCTAATACATAAAAAACAATCAAATCATTCTTCCTTGTCCATTAATTTAGTGATACGTGTGTAGCCGCATAAAAAACCACCACATTAGCCTATTGCAGAAACAATTTCATCCTCGAATAGCCATCATTTGAAAGAGAAAGAATTTATCCACGTTCAGACAGAAATAAACTCTCAGCGAAAAGACATTAACTGTAACTTCAAAAATGACGTATACACAGTGAAGATCTCCTTATGGTTACGCTTGACGGGGCAAATTGCAAATTAAAGATGCATTTGGAAAATTAGTAAAGAATTCCTCTTACTGGAATAACTACCTCCTAAAGAATCCCTCCTTCTCAAATCTTGCTTTTTGGTGCACTAATAAATTAAATACATAATCCGTTTTATTCATGAAATTTTTGTGCACAGCTGACGTGATGGTGTCATTTCGTCTCCAACAAATTGCATTATAATTTACATACAGGGTGTCCCTAAACTCATGCTACTCGGCAAAGAGGAAATTGTCAGCAGCAAGATAGGTGCTGGCAATGATGGAGAAGTGCTGGCTAATGGTCTAACATTGCATGACCACTGCTGGACAGCTTCAGTCAACTTTGCTGTTGGAAATCATCAGATAAAATTCTGATCGGCCTCCGTTTTATCTCATGCGCTGGCCCACCACACCATGGAAGCACTGCAAGAAAAGTGCCAGATTGAAGTAATGTGATGGCATATCAATGCTGGCCTTCTGTTGGCTATCACTGATAAGCCCGGACACTTTTGCACTGGTTTAAGTAATGGCACTATTGCACTTTACGGTGATGGCAGTGCTGGCTGCCATCTTTTTTCCAGCTGATGGCCCACTGTTTCTTTCTTTGCTGGGTACATACGTTCGGGGTGCTAGAACACAACTAGACAAGCACAAATCACCTACAATCCATGGTCGGAACGCAAGTCGTAAAAAGCTAGAGCTCGAAAAATACTGTGGCACGAAAAGAGGTGAAAGAAGATAAACAGTGATGGAACGAAAGGAAACCAATAATATGAAGAAAAACATTTCATTCAACAAAATGAAAGTAAACAACACGTACTGTCTGGCTGGGATAAGAAAGACTCTAGAACCGGTCTCGACTCCGTCCTGTTGCCACGGTAACTGGTCAGTTCACTTTATTTCAGGGAAGTCCCACATTTTCTTTTCTCCCATTCAACCGATCATTCTGAGAACTAGCAGTCTTTTTTTGTCCTATGGATGAAATCCGCTCTCTACAAGTTTTGGAACCTTCGAAAGCAGGAAACCTACTCGGGGTTTTTCTTATCTCGGTCACACGGTACGTCCCCCATCACAGCAACTGCTCAAAATTGTGGCCGCCAACAGTGGACGCAGTCTTCACACCGTCGATGGAGTGACCGCCGTACATTGGCGAAAACACCAACCAGACATCGTTCGTATGGAGTCAGCAAATACGGATATCCGGGCAACAAGCTCTACAACGGAATCTATGGGACCATCATCGTAAATGAGGCTCTTCATGTGATCCCAGAAGAAAAAGTCCAGACATGACAAATCTGGTGAGCGGGCCGACCTGCTGATTGGTACAACCTTTGGGCTTCCCCTGCATTACCGTCTGCCGCTCCGTACATGTAATGCATCTCGGCCTTCACCGGATTTGAGCACGCATCCATCTCATTGACGATCTACAGAACCGATGAAGACAGCTGCGGTGAACAGCCTTTTTATTGCGATCGCTGGGAGATGCCCTCTAGCGCTTTACGGCTTGCGTTCCGACCATGTATTGTAGGGTGATTTGTGCTTGTCTAATTGTGTTCTATCACCCCCTGACGTATGAACCATGAGTTTTGGTACACCCTGTATATATATCTACATATATACACTAGGTGGCCATCATTATATAAACATTTGTTTGAAGGGTTCTATACAAGTTAAACTATTCGATACATTAAAAAAAGATTCGATAATTATTCAGTTTAGAGCATGGGGAAATAAATTCTACGAAAAAAAAAAATTCATAATTAAAAAATATTAAGATAGGTGACGTTCTGTATAATCGAAAAAAGGAGAACTTATTATCAGCTTTAAAGTTTTTTATGCAAAATTTCATATGCTAAACTGTTTGTATCAAAATGATAGTCATTATTAAGCTGCCAAAGGATACCGTCGCGTCGTCTCAAAAGATATTGATTTAAAATAAGTTATTTTTGTTGATATTTGCTTATAAAACATCTCTAACATTGAATCGAACCTCTATCGGTGAAATTTAAAACTAATTTAATATATGTGAGAGAAGTGCCCGATGTTCGGGAGTACCGGCCACCATTTCTTCATTCTATTATATCCTAAGGTCATGAATTCAATGCTATTCCATGATAGGTCATGATTCTAAGTTCCCAGGGTGGTGACGTCGTATTGAAGAGGGTGTCCAATTTTTTCCGTATTTCCGGATTGAATCTATATAGAATCGTACACTGTAAAAAAAATCCGACCAGTTTTCCTGTAGGAATCGGAAAGATAGTTGCCCCTATCGTACCGGAAAAATTGCCGACCCAGCTCTGAAATAAAATCCGTAAAATACCGTTTTATTGACAATTTCCTTATTTTTACGGATTTTATTCCGAGCTGGGTCGGAAATTTTTCCGGTACGATAAGGGCAACTATTTTTCCGATTCCTACAGGAAAACTGGTCGGATTTTTTTTACAGTGTAATGAATTTTGTATTCATGCCTTTTCGCATAAGGCTGCAACAGCTATGGTACCAAGATCTGAATAAACAAGTAATATAAAAATTTTGTTTTTAAAGTCAATTCCTACTTAGGTCATCCAAGAAAAATTTAATATAATCTCTTAAGCTAATATTAGTTTTTGTTGCATTAAAATATCTCAATTTGTTAATTCTCTATCAGCAAGTAGGTTTACAATGAATTGGGCGAAATATTAGAGATATCGCCAAGTTGGCGTCCCTTTTGGCGACTCATTTGGCCCGCCCAATTGGGCGATAGATCGCCAAGTTGGCGACAAACTGGGCGGTATTGGACGACAGAACAGGGCTTCCCTAGGGTAACCCCTTATTGAAAATACTTTCATTGATCTTCAATAACCAATGGCCGCGCTTTTGTTTCCGATACAAAACTGAAATTAATTTATTTATATTTGAAAAAACTGTATTAACATCCATTGTCATCCAGTACAAGTTAAAAAAAAATTATTTCAACTTGATAGGATGAATAATGAGTATTTTATGAACAATTGAAAATTTGAACAAGATATATAAATATATAAATAAATATATATATAAATAAATATAGGGAGAGTGTGAACTAATAGTAGGAATTGAAAAAATCTGAGTAAAACTATAGACATGTTTGATGTTACAATTTTGGACTTGTTGTTTTTAATACTGTCCTACTGTAGAATTTCCACATACACTGCAAATTCGTGAAACACTTTTGCAACACTAATTGAACATAATAATGAACACTTCTAACTAAAATCATTTTCGATTGTGTTGTGCCAAATAAAAAGATTGTGTAAAAAGTTTTGTTAAAAATGACAAGAGGAGAAAATGCGTTTTCAAAACATTTCAAAACATTCATTTTAAAAATTGCGGTACAAATGTGTAATAAATAGTATGTTTTAAGTGTGTGTATGTGTGTGTTATTTTAAAGACACCCAGTAGAAAGTATTTTGAAAGTGTTGTTTTATAGTGTTCTAAACTCTATGGTGTTTACAATGTGTTGTTAATTGGGTGACAAAGTGTTGTGCACCACAACACTATACCGAAGAAAATATTTTCATCAACACGATTTCAACGCTATTTTAGAACACATTATTTGATAGCAGCACTTTTGCAACCTATTAAGAACACATTTCTAGATAACAACCTATTAAGAACACAATCACAACACAAAAAATGTTTTGTATATGAAGTTTTCTAATTCACAACACGTTAATGTGTTGATTACTTATATTTAGTACAATTTCGAAAGAGATTTAAAATATCAGCTTTACGAAAATTTCATACCGAATTGGGCGGTCCCTAAAATCAGGGGTAGGGATGGTTCTGCTTCTGGAACAAATCCAGTTTTACTTTATAGTCAAGTATTTTCCCAGGATTCAACGTGAGACTACTTAAAAAATATTTTTTATTTTCAGAACCGCCTCGAGCTCGAAATAAACTCGCTTCGACTAGACTATAATGAAAGGACATTAACTAAGTACAAGAATGGCTAGCCTAATGAAGATGTTCCTCTCTTTTTACGCTCGGAAGAACAGCTCGCAAATTAAAGACGCATTTGAAAGTTCCCTTCGACCGAAATGCATTTCCTCCAATTTTGCTTCATTGTGGGGAAGGTTTAGGTAAATAACGTCGAAATGGAGTACTTGTCTTTCTAATTATTACGAAACCTGCAATGCAGAACTCTGAGTAATGGCCCAGAACCGAAATTTGTAGAGGTCTTGTTTTTTGAAGGTAAAAAACGTATATTTGAGAAACAGCTCATGTCATAAATAAAGACACAACCTTGCTTAATGGTACAAAAAACACGAACTTTAATAAGCTAAAAGTTAAATTTTACATTTTGAGCTGTTTCTACAGCAGTAGAAACTACAGTCTTCAGGAAAAATAGGATGGTTAAATGGCTAAAAGCTCAGAGATGAAGGCTCCCTGTACAAGAGATAATTTGTCGAACATTGACTAAAGGTGTGAAAACAAAAATGCCACTGAGACAGTGCCACCCAGTGAAAATAAATACTTATTAATGAAATGAGTCCAAATAAATCAAAAGTGTTCGATTGAAGCCACGAGTGCCGCCATCTACGCATGAGGGCCAGAACCACATTCAACAAAGTTTTCATTCAAGTTTTTGGCAACATGAATCAAGTTTAAATTGAAATATTGCAATTAGATACAGAATATATTATGCCAGATTTTTGGAATATTAAGGATAAATTATCGTTACAAGGTTTATTCTCACGTGCAATGATTTCAACTAATTCTCTAATTTTACTCTCAAAAGGGTTATTGCACGGAACTATAATTTTTGCCTCATCAAAGTTAATATAGCAGACTTCATTAGCTAAGTAGTCAGCTCATATCAGTTAGAGTGACATGCACTGTCAGAAAAACTCTCCTATACATACACTAAATTATTCCTTATTTTTTTAACAAATAATTTCCGTAGTCCTAGAAAACAAGTTTTATCCGAGAATTTTTTCCAGAAGGACTGAAAAAGAGGGAGAAATTCCGTTTATTCCTACCACGCATGCGTATTGGCTCTAGTTAATACTAAAATCCGAATTTATTTTAAAAGCGAAAAACCAAAAAATCTATAAAATAAGATTTCTATTTCAAATGAAAATCAAATTTCAAATTAATTGCTTAAAAGGTGCAAAGGCCAACCCTAGTGAAAAAGATTCCATGCCGGGACTCGAACCCGGACCATCAGTATAGCGCACTGACATTCTACCGACTAAACCACATGGGACCATACCCAGCCTGGAAAATTTCTCACTATTACATGTTGGCAAGGCTACGAACGCAGCACAAGATGGAATATTTTTCCGTGAGCCACCGACATGGAGCAAACACTAAACTTAGGTAAATCCAGCATCGATTGAACTGATATACTGGTGGCCCGGGTTCGAGTCCTGGCATGGAATCTTTTTCACTAGGTTGTCCTTTGCGCCTAATTTGAAATTTGATTTTCATTTGAAATATTGTATGCAGGGCGAGTGTTTCTCTCTGGAAAAATTTTTAACTATTAATAGTTTCAATCGATGCTGGATTTAATTAAATTTCGTGTTTGCCCCATGTCGGTGGCTCACGGAAAAATATTCCATCTTGTGCTGCGTTTGTAGCATTGCCAACTTGTAATTAGTGAGAAGTTCCAGGCTGGGTATCGTTCCATGTGGTTTAGTCAGTACACTGTCAGTGCGCTATACTGATGGCCCGGGTTCGAGTCCCGGCATGAAATCTTTTTCACTAGCGTTGGCCTTTGCGCCTTTTAAGATATTAATTTGAAATTTGATCTTCACTTGAAATATTGTATGCAAGGCGAATGTTTCTCTCTGGAAAAATTTCCAAGTATTAATTAAGATTTCTAATTAAATTTAAAAATAATAATAATGAAAACTAAACCAGCAACAAAGAAAAGAAACGTTTTCGAATTTAAAAACTTCCTATTAACCGCAATTTATGATAAAAAAAATTCAGAAAATACTGTCAAATTTGGTAGTTTAAGTCTATTTTCGGCCTTGGCAGTCTCGGGAAAATCATCATCAGGGAGCTGCTATTCCAAATGTATCCCATTTATGGTAAAATGAAAAATTCTCTTCAATACTTAAGTATTGCAAATGTCATGCATGTATGCTACAAAATCAACCCTTGAATGTGTGGAAGGAGATGTGTTGGAGAGGGGGTAGATTAAGAACGTTCTTAAGGCTGTTCTCAACTGCTGTGCTCATCAAGCGCAAAACGTTTTGACACATTGACAAATTCATTTTTTAACAGAAAGATATAAAATGTGAAATCCTGGTCAGTGAAGCGATTTGGAATCGAGCTGTTTTTTCCATTTTTGGATCCATCCATTACCTATTGAGTTATAAGTGATTTGGATCACGTGACACGGCATTTTTCTCCCCTTACCGACTGGATTTTCTTCTTTCGTTCGGAAGTTCGGTTCCAAATGCCCACTTTGACAGTATTTTCTGAAAGATCTGTTACGCTTACAAGAAAACGGAAAAAACAGTTCGATGACCTAGTTTCTGAATAACAACACTTTCTAGTTTCATACGTTTCCGAACAAAAATGAATTAAAACTTATGTCAGAAAGTTGACCCTTTGTATTTGAGAACAGCCTTAAATAATTTTAAATTTGCTGTTTTACTTTGGTTTTATTTACTATTCATTGAGATACATTTTAGCAGATAATTTTCAGTATTCCGTTTAAAAAAAATGTGGTATAACCATGAAAGCATACTTGTACAGACGACTTAAAACGAAAATTTTCCCAGTCTCATGCGATTCCATCAAAGCAGGTTTGATTGTATAATTGGTGCGCTACCTGCTATGATAAAAACCTGTTCAAAGCTGAAGTTTTCTGTTTCTTGTGATTCCCTCTTGGAAACTTTTATATTAGCCTCCTCCGAAATGATAAGTCTAGATACGCCACTGATTCCATACCACCTGCATACTAATATTGTTCACAGTGTTGAATTCAGACACTTTTCTCCGGGAGGGATTTCTGTGGCCCCGGGGGGCATTATAGAGTTCCGGGGGGGGGGCGGGATTGCACTTTTTTGTCCATTGAAAACACAAAATCTAAAATCTTCCGGGGGGGAGGGGGGGGGGGTCCCCCTTGGCCATCCCTGAATTCAACTCTGATTGTTCATGATTTTACTTTAAAAAACAAGTACAGTAAACTCTGTCTAAGGCGGGATAGATCGGGACCGAGCAAACTTTCCGTAGTAGACAATATTCCGCCTTAGACAAATTTTACCTTATGTCTCTGAATTCACAGGGACTTGAAAATATTTCTGAATTACACAGAGTCCGCCTAACACAGAGTTTACTGTAATATGAAAAAAAAAAAAAAAAAAGTCAATTCCTACTTAATTCATCAAAGAAAAATTTAATAGAATCCCTTAAGCTAATATTAGTTTTTGTTTCATTTAAATATCTCAATTTGTTGATTTTCTATATGCCATTAAAACTTATTGGTTTACAATGGAAGTCTATGGGAATTGGGCGAAATATTAAAGATATCGCCAAATTGGCGTCACCTTTGGCGACTCATTTTGGTCGCCCAATTGGGCGTTATATCGCCACGTTGGCGATAAACTTGGCGGTATTTGGCGACTGAACAGGGTCCCCCCTATCGTAACCCCCCTTATAGATATGAACATGCATTAAATGCTGTTCAATAACCAATGGCCGCCATTTTGTTTCCCCTGCAAAACTAAAATTAATGAATTTAAATTTAATGAATGAATTACTATTTAAAAGAAACTGTATTAACATCCATTGTCATTCAGTACAAGTTTAAAAAAAATTATTTCAACTTGATAGGAGGAATAATAAGTATTTTATGAACGATTGAAAATTTGAACAAGATATACAAATAAATAAATAAATATAGGGAGAGTGTGAAATAATAGTAGGAATTGAATGAACCTACGAATGGAATGATTTATTCCTCTTTCGCCGAAAAATCTCCCCAAAACCCCCTGCAGTTTCTTGGTAGGTCCTATTAACGAACGGCGATGACTCGCATGAAGCGAAAAAAGAAGACAACACAAAAAACACAAATGCTGATCTTCATAAATGCGACATTTCGATCCTTTTTCAGAAAAATGTCCTCCCCCAAACATCTTTAAGCGAGATCCAGGTGGTCGTTAATTACAAATACTCAAAGAGGTTCTGGGTGATGGTTATTCTCACGATGGTACTTCTGAAAACCATTAATCGTTTCCTGTTGATTATCTTTCTTAACAGTTCAACTTGAAAAATTCCATCAAATTTTATTTTTTTCAGCT
Organism: Maratus speciosus; assembly: GCA_963932465.1. Lineage (NCBI taxonomy): Eukaryota > Metazoa > Arthropoda > Arachnida > Araneae > Salticidae > Maratus > Maratus speciosus. The sequence continues at coordinate 7,286,247 of OZ010797.1, forward strand.
AGAAACAAATATGGTTATTTTGTATAAGTACTAAATTATTAAATTTTAATACTTGTATTTTATATGCTTCGTCTGAAATACAAGTGAGAAATTCGTATGGTTTTCAGACAATTAAAAATGAATTTGTAAAAATCTTCTTTGCTAAAAATAATTAAGAAATGTCTTTATCGCGAATATTTAATGCATGGATGATAATAATAGTAATAATAATAATTAGTAACTTCATAATTTCTTTATCTTAATTGCATGTTAATTGTAACGTATATAAATAAAGTTTAATGTCTCAATAATTATAAAAGTTGAAATTAACACTAGAATGATGGTGAGGGGCCATTTTGGCTCCTACCAAATGAATATATTTTGTTCCGATTCAGAAATTTATTTAGGAATTAAGTTTAAATGATATAAAGAAAGAAAGGGTTAATTAAATAACTCAAACAGTTTTAAATAAAAATTCTGTTATTAAATATTTTTATGAAACTGGAGTAAAAATTCAGGTCTTTCTATGTTAAACTTTAGTTTAAAATAATATTTGTTTTAAGAGTTAGGTTAGCCAATATAATATTGATTAATTATTGTAATTATTTTTCTTAGCTTTTTATAAATTCAGTCAATCACTGTCTTTTAAACATTTTCATTCGTCGAATCCGCCAAGTTATTAGTGTGTCGACTCGCAATAATATTAATATATAATAATTATTATTTAATAATAAAATTATATAATAATTATTATTATTACATTATTATTATTATTAGTAGTAGTAGTAGTAGTAATAGTATTTTCTACAGATTAAACAAATATTGAAAAAAATTGTACTTAGTTTTTGTTACTACAATAAAAATAAACAAGTTGGAAATTGCTCGTTAAACGTGGCAAATGAGGTGCGTTCGTACTATAACTAGTTTTATAATTATTTTTTGCAACCCATATTGTACTGAATGTATAATTTTTTGCACTTCATAAAGCGCATAGTCTGATACATCATTAAAATGCACTTCCAATATTTTTTTCCCATTCCCCGTAATGTAACGGAACACTTTTGACTGTCCCTGTAATTAAACTATACATCCGATTTTCCTAAAATTTGAAATAGCTCAACAAAATTTTGCAACAATTATATCTTTAAAATTTCAGACCATTCGGAAGGCTGTAATATCATTAAAATGCACTTGCAATAATTTTTCCCATTGGCCGTAATGCAAAGAAAAACTTTTGACTGTCCCTGTAATTAAACTATGCATCCGATTTTCCTAAAATTTTAAAGGGCTCGACAAAATTTTGCAACAGTTATATCTTTAAAATTTCAGATCATTCGGAAGGCTCTAATATCATTAAAATCCACTTGCAATAATTTTTCCCATTGGCCGTAATGTAAAGAAAAACTTTTGACTGTCCCTGTAATTAAACTATACATCCGATTTTTCTAAAATTTGAAAGGGCTCGACAAAATTTTGCAACAGTTATATCTTTAAAATTTCAGATCATTCGGAAGGCTCTCATATCATTAAAATGCACTTGCAATAATTTTTCCCATTGGCCGTAATGTAAAGAAAAACTTTTGACTGTCCCTGTAATTAAACTATACATCCGATTTTCCTAAAATTTGAAAGGGCTCGACAAAATTTTGCAACAGTTATATCTTTAAAATTTCAGATCATTCGGAAGGCTCTAATATCATTAAAATGCACTTGCAATAATTTTTCCCATTGGCCGTAATGTAAAGAAAAACTTTTGACTGTCCCTGTAATTAAACTGTACATCCGATTTTCCTAAAATTTGAAAGGGCCCGACAGAATTTTGCAACAGTTATATCTTTAAAATTTCAGATCATTCGGAAGGCTGTAATATCATTAAAATGCACTTGCAATAATTTTTCCCATTGGCCGTAATGTAAAGAAAAACTTTTGACTGTCCCTGTAATTAAACTATACATCCGATTTTCATAAAATTTGAAATGGCTCGACAAAATTTTGCAACAATCATATATTTGAAATTTCAGACCATTCGGTTGGGTAGTTTTTGCTCTGTTACATGCGGACAGACGGACGGACGGACAGACGGACGGACAGACGGACGGACGGACTGAACGACGACTATAGGTGCTACGTATTTACATAATTACGAACGCACCTAAAAAGGGAAAAAAGACCTTTCTGTCAGATTTCTCTCTATTCTAAAAAAAATATACACCACCGCCACCGGTGTAAATGAATTTTTTTGTGACCGGAGGTCTTTCTTCGCTAATATTAAGAAAACTACTACACACAAAAATATGAAAATTGGTAGTATTATAGAGAAATCTTATATAAACACGCTAAAGTAGACAATTTTTAAATCGAAGAACTATTTAAAGTGATTTTCAATGTTAAAGTCGGTCAGAATAGGTCCATTAAAAAAGTTTTTTAGGAACAAAGCTATGCATAGGTTGGTTGATTTTTGAAGGGCCGATTATCTACACGAGGGATATAGGCCCAAGGGGATGTGCCCTCCGGGGGGGGGGGGTCTTTCTAAGGGAACCTAACCCGTATTTACGCATGGAAATCCAAGTTTTCGAAGAAAACCACGAAAACTCCGAAACGGTTAGGCCGACGGGCGCGATTGGGTTCGAAGCCAGCACCTCCCGTCTACCAGCTTCGAGAGCAGAACCTCTCAGCCACGCTATGCATAGGAGTTTAATATATGTTTCTAGGGATATACTTCTCAAGCTAGTGGTGTGAAAACTGCGCTTATTTTTTTTTTTATTTTACTAATTTTATGAAGGGTTTTTTTTTCAATCTTTTATTCGAATTTTCATTATTTCAAGAGAATTCTTTTCATATTTAGAAAGGGTAATTTTTTATGTTGATGCTAATTTGTAAAACAGCAGAAATAATAAAATGATCAATTGTTAAAAGCAGAAAATATGGAAAGTTATGTCATACAAATTGTATTTACACGTGAATATTAAAAAAGTAAGAAAATCTTAAAATAATTAATTTATTGCTCGCGAACCGCATTTAATGGGGACAAATACGTCATATGTAAAATTTATGTTGTCATATGAAAGATGCCTAAAATAATTAAATTATTATGCGTGAAAAACTTTTAATAGGGAAAATTAGGTCATATATTTAAAAAGTTCAAATACTGATATTCCCAAACACTTTTAAATGGAATAATATATTTACACATGAATATTAAAAAAGTGGGAAAATAAAAGCTGTAATTAAATTTTTGCACACGAAACGCATTTAACCCTTTCAGGGGCGGTGGTATGTTTTTTTTTTCTATAAAGACAAATTACCTTTCATAAAATAGTTTCAAAGTCGATTTTCAATCAATTATAACTCAATATGTAATAAATTTATCAATAACTGAAATCCACTGTTTGATTCCAAATCATTTGCATAGTTTGGCTCCTAATTTTATGCTTTTAATAAGATAAATAAATGAACTGTCCGTCAACAATATTGAAAGATTTTAAATTATTGAGCGTTATTTTTTTAAATCACCATCCATGGTTCAGCATTAAGAACTGTATTTTAATTCAAAAACGATAAAAAAAAAAAAAAAAAAAACAATTTTGTCTTTATTTCGATTCGTTATATAAATAGTTAAACAAAAAGATGTTTACGAAATCTTTGTAACAGGAAAAGTCTAAGCACGAAGATACGCGGGAGAAAGATGGATTGGTGTTTTGGTGATTTGAAACATTATACTTATTGAGTAGGGTTACTCCCTAATGACATTCACTAATGGATTTCTGGTTTTGGGGGAGATTTGAAATAGTTAAGTTTGCAGGAGAAACAAAATGGCCGGCTTGGTATTTTTTTTATCCTAAAGTACATCGAAGGCGACTTCAGGTCCCTTCCTAACGGAAGTACTTGATCGATCACTTGATTGACATTGATGGATCTAAATTCGGCAGGTTAGGAAAACATGGAATCAAATGACACTTTCATATTCAGAACCGGTTTTGAAAATGAAAGTAACTTCATTAAAAATATCTGCGACCAAAATCGAAAAAGTATAACCAAGGTGCGCTGTAGAGACGAACCTCGGCTATCCAATGCAAAAAAAAATATTTAAAAATGTCGAAATGCAAACGAGATATTAGAAAAATCCCTCCCCAGAGGATTAGCATCAGCTCATGAGTGTCTTCGTCGGCAGGGACAGGACCCTTAAGGTTATATTCCAATCAAACTGCTTATTTTCTGATTTATTTTTTAAATTCATTTTTGCTCTCAAACGCATCAAACTGGCAAATTCTGATAAGAGAATTAATCATAAGAAATAAGAAACTCATAAGAAACAACATAACGTGTCGTGCTTGTCAAAAATGCAGAAAATATTGCAAAAAATACTGTCAAAGTGGGCATTTTGGACAGAATTTTCCGAAACGGGAGATCTGGGAATGAAAAAAAAATGGCTATACTGAGAAAATAATGATTTAAAAATCAAATTCTAATTAACTGAGTAAAAAATGAAATCACACGGCCTCTTAAACGTCTTTTCAAAAATCACCTCAGGAAGTTTTTACTCTTTAAAATGAGTCTGAAAATGTCTCAGAAAATTTCGAGCTGTTGAGGGTGGAAAAATATTTTTTCGAATACACTCGAATGACAATTGAAAACAAGCAACTCAGTACCAGGCAACAGAATTGTTTACCAAAACCGAAAAGCATCTATTCTGACATCCATTTCCCAGATTAAAATCATGTCCTCTCTCTATATAAAAAAATAAGATTAAACAAAATAAAGAAAAAGCTGAAACTTCGACAGCTGATGTCCGTTAGAAAGTGTTTACGTTTTACCTTAAAACTTCCTTTTTCCGAACGCCTCGCCGCCCTCATTAAAAGAAGCGCTATTCTCGGTTTCTTGGACAATGGGAGGACAGTGTCGGGACAGACACCACTGTCTCATTGTCCCACCCGTGTGCCGCATTCTTTGTAGCCGACAAAGTTCTCACGCTTGCGAAATTTGTTAATCCCGGGTCTCGCTTTAAACAGATGCTGGCGGGACCCGATCTTCACCCGATTTTCCGACCCGCTGCCCCCGAAAGCGGGCAGATGGGGCATCGAGGAGGTCTCGCTAATCCCTTGATGGAATCGAGGCATTCCTTCTGTTTGTCTGGCGCCTATATCGGTTGCATCTCCTAGGAGTAGAGTCATAGGTGACCCCCCCCCCCTCCCCTTCCCTGTTGGGAAAGATGTCTGAACTTCGAGTCGTTGATCCGCTGTTGTTCATTTTTCACAACAATCACAAACTAGTATCTTGCGGTCATCACACAAGTTTTTTCTGTGTAAATTACACGCATTAAAGGATTTAAAAAGTGCGAAGAATTGTATTAGATTTAGAAAAAAGATTTTTTGAGAAATGTATTTCAACAAATAATATCATAAGAAGACACGCAATTTTTCACCTTGATTCAACATAAAATATATAATGTGAACATTAAAAATTTCACAATTTTTCTTACAAGGCGACTAATTTATAGTAATGAAGAAAAATATGTTACAAGATTAAAATATACATTTTATTTAAAACTTCTTAGTACTTTCAAACCTTCCAGGTTCATCATCAGAGAATATCTTGATAACTAAATGTTGTTTATTTATACAAATACGTCTCTCTGTTTTGAAAATGAGAGAGCTAATAATGACTAGAGTTGAAAGTAGAATTATTGGTGTATATTATATATACAGGTGATTCATAAATATCGAAACAATAGGCTAGCTCCTTAAATATTGCCCCTAGGCACATACTTCCAATAGCAAAGTTTCATTAAAAAAGGTGCAAAATGTGATGAGATAAGTTGCAACTCCTGGGGGGAGGGGGGGGGGTCTATTTGAGAAAATACAAAAATTAAATTTCTATATGGTCCCCGTATAGTATAATTTCCAACTAGGAAATTTTTCCTTATCCATTCCTGAATTAAATACAAAAAATTCCATCTTCATATCTATAAAACTCACAGAGTTATGCCCGTTTAAATAATTCGTCAGGTTTTAAGGGATTAGACACAAATTGAAGTGCGTGTAATCCAAGAAAGAATGTTACTTTAAGAGTTCTTGGAAACATGCAAAAAAAATATATTTATTGAGTTAGAATTTTGATATACTTTTTTCTCTTTTGTGATGGTTAACCATATAATTTGCAAACTAAGTCACATCCTGAAATTTCTCATAAAGTTAAAAAAAAATTTTTTTTAATGATTATTATTTTTTTAAGTTGGGTAATTTAAAATCGTTATAACTCGAAACATTATTTGTCGAATTTTAATTTTTTTTTTCATTTAATTAAACAGTAGAGGTCTGCATGGACCGGAATTTACAGCTCCGGCCCGAACAAAAACTATCTTGGCACGGCCTGGTGTAAAAATTAAAAGTTCTGCCCAAGCCCGGCACGGCCTTTTTATATTTTCACAGTTCACCACCCGGCCGGGACTGACCCATACCAAAATCAGCGAAAACAGCACCGGCCCGGCCTGTAAAAAAATCAATTAAATCAACCAGTCAATTAAATTAATTAAATCAGTATGGGCCTCGGGCCAAGCCCAGCCCATGCAGACCTCTAAAAGAGGAAATATAATTTTTATTTTGTTTCAGGATTTATTTAAATATTAATTTAAAAAATATTAAAATATAAATTAAAAAAATGATGCAACTTATTTTTTAAAAAATCATATTTTCAAAAACAAATATTTTTTTGTTTCAAATTTGCCGAAGCAAAATTAATTTAAACTAATCAGAAAAGACATGTTCCAAGTTTACACTTTTTTTCTTTAGCAATCCTTGACTTATAACAATTTAAAGACGAGAAATAGTAAAAAAAAAAAAAAAAAAACACCATGCAGAAAAACGCCTTTAAATTTTAAAACAAAGATTGTCTCCTTAAAAAAAATTTTTTTAATACCTTTTTAAAAATTGCAGGTGAGTAAAGTACCTCCTTCCTGTAGCTTAAACTTCTGATACAGTTTAACTTTTCTCCTTTCCGCCTTCTTTATGTACTATTTAAATGTCCGTCAGTTGATTTAAATCAAGGCTTTTTCCAACATGCCGATTAAGAGTTTTTTCATAATTTTAGCCCTCACAACTTCAGATTTTAAATCGTCCTAGAGAGGTTGTAAAGAAAAAAAAAATCTGTATTCTAGGACCGATCCAATCCCGGACCTTACTTTTTCCTAAAAGCTCGGCCGGGAGGGGCCCAATGTATCTTTTCCATACCGAACTACCGAACCGGGACTGGATTCCTTCTGCCTATGTCTGCATGGGGAGAAATTTTCACTTTCGATTCAACCCGTATTAAAATTATTGCTTCTGACTGACCTGATTCGTGCAAAAATCAGTAAAATTTGACATAGCCTAAAACTTTTTACAAAAAATGCATATTTAAATTGTCATTATTTTACAATTAAACTTAAAAATTCATTTTTTTAAAGGATAGTAGATTTCTAAGCAAAGAAATTAAAATACTGTAAAACCAGTTTTAAAAAAATGCTTATGACGGAATCCTGTCTGAAACGAATAAATGTGTTGATCCATACAAAATGAATATAATAATACCTGAAAAAGGAAAAACTACATTTACACCTGCTAAGAAGGGAACTTGTCTCTAACGCATTTTTTTTTTCTTTCCTATGTGATTCCGTCTTAGAAGATTTTACTGTATAGCGTTTTTCAAAGTCTCCAATACGTGGAATATGGATTAATGATAAGTAAGTCATTTACATACAAATAGAGATTCCTTAAAAAAATTAAATATTACAGCCTACGGCGCTTCTATACAAATTAACATTGTAAACATGAAAAATAAAAGCTATAGTAAGTATTTTTGGTTGGAACTCCTCATACGAAACAATTTTTAACCATATCGACGTTAAAAACTATGTTTTGCAGACATTTAGTCAGGCCGGTCCAAGTTCGGGGATGATATTTTAATTTTTCCAGCCCGGGTTCCCAACTTTTTTTTCTATGGTTGGCCAAGCCCACGCCGTAAAAAAAAACGAACTAAAAAACGGAAATACTACTGGCAATCTAGACGCCAGTGCTATTTCCGTTTTTTTACTGGAATTTTTACCCATAAATTACAGAAAATTTTCCGTTTTTCTGATTAAAAACGGAAATTTTTCTGTAACGTCCATTTTCTGCACGTCCCATCAAATGAAAGAAAGACAGAGCTCGCCAGCGGGCTGGGCCAGATCTGGGCACATAATGGCCTCTAAAATATGCTAGCCCCCTCTAAAGCATAATCCTGGATGCGCCACTGGTAGGGAAGACCGGGGCAAGATGACGAATGTATTAATTTTTCAGTTTTCCACTAGGTGGCAGCATCAACCGGACACTACTGGCTCTCCTATCGGTCGTTCGTTAAACAATAGTATAGAGACGCTGAAATCGCCCTTTTTGTGTTAGTTGTGAAGCTTTGATTGTTTACCGCTCCACTTTATAACTTCTATGCATGTGTAAATAAGCTCTGCTATAAATACAGATAAGATATATCGTTTCTCTTTAATATTTATGAGTAACGTAGTTTAAATACTACCTATTATCATGAATAAATGTCAATTAATCACCTTCCTTCTTGGCAATGAAAACGAATATTTTTAAACAGGCAGTCCGGGGCAAGATGACGAGCTCGTCATCCTCAGACCCTGATAGTAGAAAACCAAACGTATGAACCCTTCAGAAGAACCAAAACTTATGGAAAATGCTGATTCCGATGCACCAAAAAAGCCTGTTAGTCTTTTTCCTTTCAAACCATTGCCTAAAGCAACACAATGTGAGAAAAAGGGAAAAAGCAAAACACTGAGCTCAAGCATTCTTACTAATTCTCAATCTATTTCTCAAAGAAATGCTAGAACAAAGGGAAAAGCAGAAGGAAGAACAGGAACGTTTAAAAAAGCAGAAAAAAGAAGCTCGTGAAGCTAAAAAGGGAGTAAAAAACTCAAACTAAGTTCGTGTAGGCCTAAGTCTATTAAATCCAGGCCAAACAGTCCAGTTGCACCAACTTCAAAGGATGGTGTTTTCAGATGTCCTGCTTGTGACGAGGAAAATTGTGACCCACCAACAGAACAATGTATCCAGTGCTGTATATGCCAAGAGTGGTGGCATGAGGAATATTCCAATTATGAAAATGGCATTTTATTTGTGACTATTGTTAGCTGCACAACGAAACACTCCAACATTACGTTACAATGCATTATGCTTAGTTTGATACTTTGTAAGATGTAAAAACACGGTTATCATTTGTTAAACCATGTAACATATTTAAAAGATAAAATATGTTTAACCTTTTTCAGCGTTGTCATCTTGCCCCAGTACTGGGGCAAGATAACAATTTGTTAATGTTATGAAAAAGTAAAATTATCCTTTATTTTTTTTATTTGAAAAATTAAATGGTAATATATATATATAGTACTACAAAAGAATACTGTAACAGTTCATGTAAAATTATTTTTACTATACTTAAAAATAAATTAATAAACAACAAAAATTGTTAACATAGCAATCTTGCCCCGGTCTCTCCTACCACTTGTAATACGTTGAATTGTAAATTCTTGAAGTATCACTGAGATCAAACGTATCGATAGGATAGCGGAGCCGTGCCGTCGCCTTCACATGTTATTACACATATCTTTTTCATGCTAAAACTAACACCCTCTCCCAAACATCAGGAAAGACATGGGGACCTCCACCCGGGCGACATCGATACCCTCAACAGATGGAGGGGGACCCCTTTTTGAGACGGGATATCCCTATGACGAGCTTATTCGCGCATGGATGGAACGGGGATGGTTTCGGTCCGCCTTTGACTGGATAAATGTTTTGTGTCGTCTGCCGTATTGTGCCGTCTTTGTAACGACACACTGCGATGACAAATAACGCATTAATGTAGATAGATCTATCTGTGTGGTGGGTTTAGAAAGAGGGGGGGGGGGGGGGGGTTCGAGACGCTGAAGTGAGTTGGACTCGAATTCATTAAGAAAATTGGTTTTATGAGGTTTTTTGGGTTCAATGCGGCTGTAGGCAGAAAAATATATGTGGAGCTCGGAATACTCTCTTGTCTTATTTTAGATTTGTGTTTTACTAATTACACAGCGGCTGTTCTTAAGTGCTCTGCTCAACAAGCGCAAAACGTTTTCACACATTTACAAATTCATTTTTGTAACGGAAAGATATAAAATGGGAAAGCCTGGCCATGGAAGCGATTTGGAATGGAACTGTTTTTTCCATTTTTGGATCCATCCATTACCCATTGAGTTAGAAGCGATGTCGATCGCATGACAAACCCGTTTTTCGCCTGCTTTTGAGTGATTTTACTACTTTCGCGCGGAAATTCGGTTCAAAACGTCCACTTTGATGCTATTTTCTGAAAGATCTATTTGCGTTTGCAAAAAAAATGAAAAAAAAGGCTGTTTTCAAATCAAACAGGGCAATTTGCTGACATAAGATTTAATTCATTTTTGTTCGAAAATGCATGAAACTAGCTAGTGTTGTTGTTCAGAAACTGGGTCATCGAGCTGTTTTTTCCATTTTTTTTTTTTTTTTTTTTTTTTTTTTTTTTTTTTTTTTGAAAACGCAGTAGATCTTTTAAAAAAGAGGGTCAAAGTAGGCGTTTTGAACCGAATTTCCGCGGAAGGAAGAAAAAGCACTCAAGAGCGGGTGAAAAACGTGTTTGTTGTGATCCAAATGGCTTCTAACTCAATAGCGTAATGGATGGATCAAAAAATGGAAAAAACAGTTCCATTCCAAATCGCTTCCATGGCCAGGCTTTCCAATTTCATACCTTTCCATTAAAAAATGAATTTGTAAATGTGTCAAAACGTTTTGCGCTTGTTCAGCAGAGCAGTTAAGAAGAGCCTTAAATGAGGCCATGGTGGTTCTAAAAAAAAAAAATCTCTCTCTCTATATATATATATTTCCCCTTTCTGATTGTTTTCTAAAGATAAAAGCATGAAATTTGAAGTGATTTGTGATTGAAAAGTTTTTCATTTTCCAATAAATTAATTACATTTTTAAGATTGTTGTCTCACAACAGCATTTCTTTAAAAATTATTATTCCTGCGCTGTCATGTCCGAAAATTCCATTGAAAACTGTCCATTTTGACAGCATTTTCTGAACCAAAAAATCATTACTCGGCCAAAAAATCCAAAACATAAAAAATTAAATTGGTTAAATAAATTTCAATAACAAAAAATTTTAATAAATTCGGTTAATTTAATTTAACTAAAAGATCGAAAAAACAGCTCGAAGTCATAGTTTCTGAAAAAGACCACCTGCTAATGTGTTACATTTGTGAGGAAAAATGAATTTGAAAATGAGTGAAAAAGTGGCTGTCAAATATTTCCCCCTAAAATATAAATAAAGTACATTCAGTAAATAAATATAATAAAAACACAAATAGACTCAACTACTAAAAACAGAATTTTTTTTAAAATTCAAGTTACGCGCACTGTGAACCCTATTTTCATAAGACACTGCCTGCGAAACTTTTACTTCGCGCAAAAATCTAATAAGCATATTCAAAGAATCATTCCACCGCCTTTAAGAAATTTTCTTTGCATAATTTACGCAGCAGTTCATCTTTGAATCTTTTCGCCGACACAAAGTGGGGAAACAAAAAATTCATTCCAAACAAACTTATCCAAATCCCCTTCTCCATTCTTTCCCTTTCTTTTTATTCATTTTATTCACAGTATTATGTAACTGAGTGTTTTTGGCACCCTCTATCGCGCCTTTTGCGTTTTTCTGCTTTTGAATCATAAATGAAACACCTCAACTCGAACAACTCAACTCGCTCCCTTTGATTTCGCCCGCGATCTGCTTTAATATTTTCCTCCCCCGCGCAAGTTACCACCGACCGAACCATTCAACTCGGCTTGGTTGTGATTTTTAAAGTGTGTCGATATATATATATCTTTTTTATTTTTAAATTCCCTTTTAGAAAAACAAACTGAAGTGAAGTGGCATACCTTCTTTTTGGAATCTGGCGCGACATTTTTGATAAAAGCTTTTACGTGGAAAGGCGTCATTGACAGTGACAGCGGTGAATTTCGAGATCAAATAGATGGTTTTTTTTTTTTTTTTTTTAAATAAATTATTTCATTTTATTGTTCATCTCAATAATTCAAAAATTCGAGTTGAGGGGGAAAAAAGAACTTTAAAATATTCTTTTAACTAGCAAAAGCCATGCTTTGTTTGGATTCAAGAAGCATTATTTAATAAGACAACTATTTGAAAGTAACGCTATTTTTTTATATTATTTTTGCATCTTTATTAAGCAAAAACGTTATTTTATGTTTTGCCGCATTTTAATTTTAGAAATGTAAATTCAGCCAAATAACTAAGAATTTCCTCGGAATTTTTTATTTATGATATAACGAATTTATCTGCGTAAATGATTTCACATAAGAAGAATAAATTGTGTACTGGAATTCTTAACACTGAAAAATACTTTTATAATTAAATAATGTAAATAATTGAATTTTCACAAATTTTAATTCATTAAAAAAATATGCTATAATTTTTATAAAAAAGGTATTTTAAAAATTCCATACAAGAAATCGTGAAACTATTAAATGAATCATGATTCTGTCTATAATGACTCACTCCATGATCTTTTTTTTCTTCTGAAAATATACGTTTCATTTTTTATTTGCAAAAATGCGTCCGTAATGGAAAAACATGTAAAATAAATTAATTAAAATAATAATATTTTTATGGTTATTCCGTAAAAAAAAAAAAAAAAAAAAATAAATAAAATAAAATAAAAATAAAAATAAAAATAATAATAATAATTTTGTGCACATCTACAGATCATAACTTATGTTTAATTTCAAGTCAAAATACTGAATAGTTTTTTTGTAAAGTGTACGACAAAACTTGTGTAGCCCAGTAGGGGATATTTTATTTTATTATTCAACTCAATAATTCAAAAATTCGCATTGAGGGGGAAAAAAAGAGCTTTAAAATATTCTTTTAATTATAACTCCGAAATACTTTTCTTCTACTGCAGAGGGATGTGAAAATATCGACTCTTTGTCCTTTTGTAACATTGTAAATATTATAAGATTAATATAAAAATAACTTTAACGCGAAGTTTGAAAGTGAAGACTGTACAATATGTTTGATCATAAAGATCTTTACCGAAATCGGCGAGAGTTCATTAAAAAAAAAATCTACATTTATAAAAATTAAAATAAATGATGAAAGAAACAGAATGACGTTTTAGAAACACTCGAATAAAATTGTGATTTTAAAAATAATCTATACCAGGGATGGCGAAACTTTTCATGTTCACGTGCCAAATTTCCCCAAAAATATACTTTACGTGATCATGACGTGCCAACAATAAAAAAATTTAATTGATCAAATAATAATGAATCAAACTACTTAAAATTTTGTTTTTAGCAATTAAAAAATACAGGTGATATTTGATGTTATACTGTAGAAATTTATTTAAAAAATATTATTTCTGTTGTCTCATCTTAAATGCCAAATAATTTATATCCGCTTTGTACTTAGTTATTTTCGATAGAATGCAAGTTTAATTGCACTCACTTAACAAAACATTTTTAGTTGAGTTTTTTTTTTTTTTTTCTTTTTAATATTTTTTATTATTATTTTTTTTTTATGAAAAGAATGTTTTGCAGAAAAAATTGTCAAAATAGCAAACGCCAGAAACTATATCTTTTAGTGTCTGGAATTGAATTCCAGGTTGTTATAATTTTAAAATCAGCATTTTTGCTTATTACACTTTTAATTTTTGTTTAGCGATAATCTTCTAATTCTCAAAATTTTCTGAGCCAATATTGAGCTAGATTCGGATAAATTAAGCTATATTTCAATTTCTTCAATCTATGTGACAATCACAACCAACCGAACTAAATCGGATTCAAGTGACACAGACAACATCTATATTAATTAATACATTTTGTGAAATTCTACTATATTATGATGTAAAACTTAAATCTATGCCGTGTCAAAAATAATCTGCAGCGTGCCACTTATGGCACGCGTGCCATAGGTTCGCCGTCCCTGATCTATACATTTAAAAGACAAGTAAAAATGTAATTTAAAAAAATAAAAAAACCCGACTGCGTAAAAAGCGAACTAATTCATTATTTCTCATCAATGTGAAACTATTTTTTTTTTCAATTCCTACTATTAGTTCACACCCTCCCTATATTTATTTATTTATATATATATCTTGTTCAAATTTTCAATCGTTAATAAAATAATCATTATTCATCCTATCAAGTTGAAATAATTTTTTTTTAAACTTATACTGGATGACAGTTGATGTTAATACAGTTTCTTCAAATTTAAGTATTGCGCGGTAGCGCAATACTTATTTATTTCCAGTGTCACTTCTCAATGCTAATTTAACATGGGAAAGCCTATAGAGATCATAACTTTTTCATTTTTTCTTCCCACCTTTTTGTCCCTGATGCCACTCATTTTTTATTCTTTACTAATTCTAATGATATTATAAATTTAAAGTGTAAAAACGTTTGCCTGACGTCAGGGTCAAAACGAATGGTAAAATGCCTTTGCATATGGGTGAATTATAACAGAGAGAGAAACATGGGCCAATTTTTTTATTTAGATTATTCAAATATTTTTCTTAATAATTCCAATTTTCGCTTTTTTCATTGAAAATCAACGGACATTTGCATAGAAAATGTAACATTTTTTTCCTCATTGTTGCGAAAATTTCAAAAGCCATAATAATAATTTATTTCTTTTTAGTTGAAACATATCCACGTGAAATATTAAATTGAACTAGTTTTTTTTTTTCAAGAATTAAAAAGGTGAATATGGCGTCATAGTGAAAATAAAAAGGATATTTTCAGAATAAGTTTTTGCTTTGGTCAAGTTTATATTTTAGTAAACAGTTTCTAGTGGATACCTATTTTTACGCAGGTAGCGAACTTAGTGGGGAAGTACATAACTTAAATTTTAAAATGTATTTTTTTTTTCGAGATGAGAACTATTTATATTCCAAGTTAAACTTAAGTAATAATTTTCTGATGTGTTGACATCACCCTTTGGGAGAGATTAAGGTTTAAAAATTTAAGTAAAACTTTTATTTTTTATTTTTTACTGTATCACAGCTATAATATAGTTAAATATTAACAGTAAGGATTCAACACAATTTACATTTACATTCATAGCGTTCTTGAGTGCGAAATAGGGTATCTAAATTTAAGTGAAGTTAATTTTTCATGTTTTGATTATAGATTTTTTACGTTCAGGTTAGAAGTTTTTGTCCAAACTACCGCAACCTGCATTACTACAGTGGTGAAACATTTTTAATTACACATTGGTAAACTGCATCCCACATTGCGATGCAATACCGCATACATCAAAGCCTGATGATGATACTCTCTATTAATTTTGAAATGCGTTCGTCTGAGTGCATTAGTTATTAAAAAACTTGACATATTAAACAAAAACATAATTTGAAGAACAAATTAAAAAAACAAAATTTATTTCCTATATTGTTTAAGCCCGAGAAGGGACAGATATTAAGTTAGTTCATTCAGTTAGTTCTACATTTAATGTTAAATTTTTGTAACAAATTAGTTAAGCCAATTGAAGATTAAAAAATAAAAATAAAATTCTTACAATATGATACTTAAAACACCCTAAAAAATTAGATCCCGTTCAAATGAAATCGAAATAAATCTTAGACTTTTTTTTTTAGTTTTGTATTTTGCATGCATCTTATCATTTTATGCACAATTGTCATAAACATAATACAAAATCTGCAATACAAATATTTTCAATTAAAAATGGAAGAAGTCTAAGATTTATTTCGATTTCATTTGAACGGAATCTAATTTTTTAGGGTGTTTTAAGTATCATATTGTATGAATTTTATTTTATTTTTTTTTAATCTTCAATTGGCTTAAGTAATTTGTTACAAAAATTTAACATTAAATGTAGAACTAACTGAATGAAATAACTTAATATCTGTCCCTTCTCGGGCTTAAACAATATAGGAAATAAATTTTGTTTTTTTAATGTGTTCTTCAAATTATGTTTTTGTTTAATACTAATTCATTAATTAACTTTTAATTAATTAATTTTAGTTTTGCATGGGAGACAAAATGGCGGCCATTGGTTATTGAAGCATATAATGCATCTTCATATCTATAAGGAGGGTTACCATAGGGGGGGGACCCTGTTATGTCACCAAATACCGCCAAGTTTGTCGCCAACTTGGCGATATATCGCCAAATTTGACGGCCAAAATGAGTCGCCAAAAGTGACGCCAAGTTGGTGATATCTCTAATATTTCGCCAAATTCCCATAGAGTTCCATTGTAAACCTTCTTGCTTATAGAAAATCAACAAATTGAGATATTTTAATGCAACAAAAACTAATATTAGCTTAAGGGATTGTATTAAATTTTCCTTTGATGACCCAAGTAGGAATTGACTTTAAAAACAAAATTTTTATATTACTTGTTTTATATTACTTGCCTATTTTATTACTTACTTGTATGGATGACTTTTAAGTTGTGTTTCATTGTTAGTTCCTAGCTGTAAACACTGTTTTAATGAGGCCTGCAGATGTCTATGAAGGTTAGAGTTGCAGTCAAGCTAGAGATCCTATACCTACACAACTTCTAAGTTGTGTAATATTTAAATGGAGCTTCTGACTGTAAAATAGTTCATGAAACATCGTCTTCATTTTGACAGACCTATCCAAGAGTACGATAAAAGCTTTTTTCGTTTCGTCCGCCATTTTGTATTTTACGGCCGCCATTTTGAATTTAAAAAACAAAATCTAACCTATAACCATCGGGCGGTTAAGACGAATCGATAGAGACCTCATTCATTAAAATCCATCCAGACGTTGGGATGTTTCGACGGTATAAAGAAATCCACATACCCAGATAAGCGTGAAACACATAACCTTTCTCGGCAGTCGGGTAATAAAGATCTTTACCGAAATCGGCGAGAGTTCATTAAAAAAATATCTAAATTTATAAAAATTAAAATAAACGATAAAAAGAAACTGAATCACGTTTCAGAAACACCTCAAAAAATTGTGATTTTTTAAAATAATCTATACATTTAAAAGACAAGGCTTTTTTTTTAGGCATCTGCCCAGATTTTTCTACTGAAACAATTTTAATAATTATTTTTTTAAACGGAATATTTTCCTTTGTGGATGTCCCACATTACTTTAGAAATAAACTCAAGCTTTAGACAAATTCATTTGTAAAAATCAAAAACAAAAAATATTGAAATTATTAACATATACAGTGACTATGTGACATATTAAGGGGCTAGTTCAGTCATCTTAAACGACCCACTCGCTAATTCTAATCCTTTATGGACGAAGTTTTTAAAGGTATATAGTTTGCATTTCAATACTTTTAAATGAATTTATTTGCATTGAATAGCTGAGGTCGATCGATCTCTACAAAGGCCGCTTTCTCGATTTTGTTTGCAGATTTTATTTTTTTTTTATGAGGATGCCTTCACTTTCGAAACTGCTTCCGAAACTAAATTTATCCTATAAAAAAATACAGTGAAACTTCTTTTAAATGCCACTCCTATTCAAGGGCCAACTCTATTAAGGGCGTAAATTACGCGAGAAATCGGAGATGGGACGCGTAATTTCGTCAAAAAATCACGGAAAAAAAGCCAATTTTCGTCAAAGAATCGCGAAAAAAGTGCAAATCTCATCTAAATATCGCGGAAAAACAGCGATTTTCGTAAAAGGGCCGCGAAAAAATAGCGTATTTCGTCAAAGGATTGCGAAAAAAAGCGAATTTCGTCAACGAATTGCGGAAATAAGCGCAAATTTCATCAAAATATTGCAAAAAAAAACGCGATTTTCGTAAAAGGGTCGCGACAAATTAGCGTATTTCGGTAAAAAAATCGCGAAAAAAATAGCGAATTTCGTCAAAAAATTGCGGGAAAAGCCGAATTTTGTCAAAGGATCGCGAAAAAAATAGCGAATTTCGTCAAAAAATTGCGGGAAAAGCCGAATTTTGTCAAAGGATCGCGAAAAAAAGTGCAAAATTCATCAAAATATCGCGTAAAAAAGTGATTATCGTCAAAGGATCGCAAAAAAAGCATAAATTTCATCAAAATATCGCGGATAAAAACGCCATTTTCGTAAAAGGGCTGAGACAAAATAGTGTATTTCGTCAAAAGATCGCGAAAAAATAGCGAATTTCGTCAAAAAATCACGGAATAATTTTGTCTAAGTATCGCGGAAAAACACGATTTTCGTGGCAGGTTCGCGAAAAAATAGCAAATTTCGACAAAAGGATCGCGGAAAAAACGCGAATTTAGTCAAAGCACCAAAAAAGATGTGCAAACTAAACTAGGTAGAAAATTCATAAAATGGGATTAAATTATTTTTTTTATGAGATTCTTAAAAATACAGCATGATTTCAGTGTACTTTGATAATGTATTCAGTAGATGGACCAGTCAAAAATCCCCCGCCTATCCATCTGACTGCATTGAAATGTCTCCCGTCTTCAGAACATTTAGGATATGATGCTTATTAATGATTTAGATGTAAATTTCCCTTCCAAGGAAAATATCTGATTCCAACACAGATCTATGCTGACAAATAATTCAGTGGGAAGTATAATGAAAGCACCCATTCATTCAACAAAAAGTACACCTTTACTTAACATAAGTATTCTTTTTTTCAGCAAAAATGTCTTTTTCAATAAACCCGTCTTGCCCCTTTTTAAAAAAAAATTCGAACATTGGTGATACTTGTTAGTAGAACTTGGTATCTTCTACTCTCAAATAAACATTATTTTACAATTAAAATTGTATCTTGCATTTTTACTTTAAAAAGGTAAAGAAAATTTCTCTTAATATTTTTTAAAAATATCTTATTTGGGTGCAAATAATACGGGTTTTAATTCATTATTTAATTATTATTAAAACAATAATTAATGCAGTTCATTTATCTTTTCCAAATAAACAGTTTCATTTATTCCTTTAAAATATAAATTATTATTGATGGGGACCCGCTTTTGTAAAAAAGGGACCCAAATTTTTGGAAATCCTGGGTCCCGGGGACCCAGATTTTTTTCAAGTACAGCGGCATCACTGATACATAATGTTAAATTTACTCCTATCAGGGGCCGCACCTACTCCCCGTAAAGGCCATTTCTTTACATGTACCTTAAATCCTAAACAGGTGTATTGAATTCCTGAATCAAAAGATAAGAGTTCAGCAAACAACTGCACTTGCAACAAAGAGGCAGGGTGAGATGGAGAGGATTTAGTAATGCTATGAAGGACCACAAACTTTTTCACAAGTGAGACAAACAGGTGTTCCTCGCACTTTGTTTGACCTTTCAACTTGTAAAGGTTGGGTTGGAGGGGAAACTTGACCCTTTGTTTTGGGTACACAAAGGATAACAGGTCATCTAAAAAAACTGATTCTAAATTTACTAAAACTGTGAATGCATATTAAATCACGATTTTTACACCTGTCAGGAAACGCTAATTGATATATAAAAACTAATATCTTATTCTAAGGCATTAATAAATGATGCAAATTTAAGTAATTTGTTCTATGAAGTAAAAGAATCCCTGGAAACCAAAGTTATCTTCGAAAAAATTATGAAACGTAAACAAACTTCAATAGAAATTTTTTTCAATCAGATACAGACTTTGAAAATATTAATAAAGAGGTCTTTTTTTTTTACCTACAAAAGTTTTGATTTCCATATTTTAGTTGTTGTTTTTTGTCACTCCTATTCAAGGGCCACCCCTCATAAGGGCCAATTTTCAATGGAACGGCGGGTGGCCCTTACAGAGAGGTTTCATTGTACTTGTAAATAAAATTGACAAAGTAAAAAACGGCCTTTGTAGAGATCTATCTTAACTATTCAATGCAATAATAATAATAATTATTATTATTATTATTATTATTATAATTTACAAACGATATGCAAACAATGCAAACGATATAATCTTTAAAAATTTCTTCCATGGGATTAGCATTATAAGCGAGCGGGTCTTTTCTCCTGGCTGAAGTAGCCTCTTAATTACCCGACTTAATATTACGTTTAGTAATTTGAAACTCTTTAAAAATTGAACACCGCAAGGTTAAGAATGAAAAATCTAATTATGTAAAGCACATTACCCACACAAAAACATAAATACCCTTTAATTAATATTATGTTTACAGGATTACAGTAAGAGAAATTTTAAAAATCCAAATATTTCATAACTCTTTCTTTATTCCTTTCGCAAAATTTATGTACTTTCTGATTTAATATCTTATCCACATAAAATAAAATAAAATAAAATAAAATAAAATAATCTTTTCTTTCCATTATAAACTTTGACAATATATTTGTTTAATTTTGTCATTCGCTCACCAAAAACTCAAGGAAGGGCGTAAAATGTCTTTGTCACGTGATCCAAATCGGTTCTAACTCAATGGGTAATTTATGGATCAAAAAATGGAAAACACAATTCGATTCTAAACCGCTTCCATGATCAGGCTTTCCAATTTTATATATTGCCGCGAAAAAGGAACAACAAGTAAGCGATTTTTAAATAGAATGGATCCATTGTTTGTTTAATAAAAAAGAATGCATTCTTCGTAACATTATCGGTATTCGTCATATACTTAACATTTTTAATTTCAAGCACAAAATGTATCAAAACATTTTGTGCTTGTTGAGCAGAACAGTTGAGCCTTAAAACTATAATTAGTAAAATCAGTTCAGTAGTAAGCTCAAATCAGATGATTAAAAAAACAGGGGGCGGTGGACGTTTAAAAAAAAATTATTTTAATTTTCATAACAGAGATTTGACATTTTGTGCAAGTGCACATTTTACCATAAGTATGTAGAACACTTTAAAAGAAATTTTCATTCTTATTTTAATTTTAAAATCATTTAAAAAATTTAAAATTTTAAAAAGAAATTTTAAAATTCGCCTTGCGTTTTAATTTTTGAGATATTTCTTTGATTTTGGATTTTAACCACGTAAAACTCTATTACAAACAAATCTGTGTATCGATTTTTTAATCCCTTAGATAGTTAGTTTTTTAGAAATATTTTTCTGAATTCCATATCGATTTTCATCCAAATTTTGCCTTATAATAAGTTCAAAATCAAATTGAATTGTCTTAATGAAGTCTAATTTACAAATGCATGCACAGCTTTTTTTAAAAGTAATATCAGGATTCTTCCTTATCAGTTTCATGAATTTGGATAAAAGAAATAAGTATCAAGAAGCATTTCAAAAAAAGAAAAAAAAAAGCTGAAACATCAGTATTGAGAAAAGCAGATTTAAAGTACAGTAGAACCCCTTTTATCCTAAACTCTCGGTTAACCAAAATCCATTTTTAATTTTTTTTTTTTTTTTTTTTTTTTTTTTTTTTTTTCTTACTACCACATTCCTTGTGGAAAAGCGATCCTTTCCGAAACACGAGTACAGATAAATATTTCGGATCCCGTTTCTTAGAATTCCTTTGAATTTAACTTGAGCTTCCGTAAACTGCAGAGTGAAGTAGAACACGGCAAGACGATGGACAACCGGAATGTGTGAATGTGGTCTAGCAGCCGAAGAAAACGAACAAATTAGCAATTCTGAAGCTTTTGAATGCTTTGCAAAAGGTTTCGCATGACTGAAGAAGCGAAAAGACTGTAATACTGATCAACTAATAGTATTTATAAAAAATTCGTGATAGAGCTGCAAAACAAAGCGACAAACAAAACTTTGTTTCAAACCCTTGTGAAATATGTAAAAGGTACTTAATTTCAAAATTAAAATTCAGGTAATTTATTCTTGTTTCTATTTTGCTGTTGCTTTATTTTTATTTAGCACTTGTTATCATAATAAGAAAGCCCGTATATATTTGTTCTTAATCTTAAAATTGAAGCATTCTCGATTATCCGCAATTTTCGATTTTTCGAAAGATCGACGGTCCCAATTACTTCGGATAATCGAGGTTCTACTGTATATTAAAAGGCCAAAAAAATTGTTTGTGAACAAAATTAAAATACTTTTATCTTTGCGTAAAATAATCTCATCTGCGTGCGGTTTTCCACGAATGACGTAGTACAAATTGAAGAATAATAATCAGGGCTGCGGAGTCGGAGTCGGAGTCGTGGAGTCGGGCCCATTTTGGAGCGAAGGAGTCGGAGTCGGAGACGGATCTGTTAAAATTCCCGGAGTCGGAGTCGTCCATTTTACAAGCAGGTCTGCGTTGTCGGAGTTGGAGTCGGCCCATTTTTGAGTGAAAGAGTCGGAGTCGGATCTGTTAAAATTCCCGGAGTCGGTGTCGTCCATTTTACAAGCAGGTCTGCGTTGTCGGAGTTGGAGTTGGCCCATTTTTGAGTGAAAGAGTCGGAGACGGATCTGTTAAAATTCCCGGAGTCGGAGTCGTCCATTTTACAAGCAGGTCTGCGTTGTCGGAGTTGGAGTCGGCCCATTTTTGAGTGAAAGAGTCGGAGTAGGATCTGTTAAAATTCCCGGAGTCGGTGTCGTCCATTTTTTCCACCGACTCCGCAGCCCTGATAATAATACACACAAAAAAAAAATGTCGATTTGGGGGTTGATTTTTTGCTCAAATAAATGTCCATGGTCCCCTTAAATGTGTTACGGGATCACAGTAGAAATTTTAAAAATCCAAATATTTCATAACACTTTCTTTATTCCTTTCGCAAAATTTATGTACTTTCTGATTTAATATCTTATCCACATAAAATAAAATAAATTAAAATAATCTTTTCTTTCCATTATAAACTTTGACAATATATTTGTTTAATTTTGTCATTCCCCCACCGAAAAAATAAAGCAGGAAAACTTTACTTAAAATGGAGATTGGAGGAAACGGAGGAAAAAAAAAGTTTCGGAAAAAAAAAAACAAAAAAAAAAAACAGTCTAAACTTGGAGCTTGACAATGAAGCTTAAAAAAATCTCATCTGAAAAAAATAATAGAAAAAAACTTCGCCTTTAAGTAAAAGAAAAAGCCATTAAGGAGTCCGCCTTGTTTAAGGAAGTGCTTTAAATTCATCTACTCAATTCAATTTTTCTAATTGTCTTCCATTGTATTGTTTCTCTTTTTCTCTGGGGGGTTCCCAGGAATTACGTAATTGGGGTGAAACGGTCGCCAAATACGGCGCCACTTGGCTGACGAATTGGTTTTAATAGAGGAGATGCCCGTTGTTCATGGAGATTAGAATTTTTTATCGCTTCTCATTTTGAAAATGAGAGAAGGCAATTAAGCTCTTGGTAAAAAAGAGAAAAAATTCCCGTGTGAGAAATCAATTTGCAGATTTTAATACTGTTTTTAGAAGATTTTTTTTTTTTTTTTTCAAGAAAAGCTCTTTGTGGTTAAAATAATATTCCTTTTCTTAAGGCGGTTTTCAAGTTTCCTGCTCGACAAATGCGAAACTTTTTGACACATTTTCGGACTCATTTTCAAACGTATAGGTACCAAATGGGCAGGACTATGAAAGTCGCGTTTCTATTATTATTTTTTCTTTCTTTAAGACCTTAATAAAGGAGACCGGGAAGGACACTATGCGCTAAAGACTTGGTTTCCTTGTCTGAGTACTCCCTCTTAGGCTATCAAAAGGACTATGGAAGCGATTTGGAATCGAAATGAGTTTTACGGTTTTTGATAAATAAATTATTGATTGAGTTATAATCGATTTTAGGTCACAACCGGGTTTTATTCTTGCGTCCGGAAATTCCGTCCAAAACGCTTACTTGGACGGTATTTTCTGAAAGATCTTTGAGTATATCAAAAAATAGAAAACATGTTTCGATGGTTGATAAAAAATGCTAATGGCTCCTCATGGTCTTGAACACAATGTTTGGTGGGCATACGAGAACTAGAAACCAGAAAAATCAACTGTGTTTTCAGTTATAGTGCGGTGGGTACCGAATTGGCAAAAGGACCGAAATATCATGCATACAAATTTGCAACCCCCCCCCCCCCCAATCTCTTTCTCTCTTACTTTTATGGGCTCTCTTTTTGTTTTTATCTTAATAATTTAAAGAAAACAGGTTTGAATGCTTAAAAAATTAAAATTTGTTTGTTTTTTCTTTGCAGCTTTTAGAGAAAAATGATTTAAAAATATTTTAAATAAATAAATACGTTTTATAAAATTCTCAACAATCCTTCAAAATGAAAGGAAAGAACTGAAAGTGTTGCACTGAATGACTTTTTAGATTTAATACATGATGTTCTTCAATACTTCTTAAAGCTGCTCTTTTGTTTGAAAATTCATCAAATGGGCAGTTGCTGTTATTGAGAAACTATGTCAGCTAAAGGCATTTTCCATTTTTAGTTAAGGCTGTTCTCAATTCCAAAAGGGCAACTTTATAACGTGAGTTTTAATTTATTTTTGTTCAGAAATGAATGAAACTATCAGGTGTTGTTGTTCAGAAACTATGTCATCGAACTGTGTTTTCCGTTTTTTATTTTTATTTATTTTTTTTTTTTTTTTATTTTTTTTTTTTGCAAACAAAGCAGATCTTTCAGAAAATAATGCCAAAGTGGGCGTTTGGAACTGAATTTCCGCGCGGAAGAACAACCACCACTCAAGGAAGGGTTACGAACGAAGGGTCGTTGTCACGGAGTCAAAATCGTTTATAACTCGATCAGTAATTTATGGATCAACAAAGGGAAAACTCATTTCGATTCCAATTCGCTTTTCTAGTCAGCATTTTATGCCTTTACGTTCAAAAATGCGTGAGTCAGTGGGTCAGAAAGTTTTGATCTTGTTGGTTCCTGGAACCTGTGATTTTTAAAGTAATTGTTTCAAGTTTTTAAAGATCTAATAAAGGATGCTGATCTCCATTTGTGTTATATGTAAATTGTTCATTTGTCTAACTTGTCGACTTGGTTCCACAGAGACCTCAGAGTTAAGCTCTTATTCACCCTCTACCTAAAAAAAAAAAAAAAAACTTAAGTGAAACTTTTAAGGCTCCTCTCCCCTACAGGCGAAGACACTCGCGAGCTAATGCTAAACCTATGGGGAGGTTGCTCCATACGATCTCGTTCGCATTTCGACATTTTTAATTTTTTCTTTTCATTGGATAGCTGAGGTCCATCTCTACAGCGTTCCTTTTTTACTTTTTCGATTTGGGTTGCAGATATTTTTTACCCGACTGTCAAGAAGGGTTATATGTTTCACGCTTATCTGGGTATGTGGATTTCATTATACCCTCGAAACATCTCAACGGCTGGATGGATTTTAATGAATGAGGTCTCTATCGATTCATCTTAACCGCCCGATGGTTATAGGCTATGTTTTGTTTATATAAATTCAAAATGGCGGCCGTAAAATACAAAATGGCGATAGATGCGAAGACACTCGCGAGCTAATGCTAAACCTATGGGGAGGTTGCTCCATACGATCTCGTTCGCATTTCGACATTTTTAATTTTTTCTTTTCATTGGATAGCTGAGGTCCATCTCTACAGCGTTCCTTTTTTACTTTTTCGATTTGGGTTGCAGATATTTTTTACCCGACTGTCAAGAAGGGTTATATGTTTCACGCTTATCTGGGTATGTGGATTTCATTATACCCTCGAAACATCTCAACGGCTGGATGGATTTTAATGAATGAGGTCTCTATCGATTCATCTTAACCGCCCGATGGTTATAGGCTATGTTTTGTTTATATAAATTCAAAATGGCGGTCGTAAAATACAAAATGGCGATAGATACGAAAAAAAATTACGCACCCTATTGAGTGGCCTATCATTGGATAGGTCTTTCAAAATGAAGACGATGTTTCATTGACTATTTTACAGTCAGAAGCTCCGTTGAAATATTTCACAACCTGGAAGTTGTGCAGGTAGGATCTCTAGCTTTACAGCAATTCTAACCATCATAGACGTCTATAGGCCTCATCAAAACAATGTTTATAGATAGGAACCAACAATTAAACGTAACTTAAAAGTCATCATACGAGTCATACGAGTAAATAAAACAAATAGGTGAGTAATATAAAAAAAATTGTTTCACATTTATGAGAAATAATTAATTAGTTAGCTTTTTAGCCCAGTCGGGTTTTTTGATTTTTTAAATTTAATTTTTACTTGTTAGAATGACACTTTCGTTTTCGGAACTGGTTTTGAAAGTGAAAGTAACCTTATAAAAAATATCTACAACCCAAATCGAAAAAGTAAAAAAAGGTGCGATATAGAGACGGATCTCGGCTGTCCAATGCAAAAGAAAATATTTAAAAATGTCAAAATGCAAACGAGATATTTAGAAAAATCCCTTTCGATCGACAGTTTACCTTCTCAACAATTTTTCTTGTTTTTAAAAATAGAGTTCAAATGGTGAACTCACTGCATTTCAAAGTTCAATTAAAAGTACATTTTGAAAAGAAAAAACCAAAAAAAAAATAGCAATTTAACAAATTACAACGACCATTTGGAAAATGATTTTTTCAAAGACTAAAATTTAAGACATAAAAAATCGGACGGAGTTGATCCTACATTACGTACGTCATGGATTAAACGATAACATTCCTGGAACCATCGTGAACAAATTTTAAAAGAAATTTCAGTTTTACAATTTTCGGTACTGTAAATTTTTAAACTACTACGGAGCTGGTCATACATTACGTACGCCATGAATTAAACATTAATAGTGTTATTACACGTAAAAATTGCAAGATTTCCTGAAACTTGCGTATTATCCAAGCATTTCATTGGTTGTTCGGGAAATGCTTTTCTATCATCAGATTTCCAAAAAATCTCACGACCCATTTTAAATAAAATTTCATTCTTAAACTTCTAAACATCCGACACTATTACTTTTTATACCGTCGGATGGAAAAAAAAATGTACTTTTAAATGCAATTTGTTTGAAAGCTGTATCTCAATTTGTTTCTGATTTATTAATTTTTTTGTAGTTTTTATTACTTTTTTGTCATAGTGGCAACACTCTGTTGTCCATCGTTGTTGAAACCAAAGGGAAATACAGATTACTGTATATACCAATCAGATAACGAATAAATTGCGGATTAAACCAATGAAAACGTTCAGATATGCTTTTGATTTCCTACCCTGACGAGAACAATAACCATTTTTCCAAATGGTTAAAAAAAAAAAAAAAAGAAAAGAAAAAAAACCCTTCATATTTAAGTATAATTTAATTTTTTTTTTAAATTCCTACTACTTTTTTAAATATTGATATATTTGCTCTTTTTTTTTTTTTTTTTTTTTTTTAAGATTTTCAAATGTGTATTACAAACAAGACTGCTGATAGATTTTTAGATACATCTAATATTACATTTAACCGGTTCAGGACCGGCAGCTTTTACACAAATTTTATTCGTTTGGTACCACTTTTTGTTAATTGTTAGGTTGACTTAACTTTATAAATCACGAAAATGTCGTAATTAAATAAAATCAATTTTATTGTTCTTTTCTACTGGTATTAAGATAGGCTCAAGCGTTTTAAGCACTTTTTGAGGGTGCATATATGATGCACCCATAGTCCCGAACGGATTAATATAACTTTTTTACTGATACATAGAGAGTGTAAAACAATGAAATCTAACACATCTTCATATAGCGAAACAGCACCGAAAACTGGCGATATGAAGCAATTAGAATAATAAAACTTTGTAAAAAATCACCATAAAATAAAAACAAAACACAGGAGGCGTTTCGAGCTAAAAACATAACAGCTGTTATGTTTTTAGCTCGAAACGCGTCCTGTTTTTTTTTTTTTTTTTTTTTTTTTTTATGGTGATTTTTTACAAAGTTTTATTATTCTAATTACATCTTCATATACTTTTATTTTTCAAAAATAACAACAACAACAAAAAAAAAATCAATTTAAAATAAAAGCAATTTAACAAATTACAACGACCATTTTGAAAATGATTTTTTCGAAGACTAAAATTTAAGACATAAAAAATCTCACGGAGTGGATCCTACATTACGTACGCCATGGATTAAACATGAATAGTCTTATGACAAAATATTGGATATAAAAATTGCAAGCGACAAAAATCGCCTGCGACTCGTACGTATTATCCACCTGAAACTTACGTATTATCCAAGCATTTCATTGGCTGTTCGGGAAAAGGCTTTTCGCCGCTAAGAAATCTGACGACCCATTTTAAATGAAATTTCATTCTTAAACTTCTAAACATCCCACACTATTACTTTTTAGACCGTCGTATAGAGAAAAAAATGTACTTTTAAACGCAATTTGTTTGAAAGCTGATATATCTCAATTTGTTTCTGAGTTATTATTATTTTTTTTTTTTTTTGTAGGTTTTATTACTTTTTTGTCATAGTGGTAACAGAAGGTATCCATCTCTGTTGAAAGTAAAGGGAAATACAGATGACTGTATAGACCCATCAGAAAACGAATAAAATGCGGATTCAACCAATAAAAAGCTTCAGATATGCTTTTGATTTCTTACCCTGACGAGAACAATAACCATTTTTCAAAATGGTTAAAAAAAAACCTGATGTCTCATTCCATGCGCAGATTTATCCCATATATAATAAAAAACAAAAAAATTCAAAGCTCTGTCTCAAATACAAAAAAAAAAAACCTTAGCATTTTTAAAACGCTAAGTGAAGAAAATAGGAACATGGAGAAAAAGCCATTTAAAGTTTTAATGCGTGTGGGGAATTGAGCTTGGGTGTATTCACAAAATTTACACTATCTGGCGATATAATGACCATATGTGTAAAAATGAGGTGTCAAAATTAGAGATCTGCACGGGCCGGCCCGTGGCCCGAAGCCCGAGCCCGGTCTCGGGCCGATTTTCATTCACAGTACTCGGGCCGGGCCTGATTTCATTCCTAGTCCTCACAACCCAAAATTTTCCGTCCTAGTTTTGAGCCAGCCCGTTTGAAAATCATTGTCTCAGCGTGCCCTGGTCCATTTAAAAGTCAGTTAATTTAAGCCTGGCCCAAAAATTTTTGCAAAAAATGCATACATTTTTGAATAACCATTAATCTACACTTAAACATTAAAATTTATTACTTTTAAAGAATAGTAGATTTCTCGCATATTAAAATACAGCTAAATTAAAATATAGTAATATGTGTGAAAAGAACCTGCCAATGACTGAACCCTGTTTTAAACTGAAAAGCATGTTGATCCATGCAAAATTAATATACTAATAATTAATATACTAATAAAGAAAAAATGTATAATACATTTACACTTGCTAAGAAGGGAACTTGTCTAAAGCATTTTTTCTTCTTTTCTATTCAATTCCGCCTTAGAAGATTTTACTGTATAGCATTTTTCAGATTTTTAACACTTCAATACATGGAATATGGATTAATGATAACTGAGACATTTACATAGAAGAAATAGAGATTCATTAAAATAATAAATATCGCAGCCTGCGGCACTTCTATAAAAATGAAGATTATAAACATGAAAAAAAAAAGTTAAGATCAATATTTTTGGTCAGAATGCCTCGTACGAGACAAATTTTTAACCAATTCAACGTAAAAATAAATGTTTTGTAGAAATTCACTCGGGCCGGGCCGATATTTTAACTTTTTTCCGGGCCGGGCTCGGACCGAACTTTTAATTTTTTTTATCGGGCCGGGCCAATACTATTTTTCTACGGGCCGGGCCGCATTTTTTCTCTATGAATCGGGCCGGGCCCGGGCCTGGAAATGTCGGCCCGTGCAGACCTCTAGTCAAAATATTCACAATTAAACAGGCTTTCATTTGATATTTAAAGAAAAAAAATTGATATTTTAATCAATTTTGAGGTGAACTGTCCCCTTAACAAAATAATATATAAACTTTTTTACCAAAAATAAAACCGACTTCAAAAACTACTGCAAAGTAAAAAGCGCACTTTTTGCTTTTATCGTGCAATCTGATTAAAATTTACATGTTCTCATTTCTTGATACAATTCAGATGTTTTCATGTATTAATTTAGTTTGCTTCTGTATTATTTAGCATTTTAAATAATGGTTGGCAATTGAGAATTGTAAATATGACTGCCGATTAGAAATTGTGAAAAAACATATTGGAGAAGATCCATTAGTGAATTTGAATGGGAATATCGCCAAATTAGTCAGTTACAGCCAAGTTGGCTTCATTTATGACAACTTATTTTGGTCGCCAAATTTGGCGATATTTCACCAAATGGCGCTAAGTCTGGCGACAACTTGGCGATAACGCATATGAATACATAGCTTTATGCTTATGAATGAAAAACCGGTTACAACAATGAAAGATAATTCGCGAAAAATCCTTTATTTTATTGGTTTTTGTTGAATTACTAAAAAACTACTCAACCAATTTCGATGAAACGGAAGTGATACCAATTCGAGAGTATCCTCTTTCAATTAAAACCAAAATCACATAAATCGGACAAAAAGTTCCGGAGCAATCGGTGAACATACATGAAAAAAAAAAAAAAAAAAAAAAATCATACATACATACGCGTCGAATTGATAACCTCCTCCTTTTTTCGAAGTCGGGAAGTCGGTAATAATAAATTAAAAGTTTATTCGCTATAATAATAACTTAACCAATCCTAATTATAATACGTTATTTCCATTTCATTTTAAAGAAAAGGGGTCCCTCATGACGTCATTAGGATGAAAGAGTCGCCAATTGGCTGCCGAATCGAGATGATTGGGATTTAATTAGGGAGATTGTTTTCAGTATAAGAAAGCCGTTCTCGCTAATTCGTGCAGATTAAAATCTCTATCGCTTCTCTAAGTGCCAGGCATTAATTGTGAAAATGAGAGAAGTCAATTAGGCACTTTTTGGATGCCGTGCGTGAAATCAATTTGCAAATCTCCTCTCTCTTATTTTTAAAGGCTCTTTTTATTTTATTTTTTATCTTACTAATTTAAAGAAAGGAAGAAAGCAGCTTTGAATGCTTAGAAAAAAAAATAACATTTGTTTTCTCTTTGGAGCTTTTTTTTTTTTTTTTTTTTTTTTTTTTTTTTTTTTTTAATTTTTATAGAGAATTTTTTTTTTTTTTTTTTAAGTTTTAAACAAACAAACATTTTTTATATAATTGTCTCCTTTAAAATTAAAGGAAAGGATAAGGTCTTGTTCTAAATAACTTTTTAGTTTTAAGACATGATTTTCTTTAATTAAAGTATGTGCCTACCTTCGGGCACTTTTTTTGAAAAATATGAAATTTTTAAATAAAATAATGCTATAAAGTGATAAAATATCATTTATTAAGATTAACGACCGTTTCGTCGCACCAACGGCGACATTTTCAAAATCATTCACGATAGAAAATATTTTCACATAATTTAAAAATAATAAACGTAGTAAACAATGTCACGAGACATGATGTCTAATGAAAAACATTGCAATATATATATATATATATATATGTGTGTGTGTGTGTGTGTGTGTATTTGCTTATTGCGGAATTCCGTTACAGAAATCGACTATGTTTCTTGGTTATAAATGTATTTTATGTACCCGTGATCAAGTGAAATACCTTATAAGCTTCTGGCGTAATTCATCCATTTTATCTTTTGTACGTTTATGTTACGGCTTTTTCTGGTTCAACATTATTTGGCTGGATTTATTTCTATTGTCTTTAATCGGACTTTATCAAAAATTGGGTTGCTTTTTTCATATGTTTCATATAGATTTATTGCCAGCAATATGCTAGTGAATTAGTTGCATTTAATAAAATTCTGTATTACTAGTTACATGTTCCTTCTTTATTCTGTAAAATGTCTGTGTTATGAATATTTTCTAAATTATAAATTTAACTTCAATTATTGAAAATCGATGACGATTTGTTATATATTATGGTTTTATATGCATATATACATATAT
Organism: Maratus speciosus; assembly: GCA_963932465.1. Classification (NCBI taxonomy): domain Eukaryota; kingdom Metazoa; phylum Arthropoda; class Arachnida; order Araneae; family Salticidae; genus Maratus; species Maratus speciosus. The sequence goes on from OZ010797.1 coordinate 7,318,031, forward strand.
ATGCAATATAGTATCTAAGAAAATAGATCCAATAGAGTCAAACCAGTTATCAGGAGTATACAAAATACCTTCCACCAAAGAAGATGGAACAAAGCAGTTTTATATAGGTATGACAAGTAGAAAACTTAAAACCAAAATCAAAGAACATATAGCAGACATCAAATACAACAGAAGAACCACAGCTTTGGCCAGGTTATGCAGCGAAGAACCTTTACGGATCGATTTTAAAAATAGCAAGTTAATTTACACATCAAGATTTTATTTACCATCCATAATCCGAGAATCAATAGAGATATTTTTACGCAACAGGAATATTTGCAATGATTCAGTGTCCCTAAATTTACCTAAAATTTGGAAAGAGATGCTATGTAATTTTAGTAACAATAGTAAAAAATAATCCACGCTCGCAAATAGTCAAGATAATTTTAATTTTTGTTTTATGTTTTGCAATAGTTTTCATTATGCATGTTGTCTCGGGACATTATTTACCATGTTATTGTTTTGTTAAATTATATGAAAATTAATCCACGCTCACAAATAGCTAATTTAATTTTAATTTAATTTTATGTTTGCAATGTTTTTCATTATGCATCATGTCTCGTGACATTGTTTACTATGTTTATTGTTTTTAAATTATGTGAAAATGTTTTCTATCGTGAATGATTTTGAAAATGTCGCCGTTGGTGCGGCGAAACGATCGTCAATCTTAATAAATGATATTTTATCACTTTATAGCATTATTTTACTTATTCTGTTTATAAGTGATCATTATACATGTTTTTATGAAATTTTTATCAAGCACGTGTATTTTTAGTTAAAACAGAGAATAAAACTATGAATTCATATAAATATTGTAAAGCAATTTTTATTAACTTTTCAAATTTAGGCAATATTGAGCCAAATTTTAGTAAAAAAATGCGTTTATGCCAAACCAAAAATCTATAACAAAATCTATTCAATATATGTCACTTTTTTTTTCAACACTATGCTAGCAAACCACTTACCTATGTTATAAAGCAAAATATTTTCAAAACCTCTTAAATTTACTAACTTATGCCAAATATCGTATACAAAAGATGATTTTTTTTTCTAAAAAAAATGTGTATTTTTCAATAAAAATGGCTCTTAAATTAATATATACAAACTTACAAGCTCTATTTTGCTTCATAACATACCAGATGAGCAGAACCTTGTCACAAAATTTTATTTCAATATCTTAAAAACTTTTAATAAAAGATGTTTCCCGTAAACGTACACATTGAAAAATGCAGTTTTTCAGAAAACGCAAATAGAGCACAAAAAATTATGTATGAAATTTATAATTTTGAAATCCACCCTATTTGTAGGGGCTCATATATTTGTGTATATGTGAGTTGTTGTTTTAGAGTTCCCAAAACACTCTCCGCCTAGCAACAGGATACGGTCAGCACTTTCCATGAGAAACTTGTAACCTCAGAACAGCAGATGGAATTGAATTTGCTGATGCACAGTTTTGCATCTCTGAGCATGGGAACAATAACAGCCCAAGTCAGATTTCATTTCGAAGTGGCTGAGATTGGACGCATTTTTCTAGCTCTAGACAAGAACAGAAGTCGCTACAAAACCAGGCAAAAGTCCGATATGAAGTCTCAGATGCTGTGGGCAGATCCTCAAAAACCCCCTACCCTCCCGTAACTCTATAAATATAGTATTAACTTGATGTGTACATTATAATCCAGAACCATTAAACTCCTTTTATTAATTAATTATGGCCTTATTCTTCTATCATATATATGTTATATATTTGTGTATTAAAATGTATTATTTACCTTTCTGTGGCTCTTTAAACGGTCACTTCCGGTTTCAGAAAGTTCATTTCCGGTTTATAGTTTGGGCTATAACTTTGCTCCTTATGATCGCTGAACCAAAAGTGGAGCATTTTTGGAATCCTAAATGTTTCAACTTTAATTTAAAATAATAAAAAAAGAAATCGAAAAATTTTGGAAAAACAGTGATTTGAGGGTTAGGCACATACCTTAAGGCTGTTCTCAAATCCAAAAGGGCAACTTTCTGACATAAGTTTTAATTTATTTTTGTTTGAAAATGCATGAAACGAGCTGGTGTTGTTGTTCAGAAACTAGGTCATGGAGCTGTTTTTTCCGTTTTTATGCAAACTCAATCGATCTTTCAAAAAAGAGTGTCAAAGTGGACGTTTTGAACCGAGTCTCAGCGTGAACGGAGAATAAGCACTCAAAAGCGGGCAAAAAACGGGTTCGTCACGTGATCGAATTCGCTTATAACTCAATAAATAATTGATTGATCAAAAAATGGAAAACACAGTTCGATTCCAAATCGCTTCCATGGCCGGGCTTTCCAAATTTATATCTATCCGTTAAAAATGAATTTGTAAATATGTCAAAACGTTTTGCGCTTGTTGAGCAGAGCAGTTAAGAGCAATAAATGCAAGGTACTTATTTTTATTTTTCGCAAAATTATGACAGTCCAACCAAATTAAGTTAGGGTAGAACACCCTCTATTTTTGATTCATTACGGCGTTTGCGACCCCACGTTCTACGGCAATTTTTCATCCTCTTGATGCCTATCACCCGTCTGAATGGGTCGGTGCAATTCAACGACGCATAGCATATTAAAATAAACTGTTCATTTATCGAATCTGTCGACTTGGTTGCTCCGAGAACACGCTAACGCTTGTATTCACCCTCTGCCTCAACTGCCGGTTAAAGCTGTTTTCATCTGCTCTGCTCAACAATTGTAAAACGTTTTGACCCAATTACAAATTCATTTTTTTACTGAAAGATATGAAATGAGAAAGCCTGACTAGGGAAGCGTTTTGAAATCGAACTGTATTTTCCATTTTTGGATCCATAAATTACCTATAGAGTGAGAAGCGATTTCGATCCCGTGACAAAGACATTTTTTAAACCTTCCTGGAGTGGTTATTCTTTTTTCGCGCGGAAATGCGGTTTAAAACGCCCCCTAAGACACTCTTTCCTGAAAGATGTAATTGCGTTTGCCCCCCCCCCCCAAAAAAAAAAAAAAACGGAAAGCACAGTTCGATGCCATAGTTTCTGAATAACAACACCTGCTCGTTTCATGCCTTTCCGAACAAAAATAAAGTAAAACTTATGTCACAAAGTTGCCTTTTTGGATTTGAGAACAGCCTTAAGTGCAAAAAAACTCCACTTGAACGCTAAAAGGTGTTCATCATTAACCCTACTGCATCTCAACTACCTATATTGAATCTAAAGTTTTATTAAAAATCCGTTCATTAGTTTTTGAGATAGAGCACCCACAAAATTTGTGTCACACACAGACAGACATACATTTCGTAAAAACATGTTTTTCGGGATCTCTGATCCCTAAAACATGTAAATCTGTCGAAAATTTCCATGAATCCAATTACTTTCTTCTTGTAAAGATAGAAGAAAGTAAATATGGGCAAGATTTATAAGAAATATATAATTTTCTGCTTATTGCAGATATGAAAAAAAGAATCTTTTGATCAATATATATATATATATATTTTACGTTCTAATTTTTTTTAATTACTAGGGGGCTCTGCCCCCCCCCCCCCCCACACACACACGAGCTACGCTCTTCAATCCCCGTCCAAACACCGCAGACTCTAAATGCACGCTAATTTGATCGTCTTTAAAAAGATTTCGAAAGATTGAATTATAATTTAAAAAACAGTGACGATCTCCCTATAAACGGATTTCTATTCATTTTCCTTTGATTGGGGAATTTTAATGCCAAATACGCTGCAGTACTACTTGATTATCCCGTCGACTAATTTCGCCAAATTATATAAATCGTCAAACCACTCGCCAAATTATACAAATTGACATAATTTTTATTTTAAAAAACGAAAGAACAAATAAATTAGTACAACATTAATAAAAATACAAATAAAAAGTCGAAATAAAAATAACTTGATGACGTAGACACGTGTAACTTGCTTAAAGCCAAGTTAATGTGACATTTACGATCAACCATTATTGGCATTTAATCTTATAGTTTGGCGAATGATAGATTTTAGGTCGACGGGATAACTAAGTAGTATACCAAAGATACAATCGATGTTTTCGTCTTTGATTAAGTAAAATAAGTTATACATTTCAAAATAAGCTAATGTAAAAGGAATTAAGTAAACAGAGTCTTTGTCTCCTGGTGTTTTTTAACAAAGCGAAAAGAAAGTTCTTTTAAATGACACATTTTATATTAATCGTTTTTAATCTGACGTAATTTTGACCAAGCTATTCTTTCTCTTTTAAATATTCACGTGAAAATACTTTTGTTAGAAATGAAATATTATTTGCGCTTTCCTAACAAAAATAGTTGAAAAGATCCTCTCAAAATATCAAATAAATGTCTAGCGCAATTTCTAAATTTAAACTGTTTTGCAATATTATTTTGTGTTCATTTTATGTAACAACTGTAATGTGACGTAAATATGACGTAATTTCTCCTGTTTAAGTTTTCAAACGCATGTTAATGAATTTATTATTTTACAGTATCTTTTCTCTTTTAAATTCACGTGTATAGTTTTTATGACGTAATTTTAATAAGTTCCTGCTTTTTGTACATAATTATTTAATTCTAATTCCAAATGATTTTTTCTGTTTATAATAGTCAATTGTAAATAAATTTTTAATTTGAAGCAAACATTATTGTTTGCGCTGTTTGTTTATACATTTGGCAACAGTTTAAATTAATACTATTTTCTAAAATCTCTCTATTCTAAAAAAAAAGTAACTACCGCTGTCACCGCCGCCGCCGCCGATTTTGAATTTTTTGTGACTGGAGGTATTTCTTCGTTAATATTAAGAAAAATAATGCATACAAAAATATGAAAATCGGTGGTTTTATACAGAAATGTTTGATAAACACGCTGATGCAAACAGTTTTCAAATCGAAGAATTATTTTAAGAGACATTTTATGCTAAAGATGGACAAAATCGTTCCACTAAAAAAGTTTTATGGCAGCAAAAACTAAATCATTTTTAGATCATTTTATGCGTTAGAATTTGCCGGAGTGCAGATTGCATAAATTTTTTTTATTTTGGCTCATTTTTTGAGGTTTTATTTCTACACTGTTAAAAATAAAGGTTTAACTTTTCTCCAAAAAACTGGATTAAGCAGGAGGTTTCACCATGTTTTTCGTTCAAGTAAAAATGTCTGGAAAAGATAATTACATGCCGGATGCACTATATCCGAAATTATGGTTCAACATTTGTTATCGTTGAGTGGCAACACTCGATAAACTTTAATGGCGTCTTCCGTTCTGCCGATGCCGAATCAAAACTTGGATATCTCAAGCAGAAACGTGGATACTGGTATCCAGGTTTAGTTTTTCGCCATGTCAATCCATGATATACTGGAAGTAAGTGCACTAGTGATTGTTTATTTTACTGTTATACACATAATAATGTCTTACTGTAACTCTCGTAAACAAAATTTCGTATCAACGTATTTCTTTTACCGGCAAATGCTGAATATTTTGCTTAAGCCTAAAGTATTTCCGATCTGCTTTATATCCGAAGCGAAATTCGTTTGAATTATTGTTTTAATGTGTGGTATAAATTCTATTTTGTGAGTGAAATAGTGCATTCCTTGAATGAATAGAGTGTCTTAATTCAATTTTATAAACATTTGATCATGAATAATAACATTCTCTCATAAAAATTCAAATTCATAAAACGAAGAGTATCGCCTTTTCTAAACATGCAACTTTTTACTTTTAAAAACTTATAATATATATCTCTATCAGTATCGTAAACATTAGTTACCATGTTTAAAGCAATTTATACAAACAAAATAATAATAAAAAAAAGAGATTTATATGATTTTTAAGCATTGTTTTTAAAAAGTTACATGTATCCAGATTTTTTTTTCTATTATTGTCTTTATATTTGATGTAACATCATTTACATTCATGATAATTTTGTTTTGTGAGGGAATTACTGCATTCCTTGAATGAATAGAGGGCCTTATTCAATTTTATAAACATTTGACCATAAATAATCACATTCTCCCATAAAAATTCAAATTCATAAAACGAAGAGTATCGCCTTTTCTAAAAATGCAACTTATTACTTTTAAAAACTTATAATATATATCTCTATCAGTATCTTAAACATTAGTTACCATGTTGAAAGCAATTTATACAAACAGAATAATAATAAAAAAAGAGATTTATATGATTTTTAAGCATTGTTTTTAAAAAGTTACATGTATCCAGATTTTTTTTTTCTATTATTGTATTTATATTTGATATAACATCATTTACATTCATGATAATTTTGTTTTGTGAGGGAATTACTGCATTCCATGAATGAATTTAGTGCCATAATTCAATTTTATAAACATTTGACGTTGAATAATAACATCCGCTCATAAAAATTCAAATTCATAAAACGAAGAGTATCGCCTTTTCTAAAAATGCAACTTATTGCTTTTAAAAACTTATAATATATATCTCTATCAGTATCTTAAACATTAGTTACCATGTTCAAAGTAATTTATACAAACAAAATAATAAAAAAAAGAGATTTATATGATTTTTAAGCATTGTTTTTAAAAAGTTACATGTATCCAGATTTTTTTTTCTATTATTGTCTTTATATTTGATATAACATCATTTACATTCATGATAATTTTGTTTTGTGAGGGAATTACTGCATTCCTTGAATGAATAGAGTACCTTAATTCAATTTTATAAACATTTGACCATGAATAATAACATTCTCTCATAAAAATTCAAATTCATAAAACGAAGAGTATCGCCTTTTCTAAAAATGCAACTTATTACTTTTAAAAACTTATAATATATATCTCTATCAGTATCTTAAACATTAGTTACCATGTTTAAAGCAATTTATACAAACAGAATAATAATAAAAAAAGAGATTGATATGATTTTTAAGCATTGTTTTTAAAAAGTTACATGTATCCAGATTTTTTTTTTCTATTATTGTCTTTATATTTGATATAACATCATTTACATTCATGATAATTTTGTTTTGTGAGAGAATTACTGCATTCCTTGAATGAATTTAGTGCCATAATTCAATTTTATAAACATTTGACGATGAATAATAACATTCGCTCATAAAAATTCAAATTCATAAAACGAAGAGTATCGCCTTTTCTAAAAATGCAACTTATTACTTTTAAAAACTTATAATATATATCTCTATCAGTATCTTAAACATTAGTTACCATGTTTAAAGCAATTTATACAAACAAAATAATAAAAAAAAGAGAGATTTATATGATTTTTAAGCATAGTTTTTAAAAAGTTACATGTATCCAGATTTTTTTTTCTATTATTGTCTTTATATTTGATATAACATCATTTACATTAATGATAATTTTGTTTTGTGAGGGAATTACTGCATTCCTTGAATAAATAGAGTGCCTTAATTTAATTTTATAAACATTTGACCATGAATAATAACATTCTCTCATAAAATTCAAATTCATAAAACGAAGAATATCGCCTTTTCTAAAAATGCAACTTATTGCTTTTAAAAACTTATAATATATATCTCTATCAGTATCTTAAACATTAGTTACCATGTTTAAAGTAATTTATACAAACAAAATAATAAAAAAAAGAGATTTATATGATTTTTAAGCATTGTTTTTAAAAAGTTACATGTATCCAGATTTTTTTTTCTATTATTGTCTTTATATTTGATCAGGATGTCAATGATTTAAATCAGTTGATTTAAATCAGTGATTTGAATCATGATTTTAATCAAGTGATTTAAAAAAAATCATTGATTAAAATCAAAAATTTTCTAAATGTTTAAAATGACATAAAAAAGTATTCAAATCTGAGATGAACATAATTTGGATAGTTTCTACAGGTATTGGGACTTATGAATACACAAAACTAAGTTTTAAATAATTGTTTCTAAGTGTAATTCCTGAGTATTGGGAAAAATTTAAGTACAGTAAGTTTGTAAAATGCATGGTTTTTATCTAACATAAAAAGCATTTAATTTAAAAATATTTAAATCTAATATAACTTACAATGTCAGAATTTCCTTTTAATAATCAAATTATTCATTCTTTTATATACAATAAACATAGCAATAGAGTGTCAATGATTTTAATCAACTGATTTAAATCAGATGATGAAATCACATATTTTCTTATTTTTTGAAATAGAGTAAAAAAAACATTATAATCAGTAATGAAAATTATCACTAAATCACTTGTAAAAACATTAATATTTGTTATTGTTAATTATAACAATGTTAAACTGTGTAAAAAGAAGTATTATACATTTAAAAAACATCTAACTAAATGTTAAATAACTTCAAAATATTATAATATTTAGTAGCTATTCAAATATTTTAATGTTGTGGGGAAACAATCTGATTTAAATTTCAAAATAGAATTTTTGTAATCTATTTATAAATTATGTGCGAGTTTGCTGTATACATTGCTACAATTTTTGATCAATTTGATATAAATATGCTTTAGAACCTGTGTAAAATTATTGGCTGCTTTATGAATTTATCAAACTATTATTTATCACCTTTTTTTCAACCACTTTTTCAAAAATGTAGATTGTGTTCTTAATTAAACAGTTAATTGTTTAATAATCACAAAATTTAATCTGTATCATCAATTTAAAGTTAAATGCTATTTATCAATAACTTTAAAATATAAGGAGTATTTAATATTGGTTTATATAATTATTACAAAATATTAGTGCACCTAATGTTATATGCTACTAAAGAAATTTTTAATTTGCAGTTTTTTTTTAATTTCTATAATTACATAATTAAAATTTTATTAATTAAAGCAAAAAAAAAAAAAAAACATAGATTGTTATTGGAGGGTTATTCATTTTTGAAATGCTTAATTCTTGGTAGATGTTTAATATTTTAACACAGGGAAAAAAATAAAAAAAATCCGATTTAAATAAAAAAAAACATGATTTTTTTACACCCTGTATTTGATATAACATCATTTACATTCATGATTATTTTGTTTTGTGGGGGAATTACTGTATTCCATGAATGAATTTAGTGCCATAATTCAATTTTATAAACATTTGACCATGATTAATAACCTTCGCTCATAAAAATTCAAAATCATAAAACGAAGAGTATCGTCTTTTCTAAAAATGCCACTTATTATTTTGGTTTTCTACTTCTGTTCATCTTAGATTTTAATAATTTTATATGTCATTTTAAAATTTAGAAAATTTGTGTTTTTAATCAATGATTTAAAAAAAATCAGTTGATTAAAATCATGATTTAATCGTTGATTTAAATCAACTGATTAAAATCGTTGACACCCTATTGCAGCCAAATGGCAAACGTCAGTTTTTGTTAATCACAATTATTATGGATTTTTTTTTCTCTGAGCAGTTAAATTTCCACCTAGATTGAATCCTGTATATAAAATCATAACAATAACTTCTAGCTGAATTACTAAAATTACTGAAAAGGAAAACTTTAACCCTAAAATATCAATGCCACACTTAAGGAATTTTAAAACTGCAACAAAATACTAAAGCAATACAGGGTTCTCAATTTATCTGCTCAGATCAACCCCAACAATTGTCATAGAGTCAGAATATTCATGCATGACCAGAGAAAATCACTTAAAAGGAGATGAATATAATTAATTAAATGAAATTTAAACATACCGCAAGACAAATTACTTAAAGGAATGTGAATGAACTGAAAAGGTAAATTAATTTAAGAATTTTGAATAAGTTAATAGTCAAGAGCTGAAATATGAAAACAAGCTTCAAAGTCATACATAAAAAGAATCTAACTCTATGGGCTGTGACCGTAATGTGGCTACATTCATTAAATTGTAAAGGTGTGTAAAATTGAAAAATTTAGTTAACTTATGCTATTTACCTTCATTACAATAAAAAAAAAAAACTAGAAGAAACACTGTTCATATTCTCTATATTCTTCAATTTGTTAATGATTTCTTTTAAATCTTTATTCTTAAATTAATATATGATTCTAATATGATTAATCTTACAGAAACAGACCATTGCTACTTCTTCTTGGGTTAATTTGAACTGAAACATTTATTCTCATTATTTCTGTTTTTAAAGTATATTTACTTATTTAAATCTAGTGAAGTTACTTTATTGAGGAATAGTTTTAGCAGTGCAAAAATAGATACAAGTCAAGAGAATAGGATTAAAATTAATTTAATTCTTCATAGGGAGTTTTAACTCTTATACATACAAGTGTTTCAAAACTTATTTCTCAAGCTATCACAATTAACAAATGATATTGTAAATATTCTAACATTAATAGGAAAGAATTTATCATGTTGACATTTTCTGGCTTCTATTATACAGATTGTAAAATTAAAACAAAGATAATCAATCATTACGTTATAATGGAACAAGAAAAAAAAAACTTAACATACCCAATGTAATCCATAGTAAGTTTCAGAGATTGTACACCACAAGTTATTCTTTTTTTTCTTTTAACAATTACCTTTTTTTTCAGTTTGGAGTTAGTTATCTAGTACTGTTCACACATAGTTATCTTAAACACAATTTTTTTTTTTAGATGATTTTTCTTTGACGACCATATCTTAACTGGCAGTGTTTTTTTTTCTGTAGTATAAAAAAAAACTCCTTATCTTCAAAATAGTTTCAGGGGGTGGGCTACACACCTCACACTTCCTTCGGTACGCAGCTTTACCTGATGAGTTAGGAAATCGTTTTGGAATTTGAAGACAGCAGCCGATATCGCTCTCCGTGGAAGTAGCTGGAATTATTTTTGCTTAAACTCTAAACAAGCAGGCATCCTCCGTAATATATTTCTAGGATGAATTGAAGCTTAGCAGAAAAGGGAGCGGGACGCTAACGTCTTGCTTCGCATGCCCATGATTTATCTTGGATCTCTATTTCACAGAATCTGATATCAGGGCATTTTTAACTCGTCCGATGCTCGGTCAGCAGCCAAGTATATCCAGCTCACCAGCAAAGTCGAAAGATGCACCTTCTAAAACCGCGCTCGCTTACCATTCTTTTTAAAAAAAACGAAAATCCAGTAGCTTACGCTTACAGTTCAATTCATTCAATCGCAAAAATCGACCTTCTCTGTCTTCGGTCTCAAAGCGAATCTCCTTCGTAAAAATTGTTTTAGGCCTCGACAAAAAAAAAAGGGGGGGGGGTTCCCAGGCCCCCTTTGGCCCCTCAAAATTTTATGTTGTTTCACATCTTACTGCACTCAGGACACACCTAGAAAAAACGCTACTCGACCAACAGACCACGCGCTCGCTTCTAGAACCCTCTCAATCTTCCCGCGTTACTTCCCAGGAAGCAATAAAGGGTGGGGGGTGAAAACTGTCTTCATTGGTCAATTTCCCTACCTGATGCCAAGAACATCTTGTTGCTGCGTCCCTCTAACCACGGGGACATCACGTGAACTCAAATCTCGGAAGCCCAGGCAATACTTGCCGCTGCTTAAAGAATTTTCTTTCGTAAACAAAGTCATAAAAATGCATTGTAAAAAGGGGCTGGTATGCTATGAGAAAAGTATCATTCCCACACAATAATCCTGTGTTTAAAATGTAAACGTGTGTGGTCCCAATTATTTCTGGAAGCTGAATTTGCCGTATCTGAACACAGCTGACCATTTACCCCACGTTTGCTAGTAAAAGAGAGAAAGGGGGATTTTTTTTTTCCGTGAGAGAGTATCCCAAAATAAAAAGGTTTTATTTACAGAAAAATAGAGGAATGTTTTTGAATAACAACATTTACATGTTGTAACATAATTTAAGTACGAGAAATTAATAAAAAGAAAGGGGGCTTAATTTATTAAATTACTTTTATTTATTTATTTATTTTTATTATTTTTAGAAAACACAACTGACTTTAAACTGAACTCTTAAAAATAAAGAAAGTGTACAATGAAAATTTTTTAATAGAACCAAGCTATTAATGATATACAAAAAAAGGGGGGGGGGCGCGTGCTGTGTACAAATAATATATTTTAAAGGAAAATTTCTTAGAAATAAGTAAATTACGCCTAACACAATTGACAAATTTTTTTCCTCAACCAGCTGACACTTTTGCAATATTTTTCAACATTTGATTCAAGAATTTCACTATATTCTCCTTCTACCTAACAATTGGAGAATTCTGCAGCTTTTTCTTACAAACTTACTTTGCAGTTATCCAAAATTTTCAACATAATAAAATGTAAAATTATGACTAAAAATTAAATAAACAGTACATAAAGAAAAACTATAAAATTATTTAGATATTTCCAATATTTCAATTGACTAAGGTTTACGTTTAATGCAGTTTTATTTATTTATTTTTTTTAATAAATAAAATTGTGTGATTTTTGCTTGGTTGTGGTTTTCTCTGGGACAGGAAAACTTAAGTTTACATGTGACCCTGTGAGAGAAGGGGGAACAAGTTATTGATCCTGCTGACTACTAAAATTTTCAAATTAGTGGTCCAATGTCCAATATCATTTTTGGTTTTCTCTGACCAGTGGACCATCAATGATTTCGAACACTGATTGATTTTTCAAATGCTGAAGATTTCCTTGTAAAAGAGATTTGAATTATATGCTGTTTAATTTTTTGATTATTTCCCCTGTGTGAAATTTGACTTTTATTGTTATGTCTGCACAAGAAACAATTTTATGTCTTAAAATATTTACTCTTTCATTTAAAACAGGTGGAGAAATTAACCTGATGCTTGGATCTCTTCCATTTTACCTGACTGAAATCCTGATTCAGAATATACTAAGCTTCAAGAATTTAAATATTTGATGACCTGAATGGTCAGACAGAGTGCAGCACCCTCCTAAAACTGTCTGAGAGAAACTGTATGTAAAATGATATTATATTACAATAAATATTAGTCTGACATACTATACATATAATCTAATGATTATATAATTTGTATTTTCAATAAATGGAGCGGCATACCGCAAACCAACTTAAATGTGTTGCTATTTAATTGTGCCTGTAATCATTTCTTTTTTCAGCTATTGCAAGGCTGCTGTTGGTGAATATTTTTCTTCTCTACGAGTATTGTTAAAAAATAAATAAAATGTCATCATAGATTATCATTTAGGAATACTGAAAAAATATATATGTAGCAATAATTAGTCACTTGGTGGCGACACTGCTGTTATTAAATTAACCCTTCAAAGTAAGTATTTAATATACTATGGATGTACATTGTGTATTTAAAAAAAGCTTTAAAATTTAAAGTAATACTTTTGTATTAGCTGATATTAGAGGTTAAATGGATTCTGCTACTTATAGCTGCCTTTTTCATGCTGATTATTTCAGTGTTTACACATATACTTTGATTATGTATCCGTTATGTTTTGCCTTTATTTATTGAAAAGTGTTATATTCATTATTGAATGTTAAACAGAAACAAATTCTGAGTTTTTTTGTTGTTGTTGTGGTTTTTATATCCAAATGAGCTAATTTTGCATAATCGAGCTGTGTGCAGTATAAATTTTTAAAAGAATCATGATTGAAAATTATTTTTAAAACTATGAAAAATTAGTAAATTGAAATACAGATTTAATTTAATTGCATTTCAAATTGCAACCCCCCCCCCCCTTTTAACGACGTAAAAATGAAAATTATGTGACAATAATTCAATTTGAGGAAAAGGGGAAGTGGATTGCTTAGATTGTTACTGTCGATATATGTCAGCAACAGTACAAGAATTAATTTTTTTTTTTTAGTCAATTTTACTGTTCAAAAATAGTACTATTAAAAATTATGTAACTTAAAATAGTGAAAATATGTGAAATTTTCATATGTGTAACAATTGTACCTTTATATTAAGTATATGCAGAAATGTCTATAAATATTTTTTGCTAATTAAAATACTTTTATTTTTTGTTTTGTGGAAAGAAGGTAAAAATTTGAGAACTGTATAATATAAAAATTTCAGCATCTGGGCGATTCCATGTGGAGAGTCACACACGTAACGCAGGCTTTAATTTGCATTTATTCAATTATTTATTATATTTTAATGTTAGTTCTGATTTTAGGTGGTATGGTAAATAAGTTATTAACATATTTTTTAGTTTAAATGTGTGTAAGTAAAACTCACAGAAATATATAATTTAATTTCATACTCAAACTGTGCTTTTTTTCTGAAGTAGAAAAAAAGCACATTTTGAGTAAGGAAATTAAATGATATACTTCTGTGAGTTTTATTGCCACACATTTAAATTTAAAAATATATCAGTAACTTATTTACCATACCACTTAAAATCAGAATTAACATTAAAATTTAATAAATAATTGAATAAATGCAAATTAAAGCCTGCGTTATGTGTGTGAAACTCTCCATGGAATCGCCCATCTATAGATTCACAACAATAAAAAAAAAAAAAAAAAAAAAAAAAAAAACAATTACAGATCATGAAAGCAGCAGCTAACTGCGTTGTGGGAAAAACTTTTTCAAACCTGTGCAAAAATTAATATTGGTTGAAGAAATTCATTCAGCCATTGTTTAAATTAAAATATAATGAAAACTGGGTATGCATTTAAATCTAAGAAAATTATTATTATTTTTTTTAAATATTTTTTTGTTAATAAGCAAGCACTAAATGGACTAAGTGTAAGTGAGTGCAGAGAAATATTCCAAAAAGTACAATGACAGAATGGTAATATTTGTGAGAAGAAAAAAAATGCAGTTTCTTCGTGAAATCAGATTAGATCAAACTGGTTTACATTTGTTTTTTAAATATGTTTCAATGACAATCGAATCAATAATTAAAAATTTAATAATGTTCGGTTTAATGAAAAAAAAATATATATGCTTTCCCTACTGCAATATAATCTCGCATAATCTGAAATTTTGTTTATTATTATACCATAAAATGATAAATTGAAAACCAAAGTGAGGGGGAAAAAATGAAAACTACAATCCGGTGTAACCTTTCCTCATAAAGATGAGAGAAAATCCTGAATCGTGGTTCAACCTTTTACCGAAAAATTGGAATAGAGAAAACCTTGAATTATGATTTAACATTTCACCAGAAAATGTTATTTAAAAAAACTCTAAATCATGGTTAAACCTTTCACCAGAAAATTGGATTTAAAAACAATCCTGATTTGTGGTTCAACCTTTTACCAGAAAATTCGATTTAAAAAAAACTGAATTATGGTTCAAACTTTTACCAGAAAATTGGATTTTAAAAAACCCTGATTTATGGTTCAACCTTTCACTATAAAATTGGAT
Source organism: Maratus speciosus (assembly GCA_963932465.1). Lineage (NCBI taxonomy): Eukaryota > Metazoa > Arthropoda > Arachnida > Araneae > Salticidae > Maratus > Maratus speciosus. The sequence continues at coordinate 7,333,272 of OZ010797.1, forward strand.
TAAAAAAAATCCTGATTTATGGTTCAACCTTTCACCAGAAAATTGGATTTATAAAAAACCTGAATCGTGGTTTAACATTTCACTAATATAATGGTATTTATGAAAGCACCAATAAACTGGTGAAACTTATCACCTATATCTTGGTTGCAGCTAAATTTCAGCGACTTTTAACCATTTTCTTGGTGAAACATCGCACTTTATTTTTAACAGTGTATATTATTCAAATTTTCAGCATTTCTAGAGATATTTTTTACATTATTTTAGAAAATGGTATTAATTTATACTGTTGCCAAATGTATAAACAGCGCAAATAATAATGTTTGCTTCAAATTAAAAATTTATTTACACGTGACTATTATAAACAGAAAAAATCATTTGGAATTGGAATTAAATAATTATGTACAAAAAGCAGGAACTTATTAAAAATTACGTCATAAAAAGTATACACGTGAATTTTAAAAGAGAAAGGATATTGTAAAATAATAAATCCATTAACATGCGTTAAAAGTATTAAATAGGAGAAATTACGTCATATTTACGTCACATTATAGTTATTACATAAAATGAACACAAAATAATATTGCAAAACAGTTTAAATTTAGAAATTGCGTTAGACATTTATTTGATATTTTGAGAGTATCTTTTCAACTATTTTTGTTAAAGCGCAAAAAATATTTCATTTCTAACAAAAGTATTTTCACGTGAATATTTAAAAGAGAAAGAATAGCTTGGTCAAAATTACGTCAGATTAAAAACGATTAATTTAAAATGTCTCATTTAAAAGAGCTTTCTTTTCGCTTTGTTAAAAAATACCAGGTGACAAAGACTCTGTTTACTTAATTCCTTTTATATTAGCTTATTTTGAAATGTTGTTACACGTGTCTACGTCATCAAGTTATTTTTATTTTGACGTTTTATTTGTATTTTTATTAATGTTGTACTAATTTATTTGTTGTTTCGTTATTTAAAATAAAAATTATGTCAATTTGTATAATTTGGCGAGTGGTTTGGCGATTTATATAATTTGGCGAAATTGGTCGACGGGATAATCAAGTAGTACCGCAGCGGATTTGACGTTAAAATTCCCCAATCAAAGAGAAATGAATAGAAATTCGTTTATACGGAGATCGCCACTGTTTTTTTAAATTATATTAAATTATATTTAAATCTTTCGAAATCTTTTTAAAGCCAATCAAATTAGCGTGCATTTAGAGTCTGCTGTGTCTGGACGGGGGTTGGCGAGCGTAGCTCGTAGGAGGCCGAGCCCCCTAGTAATGTAAAAAATATCCTTAGAAATGCTGAAAATTTGAATTTAAAATAAAAATAAAACTTCAAAAAATGAGTCAAATAAAAAAAAAGAAATACAGTCTGCACACCGGGAACTTCAAACGTATAAAATGATCTAAAAATGATTAAATTCCCATGAATAGTTTTTGCTCCTATAAAACTTTTTTAGTGGAACGATTTTTTCCAACTTTAGCATTAAATATGCCTTAAAATAATTCTTCGATTTAATAACTGTCTGCATCAGCGTGTTTATCAAACATTTCTGTATAATACCACCGATTTTCATATTTTTGTATGCAATATTTTTCTTAATATTAACGAAGAAAGACCTCCGGTCACAAAAAATTCAAAACCGGCGGCGGCGGCGGTGACAGCGGTAGTTACTTTTTTTTAGAATAGAGAGATTTTTTACATGTTTAAAATGATGCATTTAGACATCTGTATCAATATTTTAGAAATCGGAGTTGTTAAGTCACAAAGGGTTAACGAAGCCTCACTAGGCTAACGAGAAAAACAGGATACCGCGGTGGGTCCTATTCTTCTTTTTTTACAGACCGCTGGAGTCACGTGATGCTCTTTTCGCACACTTTCATTGGTGCATTCGAGCATCACGTGACTCCAGCGGTCTGTAGAAAAAGAAGAATCGGATCCACCGCGGTAGCCCGTCTTTTTCGTTCGCCTCGAGTCTCACTCTAATGACGTCACTGAGATGAAATGGTCGCCCAATACGTTGTCACTTGGCTTCCAAATCGAGATGATTGAGATTTAATTGGCGAAATGGATTTTAATAGGAAGCCTAATTCACGGAGATTAGACTTTTTGTCGAGCTTCTCTAAGTGCAAGGCTTTTAATTGCGAAAATAATGAGAAAAAGCAATTAAGCCCTTTTTTTTACGTCCCCTGTGGGAAATCAATTTACATTATTTTCTCTTTCTTTCTTTCATTTATTTCCAACTCTCTTTTAATAATATGCGGGATATTTTTTTTTTTTAATAATTCAGTTACATTTAAATAAAAAATAAATTGAAACTTTTATTTAACGTACTTTTGAAAGTTTTGTTTTCTATCTTTAACCTTTTATTTACTTAAAATCTATGTTGTTAATATCTGAAACTGAACTTAATGTTTGTCTATGAAATAATATATTGCTAAAATGAAGAAAGACAATTAAGCATTTGTATATTTTTCTCTTTGTTATAAACGACTCTTTTTGGAGTTATTTCTTTAAACAATAAAAAAAAAGATCCGTTACTTTAAAAATAATAATAATAATTTTTCTTGGCTACTGTTAAAAAAAAAAATTACTATAAAAAGTCTAAACAAACGCTTTTTGTAAAATGTCATAAAGTCTTTTCAATAAAAGAGAAAAAGTGAAACGAAATAAATGCTTAGATGGAAGACATCGTCTTAGTTCTTCAATATCATTTAAATAGAAAGCTTTAAGGAAATCCGATATAATGTACTTTTTTAATTTTATTCCCCTAAAACATTGTATTTATCTGTATAATTAAACAATTATTGTTTGTCTCTCTGCCAAATTACGTGGATATCCCTACAACCAGTGTAAAGAAAAACTCATAACAATCGAGCGTCAAAGTCCAATTGTTAATTGCTGATTAGATTTTTTTTTAATTATTATTATTTTGCTGGCACTAGGGGGCTTCGAAATCTATTTTCGACAAAAGAGAAGAACAGTCTCCGCGCATAAGCAATGGAATAAAATAAACCCCACTTTCTGCACCCCAGGTCGATATCTATGGAAGGATGTATGGAAGTTAGCAGTCTGCACGAGTCGGAATTTTCAGATCTGACCCAGTCCAAAAAATCACCGAAAACAGGCTTGAAAAAAATCAATGAAATCAGGCCAAACTCAATTTTTTCCACAAGAAATTCCGATTTTTCTTGAGGGTACTGTTCTCAAATACAAAAGGGCAATTTTCTGACATAAGTTTTAATTTATTTTTGCTCGAAAATGCATGAAACTAGCTGGTGTTGTTGTTCAGAAACTAGGTCATTGAGCTGTTTTTTTTTTTTTTTTTTTGCCTTTTTTTTTTTTTTTTTTTTTTTTTTTTTTTTTTTTTTTTTTTGCAAGCGTAATAGATCTTTCAGAAAATAATGTCAAAGTGGGCGTTTTGATCCGAATTTCAGCGCGAACGAAGAGACTCAAGAGCGGGCGAGAAACGTGTTTGTCACGTGATCAAATTTCCTTGTAATCAATAGGTAATAAATGGATCAAAAGATGGAAAAAACAGTTCCATTCCAAATCGCTTCCATGGCCGGGCTTTCCAATTTCATACCTTTCCGTTAAGAAATGAATTTGTAAATGTGTCAAAACGTTTTGCAATTGTTGAGCAGAGCAGTTAAGAGCAGCCTTAACACACAATTAAGCTTCTTTTCTGGAATTACGTACTGCATGCATATTTACAGGAAATTTGACCATCTATTTTCTATAATTGTACGTTTGGAAGCCAGAGCATAGAGAATAACAAACAACATTAAATTCCTTAGACTCACACTGTAAATTAAAATGTCTGAAATCCAGACACCGCACATTATATAGTTTCTAAATAAGAGAATTTCCAAGTTTGATGCGTTTGAGAGCAAAAATGAATTTTAAAATGAATCAGAAAATAAGCAGTTTGGATCGGAATACACCCTTAATCAAGAAGTACTTTTGCAAAAAACGCAACCCTGCATTATAGTTGTCTAAATTGAGATGTCCGGTATTCGGGAGTATCCGTTGTGGAGGTTAATGGACATTCTCGAATAGCGAACACCTCTATTTAACGAATACTTTTTTAATCAGCAGACATACATATTTGTATATTTTTACCTCATAAAAGTAGACATCTCCAATTTTCGGACAAATTCCGTGGGTCCCGAAGTGTTCGCTATTAAGGGCTTTTAAGGTACATAGATAAATATATATAAATATATTTTATAATCTTGTCCTACTCTAAAAGTTCAAAATATTTATTATACTCGGTTGAATGTGGAAAAAGATTTAAAATACCAGATGTACGAAAATTGCAAAAATCCCCCCCCCCCCCCCCCAAAGAAAAATGAAAACTCATAATTTAAAAATTAGATTTTTTAAAAAATATATTGCCACATAGGCAATTTTACATATACATCACTTGATAATCACAACAGCCATTTAACTATGAATAATGAAAATAAATAAATAAATATTCTACTTTAATAACATTGGGGAAAAAATGACTTTTGTATTTTGTCAAATATATTTGCGTTTTTAAACTTGTCCTACTCTAAAAGTTCAAAACTTTCATTATAATCAGTGCAAGATTTAAGATATCAGCTTTACGAGAATTTCATGCAAAATCCCCCCCCCCCCCCCCCAAAAAAAAAAAAATGAAAATACTTATTTAAAAATTATGTTTTTAAAAAAATTATATTTCCACATGCGCAAGTTTTTATGTAGATCAGAGGGTAATCACAAAAGCTATTCAACTATCAATAAAAACAAATAAGTACATATTCTATATTAAAAACATGAGGAAAAAATAACTTATGGTTTCCAAACTTCTTTCGTCTTAAATATATACAGTAACATCTGTCATTTTTGTATTTTTCGTATAAGTGCATATAAAAAAAGTTACCACAATTTTAAATACGAAATCTAGTTATAGGTTTTTACTTTTTCCCATTATAAATTTCAAATTACTTTTTTATTAAAAATAATAAAAAAATCAGTATTAGAGTTGATTGCAAATCAAATACATATGTATATTTTTACAGGCAGCTTCACATAATAGACGAGTCTCATTTACTTTATTTATCTTTTTTTAACCTGTAGTTTTATGCCAGGAAGTAAGAAAGCATTAGGTCATCTTTCAAAGTTTTTTTTTTCTTTACTTCCTTGTGGCCGTCGTTTACTGTGAGATAAGAATTATCCTTTGAAACTAAGAAATAACATTGAATATATAATTCGTAATAAAAAACAACGTCATAAGTTTAAAAATATATACTTCTAGAATTAGTGGCGTTTGTTGCAAACAGATTCAAAACTAATTAAATTTCCTGCAGGATTTTGTTTAGTACAATAAATAAAATCATAAAATACACTAATTTTAGTACTATAAAGAAACTTACTTCAGTTGCTGCAAGAGGCAAGAAAAATTCCTCGATTTGAAATTTCAAAAACTACCCCAGTGAAGGAGAAGGTCTTGCATCATTTTAGTACGAAATTCCATAATATATCCGACTAGCCATATTTAAAGAATGAAATGTTTCATCCTCAAAATAGGACCCGCCAGACAAAAGTTTCTTTTTTTGCTAGCTTCGACAGGACGAAGTTGAATAACATAATATTATTGATATAAATTAATACGAATTAACACTAAGTCCATTGCACACGCTTTGTAGAATTTCCGGGTGTAATCTCCAAGCGTCGTCTACTTCTGTTCTGTGTCTATCCCGCCCTTATATGGACGACAGCTTCTAACAGACATTTGATGTCAAGCACACCAGATGTATGTATTCAATAAATAAATAATCCAAGTGAATACGAATTTAAATCACAGAACTTCACATTCCGCGAAAAACGAATTAAAATACACGCGTACATAAAAACTGTTAGAAAAATTTGTGAGTCTAACAGTTTTTGGGGTGAATCCTGCGCGATGCCTCATCACAACAATAAAAGAATAATTAAAGGCCTTACCTTCTATGTATAGATATCCGTTTTTCAGCTCGCGGTTAGTCAGGGCGTCTAAGAATTATGGAGTATCCCGTATCATCATATATTCGTATATCTTTACTCCTTCAGGTCTCAGTGCATCAGGCTTAAAATAGGAATCATGTAACAGACGGTTTATTGCGTCTGTACTCCATTGAAACTACTCATATTGTAGGAAAGGAAAAAGGAGAAGTTTAATTAGAGATACTAAGAAAGAGATTACATTTTGTACGTCTTCACTTGTGTGAGGACGTTTTAAAAGTGAATATTACATATGTTTTTCCGCGCGTGTTACATCATTAAAATTGATAACCATATGGATGTATTTTCGGCACTTTGAGGTAATCAACCAATTATACATAATTGGATATTTATGAAAGTTACAAGGAAGTAAAGTCTGATAAAATAGTGTTCAGTGTAACAGTCAATTATAATGTTTATAAGTTTATAACGCGAACCAGAATAGAACATAAGTGCTTGCGAGTCTGGTTTAAAACATATCTCACATAAGGCGAAGAAAGATGAAGAGATGCAGTTTCTGTGCATATTACATCTGTCGACTACTAAGTGTTTCTTTTTCGCTATGAACTCTAATGATGTTTTTCTGCAGTAGAAGGAGGGAGAAAATGGGTATCCAAAACTCTTGATAAGGGGATTATATGAATATATCTTCTATCAAGTTCCCCCTTAAGCCCCTAATCAAGATTGATCTGTAATTTTAATTTGTCTCTGTTCTCTTGAAATTCAGGCTTGGGTTCTGGCTTCGTCAAAATGTCTGCCAGCATAGATTTGCTCGGACAATAACGTAATTCTATGGTACCATTTTCTTTCATATACTTAATCATGTGATATTTTAGATCGATGTGTTTTGTCTTGTTGGTGTATTTTTCAGATTCTATCATTTTTATGCAGGATATGTTATCTTCATATACAATTACGGGTAGGTTTTGTGGTAAATTCAAATCTTGTAAAAGTTTTATTATCCACATAAGTTCTTGTGCAGCGTTTGCTGCGGCTACGTATTCAGCTTCTGCTGACGATTGCGCAATGCAAGTTTGGCGTTTGGTTATCCATTGTATCGGATTTTTCCCAAGAAGGAATAAATTCCCTGATGTTGATCTTCGTGTTTGCGTATCACCGGCCCAATCGGCATCGGTGTACACTTCCAAAATTGGTGTACATTCAGTGCTGATTATGAGATTTAGGTCCTTTGTGTGGTAGAGGTACCTGATCAGTCGTTTAACACCTTTCCAGTCTTTTTCCGACGGATTTTCGTTCTTTCTGCTAAGAACATTTACAGCCAGTAGTATGTCTGGCCTAGTTATAGTTGCAATGTATAATAACGCGCCTATCGCTTTACAATAATTTATGTTGTTTGGCATTGGATCTTTATCCTTTTCTGATCTTAAGAAGCCCGTTTCCATGGGTGTTCCGTAAGGTTTTGATTCCTCTAAGTTAAACCTTTTAACGATTTCCATTACTTTTGTTGTTTGGTTAAGGTTAAAGCCGTTATGTGTTTTCTTAATTTTTATCCCAAGATAATTACTAATTTCCCCAAATCTTCAAGTGTATATTGTGTTTTTAACTTATTTATTACTTCTTCAATTTGCGCATTGTTTCCCGCTATGAGAATGTCATCTACGTACACAACTACGTAGACTGTATTTTCCCCTGTCCTTGTGTAAATAGGCAGGTGTCTGCCTTGCTTTGCATAAAATTTAGTTCTCTAAGAGATTCAGTAATTTTTGTGTACCAGGCCCGGGCTGCCTGTTTAAGCCCGTATATGGCCTTTCGGAGTTTACAGACTTTATCGGGTTCGTTTGTGTTCACGTACCCTTCCGGTTGTGACATGTATACCTCTTCTTCTAGGTCTCCGTGCAGGAACGCGGTTTTTATGTCGATGTGCCTGACACTAATGTTATGATAGGCTGCGGCAGTGAGGAAACATCTTAATGTGGTGTGGGATACTACTGGGGCGTAAGTCTCGTCAAAGTCGACCCCGTATTTTTGTTTAAATCCCTGAGCTACTAATCTCGCCTTGTAACGCTTTACTTTCCCAGATTCATCATATTTAGCCTTGTAGGTCCATTTGGATCCAATTACTTTGGCTCCCTGTGGTGGTTTTACCAAAGACCATGTTTCATTTTTCATAAGCGAGTTTATTTCGTCGCGTGTCGCTTCAATCCAATTCATTTTTTCTTGTGGGTTTTCAATGTTTAGCATGTCGTGCCAACCTTTCGGTTCATATACCGGATCATGCCGGACCGCATAGGCAAACCTGTCCGGTGGCACGCCTCTATTATGCCTTTCAGATCTTCTCAATTGTTGTGTATGTTGAGACGCGGATGGTGTATCTGAAGAATTTTGGTTTTGTGTTAGATCAAATTCGATTACGCTTGTGTCAGTCTGTCGTGTGTGTTTGTTTGTTTCTGACATTAACTCATTCGTGTTTGAACTTTCATCAGCATTTATATTACCCATGTTATTTTCCGCGAATTTTACGGTTCTAGCTAAAATGACTCTTTCGTCACTAGTAAATATTCTGTACGCTTTCGATCGGTTGTCGTAACCTACGAAAATGCCTTTCTCTGCTTTATCATCTAATTTGCCGCGTTTTGATTTGTGGATGTATGCGTACGCAGTACAGCCGAATACTTTAAGATATCTTAAATTTGGTTTTCTGTTTAGCCAAAGCTCATATGGCGTAGTGCTAATAGATTTGGAAGGCAAGCGATTCTGCAAATGATTTGCGGTGCAGATTGCTTCTCCCCATAATTTATGTGGGAGGTTAGCTTCGCTTAACATGCTTCTAGTCATGTCTAACAGTGTCCTGTTTTTCCTCTCAGCAATGCCATTTTGACTTGGACAGTATGGTACGGTGAGCTGGTGTTCGATTCCGTTACATTTAAGATAGTTTTCTAATTCATCGTTGACATATTCCCCGCCATTGTCGGATCTGATGGCGGTTGGGAATTTTCCAAACTTATTTTTGACGGTTGAGATGTATTCCCTCAATTTTTCATATGCTTCGCTCTTTTTCGACATTAAGTAGATAACACAAAATTTGGAATAGTCGTCAATGAATGTTATGAAGTACCGCTTTCCCCCTATGGTGGGTGTATTTATCGGCCCACATACGTCACTGTGGATTAATTCTAGCCTTTTCGTGGCTCTATGTGCACCCGATTTGGGAAATGGGGCGTCGTTGGTTTTGGACTTTATGCATACCTCACATTCTTTGTCGTGTCGGCAGTTGTTTATGGTAATTCCGTTCACTAGTTGTTTTTGTACAATGGTTTTAATTATTTCGTAGCTTCTGTGGCCTAACCGCCTGTGCCACAACTCAATACATTTTGTGTTTGAACACTTATGCGTAATGTTTACATGATTGCTTTCAAATTGATTATCATTGTTTACTTGTACTTCATATAAATTGTTCTTTAATCTACCTTGAAGAATTACTTCATCGTTATGTATAATGTCGCATGTATCTTTTTCAAATTTAACTTGACATCCGTTTTTCGTTGCCCTGCTTACTGACAGCAGGTTAGTTTCGATTTCAGGCACAAACAGTACGTCACGAAGTATAATCTGCCTGTTGTTTTTTCCTGTGTGAATTACAATTTCCCCTGAGCCATATGAAATTAGTTTATTGCCATTCGCGACTGTTACGTTAGTTTCTGTGTCGCTAGTCATATTTGAAAACATTTCTTTGGAGTTGGCAATATGGCTAGAGCTTCCGCTATCGATAATAAAAGTTTGTTTATTTGCGGGTCGTTCAATTAACAGCGCAACATTTTTATTTTCATTTCCTATCTGTCTTGTATCTTGCGGTTTCGCGGTTTTGGCCGGGGCATTTTCTTCAAAACATAGAGAGGTGGTGTGATTTTTATTTTTGTAAAATTTATTATTTTGTACTGGATTATTATTATTTTTCCGTTTCAGGAACCAACAATCGTTGTACGAATGGTTCTTCATTTTGCAATAGGAACAAAATTTGTTACCTCTCTTGCGGTCTGTGTTAACTAATTTTTCTCGAGCCTTGTATGCTTTAGTACTATGTTCGGAGTTTTCGGAATTTTCAACTCTACGAGTATACTCATCAAATAATTTGCTTTTAATAAAGCTGGGCGTCAATTCATCTTCATTTCTCGACTCTAACGCCGTAATCAATGTGTCATATGACGGCGGTAATGAGCACAAAAAGAGTGCAGATATATGAGAGTCGGTAACATTTTCTCCGATCGCAGCTAATTTGTCGATAAGTTCCATTAATTTCGTGATGTGTGCGATTAAGTTCCCTCCTTCGTTTAGCTTTGTGCTATACAATTTTCGAAGGAGGTGCAATTTGCTTGAGAGATTGGACCGTTCGTGAATATTTTTCAAAGTGTCCCAAGTCTCTCGAGCCGTGTTTAAATGTTTGATGTTAATTATCTGCCCATCTTCAATACTGAGATTGATTAGTGCCCGTGCTTTCCTGTCTTTCTTATTCCAATTTTCAGTCAAAGGGTCTGGAGCTTGATCGGTAATGACATCAAATAGCTCCTCTCTAATTAAAAGCATTTCTAATTTAAACCGCCAACAAGAATAGTTATTGGCGTTAAGTTTTTCAATGGCTGCACTATCTTTTGCGTAAGCCATAATTTTTTCTTTCCTTTAAGTCAATTAGATACTTTTTCCTTCACCTGACTACCGGATTTATTTATCTGGCTTAATTTGCCTAAATGGATATCTATATTTGTTTAATTTACTAAATGAGACATTAAATCAGTCTCATAATCAAAATATGTTAGAAAAATTTGTGAGTCTAACAGTTTTTGGGGTGAATCCTGCGCGATGCCTCATCACAACAATAAAAGAATAATTAAAGGCCTTACCTTCTATGTATAGATATCCGTTTTTCAGCTCGCGGTTAGTCAGGGCGTCTAAGAATTATGGAGTATCCCGTATCATCATATATTCGTATATCTTTACTCCTTCAGGTCTCAGTGCATCAGGCTTAAAATAGGAATCATGTAACAGACGGTTTATTGCGTCTGTACTCCATTGAAACTACTCATATTGTAGGAAAGGAAAAAGGAGAAGTTTAATTAGAGATACTAAGAAAGAGATTACATTTTGTACGTCTTCACTTGTGTGAGGACGTTTTAAAAGTGAATATTACATATGTTTTTCCGCGCGTGTTACATCATTAAAATTGATAACCATATGGATGTATTTTCGGCACTTTGAGGTAATCAACCAATTATACATAATTGGATATTTATGAAAGTTACAAGGAAGTAAAGTCTGATAAAATAGTGTTCAGTGTAACAGTCAATTATAATGTTTATAAGTTTATAACGCGAACCAGAATAGAACATAAGTGCTTGCGAGTCTGGTTTAAAACATATCTCACATAAGGCGAAGAAAGATGAAGAGATGCAGTTTCTGTGCCATCTGTCGACTACTAAGTGTTTCTTTTTCGCTATGAACTCTAATGATGTTTTTCTGCAGTAGAAGGAGGGAGAAAATGGGTATCCAAAACTCTTGATAAGGGGATTATATGAATATATCTTCTATCAAAAACAAACTTTGTTTGAATTACAACGTATACTAACTTTGAACGAAGACACCTAAAACGCATGCGCGACTGCAGTGCCCCAGTGCCCCCTGGTGGTTATTGCGTCGGAAGAATCAAAACGTCTTAAATTAAGACACGTTTAAAGCAATGAAGTGTCTTAAAATAGACGTTTGCCGATATTTTAGACATTATTCTCAGTTCGTTTACACCATGGTCATAGTAAGACGCTTATGTATCTTAAATTAAGACATCTATAGTGTCTTAATTTTCAGATTAAGACACTTAAGTGTCTAAAATTCTTTTTCAGTCACATATGTGTCTAAATTTAAGACGCTTCTATTTGCAGTGCATATATTCAAATACATCCCTCAAAAACATTAATGTCGTTTTCAAAATGAAAAATAAAATATATATGATTAAAAACGTCATACCTTTCGAAGCGTCTAGTAAAAAATAAAAAATAAAAAAGAGATTTTTCAAAATATTACTCTGTATTTTTTTTTTAAGTTATACAGTCAAACCTCGTTAACCTGAACTACTTTTAGCACAAACTGCTTACGTTTGCCCCGTCCAGTTGTACCCAATGTATTTAAGTTCGGATAACACGAATACAAAAAGTTTCCCCTTAAGTGTTCGCGTTAACGAGGTTCGACTGTATTAAGTTAAGTTCAATTTCAGTTCCAGCCCGCCACGTAGGTATGATTCTGGCCCCGCGCGGTCCAAGTCTACGGGAAAAAATTAAGCCCGGATTCAAACTCGATGCGGATACCTATACGGTATATATTACGAATTAGTATATACCGCATATACACTGTAAATTAAAATGTCTGAAATTCAAACACTTAAGTGTCTGAAACGGAGTGTTCAGTTTTCAGACATTTTAAAATGTCTGAATTTTTTCAGACACTTTTCGTGTTTGAATTTCAGACACTTCAAACGTCTTAATAGCATCCATTTTTTTTTGTAAGCATCATACGTAGCCATGTTTGACCACGTTGAATCCTGGAAAAATATTTGGCTGGGGTCCTGCCCCCCCCTCCCCCCCCTACAACCTGATTTTTCTGGTGCTCCCAATTTTGGTACGCAATTTTTGTTAAGCTGATAATTTAAATCTTTTACGATATTTTACTGATTATAATCAATATTTTGAACTTCAGGAGTAGAACAAGATTAAAACAAAAAATATTTATCTAAATATTAGATTTTTTTAATTTGTTTTATTTTTAATCTTATTTTACTTTAAAAGTTCAAAATATTGATTATAATCAGTGGAATTTCGAAACAGATTTAAAATATAAACTTTACAAATATTGCACATCAAATTTGTGGGCACTAAAATCGTAGGAGGGCGGGGCACGGCCCAGTATGCCCATTCTTTAATCAAGAAGTTCTTTTGCAAAAAATGCAACCCTGCATTATTGTTATCTTAATTGAGATGTCCGGTATTCGGGAGTATCCGTTGTGGAGGTTAATGGACATTCCCGAATAGCTATTCTGAAACATCTATTTAGCGAATAATTTTTTAATCCGCATGGCATACATATTTGTATATTTTTACCTCACAAAAGCAGACATCTCCGATTATCGGACAAATTCAGCGGCAAGGGCTATTGAGGGCTTTTAAAGTACATGGATAAATATATATATTTATTATAATCTTGTCCTACTCTACTTCATATAATTTAAAAATAGATTTTTTAAAAATTTATATTGCCACATAGGCAATTTTACATATATATCAGATGATAATCACAACAGCTATTTAACTATGAATAAATAAATAAATATTCTACTTTACCCTTTGCACTCGAGGGCTCCGGAGCGGAGCCATTTAAAATTTGTCTTCAAACTCGAGGGCTCCGCTACGGAGACAATGCAAATAATTTTGTGATACCTGTCTAGAAAAGCCAAGATTACATGGTATCACAAAATTATTTGCATTGTCTCCGTAGCGGAGACCTGGAGTTTGAAGACAAATTTTAAATGGCTCCGCTCCGGAGTCCTCGAGTGCAAAGGGTTAATATTGAGAAAAAAATTACTTCGGTATTTTGTTTATTTATATTTTGTGTTTTTTAATCTTGTCCTACTCTAAAAGTTCAAAACTTTCATTATAATCAGTGCAAGATTTAAGGTATCAACTTTACGAAAATTTAATACAAAATCCCCCCCCCCTCCCCGAAAAAAAATAAAAATCCTTATCATTTAAAAATTAGATTTTTTAAAAATTTATATTGCCACATGGGCTTATTGTTATCATTCCTACGAGGTACTAAACAAGACATCTTTAAAGCAAATAAAGCCAAAAAAAAAAAAAAGTTAGCACATGATATCACTATGATACAAACTTGCGATGCTTATCAGTAAAGTCTAATTGGAAAATGACCTTCGAATCCAGGCATGCAGCGAAATCTAAATAAACAAATGATTTCCTGACTGGCTTACTTCTATGTTTCCAAATCAAAAGTTTTCACACATTAAAAGATTTAATAGCTTTAGAAATATATCTAAGAAATACTTGAGATAAACATTCATTTTCAATTATATATAAATTTCATGAAAGTCAATTGATTTTTTTTTCCAAAAGCGAAAGTTTATAAATATTTTTTTTAATTTCAGCTGAATATTGTTCAATGGAAAAAAAAAGGCAATCCCGAAAATCCCGGAATTTTCCAGTAAAAATTCCGGGATTTTCGGGGTTAAAATTAAAGCGGGATCCCTGGATCTCAATCCGGGATTGTAATCCCTAGCTAGGAAGTAAGAAAACTTTAGGAGATCTTTCAAAGTTTTTTTTTTCCATTTCCTTGTGGTTGAGTATGAGATAAGCATTAGCCATTGAAATTGAAACTAAGAACTGCCATATTGAAAACAAAACAAAACAGGAGAATGAACTTAACTTTTAAATATGCCTGTTTTTTAGTGATGTTATTACTTTAAATTTGAGAAAAAAGATTAGAATAAATAATACATAATTTGTAATAAAAGACAACGTCATAAATTTAAAAATATATACTTCTAGAATTAGTGTTGTTTTTTTTTTTTTTTTTTTGCAAAAAGATTCAAAACTAATTAAATTTCATGTAAGATTTTGTTTAGTACAATAAATAAAATCATAAAAGACAATAATTTTAGTACTATAAAGAGATTATAACACTTACTTCAATCGCTGTTTGCAAGAGGTAAGAAATATTCCTCGATTTGAAATTTTAAAAACTACCACAACCGCAGTGAGGGAGAAAGACTTTCATCAGTTTAAAAGGTAATCCCATAATACATCCGACTAGCCATATTTAAAGAATGAGATGTTTCATCCTAAAAACAGGACCCGCCAGACAAAAGTTTCTTTTTTTTTTTTTTTTTGCCAGCTTCGACAGGACGAAGATGAATAACACAATATTATTGATATAAATTGATACGAGTTAACACTAAGCCCATTGCACACGCTTTGTAGAATTTCCGGGTGTAATCTTCAACCGTCGTCTACTTCTGTTCTGTGTCTATCCCGCCCTTGTATCGACGACAGCTTCTAAGAGACATTTGATGTCGAGCACACACGTCAGATGTATGTATTCAATAAATAAATAATCCAAGTTAATACGAATTAAAATCACAGTACTTCGCATTTCGCAAAAAACGAATTAAAATACACGCGTACATAAAAACAAACTTTGTTTGAATTACAACGTATACCACTTCGAAAGAAGACATCTAAAACGCATGCGCAACTGGGAATGCTAGTGCCCCCTTGTGGTTATTGCGTCGGAAGAATCAAAACGTCTTAAATTAAGACACGTTTGAAGCAATGAAATGTCTTAAAATAAGACGTTTGCGGATATTTTAGACATTATTCTCAGTTCGTTTACACCATGGTCATAGTAAGACACTTATGTATCTTAAATTAAGACATCTATAATGTCTGAATTTTCAGATTAAGACACTTAAGTGTCTAAAATTCTTTTTCAGTCACATATGTGTCTAAATTTAACACGCTTCTATTTGCAGTGTACTCGTGTACAAGTCGGAGAATTTTAGACAAAATTTGGGAGTTGAAAATGGGAGGTCGACTTATACACGAGAAAATTAAAAAAAAAAAAAAAAAAATCAGATTATTAGCAAGATACCAAATCGGATATTTTTACGACAAGAGCATTATTTGCAAGCACTTTTAAATTATTTTAAGACACTGTGTATAATTTAATATTTAATTTTTATAATATTTAAACATCTTTTATGCCGCTATAAACGAAATAAACCACTACAGGGTACACAATGATCGTTTTGTTTGGGTTTGATAATATGTGATGGATCAAAATTGAGAAAAGACAGGGTCATTTTTTATCCAAACATACTCAAATAGATAGGAGCACATCGATTGACTCATTTTTGAGTACTTCATTTTTTTCAGTGTGTATACTTCAGATGTATATATAAATTTCTATGAGTTTGAAATTGTGAGACTTTATAAAAAATCACCGGAAACGATTTTCCCTCATAGGCCGTCATCTAACGGAATTCTTTTGAATATCTCTGTAAAGGAACTGTAACTGCTACAAACTTTATTTTCAATTCCGAACATGCCATAGTGAATATAAATAACATATATCAATTTCATGGCGAACCGACTCTATTTACCCGAGTTAGAGCACGGACAGACAGACAAACCAAAGTCATAAACACTTTTCAACTATGTTGGAAAGGCAGGGCCGAAACTAGCCTTTCTTGCACCCGGGGCAAACATGGATTTTGCCCCCCCCCCTCCCCCCTCTTCCACAAAATATATTTACAAAGAGAATTTTACTAATTTTCTAATAGCCGACTTATTTTAAATTTTAAAATATGCAATCATAAAACATGTAATACTGAACTACGTAATCTACAATGGCGGATCCAAGGGGGAGGTCACGGGGGTCATGACTCCCCTCTGAGAACCAACAAAAATATTCTAAAAATAATTTTTAAAATGAAACATATAGTAGAATCCCGATTATCCGAGTCCCACTTAACCGAGTTTCCGCTTTCACCGAGTTATTTTCTTCTGATGGACTAATGTCTTCCATTGCTATGAAACAGCCATTATAAATGAAGGGTTAGATGAAGATGAAAGAGCAGCCGTAAAAAGTTAGAACTCTGATTTTCTGGTCAGAATGGGGAAAAAAATGGCCATAATTTTTTTTTTAGTCATCACTTTATCAGAAGAAAGTTATCCATTCCAAAGGTATTATCCTTCATTTGGCGCCCGGGGCACATGCCCCCTCTGCCCCCCCCCCCCCCCCATAGTTTTGGCACAGTGGAAAGGTGTTAAAAATCAGTCAGAAAGTTTCGCTCTTTTTGCACAGGGAACTTAAGAACAAAGTTTCAAGTATTCTCTATCGGGTTCCTAAGAAACTACCTCCCTAATGTTAGGCGCATCAAATATTAACAACATATACACCTTTGGAAAATAAAAATAGCTTTTAATGTTAAGGGTGTATTCCAATCCAAACTACACTGGTGTCCAAAATTAAGGACCAATTACAAAATGCTAATTTTCAAGCACGCGAATACTCAAAAGGAAGTAATATAATTCGAATAATTACTATCTCTACAGCACAGCTAGTCTATTATAACATCTCACTCATATCACACATGGTCACAAGTGACACCGTCACTACGGTGAAGCAAAAAAATAGGAAATTCCATACATCTCATTATGAGTCTCAAATGATCACTATATGTGACTCCAATGAGACGTCACTGTGACTGCTGCTTTGTGACGAATCACCACATGACTTTACAATGTAGTTACATTATGACTCTCATGTGACTGTCATCTGTAGGCTCAATTTCTAGTCATCGTGAAAACTGCATTGTGATAAGTTACCAAATAATGTCACATTAAAGTCACATGATGACTTTCAGGTGACAGAGAGACTACTGGGAAGTCACCCTTGTGCTCTTTTGTGAAAAGTCACCATGTGACTATAATGTGACATTATTTGGTGACTTATCATAATGCAACGTTCAGGATGACTTTGAAATTGAGTCTAAAAATCACAGTCACATGAGTGTCACAATGTAACTACAATGTAAAGTCACCTGGTGACTCGTCACAAAGCAGCAGTCACATTGACGTCTCAGTGGAGTCACATATAGTGCTCATTTGAGACTCATAATAAGACGTGTGGAAATTCCTATTTTTTGTTTCACCGTAGCGACTGTGACACTTGTGACCCTGTGTGACATGAATGAGATGCTACATGGACTAGCTGTGCTGTAGAGATAGTAATTATTTGAATTATATTATTTCCTTTTGAGTATTCGCTTACTGAAAAATTAGCAGTTTGTGACTGGTCCTTAATTTTGGATACCAGTGTACTTATTTCCTGATTCATTTTTAAATTCATTTTTGCTATCAAACTGTGAAATTCTCTTATTTAGAAACTACATAATGTGCCATGCTTCTCGGTTTTTGGATAGAGGCAGAAAATATTCTAAAAAATTCTGTCAAAGTGGACGTTTTGAACCGAATTTTCCGAAGCAGGAGATTTGGGGCTGAAAAAATTGGTCATACTGAGAAAATAATTGTTTATAAATAAAATTCTAATGAATGGAGCAAAAAATGAAATCACACGGCCTGTTATACATCTCTTCAAAAATCACCTCAGCCAGTTTCATGTTTATACTTTTAAAAATGAGTCTGAAAATATCTCAGAAAATTTCGAGCTGTTGAGGGTGGAAAAATATTTTTTAGAGTACACCCTTAAGGGTGTATTCGAAAAAATATTTTTCCACCCTCAACAGCTCGAAATTTTCTGAGACATTTTCAGACTCATTTTTAAAAGTAAAAACATGAAACTTGCCGGGGTGATTTCTGAAGACATGTTTAACATGCCGTGTGATTTCATTTCCAACTCAATTCATTAGAATTTGATTTTTAAATAACTATTTTCTCAGTAGGACCCTTTTTTTCATTCCCAGATCGCCCGCTTCGGAAAATTTGGTTCAAAATGCCCACTTTGACAGCGTTTTTTACAGTATTTTCTGCATTTATCAAAAAATTAAGAAGCACCGCACATTATATAGTTTCTAAATAAGAGAATTTCCAAGTTTGATGCGTTTGAGAGCAAAAATGAATTTTAAAATGAATCAGAAAATAAGCAGTTTGGATCGGAATACACCCTTAAATGTTAGTCTAGCTTTCAAAGTCTTGTATCTCATTATTTTTCATTACTGAAGATCCATGTTTTTGGTCGTTACTTTCGTTCATCCATAAGTCATAAATTTGTAATTTTTTCTTTCTCATACCGCAGAATATCGCCAAATGTGGCAGACCTTCCTTGGTATCTCTTTGGATCCAGTTTGTGTTTCTCTAATGACATTCCCCCTGATTCATGTGTCTCCGGGGGACTCCCAAATTAAGAGACACACGGGATCATCAAGGGAGTCGTTCTTTTTACTTATTCCCATGGACTCATTCCGGGAAAAAAGAAAAAAATGGAGAAGTTTTTAAACATCTCCACTCTCTCCGCCGATATTTCATTTTATTATTCGGAGCGCTGGAATTTGCAACTGATTAGAAACTTTTTTAGGGTCGTGGGATAGAGACGTTATTTCGGATGGAATGCAGCAGGTACGCGATTTAAGAATCACGTTACTCTAACAAAATTTAAATCACCATCTGCTTTAAATTTCATACAATTTTTTTTTCCATTAAAATGAAGAAAATTACACATGGAAATAAAAATTGAAAATGTGCGATGTTTAGAAGTTTAAAACTTGTGGCCTTCACAAAACTTTCTTCTATATAAATCACATCCATTAAATCATTTAAATAGTACAAGAAATTACATCCATTTAGCACCCATTCATATGAAAGTGTATCTGAGTTTGAAGTTTGATGAAAATTCGTGGATTATTTCCTGAGATAGAGCTATAGCGAAAATTCTGAAAAATGTAGCATAGCAGCGCCACCTGTTGAGCGATTTGCACCAAAAACTAAACAGCTCTAATTCATATCCAGGTATACCTGAATCTGAAGTTTGTTGAAAATCCAAGTATTCGTTTTTGAGATAGAGCTATTGCGGAAATCGCAAAAAATGCAGCATAACAGCGCCACCCGTTGAACGATTTACACAAAAAAGTATAAAATGTCAATTCATGTCAAGAACTAATTGAATCTCAAGTTTGTTAAAAATCCGTGCATTAGTTCTGGAGATTGAACTATTGTTGAAATCGTGAAAAATACTGCATAGCAGCACCACCTGTTGAGCAATTTACACCAAAACCTAAACACAGTAATTCATATCCAGGTATACCTGAATCTGATGTTTGTTGAAAATCCAAGCGTTAGTTGTTGAGACAGAGCTATAGCGAAAATTCTGAAAAATGTAGCATAGCAGCGCCACCTGTTGAGCGATTTGCACCAAAACCTAAACAGCACTAATTCATATCCAGATATACCTGAATCCAAAGTTTGTTGAAAATCCAAGTATTCGTTTTTGAAATAGAGCTATTGCGGAAATCGCGAAAAAAGCAGCATAGCAGCGCCAATTGTTGAGCGATTTACACTACAAAGTATTAAATGTCAATTCATGTGAAGAACTAAACTGAATCTGAAGTTTGATGAAAATCCGTGCATTAGTTCTGGAGATTGAACTATTGTTGATATCTTGAAAAATGCTTCATAACAGCGCCAGCTGTTGGGCGATTTACACCAAAACCTAAACAGTACTAATTCATATCCAGGTATACCCGAATCTGAAGTTTATTGAAAGTCCAAGCATTAGTTCTTGAGATAGAGCTATTGCGACGTGAATTCATGTCAAGGACTAACAGAATCTGAAGTTTGACGAAAATCCGTGCATCAGTTCTGGAGATTAAACTATTGTGGAAATCGTGAAAAATGCTGCATAGAAGCGCTACCTGTAGAGCGATTTACACCAAAAACTTATCAACACCCATTTATATCTGGGACTAACAGAATGTAAAATTGATTAAATTCCGTGCTTTAGTTCTTGAGATAGAGCGCCCACAAAATTTGTGTCACATACACACAGACAGACAGACAGAGTCACAGACAGACAAAAACATGTTGCAAAAACATGTTTTTTGGAATCTCTGACCCCTAAGATGTGTCAATCCGTCGAAAACCAAAAATTTTCACGAATCCAATACTTTCTTCTTGTAAAGAAAGTAAAGAAGCTAAATTGAACCGTGTGGTGTTGCACCTACAAATTGACGTTAGCGTTAAGGACGAACACGTTTGTCCTTTATAATATACTAGGGGATCGTACCCGGGCTTCCCGGGTTAAAGAATATAGATGAAAACATTTTTTTAAAATTGAAAACTAATAATTTTAATTATGCAATATTTTTTTTAGATTTCCCACTTACATTAAAAAAGCATTTTTCATATGGAAAAAACGAATTACACAATCAAATAAATTTTTGAAATTTAACAAAAGCGATATTTTCTTATTAGCAGCATGCTAAGAGTTATTTGACCAAGATATTGCTACTTACGGCATCCTTTTATATTCTGATAATCTCAGAGCTTATACATGTCTGTTAAATTTGTGTTTTATTTATATTATTTTATTTATTTATAAGGGCAAACGGATTAATCTTTTGTAATGAAGCTCGCGCGATATAGATAAATTAAAAAAATATTTCACACTTTAAAATTGTTTTTAAAACCATAGACCATCAGTAAACTGAGATGAACTTTGCAAACAAATTCCATTTAAAAAAAAAAAATCCTATTTGGTGATCTAAAAATTTAAATTGTACGATTACAAATATGTTAGATTTGTGTTTTTTCAATATTATTCTTTTATTAGTATATAAAGGAAGTATTAATTTCGTTACACAAAAATAGTCATAAACAAATGCTGAAAAATGTTTGTTGCTTTATATGCGAAATGTTTATTATTACTATGTTTTGAAACCGGCACGTGATAAGATAAACTTTTAAAAAAATCATGCTTAAAAATAATTTTAGAAAAATATAATACATCAGTCAACTAAGGAACAGTTTTTAAACAAATTGCATTTGAAAGTAATTTTTTTCCCTATGCGACGGAAATTGAAAAGGTACATGGTCAGAAGATTAAAAAATTTCAGTAGCGAAAATTTCAAGACCGAAATTTTATCGTGAAGTGTTACCAATCCCAAAATGACTTCAGCGTTCCGCACAGATACGTTTTTTCTTTATAATATAGATACTTGATCAGTAAAATATAATAAAGATCAGTTATAAGGAAGTGGTTATCAATTGAGGCTTTTATGCTTGGTCCGGAATGAAAAACAGCAATTTTCATCTTCTCAAAATTTGCATACGCACTTCTCATATCCATATTCATCATTTAAAAAAAAATGTATTTTGTTTGATCATTTAAAAATCATTTTAACTCAAAACTTGAAGTCACGATTGTCAGCAACATCTTTTATGTGAACAGACGCACTCTTTACTTCAGATTCTAATCTCTATTCCGGAGAGTAAAAATTTCCGTAATTTATGTTTTTTAGACGCATTTGTGTTAAAATGCTTAGTTTTATCAAATAAAATGATCGTTTTCTTTTAAATATGACTTCATTTTCACTTAAATAAGCATTCCGCCTAGTGTCTGAAACTTAGTATTAGTACACATGCAGAAGGAAAAACAATGTAGAAAATTTATGAGGAAGAATAAGTGTTTTCAAAAGCAGTATGTCATTTTCCGCTATTATGCCCCTACTATAATATTCTGCTCCTAATGGGATTTTGCGCCACCAAACCCTATGCAACAATTTTTATCAACAATTTTGCATTTCTATCAGAAAATAGCATGAATAACGATAAAAATACCTCATTATTTCTTTCTTGTCTGCAATAATGAAAGCTATCTAATTTTCACCATTTTGAAGAAATTTCATAAAATGCTTTTAAAATCAAAATATAAAAGTGGGGATAGTTAGAAAAAAACTGATAGTGCGATCACATTCACAAATGAAGTGCTTTAAGTTAAAAAAAAAAAAAAAAAAAAAAAAAAAAAAAAAAAAAATATTAGTAAAATTAGTTCAGCAGAAAGATCAGGGCAGATGACTAAAAAATACACTTGTGTTTTAACACTAGAACGGCGGGAAATTTTGCTCAAGTTTTATAAAAATATTTCACATCAGAATTTTTATTTAGAACTATTTAACTTATTTATTTAAGTTATTTTTGTGCAGCATATATTAATCTTATATTATAAAAAAAATTCTGGTTCGAATCGAAATGTATTCATTCGGCAAGGGTCAAAATGACCCCTCGCCGCCGTTCTAGTGTTAAATATATAGATTATATAAAATTAGGAAAAATTAAATTAAGCAAATTATGTTATTTTGATAAAATTATAGTAGAATGTCCTAAAGAGTAGAATTTTATTATTCGAGAGAATTTTGGACAAAAACTTCTAGAACATGATATTATTCTAAACCACGAATTATTCCTTTGCTTGTCTAACTCGGCGAAGCAAATCCCTCCATGCGAGAATCATCAATTTCTGTAGTATAAATCGCTATTATTTGCATGTCACCTCTCTTTTATAAAGACACTCTAAATTTTTGTAAAACATTGCATTTTATCAGTGTGTGATTTCGCTTACATTATTCTCGAAAGTGAAGCATTTTCACCTGTGAAGAATTTCAAAGCAGCTGGGCTGTGAAAATGACGCACTTCTACAAAACATAATTAGGTTTAAAAATTAAAATACACGCCTTTTTATAAAATGACGTCATTTGCATCCGCTAAAACAATCCACTTTTGCAATACAGTCTTAAACTTCGTCTATAGAAAAGTATGCATATGACGTCATTATCACGGAATAACAGACAATATTCTTGACATAGCACATATTTTAATAAAAAATTTTTTTCAGGTTTTATGAGAAGATGGCAACAAAAAAAATACAGTATCTCTTATTTTTGACTATTTTCCGTTTACTTTCAATAGAAATGGGGTACTTTTGTTGCCACGATAGAAAAAATGGTATTAAAAACTACAAAAAAATTAATATATCAAAAATAAATTGAGATACAGCTTTCAAATAAATTGCATTTAAAAGAGCATTTTTTTTTCTTATATGACGGTGTTAAAATTTAAAATGGGCGATGTTTAGAAGTTTAAAAATTTGCAGTAGAGAAAATTGCAAAACCAAAATTTTATTTTAAATTTCAAAGTGTTGCCATTCGCAAAATGACGTATGCGTTACGCACAGATATGTTTGTCCTTTATAATATAGATATACTGATTCATGGCTTTTACACACATAATGTTACTATAGAACACAGATTTTCTTTTTTCAATTTTTTTTCTAAGTTCAATTCTGATAAGGAGCTTTCCTGATTAGATTTGAAGGTTCATTGATTAAGCATAAAGGAGGAAATAGAGGAGCTAGTACCCCCTTAATTTAGCGAAATTTTTTATTTTCATGCTGAATTATCTGATTTGCTTCAGATTTGGTATACCAGTTTATTATGTTAAGGAGCTTTCCTGATTAGATTTGGAGGTTCATTGGTTAAGTATAAAGGGGGGAACTAAGGCTAATCCCCCTTCATTTATTTTTTGTGTGGTATTATTCTTTGAAATAATAGTATAATATAATACAATTAGTGTAAATAACCTGTGAGCTCAATGCCATCAGTTTAACTGGGCACTTTTCTTTCTTTTTCGTTTTCATCGCTGTTGCTTTGGGAAATTCGGATCAAAAGGCCCACTTTGACAGCATTTTTAAAAATATAGTCTGCCTTTATGAAAAAATCAACCCCTATGGCCCATTCTATAGTTTCTGAATAAGAGAACCTGTCAATGGAATGTGTTTGAGAACAAAAATGAATTTAAAATTGAGTCAGAAAATAAGAAGTTTGGATTTGAGTACACCGTTAATCAGCATTACACAAAGGGTTAAAAAAAGAAAAATCTGGAAGTTG
Organism: Maratus speciosus; assembly: GCA_963932465.1. Taxonomy (NCBI): domain Eukaryota; kingdom Metazoa; phylum Arthropoda; class Arachnida; order Araneae; family Salticidae; genus Maratus; species Maratus speciosus. Next base: position 7,357,747 of record OZ010797.1, read on the forward strand.
AGTAACCTATCTGCCGTCTGGGCAACAGACGGTTAAGGTGACAATATGAATGAGAACCCGTTCCACCCGATAGCTGCCATTTCGGTCACCCAGGGCAAAACTTCCTGAACATTGAGCGTTGCCCGCGATGCCAATAAATTAATCCAATACTCATAAATTTAACGAATCCCAAGTTAACCAGGAACCGCAAAATGAAACACCTCTCTGCACGGAACAAGTCAGAATATTCTCGATTTTCACATAAATAATTCTCGATAAAGAACGGCGTAAACAAAAGCGGAAGACCTGCTCAATGTTGCCACGGCACGAAAATTCAATAAATAATAATACCTAACCTCGTTCCTACCTGCCTAACTTTCCTCCTAATTTATACACGAACCAGAAAATATCTTTTGATTCTTCCACTCGAAAAAAGCGATTCGTAATTTAAACGAATCGGACAGGCTTGACATCGCGAGATGAGTTGTGTTGCGTATCTTCTTCTGCAGAAATCGTCTGCGGCGGCTTGGAAAACGTGTTCTTTTTTTTTTTTCTACAAAAAGCGGGCTCTAATTCAAGCGCAGAAATGGATGTCACGATGAGATCTTTTTTTGCATTTTTCGAAATGAGTAATGTTATAATTGTTGGTAAAGACCCAGGAAGAAAAAGAATGAAAAATGGCGGTTTCTTTTGTCGGAACTGAAGTGAAATGCGTTTTGTTGGTAGAACTGAAATGAAATGTTTGAATAAATGATCTTTTGTGTTGGAAATGCATTTGCTTTGAAGCATTGTTAGCGTTATTCTTCGTCCGTTTAGGCTTAGCTTCCCTGTTTGATAATGAGATATCATGAGCCCTCTCTCTGTTACAATGCATTTCGAATGAATTGTGAAAAGCACATGAAATTCCATTAAATCTTCCGCTCCATTCTTCTGTACGGAGAAAAAATAATATACGAATGTTGCTTTCATTTCTCCTCTATTCACGGTAGAATTCGTTTGTGCGTTATTTGCTGATGAGTTATTAATTCACGAATTTTCTTCTGTTACGGGCTATACAAATATAACGTTATCTACTTTTTGGTAATTTTGGACCCCCCCCTCCCCCCTCGCGATATCATACGTTATCATTCCTCGGACACCACCCCCCCCCCCCTCCGAAGTAATGATATCGTTATCAATGTCTAAAAATTCTTTCCATTTTTGCAATTTTTTTTCTTTTGTTTGGAATGATATACAAATATGGTTACATTTATTTTTCGTTTGCTTTACTGATTCAACTGAAGAGAAGTCAATAAAATATAACATGAAATAACTTTATATCAAATAGTACTTAAAAGAAATAGTTACTATTTAAAAGTATTTAAAAATATCTTTTTATTATATAATGCATTCAACAGTAATAATGTCTTTTTGCACTTGCCCCCTCACGGGGAGGCGAGACAGAACTTCTTATCAACAATACAGGTGGACAATATTCTTTCTCTTTTATTTACTAGTAAACACAAGTATCATTTCAAACCTACTTCGCTCTTGATTTCTCGAACAGCGGATTATATATGCATACACATATGACAGAAGAATAGGAATGCCAAACGTTGGGGTATTCCATAATTTGGAATTCAATAATTTTATAATCATTTAATGATTTTAATAATAACTTTGTATTTTTATAAAAATAGAAAACAGACTAAAAAAGATAACGTACTATTTTGATGTTAACAAGTGACGAGACAAGTGATGTTAACAAGCGATGAGAACAAGTTAAAAATAAAAAGAGAAAATTTTGGTTGCATCAAAAATGATAACAATGTCAAAAGACATTGTTATCAAAAGACATGGTATCTCTTCCCCTAAAATGATAACGTTATACATGCATAGTCCCTTAGAGGATATCCAATCTTCTGCTTCTTTACTTACCCATCATACGTAGTATAGGGTAAGTCTTGTACTCGTTTTAAAAATCGAAAAAAAATTTGACGGATTTACACGTTTCAGACACTGGAAATTCCGAAATACATATTAGAAAAGAAAAAATTGCCGTCCGTCTGTTTGTGTGTCTGTAAACGCTCTATCTCCCGAACAAACTGAGGTAGAGACTTGAAATTGGGTGCGTACTTACTTAGTATGTAATAATGGAAAGAAGATTATTGAATATCAGTGACCTTGATTATCCGGAACCATTTTTTTCAGACTCTCGAAATATTCGCTGTGATAAAAGGCATATAAAAATTTTCAAAATTGTTTATTTTAAGGGGGAATGTAAATGATAATAAAAAAACATAAATTTAGCATAAAAAATGAAGTCAATCGGATACTGAGTTTTCGAGATATTTGTAATCTATTTTTCGCACTCTTCGATTTTTCATGACCCCGTATTTCATCCAAATTTCCATTCAAAGATCTATTTTAATTGGAAATGAGACGCTTCATCCGACGCAGTAAACGGTTAGTTAATAGGATTATCACTTTTGGAGTTATAAGGAGGGGTTTTTTTTTTACGCAATTCGGTACTACTAGATTATCCCGTCTACCCAAAAACTATCGCCAAACTATAAGATTAAATGCCAATAATGGCTCATCGTAAATGCCACACTCACTGACATTAAACACGTTACACGTGTTTATTACATCATCAAGTGATTTTTAATTTGACGTTTTATTTGTATTTTTATTCAACTTTTACTAATTTATTTGTTCTTTCGTTATTTAAAATAAAAATTATGCCAATTTGTGTTGACAGATATTACGAAATGTAATCTCCAAAATGAAGGATATAAAAAAATCATACTCAGGAAATTACTTTCATCTGTCAACATGATTCATAAAAGCAATTATGAAAAGAACTTGTTATTCAAAACAAGGAAGTTTACGATTCTAAATAAATACTTTATATAAACATTTCATCGCATATCCAAGAAATTAAGACATTTGAACAATCAATAAACCAAACTGTTTAAGTGACTATAAATATAAATAATGTAATATTAAGATTAATGATTACTAATATCCTGTTTTTTGTCTTTAATAATGTATAATACATGTTTTTTTACACTTACTTGTATTCCAGACTCTTAAAAGGAGAGATGCAGCGATTTTTTGCTGCAATTGTAACTAATTAAAATTGTGTCTCTTTCTTTAAAGTTTAAACCCACTTTTTATGCAAGTCATAAAAAGGAACTACGCGTGCTCAAAAAAAACAACGTAGAATATTATAGCATTAGCAAAGAATGAGAATCTAAACAGGCTTGACTTTCCGGATTACATTACCCCGATGACGGATTCCAGATAAAGACAAAGACGGATATAAAACATAAATGCAAGGTAAGCTAATTTCCTCTTACCTATGCACACATATCATACAGCACACGTATCACATTATCATACACCAGGCTCGGCGAACCTTTTCACATGCGCGTGCCGAAAATTCGCAAACAATATCTATCAACAATGTAACGTGCCAAACGTATACAAAAATAATTTTCAAGCGTACGATTTTTATACTAAACCCTGGTTATAAAATCAGTTGCTTTTATGCATTGATAATTAAAAAATACTAAAAATCAAGTCGCAATTTTTCTGTATACTGGAATCAGCCGTTATATGAATGTATTTTTAATTCGAAAATAGGATTCATTTATACGGTATATACTGTAATAAAGGGAAAAAAATAGAGTTTTTATTTCACTAATTTTTAAGTTATTATTAATGCAACATCTCGGTTATAATTTTCTAAATTGCATTAATGTACTAAGAATGTATTGATGAGATTTTTGCTGTCGTACGTTCAATTGAAAATACTTTATATCTAGTTCATATTTTGTTATTTTTACAAATATACATAGCTAAATTGAATCCTTTCGCCATTTTACTGCAGTGACTGTCAAACGGAATTCACTTGACAATTACAGCTTTTTAAGTTCATATAGAAAAGCAAAATGCATCTCGAAAACGCTGGATAGCATCACAGGAAGAAGAAAATTATTATGATGTTGTTAATTCATGCAAAAAATAATTGCATTATTTGTGGTAGCTGTCCGTATGAAACAAAATTTGATTGGTTATAACAGAAATAACAGATAAATTTTATCCGTAAAACAATTATCAAATTTAATTTTTTCCCGTGCCATAAAAATTAGCTTACGTGCCAACTCTGGCACGCGTGCCATAGGTTCGCCAACCCTGTCATACACCCTTAAATAATAAACTGTGAGGAACAACGAATTTCGAGCAAATACTTTGCCTGGGTTACAATTTTTATAATTTTGTGGGTAGTTTGGCGATTTATATAATGTGTCGAAAGGGGTCGACGGAATAATCAAGTAGTACCCGCAAATCAGTAATAGAGCATTACTATGTATTAAAATTTTTAAATATACGTTTAAATTTTATTTTGGAATTGCAATTAATTTTATTAATAGTTTACACACCTGTTTTATTTTCATATTTTATACTATGCATATCCATGATGGGTAAGTATTAAGGTGTCCCCCAACGACTAGTTCCTTTTGTTTATCTTTTTCAATACGAAAATTTTAAATGCATATTTCATCATTTTCAATCAGACTATATTACAGAGTAATTAACAAAGAGGGAGCTAATGGCCTATTTCGCTAAATATTGTCTCTCTAGACACATACTTCCAACTGCAAAGTTTCATAAAGAAACCGTTGCAACCCCCTGACGAGAAAATACACAAACTACCGTATATACTCGTGTATAAGTCGAAGAATTTTAGACACAGTTTGGGATTTGAAAATGGGGGGGTCGACTTATTACACAAGGTAGTTAAAAAAAAAAAAGCAGATAATCGGCGCAAATGGGCAAGTATTAAGTAATCACATAAGAGTTAAAAGCGGATAAGGGTCATTTCCCTGTGATTCACAAAAAAAGCTCAACAATAATGTACCTGTAATTTTTCTGCACCCATTTTCTCTTGGGACAGAATTCTTTTCAATACAGGGCATTCATTTCAACATTTTAATCCCCTTTTTAAAAAGGGTCCAACTTGAGAATGCTTCTAGATATCTCTCCTAAAAGACCTACAATACTAGGAAGTACTCTATTTTAACAGTCTAAGACGTTGTTGACCCTTGAAAATAAGGCTTTAATAGATTTTATGGAAGAATTTCTTCTATAAGTATTATTGAATGGATGTGATTAAGATTCAAAATAGTTTAAGCTTCTTCGATTTTACATAATTATAGTTTTAAAACGTTGAAATTTAAGAAAAAGTTTACTAATTTAATGAAAATTTATTACTTTTTTTTATTCTCGATTACAAATCATTTTTCAACATACTACCAGAAATGTGGTTCGTCTTATACACGAAAATAAATTTTTTTTCGAAATTTTGCTTAAGAATTGGTGGGTCAACTTATACGGTAAATTTTTATAGGGCTCCCGTAACGTAACATTTTCATTAAAAAAAATTTCCTTATCCTTTCCTAAATGAAACACAAAAAATGGCATCTTGATATCTGCAAAACTCACACTGATAGGCCTGTTTGAATAACGTATAATTTTGTGGATGATCCCTATCTTGCATTCCTGATGCACCAATATCACGTCGCTCAGAGCTTCCCGAATTTCGGTTTTTAATATTGTATTACCTTCAGGAATGGATAAGGCAAATTTTTCTACGTGGAAATTTCATGTTACGGAGCCATATAGAAATTTAGTTTGTGCATCTCTCAAATAGACTTCCCCGGGGGTTGCAACGTGTGTCACCAAATTTCATTTTATGAAACTTTGCAACTGGAAGTATGCCTCTAGGGGCCAATGTTTAAGGAAATGTGCTATTGGCTTCATCTTTATGAATCACTCTGTATATCACTACGAGGGAAGTGATTAAAATTTGAGTTGCCGAAGCTGTCACCCTACTTCCTATGACTTAAGCAACATCAAAATTTATATTACCTTTTTCATTACCTCAATACATTAAAATACTAAATAGTGCGTTTCATTTTTGTGCGAAGTATGTTTTTTCTCCCCTTCTTCCTTTATTTTTTGTGGTTGCTAAGTGTAGGAAATAGGTTTTTAAGAAACTATTGTTTTCACTTGTGAGATATGCTTTTGCTTATGAGATATGCATTTACTTGTGATTGCTATTCATAGATGTCGCTACTTATCGGGACATCATCATTCATTGATAAGTGTGACTTTGAAAAACTGGCTTTATAATAAACTTGATTCAAATGCGATAGATGGCAGCACTACCAGCTGCAGAGACTGACTCTCTTCATAAATGCCTCTGTGAAAGAAAGATAATTGCGGACTCGTCAAATTTACATTGTGTGCTAAAACACTGAACCAGACCTTTCATTAACTTTAAAGACCCTTCAGATGGTTATGTACCATAAGGACGCATTTTAAGACGGTCCTTTTACAATCATTTAGGAAGCGCAAAAGTTCGCTCCTATGAATACCGCCTCACGTAAAAATTATGTTAAACTTCATTTACTGTCTATTTAATATATTTAATCAAGAATTTGTATATTATCTATAATAATAAGGAAAGAAGTTTGTGTGTGAGTGTGTCGACGGTGTTCTGAAGAGACCACTGCACGCAGAGCTACAAAATTTGGGGAAAAGGTACTTCGATACATGAAGTTTTGCACCTCGAAGACCGATTTTCGATTTTTTAATTAGATTTTTTAATGCGATTTTTAGCGTTTTCGAGTAAGTTTCGAGGCGATTTTCCCACATTAGTGAAAGGAATATGGTTTCATTATTTTAACCCAATATAGTAAATTATGTTCTTCATGTTATGTTCTTTTCAATAAAGTTTATTCGGAATTCGTACAGCGATTTTTGAATTTTTAGCGAATTTTTTTATGCGATTTTTAGTGTTTTTTTTCGTATTTTGCGGCTATTTTTTGATATTGGTAAAAGGAATTTGGTTTCAAACATTTGGTCTAACGTACTAAATTTTGTATGCTACAAATTTTGAATTTCAGCGATTTTGAATGCGAGTTTTAGCGATTTTTTGAGATGTTTTGCGTTTAGCTTCGATTTTTTGTCATTTATGAATTATTTCTGTTTATAATATTTTACCCCATTAGAGTAAATTTAACCACTGCGATTTTGTAATATTTAGCGATTTTTAATGCATTTTTCAATGCGATTTTAGGTTTTTTTCGAGTTTTACGGTGATTTTTGGACATTCGGACATTTTGGTTTCAAATTTTTAGCCTTAATATAGTAAATTTCGCCATTTACGATCTTGAATTTTAGCGATTTTTAATGTCATTTTAAACGCGATTTTTTAGCAATTTTTGAAGATTTTTTTACGTGCCGCGTCGATTTTTTATCATTCACGAAAGATTTCCGATTGCAATGTTTTACCCATTAGAATAAATTTTGACATCTGGAATTTTTTATACGTCTTTTGAATTCCAGCGATTTTAATGCGATTTTTAGCGTAGAATGTTTTACCCCATTACAGTAAATTTTGACATTCATCAAAGGAATAAGATTTGAAACTTTTAACCAAATATAGTACATTTTGAATTTCGTGATTTTAGAAATTTTTGACCTAATATAGCAAATTCTGCCTTCTTTTCAATAAAGTTCATTCGGATTTCGTACCGTAATTTTCGAATTTTTTGTGAAATTTTTATGTGATTTTTAGTGTGTTTTCGTGATTTGCTACGATTTTTACACATTAGTAAAAGGAATCCAGTTTCAATCTTCTAACCCAATATATATATTTTTTTCTCTTTTCGATTAAGCTTATTCAAAATTCGTGGGCCGATTTTTAAATTTTTCGCAATGTTTTATTGTGATTTCAGAGCTTTTTCGCAATTCGTGCTGTTTTTTGACGGACCCGGGCAGGTTAGCTAATTATTAATCATTTCTCTTCATATAAAAACTTAGATAGAGAAGACCAGCTTGCGACTCTCCAATTCTTGAAGCCAACACACACACCCATTTAAAGCTGTTCTTAACTGCTCTGCTCAACAAGCGCAAAACCTTTTTGACACATTTACAAATTCATTTTTTAAAGGAAAGATATAAAATTGGAAAGCCTGACCATGGAAACTATTTCGAATGGAACTGTTTTTTCCATTTTTTGATCAATCCATTACCCATTGAGTTATAACCGAATTCGATCACGTGACAAACACGTTTTTCGCCCGCTTTTGAGTGCTTTTTCTCCCCCTCAAATTCGGTTCAAAACGCCCACTTTAACTCTATTTTCTGAAAGATCTATTGCGTTTGCAAAAAAATTGAAAAAACAGCTCCGTGACCTAGTTTCTGAACAATAACACCAGCTCGTTTCATGCATTTTCGAACAAAAATAAATTAAAACTTATGTCAGAAAGATGCCCTTTTGGATTTGAGAACACCCTTAATAAAAATAATAATTTCAACATCCCCATAAGAAGAGCAACTTTCACTGGAGAAGTTGGAATAACGATACTCAGAGGTAAAATGAATTTTTATTTCTTTCACCTGATATTATTGATGAATAAGTATTTGGTCTCAAATTAAAGTACCGTATTTAATGGAAGAAACGCCGCACTCCTCTAAATTGTCATGAATAAACTTAAAAATATCGTAAACGCCGCATTTGTTGTAAACGCCGCACCTGTGGGAACGGTATACTTTTGTTGACGGTGTCACATCGACCTAACTTTAATCAAAGTTTTCTGAGCAAGTGTAGGGTGCCTCATTTTTAAGGCTGTTCTCAACTGCTATGCTTAACAAGCGCAAAACGTTTTGACACATTGACAAATTCATTTCTGAACGGAAAGATATCAAATTGGAAAGCCTGACCATGGAAGCTATTTGGAATCGAACTGTTTTTTCCAATTTTTAATCAATAAATTAGCTATCGAGTTATAAGCTATTTGAATCACATGACAAGGCATTTTTCACCCCTTATTGACTGGATTTTCTTCTTTCGTTCGGAAGTTCGGTTCAAAATACCAAGACTCTCCGAATAGAAAAAAGTTTGAGAAATGCTGTGCTAAGTAATCAGTAGTTTACATCGGCTGTTTAAATTATACTTCCATATTTCAATCCATTTTAAACTTAATTACGACACTGTATTGATCTTGCAAGTACATTGGATGAATTCGTTCATCAAACAGTGTTATGCTTCTCCCTCCCCTAGGCGGTCAAAACGGGCCCTGTTCAAAGCAAAGAATAAAAAATGAACGAATAGGGGTCGATCCAGACAAAATCTGGGGCATGTTTAGGGCCCTTTCACAAAAGTCTAATTAATAAAATAAGGTCCCTTCACAAAAGTAAATGTAATAAAAAATGGGCCTCTTCACAAAAATAAATTTTATAAAATGGGCCCATTCACAAAATTGAATTTAATAAAATGCTTCCCTTCACAAAAGTCTAATTAATAAAATAGGCCCCTTCACAAAAATAAATTTAATAAAATGGGCCTCTTCACAAAAATAAATTTTATAAAATGGGCCCATTCACAAAATTGAATTTAATAAAATGTTTCCTTTCGCAAAATTCCCTTTAATAAAACAGGCTCCTGCGTAAAATTCCTTTTCGTAAAAACTGTTTTAAAATGTGTAATTTTGTAAAAAAAAAAAAAAAACAGTTTACCAAGAACAAAAATTTTAGCAAGAGGATTTGAAGAAAGTTTTTGTTAATGAATGTTTGGTTCAAATTTGGTAACTGTATTTCAACTTTCATTACAAAATGCTATTTTTCAGAAAAATGTTATAAAATTCGCAAAAATAGCTTTTATTTTTCACATAATGGGCCCCAAGAATAAAAACCTGCATCGACCCCTGAATACAATTTTACTTTAAGTTGTTCAATATTGCATGATTTTTTTGCCCATATTTTGTTATTTGTTTTTTGTATCGAACGACAAATTCAAATCTTTTTTTACTATGGTACCCGGGGACCAGGCCCCGCCGCCCCCTACTTAGTTTGGGGCCCAGTACAACTTTAAGGCTGTTCTCAAATCCAAAATGGCAACTTCCTGACATAAGTTTTATTTTATTTTATTTTTTTTGTTGTTCGAAAATGCATGAAACTAGCTGGTGTTGTTGTTCAGAAACTAGGTCATCGAGCTGTTTTTTCCATTTTTTTGCAAAGATCTTTCAGAAAATACTGTCAAAGTGGGCGTTTTGAACTGAATTTCCGCACGAAAGTAGAAAAATCACTCAAGGGCAGGCGAAAAACGGATTTGTCAAGTGATCGAAATGGCTTATAACTCAACGGGTAACTGATTGATCAAAAAATGGAAAAACAGTTCCATTCGAAATCGTTTCCATGGCCAGGCTTTCCAATTTTACATCTTTCCGTTAAAAAATGAATTTGTAAATGTGTCAGAACGTTTTGCGCTTGTTGAGCCGAGCAGTTAAGAACAGCCTTAAAGACTAACCGTTTCACCCATAAAATAGAATCCTCTTCAAAGGTTGATGTGTAAGCCTGTGTAATGACTCTTTCAACACTGAATTAGGAAATCTAACAATGCGATTTGTTTTAAACTTTAATATACTTTATAACAAAGGATAATGAAGTATAAAGAAGAATGGCGTGTCGCATTTCGAGGGGAGGGGGGGGGGGGGCGCTAGCAAATTAGGAAATACAGCTGGACGATCTGTTTGAAACTTTAATATAGCTTATAAAACATAACAAAAATTTTAAACATCAGGCCGGGTCAAAAATCATGGTGACCATTACCCCGCTTCACCGCCCCCCCAAAGGGGGCACTTTTCTAAATTTGGCAGATACCCGTCATGTGATATATCGTAGCATTTCGGGGGGGGGGGGCGGCACGAACAAAATTAGGAAAATAACAAGGCGAATGTGTTTGAAGTTTTTTACGATAGTTTAGGAAGATTTTGCCAAAATTTAGTAGATGTTCAATGGCGATAAATGTACTGGACGTTTTGTGTGTGTGTGAAAGGAATATTAAACGAAACCTTTTGTGCGATCTATGATGACACGTACCCATTTGTTAATCCTTTTCTTCTGCAAATATTAGTTGTGGCGTCGACATTCGACCCGGGCCCTAGACGGCCACCCAGGGAGAGCGACAAATAGGAGGCCGAGTCAAGCTCGGACTTTTTCCAGTTTATCAAAACATTCATACAAATTCGTGCGTGCAAATTCTTTTTACGCATATTTAAATACGACCCGTTAAAGAACCAAAGCCATCTAATTATACTATAACCTCCTTTTACAGCAGATTGAACCCTTTTTATGGACATGTTTGCTGACAGTCCCCTATTATTAAGAAGAGATCGGGGTCGGCGGTCAGTCGTGTAGTAGCTGAATGACACCCCCTGCAGACCAGGAAGAAAAAATACCGTATATACTCGTGTATAAGTCGAAGAATTTTATACAAAATTTGAGAGTTGAAAATCGGGGAGGATCGACTTATACACGAGGTAGTAAAGAAAAAAAAATTAAATAAATAAAAAATTCGCAGATGGACAAGTTTTTTAAGTAATCACATGAGAGATAAAAGCGGACAGTGGTCATTTCCCTGTCATTGACAAAAAAGCTCAACAATAATGTCCCTGTAATTATTCTGCACCCATTTTCTCTTGGGACAGAATTCCCTTCAATACAGGGCACATACATTTCTTTCAACAATTTGATCCCCTTTTTAAAAAGTGTTCAACTTGAGAATTCTTCTAGATATCTCTTCTAAAAGTCCTACAATACAAAGAAGTACTCTATTTTAGCAGTCTGAGAAGTTGTTGACCCTTGTCAATAAGGCTTGAATAGATTTTTGAACGATTTTTTTCTTTTTATGTATCATTGAATTAATGTGAATAGGTTTCAAAATAGTTTAAGCTTATTCGCTTGTACATGATTATACAGTTTTAAAACTTTGAATAATAATAATAATAATTCTGATTAGAAACGTAAAAAAGCTGCTACAGTCGAGCCTCGTCAACGCGAATACTCAAGGGGAAACTTTTTTTTTTTCGTGTTAAAAGTAGTTCGTGTTATCCGAACTTAAATACTGTCAAATCTCGTTAACACGAACACGCTTAACGCGAATTACTTTTAGCACGAACTGTTTCCGATTGTCCCGTCGCAGTTGTATGTAATGCATTTAAGTTCGGATAACACGAACTACTTTTAACACGAACAAAAAAGTTTCCCCTTGACTGTTCGCGTTAACGAGGTTCGACTGTACATTACATACAACTGGATGGGCCAATCGGAAAAAGTTCGTGCTAAAAGTAATTCTCGTTAAGCGTGTCTTGTTAACGAGTTTGACTGTAATTGAATGAAAATTTATTATAATTTTTTTCTTTTAATCCTCGATTACAAATCATTATTCAACATACGCCAGTTATGGGGTTCGACTTATACATGAAAATTTAATTTTTTCAAAATTTCGCTTAAGAATTGGGGGGGGGGGGGGGGGGTCGACTTACACACGATTATATACGGTAGTTTGTGGTGTTAAACACATCTCTTTAACTCCTTGCCTGTGGATTATATTTGAGAAAAACGTGCCAAAAATTGAAATTTATTTTTTCTTGAATGGTTTGAATGAAATTTGGAAAGAACTGTAAAATTACAATAATCCGACAAATGGTACGAAACTGCCGAACTTTTTTCGGGAAAGTGTCGCCATCTATCGGGAAAATGGTAGATTACATATTACGGATTGGACGAACCGAGTTCGGCCTTCACGGATTGAAACACCGATTTTTTTCTTCCCCGAACCCAGGTCGGGCATTCCAAAATTGACGCGTTTATGTTGCCCGAACTGAGTTCGGGCATCACAGGCAAGAGGTTAACAATATCCTAATTTCTGCTTCTCTAATTAAGGTAAATGCATCTATAGTGGGTCATGAGCAGGTAGTAGGCCAATCGTTTGTAAAGTTTAAAAAGCAAGCCCACAATGCATCTCTTGAAAACGACTGAAAGAAATCTGATTGACTCACTTTCTTACATGTTAACTTTCCATAAAGTGATAATATATATATATATATATATATATATATATATTTTTTTTTTTTTTTCTGCTGGTTCATTTGTTTATTGTCTAGAGTGTCTTCAAAAAGAGATTTTTTGGCGACTTCTTAAAGATTTCATTAAGCGATAAGTTTCCAGTTAAAACTTGGATATTTAATATTAATTAAAAATCAATGTATAGCAGAAAAAAAAAATGCAATTTAACAAATTACAACGACCATTTGGAAAATGATTTTTTTCAAAGACTAAAATTTAAGACATAAAAAATTGCACGGAGTTGATCCTACATTACGTACGCCATGGATTAAACATTAATAGTGTTATGACACGTAAAAATTGCAAGCGACAGAAATCGCCTGCGACTCATACGTATTATCCACCTGAAACTTAACCACGCTGTAAATTAAAATGTCTGAAATTCAGACACTTAAGTGTCTGAAATGGAGTGTTCAATTTTCAGACATTTTAAAATGTCTGATTTTTTTCAGACACTTCAAACGTCTGAATCGCATCCATTTTTTTGTAAGCATCATACGTAGCCATGTTTGACCACGTTGAATCCTGCAAAAATATTTGGCTGTGGTCCTGCCCCTCCCTCCCCCCCCCCCCCAATACAGCCCGATTTTTTTGGTGCTCTCAGTTTTGGTATGGAATTTTCGTTACGCTGATAATTTAAATCTTTTACGACATTGTACTGATTATAATCAATATCTTGAACTTCAGGAGTAGAACAAGATTAAAAGACAAAAAATATTTATCTAAATATTAGATTTTTTTTATTTATTTTGCTTTTAACCTTATTTTACTTTAAAAGTTCAAAATATTGATTATAATCAGTACAATTTCGAAACAGATTTAAAATATAAGCTTTACAAATATTGCACATCAAATTTGGGGGCACTACAGTCGTAGGGGGACTGGGCACTTCCCAGTTTGCCCATCTTTTAATCAAGAAGTACTTTTGCAAAAAATGCAACCCTGCATTATAGTTGTCTAAATTGAGATGTCCGGTATTCGGGAGTATCCGTTGTGGAGGTTAATGGACATTTCCGAATAGCAAACACCTCTATTTAACGAATACTTTTTTAATCAGCAGACATACATATTTGTATATTTTTACCTCATAAAAGTAGACATCTCCAATTATCGGACAAATTCCGCGGTCCCGAAGTGTTCGCTATTAAGGGCTTTTAAGGTACACACACATATATATATATATATATATATATATATATATATATTATAATCTTGTCCTACTCTAAAAGATAAAAATATTTATTATACTCGGTTGAATGTCGAAAATGATTTAAAATATCAGATGTACGAAAATTTCAAAAATTCCCCCCCTCCCCCCCCCAAAAAAAATGAAAATTCAGAATTTAAAAATTAGATTTTTTAAAAAATATATTGCCACATAGGCAATTTTACATATACATCACTTGATAATCACAACAGCCATTTAACTATGAATAATGAAAATAAATAAATAAATATTCTACTTTAATAACATTGGAGAAAAATTACTTTGGTATTTTGTTAAATTATTTGCGCTTTTAATCTTGTCCTACTCTAAAAGTTCAAAACTTTCATTATAATCAGTGCAAGATTTAAGATATCAGCTTTACGAAAATTTCATGCAAAATCCCCCCCCCCCTCCCTCTCCAAAAAAATGAAAATACTTATTTAAAAATTACGTTTTTTAAAAATTTATATTTTCACATGGGTAAGTTTTTATGTAGATCAGAGGGTAATAACAAAAGCTATTCAACTATCAATAAAAACAAATAAGTACATATTCTATATTAAAAACATGAGGAAAAAAATAACTTATAGTTTCCAAACTTCTTTCGTCTTAAATATATACAGTAACATCTGTCATTTTTGTATTTTTCGTATAAGTGCATATAAATAAAGTTATCACAATTTTAAATACGAAATCTAGTTATAGGTTTTTACTTTTTCCCATTATAAATTTCAAATTACTTTTTTATTAAAAATAATAAAAAAATCAGTATTAGAGTTGATTGCAAATCATATACATATGTATATTTTTACAGGCAGCTTCACATAATAGACGAGTCTCATGTACTTTATTTATCTTTTTTTAATCTGCGGTTTTATGCCAGGAAGTAAGAGAGTATTGGGTCATCTTTCAACGTTTTTTTTTTCTTTACTTCCTTGTGGCCGTCGTTTACTGTGAGATAAGAATTATCCATTGAAACTAAGAATAATAATTGAATATATAATTCGTAATAAAAAACAAAGTCATAAGTTTAAAAATAGATACTTCTAGAATTAGTGGGGATATTTGCGAACAGATTCAAAACTAATTAAATTTCATGCAGGATTTTGTTTAGTACAATAAATAAAATCATAAAATACACTAATTTTAGTACTATAAAGAAACTTACTTCAGTTGCTGCAAGAGGTAAGAAAAATTCCTCGATTTGAAATTTCAAAAACTACCCCAGTGAATGAGAAAGGCTTGGATCATTTTAGTACGAAATCCCATAATATATCCGACTAGCCATATTTAAAGAATGAAATGTTTCATCCTCAAAATAGGACCCGCCAGACAAAAGTTTCCTTTTTTTTTTGCTAGCTTCGACAGGACGAAGATGAATAACACAATATTATTGATATAAATTAATACGAATTAACACTAAGTCCATTGCACACGCTTTGTAGAATTTCCGGGTGTAATCTTCAAGCGTCGTCTACTTCTGTTCTGTGTCTATCCCGCCCTTATATCGAGACAGCTTGTAAGAGACATTTTATGTCAAGCACACACGTCAGATGTATGTATTCAATAAATAAGTAATCCAAGTGAATACGAATTTAAATCACAGAACTTCACATTCCGCGAAAAACGAATTAAAATACACGCGTACATAAAAACAAACTTTGTTTGAATTACAACGTATACCAACTTTGAACGAAGGCATCTAAAACGCATGCGCGACTGGCAGTGGCCCCTGGTGGTTATTGCGTCGGAAGAATCAAAACGTCTTAAATTAAGACACGTTTAAAGCAATGAAGTGTCTTAAAGTAAGACGTTTGCGGCTATTTTAGACATTATTCTCAGTTCGTTTACACCATGGTCATAGTAAGACGCTTATGTATCTTATGTATGACGTATCTTAAATTAAGACATCTATAATGTCTTAATTTTCAGATTAAGACACTTAAGTGTCTAAAATTCTTTTTCAGTCACATATGTGTCTAAATTTAAGACGCTTCTATTTTCAGTGCATCCAAGCATTTCATTGGCTGTTCGGGACAAAGGCTTTTCCATCGGCCCATTTTAAATGAAATTTCATTCTTAAACTTCTAAATATCCGACACTATTACTTTTTATATTCTGGTGTAGAGAAAAAAATGTACTTTTAAATGCAATTTGTTTGAATGCTGTATCTCAATTTGTTTCTGAGTTATTCATTTTTTTTGTGTGTGTATAGTTCTTATTACTTTTTTGTCATAGTGGCAACACTCTGTTGTTCATCTCTGTCGAAAGTAAAGGGAAATACAGATGACTGTATAGACCCATCAGAAAACGAATAAAATGAGGATTAAACCAATAAAAACCTTCAGATATGCTTTTGATTTCCTACCCTGACGAGGACAATAACCATTTTTCCAAATGGTTAACAAGTTCTTAAAGATTTCATTAAGCGATAAGTTTCCATTTAAAACTTGGATTTTTTAATATTAATTAAAAATCAATGTATGGCAGAAAAAGGTTAGAGTAATTATTTAGCAAATAGGAAATAATTAGCAGATAAAGGCTTTCACTCATAGATAGACTTCTTATCACCCAACCCAGTGGCGTAGAGGACTTCCCGCCCCTCCCCCAGGTGAAATAGAATATTTCACTTTATATCGCTTCAATAACAGTTTGATTCTCTTTCAAACTTATTTTCTAAATGATTGTAAAACACTTTTAAAAACTTGCTCTACATTCTGGTTTATCCTCAAATAGCAAAAGTCTTTTTTTTTTTTTTCCATTTGTGAATAAATAAAATGTTTTTTTTTTTTTTCTTTGAGCTCGAGCCCAAAGTCTGGTATAAAAATTGAGCCCGATCCCGTTCGGGGCCCGGACCGAGCTGAGCCAGTGTGAGATCTCGTTCGATCTCTCATCTTGGGCGGCCACACCAAGAGGGCGACAAAAGGGAGTCCAAGTCAAACTCGGATGCATTATGTAGTGCCTCCCCAACATTTACACTCATTCTTCTCCCGTAAATTCAAATACGACGACAGTATTCAAAGCATCCACCGCCTCATTATCGGATCACCTTTTTTATGCGAATGCTCGTCGACCGTCGGCGGTTCCAAACCTATACAGGGGCCCACCCAGAGATAACGACAAAAATAACAAACTTGAGAGCACTTTTGTCGCATTGGCATGCATGAATTTGCATGAATGTTTCGACAAACTCTTTTTCACGGAAATCCAAATAAATAAGTCACCCCCCCCAAAAAGACCTCACAATTAGCAACCTAAGTGAAACAGAGGTGGTCGCAGAAGTTGTGCGCCCCGGCGACCTCTTATATGCGGCCGGAGACACATAATCACCAATCCACATTTATAAAATTAATTAAGATGTGCATAAAAAGTAAAAAAGGGATTAGCCTTCGCTGTTGTTTTCTATATTTTCTTGGGAAGGCAAAATCTGGTCCTTTATAATTAAAATTGATTTAAAATTATGTTAAAAGATCTTAATTGCCGTTTTCACAATCAAATGTTCTTTTTAGATGACTGTGTAGTCTTATTTGAGCTACATTTCTTAACAGTCAACACTAATCCAACATTAGAACAACTTAATTAAATTTGCACTACATGTCTGAAAAAAAAAAATTGCATTGAGCAAAAGATTTAAGAATACTTCCTAATTTATTGATAGAGAAAACTTCCTAATTTATTTTCTTTAGAATTTGAAAATTCTGAATTATTATATTATTAGTTTTATACTTATTATACACATAATACTGATTTTTATGTTTTAATGTTTATCATGGGAAAAATTGGTGCCAAAAAATTTTTACACCCCTATTTCCAAACAACAAACTTTTGTTTTGCGTTATACATTTCTACAACTTCTCCCATAGAAATCTACCTCGTAGTTTATTGTTTTGAAATAATGATATTAAAACTTTTGGTAACATTTCTTCGGCTACAAATGTTAAGCCTTATCTTTGTTATAGAACTTATGTATTTCTCACTATTTTAATTACTCTTTTTTTTACTCTTTTATACATGTGTTGCGGCCCGCATAACATCGCAGATCTATATTTGCGACCCGCGAGAAAAAAAGGTTGAGTATGGCGGATTCAAAGCATCCATCGCCTCATTATCGGATCACCTTCGATTTGGGCAACCCTTTTTATAGGAATTCTCATCGAGAGTGAAAACCTATACAGGGGGCCACCCAGAGAGGGCGACAAAAATACGTCCGAGTCAAACGGGAATGCATTTTTGTCGCATTAGCATGCATGAATGTTTCGATAAACTCTTTTTCACGCAAATCCAAATAAATAAGTCACCCCCCCCCCCCCCAAAAAAAAAAAGACCTACCTCACAATCAGTAACCTAAGTGAAACAGAGGTGGTCTCAAAAGTTCATGTGTCGAGGATTTAAATGAACAGGAAAAAAAGATGTTCACCCATGGATAGACCGAGATGCAGACGGTACCGGGGACCCCCCTATGGCCGACGGCTCCAAACACGGGACCCACAAAGGGTCCGCTCCCAGTGGGGACCCGTGGCCCGCCAAAAACAAGTGGTGTGGCGCTAATGATGGCAAGCTGAGAGCCAAAGCGGCAAGATCGCTGAGAGCGATACCGGAAGAGACGCGGTGGCGGCATCTCTTGCCAAAAAGGCTCTCGTTTGTTATTAAAAAAATGTAAATGGTGGCGGAAATAAACGGATTGAATGTGGCGGAATGACAACTGCTGCGGTAAATGTCATGAAATTAAATTCTGCACGCCATCTTGGTCTTTCTTGAGATTTATTTTGGGAGCTTGGGATAATATCTGTAATTTGGAACCTTTATGGGTGTTCTCAAATCCAAAAGGTATTTCCAAAAGGTATCCAAATTTATTTTGTAATCCTGCGCGTAATCTGGTACTCCGATTTTCTGCTCGTGAAATGTCTGACAGCTTGGAGCACCCTGTAAATGCTAATTCTGTATCTTCCAATTTTTTAAATGCATGAAAGGAAAGAACATATTTATATCTTTCATTCCAATTAAAATTGTGTCATAAAATCAAATACATTTTAAGATATTAAACGTTGAGAATGGTCATTTTTTTTTTCATGTTTTCCAATTTTAAAGGTCTTGAGACGCCTTAAGGGTGTTCTCAAATCGAAAAGGGCAACTTTCTGACATAAGTTTTACTTTATTTTTGTTCGAAAATGCGTGAAACGAGCTGATGTTGTTGTTCAGAAACTATATAATTGAGCTGTTTTTTCCATTTTTTTGCATGCGCAATAGATCTTTCCGAAAAGAGTGTCAAAGGGGTTGTTTTGAACCGAATTTCCGCGCGAAGGAAGAAAGAGCACTCAAAAGCAGGCGAAAACCGTGTTTGTCACGTGATCAAAATTCCATATAACTCAACAGATAATTTATGCATCAAAAAATGAAAAAAAAAAAACCAGTTCAATTCCAAATCGCTTCCGTGGCCAGGCTTTCCCATTTTATACCTTTCCGTTAAAAAATGAATTTGTAAATGTGTTAAAATGTTTTGCGATTGTTGAGCAGAGCAGTTAAGAACAGCCTTAATAAACTCTTCCACTGAAAATTATAGGTTTTTATCAGTTGTTTTGTTGTTGTTGTTGTTATTGTGTATGTGTGTGGGAGGGGGTGATCGGTAGCATTTCTACGTTCCATAATTTACAAGTAAAATGTCTGTGACAGACAGACACAGGAGTGATCTCATAATGGTTCTTTTTTCTAGATAGGGACCTATACATTATAAATTATCTTTTACGTTTACCAAAAAATGGAAAACATCTTTCAATGGCAATTTCTGAATAACAACACCTGCCCCTTTTATGCGTTCCCGAACAAAAATGAATTAAAATTTTTGACATAAAGTTGCCCTTTGGATTTGAGAACAGTCTTAAGCGGAAAGAAAGGTAAATAGAATAACACAGGATGAAAATAGGAGAATGGCAATGAAAACAGATAGTGTGGTTACTAGGATCTACCTGTCTTAGACGGAATTTTCTTCTATTCCTTGCGATTATTAGTCGGTTTTACTAGATTGTATTATGTGTTAAGAAAATAGAAAGAAATAGTGTTAACTCATTATTTCCAATTTTTTGCATGCTCCCTTCTTTAATTCTATTTAAGGCTGTTCTTAACTGCTCTGCTCAATAAGCGCAAAACGTTCTGACGCATTGACAAATTCATTTTTTAACGGAAAAATATAAAATTGGAAAGCCTGACCAGGGAAGCGATTTGGAATCGAACTGTGTTTTCCATTTTTTTTTTTATTATTATTAATAAGCTACCTATTGAGTTAGAAGCGATTTGGATCATGTGACACGGCATTTTTATCCCCCTACTGACTGGTTTTTCTTCTTTCGTTCGGAAGTTCGATTCAAAATGCCAACTTTGATAGTATTTTCTGAAAGATCTATTGCGTTTACAAGAAAACGGAAAAAAAAAACAGTTCGAAGACATAGTTTCTGATTAGCAACACCTTGTATTTTCATGCGTTTCCGAACAAAAAGGAATTAAAACTTAAGTCAGAAAGTTCACCCTTTGGATTTGAGAACAGCCTTAATACAAGAATCTATAATAGCAGGTTAATTTTTCTAGATATAGGGAGCTTACACTATAAAGGATCTTTTACGTTTACCAAAAAATGGAAAACGTCTTTCAATGGCAATTTCTGAATAATAACCCCTGCCCCTTTTATGCGTTCCCGAACAAAAATGAATTAAAATGTGTGACATAAAGTTGCCCTTTGGATTTAAGAACAGCCTTAAGCGGAAAGAAAGGTAAATAGAATAACACAGGATGAAATTGGAGAATGGCAATGAGAATATATAGTGTGCTTATTAAGATCTACCTGTATTAGACGGAATTCTCTTCTATTTCTTGCGATTATTAGTCGGTTTTACTAGATTGTATTATGTGTTAAGAAAATAGAAAGAATTAGTGTTAACTCATTACTTCCAATTTTTCGCCTTCTCCACTGTTTAAATCTTTAAGGCTGTTCTTCATTGTTCTGCTCAACAAGCGCAAAACGTTTCGACGCATTTACAAATTCATTTTTTAACGGAAAGGGATAAAATTGGAAAGCCTGGCCCTGGAAGCGATTTGGAATGGAACTGTTTTTTCCATTTTTGGATTCATCCATTACCTATTGAGTTAGAAGCGTTTTTGATCACGTGACAAACACGTTTTTCGTCCGTTCTCGAGTGCTTATTCTCCGTTCGCGCGGAAACACGGTTCAAGACGTCCACTTTGACACTCTTTTCAGAAAGATCTCGTGCGTTTGCAAAAAAATGGAAAAAACAGCTCGATGACCTAGTTTCTGAACAACAACACCAGCTCGTTTCATGCATTTTCAAACAAAAATAAATTAAAACTTATGTTAGAAAGTTGCCCTTTTGGATTTGAGAACACTCTTAACATCGGGATTTCGAAAAATCCCAATTTTCTCAAATCCGAACAGGTAACGGTCCCAAATAGTTCGGATTAGCAGAGTTCTGTAGCAATTGCGGTACAGATTCGAGAACACATTCCCGCGAGAATGAGAAATTATGAGTGATTATGTATCACTCTTCTTTCCCGTGTATTATTCTTTTCTCACTAGTCCAATCGATCGATCTCTTATATCCCCCCCCCCCTCCCTTACTATTACCTCTCCGATCCCTAATGAGGTGCGAACCTTTGTTCCCTCCCCGGAAATTTCACCTTTTCCGCATATCCAATGAAAACACAAAAGCTTTTTACCTTTTCATATTATTTTCGTCGCCCCTGGTTACGAAGTGCTACAGTTTTTTCCTTGCGAACTGGGCTTATTAAAGCTTATCCAGATGGTTATTTTCTGGCACACTCTTTTATCCACTTGTATTTGTAAGTGCATAAAATTAGTGAGTGTTCTTATTCATATGCAGTAAACTCTCTCTAAGGGGTCGTTCAAGTATTACGTAAGCAGTAAGGGGGGAGGGGGGGGCCCAGTGTCTTCTTATTTTTGCTGACAAGGGGGAGAGGGGGTCACGAAAATCCTTACGTAAGCATTAGACAACGAAGCAACTATACTTTAACAACAAAAAGCAAAAGAGCATGATTTGGATGAGTGTTCTGCGGATGTTGAATGACTTGAGAAAAAAGATATTGAGTAAACAAGGACTGGAAACGAGGGTCATTCCAGCCCACCACTACATTGAAAACGTAATAATAGGCAATGCAGAAACATGGATTCATAGATCTTGGACACCAGACTAGAAATATGAACGCCAATACGAGAAATACGAGTAACGCCGAACTCGTAAGCAAACGTCGCCGATAAATGAATCATGTGCACTTCCTCCTGAATACTCAGCATTGTTTTAAAAAAATTTATATTTTATTTAATTTTAACTGCTATTAATTTTTAACTGTAAACATGATATATAGTTTTCTGTCATTTGAATGTTTTGTTGCACTGATGAGGGGCTAAAATTTAGCTCGAAACGTTTGCTTTTTAATTGTATTAAATGTATTTATGTAATTTTACTTGTATGTCTGATGAATTGTAATATATTCTTTAATTTTAACTCGTATATCAGACGTTAAACAATGATTATTTATTTTAATGTCTGATGAATATTGTTATTCTTGATGAGGAAGCAATATTACTCCAACGTCTCATAAACATAGTACAAAAATGTTTTTCTTCACCCCTCGTCGACGTGGTGACGGAGCTATTTATAGGTTCGCGATTTTGAATAGCTTTTAATGGTTTTTTATGAAATTCCTCGTTCTAAAGTTTCATTGGATTATTATAAACATCAGGAGCGATTAAACAAAGTATACTATTTTTTCCCGAAAATCGGACTGGATTATCCAGCATGTCAGACCTTGGGTTGCCAGATTAGAGTATGCTTACTGTGCTTCTGAGTATTTACATTTTTCTTTTAGTATGCATCTTTTTCTTTTCTATTTTTATCGGAGTTTCGGGTAATCCGGAAGTTTTTGTAATCCGAAGAGGCACCGATTCCAATTGGTTCGGATTAATGAGGTTCTACTGTATTTATAAAACTAGTACGAACCTTGTTGGCCACATTTGACGTTCAATTTCCGACTTGTTTAACTGTTGTATAAAAATTCCTTTGATTATCATTATTTAACGAATTATATCGATTTAACGAACAAAGTTACTAGTCCCGAACGGTTCTTTCAATCGAAGTTCGACTGTATGAGTCCACGAATGTTTTGGAAAGTTTCGCCTTGTTGAGCGGTGAGAAATACCGTATATACTCATGTATAAGTCGGACCCCCAATTCCTATGCAAAATTTCGAAAAAAAAAAATTGAATTTTTGTGTATAAGTCGAACCCCGTTTCTGGTAGTATGTTGAAAAATTATTTGTAATCGAGGATTGAAAAATTAATAAATTTTCATTAAATTTGTAAACTTTTTTACATTTCTAATCAGATTTTATTATTATTATTATTCAACGTTTTAAAACTGTATAATTATGTAAAACCGAAGAAGCTTGAACTATTTTGAAACCTATTTAAATCTATTCAATGATACTTAAAAAGAAAAATTTATTTCAAAAATCTGTTCAAGCCTTATTTACAAAGAGTCAACAACTTCTTAGACTGCTAAAATCTTCTGCTACTTCTTTGTATTGTAGGACTTTTAGAAGAGATATCTAGAAACATTCTCAAGTTGAACTATTTTTAAAAAGGGGATTAAAATGTTGAAAGGAATGTCCCTGTGTTCAAGGAAATTCCCTCCCAAGGGAAAATAGGTGCAGAACAAAGACAGGGACATTAATGTTGAGCTTTTCTGTCAATCACAGGGAAATGACCGCTCTCCGCTTATTATCTTTAAGGGTGTATTCCGATCCAACACTGTTAAAAATATTTTTGTAAAACAACAGAAACTTTCTGGCAGCAAAAAGTTGCCAGAAACTATTTGTTTTCAGAAAATATCTGTTAACGAAAGAATGCGTTATCAGACGACAGAAATACGTAGTCATACAGGCACTTCGTGTTGACAATCGACGCCTTTCCCAACAGTCAAAATCTGTAGGTCGATTCCTGTTGGCGAGGGGGGGGGGGGGGAGGTTCTATTTAACAGAAGAATCGCATATTATAGGTTAGGTACACGGGAAATTTCTATTACCGATCGATTTGTTTATATTAATAATAATAAATATTTATAGGAATTTCTCCTCCAAACTTTTATAAAATTAATTTAAATAGCTTATTCTCAATAAAATATTTAAACAGTTGAATTTATATAGATTTTTAAATTAAGTATATTAAAGACTGGAATAAGTGAAAGAAGGTATCTTAAACTCCCCCCCCCCCCCCCCCCCCCCAGAATAATAAAAAAAATATGTATACGATGTAAGGTAACTCCCCCATAAAAATATTTATTAATAAAATAAATATATGTATTGAATGTGATTTGTAATTAAAAGAACTTTAATATTTATTCATGCAATATTTTTGAAAATTGATTAGGTTAAATTAGTGACTTTGGTTAATTATGTAAATAATATCCTGCCAATTTTTATAATTTTTTCGAATAGAAAGCTTTGTATATATAAATGTGTAAAAGTTGACAGCTATGAGCAAAGATGAGAAATGAAAAAGAAGAGCCACTAAAATCTATATAAACATCACCATAAAAAAAAAGTATTTCATTTCAGCTAAAGTGATAAAACGAGTTTTCATCCTTCTTAACAATTTACAATGTTTTTCCGTATAAAGTAAATGATCATCAACTAAATAAGAAAAAATATTACAATATAATTTAAATTAAAATGTTAAACAAAATTAAACTTGCTGATTCTATAAAATGAATGGTTAAAGCTTAAATAGGAATTATTTTCAAAATAATTCACACAGTTGTAGCTCAAAATTTATTTCATTAAATAGAGTGAATAAAATTTACAAATTTTAACTTAACCACTACAGAAGATTGTACTAAAAAAAAAAAAAAAAAAAGCATTTCTTCAGAATCAACATATGGAACGATTAAACAAAATATCAACCACTCCATTTTAAACAACATACACTGCAAATAGAGGCATCTTAAATTAAGACATATATGTGACTGAAAAGGAATTTAAGACACTTAAGTATCTGAATCTGAAAATTCAGTCATGATAGATGTCTTAATTTAAAACATATAAGTGTCTTACTATGATCATGGTGTAAACGAACTGAGAAATGTGTCTAAAAAATCTGCAAGTGTCTAATTTTAAGACACTTTGTAACTCCGCTCCGCATTCACTAGGGGGCACTCTCAGTTGCGCATGCGTCTTCCTTTCGAACTCGATGTTCGTTTGTAATTCAAACTGAATGTTTGTTTTTATGTACGCGTACATTTTAATTAATAATTTATTTTGACTTGATTGTTTTTGCGGAATGTGAACTTCCGGGATTTAATTTCTATCGACATAGTAGTACTCCGTATTAATATTTATCTATAACACTAATATAGTGTTCTTCATCTCGTCACATTTGTAAAGAGAACTGTTGTCTGGCGGGCTATGTTTTCAGGATGGAAATTTTCCGTTCTTTTAACAGAGCTAGCCGGATGTGCAAGGGGATTTTATTTTTTAAACATCAAACTCTGCCTAACTAACGGATACTAACGTAGCCTCCAATCCGGACGTCCTCTGGGCGAATGTGCGTTTGGAATAATCAGACCTTTTCCCAGGTAAGTGGGGTCTTAACTATGTATTTAAAACTCTCTATAAATGTTTTATCTTTAAATGGATACCTCACACGAGTCTATAGCTTTATTAGTTCCTGAGTTATGCCAAAATATGTTCAAATCATTTTGCCTATGGTATTTCCATGTTAAAATTTTATTTTGCTAAAATTTAAATATCTACTATTCAAATCATCTGCAATCATGTTTCTGCATTATTTTCCATCCAATGTTATCCTTAAAATAAGTTTTGGCGTGTCTGCATGGTGCATTAGTGGTTACTGAATCTACTGAGATACACCATCCTAAGCCTTCTTTCTCTGTATACTCGCACGCCATTACTTTAAAAATAGCAGTGACAGCACCTGTTGATTGGCTCATAATTTCTTAACTACCATCAAGACTATCTTAACAGTGTTTTTTTAGAGTAATTATTACACCGGAGTACCTTTTATATGGGTTTTATTTATGAATACAATATTTTTATAAGCATTTAATGCGACAGCATTTGTAACGTTCACATCGGTTTTACATTTCCCATAGGTTTAATATGTGATATGTACTGAAATTCCCAACTCTTTATAGTAAACATCCTTATTTAATTTTTATTTATTATGTATGCTTTTAT
Source organism: Maratus speciosus (assembly GCA_963932465.1). Taxonomy (NCBI): domain Eukaryota; kingdom Metazoa; phylum Arthropoda; class Arachnida; order Araneae; family Salticidae; genus Maratus; species Maratus speciosus. Next base: position 7,384,172 of record OZ010797.1, read on the forward strand.
TTATTATGTATGCTTTTCATGTCTGATGACGTTTTCTTGCGTGTCATATTTTGTACACCGCGATAAATTTTAAGTTATTTAAAAGAATATAGTTCGAAAATCCTTCCATTTACCCATATCATTAATTCCCGCATACATACAGCGAATTACTTGTGTTCATTTATTTATTTTAAACTGTTTTGACTGATAAAACTCATTAAATCCGGTCATGGAATCTGTTTTTTCCTTCTGCTATATACTTTTGTTGTTTCCGAGCATTTTAGAACTATTCTATTTGCTATTATTGAAAGTAGTCAACTTCAGATGTTTTCATTTTCAAGCCCGGTGATTCACACCACAATTTGAAGACTCATCAGAAATCGTCTGAAATCTGTAGACGTAGAAGGGGAGAAAATTTTGTTGGCGTCGCCAATAAATCTTTTTATTTAACGATTTAGAAAATGTTCTCGCCTTATCTCTGTATTAGTCATGATTATTTGTAGATTCTTAAATTCATGTAATTATGTGCTGTTAACATAATTGTAAAAATACGGTAAATATATACAGCTATATTTCATTTGAAATCAATTATAATATTGATTTTTTGATTATTTTTAGTAAAAAAGAAATCTGAAATTTAAAATGAATATCAGTAAAAAGATAGAATTTTATACTATATTTACTTGAGCATAACTACTAGATTTTGCACTTAAAGCTGAATTATTCTATATTTACCGAATCACAATGCAGTTTTGGGATTTTTCTAGAAGGTCTTGATGAAAGCACGGGTAAACTTTGGCACGTCCCCCACCCCCGCCCCCACCACCATCACCTATGATTTTTGCTGCCCCAAATTCGATATTCAATTTTTTTAAAGCTTATACGTTAAATATGTTTGGACATTGTATATTGGTTATAATCAGTATTTTGAACTTAAAAAGTAGAATAAGATTAAAAGTTAAGTACAAAAAATTTTAAATACAATAAAAACTCTTAATCGCGGGCACCTTCAGAACGCTGAATCTGTCTGCTATTCGATTGTGTTAGCTTTTATATGAGGTTGTCTACATACAGTGAAACCTCCCTGTGCGACCACCTCCCTGAACGACCATTTTTTTCATGGAACGAAATTTATTCCCATATCTTCAATACTAATTTTACCTCTATTCAGAGACCACCCCAGTTGAACTCCCTCCATGAACGACCCATTTCTTTGAAGAAAATGAAACAAATTCCGTTTTTTCCGGGTCGCTTGAAAAAGGTTTTATTAGAATAATAATTCCGGAGAGCGCATTATTTATCAAACTTCTAAACTAAGTTTAGAATTTTTATTTATTCCGGTAACTTTTAAGTGTTTAAACCGCTTTGTTCCTTTTTAGGCAATGAATTTAACTCTGATGACAAATTAAGGATGACGGTCAATAAACTCCCCTGCCCTATTCTGTCAGGAAACGCTCAAAGGAACAGATAAAGTAATGAAATCGTCTTAATTTGTTCCAGACCAAAAAAAAAAAAAAAAAAGAATTTATTTACTGAATTTCGAAAGGACTTGGAAATAAAATTTATAGTAGATAAAACCATAAAAGCGAAGCAAACGCCAATGTATTCATTTTTTAAACTCTGCAGTAATTAACTTATGTAATTAACTTTTGTTTTGATACTTAAATTTTCATATGTTTTCTTAATTTCAAAAATATAATTTTAGTAACATTAATTGTTACATTTTTTCAACAATTAAAATCTAGATTTTAATGTGACCTCCATTAAGAGACCACCTTTCGGAGCGACCAATTTTTATTGGAACGGAAGTGGTCGCTTTAGGGAGGTTTTACTGTATATTAATAAAGGTGAGTGTTCGCTAAAGACAACTGTTCGTATGAAGGCTTTGCAGTAAAATCTCCATAACGGACACTCCTAAATAAAGGACGCCACTATTTAGGAAACACATTTTTTTATTGAAAATATGCAAAATTTTTATACACTTATAACTCAGAAAAGCAGACACCTCCGAACGTCGACAAATTCCACGGTTCCGAGGTACCCGCTATTGACAGGTTTTACTGTATTAAGACAAATATATTTTGTTTTTAACCTTATTCTACTCTAGAAATTCATAATATTGGTTAATAATAAATATTGATTAATAAATATTACAATATAATACTCATATACTGTAAATTTGGGGGAATCCAGTGTTAGATTTTATTTAACACAGAAATAAAAATGCTTAAACTAATTTACTGGGAATATCTTATTTAAATGGGAAAAAATTGCATAACATAGCAGGGATGGGATTCTTTCTGAAGAAGTGAATCATTTTTTATAAATGGGAGTAATTTGTTACCATAAAGCAGAGCTGATTGCAGCATGGGCAAACTGGGCTGTTTCTATGGGCCTTTAGCTGTACGGGCCCCTAAATTTGGTACGAAATTTCCATAAAGCTGATATTTTAAATTTGGTTTGATCTTACACTTATTTTAATAAATATTTTGCACTTTTAGAACATGATTAGGCTAAAGAAAATGGTATATTTATCCAAATATGTATTTGACGGCATAGAATAGGCTTAATTTTTTTTTTGTAACAGTATATGTAGGCAATGGGGGGAGGGGGTGAATGAATACTAGGTCTTTGGACTAGCAGCAATTTGAAGTTCTCACTAAAAGTAATAAACATTTTTGATGCCGTAGGGCATATATGATAACACATAAATACATATTTAGTTGAAAAAAAAATATATTATCCTATTCTAAAACTACAAAATACTGATTACAATCCTCATAAGGTCAAAACTGATTTAAAATATCAGCTTTATGAAAATTTCATACCCAATTTGGGGTACCCTAAAATCAGGGGGCAGAGAAGCACCCCAGTTTTCCCACGCTGCAATCAGCTCTGCTGTATGGTAACAAATTATTCCCATTTATAAAAAAGGATTCAATGTGGTCAAACATGGCTGCGTATATGGCTTAGAAAGAAAAGTGGTCAAAGATGGCTTCATATTAGCTAGAAAAAAAAAAGGCTCAAAGATGGCCGCAATTAAGACATTTGAAATGTCTGAAATTCAGACGTAAGAAGTGTCTGAAAAATTTCAGACACTTTAAAACGTCTTAAAATTGAACACTCCTGTTTCAGACACTTAAGTGTCTGAAATTCAGACGCAAGAAGTGTCTGAAAATTTTAAGACATTTTAAAACGTCTGAAAATTGAACACTGCGTTTCAGACACTTAAATGTCTGAATTTCAGACATTTTCATTTGCAGTGTAGTAAATAGTAGGAAATGTGATAAATTTAAACAATAAAAATATATGAACAGCGTCAGATCTAATAAATATTATTCTGGTTAATTTTAAACGAAAATATCAGTTATCTATAACTATAATAATTAATGCAGCTACTCCGTTTTTATTATTAAAACTATCACTCCAAAACTAATCACGTATGTCAATTGGGAGACCGGCTAACTGCGCCGATGCCGACCCTTCTTTGCCTCCCCCTGTATGAACTGCGCTCGGCGTCACGTTGGACCGGATATCATTGTCAACCCCCTCTCTTATACTTATGGGCACGAAGTGACAGCTTTTTTTTGTTAGAAAGACTCTTTTCTGTTGGCGTTGATTTGCTAAATTGGGCGCTTTATGGATAATTTCGGCTATCAATAATGCTTTTCTTAAACTCGCAAAAAACTTATACACATATAATACATATATTTTATGTATGTGTATAATAATTTTTTTTTTGTTGTTGTTGTTGTTAATAATAACTATTAAATTACAGAAAAATCGACACTATAAAAATGTATATTCCGTTAATATAATATGCACTAATTGAAAAAAAAAGGAAATAAATAAAAGTATGATGATAAAAAAATCCATATATAACCATTATAGAACATTACAAATCATCATCAATTTCAAATATTTACATAAGAAATTTAAACGTTGAAGAAGTTTTTTTAATTACTTTAGAAGAGAAAATTTTATGAAGAAATAAAACTTGTTACCTAATAATGCCATTTTTTTCTCCAAGCATATTATTTTTCGGTCAATAATATAATATTTGACATGGGCCAATTATGTATGGAAACAAATATTTTCGTAAGGTTTAAACTAATATCTCATTCACTTTGCCTTAGATGTTTCATTCTAAGATTCTTCAAGAACCTTAAACATTATTAACATTTATATACAGATATTTACAGATATTTCATAATTCAATTAATATGCTAGAAATAAATTCACTTTAATATTATTCTCTGTAAGTATTTTGAAAGAAAGATGCTGAGGAAAAAGAACAACATTCTAAATGGAAGAATATTCTTGCTGCTGAAATATTCCTATGAACGCTAATTTGTATTTCTTTTATTGCTCTTAATATTATTGTTTTTACTATTATTATTATTAACTTATTTAGAGTAAGTTTTATTTAGAATAACTTATTTAGTATGTAAATAATCATTTTTTATTTTCTTTCAAAACTTAATTTTTTCCAAGTTCTAAAGTAAATTTTAAAATTCCAAAGCGGTTGCACGATGTTTTATAAGTAAAACTTAAATATGTATTTCTTGATAAAGTTTAATTTTTACTGAATATATAATTCTTATAATCACGCACGATTCTCTTATGCACAGGCTAATAAATTAATAATAATAATAAGAAGAGCAAAATTCTCATGAATTCAAAACTGAGAAGTGCATTATCATTTGAAAAATATGCATTCACACTGTAAACTGAAATGTCTGAAATTCAGACATTTAAGTGTCTGAAACGCAGTGTTCAATTTTCAGACGTTTTAAAATGTCTTAAAATTTTCAGACACTTCTTGCGTCTGAATTTCAGACACTTAAGTGTCTGAAACACGAGTGTTCAATTTTAAGACGTTTTAAAATGTCTTAAATTTTTCAGACACTTCTTACGTCTGAATTTCAGACATTTCAAATGTCTTAATTGCGGCCATCTTTGAGCCTTTTTTTTTTTAGCCAATATGAAGCCATCTTTGACCATTTTCTTTCTAAACCATATACGCAGACATGTTTGTCCACATTGAATCATATTTTATAAATGGGAATAATTTGTTACCATACAGCAGAGTTGATTGCAGCGTGGGAAAACTGGGATGCTTCTCTGCCCCCTGATTTTAGGGTACCCCAAATTGAGTATGAAATTTTCATAAAGCTGATATTTTAAATCAGTTTAGACCTTATGAGGATTGTAATCAGTATTTTGTAGTTTTAGAATAGGATAATATATATATATATATTTCACCTAAATATGTATTTATGTGTTATCATATATGCCCTACGGCATCAAAAATGTTTATTACTTTTAGTGAGAACTTCAAATTGCTTCTAGTCCAAAGACCTAGTATTCATTCACCCCCCTCAACCCATTGCCTTTATATACTGTTACAAAAAAAAAAAAAAAAAAGCCTATTCGATGCCGTCAAATACATATTTGGATAAATATATCATTTTCTTTAGCCTAATCATGTTCTAAAAGTGCAAAATATTTATTAAAATAGGTGTAAGATCAAAACGAATTTAAAATATCAGCTTTATGGAAATTTCGTACCAAATTTAGGGGCCTGTAAAGCTAAAGGCCCATAGAAACAGCCCAGTCTGCCCATGCTGCAATCAGCTCTGCTTTATGGTAACAAATTACTCCCAAATATAAAAAATGATTCACTCGTTCAGAAATAATCCCATTCCTGCTATGTTGTGCAATTTTTTCCCATTTAAATAAGATATTCCCAGTAAATTAGTTTAGGCATTTTTATTTCTGTGTTAAATAAAATCTAACACTGGATTCCCCCAAATTTACAGTATATGAGTATTATATTGTAATATTTATTATTAACCAATATTATGAATTTCTAGAGTAGAATAAGGTTAAAAACAAAATATATTTTTCTTAATACAGTAAAACCTCTCAATAGCGGGCACCTCGGAACCGTGGAATTTGTCCGACGTTCGGAGGTGTCTGCTTTTCTGAGGTATAAGAGTATAAAAATTTTGCATATTTTTAATAAAAAAATGTGTTTCCTAAATAGCGGTGTCCTTTATTTAGGATTGTCCGTTATGGAGATTTTACTGCAAAGCCTTCATACGAACAGTTGTCTTTAGTGAACACTCACCTTTATCAATATACAGTAAAACCTTCCTAAAGCGACCACTTCCGTTCCAATAAAAATTGGTCGCTCCGAAAGGTGGTCTCTTAATGGTGGTCATTTTAAAATCTAGAATTTAATTGTTGAAAAAATGTAACAATTAATGTTACTAAAATTATATTTTTCAAATTAAGAAAACATATGAAAATTTAAGTATCAAAACAAAAGTTAATTATATAAGTTAATTACTGCAGAGTTTAAAAAATGAATACATTGATGTTTGCTTTGCTTTTATGGTTTATCTACTATAAATTTTATTCCCAAGTCCTTTCGAAATTCAATAAATAAATGCACTTTTTTTTTTTTTTTTTTTTTTTTTTTTTTTGTCTAGAACGAATTTTGACGATTTCATTACTTTATCTATTTGTTTGAGAGTTTCCTGACAGAATAGGGCAGGGGAGTTTATGGACCGTCATCCTTAATGTGTCATCAGAGTTAAATTCATTGCCTAAAAAGGAACAAAGGGGTTTAAACACTTAAAATTTACCGGAATAAATATAAATTCTAAACTTAGTTTAGAAGTTTGATAAATAATGCGCTCTCCGGAATTATTATTCTATTAAAACCTTTTTCAAGCGACCCGGAAAAAACGGAATTTGTTTCATTTTCTTCAAAGAAATGGGTCCCTTATGGAGGGAGTTCAACTGGGGTGGTCTCTGAATAGAGGTAAAATTAGTATTGAGCCTATGGGAATAAATTTCGTACCATGAAAAAATGGTCGCTCAGGGGGGGGGGGGGGGGGTCGCTTAATGGAGGTGGTCGCACAGGAAGGTTTCACTGTATATACATTTACCTCATAAAAGCTAACACAATCGAATAGCAGACAGATTCAGCGTTCTGAAGGTGCCCGCGATTAAGAGTTTTTACTGTATTTAAAGTTTTTTGTACTTAACTTTTAATCTTATTCTACTTTTTAGTTCAAAATACTGATTATAACCAATATACAATGTCGAAACACATTTAACGTATAAGCTTTAAAAAAATTGCATATCGAATTTGGGGCAAGAAAAATCGTAGGTGGTGGGGGGCGGGGGGACATGTCAAAGTTTACCCTTGCTTTAATCAAGTCCTTCTAGAAAAATTCCAGCTCTGCATTGTGATTCAGTAAATATAGAATAATTCAGCTTTAAGTACAAAATCTAGTTATGCTTAAGTACATATAGTATAAAATTCTATCTTTTTACTGATATTCATTTTAAATTTCAGATTTCTTTTTTACTAAAAATAATCAAAAAATCAATATTATAATTGATTTCGAATGAAATATAGCTGTATATATTTACCGTATTTTTACAATTATGTTAACAGCACATAATTACATGAATTTAAGAATTTACAAATAATCATTATGACTAATACAGAGATAAGGCGAGAACATTTTCTAAATCGTTAAATAAGATTTATTGAAGACGCCAACAAAATTTTCTCCACTTCTACGTCTACAGATTTCAGACGATTTCTGATGAGTCTTCAAATTGTGGTGTGAATCACCGGGCTTGAAAATGAAAACATCTGAAGTTGACTACTTTCAGTATAGGAAATAGAATATTTCTAAAATGCTCGGAAACAACAAAAGTATATAGCAGAAGGAAAAAACAGATTTCATGACCGGATTTGAGTTTTATCAGTCAAAACAGTTTAATCTAATACATGAAGACAAGTAATTCGCTGTATGTATGGGGGAATTAATGATGTGGGTAAATGGAAGGATTTTCGAACTATATTCTTTTAAATAACTTAAAATTTATCACGGTGTATAAAATCCGAGACGCAAGAAAACGTCATCAGACATGAAAAGCATACATAATAAATAAAAATTAAATAAGGATGTTTACTATAAAGAGTTGGGAATTTCAGTACATATCACATATTAAACCTATTGGAAATGTAAAACCGATGTGAACGTTACAAATGCTGTCGCATTAAATGCTCATAAAAATATTGTATACATAAATAAAACCCATATAAAAGGTACTCCTATTGAATAATTACTCTAAGAAAACGCTGTTAAGATAGCCTTGATGGTAATTAAGAAATTATGAGCCGATCAACAGGTGCTGTCACTGCTATTTTTAAAGTAATGGCGTGCGAGTAGACAGAGAAAGAAGGCTTAGGATGGTGTATCTCAATAGATTCAGTAACAACTAATACACCATGCAGACTTGCCAAAACTTATTTTAATGATAACATCGGATGTAAAATAATACAGAAACATGATTGCAGATGATTTGAATAGTAGAAATTTAAATATTAGCAAGATAAAATTTTAACATGGAAATCCAATAGGCAAAATGCTTTAAACAAATTTTGGCATAACTCAGGAACTAATAAAGCTATAGACTCGTGTGAGGTCTCTATTTAAAGAGAAAACATTCGCAGAGAGTTTTCAATACATTGTGAAGGGTTCACTTACCTGGAAAAAGGTGTGATTATTCCAAAATCACATCCACCCAAGCGACGTCCGGATTGGAGGCTACGTTAGTATCCGTGAGTTAAGCAGACTGATATTTAAAAAATAAAATCCCTTTGCACATCCGGCTAGCTCTGTTAAAAGAATGGAATATTTCCATCCTAAAAACATAGCCCGCCAGACAACAGTTCTCTTTACCTGCTTTGACGAGACGAAGAACACTATATTATTGTTATTGCTTGACACCTTTCATTAATATGGAATATCACTATGTCGATACGGATTAAATCCTGGAACTTCACATTCCGCAAAAACCGAATCAAGTCAAAATAAATTATTAGTTAAAATGTACGCGTAGATAAAACAAACGCTCAGTTTGAATTACAAACGAACATCCAATTCGAACGAAAGGCATCTAAAACGCATGCGCAACTAGAGTGCCCCCTGGTGGTTAATGCGGAACGGAGTTACAAAGTGTCTTAAAAGTAGACACTTGCAGATTTTTTAGACACCTTTCTCAGTTCGTTTACACCATGATCATAGTAAGACACTTATAAGTTTTAAATTAAGACATCTATCATGACTGAATTTTCAGATTCAGATACTTAAGTGTCTGAAATACCTTTTCAGTCACATATGTGTCTTAATTTAAGACGCCTCTATTTGCAGTGCAAAAGTGGTGTAAAGAAACTTAATTCCTTAAGGGTGTTCTCAAATCCAAAAGGGCAACTTTCTGACATAATTTTTAATTTATTTTTGTTCGAAAATGCATGAAAATAGCTGGTGTTGTTGTTCAGAAACTATGTCATTGAGCTATTTCTTCCATTTTTTTGCAAACGCAATAGATCTTCCAGGAAAGAGTGTCCAAGTGGACGTTTGGAACCGAATTTCCTCGCGAAGGAGTAAAGAGCCCTCAAGAGCGGGCGAAAAATGTGTTTGTCACGTAATCAAATTCGCTTCTAACTCAATAAGTAATGGATGGATCAAAAAATGGAAAAAACAGTTCCATTCCAAATCGCTTCCATGGCCAGGCTGTCCCGTTTTATACCTTTCCGTTAAAAATGAATTTGTAACTGTGTCAAAACGTTTTGCGCTTGTTGAGCAGAGCAGTTAAGAACAGCTTAAGGTGCTTCACAAATTCCCTGCTCGCAACACAAAATTTTGTTACACATTGTCTGATTCATTTTTATACTTATAGAAATAAAATTAACAAGCCTAAGCGATTTTTAATTGAATAGCGTATTCCATTTCCAGACAAATAAATTACTTAAACAGTTATAACCCATTCTTGTTATGTGACGAGAAGTTTTTATACTTTCTCGCACTGCTGCTTCGTGAATTTGGTTCAAAACGCCAACTTTTACAGTATTTTCTGTAAAATTATCTGCTTTTTCCACAAAATGGAAAAGTCATTCGATTACATAGTTTCTTAATAAGAACATCTTCTAAGTTAATGTTATAGTGTTGATAAGTTAACCAGAAAATCTGAGTTCTAACCTTTTTACGGCTGCTCTTTCATCTTCACCTAACACTTCCTTTATGATGGCTGTTTCATAATAATGGAAGCCATCAGCCCATCAGAAGAAAATAACTCGGTTAAGGCGGAAACTTGGTTAAACGGGACTCGGATAATCGGGACTCTACTGTATATTTCATTTAAAAAATGGTCTTTAGAGTATTTTTGTTGGTGTTCAGAGGGGGGTCATGACCCCCGTGACCTCCCCCTTGGACGCGTCATTGTAGATTGCATAGTTCAGTATTACATATATTATGATTACATGTTTTAAATTTTAAAATAAGTCGGCTATTAGAAAATTAGTAAAATTCTCTTTGTAAATATACTTTCCGGAAGAGAGGGGGGGGGGGGGGGGCGGCAAAATCCATGTTTGCCCCGGGTGCAAAAAAGGCTAGTTTCGATCCTGTTTAAAAGGTGGCTTGATAAAGCAGCATTGAAACGATGCAAAGTTAAAAAACAAAAGAAAATCACAACATATTTTGTAAAAAAAGATGAAGTGTCGTACGTGTCTATCTAATAAAGTGTCCGAAATTACGCAATTGAAAAAAAAAGTAAGTTGACTCTGTTTATTATTTTCATAAAGAACATGCTTTTTTAACACTATTTCTACCCACATCCAATAACACCTTTCAAAGTTTTGATTTTTATTTATTTTCCTTTTAATTTTTAAAGGTAATAAGTATTAAAACAACTCTTCAATGTACTAAAAATGATTCGGAATTGTTTGATCTAAAACTTACAAATCAAATATTAATCATAAATCAAAATATGTTAAAAGTTGTCATTTGACATCGGTCAAAATAGTGGTGGCAATAAAATTTTTCACATTTAAAAAGGACTTTGAGGAATTTTTCGGATAACCGGGTTTCTACTGTATATATATATATAAAATGTTATTTTTAAAAGTTACAGAAATTTAATTTTTTTTACAGGATTTAAATACTATATATTTAGTAAAACTTTCTTCGAGTACTAATAATTAAACAATAAAAGTTTCATTTTTGTACAAATAAAACTTACCGAGTTTTGATAACTTCAATTTTATGTATTTTCAGCATTTTTTGTCATTGAAAAAGGAAAAACACTTTTTATCCAAATGTTACAAGTCAAAATAAAAATTTTCTTAACAATGGTGTGTTTTTTTAAAATTAACATTAGATATTTCTTGAAATACCTTGAAAGAACTAACAAAATTTGGGGCGGCAGTTTGCACCGCGCCATTTAAATGAGAAGTCCCCTTCTTTCGTAGTAAATATTAGTAAGTATCCTCTAGTAATATTTTATTTGTATTCATTACGTTGAATATCTCATAAGATATAATGCAATGCTAGATGAATACAGACCTTAAGTATTGTGATTATTGTCCCCAAGATTTACCATGGCCGAATTTGCATCCAGAAGACTTTTTTGGGAAAAAGAACTCTTTAAGGCAACCCTCAATAAAATGATGGATTGCTTATCTCACCCCTTCGAGCGCAGTTCATACAGAAGGGGCCGAAGCTGTAGGCGCAATTTATGATCTCCTCCCACCGTAGGCGCAATTGATGTACACCCTGTCAATTGATGACAAAATTAATTTAAAATCTCAATCAAAATTTCTGGAACTAATACATATGAAGTAAAATTAAACTCTTAGTCATAAAAAAGTTAAATATAATAAGTAATCATTCTACAGCTATGTAAAAATTCAAGATTTGTAAACTAATCATAAACTTAAGATTATTTATTTAACTTAAAATAAACAACCGATCAAAAAATAATCTCCAGCTATTAACAGAATTAGATCAACTAAGTTACTAATGTGCATAAATAAATGAAGTATAAAATAATACTAATAATTTAAGTAAATCATACGTTATAAAATAATAATAATAATAATAAATAGTATTGCTTAATTAAGATTTTTAGCAAATAGGAAGTATTTTTCAAACATATTGTTACGTTTCGGAAAAACATTGTTACATATTTAAAAGAAGGATGAAAACATACCTTTTGCTATGTTTGTTTTCTAGTATTCTAACTGTAAATCCTAATCATTGAAGAAAGCGGTTCTGATGTCAAAGGTGTGTGTCGCGGGTTCCAATTGTGAAAATGATTTTTAATTTTCTGTTAAAATTTCTTTATATATTATTCTTTTTCAATTAGATGAACTGCTTTATTAAACGAACTGCCATTTTCAACAGTACACAGACAAGACACTCAAATATTTCAAGTTAGAAGATACGTCTTAGCGTGGGGTGGGATAACCAATGCTTATTGGTCATTCTAAATGACCTTCTAGACGTCATAGGGGATGACCTCCCGTTATTCTGTTATCCAACATATTATCCTGTTGCAGTGGAAACTGATGGCAAAGAAAACAGAATTTTTTGTTGTTTAACATGAAAATAAGCGATATGAGGATGGAATGACATAAGAAGACTGTTAACGTAATTTTTACTGTCGGAATTCGAAGATTTTTTTCTGTTGTTTTAAGATTTTTTTTTACAGTGAAACTGCTTATTTTCTGATTCATTTTTAAATTCATTTTTGCTCTAAAATGCATCAAACTGGGAAATTCTCTTATTTAGAAACTACATAATGTGCCGTGCTTCTCGATTTTTTGATAAATGCAGAAAATATTGTAAAAAATGCTGTCAAAATCGGCGTTTTGAACCGAAATTTCCGGAAGTGGGTGATCTGGGGATGAAAAAGATGGTCCTACTGAGAAAATAATTGCTTAAAAATCAAATTCTAATTAATTGAGCGAAAAGGGAAATCACACGGCACCTTATACAACTCTTCAAAAATCACCAGGGTGTATTCAAAAAAATATTTTTCCACCCTCAACAGCTCGAAATTTTCTGAGACATTTTCAGACTCATTTTTTAAAGTAAAAACATGAAACTTGCCGGGGTGATTTCTGAAGACATGTTTAACATGCCGAGTGATTTCATTTTCAGCTCAATTCATTAGAATTTGATTTTTAAACAATTATTTTCTCAGTATGACCCTTTTTTTCATTCCCAGATCGCCCGCTTCGGAAAATTCGGTTCAAAACGCCAACTTTGACAGCGTTTTTTACAGTATTTCCTGCATTTATCAAAAAATTAAGAAGCACCGCACATTATATAGTTTCTAAATAAGAGAATTTCCAAGTTTGATGCGTTTGAGAGCAAAAATGAATTTTAAAATGAATCAGAAAATAAGCAGTTTGGATCGGAATACACCCTTAATGGGATTACTTAAAAGACTTATTATCCGCGACCGATTATCTGCGATTTTTTTTTTTTTTTTTTTTTTTGTTACTACCTCGTGTATAAGTTGACCCCCCCCCCCCCCCCCCATTTTCAACTCCCAAATTTTGTCTAAAATTCTTCGACTTATACACGAGTATATACGGTATATTTTTTTGAGAACCGCACAAACACGCAAAAATGAGGGATTATAAATGGCAGTAAACCATACTGTTTCCTTTTTTCCTCACCAGCTAATCGATTAACTCCCCCCCCCCCCCCCCCGGCCTTCTGTACCTTAATGAGGTGAAAACCTTGATTCCCACCCCGGAAATTTCACCTCATCCAATAAAAACACAAAATATTTTTACCTTTTCATATTTTTGGGTCGTCCTTGGCAACGAGGTGTTAACAATCCCCTTTCGTGCTAACTGAGCTTGTTAATAACATCACCCCGGGCAACGCCTATCTTGTAAGGGTGATCACAAGTGTTCAAATCTAAGGCTGTAGGCGCCTAATTGATCCCAGAGCGACGCCTGTTTTTATTGGCGATATACCGTCAGGGTGTGCATAATGAGAATTTTCGATCGCTTGTTCTGTTTTAGATCACCCCTTCCCCCACTCTTTGTAGGAGTTCAGATTTATTTTAGCTTTCGGAAGAAAAAAAAAAAAATAAAGAGCCCAGTTAACCCTTTATGTAGTGAATTATGAATTCATAAAAATTTTATCTTTTATGCGTGTATTCCAATCCAAACTGCTTATTTTCTGATTTATTTTTAAATTCATTTTGGCTCTCAAACGTATCCAACTGGCAAATTCTCTTATTTAGGAATGTGTCGATTTTTTGATAAATGCAGGAAATATTCCAAAAAAAATGCTGCCAAAGTGGACGTTTTGAACCAAATTTTCCGAAGCGGGAGATCTGGAGGGTGTATTCGAAAAAATATTTCCCCACACTCAACAGCTCGAAATTTTCTGAGACATTTTCAGACACATTTTTAAAAGTAAAAACAGGAAACTGGCCGAGGTGATTTTGGAAGAGATGTAGAAGAGGCCGTATGATTTCATTTTTCGCTCAATGCATTAGAACTTGATATATAAACAATTATTTTCTAAGCATGGCCCTTTTTCTCGTTCCCAGATCTCCCGCTTCGGAAAATTTGGTTCAAAACGTCCACTTTGACAGCATTTTTTACAATATCTTCTGCATTTATTAAAAAATCGACAAGCATGGAACATTATGTAGTTTCTAAATAAGAAAATTTGCCAGTTGGATGCGTTAGAGAGGCAAAATGAATTTAAAAATAAATCACAAAATAAGCAGTTTGGATGGGAATACACCCTTAACCCTCTCGCTGCGTTTTTGTCTTTTTTGCGTACTTTCAAAATAGGTTCAAAAATTGCGCATTTATTTTATTACAGATGTCAAATCTATACATATTTTAGAGTTAAAATATGTAAAAAAAAAATTTTTTTTTTGAAAAACAGTTTTTTAAAATATAGAATTAGATCATAAAAAAAAAGATTGTCAGAAAACTGAATTTGAAGAATAATCCTATATCAGCGAAATTCTGAATATTAATCTTGGTTAAATGCATTCGCAAAATTCGCTACTTTTACGTTGCCCGTGGAAATCGCGGGATGCGCATCCTGCTGGGCATCTCTGGATCCGCCTTGCCCGCCACCACCAACTTGCTGTTGTGGAAATTGTAGGGAGAGTCGTCCAAGGCGACGATATCCGTCAGCAAGATGTACTTGACCTTCTTATCCAAACCGGACATGAGGACTTTGAAAGCGGGAAACATACGCCTGCGGGGAGAGAGTAAGATAAAAGTTGTATAATTAAAATAATAAACCTTTGTAAAAAATCACCATAAAACAAGTAATATATTTTATTTATTTTTTTTAAGTTAGTTCCTACATAAGTCATCAAAGAAAAATTGAATAGAATCCCTTAAGCTAATATTCGTTTTTGTTGCATTCAAATATCTCAATGGGTTGATTTTCTATAAGCAAGTATTGGTTTACAATAGAACTCTATGGGAATTTGGAAAAATATGAGAGATATCGCCAAGTTAGCGTCACTTTTGGCGACTCATTGTGACCGACCAATTGGGAGATAGATCGCCAAATTGGCGAAAAACTTGGCGGTATTGGGCGACAGAACAGGGTCCCCCCTATGGTAACCCTTTATTAAAAATATTTTCATTCATCTTCAATAACCAATGGCCGCCATTTTGTTTCCCATGCAAAAATAAAAATAATTAATTAAAATTTAATGAATGAATTAATATTTGAAAAAACTGTATTAACATCCATTGTCATCCAGTACAAGTTTTAAAAAATTTATTTCAACTTGATTGGATGAATAATGAGTATTTTATTAACGATTGAAAATTTGTACAAGATATATAAATATATATATAAATAAATATAGGGAGAGTGTGGACTAATAGTAGGAATTGAATAAAAGCAATACATAGGACGCGTTTCGAGCTCATAATATTAACAGCTCGTCATCAGCTACAGTAAACACGTGTCCGTAAGGGGACAAGGTCAAAAATGAACTGAAAGGTAGAGAGTAGAGCTTTCAAAGAATGCGACAGATGGCGCTAGCTGAAAGGAGCACATGCAGAAGACGGAAGTGCTGCCAAAATGATAGAAGATAAATTGATAGGGAAAAATGGAAATAAAAGAAATAAACACACTGCAAATAGAGGCGTCTTAAATTCAGACACATATGTGACTGAAAAAGTATTTCAGACACTTAAGTGTCTGAATATGAAATTTCAGACATCATAGAGGTCTGAATTTAAGACACGTAAGTGTCTTACTGTGATCATGGTATGGATGAACTAAATAAAGTGTCTTAAAAATGATAATACGTCTGAAATTAAGACATTTAGAAATCAGACACCTAAGTGTCTGAATATAATACAATTGTATCATATGTATGATGACTGTATATACAATTGCAATATAAATGTAAGCAGAATTAGAAAACGCTTTCGAATGGTTGAAAGACGTTTAAAATTCCATGCATTAAATTTGGTATTACTTTATAAAACAAGCGACGTGATTAGACCATGGGGCGTTTGTCAAAATTGCAATACTAGTTCGTTTACTAAGTTTTGGAACTAAGTTATTTTTAGTGCAATAAAGTAATTAACGAATTACCTTTCACAAAATATAAAGTTCTCCAAATAATTGTATTAAAATAACGTACCAGCTAGGCACCACCCCCTCCCCCCGACACACATGCTCACCTAATGGCTTAGCGTAGGTTTTTGTACACCAGAAGCAATTTAAAATACTGCGACCCTACCTTAGTGGCTATTATAGTTTCATGCTATAATTTTTATGCAACAGTTGCTTCCCGCCTTAACTAGTTTCTATCGGGGTAATTCTCCTCTGCTTCCCATATGCTAAGTCAATGTCCCTTAATAAAAATCTTCTGCCATATTTACACATTACTGTTTTATAATTAGATAATAAAAAGTATGGTATAAAAAGTCGCTATATTAAAATAATCCCTGGATTTACTAAGTTTAATTTGAAATGTAGCAATTTATTACTAATTTATTAAAATTTGATAAGTTATTTGAAAGTTTGACGACAAAATATTTATTTTATACCTTTGTCTGAAAGCGTCCTAACTGTAATAATTATATCTTATAATAGATAATTGTAACGCATTAAAAAATATACTAATGAAGAAAAAAAAATTGTATTCGTTATTCCTACATTATTTCATTTCCCGATGATAAAAATCAACTGAAATTCATTCTGCAAATCAGGACCGAGTTTGAGCTGCCAGTCTCTCAGCCAACGATTGCGTCATTAACGGAAATAATGTAACGTATTACGTTCTTCTTAAAGAAAGAAATGTCTAGTTATTTTTGACTGTGTGTTCAGAAATGCATGCGGATTTTTAAATCTCGCATTCGTAATGATTTTTATTATGTAGCGCATTAAAAAAATATGTTATATCACGGTAGAGTATACAGTATCAAGAATATTTTTTAAAGTGCATATAACTTTTTTAAAAATAGAGTTTTATCGCTACTTCGTGAAATACTTTATTTCATGTTTGTGAAAATGGATTACACTGGTTAAAGGTAAGAAAGAACCCTTTTGTACGATTATGTGAACTCTATTTCAAGCTGAAATTTTATAGGAAAATAGTGACTTTTATTAGATAATTAAACATATAATGCTATTTAAAATCTAAATTATTTTTATTTTAATAATTTGCATATTTGGTTCTTTTTTACATCCAATAAAATTAGTTTTGTTTTAAAAGGCTTGTGTGTTCATTTGTGTGTTTTCAATAAATGCATATCATTTTCAAAATAATGAATTTGTTTAATATTTCTTTAGACCTCTATTTTATAAATAAATATTTTGTAGTCCAGAAGTAATTTTCCCTGCTTGTTATTAAAAAAACAATGCATATATTTAGATATTAATGCTTGCTAAATAGCTTTATCAAATTGCAATTATCATTTAATCTATATAAACAAATGCCCATACATAAATAAAAAGAATCTAATTTCAAATGATATTTCATTATTAAGTTCTTTTTTTCAACTTTCAATACTTTATATTATACTTTATTTTACATATTAATTTTCATTTTTTGCAACAATGACAAAAGTATCATTTCATTTCATTCTCTTACAGAGTATATTTTCGAAGTAAATGTTTCAATATTATCAAATTTAACCTTATATATGATTTATTCCAAGCTGTGCTAAAAAATTATTTTAAAAAATAAAGTTGAATAAAATCCTATTGAAAAATGTGCTGATATTTAATATTTTGGGAAGGTAATGAGGTTTGAAAATATAAATATTCTTATAATTATGTTTGATCGGCACATATATTTTTATATTATCATTTTTTTTCCTTTCAATTTTCAGTACATTTTGTATTTATGATATAATTTTACATATTACTTTTCATTTTTTGCAACAATGACAAGAGTATCATTTCATTTAATTCTCTTACAGACTATATTTTTGAAGTAAATGTTTCAATATTATCAAATTTAAACTTATATATGATAAATGTTGTGATTGCTTTATATGATGAATGTAAAACATGAAAGGAAATCCTGAAAGCACCAGAGTGAAGTTATTTGGAATATCTGAATATTTTATAAATATTTTTTAGTTTTTCCAATGGAAAATAAATCCTACCTCTATAGCATTCATTTTTTTATTTTTTTATTTTTATTTTATTATTATTATTACTATTATTTTTTTTTTTATAATTCTACCGAAAGTTTACTTAAAAGGTACAAAATCTGCTTTGATTTTCTGTGTTCCATCTCAACAACATATTTAATTTTCAAGCCGCAGAGTCATCTTGAAAATATACTTTAAACAAGGAATAGAAATCGTTGTAATTAATCAAAGCTGTGCTAAAAAATTATTTTAAAAAATCAAGTTGAATAAAATCCTATTAACAAAAATGTGCTGATATTTAATATTTTGGGAAGGTAATGAGGTTTGAAAATATAAATATTCTTATAATTATGTTTGATCTGCAAATATAATTTTATATTACCATCATTTGTTTTCTTTTTCTTTCCTTTCAATTTTCAGTACACTTTGTATTTATGATATAATTTTACATATTAATTTTCATTTTTTTGCAACAATGACAAGAGTATCATTTCATTTAATTCTCTTACAGAGTATATTTTCGAAGTAAATTTTTCAATATTATCAAATTTAAACTTATATATGATAAATGTTGTGATTGCTTTATATGATGGATGTAGAACATAAAAAGAAATCGTGAAAGCACCAGAGTGAAGTTATTTGGAATATCTGAATATTTTATAAATATTTTTTAGTTTTTCCAATGGAAAATAAATCTTACCTATATAATATTCATTTTTTTTTTTTTAATAATTATACTGAAAGCTTGCTCAAAAGGTACAAAATCTGCTTTGATTTTCTGTGTTCCATCTCAACAACATATTTAATTTTAAAGCCGCAGAGTCATCTTGAAAATATACTTTAAACAAGGAATAGAAATCGTTGTAATTAATCAAAGCTGTACTAAAAAATTATTTTAAAAAATCAAGTTGAATAAAATCCTATTAACAAAAATGTGCTGATATTTAATATTTTGGGAAGGTAATGAGGTTTGAAAATATAAATATTCTTATAATTATGTTTGATCTGCAAATATAATTTTATATTATCATCATTTGTTTTTCTTTTTCTTTCCTTTCAATTTTCAGTACACTTTGTATTTATGATATAATTTTACATATTAATTTTCATTTTTTGCAACAATGACAAGAGTATCATTTCATTTAATTCTCTTACAGAATATATTTTCGAAGTAAATTTTTCAATATTATCAAATTTAAACTTATATATGATAAATGTTGTGATTGCTTTATATGATGGATGTAGAACATAAAAAGAAATCGTGAAAGCACCAGAGTGAAGTTATTTGGAATATCTGAATATTTTATAAATATTTTTTAGTTTTTCCAATGGAAAATAAATCTTACCTATATAGTATTCATTTTTTTTTTTTAATAATTCTACTGAAAGCTTGCTTAAAAGGTACAAAATCTGCTTTGATATTCTGTGTTCCATCTCAACAACATTCTTAATTTTCAAGCCGCAGAGTCATCTTGAAAATATACTTTAAACAGGGAATAGAAATCGTTGTAATTAATCCAAGCTATGCTAAAAAACAGCTGTGCTAAAAAATTATTTTAAAAAATCAAGTTGAATAAAATTCTATTAAGAAAAATGTGCTGATATTTAATATTTTAGGAAGGTAATGAGGTTTGAAAATATAAATATTCTTATAATTATGTTTGATCTGAAATTTACATATTTTTATATTATCATCGTTTGTTTTTTGTTTTTTCTTTCCTTTCAATTTTCAGTACTTTATATTTATGATATAATTTTACATATTAATTTTCATTTTTTGCAACAATGACAAGAGTATCATTACATTTAATTCTCTTACAGAGTATATTTTCGAAGTAAATGTTTCAATATTATCAAATTTAAACTTACATATGATAAATGTTATGATTGCGTTATATGATGGTTATAGAGCATGAAAGGAAATCGTGAAAGCACCAGAGTGAAATTATTTCCAATATCTGAATATTTTCTAAATACTTTGAGTTTTTCCGCTGGAAAATAAATCCTACCTATATAGTATTCATTTTTTTTTTTTTTTTTTCATATCCTACTGAAAGCTTGCTTAAAAGATACAAAATCTGCTTTGATTTTCTGTGTTCCATCTCAACAACATATTTAATTTTCAAGCCACAAAGTCATCTTGAAAATATACTTTAAACAAGGAATATAAATCGTTGTAATTAATCCAAGCTGTGCTAAAAAACATCGTAATTATTCCAATCTGTGCTAAAAAATTATTTTAAAAAATCAAGTTGAATAAAATCCTATTAAAAAAATGTGCTGATATTTAATATTTTGGTAAGGTAATGAGGTTTGAAAATATAAATATTCTTATAATTATGTTTGATCTGATTATATTTTTGATGATTTTGATTATATTTTTATATTATCATCATTTGTTTTTTTAATTTCTAGCGAAGTAAGTTATTTTTAACGTCATGTTAACAGAAAGAAAATGTTTTTGACTTCAATCTCAAGTTACTTTTTATGTATTTAATATGGGGAGAGGAAGAGAGACCCATAACAATAAAAAATGACTTTTTTTTATGAGGTTGGGGGGGGGGGGGGATCGGATTTTTAGGATTATTTTGTTTTGTATTTGATAATGTAGCAACTCAACGCACGTTATGTTAGTTTCATTTAAATTTAGTATGTTTTTATGACCAAAAATAAATAAAATAATAAATAAACTTGCATTGAGATGCTACAAGGTTAACCCTTAGTATCATCGTGTTGCACATCTGCAACATACACAAAAGTCAATGTTACTTACACAGTAAGCTTTAAAATACAATTTCATCTATTGTTCCTATTTCCCAATACAGCAGAATATAAATTAACCAGAGAATTTTAACAGACAGAGATAATGAGTTAATTTTTTATATCAAGGATTTTCTTTATCTTTTGAGCAGTTTCACATATTACTAAAATTAACTTCGTAAATTTCGTCAAATTAAAAAAAACTTAAGACTATCGAAAATAGATTTGTACAGTGATATTTACTATATTATTTATCGCTTAAAAAGTGTCAAATAGGCATGCTGTCCATCCAGAATCCTATAACTACTGTTCGCCTTAGCCGCCGATATGCGGTTATCAAATGTTTCTGTATTTATTTGTATGATAAATAGTATAATAATAAAAACGAAGAGGCATAAAAAAAAGTAAGAGTTTCTTCCTCATTTTTTTTTTTTTTTTTTTTATTTTTTTTTTTTTGGAATCTCATATACTTCTAATTTTGTGGAATCTAGTGTTAGATTTTATTTAACACAGATATGAAAATGCAAAAAAATTAATTCACTGGAAATATCTAATTTAAATGGGAAGAAAATTGTTCAATAAAACAAGGATGGGTTTCATTCCGAAAGGGGTGAATCATTTTTTATAAATGGGAATAATTTGTTACCATAAAGCAGAGCTGATTGCAGCGTGGACAAAGTGGGCTGTTTCTATATGGGTCTTTTGCTTTACGGGCCCCAAAATTTGGTATTAAATTTCCATAAAGCTGATATTTTAAATTTGTTTTGACCTTATACGTATTTTAATAAATATTTTGTACTTTTAGATCATTATTAGGTTAAAGAAAAGCATATATTTGTCCAAATATGTATTTGATGACCTCGAATAGGCTTAATTTTTTTTTTGTAACAGTATATGAAGGCGGTGGGGGGGGGGGGGGGGGAGAAGGAATACCAAGTCTCTGGCCTAGAATTCATTTGAAATTGTCTTTAAAAGTAATTAACATTTTTGACGCCATAGGGCATATATGATATCCCGTAAATACATATTTAGGTGAATATACTGATTATAATCATCCCAAGGTCAAAACATATTTAAAATATCAGCTTTATGAAAATTTCATACCCAATTTGGGGTGCCCTAAAATCAGGGGGCACAGAAATATCCCAGTTTTCTCACGCTGCAATCAGCTTTGCTTTATGGTAACAAATAATTCCCATTTGTAAAAAATGATTCAATGTGGTCAAACATGGCTGCGTATATGGTTTAGAAAGAAAAGTGGTCAAAGATGGCTTCATATTGGCAAAATATAACGGGACAAAGATGGCCGTAATTAAGACATTTGAAATATCTGAAATTCAGACGCAAGAAGTGTCTAAAAATTTTAAGACATTTTAAAACGTCTGAAAATCGAACACTGCTGTTTCAGACACTTAAGTGTCTGAAATTCAGACGGAAGAAGTGTCTGAAAATTTTCAGACATTTTAAAACGTCTGAAAATTGAACACTACGTTTCAGACACTTAAGTGTCTGAATTTCAGACATTTTAGTTTACAGTGCAAAATTAAAATAAAACAAAAGAAGTAAATTAAAAAAATATAAATAATAATAAATAAATATAAAAGAATAAAACGAGTAAAAACCAAAAGATCCTTTTTTTAAAACAAAAGAAAAAGAAAAGAAAACAAGAGAAGAGTGAAAAGAGTTACAAAAGTAATTTCCACGCTGGAGAGAGGAAAGGAGATGATGAAAGATCATTGACAAGATTATCAGAAATTTTAGAAATAAAATATGCTTCATGAAAATCCAAGTGAGAGGGAGAGGCAGGGGAAGAAATAATTTTGGCCATGGAGCAATTGAAACAATGACTGGAAGACCAACAGTGAGAAGCAATCGAATATTTAGAGATTTTTTGATTTGTAATATACCTCTGATGATCGCCTAATCTGAATTTTAAAGCTCTCTTTGTTCGACCAATATAACCTATTGCAAGAGCAAGGAATAAAATAAACACACCACCGGTTCTCAGTAGGAATAGAATCTTTTAGAGAAGAGAATGTAATTTTATTCATAGGTTTGAAGATAACTTTAAAATTAAAACGAGAAAGGATTTTAGCAATTTTTAAACAGAGAAGAGAATAAAAGGGCAGAACTATAAAGTTAAAATTAGGAGGATTATTTTAATCAGAAAAAGGACGTTTAGGCTTATTAAATTTATACAGAGCTTTATCAATCAAAGAGGGGTTATAACCACGAGCAATGGCAAGAGATTTGAGATAATTAATTTCATTAATCAGAGCAGAAGAGTCTTTCGTGAGTGCTAAAGAACATATAAGTACAGTGAAACCTATCTGTGCGACCATCTCCCTGAACGACCATTTTTTCATGGAACGAAATTTATTTCCATAGGCTCAACACTCATTTTACCTCCATTCAGAGACTATCCCAGTAGAACTCCCTCCATGAGCGACCCATTTCTTTGAAGAAAATGAAACAAATACCGTTTTTTCCCGGTCGCTTGAGGAAGGTTTTATTAGAAAAATAATTTCGGAGAGCGCATAATTCATCAAACTTCTAAACTAAGTTTAGAATTTTTTTTTTAAATTCCGGTAACCTTTAAATGTTTAAACAACTTTGTGTCTTTATAGGCAATGAATTGAACTCTGATGACACATTAAGAATGACAGTCAATAAACTCTCCAGCTCTATTCTGTCAGGAAACTCTCAAAGAAATAGATAAATGAATGATATCGTCATTATCTGTTCTCGTCCAAAAAAAAAAAAAAAAAAAAAAAATTGCATTTATTGACTGAACTTCGAAAGGACTTTGAAATAAAAGTTATAAAATATAAAACCGCAAAATCACAACAAACGTCAATGCATTCCTTTTTTAAACTCTGTAGTAATTAACTTTTGTTTTGATACTTAAATTTTCGTATTTTTTTCCTAATGTGAAAAATAAATTTTAGTAACATTAATTGTTACCTTTTTTCAACAATTAAAAGCTGGATTTAAACAAGACCTCCATTAAGAGGCCACCTCTCGGAGCGACCCATTTTTAACACTTTCCAACAAAGTTTAAAAATGTTTATGCATTCCTTTTCTCTGGCCGCCTGTCCACGCTCTAACTCCCGTAAATAGACTCGGGTTTTCATGCAATGGATAAACGTTATTCAGGGGCATGTTGGGTATTGTATATGAAGTATGTGGGATTTATAGTTCATTGACAGGAGAACTCAAAAGAATTCCATTGCATTATAGTCAATGGGGAAAAATCTTTTGCAGTGTATTTGAATGACATGACGCTATTTCAAATGTATTGAAATGGATATAAATCACTGAATTTCAGTACAAGATTATTACTATACAATAGAGCAATACAATATATACAGGGCTCATCAAAGAATTCGCATAATTTCATGATTGTAGACGGGAACAGCTGAAATTGGGATTTCAAATTTGTTATGCGTTTTCATAGGGTTGAATTTGACATAATATTTTAAGGCTGTTCTTAACTACTATGCTCAAAAGCGCAAAACGTTTTGACATATTTACAAATTCATTTTTAAACGAAAAGGTATAAAATTGGGAAGCCTGGCCATTGGAAGCGATTTGGAATTGAACTGTTTTTCCATTTTTGGATCCATCCATTGCCTACTGAATTATAAGCCATTTTGATCACGTGACAAACCCATTTTTTGCCCACTCTTTGATGCTCTTTCTTCCTTCGCGTGGAAATTTGGTTCAGAATGCCTACTTTGACACTCTTTTCTGAAAGATCTATTGCATTTGCAAAAAAATGGAAAAAACAGCTCAATGACATAGTTTCTGAACAAGAACACCAGTTAGTTTCATGCATTTTCGAACGACAATAAATTAAAACTTATGTCAGAAAATTGCCCTTTTCGATTTCAGAACAGCTTTAACGTATTAAACGGTACAGTTTTGTATCATTATCCTGAATGTGTTTCATAATCAATGTCTGACGCGTGATTTTTTCTTTCTTGTTATTGGAACTGAACGTGGTCGCTTTAGGGAGGTTTTACTCTATATTTTCTGATTTGAAACGTGATGATGGCCGAATGACGTGCTCCATCTGAAACAGGGATGAAATTTGTAGTCTTCTGTCATATAAAGATGAATGAATCTCCATCTCTCGTTACACGGCATAGGCTTCCGTGACAAACAACCTTCTCCACCCTTTGAACCCAACGCGTGCAGACGATAACAGGGTGCTGCAACACCCCCCTCCTCCTCTGATATTATGGATGTCCTGTTAGGCTTAGCTCGTGAATTCCGTTAAATGATCGGATTGCGTGATGCCCACAACAAACTCATATCCCGGAGAAGATGCTTCATCAGGGGGTTACGAAACGAATCTCCACTCAAACACCCACTCCCACACCCGCTCCCGCTCTGGATAGAGGAAGCAGATAGATCCTAAAGAAGAACACGTGGAGCGTTTCTCATCCCTCTCCGGGCGGGGATAATGCGACCTTTTCGTGAGCTTCAGCGTGACATTCCTTAATACACAAAATCGTTTGGAGGCACAGTTGCGTAAGTCACATTTTCGCCCAATATCATTAAAAAATCGATTTTTCAAATTGTGGTTCTTCACTCAAAACACCTGCTCTGTAGTGTTAAACCAATGGGCAGGTTATTTTCGAATCTTTCTTTCTTTTTTTTTTCTTTCTTTTTTTTAAGGTACTTTCAGTTTCGGAACCGGTTCTGGAAGTGAAAGAATCTTTATTAAAAAAAAAAAAATCTGCAACCGAAATCGAAAAAGTAAAAAATAGCCCTATTAAACATTGACCTCAGATATCCTATGCAAACGGAAAAAAATCGTTTAAAAACATTCAAATTTAAAAAAGAAATTTGAAAACAACCTGCTCCTTGAGTTTGCATTACGGAGCGGGTGTTTTCAAGGGAATGAAGAGTCCTCAAATCCAAAAGGGCAACTTTATGACGTAAATTTTAATTCATTTTTGTTCGGAAATGCATAAAAGTAGCAGGTGTTGTTGTTGAGAAACTAGGTCATCGAACTGTGTTTTTTTTTTTTTTTTTTTTTTTTTTTTTTTTGTAAACGCACTAGATCGTTCAGAAAATAGTGTCAAAGTGGACGTTTTGAACCGAATTTCCGCGCGAAAGGAGAATAAGCACTCAAGGAAGGGTGAAAAAAGTCTTTGACACATGATCGAAATCGTTTCCAACTCAATAGGTAATGGAAAAGGGAAAA
This sequence comes from Maratus speciosus, assembly GCA_963932465.1. Taxonomy (NCBI): domain Eukaryota; kingdom Metazoa; phylum Arthropoda; class Arachnida; order Araneae; family Salticidae; genus Maratus; species Maratus speciosus. Next base: position 7,410,622 of record OZ010797.1, read on the forward strand.
GACAGTTCGATTTCAAATCGCTTTCCTAGTCAGGGCTTCCAATTTTATATCTTTCCGTTAAGGCTGTTCTCAAATCCAAAGGGTCAACTTTCTGACATAAGTTTTAATTCATTTTTGCTCGGAAACGCATGAAACTAGAAGGTGTTGATATTTAGAAACTATGTCATCGAACTGTTTTTTTCCGTTTTCCTGTAAACGCAATAGATCTTTCAGGAAATACCGTCAAAGTTGGCATTTTGAACCGAACTTCCGAACGAAAGAAGAAAATCCAGTCAATAATGGGAGAAAAATGTCGTGTCACGTGATCCAAATTGCTTATAGCTAGGTAATTTATGTATCAAAAAGGAAAAACACAGTTCGATTCCAAATCGCTTCCACGGTCAGGCTTTCCAATTTTACATCTTTCCGTTATAAAATGAATTTGTAAATATGTCAAAACGTTTTGCGCTTGTTGAGCAGAGCAGTTGAGGCTGTTCCCAAATCTGAAGGTGCAACTTTATGACATAAGTTTTCATTCATTTTTGTTCGGAAACGCATGACACTGGCAGGTATTGTTATTCAGGAACGATGTCATCGAAAGATATTTTCCGTTTTCTGTTAACACATGAGATATTTTAGAAAATATTGTCAAAGTGGGCGTTTTGAACCGAATTTCTCGACGGAAACTGAAAAACCAGTGAGCGAAGTGAGAAAAATGCCTTGTCACGTGATCAAAACCGCTTATAACTTGATAGGTAATTTATGGATGAAAAAATGGGAAAATCCTTTCGATTGCAAATCGCTTCCGTAGTTAGGTCTACCCATTTCATACCTTTAAGAGCCTACTTCAGTCAAACGAAAAGGTGCGTTCGCTAATGCTAATCCTATGGAAGAAATTTATAACGATATCTCGGTCGCATTTCAATATTTTTAAATGAATTTTTTTGTATTGGATAACTGAGATCGATCTGTATGCAGGCCTTTTTTTTACTTTTTCGATTTTGATTGCAGATTTTTTTTATAAGGATGCTTTTACTTTCGAAACCGGTTTCCAAAATGAAAGTGTCCTCATTAAAAATACCTGCAATCAAAATCGAAAAAGTAAACAACGGTCTTTTTTACAAATCGATCTCAACTATTCAATGCAAAAAAATCATTTAAAAATATTTAAATTCAAACGAAATATCTTTATAAATGTCTTCAATAGGATTAGCATTAGCGAACGGGTATTTTCGTTTGACTGAAGTAGGCTCTTAAGGCTGTTCTCAACTGCTCTGCACAACATGCTCAAAATGTTTTGACACATTTACAAATTCATTTTTTAGCGGAAAGATATAAAATGGGAAAGCCTGGCCATGGAAGCGATTTGGAATGGAACTGTTTTTTCCATTTTTGGATCCATCCATTACCCATTGAGTTAGAAGCAATTTGGATCACGTGACACGGCATTTTTCTCCCCTTACTGACTGGATTTTCTTCTTTCGTTCGGAAGTTCGGTTCAAAATGCCGACTTTGACTGTATTTTCTGAAAGATCTATTGCGTTTACAAGAAAACGGAAAAAACAGTTCGATGACCTAGTTTCTGAACAACAACACCTTCTAGTTTCATGCGTTTCCGAACAAAAATGAATTAAAACTTATGTCAGAAAGTTGACACTTTGGATTTGAGAACAGCCTTAAATTTAAAAATGTGTACGTCATTGTGTCAGAAAATTTTTCGCTTGTTGAGCAGTAAACTTGAGAAGAGCCTTAAAAAATAAAAAAGATTCTGCTGATTACAAATTTACCCCTGACTTCGTTTACGCACCATTAAAAGAAAGACTAGCTGGCTTCGACCGCTATCGGGCAAAAGAAAGATAAATGCATTTCATTATGCATGCATTTCAGATTAAGCAAAACATTTCACTCCCGATAAACAAAGCATACATTGCAAATTTGAAAAAAAGTGTTCCAGTTACCTTATAATGTGTACTGAAATGTGTTCCAAATAGGCTCCGCTATAATGAAAGTGTACCAAAGTGTTCTGCTCAGGATATTTGTTAAATCTAAATTTAAGAACATATTACAGAACAGATTGAGGATACATTTGGGCATACCGTATGCCTTCTGCGTTCCCAAAAATATTCAAAAAGTGCTCTGGAAAGTGTGCTGAACAAAAATGAGTGTTCTCAGAAGTATTCTAAAGACTGTTCCAAAAGGTGCGCTTCAAAGTGTTCTAAAAAAGGTGACATAATAAGTGTTCTGAAAAGTTCATAAAGATTTGCAGTGTATAATTAACTGTGTCACACTTTATCTGACACTTTATAGGAGACAATACGGAATTTATAATTTGTAGGGGTCTTGATATAACTCAGTCATTAAAAAGAAACAAATTTTGTTCCAAATAATGTAAACAATTGCGAAAATGAAATTTCAACCTATGAAAAGAGAGGAGGGCCCAGTAAAAACGTCGCATTCGAAGAATCTTTCTTCGTAAAACGAAAAAAACAACGCTAGGAGAATTCTACTGCAACACTCTATTTTAGATGGTATTTGTTTGTGCTTAACGGTTGGTTTCAAATTCGAACTGGCTAACGCATTTTTAAATACATGTTTGTTCGCAAACATACACTATTTGAAATACTTTCTTCGATTCACGGAAATATTCTTGGCAGCACTGCTACCACACTGTAAAAAAAATTCCGTTATAAAACGGAAATTGTACTGGCAATCCAGGCGCCAGTACTATTTCCGTTTTATAACGGAAAAAAAAATTCCGTAAATTCCAGAAAATTTTCCGTTTTTTCACAAATTTTTTTCGTTTTTTTTTTTCAGTATTTAATTTTTTTTTTCGTTTCAAAGACAAAAAAAAAAAAAAAAAAAAAAAATTAACCTTTCGAGAAACTTACATCTTTATGAATTTCAATTTTTACGAACACATTTATCAAGGTCAGCGTATCTGTATTTAATTCAAATAACTGTAATGAAAGAACACTTACCTAAGGTTGGGTTTGAACTAGGGACCATTCCTCTTCCAGATTAGCGCTCCTATCCACTATGCCACGGGAACACGAGTTACGTTTTCAAATATCGTTGCTTATTTCAGATGCTTTTTATGAAGTAAGGCCAAGATATTAAACAAGAAACGTATTTTCGTGGAGATAATGTTCTTCAACTGAGTGTACAATTCTGAATGTTTCCATAACTTTGAATATTTAGCTTTTTTATTTCATGCTTTATAAAAGAAAAATTTTAGTCTTTAAAATATTACATGCATTAAAGAATGTATTATAAGTAATAATTGCTTCTTTTTTGAAAGATTTAAAAAAAAAAAGTAATATTATATTATATTATATTTATTTATTTATTTATTTATTCATTTAATTTTGCAAGAATACCAACATATTTTTTTCAAACACTAGGGGGCGATTTTTCTGTAAATGGGTTTCCATTCGTTTTCCTTGGATTGGGGATTTTTAAGGCCAAATCTGCTGCTGTTAAGAGATACAATGGCTGTTTTCGTATTTAATTTAAAAAATTAGTTAAACATTTGAAAATAAGCTAATGTAAAGTGAATTAAGTAAACAGTGTCATTGTTTCCGGTATTTTTTAACAACGCTATAAGATAGTTCTTTTAAATAATTCATTTTAAATGTATCGTTTCAAATCTGACGTAATTTACACCAAAGTTTTATTTCTCTTATTAATATTCACGTGAAAATACTTTTGTTGTTAGAAGGAAATATTTTTTGCGCTGTCTTCAAATTCACGATAATCTCTATAATAATAGCTTAAGTCATGTGACTGTCATCAATAGTCCCGGGCTGACCACTTCGCTTTTTATATTCCAGGTGACCATTGTTTACATTTTTTATATTTCGCGTGGTAAATTAAAACAATGCTTTGATATTGAAATTAAAAGTCATGGTTTTTGGTATTATTTAATTTTTTCTTTTCTTCTTCTTAAAAAAGGGAGAAAAAGTGAAAGTCATGAATTTCAAATTAAAATTATGTATTTTAAATAAAATGAGTGAAATTATTATATTTTAGATGAATTTAATGAAATGTGAAAAAAATGCGATTGGAAAGACAATGTTTGATTATTTATCACTTGCGCCTGGCTAGCATAAAAAGGCACTACTTAGTTATACCGTCGACCCATTTCGCCAAATTATACAAATTGACATAATTTTTATTTTAAATAGCGAAAGAACAAATAAATTAGTATAACATTAATAAAAATACAAATAAAACGTCGAAATAAAAATAACTTGATGACGTAAACACGTGCAACTTGCTTAAAAACAAGCGAATATGACATTTACGATCAACCATTATTGATATTAATCTTATAGTTTGGCGATATATTTTTGGTCGACGGGATAACCAAGTAAGTACCCATAAAAATACGGAGTTCTTGTTTTCTCTACTAGAAACTTCTGATTTGGCGAAGTATTGAGAAAGAAAATTAAATTTTGGATAAAAGTAACATGGTACAAAATGCTTAGCACACATCTAACGGAGACCAAACTGGTCGCCAAGGGAGGCGAGTAGTTGAAAAGATTATCTCAAAATATCTCGCGTAAATATATTTTTCAATTTAAATTGTTTTGCTATATTTTTTGCTATTTTAAATATGACGTAATTTCCTCAAATTACAAGTTTTAACGCACAATAATGATTTTTTTTAATTTTAAGATTTTGTTTCTCTTATTTTAAGATTTTGTGTAAATATGGTTCGGCACAGATGTCATTGGCGCGATTTTTTTCTGACGCCAATTTCATATACGCAACGGGTACTTAACTGTCGTTATTTTGCTTGATATGGTAACCCGGATGTTGTTGTTTATGCTATTGATGTTTTCGCCAAAGTGGCGTTGGAAAAAAATTGCGCCAATATGTATATGACGTATATGACATCTGTGCCTATGGTTCTTATGACGTAATTTTCCTGCTTTTAACATGTAATCATTTAATTCTAATTTTAAAGCTTTTTTTCTGTTTGTAATAGTCACGTGTAAATAAATTTTTAATTTGAAGCAAACATTATTGTTTGCGCTGTTTATACAACTGGCAACAGTTTAAATTAATAAAATTTTCTAAAATTTGTAAAAAATGTCTCTCGAAATGCTGAAAATTTGAATTTAAAATTGAAATAAAGCCTCAAAAAATGAGTCAAATAAGAAAAATAAATACAATCCGCAAACCGGGAACTTATAACGTATAAAATGATCTAAAAATGATTAAATTCTCATATATAGTTTTTGCTCCAATAAAACTTTTTTAGTGGAACGATTTTGTCCAACTTTAGCATTAAATATCTCTTAAAATAATTCTTCGATTTGAAAACTGTCTGTATCAGCGTGTTTATCAAACATTTCTCTATAATACCACCGATTTTCAAGTTTTTGTATGCGACAGTATTTTTAATTATTAACGATGAAAGGCCATGCTTAAGTATTCAAATTGGATGCCGATCTACCCGGAATATCTACGCAGATTTTCATTGGTCCATTTCCAAATCAAAACTTTTTTTTATATATAGAAGGATTTCACAAATTATTTTTGCATTTTTATACACTTTTTCAAATTATTTGTGTGATGATCAAATATAGGAAATTACTACATGGTACTAAAAGAAATTTCCTTCATTGCTTATTATAACTTACATCAACGTCAATTTTAAAATAATTTCGTTATTATATCTACCCTATATATATAAAATCCTAATGAATCGAATTGAAACGAATTTATGTAACGATTCTATGAAACGACTGATTAAACAACTGATTACGTTCACGGCGATTTCTCCTAAAATATGGAATATTTTGCGATGAAAGTAGCACCAAAAATCCGTATTGATCCACAGATGTCAAAACTGGTATTAGAATTTTAAAATTAGAATTAGTTTTCGAAATATTAATTTTTTTCTAATTTTATATACTTTTTTTCTAATGATGGCAACTCAAATTTTAATCATAACAGATATTTTTTTTCATATTTTAGAAAAGGTTATTTTAAATTAATTTGGCGATGAGTTTGGCCTCCCTTAAATGTATGCTAAGAAATACATCATGTTACTTTTATTCAGAATTTTATTTGTATTTCATTATCATTTTATTTAATACAAAACTTTCATTTAAAATTGAAACCTTTAAAATAAATGGCTTTTACTTCATTCTTTTTTTTAAACGAAACGAAAAGAAAAATATTAGACACAGATGTCATATACGCAACGGGGCACCAAAATGGCGTTATTTTGCCTGACATGGTAACCCGGCTATTGTTGCTTATTTATTAATAAATGTTTATTTGATTTGATTTGATTTTTCTTTACAAAAAATGTTATAAATTGTTTTGTTCTATAGTTATTAATTAATTTTTTTTATTGTTATTTCATTTTAAAAATAACAGAAAATTATTTAAAAATACATATGTAACAGGTATTTGAAAACGAGGTTTTCGCCAAATTGTCGTAAAAAAAAAAAAAAAAAAAAAAAAAAAAAAAAAATCACGCCAAATGTATGTGACAATGCAACAAATCATGAGATTTAATTTCCACTTCAAAGCAATGTTTTAATGTTATTACTTCTCCCGTCGACCAATTTCGACAAATTTTATAAATAGCCAAATTATACAAATTCATATTTTTTTTTAATTTTAAATAACAAAAGGACAAATAAATTAGTATAATATTAATAAAAATACAAATAAAACGTCGAAATAAAAATCACTTGATGGCGTGAACATGTGTAACTTCCTTAAAGTCAAGTGAATGTGACATTTACGATCAACCATTATTGGCATTTAATCTTATAGTTTGGCGACAGATTTTTGGTCGATTGGATAACCAAGTAGCACCGTTTTAATTTACCACTCGAAAAATAAAAAAATGCTAACTGGCGAGTTAAAAAAAAGCTATTGGCGAGATTTTCACCAGGCTAACATAAAAGTACAAGGAATTCTTTGTGATTATGGCAACTTTTATGTAGTTTTATTCGAAAAAATAATTTTGATTCTTTAATCAAAAGGAAACCTTTCTTATGAAAAGCGAAGGAATCAGCCCGTTGTTTATGGCAGTTACATGACTTGGACTATTATAATATAAACGAAATAATGGGGATAGAATAATATTTGGCGACTTATCACACCTGTGGCTGGCTAACATTAAAGTACCAAAATGGCCGCCTGGAATATTAAAAGCGAAGGGATCCGCCTGGAGCTCTTGATGATAGTCACATGACTTAGGCTATTATTATAGAGATCGTTTTCAATTTTAAAAACAGCGCAAAGAATAATATTTCCTAACGATTAAAAATTTATTTTCACGTGACTATTAAAAACAGAAAAAAAACTTTAAAATTACTATTAAATGAGTACGTGTTAAAGGCAGGAAAATATTGAAAATTATGTCCTGAAAATTGTATTTACACGTAAATATTAAAAGGGAAAGGAAACTTTAAAATAATAAATACATTAATATGCGTTTAACCCTTTCACGGACAAGGCACTTCTATTCGTAAAATCTTGAAATCAGTGAATGGCACCAGAATTTACAAACAAATTTCGAAATACAAAAATGCTTTTGTTAACTTACTTAATAAAAGGGAAATTTTCATCCCAATATTCTGATGCTAATGTGGTATTTAAGAATTAAAATTAAGTGGTCCAAAAATGAACCACCGCCCTTGAAGGGGTTAAAGCAGCAAATTTTAGTAATTGTATTATGTCAATCGTTTTATAACGCTGTTAAAAAATACCGAGAGACAAAGACTCTGTTTACTTAATTCATTTTATTTTAGCTTCTTTTCAAATGTTTAACTGATCTTCTTTAACCAAACACGAAAACAACCATTGGATGTCTTAACAGCAACTGATTCTACCTTAAATTTCAGCAATCAAAGGGCATTGAATGGAAACCAGTTTACAGGGAGATCGCTACAGGTTTTTTCAGTATAATTCAATCTTCTCTAATCTTTTTAAAACCAACCAGATTAGCGTGCTTTTAGATTCTACAGTGTCTGAACGGGGGTTGGCGAGCGTAGCTTGCAGGGGGCAGAGCCCCCTAGTTTCATATATATTTTAAGTTTTATGTGAGAATCTGTTAAGGTGAATAGATCAAAAAATATTAAAATTAAAAATAGATTTTTTCATTAAAAAATAATAATAGCTTGCTATAAATAAGTGAAACATTATTTTAAAATCATTATGAAAAAGAAACTGTAACACCTCCTATTCAACTGTCTCAAAATTAAAAAGAATTAATAAGATTTTATATTATTTTAAATATTGTAAAGAATTCTAAAAAAAACAAACATTTTTAAAGCTTTTTATTTTAAAAAAGAAAGGAACAAAAAAAAGACATAGTTTAAATGCAAATGAATAGATGGCGCCATAACTTTTATCGGTTTTATTTCAAAAAACACATAAAACTAACCCCGTTGGGAAATCATTGAATACATTTTCAACATAGAACCACAGTAGCCAATATTGAAGTTTCATTGAAAATAATATCACTATAAGACAAGTACATACAAAATTATTTATTTCGCTTTCCAAACATTGCAATTATTTCTGAACATCATTTACGGAATTTGTACTGCTTTGAAAGCAACACGGAAATATTCCGTAAAATTTATGAAAAACTTACTGGATTTATACGGAATTATAATCTCATAATGTCAATTACGGAAATTGTACTGTTTTCTTAGGAAAATGAAACTCTTCCGTAAAATTTTACAGAAAAGTTTGTGTATATTGGCGGATTTTTTTTACAGTGCGCAGTATATATGCGAGAATTGAAGAAATTTCCGTTCTTTATTTATTTATTTTTATTTATTTATTTTTTTTTTTTTTTGACAGAAATTTTCCGTCCTTTGAAAAAAGGAGTTTTTTTTAAAAAATACGTCTCTCGTTCTTCGTGGATCCCCTTGGATTTGAACCTGGGTCCACGTCTAGTGTAGCCTTTTAAAGGCTGTTCTGAAATCCAAAAGGGCAACTGATGACACTTATTTTAATTCATTTTTGTTCAGAGATGCATAAAAGGCTATTCTTTTTTTTTTTTTTTTTTTTTTTGGTAAACGTAAACGATTTTTCCGAAAATGCAATCAAAATAGACATTTTGAACCGAATTTCTGAACGAAAGAAGAAAAACCAGCTGAGAGAGGAGAAAAAACGGTTTTCACGTGATCGAAATTGCTTACAACTCGATAAGTCATTAGTGGATCAAAAATAGGAAAACTCATTTCGATTCCAGGTCGTTTAAATAGTCAGCCCCTGCCCATTGGGTGCCTTTAAGGCTGTTCTTAACTGCTCTGCTCAACAAGCGCAAAACGTTTTGACACATTGACAAATTCTTTTTTCAACGGAAAGGTATGAAATTGGAAAGCTTGGCCATGGAAGCGATTTGGAATGGAACTGTTTTTTTCCATTTTTGGATCCATCCATTACTTATTGAGTTATAGGGAAATTTGATCACGTGACAAACACGTTTTTCGCCCGCTCTTGAGTCTCTTTCTTCCTTCGCGCGGAAATTCGGTTCAAAACGCCCACTTTGACACTCTTTTCTGAAAAATCTATTGCGTTTGCAAAAAAAAAAAAAAAAAAAAATGGAAAAAACAGCTCAATGATATAGTTTCTGAACAACAACACCAGCTAGTTCCATGCGTTTCCGAACAAAAATGAATTAAAACTTATTCAGAAAGTTGCGCTTTTGGATTTGAGAACAGCCTTAAGGCTGTTCTTAACTGCTCTGCTGAACAAGCGCAAAACGTTCTGACACATTTACAAATTCATTTTTTAACGGAAAGATATAAAATCAGAAAGCCTGGCCACGGAAGCGATTTGGAATGGAACAGTTTTTTTCATTTTTGGATCCATCCATTACCCATTGAGTTATAAGCTATTTCGATCACGTGACAACACGTTTTTCGACCACTCTTTAGTGAATTTTCTACTTTCGCGGCGAAATTCGGGTCAAAACGTCCACTTTGAAGCTCTTTTCTGAAAGATCTATTGCGTTTGCAAAAAAATGGAAAAAACAGCTCGATGACATAGTTTCTGAACAACAACACCTGCTAGTTTCATGCATTTTCAAACAAAAATAAATTAAAACTTATGTCAGGAAGTTGCCCTTTTTGATTTGAGGACAGCCTTAAGCAAATGTGTCAAAACATTTTGCGGTTGTTGAGGAGAGCAGTTAAGAACAGCCTTTAAAAATGTGCACTGGAGATCTCAAGACCAATGCTCAATAAGCACGAAACTTTCTGGCACATTGACTCACTCCTTTTAAAACGTAAAGGCAGGGCTGACTGGGAAGCAATTTAGAATCGAAATGAGTTTTCCGTTTTTTTAACCATCAATGACTTATCGAGCTATAAGCCCATAGGTTTAACATAAGCGAGGGTAATTTGAGATCTCACTCACCGACATCCTTACTACAATTTTTTAAAAAATGATTGACTTACACCATTCTGCATTGGAGACACCCCCTCTGCAAAAGGGTTCCTATGATGGAATTTTTCATCTCTCCCCCGACAGAGTGCGCTGTTGTGGTGTTGGATGGGTTGTCAGTTTCAGGAAAAGCTCCCTTTTTTATCTTTTCCGGAAAAGGTATCGATTCCGGGGGGTCGGTGAGAGATGAGGGGGGGGGGGGGAGTGCGTTCTCTTTTTCCTCCTGAACTTTATCGGGAGGTAAGTTGGTGGAAAATATCGAGCGTTGCCATTTTTTTCCCAAGCTATGTTCGAGGGAAAACTGCCACCGAAGGAGATTAATAACAGAGAATCGCCCCCCCCCCCCTCTTCCCAACACCCTCTTCCTTTTCCTTGTTTTTTTGTTTGTTGTGTTTGTGTATTGGTTGTTGAAGAAAATCGGTCGATGTAATGGAAGCCATGAGTAATGAAGCAACGGAGGAAATAACACGTTCCCGATACACCGAGCGGTCACGTGATGAAAAATATCTGTGATTAATAACGGGTGTGGGAGGTTTAATGATCCAGGGGAAGGGGTGGAGAGAAGAGTAAAAAAAGGAGGTACCTAATCGTAACGAGATTTTTGTACCCTTTAATGGGAGAAAGCGGGGGGGAATGTAACACGCACGGTGTTTTGTAAAAATATAATAAATACTCCTTCTTTGCATTTTTCGATGAGGAGTCCAATATTTGGGAAAATGAGGGTTTGATGTTAAGTTATCGGCATCACATTAGAGTGGTTTTTTAAAATTATATATTTTTTTTCTCCTCAGAACAACATGAAATTTTCTGACCTATTCACGGACTCTCTTTTAATGCAATAACTTACAGGTATGACAATTTAAACTACACGGATATGGCAATCCTAAAACTTTCTTCTATCTCATACATGTTAAGGCTGTTCTCAAATCCAAAAGATCAACTTTCTGACAAAAGTTTTAATTCATTTTTGTTCGGAAACGCATGAAAATACAAGGTGTTGCTATTCAGAAACTAGGTCATCGAACTTTTTTTCTGTTTTCTTGTAAACGCAATAGATCTTTCAGAAAATACTGTCAAAGTGGGCATTTTGAACCGAACTTCCGAACGAAAGAAGAAAATACATGGGGAGAAAAATACCGTGTCACGTGATCAAAATCGCTTCTAACTCAATAGGTAGTTTATGGATCAAAAAATGGAAAACACAATTTGATTCCAAATCGCTTCCCTGGTCAAGCTTCCGAATTTTATATCTTTCCGTTAAAAAGTGAATGTGTAAATGTGTCAGAACGCTTTGCGCTTGTTGAGCAGAGCAGTAGAGAACACCCTTAATACTTCCTGAAAAATACAGCATTGCAGCGCCACCGGTTAGATGGTTTACACCAAAATCTAACCAGCAACAACTTACCACGTGAATTTCTAATTGAATTTGAAGTTCGATGAATATCCGTCCATTAGTTCATGAGATAGAGCTACAACGGAAATCGTGAAAAGTTCTACATAGCAGCGCCACCTGTTGGGCTATATATACCGTATTTTATGGAAGAAACGCCGCATCCGTCGTAAACTCCGCATTTCTCAAATTGGCCTGAATAAGCTAGAAAATATCGTAATCGTCGCACCCGTTGTAAACGCCGCATCCATCGAAACGCTACTTTTGTCGACAGCGTCACATTCACGTAACTTTAATCAAACTTTTCTGAGCAGTGTAGGATGCTTCGTTTTTAATATCTTAAGATGTCTGAAGTTTTATTTAAAATATTTAAATCAAATTTTAAATATTTTTATGAATTTTTAAATTAAGGAAACTCAGTTGGTATTTAAAAAATATCGTAAACGCCGCACATGGCTTAAACGCCGCACTTGGAAAATTATTAACTTTTAAGTTCGTAAACGCCGCGGCGTTTCTTCCATAAAATACGGTATACCAAAACCTAATAAGCAACAACTTAAATCAACTTCTTAACTGAATCTGAAGTTTGATTCAAATCCGTGCATTACTTCTTGAGATAAAACTATTTCGGGAATCAGGAAAAATGCTAGCAGCGCCACCTCTTGAGCGATTTGCACCAAAAACGAATCAGCACCCATTTATATAAGGGACTCACGGAATGTAAATTTTTATTAAATTCAGTGCATTCGTTCTTGAGATAGAGCGCCCACAAAATTTGTGTCACACACAGACAGACATTTTGTAAAAACATGTTTTTCATGATCTCTGACCCCTGAAACGTGTCAATCCGTCAAAAACCGGAACTCAAAAATTTTCCTGAATCCAATACTTAAGGGTGTTCTCAAATCCAAAAGGGCAACTTTCTGACATAAATTTTAATTTATTTTTGCTCGGAAATGCATGAAACGAGCTAGTGTTGTTGTTCAGAAACTAGGTCATCGAGCTGTTTTTTGCATTGTTTTGCAAACACAATAGAACTTTCAGAAAAGAGTGTCAAAGTAGGCGTTTTGAACCGAATTTCCGCGCGAAGGAAGAAAGAGCACTCAAGAGCGGGGCACTCAAGAGAAACGAGAAGGTGTTGTTATTCAGAAATTAGGTCGTCGAACTGTTTTTTTCGTTTTCTTGTAAACGCAATAGATCTTCCAGAAAACACTGTCAAAGTGGGCATTTTGAACTGAACTTCCGAACGAAAGAGGCAAATCCAGTCAGTAAGGGGGGGGGGGGGGTGCCGTGTCACGTGATACAAATCGCTTATAACTCCATAGGTAATTTATTGATCGAAAAATGGAAAAAACAGTTCGATTCCAAATCGCTTCCAGGGTCAGGCTTTCCAATCTTATATCTCTCCGATAAAGAATGAATTTGTAAATGTGTCAAAACGTTTTGCGCTTGTTGAGCAGAGCAGTTGAGAACAGCCTTAAGGGTGTTCTCAAATCCAGAAAAGGCAACTTTCTGACATAATTTTCAATTTATTTTTGCTCGAAAATGCATGAAACTAGTTGGTGTTGTTGTCTAGAAACTATGTCATTCATTAAGCTGTTTTTTCCATTTTTTTTTTTTTAAACACACATTTTACAGAAAATAGAGTCAAAGTGGGCGTTTTGAACCAAATTTCCGCGTGAAGGGAGAAAGAGCACTCAAGAGCGGGCGAAAAACGTGTTTGTCACGTGATCGAAATCGCTTATATCTGAATAGGTAATGGATGGATCCAAAAGTAGAAAAAACAGTTCCATTCCAAATCGCTTCTTTGGCCAGGATTTCCAATTTTATATCTTTCCGTTAAAAAATGAATTTGTAAATGTGTCAGAACGTTTTGCGCTTGTTGAGCAGAGCAGTTAAGAACAGCCTTAAAAAATTTCCACCGTAGAATGCGGATGAGCAAGGCGTTGTTTTCCGCGCCTGTACATCCACTTTTGCAACAAGCCAATTCTCGATGCAGGATAAACGCACGGGAGTGCATCAACATGAAATGATGATATTCTTTACTAAGGATGTGGGTGCTTTTACGTCGTACCGATAAACGGAAGTTCATTTGACACTGATTTTTAAGATAAATTTATGATATATTGATACTTTTAGAGGATGGGAAAACGACTCCTAAGTAAAAAAAAGGTCTAAAGAAAAAGGCGAAGGAACAAAATCGGATATCTGAATACAGTCGAGCCCCGATTCAACGAATTTCTCGATTTAGCGAATTTTAGTATGGTCCCGGCGAAAATGGAACAAAAATACTGCGATTTAACGAATTTATAATCCCGATTTAACGAAGAACTTTCTATGCAAAAAAAAAAAAGTGAAAAATGGAAGACTTTTTTATATTTATAAAATATTTTCAGTGTTCCTGATTATCGATTTCCTGAATATATATCATATGACGCAGAAATATCTACATTCAAAAATGTACATTATACCGAGGTTATTCATGCTGTAGTAATGGATCGGATGTAGAAGATGAAATAGAGATGAAACATTCAATATTCAAAGGAGCAGTTAGCAGTTTAGATTCTTTGAAACGATATTTGATGGCTTATATTGCTGATGATACTATTTTCACAGCTTCAGGAAAAAAATCGATAGATAAGTTTGGAATACAAAATTCAAATAAAGCAAACAAACAACTATAAAAGGTATCTTATAATTTATCTACAAAATTTGAATAAATGAGATTTTTTTTAGTAAAATGATTGTGAATTTTAGCGGTGCATAAAAAAGAATGAATTTTTATATAATGTATTTTTGTAAAGCAACAAATGTTTAAAATCTTTATTAAGATAAGTGAGCAATGTTCTTTTTATTTACAGCCATTTTTTAACTTGTGCTGTTCTATAAAAAAATTCCTTTGATTATCCCACCCCAATTTAACGAATAACTCGATTTAACGAACAAAGTTGCTAGTCCCGAACGGCTCGTTAAATCGAAGTTCGATTGTAGGTTCTTTTTCAGTAACGTATCGACATGGAAAATGAAATTCTGAATTTTTATATCATCGCATCTCCCTCCCCCTCTCTCCCCCCTCCCCCTCTTTAAAAGATTCTCGTTTTAAAACCAAAGTACCGAAATTAAAATCTTAACTCATGCTACCCTAAAAAAGAAAATCACAAATAGTTTTCATTTTTTCATTTTTTTTCTTCTGACCAAAATAAAATAAAATAAAATAAATAACAAATACGCGAGGGGCAAAAAAAAAGTGCGTGTATGTGCGTGTTGGGTGGGTGTAGGTAGTTGAGGTGATTTCTAACACTATATTCTTTTTTAACCCTACACTGCAAATAAAGGCGTCTTAAATTAAGATACATATGTGACTGAAAAAGAATTTCAGACACTTAAGTGTCTGAATCTGAAAATTCAGTCACAATAGATGTCTTAATTTAAAACACCTAAGTGTCTTACTATGATCATAGTGTACACGAACTGATAAAAGTGTCTAAAAAATCTGCAAGTGTCTAATTTTAAGACACTTTGTAACTCCGCTCCGCATTCACCAGGGGGCACTCTCAGTTGCGCATGCGTCTTCCTTTCGAACTCGATGTTCGTTTGTAATTCAAACTGAATGCTTGTTTTTATGTACGCGTACATTTTAACTAATAATTTATTTTGACTTGATTGTTTTTTGCGGAATGTGAAGTTCCGGGATTTAATTTCTATCGACATAGTGGTACTCCGTATTAATATTTATCTATAAAACTAATACAGTGTTCTTCATCTCGTCAAATTTGTAAAGAGAACTGTTGTCTGGCGGGCTATGTTTTCAGGATGGAAATTTTCCGTTCTTTTAACAGAGCTAGCCGGATGTGCAAGGGGATTTTATTTTTTAAATATCCAAGTCTGCCTAACTAACGGATACTAACGTAGCCTCCAATCCGGACGTCCTCTGGGCGAATGTGCTTTTGGAATAATCAGACCTTTTCCCAGGTAAGTGGGGTCTTAACTATGTATTTAAAACTCTCTGTGATTGTTTTCTCTTTAAATGAAGACCTCACACGAGTCTATAGCTTTATTAGTTCCTGAGTTATGCCAAAATATGTTCAAAGCATTTTGCCTATGGTATTTCCATGTTAAAATTTTATTTTGCTAATATTTAAATTTCTACTCTTCAAATCATCTGCAATCATATTTCTGTATTATTTTCTATCCAATGTTATCTTTAAAATAAATTTTGGTGTCTCTGCATGGTGTATATTAGCGGTTACTGAATTTATTAATTTTACACCTTCCTAATCTTATGTAGCCATTACTTTAAAAATCGCAGTGACATCGCCTGTTGATTGGCTCATACTTCTTAATTACCATAAGACTACCTTAATAGTATTTTTTGGTGTAATTATTACTCTGAAGTACCCTTTTTAATTATTTATTTACGTATACAATATTTTTATAAGCATTTAATGCGGCAGCATTTGTAATGTTTACATCGATTTTTACATTTCTGATAGATTTATTATGTGTTATGTACTGGAATTCAAAAGCATTTATAGTAAACATTCCTGTTAATAGCTGCTTTTATTTATTATTTATGCTTTTCTTGTCTAATGAAGTTTTCTTCTGCCTCATATTGTGTACATCATAAATTTTAAAAAAGAATATAGTTCGAACATCCTTCCATTCATTGATTCCCCCATATATTTAATACAGCGAATTACTTGTGTTCATTTATTTATTTTAAAATGTTTTGACTGATAAAACTCATTAAATCCGGTCATTCTAATTAAAAGATTTCCCTTTGCTATAATTTTAGTGTTTCCGAGTATTTTAGAAATATCCCATTTGCTATACTGAAAATAGTCAACATATAATCTTTTTATGATTCAAAAGTCAAAACCACAGCTTCACGTGGCTGTGGTTTGAACGGAAATTGACGTCACTAATGTAGACGTTGAATCAGAAAAAAATTTGTTGATGTCAACAAAGATTTAGAAAAAGGATCTCGCGTTATCTGTAGTCACTTTGTTAAATTTTAATGATTATTTTTAGATTCTTAAATTCATGTAATCATGTACCGTTAACGTAATTGTAAGAATGCGGTAAAAATATACAGATATATTTCATTTGAAATAATTATATAATATTGATTTTTTGATTACTTTTAGTTAAAAAGTAATTTGAAATTAAAAATGAATAAAAAGTAAAGAGGTAGATTTTTATAAAATATTTATTTGCATATAGCTAGATTTTGCACTTAAAACTGACACGTACGTTTATCGAATCATAATACAGGGTTGGACTTTTTCCAGAAGGAGGGCCTGATTAAAGCATGGGCAGACCCTCCCCCCCCCCACCCCACCCTACGATTTTACGTGCTCCAAATTCGATATGGATTTTTTTTTAAAGCTTATATTTTAAATGTGTTTCAACATTCTATTGATTATAATCAGCATTTTGAACTTTAAAAGTAGAATTAGATTAAAAACTAAATAAAAAAATAAATACAGTAAAAACTCTCAATCGCGGCCACCTCGCGAATTGAACGCGTTTTGGAATGTTGAATTTGCCTGCTATTCGATTGTGTTCGCTTTTATGAGGTAAAAAAAATGTATTTATCTTGAAAAAGGTCAGTGTTCGCTGAAGAAAATTGTCCTATGAAAGTTTTGTTGTAAAATCTCCATAACGGACACTCCTACATAGAGGACACAACTATTTAAGAAGCACATTTTTTATTAACAACATGCACATATTTTATATTTTTTACCTCAGAAAAACAGACACTTCCGAATGGCGAACAAATTCCACGGTTCTAAGGTGCCTACTATTGAGAGGTTTTACTGTATTGTGACAAATATTTTAATTTTTAATCTTATTCTACTCTATAAATTCAAAATATTGATTATAATCAGTACAAAGTCGAAAAAGATTTCAATTATCAGCTTTATGAAAATTGCATACCATATTTTGGAGCCCCTAAAATTAGGCTGTGTGTGTGTGTGGGGGGGGGGGGGGGGGAGTAGGGCAGAATAATGGCCATATACTTTTCCAGGATCAACGTGGTCAAACATGGCTACGTATAATGCTTTAAAAAAATGGCTGCGATTCAGACGTTTGAAGTGTCTAAAATTCAGACGCAAAAAGTGTCTGAAAAAATTCAGACATTTTAAAATGTCTGAAAATTGAACACTCCGTTTCAGACACTTAAGTGTCTGAATTTAAGACATTTCGATTTAGAGTGTAGAATTACACACACATATTTTTCGAAGGAATCTGACACACTGGGGTCTACAAAAACCCAAAATGTTTTCTGGATTTTTTTTTAACCATTTAGAAAAATGGTTATTGTCCTCGTCAGGGTAGAAAATCAAAAACATATCTGAAGCGTTTTATTGGTTGAATCCGCATTTTATTCGTTTTCTGATGGATCTATACAGTAATCTGTATTTGGTCTTTACTTTCAACAGAGATGGATACTTCTGTTGCCACTATGACAAAAAAATAATAAAAAACTCCAAAAAAAAATTTGAATAACTCAGAAACAAATTGAGATACTGCTTTCAAACAAATTGCATTTAAATGTACATCTTTTTCTCTATACGACGGTGTAAAAAGTAATAGTGTGGGATGTTTAGAAGTTTAAGAATGAAATTTCATTTAAAATGGGTCGTTAGATTTCTTGGAAATCTGAGGATGGAAAAGCCTTTTCCCGAACAGCCAATGAAATGCTTGGATAATACGTAAGTTTCAAGTGGATAATACGTAAGTTTCCGGAAATCTGACGAGTCGCAGGCGACTTGTCGCTTGCAATTTTTACGTATCATAACACTATTAATGTTTAATCCATGGCGTACGTAATGTAGGATCAACTCCGTGCGATTTTTTGTCTTAAATTTTAGTCTTTGAAAAAATAATTTTCCAAATGGTCGTTGTAATTTGTTAAATTGCATTTTTTTTTTTTTTTTTTTTTTGATGAAATTTTATGTAGATTAAACGATAGGAAACAAGTCGGATGTGCCAATCCCAGAACTTTCTTCTGTCTCATACAGGCTAATACTTCAAAATTCGCTATCACAATGCCAAAAATAAATGGCAATCTAATCCCGTCATGAGGATTCTAAAAATATGAAATTCCGTGCATTAGGATCTTGAGATATCACTATCGCGAAAATCGTGCAAATCCTGCAAAATCCAGGCATTGCAGCATCACCTGTTGGGTGATTAAGAGCCTACTTCAGTCAAACGAAGAGACGCGTTCGCTAATCCTAATCCCATGGAAGAAATTTATAAAGATATCTGGGTCGCATTTCAATATTTTTAAATGATTTTTTTTTTTTTTTTTTTTTTTTTTTTTTTTGTATTGGATAACTGAGATCGATCGTATGCAGGCCGTTTTCTTACTTTTTCGATTTTGATTGCAGATTTTTTTTTTTTTTTTTTTTTTTTTTTTTTTATATAAAGATGTTTTTCCTTTCCAAACCGGTTTCCAAAATGAAATTGTCCTCATTACAAATACCTGTAAAGAAAATCAAAAAAAGTAAACAACTGTCTTTGTATAGATCGATCTCAACTATTCAATGCAAAAAAAAAAAAAAAAAAAAAAAAAAAAAAAATCATTTAAAAATATTTAAATTCAAACGAGATATCTTTATAAATGTCTTCCACAGGATTAACATTAGCGAACGACTCTTTTCGTTTGACTGAAGTAGGCTCCTAACATCAAAACCTTATCAGCAACAATTTGCGTCGAAGTCTAAATGAATCTGAAGTTAGATTAAAATTCGTACATTAGTTCTTCAGATACAGCTATTGCAGAAATCGTGAAAAATTCTGTATACCAGCGCCATCTGTTATGTGATTTACACCAAAACGTAATATACACTAATTCATATCAAGGACTCACTGAATCTGGAGTTTGAGGAAAATCTGTGCATTACTGCTGGAGATAGAGCTAATTGAGGCAATCGGGAAACACTCGGCACAGAAACGCCACCTGTTGGGCGATTTACACCCAAAACTAATCAGCGCCCAGTTACAGACATTTTCTAAAAACCTGTTTTTCGAGATCTCTGACCCCTAAAACGTGAAAATCTGTCGAAAACCGGAAATCGAAAATTTTTACGAATCCAATACTTTTTTCTTGTTAAGATAGAAGAAAGTAAATGATGGCAATATAACCATACTCAGATAAGCAATAAACAACGAATACTACAGGAAATTGAAACCATAATTTTCAAGGACAATAACTCTTTTTAATTCTTATCAAAATAAATTAGACTGTAATTCATCATTATACAATTATCAAACCGTTTAAAATACCTAAATTATTTTTATCAAAAGCGAACAGCAATAACCATAAATAAAACCTGTTTATTCCATCCCACGCATGATGCAAAGGACTGACGTCACTACCGAAATGAACTGAAAATGACTCTAAGACATTTTTATTATTATGTTTATTATGCTGTTAGATTTCGTAATGAAAACATGTAAAAATATAAGAAAAAGCTGCCGTAAGATGCAGCGTAATTGTATATTTTAAATATAAATATATAATTATTATATAACCAAGAATGACAAAAATCAGTGAATTTTCTTCATGTGTTCTGGAATTACTGTAACACAAACCTTTATCTTTTTACACTCTAATATTAAAATAAAATTATGAATTTCAACAAGGAATAAATAGCCAACTTGGATAAAGCGGCCCATACAGTGAAACCAGGAATTGCTGTACCAGAAACATGAAGGTAAGAAATTTGCCTATATTTTTCAATTGTTTGATTTAGTATGAAAGGCCAGATTTAGATAGATTTAAATATTTAAATATTAGCGCGCGTGTCCAACTGCGCAAAAGAGAGATAAAGTTTTTTTGCCAACAGTAAAAAGGTGAAAAAACAAAAACAGGAAAAAATCTACTATTAGACCTAGAATCGCACACCTCTGTTTTTCGATCCCATCTGACACCTTGGAATCTACAAAACCCAAAAGACATCCAGCTATCCGACTGTTTGCAACTATTCTAAACGCTCTCGAAGTGGATATCGAATTAGCTGTCAATCGATTGGAACAATAAGGGTTACATTTATACTCAAAGTATGAATGTCAGCCAGAAATTGGGGGTGTTTGAGAGAACCTAGTGTGTCGTTCTTGGAATTGCCAAAATAAAAACTAGTGTGGTTTGTGAAACCCCGGTGCGTCATTCCAGGAATTGGCAAAATAAAAAATCATGGGGTTTGCGAGACCCCAGTGTGCCGTTCTAGGAATTGACAAAGTCAAAACTCATGGGGTTTGTGAGACCCCAGTGTGTCATTCTAGGAATTAACAAAATAAAAAATCATGGGATTTGTGAGACCCCAGTGTGTCATTCTAGGAATTGACAAAGTCAAAACTCGTGGTGTTTGTGAGACCCCACCCCAGTGTGTCATTCTAGGAATTTTCAAAGTCAAACCTCATTGGGATTGTGAGACCCCCAGTGTGTCATTCTAGGAATTAACAAAGTACAAACTCACAGGGTTTGTGAGACCCCAGTGTGTCATTCTAGGAATTGACAAAATAAAAACTCCTGGTGATTGTAAGACCCCAGTGTGTCATTCTAGGAATTGAGAAAGTCAAAACTCATGGGGTTTGTGAGACCCCAGTGTGTCATTCTAGGAATTAACAAAATAAAAAATCATGGGATTTGTGAGACCCCAGTGTGTCATTCTAGGAATTGACAAAGTCAAAACTCGTGGTGTTTGTGAGACCCCACCCCAGTGTGTCATTCTAGGAATTTTCAAAGTCAAACCTCATTGGGATTGTGAGACCCCCAGTGTGTCATTCTAGGAATTAACAAAGTAAAAACTCACAGGGTTTGTGAGACCCCAGTGTGTCATTCTAGAAATTGACAAAATAAAAACTCCTGGTGATTGTAAGACCCCAGTGTGTCATTCTAGGAATTGAGAAAGTCAAAACTCATGGGGTTTGTGAGACTCCAGTGTGTCATTCCAGGAATTGACAAAATAAAAAATCATGGGGTTTGTGAGATCCCAGTGCGTTACTCTAAGAATTGACAAAGTCAAAACTCATGTGCTTTGTGAGACCCCCAGTGTGTCATTCTAGGAATTGACGAAATAAAAACTCGGTATTTGACAAGTGTGCCGTTCTGGAAACTCACAAAATAAAAACTCATGCGGAATGTGAGACACCGATGTGTCATTCTAGGTTTAATTATCTGCTTTTTGACAGCAAGAGATTTATTTATTTGTTTTATTTTATGCATTTTATGTACTTAATTTATTCATTTTCTGCTTCTCACGCCTTTCTAGAAAATAACTGTTCAAGTTGACGTTTTTAATGATCTGCTAATGATCGCTTTCGCGACCCATCGACGTCGACGCCTGTCACTATGTCAATGGGGTTGGGCCCGAATTCCTTATTCGCCCTTTTCCCAGAAAACGATTCATGAGAGACAACTTTCTTATAGAAAGTACCTGAACTCCGTTTTTGTTTGTTTTTTGCTTTTTTAATTACTACCGGAATTTCAATGGAAGAAACTTCTTCCAGTGGCAGTGCAAAACCTGTTTCCGCGTTGACGTTTTTGTGAAATGTTTGTCAATTTTAGGTGCGTTCTTAATTATACATAAATACGTAGCACCTAGTGTCGTCGTCTGGTTTGTCCGTAACATCGTACGTAACAGCGTAAAAACTACACTGTTAAAAATATCCCGGTAAAATTACGGGCAGAGGCCGGCAGCAGAGTATTCATACCCCGTAAAAAAAAAAAAAAAAAAATCCATGCCCATCATTTTGTGCAGCCCGTAATTTTACGCACTATAAAACACAATAACACTTTACTTACTGTTCCGTACACTGTAAAAAAAATGTCATTTTTTCAGAATAAAAAATGTATTTTTTGTAGAAAAGAACTGTTTTACAGAAAAACGGTTTTTTTCTGTAAAAAAACGTGAATTTTGTTATTTTTACAGAAAGAAACTATATTTTTACAGAAAAAAATGTTTTAATAAAAAATTACAGATATTTTCTCTAAATTAAACAGCCAAAATTGACAGTTCTCTTCTGTCAATTTGAGGATTTTTTTATTTTTTTTTACAGTGTAGCACGTAGCACGTTAAATAATCATCAAATAATCGCTTTTTTGGTGGAGATTTAAAAATATATTACGGTCAAGGTTAAGTGACATTATTTTCAAAACAGGACTAAAATGAAGGGTTACAGTCTAGCGGAGTATGGGGTCGTACCGTGTTTTTGCTAACAGGTAGGCAAGAACTGTAAGAATATGTGGATTGCCCTTAATTTTATAAGTATCAAAGGGTAAGGCCGCTTATTGAAAGGATGAGACCGTTTTTCATCCAATAAGGTTGTTGCCCGTGAAAATTGAAGGCCAAACGTTCATAAATTTACAGTTTTCTCTGAGAGTGTACCCAAGCGAATAGTTTGAAATTTAATCTATAGAATTGTTGCAGTCGTTTCCAATTGTATGAAAATCGAATCCGAACTTAAAAATATATTGATAAAAGTTTTCTTCATTCTATCCAATCCTATCCTCCGTCATGCATTCAATGCTATCCCATGATAGGTCATGATTCTAGGTGGCCATGGCTATGACGTCCTATTGTAACGTAATCAATTTTGTGTTCATGCCTTTTTGTAGAAGCGTGCATAACACCTGGCACCAAGATCTCAATATTTATAAAACTAGTTAGAGTACGAACGCACCTCATTAGCCACGTTTGACGTGCAATTTCAGACTTATTTTAGATTTTCATTTTCCATGGCGGTAAGTTGGTGAAAAAGAGCCTTCATTTTGTTTTTTCTCCTACTAGCCGCCCTTGGGGACCCGTTTGGTCTCCCTTAAAGTTCATGTTTGGGAAAGCCTGCTAAGCATCGTATCCTATTACTTTTATTCATCATTTAACTGATTTGGACTCCCTTGAATAGAATTAACATAATCCCTTGCGTATTCGAAAAAATATTTTTCCACCCTCAACAGCTCGAAATTTTCTGAGACATTTTCAGACTCATTTTTAAAAGTAAAAACATGAAACTTGCCGGGGTGATTTCTGAAGACATGTTTAACATGCCGTGTGATTTCATTTTCAGCTCAATTAATTAGAATTTGATTTTTAAACCATTATTTTCTCAGTATGACCATTTTTTTTCATTCCCAGATCGCCCGCTTCGGAAAATTCGGTTCAAAACGCCCACTTTGACAGCGTTTAATACAGTATTTTCTGCATTTATCAAAAAATTAAGAAGCACCGCACATTATATAGTTTCTAAATAAGAGAATTTCCCAGTTTGATGTGTTTGAGAGCAAAAATGAATTTTAAAATGAATCAGAAAATAAGCAGTTTGGATCGGAATACACCCTTAAGGGTGTATTCGAAAAAATATTTTTCCACCCTCAACAGCTCGAAATTTTCTGAGACATTTTCAGACTCATTTTTAAAAGTGAAAACATGAAACTTGCCGGGGTGATTTTTGAAGACATGTTTGCCAAGTTGACGGCAAACGTGGCAGCCCCTGGTGACAGAACAGGGTCGCCTCCCCCCCCTATGTTAAACCCTCTTATAGGTATGGAGATGCATGTTCAATATGCTGTTCAATAACCAATGAGATGCGTTTCATGCGTTAAACAATTACAAATAATCGCGATTTCTGTGCCACGTACGATAGCATAATATAGTATAGATAGATTTCTTTAGAAATTGTTTTTCCGAAGAAATCCTTTCCGACCTCTATAAAAATATCAATAGCCGCTATCTATCTGAAAAACGAAAGTCAAATGAGTTTCTATTTATTGGTGCTGCGGAAAATGTCCGATATCCTAAGTAAAAAATCTTTTATTGGATACCAAGAGCTGACACATCATTTCATTCGTTTCCTGCGTTTATCCTGCTTCGAGAATAGGCTTGTCGCAAAAGTAGATGTACAGGCGCAGAAAATCGGAACGAATGGCTTGGGCACTATAAATATAAACTCATTTCCATTCATCATTTGAGCAATAATATTAAAATTCACCAATATTTCCATAATCGAGTTTTTATCATACTTTAATACATTTTTTCACACTTATAGGACGTTCTATATTCACCACGTCCTTTATATTTCCAATAGGACGTAATATTCCATTTTTTTTTTTTTAATTCGTCAAATTAATTAAATAATTATAATTTTTCACATGGAAATCATGAAACAGAAAATTTATGACGTAACATTCACTTTTGTTTTTATTTCGCCAAACTGTTGATTTTATTTTCGTTTTTTTACGTGGAAATCTTGCAATAGAAAAGTTATGATGTAATAATCCCTTTTTTTAAATTCGTTAAACCATTTACTTCCTTTTTTCACGCAGAGATATCTTGCAATAGAAAAGTAATTGCTGTGGTTTATTGTGAAGAGAGAAAAGTAATTGACGTGGTAATTGAATTTTATTGTGGATTTTTAATGGTTGGCAACAGCTATACACTGTAAAAAAAATTCCGCAACGTTCCTGGGAAAAAATGGGCAGCTGAGTTGCCCATTATTTCCAAGA
The DNA here is from genome assembly GCA_963932465.1 of Maratus speciosus. Lineage (NCBI taxonomy): Eukaryota > Metazoa > Arthropoda > Arachnida > Araneae > Salticidae > Maratus > Maratus speciosus. The sequence continues at coordinate 7,435,938 of OZ010797.1, forward strand.
AACATTTCTTGAAAATGACTGGAACTTTACTGTATATGTTAAAAACTTTCTACAGAAATGCCAGTAAGTTTCCTGCGAAATACCAGGAATATTTCTGTTGACAGCAAAGCATTACTGACATTTCGCAGCATGCGGGATCCGCAGACGATTTTTACATTTCCAGTTGACAATTTTCGCTTTATTATCATTATTTGTTAGAATGAAAAAATATTTTGAAATTGACATCAAAATTATTATTTATAATTTACGCGAAAAAATAAATTTTCAGTTAAAATTCAATAAAGTAAATATATATATGATCAGTGGCGGCTCGTGCCAATCTTCAATGGTGGGGCCCGGTCCTCATAACATATTGTAAATTTTTATGTATTAATGTTTCTTGTTTAAACATGAAAACAAATTATTTAAGAATAAAATGAAAAAATAATCTTACTTCTGGAGATAAAATATTAATTATTTTTTCAAGTAATCAACGTTAATTTCAAATTTATCAAATTAATTATAATTTTTAACATACAATTAATTGCCGTTATTAGCATTGAACATACTCTAATCAATCGTTATTTAATTGAAAAACAAATATACAAATCATGCATAATAATAATAATAATAATAATAATAATAATAATAATAATAATAATAATAATCTCACAACGTTACCGAAAAAAATATAAACTTTTTGCTTGCAGACATTGAAACTATTCAGAAGTTAAAATTTAGTACATTATTTAAATAAAAATTTGGTATGTTTTTAGCTGCGCAAATCTTTCACTTACATTAAATTTAATTACCATTATTTACATCAAACATTATTAAATTAAAAAACAAATTCACAAATCAAAGAAAAAATAATTATCTCATAATTTAATAGAAAAAAATACATACTTTTCTTGCAGAGATTTAATCCATTCACAAATTAAAATTTAATGCATCATTTAAATAGAAATTCTGCACGTCGATTTTTTCGACGAGCAAATCTTTCAATTACTTTTACATTAAATTCTGATATTGTACTAATAAAATCTTTGTGCACTGAAAGAACAACAAGGGCATTTAATCGTTCCTGTCCCATGGAGTTTCTCAAAAATGTTTTATTTCTTTTAAGTGTGCTGAAGCACCTTTCTGCTTCTGCTGTCGATACTGGTGTCACCAGGACAATTTCAAGTGCCTTTGAAAGCTCAGAAAATTCTTCGGAATGATTATTGGTTTTCATAAATGTTAGCAGGCTCGAAACTGTTTGAATGTTTTCAAAAGTGGAATTATGATATATTACACGAAGTTCATTTATTAATTTTCCTTTATCAATCATATTGTAGTTTTCTGCGATAATAGAAATGTTTTTTTCAGGGAAATTATCCTTAAATAAACTGATTTTTTTTGGATCCAGTACTGCGAACGCATTAAGAGTCTCTTGCTCTTCAAACCTGTTTTTCATTTCGGATATTATAATGTCGCACGCTTCTTTGGCATTTATTTTTATTGTGTTATAGCCACTGAATTTTATGCGTTTCCTTTTGCAAGTATTTTCATAATTTTCAGCAGTTTGATGAACATCGATTTTCCCTCTGATTTCATTAACGGCATCTGTAAAACTGTTGAAAGCTTGCAATGCATTTAATGAAGTGGTATTTGTCATCTGAACAACATTATATAAAATATTTACATGTTGAAATATCGAATTGAAAAAAGAAAGGAGAAAATCATCATCTTCTAAAATTCTGTGTAAACCATGCGATTCACTGATTGTTCTGTCATCCCACTGCACTTCGTTCTGAATTCTATCAAAACATTCTGATAGTTCGAACTTATTTTCTTCTATGAAACTGATGATACGTGAATGAAAGTTCTGTTGGAGTTTAAGTGGCCTATTAAGCCAAAAGCACTCCATTCTCGATAGCAGGAATTCGCTGTCTCATATTTAAACAATTAGAAAAAATCTCTTGTGGCTATGCTGCTTTTGAAATGGAAATAGGTAAAATGCTCTTACCTGGGATTCATCAATATCGCGATGACGTATAACTTCATCGGTGTGGCGTGGTCAGGGATTTATCCAAAAGCTTCTTGAAGAAATTATTTTTATTTTATTTTGTGAAGCATTATTTATCCTTTGAAGTATCCTTTGAGAGCTTAATATGAATCTGCTAAATCCATGGGAAGATATAATGTAATATGAATTAGTATTGTGTGTTTTTACCATAAAGAAAGATTCAACTTTTAGCTTTAAATACTTATAATTAAACATATTACTGGAGTATAAGAAACTCCGTCTTAACAGAGAGGCTACATGATTAAGAGTGAGTATACATAAAGCTGCTAAAACACATATTCGCAGCGTAGAAAAAATATATAATAATTAAAAGTGTCTGGCAACAGTCAAAATGTTCAGATGTTCCTTTTAGTTACATATTAGTGATGAAATCTTAGTTATTAGAACATATGCTTTAGAGAGTTACTCAAGTGGGCTGTAATAGCACTCATTATCAAATGCGGAAGTAAAGAAACAGTTCGTAAATTTGCTTGTTAAAATGATCTGTGTTTAGTAACAAGTTCTTTCTTTTATTTTATTAATCACTTTTAGCAGTTGCCGAAGAACATCTGGGGAATTAAATTTAACACCCCTCCTTAATCTCCTCAGATGGATAAGGTAACAAGTTCATAGTCTTGATGTCACACAAAAGTTGAGGTTTGGGTGTGGGCTTCGTCAAGCAGTCAGCAATCATGTATTGCGTGTGACAATATTTTAATTCGATAATTTTATCCTCCTTTAATTGCCTTATGGCGTGAAAGCGGATATCAATGTGTTTTGTCCGCTTCGAAAATTTTTCATTTTCTATCATCTTTATACTGCTTTGGTTGTCATGGTAAAGTAAAATAGGTTTTACTTGATACAAGTTAAGATCTTCTAGCAGTTTTAATAGCCATAAAATTTCTTGTCCTGCGGTTGCTGCAGCAACATATTCCGCTTCAGCGGAAGAATATGCAATGCTTGACTGTAATTTTGTAGTCCATTGAATGGGATTATCACCCAGAAAAAAAATATTGCCGGTGGTTGATTTTCTATTTTTAGTGTCCCCAGCCCAATCAGCATCAGCATACGCGATGAGTATTGGTGGTTTATTTTTACTTATTGTTAGGCATAGGTTTTTTTGTGCAATTGAGGTAAATAATAATTCTTTTTGCCGCTTTCCAATCCTTCTCGCGTGGCGTTGCACTTCTCCTACTAAGTATATTTACTGGTGCCATAATGTCGGGTCGAGTGACTGTGGCAATATACAAGAGCGAACCGATCGCTTGCCTAAACTTTGTATTGTTCGGAAGTAAATTGTCGCTATCTTCTAATTTATAGAAACCTACTTCCATCGGTGTACCAATAGGTCTTGCATCTGTTAAATTTAACTTTCTAACCAAATCTTCTATTTTTGACTTTTGGTTTAATTTGTAACCATCGTTCGTTTTGATTATGTTGGTTCCTAGGTACTGACTTATTTCGCCTAAGTCTTTTACTCCGTACTCATTTTGCAATTGTTTTATTACATCTTTAATTATTTCACTTTTACTCGCGATTAAAATATCGTCAACGTAGACGATGATATAAGTGAAATTTTCCTTTTCTTTTCTAGTAAACAAACATGAGTCAGCAGTGCTTTGCACAAAATTCATGTTTTTTAATGATTCTGCGATCTTTTTGTGCCAGGCTCTAGCTGCCTGCTTTAAGCCGTAGATTGTTTTATTCAGTTTACACACTTTGTTTTCACAATTTTTTTCTATAAAACCTTCTGGTTGTTTCATGAAAATTTCTTCTTCTATTTCGCCGTGAAGAAATGCAGTGTCGATGTCAATGTGTTGAACAGAAAGATTTTTATATGCCGCTGAGGCTAAAAATGTGCGGATTGTTGTGTGTGAAACTACGGGTGCGAAGGTTTCATCATAATCTTCGCCGTACTTCTGATTATATCCTTTCGCTACTAAACGGGCCTTGTATTTTTGTACATTTCCTAATTATCTAATTTTCTCTTAAAAATCCACTTACAACCAATAATTTTCTTATTTGGTGGGGGATCCACTAAGTCCCAAGTTTTATTTTTCTTTAATGAGTTGATTTCTTGTTGAGTGGCTTTGAGCCAATTTTCTTTTTCTACTGGGTTGTTCATGTTTGCTATGTCATAAAAATCGGTTGGTTCGAATGTGTCATTTGTTTTTATGTGACATACGTATCTGTCGGGTGGTACTCCTCTATTTGACCTCTGAGACCTTCTCGGTTCTACGTCGGGTTGTTTGGACGCGGTTGGTTCTTCGTCCGAATTACTTAACTCTGTTTGAATGTAGTTGTTGTCATTGTCTGAGTTTTCTACCTCTTCGCTTTCTTTTAAGTTGTTTTCACTATTTTCTATAAATTTAACTGTTCTCGCTATTATTATTTTGTTTTCTTTTGTAAATATACGGTAACCTTTTGATTTGTTGTCATACCCCACAAGTATTCCTTCCTGCGCTCTATCATCTAATTTGTTTCGCTGATGTTTTTGTATATAGGCATAAGCTTTACAGCCGAATGTACGCAGGTAGTGTAAGGTGGGTTTTCGGTTGAACCAAATTTTGAACGGTGTTTTGTTTGTTATTTTGGTTGGTAGCCTATTCTGCAGGTGATTGGCGGTATTTATGGCTTCTCCCCAGAATTTTTGAGGTAAGCCTGCTTCGGAGAGTAGACTCCTAGTCATATCTAATAATGACCTATTCTTTCTTTCCGCTACGCCGTTTTGGCTCGGACAAAATGGTACAGTAAACTGGTGTTGGATACCTCTTGCCCTTAGGTATTCTTCCGTTTGTTTACCTAAATATTCCCCTCCATTATCGGATCTAATAGCTTTAGGGAATCTGCCGAATTGGGTTTTCACCATGGCTACATAATCTTTTAACTTTTCGTGAACTTCATTTTTATGCGAAAGTAAGTAAATTACTGTGAACCTTGAATAGTCGTCTATAAAAGTGACGAACATTGTTTTTCCCCCGATAGTAGGTGTACCGATAGATGTGCACACGTCCGTGTGTATCAGATCGAGCACTTTGCCTGTTTTGGGACAGTTTGTTGATTTCGGATATGGGGCATCACTTATTTTTGTTTGGATACATATTTCACACAATGCATTATGATTACAGTTATTTATTTTTATACCGTCTGCTAAGTTTTTATTTATTAATTCTTTTATCGCATTATAGTTACGATGGCCAAGCCGTTTGTGCCAAACTTCTATGCAATTTTTATTTTTACATTCATGTGCAATGTTTACTTTATTAGTTTCAGCGCTTTCTAATAATTCGACTTGATATAAATTATTTTTCATTCTTGCTTCAAGATAAATATTCCCGTTTCGGGATAACGTGCATTTTTCTTTATCGAAAATTAATTTATAGCCATTCTGTGTTGCTTTGCTTACCGATATGAGGTTCGATTCTAATTCTGGTACATATAATACTTCTTTTAATGTGATTGTGTTTATCCCTCCATCGGATGTTTTTGTTTTAAATGTCGTTTCACCTGTACCGTGTGAATTCAGCGTTTTTCCATTGGCAATGATGACTGTCGTCTTTTCAGTGTCGTTAAACTTAGTGAATGCATCTTTACTGTTTAGAATGTGTGTCGATAAACCTGAGTCGATTATCCAGGTTTGTTTTCCTGGTTTCTGGACTAAAAAAGCTGCGTCGCTGCCTTTTCCTGAATTGCCCTGTGTTTTGTTAATCCGAATTGGTTCTGTTTCACGGTTTTTGTTTTCTCTATAATAGTTTGCGTCTTCATAACATAACGATGATGTGTAATACTTGGATTTGTGCAGCTGTTGTTTTTGTGACGGTGAGTAAGTGTTTCTGTTCTTAAGATGCCAGCACTCTCTGTATGTATGGTTTTTTAATTTACAGTATGTGCACTGTTTGTCCTTTTTATTATAGTGTTCAGCCGGAAACTTTTTATGCGTTTTAAACGCTTTTGAGGAATTCTCGCTCTGATCTGTGTTTTCTAAACGTCTTGTATATTCATCAGTGAGTTTTCCTTTTATAAACTCTGAATTAAGTTCATTTTCTGGACGGGCCTCGAGGGCTATAATTAAGGTGTTGTAGCTAGGTGGTAATGAACAAAGTAACAGAGCTGAAATGTGCGAGTCATTAATAGTTTCGCCTATGGCTGAAAGTTTATCAAGAAGTTCTAAAATATGTGTAATGTGTTTTATTAGATTGCCGTTTTCTGGGAGTTTTGCTCCGTATAATTTTCTCAGCAAATATAACTTGCTTGAGAGATTGGCTCTTTCATGAATTGTTTTTAAAGCTTGCCAGGTTTCTCTGGCAGTGTTTAAGTGCTTTACATGCACGATCTGTGAGTCTTCAATACTCAAGTTGATAATTGCACGTGCTTTACGGTCCCTCTTCGTCCAGTCCGTGTTAATTGGATCTGGGGGATTTTCTGTTATTACATCAAACAATTCTTCTTTTATTAAAATCATTTCTGCGCGAAATTTCCAATTTGAGTAATTTGTCGAATTTAATTTTTCGACTATTTGAGTTTCTTTTATCCCTGCCATGTTTATTTTTATTTGTTTATGCGACCAACCTATTTCCTTTTTATTTATTTATTTACTGTAAAATGTAAAATGAACGATTTCTTTTTTTATTATTATTATTACTCACAACCAACAAATTGTTCATTCACTAATTATTTAAATGTTCATTACATAAAACATAAATATATAAATGTTTCTTTTTCATTCACCTTTATATTTCTGGTACAATAACATTCATTATTTTATTCAATGCAGCATCTTTTTATTTTTTTTATTCAGAACATGAATATTTTTAATATTTATAATCTAAGCCACTATATAAAATTTTTCTTCTTTTTCGCTAAACATGAGCACTTTATCAGTCTCATAATCTATTTGTTGGAGTTTAAGTGGCCTATTAAGCCAAAAGCACTCCATTCTCGATAGCAGGAATTCGCTGTCTCATATTTAAACAATTAGAAAAAATCTCTTGTGGCTATGCTGCTTTTGAAATGGAAATAGGTAAAATGCTCTTACCTGGGATTCATCAATATCGCGATGACGTATAACTTCATCGGTGTGGCGTGGTCAGGGATTTATCCAAAAGCTTCTTGAAGAAATTATTTTTATTTTATTTTGTGAAGCATTATTTATCCTTTGAAGTATCCTTTGAGAGCTTAATATGAATCTGCTAAATCCATGGGAAGATATAATGTAATATGAATTAGTATTGTGTGTTTTTACCATAAAGAAAGATTCAACTTTTAGCTTTAAATACTTATAATTAAACATATTACTGGAGTATAAGAAACTCCGTCTTAACAGAGAGGCTACATGATTAAGAGTGAGTATACATAAAGCTGCTAAAACACATATTCGCAGCGTAGAAAAAATATATAATAATTAAAAGTGTCTGGCAACAGTCAAAATGTTCAGATGTTCCTTTTAGTTACATATTAGTGATGAAATCTTAGTTATTAGAACATATGCTTTAGAGAGTTACTCAAGTGGGCTGTAATAGCACTCATTATCAAATGCGGAAGTAAAGAAACAGTTCGTAAATTTGCTTGTTAAAATGATCTGTGTTTAGTAACAAGTTCTTTCTTTTATTTTATTAATCACTTTTAGCAGTTGCCGAAGAACATCTGGGGAATTAAATTTAACAAGTTCCACCTGGTTTCTGACGGTACGGGAATTCTTTTAGCACATATTTCACGAAATAAATCACTACGCTTAGGTGATGCCGAAAAAAAGGTAGAAAATGAATTTACATTTGCAAAAAATAATCTGATAGATTTAATATTAGTGCAAGCTTTCTTCAGCACTAAATTCATTTGGTGGGCATAGCAATGGATGTACTTTGCATGAGGAAAATTGTCTCTCATTCGCTCTTGAACCCCAGTATGGCACCCGCTCATAACAGGTGCACCGTCATATGCTTGCGCAACGAGCTTATCTTTTAAATTAAATTGTTCTAAATTTTCAGTTAAGATTTTAGTAAGTCCCTCTGCTGTTCTGTCATGGACATCAATGAATTGAACAAACCTTTCCAGGGGTTTGTTGTTTTTTATATATCGTAAAATGATAACAAATTGCGATGTGCAGCTTACATCAGTAGTTTCGTCAGCTTGTAATGCTACAAAATTAGAAGCAGAAATCTCATTTTTAACTTCATGCATATACGTTTCATATATACAATCCAACAGCTCATTCTGTATAGTTTTTGAAGTATTTTTAGACACTGTAGCATTGTTTAAATGGTCTTCCAATATAGTGTCCAGTTTTGAGGTGTATGTGACCAAATCTAAAAATATACCTCGGTTTAAAGGATCTTTACGTTCATCATGACCCCTTAAAGCTATTTCATGAAATCCACAGAATTTCAAACAATTGATCACACGATTTAGCACATACCTGTTCTTCTCAACCATTTCATTATGTTTTTGTAATGAAATCCTGTAACCTTCATCCAACTGCGCTACAATATTGACAGTTCCGCAGGTTTTATAGTTGATAGCATTATTTAAATGAGTAGTACTCATTTCATGTTTTTTTACTCTTTCAGAAAGATGCTTCAAATCGGTACAGCCAGCCATACTCCATAATTTTTCCCCTCCAAACAATAAACAATAAAAACAGAACAATGCTTTTTTTTCTTCATTCGCTGAAATCCACGGAAATTTGTCAAACCACTGTGTAGAGAAATAGCGCAGTTTTTTCCCATCCTTTTGTTGCATTTCAAAATTCTTCGGTTGATAAGGTCCCAGGCGTTTAATTTCAAGCTTTTCTTCCAAATTCATTGTTGAAAAGGGCTTTCGTAATAAATCGTCTACAGAATTCATTTCTTTTTTTTCTTTCAAGAACTTAACAATAACATGCGTCTCCGTTTAAAGAGAGTACTCAAAGATCGAGTAATTTGACGAATAACCAGCAATAGTAATACAAATGTCGCCAAATATTTGAGAATCCCCGTATTCTAACAAAAACTCATTCACCTTTCCTTACTTTGCATCAAGGGCAAACGCGCCGAGTGCCCCAAATTGCAAAAAAATACGGAAGATTTAGCTCTAAAAGAGCAATACATCGCCAAAATTGAATGATACGTGAGGGAGGGAAATACTCGAATTAACGCGCCATATGGGCACAAATGTCTCGTGCCCAGATAAAGTAACCTTGGTGTCGGGAGGAGTAGTGGTCAGTAAAGTGATTTATTGCCTCTGAGAAAAGCATAGATGCTGAGAGTCGATAACGGATGAGTGGGAGCGATGTAAGAAGCAGTTTGTTTGCAATATATTTTCAGTAAACAGTTCTTTTTTTAATATTTAAATTAAAAATATGAATATATATATTTTTTTATGAAAAGAAAATACTGGTGGGGCCGTGCCCCAGTGGCCCCAATGGACCGGCCGCCGCTGTATATGATATATTGTTTCTGAACTTTGCTTAAAATATAAAAATATATAAATGTAAATAATAATTAGAAAAAAATCTAGACATAAAATATTTTGGATTTTCGTCAGTAATTATGTTAGTTTACAAGTTAGATAAAATGCATATAAATTTTCATGAAAAAAAAAAAAAAAAAAACTAAACTAAATTGTATATTTTTTCCGAAAATAAAAAAAAATTCAAATTTGCAACAATTCAAAGTGTCAAATATATATCAAATTTAAATCAAATTATAATAAAGTGTTAAAATATAAAATTAATTGAAAAAGAAAAAAAAAGTCAAGAGGTAGCATCGAACTCGGGCCGTACGGTTGGCGAGCTTTCTGCGTCCACACCATGAAAGACACGTTGGAAGCTGCAAACTAATGGGTATTTGAAACGTATGCTAAACCTCGGCATCTAATTTCTGAAAATCTAAGGCCCATTTGAAAAAATCCTTTACAAGAATAATTAGAGATAAGAACTCTAAAACATACTTTAAATTAACCAAAATCGGTGAGAATCATGTTTGATGGTCCCCTGGTTAATGGAGATCCAAATAATAGGTGTATTTTTTTTACACGGTCTGCTCGTTAAACATTTCACAGACAAGTACGAGAGATAATCTCTTAGCGATGTCACAGAGGTATTGTATTTTCATCTGAATTGTCTTGACAATAGAGACGTAAAGGATTATGTTGTCTATTGATTTATTTGCATTCCATATTGATTTTTTTACATTCATTAAAGGAATTCGTTTTCGACACTTGCGCGCGAGCAACAGATTATAGCAAAAAAATAATAAATGGCGGCCGCAGCGTTTTGCTGTTTCCAACTTTTGTTCAGGAACATTTCAGATAAGAAAACCAGAATTTCACAGGAAAGAGCTAAATTATTCTGAAAACCTGAGAAAAGGCGAAACGTTCCTGGATTTTACATGGAACGTTACCATTTTTTTTTTTACAGTGTAACGACGAAATGTTTCAATTTGATTGGAAATTGCTGTTAAACTTGTGGTTTTTTTCTTAAGTATAAAAATTAACTATAAATTATTTAGATCCCGGATTACTTGAGTTGCCTCGGCCTTGTTTTAATACACATGTACGTAACATCCCACCATTCTCGCTTCCAAATTGTGGATTTGTATAGAATTAAAGACAGACAAATTTTAATTTTTATACATTAGATTATCATCGATTATTACATTAATATTCTGATTATTTTTGGGAAAGTGTTGTTATTTTTCTGCTTGTTTTCATTATTTAAAATATAATATTTTAAATTCTAGAGTTGCAAAGTTTTATTTTTCTAAAACAACCTAGTTATTTTAACTTTTCAAGAAAACCTCTGTTCTTAGAAGAATTTAAGAAAAAGAAAAGAATGTACTGATTAAAAAAAAACAAACCAATTTAGACTTTTAAGAAAAAATTTACCAAAAACAGAACTTATTGAAGATACCATTTCACACCCAGGGACTGATTACTTCTCAGGCCAACTAGACCATGGCCTTGGGCGCGCTGCTGATGAAGGCCCTAAAATGATCAAAATAATTTAGAAACGAATTCATAAAAATGCACTCTTCTACAATTTTCTCAAAAAGGAAAAAAAAAAGTTAACTTAGAAACATTATAATATATACTATACTGTTACTATTCTTCTATAACTTCTACTATAACTTCGAAATTTCCCCAAAGAAAAGGCTACCCATAGTTTTGATTTTGACGAGCCCTCGAACAGGTATGGTCCTTGGACACCAGATACCCGTAATCGGGCTCTGTTCACACCTGTTGAAGATTTTTCGAAGATTATTAAATCATTTCTTTATACAAAGAGTTTCCGGGCTTTATTTTTTCGCTCGACGTTTATTTTTTCTATTTCTTTGTGGACTACGATGATATACGGGTCATCGCAGTTCCAAAATGTGAAGCGTCCAGTGCCTATATTGCTGGCGCGTATACAATGGGCACTTCTACCGCTTTTTTTTATGTTGTCACACTTACGTCAAAGGTGAGCAAGTCTATTCAAAGTTTCATTATATTACACTACCTCAGTTTTCTGAAAGTGATGGCAGGCAACGCCCTGTATTTTTAATTAAGGCGGTATTCAAAAAACCCTTTTCCGACACTCAACAACTCGAAATTTTCGGACACGTTTACAGACTCATTTTTAAAGGTGAAAACATAAAACTGGCTGACGTGATTTTTGAAGAGATGTATCACTGTAAAAAAAAAATCTGTAATTCTACAGATGTAAAGTTTACGGAAATCTGTGTGCTTACTAAAATTTTATCTGTACACTGTACAAAAAACGATGTAAATCTATAAAACAAGTTTTTGTAAAGCTACGGAAATCTGTCGCTTTACAAAAAAACTACTAAAATTACAGTAATCTTACTAAAATTATATCTGTAACACGGGTTGCAGTTACATAAAAATTTCTAGGCATTCCAGTTTCCTAAAACATTCTTAGTAACTTTACAGCTATTTTGATTTACAGTTTGATTATTTTTGTTGATACCGTTACATAAAAAGTTCCAGGAATTCCAGTTTCCTAGAAAAATTTTAGTAGCTTTACAGATTTTTTTTTTTCTTTAACAGTTGAAAAGATGTATCACTGTAAAAAAAAATAAAAAATCTGTAATTCTACAAATGTAAAGTTACGGAAATCGGTATGCTTACTAAGATTTTATCTGTACACTTGTACAAAAAAGTAAGCTACAGAAATCTGTCGCTTTACAAAAGAATCTACTAAAATTAGAGTAATCTCACTAAAATTTTATCTGTAACCCGGGTTGCAGTTACTTATTTATTAGAACTTGGTTTATAAAAAATTGTTTTCTCACTGCGACCTTTTTTTTTTTTTCGTTCTCAGCACGATCGCTTTGGGAAATTCGATCCAAAAGGACAGCATTTTTTTGCAATATAGTCTGCCTTGATCGAAAAATCGATCCATACGGTCCATTGTATACAGGGCCTGATTAATGCACGGGCCTCCGGGCCCTCGGCCCTGGTCCCACTCATTTCAGGGGCCCACAAATTTGTGTGTATTTTCTCACAATTTAAGTTTTTCCACTGAATGCATTTTATATTTTGGTCCCTGGCGTAAAAACAAAGTTTTACTGTAATAAAAAATCTCCATATTTAATTTTTCTGAAAAAGTGCTTTTCAATTTGAGAGTACCAATAATTTTCAAAACTGGTCGTATCCAGAAAATCAAATTTGGGGAAAATGCCAAAAACTGCATACTGTGTCTATTGGTTTTAATGTAAACGAGGATTTCACAACGTCAGAATTATGGTTTAAAATGATTACTAGACTGTTAGGGAAAACACAATTTTTATGATTTTGGATAAGGCGAGATTTGAAAAAGACGTCCTCATTTATTCTGCAACATAAACTGTGGATCCTAGATGTTTGTGAATTATACAAATGCTTATTTGAGAAAGTGGACGGTAATTCATTTTCTTCATTATTCTTGTAAGTTTTTTTTTTTTTTTTTTTTGTAAACTTGAAATTTTCACCCAAACAACTTTGTCAACTCATCCAATAAACCTACTTTTTTTTTTTTTTTTCTGAAAGTGTCGCCGGGAATGGGGAGGTAGGGGTGGAGGCAACTTTTTAACAAGCCCTGGGCCCAGCTTCAGCTTGATCGGGCTCTGATTGTATAGTTTCTGAATAAGAGAACCTGCCCATAGGATGCGTTTGAGAACAAAAACGAACTTAAAATGCGTCAGAAAATAAGCAGTTTAGATTTGAGTATACCTGGGCTTTCACCTGGCCGTATTTATAAACTCCAAAAACACCGGAATGAATCCTTCAAAAAGACCTCCCAATAAGTTTTAGCTCAGGGCCCCGTTCTGTTACGAAAGTGTCCCGGTGCAAAACATTCTCCACTCGTCTCCATGGCTTCTACCTCTCCCCACCTTCCCAGCTACTCACCAAGGAAAAAAAAAAAATGAAAGCTTACCACCACTTTTGTAATCACCCTCTCACCTCTGAACAACATCCACTGCTAAAGATAATCACAGCACATCGTTCCAAGAATTTTAACAACCTAATTAAAATAGAGGCGTGTTCGCTGGCCAATGCACTGGCCACTTACCCAGAAATTACAATCATCCTCACGACCCCCCCCCCCCTACCACTTACTTCTTATGACAGCGGACCACCGTGAGAGTGTGGGGCGTGGTTTCCCCTACCCCAGGTAAGATGCCGAACTGTCTGAGGAGGCGTGACCTCACCTATCGCGTTCCAGCCAATGAGAAATCCTCACCTGTGCATTGAATAACCAATGACTGCGACCCAGGCGTGAGTTTCGCGTTTCGCTTCGCCGGACGCGCTTTTCATATTAATTTTGGCTGGCGTGTGAAAAATGAAACGGAAACTCATTTAAATGACGCTATTTTGAGGGAAAATGTCTTTCCCGTCAAAAAGTCATTTTCTGTTTTCGTGTCACAGGGTGTGACATGTTTTAGGGGAAAGTTTTTGCTAAATAATCGAGAAAATAAACGCCTGGAAAGGGATTGAAAGTTTGAAAAAGGAGAGACTATTATTGTTGCGCGTGGTGTGCATAGTAATTTTCACGAGGAGTTTCCAGTTTTCAAATAGGAATTTATGTAAAATTATAAATGAGACATTTGAAGAGGCGAGCAAGACAAATACCGTATATACTCGTGTATAAGTCGATGAATTTTAGACAAAATTTGGGTTTTGAAAATGGCGGGGGGGGGGGGGGTCGACACACGAGTTTGTAAAAAATACATATATAAATACCGTATATACTCGTGTATAAGTCGAAGAATTTTAGACAAAATTTGAGATCTGAAAGTGGGGGTCGACTTATGCACGAGTTATTAAAAAAGAAAAACAAATTGCAGATAATCCGCGAATGGGCTCCCATATGGTTCTTGGTTGGAGAGAGAGATAAAAGCGAACAATGGTCATTTCCCTGTGACTGACAAAAAAAGCTCAACAATAATGTCCCTGTCATTGTTCTGCACCCATTTTCTCTTCGGATATGGAATTCCCTTCAATACAGGGGCATTCCTTTTAACATTTTAATCCCCTTTTTAAAAAGAGTTCAACGGGAGAATGCTTCTAATAGGAGAGCTGTTGAACATTTTTGAGTAGGTATTTGAGGTGCCCTGAAAATTTGTGCAACACTTCTTTTGTAATGGGTGAATACAAAATCGAATGTCTGGCTGAAGGATCGTGGCCCAAAACCTGTGTCAGACACGTGTCAAGTGCCATTTTTTGACTACCCAAAAAAGGTATTTGAGGCACGCTGAGATTGAGACAGAATAATATTTATACTTAGAAAAATATATTTTGAAAATGACAGACACTTTAGTCGGCCCAAAAACTGTGCCAGACACGTGTCAAGTGCCATTTTTTGACTACCCAAAAAAGGTATTTGAGGCACGCTGAGATTGAGGCAGAATAATATTTATGCTTAGAAAAAAATATTTTGAAAATGACAGACACTTTAGTCGGCACAAAACTGTGCCAGACACGTGTCATGTGCCATTTTTGGCAAAATGACACTTGACACGTGTCTGGCACAGATTTTGGGCCACGATCCTTCAGCCAGACATTCGATTTTGTATTCAGCCATTACAAAAGAAGTGTTGCACAAATTTTCAGGGTGCCTCAAATACCTTCCCTAAAATGTTTAACAGCTCTTGGACTATTCTAGATATCTCTCCTAAAAGCCTTACAATACAAATAAGTACTCTATTTTAGCAGTCTAAGGAGTTGTTTACCCTCTTACGAGTAAATAAGGATTGAATGGATTTTTAGAAGAATTTTTTCTTTTTAAATATCATTAAATTGGTGTGAATAGGTTTCAAAATACTTTAAGCTTTTTCGGTTTTGTAAGATTTTTCGGTTTGATATAATTGTTTCCTTGAAATTTCCATTAAAATTGAACTTATGGTTTTTAGAATGATACTCGCTCAATAGCTGAAGCGGCGGCGTTTCCGAAACTTTCAAGTAATTTTGCCCCAAATAACGTTTTTGGGCATAACGCGCAGGCTATCTCAAAAACTTCTGAATATTTTAAACATAAATTTCCTGTTAGTCTGTATAAACTGAACTCAAAATTTCCTTTTTATTGTTCAAAGGAGTATTTTTTTAGGTGGTTATACTGTTTGAATTTTCAAAATTTTGTACTAGCTCAATACAACTTTGTAATAAAAATATAAAAATGCTTTAAATTGAAATTTATTTAGGTTCAGGGTCATTATTATAATCTGAAGTATAAATAGGCATCAAAATTTTCATTCTAGTTGCAGTATTTACTTTGTAATTTTGCGCGTATAAGCTGTTATGCCAATTTTCTGCTCGTCAAATCTCTGATAGTTTGGAGCCTTCTATAAATGCTAATCCTGCATCTTGAAATTTTTTAGATACATGAAATGAAAGAATATACTTTATAGCTTTCATCCCAATTGTGTTTTAAAATCACATTACATTTTAAAATATGAAATATTGAAAATGGTCTTTTTTTTATTGTTTCCAATTTTAAGAGTCCCGAGACCCCAAACTGGTTTTAATTGAAATATAACGAGCATTATCTGTGCCATTTTGCCTTACAATTAATAAATGCACATTTACAATAGAATTACAATATATTGTATGACTTATAACAATTTTTGATTATACAATTAATATTCTAATTAATGATCTTATAATAATTACTAAATGTAGATTTACATTAGTAGTTACATTAATAAATGCAGAAAGACCAAACAATTTTTATTTCTATTTTAAGTCCCTTCTCAAATCCAAAGGGGGCACATTATGACATAACTTTTAATTCGTTTTTGTCCGGAAACGCATGAAACCTGGCAGGTGTTGTTATTTAGAAACTATGGATTCGAAAGACGTTTTCCCTTTTTTGGTAAACGTAAAATATATTTCTCAAAATGCCATCAAACTGGGCGTTTTGAACAGAATTTATGTACGAAAGGAGAATAAACAGGCAAAGAGAGGAGAAAATCTGTCGTCAAGTGACCAAAAACGCTCATAACTCGATCCGTAATGGATTGATCAAAAAACGGAAAACTCATTTCGATTCCAAATCAGTTCCCTGTCCATTTTGTGCGTTTACGTTTAAGGCCGTTCTTAACTGCTCTGCTCAACAAGCGCAAAACGTTTTGACACATTTACAAATTCATTTTTTAACGGAAAGGTATTAAATTGGAAAGCGTGGCCATGGAAGCCATTTGGCATGGAACAGTTTTTCCATTTTTGGATCCATCCATTACCTATTGAGTTATAAGCCATTTTGATCACGTGACAAACACGTTTTTCGCCCGCTCTTGAGTGCTCTTTCTTCCTTCGCGCGGACACTCTTTTCTGAAAGATCTATTGCGTTTGCAAAAAAATGGAAGAAACAGCTCAATGACATAGTTTTTGAACAACAACACCAGCTAGTTGCATGCATTTTCGGACAAAAATAAATTAAAACTTATTTCAGAAAGTTGCCCTTTTCGATTAGAGAACAGCCTTAAGAAATGTTCATTTATTTCTTCCCCTTCCTTGAAATTGTAAAAATGATATCTCTAAATGAATGTGTGAGGGCAGAAGGAGTCGACTTTCATAAGGCACGAGGTCTATTAGGTATACTTCAAACATTTTTTTGATGTTGTACACAAATCCAGACATCTGCATTCGAAACGTACTTATAAAACTTCATTAGCGAGGTTTAAAAATGCGACATGTTTCGCGACATGCTCGGAATACCGAAAATTGGAAAAGAGATTTTCATATTTCAAATCCTGACATTTCCATATTTTTTCCATTTCTCTCTAATCCTTTTATTTTTTTTAATAAGCACATGACTATTTTCTCAAACGGTGTATCGTGACAGACGTCATTAGACTATCTTAATCTTTGCATATACCTTGCATATGAAGACGTTATCATTGAGGAATCGGAAATGGAACAATTAGAAAATGAAATTGGAAGCCGTTGTTAACATGGAGATCTGAAAATTCGGTGGAAATAGCCACTTTGTAAGGTTGGAAATTTTTCTGATTTAGATTTGAACAGCTTTCTTTTTCTTTTTAATAATTCGTCTTTTTATTTGGAAACGGGAGCCACGTAACATGTGAAGGAATGTCATCATATCTTGGAACCTTATCTAAATGCATGCATGTCTACAAGCATTCCCATAATTACTTGTCCAATGAAATGACCCATCCCGTTACGGATTAAACAGATGTCGCTTCCAGGTTACAGACTTCCACGGGATGGGTCCATAACGGGAACTTGAAAACAGCATTTGGATCGATTTTTTCCGTATGATTCCTAGAACCAGGTCCTGATTAACTACTTAAGCCTTAAATGTTGGGTGTTGCTTTTCAGCAACATACACAATTTAGGCTCAAAAATGGCAACACTTGTGCTGTTTAAGAATAAAGATAAATTTATTTTTTCAATTGTTGCTACTTGTTCTTTTTGTTTTGTTTGGAAGCTTGCGAAATACTCTATTTTGTTCCGTAGTAAGCAAGTAAAATTTATTTCTTATTATAGTTCCAAAAATTCTTGTGTGTTTAATATTATTGAATTTTATCAAGAAAAATTATTTTTTCAATTAAAGACCAGTATTGCCGACTAGTAACAAACTGTTTTTTAGCCGTAAACCCTTACTTAAAACAAAATATGATTTTTTAAAGTATTTTTCCCATGATTTATTTAAAAAATGAAAGCCGAAAAACATTATTACAATGATTTTTGAAAAATCAGGCATTTAAGGGTTAAACTAGGGAAAGCACAGTGTCATTTTGGGACCCCTTTTGAGAAAAGTTTTCGAAATTCCATTGATGGAAACCCACCATTGCTACAAATAGGGCTCAGGGATTGCTTGCAAAGTTCACATAAAGTTCATTAAGGCTGTTCTCAAATCGAAAAGGGCAACTTTCTGACATAATTTTTAATTAATTTCTGTTCGAAAATGCATGAAAGTAGCTGGTGTTATTGTTCGGAAACTAGATCATTGAGCTGTTTTTCTTTCTTTTTTTTTTTTTTTTTTTTTGAAAACACAATAATCTTTCAGAAAAGCGTGTCAAAGTGGGCATTTGGAACCGAATTTCCGCGAGAATGGAGAAATAGCACTCAAGAGCGGGTGAAAAACGTGTTTGTCACGTGATAGAATTCGCTTCTAACTCAATAGGTAATGGAATGATCAATAAATGGAAAAAAAACAGTTCGATTCCAAATCGCTTACAGGACCAGGCTTTCCCATTTTATATCTTTCCGTTAAAAAATGAATTTGTAAATGTGTCAAAACGTTTTGCGCTTGTTGAGCAGAGCAGTTAAGAACAGCCTTAAACTAGGGGAAGCACGGTGTCATTTTGGGACCCCTTTTGAGAAAAGTTTTCGAAATTCCATTGATGGAAACCCACCAATGCTCAAATAGTATTATTCCCATAGGGATTGCTTATAGAGTTCACATAACGTTCATTAAACAGTTTTTCTTCTAATGCTTCTTACATAATGCTCCAAATAGAATGTATGTGCAGTGCATTATAGTAAAGTGAGGACAGATGCCACAGGTTTCCTTTTCTTCTTGTAAAATGTACAATAAAGCAAAAAACAACTAACTAAGTACCAGAAATCATTGATCAAACCCTTTAGAATCTAATTTCTATGTTAAACAAGTTAAAGCCCTCTTAATAAAGCAGGCATAATTATTTTCCCAAACGTCCTTTTTTAACATCATTTTTTAAGTGCTAGGTAAGATGCCGCATGGGGTGTGGTACAGATGCCGCGTGGAGAAAAAAGCTATGTTGTTTATTTTTTTCAAATAAATCACATTTTTATTTCCTCAAACTACTTAAAATGAAAATAAATAACAGTAAACTTACATAAATTATATATATCACTAAATTGTTGTTAATTGTGTTGCAATCATGTTGTAAATAGTGTTGATGAAAATATTTTCTTACATGCACAGCACCTTGTCACCCAATTAACAACACATTGTAAACACCACACAATTTAAAACACTATAAAATAACACATGTAAAACACTTTCTATACACTCTAAGAAATTTCACCGCTAAATTACGGTCAGTGACTGGCAAAAAGTGTGCCAGTCACTGACCGTAAAAATAATATCATGACCGTAAAGCTGCCATGACCATAAAAATACAAGTTTGCCCGTAAATTTTTGCCCGTAAAATTTAAAGTCACTGTCCGTAAATTAACATTATGCCCGTAATAAGTTCCTTAATATTTTTACGGTCACTGGCCATATATTAACATTATGCCCGTAATAAGTTCCTTAATTTTTTTACGGTCATTGGCCATAAATTAACATTATGCCCGTAATAAGTTCCTTAATTTGTTTATAGTCACTGGCCGTAAATTAACATTATACTCGTAATAGGTTTGCTAATTTTTTTACGGTCACTGCTCTTAAATTAACATTATGCTCGTAAAAGTTATCTTCATTTTTGTATGTCCAGCGACCATAAATTAATGTGGTCCTTGTAAAACGAGTCTCATTAATTTAAGGATACCGCCCGTAAAATCAGCAAACCATTGGACCTACAGACAGGCATCAGCTGGGCAGTTCAGGGATTCCAGTGCACAGTTAGGGGACTATGCTGACATTGTTCAGCTTCCCTTTTTAAACAGTTATACTTTGCTGTACATCATCGTAAAAATATGACTAGTATGAGTATTACAAATAATGTAAATTGATTATTGTGTGAAAACCGATTAGAATGCACATAGTTTTTTAAACATAACTAAAAGGCAGCTGGATGCAGCAAGCTGCAATCTATATTTAAAGCTTTTAGAAATCTACTTCTGTAAAGTATATGTGCCATTTATCTTTCAAAATTTACAAAAGGAGATAGTTTCAAAAAATATTTGAACTTTAACTTATAACATATTTGATTAAAAAAAAGCTTTCTAGAAGCTTCAAGTAACAGAAATTAAGAATTTATGTTCATTATATTCAGCAATTTGTGTTATGTTTAAAAAACTACCCAAATTGCAATTTCCCTATGATAAATAACAAATTCAACATGAAAGGTTTCAAACTTTAAACATTCATAAATAACTGGATCAAAAGACTTCTAGAATTTAAATATGATAGAAATAGTATAAAGGGTTAATTTTTATTTGTAAACAAACGTTTGAGAAAAGAATAAAATATGGCATTAAAAACCAGGCTATTACGAATCTGCCCACAATTTTTTCTTTGCATTCTCACATAATTTGTTTTATATGACAAAAATTATACAGATTTAAATAACTGGAATTTTTTTTAAAAATGTCTTGTTATATTCATATAAACTTTAGACTATTTAAGCAGAAAATATATCTTGACAATCGGCAAGAAATAATTTAGAGTTCTTTTAGCCAAATTATTACGAAAAACAATCAGATAAGACTTAATGTGTACTTCAATTTTTTAATAAATATTGGTTTTAAAACTTAAATTTTAGTCAAATTTCTGACACCCCTGTTTGGTTATTAAGAGGTTTGTGTCCAGGTATTTCAAATTAATTAACAGAGTGATGATCATAAACTAATGGGGTACAATCTACTCGTTTTTCAGTAGATTGTGTTCCTTAATGCAATAAAATACCTGGATAAGAAGCACCCTTTATGTTGCAAACTAATTAGTTACTTTAGCCATTTAAAAATAAAATATTGAATTTAAACATTTCACTGTTTGCTTTCACCACTGTATTGTAATGTGACTGAAATTGAGATGTTCCACAAGACAATTATTAAAAATGAAAATGCGTGTTTAGGAATGTGAAGTGCAAAACATAAATACAATGAACTATGACATGGAACTATCTGAACAAAATACAAGATGAACATATTTATTTGAAACTGATAAATTGAAATATGAACTTGATTTCTTTTAAGTAAATTTTCTGAAAACTAATGGATATTTTTCATTTAAAATGATCACTTTCAGAAAAGCAGTAACATTTCTATAAATATGAACAGTAAAAACAACAAATTAAAAAATGACAAAAAAATTTATTTGAAACACGTATTTACACTAAAAATATAATTAAAATCTTCCATTTAGATGAAAAATCCTTTGTTATCAATGAGTAAGTTTTTTGGGTAGATGTCAACTCTTTCTGTATCTCTTTTCCATTTCAGAACCTTTGGATTGCAGATTAATTCTAAACAATGCCCTATAAAGAAAATATAACGAGAATAAATTAAAAAAAAAAACAAGCTTAAATAACATAAAACAGAATTAAAGACAAACAAATTAAATGCATACTATTACACAAACTTATATATTAAGTGACTGCTTTGTATGCAACATGCTTTAACGATAAGAGGTTCATGAAAACTTTCAGAATTCTTTTTGGAAAAGGAGGTAATTTTAACTCAGTATGTTACACTTAAAAGATTACAACATACTGTCAATCCCCATTTAAAAAAATTATATTCCCAAATTTTATATATCAGATTCATTTTAAGAAAAGTTGGAAATGTGAGAATGAACTTCAATTACTCAAGACACTAAAATGAAGGTTAATACAAATGCTCAGGGGTGGGGAATTTTTAGAAAATCTTACCAACCAAGGATTTATTTTACCCGCCAGCAAAATGCAATTACATTGCTATAATAAAATTTACATGATTGCAAAAATAGTTGATTACTATTGCTACTAATACATTTATCACATATACATTTTTTCACCCTGTAAAATTACAAAACATACACAGGAGAGAAAAGTTTAATAAAGAATACAACTTAGTACTGAGTTTACATCGCAGTAATTTTAAAAGTTATAAAATATAGCTAACTAGTTAAAAAAACAAAGTTTTTGGTATGGAGTTTTTTAAAGACTGCTTACAAATTCACTCGCCATGTCAGAAAATCTACTCACCAGTGGCAATTAAAATGATGTATTTCCCCAACCCTGCAAATGCTCCAGTGATAAATACAGGAAATTTCTATAATAGAATAGCAATCTAACAGAAGAAAGCAGTAACATTTGCTTAATACTGTAATTATTTAAATTATATGGTGCAATCAAAGTTTCCATTTGAGATTGCTGCTGCAGCGTATATGCAAATTAGCACTTCGCCAAAGCGGCTATTAATAGCACTGACATTGAGGCAAGTGGTTATATTGTGGGATTAGTTTATTTTTTAAGTGTGTGTAAAAAATGCATAAGTGTGAACAATGGCGATGTTAGTACCAAATGTGTCTAAACAGGAAGAGTGAGCCAGTGGCACCAACTTATATGGGCCCATGGGGCCAGAGCCCACCCGATTTTCAATCTCTTCTGTTACTTATTTATTTTTCAATCTCTCAAAAAAAAATTCTCCCGTCGATGTTCTCAAAATCTCTTTGTTTAAAAATACAGTAAGGATAGCAGTAACAGACACACCGTAGCATAGACTGCCCCCCCCCCCTATTTTAAAAGACGTACAATTAATTTTCTCTTAAAAGAAAAATTTCCTCATTTTACCAGTGAGCATCAAGGAAGTGCACTCTAAATGAAATCTTAAATAAACTTGAAATTTGTATGATTTTATATCTTTAATTCGATTTTGTCTAATTGTAACGTAAGTGTAAAATAACTGCGGAGGGAAAAATCTGTTTAAAATATATTTAGCTGTAAAAAGCCTCGAAATTACTGCAACGGGAAATGGGATCAGGCGATATGTTTCTGATGACTACGTAATTTTCGGACTAAAATATTGATATTTAACTGCAAAAACCATACTTATACATATAACTTTTTTTCCCTACATTGAAATCCTAAGTGAAATTTTTTTTTGTTTTCAAACTTATATCTCACCCTTAAATCGGGCTATATGTGGATCAAGTCGATACTCTTATCATTAGCTGAAAGTTTTTGAGCTATTTTATAAAATAAAGTATATTATACTCTTTTAATCAAAATATGCATAATGTTCATCCTGCGGCAAAAAAACTAACCATAACCAAGTGCAACCTAACTGTAACTTAATTATAACCTCACTAACCTAACTAAAACCCAACTGCATCCAAACCATGCATGCACTGAGTTTTTTTTTTTAACCCCACTCACACCTAAAAATTTGTAAAAAGATATACCTAGAGGCTCAAATAGAGATAAAATGAAGATTGATTTGAGTAATGTATATCTATTAATGCTGTTTTTAATTATAGGTCTATTAAATGTAGAAACTGTTGAATTAAGTTTTTAATATGGCCCCACCAGTGGCCGAGAGGTTCTGCTCTCGAAGCTGGTAGACGGGAGGTGCTGGGTTCGATCCCAATCGCGCCCGTCGGCCTAATCGTTTGGAGTTTTCGTGGTTTTCTTCGAACCTTCGTTCTCCAAGCGTTAATACGGGTTAGGTTCCCTTAGAAAGACCTCCACGGAAGGCACTCCCCCCCTTAGGGCCTATATCCCACGTGCAGATAATTGGCCGACATATATACAACCAACTAAGTTTTTAATACATATAAATATTACTTTTAAAGGCAACATTACTACATTAAGTTGATGGAAAAAACAGTTTTTATTTGATGTCTCCATCAGATAAATTTATTTACAAAATTGATTTATGTTGTACTTGTTTTACGATTGCTATTATCAATATATATTATAAATTATTTTGCACACATAATATATGACCACTGTACAGTTTTTCACCAATTTTCTTCAAACAATATCTTACACATTAGATAAAATTATTAAATCATTAGTAAAAGTATAGTAAGATGTAAAAATTAAAGGATTTAACATTTAAATCTTTTATAAACAAGCACGAAACTTTGACATATTTACCGACTCATTTTTACGCATGACACAAATTTGGGAGGGCTGACTAAGGAAGTGATTTGTAATTGAAAGACATTTTCCATTGTTTGACAATTAAATTATTTATGGAGTTATAAGCAATTTTGTGATCATGTGACAACCCGAAGTACAAGAGACAGAGGTTCTTCGGACTGGTTGACTGGTTTCATTTTACGCATTAACAGGAAACAAAAATGACAGAATTATCAAATATAAGATAAGGGAGAAATTTCAGAAATATCGAGAGATTGGTTAATTAATGGGTGATTTGGGAAGTATGATTTTATGATTCTGTTTTGATTTAACCAAATAAAAAACTAAAGTCATAAAAAAGATACTTAAATAAAATCTTTAAATATGTTAAAAAAACGACTTTTTTTTTTTCTTAAAGTGGAAATCTGATTTCGTGGAAAAGTGGTATGCCTATTAAAAGAAAAAAAAAGTGCTAAAAATTGCTAAAACTTAAAAAATTACAGAAGAGAAAATTTTGCTATTTCGTGCTAAATGTTGAAAATCTCGTAAAAAATTTTTGCGAATTATTTTAAAAAACAGCTGTTCAGATTCACAATAAACTTTTCTGAAATGAAACATTTTATTGGACTAAAATATTAAACTCCAATTCTTTTTACTAACGCATAAAACTCGCCACAAAGAGAAAAAAAATACTAGAAATTCTAAAATTGCAGAGGAAAATTTATTATAGTAGGCTAAACACCAGGAGTCAGAGTCCCTTTTTGAACGAAAAAATATAAGTCGGATCTGTTAAAATTCCTTGAGTCGGAGTCGTCCATTTTACAAGTGGGCTGCGGAGCCATAGTCGGGCTCATTTTTGAACAAAAGTGTAATTCCCTGTTAAAATTCCCGGAGTCAGAGTCGTCCATTTCCTCCACTACCTCGGCAGCCCTGCTAAAAACATTGTAAACAGCAATAAATTGCAGCATGATACAAAAAATCATCTGACAAATGAAAAAACTAAAAATTGCATAAAAAAATTCATGAACAATGCAGAAAACCCTATTAATTGTTATTCATTGCAGCATAACTGCTAATATTAATAAGTAAAGAACTTACCAATACATGCAATGAATGGTGTAACTGGTGCATCTTCACATACATCCACTAGGCTTTTGTCTTCCTGCAAGAATGAAGAAATTTAAATATAAATGTACAAACACAATAACAATAGAGTCGAAACACTGTATTAAACATTTCTCATGAAGGAAAATTTCACCTTGTTATTAGTAAACCTTATAACATACTTATAACTACTTAAAAGGTGACACAAACATATAAAAATATATTATTTAATGCAACCCTGAGATCTTTGGAACACAAATGCATTCATTTTCAATAGGAAAAGATGACTGACAATCAAAATACATTTTAAAAACAAAAACAACATAGTAGGCATGCGGAGTTCAGTCCATTTCTCTTCAATAATCCGTTTATAATATTCCCGCGATTTGGTATAGCCTAAATATTTTAAGACCTACTGATAATATGAACTTATCTTTTCACACCTCTGCAGAGAAATGGGCTGAACTCCGCTTGCGCATGCGTACAATGTGTTGTTTTTGTTTTTCAAATGTATTTCTATTAAGTTAGTCATCTTTTTCCTTTGAAAATCAATGCATATGTGTTCGAAAGATATCAGGATTGCATTAAATAATATTTTAATGTATTTTTATATGTTTGTGTCCCCTTTTAAATAGTTATAAGTATGTTATAAAGTTTATAAACACAATAACTTCAAGCATAAAATTAGTTGATTTGTTCATGAACCATACCATGAGTTAAATTTTTGCTACATAAATTTTTAAAAGTTAAGAAAATTACATCAAATTAATAAAAATCAGTTTATAAATTTATGAAAAGTAATTATGAAACAAGAAGCACAATTAAATTTTCTTTCATTCTTAAATCACACATTTCGTCTATCGAATGTGAAGAAATCGTGAATTTCGACAGTTGGGTGTAGAAAATTTCAAATCTCGTCATTTGACCCATGGAGACCACCAATGCCAGCGAAAAAATCTCGAACTTCGCCAATCAAACGCAAAAAAATCTCTAATTTTGTCAATCGAACGAGGAAAAAAAAATATCGAATTTTGTCAATCAAACGCGGAAAAAAATATCGAATTTTGTCAATCGAACGGGGGAAAAAATATCGAATTTTGTCAATCGAACGCGGAAAAAATATCGAATTTTATTAATTGAACGCAAATGAGTCTCGAATTTTGTCAATACGCGAATAAGTCTCGAATTTTCGAACGCGAATGAGCCTCGAATTTTCGAACGCGAATGAGTCTCGAATTTTATTAATTGAACGCGAATGAGTCTCGAATTTTATTAATTGAACGCGAATGAGCTCGAATTTTGTAAATCGAACGCGAATGAGTCTCGAATTTTGTCAATACGCGAATAAGTCTCGAATTTTCGAACGTGAACAAGTCTCGAATTTTCGAACGTGAACAAGTCTCGAATTTTCGAACGTGAACAAGTCTCGAATTTTCGAACGTGAACGAGTCTCGAATTTTCGAACGCGAATGAGTCTCGAATTTTGTCAATTGAACATGAATGAGTCTCGAATTTTGTCAATTGAACGTGAATGAGTCTCGAATTTTGTCAATTGAACGTGAATGAGTCTCTAATTTTGTCAATCGAATGCTATTAAGTCTCTAATTTTGTCAATCGAATGCTATTAAGTCTCAAATTTAGTCAATCGAACGCGAATAAGTCTCGAATTTTGTCACTTGAACGCGAATAAATCTCGAATTTCGTCAATCGAACACGAATAAATCTCGAATTTTGTCAATCGAACACGAATAAATCTCGAATTTTGTCAAGGCTAAAAAAATTAATTTTATCAAAACTAAAGCGAAAAAAAAAATCTCTTATTTTATCAAATCGAAAAAAAATCTCTAATTTTGTCAACCAAATGCGGAAAAATCCCGAATTTTGTCAATCGAACACGAAAAAAAATCTCAATTTGTCAAATCAAAAGCGAAAAAAATCTCAAATTTTATCAAATCGAAAACAAAAAAAATCTCTAATTTTGTCGATCGAAAGTAAGAAAATCTCGAATTTTGTCAATCAAAGGCGAAAAACTAAATTTTGGCAATCGTTATCAGAAAAAAATAGTGAAATTTGGCAAAGGATTGTGGGGAAAAAAGTGAATCGCTGGGAAAAAATTTTGCGACTTATTTTTGTGTTAAAATTAGATATTTAACACTTTCAATATATTAGGGTTTTAAATTACAGAATTTATATCTATATATACACACACACATAATTATATTGTATATGTACAGACACACATAGTGACATAGTATATATATATACACACACAGAGATACATTGTATATATAAATATATATACACACACACAGTGTGTGTATATATATATATACATACATACACATGCACAGTATATAAATATATATATACACATACACAGTGTATATATATATATATATATACATATATACACACAGTATATGTATATATAATGTATATATATACACACAATATATATATGTGTATATATATACATACATAATGTATATATATGTATATATATATACACACACACACACACACACACCGTATATATACAAACACATACATAGTATATATATACACACACATACATAGTATATATATATATATATATATGTCGTAGGCTAATTGAGAAATCCGGCTCTTTGCAAACAGCCTAGGCTCTTTGCAAAGAGCCGGGCTAATTGGAGAATCCATCTCCCTTTTTCCAATTAGCCTGATATTTTTCAGGCTTATTGCAAAGAGCTTAGAAAGCGTTAGGCTAATTGAAAAATGACCACTTATTATCCGATAAGGGTGATATTTTTAGCTCACAGGCTATCAAAGCCTGAGTACGTACGTACGTATGTACGTAACACAATAACTCTTGATAGAAATACCCGATTTGTTTCAATTTTTTTTTCTAGGTACATTCTGAAAAGGTGCTTCCCTGATTAGTTTTTGGGGTTCATTGGTTAAGGATAAAAGGGGAAAAGGAGGCTAATCCCCCCTCCTTAATTTATATAAATGTTTTTTTCATGCAGAAATATTCGATTTGCTCCAAATTTGGTATACCGGTTTATTGTGTTAAGGAGCTTCCCTGATTAGATTAGGAAGCCCATTATTTAAGTATAAAGGGGTGAAAGGGGGGCTACCCCCTTAATTTAGATAAATTGGTTTTTCATGATGAATTATTCGATTTGCTCCAAATTTGGTATACCGGTTTATTAAGTTAAGGAGCTGCCTTGATTAGATTTGGAGGTTCATTAGTTACATATAAAGGGAGTAAAGGGGGGCTATCCCCCGTAATTTAGATAAATGTGTTTTTCATAAAGAAATATGCGATTTGCAATAAATTTGGTATACTGGTTAATTATGTTAAGCAGCTTCCCTGATTACATTTGGAAGATCATTATTATGTATAAAGGGGGGAAAGGGGGGCAATTGCCTCTCCCCTTAATTTAGAAAAATGCGTTTTTCATGTAGAATTATTCGATTAGCTCAAATTTGGTATACTGGTTTATTATGTTAAGGAGGTGGCTTGATTAGATTTGGAGGTTCATTAGTTAAATATAAAAGGAGGAAAGGGGGGGGGGGCTAGCCCTCCCCCCCCTTAATTTAGGTAAATGAGTTTTTAATGCAAAATTATTCGATTTGCTCCAAATTTGGTATACCGGTTTATTGTGTTAGGCAGCTTCCCTGATTAGATTTGGAAGCCCATTATTTAAGTATAAAGGGGGGAAAGGGGGGCTACCCCCCTTAATTTAGATAAATTGGTTTTTCATGATGAATTATTCGATTTGCTCCAAATTTGGTATACCGGTTTATTAAGTTAAGTAGCTGCCTTGATTAGATTTGGAGGTTCATTAGTTACATATAAAGGGAGTAAAGGGGGGCTATCCCCCCGTAATTTAGATAAATGTGTTTTTCATAAAGAAATATGCGATTTGCAATAAATTTGGTATACCGGTTTATTATGTTAAGGAGCTTCCCTGATTAGATTTGGAGGTTCATTGGTTAAGTATAAAGGGAGGCAAGGGGGGCTAGACCCCCCCCCTTTATTTAGATAAATGGGTTTTTCATGCAAAGTTATTCGATTTGCTCCAAATTTCGTATACCGGTTTATTATGTTAAGGAGCTGCCTTGATTAGATTTGGAGATTTATTGGTTAAGTATAAAGGAGGGACAGGGGCTAGTGTCCCCTTAATTTAGATAAATGCGTTTTTCATACAGAATTATTCGATTTGCTTCAAATTTGATATACCAGTTTATTATGATATGGCTTCCTTCATTTGATTTGGAGGTTCATTGGTTAAGTATAAAAGTGGGGAAAGGGGGGCATTTGCCCCCCCCCCCCCTTCCTTAATTTAGATAAATGTGTTTTCATGCAGAATTATCTGATTTAGTTTAATTTTTTTTTCAACCGGTTCCGAACTTGAAAGTTCCATTTGAAGTCAACCCGAAAACCGACCACAACCAGGTTTCGGATTGAGTTCAATTAGAACTTTCAGGTTCGGATCGGGTTGCCGGTGGACGGAGATTATTTTGCTTGGCTTGTATCGGGTTATAGTTCTTTGGAATATTTTTGTCGGTTAAGATTTGGTTCGGGACGGGTTTCAGGTTGACTTCAAATGGAATTTTTAAGTTCTGGTAGCATTGCGTGTCCACGAAAACTAATTTGTCTTGTTCGGATCCGGTTATGGATCTTTGGAATATTTTTGTCGGTTATCAAATTTGGTTCGGGATTTCAGGTTTTTTCAAATGGAACTCTCTGGTTCGGGTCGGGTTGCATGTAGACTGAAATTATTTTGTCTTGCTCGGATCTGGGTACGGTCTGTTGTAATTTATTTTTCGGGTTTGGGTAGGGTTATACGTTAATAAACCTAATAAAAAGAAAATTGCCCAGTTAAACTGATGGCATTGAGCTCACAAGTTATTCACACAAATTGTATATTATACTCTTATTTCAAAGAATAAAGCCCCTCGAAAAATAAATGAAGGTATTAGTCCCCGTTTCCCCCCTTTCTACTTAACCAAAGAACCTCCAAATCTAATCAGGGAAGCTACTTAACATAATAAACTGGTATACCAAATTTCAAGCAAATCAGATAACTCTACATGAAAAAAACATTTCACTAAATTAAGGGGGTATTAGCTCCCCCATTTCTCCCTTTATGCTGAACCAATGAACTTTCAAATGTAATCAGAAAAGCTCTTTATTAGAATGAACCTAGAAAATAAATTAAACTAAATTAGATAATTCTGCATGAAAACACATTTATCTAAATTATGGGGAGGGGCAACTGCCCCCTTCCCCCCTTTTATACTTAACCAATGAACCTACAAATCAAATGAAGGAAGCCATTTCGTAATAAACTGGTATATCAAATTTGAAGCAAATTGAATAATTCTGTATGAAAAACCCATTTATCTAAATTAAGGGGACACTAGCCCCTGTCCCTCCTTTATACTTAACCACCAATAAATCTCTAAACCTAATTAAGGCATCTCCTTAACATAATAAACCAGTATACGAAATTTGGAGCAAATCGAATAACTCTGCATGAAAAACCCATTCTTCTAAATTAAGGGGGGGGGGGGTGTCTAGACTCCCTTTCCTTCCTTTATACTTAACTAATGAACCTCCAAATCTAAGCAGGGAAGCTCCTTAACATAATAAACCGGTATACCAAATTTGGGGCAAATCGAATAATTTTGCATTAAAACCCATTTACCTAAATTAGGGGGGGGGGGGCTACCCCCCTTTCCTTCCTTTATACTTAACTAATGAACCTCCAAATCTAATCAAGCCATCTCCTTAACATAATAAACCAGTATACCAAATTTGATCTAATCGAATAATTCTACATGAAAAACTCATTTATCTAAATTAAGGGGAGAGGCAATTGCCCCTCTTTCTCCCCTTTATACATAATAATGATCTTCCAAATGTAATCAGGGAAGCTACTTAACATAATTAACCGGTATACCAAATTTATAGCAAATCGCATATTCCTGCATGAAAAACCCATTTATCTAACTTACGGGGGGTTATAGCCCCCCCTTTCCTCCTTTTATATTTAACTAATGAACCTCCAAATCTAATCAAGGCAGTTCCTTAACTTAATAAACCGGTATACAAAATTTGAGCAAATCGAATAATTCATCATGAAAAACCGATTTATCTAATTTAAGGGGGGTAGCCCCCTTTACCCCCTTTATACTTAAATAATGAGCTTCCAAATCTAATCAGGGAAGCTCCTTAACACAATAAACCGGTATACCAAATTTGGAGCAAATCGAATATTTCTGCATGAAAAACCCATTTATATACATTTTTTTTTGGGGGGGGGGGGACTAGCCCGCCTTTTCCCCTTTTATCCTAAACCAATGAACCCCAAAAAATAATCAGGGAAGCTCCTTATCAGAATGAACCTAGAAAAAAAATTTTAAGCAAATCGGATATTTCTATCAAGAGTTATCGCGTTACGTACATACGTACGTACACACGTACATACAAAATCGGCGGACACATAAGCTCTCAGGTATTGATAGCCTGTGAGCTAAAAATATCTCCCTGATCGGATAATAAGTGCTCATTTTTCAATTAGCCTAACGCTTTCTAGGCTCTTTGCAATAAGCCTGAAAAATATCAGGCTAATTGGAAAAAGGGAGATGGATTCTCCAATTAGCCCGGCTCTTTGCAAAGAGCCTAGGCTGTTTGCAAAGAGCCGGATTTCTCAATTGGCCTACGACATATATATATATACACACACACACACACATACATACATAGTACAGTAAACTCTGTCTAAGGCGGAATCGATTGGGACTGAGAAAATTTTCCGTAGTAGACAATATTCCGGCTAATGCAACCCCCCCCCCCCCCCCAAAAAAAAAAAAATAAATAAATAAATAAATAAATAGATTAATTAATTAAAAATTTAAAAAAAAAAACCTCGAAGATGATGATTTTTCATTGATTTTCCTGACTCAAAAATCACTTGGAAACTGAAATTCGGAAAGATCTTTTGTCTTTATAGATAAATGAGAAACGTTATTCAATTTCTTAGTACTGCTGCAATACATGCGAATTGGAAATTTACACACATACAAAAAACAATAAACTTTAAGAATGAGACCGAACGCTATATAACTTTGAATTTGAATACAACTTTAAAGTATAATATACTTTTGAATACTACTGATATACTTTTGAAATATATATTTTGATAAATGTTCATTCTACTAGAAATATTAACTTTTAAATGCAATTTTCTATTTGAAAAAATGGCATTAACATAAATTCCTTAAAATTTAAACAGGTCTGTTCTTTTGAAATAATTTTTTCAAAGTGTTACGGAATTTAACTAACATGGTCGACATTGAGTATTTGACTTATCAGTTTTAAAGTTTAATAAACAAAATGCCTTTCATTTTTAAATTATCCTTTTTTCCGCCTTATACAAAATGTTGGTTTCGGTGGGGCCTTAAAATCCTGTCCGTTTCCGCGTTAGACAGATTCCGCCTTATGCAGCATGAAATAATGTAATTTTCTATGGGTTTGCCGGGACTTGAGAAATTTTCCGCGGTAGACAGATTTCCGTCTTACACAGAGTCTGCCTTTGACAGAATTTACTGTACATATATATACACACACATACATAGTATATATATATATACACACATACATAGTATATATATATATACACACATACATAGTATATATACACACACACATACATAGTATATATACACACACACATAGTATATATACACACACACATAGTATATGTACACACACACATAGTATATGTACACACACACATAGTATATGTACACAAACACATAGTATATATACACACACACACATAGTATATGTACACACACACATAGTATATGTACACAAACACATAGTATATGTACACAAACACATAGTATATATACACAAACACATAGTATATATACACAAACACATAGTATATATACACAAACACATAGTATATATACACATAGTATATATACACAAACACATAGTATATATACACAAACACATAGTATATATACACAAACACATAGTATATATATACATACACACACACACACACACAAAAAATAGTATATCTACCCTATATATATAAAATCCTAACGAATCAAATTTATGAAACGACTGATTAAACAACTGAATATGTTTCATGGCGATTTATTCTAAAATATGGAATATTTTGCGATGAAATTAACACTAAACATCCGTATTGAACCGCAGATCTCAAAACTGGTATTGGAATTTTCAATTTCGAATTAGTTTTCAAAATATTAATTTTTTTCTAATTTTAAATACTTTTTTCTAATGATGGCAACTCAAATTTTAATCAGATTTTTTTTTTTTTCATATTTTAGAAAAGATTATTATTTTAAACTAATTTGGCGACCAGTTTGGCCTCCCTTAAATGTATGCTAAGAAATTTATGTTACTTTTATTCATAATTCAATTTTTTCATTATCATTCTATTTAATACACACAATAATTGATTAATAATGCAATTTATCGCTAACTGTAATTTTTTATGGCAAATAGTGTTGATGTTAGAATGTGATAAAATCTTACATAAGCAAAAGGAGGTGGGGGGGGGGGGTCTAGTGTTTGCTTATTTTTCCTTACAAGGGGGGGGGAGGGGTACAAAATGACTCAAAATATGTTTATGTAATACTTCAACGGCCCCAAATTCCTGGAGTCAGAAGAGTCCATTTTTCCCACCAACTTCACAGCCCCTGCTAAAAACATTGTAACCAGCAATAAATTGCTGCATGATGTGGAAAAAAAATCTAATAAATGAAAAAAACTAAAAATTGCATAAACAAAGCAGAAAACAATATTAATTGTTATTCATTGCAACATAACTGCTAATATTAATAAGTAAAGAACTTACCAATACATGCAGTGAATGGTGTAACTGGTGCATCTTCACACCCATCCACCAGGTTTTTGTCTTCCTGCAAGAACGAAGACATTTAAATATAAATGAACAAACACAATAACTTCAAGCATAAAATTTAGTTGATTTGCTAATAAACCATGAGTTAAATTTTTGCCATATCAGTTTTTAAAATGTTAAGAAAATTACACCAAATTAATAAAATATCAGTTTATAATTTTATAAAAAGAAATTATTAAACAAGAAGCACAATTAAATTTTCTTTAATTCTTAAATCCTGCATTTCGTCAATCAAACGTGGAGAAATCGTGAATTTTGTCAATTGGGCGTAGAAAATTCTGAATCTCGTCAATCAACCCATTAAGACCACCGATGCCAACATCTTTAAAAATTCAAGAGTTGCTAATTTCGTTAACCGGAAGCGAAAAAATCTCGAATTTTGTCAATCGAACACGAAAAACATATCAAATTGTCAATCGAACGCGAAAAAAATCTCAAATTTTGTCAATCGAACACGAAAAAAATCTCAAATTTTGTCAATCAAATGTGAAAAAAATCTCAAATTTTGTCAAATCGAAAAAAAAAAAAAAAACCCTCAAATTTTGTCAATCGAAGGTGAAAAAAAAATCTCAAATTTTGTCAAACGCGAAAAATATCTTCCATTTTTTCAATTGAATGTGGAAAAAATATCGAATTTTGTCAATCGAATGTGAAAAAAATCTCGAATTTTGTCAATCGAACGCGAAAAATCTCATTTTTTGTCAATCAAATGCGAAAAAAAATCTCATTCTTTGTCTATCGAACGTGAAAAAAATCTCGAATTTTGTCAATCGAATGCGAAAAAAATCTCTAATTTTGTCACGCTCTTTAACTTTCTACACTTTCACTTTGCAGCAAAAATAGATAATATACAAAATATCACTGAGCATAAGCATGTCAAGAATGAATGTAAAATGTGTTAATTTGCATAAAAGGATTAAACATAAAAGATACAGAAAATCTCTTTTTTGAGGAAATTAAGTAAAAATATTTAGTGCTTTTCGGTTAGTTGGGCACCAGCACCAGTGTAATACATGAATATACATATATCTATTATACAGCGTTCGAAATCCTTGGTGGTCCACTAGTCCGAGACCACAAAAAATTCAATCGGACCACTAATTTAAAAAATTTAGTGGCCCGCAGGACCAGTAGCTTTTTTCCCTCTCTGACAGGTTAAGCTAAATTTTCCCAGCCCTGAGAAAACCGCAACCAAACACAAACCACAGAATTTTATTTTATTTAAAAAAATATAAATTGCATTAAAATTTAGTCAGTTGAAATAAATAATTAGATAATTATAATTCATAATGTTATAGTTTTTGTTCATGTACTGTTTATTTAATTTTTAGCAAATTATAATTTTACATTTTATTATGCTGAAAATTTTGGGTAACTGAAAGGAAGTTTCGTTTATATTCTAATAGGAAGAGGAGGAGGGAGATGTCACTTGAAGGGTTAAAGGTACATAATAGAATTTTATGTAGCGGGCCAGTGACGATGTCTGCGGACCAGTAAACTCTGATGTTTACTGGTCCTTTGGACCAGTGACTTTTTTTTTTTATCAATTCTACCGCTTATTATATATATGTATATACATTATATTGTATATATACATACAAACATACATAGTATATACATACACACATACATAGTATATGCATACACACATAGTGCTGTCCTCTAAAAAAAACCCACAGGAAAATGTATCCTAAAAAAAACCCACCCTAGAACTTAATCAAAAAGATCACAGAAGTCAAATTTTTTTTTTGTCCTGTTTCTATATGTCATTTACAATAATAAAAGCATTTAAAATTACTTAAGTGTTTATTTAGTTTTTTAAAAAATAAGCAAAAAATTACATTTATAATTTTTCATTTGTAAATCCTTCAATTTACAATTATTAAAATATTATTATTTTTTTTTCTTTTTTTTTTTGCAGAGTTGTGTTTTAAAACTAATTAATAATGAAAGAAAAACTTTGCTGTTTAATATTTTGATTTCTAGAAGTGTTTTTACATGTGGGTTATTTTTAGAAAAAAGTGGGTTTTTTTCAAAGTCTTGTTTAATTGGCTGCCATTTTGTAATATATTGATAGAAAAAAAAATACTATACATTAAAATCTTAGTCAGGACAGGCTGTGAAAATGTAGCTACTTCAAATTGTTTTGTATTTTTTATTAAATTTTATATAGTGAGAAATTAAAAAAGTGGGTTTTTTTTAGAGGACAGCACAGTACATAGTATATGCATACACACATACATAGTATATACATACACACATACATAGTATATACATACACACATACATAGTATATACATACACACATACATAGTGTGTATATATATATATAGTGTATATATATATACATACATAGTATATATATACACACACACACATACATAGTATATCAGCTTTCGAAATCCTTGGTGGTCCGCTGGTCCGAGACCACTAAAAATTCAATCGGACCACTAATTTAAAAAATTTAGTGGTCCGAAGGACCAGTAACTAACAGTAACTTTTTCCCCTCTCTGACAGGTAAACGTAAATTTTCCCATCCCTGAGAAAACTGCAACCAAACATTACAATATGCATAAAATTTGCATAAAAACTTAGTTAAAATAAATAGACAGAAATAAAAAACATAATAATTTCAGTTTTTGTTTATGTACTATTTAATTTTTAGCAAATTATAAATTTTACTTTTATTATGCTGAAAATTTTGGGTAACTGAAAGGAAGTTTGGTTTATATTCTCGGAGGAGGAGAGGGGGGGGGGGTGTCACTCAAAGGGTTAAGGTACTTATATAATTTTATGTAGCAGTCCAGTGACGATGTCTGCAGACCAGTCCTTGGGATCAGTGATTTTTTTTTTTAATCAATTCTACCACTGAAAATAGTCAGGGTTGCAAAATCGCTAAAAAAATGTCGGTTATAGCAAAAAAGATGACAGACGATCAAGGGAGAATATGCAAGGAATATACAAAAACTCATTCAATTTCATTATAAAAATTAACAAAAGGTTAACAGATGATAAGATTAAAAATTCAAAACAATATTCTTGTATTTAATAACATTTGTTATAATACTTGTCCCCAAGCAGCATTAGCGATAAATACAAAATATTATTTTGTCTTCAAAAGCATCGGTAAATTAGAAAAATTTTGGTTAAAAAAAAAAAAAGATCTATTCAATCTATCTTTTAACATGCTTTTACAAACAAAATACCAAAGTTCTCCAAATGTTATTTATGAAAAAAGAGAGAGAGAGAGAGAGAGATGGAGGGGGGGGGGGGGGAAGAGAAATTTGTAAAAAGCAAATAGTATAAAATTTTGTAATGATAATGATTCTGAGATTCATATAAATATTAAAATTGATCTAAGTCCAATAAAAAACAATTATGTTTTCAAAACAAAATACCAAAATTTTCCAAACGTTATTTCTAAAAAAAGAGAGGGGAAAGGGAATTTGTAAAAAGTAAATAGTAAAAAAAAAAAAAAAAAAAAAATTGTGCATGCATGTGGCAGTAAGTAAAAAATACTGCATGTATGAGCACTGCATGCCCATAAAGCAAAAATTCAAAACAATATTCTTGTATTTAATAACATTTGTTAATGCTTGACTGCAAGCAGCATTAGCGATAAATACAAAATATTATTTTATCTTCAAAAACATTGGTAAATTAGAAAAATTTTGGTTAAAAAAAAAAAAAAATCTATTCAATATGTCTTTTAACATTCCGATGAAGCAAGTAACTTTTTCCCCTCTCTGACAGGTAAACTTAAATTTTCCCATCCCTGACAAAAACCGCAACCAAACATTACAATAAGCATAAAAACTTAGTCAGTTAAAATAAAAAAACGGAAATAAAATACATAATTAATAATTTCAGTTTTTGTTAATGTACTACTTATTTAATTTTTAGCAAATTATAATTTTACATTTTATTATGCCGAAAATTTTGAGTAACTGAAAGGAAGTTTGGTTTATATTCTCGGAGGAGGAGGGGGGGGGGGTCACTCAAAGGGTTAAAGGTACTTAATATAATTTTATGTAGAGGGCCAGTGATGATGTCTGCGGACCAGTAAACTCTGATGTTTACTGGTCCTTGGGACCAGTGACTTTTTTTAATCATTTCTACCGCTGTTATATATATACACACATACATAGTATATATATACACATAGTATATATATACACACATACATAGTATATATATACACACATACATAGTATATATATACACATACATAGTATATATATATATATACACACATACATAGTATATATATACACATACATAGTATATATATATACACATACATAGTATATATATATATACACACATACATAGTATATGTATATATACACACATACATAGTATATGTATATACACACATACATAGTATATGTATATACACACATCACATATATATAGTATATATATACACACAGACTTAGATAAAATGTAAAACTGTCTGCGATCTCAAATAGTTTCTTAAAAATTTTCTGCAGAAAAACGCTGCACCCCTCCCAAGTCCTATATCGCTGCTAACCAGGGTTGGCAAAAAACCAAAAAAACTGGTTTATTTGGTTTAAACCAGGCTTTTTTAAAACAACTTTTCTTATTACATATACATGCATATTTATTGATAAAAATAGACATTGTTGGATATACAAGTAGAATAACTTCATTTGAAAATAATTTAAATTAAATAATCCTAGTCAATTTATGTAGAAATTTGAAAAAAAAAAATATTTTAATTTAAACAGTTTTAGTCACAGTCTTATGTTCAAAGAATACACTGCACTACTTTATAAACAATATTTTGATTACTAATATAATAATAAACATTTGATGTAGTTTGATGAATACAATATTCTTTTTCACAGTTATTCAAAAAATAAATTGCAAATACTTCTTGGGTTTTTGTTTTTTGAGTGACAATTCGAAGTTAACATTTTTGGTCATTAGATTCAGCAGATAACAGAAAAAAAAATAGATTGGTATTATTAAAATGCTATAACTAGAAGCCAATTTGTGAATACTCTCTTATTCAACTTCATATTTTGATTGTAATTCTTAAAGATAATCTCTCCAATCAAGAAAATTTTCGTTTACAGCTTGGTCAAAATCTTAAGGATTGTGTTATGTTATTAATTTCTTTAAATAATCTGCATTTTTTAAAAAATGAAAATATATTATACTAAATATTGAATATTTTTAATCTATTTTATCTTTGATAAATTCACATGTTTTAAGCTTTTTCTTTAGATCAATAGATATGTTCATCAACACATACTAATTTTCATAATATACATAATAAGTGTTGACTCTAAGCCGCTTTAGCAGGGTGCAGCACCCGGCGGCCTTTTTTATTTCTTTTTTGTGCCCGGCGGCTCTTTTAAATCCTTCAGATGCACCCGGCTGCCTTTTTCAACACTTCCTATGCGCCTCGTGGCAATTCAATTGATGCCAGGAAAATATTGTAAATTCTAGACTCTAAACAAACCAGTTCAAAATATTTTTTGTGAACAAGGTACAAGTGTGCCCTTTTTGGAAAAAAATGTGCCCTTTTCTAAGAATAATGCTCCCTTTTTGAAAAATTCCCGCCCGGCGGCTCTTTTTTTCTAGAGTCAACACTAATAATACATATCAACATGTCCTCGACCCACTATATCTAATGCTTATTGCAGAAATAAAGTGTTAAAAGTAGTAATTATTTATATCCAATGATTTGAAACACTTAAATTATGAAGAAAAACGAGAAAATGTCATTAGATTTCTTCTAAAAAAAACCAATTGGTTTAAACCGTGCCAACCCTGCTTCTAGCAGCAAAATTGAAAGTTATATGCGAGTGGAGTGCCACTAAGCAACCATCACTAAAAGAAAAATATTAATTTAGAAGCATTATTAAGCAGAATTTTTTTCTGCAGTCTGCAACAGAAATAGAAATTTTATAAACAGTCTGCCGAACTTAAAGACAAATGGCCTCTTTCCAATCCCTCGCATTACATTAGATGCACTCAATCCCCCCACCAGTTTTCTGAATCAGACTTTATTGAAAAGAGGATAATATCTACTAAGATATTAAAACAATATTTCCCTTTCAAATGTAAAAAAATTCGCTAAAATTTCAAACCAAATAAACTCTATTTAAAAGCGACCAACATTCGGGCAACAGCGACCGGGCCACACAATTGTTAAAAAAGGCAGCCGGACACATCGGAAGGATTTAAAAGGGTCGCCGGCAGCAAAAAAGAAATAAAGAGGGCCGCTAGGCGTATCAAAAGGGTTTAAAAGGGCCGACAGGTAAAAAAAAGAAATAAAAAGGGCCGCCGGGCGCTGCGCCCTCCTAAAGCGGCTTAGAGTCACACTAACTTAGAAATTA
The DNA here is from genome assembly GCA_963932465.1 of Maratus speciosus. Lineage (NCBI taxonomy): Eukaryota > Metazoa > Arthropoda > Arachnida > Araneae > Salticidae > Maratus > Maratus speciosus. The sequence continues at coordinate 7,476,589 of OZ010797.1, forward strand.
ATAGTAAAGTGCACTTAATCATGTTAAATTTAAAACCTGATAACTTCAGAGCAAAACAAAAACAAATTTTATACAGTGTTGATAGTTACAATTGAATTGAATCTAGTAAAAATTAAAAAAACATGTAATGCATCTACATTTAAATCTTGTAACATGAAATCGAAAGGTACACTAATTATTTTTAATTAGTGTACCTTACAGTAATAATACAATAAATATTTTTTTAGAAAGCTAGGAGTCAAACTTGACTACTGGGAATAATTTTGTAGTCGTCAAATGCAATAATTTGGTTGCATTTGACGACTAACGACCACTAATTTTGAACACTGTATATATGTATATACATAAATATATTGTATATATTATATACACACACACATACTTATATTGTATATATACACAACTAGTGTTGACTCTAGAAAAAAAGGGTCGCTGGGGGGGAACTTTTCAAAAAGGGAACAAACACTATTCTTACACAAAAAAAAAAAAAAAACGTACATTTTTCAAAAAGGGAACACTATTCTAAAAGAGGGTACATTTTTTCAAAATGGGAACACTATTCTAAAAAAAAAGACTTTTTTTAAAAGGGCACACTATAATATAGGTAAAAAATATTTTGATCTAATTTGTTTAGAGTCCCTAGAATTTGCGATATTTTCCCAGGGCGCATAGGAAGTGTTGAAAAGGGTATATGGGTGCATTGGGAGGGGTTAAAGAGCCACTGGGTGCAAAAAAGAAATAAAAAAGTCCGCTGGGTGCTGCGCCCTACTAAAGCGGCTTAGTGTCAACACTACACACACACATACAAACATATACAATACCAAATACAGTAGTGCATGCAATATTTTGTATGCTATATTCAGGGTTGTAAAAAACCCGGGTTTTTTAGAAAAAGCCCAGCCCGGGCGGGTTTTATTAAAAAACCCGGGTTAAATGGGCAATTTTCCCCGGGTAAATTAAAATGCCAAAATGTGGATGATGATTCCCCCTTCCTCACAAATAATAACGTTCACAGTTGCCACTGTATATGGAAAACTAGAAAATCTGACGGAATTTAAAAATGAGTATTAAAAACAAGGACTTTTACTAAACTTTGGTTCTTTGCAAAATTTATCCGTTTAAATTTTGAGATTTTTCAGAGGAATTACTCTGGGAAAATTTAAATTTTTTGCTCAGGAAAGCGCAAGGAATTTGATTGCTGAAATAAGTGGAAATCCTGATCTCAAATACAATCTTTGTGAACACTTCATAGTCTAATAGTTGGGAATGACTTCATAGTCTTAATAATGATGTCACTAATTTTTTCTGTTCTTAAAATACATCTATAGATATGATCCCTTTAATTTAAATAACAAACAAATTTTAAATTGCACAGCTATCAATTGTGTATTTTCCAATTGTTTCCAATCTAAAAGTGCAAGTAAATTAGTACAAATATATTTTCTAAGATTCAAAGAAGTGAATAAATAAAACAAAATAACGATAAACTGTTAACAAATACATCATCTGTTCTTTTCCAGAAATATATTTAAAAAAACCTGGGCTTTTTACATGGGTTTTTTATAAAAAACCCAGCCCGGGCAGGCAGCTGGGCGGGTACCCGGGCAGCTACTCACTACAACCCTGGCTATATTGGCACTAATCAATGGATATATGGATACAGCCCCTCATCTTTTTGCTTCATTTTGGGAACAGCGGATTTTGAGCTTATTCTATCAACGATAATTTTTTAAAGAAAACATGCAAAATTTAAAATATATATTCACATCCGGATTGCAGAACTTATCAGCCTAAATAAGAAAATAATTGCGAGGGTGGAGGGCTATAAAAATAATTAAGTTACAGAAGCTGTTAAAAATCTATTTTCTGTCTTAAATGTTTCCTTATTCACCTCTGACCCCCCCCCCCCCCCAAAAAAAAAAAAAAAAAAACTGTAATATTAATGAAAGTTATAGGTAATATTCATGAAACTAGTAAATCTGCAAGTCAGCGGCCTCAAACATCAGTTCTATAGTTTTATTTTGAAATTATTTTATTTAGTATTTAAAATATTCAATTCACAATATCATTTCTTTCATATTTGTAATATTATTATAAATGATATATAAGTAGTATATGGAAGATTAATTGTTAAAAATAGTGAAACAAAACTAAACACTAATATTCCAAAACTTTTTTTTTAGTACCTTTTAAATCCCCCACAGTTTCAATAATTTGATAGCTGTAATTGCCTGATATTTAGTATTTTAAACTATCCATCTAAAATAATTAAACATAGATCTTCCGATAATTACAATAATTGATGCATGCAAACAGTAAATGATTATCAAAAATATTTTATTAATTACTGGTATCCTAATGGTTAAATTTATTTGAATTATATTTTAATTATTTATACCGTGTTTCTGTTTTTTCATATATCTGAATACTGTTTTGCTAATGATTTCGTAACCAAACAATCGAAATCTAAATAAGGTTTATCTTATGTTTTATAATCTGCGTTATTGTTGACATTTTTAATGAAATCAGAAAGCAGAAAATGTTTCGAAGCTGCACTGTGAAAAATAATGTATTCATTAAATTTTGGTTTGAAATACAGTCATAAAAACAATTCTATTTATTTAACATATGGACATAATATATGTCCATTACTGGAACAGAGGGTGTCCATTACTGGGCTTTTGATATGTTTCTGTTATTTAAAATTAAATTTCGATTCATGTTGGGAAATGAGACTATAAGAATGACTAAATAGTGTTGATAGGTTAATATAATATTGAAAAACTCGAATATAATAATTATAACTATTAATAAAAAAAATAATTTTAAAAGAAATTCCTTAAGGGTGTCCATTACTAGCACATCTACTCTACATAAAATTCAATGTTTTCTATTACTACCAAAACAAAAATATTCAAATTTTGCAAGAAAATACAGAACATATAAATAAGTATAACCAGCTTTAGCATATTAAGATTTTCACTGAAAAACAGTGCAGCTTCGAAGCATTTTCTGCTTTCATTAAAAATGTCAACAATAACGCAGATTATAAAACATAAGATAAACCTTATTTAGATTTCGAATGTTTGGTTACGAAATCATTAGCAAAACAGTATTCAGATATATGAATAAACAGAAACACGGTATAAATAATTAAAATATACATCATATTAATAATAAAAAACAGTTACTTACTTGATACTTGAGTAAAAGCTTCCACGTTGGTTTTACAATAAACAGAAGACACCGCGCGCCATTGAATCTCTTCCCATCTTTTACTTCCGCCGGATCTCATTGCGCGTGACGTACATAGCAGTGACGTTTGATTTCTAACAGCCAATGGCAGGTGCTCACGCTGAAATCCATTTCGGAAGGAGAACGAATTTACGGTTAATGGCACTGATTTTCAAAACGAATGCCGCTGACATTTTAATTACTGTGAATTTTACAGCAAGTTGTTAGAAATAAGGGCACTGGACTTTTTTCTTAAAAAAGGGATGTGACCTTATAATTTTAAGGCCAACTCTCCTAATTTTACTGAAATTTTTAACAGTGTATGAAAATGTGCCTTTAAAATTACACAATTTTAAAAATGAATGTTTTGAAAACCCATGTTCTCCTCTTGTAATTTTTAACAATATTTTTTGCACAATCTTTTTGTTTGGCACAACACATCCACAACACAATCGAAAATGATTTTAGTTAGAAGTGTTAATTATTATGTTCAGTTAGTGTTGCAAAAGTGTTTCACGAATTTGCAGTGTACTGGAAAACATTGAATAATTAAATATCGGTAATTCAAAAGTATTTTTATTCCTATTTATGTAGAGATCTTGTTATGTCCCTGTGAACATGTAAATAACAAATTGATTATAATTTATCCAAATTATAATTTATTTATGGACAGATTTGGAAAATAAAAATAAGGATTTTATGGTAAGTAATATATGTTTTTTTATTTTTTAAAAGTATAATTTTAAGTACTTATAAATGCATGCTAATGAATAATTAACTTCTTAAAACTAAAAATATATATGTATCTGATTTAAAATGTTTTAAATTAAAATGGAATAAATCCAACATTGATATTAACACTAAATTCTCTAATCGTTTAAAAACTCATAAAACTGGAAAATTAGTGGGTCTGTTTTCTCGAACATTTTAATAACAAATATAATATTTTTTTTCAGACACATTAAAATTTATAAAATATAAAGGATCATCTTTGTATAAATGATCATCTTTATACATGCTCCAAATTCATTAAATGAATATTGTAGCATATATTCCAGGACATTGTATATAATCCAGAATAGATATGTTTAAAAGAGTTTATAAGAATGTTTTAAAATTCATAACTTTGTTTGTTTTCTGAATAAATTACTTACACAATCTTTTAAGATTTTTAACCCTTTCGACTCGAGCCTCTTTTACACAAATTTTATTCGGTTGACACCACTTTTTTAAAAGAAGTTTCCTTCAAGTACACAATTTCAAAAATGCTCTAATTAAATAAGGCAAATTTTATTTTCCTTTATTACTGGTGACAAAAACAAATTTTGCAAAGAAAGATTATATCCAGAGAGACTGTACATACGAGTGCAAAAGGTTTAAAACAAAGTGTTTTAGCTTTTGCAATGAAGGGGGACATATGATTTTTATTTTATCAAATGAGTGACTTATGTAAGGGTATTTTATATAGTTTATGGGGTTCGTACGGGTACCGTTATTTTCAAGGTCAAATATCAGTATTTTTTATTGAAAAATAAATCTAGTTTAAACGGATGAACATTGCCTTATTCAAGGAGAGATTTTCCATAAGAAAATACTGATACCGAAGAATTTTTTAGTCTGGAAATTCAAGGACCCGTACGAACCCTGATTTAGGATATTTGTTAAATTGGAGTTAGTGTAAGTGAATGCTCATAATATAAAATAAGACAATTTGTTTTATTTTTTCATGATTTCAAAAGTAATTAACATTTTCAAATTAAATACTTGTTTATTACTTTCTTCTATCTTCAATAGAAGAAAGTATTGTAATCGAAATTTTTTTCGACTTCCGGTTTTCGACGGATTTGCATGTTTTAGGGGTCAGAGATTCCAAAAAACATGTTTATAGAAAATGTCTGTCTGTCTGTGTGTCCGTCTGTCCGTCCGTCCGTCTGTCCGTCTGTCCGTCCGTCCGTCTGTCCGTCAGTCCGTCTGTCCGTCTGTCTGTCGCCATTGTACCATCAAAAAGTGTATGAAGTTATGAATAGAATTAAACCAAAATTTTATTATAAGTTTTTGGCTATGGCAAGCAGGTCCTCCCGGAATTTGGAAAAAATTCGCCGGTAGGGGGCGCTGATATAACAATTTTTGTGCGATTTTGAATATTGTACCATCCAAAAGTGTATGGAGTTATGCATAGAATTCAACCAAATTTTTAGTTTAAGTTTTTGGATATGACAAGCAGGTCCTCCCTGAATTTGAAAAAAATTCGCCGGTAGGGGGCGCTGTAAATGCGTTTTTGTGCGATTTTGAATATTGTACCATCGAAAAGTGTATGAAGTTATACATAGAATTGAACCAAATTTTTATTTTAAGTTTTTGGCTATGGCAAGCAGGTCCTCCCTGAATTTGGAAAAAATTCGCCGGTAGGGGGCGCTGTAATAGCGATTTTTGTGCGATTTTGAATATTTTACCGTCCAAAAGTGTATGGAGTTATGCATAGAATTGAACCAAATTTTTAGTTTAAGTTTTTGGATATGACAAGCAGGTCCTCCCTGAATTTGGAAAAAATTCGCCGGTAGGGGGCGCTGTAAATGCGTTTTTTGTGCGATTTTGAATATTGTACCATCGAAAAGTGTATGAAGTTATGCATAGAATTGAACCAAATTTTTATTTTAAGTTTTTGGCTATAGCAAGCAGGTCCTCCCTGAAGTTGGAAAAAAATTCGCCGGTAGGGGGCGCTGTAATAGCGATTTTTGTGCGATTTTGAATATTGTACCGTCCAAAAGTGTATGAAGTTATGCATAGAATTAAACCAAATTTTTATTTTAAGTTTTTGGCTATGGCAAGCAGGTCCTCCCTGAATTTGGAAAAAATTCGCCGGTAGGGGGCGCTGTAATAGCGATTTTTGTGCGATTTTGAATATTGCACCATCGAAAAGTGTATGAAGTTATGCATAGAATTGAACCAAAAAAAATTTTTAAGTTCTTGGCTATGGCAAGCAAGTCCTCCATGAATTTGCAAAAAATTCGCCGTTAGGGGGCGCTGTAATAGCGATTTTTGTGCGATTTTGAATATTGCACCATCGAAAAGTGTATGAAGTTATGCATAGAATTGAACCAAAAAAAAAATTTAAGTTCTTGGCTATGGCAAGGAGGTCCTCCCTTAATTTGTAAAAAAATCGCTCGTAGAGGGCGCTGTAATAGCGATTTTTGTACAATTTTTGTGCCATTTTGAATATTGTACCGCCGAAAAGTGTATGAAGTTATGCATAGAATTGAACCAAATTTTATGTGTTTATTTTTGGTCATGTCACGAAGGTCCTCCCTGAATTTGGAAAAATTCTGCCGGAAGGGGGCATTATAATTGCGATGTCTGTACCATTTTCATTATTGTACCATCGAAAAGTGTATGAAGTTATCCATATAATTGAACCAAATTTTTTGTGCATGTTTCTGGCTATGGCAAACAATTCCTCCCTGAACTTGAAAAAATTCCGAAAGAAGGGGGTGCTATAATTCCCATCTCTGTGCCATTTTCATTATTGTACCATCGAACAGCGTATAAAATTATCCATACAATTGAACCAAAATGTTTGTGCTTGTTTTTGGCTTTGGCTAACAGGTTCTCCTTGAATTTGGAAATATTGCGCGGTAAAGGGGCTCCGTGCTAGCGATTTTTGTATACTTTTCTTGATTTTTCGTAGTTCTATTGTGCATCGGCGGGAACTCGCTTCCTGCTATGCCGGCTTTTCGCAAACAGCTGATAATGACAGAATAAGGGAAAATTAATAATTTTAACAAATATCATGATATAGATTAACTCGTTTTTAGTCCGTTTACTTGACTTGAGCAGAAATTTAAGATGAAAATCAAAGTTGGTATAGTATTGAACTAATAATATTGAAGTATTAACATATGTAACTAGGCTTTGAAATATTGAGATGTATAAGATAGAAGAAAGTTTTGGGATTGGCACATCCAACTAGTTTTGCTTTATTTTCAACTATATATATATCTATCTTTTTTATGTGATTAAGATATTTCAAATGAACCAAGTGAACGCCAGTTTTTTTTAAAAAATAAATTTAAATAAGCTTTTCTAAATATTAACTTCAATGATTTAATAAACGTTAATTTACTTTAAAACTATGTTTTGAATTAAAAAAGTAGTTTGATATAAAATTTTTAAAAATCCAATGTAAATACAAAAAAATCAGATTTTTTATGTTTTCATTTTTAAAAAAATCACAAACCCTGATTTTAACACTGAAAGTCCTACCGAAATTATCTATTATTGTACCTTTTGGTAAACAGACCATAATGACGTGAAAAAAATTATGTTACAGTTTTTTAAGGCATAATAAATTTTTTAATGCCATATATATAGGAAACTGCATTGATATAGTTTTCACTAATTATTTTTTAGGAGTTATATTGAAAAAGATTTTTGAAGTTATATACACATGTATGAAATGTTTTACCATTTACATGTTTGCTACTAAAATAATTTCATTTTGTAAAGTTTATTTGTGAACATAGACTTCGCAAGAAAGTTTTAAAATTTCAAATTATCAATATATCTGTTATTCCAATGGATACAATTTTAAAATTTATTAATCCTTTTCATCGTTTTAAACTGAAAAGTTTTTCAATTGAGGTTTCAAAAAATGTTTCGTTAAATGTTAAAAGATGTTGTTTTAAAGTCTTGTAAACATTGAAATTTTCACTTGAGGAAATTTTTCAATTTTATGATTTTCTTAAAATCACTGAAGTATCGTTAATCATACCTGTAACTTGCTGTTGTGCTGTTTTTGTCCAATTAAATTTACATAATGATTAGTAATTATTACGATAAAAAATTACAATTATTATTTACTATTACTATTACAGGACAATACTGCTGTGGACGAGGTCATTCCAGTTGAAACAGACCCTCCTTGTGTAACTGCAATGGTGTAGCAGTTTTTTCAGAGAAATGCCCAATAAAAATAGTTTCATTGCTGCCAGAAACCTATTTGCATAGTTTGTGAAGGAGTCCTGGTTTGCCTATTTGTTAATCAGTACGGTAATTCTAAAACAAAATGTGGTACTACTTAGTTATCCTGTCGACCCATTTCGCCAAATTATATAAATCGCCAAACCACTCGCCAAATTATACAAATTGACATTTTTTTTAACCATTTGGAAAAATGGTTATTGTTCTCGTTAGGATGGGAAATCAAAAGCATATCTGAAGGTTTTCACTGGTTTAATCTGCAATTTATTCGTTTTCTGATTGGTCTATACAGTAATCTGTATTTCCCTTTAATTTCAACAACGATGGATACCTTCTGTTGCCACTATGACAAAAAAGTAATAAAAACTACAAAAAAAAAAAATTAATAACTCAGAAACAAATTAAGATACAGCTTTCAAACAAATTGCATTTAAAAGTATATTTTTTTCTCCATCCGACGGTGTAAAAAGTAATATTGTCGGATGTTTAGAAGTTTAAGAATGAAATCTGACGATGGAAAAGCCTTTTCCCGAACAGCCAATGAAATGCTTGGATATTTACGTAAGTTTCAGGTGGATAATACTTAAGTTTGATGAAATCTGACGGGTCACAGGCGATTTTGTTGGCTTGCAATTTTTACGTGTAATAACACTATTAATGTTTAATTCATGGTGTACGTAATGTAGGATCAACTTCGCACTCTAAATTAAAATGTCTGAAATTCAGACACTTAAGTGTCTGAAGTGGAGTGTTCAATTTTCAGACATTTTAAAATGTCTGAATTTTTTCAGACACTTTTTGCGTCTGAATTTCAGACACTTCAAACGTCTGAATCGCATCCATTTTTTTGTAAGCATCATACGTAGCCATGTTTGACCACGTTGAATCCTGGAAAAATATTTGGCTGTGGTCCTGCCCCCCCCCCCCCCCAATACAGCCTGATTTTTTTGGTGCTCTCAGTTTTGGTATACAATTTTCGTTACGTTGATAATTTAAATCTTTTACGACATTGTACTGATTATAATCAATATCTTGAACTTCAGGAGTAGAACAAGATTAAAAAACAAAAAATATTTATCTAAATATTAGATTTTTTAAAATTTATTTTGTTTTTAACCTTATTTTACTTTAAAAGTTCAAAATATTGATTATAATCAGTACAATTTCGAAACAGATTTAAAATATAAGCTTTACAAATATTGCACATCAAATTTGGGGGCACTACAGTCGTAGGGGGACGGGGCACTTCCCAGTTTGCCCTTCCTTTAATCAAGAAGTACTTTTGCAAAAAACGCAACCCTGCATTATAGTTGTCTAAATTGAGATGTCCGGTATTCGGGAGTATCCGTTGTGGAGGTTAATGGACATTCTCGAATAGCGAACACCTCTATTTAACGAATACTTTTTTAATCAGCAGACATACATATTTGTATATTTTTACCTCAAAAAAGTAGACATCTCCAATTATCGGACAAATTCCGCGGTCCCGAAGTGTTCGCTATTAAGGGCTTTTAAGGTACATAGATAAATATATATATATATTTTATAATCTTGTCCTACTCTAAAAGTTCAAAATATTTATTATACTCGGTTGAATGTGGAAAAAGATTTAAAATATCAGATGTACGAAAATTGCAAAAATCCCCCCCTCCACCCCCCACCCCCAAAAAAATGAAAATAAAAAAAAATATATTGCTACATAGGCAATTTTACATATACATCACTTGATAATCACAACAGCCATTTAACTATGAATAATGAAAATAAATAAATAAATATTCTACTTTAATAACATTGGGGAAAAAATGACTTTGGTATTTTGTTAAATATATTTGCGTTTTTAAACTTGTCCTACTCTAAAAGTTCAAAACTTTCATTATAATCAGTGCAAGATTTAAGATATCAGCTTTACAAAAATTCATGCAAAATCCCCCCCCCCCCCCAAAAAAAAAATGAAAATACTTATTTAAAAATTATGTTTTTAAAAAATTTATATTTCCACATGGGCAAGTTTTTATGTAGATCAGAGGGTACTCACAAAAGCTATTCAACTATCAATAAAAACAAATAAGTACATATTCTATATTAAAAACATGAGGAAAAAATAACTTATGATTTCCAAACTTCTTTCGTCTTAAATATATACAGTAACATCTGTCATTTTTGTATTTTTCGTATAAGTGCATATAAATAAAGTTACCACAATTTTAAATACGAAATCTAGTTAGAGGTTTTTACTTTTTCCCATTATAAATTTCAAATTACTTTTTTATTAAAAATAATAAAAAAATCAGTATTAGAGTTGATTGCAAATCAAATACATATGTATATTTTTACAGGCAGCTTCATATAATAGACCAGTCTCATTTACTTTATTTATCTTTTTTTAATCTGCGGTTTTATGCCAGGAAGTAAGAAAGCATTAGGTCATCTTTCAAAGTTTTTTTTTTCTTTACTTGATAGTGGCCGTCATTTACTGCGAGATAAAAATTATCCATTGAAACTAAGAACTGACATTGAATATATAATTCGTAATAAAAAAGAACGTCATAAGTTTAAAAATATATACTTCTAGAATTAGTGGGGTTTTTTGCGAACAGATTCAAAACTAATTAAATTTCATGCAGGATTTTGTTTAGTACAATAAATAAAATCATAAAATACACTAATTTTACTACTATAAAGAAACTTACTTGAGTTGCTGCAAGAGGTAAGAAATATTCCTCGATTTGAAATTTTAAAAACTACCACAACCACAGTGAGGGAGAAAGACTTTCATCAGTTTAAAAGGTAATCCCATAATACATCCGACTAGCCATATTTAAAGAATGAGATGTTTCATCCTAAAAACAGGACCCGCCAGACAAAAGTTTCTTTTTTTTGCCAGTTTCGACAGGACGAAGATGAATAACACAATATTATTGATATAAATTGATACGAGTTAACACTAAGCCCAATGCACGCGCTTTGTAGAATTTCCGGGTGTAATCTTCAACCGTCGTCTACTTCTGTTCTGTGTCTATCCCGCCCTTGTATCGACGACAGCTTCTAAGAGACATTTGATGTCGAGCACACACGTCAGATGTATGTATTCAATAAATAAATATTCCAAGTTAATACGAATTAAAATCACAGTACTTCACATTTCGCAAAAAACGAATTAAAATACACGCGTACATAAAAACAAACTTTGTTTGAATTACAACGTATACCACTTCGAACGAAGACATCTAAAACGCATGCGCAACTGGGAGTGCTAGTGCCCCCTGGTGGTTATTGCGTCGGAAGAATCAAAACGTCTTAAATTAAGACACGTTTAAAGCAATGAAGTGTCTTAAAATAAGACGTTTGCGGATATTTTAGACATTATTCTCAGTTCGTTTACACCATGGTCATAGTAAGACGCTTATGTATCTTAAATTAAGACATCTATAGTGTCTTAATTTTCAGATTAAGACACTTAAGTGTCTAAAATTCTTTTTCAGTCACATATGTGTCTAAATTTAAGACGCTTCTATTTGCAGTGCGTGCGATTTTTTATGTCTTAAATTTTAGTCTTCGAAAAAATCGTTTTCCAATGGTCGTTGTAATTTGATAAATTACTTTATTTTAACTCTTTTATTTATTTATTTTTTTTTTAAATAACGAAAGAACAAATAAATTAGTATAACATTAATAAAAATACGAATAAAACGTTTAAATAAAAATCACTGGATGATGTAAACACATGTAACTTGCTTAAAGCCAAGTGAATGTGATATGACATTTACGACCAACCATTATTGGCATTTAATCTTATAGTTTGGCAATAGATTTTTGGTCGACGGGATAACCAAGTAGTACCCAAAATGTAAATAACATTAATATCAAAATGCATTGCTGTAAAATGGCTTGTTAAATCAACTTAAATTGTAGTTTTGTTCAAAATAAATGTTATTTTTCAGTATAAATATTTATTTTTATTTTTTATGTCCTTTATAGTTAACCAGGAGAGAAAAAACAAGTTGGAAATTACTCGTCAAACGTGGCAAATGAGGTGCGTTCGTACTATAACTAGTTTTATAATTATTTTTTGCACCCCATATTGTACTGAATGTGTATTTATTTGCAATTCATAAGTGCATAGTCTGTAACATCATTAAAATGCACTTGCAATAATTTTTCCCATTCCCCTTAATGTAACGGAAAACTTTTGACTGTCCTTGTAATTAAGCTATACATCCGATTTTCATGAAATTTGAAATGGCTCGACAAAATTTTGCAGCCATTATATATTTAAAATTTCAGCCCATTCGGAAAGCTGTAACATCATTAAAATGCACTTGCAATAATTTTTCCCATTGGCTTTAATGTAAAGAAAAACTTTTGACTGTCCCTATAATTAAACTATACATCCGATTTTCATAAAATTTGAAATGTCTCGACAAAATGTCGCAATAATTATATGTTTAAAATTTGAGACCATTCGGAAAGCTTTAGCATCATTAAAATGCACGTGCAATAATTTTTCCCATTGGCCGTAATGTAAAGAAAAACTTTTGACTGTCCCTGTAATTTAACTATACATCCGATTTTCATAAAATTTGAAATGGCTCGACAAAATTTTACAACAATCATATATTTAAAATTTCAGACCATTCGGTTGGGTAGTTTTTGCTCTATTATATGCGGACGGACAGACAGACGGACGGACAGACAGACGGACTGAACGACGACTATAGGTGCTACGTATTTATATAATTACGAACGCACCTAAAAACAAGTAATATATTTATTGTAGTTATACTTAAACAATTTTGAATTCCAAATATGTTAATGAATAACACATACTGAACAATTGCAGTAGTTCTTCAGTCAGTGTAATAATATCTGGTCATGTAGTATGGAAAGACCGAAATAAATTTAAATATTTAGATCGATAATTAAAATTATATTTCAGCTCTAATCTCAATTTAAATTAAATAATTACTAGGTGAAACCTATTTTTATAGCCTGACAATTTTTAATAAAGATTTTCATTTAGTTTCTGATAATATAAAATGCATTTTTTAAAGGCTTTTTGTTACTTAATTTTTTTGCCTATTTGGGTTCAAAGTCTCGTAAATTTTCAAATTTCAAATTGCCTGGTTTGTAAAAGATTGTATTATCAAGCTATTTATTATGGTTATTTAAATTGTATATTTCCTTATAATTCAGTTTTTTTTTATGAAGTTTTTAATTTAGATAGAAGAAAAAAATTATCTTCTCCATGAAAGATTAAATTAAAAATTAAAGTTTTAATGCTGTTTTATTTAATTATTCGTTATTTGTAATTTATTTTATGGGCTTTTTTTTTTCTAGCAAAAAAGAACCCAAATTGGGTTGTAAGATTTCTGGCCAATGTTCCAAACCGCAAAGAATCTCTTTGTATCCCACAAAATGGCTATAAAAAGTGTCCATTTTTAGTTTATTGAGATCGCAAACTGGAGTTCACAGTCTTCACTAAAGGGGGCAATTTTAACCCATTTTGGGTATATACTCTGGATTTTAAATTGGGTTTATTATAGAATCGAAATTGGGATATCCAAAATGTGTTAACATTGTACCCATTTTAGATAAACACTTAATTCCAATTTGAGTTTTGTTATAAACCTAAAATGGACCCTTTTTAGGTAGCTTTCTTTACAAAAAGCTACCTATTGCAGCCGTTCGGAGGAAAGCGATTTCAAAAAATTTTGGTATATTTTCATCGATCATGACCCCCAGACCCCGAAACCACCCTCCGTTCAAAATTGATATATATATATACATATATATATATATATATATATATATATATATATATATATATATGACCTATGTCACACTGTAACTCACGTATTTATGGACCGATTTGGATGTAATTCGGTGTGTACATAGTACATACCAATGTCTCGACCGAGTTCGTTGGCCAGCTTCATCCGCCATTTAAAAATTTAAAAAAAAATTTAAATTTAAAATGTGGTACCAAAAATTTGAAAATGGAAAAATATTTTTTTCTTATGTATTTGACCTTTATACAAAGACTCCGTAGCAGTTTTTGTTTCGTCTATATCTTAAAAAATGGCTGAGTTATAGCATTTTGAATTTCTAGCGAAGCTGACATTTTGAAACGTCATGAATTTTGTCACGCGATAAAAGGCGTATTTATGAACCGATTTGGGTGTAACTTCGTTTATACATAGTACAGACCAATGTCTCGACCGAGTTCGTTGGCCAGCTTCATCCGCCATTTTGTTTAAAAATGGCGGCCATTTAAAATTTTAAAAAAAATTTAAATTTGAAATGTGGTACCAAAAAATTGAAAATTGAAAAAATATTTTTTCTTATGTGTTTGACCTCGATAAAAAGATTCGGGAGCAGTTTTTGTTTCGTCTATATCTTAAAAAATGGCTGAGTTATAGCATTTTGAATTTCTAGTGTGGCTGACATTTTGAAACGCCCTGATTTTTGTCAGGCGATAACAGGCGTATTTATGAACCTATTTGAATGTAACTTCGTCTGTACATAGTACATACCAATGTCTCGACCGAGTTTGTTGGCCAGCTTCATTCGCCATCTTGTTTCAAAAGGGTTGCCATTTAAAAAAAAAAAATGTAATTTAAAATTTAAAATGAGGTATTAAAAAATTGGAAAATGAAAAAGATTTTTTTTTATGTGTTTGGCCTTGATACAAAGATTCTGGAGCAGTTTTTGTTTCTGAAAATTTGTTATTTTGTTTATATCTTAAAAAGTGGTTGAATTATAGCACTTTGAATTTCTATCATGGCTAACACTTTGAAACGATCTTGTATTTGTCTCGCGACACCACACGTATTCGCCTATTTCGATGGAAGAAGGCATGTGGATAGTATATATCAATATCTCGACCAAGTTCGCTGGCCAGCTTCATCAGCCATCTTGTTTCAAAATGGCGGCCATTAAATTAAAAAAATATATATTTAAAATGAGGTGCAAAAAAATTAGAAATTGAAAAAGGTTTCTTTCTTAAGTATTTGACCTTGATATAAGGATTCGGGAGCATTTTTTGTTTGTCTTTATCTTAAAAAATGGCTTAGATATGGCAGTTTCAATTTCTAACGTGGGTGACGTTTTGAAAAATCTGATTTTTTGCCTGCGACAGCACTCGTATGTATCAACCGATTCCGATGTGAGTGAGCATGTGCACAGCAATTACTAAGGTCTCGACCAAGTTCACGGGTTAGCCTCATCCACCATGTTGTCTTAAAATGGCAGGCACTTTAAGAAATCGCCGAATTTGGCAGCGAAATATAAGTTACTTTAAATAAAAGCAGCTTGGATAAAGCTGACTAATTTCGCGAAATTCTCATTCATAATGATTTAGTATTGATAAAAATTAGTATTGAATCTCTTATATTCGGTTTCCACTAAATTGAGCTTCGTGTGTTTGAATAATATAAGTTGGCTTTTTTAAAATAAGGAATATGAAAGCTACCTCTTCCTCCCGGCACTGGCCGGAAGGACTTTTTTTTAACCATTTTGGGTTACAAAGTGAACTTTCCGATTTGGAACACTGCTGTACCCAAAAATCTTACAACACAATTTAGATCATTTTTTTTTTCACAATTTTAGAATTTTTTTTTTTTACAGTTGTAAGTGAAATCCATACTTTTACGCATAAAAATAAGTCTACAAATGCGTCTGAAGATGTCGCGTTGTTCAGTGAGAAAAAATAATTTTTTTGAGAACAGCCTCCAGACGTGAGAAACGTTCTCATGGGTCCACATCCCAGTCGAATCGCCGCTTCACGAAATTCTTTCCCCTCCAAAATCATGAAAAATCACAGTTCGTGCCTATTACGATTTGAAAATCGGGAGAAGGAAAAAAAATAAAAATGTATATGGTATATAAGAGGGTGGCCTAAGACAAATGGCTATCTTTTTCCGTAACAAGTTTTCGCCCATCGCGTGTTGCTCCCGACAGTTTCATGTTCCGAAATAAAAAAGAAACGCACTCTTCCTTTCGCCTTGCTCGGTGGAAGAGAGAGGAGGAAGAAGAAGATGCGCGTTATCAAATCAGGTAGCCTGGGAAGCGCAACAGCTGGACACTATACTGCTAGAAGAGGATGGGAGAAGGAAGGGAGAGAACGTTCTGGGTGGTGGTGATGAGAGTTTGCTGAGAATCAGAGGATTGTAATGGGAAGGGTCGGTTACAGAGGGTATTACACAGATATTTCTAATTATCATTAAGGCTTACTCGCCTCTCCTGGACAATATCTGATAAGAATGCTCTCTTTCTCGTAAGATCGCTGTCATTAAGGGTGTACTCAAATCCAAACTGCTTATATTCTGACTCATTTTTAAATTCATTTTTGTTCTCAAACGCACCCCATAGGAAGGTTCTCTTGTTCAGAAACTATAGAATGGGCTGTGTGGTTCGATTTTTGGATAAAGGATGACTCTATTTCCAAAAAAGGCTGTTAGAGTGGGCCTTTTGAACCGAATTTTCCGAAGGGACAGTACTGGAAACGAAAAGCAATGGTAGTACTGAGAAAATAATTGTTTATCAGTCAAGTACTAATGTGGAACAAAAACTAAATGACACAAGCCGCTTATAAATCTCTTCCAAAAATCACGTCAGTTAGTTTCATGTTTTTACTTTTAAAAATGAGTCTGAAAATGTGTCAGAAAATATCGAGTTGTTGATCGTGAAATTTTATTTTAATATCACCTTAAGAAAAATTGGTATTTTCTAGGGGAATTGGGTCAAGGCTGATTTTATTTGTTTCTGCCCTGACCGGGCCTGTTTTCACTGATTTTAGTATGGGCCGGGTTGTGAACCGTAGAAACACAAACGGACCAGGCCGGAAAATTTCGGCCCGTAGTGTATTGTCTGTAAGCGAAATCAGTACTTTTACCCCCCCCCCTCCCCCCCCAAAAAAAAGACTCTATGGATTTTTCGGAATGTGTCGCGTTGTTGAGTGAGAATAAATAAATTTTTTGAGAACCGCCTAAAGACTTGTGAAACGTTCGCATCCTAGTAGAATCTCTTTCCCCTCGCGTTGAAAAATCACAGTTCGTGCCTATTACGATTTGAAAATCGGGAGAAGTAAAAAAATAAAATAAAAATGAAAATGTATATGGTATATAAGAGGGTGGCCTAAGACAAATGGATATCTTTTCCCGTAACAAGTTTTCGCCCATCGCGTGTTGCTTCCGACAGTTTCATGTTCCGAAATAAAAAAGAAACGCACTCTTCCTTTCGCCTTGCTCGGTGGAAGAGAGAGGAGGAAGAAGAAGATGCGCGTCTTCAAATCAGATAGCCTGGGAAGCGCAACAGCTGGACACTACCGGGAGAGATGCGGATGGGAGAAGGAAGCGAGGGAGCGTTCTGAGTGGTGGTGATGAAAGAGAGTTTGGTGAAAATTAGAGGCTTCTAGTGGGAAGGGTCGGTTGGAGAGGATATTACATTCATGCAAATTTCTCTAATGATCATTAAGGCTTACACACCCTGGACAAATATCTGAACTTCAGATCGGAATACCTCATTTCTCATAACTGCTAATTTTTTAACTCATTTTTAAAATTATTTTTGCTCTCAAATGCATTCCATTGGCAGGTTCTCTCATTCAGAAACTATATATAATATGCCGTATGGGTCCATTTTTGGATAAAGGCAGAATCTATTTCCAAAAAAGGCTGCATCAAAAAGTGGGCATTTTGAACCGAATTTTCCGAAGCGAGAGTGCTAGAAACGAAAAAGAAAAAGAAAAAAAAAGGTCGTACTGAGAAAATAACAATCAAATCAAGCTCTAATTAGTGGAAAGGATAATAAATGACACGGATCGTTTATAAAGCGCTTCCAAAATCACGTTAGAGCAAGTTTCATGTTTTTACTTTTAAAATTGAGTCTGAAAATGTTTCAGAAAATTTCGAGTTGTCGAAAATGGAAAAATATTCTTTTAATTACCGCCTTAAGCAGGGTTCTCGCTGCCGCTCGCCATTGCGCCAAATCATGACAAAATGTTTCATTTGGCGAGTAAACGGATGATTAGACTCGCCAAATTACGAGTGCTCAGTTTTTGCTCTTTTTACTTTCTTCTAGAAGAAACAAGAAGAAAGTATTGGATTCGTGAAAAATTTGACTTCCGGTTTTCGATGGATTTATACGTTTTAGAATGGCCAGAACACGATTTGATGGTTTTTAGAAAATGTCTGTCTGTGAGTCTGTCTGTCACTCTGTGGGTCTGTATGTGACAAAAATTTTGTGGACGCTCTATCTCAAGAACTAATGCACGAAATTTCACAAAACTTTATATTTAGTTAGACCTTGATATAAACTGGATCTGATTAGTTTTTGGTGAAAATTGCCCAACAGGTGGCGTTGCTATGTGGCATTTTTCACGATTTCTGCAATAGCTATATCTTAAGAACTACTGCACGGATTTTCATAAAACTTCAGATTCAGTTAGTTCATGATATAGTTTGGTGCTGATTACTTTTTTTGTGAAAATCGCCCAACAGGTGGCGCTGCTATGCTGCATTATTCATGATTATCGCAATAACTCTAACTCAAGAAAAAATGCACGAATTTTCATCAAACTTCAGATTTAGTTAGTCCCTGATATAAATGAGTGCTGTTTAATTTTTGATGTAAATCGCCCAACAGGTGGCGCTGCTGTGCTGCATTTTCACGATTTCGCAAGAGCTGTATCTCAAGAACTATTGCACGAATTTTCATCAAACTTCAGATTTAGTTAGTCCTTGACATGAATTGACATATAAATTAGTGCTGTTTAATTTTTGGTGTAAATCGCTCAACAGGTAGCGCTGCTATGCTGTATTTTTTGCGATTTCCGCAATAGCTTAATCTCAAGAACTAACGCTTTGATTTTCAACAAACTTCAGATTCAGGTATACCTTGATATCATTTAGTGCTGTTTATTTTTGGTGTAAATCGCTCAACAGGTGGCGCTGCTATGCTACATTTTTCTGAATTTCCGCTATAGCTCTATCTCAAGAACTAATGCACGAATTTTCATCAAACTTCAAATTTAGATATACTTTGATATAAATTGGTGCTAAATTCATGTAATTTCTTGTACTATTTAAAATGATTTAATTGACGCGATTTATATAGATGAAAGTTTTGTGATGGCCACAACATACTACTTTTTGTGTGTGTGTATCAGTACCGGCGACACTTATTTACGTTACTGAACTTAACTAATCCTAGATGATGAATACTAGATAATCCTTTGCTGATCAGCCCTTCGCTGTTGCAGTCATGAAAAACTCTTCGAGATCGGAAAAAGATTTGTGATGATCGGTATTAAAAAAAAATATTTTTCCACGCTCCACACTTTCCACACTTTTTCCCACAACAGTTCATATGCAAAGTTGCAGCTGACAAACGTGACTTCAAATTTGAAAAAATATTTAGAAATAATCTATTGCGCGTAAAAATATTTTCAAAATGGTGAATACGGTTATGAGAGGTTTGGAAAAATTTTCGAGAAATTTTGAGAATGACGTAAGGTTTAGATTTCATGCAGAAAAAAACAAAAACAAATCTACGATTGTGTCAGAGTGAAATAATTTTTGCTGATTTTTCATTCCGTAACAAAACTGATAATTTCATCCTATACTTGCCTTGATCGTATTTCATTGATTACGTATACGAATATACTTTAAAGTTTCAATAATTTGGAACAGTTGAAGTTTAAGAAAATAGTATTTTGGTAACTTTAGATTAAAATATTATTTGTTTTAAAGAGTCAGACTAACCAATACTTGATGGATTTTTTATTGCAATTAATTTTGTATGTTTACTTATTATAAATCAATGTGACAGATCTTTTTTTAAAGGTTGTTTTTAGTCAAAATTCGACGGTTCCCACTTCGTAATAAATTAAATGAATATAATTAAAAATAAATAAACTAAATAAATATACATAGTCTTGTGTATTTTTATTGATGTCAATTTTCGGAGTCTACTGTAAATTTACCGAAAAACTTTTCTGTTATTGAACAGAATCTCTGTTTATTCTGTTCTCTGTAATTTTACATAAGACTTAAAATGATGTATTAACATCAGATTCTCTGTCATTTCACAGAAAAAAAGTTTAACAGTGTATAGTTTTGTGTGATTGAGCGGGGAAAAATACTTTTTACAATGCATAGTTTTGTGTGATTGGGTGGGGAAAAATACTTTTGACAACTTCTTGTGTTCACTTCTGTGTCGAAATCATCTCGACACGACATCCTTTTTATTCGATGAAAAATCATAATACGATTCAGAAATCGAGAGAGAAGTAAAAATGGACAGAAAAAATAAAAATGTACAGGGAAAAAATCACTATTCGTGCCCATTATGATTCGAAAATCGAGAGAAGAAAAATAAACGGATGGAGGAGGAAAGACGAGAAGATGCTTGGTTATAAGACAAATGGGCTTGTTCCCCGTAACAAGTTTTCGCTCATCGCGTGTTGCTATCGACAGTTTCATATTCCAAAGCAAAAAAAAAAAAAAAACATACTTCTCCAGAGAAAAACCCGCAAAAAAAGAGGGGCGAAGTAAATTAGGAAACAAAAGAAGAACAAAGAGCGAGATCTGCGCCTTCAATGAGGTAGCCTGCGAAGTGCAACAGCTGGGCCATTTTGGGATACGTATAGGTATGATTTGCGCTAAGCATGTAGATCAGAATGTAGAATGTGTTGTCGGTGGTTGTAGGATTGGCTGAAAATCTCGTAGATGAAGGGTCGGTTATACAGAAGGGGAGGTTCAGTTATATAGAATATTAAGGTCCAAATCAGTGGTGTAAACCATGGTTGAAAGAGATAGATGGAGATGCAGTAAGGTGGCTGGGATTGACGCTAAAAAAGTAAACTTAAAATCCGCTACAGTAAGCCCAAACAAAAGCACGTTCTTTCACGAAAAAAAGAAAAAACTTTTAGCAATGCAGTTTTAATTCATAATACAATAGACTGCTGCTTTAGAATGCTTAAAAATAAGCAAATCACTTTCATTTAAAGAAAAAAATGAACGGGTGATATCTAAGAATTCGGTCCTTGTTACAGGTGCTTGTTTTGTTAGGACCGAATGAAAGCATTTAAATTTGAGCGATAACGCGCATCATATTCCAAAACGTTTTTACGGCATGCTGCATCTCCATCTATCTCTTTCCTCCATGAGTGTAAACATAAATAATTCAGAGAGGATACACTATACGTGGAGGTATTCATCAGAGAGTATACACTATAACTGTGCGGTGGGCATACGGAGTTATGCAGAATCCAATCATCCGTAATACTCTCCACTGCATCCTTCACTGTTAAAAATTTTGCAGCATTCTGGCAGGTCATTCGACCGTTTTTTGAAAAAACGGTTTCATAACCATAATTTAACTATATTCTGACCATAAAATGGCCAATAATATGGTCAGAATAGTGTTAAATTCACGGTTGTGTAACCGTTTTGGGAAAAAACGGTCAAATGACCTGCCAGAATGCTGCAGATTTTTAACAGTGTTGTTCCAAACCAAACAGAAGTATCATTCAGTTGGCGGGGTCTTTTTAGTGCTTTTCATTTTTTACTGCTTTTGAAGGATTATTCTGAAGGAAGAAAACCTTTCCTTCAAATAGTTCAGCCTCTACTGTTGAGTCTCTCCGTATTTTTTCAATAACCACAAAACGGTTGGAGAAGAAGGAGAGAAAAAGTAATTGTAACTGAAGGAAGGAGTAAACGCAGCCTTACACAGATGCAACGTTTTTTGCTGATCGCTCAACGCACCGTAGCCCATTTTCGAAACCAGACACTGTAAAAAAAAAAAAAAAAAAAAAAAAAAAAAAAAACTGAGATTCTACTGGCAATCGAGACGCCAGTACTATTCCCGTATTTTAACGGAAAATTTCCCCATAAATTTCAGAAGAACGGAAAATTTTCTGTAATTTATGGGGAAAAAATTTCCGTATCTATGGGGGAAATTTTCCGTTAAAATACTGAAATGGTACTGGCGGCTCGATTGCCAGTAGAATCTCCGTTTTTTTACAGTGGATTTCTACAGCAAAACTGTTATATATATATAAAAAAAAAGCATCAATTATTATCACAATTGCCGGAATTTTGTGGATTTTTTTTTCTTCTTCTTCAATGGTTTCAGTCTCACTGCAGTCTCACCGAAATTTTAATAGGTTAGTTGAAACCTTTTTGAGGATTTTACAGCTCACATGACTGTTCGCGCCCAAATTATGTTGGAAGTGCTCGGTTAATCAAGAAATTAATGAAATTGTAAGAAACTTCGATAAATCTGAATTACATATGAACATCTCTTCGAGATCTAACGGAAGGGTGTGAGGGGGTGGCGAACTAAAGTAATGACATACCCGTTCATCCCCTATTTTGAAAATGTTTGCTGTATTACACAAACGTGGATGAACTAAAGTAATAACACACTGCAAATTCGTGAAACACTTTTGCAACACTAACTAAACATAATAATTAACACTTCTAACTAAAATCATTTTCGATTGTTTTGCGAATGTGTTGTGCAGAATAAAAAGATTGTGCAAAAAGGGTTGTTAAAAATGGCAAGAGGAGAAAATGAGTTTTCAAAATATTCATTTTTAAAATTGTGTTATAAATGTTTAATAAATAGTATGTTTTAAGTGAGTGTGTGTGCGTGTTATTTTAAAGGCACACTGTAAACGCAAACGTCTGAAATTCAGTTTAAAAAGTGTCTTAAGTGAATGGTCACATTTTAAGTGAAAAAAACGTGTCTTACTTTTTAAGACACCTTTTTGCATCTGAAGTTAACACATTGAAACGTCTTAAAACGCCGCCATTTTTAAAAGACTTGAAATGTCTTAAAAAGCCGCCATTTTTTAGACATTCGAAACATCTAAAATGGTGCCACTTTAAAACCCTTGAAACGTCTTAAAAAGCCGCCATTTTTTAGACATTTGAACATGTAAAGTGAGGTCTTTTAAGACACTCGAAGCATCTTAGAAGATTTTTTTTTTCTCTTATTTATACTGTCTCATTGACAGCAAGCTAAAACTTAAACTTACAAGCTACAAAGCAAAATAAATGTTTGCCAATTATGGAAGACTACAAGAGACTGCATTATTTATTTATGTATTTTTATTATTATTATTATTATTATTTTACATTCAACATATTCGATGCCAAGATATATTAATCCATTTTCAAGTATTTAAAAATATTAATTTTTCTTTGTTTACTTTAGAAAATAATCGAAGAAGTTTATTAATCATTTAGTCAATTTAAATTATTAGACATACATACAAACCATATCTGGGATTATTATTTATGTTATTTTTTCATAGATTCAATATAATTAAAAAACGAAATTCCCTACCCCTTCAACATTGTAGACAAAATAAATATAATGTTATTTTCCAATCTACAAATCCCCCCTCCTCTTTATGAAATTTTTCTATGCTTCATAAGGTAAATCATAACAAGTTTTTATATTTCATTTATAATTAAAGGAAAATGTACACAAACATAAATCTGGGCACATTTTCCTATATAAACAATTGAAGCATATTTAAAATTTCTGATAACATTGTTTGTTTATTTATTATTATTATTATTATTTATTTATTTATTTATTTTTATTTATTTATTTATTTATTTTATGAGGTGAAATTAACATCATCATTTATGTATGATTTTATTATTCAAAATTATCTTGCTGTAAAATATTAAAATCACTTAAGAAATCATTTTATGATACAACAGTTAATAATATTATTGTTAAACAGGAGTAAATATTTTAAATAATTCTACACATCATTTCAAATTATTATTAAATTCACCGTTCATATATAAATATTTTCCACCAGATAATTAGAAAAATCTGAAAACATTGCATGTCTTTTTGCTTCAATTTAACATACTAGGGGGCTCTGCCCCCTACGAGCTACGCTCGTCAACCCCCGTTCAGACACCGCAGACTCTAACAGCACGCTAATTTTATCGCCTTTAAAAAGATTTCGGAAGATTGAATTATAATTTGAATCTGACAACTATAATCTGACGTAATTTTCACCAAACTTTTCTTTCTCTTTTTAATATTCACGTCAAAATACTTTTGTTAGAAATGAAATATTATGATCATCTTAAAATGTCAAGTAAATGTCTCGCGCAATTTTTAAATTAAAACTGTTTTGCAATATTATTTTTTGTTCATTTAACGTAATAAGTGTAATATGACGTAAATTCTCCTATTTAGGACTTCTAACGCATGTTACTGAATTTATTATTTTACAATATTCTTTCTCATTTAAAATTCACGTGTAACTATAGTTTTTATGACGTAATTTTCAATGAGTTCCTGCTTTTTATATTTTTTGTTTATAATAGTCACGTGTAAAATAAATTTTTAATTTGAAGCAAACATTACTGTTTGCGCTGTTTATACAGTTGGCAACAGTTTAAATTAATACAATTTTCTAAAATATGTAAAAAATATCTCTTGAAATGCTAAAAATTTGAATTTAAAATAGAAATAAAACCTCGAAAAATTATTCAAATTAAAAAACTAACTGCAATCTGCACACCGGGAAATTCTGACGCATAAAATGATCTAAAAATGATTAAATTCCTATGTACAGTTTTTGCTCCTATAAAACTTTTTTAATGGAACGATTTTGTCCAACTTTGGCATTAAATATCTCTTAAAATAATTCTTCGATTTGAAACTGTCTGCATCAGCGTGTTTATCAAACATTTTTCTATAATACTACCGATTTTCATATTTTTGTATGCAACAGTTTTTTTAATATTAACGAAGAAAGACCTCCGGTCACAAAAAATTCAAAACCGGCGGCGGCGGCGGTGACAGCGGTAGTTACTTTTTTTTAGAATAGAGAGATAAGAGCATTTAATAATTAAAGTTGTCAAAAATTTATATATTAATTCATTCATGTTTCCATTGGAAAGAAGAAAAAAAAGCTTACTTAATTCCGTGTGTTTCAACAATAAAATAAATGTTTACGACTGTTGCAATAATACATATAGTTAAAAACGAGACCATTATTTTTTTACACAAAAATAAATAAATAAATAAATATGATTAAAGTTTGTTTTTTTTTATGAAAGAAAAACTGCGTAAAAACACCAAGTTAAACAATACTGTATTGCATTTTATAGTACGAAAAAAAAAAAAAAACCCCACAGTAAACAATAGCGTAAATATGGATTAATATTAATTTAAAATCTTAGACATAAATGTGTACTTTAAATGCGGGACAAAATGGAGTATTATATTTTATAAGTCACTTACCCTTTTCATGGCATACATTTTCTAGGATATTCCTTTGTTTAGATGGAGGAAATATTTTTTTTTTTATATCCAATAAAGATTTCTAGATAACTGATTAATATATATTCCATTTAAAGTAACCAGCTATAATAGAAAACTCAATTAGACTGAAGTCATAATCACCACGAGTTTCAATTCACATAGCGTTTCTTTTACATGTGCACTGCATTCCACAGAGGATTATCCAGCGGTCAAGGGGAGCATTGCATTTTCACTTTTAAGATCTTGACAATAGAGACTGAAATGTTTGTCCACTGTTCATTTACTCGCATTTCACAGTGATTTTTTGAGATTCATAGAGGGAATTAATTTTCGATCCGCGCACGGCATACAACAAACAAATATGGCTGCGTTGATAACTCAGTGCAGTGAATGTTTGTAATTGGATATCTTAATTTAAGACGTTTCACCCTATTAAGACACTTTATATTAGTTCATTTCTACTACCGGTCCATTAAGACACACAAGTATTTTAAATTATGGTATCTATTATGTCTAAGCTCTATATTAAGACATTTACGTGTCTTAAATGCTTTTTCAGTCGTTTTTCTGTCTTATTTTAAGACTCCTTTATTTGCAGTGCACCCTGTGGAAAGGGTTTTACATGCGTTGTTTTATAGTGTTCTAAATAGTGTGGTGTTTACAATGTGTTGTTAATTGGGGGACAAAGTGTTGTGCAGCACGACACTATCGTAAGAAAATATTTTTATCAATATTATTTACAACACGATTTCAATACAATTAACAAGACTATTTTTAGAACACATTTTTAGATAGCAACACTTTGCAACCTATTAAGAACACAATCCCACCACAAAAAATATTTTGTATCGGAAGTTTTCTAATTCACAACACATTAATGTGTTGTTAATTGGGTGACAAAATGTGTTCTAAAATGTGTTTTCTTTGTGTGTGTTTGAGAACTTGCAGTGCATATCTCAGATACTATTACTGATTAGACTGCTTCCTGACTATTGGTAAAATAACGACTTCCAATAAGTTAATTTCAACCATTGTCATGGCAACCTCTTCGTCGCTTCCAAGTGTAGAGTTGGATAACCTTTGGTGGGAACAATGCGAAGAAAGGCGTAAAAAAACAGAGGCTTTCTAACGCGGATCTATCCAAACATCTCCTGTAATTGCTAGTTAAGTGAGGAGTTGTGTACTTAAAAGTGCAGCTTAATGCCGAATTGACGTGTCCATGCCTCGACTTTGTCACGAAATTTTCGCATCCCATTCGAGTGGTTGGGATGACACTGTTGCGGACGCCTCGCAGGTCGTGAAGATGATGTATGGAAGGGTGTCGTGACAACACAAAAGAGAGAGGTCAGTCCACATCAGCGTTGATTCGATTCGTCTTTCGTAACTCCAAAGACAGTCAAAAATCAAGCACGTTGCTCTTTTTTTTTTTTTTTTTTTTTTTTTTACGACGGAACTTTTTTTGTGGCTACTTTGCGGTCCGTTTTATGTTTTACGACCTTCGTCGTATGTCAAGAGGCCAGCGGTCACCAGTGAACGTCGTTGACATGTCCATCTCTGCCTGTTTTCATTGTTGAGACTCTCCTTCCTTTTCTTGATGACCACAGAATGGTTGGAAAAGAAAGGTCAATTGACATATATATGTATATATATATATATCATCATCATTAACCGTTTTCAATCCACTGCTGAATGTAGGTCTCCCCCAGATTTTTCCAATGTTTCTTGTCTAGTGTTTTGGTCATCCAATTTACACCGGCTACTTTTCTGATTTCATCTCTCCATTTTACTTGAGGTCGTCTTCTTGGCCGTTTTACATATCTGGGATACCACTGTAGGGTGTTTGTGCTCCATCTATTATCTTGTCTTCTTGCAATGTGCCCAGACCTTTTCCATTTTAGCCATTTAATTCTTTCAATGATGTCAAAAACTTTCGTCTGACTTCTTATCCAGGTTATCCTCCTTCTGTCTCTTCTAGCTATACCTAGCATACATCTTTCCATACTTCTCTGTGCTGTTTGTAATCATCGTACCATCCGTTTTGTTAGCGCCCATGTTTCTGCTCCAAAAGTTAGCACAGGCAAAACACATTGGTTGAATACACCTTTCTTTTCAAACAAACAGGCATGTTACTCTTCAGAATAATATTGTTCTTCCCAAAAGCACTCCATCCATCTCTTATTCTTCCATTGATTTCATGCATGATACTATTATCCGATGATATTTCCTGCCCACACTGCAAATAGAGGCATCTTAAATTCAGACACCTATGTGACTGAAACAGTAATTCAGACACTTAAGTGTCTAAATATGAAATTTAAGACATCATACATGTCTAAATTTAAGGCACACAAGTGTCTTAATATGATAATGATATAAATAAACACAAAAAGATGTCTGAAATTAAGACATTTAGAAATTTAGACACTTAAGTGTCTGAGTGCAGTACAATTGTATCAGATCTCTGATGACTTTATACACAACTGTATTGCAATATGTATCTCAGCACCATCAGAATTTTTTTTCGAAATGAAGAAAGATGTTTCAAAGACTTTTCCATGTACTAAATTTGGTATAACTTTATGAAAGAAGTAATTTTATTAAGTCATGGGACGTCTGAGAAAATTGTATAAGTTCGCCTACTAAATATTGAAACTAGGTTATTTTTGGCCCAACAAATAATTAAATAATTGCTTTTCACAAAATATAAAGATTTTCAAAAATTACTTGCTGCCATTGGCGATCGCAAGAACGTCGAAGGAGGGACCGCACAACTAAATACTAAGTGATATGAGTACCAGCAGAAAGAAATGTAGGGAAGGGCAAGATTTTGTAACACATGTCCCTGCGGTCTATAGTTTAATCCGTTTTTCTAAATGCAGAACATAAACATGAAATAGACTAAACTATGAATCTCTTGCCAAGAACTCATCGTGCAAGACAATTGTTAAATATATCAATATAAAAAAAATATAAAAATGTAACAGTTAAGAAATATTAATAGTTCAAAAGTATGTTTCTAATGACATTTTTCAAAACGGAGAACAGCGTTTCTTTTCAAAAGTATTTTTCTTATGACATTTTTCAAAAAGGACAACAGCGTTTCTTTTAATTATTATATATTTTCTTTATTTCAGGGGACTTTTCCCACTTGAACTCCCATCCCCGTTTAACATAAAATGTATAAACACGAAAAGAACAGAATTAAAATATTCTGCGGAGGGTTCAGGTGTGGGAGGTTGGAACTTCTCTGAAGGAAAATTCTTAATAACATTTTCTCTTGGCGTTTAATTATTATATACCCATTCAAAGAAAAAATAATATTTTTTTTAATAATCAGACATAAAGAAAATATAATTAATTAAATTTAAAAATACGGATAGGGATAATTCACCTCCCCGACACCTTCCTTGCCAGTGCTTGTGCTTTATCAAATTTCTATATGATTTTTGCAAGTGCTACAACAAAATCTGTATTTAAAGTATGTTTCCTGTATGTCTGAAAATACAAAAACTGTATTAAGTATATTAATTGATAAAGGCAACGCATTATGAAAAATTACTAAATAAAGAAAATAAAATATTTCTGATTTCTTCTTATTCACTGTTCTGTTTCTGGCTGATAAAAAGTTTTAATGATCTCATCTTAGAGTAAACCCTAGGCTGAGACAAAGCACTGGGTTAAAGCGCTGACTTCGCCTATTTCCCTTTGTTAAAGTCCACTGGCGTTTGGCGCGTTAAAACGGATTGTCCTTTCATTAATTTCCTTGATTGAAGAAGTCGGTCCCGAATCCTGATATTTTTATCTAAAAAATTCCGTATAATTATTCATATTTGTGTATTGTGCTTGTGCCAGTTCTATGCGTGTATACGCAACTATAAAGTTATATATTTTTTAGGGGGAATTTGATCTATATTTTTGTTCTTCCTGCAGTCATTATGTATAAAAATTAATCGTTATTTGTGCTTCCGAAGATTGAGTAATAAGAAAGCAGTTATGAAATAACTGTACTGAATTCCCGGAAAGATTATATTTAAATAATTTACTACATTACTCAATTCACAACATTAATCTGTCTGAATGTATAAAGCAAAGAAAAAAAGAATAAAGTGTGTTTTTTATCGGTGCGGTTATATTAAAAATGGATTTATATTTCACAATTAAGGATATATTAGCAAGGTAAGAATTTTACGCAATCATTAAAAAATATATAATTTTCATGTCGAAATAGAACTTTTCTCGAACATAATTGTGAACATATCTCGAACAATATATTAATTATTTAAATTACGAATAAGAATAATATGTATTTATCAAATTTGTACCTTGTGTCCAATAAATATTTTTCAGTATTTTTACAAGATGTGAATTTTTTTGTGTTTTTTTTAACTAAATTTATATCATTTTCAGGATTATTGAAATTGTTTATAATTCTTTTATTCTCCACTTTATAAACAAAAGTTTCTTATTGAAAATAATCTGACCTTTGCTTGACATAAGCAATAGAAGCACAGTATTGCTTTTGTTGCTTGTGTATTAACACCCAAATCTGTCACCATTTTTTGCATTATAATTTTGAAAAAGGAAGTTGCAGTATTATATATTTTTTATGTGAGTATAAACTATTAGTTTGTCTGTAAAAATGTCAGTAAATATTATATAAAAACTTGATTAGTTTATAATCTATATAAAAAATAAAGCAAAATCGAAAAAAATATTGAATCATTTGCTGAAAAAGAAATACTCAGCTTTGGTTTAGTAGCCTTTTTTTTCACTTTGGTCTGTTAATAAATTTAATCGATATGTAAAATAATTCCATCAATTTAATCAACGGTTTTTATCAATATATTAAATTCCTCATAATATTTTCTTTCGCGGTTAAAACTCTATTTTATTTACCCGAATTTTAATTAAATTGTCTTTTCGCTGAGCAGAACATGTATTTCACTCAACTTTTAATATTATAAGAAAATTGTAAAATAATCAAACACTTGTTGTGATTCATTTTTTGTATTTTAGAATAAGATATGTGCTTTTATGGAGGGGGGGGGGGGGATTATTAAATTAAAAACATTTCAAAACTACTGATGTTTGTGAAATAAGTTTTCAAACTGAAATAACTTATGTAGCAAAACATTTTTTTCCCTTAATTCGGAAATGCCAACTTAAAAAAATCTTAGAAATAATCCACATAACATTATTTGTTTTGAAAGTAATTTTTAATTGTTTTGCATTATCCAATTTATGTCTTCTAAACTATGTGTATGATAGATAAATCAAACAAATTATTGTGACTTTATGATTATAAGTAATAAAATTCTTTTCTATAATAATAATAGCTTAATGATTTACTATAAAATAAGTAAGGAAATAAATCATTATTTACTTTGTTTTATTGCTTAAAATTATATTTAAGTTTTGTATATGCTATGGACATTTTTGCTTCAGACGGTGGACATAAAACGTGAATAATAATTATAAAAGCATCAGAATTGAAGTTATGGTGAAATTTTTAATGTTTTATAAATACATTTTAAATTGTTCCTATGGGAAATAAAGCTTTATTAAAAAGTTCCGAAATTTCTGCAGTATTTAATTGCACGATGAAATAATTTTTTTAGACTATGAAAACTTGTTCAAAATATAAAAACTGCATTTATATGTATGTCCTGTGTTTCATCTGTATAACATATTTAAATTTTAAGACACAGAAATTTTCTGACAACTTTCAACGTCAAAATTTTTCTGATTTTTTTTACAGGATTATTTTTTATTATCATCGAAGAATGCATCCATTTTCGCAAAACAATTGATTGTACTGATTATATATCATATTGCATACTTTTAGTGTAGGATGAAGTTAAAGGCAAAGGATATATTCATCCAAACATATAATTACATGTTCATATATATATATATATATATATATATATATAAAGTCATTAATACGTTTAATTTTTTGTTACTGTATATGTAGTAGGGTGTTAACGATCTTAATCAGTTGATTTAAATTAGCGATTAAACCGTGATTTTAATCAACCGATTTTTAAAAAAATCATTGATTAAATAAAAAAAAAATTAAATGTTTAAAATGTCAAAGAAAAAGTTTTTAAATCTAAGATTAACATAATTCGAAAGTTTCTACAGGTATTTTGACTTATGATTAAACAAATAAAAGAGCATTAAATAATTATTTCTAAGCTTAATTCCTGAGTATTGTGAGAAATTAAAAACAGTTAAGTTTGTAAAAAGCATGTTTTTTTATCCAACATAAAACGGTTTCATTTAAAAATGATATTTAAATCTAATATAATTTACAATGTCATAATTTCCTTTAGGTAATCAATTTATGCATTATTTTATATAAAATAAATATAGCAAGTGTATAAAATTTCTGCAGATAAAAGAATAAATAGTCAGTGTCTTAGTTTCCCATTCTACTTTTGTAATAATAAATTAATAGCAATCTCGAGTCAAAAAGAATGAAAGAGTGACATCTGCTCAACAGCTAAATTGCAAATGAATGCATAAGAGAAAAAGAACTAATTGGTTTAAAAATGTTAAGCATAGCAAGAGCTTCTTCAGTATAGGTTGAATAAATGTTTTTTTTTTCTTTCAAATTTATATATACTAAATAAAAAAAAAAAAAGAATTGAAAAGGCAGCAAAACTTTTCTTAAAAAGAAAAAAAAAATGAACCATTGAAAGCTAATAATCCCCATTGAGATGTAATAATGCTGCTATATAAATATTTTGAGGATTTCAGATACAACTGGTTATCCTTATATTTATTCTGTATGTGTGTATGAATGGATTTAACTCATTTTCATAATATTTTTGGATAGCATACACATATATGTGTGTAAATTTAGATTTTGGTGATTAGCAGTAATTTTTCTAACTACAAATGCAAAACGAACTGCAAATAACATTTTTTAGTTTTGTTATTTATTTGTGCTACTAACTAATGAAATTACTTATTTGCAGTTTTTATTAATTCTGTAATTACTTTCTATTTCTTCTGGGCCATTTTTTTTGTAATTCACCTGTAGTTGTAGCCAGAGATTTCTTGTAAAAAACTTCCCATTCAACAGCATTTCTAAATTCATGTGCCCAAGACCTTGCAAAAATAATAGAACTTTATTTCTTTAGAAAAAACACGATATTATTAAAACATGTTGTTATTTAATTGTATTTTTTAATTTGTGATTCATAAAATTGTTAAAAATTAAGGACACTTTATTTATTACACTAAAAATTAATTCTTTTTTCTTCTTATATCATTACTAAACACATTACTAATATATTTCCTCATGAGTGCCTCCTTTTCATTCTAAAACGAATACTACATTATTAATTATCATTTTAATAATTAAAGCTTTAAAATGTATAATGTGCTACTAATTAGAGAGTTAATTGTTTAATAATTATTAATTTGAAGTAGTGTTAACTATTTAATATTAAATTCAGTTATTAATAATTTTAATAAATGTTAAATATCACTCATATTTAATAAAGTTTTACATAATTATTACAATATTAACCTATATAACATTATTGTATGATATTAACTAATGAAACTACTAATTTGCAGTTTCTATAATTTCTGTAATTACTAACTAATAATTATAATTTTATTAATTAAAGTGCAAAAACATAGATCATGTTAGCAATTAGTGGGTTAATTGTTTTGGAAACCTAAAACTCTTGGTAGCTGTTCAGTATTTGAATGCTGGGAAAAAAATCATAAAAATCATATTTAAAAAAAAAAAAAAAAAATCCGATTTTTTTACACTCTATAATGTAGTAGGGGGGAGGGGCGCCAATGAATGTAAGCCGCTGGTACTGGAACTTATTAGAACCACATTTCCTATGACTCTCAAAAAAATAAATAAATAAATAAATAAATAAATAAATAAATAAATAGGAAAATATTATACAACAAAGCAGGGATGGGTTTCTTTCTGAAGAAGTGAATCATTTTATATAAATGGGAATAACTTCTTGTAATAAAGCACAGTTGATTGCAGCGTGGACAAACTGGACTGTTTCTATGGGCCTTTAGCCCCTAAATTTGGTATGAAATATCCATAAAGCTGATATTTTACATTTGTTTTGATCTTATACTTATTTTAATAAATATTTTGTACTTTTAGAACATGATTAGGCTAAAGAAAATAATATATTTATCCAAATATGTATTTGACGGCATCCAACAGGCTTAATTTTTTTGTAACAGTATATGAAGGCAGTGGGGGGAGGGGGAGAATGAATACTAGATCTTTGGACTAGAATTAATTTTAAGTTCTCACTAAAAGTAATAAACATTTTTGATGCCGTAGGGCATATATGATATCACATAAATACATATTTAGGTGAATATATATATATATATATATATACAGATATTATCCTATTCTAAAACTACAAAATACTGATTACAATCCTCATGAGGTCAAAACTAATTTAAAATTTCAGCTTTATGAAAATTTCATACCCAATTCGGGGTACACTAAAATCAGGGGGCAGAGAAGCATTCCATTTTTCCCACGCTGCAATCAGCTCTGCTTTATGGTAACAAATTATTCCCATTTATAAAAAATGATTCAGTGTGGTCAAACATGGCTGCATATATGGCTTAGAAATAAAACTGGTCAAAGATGGCTTCATATTGGCCAAAAAAAGGTTCAAAGATGGTCGCAATTAAGACATTTGAAATGTCTGAAATTCAGACGTAAGAAGTGTCTGAAAATTTTAAGACATTTTAAAACGTCTTAAAATTGAACACTCTTGTTTCAGACACTTAAGGGTGTATTCCAATCCAAACTGCTTATTTTCTGATTCATTTTAAAATTCATTTTTGCTCTCAAACGCATCAAACTGGGAAATTCTCTCATTTAGAAACTACATAATGTGCCGTGCTTAATAATTTTTTGATAAATGCAGAAAATACTGTAAAAAACGCTGTCAAAGTTGGCGTTTTGAACCGATTTTTCCGAAGCGGGCGATCTGGGAATGAAAAAAATAGTCATACTGAGAAAATAGTTGTTTAAAAATCAAATTTTAATGAATTGAGCTGAAAATGAAATCACACGGCATGTTAAACATGTCTTCAGAAATCACCCCAGCAAGTTTCACGTTTTTACTTTTAAAAATGAGTCTGAAAATGTCTCAGAAAATTTCGAGCCGTTGGGGGTGAAAAAATATTTTTTCGAATACACCCTTGTGTCTGAAAAATTTAAGATATTTTAAAACGTCTGAAAATTGAACACTGCGTTTCAGACACTTAAATGTCTGAATTTCAGACATTTCAGTTTACAGTGCAATGCACACATAACTTTGCACTTCTTTAATTTCAGTGTTTTTGCAGACGATTTTCTTTTTTGATGCAAATGAATTGAACATCACCATATATATCTGTATATATTGCTTTCGTTAGGAGAGGGAGTACTACTTAAGGCTCCTGTCCCTGCCGGTGAAAACACTCACGAGCTAATGCTAATCCCATGGGGAGGGATTTATCTAATATCTCGTTTGCATTTCGGCATTTTTATTTTTTATTTTTTATTTATTTATTTTATTTTATTTATTTATTTATTTATTTATTTATTTTTGCATTGGATAGCCGAGATCCGTCTCTATATCGCACTTTTTTTTACTTTTTCGATTTGGGTTGCAGATATTTTTTAGATTGACACTTTCATTTTCGGAACCGGTTTTAAAAGTGAAAATAACTTTATAAAAATATCTTCGGTTGTCCGTCCGAGTTCGTTTGTTTTTCATGACTCAGTTGCAATGCGTTGCCAACAATGGATTAAATGGAGGCTTTTTTCCGCCAGGGAAAAGAGCCATGATCGAAAATGCTCAGATGACTGGAATCATCCCCTTCAAATGATTTGGGTTTTAGATACGCCAAAAATAAGACCTGACCAGAAGATAACCCCATGCAGACCAAGATGCCCGTATTGTACACCGCACACAGAAAAAAAAGATTATAAAAAATTAAATAAATATATATATAAAAGTAACGCTTTGGAAATGGGCCAATGAAAATCTGCGTAGATACCGCGAAACGCATCTGATTGGTCAAACTTTGTGACACTATAAGAAGGGTTACCAAGGGGAGGGGGGTACCCAGCTCTGTCGCCAACTTTGCCGCCAACTTGGCGATATATCACCAAATTTGGCGACCAAAATGAGTCGCCAAAAGTAACGCCGACTTGGCGCTATTTCCAGTATTTCGCCAAATATCCATAGCCTCCCATTGGAATACCATAGGATTGACTTGCTTCCAGAAAATCAACAAACTGAGATACTTCAATGCAACAAAAACTAATATTAGCTTATGAATAGAGCTTAACGAACTATTTACATTATTTTTAAGCACAAACAATAATCTGGAATTGGCTAGAAAAAAGGGATTGCTACGCGATACCGAATGGAATCGCAAAGCCATTACGCGGGGCGTTGGTGAGTGGAGCTCCCCTATAGTTCAATACAAAATGGTGACGCTGTGAAAAATGATTGTTCCTTCGGTTCGGAAGCACTTCGAATCGATTAGAAGTTCCATCGCGTAACAACAGTGATTATGTCAGGATATAAAATGTATAAAGATGGGTAAATGCTATTTATTATAATTGATATGTTACCGTTGTACAATCAATTATGCTAAACAATAGAATCTATCCATTATGCACAATCGAAATCGCCACAAAATTGAAATCTGCTTCTCAAAAACGGAAATTTTTCGCTGTCACAATGGCTATGTTATATTAAAAATATATATAATACGAAACGAAGATAAACGGTGTTGCGGAGATTTACTATGAAACAAGACAGTTTATAGCGCACGGTATAAACAACCTGTATTGTGAAACGTGTAACTATTTTCAGCTATCACGTCTTTTTAATAGCGCTATCACTTCAATTTTACGCGCATGCTCTTAACGATGTGTCTCGCCGTTTACGTCCCGGAATGAACTTTTTACGACGGCACTTTTTAAAGTGTCGCTCGTAAAACTCCTTTTATTTCACTGTTTTCGTCTCGGGATAAAGAATTTCTTTATCTGTTCCGTGGCCCAACAAGTCATCACATTACTATAGCTCTTTCACAGTGAAAAAAAAAAAAAAGACAGATACAAATAAGTGCTGTATAGAAGTGAGCTTTACGGACACTTGTTAGAAAGATAGAAAAATCACGCATCGCGCATAAATTATGAAGCATAGTTTCAATGTTACTGACATACGAAGTTTCACCTTTCACGACACGGTATTAAAAACTCGTAAAAACTCCTCTGATAGAATCCGATTGTTTTTAAACAGAGCCTGCTCCGGTTGATAAACTAAGCTTGTAAATTTTGCTCAAAGCAGCTTTACTGATATCTAATAAAATATAACATGACGACTTTGGTTCAGTGTCGTATTTACCCGCAAAAACAACCGAAATCATAAACACTTTTCATTTTGTTGATGTTAAAACTTATTAATCTCTCAAGTTACACGAGGCACAGAGAATAAATTATTTTTGTAATTTCATAATAAACCTGTAAACTTCTTAAGGGCGTTCTCAAATCCAAAAGGGCAACTTTCTGACATAAGTTTTAATTTATTTTTGTTCGAAAATGCATGAAACTAGCTGGTGTTGTTCAGAAAATAGGTCATTGAGCTATTTTTCCCATTTTTTGGCAAACGCAATAGATCTTTCAGAAAAGAGTGTCAAAGTGGGCGTTTTGAACCGAATTGCCGCGCAAAGGAACGTACGAAAAACGTGTTTGTCACGTCATCAAAATGGCTTATAACTCAATAGGTAATGAATGGATCAAAAATGGAAAAATAGTTCCATTCCAAATCGCTTCCATGGCCAGGCTTTCCCATTTTATACCTTTTCGTTAAAAAATGAATTTGTAAATGTGTCAAAACGTTTTGCGCTTGTTGAGAAGAGCAGTTAAGAACAGCCTTAAATTGGAAAACATTTGAAAAAAAAAATCAAGCAAATATCGTTAAACATATAGACAGGATCTAAATAAATTTTTCGAAATTTTCGAAACAGGTTGAACCAATTAGGAAAATTGTGAAAATTTCAAAAGGTGTGAATATTTCGCAGAAATGCCTTCTTATGGGCTATATTTCTAGACTTCTGTTCTAGTATACTTCAAAGCCGTTGTAATTGGCTTTGCCATATTCAGATATCTAGACCATATTGACTTTTAATGTCTATTGGAAGCAGTAATCGGTGAATTAAAATTTAAAAATCTCAGTTGTTTCGTGGTATATGTCGTTTGTCTGTAGTACTGTAAAAATTCAATTCGATTCCAGCAGCAGAAAGTTTGATGGCAGGTTTCTTTTTTCAATATTTATTTAAGTTATGAAAAATAATTTTAATTAAAAATGAAAAGTTTCTATTTTTCCATATTTAATTAAGTTAGTAAAAAATAATTTTAGTTTAAGCGCATATATGCGTTAGTGATCGGGCTACATGACACTAAAAATATATTGATGAAAATATAACCATCCTCAGATCAATAATTGTAGGTTTTCGTGAGTGTTTGATATAGACCATTTATATAATTTTTCTTTCAAATTAATACTAATTCAAATCAGATAAGAGAGAAATAAATTCTTCTTATCTTTGTCTAACGTGATTGCAACTTCTTCACAGGCACACTGTTTTTTCACGAGAATGCTGAAATATTTTTTTATTAATGAAAAATTGGTGTATGTCGTTTTATGAAGAATTGGAAACTGACAAGCTTGACTGGAATATCTATAAGCCAGTGGCGCATCCAGGATTGCAATTTGGAGGGGGCTAGCATATTTTAGAGGCCAATATGTACCCAGATCTGGCCCGACCCGCTGCCGATCACTGTCTTTCTTTCTTTTGATTTGATGGGACGTGCCGGATCAGGTCCTGACTTTTATTTTTTTCTGCTTACTTGAGCAGAGTCGTAACCAGCCAGAGGAAGCTCTGGAAACTTTTGGTGGGTCTAATTCTGAATGCTTTTAAGATGTTAAATAATGAAATACTATACTAAAATATATCTTAGTTTTTGCGATTTATTTGGTGTGTTTCTGTAATTGAATAATTTTAAAGTTTTAATTAATATTAATTTTAAAGTATGTTTGCAATCAAACAATTTAAAGTTTTATTATTAAATTATCAAAATATTATGAAGGTTAAAGTGAGCAAGAGGTTGCACTGGGTCTTAAACTTTTAATTAAGTAAATTTTAAATATGTTATAATCTTGAATTTCATAATAAAATTTATAAAAGAGAAAAAAAAAAAGTGTGACAAAATTGATATCTTTTCAAAAATTTCGATTTTTTAAGAAGCTATTAAAAATAATAATAATATTCTTTCATAATTAAAAATATATATATATCTAGTGTAGTCTGAGAGGGGCTTCAGCCTCCTTAGCTCCACCCGTGGGTGCGCCAATGATTTAAGCTTTATAAATAGAGATTATTAACATTTTACATATTCTTGACTAAATATTCAAACGTATGCATGAAAAGAAATTTAACAGATCGTAGCTTTTACATAAGGTATTCATAGGAGCGAGCTTACGTTTCCTAATATGAATATTAGATAAGGACGGCTCTTATTCGTCCGAATGGTTCAAAGACCAACACCCCATCTCACAGGATCTAACAGAGTTACTCAAAAGTCTCGGTGCAAAGTCTTAATCACACAGAAGAAAAACTGATTAGTCTGCAGATTGTCTTTCTTCCAGATCTTTACCAGTTCTATTAAAAGAGTCGTTTTGTATATCAGTAGTGCTGCCATCTGTTGCAGCGGAATCAAACGGTATTAATCGTTAAGTTCTTTGTAGTCTTATGAAACACCGGTCAGGAAGTGGCGACATTTTTTAGCATATTTCACAAACAAGGTGAAGACGGAATAATATCTTACATTATTTCTTACAGTAATAAATCACGAAAATAGTAAATTGAGACAATAAATATTACGAAAAATATCATTCAGAACTCTCATCCAAATTAAATGAGACTATAAATCAATCAATAATCATCAAAGCGTTGCAAGATCTAAATTGTATTTATCCGAAAATGAACAATAATTAACCATAAACCAAGCAAGAGTGTTTATTTCTCGCATGCATGATGCAAGAGATATCAAGTGATTGATGCAAAGGAGTAAAAAATCTCTACTAACTTTTTTATCTGTATGCTGTTAAATAAGAAACGTGTAAAATTAAACCGCCGCTGCTGAAAAGTGTGTACATGTACACACTTTTCAGCATGTACTGTGAAATGTACATGTAAGAAACTTACCTATAATATTTTATTGTTTGATATATTAAGATAGGCGAGAATAATTAATTTACTCTGCTATATCTAAATATGAACGCGCGTAGCCTACTGTATAAATACAGAGGCGGTATTTATTTATTTATTTATTTATTTATTTTTTGCCAACAAATATTACTTTACAAAGTCTTCCACAAAAATACTGATATTATTAAAAATGCGCGAAGCGCGTAATTTGCGTGCGCGTTGCCAGAAAATATTACATTTGGCTCGTTGCAAGAAAATATTACTCAGAAATTTCCCTCTTTCGCCAAACCCATTATCTCTATCTCGACAAGATCCCTATTTTGGAAAAGTACCCAAATTTATATGTCAGTTCAGGGGGGATCCTTTTATTTTCATGATCTTTCTTTTAAAAATGTCCTTTTTTTAGATGTTTGTGTGTGGGGGGGGGGGGGGAGGAGGTTACGTTCTAATTCACCACAAAACTCCGTTATTGTTATGTGATATGGAAATTTAAAATAGTGTCCTTAATTTATGGACCAGTGTGTGTGTATAACTCAATCAACACAGTGCGCAGCGGTGTTTTATTGGCTTTCCTATACGTTCCTCAGGATTCTCACAGACTTTTCTGCTGTCGTTGTTGCTGACAATTTATACGTTCTTTACGCAATAAAATAGACGAGATCTAGGCAAGTCAAACAAACCATTTGGGTAAAAACAAGACGTCTTTCCTCTAATGTGTCAGTGATCTATACGCACCCATTGTGCATTTAAATGTCGCCGATATTTTATGCTGTCCTAACCCTTTTGAAAACCTTCTCGCTGCGTAGAAAATTCGACACAAATTAACCTGTCTTTGTCTCTAACAATGCGATCTTTAGCAGCAATCATCCGAACCCAGTCCTGTCAGCTCAATCGTGCCATATATTTTTGATTATTCAAATACAATTTGATTTGTTACACTCTCTATTTTATTCTTTCACTTGAAGACTGAATGGACAGTATTCTCGTGACGTCACAGTGGGAGTCACGTGGTGTAAAAATAGTGGCTAGCGCGTCGCGTCTGTTTACTTTATTGCGTCATTGGATGCAGCCTAAATACAGGTAAATGCATGCGTAAACTACCGCAGCTTTATTTTGTACGAATTATTTTCGCTGAATACTTATATACATATTAATTAAAATCCATATATACTTATTAATAAAAATTTTAAAATTTTATTTTATAAATAAAATGAAAAATATCATGCAATTATATAAAAATAAAGAAAAGATAATACAGAGAGCTATATCTGTCCCTGAAAAGATCTAAAGCTCCATATAAAAGTAAAATATAAACATAAATTTTCTAAACACAATGCTTTTCAATGGCGAGATTATGAATGTTATTCCCAAGTAGACAAATTTTTGTAGCCTCGAACCCAAAGGGAGAAGAGTGTACATTGGGTTCGGTTTGCTTTCGAATAGACATTTTAATCATGTAATTCACCATTTTCTTATTATACATGAGCTGTGTAGCAACCCATTGTGTTGCATATTTAAATTACCCGAGGTCTTTCGATGGGAATCTAGTTTTAGGAGACACTAGCTGAACCGCCCGCACATGATAATCCTTCTATATATAAAAATAAACGGTCAAGTGCGAGCATTACACGCGTACAGAGGGTTCCGTAGAATAAATATATGAATTTGTAATTGTATTATTAAAAAAAAAAAAAGTTGCTAAAAGAATACTAAGACTTTGTATAAAACCATACAACGTAGGGTTGGGTATAACTGTATTAAAAAAGTGTAAATGGGTGTACCATGAAAGCTCAAAGAGATATTGAACCTAAATAATATCAAATATAGCTATTCGTATAGCTCTTTTTTTAATGTTATCCTAATCTGTTTATGATGAACTTAATTCGGTACTGACAATAAAGGCAGTGCATAGTTAAACTTCATTTGGCATTCCATGAAACTAAATTCAGCGTAGTAATAACATTTATTTCTACAGTGTAGCTAAAACAAAACCTTTGTTCAAAGTTTAAATTTGGCATTTAACTAAGCGCGCTTCGACTTGAGGTCTCAAAGTTGCAACACCGCCTTGGTCAGTGCCGCGTTTTTCCAGATAGGTTGGTTGGTTGTATTTATGACGGCCAATTATCTGCACGAGGGATATGGGCCCTGGGGGGGGGGGGTGCCCTTCGTGGCGGTCTTTCTAAGGGAACCTAAACCGTATTAACGCTTGGAAATCCAAGGTTCGAAGAAAACCACGAAAACTCCGAACGATTAGGCCGACGGGCGCGATTGGGTTCGAACCCAGCACTTCCCGTCTACCAGCTTCGAGAGCAAAACCTCTCAGCCACTGGTGGGGCTTTTTTCCAGATAGGTGTTTAATTAACTTTTAAAGTCACCCGAGACGTATTGAGAGATTACAATCAATGCAAACTATCGCGAATCCAACAGTATTTATGCGATTCATTCTAATTAAATCTTTCGAAGGCGATGCCCTTAAAAAACGGACACCAAATTTTAATTCCAAAACAGACAAACGGCACCAAGAATATTTAATTTAAATTTTCCTTTTATCATGTACGTGAAAATAAGCAAGTTCGCATTTTCTAATAAATTCGTTTATAAATTCTGGTGTTAGTTCATTATTTCATAAATTTATAAATAGAATTACTCCGTGCCGGAAAGGATTGAGATATTTCAATTGAGATATTTCAATGCAACAAAAACTAATATTAGCTTATGAACAGAGCTTAATTGAACTATTTGCATTATTTTTAAGCACAAACACTAACTATTTACAATATTCGTAACACTATATATATAATTTTATATTTAATAATTCTTAAAATTATGAAACTCTGTAAAGCTCTAATGATTATGTGCTTGGAGATAAGGAAATAAAATTGTCAGGAGTTGGGGAGGAGCGCGTTTTTACCAAGTGGAATCTAAAAATTGAATGAATAGAAAATAAGGGATCGCGAAGCGATCCAGAACAGAAACGACAAACAATGACGTCTGGGGTTGGGTAGAAAATAGGGATTGCTTCGCAATACCGAATGGAATCACATAGCGTGGGGTTGGTGAGCGAAGTGAGCAGGGGGGCGGAGCCCATCTACACTGTAAAAAAAAACGACTAAAAAACTGAGATTCTACTGGCAAACTAGACGCCAGTACTATTACCGCTTTAAAACAGAAATTTCCCCCCATAAATTACAGAAGAATTTCCGTCTTTCTGATTAAAAACGGAATTTTTTCTGTAATTTATGTGGGGAAAAATTTCGGTAAAA
Organism: Maratus speciosus; assembly: GCA_963932465.1. NCBI lineage: Eukaryota > Metazoa > Arthropoda > Arachnida > Araneae > Salticidae > Maratus > Maratus speciosus. Next base: position 7,519,662 of record OZ010797.1, read on the forward strand.
AAACGGTAATAGTACTGGCGTCCAGATTTCCAGTAGTATTTCCGTTTTTAGTCTGGTTTTTTTTTTTTTTTTTTTTTTTTTTTTTTTTAAACAGTGTAGTATTCTTAAATAAACCTTAAATTTGCATGAGTTCATATCTGCTGCGCACGCGCTGTTCAAATGATTTAACAAATAGCTGCCAGATATAAAACTCTCGAAAAATGAAAATTGTTAATTAATGTTGCGATCGGATTTCAAAGAACGATATTCGTATTTGTCGCTAAAAAATATGCACAGTTGTGTTCATTTCAAATCTATAAAAGCAGTATTAAAATTATATATAACGTCCCTTAAAAATTCCTGGTGTACTTTGAAATGTGGTGACCAGGCGAATTACAAATGCTGCCCCCCTCGACCTCTTAAAGCAGAAATTGAGAAAGAATTCTTTATAAGGCCCGATTAAAATCTGTTGCCTTGAGTAATCCTTACATATTTATGGGAAAATTTTACTGTATATTTTAGACTATATGCTCACAAGACAAAAAATACACAATAACAACATTAATGATTACTCTTAGATTACTCTTAGATTTTTCAACATTAAAAAAATATTCATTTAAAAAATTTATGCATTTTACAATTTTTTAAAAAAGGGGTTAAAACATCATAACTTTTGAAGTAGATTTTTGAAAATATTTCTCTGTAATTTATTAAGGTATACGACTAATTCCAATGATTCCGCTAACAGAAGTTCATGATCGCTATTACTATTTTTACAAAGTATATTGCCTGCCCGACACGTCGCGGGAACCATTAAGTTCACTTCCAGCACGGTTCAACTCTGCAGAAAAAAAAAAAAAAAAAACATGTAACCCTGATCACGTGCCGTCCCGAGTCTGCTCGAAAAATTAAGCTCGGGTTCAGATCAGGGACGTAGCTACAGGGGGGTGTGGGGGGGTGCGACACCCCCCCACTTCGGTAAACTCATATACATTCGGTAATTTCACTTTCGTTCAAAAACTGCATCCTTCGGCTCTGATTTTTTTCTTTTTTTTAAGAATTTTTAAAAACATATTACAAAATTTATTGCAAAACAGAAAACAATGTCAAAACATATTTAAATTATTAAATATTTTCTAATTAGAAACTTCCTTTCTCTTTGCTCCTTGGGTGTAAGAAAGGGAGGGAGAGGAGGGGTCCATGATACAGTATACCTTTAGAAGATTAAATATACCTTCTTCCTATTTCTATGCAGTATCCCTGTAAGCTAGGCGTAGAGAATATCTTCGCTTCGTTCAAGAAAGAAATCTGGAGAAAAAAAGCCTTGAGGGTAAATGCGTAGAATCCTTGACCAATGCAAATGAAATTAGAAGGTCAGACTTCTTGTTCGTTAAAATTCGTTTTGCTGGACTCTGAAAGCTATGGGGGGTGGATATTTCGCGGATTTTTTGGGGGACAGGATGTCGCCTGATGTTTACTGTTGTATTGTCTGTTTTTCAAAGCAAAAAAAAAAGAGAGAACCGGGAATTTTTTCCGATTTTTTCTTATCAAAAATTAAAACGGTGTAATAAAATTACTTCAGCTACTAAGGATGAACCGAATAGTGATTATGACCGAATACCGAATATTCGGCCTACAGGTGAACCGGATACCGAATATTCGGCAAGTCGAGTAGTAACTATTCGGCCAAATACCAAATATGCGGTTGGTCGAATATTTTAAAATTTTATTAATTAAAAAATTTCATATTTCATGGCTTCTTCTGGTGAATTAAACCAAGTAAATAATTTTTTTTTTAATTCTAAAGATAAACAATTCAGCAAAAATAACTTTTCTACCGAATAGTCGGCCTACAGGCGAACCGTATACCGAATATTCGGCTAGCCGAATTAACTGTTAGGCCGAATACCGAATATTCGGCCATCCGAGTAGTAACTATTCGGCCAAATACCAAGCACTCGGCTGGTCGAATATTTTTATATTTCAAAGATTAAAGGCATTAAAATGTTAAATTTAAAAATAATTTTACATAATATTTAATGCAGAAACTTACATCTTGATAAACAAGAACTTTTTACAAGTAAACTTTATACATGAAAAAATCTGCTTTGAGGTATTTAAGAAGATAATTTTAAAATTTTATTAATTAAAAAAGTTTGATATTTCATAGCTTCTTCTGGTGAATTAAACCAAGCGAATATATGTATATATTTATTTAATTCTAAAACAAACAACTCAGCAAAAATAACTTTTCTACTGTCTTTGATTTAGCAGGGAAGTTTTTAAAGGCATCTTAGATCAGTGTTTCGAATGCGCGATTATTTTTAGAAATTATAAACGTACACATTGTTCCTACAAAAATTGTAACAAACTTTCAACAGAGGTAATGTGGTCAAGACAAAAAAAAATTTGAACAAGAAACAACACCTCACTCCATTTATTCCATCAAAATTACAGTATATTCAGTCAAAAATTCTTGGTGTGCATGTGCAAGTACAAGCCGAAACTGAATTTTCGTTCACAACTTTATCAGTAAATGAAGATATTTTTGCAAGATTTGTTTTATATTAATTTAGTTTGTATTAAATGTGATGATATCACTAATGACTGAATTTTGGCCTGTGACACAGTATAAATACTATAAATTGCATTCTGAATAAAGGAATGTCTACCTCAGAGTTGTTTAAATATGAAAAGTGGCAATTTCCAGCACTTCTCATCATGATATTATATTTGACAGAAATCAAAGCAAGTTTGTTAAACATATAGCCATGATATCTTCGTTAGGGTTAACAAATGAAAATCCAAGTTTGACCTCGAATGAGATGAGATACACTTTATTTATAACTGAAAAAGTGGATTGCGATTATGGTTTTCTGAGCAAAATTTGTCTTTCTTGATGTGTATTATCAACCCTGAAAGTTTCTCTGTTTTGATTAGAAGCTCACTTTTTTTTTTTGTGAAAAAGCAAGAAACAGATTATTTACAAGAAAAGGTTCAGGAACTTGCATTTTTACATTGTTAATTCCTATGAAAATCCCCATTAATGGTTAATTTTCTTAAGTAATACTTTACAAAAAGCAAATAATGTAAAAACATTCTCTTAATATGATTAACTCTTAAATATGATTCTGTTTCTAATTATTATGAATATCTTTATAAGATGACAGTTAAAAACTGAAATTGTGTAAGATTTTTAAAAATGTTTATTAAGTATTCGGTTTGGCCGAATATCTTGATATTCGGCCTAACCGAATATTCGGTAACATGGCCGAAAAGGCCGATTACAGAATAGATACCGAATATTCGGTACATCCCTATTTGCTACTATATCTAATGGTATATTGTATCTTCGAAAAATTAAAAGTTTCTTAAAAAAATTATTTAAAAAAAAAACGCGGGAAAAAATCCTTAAGGGTGTTTTCAAATCAAAACAGCTACTTTCTGAGACATTTCTGAATTCATTTTTGTTCGGAAATTGGCAGGTGTTGTTATTCAGAAACTATGTAGTCAAAAGACGTTTTCCATTTTTTGGTAAGCGCAAAATATTTTTCAGAAAATATTGTCAAAGTTGACGTTTTGAACCGAATTTCAGACACGGCAGCTCGAAAAAGGCAAAAACGTCGTCATGTGACCACAATCGCTTATAACGCGATAAGTGATTTTATCAAAAAATGTAAAACTAGTTTCCATTGTATTCCGCTTCAACAGTCATGCCTGCCAATATGCTTAAAAATGAGACAGAAAATTTTGCGTTGTTCAGTAGAAAGCTCGAGAACCGCTTTAAAGAAAAATAAAGATAGAGAACTATAAAATAATGGATTTTTTCCTTTGTAACTTAATATAAACCGACTATTTGTTTTAAGATCTGGATCTGTTCTTGTCACGGGTTAGTGGAGGGTATACGTAGATATACGCCATATACCCCCTCTCTGGATTTTTTAAAGAAGCTCCGCATACCTTCTGCTTCTCAAATAAAGCATTAGCGTATACTGTATCCATGAATGTTCATGACTTTAGCCTATACCCTTTGTTTTTTTTTTACGACTGCAACACTGGCCCTTGCCATTCAGTTCGAAAATATATTTTTTATTTATGATTTTGAACTTGTTTTAAAATCATCAGCTGTATTGATATATAAAGACAAGTGCATTGGTGATAAGCATTAATCTTTCTTCTAATTGGCGTTTTGAGACATACATTTACTTTCTGCTGCAAAAACTGAAATCAATTTTTTTCTTTGTTTTCTGAAATGAAGGGATCTCAAAGTTAATTTAAATTAATTTAAAAAAAAATTCTTTGACTTGAATCAGGCTAATTCATCTAACAAATCAACGATACAGCTCACAAAAAAATGCAAGCAAAGTAATTTTGCTGAAAATAAAATAATTTTCCACACTGTCTCCCCCCTCTCCCCTTCCCCTTCTCCATCGAAAAAAATCTTTGTGTTCAACACTCTTTTTTTTATTATTGCAAATTAAAATAACAATATTTAATTTTTTTATACTTATTCTCAATTGCTCAACATGATATTTGACTATTTCAATTCTGAATACTTTCTATGTTACGAGTTCCAGCTTAAAAATTCAACAGAAAAAATATCCTACAAATAAAGTGCAGCTTTGATTAGCCACATTTTGTGGTTTTTTAAAAACTATTTAAAGCTGTTCTGAAATCGTAACTTACATCTTTTTTTACACTTTCGTGAAGAAATTTTAATTTTTAAATGCACGAAAATTGCAGATATTCTTTCTTATTCGTAAAGGAATAGCGTTTCTCTTTTTTCCTATAAAGGTAACTGATCTTTCAGAAAATGGTGCCAAAGTTGACGTTTGATACAGATTTTTTTTAAACGTGACAATAGGCGAAAGATCATTATGAGGTAACAATTGATTATAACTTAATATGTAATACATTTATCAGAAAATTTAAAAGTGCTATTTGATTTCAAAGCACGTCATGCCTCATGCCTGCTGATTACATGCTTCTGGATGAAATGTCTGCTTAAATGTGTCAGAAAATTTAACATTCTTGAGAGGAGTGAAAATGTTTAAGAAGTGTTTTTTTTTTTTTTTTTTTTTTTTTTTTTTTTTTTTTTTTTTCCCATAAACGTGGCATTTAATACGAAGTTAGAAAACTGTTTAGTTATTTCAAATCTGAATCCGTGCATTTTGTACTCCGTGCATTTGGGGTGTATTTGATAATTTTGATCATATGTGACAGAAAAATGCACAATATAAGAATAGGAGGGTTTAGATTTTATTTTTTATTTTCTTTTATTCCTTTCTCTTTTTTTCTATAAATATTTATCCAAGTAAAAACGTTTTGTAAAAAAATTCTTCTGTCCGGCTTTATGCAACATTGTCTACTAAATATTTCCGTCGTCCTCTGTAGTTTGTTTTGGTCCTTTGATCTGCTTTGGGGGACAGACAGTTGAAATTTTCTCATTGAAGTAATCCGCAACAATTATCCTTATTCTAATTACCAGAGAAAATAAAACTACTAATTAACCAATTATCTCATACTTTTTTATTTAATTTTTATTAATTTTCTTATTTTGTCTTACGTTTTTACTTGGATAAATATTTATGGAAAAAGATAAATAAATAAAATAAAATAAAAAATAAAATCTAAATCCTCCTATTCTTATATTGTGCATTTTTCTGTCACATATGATCAAAATTATCAAATGTACCATACACGGATTAAGATTTGAAATAACTAAATAATTTTCTAACTTCGAATTAAATGCCACGTTTATGAAGAAAAAATACTTGTTCTTAAAAGGTATTTTTACTTCTCTCAGGAATGTTAAATTTTCTGACACATTTAAGTAGACATTTTTTTAATCCAGAAGCATGAATCAGCAGGCATGCTGCGGCATGAAGTGCTTTGAAATCAAATAGCCTTTTTTTAATTTTCTGATAAATGTATTACATACAAAATTATAATCAATTGCTACCTCATAATGATATTTAGCCCATTGTGACGTTTTAAAAAAATCTGTTACAAACGTCAGCTTTGGCACCATTTTGGCAAAACATAAATTAGGCCTTACCAGGCCTAATTAATGTTTTTTGTACCGAGCCTGGACTGGTTTCATTCTTCCAAGTCTTCACGGGCCAAAATTTTCAGTCCCGGTTTTCACCCAACCCGTATGAAAATCATTGTCTCAGCGTGGCCTGGTAGCAAAATACAGCGAAATTAAAATATAGTAAATACGTGTGAAAAAGAATGACGAATCCTGTTTTAAACTGAAAAATGTGTTGATCCATGCAAAATTAATATTATAATATGTGAGAAAAGAAAGTATACAGTCGAACCTCGTTAACGCGAACAGTCAAGGGGAAACTTTTTTGTTCGTGTTAAAAGTAGTTCGTGTTATCCGAACTTAAATGCATTACATACAACTGCGACGGGACAATCGGAAACAGTTCGTGCTAAAAGTAATTCGCGTTAAGCGTGTTCGTGTTAACGAGATTTGACAGTAATACATTTACACCTATTAAAAAGGGAACTTGTCTATAATGCATTTTTTTACTTTACTGTGCGATTCCGTCTTAGAAGATTTTACTGTATATCATTTTTTAGATTTTTAAGTCTCCAATACATGGAATACGGATTAACAAAATTAATGATAATCGAAACATTTCCATATAACAAATAGAGATTTATTTAAAATAAACGGTCAAGTGCGAGTATTACTCGCGCACAGAGGGTTCCGTAGAATAAATATATGAATTTGTAATTGTATTATATAAAAAAAAAAAAAAACCCGTTGCTAACATAATACTAAGACTTTGTAAAAAACTATACAATATAGGGTTGGGTATAACAGTATATATTAGAAAAGTGCAAATGGATCTATCATGAAAATTCAAAGAGATATGGAACCTAAATAATATCAATATAGCTTTTCTGTATAACTCATTTTTTAATATTATCCTAATCTGTTTATGATGAACTTAATTCGGTACTGACAATAAAAGCAGTGCATATTTAAACTTCAAAGAGATATGGAACCTAAATAATATCAATATAAAAAGCAGAAAAACCAACGTTTAAAATGCACAAATAATATATGAAAAGCAGCAAACAGCTGTTTCGAATCTACTAGCGAGATTCTTCTTCAGTGCAAAAGGAACAGCGTGCTAGAAAAAGCAAGGCTGCTCAGCCTTGCTTTTTCTAGCACGCTGTTCCTTTTGCACTGAAGAAGAATCTCGCTAGTAGATTCGAAACAGCTGTTTGCTGCTTTTCATATATTATTTGTGCATTTTAAACGTTGGTTTTTCTGCTTTTTAATATTGTTGCACAAAGGCTTTATTTGCTATTTTTAAATATCAATATAGCTTTTCTGTATAACTCATTTTTTAATATTATCCTAATCTGTTTATGATGAACTTAATTCGGTACTGACAAAAAAAGCAGTGCATATTTAAACTTCATTTGGCATTTCATAAAACTAAATTCAGCATAGAAATAACCTTTATTTCTACAGTGTAGCTAAAACAAAACCTTTGTTCAAAGTTTAAATTTGGCATTGTGCTAAGCGCGCTTCGAAAGGAGGTCGCAAAGTTGCAACGCCGCCTTGGTCAGTGCCGTGTTTTTCGAGATAGGTTTTTAATTAAAAGTCACTCGAGGCGTATTGAGAGATACACTCAATGCAAACTAGTCGCGAATCCCACAGTATTTGTGTGATTCGATTAAACTAATTAAATCTTTCGAGGAAGGTAACCTTAAAAAAAGGACACCTAATTTTAATTCCAAAACAGGCAAAAGGCATCAAGAATATTTAATTAAAACTTTCCTTTTATCATGTACTTGAAAATAAGCAAGTTTGTATTTTCTAATAAATTCGTTTATAAATTCCGGTGTCAGTCCATTATTTCATAAGTTTATATACAGAATTACTCCGCGCCGGAAAGGGTTAAGCGGTCGCAGGACTCTTAAAGCTTCAAAATTTAGAAATAAAAATTTTTTTAGATGTTAAACTCCTATCTTTTCGGAACATTTTGATATAATTGTTTCATTGAAATTCCCATTAGAACAGAAGTTATGGCTTTTAGAATTATACTCGCACAATAGCTGAAGCGGTGTTTGCGAAACTTTGAAGCCATTTTTCTCCAAATGTCGTTTTTTGGGCATAAGGCGCAGGATACCTCAAAAACTTCTGTATATTTTTTCATAAAATTTTCAAAACATATATTTCATGTTAGTCTGTATAAACTGAACCGAAAATTTCCTTTTTATTTTCAAAATATATTTTTTAGGTGATTATACTGTTGAAAATTTCAAAATTTTGTATTAGCTAAATGCAACATTGCATTAAAAATATAAAAATGCTTTAAATACAAATTTATTTAAGTTCAGAGTAATTATAACAATATGAAGTATAAGTAAGCACTAAAATTTTCATTCTAGTTGCAATATTTATTTTGTAACCCTGCAAACTGTTATGCCAATTTTCTGTTCGAGAAATATCTAACAGCTTCGAGCCCCCTATAAATACTAATTCTGCATCTTGCAATTTTTTAAATACATGAAATGAAAGAACATACTTATATCTTTCATCCCAATTAAAATTGTGTTTTAAAATGATATGCATTTTAAGACATTAAATGTTGAAAATGGTTTTTTTTCTTCCAATTTTTAGAGTCCTGAGACCCCTGAAATTAGTATGTTTTTAACAATTTGACATTTATTGCTTTTATACTGTTACTGGACATTACATCAAACATACATATTATTAAAAGTTGTTAACTAGGCATAGAGTACGCCGCTCCTGTCATTGTGCATGTCCAAACTGGCCGTATCTTTAAGGGTTCGAAATTCATTATCAACAATGCTTTTTTACTTCTTCTACGATAGGTACATCCAGCGATGCTGAACAATTTTTCTGAATGCCCATAAATCGAAATTTGTGTGTAACAGAAAAATGCAATTTTCTCAAAAACTATGTGACCTATGGTGATCGCTATAATTTTCCGGCAAGGTTTAAATTAACTTCTACTACCTCCAATTTTTTCATAATTTTAGTTTCAGTAGATTCGGAATTAGATGGGGGTAACATATTTTTGCGCTACATTTTCGACAATATCTTTGAAAATATAATATCTAAAATTAAAAGAAATGTATTTTTGAGTTCAGCGTTACGAAAGCTTTCACACGATACCCCACACGACATGCAAAGAAAATATTTTTTTTCAAGTACCATAATTAGCCCCTCTACATTTTTACTAAATATATTTATGAATGTTTATTAATCTGAAAATATGTGGGACAATAGTCTTTATTACTTCCCCGAATTTGAACTTGCAGCGTTCCATAGTTTACGAGTAAAATGGCTGTGAGAGACAGACAGATAGACACGGGAGTGATCTTATAATGGTTCCGTTTTTACTTTTTAAGTACGGAACGCTAGAAAAATAAATATCGCAGCCTACGGTATTTCTAGAAAAAAATAAAAAAAGAAAGAGAAGAGAAAAGCTAAGATTAAGTATTTTTGATCAGAATTCCTCGTACAGACAAATTTTTAACCAAATCGACATAAAAGTCAATGTTTTGTAAAAATTCACTCGGGCTGTGCCAGGCTGGGGTCGAGATTTTCATTTTTTTTCCGGGTCAGGATGGTCGCAGGCTGAACTTTTAGCTGCTATAACGCCGGGCCAGGCCAATAATTTTTTTCGACAGGCCTAGTCGAGTTCAGGCCTACCTTTTATAATGGGCCGGATCGAATTTTTTTCTATGAGTCGGCCTGGCCCGGGCCTGAAAATTTCTACCCGTACAGACTTCTAACTTAAAATTGAAAAAGTATTGCAAATTTCAAACTTTGAGTTATATATTAAAAAAAAAAAGAATAATTTTTTAAATATTTTCTATTGAATTTATTTTTATTGTAATAATAAGTAATCAATCTAAACCTGCCTTTTTACACCTCACCCCAAATTACTGCTTTTACCTTTGCCCCCTCCCCCACTCACTGGAGTATCGAGCACGAAAAGCTTAAACCTTAAGTGATGAGGTGATTTATATATATATATATATATATCGTAGTGAGATGGTGTGTATGCAACTCCAAAATTTGATTTCTTGTCTTGTGCACTCCACAAAATTTAGCGAATTAAAATAAGAAAATCTCCTGAGAATTTTGCATTATTTACTTGAATAAGAACAACTGAAAAAGTACTGTAAGTGTACATACATATAAATAAACGTATCTAAATACCACAAAAAATTTTCTTCATAATTGAAATTTCTTTGGGTTGAAAAACACCTCACCTGATCAGTTAAGGGTTAAAATCTTTAAAATTACTTTTTTCCTCTGCTTTATTCGTAATTGTGCAATACGATAAATAAATCAGCAGTTATCTACTTCACTCCCTCCATTCATAATTTCTACTACCCTCTACCCTCGCTCCCCCCCCCCCCCAGTTTGTAAAATTTTAAATGGTTGAAATTTAGTTTTTTGTTAAAATTTTTGGTCTGTTTATTTATATATTGCTGAAATAATAAATAAATGTCTAACTCCCCCCACCCCCCTCGCCCAAAAGAAAATAATGCAAAAAAAAAAAAAAAATACAAAATTTATTATGAACATTCGGTAAATTCGATCTCCACACCCCCCCCAAGCGAAATGCTCTAGCTACGCCACTGGTTCAGATATACAAAAAAGTACCAAGTGTCTTTTAAGTTACTTATGTCACTGTCTGTTGCCGATATTTACGCTGGACAGGTTATATTTCTGTATCGATATTGTCAAACTAGCATCGGCTCGTGCAGTACATTCATTCTAAAATTGGGAGGAGTGAAAAGTTCACTCTTTGAAAGAGCGACAGGCATTTTTTCTCATTTTGGAGTGAATTTTATAAAAATACACTCCTTAAAGAGTGGAATTTTCCACTTTCTAGAAAGGAGTGAAATGTCTCACTCCTGAAAGGATGACTTGCGTATGCATTGCTTATTAACCAATCAGAGCAGCAAGGCGACGACCCCCTTAAAAGATAAGAAAATTAATCACTTTTTCGTCCGCCATCTTAGGATTAACAGATTAGAATATTATTAAAATTATTCTTTATGGAATACATAAAATAAAGGTAAGTCTTATTTAATTTTAAGCCTTTTTCCGTGTAGATATCTGGAATGTTAAGATTATTAGCTAAATAGTGGTATGTTGTATAGAAAAAGTTTGATCGTTAGAGTGTTCAAAAGTGATTGTCTGTTATATTTCTTCATGTAGCGGTTTGAAATATAAATTCTTTTAACAATTGAATACACACTAAAGATCTGCACAGGCTGGTTCGGCCTCGGGCCGATTTTCACTCACGGAACTCGGGCCGGGCACACGTTTTTCCAAAGGCTCGGGCCGGGGCACACTTTTTTCCGAAGGCTCGGGCCGGGCCTAGCCTAACTTATTTTTTCTGAAAATAGCCGGGACTGGTTCATTCCGAGTCTTCACGGCCCAAAATTTTCAGTCCTAATTTTGTCCCAGCTCGTATGAAAATCATTGTCTCAGCGTGGCCTGGTCTATTCAAAGATCAGTAAAATTAGGTCTAGCCCAAAAATTTTTGCAAAAAATGCATAAATTTTAAAATCGCCATTGTTCTACACCTAAACGTTAAAATTTATTCTTTTTAAAGAACACTAGATTTCTGCGCTTATTAAAATATAGCTAAATTAAAACATAATAAAACGGGTGAAAAAGAACATGCATGTGACGGAACCCAGTTTTAAACTCACTAACGTGCTGATCCATGCATAATTAATATACTAATACATAAGAAAAGAATATATAATACATTTACACTCGCTAAGAAGGGAACTTGTCGCATTTTTTTTCTTTTCTATGCAATTCCGTCTTACTGTATAGAGTTTTTCAGATTTTTAACACTTCAAAAACATAAAAAATCAATGTTTTGTTGAAATTCCGTTGGGCCGGGCCAATTTTTTTTCTACGAGTCGGGCCGAATTTTTTTTCTATGAATCGGGCCGGGCCCAGGATTGGAAATTTCGGTCCGTGCAGACCTCTAATACGCACGATGCTTATCAAAAAATAATCAAAACTTCATTAGTTCGGGAAATGTGAATAAAAACAAAATGAATATTTTATTCTTCTCTTTCAATGCTGTGTTGCAAATTGCGATCAAAACAAAAAAAATTTATCTCTTTCGTTTGAAAGGGTGACTGACTCAGTCTCTTATGAGTCAATCTCTTATCCGGGTTTTGTCAATTCGAAGGAGACACATTCGAAAACAATTTGCCGTTATATGAGGTTTTTTTTTTTTTTTGGTTTATTACTGATTTCGGATTAAATACATTTAAGAGTAATTTATTATTGTTTCGGAGTTAAATATGATATTTGATGTTTATGATATTACGAAAAGGTTGGTACAGTGAAACCACCCTGTGCGACCAACTCCATTAGGCGACCACCTCCCTGAACGACCATTTTTTTATGGTACGAAATTTATTCCCATAGGCTCAATACTAATTTTACCTCCTTTCAGAGACCATCCCAGTTGAACTCCCTCCATGAGAGACCGATTTCTTTGAAGAAAATGAAATAACTTCCGTTTTTTCCTGGTCGCATGAAGAAGGTTTTATTAAAAAAATAATTCCGGAGAGTGCATTATTCACCAAACTTCTAAACTAAGTTTAGATTTTTTTTAAATTATTATTATCCCGGTAACTTTTAAGTATTTAAACCCCTTTGTACCTTTTTAGGCAATGGATTTAACTCTGATTACAAATTAAGAATGACGGTCAATAAACTCATCTGCCCTGTTCTGTCGGAAACCTCACATAGAAATAGATAAAGCAATGAAATCGTCATTATTTGTTACCACAAAATTTGTGGTAAAAAAAAACTCATTATTTGTTGTCCACAAAAAAATGCATTTATTTATTGAACTTCGAAAGGACTTGGAAATAAAAAATTATAAAACATAAAACTGTAAAATTAAAGCAAAGCTCAATATATTCATTTTTAAAACACTGTAGTAATTAACTTTTATTTTAAGACTTAAATTTTTATATTTTTTCCTAATGTGAAAAATAAATTTTACAACATTGTTACCATTTTTCAACATTTAAAATCTAGATTTAAACATGAGCTCCATTAAGAGACCACCTCTCGGCGCGACCAATTTTTATTGGAACGGTACATGGTCACTTTAGGGAGGTTTTACTGTATATTAATTTTTTTAAATTGTATGTAAAGATTTTTCTGCGGATTGTGATTTTAAAATTCGAGACTGAGTAACATAAAAAAAATTAATTGTAAATATTCTGCATCAGTTATTAAATTTCCTTCTATTATAAAAACATTTTCTACGTTTTTGATACACGTAAATTTTTGGCTCTAAGCAATAAAACATGATATTTAAGCATTGGAATAAAATGTTTTTTTTTTTAATGCCTGTTTTGAAGTTTATGGATAACACTGCTTTAGTATATTTCTTTTAAATGTGCATATTTACTTGCATAATGCAGGACTGAATATATTTTTTAAGAGATTAATAACTACTTTTTTACATTAAAATATTTTTCAATCAATAAGAATATTTCTAATGCAGTCATTTACTTTATTTTTAAGTTTCTTTTTTTTTTTTTTGTATTTCCGAGGTCAACATTTTCCTATAAAACATATAATATCTATTTTGCTCATAGTCACAAAATACAATATCTACGCGAATAAAAAATTTAAATTAAATATGACTTATCGTGTCGTTTCATTAATAATTATTGTATTAATTCCATTTTTCAGCAATAACGGACGGAAATTAGAAATCATGATTAAGTTAAGGAATATGTTTTAAAAGAAAAATATATACATATTCACTGAAAAAAATGAAGTACTCAAAAATGAGTATATCAATGTACTCATATCAATTTGAGTATGTTTCGATCAAAAATGAACGTTTGCTTTCTCAATTTTGAAACATCACACGTTATCAAACTAAAACATAACAATAATTTGGTACCCTGTAATGGTTTATTTCATTTAGGGTGGCGTAAACGATGATTATTATTGTAAATATTAAATAATGCACAGTATTTTAAAATAATTTAAAAGTGCTTGGAAATAATACTCTTGTCATAAAAATATTCTATTTGGGGTATCTTGTTAATAATTTTGCTATTTTTCTTAATAAGTAACCAATTTAAATGTTTCTTGTTAATAACTTTGAACGGGAAATATATGTCAGTACATTCTTACTGTAATTTTTAGGTTTAGGGGGCAGTACATAACGATTCACATTTGAACACAACTATGGAATCAAAAAGGAGTAACGTGTGTTTCTCAATTTTGAGTCCATTTGGATCGGAGCTATTTTGAGTAGATGATGTATTTAAAATTGAGTAGTTTTTACTCAATTTTGAGTACCCATTTTTTTTCAGTGTTCCAGAGAACTCAAAATTTAGACTCCATGTTCATATTAAATAAAACAAAAGCAAATGACAGCGGATAAAAAAAAATTACACATTCTTAATATTTAAATTATGCTTAGAACTTATTTAAAAGAGAAATGAGTTTATAAGCATTGCTTTTAAATGGAAAAAATAAAAATATTTTAGAACAACAGGACTTTGCAAAAATAGCAATAATTTAAGGAAAAAGTTACGGTTTTATATTTAAAACAAAAATTCAAATCAAATCAAACATTGTTAAACATATAACATCCACCTATTAACGAGTTATTAATAAAAATTTAAAAGTAATATCTTTGTAGGGCATGCAATAAAAGCAAACACAAAGGATATGATTGGAATAAAATATTTTAGTTTATTTTTGTCAGTAATCTAATTTAAATTCGTATGTAACTTTAACTGAATTTTTCCTTAAAAGTTCAATTAGTGTTACAAACTATGAATTAAATAAATATTGCTAATAAAGTATTTTATTCCAATCTTTACCACGCTTGTATCTATTTTCATTGCATGCCGTAAAAGATGTGATTCTTTTAAAATGACCATAAAAGCAAATTAAAAAAAGAACCGACTACATAAAAAATGAACATTCACTCCTATGAAAGAGTGACTATTCACTCCTATCAGGGGTGAAAAACCGCACTCCTTTAGCAAGAGTGAATAGTCACTCCTCCGAAAGAGTGATTATCCACCCCTGTTTAGAGTGAATATTTACTTTCCAGGATTGACTATTCACTCTTTCAGAGAGTCAAAAATTTAACTTTTGCTCAGAGTGAATAGTCACTCTAAAGAGGTTGGGCATATTTTGACTCTGCGACTCCGGATTGAATAGTCTGAGTCACTTTTTTTATTTAGAGTGTTTATAGTTATTCTCGCGAAAGTCATATCAGGTTCATTTTTACTAGCCCGGCTAGACCGTTTGATTTTTTTGTCGTCCCGCCTCTGCCCGATTATTTTTTATATAGGTCCAACCCGTTAAAATAAGTCTTTATTCTGGCAGTACGGGGCCAAATCTGGGTCCGTGCAGACCTCGGCCCTTGTCCCAATTTATTGCTTTACAATCCCACGCGCACACACACCACAGAACCACTACCACAAGGAAATCAAAATAAGTATTTTTTTGTCAAGCATTTCCCAATTTTCACTCGTGACCTTAATTGTTTTGATTTAATTAGAGGGGAGATTGGAGTGGCAAAGGCGTGCTGGAGTCATACTATAATTCTTTTCAGTTCGTGCTTTGTAGCAATTCAATACGATCATTTGTAAAAACCGACACGAAAATTTTTCACTTATCCCAGCGTGTTTTCAAAGGGTGATGGTTGAGAACTTTCAGATTATTTTGAACGAGCAGACCCGCACATCTAGGGGTAGGGCTGGGTGGTGGTGGTGTTAGGAAAAAGCATCTGGGCAGGGCTGCGGAGTCGGAGTCGGAGTCAGGCCCTTTTTTGAGCGAAAGTGTCGGAGTCGGATCTGTTAAAATTGTCGGAGTCAAGCCCATTTTTGAGCGAATGAGTCGGAGTCGGAGTTGTCCATTTTACAAGTAGGGCTGCGGAGTCGGAGTCAGGCCCATTTTTGAGCGAAAGTGTCCGAGCCGGATCTGTTAAAATTGTCGGAGTCGGAGTCGTTCACTTTACAAGTAGGGCTGCGGAGTCGGAGTCGGAGTCAGGCCCATTTTTGAGCTAAAGAGTCGGAGTAGGATCTGTTAAAATTCCCGGAGTCGCAGTCGTCCATTTTACCCACCGACTCCGCAGCCCTGCATCTGGGTAAAATAAACAAAAATGGAATAACCTAAAAAAAAAATGATCCTTCACGGGAAAAAAAAACTATTTGGTATTTAAAAGAACTAAATGTTTGGTTAATATAGCCCCGTCAAAATGTTTGGTTGCACTGACGAAATGATTTTGTTGGACAAATAAAATTTTATTGAGCTAATAAAATCATTTGGTCTGTCCAATCAAATACTTGGATGAAACAACTATTTTTTTGTTGTTTTAACAAAATTGTTTTTCCCGTATGGGCCCCATGCATTTTACGCTCATAAATAGTTAGTACGGCGATCTAATTAACGTGACCCTTTAACGGATAACGCCCCCTCCCCCTCTTTCGTCGCTAGCTAGAAACTGAAATAAACTATCACCGTTTCGCCGGTTTTTTTTTCCTTTAGAGGCATACAACCTGATATTTAATAAATCTTCCAATAAATCTCTTACCGTCTCAGTAGACAGTAAATGACAGTTCTACGGCGGCAAGCAGGAGCAAGGAGCAAGGTTCCTGCGTCCTGAATATCATACTACAGTACGATGTGGGAAAGAGGGACACCTGCGTGCTGTCTCCTGCGTGTTGGTGTCTTAGAGTAGGAGGGTGAAATTTTGAGGGGGCTTAATTTTGGGGGCTTATTTTTTGACGGGGCTTATGGTGGAATATCATACTAGAGTACGATATAGGAAAGAGTGAATCCTGCGTATTTTGATGGTGACTCCTGCGTGTTTTTGATGTCATGTTAGAGTAGGAGGGTAAAATTTTTGGGGGGCTTATTTTTTGAGGGGGCTTATGGTTGAATATCATACTGGAGTACGATATAGGAAAGAGTGAATCCTGCGTGTTGAGATGATGACTCCTGCGTGTTGAGATGGTATGTTAGAATAGAAGGGTCCCCCCTCCCCCCTTCCCCCCACCCTCCCCCCCTTAATTTTTTTTTTAAATAAGTGTCGGTCTCTTTCGATGAGAAAATTTTGCTAGCATGAATATTTAATTTTTCGTTTGTTTTGAACTTTGACAAAAATAGTAGGTTAGTTTTGTTGAGATTAAACTGGACTTAATTTAACTTTTTTTAATTTAATTTGTATTCTTATTGAAAGGTTTTTATGGAACAACTCTGTTTTTTGGAAAAACTTTAGAGAATCTTCGAAAAAATGAGAAATGTTATGCTTTGCATTATTGAAAAAACAGTAAAAAAATTAGTAACCACATCTAGTTTTAAGTCATTTGATGTAGATCTGAAAGGATTAAACACAGTTTAATTTTGCATCGTCCTGTATACGTTGGGTTTGTTATATTAGTACTGTTTTCCTTACGGGTTTCGAATCCTGAAACTCCCCATTATTCGAATTTCTGCAATCAGAATCTAGACGGAAACTCGAAAAAATTTCATTTAGAACTGAAAATTGTCAATTATTATTATCCTCTAGCTGCAAGTTCATGCATCTCTTTACCTATTCGCCTGGTTTCGAACCTACAATCTTCCCATTATAAGATTATTTCTATAACCATTGGGCTGGGCGGGCCCCATTGTTTTTTCACTTGAATTTGCTTTCTTTCAGTTTTGTATCGACTTCTTTTAAAAATGAGCAGAAGAAAGATTTTACGTTAAGTAGAAATTTTAACAAAGTGTTGCCATTGAATTTAGCAAAAATTAGAAATAAACATTATATATTTTTATTATCGTGCACTTCGAGAAATTATTTAATTTTCAGATGAATAGGTTTTGCTAACATTTATTCATTTTAGTATTTATTTCAACATTGGGGAAACTATTAACAGTGTGTTGCCCCTGTATTATGTACAGCACGAAATTAAAGACTGTTGCCGTTGAATTTAGAGAAATAAACATTCCATTTTCGTATATTATGTACTTCGAGAAATTAATTCAATTTCTTAGATTTAATAATCTCTACTTCAACTTCGGGAAAGTATAGAAATTTGAGCGGAAAGATAAATTATAAACTGGATTTTAGGAAAGTAATGAAATTTTAACGTAATGATATTTTTTCAATCAGGATTTTCTTGTGCAGTTAATTATTTTTTTCATTATCACTCACTCAAAATGTTTCTTTTTACTTATACTGTAACAAAATTTATGGATTTTAGTTTAAAAATATTCACCTTTGGATGGGTTCGAACCATCCTCTTTTGGTTAACAGCCAAACGCGTTATCCAATTGCACCACAAAGGCATTAAAATGATATACAATTAAACCAAAACAAGTTTATTCCTAAGCCTATAAAAACAGATTAATTCAAAAAGAAATGAATTAATAAAATGATTCATTTTGTACACATACTTATTAAATGAACACAACAGCTTATGTATTAAATAGTTATCACGTGATCTTCTTTTTTTCTGATGCGCCACCTACATTGATTTAAATGCAGTTGGATTTCATTTCATGTCATTATTCTGTTTTCTACTGTTTTAAATACACGTGCTGTATTTTTGTCGTCGCAAAGTTAAAACAGTTTTTAAATGAATATGGATGTTATTAATGATACACAATCGACTACTGTCAACAATTTGGGTAAAATGAGTGAACAGGAGATAAAAGATGTGCCCGTTTCGATTAGTAAAAGTATTCCTGCTTCATCAGAAATGTTTCAATTGCCTTATATTTGTGGAAAATGTAAAGCAGAATTTTACGAGAAACATGAGTTTTTAAAACATATGAACATCATTTAGAAAAAAACTTTTTATGTGTGACGTATGTGGAATGTTGTTTTTTCGAAAGAGTTCTTTAATGGAACATATAATAATTCATCGCATGACATCTACCATGTAACAATGTGAAACATGTGGTAAATCTTTTTCAAGAAAGAGTGTGTTAATCAGACACGCAAAGTTTCATTTAGAAAAAAAGCCTTTGAGTTGTGACAAGTGTAAGAAAACATTCGTTCAACAATGTGATTTACGAAAGCATTTGTTAATTCACATTAAAGACGGAAAATTTCATAAATGTGAACAATGCGAAGAAACGTTTTCGAGAAAGATGGACTTAAGGAATCATCTTAAAATTCACATCATTCCGAAGAAAAGTGAGCTTTCCAAGCAATTCAAATGTGATGATTGTGACCAAGTTTTTTCTGATAAATTTGACTTAGTTGAACACAGAAAAATTCATATTTCACCCACCCAACTAAAATTGGAACAGCGTAAAGGATTGATTAAGCAATTAGAAGAATTAACACTTCAATTAAGAACTTTGCAAAATGAAATATCTTCTTCAAATATCGAATTTTCAATGATTTGAAGTAGACATATGTTTTCATTATACATATGCAATCATTTTTGTAACTAACGAAAAATAAAATTTTTCTCAATTGGAAAAACGTGTATGTTTTCATTTTAACAAGATGCCTTAGTATTTTATTGATTTCATAACAAATGATCTTGATTTTTTTTTTCTAAGTGAGTGAAATTCTAATAATATTTTGCAAATACAATTCTTTTTATTTTCAAGTTTTTTCATTTAACTCACTCTATTAATTTGAATCCATTGCAAAATTGAAATATATTTTAATTAAGTTAAAATAATAAAGTTATAATAATAATAAAGTTTTAGTAATATTAATGAGTAGCATTACTAATAATTGTAAATGAATTTAATCATCTACTAATTAAGTTAATCAACTATCAACATTTTTGAGGGAGATATTAAATGAAGTATGTATCCACTCATTATTTTATTCAATTTCATATGAGTATGACTACATCGTAATAAAAACTATTTTAGTATAATTATCATCTGATTATATTTATCCACTCATTATTTTAATCCATTTCATATAAGTTTAATTATACACACACTATTTATTTTAGTCAATTTCATGAGAAAAAATATAATGAACTTGCGTTTCATTTTCCATGTGTTGCCTTTCACAAGTTTGAAAAATTACTATCATAATGAAATAGTCATGCTAGCGTTAATCATGCTTTTCGGTTTAATCATCAATTTGAAAAATTTACTTGATACCGATTTTTAAGTGAAACCGTCACTGATTTGAATTCATATAAATATAATTATTCACAATTATATTTTAATCAATTCCATTTGACTCTAATTAATTTAATTTGAGTATAATTATCATTTGATTATATTTATCCACTCATTATTTTAATCCATTTCATAAATGTATAATTATAACTTTCACTATATATATTTTAATTAATTTCATATGAATAAAATTATTATTTGTACTGAACTTGTGATTCACTCATCGTGTGTTGCCATTCTCAAGTTTGAAAAATATCTAACATGATGAAATATTCATACTAGCAATAGTCATGTTTTTTGACTCAGTCGACGATTTGAAAATTTAGTCGCTCACGGTTTTTTAATTAATGCGATCGTTTCTAACTGAAACCGTCACTGATTTGAACTTATGTTAATAATCGCTTCGAAATCGTCGTTTACCAGTTTACTGTTGACTTTCGATCAGACTACACCACATACTGTTTGCTATTTAAAATGGCTTGTGAATTAAATATGCTGAAAAGATCTCCCCTAGAAATGAATTGCGTAGCAAAGTATCAACATTTAGAACCATTTTTGGATACTGATATGAAGGAATTAAATCTCCCAAGTTTAGAATTTTGTAATTCAAACGAGAACTGTTCAACATTACTCCCAAACAAGGATTTACATGCTGCAGAACCCAGGCTCGATATGGATTCGACGACCCCAATATTCACTCATAATGATGACGACACTATGAGTTTTTTGGACACTATTTTTAATGACCTAGATTTTAAAAATTTGGAATCCTTCATTTCCGCAAGTACCTCAATTTCATCATCACAAGAACCAACAAATGCTGTTTTGAATACAATACAAGGTCCCATTATGAAAGACATCCCCAAAAGCAAACCACGCAATTTTAACGTGATTGAAATCAAGTTGAGTGATTGTGTTTATTTAATTTTAAAACATCGCATCAAACGATTTTATGTGTATATCGGGGAGTTTAAACACAATATGATTAGTAATGAAGAAATGCTGACGAAAAATAGACTTTTGATGGACATTAATACGTGGTACGAATTTCAATTGAAACTTTTTAATTTTAATTTGAAATATAAATCCTCATCATTTATTGCTAATAATACTGTGTCGGTAATGAATCACAATAATAGCACTATGCGAATTAAAAACTTGATGAATTTTTCCCATTTTGACTTAAACGATTACCAATTATTAAATTTGAAGGATAAAGTTTATCATTTTAACAAGAAGCTTTTGCAACACATGTATACAAATCATCTACCACGCTTAATTAAGCAAAAATGTACACTAAGTGACGTAACCATCGAAAATGAATCTGCTTTATTTTCAAAGCTCATCAAGTGTATTGAGAGTAATGTAGTGACTGTTTTAAACCAAATTTATGAGTGCGTAGGATGTATTTTTGAACACGAAAGTATGAGTCTTCATACATGTTTCACATTTAATAATCGCGAAAAGTTTAATCAGCTAGGGGACGCGGTATTGATGTTAGTGAATTTCGATTATGTATTTCTATGTTTTTAAACGGAACTGAATGTGTTAGTAAAAACTTTTTATGTAACATCATTGTAGAAACTATACAATATGTATTGTTTAAATAATAAATTTTGTTAAATGTATATGTTTATTCATTTAGTCTATCTTTTAATTATGACAATCTATATTGGAAAAAAGAAATTAACAATTACCTAATCAAAATGTATATATATATATATATATATATATATATATATATACAAGTTTTTATTTTTGAATTTAAAATGAATTCCAAGTTATTAATATTTTTAATAACGAAAATAAAAGTTTTCTACTTTTGCAATTTAATAAAATTATTTTTAAAAATATTTACAAGTTAAGAATATATTTTTTGAAATAAATTTCAAATCTAGTTGAAATATATTTTTCGAATTTTACAATTTTAGAAAAAAAGGTTTCACTTCAAGTTAAAAATATATTTTGAAATAAATTTTTTCAATTCAAGTTAAAATTAAATTTTAAATTTCAGAAATAAAGTTTTCAATTAATCAAAAAATTTTTTAATTAAACTATTCGTTGTAAATTTTTTTATCCATGCTTTTGTTTGCATACTACATATAGATATGTAGTATATAATATGTTTTATGTAAGAAAAATTATTTAATAGTTCAAAATTATTCACAAGTAAGAAAAATATACTATGTAAGAACAAATATTTTATTAGTCGAATTATATTTACAAGTTAGAAAAAAATTTACTAGCTTTCAATTTAAAATAAGTTTTCTAAAAATTACAAAAATATTTTATCAGTTTTAAAAAATTATATAAAAAAAGTTTTTATTTTTTACGTTTTACAATTTAAGAAATAAAATTATAAAAGTTTTTAAAAATTTTCATTAGTTAAAATTTTTTTGTTTGTTCAATTCATTATATAAATTTTTTTAATCATGCTTACATATAAATATGTAGTATGTTCACAATGTGATATATTGTATACTATGTAACATAGTATATACTATGTAACATAGTACAGTCGAACCTCGTTAACATGAACCTCAAGGGGAATCAAAATTTTGTTCATGTTAACAGTAATTCACGTTATCAGTATCAAATTTGTGTATTCGTTTTTATAGGGGACTGTGAAAACAATTCATGTTAAAAGTAATTCACGTTAAGCGTGTTCATGTTAACGAGGTTTGACTGTATATACTATGTTTTATATAAGAACAAAGATTTTTCTACTTCAAAATTATTTACAAGTATAGGAAAATGTTCTATTAGTTTTTCAATTTTAAAAAAAGTTTTCAAAAAATATTTTATAAGTTTTACAAAAGTAAAAAAATTTCAATTAAGTTTTCTAAAAAATATTTTAAAAGTTTTCTAATATATATATATATATATATATATATATATATATATATATATATATATATATATATATATGTATATATATATTAGTTTTACAATTCAAAAAAGAATATATATATATGTTATTAGTTTTCAGTTGTATACAAGTTGGAAAATATGAGTTATTGATGTTAACATAGTATGTATTTATATATCTCATAATATATATCACATAGTATATATCACATAATGCGTATGTATAACAAAGTAGATAGTTATATACCACATAATGTGTGTCATATATGACTAATTGTATACTATGCTCGATTTAAGAATAATCATTATTTTTAGTCTAAAATTAATTATAAGTTATAAAATTATTTTTTTAATGAAACTTTTGTTTCTCCTTATCTACCTTATTTCTACAAACTCTAATTTTTACATCTACATTTCTAATACAAATTCATTTATATTCAAGTAATAGAATAATATCTACTTACAAATAGCATTCTCTTAAAACGAAGCTTGGCATGTTTCGCTCCTACAGATAACAATCCGGATGTTTATATCATCACGTGACTTCTTTTAACATCTGATGAACCGATACCATGTTTGCCATTTCCAAATTCAGTCTTCAAATGTTGGTTCGTTAAGCTTTATGGTCTATATTCCTTCATAATATAAAAGAACTATGCATTTTCTTTATACATATGATATTGAAAAGATCTAAACTAATTTTAAAACATACATTTTTATATCTGCAAACTTTTATTACCAAAAAAAAAAAAAATAAAAATCATCATCTTTTACTATGTTTAGTTGAAAGATCTTTTATTTTTTAATTAGATGATGTAATCGAAATTCTTAATAAGAAGTTTTATTTTATAGAAGTAATTTTCTTATGAAAGCGAAAAAGAATATTTCATCATTTATATAATCTAAGGTTGATTATATATATATATTATCTAACATAATTTGTAATTATGTATACTAAAGGTATATCCCATATAGCACATGTGCCTCCCCAGGACATCCTCAGGCAGATTTACAATAAAACACCATCATCCCCAGGGCATCCCTGAGGATGCAGAAAATTGTCACCAGAAGGTCCTCAGGAACAGAAAATGTCCGCCTTGGAGCATCCTGGAGAGCTCCCCAGGACCTCTCTTAGTGTCCTCCCCGGGAGGTTATGGGGAAGATTTTAGGAAGTGATACTGCAGGACTTTGGGAAACTTCAAGGTCATTTATTATGCCACAAAAAATTTTGAAGCTATGTTTTAAAGTAATTAATGTAAAACAATATAATTATTTTTGTCGGAAATAAATACTTTTTTTTTAAAAACTAATTATCAGACAGATTCACATGTAACAGGTATTACAATTATCAAGCACGCACACGGAATCACATGAAAAACAGCTTTTGGGAACAAATTTCTTACCTTCATTCTGCCTTCCGGGGTTTGATTCAGAGTACTTAGGAAGACCAGACGCGCGCTCTATCCATTATGCTACAGGGCCGTTGAACAAGAAATATTTATAAGGTATTAATGTATTTCTTCCCTCTTTTGAAACTCAAAACTAGAAAATATCCATATTTTATGTGCTTCGTATAATCCGGAATTATCTAACTTTTATTGCAAATTTAAATGCATAGCCTTTTTTATATATTCAATATAAATTTAAATTTATAAGTAAAAAAAAGGCTTATCAATAATTATTTAAAATAACATAAATGTCTTTCAATTTTCAAATTCCTACATGAAGTTATATTTTTAAATGACAATAATATTGTTTTAGCTTTCACATATTTAAAATCCAATGAAATTATTGTGTACTTAGAAAATTCATTCTGTACTATTTTTCCTACAATTAATGATGCTAAATGTTTCTGAGGATATCTTGCGACATAATTTAATTTTAGTTAATAAAAATAATATTTCCAGAGATTTAAAATGCAAAATATGGATACTTTTAAAGTATGAATTCTTTTTATGATTACTAAACTATAAAATCCCAATTGAGAGAATCCTTTCAAAGCAAATGCTTTTTTCTTTCTCTCTCTCTCTTGCTTTTATTTTTTTTTTTTTTTTTTTTTTTTTTTTACAGAAAAAAGTTTATTTTACGCTTTGTAAAAAATGCATTTATTAAGTGAATTTCTGAAGAAATACATATAATGTTTTCTCTGTTTCTTTTTTTAAGATGGGGAGGGGGAAATTAAACATTATTTAAACCATCATTTTGGAATTTCTACACTGATTTCTGAACGTATAATCGCAAATCAATAACTAATAGGAAACTATTAACTGTTAAAGGCATATTTAAAAAATTATATTTTACAATTCCTTTTTCTATTTATAATCTTTTTTCAACTTTTTATCCTTTAAAATATTTCATTGCGATTTGGCATATTTTGGTGAGCATTTATTAACGCATCATTAATTTCATTGTTTATCAAACTCCCATGCGATTGTACGAGTTGCAGATGTTTGGCGATTTACCATCTGTCGTGGGCGAATTGAAAAAGGCTAAAATCAATGTATTATTTTATAATAACGTTGTAAAAATATTAAAATGCTCTGTTGGCATCAAAAACACATTTTTGTACAAATTTGTATAATTCTGTCATACCAGGATCTGGGATGAAAATAGATTGCAATATTCCATAATTACAATGAAAAAACAGGCTGAGTTACATAAAAATAGAAATGATTAATAAAATTTATGTCTGTTACAAGAATTTTTTATTTTCTTACTGTAATAAATAAAACTAATTTACAGTTAAATCTCCATTTAACGATCTTTAAAATCGTGTGAAAACTTTCGGTGTAATAAGAAATTCATTATACCCCATTTTTCATTCAATTAACGATGTGAAATATTTTTAGTGATTTCTTGAAACGTAATTTAATTTTAGTTAATAAAACTTGCATTTCAGGCAATTTAAAATGTTCAAAAGTACGAATATTATGGTTTAAAATATCAGATCTTTTTTATCAACGAATTATTTTGTATAAATCCCAAACTAAATAAATACTTTTCTTTTCTTTTCTTTTACAGATGACCTCTTAAAAAAATGTGGGTTTACTGATAATTCTTGGAATAACACTTTTTCTTCTCATTTCAAAGTCTTTCTTTTCCAGATATTTACTGCAAGCGTGCACACACATTCTTAGCTAACAAAAGTGATTGGGGGTGGGGTGGCGGGGTGGATCCGCTCTATTCAGAATCAAATGGCAATCCAGTTATAATATTCTCCTTGATACCTATAGTTAGGGATTATCTCAGAAAAAAGATACATATACTTGAGTCTGTCGGATATATGCATTCTAAAATAGAAAAAAAAGTTCTGTGAAAAATGATCTTTTATAAATATCCGAAACTAAAAATTTGCTAAATAGAAAATATGTTCCTTAAATGGAAGTTTTAATGCGATGTATATAATGCAAATACCCCTCAGTTTAAAATTATGCAGAAACATTTGTTATTTAGGAAATACAGATAAATATTTATCTATATTTTCTGAATTTATAATGATATTTATATTTCTGAAGTTCTTTAAATGAAGACTTTACTGTTATTATTTAGAAAAAAAAATAATAATATTATGTATGGTAATTAAAAAATAATAATAGAAAAATAATTAATTAACAAGTCAAACTTATATTTAAAAAATAAATTAAAGATAAAATAAAACAAAATATGGTTAAACATCCAGAAATGACACCTAAAAGTATCAGTTCTATTTAGTTAACATTTTCTCATTCCCAACACTTATGTAAACTATACTAGATGATTCTTAACGGTTTTGCCTAGACTCGTGATAATAACCCGAATTAAACCTTAAATTTGCATGAATTTATATATTTTAACCGATTTTATAAGAATGTATTTTTTATAACAGAAAATCTTTGCAAATAAACCTCTTATCGGAGGGGGCAATATTTTTTTTTAATACCAAATGTGCCATTTTAACGTGAATTGTATTCTCTTTAAGTTGGTGTTTATGCCGAGATAAAAATGCCCTTCCTCGTCGCGACACTTTTGTCTGTTTTGTAAATGCGGGGTTTGATTGAGAGAATCGATTTAGAGTATTTTGACAACAAATGTTCAGACTGCTACTTACACACGAACACACGGTAAGAATCTCTTCTTTTCTTTGTATGTTTGTATACCTTTACCTCTAAATATCGGAAATAATATATGGTCCAAAATTGTCTTCCATTTAGAGATTTTAGTTTATTAATAAGAAACTTGTTATTTAGTTTATTAAAAAATTTAATTAATTATTTAATTAATAAAAAAGAAATAATAATAAAGGAAAGCACATTATGTTATTTATTGAAAATAAATAAAATAATGATAAATGAACAAAATTTGTTTTAAAAGACGTATAATATAATTATTATTTGAAATATGAATTTACTGAAATATTAAATAAAATTTTTAATTTAACTAAAAAAAGTTATTGCAATAATTAAAAATAATTATAATTTAATAAGAATTATCTAATTTTCTAAAAAATAATGAATCGAATAATTAGTAATATAAACTCATTAAAAATTGATTCCGATCAAATTGAAATAACTTTATTTTAATAAAAAGAAATTGAGTATTGTAATCCAGAATCACTCATGAGATGGCGCCAGCACTGAGACTTCCTAGGTACTTCCTCAGGAGTGGCGTCCCTCGGAAGTTGCTCCGTGGGACGTTACTGGGAGCCCATTCCTGAGGAAATCGTAAAAGTCTCTTCCCCAGGAAGCCCTGATCTTGTCATTTTAGTATTAGCAGGAATTTGGCATGACTTGGAGCCCCTGGGGTAGTATTGAGGAGCTTTCGTGCTGTATGTGGTTATATTTAAAAGTCAAATTATTTTCTATTTTCAACAAAAATCGATTAAATACTAAATAACTTCCTAGAGAGGTCCCCAAGAAGGTCTTCCTAGAAGGTGACTTCCTAGGTACCTCCCTGGCAATGTCATCCCTGGGAGGTTACTCCTCGGGAATCTCTCAGGACGTTACTCCCCAGGATATCATTAATTTAGCTTAACCAGGAGAGCCTGCATTTGTCATTTGAATTTTGGGAGGAATCTGGGATGAGTTGGAGCTCCCAAGGAAGAATTTGGGAGCTCCTGTGCTATATGGGATATAGTTATATATACTAGGTATATATATAATATACTAAGTATGTATATTATTTTAGTAATGTAATATATTTAAGTCGAAAAGCATGACTATTGCTAGTATGAATATTTCATCATGTTAGATATTTTTCAAACTTGAGAATGGCAACACACGATGAGTGAATCACAAGTTCAGTACAAATAATAATTTTATTCATATGAAATTAATTAAAATATATATAGTGAAAGTTATAATTGTACATTTATGAAATGGATTAAAATAATGAGTGGATAAATATAATCAAATGATAATTATACTCAAATTAAATTAATTAGAGTCAAATGGAATTGATTAAAATAAAATTGTGAATAATTGTATTTATATGAATTCAAATCAGTGACGTTTCAGTTAAAAATCGGTATCAAGTAAATTTTCCAAATTGATGATTAAACCGAAAAGCATGATTAACGCTAGCATGACTATTTCATTATGATAGTAATTTTTCAAACTTGTGAATGGAAACACATGGAAAATGAAACGCAAGTTCATTATATTTTTTCTCATGAAATTGATTAAAATAAATAGTGTGTGGATAATTAAACTTATATGAAATGGATTAAAATAATGAGTGGATAAATATAATCAAATGATAATTATACTAAAATAGTTTTTATTACGATGTAGTCATACTCATATGAAATTGAATAAAATAATGAGTGAATACATACTTCATTTAATATATCCCTCAAAAATGTTGATAGTTGATTAATTTAATTAGTAGATGATTAAATTCATTTACATTTATTAGTAATGCTACTCATTAATATTACTAAAACTTTATTATTATTATAACTTTATTATTTTAACTTTATTAAAATATATTTCAATTTTGCAATGGATTCAAATTAATAGAGTGAGTTAAATGAAGAAAACTTGAAAATAAAAAGAATTGTATTTGCAAAATATTATTAGAATTTCATTCACTTAGAAAAAAAAATCAAGATCATTTGTTATGGAATCAATAAAATACTCAAGCATCTTGTTAAAATGAAAACATACACGTTTTTCCAATTGAGAAAAATTTTATTTTTCGTTAGTTACAAAAATGATTGCATATGTATAATGAAAACATATGTCTATTTCAAATCATTGAAAATTCGATATTTGAAGAAGATATTTCATTTTGCAAAGTTCTTAATTG
The DNA here is from genome assembly GCA_963932465.1 of Maratus speciosus. NCBI lineage: Eukaryota > Metazoa > Arthropoda > Arachnida > Araneae > Salticidae > Maratus > Maratus speciosus. The sequence continues at coordinate 7,548,985 of OZ010797.1, forward strand.
AAGTGTTAATTCTTCTAATTGCTTAATCAATCCATTACGCTGTTCCAATTTAAGTTGAGTGGGTGAAATATGAATTTTTCTGTGTTCAACTAAGTCAAATTTATCAGAAAAAACTCGGTCACAATCATCACATTTGAATTGCTTGGAAAGCTCACTTTTCTTCGGAATGATGTGAATTTTAAGATGATTCCTTAAGTCCATCTTTCTCGAAAACGTTTCTTCGCATTGTTCACATTTATGAAATTTTCCGTCTTTAATGTGAATTAACAAATGCTTTCGTAAATCACATTGTTGAACGAATGTTTTCTTACACTTGTCACAACTCAAAGGCTTTTTTTTCTAAATGAAACTTTGCATGTCTGATTAAAAACACTCTTTCTTGAAAAAGATTTACCACATGTTTCACATTGGTACATGGTAGATGTCATGCGATGAATTATCATATGTTCCATTAAAGAACTCTTTCGAAAAAAGAACATTCCACATACATCGCACATAAAAAGTTTTTTTTCTAAATGAATGTTCATATGTTTTAAAAACTCATGTTTCTCGTAAAATTCTGCTTTACATTTTCCAGAAATATAAGGCAATTGAAACATATCTGATGAAGCAGGAATACTTTTACTAATCGAAACGGGCACATCTTTTATCTCCTGTGCACTCATTTTACCCAAATTGTTGACAGTAGTCAATTGTGTATCATTAATAACATCCATATTCATTTAAAAACTGTTTTAACTTTGCGACGACAAAAATACAGCACGTGTATTCAAAACAGTAGAAAACAGAATAATGACATGAAATGAAATCCAACTACATTTAAATCAATGCAGGTGGCGCATCAGAAAAAAAGAAGATCAAGTGATAACTATTTAATACATAAACTGTTGTGTTCATTTAATAAGTAAGTGTACAAAATGAATCATTTTATTAATTCATTTCTTTTTGAATTAATCTGTTTTTATTATTAAATGATTAACATTATTATGAATCCTACTGAAATGCGAGTGTTATAAAAAAAAATCTGGTTCATTTCTTAATTGTTAGTTAATTAAAATAGTGACTCATTAAGAATTTTTTTTTTCCTAATACAATGGAAAAAAGAAGTATTATCTCTGTTTTACACATAAATCGGAAATACGGTTTATCATTACATCCAGATTATAAACAGTACATCCTGTTTATGTATGATCGAAACAACAAACAAACAAATAGATATGACCACAAATCTTTGAAAATTGAAAAACAGGTTAGTTTTTAAAAGCTTAGGAATAAACTTGTTTTGGTTTAATTTGGTTTAATTGTTTCCTTTAATGCCTTTGTGGCGCAATTGGATAACGCGTTTGGCTGTTAACCAAAAGATGATGGTTCGAATCCATCCAAAGGCGAATATTTTAAAAAATAAATTCCATAAAGTTTGTTACAGTATAAGTAATAAGAAACATTTTGGGTGAGTGATAATGAAAAAATTAATTAACTGCACAAGAAAATCCTGATTGAAAAAATATCATTACGTTAAAATTTCATTACTTTCCTAAAATCCAGTTTATAATTTATCTTTCCGCTCAAATTACTATACTTTCCCGAAGTTGAAGTAGACATTATTAAATCTAAGAAATGGAATTAATTTCTCGAAGTACATAATATACGAAAATGGAATGTTTATATCTCTAAATTCAACGGCAACAGTCTTTAATTTCGTGCTGTACATAATACAGGGGTAACACACTGGTAATAGTTTCCCCAATGTTGAAATAAATAATAAAATGAATGAATGTTAGCAAAACCTATTCATCTGAAAATTAAATAATTTTTCGAAGTGCACGATAATAAAAATATATAATGTTTATTTCTAATTTTTGCTAAATTCAATGGCAACACTTTGTTAAAATTTCTACTTAACGTAAAATCTTTCTTCTGCTCATTTTCAAAAGAAGTCGATACAAAACTGAATGAAAGCAAATTCAAGTGAAAAAACAATGGGGCCGCCCAGCCCAATGGTTATAGAAATAATCTAATAATGGGAAGATTGTAGGTTCGAAACGAGGCGAATAGGTAAAGAGATGCATGAACTTGCAGCAAGAGGATAATAATAATTGGCAATTTTCAGTTCTAAATGAAATTTTTTGAGTTTCCGTCTAGATTCTCATTGCAGAAATTCGAATAATGGGGAGTTTCAGGGTTCGAAACCCGTAAGGAAAACAGTACTAATATGACAAACCAACGCATACAGGACGATGCAAAATTAAACTGTGTTTAATCCTTTCTACTGCAATCAGACCTCCATCAAATGACTTAAAACTAGATGTGGTTACTAATTTTTTTACTGTTTTTTCAATAATGCAAAGCATAACATTTCTCATTTTTTCGAAGATTCTCTAAAGTTTTTCCAAAAAACAGTGTTGTTCATAAAAACCTTTCAATAAGAATACAAATTAAATTTAAAAAAGCATCATCATCTAATAACACAAGTCCAGTTTAATCTCAACAAAACTAACCAACTATTTTTGTCAAAGTTCAAAACAAACGAAAAATTAAATATTCATGCTAGCAAAATTTTCTCATCGAAAGAGACCGACACTATTAAAAAAAAAAAAAAAAAAAAAAAAAAAAAAATAAGGTGTGGGGGAGAGGGGGCACCCTTCTACTCTAACATACCATCTCAACACGCAGGAGTCATCATCTCAACACGCAGGATTCACTCTTTCCTATGTCGTACTCCAGTATGATATTCAACCATAAGCCCCCTCAAAAAATAAGCCCCCCAAAAATTTTACCGCCTACTCTAACATGACATCAAAAACACGCAAGAGTCACCATCAAAATACGCAGGATTCACTCTTTCCTATATCGTACTCTAGTATGATATTCCACCATAAGCCCCCTCAAAAAATAAGCCCTCACAAAATTTTACCCTCCTACTCTAAGACACCAGCACGCAGGAGTACCTCTTTCCCACATCGTACTGTAGTATGATATTCAGCACGCAGGAGCCTTGCTCCTTGCTCCTGCTTGCCGCCGCAGAACTGTCATTTACTGTCTACTCGTCTCACTAGTTTTTTTTTCCTTTAGAGGCATAAAACCTAATATTTAATAAATCTTCCAATAAATCTTTCCAATAATTTAATATTATTTGAGGCAGGCGTGATTCCCGGTGTACGCGCGTATACCGGTGCGGCAGCCTGTCAGCGTATACTACAGGCTACATTGTTTGGAAAGAAAAGAAATAAAATTTAATTTCTGAATATATACACTAGCAGCATATTATTGCTGCTTCTTTCATACTGAGAGTCTAGGATACAAGCTAGTTTCGTATATCTTGGATTAAAAAAGGTAAGCAATTTTTAACTTACCTATATTTTACTGTTATCAAATAAGTAAAATAAATATTGAGGAATTCCGAACTGGCGCAAATATTTTTGCTGGTTGATTAAAAAATATTTCCAACAAATGTGATTATGAGGCTGATTAATTAGATCATCTTCATTCGGAGATTACATTTCGTAATATGTTGTAACAAATTCCCTCTTAAGGGTATTCTTAAATCCAAAAGGGCCACTTTCTGACATAAGCTTTAATTTATTTTTGTTCGAAAATGCATGAAACTAGATGGTGTTGTTGTTGAGAAACTAGGTCATCGAGCTGTTTTTTCCATTTTTTTTGCAAACGCAATAGATCTTTCAGAAAAGAGTGTCAAAGTAGGCTTTTTAAACCGAATTTCGTGCGAAGGAAGAAAAAGCACTCAAGAGCGGGCGAAAAACGTGTTTGTCACGTGATCCAAAACGCTTCTAATTCAATAGGTAATTGATGGATCAAAAAATGGAAAAAACAGTTCAATTCCAAATTGCTTCCAGGGCCAGGCTTTCCAATCTATCTATACTCCTATTATAAAGAGGAAAAAATTGTTTATTTGTCGGAGGTAAGCTCAGGAACTACCGAACCGATTCCAAAAGTAATGGTATCAAAATGATTGTGTTAGTCCAACTTAGAACATAGGCTATATCTTATGTCGGTGCGACTACCCCAAAGGAGGTGCAGGAGCAAAAAACGTTCTAAAAATGCGATATTTGCGTTACTGAAGGGCCTAGAAATATGAAATTTGGAATATTAGTTACTTATAAGACATAAATTATGTCTAAGAACAGTTCTTAAACAAATCCAAATTTAAAAGGGGTGAAAATGCACAAAAAGCGTTCTAAAAAATGTTCTAAATGGTAGTTTCTACATAATCTCAGGAAATACCAAACCGATTTAAAAAGTAATGGCATCAAAATGATGGTGTTAGTCCGACTTAGAACATAGGTTATACTTTATGTCGGTGCTACTACCCCAAACGGGGTGCAGGAGCAAAAAATGTTCTAAAAATGCGATTTTTGCGTTACTGAAGGGCCTAGAAATGTGAAATTTGGAATATTAGCTACTTATAAGATATAAATTATGTCTAAGAACAGTTCTTAAATAAATCCAAATTTAAAAGGGGTGAAAATGCACAAAAAGCGTTCTAAAAAACGTTCTAAATGGTAGTTTCTACATAATCTCAGGAAATACCAAACCGATTTAAAAAGTAATGGTATCAAAATGATGGTGTTAGTCCAACTTAGAATATAGGCTATACTTTATGTCGGTGCCACTTCCCCAAAGGGGGTGCAGGAGCAAAAAATGTTCTAAAAATGCGATTTTTGCGTTACTGAAGGGCCTAGAAGTGTGAAATTTGGAATATTAGTTACTTATAATATATAAATGATGTCTAAGAACAGTTCTTAAACAATTCGAAATTTAAAAAGGGTGAAAATGCACAAAAAGCGTTCTAAAAAACGTTCTAAATGGTAGTTTCTACATAATCTCAGGAAATATACCAAACCGATTTAAAAAGTAATGGTATCAAAATGATGGTGTTAGTCCAACTTAGAACATAGGCTATATTTTATGTCGGTGCCACAGGGCTCCCAAATGGCTTTGCCTACTGAATACCAATAACTTTTAACAGAAAATTTTATGGTAGGTTTGCGCTAGAATTAACTTTCAAAGGTGGTTTCGAGGTGGTTTATAAGAAAAATCTAAAAAGATAATTTTTCTAAAATAATATTGGTATTCAGTTCGCGGACCATTTGGGAGCCCTGGTGCCACTACCCCAAAAGGGGTGCAGGAGCAAAAAATGTTCTAAAAATGCGATTTTTGCGTTACTGAAGGGGCTAGAAATATGAAATTTGGAATATTAGTTACTTATAAAATATAAATGATGTCTAAGAACAGTTCTTAAACAATTCGAAATTTAAAAGGGGTGAAAATGCACAAAAAGCGTTCTAAAAAACGTTCTAAATGGTAGTTTCTACATAATCTCAGGAAATACCAAACCGATTTAAAAAGTAATGGTATCAAAATGATGGTGTTAGTCCAACTTAGAACATAGGCTATATTTTATGTCGGTGCCACAGGGCTCCCAAATGGCTTTGCCAACTGAATACCAATAACTTTTAACAGAAAATTTTATGGTAGGTTTGCGCTAGAATTAACTTTCAAAGGTGGTTTCGAGGTGGTTTATAAGAAAAATCTAAAAAGATAATTTTTCTAAAATAATATTGGTATTCAGTTCGCGGACCATTTGGGAGCCCTGGTGCCACTACCTCAAAGGGGGTGCAGGAGCAAAAAATGTTCTAAAAATGCGATTTTTGCGTTACTGAAGGGGCTAGAAATATGAAATTTGGAATATTAGTTACTTATAAAATATAAATGATGTCTAAGAACAGTTCTTAAACAATTCGAAATTTAAAAGGGGTGAAAATGCACAAAAAGCGTTCTAAAAAACGTTCTAAATGGTAGTTTCTACATAATCTCAGGAAATACCAAACCGATTTAAAAAGTAATGGTATCAAAATGATGGTGTTAGTCCAACTTAGAACATAGGCTATATTTTATGTCGGTGCCACAGGGCTCCCAAATGGCTTTGCCAACTGAATACCAATAACTTTTAACAGAAAATTTTATGGTAGGTTTGCGCTAGAATTAACTTTCAAAGGTGGTTTCGAGGTGGTTTATAAGAAAAATCTAAAAAGATAATTTTTCTAAAATAATATTGGTATTCAGTTCGCGGACCATTTGGGAGCCCTGGTGCCACTACCCCAAAGGGGGTGCAGGAGCAAAAAATGTTCTAAAAATGCGATTTTTGCGTTACTGAAGGGCCTAGAAGTGTGAAATTTGGAATATTAGTTACTTATAATATATAAATGATGTCTAAGAACAGTTCTTAAACAATTCGAAATTTAAAAGGGGTGAAAATGCACAAAAAGCGTTCTAAAAAACGTTCTAAATGGTAGTTTCTACATAATCTCAGGAAATACCAAACCGATTTAAAAAGTAATGGTATCAAAATGATGGTGTTAGTCCAACTTAGAACATAGGCTATATTTTATGTCGGTGCCACAGGGCTCCCAAATGGCTTTGCCAACTGAATACCAATAACTTTTAACAGAAAATTTTATGGTAGGTTTGCGCTAGAATTAACTTTCAAAGGTGGTTTCGAGGTGGTTTATAAGAAAAATCTAAAAAGATAATTTTTCTAAAATAATATTGGTATTCAGTTCGCGGACCATTTGGGAGCCCTGGTGCCACTACCCCAAAGGAGGTGCAGGAGCAAAAAATGTTCTAAAAATGCGATTTTTGCGTTACTGAAGGGGCTAGAAATATGAAATTTGGAATATTAGTTACTTATAAAATATAAATGATGTCTAAGAACAGTTCTTAAACAATTCGAAATTTAAAAGGGGTGAAAATGCACAAAAAGCGTTCTAAAAAACGTTCTAAATGGTAGTTTCTACATAATCTCAGGAAATACCAAACCGATTTAAAAAGTAATGGTATCAAAATGATGGTGTTAGTCCAACTTAGAACATAGGCTATATTTTATGTCGGTGCCACAGGGCTCCCAAATGGCTTTGCCAACTGAATACCAATAACTTTTAACAGAAAATTTTATGGTAGGTTTGCGCTAGAATTAACTTTCAAAGGTGGTTCCGAGGTGGTTTATAAAAAAAATCTAAAAAGATAATTTTTCTAAAATAATATTGGTATTCAGTTCGCGGACCATTTGGGAGCCCTGGTGCCACTACCCCAAAGGGGGTGCAGGAGCAAAAAATGTTCTAAAAATGCGATTTTTGCGTTACTGAAGGGGCTAGAAATATGAAATTTGGAATATTAGTTACTTATAAAATATAAATGATGTCTAAGAACAGTTCTTAAACAATTCGAAATTTAAAAGGGGTGAAAATGCACAAAAAGCGTTCTAAAAAACGTTCTAAATGGTAGTTTCTACATAATCTCAGGAAATACCAAACCGATTTAAAAAGTAATGGTATCAAAATGATGGTGTTAGTCCAACTTAGAACATAGGCTATATTTTATGTCGGTGCCACAGGGCTCCCAAATGGCTTTGCCAACTGAATACCAATAACTTTTAACAGAAAATTTTATGGTAGGTTTGCGCTAGAATTAACTTTCAAAGGTGGTTTCGAGGTGGTTTATAAGAAAAATCTAAAAAGATAATTTTTCTAAAATAATATTGGTATTCAGTTCGCGGACCATTTGGGAGCCCTGGTGCCACTACCCCAAAGGGGGTGCAGGAGCAAAAAATAATCTAAAAATGCGATTTTTGCGTTACTGAAGGAGCTAGAAATATGAAATTTGGAATATTAGTTACTTATAAAATATAAATGATGTCTAAGAACAGTTCTTAAACAATTCGAAATTTAAAAGGGGTGAAAATGCACAAAAAGCGTTCTAAAAAACGTTCTAAATGGTAGTTTCTACATAATCTCAGAAAATACCAAACCGATTTAAAAAGTAATGGTATCAAAATAATGGTGTTAGTCCAACTTAGAACATAGGCTATACTTTATGTCGGTGCCACTTCTCCAAAGGGGGTGCAGGAGCAAAAAATGTTCTAAAAATGCGATTTTTGCGTTACTGAAGGGCCTAGAAGTGTGAAATTTGGAATATTAGTTACTTATAATATATAAATGATGTCTAAGAACAGTTCTTAAACAATTCGAAATTTAAAAAGGGTGAAAATGCACAAAAAGCGTTCTAAAAAACGTTCTAAATGGTAGTTTCTACATAATCTCAGGAAATACCAAACCGATTTAAAAAGTAATGGTATCAAAATGATGGTGTTAGTCCAACTTAGAACATAGGCTATATTTTATGTCGGTGCCACAGGGCTCCCAAATGGCTTTGCCAACTGAATACCAATAACTTTTAACAGAAAATTTTATGGTAGGTTTGCGCTAGAATTAACTTTCAAAGGTGGTTTCGAGGTGGTTTATAAGAAAAATCTAAAAAGATAATTTTTCTAAAATAATATTGGTATTCAGTTCGCGGACCATTTGGGAGCCCTGGTGCCACTACCTCAAAGGGGGTGCAGGAGCAAAAAATGTTCTAAAAATGCGATTTTTGCGTTACTGAAGGGGCTAGAAATATGAAATTTGGAATATTAGTTACTTATAAAATATAAATGATGTCTAAGAACAGTTCTTAAACAATTCGAAATTTAAAAGGGGTGAAAATGCACAAAAAGCGTTCTAAAAAACGTTCTAAATGGTAGTTTCTACATAATCTCAGGAAATACCAAACCGATTTAAAAAGTAATGGTATGAAAATGATGGTGTTAGTCCAACTTAGAACATAGGCTATATTTTATGTCGGTGCCACAGGGCTCCCAAATGGCTTTGCCAACTGAATACCAATAACTTTTAACAGAAAATTTTATGGTAGGTTTGCGCTAGAATTAACTTTCAAAGGTGGTTTCGAGGTGGTTTATAAGAAAAATCTAAAAAGATAATTTTTCTAAAATAATATTGGTATTCAGTTCGCGGACCATTTGGGAGCCCTGGTGCCACTACCCCAAAGGGGGTGCAGGAGCAAAAAATGTTCTAAAAATGCGATTTTTGCGTTACTGAAGGGCCTAGAAGTGTGAAATTTGGAATATTAGTTACTTATAATATATAAATGATGTCTAAGAACAGTTCTTAAACAATTCGAAATTTAAAAGGGGTGAAAATGCACAAAAAGCGTTCTAAAAAACGTTCTAAATGGTAGTTTCTACATAATCTCAGGAAATACCAAACCGATTTAAAAAGTAATGGTATCAAAATGATGGTGTTAGTCCAACTTAGAACATAGGCTATATTTTATGTCGGTGCCACAGGGCTCCCAAATGGCTTTGCCAACTGAATACCAATAACTTTTAACAGAAAATTTTATGGTAGGTTTGCGCTAGAATTAACTTTCAAAGGTGGTTTCGTGGTGGTTTATAAGAAAAATCTAAAAAGATAATTTTTCTAAAATAATATTGGTATTCAGTTCGCGGACCATTTGGGAGCCCTGGTGCCACTACCCCAAAGGAGGTGCAGGAGCAAAAAATGTTCTAAAAATGCGATTTTTGCGTTACTGAAGGGGCTAGAAATATGAAATTTGGAATATTAGTTACTTATAAAATATAAATGATGTCTAAGAACAGTTCTTAAACAATTCGAAATTTAAAAGGGGTGAAAATGCACAAAAAGCGTTCTAAAAAACGTTCTAAATGGTAGTTTCTACATAATCTCAGGAAATACCAAACCGATTTAAAAAGTAATGGTATCAAAATGATGGTGTTAGTCCAACTTAGAACATAGGCTATATTTTATGTCGGTGCCACAGGGCTCCCAAATGGCTTTGCCAACTGAATACCAATAACTTTTAACAGAAAATTTTATGGTAGGTTTGCGCTAGAATTAACTTTCAAAGGTGGTTCCGAGGTGGTTTATAAAAAAAATCTAAAAAGATAATTTTTCTAAAATAATATTGGTATTCAGTTCGCGGACCATTTGGGAGCCCTGGCGCCACTACCCCAAAGGGGGTGCAGGAGCAAAAAATGTTCTAAAAATGCGATTTTTGCGTTACTGAAGGGGCTAGAAATATGAAATTTGGAATATTAGTTACTTATAAAATATAAATGATGTCTAAGAACAGTTCTTAAACAATTCGAAATTTAAAAGGGGTGAAAATGCACAAAAAGCGTTCTAAAAAACGTTCTAAATGGTAGTTTCTACATAATCTCAGGAAATACCAAACCGATTTAAAAAGTAATGGTATCAAAATGATGGTGTTAGTCCAACTTAGAACATAGGCTATATTTTATGTCGGTGCCACAGGGCTCCCAAATGGCTTTGCCAACTGAATACCAATAACTTTTAACAGAAAATTTTATGGTAGGTTTGCGCTAGAATTAACTTTCAAAGGTGGTTTCGAGGTGGTTTATAAGAAAAATCTAAAAAGATAATTTTTCTAAAATAATATTGGTATTCAGTTCGCGGACCATTTGGGAGCCCTGGTGCCACTACCCCAAAGGGGGTGCAGGAGCAAAAAATAATCTAAAAATGCGATTTTTGCGTTACTGAAGGAGCTAGAAATATGAAATTTGGAATATTAGTTACTTATAAAATATAAATGATGTCTAAGAACAGTTCTTAAACAATTCGAAATTTAAAAGGGGTGAAAATGCACAAAAAGCGTTCTAAAAAACGTTCTAAATGGTAGTTTCTACATAATCTCAGAAAATACCAAACCGATTTAAAAAGTAATGGTATCAAAATGATGGTGTTAGTCCAACTTAGAACATAGGCTATACTTTATGTCGGTGCCACTTCTCCAAAGGGGGTGCAGGAGCAAAAAATGTTCTAAAAATGCGATTTTTGCGTTACTGAAGGGCCTAGAAGTGTGAAATTTGGAATATTAGTTACTTATAATATATAAATGATGTCTAAGAACAGTTCTTAAACAATTCGAAATTTAAAAAGGGTGAAAATGCACAAAAAGCGTTCTAAAAAACGTTCTAAATGGTAGTTTCTACATAATCTCAGGAAATACCAAACCGATTTAAAAAGTAATGGTATCAAAATGATGGTGTTAGTCCAACTTAGAACATAGGCTATATTTTATGTCGGTGCCACAGGGCTCCCAAATGGCTTTGCCAACTGAATACCAATAACTTTTAACAGAAAATTTTATGGTAGGTTTGCGCTAGAATTAACTTTCAAAGGTGGTTTCGAGGTGGTTTATAAGAAAAATCTAAAAAGATAATTTTTCTAAAATAATATTGGTATTCAGTTCGCGGACCATTTGGGAGCCCTGGTGCCACTACCCCAAAGGGGGTGCAGGAGCAAAAAATGTTCTAAAAATGCGATTTTTGCGTTACTGAAGGGGCTAGAAATATGAAATTTGGAATATTAGTTACTTATAAAATATAAATGATGTCTAAGAACAGTTCTTAAACAATTCGAAATTTAAAAGGGGTGAAAATGCACAAAAAGCGTTTTAAAAAACGTTCTAAATGGTAGTTTCTACATAATCTCAGGAAATACCAAACCGATTTAAAAAGTAATGGTATCAAAATGATGGTGTTAGTCCAACTTAGAACATAGGCTATATTTTATGTCGGTGCCACAGGGCTCCCAAATGGCTTTGCCAACTGAATACCAATAACTTTTAACAGAAAATTTTATGGTAGGTTTGCGCTAGAATTAACTTTCAAAGGTGGTTCCGAGGTGGTTTATAAAAAAAATCTAAAAAGATAATTTTTCTAAAATAATATTGGTATTCAGTTCGCGGACCATTTGGGAGCCCTGGTGCCACTACCCCAAAGGGGGTGCAGGAGCAAAAAATGTTCTAAAAATGCGATTTTTGCGTTACTGAAGGGGCTAGAAATATGAAATTTGGAATATTAGTTACTTATAAAATATAAATGATGTCTAAGAACAGTTCTTAAACAAATCCAAATTTAAAAGGGGTGAAAATGCACAAAAAGCGTTCTAAAAAACGTTCTAAATGGTAGTTTCTACATAATCTCAGGAAATACCAAACCGATTTAAAAAGTAATGGCATCAAAATGATGGTGTTAGTCCGACTTAGAACATAGGTTATACTTTATGTCGGTTCTACTACCCCAAACGGGGTGCAGGAGCAAAAAACGTTCTAAAAATGCGATTTTTGCGTTACTGAAGGGCCTAGAAATGTGAAATTTGCAATATTAGTTACTTATAAGATATAAATTATGTCTAAGAACAGTTCTTAAACAAATCCAAATTTAAAAGGGGTGAAAATGCACAAAAAGCGTTCTAAAAAACGTTCTAAATGGTAGTTTCTACATAATCTCAGGAAATACCAAACCGATTTAAAAAGTAATGGTATCAAAATGATGGTGTTAGTCCAACTTAGAACATAGGCTATATTTTATGTCGGTGCCACAGGGCTCCCAAATGGCCGTGCCAACTGAATACCAATAACTTTTAACAGAAAATTTTATGGTAGGTTTGCGCTAGAATTAACTTTCAAAGGTGGTTTCGAGGTGGTTTATAAGAAAAATCTAAAAAGATAATTTTTCTAAAATAATATTGGTATTCAGTTCGCGGACCATTTGGGAGCCCTGGTGCCACTACCCCAAAGGGGGTGCAGGAGCAAAAAATGTTCTAAAAATGCGATTTTTGCGTTACTGAAGGGGCTAGAAATATGAAATTTGGAATATTAGTTACTTATAAAATATAAATGATGTCTAAGAACAGTTCTTAAACAATTCGAAATTTAAATGGGGTGAAAATGCACAAAAAGCGTTCTAAAAAACGTTCTAAATGGTAGTTTCTACATAATCTCAGGAAATACCAAACCGATTTAAAAAGTAATGGTATCAAAATGATGGTGTTAGTCCAACTTAGAACATAGGCTATATTTTATGTCGGTGCCACAGGGCTCCCAAATGGCTTTGCCAACCGAATACCAATAACTTTTAACAGAAAATTTTATGGTAGGTTTGCGCTAGAATTAACTTTCAAAGGTGGTTTCGAGGTGGTTTATAAGAAAAATCTAAAAAGATAATTTTTCTAAAATAATATTGGTATTCAGTTCGCGGACCATTTGGGAGCCCTGGTGCCACTACCCCAAAGCGGGTGCAGGAGCAAAAAATAATCTAAAAATGCGATTTTTGCGTTACTGAAGGAGCTAGAAATATGAAATTTGGAATATTAGTTACTTATAAAATATAAATGATGTCAAAGAACAGTTCTTAAACAATTCGAAATTTAAAAGGGGTGAAAATGCACAAAAAGCGTTCTAAAAAACGTTCTAAATGGTAGTTTCTACATAATCTCAGGAAATACCAAACCGATTTAAAAAGTAATGGTATCAAAATGATGGTGTTAGTCCAACTTAGAACATAGGCTATACTTTATGTCGGTGCCACTTCTCCAAAGGGGGTGCAGGAGCAAAAAATGTTCTAAAAATGCGATTTTTGCGTTACTGAAGGGCCTAGAAGTGTGAAATTTGGAATATTAGTTACTTATAATATATAAATGATGTCTAAGAACAGTTCTTAAACAATTCGAAATTTAAAAAGGGTGAAAATGCACAAAAAGCGTTCTAAAAAACGTTCTAAATGGTAGTTTCTACATAATCTCAGGAAATACCAAACCGATTTAAAAAGTAATGGTATCAAAATGATGGTGTTAGTCCAACTTAGAACATAGGCTATATTTTATGTCGGTGCCACAGGGCTCCCAAATGGCTTTGCCAACTGAATACCAATAACTTTTAACAGAAAATTTTATGGTAGGTTTGCGCTAGAATTAACTTTCAAAGGTGGTTTCGAGGTGGTTTATAAGAAAAATCTAAAAAGATAATTTTTCTAAAATAATATTGGTATTCAGTTCGCGGACCATTTGGGAGCCCTGGTGCCACTACCCCAAAGGGGGTGCAGGAGCAAAAAATGTTCTAAAAATGCGATTTTTGCGTTACTGAAGGGGCTAGAAATATGAAATTTGGAATATTAGTTACTTATAAAATATAAATGATGTCTAAGAACAGTTCTTAAACAATTCGAAATTTAAAAGGGGTGAAAATGCACAAAAAGCGTTCTAAAAAACGTTCTAAATGGTAGTTTCTACATAATCTCAGGAAATACCAAACCGATTTAAAAAATATTGGTGTCAAAATGATACTGACAACGTTTGCTACAAGATTGGCTATGTTTTATGTCGGTGCCACTACCCCAAAGGGGGGTGTAGGAGCAAAAAACGTTCTAAAAATGCGATTTATGTGTTACTGAAGGGCCTAGAAATATGAAATTTGAAGTATCAGCTATACTTATTAGATATAAAGGATTTCTAAGGACAGTTTTTAAACAATTCGAAATTTAAAAAGAGTGAAAATGTGCGAAAAGCGTTCTAAAAAACGTTCTAAATGGTGATTCCTACACAATCTCAGGAAATACCAAACCGATTAAAAAAATAATGGCGTCAAAATGATGGTGAAAACCCTTGCTCCAACATAGGCTATGTTTTATGTCGGTGCCACTAACCCAAAGGGGGTGCAGGAGAAAAACGTTCTAAATTGCGGTTTTTGCGTGAAGGAAGGGCCTTGAATCGTGAAATTTAGAATGGTAGTTAGTTATAAGATATCAATGATCTCTAAGGACATTTCCTAAAGATGTCGAAATTTAAAAGGGGAGACAAAAAGCGTTGTAAAAAACGTTCTAAATTGCGATTTGTCACCAATATCTCAGGAAGAATCAAACTGATTTCAAAAGTAATGGTAAGAAATTGATGCTGACAGCCTCTGCTCTCAAGAAATACTGAACCGATTTCAAATTTAATGGTGCAAAAATGATGGGGACAGATCTTGCTCCAAGATAGGCTATATTTTATATCTGTTTCCACTACCCCAGAGGAGATGCAGGAGCAAAATGAGCGAAAAGCGTTCTAAAAATGTTCTAAATGGCGATTTGTCACCAATATCTCAGGAAGAATCAAACTGATTTCAAAAGTAATGGTAAGAAATTGATGCTGACAGCCTCTGCTCTAACATAGACGCTATTTTAAGTCGGTATCACTATCACCTAGACGTTGCAGGAGCATAAAAGCGTTTCAAATTTCGATTTTTGTGATCGGTAGGGGCTAGCAACTTAAAATTAGGCAAGGTACATATTTATTACACATAAAGGATCTTTAAGAACAGTTTCGAAAAAATTGGAAATTTAAAAAAGGGTGAAAATGCGCGAAAAGCGTTCTAAAAACGTTCTAATTTGCGATTTCTACTCAATCTCGGGAAATTCCAAAGCTATTTCAAAAGTAATGGTAGCAAATCAATGGTGACAGTCCCTGCTATAACATAGGTTATATTTTATAGGTTATATATTTTTATATTTTTCTGTCACTACCATCTGAGGGTTGCAAAAGCAAAACATGTTCTAATTTGCGTTTTTTGCATAAGTGAAGGGTCTAACACTTTGAAGTATGGCATGATATTTACTTACAAGATGCAACTGCTTTCTAAGAACAGTCGAATGAAAATTCCAAATTTAAAAAAATAAAGTGAGCGAAAAGCGTTATAAATTACAATTTTTAAGCAAACTTATAAAATACCAAACCGATTAAAAAAATAATGAGCTAAAGAATTTCTAAATTGCGATTGCTGTGATACTGAAAAATCTAGAAACTTTAAATATTTCACCGTAGTTACTTATAAAATATAAATGCCCTCGAAGGACTAAAATAAATTCGAATTAAAAAGGGGTGAAGGGAAGGGGAGGTGTCGAAAGCGTTCCAAAAAAGTCCTAAATTACGATTTCTATGCAATTTCAGCGAATATAAACCCATTACAAAAGTAGTAATAGTTTCGAATCAATGGTAACAGTCTCTGATCCTACTCAGGCTATATTTTATGACGATGATTCTACCACTTGGGGTTCACAGGAACAACAAACGTCCTAAAAAAGGAATTTAAAAGCTTTCTAAATTACGTTTCTGTGGAATATTAGGAAATAAAAACCGATTTCAAAATTACTGTTGGCAAATTAATGGGGACAGTTCCTATTTCAACATAGCCCTTTATGTTGAGAGAGGAATTTGATATGATAGTTAATTTTAAGATGTAAGTAGATGATTTCTAAAAAATTCAAAACTTCAAATGAATACTGAAATGAGCGTATTAATTGAGAATAAAAGTTTCAATTTTTTTTTCTAAATTATCATCTTTTTAGTTTTATTCCGTTTTATTAATTTAAGTCTTATTTCTGCCTAATGCTGTGTAATAATGATGTTTAGTCAAACTGTGTTTTAAATAGTAATTTTTGAATTATTCCTAAAAGTAATAAGTACCTTTTAATAAAATAAAATGTCACCTTTTAATAAAATAAAAATTTAGTTAGTACATTTTAATAAAAATTAGACATATAAATATCACTTGGCATATTTCAAATATTACGCGAGCAAAGCCGCGGGGTTTGCTAGTTTTATATATTTTCGTTAAAAAATGAATTTGTAAATGTGTCAAAACGTTTTGCGCTTGTTGAGCAGAGCAGTTTAGAACAGCCTTAAGCTCCCAATGAAAATTGCTTTGCAGTTTTAGTTTTTTTCTATTTTCTTGGAATTCAGGTTTGGGTTCTAGTTTGGTTAGTATATGGGCTATCACCAGTTTGCTCGGAACACACAGGGTTGTAGACTCCAAATGATTATGAAAGAAATTCAGTGAATTCCATTCATTTTACCTCCAAATATCTTGCTGCTTAAGTCAGGGTCATGATGAAATCAAGATTAAAATGCATCACTGAAAATTCTTCGAATCATTTATTTTACTAGGATGGCCGTTCTATTTATTCTGTCACTTTCAAAAATCTCCAAGCGACTAACACTACAGCGGCTAGAAGGTTATAGTGTGACAACCGACTATTCCATTAATGCTTTAACCCTTTTAGGTGCAGAGTCATTATGTTTGTAAAAGGATGAAATAATTGACTGACACCAGAATTTTCAAACGAATTTATGTAAATAATACTAAAAAATATTGAAGAATACATGTGTTTCTTCTGTGAAAGCAATATTTTATCAAAATATCCTAAGTGCCATTTGGCAGATTAGAATTAAAATAATGAGATCGCGTTCGCAACCACCACCTTGAAAGGGTTAAAAGCTGCTAAGCAATTTAAGTCAATACATATAGATAGCGGAGACATCTGTTTCCTCGTCACCGGCCAAAACGTTTTCTCAATTCAATCCTTATAACGATGTTTGATCTGCCAGATATCTCCGCGATCGACATATACCGTTCAGCATCGTTCGACAAAGATCGGATTCAATTTTTCAGCACTTTTTGGGATAGCCGGTTCACGCACTTATCTTCTATACGCTCTACCAATACCAATAATATAATTAACTATGGGCTCACTACAGCATAGCATTCCACTTTTGAGATCTCTATCTTGCTTCCAATAATTAAGATTCTTTGCTTACGAGACTGCTAGCTACTGTTTAACAATACGGAATTGGGGAGGGGGGGGGGGGGGCTTTCGCCTGTTATACGCAAAGAAGATGAGTAGTTGCAATTTTTCATCTACACCTATTTTATCGAACAAGTTGGGAATCTCTTGTAAGGATCGTTATCGACGTGGGAACGATGGTAGAATGATTAGACCGAGAGGAAAACTGAAAAAAAAAAAAAAAAAAAAAAAAAAAAAAAAAAAAAAATGCTATGATAATTGATTACCATAATCATAATTTATCTACAATTTAAAAGTTGCTGTCTAAAACACTAAAGAGTACTGTATTTCTCTATTCTAAAAAAAAAGTAACTTACGCTGTCACTGCCGCTGCCGGTTTTGAAATTTTTGTGACCGGAGGTCTTTCTCCGTTAATATTAAGAAATAATATTACATACAAAAATGTGAAAATCGGCGGTATTATAGAGAAATGTTTGATAAACACGCTGATGCAGACAGTTTTCAAATCGAAGAATTATTTTAAGAGATATTTAATGCTAAAGTTGGACAAAGTCGTTCCATTAAAAAAGTTTTATAGGAGCAAAAACTATACATCGGAATTTAATCATTTTTAGATTATTTTATACGTTATAATTTCCCGATGTGCAGAATGCATTTATTTTTCACATGTGAGTCATTTTTTGAGCTTTTATTTCTATTTTAAATTCAAATTTTCAGAATTTCGAGAGATATTTTTTACTTACATTAGAAAATTGTACTAATTTAACCTGTTGCCAACTGTATAAACAGCGCGAACAATAATGTTTGCTTCAAATTAAAAATTTATTTACACGTGACTATTATAAACAAAAAAAACTTTCAAATTAGAATTAAATAATTACGTATAAAAAGCAGGAACTTATTGAAAATTACTTCATAAAAACAATATTTACACGTGAATTTTAACAGAGAAAGGATATTGTAAAATAATAAATTCATTAACATGCGTTAGAAGTCTTAAATAGGAAAAATTACGTCACATTTACGTCACATTACACTCTTTACGTAAAATGAACAAAAAATAATATTGCAAAACAATTTAAGCGAGACATTTATTTGATATTTCGAGATGAACTTTTCAACTATTTTTGTATGGCCAGCACAAATAATATTTTATTTCTAACAAAAGTATTTTCACGTGAATATTAAAAAGAGAAATAAAAGTTTGGTGAAAATTGCGTGAGATTAAAAACGATACATTTAAAATGTCTTTTATTTATTTATTTATTTATTTATTGAACAACAAACATACGACATGTGTGTTTGACATGAGAGCCCGCTTAAAGTGTCTTATTTAAAAGAACTTTCTTTTCACTTTGTTAAAAAATACCGGGAGACAAAGACTCTGTTTACTTAATTCATTTTATATTAGCTTATTTTGAAATGTTTAACTGGTTTTATTTAATCAAAGAGGAAAACAGCCACAGTATCTTTTAACAGCGGCTTATTTTTCCTTAAATTCCCCAATCAAAAAGAAATGAATAGAAACCCGTTTATAGGGAGATCGCCACTGTTTTTTAAATTATAATTCCATTTTTCAAAATCTTTTTAAAGCCGATCAAATTAGCGTGCTTTTAGAAACTGCGGTGTCTGGTTGGCGAGCGTAGCTCGTAGGGGGCTGAGTCCCCTAGTTATGTAAAGGGACTGTATTATTCATTATAATTTTAGCTGGTAAGGATGTACTCAAATCCAAACTGCTTATTTTCTGATTCATTTTCAAATTAATTTTTGCTCTGAATCGCATCCAACTGGGAAATTATCTTATTTAGAAACTACGCAATGGGCGTGTTTAACCGAATATTCCGAAGCCGGAGATCTGGGAATGGAAAAAAGGGTCCTACTTAGAAAATAATTGCTTGAAAATCAAATTCTAATAAATGGAGCGAAAAAGGAATTCCCACGGCCTCTCATACATCTCATCCAAAATCACCTCAGCCAGTTTCATGTTTTTACTTTTAAAAATGAGTCTCAAAAAGTCTCAGAAAATTTCGAGCTCAACAGCTCGAAATATAATAAATAAATATTTTTTCGAATACACCCTTAATGTATTTTTAGGTAAACGGAAAACGCTGTTCGATTTTTTGCTGTGTCTGAAAATTACACGTAATTTCGCATAAGAATGAGTTCGGGAAGTACTAAGTTTCGGGCCCTTGAACCACTCAGAATGTTTCTGAAAGCAGCCTTAAAGACGAGTTTAAATTTTTCAACCAAGAGAAACAAGTCGGAAATTGCACGTCAAACGTGTAATTTTTAGGTGCCTTAATTTTTACAGAAAAGATTGTATTTTTTACAGAAAGTGACTGTTTTAAAGAAAAACAGTTTTT
The DNA here is from genome assembly GCA_963932465.1 of Maratus speciosus. Taxonomy (NCBI): domain Eukaryota; kingdom Metazoa; phylum Arthropoda; class Arachnida; order Araneae; family Salticidae; genus Maratus; species Maratus speciosus. The sequence goes on from OZ010797.1 coordinate 7,568,644, forward strand.
TTTTTCTAAAAAAACTGAATTTTGTCATTTTTACAGAAAAATATCTATATTTTCTACAGAAAAAAAAAAACTGTTTTAATGACAAATTACATATATTTTCTGTAAATTAAATGGTTTTTTACAGGCGCCAAAATTGACAGTTTTTTACTGTCAATTTGAGAGATTTTTTTTACAGTGTAACCACCTAACAGGAAATCCCTGAAAGATATAATTCCTCACCGATATTTGTTACTGCCTGCTCTCAGCTGAATGGACTTCAGATAAATCTCAAAAAATTGCTAAAGAAATTCACAGTATGTTTTAGCGCCAACCCATCCAATCAGATTGCATCTACCTTCTTCAGTTTCTTATAGTGATTTTAAAAAAAAAAAAATGGATATTTAAAAACCAAGAAGTTTTATCGGGAAACCATCAAGGCAGATCCATTATCTGTGCAAAACGTGAAAGCCCCACGACGCGAGATAAGCATCGCATTAAAAGAACACTTTGCTTCATGATTTTAGGTGCATGCTATAAAACTATTTGCATAAAATCAATGATGAGATGCAGATGAGAAACGAACTTATGAAAAGTTATAATCTTACAGGTCCGTGACTGCATTTTGAAAAGCTCCTCAAACCACGATGAGAAAAATACTTGCAAAATAAAGCGGAAAAGAATGCATGAGAGACCAGGGTATCTTCCTCGCAACAAATTACGGGGTAACAATAATAAAAATATGTATACCGTATATACTCGTGTATAAGTCGAAGAATTTTAGACAAAATTTGGGAGTTGAAAATGGGGGTCGACTTATACACGAGGTAGTAGAAAAAAAATCGCAGATAATCGACAAATGGGCAGGTCTTTTAAGTAATCACATGAGAGATAAAAGCGGACAATGGTCATTTCCCTGTGATTCACAAAAAAAAAAAGGAAAAAAAACTGAACAATGCTGTCTCTGTAATTGTTCTACACCCATTTTCTCTCGGGACAGAATTCCCTTCAATACAGGGACATTCCTTTCAAGAATCAGAATTATCTCTATTTAATTCAAACAACAGTAAACAAGCAACACTTAACCGCCATGGGATTCGAACAGGGGAACTGTCCACTTCAAGCTCATTACCTTGACAACTCAGCCATGGTTACACAAATATCGTTATTTATTTCAGATGCCTTTTATGAAGCACGGGCAAGATGTTAACAATAAGGAACGTATTTTTGTATAAATAATTTTTTTTCAATTGGGTACAATTCTGAATGTTTTACACATTTTCTTTCCAAAATTTTGAATATTTGGCTTTTTAATTTCGCGCCATATAAAGGATAAATTTTAGTTAACATGCACGAAAGAATGAATTAAGCGTAATGATTGCTTCTCTTTTGCAAGATTTTAAAAATTAAACTTAGATTTTTAAACTAAATAAAAATAATATTTTTATTGTGATATTATTATTTTTTTTTCCAAGAATACCAACATATTTTTTCAAATATGTACTTTTTTGAATTTTTTAAATCATTTGTGTGATGATCGACTGTAAACTCAAATAAAGATAATTACTACATAGTATTAAAATAAATTTCCTTTATTGCTTATTATAACTTAGATAAATGTCCATTTTCGAATAATTTCGTTATTATATTTTAAGTATGTTAAAAGTTTTATGTGCGACTCTGTTAAAGCGAATAGTTTAAAAAATATTAAAATGAAAAATAGATTTTTTCTAATTTTAATTGCTAAAAGGCGTGAATTAAAGCTTTAAAAACAATAAAAATACAAATTCCTCCACCGTAAAAATTCAGTTCTTCAAATGAAGTGAGAAATCTTGGGTGAATTTTAACGCTTTACCATTTTATTTTATTTTACTGCTGATTGCTTATGTCATAAAAGTTTTTAACTGTTAAAATATCGATTTTGGTTTTTCCCTACAACAATAAAATCGCCGACTTAGCCGAGCCGAACATCTTTCTCGCCGGCAGATAGCGTCACGCTGTTGGATGAAAATAGTTGAAAATGAAACATTTAAAGATGTTTATTTCTTTATGTATTGTTTTTGTTGAGTTTCTAACTAAATATATAAAAAATCGGTGCACTTTTCCGGAAGTTATGCCGATCTCACTTTGAGTGAAAACTTTGAATTTTAAAGTTTTTATAAAAATAAATTTGTTCTCATCATCCGATTTCAGACGAAATTTAAATGATGTTAAACAAGGAAAAAAAAACAAAAAACACCACATTTACGAAAATTATGCTAAACAGGACCAAAAATTACATACATACGGGTCGAATAGATAACCTCCTCTTTTTTTGAAGTAGGTTAATAAAAAAGTCACCCTTGTTTCAAAACCAAACATTATTTTTTATTTTCCAAAACCGATGACATTGCGGACGCCCTAAAATCTTAGAAATCTTCAAAAATCCAAATGAACTCCCTTCTCACACGTTTCTGAATTCATTCCCCCCCCCCCCCTCCTAAATGAATACCACATTTCCGGACGTAACAGCTCGGAGAAGGTTGTCCTGACCTGAAGCAATCATCGCTTATGACTAACGTTGCAAAAAGTGGTAAAAAAAGGGTTTAATCTTGAGTAAAATGGGATTTTTTGGAAGGGATTTATGTAAGAATTTTTTCATTTTTTCCCCTCTTCTATGAATTTTTAAGGAAGTTTTGCACACTTATTTAACTGAGGAATTTATCAAAAAAACATTCAAAATCATTACGTTTAAGATTTAAATATCAATTAAGCATAGTAATAATTAAACCATTTAATGCCATTATTTATATATTTAAAAAAGAACCCCTTCAATCCATTAATATTATTTTAAAAACTCATAATTCTCCAGATAAAATAGAACATATGAAACTTTAAAAAAAAGTTTAAAATCAACTCTTTGCTGGAAAACACTAAAGAAAAAGGGTAAGTAATGAAGAAATAAAAGACCAAATAACTTTAAGGTTGTTCTCAAATCCAAAGGGACTAGTTTATGACACAAGCTTTAATTCATTTTTGTTCGGAAATGCATGTAAAGGGCAGGTATTGTTATTCAGAAACTAGGTCATCGAATGACGTTTTCCATTTTTTGGTAAACTGAAAAAAAAAACCCTTTCAGAAAATACCGCCCAAGGGGTTTTTGAACCTACTTCCGCTCGAAAGCAGAAAAGACAGCCAGAGAGAGGAAAAAAAAACCCGTCGTCATGGGATCAAAAGGACTTATAACTCGATCAGTAATTTATTGATCCCTGCCCATTTTGTGCCACCACTACACTTTAAAACAAGTAGGAAATTGCTCGTCAAACGTGGCAAATGAGGTGCGTTCGTACTCTAACTAGTTTTATAATTATTTTTTACACCCCATATTGTACTGAATGTATAATTTTTTGCACTTAATAAAGTGCATAGTCTGTAGCATCATTAAAATGCACTTGCAATAACTTTTTTCCCATTCCCCGTGTGAAGAATCCAATGGGATTCACAAAAAAAGTCCCATATATTTTCAAATAGAACTCTAGATAGGAAGAGCAATGTATAAGCATACCAGCTCAAAATATTTCTAAGTCTCAAGGTTCTGCCGGAAATGATAAAAAGAATCAATCCATCTAAACCAATCTTAAAGGTTGACGGAAAAGTAGAACGGCATGAAAGAAAGAGGAGTTATGGAATTCCTTTTAAGTGGCAAGTTTGCCGATATTTTCCCAGGACAATTTAAAAATGAAACTAGATGCGAAATTTTCTCACGCTAGCAGCGAGGGTCTCTCTTGACCAATGATATCGAAGTTTGTTAGTGATATCATTCAACCTAGGCTCTGAGTGGGCCGACAGATAGCCTTTGTTTTAGGAAGGTGAATTTGAACGAAGAGAGAAAAGGGAGAGATGCGTTTTTGAATCCCAAGGAGAGAGCTGCTCTCTGAGTTGGGAGTTGAGTTTTCGGATAGATCCGAAGGGATAGAAGAACCTGCCGTTTCGGGCTGGGTAAGATTTCTCCAGTGTAAACCGCGAGATATTGTGTAGTTGACAAGGACTGATATACGCCAGAAAACAGAGGCAGCTGTTTCTTACCAGACTATCGTGACAAGATTTTGGATTTGTATCGAGAAAGAAGCTAATAGAAATTGAATGTTAATTTTATACACTGAACATTAAGTCTTTAATGAACATTGTCATCAGCTGAAAGTACCCATAAATATAATGTAGTTGTAATTACAAGAAATTAATCAAGAAATATTCATTTATCTTATGCATTTAAATAAATTGTTTGATTTAATTATTACTTGGGCCTCCGCTTGACTGAAGTTCCACGCTACCACTTCCACATGTTAGTCGAAGGTTTTACAACTTGGTGGCAGAAGGTGGTATGCACAGCAAGGACTCTGAACATTAAAAGACTAGCTTAAGAGAAAGAGCTCCAGACACAAGACCGTGTGTAGAAAAAAAGCGACACCAGTATCGTGCCGGACAGTTCCTCTAAGAAAGAGCTCCAGAGGCAAGACCGTGTGCATAGGAAAACGACACCAGTATAGTGCCGGACAGTTCCCCTAAGAAAGTGCTCCAGACGCAAGACCGTGTGTAGAAAAAAGCGACACCAGCATCGTGCCGGACAGTTCCTCTAAGAAAGAGCTCCAGATGCAAGACCGTGTGCATAGGAAAACGACACCAGTATAGTGCCGGACAGTTCCCCTAAGAAAGTGCTCCAGACGCAAGACTGTGCGTAGAGAAAAGTGACACCAGTATCGTGCCGGACAGTTCCCCAAAAAGGTGCTTTAGACGACATCCAGATGCAAGACTGTGTGCAGTGAAAGGAGACTACAGTGCAGTGCAGTGCCGTGCAGTACAGTTCCCGAGAGAAAATGCCCCAGCAAAACAAAAGGTAAGCTCATTATTTTGAGTGGCTCTTAATTTATTAATTAATTGAAATGTTGATAAGAAATTAATATTTTAAAGGAAAACTTTTGTTTTGAGGTAAATGAAAATTTTAAAATTGAAAAATTGGTTAGTTAAAATAAGAAAATTATTAACTTATTAATTAATTTTAGTACAAGGAAGCTGATACCCTTTGTCATTGGCTTTAAATTTTGAAATTTTTTTTAAAATTAAGAATACAGAAAACTAAAATCGAACTAGATTCTTAAAAGAAAAAAAAAAAAAAAAAAAAAATTAGATGTCATGTAAGAAAAGTACCATTGTGAGGAAAGTTTGCTTGAAAAATATTTTAGAATCAATTTGGATTATTTAATGATTGATTTTCCTAAATATATACTTGTATTCAAAATAGAAAAAGCATATGAAAAGGTTGCAAGGAGTGTTCAATTCTGAGTAAAATAGGGAAAATTGTTTACCTATAGCATTTGGAAATATTTTTTTTTATGTTCTATATTTTGTGTGTGTAGGGAATGTAAAAAGTGGGAAATTTATACTTCTTTTTCGAAACTAACACTAAAACGTAGAATGTCTGAAATTTATTATAGTATTGCTAATTTATTTATGTATATTGTGAATACGTTTGAAAACATTTTATAACGGTAGATAAGGTTAGAATATTCTCGGTGAAGTGTCAAATTCACATCTTCTGAGGTAGTTGAAAAAAAATATATATATAAATAAATATATGAAGAGGGAAATCGTTAGGTTATCTTTGTAGTATCGGTAGGAATATAAAATCGATAGATAATGGCGAAAATAACGGCATTGAAATATTGCCGAAAGGCTGATCTGCAAAATTTAGCAGAGGTATTAGGAGTTCAGATAGAAGAAAGTGACATAATCGCGACGATTATCCAAAAGATAGAGGGCGCGGACGATTATGATGCCGACTTTGCATTAACGCAAGTGGGATATATAGTGAAAGATAGGGAAGATCTACTTCTTTTAGAAAGAGAGAAAAAAGAAAAAGAAGAGAAAGAAAAAGAGAGAAATTTTCAATTAGAGCAATTAAAATTAACGCAAAATACAGGGAGGCGTAACTCGACTTCCAGTAACGGATCGGAAAGACCTAAATTAGCGCTAAAAACTATAATGCATCGTTTTGATCCAGAGCGTTCGGACATAACTCTATTTTTAAACTTGTTTGAACGACAGGCATCAAGGTCTGGGATAGAAAATGAGGATCTGGTCACGCATTTATTAGCTTTGTTGCCAGTACAAATAGCTGAATTGATCTTGCGCGAACCGACAGACCGAGTTGACAACTTTCAGCATGTGAAGTCAATCCTGTTAGCTCGTTTTAGATTGAGTGGCGAGGCTTATAGACAAAAATTAGATAAGCATTTGCGAGACCAGAATAGCCCGTGGAAAGACCTCATTTTTGAACTAAATAGCTTTCTAGAAGGGTGGTTAAATGATCTTGAGGTTACTAATTTTAAAGAGTTAAAAGATTTGCTAATCACCGAACAGATTAAGAGGCGTGCTCCAGCAGAATTAAGGGAGCACTTTATAGATTCGTGGGCCAAATATAAAGATCCAGGAACACTAGCTAAGGATCTGGATGAATATGAAACTATAAAAGGGGCGTCAAAAAAATCGTGGAACAAAAAGCTAAAATTCGAAGAAAATTCGCGGGATGAGAAAATGGAAAATGAAGACGAAACGAGAGGGGGGCATTCCGAAACCAGAACTAACTGGAGAGAACGAAATATAGAGAAAGAAAGGAAAAAAATATTTGAGCGCAAAAGGGCTATTAGGTGTTTCATTTGCTCGAGCCCAAACCATTTGAAGGTTAATTGTCCCGAAAACAAAAGAAATGGAGAGCAAATTACCAGCGTTCATCATATTAACGGAAGTACAAATTTTGAAGAAAGTTTTAAGCCTTATCTAAGCCGCGCGCTAATCAACGGAAGGGAATGCACAACATTAAGAGATAGTGGAAGTGAATATGATGTAATTTCGAGGAGATTTATTAAACGCAATCAATTAGACGGTGGCACCATTCGAGTTAGACAGCCGTTAATGAACAATACTCGTCGCTTACCGACCGCCGAAGTTGTTTTAAAAATTGAAGGACTCGGGAGACTAAAAACAAAAGCTATCGTGACGGACAGAAAGACGAATTTGTCTTACTATATTTTGGGTAACAAAACTCAAAAATTAATTGATGATATTAAAAGGAAAAAAATGCAGATTTCAGATGCAGTGGTCATCCATAACATAGCGAAAGCGAAAAACGAAAACGGGAATCCATCCCGAAGGGAAGAGAATAAGATAAGAGAGGACTCAAAATTGACGAGCGTGAACTTGGGAGAAAGGAAGGAAATGGGAGGTACCCGGTCAAAAACGAGATATGAGAATTGGGAGGGAAGGAAGGATAATACTGTATCACCCACGAAAAAGGAAGATCAGGTTTTAGGATCGAATAAAAGAAAAAAGAAAGATGTCAAAGGGGATCATGAGATGGGTTGCCCCATACGAGAAGTCAAACTGAAAAAGGGGTTAGAAAAATCGCATCATGAGTGTGAGGATTTAACACAAGCAAATAGGGCGTGTCAAAGTATAGATAGATCGGATAATCAAAGGGATACGTCGGTGAAAATAACACTGAGAAGGAACAAAAGAGAATTTTGGTTTAGAAATAACGAGAACAAAAAGTATCTCAGGTCAGAAAATCTAGTAAAGGATTTGGACGGGAATAAAGAGCGCAAAAGTGTTATGAGACAGATTAGTCGGAGGACGGGCGACTCTAAAATGTCCCCGGCTTATTGTGTGGCGAGCGCCACAGGTAGACACGAAAAGTTGCAAAATTATCGTGTAAATAGACAAAAACCACAAGAAAAAAACGCGGAGAAAATAAATAGGTTGACAAGCGAAGATTCACGTCCGAGACACTATCCTAAATATAGAAATAGGCCTTCACATGACAGGCTCTAGCAGTTAGAAATTTAGCGCCGGATCAGGTGAGTCGAGTTCGATTTAACTAAGTGTACATAAGTGAGTTGAATTCGATTTAACTAGGTGTACATATTAAATTTATCTTATTTTGTGTAAATGTCATAGTGTAAAATTTTAAATGTGTTTTGTCTTTTAAAAGTGAAATTTCATAATCAAAGGTACTCAGCATTAGTAAGTTAAATGTAAATTGTATGAAAAGTTTTTTGTGAAAAAGGTGAGTGAGATATATAAAGGAGGGCCACTCTAATATATGAGCTAACCTTTTCTTTGCAGATATTACGTCTTGCAGCCGAAATATCATTTAAAGGCGGGGGGTATTGTGAAGAATCCAATGGGATTCACAAAAAAAGTCCCATATATTTTCAAATAGAACTCTAGATAGGAAGAGCAATGTATAAGCATACCAGCTCAAAATATTTCTAAGTCTCAAGGTTCTGCCGGAAATGATAAAAAGAATCAATCCATCTAAACCAATCTTAAAGGTTGACGGAAAAGTAGAACGGCATGAAAGAAAGAGGAGTTATGGAATTCCTTTTAAGTGGCAAGTTTGCCGATATTTTCCCAGGACAATTTAAAAATGAAACTAGATGCGAAATTTTCTCACGCTAGCAGCGAGGGTCTCTCTTGACCAATGATATCGAAGTTTGTTAGTGATATCATTCAACCTAGGCTCTGAGTGGGCCGACAGATAGCCTTTGTTTTAGGAAGGTGAATTTGAACGAAGAGAGAAAAGGGAGAGATGCGTTTTTGAATCCCAAGGAGAGAGCTGCTCTCTGAGTTGGGAGTTGAGTTTTCGGATAGATCCGAAGGGATAGAAGAACCTGCCGTTTCGGGCTGGGTAAGATTTCTCCAGTGTAAACCGCGAGATATTGTGTAGTTGACAAGGACTGATATACGCCAGAAAACAGAGGCAGCTGTTTCTTACCAGACTATCGTGACAAGATTTTGGATTTGTATCGAGAAAGAAGCTAATAGAAATTGAATGTTAATTTTATACACTGAACATTAAGTCTTTAATGAACATTGTCATCAGCTGAAAGTACCCATAAATATAATGTAGTTGTAATTACAAGAAATTAATCAAGAAATATTCATTTATCTTATGCATTTAAATAAATTGTTTGATTTAATTATTACTTGGGCCTCCGCTTGACTGAAGTTCCACGCTACCACTTCCACATGTTAGTCGAAGGTTTTACACCCGTAATGTAACGGAACACTTTTGACTGTCCCTGTAATTAAACTATACATCCGATTTTCCTAAAATTGGAAATGGCTCGACAAAATTTTGCAACAATTATATGTTTAAATTTTCAGACCATTCGGAAGGCTGTAACATCATTAAAATGCACTTGCAATAATTTTTCCCATTGGCCGTAATGTAAAGAAAAACTTTTGACTGTCCCTGTAATTAAACTATACATCCGATTTTCATAAAATTTGAAATGGCTCGACAAAATTTTGCAACAATCATATATTTAAAATTTCAGACCATTCGGTTGGGTAGTTTTTGTTCTGTTATATGCGGACAGACAGACAGACAGACAGACGGACGGACTGAACGACGACTATAGGTGCTACGTATTTATATAACTACGAACGCACCTAAAAAGGGTGAGTTAATATGTCAGAAAGTTTCGCGCTTGTTGAGCAGTGAACGTGAAAACCACCTATATCTTTTCCAAAATTATTTTGAAGAGTATCACAAGTAGCAATGAACAAGAACAGGGAAACATGTCGTTTATGGTCTACCCTATATCGATAGTACTACTGTATTTGATAGAGTCTACGTATTTGCCCTAACTTTACCACCGATGTCCGTCGCAAATTTATTTGTGCTCTAGTCATACGGTTTGAAAGGTTTGACTTCATATGGGAAAGGGAAACATTCGCCAAGAGATAGATTAGACAATGAATTAGCGAGTCATCATCTTCTTTCTTCTTTGTAGAGATAATAAGAGATCCTGCACAGGGGGAAGAGGGGGCATGTGCCTCGGGCGCCAGAACGAAGGGGCGCCCAATGAACATTTTGTGTGTCGATTTTTCTCACGTCTATGTTTAGCACGGCATTCGTTTTGTTAAATTCGTCCCGTCTGGGGTATGCCAAAGCATAGAAGAATCTAAGGATGATATGGCCTAAAGACTCTGTAGAAAGCGGAATTTTTTAAAATTCTTTTCGATATCGTTTTCGAGATTTTAATGAATCATTATTTGACAAAGCAGATTACGTAGTTCAGTATTACATATTTTATTGTTACATATTTTAAATTTAAAAATAAATCCAGTATTAGAAAGTTAGTAAAATTCTCTTTGTAAATATACTTTTCGGAGGAGGATGGGAGGGGGGGGGGGCGTCAAAAACCATTTGCCCCGGGTGCAATACAGGCTAGTTTCGGCTCTGGCTTATGGGATATGCCACACTTTAAAAAAAAAATGAAAATGACTCAAAAATGAGTAAATCGATGTACTCCTATCGAATTGAGTATATTTGGATAAGAAATGAACCTATCCTTTCTCAATTTTGATCCATCACATGTTATCAAACCCAAACAAAACGATTATTTTGTACCCTGTAATGCTTTATTTCATTTATGGCGGCATAAAAGATGTTTATTAATGTAAATATTAAATTATGCACAGTATTTTAAAACAATTTAAAAGTGCTTGCAAATAATGCTCTTGTCAAAAAAATATTCGATTTGGGTATCTTGCTAATAATTTTGTTATTTTTCTTAATAAATAATCAATTAAACATTTCTTCTTAATAATTTTGAACGGGAAATAAATGTCATTACATTTTTATTTTTATTTGTAGGTTTAGGGGAGGCAGTACATTACGATTCCTATTTGAACATACCCATGGAATCAAAAATGAGTACACGTGTTTCTCAATTTTGAGTACATTTGTCTCGGAGCTATTTTCAGTATGTTACGTATTTAAAATTGAGTACTTTTTTACTCAATTATGAGTACCCTTTTTTTCTAGTGTAGGAATTTAGTAAAATTCTCTTTGTAAATATACTTTGCGGAGGAGGATCGGGTGGGGGGCGGTCAAAATCCACGTTTGCCCCGGGTGCAAAAAAGGCTAGTTTCGTCTCTGTCTTATGGGATATGCCAGGAACCGAGGAATTCAGCGAGAGTCCGGGCGTCTGGTTGGCTTCCTCGTTCTGCGATAGGCCATCTGAAATCATTTGCATAATGATGTCCTACGGAATTAATTTTGCCGTGATGCCCTCGCGACCTTTTTTCTTGACACTTCATACATCATTCGAGGGTTGACAGGTAATTGACTCTTTGCTAACGACGTGGGACGATCCCGCGATAGAAAAGTGATACGCTGCCTAATGCACCTCCTAATCAATAGCAGAATCTAACACACGCACCAAAACAAATAAATATTTCGAAATCAGATCTATGGCCCCTCTCCCGAAAAAAAAAGAGGTTCCGCCATTAATAAATAAACCATTAATCAGCTGTTTGTGGTCGGTTCGGCGTGACACCAGAAGACAATTCCAGTGGAGAAAAAAGAGATAATGATAATTTTGTATCTCTTTTTCTCTCAGAACCCGTGTATGTTTTAGGACATAATCCATCATGGTGTGACAGCTCCTTCTCTTCCATAATGCGTCACATAATTGTGAACCTTTTTTTTTTGTTCTACCGAGGTTTTATTGTGAGGTATAGGTTTGAAACAATAGCGATGTTTCGGCGACTCCATCGATGAGATACGCTAATGATGCGCTAATGCAGCGTTTTCCTGCTTTATTTTCGGAGGAGTTTTTCGCATAATGATTTAAAAGCAGTCACGGAGCATTTGTTACTTTTTATCAGTTTCTTCCTTTTCTTCCATCTGCATACATCATCGATTTTATGCAAAAAGTTTTATAGCGAGGGAATGTTGTTGTTTTATAGAATGCGATAGCATCTTAGCTTTCGTTTGGAGAGTTTGACGTTTTTAAGCAGAGATAATGCATCTCCTTTTCTTTCTCTCCTTTTTGTAATGCCTGAAACACAAAAAGTGTACGGAATGGAACTATTTTCTCCGAGTGCGCTTTTAAATATTCAGCTTTTATTTCGTAAGTCTGTTCTAAAAGAATGTACTTTTCTCCTCTCAACATCGCGATGCTCTCCTGACCTCTTCACAGACTCATTTTTATTTAAAAATGGACAGACGTGATTATTAAAATGATATGGAATCGAAGAGCATTTTGGAATCAGGGGTCGTTCAAGTATTACATAAGCAGTAAGGGAGGGAAGGCGGGTCCAGTGTGTGCTTATTTTTGCTGACAAGGGGGAGAGGTGGGGGTCACGAGAATTCTTACGTAAGCATTAGACAACGTGGCAACTACACTTTAACAACAAAAAGCAAAATACCGGATGTTGAACGACTTGGGAAAAAAGATATGGGGTAAACAAGGACTGGGAACGAGGAAGATTCCATTCCACTACTCCATTGAAAACGAAATAATAGACAATGCAGAAACATGGATTCATAGACCTTCGACACCAGACTATAGAAATATGAACGCCAAACACATAATATTTCTATGATTCTTGTTAAAATTTTTAGTTATGTGCCTAAATAAGTTAGGGTCTGTTGTATTTATTAAAGGGGTTTTTTTTTTGTTGTTGTTGTTGTTAAATGCGACAAATAATAATACTTTAAAAATGATTTTGTATTCTATAAATTTTTTTAATGCAATAAGTATCACTATATTAAACCGATTTCGTTTTTATACGATACCACGATAGGTCTATTTATGTAAATTCGCTGGATTAATAATGTAAGTGATCGTTAACAGCATTATTTTTTTTTTTTTTTTTTTTTTTTTTTTTTTTTTTTTTAATGGCAAACAGTGTTGATGTTAGAATATCATAAAATCTTACGTAAGCAAAGGAGGGTGTGGGGGGGGGGGGTCTAGCATTTGCTTATTTTTCCTTACAAAAGAGGGGGGAGGGGTACAAAATGACTAAAAATATGCTTACGTAACACTTGAACGGCCCCTGAATGCCTTTTATACGTAGAATGAAAACCCGCAGGTTTCGGGCGGGGACGGGAATAAATCCGGAACTTTAGGAAATATTGGAAAGGCCCCGGAGAGGATAACATCAATTTTTCATACATTTTTTAAGGAAAAATTATGAAAACCACATTTTATTGGGTTTTTTTTCATTTTCATCGCGTTGACTCTTGAATAGTAACTGGCCACAAAAAAGCATTTCTTGCAAAAGATCTTTAATCCTTTTCTCATGAAATAAAACTCTCCGGGATATCTGAACTTGTCATCCCTATAGCGTCAAATCTCATCTTGTATCAGGTGATGCTACCTAAAATGATTTTTTTTTCCCACTTATATCACGCCTAACGTGAAATTCCTCTTACTCCGCGAATGCACTCCATCGCGGAATGGTGGCTCCGCAATCTCATATTAATTACGGCCCCGTCGTTTGCGGAAGACAATGGGTCATTGGTGAGCTAGCTGCTCCAGAACGCATCATCCGCGCGACGAGAATAATCGTCCATTAAAAATATCTCGTTTCTCCATTAAGTAATTTATGTTCTCCTATGTATGTAATCATGACAAGGTATAAGAGGGGATTCCGCAGATATTTAGGCTCACGACCCGGTACCAAAAGCCAGATGTTTTCATGGAATGGTTTTTCGCCACGCATCCTCCGACACGGCAGTTTTGTACGACAATGCCTTGAAACATGTGCCGGACATAGCACTCTAATACGCCCCTATTGCCCCTCACCCCCCTCTCTCTCCAAGTCCTAATATTTGCTTTTCCAAATGTCTGCTTCCAAGTCCTCTTAAATTTTCCTATGAATGATTTTATAAAACCTATAGGTGGTTTACAATAAAAAAAGATATATTTCTCTGCTCAACAACGCGAAACTTTCTAAGACAGATATGCGGATTCATTTTAAAACGAAAAACTTGATTCCAATTTTGATCAAATTTCTGATTACCCGACTTTTAAGGGACTAGAATCAAATGGGATGCCTCTTAAACAAGTGTTTCACGTATACCCAGACGTCAGACACAGATTGTTAAAATTTTATCTGTTTACTGTACGCACTCTAAATTAAAATGTCTGAAATTCAGACACTTAAGTGTCTGAAATGGAGTGTTCAATTTTCAGACATTTTAAAATGTCTGAATTTTTTCAGACACTTTTTGCGTCTGAATTTCAGACACTTCAAACGTCTGAATCGCATCCATTTTTTTTGTAAGCATCATACGTAGCCATGTTTGACCACGTTGAATCCTGGAAAAATATTTGGCTGTGGTCCTGCCCCTCCCCCTCCCCCCCCCCAATACAGCCTGATTTTTTTGGTGCTCTCAGTTTTGGTATACAATTTTCGTTACGTTGATAATTTAAATCTTTTACGACATTGTACTGATTATAATCAATATCTTGAACTTCAGGAGTAGAACAAGATTAAAAAACAAAAAATATTTATCTAAATATTAGATTTTTTAAAATTTATTTTGTTTTTAACCTTATTTTACTTTAAAAGTTCAAAATATTGATTATAATCAGTACAATTTCGAAACAGATTTAAAATATAAGCTTTACAAATATTGCACATCAAATTTGGGGGCAATACAGTCGTAGGGGGACGGGGCACTTCCCAGTTTGCCCTTCCTTTAATCAAGAAGTACTTTTGCAAAAAACGCAACCCTGCATTATAGTTGTCTAAATTGAGATGTCCGGTATTCGGGAGTATCCGTTGTGGAGGTTAATGGACATTCTCGAATAGCGAACACCTCTATTTAACGAATACTTTTTTAATCAGCAGACATACATATTTGTATATTTTTACCTCAAAAAAGTAGACATCTCCAATTATCGGACAAATTCCGCGGTCCCGAAGTGTTCGCTATTAAGGGCTTTTAAGGTACATAGATAAATATATATATATATTTTATAATCTTGTCCTACTCTAAAAGTTCAAAATATTTATTATTCTCGGTTGAATGTGGAAAGATTTAAAATATCAGATGTACGAAAATTGCAAAAATCCCCCCCCCCCCCCCACAAAAAAAAAATGAAAATATAAAAAAATATATTGCCACATAGGCAATTTTACATATACATCACTTGATAATCACAACAGCCATTTAACTATGAATAATGAAAATAAATAAATAAATATTCTACTTTAATAACATTGGGGAAAAAATGACTTTGGTATTTTGTTAAATATATTTGCGTTTTTAAACTTGTCCTACTCTAAAAGTTCAAAACTTTCATTATAATCAGTGCAAGATTTAAGATATCAGCTTTACAAAAATTCATGCAAAATCCCCCCCCCCAAAAAAAAAAAAAATGAAAATACTTATTTAAAAATTATGTTTTTAAAAAATTTATATTTCCACATGGGCAAGTTTTTATGTAGATCAGAGGGTACTCACAAAAGCTATTCAACTATCAATAAAAACAAATAAGTACATATTCTATATTAAAAACATGAGGAAAAAATAACTTATGATTTCCAAACTTCTTTTGTCTTAAATATATACAGTAACATCTGTCATTTTTGTATTTTTCGTATAAGTGCATATAAATAAAGTTACCACAATTTTAAATACGAAATCTAGTTAGAGGTTTTTACTTTTTCCCATTATAAATTTCAAATTACTTTTTTATTAAAAATAATAAAAAAATCAGTATTAGAGTTGATTGCAAATGAAATACATATGTATATTTTTACAGGCAGCTTCATATAATAGACCAGTCTCATTTACTTTATTTATCTTTTTTTAATCTGCGGTTTTATGCCAGGAAGTAAAAAGCATTAGGTCATCTTTCAAAGTTTTTTTTTTCTTTACTTCCTTGTGGCCGTCATTTACTGCGAGATAAAAATTATCCATTGAAACTAATTAACTGACATTGAATATATAATTCGTAATAAAAAAGAACGTCATAAGTTTAAAAATATATACTTCTAGAATTAGTGGGGTTTTTTGCGAACAGATTCAAAACTAATTAAATTTCATGCAGGATTTTGTTTAGTACAATAAATAAAATCATAAAATACACTAATTTTACTACTATAAAGAAACTTACTTGAGTTGCTGCAAGAGGTAAGAAATATTCCTCGATTTGAAATTTTAAAAACTACCACAACCACAGTGAGGGAGAAAGACTTTCATCAGTTTAAAAGATAATCCCATAATACATCCGACTAGCCATATTTAAAGAATGAGATGTTTCATCCTAAAAACAGGACCCGCCAGACAAAAGTTTCTTTTTTTTTGCCAGCTTCGACAGGACGAAGATGAATAACACAATATTATTGATATAAATTGATACGAGTTAACACTAAGCCCATTGCACACGCTTTGTAGAATTTCCGGGTGTAATCTTCAACCGTCGTCTACTTCTGTTCTGTGTCTATCCCGCCCTTGTATCGACGACAGCTTCTAAGAGACATTTGATGTCGAGCACACACGTCAGATGTATGTATTCAATAAATAAATACTCCAAGTTAATACGAATTAAAATCACAGTACTTCACATTTCGCAAAAAACGAATTAAAATACACGCGTACATAAAAACAAACTTTGTTTGAATTACAACGTATACCACTTCGAACGAAGACATCTAAAACGCATGCGCAACTGGGAGTGCTAGTGCCCCCTGGTGGTTATTGCGTCGGAAGAATCAAAACGTCTTAAATTAAGACACGTTTAAAGCAATGAAGTGTCTTAAAATAAGACGTTTGCGGATATTTTAGACATTATTCTCAGTTCGTTTACACCATGGTCATAGTAAGACGCTTATGTATCTTAAATTAAGACATCTATAGTGTCTTAATTTTCAGATTAAGACACTTAAGTGTCTAAAATTCTTTTTCAGTCACATATGTGTCTAAATTTAAGACGCTTCTATTTGCAGTGCGAAAAAAAAAAAGATGTAAATCTACAAAACTATTTTTTGTAAAGCTACAGATTTCTGTATAGCTTTACAAAGCTCTACTAAAATTAGAGTAATTTTACTAACATTTTATTTGTAACCCGCGTTGCAGTTACATCAAAAGTTCTAGGCATCCCAGTTTCCTAAAAAATTATTAGTAATCTTACATATTTTTTGATTTACAGAGAAACCTTGTATTTATTACATAAATTTTTGTTGTTGCCGTTACACTGAAAAAAATGAAGTATTCATAAATGAGTAAATCGATGTACTCACTCATATCGAATTGAGTATGTTTGGATCCAAAATGAACCTATGTTTTCTCAATTTTGAAGCATCGCATGTTATCAAACCGAAACAAAACGATAACTTTGTACTCTGTAGTGGTTCATTTCATTTACGGTGGAATAAGAGATGTTCATGATGATTCAAATATTAAATTATGTACAGTATTTTAAAATAATTTAAAAGTGCTTACATAGAAAATTCTTGTTATAAAAATATTCGACTTGGGTATCTTGCTAATAATTTTGCTATTTTTCTTAATAAATAATCAATTAAAGGCTTCTAGTTAATAATTTAGAACTGAAAATAGATGTTAGTACATTTTTACTTTAATTTGTAGTTTCAGTGGGGCAGTACATAATGATTCATATTTGAACACAACTATGGGATCAAAAGAGAGTACATGTGTTTCTCAGTTTTGAGTTACATTTGGATCGGAGCTATTTTGAGTATGTCACGTATTTAAAATTGAGTACTTTTTACTCAATTTTGAATACCCATTTTTTTCAATGTACATAAAAAGGCATCCCAGTTTCCTAAAAAAATCTTAGTAACTTTATAGATTTTTTTTTTTTTTACAGTGTACTGCGCAGTTAAGGGTGTACTCAAATCCAAACAGCTTATTTTCTGACTCATTTTTAAAATCATTACGCATCCCATTGACAGGTTCTTCTTATTCAAAACTATCTAATATGCCGCATGGATTGTTTTTTTATAAAGACAGAATATATTTCGAAAAATGCTGTCAATATGGCATTTCGAACCAAATTTCTCGAAGCGATTGTGCTGGAAACGAAAAACAGGGTCGTCCTGAGAAAAAAAATGGATCTAATGAATTGAACAATAAATCAAGTCGCTTTATAAATCTCTGTCAAGAATCACGTCAGCCAGTTTCATGTTTTTAACACTTTCCTACAAAGTTGTAAAGTGTTTATGCATTCGATTTGTCTGTCCGTCTGTCCACGCTCTAACCCTCGTCAATAGTTCCAACTTCTTTGGGTTTCATGCAATTGATAAAGGTTATGGAGGGTCACCCAAACATGTTTGGTATTGTACAGGAAGTATGTAAGGGCACTCAAAAGTATTCCATTATATGATGGTACAGGGGGAAAAATCGTTTGCAGAGTATTTTAATGACAGGACGCTCTTTCAAGTGGATTGAAACGGATACAAATCACTGAATTTCACTACGATCCCGTTAGAACAGGGCATTCATAGCATTTTTTATTCATTTACAGGGGGACACACAAAGAAATCGGTTACAGGACTGTCTTTGAGTCATCATGGCTGGAGTGTACGGTTTAAAATTCAGTAGGCGCTTTTAAATGTAATTAATTTCTTGCATGTTACTCGTTTTATATAAATTTCATACCTCCTATACAGGGTTGCACAAAAGTATTTACGTACCATTCTTCTTATCCGAGGAAATTGCTGAAAGGGAATTTTCAACTGAAGTATATGTATTTCTTAAGTGAATTTAAATTTTTGCGTGCATGTAAATACAAATTTATATATCTTATACAGGGCTGCTGAAAAAATTTGGATCATCTTCCGATTGTAGATGGTAACAACTGAAATTGGGTTTTGAAGTATGTTATGCGTTTGCATACACTCTAAAATTGGGAGGAGTGAAAAGCTCACTCTTTGAAAGAGTGACAGGCATTTTTACTCTTTTTGGAGTGAATTTTATAAAAATACACTCCTTAAAGAGTGGAATTTTCCACTCTCTAGAAAGGAGTGAAATGTCTCACTCCTGAAAGTGCGACTTACGTGTGCATTGCTTATTAACCAATCAGAGTAGCAAAGCGACGACACCCTTAAAAAATAAGAAAAATGATCACTTTTTTGCCCGCCATCTTAGGATTAACAGATTAGGATATCATTACAATTATTCTTTATAGAATACATAAAATAAAGGTAAGTCTTATTTATTTTTAAGCTTTTATCCGTGTAGAAATGTGGAATGTTAAGATTATTAGCTAAATAGTGTATGTTGTATAAAAAAAGATTGATCGTTAGAGTGTTCAAAAGTGATTATCTGTTATATTTCTTCATGTAGCGGTTTGCAATATAATTCTTTTAACAATTGAATACGCACTAGAGATCTGCACGGGCCGGCTCGGGCCGATTTTCACTCACGGAACTCGGGCTGGGGCCAGGCCACACTTTTTTCTGAAGCCTCGGGCCGGGCCGGGCCGGGCTGGGCCTAACTTATTTTTTCTGTATAAAGCCGGGACTGATTCATTGCGAGTCTTCACGGCCCAAAATTTTCAGTCGTAATTTTGAACCAGCCCGTATGAAAATCATTGTCTCAGCGTGGCCTGGTCCATTCAAAGGTCAGTACAATTAGGCCTGGCCCAAACATTTTTGCAAAAAAATGCATATATTTTCAAATGGCCATTATTCTACATTTAAACATTAAAATTTATTCTTTTTAAAGAACACTAGATTTCTGCGCTTATTAAAATATAGCTAAATTAAAACTTAATAAAACGTGTGAAAAAGAACCTCCTTGTGACGGAACCCACTTTTAAATTCACTAACGTGTTGATCCATGCATAATTAATATATAAATACATAAGAATAGAATATATAATACATTTACACTCGCTAAGAAGGGAGCTTGTCTATAACGAATTTTTTTTTTTCCTTTTCTATGAAATTTCGTCTTACTGTATAGCATTTTTTAGATTTTTAATACTTAAAAAAAAAAATAAATAAACAAATGTTTTGTTTAAATTCACTCGGGCCGTGCCGGGCTCGAGCCGAGATTTTAACTTTTTTTCCGTGAAGTTTTTTACCGGGCTGGGTCGGCCCAATTTTTTTTCTACGGGCCGGGCCGAGCTGAATTTTCTTTCTATGAGTCGGTCGGTCCCGGGCTTGAAAATTTCAGCCCGTGCAGACCTCTAATACGTAGAATGCTTAGCAAATCATTAGTTCGGAAAATGTGAATAAAAATAAATGAGTGTAAATAATCCCTTTCAATGCTGTGTTGCAAATTTTTTTTTTTTTTTTTTTGCCAATGATCAAAGTAAAAGTTTTATCTCTTTCGTTTGAAAGGGTGACTGACTCATAAGAGAAGAAGACATCTGGAAGTTTTAATTTCGTAGGAGACGCAATTGAAACATTAATTTGCCGTTACATGAGATTTTTTTTTTCTTTTTGCTTCATCCTGATTTCGGATTATAAACAGTTAAGAGTATTTATTATTGTTTCGGAGTTAAATGTGATATTTGATGTTTATGATATTACGAAAAGGTTGGTACAGTGAAACCTCACTGTGCGACCAACTCCATTAGTCGACCACCTCCCTGAACGACCATTTTTTCATGGAACGAAATTTATTCCCATAGGCTCAATACTAATTTTACCTCCATTCAGAGATCATCCCAGTTTAACTCCCTCCATGAGAGATCGATTTCTTTGAAGAAAATGAAATAAATTCCGTTTTTTCATGGTCTCTTGAAGAAGGTTTCATTAAAAAAATAATTCCGGAGAGTGCATTATTCATCAAACTTCTAAACTAAGTTTAGATTTTTTTTTTTTTTTTTTTTTTTTTTTTTTTTTTTTTTTAATCCCGGTAACTTTTAAGTGTTTTTAAGAGTTTTTAAGTCCCTTTGTGCCTTTTTAGGCAATGAATTTAACTCTGATTACAAATTAAGAATGACGGTCAATAAACTCATCTGCCCTATTCTGTCGGAAAACTCTCAAAGAAATACATAAAGTAATGAAATCGCCATTATTTGTTCCCGTCCACAAAAAAAAAAAAAAAAAAAAAAAAAAAAAAAAAAATGTATTTATTTACTGAATTTTGAAAGGACTTGGAGATAAAAATTATAAAATATAAAACTGTAAAATTAAAGCAAAGCTCAATGTATTCATTTTTAAAACTCTGCAGTAATTAACTTATGTAATTAACTTTTATTTTGATACTTAAATTTTTATATATTTTTCTAAATCTGAAAAATAAATTTTAGTAACATTGTTACCATTTTTAAACAATTAAAATCTAGATTTAAACATGACCTCCAGCTCTCGGAATGACCGAATTTTATTGGAACGGTACGCGGTCGTCTTAGGGAGGTTTTACTGTATATTAATTTTTTTTTAATTGTATGTAAACATTTTTCTGCGGGTTATAATTTTAAAATTTCGAGACTGAGCAATATAAAAAAAATAATAATTATAGATATTCTGCATCAGTTATTAAATTTCCTTCTATTATAAAAACGTTTTCTACGTTTTTGGATACACGTAATTTTTGGCGCTAAACAATAAAACATGATATTTAAGCATTGGAATAAAATGTTCTTTTATGCCTGTTTTGAAGTTTATGGATAAGACTGCTTTAGTATATTTTTTAAAATGGTCATATTGACTTACATAATACTGGACTGAATATATTTTTCAAAGAGATTAATAACCACTTTTTTACACTAAAATGTTTTAAAAACAATAAGAATATTTCTAATGCAGTCATTTACTTTATTTTTAAGTTTCCTTTTTTTCTATTTCCGAGGTCAATCTTTTTCCTATAAAACATATGAAATCTATTTTGCTCATAGTCACAAAATACAATATCTACGCGAAGAAAAAAAATTAAATTAAATATGGCTTATCGTGGCTTATGGCAATAATGGACGAAAATTGAAAATCATGATTAAGTTAAGGAATATGTTTAAAAGAAAAAAATATACATATACCAGAGAACTCAAAATTTAGACGCCATGTTCATATTAAATAAAACAAAAGCAAATCACAGCGAATAAAAAAAATTACACATTCTTAACATTTAAATCATGCTTAGAACTTATTTAAAAAAGAAGTGAGTTTATAAGCATTGCGTTTAAATGGAAAGATTAAAAATATTTTAGAACAATAGTACTTTGCAAAAATAGCAATAATTTAAGGAAAAATTACGGTTTTATATTTAAAACAAAAATTAAAATGAGATCAAACATTGTTAAACATATAACATCCACCTATTAAAATGTTATTAATAAAACTTTAAAAGTAATACCTTTATAGGGCATGCAATAAAAGCAAACACAAAGGATAAGATTGGAATAAAATATTTAGTTTATTTCTGTCAGTAATCTAATTTAAATTCGTATGTAACTTTAACTGAATTTTTCCTTAAAAGTTCAATTAGTGTTACAAACTATGAATTAAATAAATATTGCTAATAAAGTATTTTATTCCAATCTTTACCACGCTTGTATCTATTTCCATTTCATGCCGTAAAAGATGCGATTCTTTTAAAATGACCATAAAAGCAAAATAAAAAAACAACCCACTACAAAAAAAAATGAACATTCACTCCTATGAAAGAGTGACTATTAACTCCTACCAGGGGGGAAAACTGCACTCCTTTAGCAAGAGTGAATAGTCACTCCTCCGAAAGAGTGATTATCCACTCCTGTTTAGAGTGGATATTCACTTTCAAGGAGTGACTATTCACTCTTTCAGAGAGTCAAAAATTTCACTTTGGCTCAGAGTGAATAGTCACTCTAAAGAGGTTGGGCATATTTTGACTCTGCGATAGAGTGACTATTCACTCCTCCGGAGTGAATAGTCACTCTTTTTTATTTAGAGTGTAGTGTTGAATGAGACGTAATATTTTAATTTTTTAAACGGTACATTTTTGTTACATTATTTTGAATGTGTTGGAAAATTGTTTCATAAACTATGTTTGACGCATGATTTTTTCTTTCTTTTTACTTCTAAAAATGAGTCTGAATATGTGTCAGAAAATTTCGAGTGTGGAAAAATAGTTTTTTGAATACCGCCTTAAATCTCTTATTACTGAAATGATATCCGTTTATCGGAAAAGAAAAAATTTCGACACCCCTATTTGCAAGTGTCATGCGTTTTATGTTTTACAAATGAGTCTGTGAATAGGTGTTTAAGTTCCACATTGTTTTTCGGGGAAAATATTTGTGAGAACAGTCGTGTCGTAAAAGTTAGAAGTAGCAAAGAATCAAGTCACAGGTAAAACAAATGGGTAAGTGTGATTACAGATCGCACAGAGGTTTTCGTTTCACATTCCTTTCAAAACACTTTAATCTTTTGCAAAATCTGTTAGTTTCACATTTCGCAACCAGGGGGCGCACTCTATTCTACACAAACCTCAATCCGAACGAAACTCCGTTTTACAACCTCTCTGTAGATATATTAGTCGAGGAAATCGGGCCCACAGCACCCGAGATAGGTAGGCGCTCCTGGCGGTAAAAAATGGAACTAAAATATGTAAGTCTATGGTGCATAATGTGAAAGAGGGGTCAAAGGGGTGTCAGCAAAAGTTTAAAAAGTGCCCCCCTGGGTGAAAAGGGGGAGGATAAAAAATTGCTTAAAATACACAAGTTAGAGCACAGAGGGTTAAATATAAGATTTTTCGAAATTTTATTATTTGTCGTTTGATCGCAAGTGTTTAGCTACAATTATGCAAAATTTCAAGTCTTCAACTTAATTAGGGGCTGAGTTAGAAAGAAAAGCTTAAAATACACAAGTTAGAGACCAGAGGGTTAAATATAAGATTTTTTCAAAATTTTAGGATTTGTCGTTTGATGTGAGGTGTTCAGCTATAAGTATGCAAAATTTCAAGTCTCTAACATATATAATTTCTGAGAACGGGATCTGCGACAGACAGAGGAGCGAGACGAATAGGGTTTCGTCAGATGAACGAAACCCTAAACACGTTGGTAAGTGTGATCACAGATAGCACAGAGGTTTTCGTTTAATATTTCTTTCAAAACACTTTATCCTTTTGAAAAATCTGTTAGTTCCACATTTCGCAACCAGGGGCGCACTCTATTCTAAACAAACCTCTATCCGAACGAAACTCCGTTTTACATACTATCCGTATATATATTAGTTGAAGGGATTGGGCCCATAGCACCCGAGATAAGTAGGAGCCCCTGGCGGTAAAAAGTGGAACTAAAATATGTAAGTCTATGGTGTATAATATGAAAGAATGGTCAAAGGTGTGTCGGCAAAATTCGGAAAAGTGCTCCCCGAGTGAAAAGGGCGGAGGTTAGAAAAATTGCTTAAAATATACAAGTTAGAGTACGGAGGAGGAAATAATATAAGACTTTTTGAAAAATTTATTATTTGTCGTGTGGTCTGAGGTATTCAGCTATACGTATGCAAAAATTCATGTCTCCAACTTAATTAGGGGCTCTCTTAGAAAGAATTGCTTAAAATACATATGTGGTAGCTCAAAGGGTTAAACGTAAGATTTTTTCAAAATTTTATGATTTGTCGCCTGGCCTCAGGTGTTCTGCTATAAGTATGAAAATTTCAAATCTCCAATTTAATAAGTAGCTCAGTCAGAAGGAATTGCTTAAAATACGCATGTGGGAGCCCAAAGGGTTAAATGTACGATTTTTCAATTTTTTATGATTTGCCGTATGATGGTGTTCAGCTATAAGTATGCAAAATTTCACGCCTCCAACCTAAATAGGGTGCCACTTAGAAAGAATTGTTTAAAATACACATGTAGGAGCCCAAAAGGTTAAATGTACGACCTTTTTCAAAATTTTATGATTTGCCATTTGATGTGAGGTGCTCAGCTATAAGTATGCAAAATTTCACGCCTCTAAACTAATAAGGGGCTCACTTAGAAAGAATTGTTTAAAATACACATGTGGGAGCCCAAAGGGTTAAATGTACGACTTTTTCAAAATTTTAAGGTTTGTCATTTGATGTGAGATGTTCAACTATAAGTATGCAAAATTTCACACCTCCAACCTAAATAGGGTGTCATTTAGAAAGAATTGTTTAAAATACACATGTGGGAACCCAAAGGGTTAAATGTACGACTTTTTGAAAATTTTATGTTTTGTCGTTTGATGTGAGGTATTCAGCTATAAGTACGCAAAATTTCACGCCTCCATCTTAATTAGGATTCGCATAGAAAGAATTGTTTAAAATACACATGTGGGAGCACAAAGGGTTAAATGTACGACTTTTTAAAAATTTTATGATTTGTCGTTTGATGTGAGGTATTCAGCTATAAGTACTCAAAAATTCACGCCTCCAACCTAATTAGAGGTTCGCATAGAAAGAATTGTTTAAAATACACATGTGGGAGCCCAACGGATTAAATGTACGACTTTTTCAAAATTTTGTGATTTGTGGTATGATGTGTGGTATGATGTTCATCTATAAGTATACGAAATTTCAAGTTTCCAACATGTATAGTTTCTGAGAACGGGCTCTGTGACAGACAGACAGACAGAGAAACGAGACGAATAGGGTTTCGTCAGATGAACGAAACCCTAAAAAATGAAGTTATCTGTCAGAACAAAATGGCGATGGGAATTGCGTATACCCCTTCCCCCTTTTTTTCGAAATATTTCCCCCAGAAGCGGAAGCTCACTCTGTCTATACGCAAAAAATAATTATTAACATAACGATAGGTTGATGATAGAGATCTCTTGCAAGGGAACTTAGATAGAGGGCATTTTGTTAGTTTTACTGATGAGGGGTTGTTTTTGTTTTCCTGTTCGGAATTATTAGTGGTCCAGCGCGCAGAGATGGATGGATCGTGACGACCTTCCCCGGGTTGTCGTATCCCCCCAAAAAAAAATAAGTGCTAAACTTTGACAGCATTTTCTGAAAGATCCTTTGCATTTATAAGGCTGTTCTCAAATCCAAAGGGGCAATTTCACGACATAAGTTTTAATTCCTTTTTGTTCGGAAACGCATGAAACTGACAGGTGTTATTCAGAAATTATGTAATCGAAAGACGTTTTTTGTTTTTTGTAAATACAATACAGTAGAGCGCCGATTATCGGAACTCCAATTAACCGAACTTCCAATTATCCGAACAGCCTATTTCTCTCCAAAAAAAATTTTTTTTAACCGAACTTCCATTTATCCAAATAACCTATTTTTCTTTTTTTTTTTAATGATGATGAGATTGTAGATGAGATTTAAAGTGAAAAAGAAATTGAAGAAATAAAAACGAATGCTCCGAAAATAACCCAGGTCCATCCCATAACGAAGCCTTTGAATGTTTGGAAACAGCTATGAAAGGGCTCGAACGGCAGGGGAGAAAAAGAGAAAAATTAAATTTTAAATGATAAAAATGTAAACAGTAACAACAAAAAAAAAAAAAAAAAAAAAAAAAAAAAAAAAAAAAAACAGTTTGTAAACTCGCTAGCACTAACTAGTGCTGAGAGTCCTAGGCCTGGATAAAGTGTGAAGGTCTTAGTATAGTCAGGAACATCCCTTAAATTGTCTGTCCATTCATCCGAACTTTTGCTTATCCGAACTAGGGTCGGTCGCGACTTGTTCGGATAATCGGTGCTCTACTGTAGATCTTTACTGTCAAAGTTGGCGTTATGAACCGAATTTCCCGACGAAAGCAGAAAAACCAGTCAGCGAAGGGAGAAAAACGCCTTGTCACGTGATCAAAAACGCTTACCACTCGATAGGTAAATTATTTATCAAGAATTGGACAAATCATTTCGATTTTAAATCGTTGCCATAGTCAGGTCTGCCAGTTTTATACATTTACGTTTAAAAATGAGTGCGTCATTATGTCAGAAAGTTTCGAGCTTGTTGTGTAAGTGAACTTGAGAACAGCGTTATAAAAGACGGAAAACGTTATCGATTTCTCTGTATCTGAATAATATTTACTTGCAAACTTTAGGAGTTTATGACTTCGGGAACGTGTCAATAAAAGCCATTTTGCACACTGCAAATCCCCACAACACAATACAAAACGCAAAACCAACACGAAAAAGGTCCTACTTTTGAACGCCAAAAAGGCGTTCATAATGTGTTTTACGGTGCTTCTAGCATAGTAAAATGCGTTCAGCTGCAAGTGTTTAATAAAGTGTTCGTGTGCCGTTTTTTGAAAC
Organism: Maratus speciosus; assembly: GCA_963932465.1. Classification (NCBI taxonomy): domain Eukaryota; kingdom Metazoa; phylum Arthropoda; class Arachnida; order Araneae; family Salticidae; genus Maratus; species Maratus speciosus. The sequence goes on from OZ010797.1 coordinate 7,595,586, forward strand.
GCATTTCACACGCATCGCTTTTTTAAACACATTCAAGACACACGTTTATTTACACCTTTTAAACATCACGTTATACATTTTGTATTGCATTTTGAGTAGGGATGCACCGAATATTCGGTATTCGACCATATTACCGAATATTCGGTTTGGCCGAATAGCAAACTATTCGGCATGCCGAATATTCGGTATTCGGTCATGTTACCGAATATTCGGTTTGGCCGAATAGCAAACTTTTCGGCATGCCAAATATTCGGTATTAGGTCAAGTTACAGAATATTCGGTTTGGCCGAATATCGAAATTTTCGGCCAAACCGAATACTTAAAAAAACTTTTAAAACATTTGTTAAAACCTTATACAACCTCTACGTTTAAGAGACCACTTCAGTCAAACTAAAGGGCCTGTTCGCCAATGCTAATCCTATGGAAGAAATTTATAAAGATATCTCGGTCGCATTTCAATATTTTTAAATGATTTCTTTTGCAGTGAATAGTTGAGATCGATCTCTACAAAGATCGTTGTTTACTTTTTCGATTTTGTTTACAGGTATTTCTTATGAGGACATTTTCATTTTCGGAACCGGTTTCGAAAGTAAGAGCATCCCCATAAAAAATATCTGCAATCAAAATCGGAAAGGTAAAAACAGCCTCCATACAGATCGATCTCAACTATTCAATGCAAAAGAAATCATTTAAAAATATTGAAATGCGACCGAGATATCTTTATAAATTTCTCCCATAGGATTAGCATTAGCAAATGCGCCTTTTCATTTGACTGAAGTAGCCTCTTAACAGTCAACTTATAAAGATATTCAGAATAATTAGAAACAGAATCATATTTAAATAAAAGAGATGATCCTGTACAATTGTTTTCACAATTTCTCTTTGATTTTAAAATGTTTTAGAATTTCAGAAAAATTTATTCATTTGTTTTAATTCTCAGAAGCCATGAAATTTAAAATTTTATTAATTAAAAAAATTTATAACTATCCCCTTCTTAAATAACTCTAAGCAGATTTTTTTCAGCATAAAGTTTACTTGAAAAAAGCTCTTGATTATTAGAATAAAAGTTTGTTTTAAATATTAGGTAAAATTGTTTTAAAATTTTACATTTTAATGCCTTTAAACTTTTAAATATAAAAGTATTCGACAAGCCGAATATTCGGCCAGAAAGTTACTATTTGTCAGGCCGAATATTCGGTCTAGCAATTACTATTCGGCTAGCTGAATATTTGGTATTCGGCCAAAATCACTATTCGGTGCATCCCTAATTTGTAGCAAATAACATGATACGTATGAGTCAGGGGAGCATATTTTTTGCAGGGATTCTGAATATTAAGGGTTTTTGCCTAAAATTTTCAAATTTACCCATCTTTCCATTTTTATATTGTTTTTCTCCAGGTTCTTACCTTTTTAGGTTCCTGGGCCTATGCCCTATCCTTCCCTAAATTCGTATCATTCGAACAATTTTTCTAAGTTTTAACAGATTTTTGTCCCCACCACCATGAGACGCTTCTGTTACTATGCACACAGTATTTCTTAGTTTTCTTGTTTTATCATGCCATTTTTATGCAACTTTCAACTTTGTATTTGTAATCTTTTTCACCACCACTTCGTTTTAGTTCCCATCTTCTCCAGTATGGGGCGCTCTTTCTTCCCTTTTTAATATACTAACAGTATCTGACCTATTCTTGCTAGTTGTACATAGATATTTTATATCAATAACCATGTATAATAATTTCCCAACATCTATATTTTAATTATCATCTTCTCTGCTAGAGGGTGCTCTCTTTTTTTCTTGCACTAAAAAACCCCCCAAGAAATACTACATGTATAGTGACAAAAACGACACATGGTGGTGGGGCAAAAATCTGCTAAAGCTTAGAGAAATTGTTTGAATGAAATAGAAATTTAGGAAAGATAAGGCATAAGGTCAGGTGCCTAATAAAATAAAAAAACAGAATAGAAAAACAATATAGAAATGGAAAGAGGGGTAAAGGTCTTAATCTCTCTAAAACTATGCCCTATCGATAAAAAATAAAGGCACATTTAAAGACAATGACTTTCTTATACTAGTTTGGAATACTCAAAATATAAATAAGAGTAGGGAGGGGTCTAGAAGGAATTAAGGGGCAACCTATCAGGGTTGTGGTAATGCAGAAAATAGAAGGGGGAGAAAAGAAGAGTGAGATGTGAAAGAGAAAATCTATATGGGGAGGAGCAACTGGAAAAACAACTGGGAGAAATGGGGCAAACATCGAAAAAAGGAGGCTCTATAGAAAATGGATATGCCTGCAACTGCAGTATACATTCATTGTGGCATTCAAATGGTAGCAACTCAGCCTGATAGAACCAAAAAGCAAGAGAAAAATAAAATAAAAATATCAAAGCTGGAACTGTATTCCAAAAACCGTTATCAAAATAAATAACATAAATCAATATGCCTCCTAACCAATATCAGTTATTAGAAAGAAAAAAAGATTGGAAAAGCAAATACACTTTAGACTTAAATGTTCGAAATGTAAAATATTTTTTATACTTACCTGATAAACTTTCAGTATTCATGCTTTATAGAAAATAATGTAAGCTGTATGGAAAAAAATCAGCGATACTTTCTAAAAACTAAATAAAATAACTAATTTTGTATTTAAAACTAGGGGGCTCTGCCCCCTACGAGCTACGCTCGTCAACCCCCGTTCAGACACCGCAGACTCTAACAGCACGCTAATTTGTTCGCCTTTAAAAAGATTTCGGAAGATTGAATTATAATTTGAATCTGACAATTATAATCTGACGTAATTTTCACCAAACTTTTCTTTCTCTTTTTAATATTCACGTCAAAATACTTTTGTTAGAAATGAAATATTATGATCATCTTAAAATGTCAAGTAAATGTCTCGCGCAATTTTTAAATTAAAACTGTTTTGCAATATTATTTTTTGTTCATTTTACGTAATAAGTGTAATATGACGTAAATTCTCCTATTTAGGACTTCTAACGCATGTTGCTGAATTTATTATTTTACAATATTCTTTCTCATTTAAAATTCACGTGTAACTATAGTTTTTATGACGTAATTGTCAATGAGTTCCTGCTTTTTTTATTTTTTGTTTATAATAGTCACGTGTAAAATAAATTTTTAATTTGAAGCAAACATTAGTGTTTGCGCTGTTTATACTGTTGGCAACAGTTTAAATTAATACAATTTTCTAAAATTTGTAAAAAATGTCTCTCGAAATGCTGAAAATTTGAATTTAAAATAGAAATAAAACCTCGAAAAATTATTCAAATTAAAAAACTAACTGCAATCTGCACACCGGGAAATTCTGACGCATAAAATTATCTAAAAATGATTAAATTCCTATGTACAGTTTTTGCTCCTATAAAACTTTTTTAATGGAACGATTTTGTCCAACTTTGGCATTAAATATCTCTTAAAATAATTCTTCGATTTGAAAACTGTCTGCATCAGTGTGTTTATCAAACATTTCTCTATAATACTACCGATTTTCATATTTTTGTATGCATTATTTTTCTTAATATTAACGAAGAAAGACCTCCGGTCACAAAAAATTCAAAACCGGCGGCGGCGGTGACAGCAGTAGTTACTTTTTTTTAGAATAGAGAGATATTTACTTTGAAAATAATGCGACTGTAATTATTAAAATAAATGTTCAGTTTTTCTTATTCATCACCCATACTGTATAATATCACAAAAATAAACAACAAAAGAACATTTAAAAATTAAGACCTCATTTTTAACTTAACAATAATCAATTATTTTGAGAAATTGTTTTTAACAATAATTTTAAGATCTCATCCATTTGACACAATGGACTAGTTGTGTTTAGCTTATTTTAAACTCTTTTCTTATAAGGTGTATAAGTTGAACTTAGAAGAAACTTTAAAATTTTTTGCTATGCCACTTATTAGACATATTCTTAAAATGAAAATGGCAGAAAAGCTTTTTCAAATTTCTTTCTATTCCAGTTGATATATGTAACTGATTTTTTGCTTCTTAACACATTACTGTCTGGAAACATAAAAATATCTTTTTATAGATTGATGGTAGGAATTATAATTGGAACTGAAAAATTTGTAAAGAGAGAAATACAAAGTGCAATCTAAGGATACTTGCTCCCGATTAGTGGTGAGCAGGTTTCAATTCATAGCACACATAAATTTTAGCTCATATTTTAAAAAAGGCACACTTAAGTAACAATTTGATGGGAAATTTTTCCATTTACAATAGATTTTGCAATTAATCCTTTCAGACTTGTGCATTCTAATTTGTACTTTATATATATCTACATTGATGAATATTCAATGAAATTTACATACAGCAGAAATTGTGCTATTCATTTGTTCTGTAGGCACCTTTTTATTATTTCATGTTAGCGAGAAAAATTTGCTATTTAATTAAAAAGAAAAAATATCACACACACCTCAAAGGATTGAAAAGAGAATCTAATACTATAATAAATTCAAAGAAACACTGATATGTGATATTTCTTTCAACGCTGAAAACACAAAAAGCTTCCATAAAGGAATTTATCTTATCAAACATTTGAAAGTGAATTTAATACACCCCACTTCCGAAATCTGCCTTCTACTTTAAAAACCAGGCTTACATTGATTTTAATCATCCTGGTCAAAATATGTTTTTACCAGCAGTTGTGAAAACTCGCTGACTAGGAAAATAAATTAAATTTTTTTTTAATGGTAAATTTAGTAAAATATTTGGAAGTGTTTGCAAATATTTTACTTAACAATATACTTTAGTTTAATATAAAAAGAGAAGGAAATTAAATCCCATTAAATGAAAGAAACATTATTAAATTTGTATTAAGAGATCAAAGAATTATTACAAGTATCATTGTATTATGCAAGACTGTTTCATAATTTATTCTGGACAAGATCATAGATGGAAAATAATCTTTCTATTGATAATGAGTTAGCAGAACCATTCATCAGGGTCACTGTGAAATTAACAAACCCAAAATCAATATTTTCTTATTTTTATTACTCTCCAGCAAATATTGTAATGTATTTGTTACACTTAAAGAATTTTTGTGAAATGTATATTTCTATGAAAGATTATTACATAAGACAAAAATATTCCATCTATATTTTTAATAATTATTAAAATATTAATTATATGTTCATGTTATATAATATGATAATAATTGCAATTTATGACGCTAAAGTTATTTACTTAGAGTTTTGACCATTTTTGGGTGGTTAAAGCTAGTTTTGACAACTTTTATACAGTTTTAAAAAAATAATTGACAACTGCTCAGGTTAAAGTTAGTTTACTATATTTAATAATTATTTAATACAGATGGCATATTTTTGTCTTATGTAATAATATTTCATAGAAAAATATACATTTCATATTTAAATAACAAAATAAATACATTATTATATTTAGTGAGAAGTAATAAAAAATGAGAAAATATTGATTTTGAATTTGTAAATTTAATAATATTCCTGCTGAATGGCCGTGCTTAATTATTCATCAGTAGAAAGATTATTACAACCCTGTTTAAAACAGAACTGAGTAATTCAGAAAAAAAAAGGAGGCTTACAGTTTCTAAATCTTCTTAATCCAATTATTTTTTATTCTTTGAAATTAAAAGCAAGAAAACAGATCTCTGTATGACAGATTTGTATTAAAATTCCTCTCTTTAGTAGTTCTCCTTCTAAAAACAATATTTTTACAAAATAATAATTAATTACAATAAAATCTTATAAAAGTGCAGATATTTAACTGTATGAGAATCTGTACTTTAATTTTTGGATTCAATTGTATTTTGTGCAAGATTAATGTATTCATGCTCTTTAAATTACATTACACTCCCAATGAAATTGAAAACAATGTTCAAGACTACCACTGACTAGTAAATGCAATAAAATGATAACTGTTTTCATTGACAAAGATTGCATGTTAATTTCAAAAGCTACAGTAATTTCGTAATTACAATATGAAAAGTTTCACTTTAGAACAATGGAATTTTCTACAATGCTTTTGATATTCAGTTTTAAGCAAAGAAAAAGAATAAAAATTTGCTTCTTTCAAAATCTCATTTGACACTTTTGATGTTAAGGTTAAACCTTAAAACAATATTCATTTTTTATAACTAATGGCATGTTTAAAGTACTTCACCAGAAAAAAAGTATGTAAAATTAAAAAATATTATGAAAGTCATAAATACCACATAGATTTAAGTTTAAGAATTACACACAGTTTAAGACCATAGTTGCCACATAGTTAAAGAATTAAAAACTACATATTACGTATCAAAAACAGAACATTACATTAATTTTTAAATGCATTTTTCTTTCTAAAAAATTTTCAATAAAATAAAAAGGAAAATTATACCAAATCATTGCAATGCTTTTCTGTAAAACATTATTTTACTTTAATTATTTTTAATAGAATCATCTGATTGTTAAAGAAATCACACAACTAATAACTGCTCCAACTGAGTGAAATGATACTTCTGCATTATTGTTTAAATACTAATCTACAATACTTTTCAATTGAAAATCCAGCAAAAAAAAGTCATTTATAAAAATCTACAAATACAAAACTAGTTTTTTTTTGTTTGTTTGTTTTTTTAAATAATTATTTGTAATGAAAATTTGTAAAGTATAAAAGTACAATCCATATTTATAAAGTTTTTAACTAAAATAAATATATTTTTAAACTAAGCAGTTAATCTTTAATTTGCAACCAGTAAGAGGAAAATTATATACATTTAGATTTCTTGGAGGGAATTAAAATAGTAAGTAATTCCTCACCGAAATTTCAGTTAAACATTTATTATTTTTTACATTTGGTATTAAAAATTTAAAAATAAATGTAAAAAAAAATGAAATATTAATCAACAATAAATAGCAGTATTTTTATCGGATTTTTTTTTTTTTTTTTTTTTTTTTTTGCATTTAAAAGTTAAAAACCTACCTGAATATAGGTATAAAATTTGAGACTAACGAAAATTTTTAAACACTTACACCCTCATAAATTGAGGTATGAACTAAAGAAAAATGTTTATAAAATAGAAAATCGAGAAATGACAAAAACAATATCAATATACAACAACAAAAAAAATCTGTTTACTTAAATAAAATGTTTATTAAATCGAATATTGTACAATATGACTTAGTCATATAAATATGTATTACTATTTAAAAAATATACAAACAAATGTTATGCATTCCAAATTCAAATTTTAAGAGAAGGTTCCTTGTATGTTTTCATAAATTATGTCACTGCTAGCTAAAAGGAAAAATATTAAATAACAGTTAATTGACAAATTACTCTACAGAAATGGGAATTAACAAATACTATTTTGGCTCTTAACCCCTTCGGGACCGAAGTCTCTTACATAAAATTTATTCAGTTTGCACCACTTATATTTAAAAAGTTAATTTTCTTAAATTTAGAAGAAAATGCTCTAATTAAATAAAGCAAATTTTACTTTCCTTTAATACTGGTACCAAAAGTAAATTCTGTATGCACTTTCTGAAAGTGCATATATGCACTCATGGTCCCGAATGGGTTAAATTACAAATAACACATTGAATCAGATTAGTCACATAAAAATGAAATAATATATTTTCAATAAAATAAAATTAAACCTGCAATATTTAATTCTTTAGTTTCTATATCAAAGACAATCTCTTCTTGCATATTCAATATGTAAATTTTATCAATGTGTGGGTAGTTTTATTTTTTCACTGATCTTGTAACTTGAAATTACTAATTTTAGTTATACAAAATTTTTAAAACATTATATAATAATGTCAAATATAAGATGTAGGGCAGAGCTTGTGCCCTTTGAAAATTTTCTTGGCGCCCTTTTTGAAGGTTTCTGTTAATAGACTATTTAGAAGTAAAATTCTATTGCAAAGAATGCGTTCTTTAAATTCATTAATATTTGCATCAAAGATATTTTTAAAACCTGTGAAAACACATTAAAAACCAGAAACATACTTTGAAAATTTATCATGCATATTTTCACGATTTGTAGTTATTGTTTATAAAGTGTAATTATTATGGTTAAATTTGGCAATAATTGGAAATAGCTCTTTTTGATACTTAAGAAGTAACAGAAAAATAAACATTTTTCACCTTTCGAAGACATGCATGAAAGTTCAGATTTTTTTTCTTTTTGCTGTTGTCACACTGGCACATTGACTATATTTTATACAAGGGATAAAGGGGCATAATTCTTTCTTCTTGGCTTTTGAAATTTTACGTTTTTTTCTTCTTTTTTTTTTTTTTCAATTTGCTTAGAAAAATTAATAAAAAAGTGCAGAACGATCTCATCTATGAAAGCACTTCCAGACTTGTCTCTCTTGAACCACCCATATGGACTGGTCACTATCATGTCTTTGTACTTTTTATAAAACTAAATTTGCACCATCAAAATAAGTCAAAGCGTATTTTCACATCATAAAAGAAACCTAGCAATATCTCTGATTTCCATGTTTATTTTTTTGTTATTGTTGTTATTATAGGCACAATTAAAGTTTCTGCCACCTTACCCTTCAAACATACCTCTCACAGAAAAATGTATAATTTGAAATTTAATACATGTAACTCTAGAACTGTAGGGGCCTTTTGTCTACCGCTGTAAGATTCATTTATATTGTGTTAAGATGTACGTGTATACTAATACTGTGCGATAATATTACTGCATGTTTTCAGTCATGTGAATAATGGCGCCCTCCATTGAGTGCCAAGAGCTGAGGTGCGTCCCTGCTTACTGAAAGGTTGGTCATGTCTGGTGTAGGGTATTTAAAAGAAAAATCAGATTTCTAATTTTTTTTTTAATAATCCCCCCCCCCCCCCCAACTGTCGCATTTTCCTCCATATTTAGTTGTTTCTTTTATCATTTCATGGATGTTAATTTCTCTGCCCAATGGCACTCCTGAAGATCTAAACAGAATTCCAACACAGAAGCTTTTTTTTTCTTCTTACAGCTTTTTATGTTGCACCACCATATAGTTTCATCATTAGTAACAAAGTATCATATCATGATCATTTTTGCATAGTTGTTAGTTGCATAAAAGATCTTGCTTAAAAAAATCTCATATTGCATCCACCTCAATACAAGATAAATCAGACTGTTTCCATATTTATAAAAATAAATGCAGGCAATTTAAGAAAAACAACATGCAATTATATATATATTTTTTTTTTAAATTGCAAATCATTTGACAAGACTTTACAGCATAACTTGGCAACATATCTTTCATTATAAAAAAAAAAAGAAAAAAAAACAACCAAAAATATTATGCCATTAGGAATTATAATACAATTTTAAATTAAATACTTTCTATGCCTGATAAAAACTTACTAATTACAAATTTAGTATATTTTATTGTTTTCAAGATTGGGAATGGAGCTAGTAAAAGAATTACCGTATTTTTCAGCCTATTATCTACAAGCATATTTTTTCGCCAATTAAAATAAATGTTGCCGTATTATCCGCACCGCCCTATAATCCGCACTGGAAATGGAAATTTCAAATCTGGTCAATAGATGGTACTAGTCGCCAATAAACTGCTTGTAAAAGTGATATTTTTTTACTTCATCAAATGCATAAAACAATGATAAATTTATAAACAGAAATGGAAAATTTTTAGTAGATATGCAAATCCTCAGGAATTTTTTTTAAAGAAAACAAACATTGTGAAATAATTAAAAAAGAAAAGAAAAAAACATTTCGCATTAAATTTTTATATTTCTGGTAATACCACAGTCATATTTTTAAGTTTTTACCTTTCATTTATTATTTCTTCATTTAAATTGACAATAATTCAGAAAATGTGCTTAGAATACTTTAAAATAATTTAAAATTTCACTTACCTGAAAAATTCTTCAGTATAATAGAAACAAATAGTAATATAGTAAAATAGTCAGTAAATATAAAGCACACTACAGAATACTTTTACGCAAACATAAAAAGAGATTGATTATAAATTGACCCTAATCTCCTCTTGCGTTCGAGGTTAAGATATCACAAATGTTTCCCGCCATGTCACAAGTTTATGCTCCGTTACTGCTCTATGGCATGCAGCTTTGAGTTGGGAAAGGAGTCGTTGCTTAATTAAGGACTATAATTTTGGATATATTTTCCCGAAGTACATTTGTTGAAATCTGCTGGCGCCATCTGTTGTTGTATATGAGGAACATTAGCTCTTTTCACGATTATTCCGATTAGCAACTCAAGGAAAAACGTTAGATTATCCGCACCAGCCTATAATATGCAGAAAAAAATTTATGACTTTTTTAGCACATAATTCGCGGATAATAGGCCGAAAAATACGGTATTTAAAGCTCCTTTCATTTATTTAATTAGGCAAAACATTTTTAGAAACAAGAGTATCATCTTGGATTTAGTAAATTCTCATATTTAAAAAAATTAAGAAAATTTATGATTATAAAAACAGATTTTAATCAACCAATTAATAATCTTGACACTAACAGAATTTCTATGAAAAGATTGAAACACTTTTTAATTTTTTACCTGTTGGAGATATTTAGGCAATGTAAATTGCAGAAGCTTTTAAAATAAGATAGGAATTTTCAAAAACTTACACTACTTAAATTTTTATTTTGTACATCAATCCTATTAAGTTGTATTTAGAAAAAAATTCTCCATTCTCTGACAAATCAATCAATAAAAATTCCAGACTTCTACAACCAAAACTTACCAAGTTATGATACTTCGAATTTTATAAATTTCAGAATATTCTTTCCAGAATTCAAAACTCGCTTTTCTGTTTTTGTGTAGAAAAGCTCCAAAATTTCAATAATTTTCAGAATATCACAACTCTGTACTTGTTCTGTATGTTTTGGTTGCAGAAGAGAAGAATGGAATTTTTACTGTTTTAATAGTCAGAGCATGGAGAAGATGCTTCTAAATATAACATGACCAGGAACCATACAAATATTTTAAATGTGGAACTTTTTGAAAAAAAATTGTCAGGAATATTTTGCCAACATAATCTTAATTTCTACCTTATTTTGATCTTCTTAGAACTTCTTGAATATTGAAAGAAACAATCAAACTCCAACAACTAAATCTAAACTACCCTCATTCATAATTTCCACTGCTCATTTTTTTATTCCCTTCACCAATATATACAGTTTAGAATCTTTAAAACTTTTTATTTAAATAAATCAATTTAGGTTACTTCTTTGGTTCTCACTTGCAGCATATGAAAAAAAAATTAAGAACCGTTGAAACTCTTTATTAATAATAATAATCTGATGTACTTACTGCTCTGTAGTAACAATATATAATTATCTTACTCCTAAATTATCTGTTTCCCTCCTCTCTTTCTTCAAACACTTGGGATCTGGAATCTGAGTCAGGCCCATCTTGGGACAAAAGAGTTTGAGTTGGTCGCTAAAAACAAGTCACTCAGCTAAATTTAAAAGCACACACCAAATTTTAAACCGTACACTCCAGCAATTATTACTGAAAGACAGTACTGTAACCGATTGCTTTTGTGTGTCCCTGTAAATGAATAAAAATGCTATGAATGCCCTCATCTAATGTGATCATAGTGAAATTCAGTGATTCATATTAGTTTCAATACATTTGAAATAATGTAATGTCATTAAAATACTCTACAAATGATTTTTCCCATATACCATAATAATAATGGAATATTTTTGAGTGCCCCAGTAAATGAATTATTTATCGTACATACTTCTTATACAATACCAAATATGCTTTGGTGACCATAAATAACCTTTATCCATTGCATGAAAATCCGAGTATATTTATGTCAGTTAGAGTGTGGACAGACGGACAAACAAACTGAATGCATAAACATTTTTCAACTTTGTTGGAAAGCATTAAAAACAAAATTTCATGGTTTAGTAGCCAACTATGGCAATTTATAGAAGAGTTGGTTCTTACGTATTAACGCCACCGCAGCTTATATATATATATATATATATATAATAAATATGAAATCACAAATATATGAACAAATGGTAAAATTCTAATAGATGAACAAAATATGAACATTGGAAACCAGTATGTAAAATAAAACTATGAACAACCCACAGAATCATCAGAGGTGCTTGTTGATAAATTCGTAGTGAAGATGTGTTATTTCATCTATATATATATATATATATACTTATTATTATTATTGCTGCGGTGGAGTAAATACGTAAGTACAGAAGACTTGCAAGCAGGGTTGCAAAAAAAAAACTGGTTAAAATTTAAAAAAGCCACGCAAGTGGCTTTTATTGGTTTTAACCAGCTTTTTTTGGCCATAATTGGCTTTTATACAGTGCAGTATTTAATTACAATCTACACATTTTTAAGTGCTTTTTATTTAGTTTTAATGACATTTAATTTACTTAGAATTTAATAAATAAACCAATTTCTCAATAATGAAGACATTAATATTAATCCCACCTTTTTTTTTTTTCCATTTTTACTGCTTTATAAAATTAAAGAGAACAAGAGTTACAGTAGACTCCCTCAAATCTGCACACCATCGCTGATGTAAACAAAGAAACTGTCAATTCAGATGTAGGCAAAAAATTACAAAATTCTTTCGTTTTATATCATTCTATATGTAATTCTTGATAATATGACTGAAATCATGGTTTTTTATGAAGGAAGTATAAATTTATTTCTGAAAAAAAAAAAAAAAATCAAAATATTGCTGATACTACTGGTAATATCAATATTTTTACAAAATATATTTATGTATTAATCAAGCTTTTTTTATTATTAAGACTGGCTTAACTTGAAATAAAACTTCCTTAATTTATTATTTTTACGTGAATTAATAGGGTACCTTTATGAGGAAAGTTTCATTGAATAACAAGGAAAATGTATCTCATCTTTATTATGCATATTTAATTATACATGATTAATTATTCACTGGACCTTTACTTTTAATAATTTAATCATTTTTAAAATCATCTAACTTTTTATCATTTTAGTTTATTACTTTACTGTTATTTTCATATTTACTATATATTAAAATAATAATAAAAATAATATACTATATTGCATTTATTAAAATTTTGATTACATTATTACATTCAAATTACTGTTTAAAAAATGTAAACAAAGCAATGATCAGAAATCTGCAAAATTCTAAAATCCGCACAACATCTGGTCCCAAGCTGTGCAGATTTGAGAGAGCCTACTGTACTTAGTTAATGTTTTATTACTTAACTAATTTTAAGAGCTATTAATATACAAGTCTTATTTTATTTCTTATAAACATTTAAAAGCACGTGTAATAAAATAAAAACACCATTTCTCACTATTTATTAAAAACAGTATTATGAATAGCATATGCATGAATATGCACTCTTTTAAATAGAAACAAGCTTTTCAAAATGTTAACTCAACAAATTTTATTTGAACATTCTTTATTTATTTATGTTATTTATATTTTCTTTGTTTATTTGCTTTCTGTATTTTATATACTAAACTCTCCTTAAATATTATATCCTTTCCTTCCTAATTTCTCTTTTAACATTGTTCATTCTATGACTTAATCTTTCCATATGAACATGTTTCAATTTTGATGTGTTACATTTAGTCATTGTTTAATTAGATTTAATTTTTAAAATGTGTGGTATATGCAGAGTTATGTAAAATATAGAATTTCCAAGCACCACTTTGGAGTAGGTATAATTTATATTCTTTTCGATATTAATAAATTTTTTTTTTTTCAGACATAATGCCTTCACAGTTGCCATCTATCAGTTATAGACTTATTTATATAACAAATTTATTAGAAATTGTTATAATTTTTTTAGTAGCAAATATTTATAAGCGTATTAAAAATAAATTAATCCAAATTTAATATGAATTAGCTGTAAACTAACTTTTTAAGTAAAAGCTGGCCGGCTTTTTTTTGGCCTGGCTTAAAGCCGGCAACCCTGCTTGCAAGACATCAATAAAGAAACATAAAACACATATTAAAATACAAACAACTATTGGTGATATATTTAACAAATATAAAAACAAATGGTACAGATGTCATATTCGCCCCATATTGGCGCGATTTTTTTCGGTTGCCAATTTGGCGAAAACATCAACAGCATAAACAACATAATCCGGGTTACCACATCAAGCAAAATAACGACACTTTGGCGCAAGTTAAGTAGGGTAGATGCACCAGTTTTGGCCACTTTTAGAGAAAATTTGAAATAGAAATTTTACAGTTCTTGACCGATTGAAGCATATTAAATCATAATAACATCATTCTTTAGTAAATTTAATTGTCTTTCTGTTAGCTATAATGACTTTCTACAGAATATTTTAGATTGTGAGTAATAACTCATCAAGTAATTTATTCCAATTTGTACCAGTTTTGGCCACCCCTACACCAGTTTTGGCCATCTCAATGCACCAGTTTTGGCCACTCCAATGTAATGTAGTTAAACAAACATTTTAATTGATAATAAGTAAAAATAAAGCATTTTTATGCAACATCTATTTTACCACACATATATTTGTTTGCTGTATTAAGAGAATTTTGCAAATTTCTTTATGAATTCATAAAAACATCAAATAAAATATACTTATGTTGATTTTAACTGAAAATTTCAATTAAAAAACAAAAAATATATTTAAATTTGATTCATAAAAGGGACAACAGTGCCTATAGGACATAAAGATTAACATTTAATCAGTTTTATAATTAATTCATGGATTGTGGCTTGTTTAGAACACTTCAATCTTCATCAAAGAGGTATATTTCTAGAAAGCATTTTCTGATTTTGGTTTGATTTTCATCAAAAAGTAAAGTTATCAAAAGTTAAAGATTAGTTTCATCAAAATATACTTCTTGAAATCATCTTTTGATTTATATTAGCTTGTGCTTTATTTATGTACCCCGTTTCTTTGCAAGTTATTTTAGGGTGTGATTTCAGAAGCGAATCATACCATTTCATGCCTGGTCTTCCATCTTGAAATGGAGTTTCTATCTTGCCGGCTACAATTTTCTGGACAGAATTTTAAAAGTTGTTCCATTTTTATAGGAAATGGTATTCTGACAATATCTAAAATCTGCCTTTCTAATTGATTTTTAACTTCAATTCCTAGTATCTAGATCTACTACTTGAGATTCAACATTATTAGATAAAAGTGGTGTCCGTCCTACAAACTTCTGATGTAAGGCAAGAACGGGTTACTCCAAAACTTTAACTTATCCAACTAGCTTGTAGTGCTGACATTACATTTTGAATGGCCTTAATTTTACTTCCTATCTTAGAGCAGTGTTCCCTCTAGGCCATTTTTTAAGAGCACAGAATCTCTTTTAAACTTGGTAAAATGAATCCTGTTCTTTTTAAATAATGTGAAATACATTCTTACTTGTATTTAGATATCTCTAGTAAAGATTTTCGCAATATTTAGTATTTCTAAATCCGTGTGCCTGAAATATTGCAAAAATTATGGAACGTCTTCATTTCGTTAGGAAAAATATAAGCAATTAAATCATGCTATAATTTTATTGAACGTTTTAATTTATAAGTTGTAAAATCTTTCAAAATTTATGTTTTAGTTTATTTATCATATCTAAACATTACATATCACCTCCCCTTTTGTTTTATCAAAAATAAACACAATACTATATTTTCTTTAGTGACTAGCACAATGTCCTTTTTTCTAAAGTGAATTATCTATTGGGTACAGAATAATAAAATCTCTTTTATAGAACTGTCATTAGCCTTGCTTTTTTTTTAAATTATTATTGAAGCCATTACTAAAAAAAAAAAAAAAAAAACTAAATTGATTTAGATTTATCCAGATGTTCTTAAATTTATTAAATGGCTGAAATTCCCTCTATAATGATAATGAATGATGTGGCCAAAAGTGGAACATATGTTGTACCCTTTTTGGCCACCCCCATGGCCATAACTGGTACATATAGCAAATTTAATGCACCAGTTTTGGCCACCCCCCATTAAACTGTTAAAATAATTAATTTAAATGTAAAATTGCAGTAGAGAGAAAGCTTACCTCATAAAACCTAATAGAAATTTGTTTCAGAACAAATAGAACCCTATAAGTGCCTAATGTTGAAAGATTCTGAAAACTTGTCAGCTAAGCAAAAATCTTAATACATGTAAGCACACACTACAGTTTCATACATTTATTTTTTTTTTGCAAGTCAAATTTTATTAAAAAATAAACAAATGATATTGTAAATGATAAAAGAGAGTTTGCTTAAAGTGTAAGAATGCATATTATTTGTTGGCATCAATTCACAGGCTAAATATTGGACAAATTGATCCAATGTGGCCAAAACTGGTACAGTGGCCAAAACTGGAGCATCTACCCTACCTGTTGCCTATATGATATTGGCGACAGAAAAAAATCGCGCCAATATGGGGCGAATATGACATCTGTTCCAAACAAATATATTTTTTAAATAAATTTTACTTAATTCATATGTTTAAGTGTGCAATTAATTTTGAGCATTCACAATCTACAATGTCAAAATACTATGAATAAAAAAAAAAGAGTAAAGAAACAAAGAAAGAAAATATACATGACCTGCAATCTGCAAAACATTTGGAACCCAACTATGCAGATTAGTGGTCTTCTACATCTACAGTAGTAAAATTTCAGTTTTGATCTGTTCTTTAGTTTGTGATAATTGTATTTTTTGGGTCTACAGGATACAAAATTGCAAAATTAATAATGCAGATAATACAGAACTTTTAAATTTTTTTTTATCAGATTTGTGAGAACAAAATAATGAAATAATAAAATTTTCGCTTTTATTTTGCATTCATTTCCACACAATTTTTGAAAACACCAAACAATGCTTAAATTGTAAAAAAAGCACCTTCTATTTTTCAGGTCTGCAGGAAATTAATGTAAAATCAAAATTAAATATTCTCCCCCCCCCCCCTCCCCCCACAATCTGAAATAGCACTGATTTAATAAAGCTTTCATTCTTTTTTTCATTTCCCTGAAAATATTTGCTCTTGTGAGACCTGAATTAACATTGAGATGGTATCCCCCCCCCCCCAATCAAATTCCTTATGCCAAACTTACATCAAAATTGTGTCTCCATCTTTAATGAATTTGCATAAAAAACTTTCCATAGTGCATAAACGAAAACTCTCCTGTATCTGACCCCAGCCGATTCACGGTTAAAATTTAATTTCATTTTTATGTTGTAAGACAATTTCTGCAAATCTATTTCCAAAACATGAAACACATGCATTCTACATAAAATTACCAATTACAATGACATAACTGTTGTTAGTATTTAAATATCTAAAAACATTTTATTTAGGATAGATGTGCCAGTAATAGACACCCTTAATGAATTTCTTTAATGTTTTTTAATTAATAGTTATAATTATTACATTCCAGTTTTTTCAATATTATATTAATCTATCAACAATATTTAACCATTCTCATAGTCTCATTTCCCAATATGAATCAAAATTTAATTGTAAATAACAAAAATATATCAAAACTCCTAAAATGTCAGTTATAGACACCCTTTATTCTAGTACTAATGGCCGAATTTTCGGACTGATGACCAATTTTTTTTAATTTTCAGAAAATTCGGAACAGAATCAGACCTGCTACTTTCTTATCTTGTGTTCGGGAGAATCACCGATCTGGATGCCATAAATTCCGTACGAATTTCACCCCTTTCCTCCATCGATACACCTTTCAACAATCACATTTGGCAAGGAGTGCCCATTAAGTTTGGCGAATGAGGACAATAAAGTTAATCGCCACATTTTAACTGTTACTCAACGATTGCCGAGTGCTAATTTTGTGCTATACAGATGGATAGTTTAAAATACTAAATATCAGGCAATTACAGCTATCAAATTATTCAGACAGTGGGGGATTTAAAAAGGTAATAATGATTAAAAAAAAAAAAAAAAATGGAGTATTAGTGTATCGTTTTAGTTTTGTCTCACTATTTTTTTACAATTAAACTTCCAGAGGCTACTTAATATATTAGTAATAATTAATATTACAAATATGAAAGAAATGATACTGGGAGTTGAGTTAGATATTTTAAATACTAAATAAAATAATTTCAAAATAAAACTGTAGAACTGATGTTTGGGGTCACTGATCTGCAGATTTACTAGTTTCATGATTACTATAACTTTCATTCATATTACAATGGGTGGAGAATTTCTGAAAATCTTACCAGCCAGCAAAACAAAACATACAGTTGAAAATTGTTATGATAAACTTTATACAACTTCAAAAATAATTTATTACTGTTACTTCAATCTTCAGTGCAGTTTCATAATATTATCTTCACAGTTTCCAGATTTTGAAGACTACCTAAAAATTCACTCGCCAGTGGCAAGTAAAATGGTGTATTTCCTCACCCCTGAATACTAAAATAATATATCTTTTTGTCACAGATGAATAAGCACAAACATTTAAGACAGAAAATAAATTTTTAACAACTTTTGCAACTTAATTGCTTTTATTGAATGGGGAGGGATTAAGCCCTATGAACCCCTCTTTGACTGTACTCTGAAACAATATTTTCTGCTTCCTGATTGGTTTGATTGCCAGATTATAAAATATGCAAGGCAGAGATACATAAGAAAATATATATATTGAAATTTTATTAACCACATAAAATAACTTAAAAAGCAGCTATTTATAAAAGTTTTGGTGTTATTACATTTTGGTAAGTGTAATTTAAAAATTAAATTTGATTATTTAGGTTTTCATTCAAGTCAAAATATTTTATGCACTATAAACATTACTGAAATTGCATTTTTAGCAATGTCTACATGGTGTGTCCATTAATGGAAAATGACTACCGTATATATACTCAAGTGTATTTATAAGTCGACCCCTCCAATTCTTATGCAAAATTTTGAAAAAAAAAATTAATTTCCGTGTATAAGTCGAACCACATTTCAGGTAGTATGTTGAAAAGTGATTTGTAATCGAAGATAAATAATAATAATAAATTTTCATTAAAATAGTAAATTTTCTTTCACGTTTCTAATCAAACTTTTTTTTAATTCAATGTTTTAAAACTGTATAATATGTAAAACCGAAGAAGCTTAAACTATTTTGAAACCTATTCACATCAATTTAATGATACTTAAAAAAGAAAAATTTCGGTACTTGTTAGTTATCCCATCGACCAAATTACTGTCGCCAAATTATAAAATTAAATGCCAATAATAGTTGCCATTAATTAATTGTGAGATTAAATGCCAATAATGGCCAATAAAACCATTAATTCGACGTTTTGTATTTTTATTAATGTTTTACTAATTTATTTGTTCTTTCGTTATTTAAAATAAAAATTGTGTCAATTTGTATAATTTGGCGAAATTGGTCGACGGGATAACTAATAAGTACCAAAATTTCTTTCAAAAATCTATACAAGCCTTAATTTATTCCTGACAAGGGTAAACAACTTCTTAAGACTGCTAAAATATAGTAGTACTACTTTGTATTGTAGGACTTAAATTCTTCGACTTAAACACGAGTATATATGGTAATTAAACATCCCAGTAATAGACACCCCTCTTAAAACATTAAAAATAAATGAAATTTTATAAATACCTATTAGTACATAAAATTTAAAGTTTTCTATTACTACCAAAACAAAAAGTTGCAAATTTGGAAAGAAAATATATATAAATTTATTAAATGAAGTCAGCTCTTAGCATGTTCACTAAGATTTTCACTGAAAAACATGGAACTTTGAAACATTATTTTCTGCTTCCTGATTGGTTTGATTACGAGTGTCAACAATAATGCAAGATTATAAAATATACAAGAGGGAATTGTAAAAAAATAATAAAAGTTAAATTTTTATTCGTTACTTTTTTATAAACCAAAAACATTGAAGGGTGCCCAGCCCATTACTGACACATCTACCCTATATGTTATTATTTTTTTATATATACAATTTACTTATGTTTGCATAAAAGTAAACAAATGGCTTGTTTATGTTAAATAAATTCTATAAATATTGAAGTAATTGCTTGTTGAGTCTGTGAATAGGCATGAAAAAGGCCCCAATACTTGTTTATGTACGGGATATAAAGCATTTCATTTATAAATGATACGCTAATTTGCAGTTTTTATAATTTCTGTAATTACTAGTTATAATTTTATTAATTAAAGTATAAAAAAATATATGTTACAATTAGAGGTTTAATTGGTTTGGAAATATAAAATTCTGCGTAGCTATTCAGCATTGTAACCCAACAAAAAAAAATCAAAATTTAAATTAAAAAAAAAATTGACAACAAATGAATTTTGAATTTCTAAAAATATTCATTTTTTTTTAAAAAAAACACCGTAACTTATATGCGCTCTTTAACAAAAATTATAATTACATAAGATGTGTGTGTGAGTGAGGCAAAAGAGTTATTGGCAACTAAAAATTATTCCTGGCAGCAGATTTTCTTTTATTTGTAGATTTATAAATCCAAATCATATTTCATGTGCATCGAGCGAACGTTAAACGGTGCTAATGAAAATCCAACAGTCTAAAAAGCTAGTTTAATTTATTGCCCACATTATGAAATTAAATACAAAACACACCATGATTTTTTTAAATATGTTAAATTACAATTTTAAACAGATTTATATTAAAATATGATTTTCATGATTTTTTTTTCTGTCTTAATGAATGAATGGCTGCCAAAAATAGCAAGTTTCGAAAGCAATTAAACCTGCAATTAGATCGTACTACGGAATACTTGTAATCTGAGAAAGTATAAAAACTGAAAACAAATAATTTCATTAGTTAATAACACAAACAACAAACAATACATGTCATAGCAGCCCTATTTGCATTTGTACTTTGTAATAAAGTTATTGCAATTTTATTAATCTAAACTTAACAGATTTCTAACCAAATAGAAAATGAGAATACTCCAGCTATCAGTCTAATAGACTTCAGTTTGTATAGTACATATCAACTGAATTCAGTTTAGATCAGTTGATAATCTGAATCACGTTTGGAAACTACAATTTAATTTTAAAACAATAGTTATAAAGAAATAAAGACTTACCGTACCGTTTCCTTTAATGTTTCCACTTCAATGTCGCAAAACGGCTATGTCTTGAAACGCCATCGAAGTTTCAAATTCAAACTTTCTACTTGCGCGCGCCATAAAATGGCGTCTGTTTACTTTCTCTCGCTAGCAATGAATTTTTCACTGCGCAAGCGTAAACTTTTTATCCTTTTTGGGGGAGAGAGCGGCAAATAAATTGAACTCCTGTACGTTCTTTGAGAGCCGTGCTGTGCCGGCCAAACTCGGTTTTTGAGCTGGCAATTATTAGACGGTGGATATTTATAGAGTTGAATTCAGGGGGTGGCCTGGGGGACATTCCCCTCCCCCCCCCCGCGGAAGATTTGAGATTTTGTATTTTCAATGGTCAAAAAGTGCAATTTCCCCCGGAACTCTATAATGTCCCCCCCCCCCCCCGGAGACACAGGAATCCCTTCCGGAGAAAAGTGTCAGAATTCAACACTATTAATCCGTATGCTGTATTTTTTTTTTATGCAACAACATTTGGTCTACCGTAAAAAAGTAGCAATTTACGTACTTTTTTGGGGCAAGTAAATTAAATGGCCTACCGAGGGCGACAAGATATCAAAAAATATCCCATTCCCCGAAGTAATATTCGAAATATAGTTTACTCTTTTAAATGAAATAAAAGCACCCCCCCCCCCCCACACACACACACACGCACATCCGTTTCAGATAACGTTTTAAAATATGAAAAGAAAAAGAAAAACAGAAACTAATAATGAGTTGTTAAGGTGAGGTTAAGAAAGGAGGGGGGGGGGGGCTCTCCTAATGAAAAACCTTAATTTATTTTGTTCTTCGTGGTTAATCACTTGAGAAGAATATATTTGTCTCTTTTTTTCAAAATCTATAGAGAAAAGGAATTTTTCTGTTAATTAAATGTAAAAATCCAGCAAGATGAAAAGGCCTTCCCCTTACCAGCGCCCATGGAATGCAATACTCGTCATAATGTTCTCGTAATGTTTTCTGGGGGGTCTGTAAGCAGAGTCACAGCCCCCCCCCCCCCCTCCTCATTTCCACACACATATACTCCAGCACGGAGAGATGTCTAAAAGAAATCCCCACCCGGAAGTTTTAAAATTTTTTATTAATTAATTTCAGAAAGTGCAATTTCCACCCGGAGCTGCAGAAAGTCCTCTTCCCGGACAAAAATATCTAAATTTAACACTGAACATAGCGTTAACTGAAATACGTTTTTATTGTGTTCTGTTATAAGTATGTGTTTCGTTTGCCATTCAATCTTTATCAAAGTTCCTGCTGATATTCGGCAAACGCATTTTTTCACACATTCTCAAACACCTGGGATCGCATTAAACAGATTGGAAACACTTCTTGACATCTCAGGCGTACGTGAATGCGTTGTATTGTGTGTAAAATATGTTTTGGAGATTTGCAGTGCATTTGAGAACACCTGTCCATCCATGTCATCTGATGAAGGGTGTTCTCAAGCCATGTACGCTAATGGCGCCTGGTGCATGTAAAATCCGTCTTGGGTGCAAAGTCCCCCAAGTTACCTGTGAATTATACCTCTGGAGGTGCCTTGCCAGGTGAAGGTCTCGTCATCTGATCAAGGTTCTAAATTACGAGACCAACTTGAGTAGCAATGTGCAGGTGCCAAACAACAGGATATAACGTTAAGTAACCGTCAAAACAAAGTATACACAAACGAGCAGTAGGCACTGCAGATAGGATGACGATCGAGGCAATGATGTCAGGTTTATTGCCGCTTCGCGGCGATTAGGCGGTCTTTCGCCCCGATGCCAGGTACTAAACCCGTTAAGCTGGGGCAACACGGCAGGTAGGGGCCTGGTCATCGGTTAAAAAGAAAGAAGGGTGTTCTCAAATCCAAACTGACGGGCCTATTCCTGAATTCCTTTTTTATTTGCAAATGAATTTGGCAGGTTCTCTTATTGAGAAACTATGAAATGGAATAGCTTTTTCCATTTCTCTATAAAAAGCAAGCGTTTTCAGAAAAGACACTCAAAGCGTTTTGAATCAAATCTCCGGTCATGCTATCCGACGAGAATTCATTCTGAGATCGCTTATAACTCAAGATGCAATAATATATTAGGCGAAAAATGGAAAACACAATTATACGCTGCAAATCTTTATACACTTTTTAGAACACTTTGAAACACAACTTTTGGAACAGTTTTTGAATACTACTTCTCAGAACACTCTTTTTTTTTTTTTTCAGCACATTTTCTAGAGCACTTTTAAAACACTTTTTGGAATGCATGATTTCAGAAATGTGCCCAAATGTGTTCTCAAATATGTTCCCAAATTTAGATTTAAAAAATATCCTGAGCAGAACACTTTCGGAGCACCCTTTTTTTAGCGGATCATATTCGGAACACATTTCAGTATACATTAAGGTAACTGGAACACTTTTTTGGATCAAAGTGTTTCAAGTGTGTCCTGTGAAATTGCAGTGTATTCGAAATCACTTCAATATAGTCATACCTGCAAATGTTATGGTTTTATGTTTAAGGTTATCCTCAAATCCAAAGCTAGCTTCTTTGTGACACATATCTGAATTCCTTTTTGTTCGGAAACGCATGAAATGGGCGGGTGTTCTGATTCAGAAACTATGGCTTGAATAGTTTTCCATTGTTTGGTCAATGAAGACGATCTTTCAGAAACTACTCAGCAAGTGGCGTTTTCAACCGAATTTCCGGACGTGACCGTCTGTGAAAGGAGAAAACCTGTCGTCAAGTGACATCAATCTCTTATAATTCGATTCATTTATCAAAAAGTGGAAAGTTTGATTCCAGATCGCTTCCATATAGTCAGGCCCGCAAGTGGTTGGTGTTCGCCGTTGTTATTATTCGGAAACTTGGTAGTCGAAAGACGTTTTCCATATTTTGTTAAAATACTGGAAATACGTTTCCAGTGGGCGTCTTAAACCAAATTTCCGGCCAAAAGGAGAAAAACTAGCCAGAGCACTGTAAACTGAAATGTCTTAAATTCAGACATTTAAGTGTCTGAAACGGAGTGTTCAATTTTCAGACGTTTTAAAGTGTCTTAATTTTTAAGATACTTGTATGCGTCTGAATTTCAGACACTTCAAACGTCTGAATTGCATCCATGTTTGACCACTTTGACAAACATTTTTTCACCCTTTTTTTTTTTCTTCTGTAAGCATTATACACTGTAAAATATATATATATATCCCTAAAAATATGGAAATTGTAGCCACTCGAGACTCCGGTATAATTTACATATTTTAATGGAAATTTTCTGATCTAAATTCCAAAAAAAAAATCCGTTTAGTTTGTGCATATTTCTGTATTTAAAAAGATAAAATATATTTTTCAAGGACTAACCACCATATTTCAACAACCACCTTCCCGAAGACTCACGTCACATCTAATTTGTATTCAATTCTACAGTAAACTTTAATACTTACCCCAGGTGGGATTCGATCTGAGGTCCTATTGTATAGGAGTAGAGTGCTTTATCCATTCGACCACGCCTTCATCGGCCGATCTTTGAAATAAAGTATTTATAAAGCACAACGCAATGTTTTTAAGGGAACCGAGTAAGTTCTATCTCCGCCATGTTAAATTCACCAACTTTATGTACTTTTTTCTCAGAAATTGTGAAAGACAGAGGTCTAGATTTTTTAGAGTAGTTAAAATAACATGATTTACGTATTTTAACAGACTATTTTCTTTCTAAGTGAAACTCAAAATTAATTATTAATTATTTATTGAAAGTCATTTTTAAATTATCACTTTTGGTAAGATTTCACTGCTTAAAATAAATAATTCTCAACGAATCATTAAATCCCTGTGTTAAAATATACAATATATCATAATATAAATATTAAATAGAAATCTGGGTTTTTAATTTAAATAGATATTGAAAAAAAGCAACATAAACATGAAAAATCTAAGTTTTCAGAAAAAGTTAGATTTAAATGGCCATTAAGCTGTGAAGTATTTTTAGAAAAAATGATTAATTTGAATACTTATTTCTTTTATATATAAATATGTGTGACACAACGTTGAAAAGATAAAAGTTTGAACTATTTAATGATATAAAAAAGTAAAAATCGATTTTTTAGTTGAATTTTGCTTTCCCGGTCCTCTTAAGTAGCAGTAAGTTTTTTTTCTTTTTTTTTTTTTTTTTTTTTTTTTTTTTTTTTTCCAATTTAGTACAATTGTAAACATTTTTCACACAGTGTTGTAGTAGTAAAAAAATTAGAGGGTACACGTTAGAGGCAGAGGGTATAGGCTAAAGTCATGTATCGAGTTTTCGTTGTATTTTTATTTGAGAAACAGGGTATACGGAGTATTTTTTAAAAATCCAGAAGGTATACGGCGTATCCCTGTTACACATTTTCTTTCTAGAAATTTGAATATGTGGTATTTTAAGTTCAGCTTTTTCTTTTCTACCAGATGAATTGTTAGAGTGCAAATGGTGCCCCCCCCCCCCCCCCCTTCCGCCAGAAGCCAAGGGATGCACGCCATAAAATAAAGGTTTTAAGTAAATTGGGTTATAAGTTGAACATCAGTAGTAATGTACTGATTTAAAATATGAAACTGATGTTTATTTCATACTGGTCTTTGAACTGTTATTAAAAGGAAAGTGGACTACAAATTTTTTAAAAAATTTAAATAGAGATTATAGAGGTTACGAATTAAGTAGTTTACAGGGTTTAATTAGTTGACTTCTAGAATGGAGCACATAATTAGAAAACTCTTTTCTTTTTACCAGCAAACGAATAAAATTGTTTCCAGATAGACTACTTTGACACCAATAGATGGCAGCACTATTCATCTTAAAATTGAATTCTTAATTTCGAATCCAAAGAAATATTCTTCTGACATGAATTATTTGATGTTTTGGAAATGTATAAATTTTTATTCATTTTTGTTTGTGGTCGAAATGAGTTTTCTATTTTTTGATGAATAAATTACCTATCGAATTATAAGCTATCCTCTTTAAACAGGTTTTTATAACGGTAAGTTATTATGCAAATGGGACTGGGCAAAATTTCACTTTCAGCATGGTTATACCGTATTTTTTTAAACGGACTCCAGAAGACAAGACGGAGAACATTATTTGCTAAATGAAACTCAATAAACAGTAAATAAAACTCAAGTAAACCTCTGTATAACGGAAACTTGGCTAAAATGAAAAATTTCATGGTTTCTGCGAAATAACACACATTCTAAGGTTAAAACAAGATTTTAATTGAAACTTTCGTACTTAAATTTGACATTTTCTGCACAGCAGCCCGCCTCTTGGATACGAAACTGGTTTGAATATAAATAAATAAATAAATCATGTCTAATATACGTGGTTTTTGAAAGTGGGGAATGAATTATATGGGTTTGTCCTTGAAAAGTTACATTTTATCTTTTAAATGGAACTTTTAAAATACAGAAATATGCAAAAAAAATGGAAATTTTTCTGGAATTTACGGGGAAAAAAAATTACATTAAAATACGTAAATGGGTGTCTGAATAGCCAATACAACTTCCATATTTTAACGGATATTTTTTACAACGTATAAAGCTTTAAAAAAAAAAAAAAAAAAAAAAAAAAAAAAAAAAGGAAAGACGGTTGTCTATTGCCTAACATGCAGGTTGATCAAAGATGGATGCGATTCAGACGTTTGAAATGTCTTAAATTCAGATGCATACACGTGTCTTAAAAATTAAGACACTTTAAAATGTCTGAAAATTGAACACTCCATTTTCAGACACTTAAGTGTCTGAATTTCAGACATTTCAGTTTACAGTGTTTATACCATGATCATAGTAAGACACTTAAGTGTCTTAATTTCAGACATCTATGGTGTCTGAAACTTCATATTCAGACACTTAAGTGTCTGAATTACTTTTTCAGTCACATATGTGTCTGAATTTTAGACGCCTTTATTTGCAGTGAGTGAGTAGAAAAAATGGTTGTCACGTGATCAAAATGGCTTCTAACTCGATCAGTCATTCATTTTATCAAAAAGCAGAAAACTCATTTAGATTTTCAATCGTTTCCCTAGGTAGACCTGACCATTGGGTGCCTTTATGTTTAAAAATGAGTGAGTCAGTGTATTAGAAAGTTTCGCGATTGTTGAGCTGTGCACTAGAGAACGAATCGCCTTAACCCTTTTTGCACTGAATTATGAATTCATGGCAATTTTATCTTCTAAAGCATTTTTCGTGAATTGTTTAAACTACGTTAGAAGATTTGTTGACAGATGTTACGAAATGCAATCTCCAAACGAAGATGGTAAAATAAATCATACCCAATTACTTTCATTTATCAACATGATTCATAAAAAGCAATTATGAAAGAACTTGTTATTCGAAACAAGGAACTTTGCAATCATAAGTGAAATATTTAATATAAACATTTCATCGCATATCTAAGTGATTATGACATTTGGACATTCAATAAACTAAACTGTTTTAATGACTATAATATAAATAATGTAATATTAAGATTAATGATACTAACATCCCGTTTTAATATCAATAATGTATAATATATGTTTTTCACACTTACTTTGTATTCCAGACTCTCAAAAGGAGAGATGCAGCAATAATATGCTGCAATTGATGCTTAAATTAATTAAATTGTTTTCCTTTTTAAAGCCAAGTAATCTCAACATTTTACATGAGCTAGATTAGGAAATGATGTGTGCTCGAAAATACAATTTTTCATAGCGTAGAATAATAAGAAATATTTTCTTTTCTGATACCATTACCTGATGATGGATTCCAGATCAAGTTGGATACATAACATAAATACAAGGTTAGTCAATTCTTAATTACCTATATTTTATTATTGAAAATGATGGAATTCCTCTTCAAATGTGTGTGTTTTGTGCCTACCCCTCTCGCTTGTGAAACATCGATTTTCCTTTGAGTTGTGTTCCCTACATAATTATTTATTTGTGAAATAACATGCTTTAATCAATACTTCATTTAAAACGTGTTAACATTCAAGTGCTAATAGTAAAGGACTCGTTTAGTGCCCACTAGGTGTTATCCGAAACAGTCACAAGATGGCACCACTACGGATATTTGTCGCAACATTCTATTTCATTAGACAAACTCAAATACGCCAGAGAAAAGAAAGAAATATGTGAACTCAGCTGTTTTTGCTTTGTTTCTGACTTTTAGAGAACATTCACAGGCCCCACATTTTTTTTAGTGTATGGGCTGGTACCGACCAAGCCGGACTGCGCAAGTTTGTTGTGCGATGCCTTTTGTTCAGAAACACTCCTTTCCTGCATGTATTATGGTGGTTAATAATTATGTAATCTAACCTGTTTTACTTATATTTTCAGTGTACAAGTATTTACCCAAGAAAGTATTATTTGTATTAAAGAAGTGTGTTACATATTCGGCCTCTTTCGTCATGAAGAAATAGTCTCTCTCATACATTACAGTGCAACACAATTTATTATTAAATAAAAATTACTTCAAACCTTTTTTAGCAAATCTGACAGCGACGAATGATGAAAGAAAATTCTTCATCTACTTACCAGAAAAGGTAAGAGAACATTTTATATTCTATTATTGCATTCAACAATTTAAGTATAATAATTTAATTGGGTATTTAGTGCAAGCAGTTCCGAACTCATCCCTTTCAACATATTTTAATAAATAATAAATAAAAATAAACTCTGAGGATCCACGAATTCGCGCAAACTCTTTGTTGGATAAGTTGAAATACGTCCAACAAGATTTACATAATCATTTAATAAATTTTAGAAGGATTTTAGAAGGATTGAAGGATTTAGAAGGATTCATTAAGTTTGAATTGATAGGGATTTTGTGCACTATTTATAACTCCCCTCAAATCTTTTATTTTAAATATTTTTCTTGGTATTTTGTAGAATTAGGATATGTACAAATAGAATGTTCTTGCAATAGAAATAAAGAAATATTTCCGAATAGAAAAATCTCCCCGTCCCTCCAACGCCAAGAAAGCTGAAAAGAGGCCAAGGCAAAAGAAATCATCCTTTTAAAAATATTCTTGTTTTGTGTAACCAATAATACTTTTGAAACAAGATAATGTAATGCATCTATAACTCATTCTAAACTGCATTACTATTCATTGATGTATTAAATGGATTTTATAACAAGTTATTTTAATAGTACAGTCTCTGTCTAAGGCGGAATCAATTGGGACCGAGAAATTTTTCCGTAGTAGATACTCCGCCTTAGACAAATTTTACTCTATGTCTATGGATTCGCAGGGACTTGGAAATCTTTCCGATTTAGATAGATTTCCGTCTTAGACAGAGTCCGCCTTACAGAGAGTTTATTGTACTTATAAGTACCGTCAGTAGATAAAGGGTTAAATGATGCGAATTGAATATTTCCAATTGAGCAATAAAATGCCCAGGCTGGGAATCGAACCCAGATCTTTGGCTTACAAGGCCAATGCTTTGCCGTTTAAGCTAACTGGGCCGACAACCAGCTAGCCTATTTCGCTCAGAAAACCATATTGGTAGTAACATCTGCTCTGCCATGTACACTGTAAAAAAAAAACGGACTAAAAAACGGAAATACTACTGGCAATGTAGACGCCAGTGCTATTTCCGTTTTTTTACGGGAATTTTTACCCATAAATTACAGAAAATTTTCCGTTTTTCTGATTAAAAAACGAAATTTTTCTGTAATTTATGGGTAAAAATTCCCGTAAAAAAACGGAAATAGTACTGGCGTCTACATTGCCAGTAGTATTTCCTTTTCTTAGTCCGTTTCTTTTCTTTTTTTTTTTTTTACTGTGCAGACAGCTCAACAGAATAAACCGCATGTAAAGGAATTCCCTATAAACGATGGATACGTAGATGAATTATTATTTTAACACAATCAAACTCATTGGTAAAGTTATCATACGAATTGAATATATCCAACTGAGCGAAAAAGGGTTAAAACAAACCCAAAAATGTGTCAGAAAGTTGAACGGGAAAACTGTTTTTGGAGAACACCCGTCCAATTCAGAGCACCCAAGGTTTGAGGTTTCATAAAAATGAAGTTGTTCGTACGAACACCCAAAACCTCAGAATGTAACCCCCGCCCCCCTCCTTTTATCGAAATATTTCCCTATAGGGGGAAGCTCATTCCGAACAGAAAGTAATTATACCTTATAGATGATAGAGATCTCTCGAAGGGAGTGAAGACAAAGAGGAGGCTGTTTGTGGGTCCGGTTGATGAGGGGGTTGTTTTTGTTTTCCTGTCCACAGAATCAGTGGTGGTCCAGAAACAAAGAGATGAATATTTCACGGAGGTAACAAGGGGGGCGTTCCTCTGAGATCAAGACGTGATTTCCAGATGGCGTGTGTTCACGAAAATTTCCTAAATCAACGCTGGAAACTTTGATGGATCCGGTAAACTCGGGTTTTCGTTCTCAAATCCAAAAGAGCAACTTTCTGACATAAGTTTTAATTTATTTTTGTTCGAAAATGCATGAAACGAGCAGGTATTGTTGTTCAGAAACTATACCATTGAGCTGTTTTTTCTATTTTTTTGCAAACGCAATAGTTCTTTCAGAAAATAGGGTCAAAGCGGACGTTTTGAACCGAATTTCCGCGCGAAGGAAGAAAAAGCACTCAAGTGCGGGCGAAAAACGGGTTTGTCACGTGATCCAAAACGCTTCTAACTCATTAGGTAATGGATTGTTCAAAAAATAGAAAAAGCAGTTCCATTCCAAATCGCTTCCAGGGTCAGGCTTTTCCTGGAAGGCTTTCCCTGGTCCAGGGTCAGGCAATTTTATACCTTTCCGTTAAAAAATGAATTTGTAAATGTGTCAAAACGTTTCACGTTTGTTGAGCAGAGCAGTTAAGAACAGCCTTAAGACATTATGATCAGGATCTGATAAAAGCATGCACCCATGCGGCCGTAACCCTCCATCCCCTGATTTTGGAGGCCCCAAACTGGGTTTGCATTCTTAAAACTAATATTTTAAATCTGTTTATACTGATTATTAGCAATATTTTCTTCTTTTAGAGTAGGATAATCTATATTACGCTTTCGTATGTGGCAACCGGAAAAAAACATTAAATTTAACACAATAAACGGCCAAAACAGCCGATTTTACATTTTATTACTCATTATTCTTGTTCTGGGTTGTTAATATTGTTTCTGTATTCCATTTTGGTCGTTTATTGTGTTAAATTTAATGTTTTTCAGGAAAGAGCGCACTCTGGTGGACATTTTGGAACTAAACTTTTTTTTGCAAAATTCCGTGAGCGCATCTCGTGTATAGTCTATATACCAAATTTTATTGCATTCCGTTGACCCGTTTGCGCTGTAGGATGCTGTTTATAGGGGAAGTTTAATTATAACCACCCTGTATACATATGTTGATTACAGTGAGCTCGATTACAATACGACAGGATTATGATTCAATAACGGCTGTAATCCGGGTGAAATTTCTTGATTCTAATTACTTTATAGTCCGGGAGTTCCGTCATCTCGGACATAGTTTGACAATCCGAAAATGCGTTTGATTAAATTAATTATTATTAAAAAGCTGTAAGGATTTACCGTTGTCGCAAAAAGCCGACATCACTTGGCCAACGTCCAGACGCGAAATAAAGAAACCACCGATAAAAATTCAAAGCAAAATAAATGTGTAAAGTTATCACCAGCTGACTCCTTAAAATAGGTTAGACAGGCTTTTCCGGCAGAATAAGGCTTGTCATACCAGGTTTTTCTGAAAGAGCGCCGAAATTTTCTATAAAATGCTCTAAGACTGATCCCTATCCGCGATGACTGCGTAAAACATGATAGTTTTTTAATAATAATTAATTTGATTAAGCGTATTTTTGGCTTGTCAAACCTAGTCATACATAGCTCAATTTGATCGTATGGCTTTTTATTATCGATTTACATAAAAAAATTTTGAATTCCGCGACGACGGGGCTTTTGATGTCACCGGCTTCCGGACGTTAAAAAATTTAAAACATAACATTTTTTTTTTTTTTTTTTTTTTACAAAAGTGGAGGGAAAAAAAAGCAATTTAACAAATTACAACGACCATTTGGAAAAGGATTTTTTCAAAGACTAAAATTTAAGACATAAAAATCGCACGCAGTTGATCATACATTACGTACGCCATGGATTACATTTTTCGGTACTGTAATTTTTTTAACTTCTACGGAGCTGGTCATACATTACGTACGCCATGGATTAAACATTAATATTCCTGGACCCATTTCAAATGAAATTTCATTCTTAAACTTCTAAACATCCGACAATATTACTTTTTATATCTAGTACAGAGAAAAAAATACATTTTTAATTGCAATTTGTTTGAAAGCTGTATCTCAATTTGTTTCTGAGTTATTATTATTTTTTTTTTTTGTAGTTTTTATTACTTTTTTGTCATAGTGGCTACAGAAGTAATCATCTCTGTTGAAAGTAAAGGGAAAATACAGATTACTGTATAGACCCATCAGAAAACGAATAAAATGCGAGATTCAACCAATAAAACGCTTCAGATATGTTTCTGATTTCCTACCCTGACCGAGGACAATAACCATTTTCCAAATGGTTAAAAAATGACTTTTATTTATTTTTTTTTTTCTTTACAAAAGTGTAAAAAACATTTTACAACATTTTTTTTTTTTTTTTTTTTTTACAAAAGTGAAAAAAAATTACAACATGAAAAAATATAAAAAAAATACAAAAAAATTACAAAGAAAAATTGCAATAAAGTTTGAAAAAGTTTACAAAAAAAGTTATGAAAAACTTTCAAAAAATGCTATTTTAAATAGTTATTATAATGATTGACCAAAGAAATTATAAAACCAGCTTCTGGACGTTGTAATTGTTTAAAAAAAAAAAAAAAAACATGGTTATGATTGCAATGCGCGATTATACAATTTCTGTAATCTATTGTAATCTTTTACTACAAGTATGGAAATGATACTTTGTATATGATTGACTGCACAAAGACTCAAACTCAAGAGGTAACATACCTCTTCCAATTCAAGAAAGAAGTCTATTGAAGGTTAAACGTCATCGATTTTGGCTGTCATTGTTTTAGAAGACGCATTTAATTTCGGTGGTGACCGAACATTTTGTCTGCCGGTCAACTGTGACAGTTCCTTTACACCAAAATCACCTTATCTGACTTCATCGTTGCAATCTGAAAGGAGACGTCGTCAGTGTATTGTTTTAAATGAGAAATAGTGTTGTGCAAACTATACAAAAAAGGGCGCATTGGAATTCAGCTACTGTAACAATGAATTCAATGTAAAATCAATTCTAGTTACTGGAAGATATCTATATACAGTGAAACCTCCCTAAAGAGACCACGTTCCGTTCTAATAAAAATTGGTCTCTCCGAGAGGTGGTCTCTTAATGGAGGCATCTAGATTTTAATTATTGAAAAAAGGTAACAATTAATGTTACTAAAATTGTAATTATTTTTCACATTAGGAAAAAATATAAAAATTTAAGTGCCGAAACATAAGTTAATTACTGTAGAATTAAAAAAATAATAATAAATAAATGCATTGAGGTTTGATTTGGTTTTACGGTTCTATCTTTCATAACCTTTATTTTCAAGTCCTTCAAAAGTTCAGTCAATAAATGCAATTTTTTTTTTTTTTTTTTTTTTTTTTTTTTTTTTTTTTTTTTTTTGACGGGAACCAATAATGACGATTTCATTAATTTATCTATTTCTTTGAGAGTTCCCCGATAGAATAGGGCAGGGGAGTTTATGGACCGTCATTCTTCAGAGTTAAATTCATTGCCTAAAAAGGCACAAAGGGATTTAAACACTTAAAGCTTACCAGGATAAAAAAATATCTAAACTTAGTTGAGAAGTTTGATGAACAATGCGCTCTCCGAAATTATTTATCTAATAAAACCTTCTTCACGCGACCAGGAAAAAACGGAATTTTCTTCAAAAAAATGGGTCGCTCATGGAGGGAGTTCAACTGACATGGTCTCTGAATGGAGGTAAAATGAGTATTGGGCCTATGGGAATAAATTTCGCTCCATGAAAAAATGGTCGTTCAGGGAGGTGGTCTCTTAATGGAGGTGGTCGCACAGGGAGGTTTCACTGTATTAGTATGTTACATACTAAAAAGATTCGTACATTTTACAGCAAATAAGGTAAGATAATCGCTTACCTTGCGTCATCTTTAGATCCGCCCGATAGATCCCTAATTTCATTCGCAAAGTTTGGTACTCCATCGTCACTACGTTTTCTAAAGTGTAAAACAGAAAAAATTATATTACTATTTGTGTAGCATGTTCACGATGGGTGAAGCTGAATCTGATGTAGAGTTCTAGATTATTAGATTATTATTAGATTATCTAGATTATTGTTTTATAGAAAAGCTTGATTAATATAAGAAAAACTTCACAAAATCATGTGGGCGATAAAAACAAATCGAACCGGTATACGAACCAGATTCTAACAACAACTACATTGACTCACAGAAAACAACGGAGAGAGAAAAGATGTACAGTCGTGGGAAAAAAAAAAGTAAACACCCCCTATTAACTCCTCAACAAATTATCGTAGACGAAAGTTACTGGTACCGAACGATTGGAAACAGGGTCTACTTTTAGATGATGTATAAAAATTTTTCTTAGGGGGCCATCTACCTATTAAAACGAACCCAAACTTAATTTTTTTTCAATGGCAATACTCAATTTTTAACGAGATATTTCAAATCTTCTGTTCAAACTATGCCTAGACGCCATTTCAAGTCATTTGAATGATAAACATTCAAAATTTAGTGCTTCTAATGTTAAATTACATTTTCATATTTTTATTTATATCTCCTGAAGTGCTAATTGTTTTTGTAGCAATAATACTAATATATCCAAACATAAGTGCACTGAATTTGCAATTTTTATAATTTTATGATATGAATTATGAAATTAATATTCGAAAAAGTTATTAATTGCAACCTACAATTTTTTTGATGGATTTAGATTTATTGAGTCCTGCTTT
The DNA here is from genome assembly GCA_963932465.1 of Maratus speciosus. Classification (NCBI taxonomy): domain Eukaryota; kingdom Metazoa; phylum Arthropoda; class Arachnida; order Araneae; family Salticidae; genus Maratus; species Maratus speciosus. Next base: position 7,630,609 of record OZ010797.1, read on the forward strand.
ATGGAAATCCAAAATTTCACATTTTTCTTCCAAGTAGTTTTCAAATGATGCTTAAAAAACGGCAAAACGATGGTTTAAGGGGCCGTCTAAGATAGAAGTGAGTAGATACTTTGAAATTTATTCTGCTGTTCTGTAATCTAACAGGCTTCATTGATTCCTTGAGTGGCGCTTAAGGTGCCTTGATCAGGAAGAGGGCTCTCTCTTTTCACAATCTAGTACGGAACTTCAATTTGGATACCGCCCTTAAAATACGCTCGTTTTAAAATAATTAATTTCTCGGAAACTTACGGTACGAATTGCATAAAATTTTGTTTTTAGGCTAATGGAAGGGTGTAGAGTTCATTTATGCTGTCAGAATTGTGTACTTCCATTGAAAAAAAAAAAAGTTATGGTTCGTTTTAATATGTAGATGCCCCCTAGTCAAATTTTATTTACATCATTTAAAAATAGACTTTATTTCCAATCGTTCGGTACCAGTAACTTTCTTCTACGATAATTTGTTGAGGAGTTAGTAGGGGTGCTTCATTTTTTTTTTTTTTTTTTTTTTTTTTTTTTTTTTAACACGACTGTACATTTTTCTTAAAAACCGCTGTCAAAGTAAAGTCCCGCTGAATGAGCATTTTTACACTTATATTGACATTGAAATAAAGAATGAGAAGAGAGTTTGAGTCCTGATTATTTAAAGCAGTTCTTTTTGTGAAATAAAAGTTTGTTACGAGGGGCTCTCACACGTTAACAGAATTAAGTTCCCGATCAAATTCAAAATTTATAAAATGAATCCGTTCAATTCTAAATCATTTCTAAAAGCGAAACTCACAAAGGTAAAAAAACAGAGAAGATAATTTTCACAAAATAATAAAAACTACCAATAACTATAAGAACTCACTGTAAAAAAAAACCTGTCAAATTAAAAAAAATAATAATAAAAACTCCCAATAACTATAAGAAATCACAGTAAAAAAAAAAAACTGTCATATTAACAGGAAAAAACTGTCAGTTTTGGCACCAGTGGAAAACCGTTTAATTCACAGAAAATATCTGTAATCTGTTAGTAGATAATAATTGGGGGTTCTATGTCAGCGGTGGGAGCGGTGTGACCTTGAACGACCTCTGCGTGTCCTTGAACGACCTCTGTGCACCTGTGAAGGTCATGTGGCGTGCTCTTGGAGGCGGGGTCAAGGTGATGCGGCGGTGAATGTGATGCGTCATCTTATAGTATGAGGGGTTATTTTGAGTTTAATTATTTTACTAATGATAATTAATTTTAATTGGGGGACTTTAACTTTTTTCAGGGTAATTTTTGAAGATTGAAATTTTTAGAGATTGATTTTTTTCTTACCGTACTACAGTACGAGGGGTAATTTTAAGTTTGATTTTTTTTTTTTACTAATGATAATTAATTTTAATTGGAGGACTTTAACTTTTTTCGGGGTAATTTTTGAAGATTGAATTTTTGGGAGATTCATTTTTTTTTCTCACCGTACTACAGTACTTAGGGATAATTTTACATTTGAAAAATACATTAACGATAATTAATTAAGAAATTTAAATTGGGGGACTTAAATTTTTTGGAGTAATTTTTTGAAATTTTTGGGACATTGATTTTTTTTTCGTCGTACGAGGGGTTATTTTAAGTTTGATATTTTTTCATTAATGATAATTAATTAAGAAATTTTAATTGGGGGACTTAAATTTTTTGGAGTAATTTTTTGAAATTTTTGGGACATTGATTTTTTTTTTTTTTTTTTTTTTTTTTTTTCGTCGTACGAGGGGTTATTTTAAGTTTGATATTTTTTCATTAATGATAATTAATTAAGAAATTTTAATTGGGGGACTTTAACTTTTTTTGGGAGTATTTTTGAAGATTGAATTTTTCATGGACATTGAATTTTTTCGTCGTACTGCAGTATGAGGGGTTATTTTGAGTTTGATTTTTTTTACTAATGATAATTAATTAAGAAATTTTAATTGGGGGACTTTAACTTTTTTCGGGGTAATTTTTGAATTTTTAGGGGTCATTGATTTTTCTTTTCGTCGCACGAGGGGTTTTTTGAGTTTGATTTTTTTCATTAATGATAATTAATTAAGAAATTTTAATTGAGACACTTTAACTTTTTGGGGGTAATTTTTGAATTTTCATGGACATTGATTTATTTCGCTGTTGTTTAGTACGAGGGCATATTTTGAGTTGGATATTTTTTCACTAATGATAATTAAGAAATTTTAATTGGGGGACTTTAACTTTTTGGGGATAATTTTTGAGATAGAATTTTTTGGGAGATAGATTTTTTCTTTTCGTCGTACTCCAGTACGAGGGGTCATTTGTACTTTTTAAAAATTAATTAAAAAGTTTTAATTGGGAGACTTTAATTTTAGGGAATAATTTCTGAGATAGATTTTTTTTTCTGACATATATTTTTTAGCGCACTTGAGTTTTCGGTGTTATTTTTAGGGGCATAATTTTTGTGTTAGAGTTTTTACTGGCAACGATTTTTAATTTGGGAACTTTCAAATATTTTTTTCGCTATTTTTTCATTGGCAATGGAATTTTAAACATTCATTAAGCATTTTAATTGCGAGACTTTATCTTTTTACGCAAATTTTTAGATAAAAATGGAATTTTAAACATAAATTGGATGAGGGGACTTTACGCGATTCAATTTAGTGACATATGCGCTCGAATATTGAGTATTAATTAAAATTCTGAATGATTGTGAATTTTTGTTATTTAGTGTTAGAATTTATTTCTGTGAATTTTTTAATAGTACTGCCCCACCCGTGGGTGAGAGGTTATGCTCACGAAGCTAATAGACGTGAAGTGTTGGGTTCGATCCCAATCGCACCCGTCGGCCTAATCGTTCGGAGTTTTCTTCGAACCATGGATTTTCATGCGTAAATTCGGGTTAGGTTACCTTAGAAAGACCTTCACGAAGGGTACTCCCCCCTATATCCCTAGTGTAGATAATCAATCGAGCCCGTCGGCCTAAACGTTCGGAGTTTTGTTTGAGTCATGGATTTGCATGCGTAAATTTGTGTTAGGTTCCCTTAGAAAGACCCACACGAAGGGCACTCCCCCCTCGGGCCTAGTGTAGATAATCGGCCGTCAAAATCAACCAAACCTTTTAAAGGTTAGGTATAACTATGTTGGTACATGATTTGTTATGGAATTTTTAGGTTTGTATGTATTGCTTTATACATTTGAAATAATATTAAAAAAAAAAAAAAAACATGAAATGTCCTTTATAAAGATATTAGGAATTTTTCCCCCTTTCCCCTTAATGAATATATATTTGTAAAATACAGGGTTACCTATTCAATGGTCCGTTTGAATTTGTCCCATCAAATTTTATTGACGCATGTTTTCGAAAAGTTTCATATTTTTAAAAACTAGAAAATCGATTTTTTAAACGTTTATATTAAAACACTTTGAATTTTTTATAAGATTTTGGGAAAAAAACGCATTTTTTACAAATTTACACTAATATTACACTTTTTAGAATAAAACTTTTAAATACATAAATTTACCAAAAATTTAACACACTTACTTTACTTAAAATGACTTTCAGAGCCTAAAAAAACGCGTGTTTCTGCAGGAAAATGTCTACTATACTAAACCGTGGTCATCGTGCGTTATCTTTGGGAACACTCAGAAGTGAATCACTTTATCTAGATAAGGGGTTTTCCTTTATATCGTGATAGGATATTAGATTTTAATTTCGATTGACTAATGGTGGGGTACAAATTAAGATTTTCAAATAATTAATTTAAGATTTTTATTATCTCACTGATTGCGAATTTAATGAATGAATAATTAATATTACGTCACACAAAACGAATTTTTTGAATAATTTAGATTTAATATTGCGTCACAATTTTTAAATGATTTTATTAATATAGAATTTATATCCAATTGGGGGGTCATTTTTTCTTATCGATTTATTTAAAATAAAATTGGAATATTTATTAGCAATTTAATGCATGTGTTACATTTTTTTTTGGATTTAACTATTATAAAATTAGACCTTTTAAAATGGATACTTTTTTAATTGATTCATTAACCGTGAGAATACTTCAAACATGTCATTGATGAGTCATCACACATAAGTAAATTTTCACTCGTAAACATGAAAGTTTTAATAAATATATTGAGGTTTTTGAAAAGTGACACTCATTTTGTGCAGTGGACTTTGAATTTTTAGTCTAGTTCTAATTTCGATCTAGTTCAAATTTTGTTAAGTTAACACGTTACGAAATATAGGGGAGCTTTATACTATGCATTAATATAACTATGATTTTTGCTTAATTTTTTACAAGGATAAAATTTTTATTATCGGAAAAACACATCTTTAAGAGATTTAAAATAAATATTTTTAAATATATATATATAATTTAATATCATTAAATATTTAGTATCTTCACACATAATTAACACATGTTAATTAAGTTCGATTAAATTTAAAAGAAATCATAATTTTCATTAAATTAAAAAGAAATTGTACATTTAACTTTTAATATAGCAAATATTAAAACATGAAACAAATGATTGCGCTTTTAGAGCATATAACTTTAATCATAAAAATTTGAATACTTATCACTTTCAAATGAAAATGATAAACCTTTATTTAAAAATTTTCAGTTTATAATTAGAGACATACAATTAACTAGAAACTTAAGTATAAAAACAGAAATGAATATCTAGCAATAAGGTTAACATTTTTAATAAAAAATTAATATTTTAGGTTAATTTTAAACGTGCTAGTATTTTTAGACTAGCGAAATATCCCTTTTTTAGAAAATACTTTTCTGGTTTAATTTTCATTTATTTTTTAAATATAACTTTTAAAAAATATTCTCAACTGTAAAAACTAGGGATTTGCTTTTGACAATTTTATTTGAATTTAAGATTTGTTTCACATTTAGAAGTATATCTTATCAAAATAAATTCGAAATATTTAGATTTGTTTATTATTAATAATTTGAAAAATAAAACATTTAGAAGTAAATTCACTTACTTTTGTTTCATAAAAATCCAAAAGGGTTGAAAAAGAGTAGCAACACTTCACATAACTTTTGTGATACTAAATGGAGTAAATTTTGAACATCAATATCTTATCTGTTTGGGTATTTCCATGAATACATGATTCATGAGATAAGCAGAATGTCATGTTCAAATATGAATCTAAGAACAGTGTTAATGAATTTACTTTATTCATATCGTATATACTTTAGCTATAATTAATATAATGTGTAATTAATAAGGGATTTAGTTAATATGATGCGTTTTTAAATAAAATCTAAATATAATTGTATCTTTTTCAGTCTTATTTAATAGAAGAGGAATGCTTTTCAAATTTATTAAGAAACATGTAAGTTATTATTAGTAAGTTATTATTAGTAAAAATTAACCTAAAATATTAATTTTTTATTAAAAATGTTAACCTTATTGCTAGATATTCATTTCTGTTTTTATACTTAAGTTTCTAGTTAATTGTATGTCTCTAATTATAAACTGAAAATTTTTAAATAAAGGTTTATCATTTTCATTTGAAAGTGATAAGTATTCAAATTTTTATGATTAAAGTTATATGCTCTAAAAGCGCAATCATTTGTTTCATGTTTTAATATTTGCTATATTAAAAGTTAAATGTACAATTTCTTTTTAATTTAATGAAAATTATGATTTCTTTTAAATTTAATCGAACTTAATTAACATGTGTTAATTATGTGTGAAGATACTAAATATTTAATGATATTAAATTATATATATATATTTAAAAATATTTATTTTAAATCTCTTAAAGATGTGTTTTTCCGATAATAAAAATTTTATCCTTGTAAAAAATTAAGCAAAAATCATAGTTATATTAATGCATAGTATAAAGCTCCCCTATATTTCGTAACGTGTTAACTTAACAAAATTTGAACTAGATCGAAATTAGAACTAGACTAAAAATTCAAAGTCCACTGCACAAAATGAGTGTCACTTTTCAAAAACCTCAATATATTTATTAAAACTTTCATGTTTACGAGTGAAAATTTACTTATGTGTGATGACTCATCAATGACATGTTTGAAGTATTCTCACGGTTAATGAATCAATTAAAAAAGTATCCATTTTAAAAGGTCTAATTTTATAATAGTTAAATCCAAAAAAAAAATGTAACACATGCATTAAATTGCTAATAAATATTCCAATTTTATTTTAAATAAATCGATAAGAAAAAATGACCCCCCAATTGGATATAAATTCTATATTAATAAAATCATTTAAAAATTGTGACGCAATATTAAATCTAAATTATTCAAAAAATTCGTTTTGTGTGACGTAATATTAATTATTCATTCATTAAATTCGCAATCAGTGAGATAATAAAAATCTTAAATTAATTATTTGAAAATCTTAATTTGTACCCCACCATTAGTCAATCGAAATTAAAATCTAATATCCTATCACGATATAAAGGAAAACCCCTTATCTAGATAAAGTGATTCACTTCTGAGTGTTCCCAAAGATAACGCACGATGACCACGGTTTAGTATAGTAGACATTTTCCTGCAGAAACACGCGTTTTTTTAGGCTCTGAAAGTCATTTTAAGTAAAGTAAGTGTGTTAAATTTTTGGTAAATTTATGTATTTAAAAGTTTTATTCTAAAAAGTGTAATATTAGTGTAAATTTGTAAAAAATGCGTTTTTTTTCCCAAAATCTTATTAAAAATTCAAAGTGTTTTAATATAAACGTTTAAAAAATCGATTTTCTAGTTTTTAAAAATATGAAACTTTTCGAAAACATGCGTCAATAAAATTTGATGGGACAAATTCAAACGGACCATTGAATAGGTAACCCTGTATTTTACAAATATATATTCATTAAGGGGAAAGGGGGAAAATTTCCTAATATCTTTATAAAGGACATTTCATGTTTTTTTTTTTTTTTTTAATATTATTTCAAATGTATAAAGCAATACATACAAACCTAAAAATTCCATAACAAATCATGTACCAACATAGTTATACCTAACCTTTAAAAGGTTTGGTTGATTTTGACGGCCGATTATCTACACTAGGCCCGAGGGGGGAGTGCCCTTCGTGTGGGTCTTTCTAAGGGAACCTAACACAAATTTACGCATGCAAATCCATGACTCAAACAAAACTCCGAACGTTTAGGCCGACGGGCTCGATTGATTATCTACACTAGGGATATAGGGGGGAGTACCCTTCGTGAAGGTCTTTCTAAGGTAACCTAACCCGAATTTACGCATGAAAATCCATGGTTCGAAGAAAACTCCGAACGATTAGGCCGACGGGTGCGATTGGGATCGAACCCAACACTTCACGTCTATTAGCTTCGTGAGCATAACCTCTCACCCACGGGTGGGGCAGTACTATTAAAAAATTCACAGAAATAAATTCTAACACTAAATAACAAAAATTCACAATCATTCAGAATTTTAATTAATACTCAATATTCGAGCGCATATGTCACTAAATTGAATCGCGTAAAGTCCCCTCATCCAATTTATGTTTAAAATTCCATTTTTATCTAAAAATTTGCGTAAAAAGATAAAGTCTCCCAATTAAAATGCTTAATGAATGTTTAAAATTCCATTGCCAATGAAAAAATAGCGAAAAAAATATTTGAAAGTTCCCAAATTAAAAATCGTTGCCAGTAAAAACTCTAACACAAAAATTATGCCCCTAAAAATAACACCGAAAACTCAAGTGCGCTAAAAAATATATGTCAGAAAAAAAAATCTATCTCAGAAATTATTCCCTAAAATTAAAGTCTCCCAATTAAAACTTCTTAATTAATTTTTAAAAAGTACAAATGACCCCTCGTACTGGAGTACGACGAAAAGAAAAAATCTATCTCCCAAAAAATTCTATCTCAAAAATTATCCCCAAAAAGTTAAAGTCCCCCAATTAAAATTTCTTAATTATCATTAGTGAAAAAATATCCAACTCAAAATATGCCCTCGTACTAAACAACAGCGAAATAAATCAATGTCCATGAAAATTCAAAAATTACCCCCAAAAAGTTAAAGTGTCTCAATTAAAATTTCTTAATTAATTATCATTAATGAAAAAAATCAAACTCAAAAAACCCCTCGTGCGACGAAAAGAAAAATCAATGACCCCTAAAAATTCAAAAATTACCCCGAAAAAAGTTAAAGTCCCCCAATTAAAATTTCTTAATTAATTATCATTAGTAAAAAAAATCAAACTCAAAATAACCCCTCATACTGCAGTACGACGAAAAAATTCAATGTCCATGAAAAATTCAATCTTCAAAAATACTCCCAAAAAAAGTTAAAGTCCCCCAATTAAAATTTCTTAATTAATTATCATTAATGAAAAAATATCAAACTTAAAATAACCCCTCGTACGACGAAAAAAAAAAAAAAATCAATGTCCCAAAAATTTCAAAAAATTACTCCAAAAAATTTAAGTCCCCCAATTAAAATTTCTTAATTAATTATCATTAATGAAAAAATATCAAACTTAAAATAACCCCTCGTACGACGAAAAAAAAATCAATGTCCCAAAAATTTCAAAAAATTTAAGTCCCCCAATTAAAATTTCTTAATTAATTATCGTTAATGTATTTTTCAAATGTAAAATTATCCCTAAGTACTGTAGTACGGTGAGAAAAAAAAATGAATCTCCCAAAAATTCAATCTTCAAAAATTACCCCGAAAAAAGTTAAAGTCCTCCAATTAAAATTAATTATCATTAGTAAAAAAAAAAAATCAAACTTAAAATTACCCCTCGTACTGTAGTACGGTAAGAAAAAAAATCAATCTCTAAAAATTTCAATCTTCAAAAATTACCCTGAAAAAAGTTAAAGTCCCCCAATTAAAATTAATTATCATTAGTAAAATAATTAAACTCAAAATAACCCCTCATACTATAAGATGACGCATCACATTCACCGCCGCATCACCTTGACCCCGCCTCCAAGAGCACGCCACATGACCTTCACAGGTGCACAGAGGTCGTTCAAGGACACGCAGAGGTCGTTCAAGGTCACACCGCTCCCACCGCTGACATAGAACCCCCAATTATTATCTACTTCTGTTTATTAAAACAGTTTTTTTTCTGTAAAAAAATATAATTTTTTTCTGTAAAAATTACAATATTTTTTACTGTTTTAAAGAAAAAGCAGTTTTTTTTTTTCTGTGAAAAATATTGATTTTGTCATTTTTACAGAAAATATCTATATTTTTTTACAGAAAAAACTGTTTTAATGACCTTATTATAAATATTTTCTGTAAATTAAACGGTTTTCCACTTTCCCCAAAACTGACAGTTTATTTCCTTTCTTTTTTTTTTCAGTGTATTGTTTTAAGTGCAAGAGAGTAATCTCTTGTAATCGGACTATACTCGATAAGAGACATTTTTCTTTTCTAATTCATGCTTGAAAAATATTTTAAAAGCCATTAAAATCAATAAATTGAGATACAGCTTTCAAACAAATTGCATTTGAAAGAACAATTTTGTTCTATAAAAATTACAGTTGTTTATTTATTTTAATTTATTTTTTCAGTGTACAATAAAGTTAATAACTACGAAGGAGTAGCAATAAGTTTTGCCCTCACATAGAAATAATTGAGTGAAATTTATGAAATTGCTATAGTGTATGAGTCCTTTTCTATACAGTCAGTCACTGTGCACAGTAATACATTTCTGCAAACGGTATTTCGAAGAGAGGGGTGGAGGATGTATTCCAGGAGACGCGATAGTAGACCAAACGGGGGCATTTTTCTAACTTTTGTCGACCCCCACATGTGACATATTGTTGGAAAGACCACTTATTCATGCTATGAACTTCCCTAGTCCCTTCTCCCAAATTTGCCCTCCGGGGGACACTTTTCTAAATTTTGCGGACATCATTCATGCGCCGGTGGCAAATTTGGGAGGGGCTCGGGGGGGGGATGCATAGCATGAATAAGTGGTCACAGGCCTTTCCAACAGTATGCCACATGTGGGCAGAGCCCGATCAAGCTGAAGTTGGTCCCAGGGCTTGTTAAAAAGTTGCCCCCCCCCCCTATCTCTCCTATCCCGGTGACACTTTCAGAAAAAAAGGAGGTTTATTGGATGAGTTGACAAAGTTGTTTGGGTGAAAGTTTCAAGTTTACAAAAAAAAAAATTAACTTACAAGAATAATCAAGAAAATGAATTACCGTCCACTTTCTCAAATAAGCATTTGTATAATTCACAAACATCTATGATCCACAGTTTATGTTGCAGAATAAATGGAGACGTCTTTTTCAAAACTCGCATTCTCCAAAATCATTAAAAATTGTGTTTTTCCTAACAGTCTAGTAAACATTTTAAACTATAATTCTGACATTGTAAAATCTTCGTTTATATTGAAACCAATAGACACAGTATGCAGTTTTTGGCATTTTCCACAAATTTGATTTTCTGGATACGGCAAGTTTTGAAAATTATAGGTACTCTCAAATTGAAAAGGACTTTTACAGAAAAATTAAATATGGAGGTTTTTCATTACAGTAAAACTTTGTTTTTTCGTCAGGTAACAAAATATAAAATGCAAACAGTGGACAAAACTTAAATTGTGAGAAAATACACACAAATTTGTGGGCCCCTGAAATGGGTGGCCCTAGGGCCGAGGCCCCGGATGCCCGTGCATTAATCAGGCCCTGCATGTGGGTGTCGGAAATTTTAAAAAATGACCCCCTTTGGGTTTATTATCGCCCTTCCTGGAATACATCCTCCCCCCCCCCCCTCTCTTTGAAATACCGTTTAGCAATGCAGAAATTTCATAAATTTCAACTCAATTATTTCTATGTGAGGGCAAAAACTTATTGTTACACCCTCTTAATGTAGTTTAGCAATCCGGGAGGCACTTTTCTAAGTTTTGCGGACTTCAATCATGCCTCCGGAGGACAAATTTGGGGGGAGGGACCATAAAAATGCATTTCTTTGATAATTTCGAGCCCCGGACACCCTCAAACGGCCTCGTACAATGCTAACACAACATATCGGGTTGCCACGCATCCAATTACATTCGTAGGCATTGTACTCTATTTCATCTCCAGTAAAATAAGTTCCTGGTCAAATTCAAATTTATAAAACAAATCCGCTCCATTCTAACTCATATCTATAAAAGAGAGAAACTCACTAAGGATTCATTTAAAAAATATATATATACAGTCGAACCTCGTTAACATGAATCTCAAGGGGAATCAAAATTCTGTTCATGTTAAGAGTAATTCATGTTATCAGTATCAAATCTTTGTATTCGTTTATATAGGGAACTGTGAAAACAATTCATGTTAAAAGTAATTCACGTTAAGCGTGTTCATGTTAACGAGGTTTGACTGTACTAGAATTCGGATTTTCCAAATTTAAAAGTAGTCTGAACTAATCTTTTAATTATTCAATGTATTTTTTATATCAATCTTATCTATTGCACCAGCATAGTATTTTATTTGCAAGAAAAAAAAAAAATGTATTTTTTTTTTTTTTTTTTTAAATAGAATTTTGACCCTGGACTCCTTTAAGGCTGTCCTCAACTGCTTTACTCAACAAGCGCAAAAGCCCCACCAGTGGCTGAGAGGTTCTGCTCTCGAAGCTGGTAGACGGGAGGTGCTGGGTTCGATCCCAATCGCGCCCGTCGGCCTAATCGTTCGGAGTTTTCGTGGTTTTCTTAGAACCTTGGATTTCCAAGCGTTAATACGGGTTAGGTTCCCTTAGAAAGACCCCCACGAAGGGCACTCCCCCTGGGCCTATATCCCTCGTGCAGATAATTGGCCGTCATAAATACAACCAACCAACCAACCAACCAACAAGGGCAAAACGTTTGGACACATTTACAAATTCATTTTTTAACGGAAAAATATAAAATTGGAAAACCTGACTAGGGAAGCGATTTGGAATAGAACTGTTTTTTTTCCATCCATTTTTTTTTTTTTATCCATCCATTACCTATTGAGTTATAAGCTATTTTGATCTCGTGACAAACACGTTTTCCGCCCGCTCTTGAGTGCTCTTTCTTCCTTCCCGCGGAAATTCAGTTCAAAACGCCAACTTTGACACTCTTTTCTCAAAGGTAGATTGCGTTTGCAAAAAAAAAAAAAAAAAATGAAAGAAAAAACAGCTCAATGACATAGTTTCTGAACACCAGCCAGTTTCATGCATTTTCGAACAAAAATTAATTAAAACTTATGTCAGAAAGTTACCCTTTTGGATTTGAGAACACCCTTAAGCCCATGAAGGGCGGGAGATATTTATTTTTAAATTAATTTGTTTGTAAATCATTGTAAAATTTCAACATTTTACCAACAGAAGTTCTTCACCCCTGAAAAGGTTAAACCATCTCGTAGACTGCTAATACGAGATCTGGTTGCCAAGCAGCTAGTACATTCTAATTACATTCGTAGACATTGTCCTCTGTAACAATCTATACGTCTCTTCAACGATTATTTTTAAATACCATTCGCCTATCGCCAGAATTATTTTTTTTTTAATCTGTTTTGGGGGCATGTCATTGAAGTCCTTCATTTGCGTGCTTCCATCTCCGCTAAAGCCATAAATTAAGGTTCACTTCTTCATTAGGACCCGGGGCCATGTCGGAACAAGCTGGACACGGCTGCCGATATCCCTAATGAAAGAGACACACCGGAAATGGCGTCAAAAACGTCTGCGAAAGAATCTTGTACTGCGCGGTTCACGATTATTAATTGTCGTGGATAAGGTATCTCCCATTTTTACATGTCCGTTCCAATCGACAGCGAAGTGGAGACGGGAGTATAACAGTCCATCCATATTATAGCTTTCTTTTTTATCCAGACTGTTATTTTATATGACGACCCTATCAGCATACGTCATTCGTAAGCTATTGTTAAAAAACCGTACAATTTTCTTATTTGCATTTTAATATTTTTAAATGATTCTTTTTGCAGAATTGCAGAATCGAAGATTAACGTGCGCGTTTTGCACTTGTTTCGATTTCAGTTGCAGCTTCATTCTGAGTTGAAAAAGGGCGGATCCAGCTCAACATTTAGAGGGGGGTCATGGATTTCCTTTTTTGGGTGATAGGGGATCACATCTCGTTATGAGAATTTTTTATATTGAAAGCTATTCCCAAATGCAAACTAACTACATTTCCAATACTTTCGCGAAGTCATTTTCATTCGTAAATACAAAAAATTTGCATTAATATTCGTAAAAATACAAAATTTACCGCTTTTGTTCAGATTCCAAGAAATTAAAGAGTTTCCTATTTTCTTATAAAGGAAAAGATTCATTCAGAAAATGTTGTCAAAGTTAGCATTTTTAGCCAAGTTTTACGAATTGACAGAAAAGGACATGTCGTCGCAAGGGAACAATTGGCTGTCACTTCCGGAAATTCAGTTTAAAAAGTCAAAATTTACAAAATGTTTTGTAAGATTCTTTGCTTTTATCGAAAAATGGAAAACACTACTTCCCATATAGCACATGTGCCTCCCCAGGACATCCCCATGAAGATTTAAAATAAAACACCATCATCCCCAGGGCATCCCTGAGGATGCAGAAAATTGTCACCAGGAGGTCCTCAGGAACAGAAAATGTCCGCCTTGCAGCATCCTGGAGAGCTCCCCATAACATCCTTTAGGGACCTCCCCGGGAGGTTCTGGGGAAGATTTTAGGAAGTGATACTGGAGGACTTTGGGAAGCTTCAGGGTCATTTAATATTCCACAAAAAATTTTGAAGCTATGGTTTAAAGTAATTAATGTAAAATAAATTTAATTATTTTTTCAGAAATAAATACGATCTTTTTAAAATTATTTATCAGATAGATTCACGTGTAACAGGCAATTACAATTATCAAGCACGCACACGGAATTACATGAATACAGCTTTTAGGAACAAATTTCTTACATTCATTCTGCCTTCCGGGGTTTGATCCAGGGTACTTACGAACACCAGACGCGCGCTCTATCCATTATGCTACAGGGCCATTGAACAAGCGATGTTTCTAAGGTATTTAGTATTTCCCCCCTCTTTTGAATCTCAAAACTGGAAAATATCCATATTTTATGTGCTTCGTATAAGCCGGAATTATCTAACTTTTATTGCAAATTTAAATGCATAGCCTTTTTTATATATTCAAAGTAAATTTAATTTTATAAGTAAAAAAAAAGGCTTATCAATAATTATTTAATTCAATTTTCAAATTCCTACATGAAATTATATTTTTAAATAACAATAATATTGTTTTATCTTTCCATATTTAAAATCCATTGAAATCATTCTGTACTTAGAAAATTCATTCTGTACTATTTTTCATACAATTAATGATGCTAAATATTTCTGAGGATATCTTGCAACATAATTTAATTTTATTTAATAAAAATATTTCCAGAGATTTAAAATGCAAAATACGGATACTTTGATTTAAAATATGAATTCTTTTTATGATAACCAAACAATAAAATTCCAATTGAGAGAATCCTTTCAGAGCAAATATTTCTCTCTCTCTCTCTTTTACTTACAGAAACTTTAGTCGGCTTTTTTTACGCTTGGTAAAAAGCCCTCTTATTAAATAAATTAATGAAAAAATATGTAGATTTTACTCTGTTTCTTTTTTAAGAGGTGGGGGGGGGGGGGGGGGATTTAAACATTATTTAAACCATCTTTTTGGAATTTCTACACTGATTTTTCGACGTATAATCACAAATCATGAAACTATTAACTGTTAAAAGCATATTTTAAAAATTACTATATTTCAAAATTAACATTTCTGTTTATAATTTATTTTCAACTTTTTACTACTTAAAATAGTTCATTGTTGCAGTTTCACAGCGATTTGGCACATTTTGGCTAGCATTTATAGACGCTACATTAAATCCATTGTTTATCATACTCCCATACAATTGTAGGAGTTGCAGATGTTTGGCGATTTACCACCTGTCGCGGGCGAATTGAAAAAGGCTTTAAAATCAATTTATTATTTTATAATAAAGTTATACAAACATTAAAATGCTGTATTGTCATCGAAAACACATTTTTGTACAAACTTGTAAAATTGTGTCATATCAGGATCTGGGATGAAAATAGATTGCAATATTCCATCATTACAATGAAAAAACATGCTGAATTACATAAAAATAGAAACTATTACAGATCTCTATTTTATAAGCGAATTATTTTGTATAAATCCCAAACTAAATAAATAATTTTTTTCTTTTTTTAGAAACCTTTGAATTAAAAAATCCTCTTTAAAAAATTCTGACAAATGTGGAAAAACGCTTTCGCTTAATTATTTCAAAAATGGGTTTTGTTCAAATTCTTCGAATAACCCTTTTTTTTTCTTTCAAAAACTTTCTTTTGCAGGTATTATGTACTTTCAGCAAGCATGCACTCACATTATCAGCTGACAAAATTGATTGGGGGCGGATCCACTCCATTCAGAGTCAACTGGTAATCCAGTTATAATATTCTCCCTGACACCTAGCAAGGGTCAGAGAAAATATACTTGAAGAGATATGAGAAGTCTGTCGGACATATGCTTGCTAAAAGAATGGAGTTAGTTGGCTACCATGGCTAAAAGAGAAAAGAAGTTCCGTGAAAAATAATCTTTTATTGATATACGAAACTAAAAATTTGCTAAATAGGAAATATGTTTCTTAAATGGAAGTTTTAATCCTCTCTCTCTCTATATAACGCAAAATACCCCTCAGTTTAAAATTCTACAGAAATATTTGTTATTTAGGAAATAGAGAGAAATACTTATCTATATTTTCTGAATCTATAAAGTTATTTATATTTCTGAAGTTCTTTAAATGGAGACTTCACTTTTATTATTGAGGGGAAAAATAATATTATGTATGGTAATTTTAAAAAGATAATAGAAAAATAATTAATTGATAAGTCAAACTTTTATTTAAAAATAAATTAAAGATAAAATAAAACAAAATATGGTTCAACCTCCAGAACTGACACTTAAAATTGACACTTCTATTTAGTTAACATTTTCTCATTCCCAATACCTGTGTAAAGTATACCAGATGAGCTTAGCTTAGCGGTACTGCCCAGGCCCGGGATCATAATCTGAATTAAACCTTAATTTTGCATGAATTTATATCTTTTAACCGATTTTGTAAGAATGTATTTTTTTGTAACAGAAAATCTTTGCAAAAGAAACTCGTATCGAGGGGGGGGGGGGGGGTGCGGCTCAATATTTATATATTTTTTAATGAAATATGCCATTTTAACGTGAAATGTATTCACTTTAAGTTGGTGTTATATGCTGAGATACAAATTTTCTCATCGCGACAGTTTTGTTTGTTTTTCTTAAATGCAGGGTTTGATAAGTATGTTAGCTAATTTTCAAAAAAATGAAAAATCTTAGCCTCTGGTGCATCAGGACTCGATTTAGACTATTTTTACAAAAATAATTTTAGTCGGCTGCTTGCAAACAAACACACGGTAAAGATATATTGTTTTCTTTGTATAGATACCGTTACCTCTGAATGCCGGAAAAATATATGGTCCAGAACTGTCTTCCATTTAGAGGTTTTAGTGTATTTATTTAGAAACTTATTTCGTTAATTTAAACAAGTTAAATTAATTACTTAATTAATAAAAAATTAATAACAATAAAAAAGAAAAATGCATTATGTTATTTATTGAAAATTAATAAAAGAATGATAAATGGGCAAAATTTGCTTTAAAAGACATACAGTAATTATTATTTAAAATATGAATTAACTGAAATATTGAATTAAACATTTTAATGTAACTAAAATGATTAAAAGTTGTTGCAATAATTAAAAATAATTACAATTTATTGACAATTATCTAATTTGCTAAAAAATAATAAATCGAATAATTAATAATATGAAATAAACTCATTAAAAATCGATCCCGATCAAATTGAATTCACTTTATTTTAATAAAAAGCAATTGAGTATAAAAAAATAAGTTTAATAAAAAGCAATTGTACTCCAGAATCACTCATGAGATGGCGCCAGCACTAAGACTTCCTAAATACATCCCCAGGAATGACTTCCCAGGTACTTCCCCAAGAACGACTTCCTAGGTACTTCCCCAGGAATGCTTTCCCAGGTACTTCCCCAGGAACAGCTTCCCAGGTACTTCCCCAGGAATAGCTTCCCAGGTACTTCCCCAGGACTGACGTCCTCGGACGTTGCTCCGTAGGACGTCACTGGGAGCTCACTCCTGAGGACATCTTAAAAGTCTATTCCTCAGGAAGTCCCCATTTTGTCATTTTAGTATCAGGAGGAATTTGGGATGACTTGGAGCTCCTGGGGAAGTTTTCGGGAGCTTTCGTGCTATATGGGTTAAGGCTGTTCTTAACTGCTCTGCTCAATAAGCGCAAAACGTTTTGAAACATTTACAAATTCATTTTTGAACAGAAAGGTATAAAATTGGAAATCCTGACCAGGGAAGTGATTTGGAATTGAACTGTTTTTTTCATTTTTTGATCCATCCATTACCTATTGAGTTATAAGCGAATTCGATCACGTGACAAACACGTTTTTCGCCCGCTCTTGAGTGTTCTTTCTCTCTTCGCACGGAAATTCGGTTCAAAACGCCCACTTTGACTCTATTTTCTGAAAGATGTATTAAGTTTGCAAAAAAAAAAAAAAAAAAGGAAAAAAGAGCTCAATGGCCTAGTTTCTGAACAACAAAACCAGCTCGTTTCATGCATTTTCTAACAAAAATAAATTAAAACTTATGTCAGAAAGTTGTCCTTTTGGGTTTGAGAACACCCTTAATCACGTACAGTTCCTACTGGCCCACCGGACAGCGAGGCCTCATATACACTGCTCAAACAAATTAGGGGGGCATGCAAAAAAGTGAGAAAAGTGCGAGACAGCCATGGCCCATGCATGGGTATAAAATTGAGAGTAACACGTGAATTAATGCGCAATGCAGAAAAAAAAAACCGCAGAAACATTTGCGAGAGAGCTTTTGATTCTCTGAAACGATGGGAAGAACGTGAAAAGATGGTTTAGGACAAAAATTTAGTTACATTTAAATGACAAAAAAAGTACTGTTTACGAATGATGCAAGGTTTTTAATATGGCGTGTGGTCCCTTCGAATAGATAAAACTGTCGCATACCTTTTTTCCATGGATTCGATGACATTATCAATAAATTTTCGAGAGTATTGTTCCACTCCTCAAGAATTGCAATCTCCAAGTCCCGGACCATAGAAAGAGGCCTCAGTCTTGCTGTAATGCGTCGTCCGAGTGTGTCCCAAACATGCTCGATCGGATTCCAGGTCAGAGGAGCATGTTGGCTATTCCATACGCTGTATTGATTCATCTTTAATCATGTTCTCCACAAGACGAGGTGTATGTGGTGTGGCATTATCATGCATGGCAAAAAAGGAATCACCAATAGCCACAACATAAATGTGGTGACCTCAGATGAGGGCGGTAGCGTGACGCGATCTCCTCAGAGGCGCGATGACAAAGATTTTAGTAAGAAGAAAAATTGTAGGTTTTATTTTCGTAAAACAACAAACACTCTTGGCTAAATATATTGTCAACACTGACACAACAAAATATGTAAGAATTTAGCTTGATAAAATGAAGATTTAGTAAGGTAGGAGAATCTGATAAAAGTTCTTGACAGAATAATAAGTCAGAGTCCGGATCAGGTATTTCGAGAATCTCTGTGAAACACTAGGATCCCTTCAAAGTAAAATATGTCCTTTAGAAGTGCAGACTAGCAGTCATCCGTTCGATCAGCTTTCTCCGCTCACAAGAACTCAGCTGTAACTCAGCTGATCGGCTTTGTAACCGTTGAAAGAACAATCTCTTCTCCCCTCAGAGCGACCTCCGAGAAATAGTTCCGTGAAAAAGCACAGAGAGTATCTTTTCTCTCCCCCAGGTTGAAGAACCTCTTTCGAGTTTAGCTTTTGCTAACTCTTCTCAACTAAAACCTCTGATCTCCTCAGAGATCTCGTATATATCCTTAATTTCTCTCTGGAAAACAATGCGAGTTTCCAACATACATTGGCATTGGTTCGCCTGTCAAAATCCTTTTGACAGCTGACCTCCTAATGGCTAGGCGATGCCCTGCTCACTTTTTGCACACGAAACTCTTCTGTCAAAGTATGCAATGTCGAGAAGCACTTACTGGCATATTTCGGTGTTACAAAGTGGGAACCAGGTGGTTATCCTTTTATCTATCCAAAGTGTCACCTTCGTAAGATCGATCGTACTGAAGTTATTTACTTTTATGTTACCGGCAAACTCTGAGACTTAGATAAATTTTCTAGTGTCTCTCACGAATACATGGAGTCTCAATAGACCGTGATTCTGTATCATTTATGAGGGTTTTTACATGTGGAAAACTGTGAAAAGGCTAAGTTTCCACATAAAATACGACATGAGGTCTCAGTATCTCTTCTGTATAATTTTGGACCATCAAACTGCCATTCCGAGTGATAGGCAGGCCCGTACGTCCACCTATGCTGATTCCAGCCCATAGCATCACCCACATCATCTGTAATGTGATCTTTCACGTACGTATGTGGGATTACTTTGAGTGCTTCTTTCTCTTCATGCCAAAACACATTGGATGTCACATCCACACTGAATCGGGACTCGTCTGTAAACAGAATTTGACTCCAACAACATTGCCTCCAAACTCGATGTTCAGCTGCCTACCTTCTTTGGGCCTCATATTCGCTTGAGGTCAACGGAATACAGACCACTGGCTTACGTGCATAGAGACCGTCCTGATGAAGCCTATTTCGGACTGTTTGGCTGGACGCCCTTCGTCCTGTGGTCAAGAACAGCTGTGTTTGCATAAGAGTAGCATTGCCCGTTCCGTCTCGACGAGCTGTTAACAGAATATATTGGTCATCAGTTTCTGTGGTAGCACATGGCCGATCTTGTCCTTGCCGATGTCTACCATTCCATGTGTCTTGGAATGGATTCCACAGCCTTGCATTGACAGTTCTTGCGACTGAAATAGCGTCCGCTATACTTCGTTGTGTTCCGCAGATTCAACTGTCCCGATAACACGCCAAGCCATGGATTCGGGTAAATCACATTGTTGTGACATTTTGAAGTCACCTTTTCTCAAAACACAAGCTGAGCAATTGAATTTTGCAAATGAGAATGTGAAACAGGCATATCTGTAAAATCCCGATTTCTGCATCACTTATCTCCTTCTATTCTGTTTTTTGAATTCACAAACTTTTTATTTGCACGTGAAGTTTTCTTTTTCTGTTTTCACAACGATTTAAATTATAGATGTTTTATTTTATGTTACTTATCGGTGTAAATATTTGCGCAATTTTGTTAAAACCATGTGCTCCCCTAATTGTTTTGAGCAGTGTAGTTATTGGCAGCTATGTGATTCTATTAATCTCGTGAAAATTGCAAGTGTAGCCTCTTTTTTCTGCTCAAAGTATTAAATAGTGTTTTTTCAATCGAACTTATACCTTTGGAATGGATCATTTTCTTCTGATGGACTGATGGCTTCCATTATTATGAAACAGCCATTATAAATGAAGTGTTAGGTGAAGAATGTTTCAGTCGGTGCAGAAAAGTGCTTTTGTAAAAAGTTAGAACTCTGATTTTCTGGTCAGAATGGGGGGGGGGGGGGGGAGGTCATAATATTTTTTTGTCCATCAGAAGAAAATAACTCGGTTAAACGGAACTTGTTACGCATTTACATAATTATGAACTAATAGTGGAATAATAATAGATCTTATTATAGATAATTATAATATGTAAGTAATAGTAAGCTAGAAGAAGCAAGGGGTCGTCGGGTAGCTTCATCGCCCCGAGCCCTCCCTTCCCGGTTTTCGGTGTCTTTAATTTGTGCAATTTACCTTTTAAATTTGTCCGGTTTCAATTTTTGATTTTTCTTTTTCATTCTGGCTTGCGCTAGAGTGTCTTATACTCGGGACGTGGCCGGGACCCACGAGCCTTGCTTCCGCAAAAGAGTCGGACTAGAGTAGAAGAATAAAGGGCTGCGGACGAAGAGAGGCTGCTCGCCGCGGCGGTTGACCCACCCGCCCTCCCCCAACCACTATTATATTATATTAACCGCCGCGGCGAGCGGTCCATCTTCGTCCGCAGCCCTTTATTCTTCCACTTAGTGCGACTCTTTTGCGGAAGCTAGATTCTTAGGTCCCCAGCCACGATCGCGAGTAAAAGACTCTCTAGCGAAAGCGAGATTGAAAAAAAAATCAAAAATTGAAACCGGACTAATTTAAAAGGGAAATTACACAAATTAAAGACACCGAAAAACGGGAAGGGTTGGGCTCGGGGCGATGAAGCTACCCGACGACTCCTAGCTACTTCGAGCCCATTATTATGGGCTAATAGTCCATCATAGAATATTATTATAGAGCTTATTATTAGGCTAAAAATGGAAAAAAAAGAAAAAAAAGAGAGAACCCAATTAAGTATGCAAAATTGGCATCTCACACATCTTAGCGAGTTCGCTTTCTCAGTCTATAGATTATGTGGGTCACGCTTTACATTAAAAGATATGTCCAGCTAGTGGTCATTTAGAATCATGACCATTCCACACCCTTCGTGTTCAAAGAGGAGCTATTTCGTTTTATTTCGAGCACTATTAAGCTTTTTCTTTCATGGCATGCTTACGTTGAAGAATAAGGGGGGGGGGGGCTAGATTTCATGATGTCCGTCGATTTGTCAAATGAAGGACATTCATTTCAGGCGGTGCCCGGGTGCAGACTGGTCAGTTCTGACAGCGGAGCAAGTTACGCCTTATGTCCGAGACCGAATTACGCTGTTCTCTTGGTCAAGTGAGGGGGAAAAAATCGATTCTCAAAGATTCCTTAAGAAGGAATTAAAAAATATATTTTTCCGCGCTCAACAACTAGAAAATTGCTGACACATTTTTAGACTCATTTTTAGGTACGTTCGTAATTATATAAATACGTAGCACCTATAGTCGTCGTTCAATCAGTCTGTCTGTCCGTCTGTCCGCATATAACAGAGCAAAAACTACCCAACCGAAGGGTCTGAAAATTTAAATATAGAATTGTTGCATACTTTTGTCGCGTCATATCAAATTTTATGAAAATCGGATGTAGAGTTGAATATCAGGGACAGTCAAAAGTTTTCCGTTACATTAAGGCCTATGGAAAAAAATTATTTCAAGTACGTCGTCCCCGCTTAAACGAAAATTGGCGGTTCCAGAAATAATATTCGATTAAGCGGGAAATCATAACTGTAATATTTATTGCGTAATAAAAAGGCAAAATAACCATCTACGGTATATTTAATGAACAGCATAATAAATCGTTAATAGATTAACATAAACAAAAGTAAATACAAATGCTAATATAAGGTAAATACGTATTAATTTAATGTCAGTACATGCATTTATAGGGTTTACATTACACTTAATGCAGCTCATTTGAATTGGGTCAAAACTCTGCTACTTTTAATTTACGTTACTTATACTGCTTTAAAAAATCGTTTAAAATGGTTTAAGCGGAATTTTAAAGGAGTCAATATCGAGTTATCTTTCGAATGAGTGCAAAATACCACAACTACCCTCTCGAGTCTCGAAGTGACGGCATTAAAGCCTAGTTAACAGCAAGAAGTGATGGTGGGAAGATCAAGGTGGGGAAATCATTTGACCTATCCATTATACACCTACTGGCCGAAATCATAGCAAGAAGAACTGAAAATTTGTTTTCAGCGTAAAGAAACCGAAATTGACAAAAGGTGGAAGGAAATTCCAGCTGAAACGTGCTTTCCGCGCTTGTTTTCAAACATAGGTCATACAGTTGTTATTCGATTAAGCGGAGACGTTCGTAAAAGGTATTTGGTTTAAGCGGGGGAAAATAACATAGAACCAATGGGAATAAATTCGGTTCCGGAGGATTCTATTCGAATAAGCGGAGTATTTGATTATCCGTGACCCGATTAAGTGGGGAGGGCTGTATATTTGAATGATGTGCCAGCCTTCCGAACAGAATGAAATGGATAGGCACTTAGGAAGTGCACTCAAATAGACATTCAGTACACTATGCGGTACAAAAAATATTTATAAAACTAGTTACAGTACGAACGCACCTCATTTGCCACGTTTGACCTTTCATTTACAACGTGTTAAAAGTAAAAACGCGAAACTGGCTGGCGTGATTTTTGAAGACATTTAGAAGCAACCTGTGTGAATTTTCGTTCCATTCATTACAACTTGATTGATAAACCATTATTTTCTCAGTAGGACCCTATTTTTCGTCCCCAGCTCTCTGGCTTCGGGAAAATCGGTTCAAAAGACCCCCTTCGACAGCATTTTTTTTTTTTTAAATATAGTCTGGGCTGGATCGAAAAATCGACCCCTACGGCCCATTCTATAGTTTCTGAATAAGAGAACCCGTCCATGGTATGTGTTTGAAAGCCAAAATAAATTTAAAAGCAAGTAATATAAAAATTTTGTTTTTAAAGTCAATTCCTACTTAGGTCATCCAAGAAAATTTTAATAGAATCCCTTAAGCTAATATTAGTTTCTGTTGCATCGAAATATCTCAATGGGTTGATTTTCTATAAGCAAGTAGGTTGACAATGGAAGTCTATGAGAATTGGGCGAAATAGGAGAGATATTGCCCAGTGGGGCGTCCCTTTTGGCGACTCATTTGGGTCGCCCAATTGGGCGATAGATCGCCAAGTGGGCGACACACTGGGCGGTATTGGGCGACAGAACAGGGTCCCCCGTAGGATAACCCCCCTTATAGATAGGAAGATGCATTAAATGCTTCAATAACCAATGGCCGCCATTTTGCCTCCCCTGTAAAACTAAAATGAATGAATTAAAATTTAATGAATGAATTAATATTTGAAAAAACTATATTAACATCCATTGTCATCCAGTACAAGTTTAAAAAAAAGATTATTTCAACTTGATAGGATGAATAATAAGTATTTTATTAATGATTGAAGATTTGAACAAGATATATAAATAAATAAATAAATAAATATATTATATTATATTATATATATATATATATATATATATATATATATATATATATATATATATATATATATATATATATATATACATATATATATATATATAGGGAGAGTGTGCACTAATAGTAGGAATTGAATGAGTCACAAAATAAGCAGTTTGGATTTGAATACATCCATAACGACGCGACGACGTAGCAAAATTCGCTCAACGGGTGGCACTAACTGAAAATCTGGCCGAAAATCTCGCCAGTTGTTCTCAAATCCAAAGTGGCTATTTTCTAACACATTTACGAAGCCCTTTTCATTCTGAAATGGACGGGATTTGTTCCTGTATTTTATTTCTCATTAACGAATTATAACAACGTCTTCCACTTTTCTGTAAAGTCAAAGAATATTTTAGAAAATAGCTTCAAAATGAGCATTTTGAACTGATATCCCAGGCATCAAGGTGGGGGGTTAAAAGTTTATCATCATGGAGTAATCGATTATAAATCTCGTTGTAACACAATTATCAAAAAAAGAAGAAAACTATTCGAATCCAAAACACTTCAGTTGACATTACTGTAAGTACTGTGCATTTACGGGCAAAAAATGAGTTTGTGAATGTGTGAAAAACTCCTAGCACTGTAACAAAAAAAAAAAAAAAAAAAAAAAAAAAAAAAATCCGTTAAAATATGGAAATTGTACTGGCAATCGAGACGCCAGTACTATTTCCGTATTTTAACGGATTTTTTCGGTAAATTTTATGAAAAACGGAATTTTTTCTCGAATTTACGAAAAAAAAATTCCGTTAAAATACTGAAATAGTACTGACGTCTCGATTGCCAATTAAATTTCCATATTTTAACGGATGTTTTTTACAGTGTGTTGTTGAGTGGAGTAAAAATATTTATTGAGAACACCTTTAACACTGCGTCAGTCGCACGTGTATCTCTGATGTACAAGCTGGACTTTTCCTTAAAAGAAATTTTCAGTGCACTTGCCATTTCGAGAGCCACTGCCACCAGGTGATAAATCGATACTACACTGTCAAAAAAATATGTAAATTTTACAGAAAAAATGTATTTTTTACAGAAAAAAAAACGTTTTTTCTGTAAAGAAATGTGGATTTTGTAATTTGTACAGAAAAAATCTATATTTTTACAGTAAAAATTGTTTTAACCGTTTCACCGTCCGAGGGTTTTCCAGTATTTTAAGAGAAGAATGCTTGTAAATCCCAGGATATATACATATATATATGTTTATTCGCAGTTTGATGCTATAATATCTTTCGGGCCAGCCGGTTAAAGGGTGAAAAATTACAGATATTTTCTGTAAATTAAACGGTTTTCCACTGCCGACAAAATTGGCAATTTTTATTTGTGATTTTTTTTTTTTTTTTTTACAGTGAGGAAAGTAGAGGGGACGCACAGATTCCGAATCTACTTTTTTCAGAACTTACAAAGGGCAAAATCACGACTTGTATCATAAATATACACATGCGCCTCACTCGAAGGATTCAAGTTTCCAGTAACAACTTAGAATGCAGATTATATGGATTTAATATTTGTATCGTAAGCGGCCAGTTTAGATTTGAAAACAATCACCGAATCATCTTCTAATTTACTTCACAATGTTAAAAATTTATGTAAAAATACAGAAAAACTCCGTAGATTGACACTCTTTCTCGGCTCAATCCATTCGACTGAGAATTCAGTGTAGGGATTTCCATGTCTTTATTGAAAGATATTTTTACTTTATTCTATCTTTACAAGAAGAAAGTATTGGATTCGTGAAAATTTTCGACTTCCGGTTTTCGACGAATTGACACGTTTTAGGGGTCGGAGATCCCGGAAAACATGTTTTTACAAAATGTCTGTCTCTGTGTGTTTGACACAAATTAAGTGGCGCTCTATCTCAAGAACTAATGAACGGAATTTAAGAAAACTTTAAATTAAGTTAGTTCGTGATATAAATGGGTGCTGATAACTTTTTGGTGTAAATCGCCCAACAGGTGGCGCTGCTATGCTGTGTTATTCATGAGTATCGCAATAGCTCTATCTCAAGAACTAATGCACGAATTTTCACCAAACTTCAGATTCAGTTTGTCCCTGATATAAATTAGTGCTGATTATTTTTTGGTGTAAATCGCCCAACAGGTGGCGCTACTACGCAGAACTTTTCGAAATTTCCGCAATAGCTCAAAAACTAATTCACGGATTTTCATGAAACTTCAAACTCAATTAGAAGTTGACGTAAATTGTTGCTGATTAGTGTTTGGTGTAAATCACCTAACCGGTGGCGCTGCTATGCTACACTTTTCAGGAAGTAGTAACATGTATGATATAGAAGAAGGTTTTGGGATTGCCACATCCGACTTGTTATCTTTGTTATAACCTGCCATTCAAAATACACACTTTTAAAAACCTATTGCAATTTTATTAGGAATGTGAAAGAACAAAATTTTTGTTTAAAATCGTTTTATTCAAAATTAGACTATTATAGAAAAAGAAAATTTGTGAGATGTTGTAGTGACCGCGGATTTTTTTTCCACTTACACCACTTTGCAGTTGTTTCGTTCACCCTGTGCATGAAGTTTGGCAACATTAAAAGTATTTTTCCTTAAAAGGTATTTCCCTGAATCTTAAAAGACATCCTTTGGCTTTGCATACAGTCGAAGCAGCTCCTCAATCTAAAAAAACATCTGTAATTCTACCGATGCAAAGTTACAGAAATCTGCATGCTTACTAAAATTTTATCTGTGCACTGTGCAAAAAAAGATGCCAATCTACAAAACTAGTGTTTGTAAAGCTACAGTAATCGGGCACTTTACAAAAGAATCTACTAAAATTACAGTAATCTTACTAAAATTTTATCTGTAACCAGGGTTACAGATACATAAAAAGATCTAGGCATCCCAGTTTCCTAAAAAATTCTTATTAACCTTACAGATTTTTTGATTTACGGTACAAAAGTGTATCTGTTCCATGAATTTTTGTTGTTGCCGTTCCATAAAATGTTCTAGGAATCTCAGATTCTTAGAAAAATTTTAGTAACTTTAGAGATTTTTTTTTTTTTTTTTTTTACAGCACAATTAGTAAGTTGCTCGTCTCGAGCCCAGAGGACTCGGGATCAAACCTCGGGTCGGACAGTAATAAATATTATAAAATATTAAATGGTACAGCAGTTCAAATTCTCTCGAAAATTTCTAATTCTTCGAAGTTGAAAAATCCACTGATTTTGAAAGTTAAATTCAATTATTATCAAAAATAAATTTACAGAGTCTTCTGTATTTTTATCAATATCATTTTACAGAGTCACGAGTAAATTGACAGAATAATTTCGCTGTTATTTAACAGAATATCTGTTTTTCTAATCTCTGTCATTTTACATACACTGTAAAAAAAAAAAAAAAAAAAAAAAAAAAAAAGACTAAAATACGGAAATACTACTGGCAATCGAGATGCCAGTGCTATTTCCGTATTTTAACGGAACTTTTTCCCGATAAAGTATAGAAAATTTCCTGTTTTTCGGCATTTACGTGCGAAAACTTCCGTTAAAATACGGAAATGGTACTGGCATCTCGATAGCCAGTAGTATTTCCGTATTTTAGTCCTTTTTTTTTTACAATGTAAGACTAAGGAGGCTAATGTCAGACGAACGTCTATTTCAGGGCCGAAATTAGCTTTTTTTTCGCCCGGGGCAAACATGAATTTTGCCACCCCCCCCCCCCTTTCTTCCTCAAAGTATATTTACAAAGAGAATTTTACTAATTTTCTAATGGCCGACTTATTTTAAAATTTAAAATATGTAATACTGAACTACGTAAATTGAATGTGACGTTTGTTGCAATTATAGTTCGTTCACATAAAAGAATTCGCATGTATTACCGGCTATTTACAATGTTTGCTTATACAGTAGAGTTCCGATTATCCGAGTCCCGCTTAACTGAGTTTCCGCTTTAACCGGGGGGGGGGGGGGGATGGCCATATTTTTTTTTGCCAAAAAAAATTATGGTCATTTTTCCCCCCATTCTGACCAGAAAATCAGAGTTCAAACTTTTTACGACTGCTCTTTCATCTTCACCTAACACTTCATTTATAATGGCTGTTTCATAATAATGAAAGCCATCAGCCCATCAGAAGAAAATGATCGATTCCAAAGGTATATTTTTTCATTTGGCGCCCGGGGCACATGCCACCTCTTGCCCCCCCCCCCCCCCTTAGTTTCGACCCTGGTCTATTTGCACGCTTTTTTCATTCTTACAGCCTTCTTGCACCTTCCTACACCTGTGTAGAAAGGCTGTAAGAAGGAAAAAAGCGTGCAAATAGACGTTCGTCTGACATTAGCCTTAAGATAATGGATTATGTGGACCAGTAGATTTTCTCTCATTTCACAGAATTTTTTTTAACAGTGCATTCAATCTGTAAAGAACAGTCGAGCGTGGAGGGACCAGATACTCGGATTCATAAATAAGCCATTACCAAAAGAATCCGATTTACAAATCGTCGATTTTACTTTCATAGCTTGATCTTATCATCAACATGTTCATAAATATCTATCAAGAAATACCCAATTCGAAACGAAGGTTTTTTTTACGAGATGTGATTTCCATAAAAAACAATAATCCCTCACGGGACCTCACATTGTAGTAAAATTAGCACAATTGGCGGTATTGCTAAAAACCTGCGCATCACGGTAATGAAAAAAAGTCTGTCAGCATGGAGTAACCGATTATAAATCTCGTTGTAAGACATTTATCAAAAAAAGAAAATAGTATTAGAATCCAAAATACTTCAGTAGACAGTATTGTAAGTACCGAACATTTAGGTGCAAAAAATGACTTTGTGAATGAGCGGAAGATACCCGTTGTTGAGCGGAATAAAAACATTTATTGAGAACACCTTTAACACTGCGTGCCGTGTTGCCAGTATGCTACTTTTTTAAAATTCAGATTTCTTGGTTGCACCACATTTTTGAAATAGTAAAATCTTTCCGTTTATGACGCGTCATAAACGGAAAGATCAGTGTCGGTCACCGGTGACTGACATGGCATTTAACGTGTTAATGGCATATTAATTAAGGCGAAAACAAGGGGATTCTTACCATTTCAGAAAGTGGTGCCAACCAAGAAATGTGAAATTAAAAAAAGTAGCCCACTGCAACACTGCCTTCGTGGGTCGCATGTGTATCTCTGATATACAAGCTGCCCTTTTCCACCTGTAAGTTTTCAGCGCATGAGACATTCGAGAGCCACTGCCACCAACTAAAAAATCGATACCGATTGGAAAAAAGTAGAGGGAAACAGATTTCCGAATCTACTTGTTTGAAAACTTACAAAGGGAAAATGGCAACTTGTATCACATATATACACATGCGACTCATCACGCAGAATTCAAGTTTCCAGTCACAACTTAGTGCGCAGCTTATACACTCTCAGAAAAACCTGTTACTGGTACATATCCGAGAATTCAAGAATTTTCCGTTCTAGGACAGAAAATTTCCGTCATCTGAAAAAGGGAGTTTCTTCAAAAATACGTGATTTGAAAGAAATCGCCGGATACTCATCTAAATCACTTCATCCTGTCTATAACCGGTCGAGGGACATAGAAACTCGTGATTCGTCAATGAGCCATTACCAAAAGCATTCGAATTACAAATCGTCAATTTTACTTTCATAGCTTCATCATATCATCAACATCTTCATAAATGTCTATCAAGAAATACCCAATTCAAGACGAAGGTTTTTTTACGAGACGTGATTTCCATAAAAACATAATAATCCCTCCTCTAATATGGCGGGACCTAACATTTTAGCAAAATGAACACAATTGGCGTTATTGCTATAAAAACCTGCGTTGAGTGGCAGAAATCCCTGGTCTCTGTTATCAGGAGTCACTTGTAATGGTCTGGGAGGTAAACCTCGCCCTAACACTAATTGCTGGGGATGATGATGTCCTAATTGGGTGACGTACACTTTTCACCAACATCTGCCCCATTCAGTATTGTAATTGTTTTATTTGAGAAATGATTGTGCGGTCACCAATACGACTAGATCGTGATCAGAAACTGTAAAATAGAATAGCGTTTTCCATTTTTCAAAAAAAAAAAAAAAAAAAAGAAAAAAGGAAAAAAAAAAAAAAGAAAGAAAAAGACATCTTTCAGAAGATGATGAAGAAAAAGATCTTTTAGAAGATGATGTCAAAGTTTGTGCTCTGTACCGAATTTCTGGATAAGATCGTTATGAGATAGAAGCCGAAAAAAAAGGGTGTATTCCAATCCAAACTGCTTATTTTCTGATTCATTTTTAAATTCATTTTTGCTCTCAAACGCATCCAATTGGGAAATTCTCTTATTTAGAAATTACATAATATGCCGTGCTTCTCGATTTTTTGATAAATGTAGAAAAAATTGCAAAAAATGCTTTCAAAGTTGGCGTTTTGAATCGAATTTTTTGAAGCGGGAAGATCTGGAAATGAAAAAAAGGATCGTACTGAGAAAATAATTGTTTAAAACTCAAATCTAATGAATGGAGCGAAAAATAAAATCACACGGCCTCTTATACATCTATTCAAACATCACCTCAGTAAGTTTCATGTTTCTACTTTTAAAAATGAGTCTGAAAATGTCTCGGAAAATTTCGTGCTGTTGAGGGTGGAAAAATATTATTTCGAGTACACCCTTAATACCAAATCACCTCACTCATTATGTCTGCTAGATTCAGGTATTTATATACAAAATGGGTGGCGTAAGAAAGTCAGAAAGTTTTATGTTGTCGATTTTTTAACTTTCCAACATAGTTGAAAAGTGGTTATGAATTCGATTTGACCAGCCGTCTGTCTGTCTGCGCTCTTACTCGCGTCAAAACACTTTTGGATAGTCATTTAATTGATATGGGTTAATGATGTTTACCATGGCAAAATGGTCTGTTGAAAGGAGGTGCGTTGCATTCATAGTTCATGGACAGCCGCACTCAAAAGAATTCCGTTATACTACGGTCCATGGAGAACATCGTTTTCGTGTAATTGAATGACAGGGCGCCATTTCAAATATATTGAAATGGGGATAAATCACTGAAGTTCACTAAAATATTCTTGCAATAGAATAGGTAAGAATGGTCAGTTAAAAGGAGGTGTGTTGCATTCAGAGTTCATGGACAGCCGCACTCAAAAGAATTCCGTTATACTACGGTCCATGGAGAACATCGTTTTCGTGTAATTGAATGACAGGGCGCCATTTCAAATATATTGAAATGGGGATAAATCACTGAAGTTCACTAAAATATTCTTACAATAGAATAGGTAAGAATGGTCAGTTAAAAGGAGGTGTGTTGCATTCAGAGTTCATGGACAGCCGCACTCAAAAGAATTCCGTTATACTACGGTCCATGGAGAACATCGTTTTCGTGTAATTGAATGACAGGGCGCCATTTCAAATATATTGAAATGGGGATAAATCACTGAAGTTCACTAAAATATTCTTGCAATAGAATAGGTAAGAATGGTCGGTTAAAAGGAGGTGTGTTGCATTCAGAGTTCATGGACAGCCGCACTCAAAAGAATTCCGTTATACTACGGTCCATGGAGAACATCGTTTTCGTGTAATTGAATGACAGGGCGCCATTTCAAATATATTGAAATGGGGATAAATCACTGAAGTTCACTAAAATATTCTTACAATAGAATAGGTAAGAATGGTCGGTTAAAAGGAGGTGTGTTGCATTCATAGTTCATGGACAGTCGCACTCAAAAGAATTCCGTTATACTACGGTCCATGGAGAACATCGTTTTCGTGTAATTGAATGACAGGGCGCCATTTCAAATATATTGAAATGGGGATAAATCACCGAAGTTCACTAAAATATTCTTACAATAGAATAGGTAAGAATGGTCGGTTAAAAGGAGGTGTGTTGCATTCATAGTTCATGGACAGCCGCACTTAAAAGAATTCCGTTATACTACGATCCATGGAGAACATCGTTTTCGTGCAATTGAATGACAGGGCGCCATTTCAAATATATTGAAATGGGGATAAATCACTGAAGTTCACTAAAATATTCTTACAATAGAATAGGTAAGAATGGTCGGTTAAAAGGAGGTGTGTTGCATTCATAGTTCATGGACAGCCGCACTCAAAAGAATTCCGTTATACTACGGTCCATGGAGAACATCGTTTTCGTGTAATTGAATGACAGGGCACCATTTCAAATATATTGAAATGGGGATAAATCACTGAAGTTCACTAAAATATTCTTACAATAGAATAGGTAAGAATGGTCGGTTAAAAGGAGGTGTGTTGCATTCATAGTTCATGGACAGCCGCACTCAAAAGAATTCCGTTATACTACGGTCCATGGAGAACATCGTTTTCGTGTAATTGAATGACAGGGCGCCATTTCAAATATATTGAAATGGGGATAAATCACTGAAGTTCACTAAAATATTCTTGCAATAGAATAGGTAAGAATGGTCAGTTAAAAGGAGGTGTGTTGCATTCAGAGTTCATGGACAGCCGCACTCAAAAGAATTCCGTTATACTACGGTCCATGGAGAACATCGTTTTCGTGTAATTGAATGACAGGGCGCCATTTCAAATATATTGAAATGGGGATAAATCACTGAAGTTCACTAAAATATTCTTACAATAGAATAGGTAAGAATGGTCGGTTAAAAGGAGGTTTGTTGCATTCATAGTTCATGGACAGCCGCACTCAAAAGAATTCCGTTATACTACGGTCCATGGAGAACATCGTTTTCGTGTAATTGAATGACAGGGCGCCATTTCAAATATATTGAAATGGGGATAAATCACTGAAGTTCACTAAAATATTCTTGCAATAGAATAGGTAAGAATGGTCGGTTAAAAGGAGGTGTGTTGCATTCATAGTTCATGGACAGTCGCACTTAAAAGAATTCCGTTATACTACGGTCCATGGAGAACATCGTTTTCGTGTAATTGAATGACAGGGCGCCATTTCAAATATATTGAAATGGGGATAAATCACTGAAGTTCACTAAAATATTCTTGCAATAGAATAGGTAAGAATGGTCAGTTAAAAGGAGGTGTGTTGCATTCAGAGTTCATGGACAGCCGCACTCAAAAGAATTCCGTTATACTACGGTCCATGGAGAACATCGTTTTCGTGCAATTGAATGACAGGGCGCCATTTCAAATATATTGAAATGGGGATAAATCACTGAAGTTCACTAAAATATTCTTACAATAGAATAGGTAAGAATGGTCGGTTAAAAGGAGGTGTGTTGCATTCATAGTTCATGGACAGCCGCACTCAAAAGAATTCCGTTATACTACGGTCCATGGAGAACATCGTTTTCGTGTAATTGAATGACAGGGCGCCATTTCAAATATATTGAAATGGGGATAAATCACTGAAGTTCACTAAAATATTCTTACAATAGAATAGGTAAGAATGGTCAGTTAAAAGGAGGTGTGTTGCATTCAGAGTTCATGGACAGCCGCACTCAAAAGAATTCCGTTATACTACGGTCCATGGAGAACATCGTTTTCGTGTAATTGAATGACAGGGCGCCATTTCAAATATATTGAAATGGGGATAAATCACTGAAGTTCACTAAAATATTCTTGCAATAGAATAGGTAAGAATGGTCGGTTAAAAGGAGGTGTGTTGCATTCAGAGTTCATGGACAGCCGCACTCAAAAGAATTCCGTTATACTACGGTCCATGGAGAACATCGTTTTCGTGTAATTGAATGACAGGGCGCCATTTCAAATATATTGAAATGGGGATAAATCACTGAAGTTCACTAAAATATTCTTACAATAGAATAGGTAAGAATGGTCGGTTAAAAGGAGGTGTGTTGCATTCATAGTTCATGGACAGTCGCACTCAAAAGAATTCCGTTATACTACGGTCCATGGAGAACATCGTTTTCGTGTAATTGAATGACAGGGCGCCATTTCAAATATATTGAAATGGGGATAAATCACCGAAGTTCACTAAAATATTCTTACAATAGAATAGGTAATAATGGTCGGTTAAAAGGAGGTGTGTTGCATTCATAGTTCATGGACAGCCGCACTTAAAAGAATTCCGTTATACTACGATCCATGGAGAACATCGTTTTCGTGCAATTGAATGACAGGGCGCCATTTCAAATATATTGAAATGGGGATAAATCACTGAAGTTCACTAAAATATTCTTACAATAGAATAGGTAAGAATGGTCGGTTAAAAGGAGGTGTGTTGCATTCATAGTTCATAGACAGCCGCACTCAAAAGAATTCCGTTATACTACGGTCCATGGAGAACATCGTTTTCGTGCAATTGAATGACAGGGCGCCATTTCAAATATATGGAAATGGGGATAAATCACTGAAGTTCACTAAAATATTCTTACAATAGAATAGGTAAGAATGGTCGGTTAAAAGGAGGTGTGTTGCATTCATAGTTCATGGACAGCCTCACTCAAAAGAATTCCGTTATACTACGGTCCATGGAGAACATCGTTTTCGTGTAATTGAATGACAGGGCGCCATTTCAAATATATTGAAATGGGGATAAATCACTGAAGTTCACTAAAATATTCTTACAATAGAATAGGTAAGAATGGTCGGTTAAAAGGAGGTGTGTTGCATTCATAGTTCATGGACAGCCGCACTCAAAAGAATTCCGTTATACTACGGTCCATGGAGAACATCGTTTTTGTGTAATTGAATGACAGGGCGCCATTTCAAATATATTGAAATGGGGATAAATCACTGAAGTTCACTAAAATATTCTTACAATAGAATAGGTAAGAATGGTCGGTTAAAAGGAGGTGTGTTGCATTCATAGTTCATGGACAGCCGCACTCAAAAGAATTCCGTTATACTACGGTCCATGGAGAACATCGTTTTCGTGTAATTGAATGACAGGGCGCCATTTCAAATATATTGAAATGGGGATAAATCACTGAAGTTCACTAAAATATTCTTACAATAGAATAGGTAAGAATGGTCAGTTAAAAGGAGGTGTGTTGCATTCAGAGTTCATGGACAGCCGCACTCAAAAGAATTCCGTTATACTACGGTCCATGGAGAACATCTTTTCGTGTAATTGAATGACAGGGCGCCATTTCAAATATATTGAAATGGGGATAAATCTCTGAAGTTCATTAAAATATTCTTACAATAGAATAGGAAGTTCATAGCATAGATCGTTCACTGACAGGGGCAGACAAAATAATTCTGTTAAAGTAAACCTTAAGAGGCTACTTCAGTCAAATGAAAAGACGCATTGGCTAATGCTAATCCTATGGAAGAAATTTATAAAGATATCTCGGTCGCATTTCAATATTTTTCAATGATTTCTTTTGCATTGAATAGTTGAGATCGATCTGTATGTAGGCCGTTTTTTACTTTTTCGATTTTGACTGCAGATATTTTTTATGAGTATGCTTTTACTTTCGAAACGGGTTCCGAAAATGAAAGTGTTCTCATAAGAAATACCTGTAAACAAAATCAAAAAAGTAAACAACAGCCTTTGTGCAGATCAATCTCAACTATTCAATACAAAAGAAATTATTTAAATATATTGAAATGCGACCGAGATATCTTTATAAATTTCTTCCATAGGATTAGCATTAGCGAACAGGTCTTTTCCTTTGACTGAAGTAGCCTCTTAAGGCTGTTCTCAAGCCCACGGCTCAACAATCTAGAAACTTTCTGACACATTTTTACTAGCAAAAGTACAAAATTGGCGGAGATTGGCTATGGAAGCGATTTGGAATCGAAAGACATTTGCCGTTTTTTTTTTTGTTGTTGTTACATAAACTAGGGGGCTCTGCCCCCTACGAGCTATGCTCGCCAACCCCCGTTCCGACTCCCCAGATTCTAAAAGTAGGATAATTTCATCGGCTTTAAAAAAATTAAATTATAATTTTAAAAAACACTGGCGATCTCCCTGTAAACGGGGAAACGTTTCATTCATGTTCCTTTGATTGGAGATTTTTACGGCGAAATCACCGTTTGTTAAGAGATACAATGGCTGTTTTCGTCTTTGATTTAAAGAAATAGTTAAAAATATGAAAATAAGCTAATATAAAATGAATTAAGTAAACAGAGTCTTTGTCTCTCGGTATTTTAACAGCTCTATAAGAAAATTCTTTTAAATAACACATTTGAAATGTATCGTTTTATATCTGACGTAATTTTCACCAAAGTTTTCTTTCTGCTTTTAACATAAATATGAAAAAACTTTTGTTGTTAGAAAGGAAATGTTATTTGCGCTATCTTAGAATTCACGATAATAGTTGAAATAATTATCTCAAAATATGAAGTAAATGTCTCGCGCAGATATATTTTTAAATTTAAACTGTTTTGTCAACTGTCAATTATTTGGCGTTTTTGAATATGACGTACATTTCCTAAGTTTGCGACTTTTAACGCATAATAATTAATTTATTATTTAAAAATTTTCGTTATCTTTTAAAATTCATGTATAACTATAGTTTTTATGGCGTAATTTTCAATATTTTCCTGATTTTTAATGCGCAATAACTTAATTCTTATTTCAAAGTTTTTTTTTTTTTTCTGATTATAATAGCCAAGTGTAAATAAATTTTTAATTTGAAGGAAATATTATTCTTTGAGGCTTTTTCAAAATTGGCAACAGTTTAAAATAATACCCTTTTCTAAAATATCTCTCGAAATTCTGCAAATTTGAATTTAAAATGGAGATAAATCCTCAAAAAATGAGCCAAATAAAAAAGTAAATGCAGTCTGCACATTAGGAACTTCTAAAGTTTTAAATGGTGTAAAAATGTTTACATTCCTTCGTATAGTTTCTGCTCAAATAATTTTTTTTTTATTGAAACGATTTTGACTAACTTTAACATTAAATATCTCTTAAAATAATTATTCGATTTAAAAACTGTCTGCCTCAGTTTGTTTGTCAAACGTTTCTCTATAATATCACCAATTTTCATATTTTGTATGAGTGATATTTTACAGTTTTCTTAATATTAACGAAGAAAGACCCCCCCAGTCACAAGAAATATGGATGCCGATCTAGGAGTGTGCCGGGAAGACCTTACGCAGATTTTTAATGGTCCATTTCCAAAAGATTACATTTTTTATATATAGAAGGATTATTGATCAAGTCATAAGCGATTTTGGAACCCATGACAACCGGTTTTTTTCCTTTCGCTGACTGTCATTTCTCCTTTCGTCCAGAATTTCGGTGCAAAGCGTCCACTTTGACAGTATTCGCTGAAAGATCTTTTGCGTTTACCAAAAAATGGAAAATGTCTTTCGATGACCTAGTTTCTGAGTAACAACCCTTGCTATTTTCATGCGTTTCCGAACAAAAAAGAAATTAAAACTTATGTCATAAAGTTTTAGATTTGAGAACAAATTTAACCTTCAGGCTGGTCTTAACTGCTCTGCTCAACAAGCGCAAAACGTTTTGACACATTTACAAATTCATTTTTAACGGAAAGATATAAAATTGGAAATCCTGGCCATGGAAACGATTTGGAATGGAACTTTTTTTTTTCAATTTTTGGATCCATCCATTACTTATATCGAGTTAGAAGCGATTTGGATCTCGTGACAAACACGTTTTTCGACCTTTCTTGAGTGCTCTTTCTTCCTTCACGCGGAAATTCGGTTCAAATCATCTACTTTGACACTATTTTCTGAAAGATCTTTTCTGAAAGATCATTCTTTTCTGCGTTTGCAAAAGAATGGGAAAAACAGCTCGATGACCTAGTTTCTGAACAACATCACCAGCTAGTTTCATGCATTTTCGAAGAAAAATAAAGTAAAAATTATGTCAGAAAGTTACCCTTTTGGATTTGAGAACACCCTTAAGGTTGTTCTCAAATCCAAAAGGGCAACTTTTTGACATAATTTTTAATTTCTTTTTGTTCGGAAATGCATGAAACGAGCTGGTGATGTTGTTCAGAAATTAGGTCATCGAACAGTGTTTTCCGTTTATCTGTAAACACAATAGATCTTTCGGAAAATAGTGTCAAAGGGGGCGTTTGGAACCGAATGTCCGCGTGAAAGAAGAATAACCCATCAGGGAAGGGTGAAAAGTGTGTTTGTCACGAGATCCAAATCGCTTCTAACTCGATATAAGTAATGGATGGATCCAAAAATGGAAAAAACAGTTCCATTCCAAATCGTTTCCATGGCCAGGATTTCCAATTTTATATCTTTCCGTTAAAAATGAATTTGTAAATGTGTCAAATTAAGGTTTATTTGAAACGAAACAAAGAGTCATGTTTTAAATAATTGTTTATAAATCAAGTTCTAATGAATTGAATGAAAAATAAATGATACAGGTCGCTTATAAATCTCTTCGAAAATCACGTCAGCCAGTTTCTTGTTTTTACTTTTAGAAACGAGTCTGGAAATGTGTCCGAAAATTTCAAGTTGTTGAGCGTAGAAAAATAATTTTCTGAATACCGCCGGTGTAATCGAAAAAGTATTTTTCCACCCTCAACAGTTCGAAATTTTCTGAGACATTTTCAGACTCATTTTTAAAAGTAAGAACTGGGAACTGGCTGAGGTGATTTTGGATTAGACGTTTAAGAGGCCGTGCGATTTCATTTTTCGCTCAGTTTATTAGAATTTGATTTATAAACCATTATTTTCTCAGTAGGACCCTTTTTTTCATTCCCAGACCTCCCGCTTCGGAAAATTCGGTTCAAAACGCCCACTTTGCCAGCAATTTTTACACTATTTTCTGCATTTATCAAAAAATTGAGAAGCACGACACAGTAAGTAGTTTTGAAATAAAAGAATTTCCCAGTTTGATACGTTTGAGAGCAAAAATGAATAAAAAAATGAGCAGATTGGATTGGAATACACCCTTAAGAATAAAGCCTCTAGAGAGATGAGTACCTCCTGATTGGCAATTGAAACCATTAGGAAAAACAAATTATCTGGCCTCGTACCTAGAACATTTTACTTTCAATGGCTTTATCTTACCACTCATATCTTCATAAATATCTATAAAGAAGGCCCCATCCAAAACCGAAAGATGTGATCGTGATAAAAAGAAAATAATCCATCCATAATAGCGTACACTGTCGTATAAGGGGAAAAAGGTACTTTTAACTGCAATTTGTTTGAAAACTGCATCTCCATTTATTTTTGCGATATTCTTTTTTTTTTTTTTTTTTTTTTTTTAGTTGTTGTTTTTGATGTCATTTGTGCAATTGAAGTACTCCATTTCTGTAGAAAATAAAAGGTAAACAGATGGAAAATAGTAGATTACTCTATCTTTTTGTTGCCATTTCCTCATAATAACTGAAAAAAAAAATTGTAATTAAAATACGTACCGTATTTGAAAAAATATAAATGAATGATTTTTAGGAAGCTGTTATAGACTATATTTAATTTTAAGTATCTATATTAAAGTTTCAAATAAATAAAGGCCTATGAATCATTAGATAGCCGACTTTTTTTGTCGAGTTTCTTGAATGACGGCACTGCTTTTTGCTGGTTTTGTGTATTATTCCGCGAGAGTGACGTCCAATGCATACTTTTCTATACACTGTTAAAAATTTCAGTAAAATTAGGAGAGTTGGCCTTAAAATTATAAGGTCACATCCCTTTTTTAAGAAAAAAGTCCAGTGCCCTTATTTCTAACAACTTGCTGTAAAATTCACAGTAATTAAAATGTCAGCGGCATTCGTTTTGAAAATCAGTGCCATTAACCGTAAATTCGTTCTCCTCCCGAAATGGATTTCAGCGTGAGCACCTGCCATTGGCTGTTAGAAATCAAACGTCACTGCTATGTACGTCACGCGCAATGAGATCCGGCGGAAGTAAAAGATGGGAAGAGATTCAATGGCGCGCGGTGTCTTCTGTTTATTGTAAAACCAACGTGGAAGCTTTTACTCAAGTATCAAGTAAGTAACTGTTTTTTATTATTAATATGATGTATATTTTAATTATTTATACCGTGTTTCTGTTTATTCATATATCTGAATACTGTTTTGCTAATGATTTCGTAACCAAACATTCGAAATCTAAATAAGGTTTATCTTATGTTTTATAATCTGCGTTATTGTTGACATTTTTAATGAAAGCAGAAAATGCTTCGAAGCTGCACTGTTTTTCAGTGAAAATCTTAATATGCTAAAGCTGGTTATACTTATTTATATGTTCTGTATTTTCTTGCAAAATTTGAATATTTTTGTTTTGGTAGTAATAGAAAACATTGAATTTTATGTAGAGTAGATGTGCTAGTAATGGACACCCTTAAGGAATTTCTTTTAAAATTATTTTTTTTATTAATAGTTATAATTATTATATTCGAGTTTTTCAATATTATATTAACCTATCAACACTATTTAGTCATTCTTATAGTCTCATTTCCCAATATGAATCGAAATTTAATTTTAAATAACAGAAACATATCAAAAGCCCAGTAATGGACACCCTCTGTTCCAGTAATGGACATATATTATGTCCATATGTTAAATAAATAGAATTGTTTTTATGACTGTATTTCAAACCAAAATTTAATGAATACATTATTTTTCACAGTGCAGCTTCGAAACATTTTCTGCTTTCTGATTTCATTAAAAATGTCAACAATAACGCAGATTATAAAACATAAGATAAACCCTATTTAGATTTCGAATGTTTGGTTACGAAATCATTAGCAAAACAGTATTCAGATATATGAAAAAACAGAAACACGGTATAAATAATTAAAATATAATTCAAATAAATTTAACCATTAGGATACCAGTAATTAATAAAATATTTTTGATAATCATTTACTGTTTGCATGCATCAATTATTGTAATTATCGGAAGATCTATGTTTAATTATTTTAGATGGATAGTTTAAAATACTAAATATCAGGCAATTACAGCTATCAAATTATTGAAACTGTGGGGGATTTAAAAGGTACTAAAAAAAAAGTTTTGGAATATTAGTGTTTAGTTTTGTTTCACTATTTTTAACAATTAATCTTCCATATACTACTTATATATCATTTATAATAATTAATATTACAAATATGAAAGAAATGATATTGTGAATTGAATATTTTAAATACTAAATAAAATAATTTCAAAATAAAACTATAGAACTGATGTTTGAGGCCGCTGACTTGCAGATTTACTAGTTTCATGAATATTACCTATAACTTTCATTAATATTACAGTTTTTTTTTTTTTTTGGGGGGGGGGGGGGGGTCAGAGGTGAATAAGGAAACATTTAAGACAGAAAATAGATTTTTAACAGCTTCTGTAACTTAATTATTTTTATAGCCCTCCACCCTCGCAATTATTTTCTTATTTAGGCTGATAAGTTCTGCAATCCGGATGTGAATATATATTTTAAATTTTGCATGTTTTCTTTAAAAAATTATCGTTGATAGAATAAGCTCAAAATCCGCTGTTCCCAAAATGAAGCAAAAAGATGAGGGGCTGTATCCATATATCCATTGATTAGTGCCAATATAGCCAGGGTTGTAGTGAGTAGCTGCCCGGGTACCCGCCCAGCTGCCTGCCCGGGCTGGGTTTTTTTATAAAAAACCCATGTAAAAAGCCCAGGTTTTTTTAAATATATTTCTGGAAAAGAACAGATGATGTATTTGTTAACAGTTTATCGTTATTTTGTTTTATTTATTCACTTCTTTGAATCTTAGAAAATATATTTGTACTAATTTACTTGCACTTTTAGATTGGAAACAATTGGAAAATACACAATTGATAGCTGTGCAATTTAAAATTTGTTTGTTATTTAAATTAAAGGGATCATATCTATAGATGTATTTTAAGAACAGAAAAAATTAGTGACATCATTATTAAGACTATGAAGTCATTCCCATCTATTAGACTATGAAGTGTTCACAAAGATTGTATTTGAGATCAGGATTTCCACTTATTTCAGCAATCAAATTCCTTGCGCTTTCCTGAGCAAAAAATTAAATTTTCCCAGAGTAATTCCTCTAAAAAATTTCAAAATTTAAACGGATAAATTTTGCAAAGAACCAAAGTTTAGTAAAAGTCCTTGTTTTTAATACTCATTTTTAAATTCCGTCAGATTTTCTAGTTTTCCATATACAGTGGCAACTGTGAACGTTATTATTTGTGAGGAGGGGGGAATCATCATCCACATTTTGGCATTTTAATTTACCCGGGGAAAATTGCCCATT
The DNA here is from genome assembly GCA_963932465.1 of Maratus speciosus. NCBI lineage: Eukaryota > Metazoa > Arthropoda > Arachnida > Araneae > Salticidae > Maratus > Maratus speciosus. Next base: position 7,672,695 of record OZ010797.1, read on the forward strand.
TAACCCGGGTTTTTTAATAAAACCCGCCCGGGCTGGGTTTTTTTCTAAAAAACCCAGGTTTTTTACAACCCTGAATATAGCATACAAAATATTGCATGCACTACTGTATTTGGTATTGTATATGTTTGTATGTGTGTGTGTGTAGTGTTGACACTAAGCCGCTTTAGTAGGGTGCAGCACCCAGCGGACTTTTTTATTTCTTTTTTGCACCCAGTGGCTCTTTAACCCCTCCCAATGCACCCATATACCCTTTTCAACACTTCCTATGCGCCCTGGGAAAATATCGCAAATTCTAGGGACTCTAAACAAATTAGATCAAAATATTTTTTACCTATATTATAGTGTGCCCTTTTAAAAAAAGTCTTTTTTTTTTTAGAATAGTGTTCCCATTTTGAAAAAATGTACCCTCTTTTAGAATAGTGTTCCCTTTTTGAAAAATGTACGTTTTTTTTTTGTTTTTTTTTGTGTAAGAATAGTGTTTGTTCCCTTTTTGAAAAGTTCCCCCCCAGCGACCCTTTTTTTCTAGAGCCAACACTAGTTGTGTATATATACAATATAAGTATGTGTGTGTGTATATAATATATACAATATATTTATGTATATACATATATACAGTGTTCAAAATTAGTGGTCGTTAGTCGTCAAATGCAACCAAATTATTGCATTTGACGACTACAAAATTATTCCCAGTAGTCAAGTTTTACTCCTAGCTTTCTAAAAAAATATTTATTGTATTATTACTGTAAGGTACACTAATTAAAAATAATTAGTGTACCTTTCGATTTCATGTTACAAGATTTAAATGTAGATGCATTACATGTTTTTTTAATTTTTACTAGATTCAATTCAATTGTAACTATCAACACTGTATAAAATTTGTTTTTGTTTTGCTCTGAAGTTATCAGGTTTTAAATTTAACATGATTAAGTGCACTTTACTATTAATTTCTAAGTTAGTGTGACTCTAAGCCGCTTTAGGAGGGCGCAGCGCCCGGCGGCCCTTTTTATTTCTTTTTTTTACCTGTCGGCCCTTTTAAACCCTTTTGATACGCCTAGCGGCCCTCTTTATTTCTTTTTTGCTGCCGGTGACCCTTTTAAATCCTTCCGATGTGCCCGGCTGCCTTTTTTAACAATTATGTGGCCCGGTCGCTGTTGCCCGAATGTTGGTCGCTTTTAAATAGAGTTTATTTGGTTTGAAATTTTAGCGAATTTTTTTACATTTGAAAGGGAAATATTGTTTTAATATCTTAGTAGATATTATCCTCTTTTCAATAAAGTCTGATTCAGAAAACTGGTGGGGAGATTGAGTGCATCTAATGTAATGCGAGGGATTGGAAAGAGGCCATTTGTCTTTAAGTTCGGCAGACTGTTTATAAAATTTCTATTTCTGTTGCAGACTGCAGAAAAAAATTCTGCTTAATAATGCTTCTAAATTAATATTTTTCTTTTAGTGATGGTTGCTTAGTGGCACTCCACTCGCATATAACTTTCAATTTTGCTGCTAGAAGCAGGGTTGGCACGGTTTAAACCAATTGCTTTTTTTTAGAAGAAATCTAATGACATTTTCTCGTTTTTCTTCATAATTTAAGTGTTTCAAATCATTGGATATAAATAATTACTACTTTTAACACTTTATTTCTGCAATAAGCATTAGATATAGTGGGTCGAGGACATGTTGATATGTATTATTAGTGTTGACTCTAGAAAAAAAGAGCCGCCGGGCGGGAATTTTTCAAAAAGGGTACATTTTTTCAAAAAGGGAGCATTATTCTTAGAAAAGGGCACATTTTTTTCCAAAAAGGGCACACTTGTACCTTGTTCACAAAAAATATTTTGAACTGGTTTGTTTAGAGTCTAGAATTTACAATATTTTCCTGGCATCAATTGAATTGCCACGAGGCGCATAGGAAGTGTTGAAAAAGGCAGCCGGGTGCATCTGAAGGATTTAAAAGAGCCGCCGGGCACAAAAAAGAAATAAAAAAGGCCGCCGGGTGCTGCACCCTGCTAAAGCGGCTTAGAGTCAACACTAATTATGTATATGATGAAAATTAGTATGTGTTGATGAACATATCTATTGATCTAAAGAAAAAGCTTAAAACATGTGAATTTATCAAAGATAAAATAGATTAAAAATATTCAATATTTAGTATAATATATTTTCATTTTTTAAAAAATGCAGATTATTTAAAGAAATTAATAACATAACACAATCCTTAAGATTTTGACCAAGCTGTAAACGAAAATTTTCTTGATTGGAGAGATTATCTTTAAGAATTACAATCAAAATATGAAGTTGAATAAGAGAGTATTCACAAATTGGCTTCTAGTTATAGCATTTTAATAATACCAATCTATTTTTTTTCCTGTTATCTGCTGAATCTAATGACCAAAAATGTTAACTTCGAATTGTCACTCAAAAAACAAAAACCCAAGAAGTATTTGCAATTTATTTTTTGAATAACTGTGAAAAAGAATATTGTATTCATCAAACTACATCAAATGTTTATTATTATATTGGTAATCAAAATATTGTTTATAAAGTAGTGCAGTGTATTCTTTGAACATAAGACTGTGACTAAAACTGTTTAAATTAAAATATTTTTTTTTTTTCAAATTTCTACATAAATTGACTAGGATTATTTAATTTAAATTATTTTCAAATGAAGTTATTCTACTTGTATATCCAACAATGTCTATTTTTATCAATAAATATGCATGTATATGTAATAAGAAAAGTTGTTTTAAAAAAGCCTGGTTTAAACCAAATAAACCAGTTCTTTTGGTTTTTTGCCAACCCTGGTTAGCAGCGATATAGGACTTGGGAGGGGTGCAGCGTTTTTCTGCAGAAAATTTTTAAGAAACTATTTGAGATCGCAGACAGTTTTACATTTTATCTAAGTCTGTGTGTATATATATACTATATATATGTGATGTGTGTATATACATATACTATGTATGTGTGTATATACATATACTATGTATGTGTGTATATATATATACTATGTATGTGTATATATATACTATGTATGTGTGTATATATATACTATGTATGTGTGTATATATATACTATGTGTATATACCGGGTGTCCCAAAAAGGACTGACTGATTTTAAAATTCAATAACTTGTAAACGGTGACAGATATTTAAAAAATTCTTGCAGGAGGGTTATGCATAAGGTCAAAAGTTTTTTTACAGTGATTTTCAATTTTAGTTCGAATTACAAACAATAGATGGCGCTGCGATCGATAGACGCTAAATTCAGGCTCGATTTTTGGTACTTCGTGGCCCGGATAATACATTTCCATCTCCTTTTTCCGCATAGAACAAGAAAAAGGACCAAAAATCGAGCCTGTATTTAGCGACTATTGCTTACAGCGCCATCTATTGTTTGTAATTCGAACTAAAATTGAAAATCACTGTAAAAAAACTTTTGACCTTATGCATAACCCTCCTGCAAGAATTTTTTAAATATCTGTCACCGTTTACAAGTTATTGAATTTTAAAATCAGTCAGTCCTTTTTGGGACACCCGGTATATACTATGATTCAGAATTTTCTACGCCCAATTGACAAAATTCACGATTTCTCCACGTTTGATTGACGAAATGCAGGATTTAAGAATTAAAGAAAATTTAATTGTGCTTCTTGTTTAATAATTTCTTTTTATAAAATTATAAACTGATATTTTATTAATTTGGTGTAATTTTCTTAACATTTTAAAAACTGATATGGCAAAAATTTAACTCATGGTTTATTAGCAAATCAACTAAATTTTATGCTTGAAGTTATTGTGTTTGTTCATTTATATTTAAATGTCTTCGTTCTTGCAGGAAGACAAAAACCTGGTGGATGGGTGTGAAGATGCACCAGTTACACCATTCACTGCATGTATTGGTAAGTTCTTTACTTATTAATATTAGCAGTTATGTTGCAATGAATAACAATTAATATTGTTTTCTGCTTTGTTTATGCAATTTTTAGTTTTTTTCATTTATTAGATTTTTTTTCCACATCATGCAGCAATTTATTGCTGGTTACAATGTTTTTAGCAGGGGCTGTGAAGTTGGTGGGAAAAATGGACTCTTCTGACTCCAGGAATTTGGGGCCGTTGAAGTATTACATAAACATATTTTGAGTCATTTTGTACCCCTCCCCCCCCCCTTGTAAGGAAAAATAAGCAAACACTAGACCCCCCCCACCTCCTTTTGCTTATGTAAGATTTTATCACATTCTAACATCAACACTATTTGCCATAAAAAATTACAGTTAGCGATAAATTGCATTATTAATCAATTATTGTGTGTATTAAATAGAATGATAATGAAAAAATTGAATTATGAATAAAAGTAACATAAATTTCTTAGCATACATTTAAGGGAGGCCAAACTGGTCGCCAAATTAGGTTAAAATAATAATCTTTTCTAAAATATGAAAAAAAAAAAAATCTGATTAAAATTTGAGTTGCCATCATTAGAAAAAAGTATTTAAAATTAGAAAAAAATTAATATTTTGAAAACTAATTCGAAATTGAAAATTCCAATACCAGTTTTGAGATCTGCGGTTCAATACGGATGTTTAGTGTTAATTTCATCGCAAAATATTCCATATTTTAGAATAAATCGCCATGAAACATATTCAGTTGTTTAATCAGTCGTTTCATAAATTTGATTCGTTAGGATTTTATATATATAGGGTAGATATACTATTTTTTGTGTGTGTGTGTGTGTGTATGTATATATATACTATGTGTTTGTGTATATATACTATGTGTTTGTGTATATATACTATGTGTTTGTGTATATATACTAGTAAATCTGCAGATCAGGTGCCTCAACGTCAGCTCTACAATTCATTGTGTTTAGAACACTTTGAGTAATATTAATCTTTCTACAAAAAACGAAATTTAAAGTTTTGAAATTACATAAACATTTATAAAACGAAAAAATATTTCGAAGGTTTCTGACATTAGAAGCTTTAAATTAAACCCCTTGTTATGTAATGGTATTCTGAAAATCTCATGAGCTACTTATTCTGGTAATTTTTAGATAATAAAGTAGATTTCTTCAGGGGGGCTCTGCCCCGTGAACCCCTTCGTAGTGTAATTTAATTTACATTTGTAATTATCAATTAATTGTGTTAATGTCCTTTAGTAAATTCTACCAATAGACGGAAACGTACATGAATTCTTTTCTACAGCCCTGTATATTACGTGAAGATTTTTACGCGTCGTCTATAACATTTAAATTTAATGCAGACAAAAAACCCTCTTAAAACTGCTCATATCACATTTCCGGGGATTAGTATGCATAGTGTGCACCATATATCCAGTTTCTGCGGAGTCCTGTATATGGTTCTATTTAAATTCTGCAAACATTTGTTAGTATACTAAATGTAATTGGGCTGGGAAATACATAACTCAAAAAAAAAAAAAAACACTGAAGCAATTCGCGCTCATTTTCATTTATACTTACGAATTCATTTGTGTATCCCTGTACATGGTCTATACAATATTTAAGCATTACTTATTAAGCACAAATTTACTTAACGTTAAAACGCACACCATAATCGAAAATGCTCTTAAGCAATCATCCCTAATAGACCAGAACTGTATCCGAAATTTTTTATGTGACCCTATAAATGAACGATAAATACGATACAAATCATATTCAAGCTTCTTGTAGTCAACCACAGTAATGTAATTTAATTTCATAATGTTTGAATTAGTGCAACACAATTAACACACTGACGACAGGCAATTTAATTAAATCTGGGTTTAAAAACAGTAGAAGCTCCTCCCTCTTCTGAAAGTGTCTCGGAAATTGGTTTCTGAGATATGTTTTTCATGTTTATGCAGCAGTAAATATCTTTCAATGTACGGATGTAATATATAATGTCTTACAATCTATAAAAGATATGGACAACACAATATAAATGTCTTTTCTGTAAGGTAGAAGTCACTCCCTTAGCCAATGATGTATTCTGAATAAAAACGAGAATTCTCGTTTCCCGTCGCTAATGTGTTAAAATAAGCTGTGAAGAGTTTTTTTCCCCCCGTAGACCACATTTTAATCGACCACTTTTGTGTGACCCTGAAAAAAACATATGCTTTGCACCCCATATACTACAAAAATGTTTCAAAAATACATATCAATTTTATTATTTTGTAACAGAGTAACATCATTAAAAAACGCCACAAAAGGATTTTCTTCAAAGATTGTAATATTATGAATACTTTTGAGTTCCCTGTACGCATGCTGTAAGTGCTACACATAACATATTTTATAGTAACCATGTTCTAGTGCACCTTAAAAAAGTATATAAATTTCATTCCGTTTAAAATTGTGTAACATTATTAAAATACACCGCAGACGATTTTTCCCAAAGACTATAATGTAACGGAATAGTTTTGAGTGCCCCTGTAATTAAGCTATGAATGCTACACTCTTCATTTTTAATACCAAACATACTTTGGCAAACCTCAATAACGTATATCAATTACATGTAATCCCGACTATATTTACGCGAGTTAGAGCACGTAGAGAAACACGGCAGGCGACAGATAGAAAAACTGAAGTCATAAATACTTTTCATCCATGTTGGAAAGTGTTAAAAAGGATTTACATGCCTTTAACTGTACTTTTTTTTTCACTTATAGCATGGTTAAATATTAGTTTAAACATTCTAATCCATGCAATAGCAATAACATATTAAAAGCCCCCCAAAATATGCATATCTGGAGATCTGTAAATCTACTGGAAAATAATTCATTATCGTGCGCACTGTTAATTGCATAAATTGCATCGATTTGGCGCGATAAAATATTTTTTGTGATAGCCTTTTAATAGTACCTGCAACAAAATTAACGTAATTTACTAACTTCATTCATATTTGACGCAATGATAGGCTACGAATAACAGTCGCTAGGCAACGAAGAAAAGGGAAAAAAAGAAATATGTATCATGTAAAACAAGAAAATTAATTTAAAAATTCTTTATATTATTGGAATACATGTATAAATGTCCTCAAAACATTATACACGTAAATAAAAAAATCTGATAGATATATTGATAAAACTTCAATATAATAGGAATAATTTAAAACCCTTATTTGGAATTTTAGTATCCATAATTTGACATTTAAATCCATTAATCAAACGTGTTATTTTCTTTCAACAAATCGAAATTTGAAAATCGTCTGACTTGCCGTAGAAAAGCATTATAAAGAAAAATAAAATTTTCCATATTTTCCGAACGAATGAACCAAATTTAACCAAAAACTATACAGCTACGTCCGGGTATCTCACGAATATGCCCAATTAATTTCAAGCTGATCGGGTGCTTTTTGCGGCAGTTATCGCGGAACAGACAGACAGACAAACGGAAATCAAAACTTTTCGTGTCTCCACAGTAAGCCTTCACTGACGTTTCGGCAACTATGTGTTTGTGTACATATACTATGTGTGTGTGTACATATACTATGTGTGTGTGTATATATACTATGTGTTTGTGTACATATACTATGTGTGTGTGTACATATACTATGTGTGTGTGTACATATACTATGTGTGTGTGTACATATACTATGTGTGTGTGTATATATACTATGTATGTGTGTATATATATATACTATGTATGTGTGTATATCTATACTATGTATGTGTGTGTATATATATGTACAGTAAATTCTGTCAAAGGCGGACTCTGTATAAGACGGAAATCTGTCTACCGCGGAAAATTTCTCAAGTCCCGGCGAACCCATAGAAAATTACATTATTTCATGCTGCATAAGGCGGAATCTGTCTAACGCGGAAACGGACAGGATTTTAAGGCCCCACCGAAACCAACATTTTGTATAAGGCGGAAAAAAGGATAATTTAAAAATGAAAGGCATTTTGTTTATTAAACTTTAAAACTGATAAGTCAAATACTCAATGTCGACCATGTTAGTTAAATTCCATAACACTTTGAAAAAATTATTTCAAAAGAACAGACCTGTTTAAATTTTAAGGAATTTATGTTAATGCCATTTTTTCAAATAGAAAATTGCATTTAAAAGTTAATATTTCTAGTAGAATGAACATTTATCAAAATATATATTTCAAAAGTATATCAGTAGTATTCAAAAGTATATTATACTTTAAAGTTGTATTCAAATTCAAAGTTATATAGCGTTCGGTCTCATTCTTAAAGTTTATTGTTTTTTGTATGTGTGTAAATTTCCAATTCGCATGAATTGCAGCAGTACTAAGAAATTGAATAACGTTTCTCATTTATCTATAAAGACAAAAGATCTTTCCGAATTTCAGTTTCCAAGTGATTTTTGAGTCAGGAAAATCAATGAAAAATCATCATCTTCGAGGTTTTTTTTTTTTAATTTTTAATTAATTAATTAATCTATTTATTTATTTATTTATTTTTTTTTTTTTTTTGGGGGGGGGGGGGTTGCATTAGCCGGAATATTGTCTACTACGGAAAATTTTCTCAGTCCCAATCGATTCCGCCTTAGACAGAGTTTACTGTACTATGTATGTATGTGTGTGTATATATATATATGTCGTAGGCCAATTGAGAAATCCGGCTCTTTGCAAAGAGCCGGGCTAATTGGAGAATCCATCTCCCTTTTTCCAATTAGCCTGATATTTTTCAGGCTTATTGCAAAGAGCCTAGAAAGCGTTAGGCTAATTGAAAAATGAGCACTTATTATCCGATCAGGGAGATATTTTTAGCTCACAGGCTATCAATACCTGAGAGCTTATGTGTCCGCCGATTTTGTATGTACGTGTGTACGTACGTATGTACGTAACGCGATAACTCTTGATAGAAATATCCGATTTGCTTAAAATTTTTTTTCTAGGTTCATTCTGATAAGGAGCTTCCCTGATTATTTTTTGGGGTTCATTGGTTTAGGATAAAAGGGGAAAAGGCGGGCTAGTCCCCCCCCCCAAAAAAAAAATGTATATAAATGGGTTTTTCATGCAGAAATATTCGATTTGCTCCAAATTTGGTATACCGGTTTATTGTGTTAAGGAGCTTCCCTGATTAGATTTGGAAGCTCATTATTTAAGTATAAAGGGGGTAAAGGGGGCTACCCCCCTTAAATTAGATAAATCGGTTTTTCATGATGAATTATTCGATTTGCTCAAATTTTGTATACCGGTTTATTAAGTTAAGGAACTGCCTTGATTAGATTTGGAGGTTCATTAGTTAAATATAAAAGGAGGAAAGGGGGGGGGGGCTATAAACCCCCGTAAGTTAGATAAATGGGTTTTTCATGCAGGAATATGCGATTTGCTATAAATTTGGTATACCGGTTAATTATGTTAAGTAGCTTCCCTGATTACATTTGGAAGATCATTATTATGTATAAAGGGGAGAAAGAGGGGCAATTGCCTCTCCCCTTAATTTAGATAAATGAGTTTTTCATGTAGAATTATTCGATTAGATCAAATTTGGTATACTGGTTTATTATGTTAAGGAGATGGCTTGATTAGATTTGGAGGTTCATTAGTTAAGTATAAAGGAAGGAAAGGGGGGGTAGCCCCCCCCCTTAATTTAGGTAAATGGGTTTTAATGCAAAATTATTCGATTTGCTCCAAATTTGGTATACCGGTTTATTATGTTAAGGAGCTTCCCTGCTTAGATTTGGAGGTTCATTAGTTAAGTATAAAGGAAGGAAAGGGAGTCTAGACCCCCCCCCCCTTAATTTAGAAGAATGGGTTTTTCATGCAGAGTTATTCGATTTGCTCCAAATTTCGTATACTGGTTTATTATGTTAAGGAGATGCCTTAATTAGGTTTAGAGATTTATTGGTGGTTAAGTATAAAGGAGGGACTGGGGCTAGTGTCCCCTTAATTTAGATAAATGGGTTTTTCATACAGAATTATTCAATTTGCTTCAAATTTGATATACCAGTTTATTACGAAATGGCTTCCTTCATTTGATTTGGAGGTTCATTGGTTAAGTATAAAAGGGGGGAAGGGGGCAGTTGCCCCTCCCCATAATTTAGATAAATGTGTTTTCATGCAGAATTATCTAATTTAGTTTAATTTATTTTCTAGGTTCATTCTAATAAAGAGCTTTTCTGATTACATTTGAAAGTTCATTGGTTCAGCATAAAGGGAGAAATGGGGGAGCTAATACCCCCTTAATTTAGTGAAATGTTTTTTTCATGTAGAGTTATCTGATTTGCTTGAAATTTGGTATACCAGTTTATTATGTTAAGTAGCTTCCCTGATTAGATTTGGAGGTTCTTTGGTTAAGTAGAAAGGGGGGAAACGGGGACTAATACCTTCATTTATTTTTCGAGGGGCTTTATTCTTTGAAATAAGAGTATAATATACAATTTGTGTGAATAACTTGTGAGCTCAATGCCATCAGTTTAACTGGGCAATTTTCTTTTTATTAGGTTTATTAACGTATAACCCTACCCAAACCCGAAAAATAAATTACAACAGACCGTACCCAGATCCGAGCAAGACAAAATAATTTCAGTCTACATGCAACCCGACCCGAACCAGAGAGTTCCATTTGAAAAAACCTGAAATCCCGAACCAAATTTGATAACCGACAAAAATATTCCAAAGATCCATAACCGGATCCGAACAAGACAAATTAGTTTTCGTGGACACGCAACGCTACCAGAACTTAAAAATTCCATTTGAAGTCAACCTGAAACCCGTCCCGAACCAAATCTTAACCGACAAAAATATTCCAAAGAACTATAACCCGATACAAGCCAAGCAAAATAATCTCCGTCCACCGGCAACCCGATCCGAACCTGAAAGTTCTAATTGAACTCAATCCGAAACCTGGTTGTGGTCGGTTTTCGGGTTGACTTCAAATGGAACTTTCAAGTTCGGAACCGGTTGAAAAAAAAATTAAACTAAATCAGATAATTCTGCATGAAAACACATTTATCTAAATTAAGGAGGGGGGGGGGGGGGGGCAAATGCCCCCTTTCCCCACTTTTATACTTAACCAATGAACCTCCAAATCAAATGAAGGAAGCCATATCATAATAAACTGGTATATCAAATTTGAAGCAAATCGAATAATTCTGTATGAAAAACGCATTTATCTAAATTAAGGGGACACTAGCCCCTGTCCCTCCTTTATACTTAACCAATAAATCTCCAAATCTAATCAAGGCAGCTCCTTAACATAATAAACCGGTATACGAAATTTGGAGCAAATCGAATAACTCTGCATGAAAAACCCATTTATCTAAATAAAGGGGGGGGTCTAGCCCCCCTTGCCTCCCTTTATACTTAACAAATGAACCTCCAAATCTAATCAGGGAAGCTCCTTAACATAATAAACCGGTATACCAAATTTATTGCAAATCGCATATTTCTTTATGAAAAACACATTTATCTAAATTACGGGGGGATAGCCCCCCTTTACTCCCTTTATATGTAACTAATGAACCTCCAAATCTAATCAAGGCAGCTACTTAACTTAATAAACCGGTATACCAAATTTGGAGCAAATCGAATAATTCATCATGAAAAACCAATTTATCTAAATTAAGGGGGGTAGCCCCCTTTCCCCCCTTTATACTTAAATAATGGGCTTCCAAATCTAATCAGGGAAGCTGCCTAACGCAATAAACCGGTATACCAAATTTGGAGCAAATCGAATAATTTTGCATTAAAAACTCATTTACCTAAATTAAGGGGGGGAGGGCTAGCCCCCCCCCCTTTCCTCCTTTTATATTTAACTAATGAACCTCCAAATCTAATCAAGCCACCTCCTTAACATAATAAACCAGTATACCAAATTTGAGCTAATCGAATAATTCTACATGAAAAACGCATTTTTCTAAATTAAGGGGAGAGGCAATTGCCCCCCTTTCCCCCCTTTATACATAATAATGATCTTCCAAATGTAATCAGGGAAGCTGCTTAACATAATTAACCGGTATACCAAATTTATTGCAAATCGCATATTTCTTTATGAAAAACACATTTATCTAAATTACGGGGGATAGCCCCCCTTTACTCCCTTTATATGTAACTAATGAACCTCCAAATCTAATCAAGGCAGCTCCTTAACTTAATAAACCGGTATACCAAATTTGGAGCAAATCGAATAATTCATCATGAAAAACCAATTTATCTAAATTAAGGGGGTAGCCCCCCTTTCACCCCTTTATACTTAAATAATGGGCTTCCAAATCTAATCAGGGAAGCTCCTTAACACAATAAACCAGTATACCAAATTTGGAGCAAATCGAATATTTCTGCATGAAAAAAACATTTATATAAATTAAGGAGGGGGGATTAGCCTCCTTTTCCCCTTTTATCCTTAACCAATGAACCCCAAAAACTAATCAGGGAAGCACCTTTTCAGAATGTACCTAGAAAAAAAAATTGAAACAAATCGGGTATTTCTATCAAGAGTTATCGTGTTACGTACATAGGTACGTACGTACTCAGGCTTTGATAGCCTGTGAGCTAAAAATATCACCCTTATCGGATAATAAGTGGTCATTTTTCAATTAGCCTAACGCTTTCTAAGCTCTTTGCAATAAGCCTGAAAAATATCAGGCTAATTGGAAAAAGGGAGATGGATTCTCCAATTAGCCCGGCTCTTTGCAAAGAGCCTAGGCTGTTTGCAAAGAGCCGGATTTCTCAATTAGCCTACGACATATATATATATATATACTATGTATGTGTGTGTATATATATACTATGTATGTGTGTGTATATATATACTATGTATGTGTGTGTATATATACGGTGTGTGTGTGTGTGTATATATATATATATATACATTATGTGTGTATATATATACATTGTGTGTATATATATACACACAATGTATATACACACATATATATATTGTGTGTATATATATACATTATATATACATATACTGTGTGTATATATGTATATATATATATATATATATATACACTGTGTATGTGTATATATATATATATACTGTGCATGTGTATGTATGTATATATATATGTATGTATATATATATATATACACACTGTGTGTGTGTGTATATATATTTATATATACAATGTATCTCTGTGTGTGTATATATATATACTATGTCACTATGTGTGTCTGTACATATACAATATAAGTATGCGTGTGTGTATATATAGATATAAATTCTGTAATTTAAAACCCTAATATATTGAAAGTGTTAAATATCTAATTTTAACACAAAAATAAGTCGCAAAATTTTTTCCCAGCGATTCACTTTTTTCCCCACAATCCTTTGCCAAATTTCACTATTTTTTTCTGATAACGATTGCCAAAATTTAGTTTTTCGCCTTTGATTGACAAAATTCGAGATTTTCTTACTTTCGATCGACAAAATTAGAGATTTTTTTTGTTTTCGATTTGATAAAATTTGAGATTTTTTTCGCTTTTGATTTGACAAATTGAGATTTTTTTTCGTGTTCGATTGACAAAATTCGGGATTTTTCCGCATTTGGTTGACAAAATTAGAGATTTTTTTCGATTTGATAAAATAAGAGATTTTTTTTTTCGCTTTAGTTTTGATAAAATTAATTTTTTTAGCCTTGACAAAATTCGAGATTTATTCGTGTTCGATTGACAAAATTCGAGATTTATTCGCGTTCAAGTGACAAAATTCGAGACTTATTCGCGTTCGATTGACTAAATTTGAGACTTAATAGCATTCGATTGACAAAATTAGAGACTTAATAGCATTCGATCGACAAAATTCGAGACTCATTCACGTTCAATTGACAAATTTCGAGACTCATTCACGTTCAATTGACAAATTTCGAGACTCATTCACGTTCAATTGACAAAATTCGAGACTCATTCACGTTCAATTGACAAATTTCGAGACTCATTCACGTTCAATTGACAAAATTCGAGACTCATTCATGTTCAATTGACAAAATTCGAGACTCATTCGCGTTCGAAAATTCGAGACTCGTTCACGTTCGAAAATTCGAGACTCGTTCACGTTCGAAAATTCGAGACTCGTTCACGTTCGAAAATTCGAGACTTGTTCACGTTCGAAAATTCGAGACTTATTCGCGTATTGACAAAATTCGAGACTCATTCGCGTTCGATTTACAAAATTCGAGCTCATTCGCGTTCAATTAATAAAATTCGAGACTCATTCGCGTTCAATTAATAAAATTCGAGACTCATTCGCGTTCGAAAATTCGAGGCTCATTCGCGTTCGAAAATTCGAGACTTATTCGCGTATTGACAAAATTCGAGACTCATTCGCGTTCGATTTACAAAATTCGAGACTCATTTGCGTTCAATTAATAAAATTCGATATTTTTTCCGCGTTCGATTGACAAAATTCGATATTTTTTCCCCCGTTCGATTGACAAAATTCGATATTTTTTTCCGCGTTTGATTGACAAAATTTGATATTTTTTTTTCCTCGTTCGATTGACAAAATTAGAGATTTTTTTGCGTTTGATTGGCGAAGTTCGAGATTTTTTCGCTGGCATTGGTGGTCTCCATGGGTCAAATGACGAGATTTGAAATTTTCTACACCCAACTGTCGAAATTCACGATTTCTTCACATTCGATAGACGAAATGTGTGATTTAAGAATGAAAGAAAATTTAATTGTGCTTCTTGTTTCATAATTACTTTTCATAAATTTATAAAACTGATTTTTATTAATTTGATGTAATTTTCTTAACTTTTAAAAATTTATGTAGCAAAAATTTAACTCATGGTATGGTTCATGAACAAATCAACTAATTTTATGCTTGAAGTTATTGTGTTTATAAACTTTATAACATACTTATAACTATTTAAAAGGGGACACAAACATATAAAAATACATTAAAATATTATTTAATGCAATCCTGATATCTTTCGAACACATATGCATTGATTTTCAAAGGAAAAAGATGACTAACTTAATAGAAATACATTTGAAAAACAAAAACAACACATTGTACGCATGCGCAAGCGGAGTTCAGCCCATTTCGCTGCAGAGGTGTGAAAAGATAAGTTCATATTATCAGTAGGTCTTAAAATATTTAGGCTATACCAAATCGCGGGAATATTATAAACGGATTATTGAAGAGAAATGGACTGAACTCCGCATGCCTACTATGTTGTTTTTGTTTTTAAAATGTATTTTGATTGTCAGTCATCTTTTCCTATTGAAAATGAATGCATTTGTGTTCCAAAGATCTCAGGGTTGCATTAAATAATATATTTTTATATGTTTGTGTCACCTTTTAAGTAGTTATAAGTATGTTATAAGGTTTACTAATAACAAGGTGAAATTTTCCTTCATGAGAAATGTTTAATACAGTGTTTCGACTCTATTGTTATTGTGTTTGTACATTTATATTTAAATTTCTTCATTCTTGCAGGAAGACAAAAGCCTAGTGGATGTATGTGAAGATGCACCAGTTACACCATTCATTGCATGTATTGGTAAGTTCTTTACTTATTAATATTAGCAGTTATGCTGCAATGAATAACAATTAATAGGGTTTTCTGCATTGTTCATGAATTTTTTTATGCAATTTTTAGTTTTTTCATTTGTCAGATGATTTTTTGTATCATGCTGCAATTTATTGCTGTTTACAATGTTTTTAGCAGGGCTGCCGAGGTAGTGGGGGAAATGGACGACTCTGACTCCGGGAATTTTAACAGGGAATTACACTTTTGCTCAAAAATGAGCCCGACTATGGCTCCGCAGCCCACTTGTAAAATGGACGACTCCGACTCAAGGAATTTTAACAGATCCGACTTATATTTTTTCGTTCAAAAAGGGACTCTGACTCCTGGTGTTTAGCCTACTATAATAAATTTTCCTCTCTGCAATTTTAGAATTTCTAGTATTTTTTTTCTCTTTGTGGCGAGTTTTATGCGTTAGTAAAAAGAATTGGAGTTTAATATTTTAGTCCAATAAAATGTTTCATTTCAGAAAAGTTTATTGTGAATCTGAACAGCTGTTTTTTAAAATAATTCGCAAAAATTTTTTACGAGATTTTCAACATTTAGCACGAAATAGCAAAATTTTCTCTTCTGTAATTTTTTAAGTTTTAGCAATTTTTAGCACTTTTTTTTTCTTTTAATAGGCATACCACTTTTCCACGAAATCAGATTTCCACTTTAAGAAAAAAAAAAGTCGTTTTTTTAACATATTTAAAGATTTTATTTAAGTATCTTTTTTATGACTTTAGTTTTTTATTTGGTTAAATCAAAACAGAATCATAAAATCATACTTCCCAAATCACCCATTAATTAACCAATCTCTCGATATTTCTGAAATTTCTCCCTTATCTTATATTTGATAATTCTGTCATTTTTGTTTCCTGTTAATGCGTAAAATGAAACCAGTCAACCAGTCCGAAGAACCTCTGTCTCTTGTACTTCGGGTTGTCACATGATCACAAAATTGCTTATAACTCCATAAATAATTTAATTGTCAAACAATGGAAAATGTCTTTCAATTACAAATCACTTCCTTAGTCAGCCCTCCCAAATTTGTGTCATGCGTAAAAATGAGTCGGTAAATATGTCAAAGTTTCGTGCTTGTTTATAAAAGATTTAAATGTTAAATCCTTTAATTTTTACATCTTACTATACTTTTACTAATGATTTAATAATTTTATCTAATGTGTAAGATATTGTTTGAAGAAAATTGGTGAAAAACTGTACAGTGGTCATATATTATGTGTGCAAAATAATTTATAATATATATTGATAATAGCAATCGTAAAACAAGTACAACATAAATCAATTTTGTAAATAAATTTATCTGATGGAGACATCAAATAAAAACTGTTTTTTCCATCAACTTAATGTAGTAATGTTGCCTTTAAAAGTAATATTTATATGTATTAAAAACTTAGTTGGTTGTATATATGTCGGCCAATTATCTGCACGTGGGATATAGGCCCTAAGGGGGGGAGTGCCTTCCGTGGAGGTCTTTCTAAGGGAACCTAACCCGTATTAACGCTTGGAGAACGAAGGTTCGAAGAAAACCACGAAAACTCCAAACGATTAGGCCGACGGGTGCGATTGGGATCGAACCCAGCACCTCCCGTCTACCAGCTTCGAGAGCAGAACCTCTCGGCCACTGGTGGGGCCGTATTAAAAACTTAATTCAACAGTTTCTACATTTAATAGACCTATAATTAAAAACAGCATTAATAGATATACATTACTCAAATCAATCTTCATTTTATCTCTATTTGAGCCTCTAGGTATATCTTTTTACAAATTTTTAGGTGTGAGTGGGGTTAAAAAAAAAAACTCAGTGCATGCATGGTTTGGATGCAGTTGGGTTTTAGTTATGTTAGTTAGGTTATAATTAAGTTACAGTTACGTTGCACTTGGTTATGGTTAGTTTTTTTGACGCAGGATGAACATTATGCATATTTTGATTAAAAGAGTATAATATACTTTATTTTATAAAATAGCTCAAAAACTTTCAGCTAATGATAGAGTATCGACTTGATCCACATATAGCCCGATTTAAGGGTGAGATATAAGTTTGAAAATAAAAAAAAATTTCACTTAGGATTTCAATGTAGGGAAAAAAAGTTATATGTATAAGTATGGTTTTTACAGTTAAATATCAATATTTTAGTCCGAAAATTACGTAGTCATCAGAAACATATCGCCTAATCCCATTTCCCGTTGCAGTAATTTCGAGGCTTTTTACAGCTAAATATATTTTAAACAGATTTTTCCCTCCGCAGTTATTTTACACTTACGTTACAATTAGACAAAATCGAATTAAAGATATAAAATCATACAAATTTCAAGTTTATTTAAGATTTCATTTAGAGTGCACTTCCTTGATGCTCACTGGTAAAATGAGGAAATTTCTCTTTTAAGAGAAAATTAATTGTACGTCTTTTAAAATAGGGGGGGGGGGGAGTCTATGCTACGGTGTGTCGGTTACTGCTATCCTTACTGTATTTTTAAACAAAGAGATTTTGAGAACATCGACGGGAGAATTTTTTTTGAGAGATTGAAAAATAAATAAGTAACAGAAGAGATTGAAAATCGGGTGGGCTCTGGCCCCATGGGCCCATATAAGTTGGTGCCACTGGCTCACTCTTCCTGTTTAGACACATTTGGTACTAACATCGCCATTGTTCACACTTATGCATTTTTTACACACACTTAAAAAATAAACTAATCCCACAATATAACCACTTGCCTCAATGTCAGTGCTATTAATAGCCGCTTTGGCGAAGTGCTAATTTGCATATACGCTGCAGCAGCAATCTCAAATGGAAACTTTGATTGCACCATATAATTTAAATAATTACAGTATTAAGCAAATGTTACTGCTTTCTTCTGTTAGATTGCTATTCTATTATAGAAATTTCCTGTATTTATCACTGGAGCATTTGCAGGGTTGGGGAAATACATCATTTTAATTGCCACTGGTGAGTAGATTTTCTGACATGGCGAGTGAATTTGTAAGCAGTCTTTAAAAAACTCCATACCAAAAACTTTGTTTTTTTAACTAGTTAGCTATATTTTATAACTTTCAAAATTACTGCGATGTAAACTCGGTACTAAGTTGTATTCTTTATTAAACTTTTCTCTCCTGTGTATGTTTTGTAATTTTACAGGGTGAAAAAATGTATATGTGATAAGTGTATTAGTAGCAATAGTAATCAACTATTTTTGCAATCATGTAAATTTTATTATAGCAATGTAATTGCATTTTGCTGGCGGGTAAAATAAATCCTTGGTTGGTAAGATTTTCTAAAAATTCCCCACCCCTGAGCATTTGTATTAACCTTCATTTTAGTGTCTTGAGTAATTGAAGTTCATTCTCACATTTCAAACTTTTCTTAAAATGAATCTGATATATAAAATTTGGGAATATAATTTTTTAAAATGGGGATTGACAGTATGTTGTAATCTTTTAAGTGTAACATACTGAGTTAAAATTACCTCCTTTTCCAA
This sequence comes from Maratus speciosus, assembly GCA_963932465.1. Taxonomy (NCBI): domain Eukaryota; kingdom Metazoa; phylum Arthropoda; class Arachnida; order Araneae; family Salticidae; genus Maratus; species Maratus speciosus. The sequence goes on from OZ010797.1 coordinate 7,691,611, forward strand.
AAAGAATTCTGAAAGTTTTCATGAACCTCTTATCGTTAAAGCATGTTGCATACAAAGCAGTCACTTAATATATGAGTTTGTGTAATAGTATGCATTTAATTTGTTTGTCTTTAATTCTGTTTTATGTTATTTAAGCTTGTTTTTTTTTTTAATTTATTCTCGTTATATTTTCTTTATAGGGCATTGTTTAGAATTAATCTGCAATCCAAAGGTTCTGAAATGGAAAAGAGATACGGAAAGAGTTGACATCTACCCAAAAAACTTACTCATTGATAACAAAGGATTTTTCATCTAAATGGAAGATTTTAATTATATTTTTAGTGTAAATACGTGTTTCAAATAAATTTTTTTGTCATTTTTTAATTTGTTGTTTTTACTGTTCATATTTATAGAAATGTTACTGCTTTTCTGAAAGTGATCATTTTAAATGAAAAATATCCATTAGTTTTCAGAAAATTTACTTAAAAGAAATCAAGTTCATATTTCAATTTATCAGTTTCAAATAAATATGTTCATCTTGTATTTTGTTCAGATAGTTCCATGTCATAGTTCATTGTATTTATGTTTTGCACTTCACATTCCTAAACACGCATTTTCATTTTTAATAATTGTCTTGTGGAACATCTCAATTTCAGTCACATTACAATACATTGGTGAAAGCAAACAGTGAAATGTTTAAATTCAATATTTTATTTTTAAATGGCTAAAGTAACTAATTAGTTTGCAACATAAAGGGTGCTTCTTATCCAGGTATTTTATTGCATTAAGGAACACAATCTACTGAAAAACGAGTAGATTGTACCCCATTAGTTTATGATCATCACTCTGTTAATTAATTTGAAATACCTGGACACAAACCTCTTAATAACCAAACAGGGGTGTCAGAAATTTGACTAAAATTTAAGTTTTAAAACCAATATTTATTAAAAAATTGAAGTACACATTAAGTCTTATCTGATTGTTTTTCGTAATAATTTGGCTAAAAGAACTCTAAATTATTTCTTGCCGATTGTCAAGATATATTTTCTGCTTAAATAGTCTAAAGTTTATATGAATATAACAAGACATTTTTAAAAAAAATTCCAGTTATTTAAATCTGTATAATTTTTGTCATATAAAACAAATTATGTGAGAATGCAAAGAAAAAATTGTGGGCAGATTCGTAATAGCCTGGTTTTTAATGCCATATTTTATTCTTTTCTCAAACGTTTGTTTACAAATAAAAATTAACCCTTTATACTATTTCTATCATATTTAAATTCTAGAAGTCTTTTGATCCAGTTATTTATGAATGTTTAAAGTTTGAAACCTTTCATGTTGAATTTGTTATTTATCATAGGGAAATTGCAATTTGGGTAGTTTTTTAAACATAACACAAATTGCTGAATATAATGAACATAAATTCTTAATTTCTGTTACTTGAAGCTTCTAGAAAGCTTTTTTTTAATCAAATATGTTATAAGTTAAAGTTCAAATATTTTTTGAAACTATCTCCTTTTGTAAATTTTGAAAGATAAATGGCACATATACTTTACAGAAGTAGATTTCTAAAAGCTTTAAATATAGATTGCAGCTTGCTGCATCCAGCTGCCTTTTAGTTATGTTTAAAAAACTATGTGCATTCTAATCGGTTTTCACACAATAATCAATTTACATTATTTGTAATACTCATACTAGTCATATTTTTACGATGATGTACAGCAAAGTATAACTGTTTAAAAAGGGAAGCTGAACAATGTCAGCATAGTCCCCTAACTGTGCACTGGAATCCCTGAACTGCCCAGCTGATGCCTGTCTGTAGGTCCAATGGTTTGCTGATTTTACGGGCGGTATCCTTAAATTAATGAGACTCGTTTTACAAGGACCACATTAATTTATGGTCGCTGGACATACAAAAATGAAGATAACTTTTACGAGCATAATGTTAATTTAAAAGCAGTGACCGTAAAAAAATTAGCAAACCTATTACGAGTATAATGTTAATTTACGGCCAGTGACTATAAACAAATTAAGGAACTTATTACGGGCATAATGTTAATTTATGGCCAATGACCGTAAAAAAATTAAGGAACTTATTACGGGCATAATGTTAATATATGGCCAGTGACCGTAAAAATATTAAGGAACTTATTACGGGCATAATGTTAATTTACGGACAGTGACTTTAAATTTTACGGGCAAAAATTTACGGGCAAACTTGTATTTTTATGGTCATGGCAGCTTTACGGTCATGATATTATTTTTACGGTCAGTGACTGGCACACTTTTTGCCAGTCACTGACCGTAATTTAGCGGTGAAATTTCTTAGAGTGTAGGTGCCGTTTAAGGCCGGATCGTCCATGTGGAATGCTTCAGCGGATGCCAATGACGTCATTTCATATAAAATAAATGCGTGTGCTTTAAGTCTTTAAACTGAAATATGCTTTGTACATTTTTTTTTTTTTTTTTTTTTTTTATCGGGGACGGCACTCAATTCTGAAAAAGCAGAATTCTCGTTTTCTAGTTTTAACGTCTGGTCTCAAGAGAATAAAGCCCGGAGAGATGAGTACCTCCTGATTGGTAAATGAAAACCATTAGGAAAAACAAATCATCTGGCATCTTATTTTACTTTCAATGGCTTTATCTTACCACTCATATCTTCATAAATACCTATAAAGAAGGCCCCATCCAAAACCGAAAGACGTGATCGTCATAAAAAGAAAATAATCCATCCATAATAGCGGGACCTGACCTAACGACGTAGCAAAATTAGCACAACCGGCGACACAGCTCAAAATCTGACAGAAAAACCTCGTGGTATCGGGGGCCACTAATTGTCTGGGAGGTAACCCTCACCCTAACATTAATTGCAGGGGATGATATATCCTAATAGCCGATGTATATTTTCCACCAACCCATCTGCTCAATTCATTATCATCATCTTACGATGCAGAAATCTGTGTGCGGCCACCAATCCGCCCAATATCGTATAATATAAATCCATGGGGAGGGGCAGAACATCGTGTCTATTGCTCATTGGGGTAGAGGATCCCCCCCCCCCTATTACCTGGGAGATATTAGTATTAATATTCTGGCAGTAGGGTCGTTGTTGCCACATAAAGCGATGTGGCAGGGTGCATGCGATATGTATACACAGCTTGGGTGGTATTTTTCTTAGAAAACGTCTGAAGGGTTTTCAGACACAACCACCTGGCTTGGGTAGATGACATATAGATAGACGGGTGTTGGGCAATAGACTTAATGTAAACGGAAATATCGTAGGATATCGTACATCGAAGAACCTCATTTTCTTGTCACGGCTAACAACTTCTTCACAGAAGAGCACGATTCATTGCATTCGAATGATTGGATGTATTTTACATCATGCTCTAAGCATTAAAATCAGTGGCGCCAATGACTCCGTGTTAAAACGGGCATGGGAAACGCCTCTCAAATTTCTACCAAATCCTATTTTTATTTTTATTTTTTACACTGCATTTTTTAGGTAGATTTCGTAAGAAATATTAGGTTGTAACGAAAGTTTTGCGCCAAATCACCATTACATAATACTAATTATAATGTATATAATTAACTGTAATTTTATATATAACCACCATTCTGCAAAACTTTCACAGTGTCATATGATACAACACTAGTACCCAAAGCTGTACACTTTATTCGGTGATATTCTGTGGCTGACTTTTTGCAACAGAACTGGAAGTAAATGATGGTTCTAATCTGGTAGCGTAATTGTTCCATTTCAGACCCAATGAAAAAGATATTTTTTTACAAATTTCACAACACAGTGTTATAAAGCAAGTCTCTTTCTTTCAAATGCCAAAAATTGTTTGACAAAATATGAGCAAACACGTCAACACGAACTGTTTGCATAAACCATATTATCTGTGGCGGGAAACTTTCGTTACAACCTGATACTACCTATTACATGCATGTTGGAATTTCAGAAAAACTTTTGCAGATCTACGCCGATCATGACCTATAGAACCCAAAACCACCCCAGTTTAGAACTTTATATCTATCTATCTATATATGTATATATCACTTTTTTATGGACACAGTAACTTCCATGTAATTCTGCACAAATCTCTTCCAAACTGATACATATAATCAAGGGCAGAAAATCTCGGTCAAGTTTGTTCATGGGCAAAATCGGACCAAGGGGGTGGAAATAGGGAGGGGTTTCGTCAAAACCAAAAAAAATCCACACAACTTCTTGATTATAATACATATCGAATCAATTTACAGTTATTATTTACTTCTAGGAAAAGGGCCACAGATTTTCAATAAAATTAAAAATAGGCTCAAGGGGCGAAAAAAATTCATAACTTCGTCCATTCTTAAGATATCAAATTCACTTAAACATCATAAATCTTCTTAATATTATCTACAACTTTTATACTTAAAAGTTTTTGATAGGACCACTCTGACAGCAAAAACAAATTAAACAAAAATAGGGGTTGAAGAAAAAAGGATCGTACAACATGATTCTAATAAAACCAGCTCTTACAGAAAAATGAAATTAAAAGCTCATCAAAATCGGCCAGATAAAATTTTTAAACTGCATTTATCGCTCATCTTGATTTAGTTTTTGTTTGTGAAATCAGAGGCGCCAGGGACTTTGTATTAAAATGGCCATGAGAAACGCCTCTCAAATGTCCCCCAAATCCTATTTTTATTTTTATTTTTTACACTGCATTTTTTTTTTATTAATAATATTTCCTGTATTTTTATTACTATTATTATTATTATAGAAAACTTGTCAAGCACAAGAGAAAGTCCACAGTACTCAGGAATGTTTGTTATTGGATATTATAACATATTTATAAAGTCACGTTCATTCGTAAATGAAGTTATTTTCTGACTCATTTTTAAATTCATTTTTTCTCTCAAACGTATCCCCTGGGTAGGTTCGTGCCCCAAAAATGACTGATGGATTTTAAAATTCCATAACTTGCAAACGGTGACAGACATAAAAATTCTTGCAGGAGTGTTATGTAAGATGTCAAGAGTTTTTCTGCTGCGATTCTCAGTTTTAGTTACAAATAGCATCGATAGAGGGCACTGCAAGCAATAACCGCTCAATCCAGGCTCGATTTTTCGAACTCTCTCTTCTTCCATGCGAAAAAAGGAGATTAAAATGAATTGAATGGATCCCGAAGTACCCAAAATCGGGTCTGGAGTGAGCGCCTATTGCTCTCGGCGCCATCTATTGTTTGAAATTTGAACTAAAATCAAGAATCACTGTACAAAAACGCCTGACATCATACACAACCCTCCTACAAGAATTTTTTTAATATCTGTCACCGTTTGGAAGTTATTGAATTTTAAAATCCATCAGTCATTTTTGCGACACCCGGTATGTGCCGTGTGGGTCGATTTTTTTATAAAGACAGACTCTATTTCAAAAAATGCTGTCAAAGTGGGCCTTTTGAACCGAAGCGTTCGTGCTGGAAACGAAAAAAAAAAGGGTCGTACTGAGAAAATAATTGTTTATCAGTGAAGTTCTTATGAATGGAACGAAAAATAAATGACACTAGGTCGTTTTATAAATCTCTTCCAAAAATCAAGTCAGCTAGTTTCATATTTTTAATTTTTAAAAATGAGTCAGGAAATTTCGAGTTGTTGAGCGTGGAAAAATATTTTGTTTCGGATTCTGAATAACAACACCAGACCATTTCATGCGTTTCCGAACAAAAATGAATTAAAAATGTGTCATAGAGTTTTCCCTTGGATTTGAGAACAGCCTGATGATATAGGGTAAAACTCTCCAGTAGCTGACGCCTTAAGTCTCCTGTCCCTGCAAGCGAAGACACTCGCGATCTTATGTTAAATCTATGGGGAGATTATTTTCTAATATCTCGTTTGCATTTTGACATTTTTTTGCATTGGATGGCCGAGGTCCGTCTCTACATCGCTCCTTATTTGCTTTTTCGATTTTGGCTGCAGATATTTTTGATAAAGTTACAATCCCTCTCGAAACCGGTTCCGAAAACGAAAGTGTCATTCTAAAAAATTAATTCAAATCTAATTAAAAAATCTAATTAAGAAATTATTATTGACAAAATTTTGGAAAATTATACTTTTTATGACTAAAAATTATTTTTTTTCCATAAATAGGGCCAATATCTCCACTCAGTGACACCAACCCTATTTCGAAAAACCATAAGTTAAAGTAACAGTTAAGACAAATACCGTATATACTCGTGTATGAGTCGAAGAATTTTAGCCAAAATTTAGGAGTTGAAAATGGGGGATCGACTCATACACGAGGTAGTAAAAAAAAAAAAAAAAAAAAAAAAAAAAAAAAAAAAAAAAAATGCAGATAATCGGTGAGATAAAAGCGGACAGTGGTTATTTCCCTGTGATTGGCAAGAAAAAGAAAAAATAATAAGATCAGTTTTAATGACCCTGTAATTGTTCTGCACCCATTTTCTCTTGGGACAGAATTCCCCCCAATACAGGGGCATTCCTTTCGACATTTTAATTCCCTTTTTAAAAAGAGTTCCACTCGAGAATGCTTCTAGATATCTCTCCTCCTAAAAGTCCTAAAATACACAGAAGTACTTATATTTTAGCAGTCTAAGAAGTTGTTTAGCCTTGCTTGAATAAGACTTGAATAGATTTTTGAAGGATTTTTTTTTTCTTTTTAAGTATCATTGAATGGATGTGAACAGGTTTCAAAATAGTTTAAGCTTCTTCGGTTTTACATAATTATACACTTTTAAAACTTTCAATTTTAAGAAAAAGTTTACTAATATAATGAAAATTTGTTAATTTTGTTTATCCTCGATTACAAATTCGACTTATAGACGAAAATTCAATTTTTTTTTCAAAATGTTGCTTAAGAATTTGGGGGGGGGGGTGGGGGTCGACTTACACACGTGTATATACGGTATTGACAAAATTTTGGAAAATTAAACTTTTTATTACTAAAAATTATTATTTTTTTCATAAATAGGGCCAATAACTCAGTCACTGACACCTTCCCTATTTTGAAAAAAACATAAGTTAAAGTAGAAATTAAGGCAAATAAGTTATCACTAAATGGCATCACTTTTCAAAATTTCAAGTTGGATTTTAGCTGAAATGTCAGTTACTGCACTGCAAATTCTTTAAACACTTTTGCAACACTAACTGAACATAATAATTAACACTTCTAACTAAAATCATTTTCGATTGTGTTGTGAATGTTTTACGAATGTGTTGTGCCAAATAAAAAGATTGTGCAAAAAGTGTTGTTAAAAATGACAAGAGGAGAAAATGAGTTTTCAAAACATTCATTTTTAAAATAGTGTTATAAATGTTTGATAAATAGTATGTTTGAAGTGTGTGTATGTGTTATTTTAAAGGCACCCTGTAGAAAGTGTTTTGAAAGTGTTTTACATGGGTTGTTTTATAGTGTTCTAAATTGTGTGGTGTTTACAATGTGCTGTTCATTGGGTGACAAAGTATTGTGCAGCACAACACTATTATAAGAAAATATTTTCATCAACACTATTTACAACACGATTTCAACACACTTAACAACACTATTTTTAGAACACATTTCTAGATAGCAACACTTTTGCAACCTATTAAGAACAAAATCACACCACAAAAAATATTTTGCATAGGAAGTTTTCTAATTCACAATACGTATTGTTAATTGGGTGACAAAAAGTGTTGTAAAATGTGTTTATTTTTGTGCTTGAGAATTTTGCAGTGAGTTTAAATATTATGTCTGCCATTTGTGACAAATTATCTAAATTTTCATAGCTTACTAGAATATTTTTAGAAAGGTATCATAACTGGGGCTTTCACCCTTACCAGGTAAAAGAAAAATGCTTTCTGAGGCATTTTCTCAGTGTTTGTTGGGAGCAGTTTATGAGAACTGAGACTTCATTATTGTAACACCGAACTACGTTGTCATGGTCGGCGCATTCTCTAATAGGCTTGGAGACACAAACAGATGAACAATAATTTCGACTAACGATGCCATGTCTAATGATTTTTTAATGTTTATTACCCACGAGTTCAATTGCCGCGCGACATCGCATGTTGCATCTGTTTACCACAGGGACAGAATTCGAAGTCACTTGTATTTTTTTTTTCTTTTAAGACGGCTCTAAAACAACAATATTTTTTCCCATTCAAAACGCAGAAACTTTCTTATACATTTCCTCACGCATGTTTAAGGCTCCTGCCCCTGGAAACGAAGACACTCGCGAGCTAATTATAATCCTATGAGAGACCGTTTCGCTGATTTCTCATGCGCATTTGCATAATTTTGAATTTTTACTTTTTGCACATGATATTTGAGATCATAATGAAGGGTACCCGTTGATTAAATTTTCGATTTTTGTTGCTGTTTGATTATGATATGACTTACAATTTTGGAACGTGAAAAACGGAGGCGTTTTTTCAATCAAAGCTTTGTAAAATGTTATCTATGAAAGATTCTGAAAATTAAAAGACAACGCCCCCTAGCTTAAACTTTGAACTTTTCAGATAATTTTGTTTCACAATTTTATACCAATTAGGGAATGTAAAATCAGCGAAATCGATTGGGAATTTAAATGAAAATTTAAGCAAATTCTCCAGAATGTCCTCCCCAGATAGGTTCCGTCTATTTAACATTGATTGATGAGAGAAACCGATCCGCTCCACAGGTGTGTTTGTAAAGGGGGAGAGTCTATTCAACTAGCACATCGCTTTTTAATACTGGACAGCACTGTATGTAGTGTTATCTCAGCATGTTTCTTTTTCTTTTTTGACACAATTTAAAATAATTTTTATTTATTGAGTTAAAATTTTGAATTTTTTTGTGATGGTTAACCATGCTATTTCTAAACAAAATCACATGATAAAACTTCTCATATTATATTTTAAAAAAATTTTCATTTAAAATTCATTAAAAAAGTGGGGTCATTTAAAATCGTTATAACTCGAAATATTATTCGTAGAATTTCATTTTTTTAATTAAATAAACAGAAATACATAAGTTTTAATTTAGATTCAGCATTTTTTTAAATATTAATTTTTTTTTATTAAAAATATTTTTTAAAAAATGGTGTAACTTAAAAAAAAAAATCATATTTTCAAAAGTAAATACTTTTTTCTAATTTGCTGAATCAAAATTAAAGTAAAACAATTGAAAAAGACATGTTCCAAGTTTGAACCATTTATCTTTAACGATTCTTGACTTATAACGATTTAAATACGTGAAATGGTGAAAAAAGCCACCATGAAGAAAAACGCATTTCTTCATGACAACCATTGCTTGAAAGCTAGATTTTGAAAACAAACCAAAACGAAAAATTTAATATTTCCTGTTCTAATTAAGATAGAAACATAATTTAAACGTCATTTTAAGCAGAAAAATACAGAGAAATTTTTAATGCAACAATTTTTTGGGGGGAAAATTTGGAGATTTTTGTGTCCCGGACCCCTTTAAACGCAAAAACAGGGCACTTTGCAGGCCTGGCTATGGAAGCGATTTGGAATCCAAGATCCATTTCTTGATAAATGATGATTTCTCGAGTTATACGCGATGGATGTCTCGTGAAGACAGGTTTTTCCTTCTTTCCCGCTGTTTGAAATTTGAAATTTGAAATTTGAATTTCCGGAAATTAGATTCAAAGAGAGTATTTTTTAAAAGATCTTCATCCTTGACCAAAACATGGAAGCACCATTTGAAAGGCTGTTCTCAACTGCTCTGCTCAAGAAGCGCAAAACGTTTTGACACATTGACAAATTTCATTTTTTAACGGAACGATATAAAATGGAAAGCCTGACCATGGAAGCGATTTGGAATCGAGCTGTTTTTTTTTCCATTTTTGGATCAATCCATTACCAATTGAGTTGTAAGCAATTTGGATCACGTGACACGGCATTTTTCTCCCCTTATTGACTGGATTTTCTTCTTTCGTTCGGAAGTTTGGTTCAAAATGCCATCTTTGACAGTATTTTCTGAAAGATCTATTGCGTTTCCAAGAAAACGGAAAAAACAGTTCGATGACCTAGTTTCTGAATAACAGCACCTCCTAGTTTCAGGCGTTTCCGAATAAAAATCAATTAAAACTTATGTCAGAAAGTTGACCTTTTGGATTTGAGAACAGCCTTATTTCAGAAATGCGTCAAAAAGGAGCTCTTTTTCATTTGAGAACAGCCTTAAACCCTGAAATATTCTTGCATGATGTCTGTCAGGTTTCTGATATTAATGAGCGTGTGACTCATTATGATTACTATAATTAATGTTATTTTATTTTATTTATTGTATTTTGCATGTATATCACTTTCTACATACTTGTGTTTGATAAATGTTTTTTTCTTATCATTGGGATTGGAGCCTATTTTACCCATATGTTATTGAATGAAAAGATCCATTGCGTAATGACATATTAGCATTTCCTTTCGTATACAGAAATGTGGGCAACAAAGAAAATAGATAAAGTGAACAAGGGGAAGTCCTTGGGAATCCCTATTCAATGACCGTGCGAGGAACCGAAGTTCAGTGAGAGATGAGCAGGATTCATTAATGTACATGGGTACCCTACATGTTTTTCTCTCGAGGTAGAAGCAGCGAGAGAGTAATTCTAGTCTTTGGGGAAGTCTCGGTGGTAGAGGCTGTAGTTTTGAGCCGTGGATTTGCCAGTGAAAGTGTTTCGGAGAAAAGATTGACTCCTGCGCGGAGAAACGTGGATACGAAGGGAGATACCCAGTGCTGATTTCAGGGGGTGGCCCGGGGGGACATTCCCCTCGGAGCAAATGATGCCCCCCCCCCGGAAGATTTGAGATTTTGTGTTTTCAATGGTGGAAAAGTGCAATCCCCCCCCCCCCGGAACTCTATAATGTCACACCAGGAGACGCAAAAATACCTCCCGGAGAAAATTGTCTGAATTCAACACTGGAGATACCTGAGTGGTTTTCCAATAAGCCTCGCTGAGTTCGATCAAGTGAGAAAGGAATAGCGCGTAATTCAATAATACTACCCAGTGAGTAGAGATTATTTCAACATAAAACTTAGTGTTGGGTAGAATCTGCTCTATCCGCGCCTATAAATGTAAATAACGTTCTTTTCATGTAAATAATCTGTAAATAAATCATTCTTCAATATTAACTGAATAAGTTAGAATTTAATTATTATCTTTCTCACATTGTGTCCGATATTACGCCTATATCGGTGGTGGCAGCCTATCAACAAAACAGCGGTTAATCCGAAGTCTCTATGAGTGTGTAGCGATCTCATCTCACTTGATCAGTATAAAGCGAGTTACTAGCTTAGAGTAACTGGCTTGGCCTTTTGCTCGACTCTAACGTTCTCGCCTCCTGATCATGAGATCCCTGGTCCGTGTCCCAGCGGCGCCAATTCACACACTCTCTAAAAGTTACTGGAGTCCGAGTACTGGAGTTTGCGTGATAATTACCATCGTATTGACAACGAAACTAGTATGTTGTGGCCATCACAAAACTTTCTTCTATCTCATACATGTCAATACTTCAAAATTCACTATCTCAGTGCCAAATTAAATGGCAATCTGTGTTCATCATGAGAATTCTAAAAATATGAAATTCCGTGCATTAGTTCTCGAGGTATGACTGTCGCTGAAATCGTGTAAATCCAGCATAATGCAGCATAGCAGCGCCACCTACTGGGTTATTTACACCAGAACCTAATTATCACCAACTTATGTCAACGTCTAACTGAATATGAAGTTTGAGGAAAATTCGTGCATTAGTTCTTGAGATAGAGCTATTGAAGAAATAGTTCAAAAAGCAGCACAGCAGCGCCACCTATTGAGCAATTTACACCAACACGTAGTCATCATTTCATATGAAGGACTCACTAAATCCGAATTTTGATGAAAATGTGTGCATTAGTTCTTGAGATAGAGCTACTGCGAAAATAGTGTAAATCCTGCAAAATGCAGCATAGCAGCGCCACCTGTTAGGCTGTTTACACCAAAACGTAAACAGCATCCATTCATGTCAAGGACTAACATAATCTGAAGTTTTATAAAAATCCGTGCATTAGTTCTTGAGATAGAGCTTTTGCGGAAATCCTGCAAAATGCTACATAGCACCGCCACCTGCAGGTCGATTTACACCAAAAACTAATCAGCACTAATCTATATCAGGGACTACCTGAATATAAATTTTTATTAAATTCCGTGCATTAGTTCTTGAGATAGAGCACCCACAAAATTTATATCACATACAGACAGACAGACAGACGGAAAGACAGACAGACTCACAGACTCACAGACAGACATTTTGTTAAAACATGTTTTTTGGAATCTCTGACCCATAAAACGTGTCAATCCGTTGAAAACTGAAATTCGAAAATTTTCATGAAACCAATACTTTCTTCTTGTAAAGATTAACAGTGTCGCGCACTTTTCTAACATCCCATTTTAAGGCATGTGCTTCTCAAATTTAAATGGACTCGTTTCTGATACATTCACAACGATTATTTCATTCGTGAATCAGTAATATTTGTAAGTATTATTGATACATAGACATAGATGCAGAACAGATCCATCCATGTTTTTTAAGTCTCTCCATCGAACAATGTTTCTCCCTTTTCAGAATTTTGAGCCCATTTTTACTTTCTTCTATCTTTACAAGAAGAAAGTATTGGATTCGTGAAATTTTTCGACTTCCGGTTTTCGACGGATTTATACGTTTTAGAATGTTCTGAACACGATTTGATGGTTTTAAGAAAATGTCTGTCTGTGAGTCTGTCTGTCACTCTGTGAGTCTGTATGTGACAAAAATTTTGTAGGTGCTCTATCTCAAGAACGGAATTTCACAAAACTTTAGATTTAGTTAGACCATGATATAAACCGGTCCTGATTAGTTTTTGGTGAAAATCGCCCAACAGGTGGCGCTGCTATGCGCCATTTTTCACGATTTCTGCAATAGCTATATCTCAGGAACTACAGCACGGATTTTCATAAAACTTTAGATTCAGGTATACCTTGATATGAATTAGTGCTGTTTATGTTTGGTAAAAATCGCCCAACAGGTGGCGTTGCTATGCTGGATTATTCATGATTACCGCAATAGCTCTAACTCAAGAAAAAAATGCACGAATTTTCATCAAACTTCAGATTCAGTGAGTCCCTGATATAAATTAGTTCTGTTTAATTTATGGTGTAAATAGCCCAACAGGTGGCGCTGCTGTGCTGCATTTTTTATGATTTCCGCAACAACTGTATCTACAGAACTACTGCAGGGACTTTCATCCAACTTCAGATTTAGTCAGTCCTTGACATGAATTGACGTTTTATACATTTTGGTGTAAATCTCTCAACAGGTGGCGCTGCTATGCTGTATTTTTTGTGATTTCCTCAATAGCTTTATCTCAAGAACTCATGCTTGGATTTTCAACAAACTTCAGATTCAGGTATATCTTGATATCAATTAGTGCTGTTTATGTTTTGGTGTAAATCGCTCAACAGGTAGCGCTGCTATGCTACATTTTTCAGAATTTTTGCTATAGCTCTATAAGAACTAATGTGCGAATTTTCATCCAACTTCAAATTCAGATATACTTGTTAGGAATAACAAGCCCTCTATGTCTTATCACCGTACTACTTTAGCTCTACAACTTATTTACATTTTTAGCTGAAAACAGCCATTCTTTATTTACAATATAAATATAGATACTTCTTACCTCATATCCTTGTTTTTCATAGTTATATATATCCTTAGAATCCTTTATTTGATTTGCCTTCATCTTTAGTTGCAGTTTGCCTTTAATCACATCTCCTATTGCCGGTCACCTGTCTTTCAAAACATCGCGGTTTTCGGAAATCATTTTCCACGTATGATAGTCGAGCAGTACTCCCGATCGCCACGAGATGGCGTTAGTTGTCTGGTAGAGTGCGTCGTAAGTCTCCGATCATTCTGGAAGCCGTCTGTTTTGCATATACCAGTATCTGATACGCATGTCCGGATCATATAAATATGTTTCGACCAACGTGTGTCTTCGCCAGTTGGGAGTTACCTTTTCAACATGTGAGCAGGTGGTTTTAAGTATTGTAAAGTTGTTATCGGCATGGAGGATTGTTTAAATTGGAGAATATACAGTGAATGATGGTTTTTCTCTTCCTGGATTTTCCGTATTAATATCAGCTGATCTTTGTCTCGTTTAAAGTCGTCTGATGGCATAATGAAGGCTGGATTACGGGACCTCTATCTTCGAGAACCTTTTTTTGGTGTTGATTCGAAAGGAGACGTTTCGGTATTGAAATGCAAGCTAAGCTGTTTCCGAATTACTCGACTTTTTCTATCGGTTTCCTGGTGGGAATGACTTTTGTTTTTTTTTGTGCTACAGTGTGATATCCCTGGAGGTACTGGAATTGGTTTAAGATGAAGTATGGCTTTTTAATAAATTATTTCTTCGAGCTCTGGAGCATTGAAGTGAAAGATGTTTTACCGTTTCATATTTTTCTGAAATAAAGTGTCGTGGAGTGTTAATCTCAGTACAACTTGTTTTATAAGTAAATGCATAACTAATGTTATCTAGAGTTAAAACTGATTGAGGTATGTTTTATGTATTTTATTCTTTTAGTTAATTTATTTGTTTCTCTGTGACTAAATTTAAATAAATGTTTGTTTCTTTTAAATTTGTCTTTCGTTATTTAGATCACATAATAGTTTGACTTCTTATTTTATATTTTAGCAAGCTAATTCCATTAAATTGTTTAGACATTTTAATTCCATTTAAAGTAGATTTAATAGTTTAACGTATTTTTATCCGAGGTTGGGACATAAAGCAATTACGTTTCCATTTGCTTAATTCACTCTGCTAATTTAATTTATTGAGATATTACTTATTGGTAATTATCTCAACATGTGGGTTATGGGCCAGTCCCTGCCCCGTTTAAACTTATTTACAATAGCTAAAAGTTAAAAATTTATTCTGTTTATTAAACTTTTGATACTTAGATTATATGTAGTAAATTTTAAAAAGATAAGTCTATAAATTATAAGTTTAATAAAGTTTTAAAATGATTTAGTTTAAATAGTTATATTTTCAAGTCTTCAACCTCAATTTTTTTTTTGCCAGTTTGACCGTAGTTGGTCTGGCGTTTAACTTTAAATATCGGCCGACCCTCACGGATGTTATTTGATATTTTTGAGGGGGGGGCCGACGATAAAAATTTTTTTAAAATATTATACGTATTTTTTTTTAGTTTAATAATTAAAGAATGTTTAAATTTATTAGTAAAGTTTAAGTAATGTTTAAATTTGATTCGGTATATTAAAATTAAAGGTATATGCATGCATAAGACTTAAGGTAATAGATTTTTCAGTATAGTTAAAAAAAAAAAAAAAAAAAAAGTTTTTGAAAGTAATGTACTGAGTGCTCCATGACAAGGATTACTTTAATTAAATGTGCTGGGAAACTCCATGACACAATGTGAAAGTGTTCGTCAGAAGAAATGTATAAAGGAAAATTTTCTAGTAAAGAAGTGAATTAAAAGCCTAAGAAGATAGTTTCAGTACTTTAAGGTGTGTTTTTATGGTGTCAACGAGATAGTGTCACCATTAAAGCTGGTGTTTTCTCAGTGAATTAGTGCCGATGATGCTTTCTAGTATAGATTGTGGAACTTCAAAAGTTTTTTTGATAGATGAGCGCAGTGGTCGCCATGCTGGTGCCCGGTGCATAAGTTTTTCAGTAAAGAGACATTGGCTGTTTTTATTGACTGATCACTGTGTGGGTTTTCAAGTTTCTTTTTGAACTGATCCAGTGTTGACTTGAACAGTAAATTAAATTTAAATTAACTGTGTTTAACTCCTGGACATGCGAAAACGACGATGCTCACATGAGTTCTCCTGGTTGACGTGTGAAATGCAAATTTTATTATGCTACAAAGTGGGAGTAGATGATGTAAAAATGTGATTCTCAGAGTTTTTTTTGACATTTTTTTTGGGATCTGCTAAATCTGTCTATCTTGTCTGTACTTTTAAAGAAATTATAGTTGTGCTATATTAAAATGTTTGTTTTATTAATGTTTTTAGAATTTTTATGAATTTTTAGATTATGGGGCTTTCATCTGAGATCTTTCTGTTAAAATTTAAGATAAATCAGTTGAAAATGTTTAAGTTATCGAATTTTTAATGTTTTAAGATCAACTGTTTTTAGATAATCTATTTAAATTTTTAGAAGTAAAGCTTTTTAAGAAGTAGTTAAGGTTTTAGACAGCCTGTTTCCTTTCCAATAAGGTAAATAAGAACTGGATATCGGGACTTGGGCAAGTACGGTATTGTTTTTATACAGTATTGAAGTTTGATGTTAAGAGATGAGAATACTTGGGGTTGAAAGGCTAAATACTTTTTCCTTGAAAAATGATTGAATATGGATGTTAATTAACTGGACAGTTTAGAAATATAATACATTGAGTGACAGTTTCAAAGCTTTTAGTGAACCTCGCGTTCTTCTATTAAAGATTGTATTGTATATTAAAGAAAATAAGTTATTTTTTATTGGTTAAAGCATATTAAAAGATTAATTATTAAACATGTTTTTTTTATAATAGAATTTTCTTATTGGTTATAAGTTATAAAGTTAAAGGCTTTATTTACAGGCTAATGAGCGACTTGTACTTTGCATTGGGGGTTTTCTTTTTACATTTAAATTTAAGAGTTAAGAAACCTGCCTGGAGTGCTGTGGTGCAAGCTTGCTTTTATAAAGTTAAATTATAGGTCCATATTTCTTGATTTTGTTTTGATATATATATTTTTAATTTGGATAAAATGATTGATTAAATGTAAAGATTGTTTAAAGTTATACTAAATTATAGTTTAAAAGTGTATTTTTACTAAATTTTTTGAGTTGTTTTATAGTAAAAAGATAATTATAGAGTTTAAAGATTTTTGGGAATGTGAGGATCACTGAGCATTGTTAATATTAGCGATTCTGCATTAAAAGATTACAGTATTTGAATTATATTGAGATAATTCAGCATGATTTTTAAAGAGATTATTGCTTGATGGATTGGTGGTGTTGGTAGACTTTTAGAGCAGTATTTGCTGTTTTTTAATAGGCCTTGGTTAAACCAAGCTTTAAAACGTGAGTTAATTGATAATTCATTTTTGTTGAATGCTGTATGTGGTTTAAATGCCGCCTGTTCATTAATGCTTTAATCAATCTTTAATGTATTTTTGTTTTTAAATTTTATATGTTTGAAATATGCTCTGTAAATGTTCTTTTCAGACTTGTTCATGTCTCTGATTATCCCAGTTTGTTTGTAATTTAATAAAAGATTCTTGTATTTAAATTTGATGTTTAAGGGTGTATTCCGATCCAAACTGCTTATTTTCTGATTCATTTTAAAATTCATTTTTGCTCTCAAACGCATCAAATTTAGAAATTCTCTTATTTAGAAACTATATAATGTGCGGTGCTTCTTAATTTTTTGATAAATGCAGAAAATACTGTAAAAAACGCTGTCAAAGTGGGCGTTTTGAACCGAATTTTCCGAAGCGGGCGATCTGGGAATGAAAAAAATGGTCCTACTGAGAAAATAATTGTTTAAAAATCAAATTCTAATGAATTGAGTTGGAAATGAAATCACACGGCATGTTAAACATCTCTTCAGAAATCACCCCGGCAAGTTTCATGTTTTTACTTTTAAAAATGAGTCTGAAAATGTCTCAGAAAATTTCGAGCTGTTGAGGGTGGAAAAATATTTTTTCGAATACACCCTTAAGAAGATTGAGGGATCTTATGAAGAGGTTTTTAGACCATTTCTGGTGGATGGACTGTAGCCATTAAGATATGATTTTTATTTATGAAATACAATTTTAAGTTTGTATTAGATTAATTTACAATTTTTTTTTTAGATATCTTTAAAGTTTTATAATAGATATAACTTATAAATTTTTAACTTTTATGGATTGCCTGTGTTTAAGATGGTCTGGATAAGGGTTTCCATTGAGTATGACAGCATCTTTTTGGCAAATTCTCGGTGTTAAGACTCAATGAGGAGGATCTTCAATATAAGACATCATTTGGGCAATTCAGTGAAGTTGTTTTTCTGTTTATGATTTTATTTTTAAAAGTTGTGTTTTGCCTACTCTTCAGTATAGCCAGGAAGAGGGACAATGATCTTGTAAATGTCCTGTTGTTAATATTGCTTTAGTTTGATTTTTCTCTGATCATGAGTAAGATAGTGTTTGAATTCTGCTAGTACTCAATGGGGAGTTGGATCGAACGAGGCATGCTGGATATTGTTGAGTGGGTTTATAGATTGGTTTTGCTTCAGTTATTTATATTTTTGAATTAAAAATATTTTTCCTTTGAATACTAATTTTCTTTGCAGTTGGCTTAATGGTGCAGTTTGTCTAAATGTGATGTTTGGAATTTGAAATCTTGAGGTTTTGAGTGAGGTATGGTTAATCATAAGGAAAGGAGGCTGATTTTTGAGAAAGGGGGGTTTCTGGATGTGGCTCCATATCTATACTAATTTGAGATTTGCAATGGTTTAATTTTTAATGGCTGAAGTTTGGTTGGAGGTTTTTTTTTAGAGATGTTTTAGAATAATTAAGCTTTGAGATTGATTAAATTTTTAGAGTAATTAAATTTTTAGAAAAGTTAGATTTTTAGTGTCCGGGTAAAGTTGTGCAGAATTGGTTGTCTTGATGGTTTTTGCCATGTTTTTGAGAATTGTTATTGATTTGTAAAGTTCAATATATTTGAAAAGTTGTTGGATATAAAGTTTTAAAAGTAGATTGGCAAAAATTAGGATTGAAAATTGACTGTGAAGATGTAATTTTTGTTGAAACTGTGGGTTTTGCTTAATCTGAAAGATTTTCGTATTGGTTGGTCAATTTGTAAGACTGATTTTTCTTAGGACACTGTTTGTTAGAAGGGGGTGTAAAAAGTATTTCCTAGGTTACCCATTCTGATAATGGATGTGTCAAGTTTTGTGGAGATGGTTTTGCTATGTAACTGAAAAATGGACATTCTGCCAACGTGTAAGATATATATGTATATATTTTTTTAATTTCCCGGATATATTAGAATTAAATTACAATTCTGTTTTTGGTAATCCTGGGGTGGAAATTTTTAGGTGATATTCAACTTTTGGAGTGGAGAAGAGATGGATTGGTTATGACTGGAGCTGGTCTTTAGTTATAAATTTTTTAGGTGTTAAGTTTATGACTTGGCTGTTTTTAAAGAGGATTGTTAGTTTCTCGACATAAGATACTACCTTCTTTGTAACAATGCGATTTTTCTCTGAATGGTCACGTGATGTCGATATGCAATCTCGATTTCCTTGTGGCATTTTTGATGTCGAACCTCCTCGGCCGGAAATGATGCTTAGATTTTTATGGAATTAATTTTTGAGGTTTTTACAGGTTAAATTTTTCAGCGTCTCTTCTTCGGGCTTTACATATCTACGTATTTATGTTGTATAAGTGGTATGGAGTCTTTTGGCCAAAAGCAATGGATTTATTATTTTGGATTTTTGGTATATGTGCATGCTTAGGCATCAGTGCTGATAGGATATGCTGGTATCCCCGGGTTGACAATGGCCACTTGACCTTCGGATCTCAGCATGTTGAAAGGTTTGTATGTTTGGGTGTACCATTTCAATATATGTCCATTTTTCGTTGTCCTAATTTGTTGGGACAGTATAATTAGTTTTGTGTCGTCCCGATTGTCAGGGCTCTTGGATATGTTGTATATGGCCAGACGGAGAGTTCTTTGCTGACGATTAATGATTACATATTTTTAGTTTGCCGTGAAATTTTTGGAGAGGAGGATATTTGATGTTAACAGATGGTATAGCTTTAAGTGAAGTTGTACAAAGTTGGACATGGTAATATAAGTTGTGTTGCAGAGGATATCTTGTGAATGACCTTGAGGGAGTATTAATTGTTGGAAATCAAGAAGGGCTGAAGGAATAGATAATCTAATGAAATGGAGGATTTTTTTTTTTTAGAATTATCACCAATTGTTTTATCCCGGGATTGCTGATCTATCGATATAAAGTGGTTGTGATCTTGAATTTTTAAAGTTAAGAATATTTAAGAGTTAAATTAAGATTTTTAAATTAAAAGTTTTTTTTGGAAAAATTGTTTTTCATTAAGGATTTAAAGTGGAAACGAAATATTTTTACTTAAATAGTTTAAAAGTTAAACAATGTATACTTTTGGTTGAGAGGTCCAGAATTCGAATAAATTTTTCATAATACTAATTGAATAAGTGATTTACATAGGTGGTTTTTTTTGAGGCATCGTCTTGATAGTGAGGCATGGTAATGATCATGAATTGTGATGAGGGTTTAAAGTGAAGAATGGACTTTCCAGTAAAGTTTTTTTATTGTTATATAAGTGCAGACAGATGGCAGAAAGTTTTTAAGATGTAAAAAATTGAAAGTGGAAGATTTTTGAGTACATCATAAAGTTTTGGAGCCTGGGATGATCATATTAAGTTGATGATTGTTTTGCATTATATTGAATCATATGCTGTAGACAGCAATTTTTAGCTGAAAAGTGTTATGTGTATTAATATTTTTATGTGTAATATAATTTCTATTTTTGTGTAAGATATTTTTAATGTTCCGGAGCTTGATTTTTAATGAGTTTTCCTTGGCTTGCTGTTTGTCTTATCTGGGTGATTTAAATTGGAGTTGAGGTTTGTATCCAAGTTTTTGCTGTTTTAAAATTTTGTTTAAGATAGAGCTGTTGGGTTGTTAAAGTTTTTAAGCCTGGAAGTTTACCTGTGTAACGTGGTCTGTGGGATCGTGTTTGGTGCTTCTTTAGGCATTTGCCCTTGGTGTGGTACGTGTGATAAGAGGGGGGGGCACTTGTTAGGAATAACAAGCCCTCTATGTCTTATCACCGTACTACTTTAGCTCTACAACTTATTTACATTTTTAGCTGAAAACAGCCATTCTTTATTTACAATATAAATATAGATACTTCTTACCTCATATCCTTGTTTTTCATAGTTATATATATCCTTAGAATCCTTTATTTGATTTGCCTTCATCTTTAGTTGCAGTTTGCCTTTAATCACATCTCCTATTGCCGGTCACCTGTCTTTCAAAACATCGCGGTTTTCGGAAATCATTTTCCACGTATGATAGTCGAGCAGTACTCCCGATCGCCACGAGATGGCGTTAGTTGTCTGGTAGAGTGCGTCGTAAGTCTCCGATCATTCTGGAAGCCGTCTGTTTTGCATATACCAGTATCTGATACGCATGTCCGGATCATATAAATATGTTTCGACCAACGTGTGTCTTCGCCAGTTGGGAGTTACCTTTTCAACATGTGAGCAGGTGGTTTTAAGTATTGTAAAGTTGTTATCGGCATGGAGGATTGTTTAAATTGGAGAATATACAGTGAATGATGGTTTTTCTCTTCCTGGATTTTCCGTATTAATATCAGCTGATCTTTGTCTCGTTTAAAGTCGTCTGATGGCATAATGAAGGCTGGATTACGGGACCTCTATCTTCGAGAACCTTTTTTTGGTGTTGATTCGAAAGGAGACGTTTCGGTATTGAAATGCAAGCTAAGCTGTTTCCGAATTACTCGACTTTTTCTATCGGTTTCCTGGTGGGAATGACTTTTGTTTTTTTTTGTGCTACAGTGTGATATCCCTGGAGGTACTGGAATTGGTTTAAGATGAAGTATGGCTTTTTAATAAATTATTTCTTCGAGCTCTGGAGCATTGAAGTGAAAGATGTTTTACCGTTTCATATTTTTCTGAAATAAAGTGTCGTGGAGTGTTAATCTCAGTACAACTTGTTTTATAAGTAAATGCATAACTAATGTTATCTAGAGTTAAAACTGATTGAGGTATGTTTTATGTATTTTATTCTTTTAGTTAATTTATTTGTTTCTCTGTGACTAAATTTAAATAAATGTTTGTTTCTTTTAAATTTGTCTTTCGTTATTTAGATCACATAATAGTTTGACTTCTTATTTTATATTTTAGCAAGCTAATTCCATTAAATTGTTTAGACATTTTAATTCCATTTAAAGTAGATTTAATAGTTTAACGTATTTTTATCCGAGGTTGGGACATAAAGCAATTACGTTTCCATTTGCTTAATTCACTCTGCTAATTTAATTTATTGAGATATTACTTATTGGTAATTATCTCAACAATACTTTGATATGAATTGGTGCTAAATTGCTGTAATTTCTTGTACAATTTAAATGATTCAATTGACGTGCTTTAGATAGAAGAAAGTTTTGTGATGGCTACAACATACTAGTTAGGGATAGAACAGTGCTGTTGTTCTCCAGTAATGCACAGTAGCTCTTATAATATATCAGAGGGGCGATGTCTTGGACGACTATTATTACTTTCTTCTATCTTTAGAAGAAGAAAGTATTGGATTTATGAAAATTTTCGAATTACAATTTTCGACGGATTTACACATTTTAGGGGTCAGAGAAACCAAAAAACATGTTTTTACAAAATGTCTGTCTGTGAGCCTGTCTGTCTGTATGTGACACAAATTTTGTGGGCGCTCTATCTCAAGAACTAATGAACAGAATTTAATAAAATTTTATATTCAATTAGTCCCTGATATAAATGGGTGCTGATTAGTTTTGGTGTAAATCGCTCAACAGAATGCGAGCCAGGTAGAAAACCCCGAGGGTGTTACGTTGAGGAAAGGGAGAAGGTTGCTAGTGGGAGGCTTTGCTGCTGAGACAGTGAGTTGGAGCCTACAGAGCGAAGTGCAAGGTGAGTTCCTTGGATAGCTCTGAGAGCGAGCTTAAGGTTGAGTGAGGCTCGCTTAAGCTTAGAGACCATGTGTTGGGAGATTGAGATTGATCTCCGGCAAAGCTTATTTAACGCGTATAGAGTGAGAGTGAGATAACGTAGTTTTAACAGTACACAGCCAGCTTTACTGTATTTAAGGCTGTTCTTAACTGCTCTGCTCAACAAGCGAAAAACGTTTTGACATATTTACAAATTCATTTTTTAACGGAAAGATATAAAATTGGAAAGCCTAGTCATGGAAGCGATTTGGAATAGAACTGTTTTCTCCATTTTTTGATCCATCGATTACCCATTGAGTTATAAGCGAATTCGATCACGTGACAAACCCGTTTTTCGCCCGCTCTTAAGTGCGCTCTCTCCCTTCGCGCTGAAATTCGGTTCAAAACGCTCACTTTGACATTATTTTCTGAAAGATTTACTGCGTTTGCAAAAAAAAAATGGAAAAAACAACTCGATAACATAGTTTCTGAACAACAACACCAGCTAGTTTCATGCATTTCCGAACAAAAATAAATTAAAACTTATGTCAGAAATTTGCCCTTTTCGATTTGAGAACACCCTTAATTTAATGTTGAACCGGATCACCTACATCCGAGTTTTAAGTGTAAATAGTGTTTTGTATTGTGTAAATAGTGTGTAAATAAACTGTTAATTTAGTTAATTGAAAGCGTTGGTTTTCATTTAAACAATCCTCTCAGTGCGTGACCGATATCACGTAATCATATCGGTGGTGGCAGCATATAAATAGCACGGAATTTCTTCAAAGTTGTGCGGACTAAGAGGAAACTCCGACAGCATCCATGTTTTTCCTAAAATCTCCACGCTTTTTATTATTTTATCAACCGGATTTGAGTTATTGCTTACGGCAGCGTTTGCATTTTTAGGAGAATGGTTTGTACACTGGTCAGACCTGTGGCCAGGAATTTTATACTTCCAGCAGACCGGACTTTCTTTTTTTCGGGGGCAATCCCTCCAACGGTGAGAAAAGTCATTCAATTGAAACAACGGATTTTTGTATTTAAATTCCTTTGGGAGGTGCGTGTGTAATTTTTCTCATATGGTACGTGACTAATATCATTTCGATGGAACGCTCTATTATTTTGACTACCTTGACGTTTTCTAAATTCCGTGTTTGGGGGCTTAGTTTCTGTTTTCCTTAAGTTAATTCTGGCTGTTTCAAAATCATCCAATTTATTTGTCAACTCTTCTACACTCGTAATTTTCGGTAGTTCATCACAGAATTGTTCCTTCATTTCTGGGGACAATTTTCGCCTAATCTGGTCAATAATTAAAATATTTTTTAATTCTTCGAACTTTGATATGTGTAATCCCGATAACCATTCATTCAGAAAATTTGCGATTTCAAATGAGAAATCTTTCCATGACGCTGAATTTTGCTTTTTATGTAAGAAGAATTTTTGCCTTCTATGTAAGAAGAATTTTTTGAATTGTTCTGGTGTAAGTTTGAAACGTCTTAAAAGTATTTTCTTCACGCAGTCGTAATCACTGGATAGTTCTTCACTTTCACGGTTTATCAAACTAACGACGTCAAGCGGTAACAATGCCAACAGATGTGTAACCCATTCATTTTTTTCTATCCCTAGACGCTTCGCCTGACGTTCGAAAAGGGTTAAGTAAATGTTTATTTCCTGCTCATTATTATATCTATTTATCAATTTTAGAACATCGGAACCCTTTCCGGCGATTGTAGATATTGAATTATGCAATTGGGTATTTTGTGTATTTTCCAATTGTAATTTTTTTAATTCAAATTCACGATTTTCGATTTCTTTTTGTTGCAACAATTTTTCATTCTCCTCTCGCTCGCTTATAATTCCCGCTAGCAAATATTTACTAGATCCTCATCATACCCATCGGATTTTACAATTAATTCAGTCAGTTTACTTTTGTTAGCATCCCCTGGAGGAACTAAACCTAACTCGATTACCGCATTAACCAGATCGATCTTTTTCGACCTTATTAAGTCTGCCATAATTATATCTGACCAATTAACACATAATATAAAATATTTCAATATAAATCAATAATATATAAGCACCCGATAAATCAAATATATCTACATGTATAATAATATGTAACAGTTTTATAAAACACACTTACATCGTACCAGATATTTCCACAAAAAAATAAATATATATATATTTTCTTTACTACATACTAATACAAAAAAATAATTGTTTAATACCAATTTTATAACACTTGCTTTCATCTAAATATTCTCAACAGAATATATATTTCTTTTTTTCAGATAAAAAAATAACAAGATAAGAAAAAATATCGTTAACACTTTTTTAGCATGTATCTTTCTTAGGAAGCAAAAAAAAAATAACACCTTCCTATATTTCCTCTTCAGTCTGAAAAAAAAAAAAAAAAAAAAAAAAAAAAACAGCAGACACGTCTAAGCAAGGTACGACGACTTGCCAAATTTCTTTTATAATAAAAAACTGCAGAACAAAAAAAAATTACTCTGCATAAATCACTAAATATGCTTTTCCTTCTGGTGTACACACAAAAAAACTCACTGTACGCCTTTTACCTGAACAATTCAAGCACTTTTGGGAAACAACAAATAACACACTTTCCCATTTTATTTTAAATTCCCATTTTATCCCCATTAAATTCCCAAAAATCCCATTTTATTTATATTAAAGAAGAGGCTGAAAATCTTGAGACGATTTCTCGTGACTAGGTCAACGGGACTCGAAAATGCTTCACACACTTTTATCAGCAGAAATAAACGAAACTTTACGAGAAGATGCAGAACACTCAGTTGAAATTTCGACTTTCTTCCTTCCCTTAATTAACGAACTTTAGCGACGCTGGAGCTCATCGAAGCACTTCACACAAATGATTCATCACAGGACACACAAATGATTCATCACAGGACTCACTCCGATGAAATACGCAGTTGAAATTTCGATGAAAGAAACTTTACTTTTCTTTTCTTTTTCAGAAAATCATTCAACTTTAGGACATCAAAATTTTTCGTAGAAGTTAAATCCACACTTTGCATGTAAATCGCGGCCGACAGCTCTCAATTTGTAGAAATTAATGCACATTCACTTTGTCGAATAAATGTACTTCTACTGGGTCGGTGTCTAGTGACCCAGGCAGATTTTTAAAGAAATCTTAAAAAACTTTAATGTTCTTGAATATATGGATGAGATATTTACAGATGGATTATTGACATTTAGATTTAAACATGATAAATGTAACCGGTCGGCGACATTCTGCTTTAAAACCGAGGTCCGCTGACCCGGTATTCCATCGAATCAGACGTCTCAGCACGTCTGTTCACGAGCACAGTCCAATGTCGTCTCTCTCTTTCTCACAATAGTTTTTGTAGGTTCAGCAGTTTTTCGTAGGCTCAGAGGTTGGGGTGGATCATCCAGAGCCTCATTTAAAGAATTTGCTGGTCTTTGCAGTGCAGAGTTCAAATTCTGTCACCACATACATGCGTTAAAATCATTTAACCTTTTGATTACGGGTTTGAGATAGTGAATATTTTTATATTTGCATCACTTTCTGAAAAATAATCTCTGCCCTACTAGTATAGTTTTAAGAGAAATCCATCGCAAAGAAAATATTTTATGTTAAATTGCGGTACGAGTGAATATAAAAATAGTCGCATATTTTGGCTCGTCATCAAAATGTTAAATGTATTGGGAGTTATAACATCCATTATAATACAGACACTTCGATTTCAAGAAAATAATTCTGGTAAAAACGGGGTTTAATTTCTAACAAAAAAAGTACCGGAGCCCTAACATTCTACAGTACTAACAACTGTAGCGTGACCTCCCCCACCCCTCCCCACCAGCTCTCTCCGTCATTCCAATCCACATATTTATATTTCATACATTATTTGCAAAATTTGAAGCATTTTCTTTTTCTTTAACATTTTTTTTTTTTTTTTTTTTTTTTTTAATATATCTATCTGCATATACTTAACTGTGAACTATTCCACTTTTTTGTTATCACACTTTCCGAATAGAAATCTTTGCTTAATTTTAGTGTTAATTAATTGCAGATTTCTGCGATTAAATAAGGTAAGGATTCGGAAATTATGTTAACACTAAAAAGGAATAGTTCGCAGCTATGCACATATATATATATGCGTACAATGAATGAACAACTAGCAAAAAACCTTTATAACGAAAATTTTCAGAAAAGCATAGGCGCCAAGATTTTTTATTTATTTATTTTTTTTAATTATGCAGAAATTTATGTTCATTTCATCTATCAAAAGAGTAGCAAAATTGTATAGTATTTTTATTTGTATAAAGAGTATAAATTTGGTGTCAAATAAAAATATACTTCACATATTTGAAAGGACTTTTATATTTTTTCTCTTAACAAACAAATATGGTATGGGCACATTAACGAAGTGCGCTTTATGTAAAAATGAATGAAATTTACAGAAATTAATATTTATATGTGGAAGAATCGAACAATGTTTTCCAAATTCCTACAAAATGTACATGTCTTAAACTATAATCCACTCCTTACGCATAACAATCTTTCGTGATGAGTCCCTGAAAATCAGAATGGATTAAAAATGCGAGACCGTTATCACTAAGTTTCGACGCTTTTATAGAAATCGAGGAAAAACTGCTCGATTGCTTTCTATGAGAATAAAATTGAATAATCGAATAATATTGAAAAAAATAATCCATTCAATATCACGTCACTTACGATCGAAAAAAAAAAGAGGATTGAATTCCTCATCAAATTAGAGTCCGAGCTAATTAAAAAAATTATATGTGTTCACGCCGATGCTTGGTTTTATTTGTGTCTCATGTTTTGCCGCAGGATTGTGTGCTCATGAGGACTATTCCATCTTGTGCTGCAGTTGCAGCCTTAACAACATATGTGAGTGAGAGATGCTAAGCTGGGTATCGTCCACGTAGCTTAAATGATTGAATGATTGAGCACTTAGAACGTTATTTTAAGGGTTCCGGGTTCAATTCCCGGCTAGGGCATTTTTCACTCTGTTGGTTTATGCTTAGTTAGCAATGGTTTAGTTAGCAACCTAACAAATAATTAGTTAGCAACCATGGATGTGTTCAAATAGGAACCTTATGTACCGCCCCCTGAAGCTTCCGTTTACTACAGATTAAAGTCAAAATATACTGACATTTATTTCAAGCTCAAAATTATTAACAAGAAACATTTATACGAATTGAACATTTCCAACTGAGCGAAAAAATGTCCAGGCTGGGAATCGAACCCAGACCCTTGACTTGCAGGGCCAATGGTCAGTTGGAAATATTCAATTCGTATGATAACTTTACCTATCAGTTTGATTATGTTTAAGGGGGTCCGGGACACATTTTCAAATAATTTTTATTTATTGAGTTAAAATTCTGAATTTTTTTGTAATGGTTAACTTTATCATTTGTAAACGAAATCATATGATAAAACTTATCATATTTCTTTAAAAAAGTTAAAATTTAAAATTCATTAAAAAAGTTGTGTAATTTAAAATCGTTATAACTCGAAATATTATAAATGGAATTTATTATTTTTTTCATTTAAATAAACAGAAATATATAAGTTTTAATTTAGATTCAGCATTTCTTAAAATATTGATTAAATAAAAATATTGAACGAAAAAATTTCAAAAAAATGGTGCAACTTTTTAAAAGAAAATCGTATTTTCAAAAGTAAATATTTTTTTTCAAATATGCTGAATCAGAATAACAATTGAAAAAGACATGTTCCAAGTTTGAAGTGTTTATCTTTAACGGTTCTTGAGTTATAACGATTTAAATACGAGAAAGGGTGAAAAAACCCATCATGAAGAAAAACCCATTTTCACAAGAAGTTGTTTCCACGACAACCATTGCTTGAAAGCTAGATTTCGAAAACAAATCAAAACGAAAAAATTAATATTTCCTATTCCAATTAAGATAGAAACATCATTTAAACGTCATTTTAAGCGAAAAAAAACAGAGAAAATTTTAATGCAAGAAAAGTTTTTTTTAAGGAAATTTGAAGATTTTTGTGTCCCGGACCCCCTTAAATAATAAGAAACATTTAATTGATTTTTTCTTAAGGAAAAGTAGCAAAAGTTATGATCAAGATACCCAAATCAAATATTTTTATGACAAGAGTATTGTTTGCAAGCACTTTTAAATTATTTTAAAATACTGTGCATAATTTAATACAGTGAAACTTCTTTTACAGGCCACCCCTATTCAAGGGCCAATATTTTTAAGAACGAAATTTTTTTCCATAGACATAACGTTAAATTTACTCCTATTAGGGGCCGCACCTACCCCTCATACAGGCCATTTTTTCCACATGTGCCTTAAATCGTAAACCGGTGTATTGAATTCCTGAGCCAAAAGATAAGAGTTCAGCAAACAACTGCACTTGCAACAAAAAAAGCAGGGGGAGATGGGGAGGGTTTAATAACACAATGAAAGACCACAAACTTTTCCACCAGTAAGACAAACAGGTGTTTCTCACAACCTTTCAACCGGTTAGAGGGAAAACTTGATCCTTTTTTGCGGGTACAAATAGGATAACAGGTTATCTAGAAAAACTGATTCCACATTTACTAAAACTGTGAATGCATATTGAAGCACAATTTTTACACCTGTCAGGAAACGCTAACAGAAATAAACTAATATCCCTCTAAGGCATTAATAAATGATGCAAATTTAAGTAGTTTGTTCCATGAAGGAAATCATTAGAAACAAAAATTGTCTGCGAAAAAATTATGAAAAGTAAACAAACTTCAATAGAAATTTTTTGAAAATTTTAGATTTTGAGTTTGAAAATTTTAATGAACAGTTTTTTCACCTATATAGATTTTAATTTCCTTATTTTAGTTGTTTTTTATTTGTTACCCCTATTCAAGGGTCACCCCTCATAAGGGCCAATTTTCAATGGACCCTTACAGGAGATTTCACTGTACTTGTATTAATGAACTTCTGCGCCGAATTGAATGAAAATAAACCATTACAAAGTACAGAATTATCGTTTCTATTGGTTTTGATAACATGTGATGTTTCAAAATTGAGAAAGCACATGTTCATTTTGGATCCAAACATGCTCAATTCGATAGGAATACCCCGATTTACTCATTTTTAAGTACCGTATATATTCGTGTATAAGTCGACCCCCCCCCCCCCCCCCGTCAATTCTTAAGCAAAATTTTGAAAAAAAAAATGGATTTTCGTGTATAAGTCGAACTCCATTTCTGGTTGTATGTTGAAAAATGATTTAATCGAGGATAAAAAAAAATAATAAATTTTCATTAAATTAGTAAACTTTTTTATGTTTCTAATCAGACGTTTTTTTTTTTTATTTTATTTTTTACTTCCTCGTGTCTAAGTCGACCCCCCACTTTTAAATCCCAAATTTTGCCTAAAATTCTTCGACTTATACACGAGTATATACGGTACTTCATTATTAGGTGCGTTCGTAATTATATAAATACGTAGCACCTATAGTCGTCGTTCAGTCCGTCAGTCTGTCCGTCTGCCCGTCCGCCTATAACAGAGCAAAAACTACCCAACCGAATGGTCTGAAAATTTAAATATATAATGGTTGCAAAATTGTGTCGAGTCATTTCAAATTTTATGAAAATCGGATGTAGAGTTTAATGACAGGGACACTCAAAAATTTTCCGTTACAGGACGGCCAATGGGATAAAATTATTGCAAGTGCATTTTAATGATGTTGCAGCCTTTCGAACAGAATGAAATTGATATGCATTTATGATATACATTCATTACACTATGCGGTGCAAAAAATATCTCTAAAACTAGTTATAGTACGAACGCACCTCGTTTGCCACGTTTGACGAGCAATTGCCAACTTGTTTTCAATGTAATGAAAAAAAATAATTTATTCAATAGCATGTCACTTTACGATAGAACAAATGATTGAATTCAAATTAGATTCCGCGCCCTTCAAGAAACCGAAATAATAGCTATACTCTGTCGCTAATAATAATAATAATAAAGCGTTATTCCCGTGAAATCGCAACCGGATGAGATTGTGTAAACACGCAAAAGCATCTAACTATATCTTAATTGATAATTAAAAGAAATATAGAAACAAAGAGGGGGGGGGGGAAGAAAAGAAACACGCATGAAGTGAACAGACGATACGAAAAGTATAACACCTGCAGTCCTTTTGCGATGAAGAGATTGTTTAACAAGTGAACCTCTTTAACCCTTTAATGACCGTTTAACGCCACATCCCCAAACTTAATGGTGGTGTCAGTCGGATTTACAACAAGGGAAATAAAGAGGGGAAACGTGGAAGAGTGTATTAGGAATTGCATTTTTAATTTCAGCAATTGTCTGTATGTCGTGGTTTCAGTATCCGGAAGTTACCAAAATCTAGACTATTTTTCGTGACTCTGTATTTGTAAATAAGTGCACTGCACTTAAGGCTGATGCTCTCAAATCCAAAGGGGCTACTTTCTCATGTATTTTTTAACCCTTAAATGCATGATTTTTTATTTTGTTTCGAAAAAATTATATTATTCTCTGAAAGGTTTATAGCACAGGAAAAATAATGAAAGAAAACAGAGATACATTTTTCATATAATACGTCAACCTTTTCTTTTGTTGCACATCTGCAACACGAGTAAAGACTAAAATATTGCAAATTAGTAAATATTTTAATAATTATGAATCAAAATACCTTATTTTATGTAACTAGCTGGCCTTGGCAACCCGTTTGGTCTCCCTTAAAATTTATGTTTGGGAAACCATGCTAAGCATTGTATTATGTGACTTTTATTCGTCATTTAATTTACTTGGACTCCGATATATAAAATTAATAAAATCCATTTAAGCTAATGTTAGTTCTTGTTGCTTTAAAATACTTCAATTTGTTGCAAATCTATGGAAATTTAGCGATGTATTAGAGATATCGGCAAGTTGGGGTCCCTTTTTTACGACTCATCTTGATCGCCAAATTTAGCGATATATCGCCAAGTTGGCTACAAACTTGGCTGCATTTGGCGACAGAACTAGGTACCCCTAATGGTAACCCCCCTTATAGATATGGCGATGCATAAAATGTTGTCCTATAACCAATGAGATGTGTTTCATTCGAACGTTGCCATTGAACAATTAACAAATAATCGCGATTTCTGTGCCATATAGGATAGCGTAATATCATGGAAGACGGTAGTATTTCGAGTGACGCAGCCTTAAGCCTAAAATCGTATCGTATCGTATCGTTATAATCGTATCGTATCGTATCGTATCGTATCATAGAATTCGTAGATGGCGGAACTCATATATACAGCTAAATCGACATCAAAGAAAACGCGAAAAGCCGCCTTTTAATAACTCAGCAGATATATGTCTTATTGTTCTGAATTTTCTAGAACAGTCTTATATCTGCAGTCTAATCGTATACTGAAATTTTTGCATTTCTACGTGCAGTATATTTTGAGGTCTAAATAGTCATTTTTAAAGTGAAAACGTTGGTATAATATCGAGGAAGTTCCTAATTTGAAAATCTCGAAAACGGTTCTAACGATTATTTTTAAATTGATACATAATATAACTGTGATTAAGGCGAGGTGAATAACACTTTTCTTTTTTCTGGGAAAACTCTCGTTCGTTAAATAATTCGATTTTTTTTTCTCTCGAAAATGACACGGGCGATTTTTTAAAAATCAAATAAATATGTTTCAGATGAACCAAATAACAATTTACTTGTTTCCAGCAAGACTCTTGTTCGTTTTATAATGCGCATGAAAAATCGGACTATATTTCTTCGCCATTCTATGGAAATTTCACCGAAAATGCATGACACTGTATTCATACACATGCTTTCTTTTTAACCACTTTTGGGGAGAAAAATATTGTCTTCCCACTGGCTGAGTGGCTAAGGGCCATCGTTTACTGACCTTAAGATAGGCAGTTCGATACTCCCTGCTACGTGTTTTCACATGTGAATGTTTTTTTTTTTTTTAAGTCTGCAAGTTGACCATTATTCTCAGTTCCTTTGTAATTTTTTTAATTGCTATTAAGTTAAATAAAATTACAATTATAATGACGCCAATTTGATGATGATTATTTCTTGGCAATTTTTCAACAACAAAAATATTACCATAAATTTTATAAATATATTTAATTTCAATCACTTTACAAAAAATATACATTAATAATTATTATTTGAATATAAATCACACGATCAGAAACGTAAAAAAATAATTCATTTCAGCTCTTCTTTTTATAATATCATTTTTTATTATTATGACGGTCAATCAATATATAATCACTGACATCCATAATATTATTATTATTATAATTATTATTTTCCTTGCATAAAAGCTATTGTGATGTAATAATTCTTTTATAATAAATAATTTAGTTGAAATGTTTTATTTATAAATATCAATGAAGTTTGATAACCCCGAGACAATTCTTTTTATTTAACTTTGCAATGTTTACAGTTTACATAATAAGCATATCAGAATTCTGGTGTCGCCATCTTTTGACGCAATTGCGTAGTATTATAGAGAAATGTTTGATAAAAACGTTGAATTAGACAGTTTTTAAATCGAAGAATTATTTTAAGAGATATTTAATGTTAAATCTGGATAAAATTGTCTCATTAAAAAAGTCTCATAGGAAAAAAAAATATACATGGGAATTTAATCATTTTCATTCAATTTAATCATTCAATAGAAACTCGAAGTTTGCAGAGTGCATTTATTATTCTTAACTTGCCTAATTTTTTGACGGTTTATTTCAATTTTAAATTAAAATTTTCAGAATTTCCAGAGATATTTTTTACATATTTTAGAAAAGGTTATTTTAAATTGTTGCCAAATGTTAAAACAGCGCAAAAAATAATATATCCTTTAAATTAAAAATTTATTCACACGTGACTATTATAAACAGAAAAAAATCCTTTTAAATTAGAATTAAATGATAACGTGTTAAAAGCAGGAAAATATTAAACATTACGTCATAAAGATTGTTTTTACACATGCTTACTTAAAATGAAAGAAAATTATAAAATAATCAATTATTTTCAAATTAGAATTAAATGATTACGCATTAAAAGAAGGAAAACATTGAAAATTACGTCATAAAAATTATATTTACACGTGAATATTAAAAGAAAAAGAAAATTTTTAAATAATAAATTCATTGATATGTGTTAAAAGTCGTAAAGGGAGGAAATTACGTCATATTGGCCAAAGTGGCCAAAACAGTTTACAAAACACATTGCAAAACATATTGCAAAACAGTGTAAATTAAAAAATATATTTATATGAGAGAATTATTTCAAATTTCCAGATGATATTTTTAACTATAGTTGCTAATTTTAAGGTAGCGCAAATAATAATATTATCTTTCTAATAATAAAAATATTTTCAGTTGAATGTTACAAAGAGAAAGGAAAGTTTGGTGAAAATTATGTCAGATTTAAAACGTTACATTTAAAATCTCTTATTTAAAATCATTTTCTTATAGCGTTGTTAAAAAATACCATAAAACAAAGACTCTGTTGACTTAGTTCCTTTTATATTTGGTAATTTTCAAATGTTTAACTAATCTTATTTAATCAAGCACGGAAACAGCAACTAACATCAGCTGATTCGGTCTTGAAATCCCTCAGTAAAAGGGAAACCCGTTTACAGTAAGATCGCCATTGATTTTTTAATTATACAGAGCAGCCTCGATTATCCGAGCTAATTGGGACTGTTAGTAAATCGGAATCGGAAATCTCGGTTAATAGAAACTGTGTGTAAAAACTCGCCGTGCTTGCGAATTTAACAACTCTTTTAAAAAATATATATAGAACGTTTTTTAAATAATAAAAGTAAATATATGTAAAGTTCTGTTTCACAGCTTAACAAATTTAAAAAGAAAATCAACTACCAGTAGTAAATTTTAAAATGCAAATTGAAAAATTTACGAAAGTTCACACAGCCACTGGAAACAAAGCATTGTTCGCTATTGACTTCTCAGGGTCCAATGTTTCTTTGGAGTTGAGGGCTTTTGGGGGCAGAAGGGCCTGTATAGCACGGACAGTGAGCTAAAGAGTGTGGTTATTTTTAAGGCTCATTCAAAAGGAAAAAAAAAATCAGACTTTGTTATCGGCTCGGTTAACAGAAACCTCGATTAATCGAAGCTCGGTTAATCCAGGTTCTACTATAATTCAATCTTCCGTAATCTTTTTAAAGCAGATCAAATTAATGGACTTTAGCGCAAAGTCACATAGCTGATAACTGCCATGCTTGTTGGCCACCTTTTTTTCAAAAAGTTTGCTTCACCTTATTCAATTAATGAGATATCTCCTATAAAATAAGTCACATTTTCCCGTTCTAAAATACTGGTATCCAAAAATCGTAGCATGTAACTGACACTACAAGTACTCATGGAACTAGACTATTTTAAGTCTGATTTTTATTATAGACTATATAAAATTATTAAAAATATATATTATGATAGGAACTAGCGGGCTTCGTCCGCTATTTACGTTACGGATATAAAAATCATGTTTTTTTTTAGGGAAAAAGAAATAAAAACCTGTTTGACGATAGGTTTATAAAGACACATTTTGTATTTGTTATATTTCCGGGGATGAAGAGGGGGGGGGGCTATTTTGATTAAATATCGCAATTAGTCTACATGGCAGATATAATTATGATAGACACTAGCGGGCTTCGCCCCTCTATGGCGCCTTATGGGTCCAGCTTCCATAACTCAGAAACTACCTTTCGGACATCAATGCAACAGATTCCAAACGTTATAATTAACTTAATAATCACCCTATATAGCATTAAAGTAAATTTATGAGTACTGCATACTATTTTTTTATCGTAATTTCTGAAGAGAAAAAATTATTTCGGTTCCATTCTTAGGTACTGGTCTGAAAAATTTTGAAAAAGGGGGGAAGGAGGGGACATGAGACTGCTGTTTGTCAAACAACACAACGGGCTCTGGCTTATTCAACTTGGTTTTTGATGACTTCAATTGGAAGGTGGTTTGTTTAAAAGAGTGCGTTCCCTGCCCCATGAAAATTGGAACTATTGGTGCTACATCTATGTAAGGATTTAATAATTATAAATTAACATTTTGGATTTATTAATTTAAGGATAAAGTGTTTTTAAAGGAATATCAAATGAAACCCTCTGTGCGATCTGCGATTATACTTACCCAGTTGTTTTTATATACAAACTGCTGTAAGGAAAATTGTAATAAAATAGTAAAAATTAAATCTGCATTAAATTCCATAAGTATCTTTTTTTAATCATTTTATCACTAACCTCAAAAAAGTAATGATATCAATGCAAAAACCCTTGACGGGTTAAAAGTTTCTGACGCAGCACTTTATCTTATGCTCTAAGAATTTTAAATATGGAACTTAAAAATACTGATATCAAATTTTGAGCGACGTTATGCTATTTCTTAAAAAATATATTTGTATTTATTTCACCATTTTATTTTTGTTTTATTTATAATCGCATGTGCAAAAGTTATGTTCAACATGAAAAGCTGCATAAAATTTTATTCGCTGTTGCTTTATCATTTACATCTCTCATAAATTCAAAATATGTGTTTTAAAAGATATGATATAAAATTTAAGTGACTCCTTGATGTGACTTTAAAAGGTTTGTTTTTTAAAATTCAATTTAAATTATTTTTGACTTGGTTAAAATATTTTTTTTACATCTACACAATACTTTTAATTTTCCAATTCACTGTTAAATATATCACTTTCATTGAATCTATACTATGCATTGAAATGTATTTATTTCAATAAATTGATTTATCTTTTGTGTCACGCTATTCAAAATTGTGAGTAAGATTTATGTAAATGGTTTCTTTGCGTCATTGTGTCCAAACTACATGAAATGTATGAAAAAGGATAGTTTGACGCAAATAAACCATTTACATAAATCTTACTCACAATTTTGAATAGCGTGACACAAAAGATAAATCAATTTATTGAAATAAATACATTTCAATGCATAGTATAGATTCAATGAAAGTGATATATTTAACAGTGAATTGGAAAATTAAAAGTATTGTGTAGATGTAAAAAAAATATTTTAACCAAGTCAAAAATAATTTAAATTGAATTTTAAAAAACAAACCTTTTAAAGTCACATCAAGGCGTCACTTAAATTTTATATCATATCTTTTAAAACACATATTTTGAATTTATGAGAGATGTAAATGATAAAGCAACAGCGAATAAAATTTTATGCAGCTTTTCATGTTGAACATAACTTTTGCACATGCGATTATAAATAAAACAAAAATAAAATGGTGAAATAAATACAAATATATTTTTTAAGAAATAGCATAACGTCGCTCAAAATTTGATATCAGTATTTTTAAGTTCCATATTTAAAATTCTTAGAGCATAAGATAAAGTGCTGCGTCAGAAACTTTTAACCCGTCAAGGGTTTTTGCATTGATATATATACAGATTTTTTATTTTCTAAAACTTAATCCTTAAATGCATAACTTATTTTTTTAGAATTATGTATTTTACTGTTATATTCAAAATAAGACAGAAGAAATTTGAAGATAGATTTTTAACTTCATATCTTTGTAATTTTTACAGGATTAATATTTCTATATAAATATACTGGTTGCTAAGAATTAAATTAAAAGTGATGTAGTTGCATGCATCACTATGCATTTAAAGGTTAAGGCTGTTCTCAAATCCAAAGGAACTACTTTCTGAGGTATTTTTTAATTTATTTTTGTTCGGAAACGAATGAAAGCGACAGGTGTTGTGATTCAGAAACTATGTTATCGAAAGACTTTTTTTTTTTTTTTTTTTGTAAAGACAGAAAATCTTTCAGAAAATACTGTTAAAGTCGGCGTTTTGAAACGAATTTTCGATGACGCCGCCGCCAGAAAGCAGAAAAGGACGATGCCTTTAAATTTTCGCTCTTTATACACAACGCTGTAACATTTCAAACCATAGACCTCAAACAGTTCTGCGCGCTCCTCTAGAGCAAGCGATTCATTATTTTGATTTATGCAGAGGTAATGGCTACCACCCAAGAAATGATACGGGATAATTAAGTAAAAGCGACGCCAGAGATTGCAAAGGAGATAAAGATACAGTTGAAGGATATGTGATATTTCTAATTGATTGACCCCTCGGGGCTCTGTTGGTCAAATTTGTTTAATAACATTAGCATTGAACGAACGATATACAAAAATGTGATAAAGTGTCGGATAATGTATATTGAATGCAAAGATTTAAGTTGTTTTCAAATCCAAACTACCTACATTCTGACATATGAGTGAATACACTGTAAATTAAAATGTCTGAAATTCAGACACTTAAGTGTCTGAAACGGAGTGTTCAATTTTCAGACATTTTAAAATGTCTGAATTTTTTCAGACACTTTTTGCGTCTGAATTTCAGACACTTGAAACGTTTGAATCTCAGACATTTTTTGTAAGCATTTTACGTAGCCATGTTTGACCACGTTGAATACTGGGGAAATATTTGGCCGTTGTCCTGCCCCCTCTACCCCCATGCAGCCTGAATTTCTGGTGCTCCCAATTTTGGTATGCGATTTTCATAAAGCTTATAATTTAAATCTTTTACGACATTGTACTGATTATAATCAATATTTTGTACTTCAGGAGTAGAACAAGATTAAAAAGAAAAAAATATTTATCTAAGTATTAGATTTTTTAAAATTATTTTTTAAATCTTATTTTAGTTTAAAAGTTCAAAATATTGATTATAATCAGTACAATTTCGAAACAGATTTAAAATATAAGCTTCATAAATATTGCACATCAAATTTGGTTGAACTAAAATCGTAAGGGAACGGGGAACTGCCCATTCTTTAATCAAGAAGTCCTTTTGCAAAAAATGCAACCTTGCAGTATGGTTAGCTAAATATAGATGCCCGGTATTCGGGAGTATCCGTTTTGGAGGTTAATGGACATTCCCGAATAGCGGATACCTCAATTTAGCGAATACTTTTTTGATCCGCAAGGCATACATATTTGTATTATTTTTACCTCACAAAAGCAGGCATCTCCGATTATCGGACAAATTTCGCGGTCCCGAAGTGTCCGCTATTAAGGGTTTTTAAGGTATATGGATATATATATATATTTTTTGTAATCTTGTCCTACTCTAAAAGTTCAAAATATTTATCATACTTGGTGGAATGTCGAAAGAGATTAAAAAAATCCCGTGTACGAAAATGGGCAAGAAAATCCCTCCCCCCTCCACCCCCAAAGAAAAATAAAAATTCATATAATTCAAAAATTAGATTTTTTTTTTAAATTTATATTTCCCCATAGGCAATTTTACATATGTATCAGATGATAATCACAACAGCTATTTAACTATGAGTAAATAATAAAATAGTAAATAAATATTCTATTTTAATAACATTGAGAAAAAAAATTACTTCTAATTTCAAAACTACTTTTGTCTTAAATATACGTAGCGTCTTAATAGCCATTTTTGTATTTGTCATTTAAGTGCATATAAATAAAACAGTTAAGTCATTTTAACTAGTAAATATGTGTAAGATTTTTTTTTCTTTTTAAATGTGTGGTGTTTTGTCATTGTATAGTTAAAAGTAAACACCAGTTTAGTGTCTAATTTTATATATCATTCTTCGGAATATGTATATAATTTTCTTTAAACATATTCCGTATTTAATTTAAAATTTTCACCCGCTATTGCTTAAAAATGGATATCACTACTATTCTCATTTATGGAAAAACATGACATAAGTCATATTTAATTTACTTTATTTTTTATTCCTGTAAACTTTGTATCCTTTGAATATGAGCTAAATACATTTTATATATTTGATAAGAAATTATTGATCTAAGAAATAGAAAGAAAAAAGAAGAAAACAGAAAGTAAAAAGAAATATCAGACAGTATATGCACTGTTCTTAATTGTTTGAAAAACGTTTTTTATATAAAAAAGCAGTTATTAAATGGCTTAAAAATATATTTAATACTGTATTATATAAGTAAATATGAACTTTTAAAAATATAAGGAAGTTTTATACATAAACTTCATATCAAGGTATAAACAACCTTTTATTTATGTCTAAATTATCATGTTTAATTTTTTATAGTGTTAATAATTGTTTGTACCAGAAACGTTGCAAATTCGACTGCAGTAGAAGGAAATTTAATAACTATTTCTCGCATTACTCAATTTTGAAAATTTAAAATCAGGAACAAAATATCGCAGAAAAATGCTTAGATATAAATTTAAAAAATTAATATACCAATTTAAAAAACACAAAAAATATTAATTAAACTTTATAATTATACTGCTAAACAACAACGTAAACTGCAAAATATGAATAAAATGTTTCTCCGTTTGTTTAATGTTTCAAAAATTTTACTGGATGATATAAGAAATTCATATTATATTTAGAAATTTGGTAAATGTTAAATCTGAAACATTGGATGTCAAAATTTACAATTTTCAATAATAAATTAAAAAATCAATAAGAATAAATCTTTATAAAGTTTCTGTTAAACATTAAAAACTGCAATATATACAGACAAATTTCACAGTATTAATGCTTTTTTTCAATCTGAAGACCTTTCCTAATATCATAATAATATGAATATCATATTTAGCTCCAAAATAATAATAATAACAAAAAATAAAATAAATACTGATGTCATATACTAGAAGCGTTTATAATTAAACAGTAAAAAGCAGACGAAATACAACATAGAATAAACACAGTTATACAAATGGCTTCAATTTAATGTTTTTATCTGTGATAGATGAAACGATGAATCATTCAACTTTTCAAACCTATGTTGCAAGTTTTGTTTTTGAGCAATGCAAATTACAATTATTTCACTTCACCGTATCGAAAATGAAGATTAAACTATTTATTACTCATTCGTTTATTTACAAAGGTCAAGCAAATAGAATTAAAGCATTGCTATTTCATTGTCAAAACAATTATATTTCATTCCGTTACATCAAGAAGGCATATAACAGACGACCGTTTGTGAAATCAAAAATTTAGCATTAAACTACAGAAAAGAGATCAATTTTTATAAACGAATTCGTTCATATTCAAGGGATACAAACTTATCGGAATAAAATAAAAGAATTAAATATGACTTACCCGTTCGTTCAATAAATAAGGAGATTAATATGTTTCCTTTTAATCCAAGCAATGGCGGCGGTGAAAATTAAATTGTTTCTGTTCTTATCTCATGAAGGTGCTGTAGATGACACGCGCGGAAATCAGCGTTCTGATTGGCTGTTAAGAATAGTTCCAAAGATGATGTTTAACTACCGTTTGGAGCTTAGCGTCTTAAAATCAGACGGTTCGTTTATACCATGATCATTGTAAGACATTTATGTGTCTTAAATTTAGACATCTGTTATGTCTGAA
Source organism: Maratus speciosus (assembly GCA_963932465.1). Lineage (NCBI taxonomy): Eukaryota > Metazoa > Arthropoda > Arachnida > Araneae > Salticidae > Maratus > Maratus speciosus. The sequence continues at coordinate 7,732,755 of OZ010797.1, forward strand.
TTTTCAGATTCAGATACTTAAGTGACTGAAATTCTTTTTAAGTCACATATGTGTCTAAATTTAAAACGACTCTATTTGCAGTGTATAGTGATCAATATATAGAATATTAATTCATAGATAATTAATAGAATGAATTAATAGTGAAGTCTATTTTATTTTGATAGTACATATTAACCCTTTCGGGTCCGATTTATTTTTAGTTTTGGGAAAAATGTTACTTTTATGTTAATAATGTTATAATAGGTATCCAAATATATTTACTGAATTTTAAAGAACATTCTTAGTTTATTATTACTAATATTTATAATGTTATTGTTATTAGTCTCTGTAAAGAAATAAATATATTTTTTAACAGCTCATAAAAATACTAATTACGGCACTTAATATACAATTTAAAAGCTTAATTTATATAAATTTAGACAAAACATATAATTATACATACAATATTTACAAATAAATACAAAAATGATTTAGCGTAGTTTTTTTTAGTATTTTTCCTGTTCATTTTGCAACATTTTAAAGTGATTTTACAAACAAATTTGAAAAATCAAAAATTCAGGCATAAATGGGTTAAAAAAAAGAGTCTGAAAATGTGTCCGAAAATTTCGAGTTGTTGAGCGTAGAAAAATATATTTATTTTTTTAATACTGCCTTAAGGGTGTTCTCAAATCCAAAAGGGCAACTTTCTGACATAAGTTTTAATTTATTTTTGTTCGAAAATGCATGAAACTAGCTGGTGATGTTGTGCAGAAACAAATGTAATTGAGCTGTTATTTCCAGTTTTTTGCAACCGCACTATATCTTTCAAAAAAGAGTATCAAAGTGGGCGTTTTGAACCGAATTTCCGTATGCGAAGGAAGAAAGATCACTCAAGAGCGGGCGAAAACCGTGTTTGTCACGTGATCAAAATCGTTTATAGCTCATTAGGTAATGGATTGACTAAAAAATGGAAAAAAACAGTTCCATTCCAAATCGCTTCCCTGGCCAGGCTTTCCCATTTTATACCTTTCCGTTGAAAAATGAATTTGTGAATGTGTCAAAACGTTTTGCGCTTGTTGAACAGAGCAGTTAAGAACAGCCTTAAAGGGATAAAATTTTTATAGCACCCTTTTGGATGTCTTTACAAGCCTATAATAATGAATGAGGAGCAGTGAGATAAAAATATTAAGAAAAACGCCGAAATACTTTTGGATCTCTTGTTGGTCGTTCTCTTGTAAACGGCGAAAACGGAATGCGCCGAATGACCGGTCGCAGTCGCCGAAAGATTGCGGCGCGGCATCGCTCCCATCCAAGTATCCATCTCGTACTCCTGCTAACATGAATGAGAATAACAGACATCGCGATCTCATTCATATACAAAGTGAAGATATTTCATTTTTACGATACGATGAGTTCTTTTACACACGGAAAAATTCTGGCAGTAAAATTTGCTAGAAAGTTTCTGTATGCACAAAAAAAATATCTGTACACACAGAATTTTCTTGCGCATACAGAAAACGACTGGCATCAAAAGTTGCCAATAAAATTTCTGTATGTGCGAGAAATTTCTGTCTGTACGAGAAATACGTGTATATACGGAAAATGTCTGGCAGCAAAAGTTGCCAGAGAATTTCTGTATGTGCGAGAAATTTCTCACCTGTATATATGGAAAATGTCTGGCAGCAAAAGTTGCCAGAGAATTTCTGTATGTATGAGAAATTATCTGTAGGCACATATAGTTCTCGTACTTACAGAAATACTCCGGCAACATTTGCTGACGTTTGCTTTTGTTTTACGGGATTAATTTTTACAGTGATGCGTTGAACAAGGATGAAGCCCATACCTATTTTCATTCATTTTTAACCCTTTCCAACAAAGTTGAAAAGTGTTTATGCATTCGGTTTGTCTGGCCGTCAGTCCGTCTGTCCACGCTCTATCTCCCGTATATAGACTCGGATTTTCATGAAATTGATAAAGGTTATTTAGGGTCACCAATTGTATATGAAGTATGTAGGATTAATCGTTCAAGGGGCACTCAAAAGTATTCCTTTACATTATGATATATGTGGGGGAAAATCGTTTGCAGAGTATTTTAATGACATTATGCTATTTCAAATGTATTGAAACTGATATAAATCACTGAATTTCACTATGATCCCGTTAGAACAGGACATTCACAGCATTTTTTATTCACACAAAAGAAATCTGTTACAGTACAGTACTGTCTTTGAGTCATCATGGCTGGAGTGTACGGTTTAAAATTCGGTAGGCGTTTTTAAATTTAATTGTTTTTTTTTTTTTTTGCATCTTACTCGTTCTATATAAATTCCATACCTCAAATACAGGGCTGCTCAAAAGTATTTACGTACCGTTCTCCTTATTAGAGGAAATGGCTGAAGGTAAATTTTCAACTGAAGTTAATGTATTTCTTAAGTGAACTCAATTTTGGCTTGCATGTAGCTAATAGATTCAAATCTATAAATCCTATACAGGGCTGCTGAAAAAATTCGCATCATTTTCCGATTGTGGATGGGAACAGCTGAAATTGGGTTTTGAAATGTATTACGCGTTTCCATAGGGTTGAATGAGACGTACGATTTTAATTTTTTAAACGGTGCCGTTTTGTTACATTATTCTGAATGTGTTGGAAAGTATTTCATAATCTATGCTTGACGCATGATTTTTTTTCTTACTTGTTTAACATAAACAAACTATTTCATCACGCTCCAGCGTTACAAGAATGTAGCTTATTCGCGATCAAAAGATAACGATGAACTTGCTTTAAAAATGTATTTCTATTGACTTGTTCTTCTGCATTTTAATTCGAATGAAGTTGACGAGCTGTGTCTATTCTTAGAAGAGTGACTTCCATAGAAGAGTGATTCCATCTTCGTCCGCAGCCCTTTATTCTTCTACTCTAGTCCGACTCTTTTGCGGAAGCAAGATTCATAGGTCCCCAGCTACGTCCCGAGTATAATACATTCCCAGATAGCAATTTTAGTTTGCAGAAAATTTTCAGCAATCTTACTTTGCAGACTTGCAATGTTGCAGCAAGCTCAGCATGACAAGTCTGAAAGTTCATAACAAGACTGCAACAAGATTATGCAAACTCCGAAGTCACCATACTTTGAACTTGCAGCCAAGTTGTCGTGCAAGTTGCAATCTTGTTGCATCAATCTTACTGCAAAATCATAGCAAACTAGTAATATTGCGATGTCAGACTATTTTCAAACGCATTGTAAATTTGCAATATTGTCATGTTAGAACATCTGCAAATGAATTGCAAACTCGGAATCTTGTCATGACAAGTATAGCTGCAAATATGTAGTAATTTCATTGAAATGTTGTCAATTCTCTGAATTTTGTGCGTAGGACACAGGTAAAACAGGATTTTTTGAGACAACAGATGGCCATTCACCCAAATTTGGGAAGAACTTCGTTTTGATACTAAAAATGAAGAACCAATGAGTACTAAAAAAATAAAGTTGTTTTATGTTTTGTGCGCAAAAGGGGGCATTGTTAGCTCAGGGAGGGGGTTAACTAAAAATAAATAAATAAGTAGGTGAAATGGGATATTGTTTATTATGTTTTTTATAATTCCGAATCAGGTGAAATCATCAGCAAGTCAATACGATTATTTCTTACAAAGTTACGGTAGGTTTTATTTATACAAAGTCTTTTACAGGTAAAATAGGTTTTTACAGTAACAAATGATTGCTATTCATGAAATCTTGAGACAAACCTCGTTTTGGCACTACAAATTAAGATCCGAAGAGTCTCCAAAATGTAAAGTTGTTTCACCTTGTTTTTTTTTTTTTTTTTTTTTTTGGGGGGGGGGGGGGATTTTAGCTCGAGGGAGCAAAATTCAACTTTTTTTAAATAGGTCAAGTGGGATATCGCTTCGTATGTATTTGAATAACATTATCGGCAAGTCGATACGAACATTTATAAGAAAGTTACAGAAACGATTTTAACAATGCAAAGTGGAAAATCATATTTTATTTTTTAGCGTAGTTTTTTCACATTTATTTTACGTTTAAAAAGAGTTTTTATATCATATTAAGTCATCTCAAAACTATTAAATGTCTTCAAAATAGCAATAATCAAAATCAGGATAATTTTGAGTTTATTTCAAAGTCATTAAATTTACCAAAATCCACTACTTATAACCTGGCCTAACTTTGTAAACAATGATCGTATCGGCTTGCGTGCAATATCATTTGATTCAGAATAAAAAAATTCATAACAAACAATACCTCATTCGATATTTTAAAAATAAGTTCTGTTCGCCCATGCCGTGTTAAAGTCCCCCCCCCCCCTCCTCAAAAAGAACCCCACGATGAAACAACTTTATTTTGGAGGGACTCATCGTATCTTCATTTCTAGTGCCAAAATGAAGTTCTCATCAGATAAATTTTCTTGAATGGCTATCAGTTGCTGCTGTAAAAACCTACGGTACCTGCACCAAATTATAGTTTTCGACTTCGTATTCATAAAACTTGTCGTAACTATGTAACAAATGATCGTATCAATTTGCAAATGGTTAATCATTCGATAAAAAAAAAAAAAAAAAAAAAAAAAAAAAAAAAAAAAAAACGATACCTGTCTCTTAACATACTTAAATTTTTTTTAGTTTGCCCCTCCCGCTCCCTGAGTTAAAAATGCCCCCAAAACATGATAAAAGAACTTTATTTTTTAAGGACTCATCGAATATTCATTTTTAGTATCAAAATGTAATTCTTCCCAAACTTTGGTGAATGGTCACTAGCTGCCGCATTTCTACTCAATTTCTGATTGTATATTTTTTATCTGTACGCTAATAGTCGTACTTTTGAAGGTTGTGCGAGTTTTGTGCAGGATTCCATATAATCGGAGGTTTGTCAAATGCTTGACATTTTTATGCTATATAGTCCGAGTAAACAAGGACTTATAGTTTAAAATAGATTCCAAATCACCACAAATACGCTACCACACCCGCAGGAATTAAACCTGACATAGTTGAATCGGAGGCCACAGGGCTAACCATTCAACTACCTGGTAAGCCCCAATAACTTCCAATAATATACCTTAATTTCACTAGATTAATATTAACACAATTATTCTAATTGGTAAACAAATCATATTAGATGTAAATTTCCAACTGGGCGAAAAATGTCCGGACCAGGATTCGAACCCGGGACCTCCTGGCTGAAGCAGCAAACAATTAGAATAATTGTGTTAATATTAATCTAGTGTAATTTCGTATCCAGCGATTTCTGGAGTTCCATTACTTGAGATTTATTCTGTTGAGCTGAACCAGGTTTCAGACCAGATGCTGTAATCATCACGGTTAGCTGGGTGAAATAGTTCGACCAGAATCGTTCGGGATAGCTCAGATGGCAGAGCACTGGCGGCTTCAGCCAGGAGGTCCCGGGTTCGAATCCTGGTCCGGACATTTTTCGACCAGTTGGAAATTTACATATAATACCTTAATTTGTTTAGAAGTTTTATTAGACTCGCCAATTCTCAATTAGTTGCTTATTCCCTTCTAATTCTTAGAAGGTAATTAAAAACATTATCTAAAAATAAATGGTCCATGTACATAACCAATGCAAAGCAAACCTAGATGAGTATAAACACACACCCTCAATCTTAATTTCATATATAATTTTATTAAAGAAAATATAATTTATTTTCATTTCTTTTTGGCCAGAGTGGAATATATTGCTAAAACTTATTAACTTCCAGAAGGGAAAAAAAACTCATTTTAAAATTGAAATTTCCCTATTCTTAAATCTGAATAAATATAATTCCACAAAAACAACATATTTGAAAAGTGTAAAGAATTTAAAAAGAGCAAAGTTATAATAAAACAATACAGTCTATAAAATTACAAAGTTTATTTTCATACAGTTACAAATAATAGTTTCTAACACAAAGTATTAACATAATATTTACCAAATTATCATACAATAATTTAACATTCTTCTCTATATTATTTCCGTGTCTTTGCATCCTAAAAGAGAGAAACAATAGAGTGCATTTTAAAAGTTACAAGTTAAATTTTTACTGTTTTCAAGAATTCTCCTTAGAATTAATTCTAAAGGTGATCACAAATTATAACTCTTCAGGCAAAATGATCGAATCGCTAATGTTAATCCAACGAGATATATTTTTTAAAATATCTCGTTTGTATTTTTGTATTTTAAAAAGACTTTTTTTTTTTTTTTTTTTTTTTTAATTGGATACCTGAGGTAAATTTCTGCAACTGTGGTTTTTTACTTTATTTTAAGTTCGTTGAAGTTTTTATTTTATTTTATTTCTTTCTTTTTATTTATTTTTTTTGTGCGGACAGTTTCACTCTTTTTACTGTTTATACCGGCTCCAAAAGTGAAAATACATAAAAAAAATCATTTAAAAATATTGAAATGCAACCGAGTTACCTTAAAAAAATTCTCTTATTGGATTAACATGGGCGAATGGGTGTTTCCGTTTGACTGAAGTTGCCTCTTAACCCTTTAAGCCCTGACCCACACAATTGTGCGGCGATACTAAAGTAAAAGAGAATGACTATTTCCTGTTTTTGTGCGATTTAAAACCAAAGATGTTCTGATAAAACACAATTAGGGGGTACCAACTACAATACAGGGTTAGATTTTCTGCTTTTAAAAAGACTATATCATCTGACAGCAATAGACAAAAAGTATGTACTGTCGTAATTTCTTTTAAATATGATTTATAGTGTTTGCTTAGATTTAATATTTCTTTTCATATAGTTTATTCATGATTTTAATTGATTTTGTCTTTGATAAATTTAATTAGGCTTCAGAAAAGTTGAAAAACAAATGAACCACACAATTGTGCGGGTCCGGCATTTACCATTTCCAAAATAGATACAATTCCTAATATATAAAATTTTTATTTTTAAGTGATTTTTTTAAACTTATGTTTTTAGCAATTTATTTTTTATTAATTAGATTTTTAAAGCTGACCAATTTTAAATTAATAGGTTTGTACTACTCATGATTTCTATTTAAAATGGATAGTATTAGATATGTAATATGCACATGTAACGAACTGTATGTTTCTGCTCTGAGTTATTGATGCCATATATGATTTATAAATTTTATACGAGTTATATGCATACCACGAGATTGATTTTTAAGTTTGATAAATTCATTCCATTTTGTCGACACAGCAAGTAAACCACCAGGAATAAATAATAAATTATGGAAAGTTCAGCAAATGCTCGACAGATTCCGTAGTGTCTGTTTGAATTTACCAGGAGATCAGGGAAAATTTCCCATAGATGAGCAGACGATTCCTTTTTTTTAGGACGTGCCTCAGTAAAGCAGTATATAAAAACAAACCACACTCTGTTGTAACAGCATCATCTGGGATAGTTTTAAATTTTGTATTATACCAGTGGGAAAGTACAGACCTGGTCCACAAGGATCTAGGTTTAGGACCTGCTGTAGTCCTTACTCTCGTTCAGACCTAGTTTTATGTACTTCGATTGGTATTTCAACAAAATACCGCTGCTGGAAAAACTAAAAAAAAAAAAGAAATTTGAAGGATCAGGCACAATCCAAACGAAGTGAAGGGCATACTATTTGTCAAAGGCTCTTAAGAGGGGTGCGAGCATTGAGCACGTCTCAGAAAATGAAATTATAGTGGTCTGTCCAAAAACAAAAATTGTTTCAAATATTTTCATTGTGGCTTATGAAAGTTATCTCAATAAACAACAACTTTTTTTGCTTAAACTTTTATTTTTAGATATTTGCACACATAATCCCAAACTACACAATTGTGTAGATTTAGCTCGAAAACGGCTGCATTAAGGCCAAATCCACACAATTATGCAGGTCCTCTCTTGTGATAACCTGACATTGGGTATTTTTTTATATTTTTTTTTTCAATCAAATACGATCCTATCGATAAGGGAAACCCAAACTTTCAATTTCTACCAAAAAAACTCCCGGTCTTAAAGGGTTAAGTGGCCATACGAATATGCACTTGGAAAAAGTCGAACGCTAATGGTAAGTCTATGGGAGCGTTATTTTCAAATTTCTCCCTGAAATTTTAATATTTTTGAATGTTTTTTTTTTGTTGTTGTTTTTTTTTTTTTTCATAGAATAGTTGAGGATGATCTACAACCGGACTAGTTTTTACTTTTTCGATTTAATTTTTTTATTTTTTTCTATAATAGGATAGTTTCAATTTCGGAAACGGTTCCGAAAGTAATTGTATTTTTTAAAAAAAGAATCTGAAACCGAAATCGTAAAAGTAAAAACTAGCCAGGTTATAGATCGTCCTCAGCTATCCTATGCGAAAAAAAATCATTCAAAAATATTAAAATTTGAGCGAGATATTTGAAAATAACGCTCCCATAGACCAGCGTTTTTAGGTGCGTTCGTAATTATATAAATACGTAGCACCTATAGTCGTCGTTCAGTCCGTCTGTCTGTCCGTCTGTCTGTCTGTCCGTCCGTCTGTCTGTCCGTCCGCATATAACAGAGCAAAAACTACCCGACCGAATGATCTGAAATTTTTAATATGTATTTGCTGCAAAATTTTGTCGAGCCATTTCCAATTTTATGAAAATCGGATGTATAGTTTAATTACAGGGACACCCAAAAGTTTTCCGTTACATTACGGCCAATGAGAAAAAAATTATAGTAAATGCATTTTGATGATTTTACAGCCTTCCGAATGGTCTGAAATTTTTAATATATAATTGCTGCAAAATTTTGTCGAGCCATTTCCAATTTTATGAAAATCGGATGTATAGTTTAATTACAGGGACACCCAAAAGTTTTCCGTTACATTATGGCCAATGGGAAAAAATTATTGCAAATGCATTTTAATGATTTTACAGCCTTCCGAATGTTCTGAAATTTTAAATATATAATTGCTGCAAAATTTTGTCGAGCCATTTCAAATTTTAGGAAAATCGAATGTATAGTTTAATTACAGGGACAGTCAAAAGTTTTCCGTTACATTACGGGGAATGGGGAAAAAATTATTGTAAGTACATTTTAATGATGTTACAGACTATGCACTTATGAAGCGCAAAAAAATATACATTCAGTACAATATGGGGTGCAAAAAATAATTATAAAACTAGTTATAGTACGAACGCACCTCATTTGCCACGTTTGACGAGCAATTTCCAACTTGTTTCTTTTCCCCGGGACTGAAGAAAGTTCTTAAGAATCTACATTAGTCATGCGAAGAAACTCGAACCCTAATGCTAAGTATGTGGGAGAAATCTTCACAGCGATAAAGCTATACAGCTTAAATGAGAGAGAAATATATGCATAGGATACCTGAGGTCGATATATATAGTTATGCGCTTGTAATTTTTCGATTTTGTTCAGTTTTTTTTTTCTTATGCGGACATTTTCACTATTGGAACTGGTTGGAATGCGTTGTGAAAGTGAAACTATCCTCATATAATAAAACAAATGCAAACAAAATAGAAAAGTACAAACTCACAACAATAGATATCGACCTCAGGTATCCTGATTAACGAAAATTATTTAAAAATATTAAAATGCGAATGAGAAATCTGTAAAGATTTTTTTCATAGATTTAACTTGAGTTTTTCCGCGTAAAGGGTCTACACTAGTCACGGGAAGAAATTTGATCACTAATGTTCAACCTATGGTTAAAATCTTTTCAAATTTATCGCTTGCGTTTTAATATTTTTACACGATTATTTTTTCCAGGATACCTGAGGTCGATATCTAATGTTAGCGTTTGTCTACTTTTTCGATCGATTTTGGTTACAGTTTTTTTTATACGAAAATAGTTTCACTTTCAGAACAGGTTCCAACCTCTTCCGAAAGTGAACGAGACAAATCTGTAAAGATTTGTCTCATAGGTTTAACGTTAGAGTTCGAGTTTTTCCGCGTAAAGGGCTAAAACTAGTAACGCGAAGAAATTTTAACGCTAATGTTAAACCTGTGGGAAAAATCTTTTCAGATTTCTCGCTTGCATTTTAATATTTTTAAAAGATTTTTGGCATAGGGTACGTGAGGTCGATAACTTTTATCGTGCGTTTGTACTTTTTCGATTTTTGTTAGAGTTTTTCATATCAAGATAGTTTCACTTTTGAAACCGATTAGAATCGGTACTGAAAATGAAACTATACTTATATAAAAAACTGCAACCAAAATCGAAAAAGTACAAATTCACGATAAAAGTTATCGACATGGGGTACCCTATGCAAAAACTCTTTTAAAAATATTAAAATGCAAGCGAGAAATCTGTAAAGAGTCCTCCCATAGGATTAACATTACCGTTAGAATTTCTCCACATGACTAGTGTAAGAGGCTATTTCAGTCACGTGAAAACACTTGTTCGATCAATGTTAATTATGTGGGAGAAATTCTTAAAAATATCTCGTTTTCATTTGATTATTTTTAAATGATTTTTAGGTGCGTTCGTAATTATATAAATGCGTAACATTTATAGTCGTCGTTCGGCCGCCTGTCTGTCCGTCCGCATATAACAGAGAAAAAATTACCCAACCGAATGGTCTGAAATTTTAAATATATAATTGTTGCAAAATTTTGTCGAGTTATTTCAAGTTTTGTAAAAATCTGATGTATAGTTTAATTACAGGGACAGTCAAAAGTTTTCCGTTACATTACGGCTAATGGGGAAAATTATTGCAAGTGCATTTTAATGATGTTACAGCCTTCCGAACGGTCTGAAATTTTAAATATATAATTATTGTAAAATTTTGTTGAGTCATTTCCAATTTTATGAAAATCGGATGTATAGCTTAATGACACGGACAGTCAAAAGTTTTCCGTTACATTACAGCCAATGGGAAAAAATTATTGTAGGTGCATTTTAATGATGTTACAGTCTTTCGAAGAGAATGAAATTGATATGCACTTATGAAGTGCGCTAAAATATACATTTAGTAGAATATGTGGTGCAAAAAATATTTATAAAACTAGTTATAGTACGTACGCACCTCATTTACCACGTTTGATGAGCAATTTCCAACTTGTTTTTTCGCATATGACAGCTGAGGTCGATCTAAAAAAAGACAGTTTTTTACTTTTTCGATTTTGTTTGCAGGATTTTTTTTATGGGGATGCTTTCACTTTGGAAACCGATTCCGAAAGTGAAAGTGTTCTAATTAAAAATACTTGTAAGTAGATATGAAAAGGGGGTTCAACATCAGCGGCACGGCGGCACGACCTTGAATGACCTCTGCATGCTGTTTGAAGGTTATGCGGCGTAGGTGAAGGTTATACTCTGGTAGGCGGGGTCAAGGTGATGCGTCATCTTATAGTATGAGGGGTAATTTTGAGTTTGATTTTTTTTTATGATAATTAATTTTAATTGGGGGACTTTAACTTTTTTTCGGGGTAATTTTTGAAGATAGAAATTTTTGTGAGATTGATTTTTTTTTCTGACCGTACTACAGTACGAGGGGTTATTTTAAGTTTGATTTTTTTTTTAATGATAATTAATTTTAATTGGGGGACTTTAACTTTTTTCGGGTAATTTTTGAAGATTGAAATTTTTAGAGATTCATTTTTTTTCTCACCGTACTACAGTACTTAGGGATAATTTTACATTTGAAAAATACATTAACGATAATTAATTAAGAAATTTTAATTGGGGGACTTAAACTTTTTTGGAGTAATTTTTGAAATTTTTGGGACATTGATTTTTTTTTTTTTTTTTTTTTTCGTCGTACGAGGGGTTATTTTAAGTTTGATATTTTTTCATTAATGATAATTAATTAAGAAATTTTAATTGGGGGACTTTAACTTTTTTGGGAGTATTTTTGAAGATAGAATTTTTCGGGGAAATTGATTATTCTTTTCGTCGTACTCCAGTACGAGGGGTTATTTGTACTTTTAAAAAATTAATTAAGAATTTTTAATTGGGAGACTTTAATTTTTGGGAGTAATTTTTGAAGATTGAAATTTTTAGAGATTCATTGATTTTTCTTTTCGTCGTACGAGGGGTTTTTTGAGTTTGATTTTTTTCATTAATGATAATTAATTAAGAAATTTTAATTGAGACACTTTAACTTTTTTGGGGGTAATTTTTGAATTTTTATGGACATTGATTTATTTCGCTGTTGTTTAGTACGAGGGGATATTTTGAGTTGGATATATTTTTACTAATGATAATTAAGAAATTTTAATTGGGGGACTTTAACTTTTTGGGGATAATTTTTGAGATAGAATTTTTTGGGAGATAGATTTTTCTTTTCGTCGTACTCCAGTACGAGGGGTCATTTGTACTTTTAAAAATTAATTTAGAAGTTTTAATTGGGAGACTTTAATTTTAGGGAATAATTTCTGAGATAGATTTTTTTTTTTCTGACATATATTTTTTAGCGCACTTGAGTTTTCGGTGTTATTTTTAGGGGCATAATTTTTGTGATAGAGTTTTTAATAGTGGTGATTTTTAATATTAATTTGAGAACTTGAAAATTTTTTTTTTTCTTTTTCACGATTTTTCATTGGCAATCGAATTTTAAACATTCATTAAACATTTTCATTGGGAGACTTTATCTTTTAACGCAAATTTTTAGATAAAAATGGAATTTTAAACATAAATTGGATGAGAGGACTTTACGTGATTCAATTTAGTGACGTATGCGCTTGACTTTGGGAAAAAACGCATTTTTTACAAATTTTCGCTAATATTACGCTTTTTAGAATAAAACTATTAAATACATAAATTTACCAAAAATTTAACACACTTACTTTACTTAAAATGACTTTCAGAGCCTAAAAAACGCGTGTTTCTGTAGGAAAATGTCTACTATACTGAACCGTGGTCATCGTGCGTTATCTTTGGGAACACTCAGAAGTGAATCACTTTATCTAGATAAGGGGTTTTCCTTTTTATCGTGATAGGATATTAGATTTTAATTTCGATTGACTAATGGTGGGGTACAAATTAAGATTTTCAAATAATTAATTTAAGATTTTTATTATCTCACTGATTGCGAATTTAATGAATGAATAATTAATATTACGTCACACAAAACGAATTTTTTGAATAATTATGATTTAATATTGCGTCACAATTTTTAAATGATTTTATTAATATAAAATTTTATCCAATTGGGGGTCATTTTTTCTCATAGATTTATTTTAAATAAAATTGGAATATTCATTTAGTAATACTATATTAACAATTTAATGCATGTGCGACATTTCTTTTGGATAAAATTAAAACTATTTTCTAATGAGACCTTTAAAAACGGATACATTTTTAACTGATTCATTAACCGCGAGAATACTTCAAACATGTCCTTGATGAGTCATCACGAATAACACTCGAAAACATGAAAGTTTTAATAAATATATTGAGGTTTATGAAAAGTAACACTTATTGAAATTTATTTAATATTTGAAATAAACATTACCCGCAGTGACCGTTACGCATACATTTTAAAATATAGATCTAGTTCAAATTTTACTAAGTTTCGTAATGGAGGTCACGTTATACCCTAACCAATCATACTATTTAGTCAGGGATTGCTATTTTGGAATTATCTAAATTAGTTACGAAACTTCTCATTTTTTAATAACTGCACTAATCATAAGTCTTGTTTAATCAAATAAATATAATTTTTATCGTTTTTGTTACTTAACAAGATATAAATACCTTATACATATGCTATATTGATTCTGGTTTAGTTTAGTGCATATAAATTTTAACTAATATTTTTCTTTTAGTAGATATAACAATATTCGCCAACATATATATATATATTTAACATTATTCAAATTTCGCACAAACCTTTAAATAATTTTGGAAAAAATATTTCATTTTTAGAAGATTAACCATAATATTAATTTTAAACCTCTTAATTCTTTTTTAATTGAGGTAGTACGATAGAAAATTAATATATTCGACACAATAAAGAAATTACTAATTCATATTAACAATGATTTTAAGCATTATGTTAAAATTCGAGATTTTTCATTTACAAATAATTTGAAAAATAAAACATTTAAAAGTAAATTGACTTACTTGTATTAATTTTCCATCTAAATCCAAAAGGCTTTCAAACAGAAACAACACACCACATACAGTTTTGTGTCACTATATGAAATGAATTAGGATTTTTCACCCCAATCTCTTATCTCTGGGGTAATTCCTAGAACTGACTCATGCGATTCGCACAATATTACATCGTAATTTGAATCTAAGAACAGTGTTAATGAATTTAATATGATGCGTTATTAATAAGGGATTAAATATAATGTGTAATTAATAAGGGATTTAGTTAATTTGTTTCGTTATTAATTAAAACCTGAATATAATTATGTCTTTTTAAGTCTTGTTTAATAGAATAGGAATACTTTTAAAATTTTCAGGAGGTTTTTTTCAGAAACACTTTTTAAGAATACTTTTCTTAATGAATGTGTAATTAACATTTTTCAAATTAATTAATTAATACGTAATTAAATTTTCAAAATTAAAATAAATATAAAATAGAAGAGAAATTCTTTTCAAATTTATTAAGCAAAATACAAGTTATTATTAGGTAATATTTCAAATTGCTGCAATTTTTAAACATGTTGAGTTATCACTGAGAACTTAATATCGAGGTATTTGAATAGTAATGCTAATCAGAATTTGAAAAAAAAGAAAAATAGTAAAAATAATTTTGATATTAACTAACTTGCATAACTTGCTACAAACATGACTTTCTTTTGAACACACTATAATGGGATTGAACTTTTAAAGACATATTTATCTCACATATTTAAAATAAAGACTTGTGCTAAATTTTCAACGAAAATATTTCTCATTTTAAAGTTAACTTCTTTCATTGAAAAAGTTCTATACTTAGAAATTTCACATACAAATTTTTCTCACATGGAAAAAGACTTAAGTAATTGTATTAGAATAAAAACTTATCATATGAAAATTTTACTTGTGTAAATTGTATTTAAAAAAAAACTTATCATATTAAAATTTTGTATAAGTTAATTATTATTATTAAATCTATGTCTCCCACCACTCACTTTTTTTATAAATAAATATTTATCACTTTTTAATGGAAACAAGGATGGTAGGTAAACCTTTCGTTTTATATTTTAAAATTAATATGAGCCTTTTTTTTTCAGTGCGACTCCTTCAAATTTAAAACCCTTTGAAAGCTTTTATAGGGATAACATAAAAAAAATCGAAGTCTCCCATTTCACCAATAAAGGATTTGTACTAAATACACTACAGACATTCTTGTTTTAACATGATTTGAAAAATTTTAATTCAAGTTCTTTTGAAAACTTTACTTATTTCATAGGGAGAAAAAAAAACATGCATTTATAAATTTTTAGTTTCACATATTACACACTAAATAAAATATATATTAAGATAAAACATTTGCAAACTTATTTATAAAAAGGAAAGACATAACCTTATTTCACTTTTTCGTTAAGCATATTTTTAATTCACAAGCAGGCTTCACACATATTACTTAGCACACAAGTTTCTTCAGCGAAAAATCCCTTTTCCTTATCTAAATGATTCATACCTCCGTCATGAATACGTTATACAAACGATGTATTAGTTTAATGAATATAAATTTTAACTGAATCCTTTAAACTTTATTTTATAACATTCGATCATTTTTATATTTCAAAACGAAGAAAAATTATTGAATATCACCTAACAAGCATATACTTTTACACTAACATGTTATAAAAACACTTCTCAATATTCAAATTTTATGATATTTCGACATCTCTCGCCAAGCTTTTTAAGAATGAAAGACTATTTCGTTAGAATATTTAGCTTTTTGTATACAATTTTAGCAATAAATACATAATGCACTCGACTTTACTTTGTCATTAAACATTAAATTAATCCATCGCGTAGCAATTCAAACTTAGGATTTTTTATTTAGGGTAGATAAGTATACATGTATATATATATATATATATACATGTGCATATATGTGTGTCTGTGTGCATTTGTTAATGGGGGAAAAATTTAAAAGGTATACACATTGAAAGTTAATAAAATTATTTAAAAAAATTTATAAAAATATTTCAAGAGAGTATTAAACATTTTAAGACAGTATTAAAGATTTGAACAACTGATAAAAATGCTTTGAAAAACATTTAAAATTATTTAAAATGTTTTTTTCATATTTTAAAGTAAACAAATTTTAATACATAGCTATGTACATACAGGCATTTGAGCTATATACATACATGCATTTGACCTATGTTAACAGAACAAATGTTTTATATATTTCGATGCTATTTCCAAGTTAGTCAATTTATACTTTTTGAATATGCATATACATATATTTGTAAATTTTAATGTTTTCTCTTAAAACTGACTAGTTATTTATCCTAGCATTATCCTATTATTATCCTAGTTATTTATCCTACATTTATTAACACAAAAAAACCAACTGCTTTTCAAACGACTGTGTGATTATCAAAACAACCCAAATCCTTTTATCTACACATATGCAAACATTTTAATAAACTAGAGGCCACATTTTCAATCGAATAAAACAATGACTAATCAAATAGGTTATATCCTAACTTAAATTATACCTTTTATGTGATATTGCTAAACATGCTACTACAATGTCTAATCAAATAGGTTATGTCCTAACTTGAATGATACCTTTTTTGTGACATCGCTAAACAAACTTCTAACTTGTAAAAATAGCATGATAACTTGTTTTCACTAGACAAACTTAATAATTTTCGTAGGTTTTATAAAATAATCGACATGTTTGGTTATCTCTCATCATAGTTTTCTAAAATATATCCAAAAAAGTTTGCTACTATTAAAAAACATGCTTTTAATTCAGATAGTTTTCACTCTTATTATTTAAAAACATATAACACAAAATATTTTTATTAAATAATCACTATTTTTCACAAGTTTGCAATATTTATATGCTAACTAGGGTTAGTAGTATTCAGACTTGAAAATATCTTTATAGATTAAACATGAAAATTTATATGTCTGACAATCCTTTGACTATTTTTAGTTAAAGTTCGTGTCATGAAATATAACCGCAAAGCTTAAAATTATACTTTGCAGTTTTCTAACTATTAAAAATTAATGTTTTAAAATTCATTAAAATTTGAAAAATTATTAAATACTATTACATTTTAATTTTTAAATTCATTTTTATATAAAAACACACAAAATAATAATACTTATCTAATATGGCAGCTAGCAGTCTTAAGCGCAACCTTCTCTTTCAAAAACTAAAAACGAAATGAATAATTCTAAGTCCTTATCAGCTAATCTTATCAACTGATTAGATCTAGTCACGTGGTATATGATAACGTCATTAGTGATATCATATACCACGTGATGGGGATTCCCGATCACGTGATAACCCCTACGTCATTAGTGATAAAACGTCATTAGTGATATCATATACCACGTGATGGTGATTCCCGATCACGTGATAACCCCTACGTCATTAGTGATAAGTGATGTCATATATCACGTGACTAGATCTAATCAGTTGATAAGATTATCTGATAAGGACTCAGAATTATTCATTTCGTTTTTAGTTTTTGAAAGAGAAGGTTGCGCTTAAGACTGCTAGCTGCCATATTAGATAAGTATTATTATTTTGTGTGTTTTTATATAAAAATGAATTTAAAAATTAAAATGTAATAGTATTTAATAATTTTTCAAATTTTAATGAATTTTAAAACATTAATTTTTAATAGTTAGAAAACTGCAAAGTATAATTTTAAGCTTTGCGGTTATATTTCATGACACGAACTTTAACTAAAAATAGTCAAAGGATTGTCAGACATATAAATTTTCATGTTTAATCTATAAAGATATTTTCAAGTCTGAATACTACTAACCCTAGTTAGCATATAAATATTGCAAACTTGTGAAAAATAGTGATTATTTAATAAAAATATTTTGTGTTATATGTTTTTAAATAATAAGAGTGAAAACTATCTGAATTAAAAGCATGTTTTTTAATAGTAGCAAACTTTTTTGGATATATTTTAGAAAACTATGATGAGAGATAACCAAACATGTCGATTATTTTATAAAATCTACGAAAATTATTAAGTTTGTCTAGTGAAAACAAGTTATCATGCTATTTTTACAAGTTAGAAGTTTGTTTAGCGATGTCACAAAAAAGGTATCATTCAAGTTAGGACATAACCTATTTGAATAGACATTGTAGTAGCATGTTTAGCAATATCACATAAAAGGTATAATTTAAGTTAGGATATAACCTATTTGATTAGTCATTGTTTTATTCGATTGAAAATGTGGCCTCTAGTTTATTAAAATGTTTGCATATGTGTAGATAAAAGGATTTGGGTTGTTTTGATAATCACACAGTCGTTTGAAAAGCAGTTGGTTTTTTTGTGTTAATAAATGTAGGATAAATAACTAGGATAATAATAGGATAATGCTAGGATAAATAACTAGTCAGTTTTGAGAGAAAACATTAAAATTTACAAATATATGTATATGCATATTCAAAAAGTATAAATTGACTAACTTGGAAATAGCATCGAAATATATAAAACATTTGTTCTGTTAACATAGGTCAAATGCATGTATGTATATAGCTCAAATGCCTGTATGTACATAGCTATGTATTAAAATTTGTTTACTTTAAAATATGAAAAAAACATTTTAAATAATTTTAAATGTTTTTCAAAGCATTTTTATCAGTTGTTCAAATCTTTAATACTGTCTTAAAATGTTTAATACTATCTTGAAATATTTTTATAAATTTTTTAAATAATTTTATTAACTTCCAATGTGTATACCTTTTAAATTTCCCCCCCATTAACAAATGCACACAGACACACATATATGCACATGTATATATATATATATATATATATACATGTATACTTATCTACCCTAAATAAAAAAATCCTAAGTTTGAATTGCCATGCGATGGATTAATTTAATGTTTAATGACAAAGTAAAGTTGAGTGCATTATGTATTTATTGCTAAAATTGTATACAAAAAGCTAAATATTCTAACGAAATAGTCTTTCATTCTTAAAAAGCTTGGCGAGAGATGTCGAAATATCATAAAATTTGAATATTGAGAAGTGTTTTTATAACATGTTAGTGTAAAAGTATATGCTTGTTAGGTGATATTCAATAATTTTTCTTCGTTTTGAAATATAAAAATGATCGAATGTTATCAAATAAAGTTTAAAGGATTCAGTTAAAATTTATATTCATTAAACTAATACATCGTTTGTATAACGTATTCATGACGGAGGTATGAATCATTTAGATAAGGAAAAGGGATTTTTCGCTGAAGTAACTTGTGTGCTAAGTAATATGTGTGAAGCCTGCTTGTGAATTAAAAATATGCTTAACGAAAAAGTGAAATAAGGTTATGTCTTTCCTTTTGATAAATAAGTTTGCAAATGTTTTATCTTAATATATATTTTATTTAGTGTATAATATGTGAAACTAAAAATTTATAAATGCATGTTTTTTTTTTCTCCCTATGAAATAAGTAAAGTTTTCAAAAGAACTTGAATTAAAATTTTTCAAATCATGTTAAAACAAGAATGTCTGTAGTGTATTTAGTACAAATCCTTTATTGGTGAAATGGGAGACTTCGATTTTTTTTATGTTATCCCTATAAAAGCTTTCAAAGGGTTTTAAATTTGAAGGAGTCGCACTGAAAAAAAAAAGGCTCATATTAATTTTAAAATATAAAACGAAAGGTTTACCTACCATCCTTGTTTCCATTAAAAAGTGATAAATATTTATTTATAAAAAAAGTGAGTGGTGGGAGACATAGATTTAATAATAATAATTAACTTATAAAAAATTTTAATATGATAAGTTTTTTTTTAAATACAATTTACACAAGTAAAATTTTCATATGATAAGTTTTTATTCTAATACAATTACTTAAGTCTTTTTCCATGTGAGAAAAATTTGTATGTGAAATTTCCAAGTATAAAACTTTTTCAATGAAAGAAGTTAACATTAAAATGAGAAATATTTTCGTTGAAAATTTAGCACAAGTCTTTATTTTAAATATGTGAGATAAATATGTCTTTAAAAGTTCAATCCCATTTTAGTGTGTTCAAAAGAAAGTCATGTTTGTAGCAAGTTATGCAAACTAGTTAATATCAAAATTATTTTTACTATTTTTCTTTTTTTTCAAATTCTGATTAGCATTACTATTCAAATACCTCGATATTAAGTTCTCAGTGATAACTCAACATGTTTAAAAATTGCAGCAATTTGAAATATTACCTAATAATAACTTGTATTTTGCTTAATAAATTTGAAAAGAATTTCTCTTCTATTTTATATTTATTTTAATTTTGAAAATTTAATTACGTATTAATTAATTAATTTAAAAAATGTTAATTACACATTCATTAAGAAAAGTATTCTTAAAAAGTGTTTCTGAAAAAAACCTCCTGAAAATTTTAAAAGTATTCCTATTCTATTAAAAAAGACTTAAAAAGACATAATTATATTCAGGTTTTAATTAATAACGAAACAAATTAACTAAATCCCTTATTAATTACACATTATATTTAATCCCTTATTAATAACGCATCATATTAAATTCATTAACACTGTTCTTAGATTCAAATTACGATGTAATATTGTGCGAATCGCATGAGTCAGTTCTAGGAATTACCCCAGAGATAAGATATTGGGGTGAAAAATCCTAATTCATTTCATATAGTGACACAAAACTGTATGTGGTGTGTTGTTTCTGTTTGAAAGCCTTTTGGATTTAGATGGAAAATTAATACAAGTAAGTCAATTTACTTTTAAATGTTTTATTTTTCAAATTATTTGTAAATGAAAAATCTCGAATTTTAACATAATGCTTAAAATCATTGTTAATATGAATTAGTAATTTCTTTATTGTGTCGAATATATTAATTTTCTATCGTACTACCTCAATTAAAAAAGAATTAAGAGGTTTAAAATTAATATTATGGTTAATCTTCTAAAAATGAAATATTTTTTCCAAAATTATTTAAAGGTTTGTGCGAAATTTGAATAATGTTAAAAATATATATATATGTTGGCGAATATTGTTATATCTACTAAAAAAAAAATATTAGTTAAAATTTATATGCACTAAACTAAACCAGAATCAATATAGCATATGTATAAGGTATTTATATCTTGTTAAGTAACAAAAACGATAAAAATTATATTTATTTGATTAAACAAGACTTATGGTTAGTGTAGTTATTAAAAAATGAGAAGTTTTGTAACTAATTTAGATAATTCCAAAATAGCAATCCCTGACTAAATAGTATGATTGGTTAGTGTATAACGTGACCTCCATTACGAAACTTAGTAAAATTTGAACTAGATCTATATTTTAAAATGTATGCGTAACGGTCACTGCGCGTAATGTTTATTTCAAATATTAAATAAATTTCAATAAGTGTTACTTTTCATAAACCTCAATATATTTATTAAAACTTTCATGTTTTCGAGTGTTATTCGTGATGACTCATCAAGGACATGTTTGAAGTATTCTCGCGGTTAATGAATCAGTTAAAAATGTATCCGTTTTTAAAGGTCTCATTAGAAAATAGTTTTAATTTTATCCAAAAGAAATGTCGCACATGCATTAAATTGTTAATATAGTATTACTAAATGAATATTCCAATTTTATTTAAAATAAATCTATGAGAAAAAATGACCCCCAATTGGATAAAAATTTTATATTAATAAAATCATTTAAAAATTGTGACGCAATATTAAATCATAATTATTCAAAAAATTCGTTTTGTGTGACGTAATATTAATTATTCATTCATTAAATTCGCAATCAGTGAGATAATAAAAATCTTAAATTAATTATTTGAAAATCTTAATTTGTACCCCACCATTAGTCAATCGAAATTAAAATCTAATATCCTATCACGATAAAAAGGAAAACCCCTTATCTAGATAAAGTGATTCACTTCTGAGTGTTCCCAAAGATAACGCACGATGACCACGGTTCAGTATAGTAGACATTTTCCTACAGAAACACGCGTTTTTTAGGCTCTGAAAGTCATTTTAAGTAAAGTAAGTGTGTTAAATTTTTGGTAAATTTATGTATTTAATAGTTTTATTCTAAAAAGCGTAATATTAGCGAAAATTTGTAAAAAATGCGTTTTTTCCCAAAATCTTATTAAAAATTCAAAGTATTTTAATAGAAACATTCAAAAATTATATATGTTTAAAAATCGATTTTCTAGTTTTGAAAAATAGATCTAGATAATTTATAATGGCACTGTTTAAAAAATAGAAAACATGCGTCAATAAAATTTGAAGGGACAAATTCAAACGAACCATTGAATAGGTAACCCCATATTTTACAAATATATAGATATTCATTTAGGGGTAGGGGGTATACATTTCCTAATATCTTTATGAATGGCATTTCATGTTTTTTTTTTTTTTTTTTTTTTTCAAAATATATTTTCATATAAATTAAGCAATACATGCCTAAAAATTGCATAACAAATCGAAAACTGATATCCTTAAAAATATCCTAACAATTTCTATTTATGATTAAATCCGCGAAAACATAACCACCGATCTAACACGTATTCAGAAAAAAAAAAAAAATTCTAAAATTTATTAACACTATTTAAAAGGTGAGTTGATTTTGACGGGCGATTATCTACACTAGGCCCGAGGGGGGAGTGCCCTTCGTGGAGGTCTTTCTAAGGTAACCTAACTCATATTTACGCATGCAAATTCATGGCTCAAACAAAACTCCGAACGATTAGGCCGACGGCCGCGAATGGGATCGAACCCAACACTTCCGGTCTATTAGCTTCGTGAGCAGAACCTCTCAGCCACGGGTGGGGCAGTACTATTTAAAAATTTGCAGACAAAAATTCTAACACAAAATAACAAAAATTCACAATCATTCAAAATTTTAATTAATAGTCAAGCGCATACGTCACTAAATTGAATCGCGTAAAGTCCTCTCATCCAATTTATGTTTAAAATTCCATTTTTATCTAAAAATTTGCGTTAAAAGATAAAGTCTCCCAATGAAAATGTTTAATGAATGTTTAAAATTCGATTGCCAATGAAAAATCGTGAAAAAGAAAAAAAAATATTTTCAAGTTCTCAAATTAATATTAAAAATCACCACTATTAAAAACTCTATCACAAAAATTATGCCCCTAAAAATAACACCGAAAACTGAAGTGCGCTAAAAAATATATGTCAGAAAAAAAAAATCTATCTCAGAAATTATTCCCTAAAATTAAAGTCTCCCAATTAAAACTTCTAAATTAATTTTTAAAAGTACAAATGACCCCTCGTACTGGAGTACGACGAAAAGAAAAATCTATCTCCCAAAAAATTCTATCTCAAAAATTATCCCCAAAAAGTTAAAGTCCCCCAATTAAAATTTCTTAATTATCATTAGTAAAAATATATCCAACTCAAAATATCCCCTCGTACTAAACAACAGCGAAATAAATCAATGTCCATAAAAATTCAAAAATTACCCCCAAAAAAGTTAAAGTGTCTCAATTAAAATTTCTTAATTAATTATCATTAATGAAAAAAATCAAACTCAAAAAACCCCTCCTACGACGAAAAGAAAAATCAATGAATCTCTAAATATTTCAATCTTCAAAAATTACTCCCAAAAATTAAAGTCTCCCAATTAAAAATTCTTAATTAATTTTTTAAAAGTACAAATAACCCCTCGTACTGGAGTACGACGAAAAGAATAATCAATTTCCCCGAAAAATTCTATCTTCAAAAATACTCCCAAAAAAGTTAAAGTCCCCCAATTAAAATTTCTTAATTAATTATCGTTAATGTATTTTTCAAATGTAAAATTATCCCTAAGTACTGTAGTACGGTGAGAAAAAAAATGAATCTCTAAAAATTTCAATCTTCAAAAATTACCCGAAAAAAGTTAAAGTCCCCCAATTAAAATTAATTATCATTAAAAAAAAATCAAACTTAAAATAACCCCTCGTACTGTAGTACGGTCAGAAAAAAAAATCAATCTAACAAAAATTTCTATCTTCAAAAATTACCCCGAAAAAAAGTTAAAGTCCCCCAATTAAAATTAATTATCATTAAAAAAAAAATCAAACTCAAAATTACCCCTCATACTATAAGATGACGCATCACCTTGACCCCGCCTCCCAGAGTATAACCTTCACCTACGCCGCATAACCTTCAAACAGCATGCAGAGGTCATTCAAGGTCGTGCCGCCCTGCCGCTGATGTTGAACCCCCTTTTCATATCTACTCTTGTAAACAAAATAAAAAAAAATGCAAAAGGATCTTTGTACAGTTCCACCTCAGCTTTCAAATACAAAAAAAAAAAATAAAATAAAATATTAAAATGCAAAAGAAAATACCTTTAAAAAATTCCCCCATTGTATTAATATTAGCGAACGGCGTGTTTTCGCGTAACTGAATTAGTCTCATAACAGTACATATACATATACTTAACCCACTACATAATTATACATAACCTACACTAGTCACGCGAAGAAACTGGAACGCTAACGTTAGTATATGGGAGAAATCTTTACAGCTAAAATGCTATACAGCTTAAATAATATAGACATCTGCATAGGATACTGTAAAAGCACTTATTTTCTTATATACTGTAAAAGCTTTAATTTTCGCGATTTTCTCAAGCCCGCCGTAATCGCGAAAATTTAAGCCTCGCGAAATATATATATTTTTTCGCCTCAAATAATAATGAAAAATCAGAAAATTTTCACTTTCGAAAGCTAATGATTATAGTTACTTAAATAAGAAATAAGTACAAAAACTTCTTGGATATTTACAACTATTTCTTGAATATTATACAACTACTTCTTGAATAAAAACAATAATACAACTAATAGAATGCAGCTCATTCATTTACAATATTTATACCAGCTTCTTTGAAGCCATTTATTTTTAGAGCGATGGGGAGAGGGGGGGGGGGGGACTTTACCGACAAAAGGAAGTTTCTTAAATTGCCTTATGCAAAAGAAGCTCTATTTAGGTAGTTTCGGAATTTTTCAAGTTTCGGTTCAGTTCATATAAAATTCGCGAAATTTTCAGCACGCGAAATCACCGATATTTTCATTTTCGCGAAAATTACGACTCGCGAAAATAAGTGCTTTTACAGTACCTGAGGACTACGAGTATATATGGGGCATTCTCACAATCTTTTGATTTTCGGGAATAAAAATCTAATGAAATTAAACATGCTAAAATCACATTTTAATCTGATAGACAAATGCCTTAATGATTCAAAAATAAAGAAAAAAGGGTCAGCAGCGAAATTTTTTTTATTTAACTGCGGTTTAAGTTAAACTTGCGAGTTTAATTTTCCTTACCATTTTACCACTATAACTTTTTATTTTCTTCTACATTTTTACTTATAATGAATTTGCATAGTACCCACAGGACATTCAAATAAGAAATAATAAAAATTTAGTACAATTAATACAGAATTTTTGTATAACATTGTCTTAAAGAGGTATTAAAGAAGGGACGGTAATAAAAAAAGGGGGGGGGGCGGTATAGGAAAAAAGGGACGAAATGGGAAAAAAAGGGACTGTAAGGATGGAACGGTAAGGAAAATTATCACCTATTTTTAAGAAAATCGTGTTAAGACTAAGTGATAGCCACAATGTTCATTGATTTCTAGAAACAGTTGTTAACATTGGATTAAATAATTTTTTTTTCTTAATTTACCTCGAAAAGTGCAGAAATAAAACTTGGGGACGGTAAGACTACCAATAAAGCCACGATCTTGAAATTGATATTTAAATGCTGATTTAAATTCTGCAGTAAATTTCCTGTCAAAGAATTTTAGACATTCTTTCTCTAGCATACCTCTGCATGAGAAAAAACTTGAAAAAAATTCTGTGGCTGCGTCTGCAGTGATTTTCTGTATAAGTTTAGCAAGAGGGACGGTAAGGATGAAAAACCCAGGGACAGAGTTCAAAAAATAATATCAACCGTAAAAATGTGTGCAGGTTAATTTTTTGCACAGTATTTATATTAAACAATTGTTCCAGTTTCGGAAAAAAATTACATCGAATTACTTTTATTGAAACAATTTTATACAGACAGCTCCAAATCTAAAAATCAGCATCAGGGACGGGACGGTATAGGAGTTTTCCTGGTATTTGGACCCCCAACATCGTCCAAAACTTATTTATCTCGTTAATATTGTTATGCAATCATGCAATGGAATGTTCCCCAGTATATGAAATTAAAAAAAAATGCATTAAAATAAAAATTATTATTCAGGGACATAAAAGTCAAAAGATTGTGAGAATGCCCCATATATTGTTGTGCTTTTGTACTTTTTCGATTTTGGTTACAGTTTTCTTTTATATGAGGGTCATTTTCAAAATAAGGTACATTTTCAGCAATTTTTTTTTTAATTTTAAAGTACAACTTTTTCCACAAATTATTTTACTATGATTAATAAAAGATAATTGTAACTCAAATAATGCAGTGGCCGAGCTTAATTAACTCGTTAACACAAATACATTAATTACTTAAAAGTTAGTATTAGTTAGACCAATGACATGCGTTAGGCCAGTGACATTTTGCATTAGACTGTTGACATTTTTGTTTTAACCCAAAGAAGGCATTCTTTATTAAAGTTGTGAATAGTAATAATATTATTATTATAACTTTTAAAATACATTTTTTACTTGGAATCATGTTATTGTTTAACATTCTGTCACTGGCATAACAGGATTTGTCTCTGGCTTAACAAATATATTGTTGTCGAGTGACTGTTAGACCAGTAACATTTCTTGAGAAATACATTTTTATTCCTCTTTTAAAGATAGTAATATTATGATTTATGGTGTTAAATAAAAGTTTTTTTACTGTATTATTATAATATTTTTATTAAATTGATTTAACTCTTATCTGTTTAATAGAATATTTGTTAGACCAGTGACACATAATTAAAGAACTTAGCTGATTTAGGAATATTATTTCCCCTTTTTAAACAGTAAACCACATGGAGGCAGCTAGGTTTTCCACCATTTTGTTTATAAACAGTGTTGCAAAACACAAAAGCAAATTACTTAAATTTTTATCATCAGAGTAGTATTTAAAACTGAAAAATATTAGTTGTTAGACCAGTGACACAAAACATGTAAGACAGTCTTATTTCATAAAATTATTCCATATTAAAATCAATTTGCAGACATATTGCTAGAAGTACTCAAAAATTATATTATTTTCAAAATAAAATTGCCCAAATCAATGAAAATAGTGGTTATTGATTAGAAATTACAACATGTTAAAAATCAAAGTTTGGATTTGAGACACGTATGGTTCCCATTGAAAAGCCAATCATTTATTTTTATTTTTTAGCCACACTCTAAATTGAAATGTCTGAAATTCAGACACTTAAGTGACTGAAATGGAGTGTTCAATTTTCAGACATTTTAAAATGTCTTAATTTTTTCAGACACTTCTTGCGTCTGAATTTCAGACACTTCAAACGTCTGAATCGCAGCCGTTTCATTTTGCAAGCATGATACGCAGCCATGTTTGACCACAATGAATCCTGGAAAAATATTTGACCATGGTCCTGCCCCTCCACCCCCCATACAGCCTCATTTTATGGGCTCTCAAAATTGGTATGCCATTTTCGTAAAGCTGATAATTTAAATCTTTTATCGACATTGTACTGATTATAATCAATATTTTGAACTTCTATAGTAGAATAAGATTAAAAACAAAAATTTTTTTTATCTAAATACAATAAAACCTCTCAATAGGGGGCTACTACGGAATTTGTCCGCCATTCGTTGCCGAGGTGCCCTTGATTGAGAGGTTTTACTGAATTTAGATTTTTTTTAAAATTTATTTAATTTATAATCTTATTCTACTTTAAAAGTTCAAAATATTGATTATAATCAATACAATGTCGAAAAAAATTTTAAATAAAAGCTTTACAAAAATTGCATGTTTAATTTGGGGCCCCTAAAACCGTAGTGAGAGGATACTGCCCAGTTTTCCCATTATTTAATAAAGTGCTTCATCTACAAAAAGTCCAACCCTGCATTATAAGTTCGCTAAATAGAGGTGTCCGGTATTCGGGAGTGTCCGTTATGAAGGTTAATGAACATTCCCTAATATCGGACACCTTTATTGAGCGACAACCTTTTTTAATCCACAACCCAGACATTTGTTTATTTTTACTTCACAAAAGCAGACACCTTTGATTATCGAACAAATTCCGCAGGCCCCAGGTGTCCGCAGTTGAGAACTTTTACAGTATCTCGATAAATATATATATTTTTTGTTTCTAATCATGTCCTACTCAAGTTCAAAATATCATTATAATCAGTGCAATGTCGAAAGATTTTTTTTTTTTAAATTACGAAAATTGCATCACAATTGCGAAAAATTTGCTTTACGAAAATTGCATGACAAATATCCCCCCCCCCCCCCTCCCAACACACACACACACAAAAAAAAAAATTATATTATAGGATGCACGATCTTTGAATATCTCGAAACGATAAAAAACAAAGCATTTTTCAAGGTACCAAAACGCAAATAATATGCAATTAAGATCTTTTTTTCCCCCTTTCTGCCTCAAATATATATTCATAACTATAATATTATCCAGAAAAATAAATATTGTATATACAAAATTAATATCTAAATTTTAAATGTAAGCCGTCATATCACTAATGCGTGAATTAAAATCTAAGTGCTGCACGCATGATAAAATTCTAAATTATGCATATAGAAAACAATTTTTGAACAAAATAGAATCATAACACACCTAATATACACATTAAATAAAAAATATACGCAAAAAAATTGGTTTAAAATTCAATTTCAGCACAAAATAAATAAAAAAAAGTAAAATATTTCAAGTTTTTCAAGTTCAAACAAATAAATAAACAAAATATGTTTGGGTTTTTTAGCATGTAGACTATAAAGAAACGCATATTTGTTTATTTTTTAAAAGCTGCGCTTACATAGTTTGAAAGAAACAACAAAAGCACAAACTTCAAACTTGCTAATATGAGAAAACGCTTTTTAAAGTTTCGATATCTAACGGATCTTCAACTCTCCGTCTATAAATGATTATAACTCAATTTTGAATGGGGTTTTTTGCATATTGTTGAAAATTTTTAAAACATTCGGAATGAAACAGAAAACTGATTTTTTGAAAGGTTAAAAGGTCCTGTGCCCTCTTAAAAATTAAGTTTTCTTTAAAATTTATATTTACACATGGGCAATTTTTTAAAAATATAGATCAGATGATAATCACAAGAGCTATTTAACTATCAATAAATAAATATTATATTTTAATAAGATAAAGAAAAATTTATTTCCAGTTTCAAACTTTGTCTTAAATCTGCACATAATCAGTAAAGCTTAATAAAATAGCTAAAGAGATAAAGTGTAATCATTCTCTAAATCATTAGAGTGTTATTGACATTATATATATTTTTTTCTCCTTCCAGTGTAGCGATGCCAGATGAATCATCGGCGGGTTTTGCTTACGATAGGAAAAATCGAATGATATGGTTGAATAACGGCGTTGAATGGATGTTCAAACTGTATAATTTTAAATACTTATAATTAAGCATACATAATATAATAATTAAAAACAGTTATTAAATTGGGATGGTTGCTATAAAGACATGGGCATTCCAGTACATATCACATAATAAACCTTTGAAAAATATAGAAATCGAATGAAACCAAAGTAAACATTAACAAATGCTGTTCGAGAAGAAGGCTTAGTATTGCGT
The DNA here is from genome assembly GCA_963932465.1 of Maratus speciosus. Lineage (NCBI taxonomy): Eukaryota > Metazoa > Arthropoda > Arachnida > Araneae > Salticidae > Maratus > Maratus speciosus. The sequence continues at coordinate 7,762,493 of OZ010797.1, forward strand.
AAGTCAATAAATTCAATAACTGCAAAAAACATCCTGTAGACTCATTAAAACTGATTTTAAGGATAACATTGGTTAGAAAATAATATAGAAACATGATTGCAGATGTTTTTAAGAACAGAAACTTAATTATTAGCAAGATAAAATTTTAACACGGAAATTCAACAGACAAAATGCTTTAAACAAATGTTGGTATAACTCAGAAACTAATAAAGCTAGAGACTTGTGTAAGGGTTCCATTTAAAGAGAAAACATTTACGGAGAGTTTGCAATACATGGTCTAGGTCCCACTTACCTGGAAAAAGGTGTAAGGCATCCAAAATTATACCCGCACAGGGGGCGTCAATTTCAACTGGTGGCTAGGTTAATGATCCGTGAGGGAGAAATACTTGGATCTTTTAAAACGAAAATTCCTGTATACATCCGGCTAACTATATTAAAAGGGTGAAATATTTTCACTCTTAAAATAGAATCTGCCAGACAAAAGTTTCTATTTAACAGATTTGACGAACAGAAGACTAATAACACTGTATTATTCATAAAATGATTACGAATAAACACTAAGTCGATACGAATTAATCCACAGAACTTCACAATCCACAAAATATGAATAAAGTCAAAATAAACTTTCAGTTTGAAATTGAATTACAACGTACATTAGAACGAAACACATCTAAAACGCATGACGCATGCGCAACTGAGAGTCCCTCTGGTGGTTATAAGGAAGAACTGAAGAAATATTTTCCCTCCCAGTATAATGAAATTGAATCAATTATGTTTTCTTTATGTCTGATAATTAAAAATGAATGATATTTCTTTTCTTACAAATGGCTATCGAATAATTTTACGTTAAGGGAAAATGTTACTAAGAATTTTACTTCAGAGAAACCCACCCTCCTTTGAACATTTCGTAGAAGACAATTTTAATTCTTTTCTTCTTTTGATGTTCATATATTTCAAATTTATCTCAAACGGTGTTTGTGTGTGTGGGGGGGGGGGGGGGGGAGTCCATTGAGAAAAAAAAAGTTCTCTATTTTCAAAACTGTCGTTTGAAACTTATTTTTGAACGATTACTATCTCTTAATTGTTAAATTTTTAGATGCGTTCTTAATTATATAAATACGTAGTACCTATAGTCGTCGTTCAGTCCATCTGTCTGTCCGTCTATAACAGCGCAAAAACTACCCAACCGATTTGTTTGAAATTTAAAATATATAATTATTGCATAATTTTGTCGAGTCATTTCAAATTTTATGAAAATCGGATGTATACTTTAATTAGTACAGTCAAAAGTTTACCGTTACATTACGGCCAATGGAAAAAAATTATTTCAAGTGCATTTTAATGATGTTACAGCTTTTCAAAAAGAATGAAATTGATATGCGCTTATGAAGTGCAGTAAAATATACATTCAGTACAATATGCAGTGCAAAAAATACTTATAAAACTAGTTATAGTACGAACGCACCTCATTTGCCACGTTTGACGTGCAATTTCCAACTTGTTATATTTATTTTTATGTTGATATCTTTAAAAATTTCTTGCACAAGGAGTTCTGACAAAATATTCTTAGTTTGCCTATTTCATGTTTATGTTCTGCATTTTAGAAAAGCAGATTACGCTGTTGACCCCAGGCACACCTGTTCCAAAATTTTGCCCCTCCCTAAATTTCTTTCTACCGGTACATCTCTTAGTATTTAGAGGGGAGGGGTGTTGACCCTTCCTTGGAAATAAATATATTTTGTGAAAAGCAATTACTGATTTATTTATTGCGTCAAAAGTAACTTAGTCCCAAAACTTTAGTAAGCGATCTATTTTAATTTTCCAGATGTCCCATGATCTAATCAAATTACTTTTTTTAAATAAAATAATACCAAATCTAATGGATAAAAATATTTTAAACATCCTTTATCCATTCGAAAACAATTTTCTGGTAGTGCTGGCATACAAATTGCAATACATTTATACATACAGTTATCACACATATGATACAACTGTATCGCATTTAGACACTTAAGTGTCTAAATTTCTAAATGTCTTAATTTCAGACATATCACCATTATTCAGACATTTTAATCAGCTCATTTATGCCATGATCATAGTAAGACACTTATGTATCTTAAATTTAGACATCTGTGATGTCTGAAATTTCAAATTTAGACACTTAAGTGTCTGAATAACTTTTTCAGTCACATATGTGTCTTAATTTAAGACGCCTCTATTTGCAGTGCAGTTTAATTTATTTTTATATAAATTATGTGGTTTAACACTTGGATTATTAAAAAAAGAAATAAAGAACAATTATGGGTTTGAAATTTTTACCTATTTCTAAAATTATAGATTTTAGAACAGTAAGACACCAAATTGTACTTATTTTGAAAATGACCCATGAGTACAGTTTCACTTTCAGAACAGGTTACAAAATTGAAAGTATCTGCATATAAAAAATTGCATAAAAGCTCGAAAAGGTACGATTGCACAACTATATATATCAACCAGGTGTATCCTATGCAAAAAATAATATTAAAATGTGAGCCCGAAATATGCAAAGAACTGTCCATAGAATTAAAATTAGCTTGAAAGTTAAATTTTGCTTCGGGTGACTAGTGTCGGTTTTTAAGAATTACATTTTATTAAAGGTTGTTATCATAGGAGAAAATAATAAATAAAGATGCAGTTGAACACTATTTTACATGTGAAAAAGGATTCATCTTTAATAATAACACAAATAAATAGTCTTCGAATCTGACATTAACAATATAACAATGGAATTAAGGTTTTAAGGTCCAAAGTTTTAATTATCACAAAAAACTATTTTGTAACTATTAAAATAATATTTTGGTGCTATGGTATCCGAGGTTTTAAGTATCACACAAAGCTATTTTATAACTTTTTTTGGGGGGGGTGGTGGGGGGAGGGTTTAAGTGATTAGTATATGCATTTTAGTTATTTAGTTCTAATTCATTGCATAAAAACTTACCAATCAAGTTTCAGTACAATTGTTTGCGGCAGGACTCGAAATGGAAAAATTCACGAGCCGGAAATCTATTTTTCAAAGTTTGACAATTTTTTTTTTAAGTTTTAGGCAAATTTATGTCTAACAATAAAAATCAATTTTAAAAAATGCATTCAAAATTATCAAAAAAGTTATAGTCAGCACAATAAAAGGTATATGTATAAAACTATAATAATAATATGTGTTACCGAATCGGAACGATATTTACCATAATTTCACAAACCAGCTGGAGTGTATTGGAAGGTATACGGAGGTATACGCCGTATACCTTCTGGATTTTTTAGAAAAGCTCCGTATACCCCCGGTTTCTCGAATAAATCTATATCGTATATACTCTAGACATGACGTTCATGACTTTAGCGTACACCCTCTGATTTTTTTACGATTACAACACTGCAAACCAGATCAATATTTGGCATAATTTTACGAACCGGAGTATTGTTCCGATTTGCTCCGGCACATTTCAAGCCCAGGTTTGCTGACTCGAAAAATTAATAATTTCAAAATATTCGTATTTAAAATTTAAGAAAAATAGGAAATAAAAAGACTTATACACATCCGATTAACAAGCAGTTATGTCAAAAGAAAAGAGAAATTTTTACAGAATTAAATAAAACTGACTCCGGAAGGAAATACTGTTAATAACTTTAATAAAAATTAGAAAATAGGGATACAATAGAAGTACATGATAAGAAGCATGGAGAATAGCACACTAAGAAACTGTTTAAAATACTTAATATTTATATAGAGAAAAGGGTTTAATGACCATGAAAAGATAATTTAAATTTAAAAATACATTCGAACGCACTGCTGAATTCAAGAGGAGGGGCATTCCCCCCGGAAGGTTTGAGATTTTATGCTTTTTAATAAGCAATTACCACACCGAATCTCTAAAATGTCCCCCCCCCCCCTCCAGAGCCGAAGAAATTGCTTCCGGAGAAAAATATCTGAATTCAACACTGCTTGATCGGCGTGAGCAAGAAAAAAAGCAAATATTAATTAAAACGATGTCTTAGAAATTCCCCTTAAAGTTGAGAAAAATTCATTTAAAAATTAAAAATTTCAATAATGCCTTAACTTGGACCAAAAACAAACTATTTAAAAAAATGTAAGCATTCCTCAGTAAATAAACATAACTTTTGAATTTATTAGAATTTCTGTACGAAGTAAGTTGTAGTTTGTACAGAGAAAATACAAAAATATCTGAATCACATTTGAATAATTAAAATAATAAATACCTTTATATCTGGGTTCTTTACTTGAACGCTAATCCAATGGCGCTGCTTCATGGGATTCAATAAAGAAGTGTTGTAATTTTGTCTTTGTCAAATTTCGGCGCATGCGCGTTTATATCTGTTCTCCTCCCAACAAAAGGAATTTTTCGCTTACGTCGTTATTTTATGACAGTGTTGTATCAGGTTTAGAGCAAAGTTGCGTTGCAAGAAAGCGATTGATTATATTCCGTCTACCTAGTAGTGTCCTTGCAGCAATATTATTACTCCAAATTTGTCGTGACAAGAAAATATCAAGAAAAAATTAATCTTGCTGCAATTGTTCATGCTATCTGGGTTCTAGCGGAAACCAGAATGGAAAGAAAAAAAAAATCAAAAATTGACACCGGACAAATTTAAAAGGGAAATTACTCAAATTAAAGACACCGGGAAGGGAGGGCTCGGAGCGATGAAGCTACCGAACGACTCCTAGCTACTTCGAGCCCATTATTAGAGGCCGTCCTCTTTTCATTATTCCGGATCCGGAGTCGGCAGACAAACATGTTTTCAACCGGGATTTTTATTGAATCACACATTTTAAAATGGGTATCTCATAGAAAAAAAAAGAAAGATAAATCATGCATTAAGCATAGATTATAAAACACTTTCCAACGCATCCAGAAAGGTTTCAAAAAATTCTTTATTTAGGGAAATAAGGCAAACAAGATAGCTAAATAAACATTTTAGAAAACGGTTAAAACATTTGAAAAACTGATTTCAGCAATTATCGTCCATAGCCAAATATGTATTCCAACTATTTTGAACAGCCCTGTATTTGATCTGTAGGTTGATAATACTATATAATGGGAAAATTTAGTTTAGCAAGAAAACGCATAACAGGTTGAAATTTCTCTTTCAGCAGTTTATTTGATGGAAACATTGCAGTAATATCGTTTTATCTATATTCCAGAAACATTTTTTAGTAAACTAAATGCATCTCAGCGTAAAAATGCATAACTCATTTGAAAAACTGCCTTTAAGAAATTTGCTCAATTACCCAGTAACCCTAACGATTTCTTTTGTGTAGCCCTGCATATGAATTATAGCATTTATACACACCATATACTATGTATATAAATATAGTGAAACATATCAACAAAACTCCATATCACAATTAAAAATGCATTTCCAGCAATCATCGCTAATGTACAGTGCTTCGGTTACAATATACTATCTGAAATCTTTTGAGTGTCCCTGTAAATGCTACGCACTTCGTATTATACATGAAATAAGTTATAGTAAACCTGAAAGATGTATATATATTTCATTATATATGAAATAATATAAGTAAAATAAGCCGCAAACAATTCCCTCCACCCCAATATCATTATGTAACGGAATTTTTTTGTGTGACCCTGTAGATGAATAATAACTATTTTTTGCACCACATATTCTACAGAATGCATATTTTAATGTACTTCATAAATGCATATCAATTTTATTATGTTTGAAAGCGTGTAATATTATTAAAAATCATTTGAACCGATTTTTCCCCATAGGCCGTCATGTAACGGAATACTTTTGACTGCCCCTGTAAATGAACTAAACATGCTACAAACTTCATTTGAAATAGGGCGCGTGTTGTTGTAAAGGTCAATAACATCCAAAAATTTCAGGGCAATCTGAGTATATTTACGAGAGTTAGAGCACGGACACACGGACAGACAAACCGAAGTCATAAACACTTTTCAGCTTTGTTGGAAAGTGTTAAAAAGATACATTTCGTTATTAGATACTATAACATGTTTGTCTTGTATCGGCTCTGGAGATGTCTACTTCGCGGGGTTACATTTTGGGGTAGATACAGTGTTAAAAAGTTTTGCGAAAAATCTAGTCTTGATGGATTTTTGTTTTTACAAGTCACCCTAACAAACTAGGAGCTTTATTATTGATAGGTCCTACAGTTCATTTCACAAAACAAAACTTTAGGAATAGACAAAAAAATCATTTTTAAGACGTCATTAAAATTACTGTTTAACCCCTTCGGGACCAGTTGGCTTTTACACAAATTTTATTCGGTTGATATCACTTTTTTTTTACAAAAGTTACCTTTACTTAAACTGTCGCGAAAATGTTCTAATTAAAGAAACTAAATATTACTTTTCTTTTTTACTGGTGACTAAAACAAATTGTGCATGCTCTTTTTGAGGGTGCCTATAGGTGCTTTTTGAGGGCACCTATGGTCCCGAATGGGAGAACTCAAGAGAGGATCTCTTAAGAAATCATTAAGAGGCTACTTCAGTCAAGTGAAAAGACCCGTTCGCTAATGCTAATCCTATGGAAGAAATTTATAACGATATCTCGGTTGCATTTTAATATTTTTAAATTAATTTTTTTTTTTTTTTTTTTTTTTTTGCATTAGATAGCTGATATCGATCTGTGCAAAGGCCGTTTTTTACTTTTTCTATTTTATTTACACATATTTTTAAAGAGATCACTTTCATTTTGGGAACCGGTTTCGAAACTGAAAGCATCCTCATTAAAAAAATCTGCAATCGAAATCGAAAAAGTAAAAAACGGCCTTCGTACAGATCGATCTTAGCTATCCAATGCATCATTTCAAAATTATCCAATACATCATATCCAATACATCATATCCAATGCATCATTTTCATCAAAAAAATCATTTAAAAATATTGAAATGCAATCGAGATATCTTTATAAATTTCTTCCATAGGATTAGCATTAGCGAACGAGTCTTTTCACTTGACTGAAGTAGCCTCTTAAGGCTGTTTTCAAGTTCACTGCTCAATCAGCAAGCGCGAACATTGACTCACTCATTTTTTAACGTAAAGCTACAAAATGAGCAGCCCTGACTATTCAGACGATTTGGAATCGAAATGTGCTTCTCATTTTTTTAACACTCCAACAAAGTTAAAAAGTGTTTATGACTTCGGTTTGTCTGTCCGTCTGGCCGCGTTCGAACTCCCGTAAATAGTCTCGGATCGCGCTGAAATTTTTGGATGTTATTGACGCTTACCACACTGTTAAAACACTATTCTTAAAAATAAGTAAATTGTACTAATTATTGAGCACTTCCCGATCTTAAAATAGCTCCGAATACTTAACTCTTAAATTTGAAAAACGCATGTACTCTTTTTTTTTTTTTTTTTTTTTTTTTTTGAGTACATACAGGGACTTGAAAATAAGTATGTATAGAAACACACATACACTGTAAGGAAAAAAGAGCGAAATTACAGAGAATCGACCGTTTTTAATTACGGTAATTTTGAATTGCGAAGAACTACAATTTTTGGAGTAAAGAACAATGAATTTACTATTTTAATTCTTGAAATTTTGTGTATGAGCCGCCTCGTTATTTGAACCCGAGTCCTCTAAGCGAGAGTTCAGTACTGTACTGCTGCACTGACTGTGCTATAAGAACAGTTACCAGCTGCTTCCAAATGACACCTTTTATGAATCAGCGACGGAAGATCGCTAACAGCAAAGATGAATTTTCCCTCTCTTAAATATTCTAATTTCTAATAAAACAATTTTTAAACTAAATTTCCTTCTTTAACATTTCTAATGAAATTGTAAATAAATTTGAAAAGTGTGTATTATCTCTCTATTCTAAAAAAAAGTAACTACCGCTGTCACCGCCGCCGCCGCCGCCGCCGGTTTTGAATTTTTTGTGACCGGAGGTCTTTCTTCGTTAATATTAAGCAAAATATTGCATACAAAAATATAAAAATCGGTGGAATTATAGAAAAATGTTTGATAAACACGCTGATGCAGACAGTTTTCAAATCGAAGAAATATTTAAAGAGATATTTAGTGCTAAAGTTGGACAAAATCGTTCCATTAAAAAAGTTTTATAGGAGCAAAAACTGTGCATCGGAATTTAATCATTTTTAGATCATTTTATGCGTCAGAATTTCCCGGTGTGCAGATTGCACTCAGTTTATTAATTTGACTCATTTTTTGAGGTTTTATTTCTATTTTAAATTCAAATTTTCAGCATTTCGAGATATATTTTTTTACACATTTTAGAAAATGGTATTAATTTAAACTGTTGCCACCTGTATAAACAGCGCAAATAATAATATTTGTGTTAAATTTAATTCCCCAGATGTTCTTCGGCAACTGCTAAAAGTGATTAAAAAAAAAAAGGGAAAAGAAAGAACTTGTTACTAAACACAGATCATTTTTAACAAGCCAATTTACGAACTGTTTCTTTACTTCCGCATTTAATAATGAGTGCTATTACAGCCTACTTGAGTAACTCTCTAAAGCATATGTTCTAATAACTAAGATTTCACCACCAATATTTAACTAAAAGGAACATCTGAACATTTTGACTTTTGCCAGACACCTTTAATTATTATATATTTTTTCTACGCTGCGAATATGTTTTTTAGCAGCTTTATGTATACTCACTCTTAATCATGTAGCCTCTCTGTTAACACGGAGTTTCTTATACTCCAATAATATGTTTAATTATAAGTATTTAAAGCTAAAATTTGAATCTTTCTTTATCGTAAAAACACACAATACTAATTCAAATTACATTATATCTTCCCATGGATTTAGCGGATTCATATTAAGCTCTCAAAGGATACTTAAAGGATAAATAATGCTTCACAAAATAAAATAAAAATAATTTCTTCAAGAAGCTTTTGGATAAACCCCTGGCCACGCCACACCGATGAAGTTATACGTCATCGCGATATTGATGAATCCCAGGTAAGCGCATTTTACCTATTTCCATTTCAAAAGCAGCATAGCCACAAGAGATTTTTTCTAATTGTTTAAATATGAGACAGCGAATTCCTGCTATCGAGAATGGGGTGCTTTTGGCTTGATAGGCCACTTAAACTCCAACAAAAAGATTAATGAGACAGATAAAGTGCTCATGTTTAGCGAAAAAGAAGGAAAATTTTATATAGTGACTTAGATTATAAATATTAAAAATATTTATGTTCTGAATAAAAAAAATAAAAAGATGCTGCATTGAATAAAATAATGAATGTTATTGTACCAGAAAGATAAAGGTGAATGAAAAAGAAACATTTATATATTTATGTTTTATGTAATGAACAATTAAATTTTTAGTGAATGAACAATTTGTCGGTTGTGAATAATAATAATAAATAAAAAAAGAAATCGTTCATTTTACAGTAAATAAATAAATAAAAAGGAAATAGGTTGGTCGCATAAACAAATAAAAATAAACATGGCAGGGATAAAAGAAACTCAAATAGTCGAAAAATTAAATTCGCATAACTATGCAAATTGGAAATTTCGCGCAGAAATGATTTTAATAAAAGAAGAATTGTTTGATGTAATAACACAAAATCCCCCAGATCCAATTAACACGGACTGGACGAAGAGGGACCGTAAAGCACGTGCAATTATCAACTTGAGTATTGAAGACTCACAAATCGTGCATGTAAGGCACTTAAACACTGCCAGAGAAACCTGGCAAGCTTTAAAAACAATTCATGAAAGGGCCAATCTCTCAAGCAAGTTATATTTGCTGAGAAAATTATACGGAGCAAAACTCCCAGAAAACGGCAATCTAATAAAACACATTACACATATTTTAGAACTTGTTGATAAACTTTCAGCCATAGGCGAAACTATTAATGACTCGCACATTTCAGCTCTGTTACTTTGTTCATTACCACCTAGCTACAACACCTTAATTATAGCCCTCGAGGCCCGTCCAGAAAATGAACTTAATTCAGAGTTTATAAAAGGAAAACTCACTGATGAATATACAAGACGTTTAGAAAACACAGATCAGAGCGAGAATTCCTCAAAAGCGTTTAAAACGCATAAAAAGTTTCCGGCTGAACACTATAATAAAAAGGACAAACAGTGCACATACTGTAAATTAAAAAACCATACATACAGGGAGTGCTGGTATCTTAAGAACAGAAACACTTACTCACCGTCACAAAAACAACAGCCGCACAAATCCAAGTATTACACATCATCGTTATTTTATGAAGACGCAAACTATTATAGAGAAAACAAAAACCGTGAAACAGAACCAATTCGGATTAACAAAACACAGGGCAATTCAGGAAAAGGCAGCGACGCAGCTTTTTTAGTCCAGAAACCAGGAAAACAAACCTGGATAATCGACTCAGGTTCATCGACACACATTCTAAACAGTAAAGATGCATTCACTAAGTTTAACGACACTGAAAAGACGACAGTCATCATTGCCAATGGCAAAACGCTGAATTCACACGGTACAGGTGAAACGACATTTAAAACAAAAACATCCGATGGAGGGATAAACACAATCACATTAAAAGAAGTATTATATGTACCAGAATTAGAATCGAACCTCATATCGGTAAGCAAAGCAACACAGAATGGCTATAAATTAATTTTCGATAAAGAAAAATGCACGTTATCCCGAAACGGGAATATTTATCTTGAAGCAAGAATGAAAAATAATTTATATCAAGTCGAATTATTAGAAAGCGCTGAAACTAATAAAGTAAACATTGCACATGAATGTAAAAATAAAAATTGCATAGAAGTTTGGCACAAACGATTTGGCCATCGTAACTATAATGCGATAAAAGAATTAATAAATAAAAACTTAGCAGACGGTATAAAAATAAATAACTGTAATCATAATGCATTGTGTGAAATATGTATCCAAACAAAAATAAGTGATACCTCATATCCGAAATCAACAAACTGTCCCAAAACAGGCAAAGTGCTCGATCTGATACACACGGACGTGTGCACATCTATCGGTACACCTACTATCGGGGGAAAAACAATGTTCGTCACTTTTATAGACGACTATTCAAGGTTCACAGTAATTTACTTACTTTCGCATAAAAATGAAGTTCACGAAAAGTTAAAAGATTATGTAGCCATGGTGAAAACCCAATTCGGCAGATTCCCTAAAGCTATTAGATCCGATAATGGAGGAGAATATTTAGGTAAACAAACGGAAGAATACCTAAGGGCAAGAGGTATCCAACACCAGTTTACGGTACCATTTTGTCCGAGCCAAAACGGCGTAGCGGAAAGAAAGAATAGGTCATTATTAGATATGACTAGGAGTCTACTCTCCGAAGCAGGCTTACCTCAGAAATTCTGGGGAGAAGCCATAAATACCGCCAATCACCTGCAGAATAGGCTACCAACCAAAATAACAAACAAAACACCGTTCGAAATTTGGTTCAACCGAAAACCCACCTTACACTACCTGCGCACATTCGGCTGTAAAGCTTATGCCTATATACAGAAACATCAGCGAAACAAATTAGATGATAGAGCGCAGGAAGGAATACTTGTGGGGTATGACAACAAATCAAAAGGTTACCGTATATTTACAAAAGAAAACAAAATAATAATAGCGAGAACAGTTAAATTTATAGAAAATAGTGAAAACAACTTAAAAGAAAGCGAAGAGGTAGAAAACTCAGACAATGACAACAACTACATTCAAACAGAGTTAAGTAATTCGGACGAAGAACCAACCACGTCCAAACAACCCGATGTAGAACCGAGAAGGTCTCAGAGGTCAAATAGAGGAGTACCACCCGACAGATACGTATGTCACGTAAAAACAAATGACACATTCGAACCATCCGATTTTTATGACATAGCAAACATGAACAACCCAGTAGAAAAAGAAAATTGGCTCAAAGCCGCTCAACAAGAAATCAACTCATTAAAGAAAAATAAAACTTGGGACTTAGTGGATCCCCCACCAAATAAGAAAATTATTGGTTGCAAGTGGATTTTTAAGAGAAAGTTAGGTAATTTAGGAAATGTACAAAAATACAAGGCCCGTTTAGTAGCGAAAGGATATAATCAGAAGTACGGCGAAGATTATGATGAAACCTTCGCACCCGTAGTTTCACACACAACAATCCGCACATTTTTAGCCTCAGCGGCATATAAAAATCTTTCTGTTCAACACATTGACATCGACACTGCATTTCTTCACGGCGAAATAGAAGAAGAAATTTTCATGAAACAACCAGAGGGTTTTATAGAAAAAAATTGTGAAAACAAAGTGTGTAAACTGAATAAAACAATCTACGGCTTAAAGCAGGCAGCTAGAGCCTGGCACAAAAAGATCGCAGAATCATTAAAAAACATGAATTTTGTGCAAAGCACTGCTGACTCATGTTTGTTTACTAGAAAAGAAAAGGAAAATTTCACTTATATCATCGTCTACGTTGACGATATTTTAATCGCGAGTAAAAGTGAAATAATTAAAGATGTAATAAAACAATTGCAAAATGAGTACGGAGTAAAAGACTTAGGCGAAATAAGTCAGTACCTAGGAACCAACATAATCAAAACGAATGATGGTTACAAATTAAACCAAAAGTCAAAAATAGAAGATTTGGTTAGAAAGTTAAATTTAACAATTTGCTTCAAATTAAAAATTTATTTTACACGTGACTATTATAAACAAGAAAATATAAAAAGCAGAACTCATTGAGAATTATCATAAAAACCATATTACACGTGAATTTTAAAAGTGAAAGAATGTTGTAAAACAATAAATTCATTAACATGCGTTAGAAGTCTTAAATAGGAGAAATTACGTCACATTTACGTCACATTACACATTACGTAAAATGAACAAAAAATAATATTGCAAAACAGTTTAAATTTAAAAATTGTGCGAGACATTTATGTAATATTTTAAGATGATATTTTCAACTATTTTTATTAGGATAGCGCAAATAATATTACATTTCTAACAAAATTATTTTCACGTGAATAGTAAAAGGAGAAAGAAAAGTTTAGGGAAAATTACGTCAGATTAAAAACGATACATTTAAAGTGTCATTAAAAAAAAAAAAAACTTTCTTTTCGCTTTTCTAAAAAATACCGGGAGGCAAAGACTCTGTTTATTTAATTCATTTTATAATAGCTTATTTTGAAATGTCAACTGATTTTATTTAATCAAAGACGCAAACAGCCATTGTATCATTTAACAGCCGCTGATTTGGCTTTAAAATTCCGCAATCAAAGAGAAATGAATAGAAACCCGTTTATAGGGAGATCGCCACTGTTTTTAAACTTATAATTCAATCTTCCGAAATATTTTTTAAGCCGATCAAATTAGCGTGCTTTTAGTCTGCAGTGTCTGAACGGGGGTTGACGAGCGTAGCTCGTAGGGGGCAGCGCCCCCTAGTAAATTAAAAATTATAACAAAGATAGACATATCTTTAAATAAAAGCTTGGAAATCTCTACTGTCAATTCGGTGTAAGAAAAGGGTTTATCAGAAAACTCATATTTTTGAGCACATAGGATTTAAACATGAATATTAAGACTTTAAAATACATAATATATGTATTCATTTCTGCATACATTTATAAATCAAGTATAAGTATACACAACTTCAAAATATCATGTACTCGTATCTGAATTAATTGTACTTAAAAAAAAATCGAGTACAAAGAAATTTTCATTTTTAAGTAGATTAATGCTCCTTTTTGAAGCAATTGTACTTAAAAAATATGAGTACATAGAAATGCTCATTTTTAAGTAGATTATTTTTAACAATGTACTTCTTTTTGAAACAATTGTGCTTAAAAAAAATACGAGTACATGGAAGTTCTCATTTTTAAGTAAATTATTTTTGAGAGTGCATAGCAAGTTCTCTACATCAAATGAAGTTTGTAGACTATTTAGCTCATGTTTAGCTCATTTGATATAAAATAAGTTAAAATTGATGTCATAAAGTTGCCCTTTTGGATTTGAGAACAACCTTAAGGGTGTATTCCAATCCAAACTGCTCATTTTTAAACTCATTTTTGCTGTCAAACGCATGCTATTGGCATGATCTCTTATTCAGAAACTATACAATGGGCCGTATGGGTTGATTTTTGGATAAAGGCAGACTCCATTTCAAAATAATGCAGTCAAAGTGGGCCTTTTGAACCGAATGTCCCAAAGCGAGAGTGCTGGAAACGAATAAAAAGGGACGCACTGAGACAATAATGGTTTATCCATCAAGTACTAATGAATGGAACGAAAAATAAATGATACCGGTGACTTTATAAATCTCTTTAAAAATCACGTCGGCCAGTTTCATGTTTTTACTTTTAAAAATGAGGCTGAAAATATGTCAGAAAATTTCGAGTTGTTGACCGTAGAAAAATATTTATTTTTTTAATTACCGCCTTAAATAGTGTATTTCCTTAAAGTGCTATTAGATATAAAGTTATTTAATCTACACAAGTGTTTTTTATTATCTTATCCTCATTTAAATCAGTAAAATAGGGGAATAACAAATGTATAGCAGGGCAATTCCATCGCAACTTACGTAACATTTTATCATCGAATTTTGTTATCAAATCTATGTAGAAAATTGACTAATAAAGCTAGAACAAATTTTTACAATTTAAAATATTTCTTACTAAGTTCTTAATACCCAAATACCTGCAGACTATTTCAATGTCTCTTTGAGTCCCAAAAATTGCAATTCAAAATTCCGTAACTGACGTAACATAAAATAGACAAAAATTTTTTCTGCCTTCATTGAAGTGTGAAAATTATCAAAACTATGAAAACTAAAGAAAAGTGATTTAATGTTCTCAACAACACAGAGTAATGCCAAATTATAACAGTAACTTGTTTCATTAATTTCTGAACAATAAAAAAGAAAAAAAATGGCATTTACACGTGTAACTGACGTAACTTTTATTGTGTAACTCACGTAACATTATGACTTTACAAAGACAATAATGGTAATTAACTTAGTTTGTAAACAGTAATGTACAATGTCTTTTTATTAGGATTTTTCTGTAGAATATAAAAGTATCAAGTTTTCCAATCATACCCTTATATTAAACATATTATAAATTTGATTTCCCCCCAAAAAATGACTACTTTCTGTGAATCGCCCAACATTGCAGACGTATAAAAAGAAAAAAAAATTGCAAAAATTAAAGAAGTTTTTAGACACTGGTAACGATATCATTAGGCAGAGAAGGGGGAGGTCGAGGAATGATAACGTAATTGGTAAATAAATCATATGAAATGTAAATTTCCAAAAGGGCGAAGAAAATTCCAAACCAGGATTCAAACAAAAGATCTCTTGGCTGAAGATCCCTGGAGCCTTTCAGCCAAGAGATACCTGGTTCGAATCCTACGCTTATATGAGACGCATTTCTGCGCTCTCAAACCGCCGTGGCGAGCGGCCTCTTTTCGTCTGCAGCCCATTTTTCTTCCACTTATTCCGACTCTTTTGCGGAAGCTAGGTCCGTAGGTCCTCAGCCACGTCCCGAGTAAAAGGCACTCTAGCGAAAGCCAGGTTGAAAAAAAAAAATACAAAAATTGAAAAATTGACAAATTTAAAAGGGAAATTACACAAATTAAAGTCACCGAAAAGCGGGAAGGGAGGCCTCGGGTCGATGAAGCTACCGAACGACTCCTGCTGCTTCTAGCTTATTATCAGCAACAAAAATTGTACAATTTAGTTTGAAAATATATTTAATTACGATTTCATCCAGATGAATAATACAGGGTTAGCACAACCTTTATTACTTCTGCCAAATTTGAACTTTCCACGCTCCAAAATTTACGAGAAAAACGGTGTGACAGATAGACACATGAGTGATCTTATAATGGTTCCGTTTTTACTTTTTAACTACGGATCCCTAAAAACTAGCTATACTCCTCATGCGTCTAAAGTTATTAAAATGCCGGGTGATCCAGAAGTTCCAGGAGTTTTGAAATGTTAATAATTAGTAAACTATATGCAATAGAAAGATGCGGTTTTCACAGAAATGCTTAGAAACATGTGGGATTCTGGGATGTAAATTTCCAACTGAGCGAAAAATGTCAGGACGAGGAATCTCTTGGCTGAAGCCGCCATTACTATCTGAGGTATCCCAGACGAATCTGGTGGATGTAATTCACCCAGCATACCTTACTAACTGATCTGATATCTGAATCAGCTCAACACAATAAATCGCAGGTAATGGAACTCCAGAAAACGCTGGATACGTAATGACACTAGATTAATTTCAACACAATTATTCTAGTTGGCAAATACCGGGTGTCCCAAAAATTACTGATGGATGATTCTCAGCTTTAGTTACAAACAGCATCGATAGATGGCGCTGCAAGCAATAATAGATAAACCCAGGCTCGATTTTTTTCTTTCTCTCTTCTTCCATGCGAAAAAAGGAGATTAAAATGTATTGAATGGATATCGAAGTACAAAGAATTGGATCTGGACTGAACACCTATTGCCCTCAGCGCCATCTATTGTTTGAAATTCGAACTAAAGTCAAGAATCACTGTAAAAACTCCTGACATCATACATAACCCTCCTGCAAGAATTTTTTTAATATCTGTCACCGTTTGCAAGTTATTGAATTTTAAAATCCATCAGTCATTTTTGGGACACCTGGTAAATAATATGAGATGTAAATTTCCAACTGGGAGAAAAATGTCCAGACCAGGATTCGAACCAGGGATCTCTTGGTTGAAAGGCTCCAGGGATCTTCACCCAAGAGATCATTGGTTTGAATCCTGGTTCGGAATTTTTTTCGCCCAGTTGGAAATTTACATCTCATATTATTTATTTACCAATTGGAATAATTGTGCTAAAATTAATGTAATGTATGATATCGTGAGGGGGGACGGGGTCCAAAATTACCAAAAAGTTAATAACGTTGTGTATGTACCTTATATGTAGTAATACCCCCAAAGTAGTTAAAGCGCGAGTTAAAAAAAAAAAAAAAAACAATACCTCTCATTCAGGTATTCTCGCACGTAAGGTAATACTATTTCGTGGGACCTGAGGGGGGGACAATTGTCTCTCCCCCCCTCTCATCCATTCCTCAATCACTCATCACGAGGAAGTAGCCATGAGCCCAGAAGGAAAATAAAAAAACAAATAAACCCAAAAAATCCCCACCTCATCTAGTCCGGAGCAAAGCAATTTGTTGGACCACGCTTATACAACTTCCCAATGCATCATTTTGTAACTTAATGACTTAATGAAACTTGGAGAATTTTTTCCCCCTCATCTTTTATTTTTGTTTTTGCCATTTTCTTGGGAAAAGGTGGGGTTGGGTGATCTACGCTGTAGATCGAACCTGGGCCCACCACGATGAAATGAAGAAGAAGAAGAAAAAATGAGGGGTTACGTCTTGCATTCTTTTGGCTGATGGAAAAGTGGATGCGTTTCGAGAGGGAATTTTTGTTGGGAGCGTCCGAATCGTTCCGGTGGTATCCAATCCCATGATGTGGTGGGTGTGAATCGTTCTTTCAGAGATGGCATCAGACTCGCACTCGAGAGCTGTAGATTGGAACACAGGAGATGGAAGGCTGTTCTCAACTGCACAGCTCGTCAAGCGCGAAAATTTCTGACACATTGAGATAACTCATTTTTAGGTCGTAATTACCGTATAGTAGGAGAGCTGTTGAACATTTTTGAGTAGGTATTTGAGGCACCCTGAAAATTTGTGCAACACTTCTTTTGTAATGCCTGAATACAAAATCGAATGTCTGGCTGAAGGATCGTGACCCAAAACCAGTGCCAGACACGTGTCAAGTGCCATTTTTTGACACTACCCAAAAAAAGTATTTGAGGCACGCTGACATTGAAACAGAATAATATTTATACTTAGAAAAAAAATATTTTGAAAATGACAGACACTTTAGTCGGCCCAAAACCTGTGCCAGACACGTGTCAAGTGCCATTTTTTGACTACCCAAAAAAGGTATTTGAGGCACGCTGAGATTGAGGCACAATAATATTTATGCTTAGAAAAAAATATTTTGAAAATGACAGACACTTTAGTCGGCACAAAAACTGTGCCAGACACGTGTCAAGTGCCATTTTTTGTCTGGCACAGGTTTTGGGCCACGATCCTTCAGCCAGACATTCGATTTTGTATTCAGGCATTACAAAAGAAGTGTTGCACAAATTTTCAGGGTGCCTCAAATACCTTCCCTAAAATGTTTAACAGCTCTTGGACTAGTATACAAGGCCGTAACCAATGGGGGGATCATCAGGGTTTGATCCCCCTCCGAAATTTCTGTCAGGATGACGATAAATATGCCATTAACTATTACTCAACACAATCAAGATTCGAAATTCAACTAAAGTAGAGTCCCGATTATACAAGTTAATAGGGACCAGGCTCACCTCGGAGAAACCGGATTGACACAAGTCATCACCTACTAAAGAGATGAAATATAAATTTTCATTTAAGGCTTGTTCTCAAATCCAAAAGGGCAACTTTCTGACATAAGTTTTAATTTATTTTTGTTCGAAAATGCATGAAACTAACGGGTGTTGTTGTTCAGAAACTAGGTCATCGAGCTGTTTTTTTTCCATTTTTTTGCAAACGCAATAGATCTTTTAGAAAATAGTGTCCAAGTGGGCGTTTTGAACCGAATTTCCGCGCGAAGGGAGAAAGAGCACTCAAGACCGGGCAAGAAACGTGTTGGTCACGTGATCAAGTTCGCTTATAACTGAATAGGTAATGGATGGATCCAAAAATGGAGAAAGCAGTTCCATTCCAAATCGCTTCCGTGGCCAGGCTTTCCAATTTTATACCTTTCCGTTCAAAAATGAATTTGTAAATGTGTCAAAACGTTTTGCGCTTGTTGAGCAGAGCAGTTAAGAACATATTAGATGTGAATTTCCAACTGGGCGAAAAATGTCCGAACCAGGATTCGAACTAGGGATCTCCTGCTGAAGCCGCCAGTGCTCAACCATCTGAGCTATCCCGGACGAATCTGGTGGAACGTTTTCACCCAGCTAAATGTTGGGTGAAGCACTGGCGGCTTCAGCCAGGAGATCCCTGGTTCGAATCCTGGTCCGGACATTTTTCGCCCAGTTGGAAATTTACATCTAATATGATTTATTTACCAATTAGAATAATTGTGTTAAAATTAATCTAATGCAGTTAAGAACAGCCTTAATCGCAGATAATCGGCATATGGGCAAGTCTTTTAACTAATCATATGAGAGACAAAAGCTGACAAGGGTCATTTCCCTGTGATTGACAAAAAAAGCTCAACAATAATGTTCCTGTAATTGTTCTGTATTCATTTTCGACAGAATTCCCTTCAATACAGGGACATTCTCTTCAATCCTTTAATCCCCTTTTTAAAACGAGTTCAACTTGAGAATGCTTCAAGTCTCTCTCCTAAAAGTCCTACAATACGAAGAAGTACTATATTTTAGCAGCCTAAGAAGTCGTTGATCCTTGTAAAGAAGGCTTGAATAGATTTTTGAAAGATTTTTTTTCTTTTTAAGTACCGTATTTTATGGAAGAAACACCCCTAAAATTGGCCTGGATAAGCTTAAAAATATCGTAAACGCCGCTTCCGTCGGAACGCTACTTTTGTCGACAGCGTCCCATTGACCTAACTTTAATCAAAGTTTTCTGAGCAGTGTAGGATGCCTCGTTTTTAATATCTTAAGATGTCTGAAGTTTCATTTAAAATATTTAAATCCAATTTTAAATATTTTTATGAATTTTTAAATTAAGGAAATCAGTTGGTATTAAAAAAAATCGTAAACGCCGCACTTGGAAAAAAATTAACTTTTAAACTCGTAAGCGCCGCGGCGTTTCTTCCATAAAATACGGTATCATTGAACGGATGTGAATAGCTTTCAAAATAGTTTAAGCTTCTTCGGTTTTACATAATTATACGCTTTTAAAACGTTGAATTAAAAAAAAAAAAGCCTGATTAAAAACGTAAAAAAGTTTACTAATTTAATGAAAATTTATTAATTTTTTTTTATCCTCGATTACAAATCATTTTTCAACATACTACCAGAAATGGGGTTTGATTTATACACGAAATTCAATTTCTTTCAAAATTTTGCTTAAGAATTAGGGGGGTCGACTTATACACCAGTATATACGGTAGGGTAAAGTGCCCGTATTTCATCCCCCCCCCCCAGTCACTTTTAGGCCCTAAATGTTTTAATTTTCAGTGAAAACCTACCAAATTTGGATTTTACATAAACTAACTGACACCACGCACATAGAAACATCGGCAAGTATCGTACAAAAAAAATTTAACAATGCGAAAAATTGTTTTTTCAATAGTATCTAAAAAATGCAAAGGAAAAAATGGTCCCAATTTCGTCCCCCCCTCCCCCTCAAAAAAAAATCCAATACGCCTTGGCTTAACTTATAACTAAATCAAAATTTATTCCTAAATGAGTAAGACATTTAATTTGCATTAAAGTAAGGCACAAAGAAATGTACTAGTTATCAGTGGAAGAATAATATAACGAAACATTAGCCATCCAAACATGAGGAAAAAATCGAAAAAAAATGTTATGAAAAAGCATTCCTAATTTCGTCCCCGGGACGAAAATAACAACTGCAAGGCGGACGAAATTGGGACCACGCTACTTCCCAATAGGGCGGAGCTTCAGTTCCCGTAAGATGAACTGAGCGTCCTAAAACTCACTGTAAGCTACTGTTAGCATCTTACCTTACTGTTAGCATCTTACGTCTTTACAAACGACGTAATAAGAACTCAGGTCTTCTAAAAATAGGAAATTCGGCGTCCTTAATTTATGTATGCGTCTTGGCGAACGAAACTTTCAATACTGACCCCTTTTACCTTCTGTCCCTTGTGCCCTGCGTCATAAGGGGCGCCACTTTCGCTGAAGTGGAGAAGCTAAGGGGAACGAAATTAGGAAAGGGGACGGAATATGGACACTTTACCCTACATAAATACGTAGCACCTGGACTGTCCATCTGCCCGCATACAACAGAGCAAAAACGACCCATCCAAATGTTTTGAAATTGAATGTACCAATTTATGGTTCAACATTTAACCAATTTATGGTTCAACGTTTCACCAATTTATGGTTCAAAGTTTCACCAACTTATGGTTCAGTCTTTAAACCAAATGTTGGAACAACGTTTCACCATCTTATGGTGGCAGCTAATGCAGCACCAAAAATTGGTTCAACGTTGTGCCAAATTTTTAACAGTGTACACGCTATAGTTTTATTTGAGAAACGGAGGGTGTACCGAGCTTCATAAAACATTCCAGATGGTATACGACTCGGTATACCCTTCACTACACCCCTGTTGTGAACTGCCTCATAATTTTTGCTTGACGCATGATTTTCCTTTCTTTCTTTCTTTCTCTTTTCTTTTTACATAATTCGACTGTACATGTAAATTGTGACGCCCCATTTCGAGGGCGGAAAGGGGGGGGGGCATTCGCGGTTCAAGTGGCGAAAAAGAACATTTCGTGGAAAAACCACGCCATTCCTCTCCATGGTGACATAATGATTGCCAGAAATACGGCAGGGACACAAACAAAAGCGAGAAGAAATATCTCCTCTTTGAAACTTGTGCAAAGTTAACTCGAAAATTTAGGGACAACACCCGACTTACATCCGTAAGCGCCTTCCTCAGCTTACAGTTGGCTCACGTTTACAGTCCGTGATGAGAGTTTGACGCAGGGGGTGGTCCACGCGATAAAAAAAAAAATAAAGGAAAATCAGCTAAAGGCTCATTAATCTGGGCATTTTCTTTACGTGTCACGTCACGGGAGCCATAACGCCAGAACGGGCCGTGCCCGATTATTTTATGAAAATGTTCTCTGCCGTTCCTATGCAATTACAGGTGTTTTCGGATTCAGGTAAGGGTCGCCAGAAAACGGGGTGGGGGGAATAAATAATGAAAATACCATTAAATGGAAGAACATGAAAATGCACGATGACATGTGTGGTATTTGCGTTCGCGCTTAATGGTGCTGTGTCGAAAACCATTAGGAAAAGAAAATAACCATTTTAGCGCATTCCTTCAATCGTGGCATACACTTTCACGAGAGATGTAAAGAATAAAAAAAATAGATTGTGCTACTCAAACGAATAGCGCCCTCTGTTAGGCAAAGATTTTTTTTCTTTTACATTCTTCTAAAGGCTGTTCTCAAATACAAAAGGGCAACTTTCTGACATAAGTTTTAATTTATTTTTGTTCAAAAATGCATGAAACTAGCTGGTACTTCTGAACAATAATTCAATAATTCGAAATTCAAAAAAGGACTTGCTTGCCATAGCCAAAAACATTATTGTTATTTTATCGAATTATTGTTCAGAAACTATGTCATTGAGTTGTTTTTTTTCATTTTTTTGCAAACGCAATAGATCTTTCAGAAAAGAGTGTCAAAGTAGGCGTTTTGAACCGAATTTCTGCGCGAAGGAAGAAAGAGCACTCAAGAGCGGGCAAAAAACGGGTTTGTCACGTGATCCAAAACGCTTCTAACTCAATAGGTAATGGATGGATCCAAAAATGGAAAAAACAGTTCCATTCCAAATCGCTTCCATGGCCAGGATTTCCAATTTTATACCTTTCGGTTGAAAAATGAATTTGTCAATGTGTCAAAACGTTTTGTGTTTGTTGAGCAGAGCAGTTGAGAACAGTCTTAAAGGTGTATTCGAAAAATTATTTTTCCACCCTCAACAACTCGAAATTTTCTGAGACATTTTCAGACTCATTTTTAAAAGTAAAAACATGAAACTTGCTGGGGTGATTTCTGAAGACATGTTTAACATGCCGTGTGATTTCATTTTCAGCTCAATTCATTAGAATTTGATTTTTAGACAGTTATTTTCTCAGTATGACCCTTTTTTTCATTCCCAGATCGCCCGCTTCGGAAAATTCGGTTCAAAACGCCAACTTTGACAGCGTTTTTTACAGTATTTTCTGCATTTATCAAAAAATTAAGAAGCACCGCACATTATATAGTTTCTAAATAAGAGAATTTCCAAGTTTGATGCGTTTGAGAGCAAAAATGAATTTTAAAATGAATCAGAAAATAAGCAGTTTGGATCGGAATACACCCTCAAGGTGGTATACACTTTCACGAGAGATGTAAAGAATAAAAGAAATAGACCGTGCTACTCAAGCGAGTAGCGCCCTCTGTTAGGCAAAGCTTTTTTTTTTCCTTTTACTTTCTTCTATCTTCATTGGAAGAAAGTATTGTAATCGAAATTTTTTCAACTTTCGATTTTCGACAGATTTACACGTTTTATACAAAATGTCTGTGTTTTCTTCTTTCACCATTACCATCGAAAAGCGTATGAAGTTATGCATAGAATTGAACTAAATTTTTTTGTGTATATGTTTCTGGCTATGGCAAGCAAGTCCTTTTTGAATTTCGAAATATTCCACCAGAAGGGGACACTGTTATTACAGTGTCCCCTTTTACGACCTATAACCCTAAAAACCCCCCTAAACGATTTTTGTATAATTTCCTCGATTTCTCGTAGTTCTATTGTACATCGGTGCCTTGGTTCAGCGATGCGAACTTCGCATCTTGCTAAGCCCACTATTCGCAAACAGCTGATGTACAACACTCTAAATTGAAATGTCTGAAATAATATCAGTATTAAGGGTGTATTCCGATCCAAACTGCTTATTTTCTGATTCATTTTAAAATTCATTTTTGCTCTCAAACGCATCAAACTTGGAAATTCTCTTATTTAGAAACTATATAATGTGCGGTGCTTCTTAATTTTTTGATAAATGCAGAAAATACTGTATTAAACGCTGTTAAAGTGGGCGTTTTGAACCGAATTTTCCGAAGCGGGCGATCTGGGAATGAAAAAAAAGGGTCATACTGAGAAAATAATGGTTTTAAAATCAAATTCTAATTAATTGAGCTGAAAATGAAATCACACGGCATATTAAACATGTCTTCAGAAATCACCCCAGCAAGTTTCATGTTTTTACTTTTAAAAATGAGTCTGAAAATGTCTCAGAAAATTTCGAGCTGTTGAGGGTGGAAAAATATTTTTTCGAATACACCCTTAAAGGTATTCTCAAATCCAAAAGAGCAACTTTCTGACATAAGTTTTAATTTATTTTTGTTCGAAAATGCATGAAACTAGCGGGTGTTGTTGTTCAGAAACTATGTCATCGAGCTGTTTTTTTCCATTTTTTGCAAACGCAATTGATCTTTCAGAAAAGAGAGTCAAAGTGGACGTTTTGAACCGAATTTCCGCGCGAAGGAAGAAAGAGCACTCAAGAGCGAGCGAAAAACGTGTTTGTCATGGGATCGAATTCGCTTATAACTAAATAGGTAATGTATGGATCAAAAAATGGAAAAACAGTTCAATTCCAATTCGCTTCCATGGCAGGCTTTCCCATTGAATACCTTTCCGTTAAAAAATGAATGTGTAATTGTGTCAAAACCTTTTGCGCTTGCTGAGCAGAGCAGTTAAGAGCAGCCTTAAATGTCGGAGTGTTCAATTATCAGACTTTTCAAAATGTCTTAATTTTTTCAGACACTTTTTGCGTCTGAATTTCAGATACTTCAATCGGCTAATTTTATTTTTTAAGCTTAATACGTAGCCATGTTTGGCCACGTTGAATCCTGAAAAAATATTTGGCCATGGATCTGCCCGCTCCACCCCCTCATTTTAGGGGCTCCCAAAGTTAGTATGCAATTTTCGTAAACCTGATAATTTATTTTTTTCGACATCGCACTCATTATAATCAATATTTTGAACTTCTAGAGTAGAACAAGATTAAAAACACAAAAATGTTTATCTAAATACAATAAACCTCTCACTAGGTGGCACTTAGGGAATTTGTCCTCAATTCGGAGGTGTCTGCTTTTTTGGGGTAAAAGTAATAAAAAATGTGTTTCCTAAATAGTGGTGTTCTCCATTTAGGCGTGTCCAATGGCGATTTTACTGCAAATCCTTCATATGGACAACCTTATTTAGCAAATACTCACCTTTTTCAACATAAGCATATATTTTTACCTCAGAAAAGCGAACACTTCGAATAGCAAACAAATTCAGCGTTCCAGAAGTGATCGCTATTGAGAGGTTTTGCTGCATTTGGATTTTTTTTATTTATAGAGTTTTTAACCTTATTCTACTTTAGAAGTTCAAAATATTGATTATAATCAGAACAATGTCGAAACAAATTTAAAATATAGGATTTACAAAAATTGCATATCTAATTTGGGGACCCTGAAATGGTAGGGAGAGGAGAAGGGATTCTGTCCAGTTTGCCAAATACCACAACCAAATCCCTTTTCTTCAAAAAATCCAACCCTGCATTTTCTTCTCTAAATAGAGATGTTCAGTATTCGGGAGTGTCCGCTATAGAGGTTAATGGACATTCCTTAATTCCGGACAATTTTGTTTTCGAAAAAACCCTTTTTAATCCAAAACGCATACAAATTCGTTTACTTATTATTCGTTAATTTTATCTCACAAAAGCAGACACCTCCGATTATCGAACAAATTCCGCAATCCCGAAGGGTCCGCTACTGAAAGGTTTTTCGGTATTTTGTTAAATATATTTTGTGCTTTTAATCTTATCCTACTCTAAAAGTTTAAAACTTTCATTATAATCAGTGCAATGTCGAAAAAGATTTAAGATACCAGCTTTACGAAAATTGCATACCAAAATCCCCACCCCCTTCTCCGAAAAAAAAAAATGAAAATTCATATCATTTAAATATTAGATTTTAAAAAAATTTATATTGCTACATACGCAAGTTTTTATGTAGATCAAAGGGTAATCGCAAAAGCTATTCAACTATTAATAAAAATGAAATTCTAGCATTTAGAAAAAATAGCTTATAATTTCCAAACTTCTTTTGTCTTAAATATATATCTTAACATCTAATTGCCATTTTTGTATTTTTCGTATAAGTGCATATAAATAAAGATATAAAAACCACAATTTTAAGTTCTAAATCTAGTTATAGCTTTTTGCTTTTTGCCCATTTTCAATATCAAATTATTTTTTTACTAAAAATAATCAATAAATCAATATTAGAGTTTATTTCAAATCAAATAGATATATGTATATTCTTACTGGCAGTTTTACAGATGGTACTCGTAAATTAACAGCTCATAATACATGAGTCTTACGTTATGACAATGTCATATATTTTCATGTATTTTATCTGTCTTATTTTTAATCTGCGGTTTGGACAAGAAAGAAAATAGCTGATTAAAACTTAACGAATAAGTTTACTTCATGAAAACGAAGAAAGATATTTTTAAAAGCATTAGAAGATCTTTTAAAGCTTTTTTTTTTTTTTTTACTTGTGGTCGGTTACTGGCAGATAAGAACTGCCTTTGAAAAAAAGAGAATGAATTTCACTTAAAATGTCTTTCTTTAACAGACATTATTACTTTAAATTTGGGAAAATAGATGAGAATTTAGAATATATAATTTGTAATACAGGACAACTTCATAAGTCTAAAAATATATGATTCTAGAATTCTAGGTTTTCTCTTGCAAACAGATTCAAAACTAATTTCACTTCATGCAAGATTTTGTTTAGTTCAATAAAGAAAATCAAAAAAGACACTAGTTCTATTAAAGTTATATACACTAATTATAAAGAAAATCATGACACATACTTGAAACGCTGTTGCAAGAGGGAAGAAAAATTCCTCGATTTGAAATTTTAAAAACTATCACAGTGAGGGAGAAAGATTTGCATCATTTTAGAAAGAAATTCCTTAATATATCCGGCTAGCTATATTAAAAGAATGAAATGTTTCCTCCTCTATACATAAAGCGCCAGGCAAAAGTTTTTTTTTCACCTTTGACAAGACGAAGACGAATAATACAATATTATTGATATAAATTAATACAAATTAACATTAAGTCCGTTGCTCATACTTTGTAGAGTTCCCGGATGTATTCTTCAAGTGTTGTCTACGTCTGTGTCTATTCCATCCTTATCCAGACGACAGCTTATAAGTGGCATTTGGTGTCAAGCACACAGGCCAGATGTATGTAGTATTCAATAAATAAATATACTAAGTGAATATGAATTAAAATCACAGAACTTTACATTCGGAAAAAAAAAGATTTAAAATTTACACGTATGTAAAAACAAACTTTCAGTCTGAATTACAACGTATGTCAAGTTCGAACGAAATAACATCTAAAACGCATGCGCAACTGAGAGCGCCCCTGGTGGAACGGAAGAATCAAAATGTCTTAAATTAAGACACTTTTGAAGCAACGATGTGTCTTAAAATAAGACGTTTGCGGATATTTTAGACACTATTCTCAGTTCGTTTATACCATAATCATAGTAAGACACTTATATGTCTTGAATTAAGATATCTATAATGTCTTTATTTTAAGATTAAGACACTTAAGTGCCTGAAGTTCTTTTTCAGTCACATATATGTCTAAATTTAAAACGCCTCTATTTGCAGTGAATAGAATAACGAAAAACTATTGGTTTGAATAAATATTATGATCAACATTATCTCGATTTTACTCCAATTAATGGACTGAAGCAGCAATTTAAGATTAAAGTCAAAGTGGGTATAGAATTGAACTAATAATATTTTTTTGAAATATTAAGATGTATGAGACGGAAGAAAATTTTGGGATTGGCACAAAATCCGACTAGTTTCATTTCATATTCAAAATCATTTTAATCCTTCATTTATTTCTACAGATGTGTAACATTTAAACCTTTCAGGGGCAAAGCCCTTCTGTTGCTAAAATGTTAAAATAATTGAATGACACCGGGATTTATAGACAAATTTATATGAAAGTAAATAAAAGCTTTTCTTCGCGTGCATTACACACAGCTAAGTTTAATTTCTAAATTCTGGTGCCAATGTGGCATTTGGGAATTAAAATTAAGTGGTATACGTATATAATATAGTAAATTAAGTGGTATACATAAGCTACTAGCTTCGAAAAAGGGAGAAAAAACACGAAAAAAATATGTTTTGAAAATAATTTATTTGAAAGTACGAAATTTAAGCGTGTATTTTTTGTTTTATCGTGTTTCGAATAATTAAGCCGATGCGCACTGCGAAAGAGCATTCTATGACTAAAGTACTCTAATGCACGAATGAAAGCTTGAAAATCACTAGTTGGATGTGGTAATCCCAAAATTTTCACATATATATTCCATAATCTCATACGCGTTAACACGTCGAAATTCGCTTACTACTATGCCAAAAATAAATGGCAATCTTGGCACGATCATGCACTCTAAATAAAAAAAAAAGTGACTATTCACTCCGGAGGAGTGAATACTCACTCTGTCGCAGGATCAAAATATGCCCATCCTCTTTAAAGTGACTATTCACTCTGAGCAAAAGTGAAATTATTGAAAGGGTGAGGTGAATATTCCTGGGAAGTGAATATTCACTCTAAACAGGAGAGAATAATCACACTTTCTGCGGAGTGACTATTCACTCTTGCAAAAGCAGTACGTTTTTTCATCCCTGGTAGGAGTGAATAGTCACTCTTTCATGAGTGAATGTTCCTTTTTATGGAGTGAATTCTTTTTTATGTTGCTTTCATGGGCATTTTAAAAGAAATACATATTTTAGAGAATACAATGAAAATAGATTCAAGCGTACACTCCAAAGAAACCTGTTGATTTAACGGAAAAAACCTGTCAGCTATGCTACCAGATAGCCAATGTAGTTTCTACATAGAAAATCTGTTAAATTGATACAGACTTTCTCTGTATGCAAGAGAATTTCTTAATAGTATACGCAGAGAAAACCTGTTATCCGACACAGACTTTCTCTGTATGCAACAATATTTTTTTTCGTAGTATTGACAGTAGAAACCTGTAGTGACCTGTTGAATTCATAGACTTTCTCTGTACCCAATGAAATTTCTAAACAGAAACTTCGTTTTGTGTTATATTAGGGAAATTGGTTTCTGAAATAAAGCTTGTTCTGTCTATTATTTTTCTGTATCTATAGAAAAATCCAATTAAAAAAAACTTATTAATCATTTAGTGTAAATGAATAATAAATTATCAGAATTATTTATTCTGATGACCTTTTTGACAATAAGAAAAATATTCCCATCCGCATTATAAATAACTAACGATAGTTAATTAAACAGTAATTTATTAAATAAGAACATTTTTTTATGAGTACGTTAACATGAAACGTCTCAGAAATCTAGTACAGTAGAACCCCGATAATCTGAAATTTCAGTTAATCCGAACCGATTTTATTTTTGAAAAATATACTTGAACAGATTAAAAAACAATAAAAAAAATACTCAGTAATGTAAAAGTGGAACATATGTACAAGAATAAAAAATGAAAACGTGCACTGTAGACCTACTCGTAGAAGCCACCTTAAAAGAAAATCTCGAATATCAGTTTGTTTGCCAGTCACTACAAAATTATTTTCTAAAATGCGCAAAGTAATTAATTCAGATGATAAAAATTTATTTTTCCTTTCAAAAGTTTGATTTCGAAAATTATTTACAGAAATGTTTTTTTCCTCACCCCTCGTCGACGTGGTGATTGAGCTACTTATAAATTCGCGATTTTGAACCGTTTGTAATGGGTTGTTACGTAATTCCTCATTATGAAGTTCCATTGGATTATTATAACAGAAATACTATCTTTTTCCGAAAGTCCTGCCGGATTATCCGGCATTCCGGAGCTTAGGATGCCGGATTAAAGGATGTTTACTGTATTACTGAATACTTATAACGTACATTTTTATAGCACGCATCATTTTGTTTTCTATTTTTATCAGACTTTCGGGTAATCCGAATTTTTTGTAATCGGAACTGGCAACGGTCCCAATTAGTTCGGATTAGCAAGGTTCTACTGTAATTAAGAATCTGTTATTATGAGTTTGAGTGCATAGTTATAAAATGAACATATTTGATTCTGTTAACAGTACTAACTTTTAGAGAGGAAAAAATATACAGTTTAAATTTCTTTGAAAAAGAAAGTGTAGAATGATTGAATTTCAAGGTTTCAGAAAGGGTACCATCAGTGAAATTGTTTATATTCATGTGACTCTTTTTTTTTTTCTTAAAATATTAATAAGTCTGTTATATATTCTGCTCAGTTGATTAAGTTTTATTAAATCCATAGAAATCTAAAATAAGTTAAATATATTATTGCATCATTTAATTTCGTAAAAAACAAAATTATAGTTTATATAATTCCTGAACAAAATTATAAAATACATTTTTAATAACTTTTATGTAATCTACAAGTTGCATTTTTTATTATTTTTAGGTTTTAATAAATTCTGTAAACAGATGATTTTTATTTATAAACAATGCAATTGTTTTTCAGAATCATTTGTATCGGTGCATAATGTCTAAATTGATGCTTCACAATTTCAATTCTATTTAAATCAGGTAAATTTATTTACATTTTTTCCTCTTAATTATTTTCTAAATCTTTTTTTCAACTATAAATCTACACTGCAAATAGAGGCGTCTTAAATTCAGACACATATGTGACTGAAAAAGAAATTCAGACACTTAAGTGTCTGAATATGAAATTTCAGACATCATAAGTGTCTGAATTTAAGACCCTTAAGTGTCATACTGTGATCATGGTATAAATGAACTGAGAAAAATGTCTGAATAATGATCATGTGTCTGAAATTAAGACATGTAGAAATTCAGACACTTATATGTTTGAATGTAATACAATTTTATCATATGTGTGATGAAACAACGATTGTATATGAGGACCCCAGCGGCCAAGGGATACAAGTGAAAAAATTTAGATTTGGAATAAATTGAATTTAACGATTAACATCAATAGTAAGTGACTGACTTAAAATATGAAGCTGTTGCTAATTTCATAGCGGTCTTTTAATTCTTATTTCAATAACTGTGGAAGGAAAGTGAAGTACAATATATTTTTTAAATTTTAAGTACAGATTAAAGAGGTTAAGTAGTTTATAGAGCTTAAGTAGTTGACCTCCAGAATGCAACACATAATTAGAAAATCTCTTATATTTTGCGTTTTAGTTTAGAAAACAAGGCAGGGGACTTCAGGCACATCTGTCCAACGTTTCCCCTCCGTACATTTTTCTTCTGAGAGCAATCATAAAAGAAATAGCCTTATTTCCAGATAGCCTGTATATTGATCTCAGTTTTTTCCATTTTGTCACTTATAGCCTTTCGCTTCTGGTGTCCTCATATGCAGTTGGATCGCAATATATCTGGCAGCACCACCAGAAAACGTTTTCGAATGGATGAAATGCTTTGCCATCCACTAAATTTGGTATTAGTGTATAAAATAAGCAACTTATTTTGACCATGGGGACGTCTGCCAAAATTGTAAATGCCCGTTTACTAACTTTCGAACTAAATTATTTTTAGTGCAAAAGTACAAGCTAAAGAAACTTTTCCCAAAATATAAAGTTTCTCAAAAGTCTACTTCCACTCATAGGTATGCTCATGGCCCACTCATAGGCCGTTCCCTAAATACAAAGAGATATGATTGCTCTTAGAAAAAAATGTAGAAAGGGGAGAGGATGGAGAGATGTGTCTGGAGTCCCCTGCCTAGTTCGCCTAACTAAAACGCAAAATATAAATATGAAATAAGCTAAACCAAGAATCTTTTGTGAGAACACCTTGTACAAGATAATTTTTATATAAAAGAAATATAAAAAAATTAACAAGTAAGAAGTATTAAATATTAAATTAAATAGATATATAAAAATAAATTTCTAACAATATTTTTCAAAATGCAGAACATTTCTTTCCCTCTAGTGGAGGGTTCGTCAAAAGGAAATATTTAAAAATTGATTTCTATTAGTGGTTTAGGAAAGGAGGGCGGGGGGGGGGGGGGGGGGCGGTGCTCCTCTTACGAAAATTTCTTAGTTCTTTTTTCTCTTAGTGTTCAATTATGTAATCATTTCGAAGAATAAATGTTATTTTTTTAACTAGCGTTACGACGATTTTTTAAATTTATAATATGTTTTTCACCCTCTGACTGAAAGAATAAAAACTGTAATAATTATATTCATATAATTTATAAGTGTGAAAATTACGAAAAACGCCAAATAAAGAAAATAAAATCCTTCTGATTTCTTCTTATACAACGTTCCACTTCCCGCTGATAAAAAAAAAGTTTTAACAACTTATCATACTGTAACCCGTAAACTGACGTAATGATATAGCCATCTGTTTCTAATGGAAATGCTGACTCGCAGATTTTCTTTTCTTTGTGATGCGAATCTGCGTTGTGAGTCCGGAGACCGTTGTCGTATTCAAATTTAAACGTTCTTCAACAGTTCGCATCTTTGACCGGTCCGGATTTTTTACTGTGAAAAATTTTGTCATTATGTTATTACTGCGGCTGCGTTATTAGTGGAAGTGTTATATTTAGAAGTTTTTTGCATTTTGAATGGCTGGAGGGACCTTATGTGCTTCATATATCGATATAACGACTGAAATTACATCCGGATGACTTTACAAATAGTTTCCAACAGAGACAGTATTACTTTTCATTGGATTTCGTCAAGAATATAGTTATTCATCTCGTTAAACAAGAAAACTAACCCCAGACCTACAAACTAGTCCCGCGGGTTCTGTTTTCAGAATGGAAAATTTCCATTATTTTAACAGAGCTAGCAGGATATAGGAAGGGGTTTTCTTTAAAAGAGGTGCAAGTTTTTGTCTCTCATTCACTATGACAGATATTTTAAATCAAGCCATATCGATATCAGTAAGTGTTTTTGATATTTTGTTTATAGTACCACATAAAATGTTGCATGAAATATAACTTAGGTTTGAATTTGTTTGCGAAAACAAACAGCTAATTCTAGAAATATATATTCTTACATACATGTAATTCTGGAACTGCTGCTCCAGAATTATATATTATATTTTTTGAGTGAGTGTAGGTTAATTGGATTATGTAAAAATATCAGTAATATTATGTAAAAAATTGGTTAATTTAGAATGTCTATAAAAATAAAGCAAAAACGTAAAATTGTCGAAACTTTTGTAGAAGAAGAAATACTTTGTTTGGATTTAAAAGAAGTAAAAAAAAAAAAAGGTTGTTTTTTAAAAGGTTAATTTAGCGTTTTGATGAACATGTTGAATTCTTTGTAACGTTTTCTATCGCAGTTATAACCACATTTTATTTTAAACTTACTTTTAAATTAATTGTTTGTTCGCTATGAAGGATTTGCAATTCACTCGAAGTTTAATATTGGATAAAAATTGGAAACTTAACAAACATCTATCGTGATTTATTTTTTATAATTAGAGATGTATAATTTTCGAGGAAAACCTTTTTAGCCAAAAATCTGTTTTTGGCAAAATTGATTTGTGTTTTGAAATCCGATTTGCCAAAACTTTTTTGTGTCAACTTAAATATATATATAGATATATATTCTGCATGATATTATTTGGTTTCAAAGCAATTTTTAATTATATGGCACATCCGTATATTCTCTAAACTATACAGTTGAAAGGAAAAAAAATACTGCAATTTTGTGATTATTATATATAAAATCAGTTTTCGAAATTTTCATTTTTAATAGCACATTGTATAGAATATAAATTATTTACAGCTATAATTCCATTTCCTCAAAAAAAAAAAAAAAAAAAAAAAAAAAAAAAAAAAAAAAAAATCATTATTTACTTTGGTTTTTTGTTCAAAATTTTAAATTTTGGATTTGCAAAACATGAGAAATTGAAAACTAAGATTGTTTTATTTTAAGGCTGTTCTCAAATCCAAAAGGGCAACTTTATGACACAAGTTTTAATTTATTTTTGTTGGGAAATGCATGAAACTAGCTGGTGTTGTTGTTCAGAAACTATGTTATCGAACTGTTTTTTCCGTTTTTTTTGTTTTTTTTCAAACGCAACAGGTCTTTCAGAAAATAGTGTCCAAGTGGGCGTTTTGAACGGAATTTCCGCGTGAAAGAAGAATAACCACTCAAGAAAGGGCGAAAAACGTGTTTGTCATGTGATCAAAATCGCTTATAACTCAATAGGTAATTTATGGATAAAAAAATGGAAAACAGTTCGATTCCATGCTCAGACTTTCCAATTTTATACCTTTCCGTTAAAAAATGAATTTGTAAATGTGTCAAAACTTTTTGTGCTTGTTGAGCAGAACAATTGAGAACAACTTTAAGTTAAAAGGTTATTACAAGTTTAAAATGGAAATTAGAAAACAGCTAGAGTTTTGTATATTTCCATGCATAACTATATTTCGCACAAAAATTGCGGTTTTCCTCAAAGTTCATTTATACAAACAAGGCCAAAAAAATGTATATTTAGGCAAAATAGGTTTTGAAACTAGAAGTGACTTTTCCTGTATGTTATTATACATGTGTGTGTGTGTGTGTGAACATGAAAGCAAATCATAGAAGCATTAGAATGAAGCTATCGTGAAATTCTGAATATTTTATAATTAAATTCTCAATTTTTCTTATGGTAAAAAAAAAAAAAAAAAAATCGAATTTACTCTTTAAATGAAGAGTTTCATACTCAATTTTTTTTAGATATTGGGTTCTCATATACTGCAAATTTTGGGGAATCTAGTATTAGATTTTATTTAACACGGAAATAAAAATACAAAAAATGCTTAAACTGGGAATTGCACTGGGAATATGTTATTTAAATAGGAAAAAAATGAACTACAAAGCAGAGATGGAATTCTTTCTGAAGGAGTGAATCCTTTTTTATAAATGGGAATAATTTGTTACCATAAAGCGGAGCTGATTACAGCATGGGCAAACTGGGCTGTTTCTATGGGCTTTTAGCTTTACGGGCCCCCAAAATTCTGTATGAAATTTCCATAAAGCTGCTATTTTAAATTTGTTTTGATCTTATACTTATTTTAATAAATATTTTGTACGTTTAGAACATGATTAGGTTAAAGAAAATGATATATTTATCCAAATATGTATTTGACGGCATCGAATAGGCTTATTTTATTTATTTTATTTATTATTTTTTTTTTTTTGTAACAGTATACGAAGGCAGTGGGGGAAGGGGGGCGAATGAATACTAGGTCTTTGGAATAGAATTAATCTGAAGTTCAATAAAAGTAATAAACATTTTTGATGCCGTAGGGCATATATATCACATAAATACATATTTATATATACATACATATAATTATCCTATTCTAAAACTACAAAATACTGATTACAATCCTCATAAGGTCAAAACTGATTTAAAATATCAGCTTTATGAAAATTTCATATCCAATTTGGGGTACCCTAAAATCAGGGGGTAGAGAAGCACCCCATTTTTCCCTCGCTGCAATCAGCTTTGCTTTATGGCAACAAAGTATTCCCATTTATAAAAAATGATTCAATGTGGTCAAACATGGCTGTGTGTATGGCTTAGAAAGGAAAGTGGTCAAAGATGGCTTCATGTTGGCCAAAAAAAGGGGGGGGGGTTCAAAGATGGCAGCAATTAAGACATTTGAAATGTCTGAAATTCAGACGTAAGAAGTGTCTGAAATATTTAAGACATTTTAAAACGTCTTAAAATTGAACACTCTTCTTTCAGACACTTAAGTGTCTGAAATTCAGACACAAGAAGTGTCTGAAAATTTTAAGACATTTTAAAACGTCTGAAAATTGAACACTGCGTTTCAGACACTTAAATGTCTGAATTTCAGACATTTCAGTTTACAGTGTACATTTTCAAAATCTCGTATGTATGTTATCGTGTACACGAAAAGTTTCAAATATATTAAATAGATTGATTTAATCAAAATTCATCTACTTTAGCATTTCATACCAATGAAAAGCATTATACAAGCTTCATAATAATAATACCTTAAAAATAAAGCAACTTGAACAAAAATCATTTTAAATAAGGAAATAAATACATAAATTAATAAGTTTTAATAAATTAAAGCTCAAATACGATGTAAATTATTATTATTAAGCAATTGAAATTTTTGAAGATTTTTTTAAACACATGAACTATGGACATGGGCATTTTAAAATTGTGAAGCAATAGAATGGATAAGAATGTAAATAAATAATATTAAAATATCATTCTCTTATTTATTAGAAAGAATTCACACAAAAATTCAACATGTTACAAAATCTTAAATAATGTAAATATAAATGAAAACTGCAGAATTTTTTTTTTCTAATTTCATTCAAGAACTACTACAAATATACGTATAGAAATTCCGTCCTTAATAGAAAATAAATCTTTACGAAATAAATTCCATACAAAAATAATGTACTTGGTGAAGATGACTTTAGATTTAATAAAACATTAATAAGCATAATAAAGCGAGAGCAGACTTACAGCTAATTTTACCTCGTGCTCGCGTTGAATTTTCACCTTGAAGACTCACTCACTGCCACTGACTGATAAAGCTGCCAGATAGGTTAACAAATTCACCAACAGAGGGCAGAAACGATATCCGTTCTGGATAACAGAGAAAAATCTGTACTTTTCATAAAACGGAGATATTCTGTTAAAATACTGTAGACGATTTGTTAAAACAACAGGTACTTTTTACAATGTAGTAAAGCATGGAATAAAATGCTTTATTGGCAATATTTATTTCATTGATAGTTTGTAACACTAATTGAACTTTTAAGAACAAATTCAATTAAAGTTACATATGAATTAAATTAGATTACTGACAGAAATAAACTATTTTTTTTTTCCATCCTTATCCCTTGTGTTTGCTTTCATTGAATGTCCTATAAAGATATGATAGTTTAAAAATGTCCATAAAGGCAAGTAATTGACCGACATCTTAATCAGTTAATATTATTTCTTTCTTTTCAGAAACCCATTAAGCTGTATTTAGTATTTTAATATTTCCCGTTATGAACGCCATTTATATTCCTGTTTTTTTCCATGTGTAATTCAAATCTTAAACATTTAGAACTCAGTATTCATTGCTAATGAATTTAAATCTAATCAAAATCTACTACAATTTAGTTACTTTTAAAGTTTTATTAATAACTTTATAATAAAGAATGTGTAAAAAAAAAAATTATGTGTTGTGTTTTATCTGTTTTATTAAATATGAACATGGAGTCTAAATTTTATATTTTCTGGAATATGTATATATTGTTCTTTAAACATATTCCTTAACTTAATCATGATTTCGAATTTTCTTCCGCTATTGCTGAAAAATGGATATTAATGCAATGCTTATTTATAGAGCGACATGATAATCCACATTTAATTTCAATTTTTTATTCCCGTATATATTGTATTTTGTGAATATGAGCTAAATAGATTTCGTATGTTTTATTGGGAAATAGAAAAAAAGAAGGAAAGAAAAATAAAAGAAATGATAACATATGTACTGTTCTTATTGTTTAAAAAACATTTTTAATATAAAAGAAATAGTTATTTATCTCTTTAAAAAATATTCAATCGTATATTATATAAGTGTACTATGAACTTTAAAAAAAATATACTAAAGCAGTTTTATTCATAAAATTCAGTAAAGTAACACTCTATGCCTTTTCATATCGGACATAAAAAAAACCCCATTTTATTTCAATGCTTAAATATCATGTTTTATTACTTTCTTCTATCTTTACAAGAAGAAAGTATTGGATTCATGAAGATATTCGAATTCCGGTTTTCGACGGATTGACACGTTTTAGGGGTCAGAGATTCCAAAAAACATGTTTTTACAAAATGTCTCTCTGTGAGTCTGTCTGTCTGTCTGTCTGTGTGTATGTGACACAAATTTTGTGGGCGCTCTATCTCAAGAACTAATGCACGGAATTTAATAAAAATTCATATTCAGTGAGTCCCTAATACAAATTGATGCTGATTAGTTTTTGGTTTAAATCGCTCAACAGGTGGCTCTGCTATGCTGCATTTTTCACGATTTTCGCAATAGCTCTATCTCACGAACTAATGCACGGATTTTGATGAAACTTCAGATTTAGTTAGTCCTTGATATGAATTGATGCTGATTACGTTTTGGTGTAAATCTCCCAACAGGTGGCGCTGTTATGATGAATTTTGCAGGATTTACACGATTTCCCCAATAGCTCTATCTTAAGAACTAACGCACGGATTTTCATCAAACTTCAGATTCAGTTAGTCCTTGATATGACTTGCTACTAATTATGTGTTGGTGTAAATCGCCCAACAGGTGGCGCTTCTGTGCTGCATTTTTCACGATTGCCTCAATAGCTCTATCTATAGAACTAATGGACGAATTTTAATCTAACTTCAGATTTAGTTGTATGTTGACACAATTTGTTGTTAATTAGGTTTTGGTGTTAATCACCCAATAGGTGGCGATGCTATGCAGGAATTTTCACGATTTTCGCTATAGCTCTATCTCAAAAACTAATGCACGGATTTTCTCCAAACTTCAGATTCAGTCAGACGTTGACATAAATTGTTGCTGACTAGGATTTGGTATAAATCACCCTATAGGTGGCGTTGCTAGGCAGCATTTTGCTGGATTTAGACGATTTCAGCGATAGTCATATCTCAAGAACTAATGCACGGAATTTCATATCTTTAGAATCTTCATGAGATGCATACATTGCCATTTAATTTTGGCAGTGTGCTACCGAATTTTGAAGTATTAACATGTATGAGATAGAAGAAAGTTTTGGATTGGTACATCCGACTAGTTTTTTAGTGCCATTAATAAGGTGTATCATTGTCAGGTTTTGAGGAACATATACTATTAGAACTATGGTTATATATTATTTTCTTGCTTGTATATTGTCTGTGTACTGGGAATTTTAAAGTAACACTCTTTTCTTATCTGAAATTTAATCCGAGCTAGTGAGTTATACAGAGCAGGTGAAGGAATGTAGTTTATGAATAGAGTGGGGTATCTGCTATTCAAATGCATATCTGAGATAAGGCAGACAAAAGGATTTCACCAGATAACGAAATAACCTGACGTCAAGGAAAGTGACAGGGGGAGATTCGATGGATTGGAGGAAGGGAAGGGGATCCTGATGGCAGAAGAAAAACCCCGTTTATGGTTTTCGGAGAGGGGTGATATACCTGAGGGAGATCAGCTAAGGCGTATACCTGAAAGTGGGTGGTCACTTTCTAGCAGAACACAGTTGATGCCTGGAACTCAAGGTGTGAGTTGTTCCAGAGTAGCTCGTGGATAGAACAGGATTAGACGGTGAAGCTCTTGGAGTGTAGAGCTAAGGTGTTTGGAGATTAATAGTGATCTCCGATAAATCTAATTTAACTAGCGTAGGGTGAGAGGAATATAAAGTAGTTTAACAGTACACAGCAAGTATTTACTGTATTTAAATTAAGGTTGGACCGGATCACCTATATCCGAGTTCTTAATTGTAAATAGTGTCTTGTTATCTGTAAATAATGTGTAAATAAATTGTTAGTTCAGTATAATTGAAAGAGTTGGTTTTCTTTTTAACAATTCTCTCATAGCGTGACCGATATCACGTAATCATATCGGTGGTGGCAGCAAAGAAACAGTAAAGGATTTCTTCAAAGCTGTGTGGGCTTAGAGGAAACCCGACAAATTATAAACGTATAAAATGCGTTTACAATAGAAGGAAGCCTGGACTTCGAAGAAAAATCGAGCAGAGATGATTTTACACAGGTTTTTCCTATCTATGGTTTTGTAAGTGAGATGTAGTAGATCTTTCACACGTGAATATTAAAAGAGAAAGAAAACTTTTAAAAAGTTAAACTATTATATCGAAAAGCATAAAATGATGAAAATTATGTCATGTTTAAAACGTCCTATTTTAAACAATTTTCTTATAGAATCTAACAGAAAACTTTTCTTCTATTCGTTTTACGTCTTATTAGAACTAAGGTGTAGACGTGTTAGTTCTTATAAATGTCTATGACTCAGCGGATATTTTTAATTAAACATTTTGTACAAGCTGATTTTTATAACTGTGGTAGATTCTACTTACAGAAAATTGCCAATAGTCGTGATAATATCAGTCAATTTTTCATAATCGGGTAGTCCCTTTTAAAACAGAGCATATTAGCGTATTTTTAGAGCCTGCGTATTCTGGATGGGGGATTGGCGATCGCAGCTCCAGTAATGAAAAAAAAAAAAAAAATACATTTCATTTAATAATAGTTGATGAGTTGAAATCTTTAAATGAAGGTTAGCAAACAAATTTAAGGCAGGCGCACTGTAAAAAAAGCTACACGATTAAAACTGACAAACCAACGTCATTTCCACAATTAGGCGAAGTTACCACCAAATTAACCCTTTATGTACTGAATTATGAATCCATGAAATTTTTTATCTTCTAAAGTACTTTTCGTGAACTGTTTAAACTACGTTAGAAGATTTACATAATCATTTAATAAATTTTAGAAGGATTTTAAACGATTGAAGGATTTAGAAGGATTAATTAAATTTGAATTTATAAGGATTTTGTGCAGTATTTATAACCTCACTCCAATCTTTTATTTTAAATATTTTTTTAGCATTTTGTAGAATTAGGAAATATACAAATAGAATGTTCTTACAATAGAAATATAGAAATATTTCCGAATTGAAAAATCCCCCCAACTCCAAGAAAGCTAAAAAGATAAAAAGGCAAAAGAAACCAACCTTTTAAAAATATCGTTTTGTTTTGTGTAACCCATCATGCTTTTGGAACAAGAAAAAGTAATGTATCCATAACTCATTCTAAACTATATTAAAACTAATCGATGTATTAAAGGAATTTTATAACAAGTTATTTTAATGGTACTTATAAGTACCGTCAGTAGATAAAGGATTAAACAGTCCCAATACCACGTATTCGCAACGTTGGAATAATATACATGTAGAAACAGAAGTGAAATTTGCTTGAAACGAGGATTTACTAGAAAAATTTCTTTAAACTTAATTTTAGAAAAAAAAAAAATTCCCGACTGAAAAGAAGGGTTATGTGTTTCACGCGTATCTGTGTATGTGGATTTCTTTATACCCTCGAAACATCCCAACGGCTGGATGGATTTTAATGAATGAGGTCTCGATCATTTCGCCTTAACGGCCCGATGGTTATAGGCTAGGTTTTGTTTTTATAAATTCAAAATGGTAGCCATAAAATACAAAATGGCGGTAGAGACGAAAAAAAAAATTTACGCACCCTATTGAGTGGCGTATCATTGGATAGGTCTTTCAAAATGAAGACGATGTTTCATTCACTATTTTACAGAAGCTCCGTTAAAATATTATACAACCTGGATGTTTTTTAGGTAGGACCTCTAGCTTGACTGCAACCATCATAGACATCTATAGACCTCATCAAAAGAGTGTTTATAGATAGGAACTAACAATTAAACACAACTTAAAAGTAATCCATACACTGTAAATTAAAATGTCTGAAACGGAGTGTTCAGTTTTCAGACATTTTAAAATGTCTGATTTTTTTCAGACACTTTTTGTGTCTGAATTTCAGACACTTCAAACGTCTTAATAGCATCCATTTTTTTTTTTGTAAGCATCATACGTAGCCATGTTTGACCACGTTGAATCCTGGAAAAATATTTGGCTGGGGTCCTCCCTCCCCTCCCCCCCTACAACCTGATTTTTTTGGTGCTCCCAATTTTGGTACGCATTTTTTGTTAAGCTGATAATTTAAATCTTTTACAACATTTTACTGATTATAATCAATATTTTGAACTTCAGGAGCAGAACAAGATTAAAACAAAAAATATTTATCTAAATATTAGATTTTTAAAATTTCTTTTATTTTTAATCTTATTTTACTTTAAAAGTTCAAAATATTGATTATAATCAATACAATTTTTAAAATATCTAGGAAGGGTGAGTTCGTGATTAGCATCAAGCTAAGGACCCAGTATAAATATAAAATTGTTGTACCAAAAATTTTTATATCAATAATGAAAGATAGAAATCTATTTTCTTACCTTTCTGGTAAAGCAGACATACGCTGGTTTCCTTCTTATGAAGACAACCTGTAATTTTTATTTAATGAATAGATGTGGCGAATTGTGAAAAATATCATCTTCGAATAATGCAGATGTAGAGAAAAAAACTATTTAATTCTTAAAGTAAAACTTGGTTACAGGAATCCACACTCACACACTAAAAAATATAAAGTAAAAGATTAAAATATGTATAAGATAAGAGTAATGACGTCGAAAATCCAGTAGGAGACATGAGTCTTCCATAGGACAAAGAGTTGACACACGAAAAACCGTGCGTCTTGACCTCACAAAATCGGCCGGCCCTTCAAGTGAGAAGTAAAAAGAGGGGCCCACACGAGTTAAAACAGAGTAAAAAAGTCTGGAAACAATAAAACTGCTTAACAAGCAAAAAAAGTTCTAATTAAAGGAGTCTATATCATCAGAAAAGTTCTCTGGTGCTGCTATCTATTGTCGCCTTTTCGAAACATAAGTCTTTGACACAATTGTTCGTTAGTCCGTGATCTTACAAGAATTTCGCTCAGGGAAGTGTCGCCATCTTGGAACATATTTCACAACTAAAAATGAACGCGTGTCGCATAAGTCACAGGTAAATTGTCATTTCACAGGCGAGGCGATGTTGGACATAAAACCACTAACACTGAGTCGTTTTCCAACACCCCCGCTTTTTATGTCAAACCGACGAGCGTAAAATGTTTAACTTATTTCTCAAACACTCAAAATGAGGCTTAGGCAACGGCTTGGTGAGCACGTCTGCCAGCATTAACTTCGATGGACAATAAGTTATTTTGATTATGCCATTCTGGCATAGATGTCTGATGTGGTGATACTTAACTTCTACGTGTTTAGTTCTTGTCTGTGCCTTTTCGTTTTCGGTCAATCTTATGGCTGATAAGTTATCTTCGTACAATGTTAC
This sequence comes from Maratus speciosus, assembly GCA_963932465.1. Lineage (NCBI taxonomy): Eukaryota > Metazoa > Arthropoda > Arachnida > Araneae > Salticidae > Maratus > Maratus speciosus. The sequence continues at coordinate 7,805,274 of OZ010797.1, forward strand.
AGGTAGTTGTTGACATAGTTCGAGATCATTTAGCAAATCTAATAAACACGAGATTTCTTGACCTGCGTTAGAGGCAGCGATATATTCAGCCTCCGTGGACGAGAGTGCTGTGCAACTCTGTTTCCTCGATGACCATGCCAATATATTATTTCCTAATTTAAACAAGTTTCCAGTGGTTGATTTCCTGTCTATTCTGTCGTTCCCCCAATCGGCATCGCTATATGCCGTTAGGATTGGAGGTTTTGTTTTATCTATGACGAATTTAAGATCTTTGGTAGTAAGCAGATATCTAATTATTTTCTCGATAGCTTGCCAATCGACTTCCCTTGGGGATTCATTCCTTCTTCCCAGGATGTTAACGACTGATGCTATGTCGGGTCTAGTTAAAGTTGCAATGTATAGAAGCCCTCCTATAGCCTGTCTAAATTTTACATTATGTCCCATTAGTTTCCCGTTTGGATCTAGATTAAAGTAGTTAGTATTCATGGGTGTATACGTAGGCTTACCATTTAACAAATTGAATTTTTCTGCGATTTGTATTATTTTGTGTTCCTGGTCTAATTCTAGATTACCGTTTGCTGTTTCCTTTATGTTTATGTCTAAATATTGTGTTACTTGACCTAAATTTTTGATTTCGTATTGCTTTGATAATTCAGTGTATATTTCGTGTGTGTCTGTTTTGTCTCCTGCGACTAAGATGTCATCAACATACACTATTATGTATGCGATTTTTCCATCTTGGACTCTTTTGTAAAGACATTTGTCTGACGCGCATTCAACGAAATTTAGTTCTTTTAGAGATTTACTTATTTTTTGGTTCCACGCCCTAGCTGCCTGCTTAAGGCCGTAAATCGCTTTGTTTAAACTACACACTTTATCTTCTTCCCCTTTTGTTATGTATCCCTCTGGCTGATGCATATAAACCTCCTCTTCTAAATCGCCATGTAAGAAAGCAGTTTTAACATCTAGGTGAGTTATTTTAAGGTCTTTGTACACCGCTCCGTTTAAGAATGCTCGCAGGGTGGTATGCGCTACAACGGGTGCGTAGGTCTCGTCAAAATCGCTTCCATATTTTTGAGCATATCCCTTAGCGACCAATCTAGCTTTATATCGCTCTATAGACCCGTTGGCTCCCCTTTTTGCCTTAAACGTCCACCTACAACCTATGACGCGTTTTTCCGGGATAGGTTTTATTAGTCTCCAAGTATTATCTTGCTTCAGAGAATCTATTTCCTCACTGGTGGCTTTTAGCCATTTATCTTTAGTTTCTGCGTCACTGATATTTTGTAGGTCTGTCCATGACTTTGGCTCCTGAATTTGACACAGGTTTGCGCTTATTCCATAACGGTTAGGTGGTACGCCACGATTTTGTCTTTGCGATCTTCTCGGCTCAAGGGATGTGTCGGTCGGGGTGTTATTCTGATCATCGTCGCGTTCTTCTAGATCAATTTCAATATTATCTGCGGGAGTTTGTTCGTTGTTTTGATTTCCTTTGGCGGGTTTAATTTCCTCATCTTTTATACCTTCTTCGAAGAATTTTACGGTTCTAGATATTATAATTTTATTTTCACCCGTATATATCCTATAGCCCTTGCTTCTGAAATCATATCCCAACATTATTCCCTCGATGGCTTTCTCATCTAACTTATTTCTTTTAGGTTTGTCGACATAGGCAAATGCCTTACATCCGAATGTTTTGATGTTCGAGAGATCGGGTTTTCTTTTATGCCAAAGTTCATAGGGTGTCATGTTATTTTTGTTAGCTTTTGTTGGTAGACGGTTGATGAGGTAGGTGGCGGACATGACAGCTTCCCCCCAGAATTGCTTAGGTAACTTGGCGTCCGACAACATGGTTCTAGCCATTTCCACTATCGTTCTATTCTTTCTCTCTGAAACGCCGTTCTGCGGGCTAGAATAGGGAACACTCAATTGACGCTCTATCCCGTTTTCTATCAGGCAGTTTTCAAATTCATCACTGATATATTCTTTTGCGTTATCGGATCTTATTGCTTTTATCAACTTGCCAAATTTATTTTTTGTTAGCGCTATGTATTCTTTCAGTTTGATAACGGCTTCCGATTTATGCGCGATTAAGTATGTTATTGTGTACCTGCTATAATCATCCGTGAATGTTATAAAGTACCTTTTCCCTCCTATCGTTTCAGTATTCATGGGGCCACATATATCGGAATGTGCGAGGGTACCGATGTCTTTGCTTCTGTTTGTGGCTACTTTAGGGTAGGGCAGAGCGGAAAGTTTCCCTTCAATGCACTTGGTGCATCGCGTGTCATGTTTACAATTATTAATTGTTATCCCATTGGCTAATTCATGATTAACAAGGTATTTAATATCATCAAAATTTTTGTGTCCGAGTCTCCGGTGCCACAATGAAATACAATTTGTATTGTTACAGAAAGTTTGAGTACTTATAGTATAGCCGTAATCATCTTCAGGGTTTAATACGTAGAGATTATCATTTAATTTAGCTGTCAAGATTATATTATCATCTTTGACAAATAAACATGCATTTTTCTCGAAAATTACCTTTATATTATTTTCAGTGGCTTTCTTAACTGACAATAAATTGCCCTTTAGTTCTGAACAGTATAATACATTTCTTAGTGTAATGTAGTGGTTTTTGTCTGTTTTTATTTTTACGTCGCCCATACCTTCCGAATTAAGCCTTTTTCCATTAGCGATTGTTATATTCCCAAAATTCCCGGCTGTGAATGTAGCAAAATTTGTTTTTGCTGATGCAACGTGCCTGGTACAACCCGAGTCAATGATATATGTGTTTGGATCTGTTGTTTGTGTTTGGTTAATTTTTACTGACTCAACTTCAAAATTGTTTTCCATTGGGAAGAGAGGAATGATCGATTGGTTGACCTCATCCTCTATATTTGATTTGCTGTTAAAGCAAAAATTCGAGGAGTCGGTTTTACTACCATTGTGTTGATTTTAGGGGTTTACCGGATTGGCTTTAAAGTTGGCATGGTTGTTAAATTTATTACTGTTATAATTTTCATTTCTTTGGTAATTGTTTTTCTGTTTGTTTTTCAATTTGTAACATTCTGAACGAGCGTGCCCATCTCGTTGACAGAAACTGCAATACTTTTTGTTGCCTTTATTTACAATTTTATATGCTGTGTCCCTTGGTCGTGTGCTGGTGTTTTTGTATTCTATTCGATGAGAGTACTCATCGATGAGTTTGTTTTTTTACGAACTCGAGGTCTAGATCCTTTTCGTCTCTAGCCTCCATGCTCGTTATAAGAGGAGCGTATGACTGAGGCAAGCTGCAAAGCATAAGAGCCACAATGTGCGAATCATTTATGAGCTCTCCAATGGCAGCGAGTTTGTCGCGGATAGTTAAAATATTGTTGATATGTAAATTTAAGTCTCCGCCCTCGTTGAGCCTTTGCGAATATAGCTACCTCAAAAGGAATAATTTGGATGATAAATTCGCCCTTTGGTGAACACTTTTTAATCTTTCCCAAATGTCTTTGGGAGATGTCTAATGTCTGATGTGCACGATTTGTGTATTTTCAATGCATAAACAAATTATGGCTTTCGCCTTAGCCGCGTTTTTAGTATATGTATCATCGGGTGCGCAAGGTGGAGATTCTGTTATATATTTGAATAAATCATCTTTAATTAACAAATTTTCTAATTTAAAACACCAATGATTATAATTATTATCGTTTAATTTCTCTACTGCCGTAATTTCTTTTGAAGCAGACATAGCGTGTTATTCAAGTATTATAAATTCTTTGATAACAAATATATTCACTATAAGAAGTTTGTGACTTTCTTAAAATAATTTCTTAGAATATATTCATATATATAAATAAAATGATCATTTATTCATAATAATCAATCAATATTCATTCACAATAATACCTTTTTTGCGATATTATATATATCGTTATTTATTCATGCACATTTATTTTTATTTTCATGTATATATTTCAATATTTCATATCTCATATGTGCATCTTGTTCATTTTATCACAATCAGATAAACAAATTTTTATTACTGGTTTTTATTTATTTATTTATTTATTTACTTTCCTCTTCAACTCAGTCTCATAATCTTTTAAAATATCTAGGAAGGGTGAGTTCGTGATTAGCATCAAGCTAAGGACCCAGTATAAATATAAAATTGTTGTACCAAAAGTTTTTATATCAATAATGAAAGATAGAAATCTATTTTCTTACCTTTCTGGTAAAGCAGACATACGCTGGTTTCCTTCTTATGAAGACAACCTGTAATTTTTATTTAATGAATAGATGTGGCGAATTGTGAAAAATATCATCTTCGAATAATGCAGATGTAGAGAAAAAACTATTTAATTCTTGAAGTAAAACTTGGTTACAGGAATCCACACTCACACACTAAAAAATATAAAGTAAAAGATTAAAATATGTATAAGATAAGAGTAATGACGTCGAAAATCCAGTAGGAGACATGAGTCTTCCATAGGACAAAGAGTTGACACACAAAAAACCGTGCGTCTTGACCTCACAAAATCGGCCCTTCAAGTGAGAAGTAAAAAGAGGGGCCCACACGAGTTAAAACAGAGTAAAAAAGTCTGGAAACAATAAAACTGCTTAACAAGCAAAAAAAGTTCTAATTAAAGGAGTCTATATCTTCAGAAAAGTTCTCTGGTGCTGCTATCTATTGTCGCCTTTTCGAAACATAAGTCTTTGACACAATTGTTCATTAGTCCGTGATCTTACGAGAACTTCGCTCAGGGAAGTGTCGCCATCTTGGAACATATTTCACAACTAAAAATGAACGCGTGTCGCATAAGTCACAGGTAAATTGTCATTTCACAGGCGAGGCGATGTTGAACATAAAACCACTTACACTGAGACGTTTTCCAACAACAATTTCGAAATAGATTTAAAATACAAGCTTTACAAATATTGCACATCAAATTTGTGGGCACTAAAATCGCAGGGTGGGGGGGGGGGGCACGGCACAAGAAGTTCTTTTGCAAAAAATGCAACCCTGCATTATTGTTATCTAAATTGAGATGTCCGGTATTCGGGAGTATCCGTTGTGGAGGTTAATGGACATTCCCGAATAGCTATTCTGAAACATCTATTTAGCGAATACTTTTTTAATCCGCATGGCATACATATTTGTATATTTTTACCTCCCAAAAGCAAACATCTCAGATTATCGGACAAATTCAACGGCAAGGGCTATTGAGGGCTTTTAAAGTATGTGAATAAATATATATATTTCTTATAATCTTGTCCTACTCTACTTCATATAATTTAAAAATAGATTTTTTTAAAATTTATATTGCCACATAGGCAATTTTACATATATATCAGATGATAATCACAACAGCTATTTAACTATGAATAAATAAATAAATATTGTACTTTATCCCTTTGCACTCGGGCGCTCCGGAGCGGAGCCATTTAAAATTTGTCTTCAAATTCGAGGTCTCCGCTACGGAGACAATGCAAATAATTTTGTGATACCATTGTGATACCATTACATGGTATCACAAAATTATTTGCATTGTCTCCGTAGCGGAGACCTCGAGTTTGAAGACAAATTTTAAATGGCTCCGCTCCGAAGCCCTCGAGTGCAAGGGGTTAATATTGAGATTAAAATTACTTCGGTATTTTGTTTATTTATATATTGCGTTTTTTAATCTTGTCCTACTCTAAAAGTTCAAAACTTTCATTATAATCAGTGCAAGATTTAAGGTATCGGCTTTACGAAAATTGCATACAAAATCCCCCCCCCCCCCCCCTCCCCGAAAAAAAATGAAAATCCTTATCATTTAAAAGTTAGATTTTTTAAAAATTTATATTGCCACATGGGCTTATTGTTATCATTCCTATGAGCTACTTAACAAGACATCTTTAAAGCAAAATAAAGCCAAAAAAAAAGGGTTAGCTCATGATATCACTATGATACACACTTGCGATGCTTATCAGTAAAGTCTAATTGGAAAATGACCTTCGAATCCACACACGCAGCGAAATTGAAATAAACAAATGATTTCCTTTTTCCTGACTGGCTTACTTCTATGTTTCCAAGTGAAAAGATTTCCACATTGAAGCATTTAATAGCTTTAGAAATATATCTAAGAAATACTTGAGATAAATATTAATTTTCAATTATATATAAATTTCATAAAAATCAATTGATTTTTTTTTCCAAAAGCGAAAGTTTATAAATATATTTTTAATTTCAGCTGAATATTGTTCAATTGACAAAAAAAGGCAATCCCGAAAATCCCGGAATTTTCCAGTAAAAATCCCGGGATTTTCGGGATTAAAATTAAAGCGGGATCCCGGGATTGTAATCCCTAGCTAGGAAGTAAGAAAGCTTTAGGAGATCTTTTAAAGTTTTTTTTTTTCTATTTCCTTGTGGTCGTTTAGTATGAGATAAGCATTAGTCATTGAAACTAAGAACTGCCATATTGAAAACAAAACAAAACAAGGGAATGAACTTAACTTTTAAATATGTCTGTTTTTTAGTGATGTTATTACTTTAAATTTGAGAAAAAAGATGAGAATAAATAACACATAATTTGTAATAAAAGACAACGTCATAAATTAAAAAATATATACTTCTAGAATTAACGTTTTTTTTTTTTTTTGCAAAAAGATTCAAAACTAATTAAATTTCATGTAAGATTTCGTTTAGTACAATAAATAAAATCATAAAAGACACTAATTTTAGTACTATAAAGAAATTATAACACTTACTTAAATCGCTGTTTGCACGAGGTAAGAAAAATTCCTCGATTTGAAATTTTAAAAACTACCACAACCACAGTGAGGGAGAAAGACATGCACCAGTTTAAAAGGCAACATCCGACTAGCCATATTTAAAGAATGAGATGTTTCATCCTCAAAACAGGACCTGCCAGACACAAGTCTCTTTTTTTTTTTTTTTTTTTTTTTTGCCAGCTTCGACAGGACGAAGATGAATAACACAATATTATTGATATAAATTAATACGAGTTAACACTAAGCTCATTGCACACGCTTTGTAGAATTTCCGGGTGTACAACCATCGTCTACTTCTGTTCTGTGTCTATCCCGCCCTTACATCGACGACAGCTTCTAAGAGACATTTGATGTCGAGCACACACGTCAGATGTATGTATTCAATAAATAAATAATCCAAGTTAATACGAATTAAAATCACAGTACTTCACATTTCGCAAAAAAACGAATTAAAATACACGCATACATAAAAACAAACTTCGTTTGAATTACAACGTATACCACTTCGAAGGAAGATATCTAAAACGCATGCGCAACTGGGAGTGCGAGTGCGCCCTGGTGGTTATTGCGTCGGAAGAATCAAAACGTCTTAAATTAAGACACGTTTAAAGCAATGAAGTGTCTTAAAATAAGACGTTTACGGATATTTTAGACATTATTCTCAGTTCATTTACACCATGGTCATAGTAAGACACTTATGTATCTTAAATTAAGACATCTATAATGTCTGAATTTTCAGATTAAGACACTTAAGTGTCTAAAATTCTTTTTCAGTCACATATGTGTCTAAATTTAAGACGCTTCTATTTGCAGTGTACAAGTAAATAAAAAAAATAGGTAAGTAATATAAACAAGTAATATAAAAAAAGTATTTTAAGTCAATTCCTATTTAGGTCAGTAAGAGATTTTTTTTTCTTCCATTCTTCTTTCCTCTTGAGTGGCTCTTAAAATGCCTTGATCAAGAAGAGGACTCTATCGGTCTTAAAATACCTTGATCAAGAAGAGGGCTCTCTCGATTACTGAAAATTAATTAATTTAATTTAATGAATGAATTAATATTTGAAAAAAAAAACTGGATTAACATCAAGTGTCATCCACTACAAGTTAAAAAAATTTTATTTGAGCTTGATTGGATGAATAATAAGTATTTTATTAACGTATTTTAAAACATAGAACTCAGAATGAGTTCAGAGTGGAATGACAAGTTCACCTTGCGTTAAAATAACTAAAAATTAAAACTGTTTACTAAAAAGGTGCATAAAAATTTATTAAAATACTCCGTTACATAATGAACTGGTCTTTAAAAACTTAAAAACCATTGATGTTAAAAATCATATGATAACAGAAAAGATATTTCCTGAGATCTTTCGATCGCAAACGCGATCATTTTCAAAGGATACCTTCACTGGAATGTCGCATTCACTGAGCTATTTATACACTAGTATGGGACAAAGGATCAGTCTATTATTTGCCGGGGGTGTCCATGAAAATTGTTTCTTTCCGATGCTGAAGTGTTAGATAATTTTAAAATATTAAACCAAATATGAGGTATGTCATAGGATAAAACATCGTTACATACACTATTTTCTTTACTTAAAATCTCCAATGATTCCCTAATTTGCAATGCATAATAATCTGATGTAGGTATAATAACTTTTGCGTTTTCGAAATCTATTTTTAAATTTTGGCGTTGATTTAATCTGGAAAGTGCTGTAGACAGTCGGTTAAACTTGAACCTCTCATGTGCTCCCCCAATCTTTCTTTAAATTTTCGAGTGGTCATACCTATGTAGCTTAACTCCCTCTGTCAACCCCCTCTGTCTCCCTCCCACAGAGGGAGTTAAGCTACATAGGTATGACCACTCGAAAATTTAAAGAAAGATTGGGGAGCACATGAGAGATATCAACTTTAACCGACCGTCTACAGCACTTTCCAGATTAAATAAACGCCAAAATTTAAAAATAGATTTCGAAAACGAAAAAGTTATTATACCTACATCAGATTATTATGCATTGCGAATTAGGGAATCATTGGAGATTTTAAGTAAAGAAAATAGTGTATGTAACGATGTTTTATCCTATGACATACCTCATATTTGGTTTAATATTTTAAAATTATCTAACACTTCAGCATCGGAAAGAAACAATTTTCATGGACACCCCCAGCAAATAATAGACTGATCCTTTGTCCCATACTAGTGTATAAATAGCTCAGTGAATGCGACATTCCAGTGAAAGTATCCTTTGAAAATGATCCCGTTTGCGATCGAAAGATCTCAGGAAATATCTTTTCTGTTATCATATGATTTTTAACATCAATGGTTTTTAAGTTTTTAAAGACCAGTTCATTATGTAACGGAGTATTGTAATAAATTTTTATGCACCTTTTTAGTAAACAGTTTTAATTTTTGGTTATTTTATTAACGATTGAAAATTTGAACAAGATATATGTAGCGAAAGTGTGAGCTAATAGTAGGAATTGAAAAAAAAAATAGTTTCACATTGATGAGAAATAATTAATTAGTTCGCTTTTTACGCAGTCGGGTTTTTTGATTTTTTAAATTTAATTGTTTATTTTAATTTACATTATGATTGAGTCATTTGCGTCATTTCGTGGAATGCAGATCATATTTTTTTAGCACTGACGTTTTTAGCTGATCTAGGCTTATCTGGAGAAGACCAGAAAAGTGAACAGCTGAATCAATCGGATGCAAAGTTTTGCTGTTTCCTGAGCCCAATTAAAATGGGAGAGTGCTGTTTAAACACAGCGCAGGTGCGTGATATATATTGTGTTGTATCAGTGTATTTCTATGCAGCATGGGTGTAACTGCCTTTCTTTTTTATAAGAATGACTTCACAACAAAATGCAAATAACACTCGTAGAACATTTTTCCCAGCACCAAGAAAAAGGATAGATATTTTTGAAAGTACATAAACGTTCCCAAAACAATGAATATCTTGGATCGAAAAAAGCCAAGCATCAAAATTTGATCCTTACAAGGAACGAAGTAAGAAGAACAGAACACTGAAAAAAAAATGAAGTACTCAAAAATGAATAAATCGATGTACTCCTATGGAGTGTTTGGATCTCAGTTTTGAAACATCACACGTTATCAAACCCTAACGAAACGATCATTGTGTACCCTGTAATGGTGTATTTCATTTAGGGTGGCATAAAAGATGTTCATGATGATTCAAATAATAAATTATGGACAGTATTTTAAAATAATTTAAAAGTGCTTACAAATAAAGCTCTTGTTATAAAAATATTCGATTTGGGTATCTTCCTAATAATTTTGCTATTTTTCTTAATAAATAGTCGATTAAACGTTTCTTGTTAATAATTTAGAGCTGGAAATAAATGTTAATACATTTTTACTTTCATTTGTAGGTTCAGGGGGCAGTATACATAACGATTCCTATTTGAACACAACCATGGGGATCAAAAACAAGTCCATGTGTTTCTCAATTTTGAGTACATTTAGATCGGAGCTATTTTGAGTATGTCACGTATTTAACATTGAGTACTTTTTACTCAGTTTTGAGTATCCACTTTTGTCAGGGTTGTCCCGGAACAGGCGGAATCCTGACCCTTCCGGAGTTCCCACTGGAAATAGGATTTAAGGCTGTTCTCCAATACAAAGGGACTAACTTTATGACACATTTCTGAATTATTTTTTTTCGGAAACGCATAAAAAGGGCAGGTGTTTTGAAGCGAATTCCCGACGCGGCAACTTGAGAAAGGCGAAAACATGTCGTTACGTGACAAAAATCTTCTAGAACTCGATCCATAATTCGAAAGAAAATGGAATTCACGCGATCAAAAAATTAAAAACACCGTTCAATTCCAAATCGCTTCCATAGTCAGGCCTGCCCATTTTACGCCTATACGTCAAAAAAGTCAGAAAAGTTTGCGTTTTTGAGCTAGGAACTTAAAAACCGCTGTGGAAACTTAGCCTTTTCACAGTTTTCCACATGTAAAAACAAAAACCCTCATAAATGATACAGAATCACGGCCTATGGAGACTCCATGTATTCGTGAGAGACACTAGAAAATTTGTCTAAGTCTCAGTGTTTGCCGGTAACATAAAAGTAAATAACTCCAGTACGATCGATCTTACGAAGGTGACACTTTGGAACAGCGTAGATAAAAGAATGGCCACCTGGTTCCCACTTTGTGACACCGAAATATGCCAGTAAGTGCTTCTCGACATTGCATACTTTGACAGGAGAGTTTCGTGTGCAAAGAATGGGTAGGGCCTTACCTAGCCATTAGGAGGTCAGCTGTCAAAAGGATTTTGACAGGCGAACCAATGCCAGCGGACGTTGGAAACTCGCATTGTTTCCCAGAGAGAAATTAAGCATATATACGAGATCTCTGAGGAGATCAAGAGATTAGATTAGAAGAGTTAGCTAAAGCTAAAACTCTAAAGAGGTTCTTCAACCTGGGGGAGAGAAAATATTCTCTCTAGGCTATTTACGGAACTACTTCTCGGAGGTCGCACCGAGGTGGGAGACGGGATGACGGGATTGTTCTCTCAACGGCAACAAAACCCAATCAGCTGAGTTTCAGTTGGGTTTGTCAGCGGGGAAGCTGATCAAACGGATGACAGCTAGTCAGCACTTCTAAAGGACATTATTCACTTTGAAGGGACCATAGTGTTTCACAGAGACTCTTTAAAAACCTAATCTGGACTCTGACTTATTATTCTGTCAAGAACTTTTATCAGATTCTCCTACCTTACTAAATCTTCATTTTATCAAACTACCTTCTTAAGTATTTTGTTGTGTCAGTGTTGACAATATATTTAGAAGCGTTTTTGTTGTTTTACGAAAATAAAAGCTACAATTTTTCATCTTACTAAAATCTTTGTCATCACGCCTCTGAGAAGATCACGTCACGCTACCGCCTTCATCTGAGGTCACCACACCGCCTTAATAGGTAAAAAACACGCATTTTCGATATTTTTGTGTGGGATCTTCCTTGATCGAGTTCCCGGCAGCGCCGAAGTTCTATTTCGAGAGTAACGAAAGATGAAATTCACAGTGTGTGTTTGATGTTTTTGGCGAACGCAGTTTTATTTGGACAGGATCAACGGCTGAATCAATATTGCTAAAAACGTATGCGAAGTTCTTTTTGTTTCCAATTAAAATGGAGAGCGTTGTTTAAAAACAATGCAGGTGCGTGTGATGTTTCGTGGCCTTCCTGCAATAACGCAGCATTTTTTTGTAAGTACCTTACTAATAATAAGCTGGACGCAGGAGGAGTCGTTCGTTAGCTGCATCGCCCCGAGCCCACCCTTCCCGTTTTTCAGTGTCTTTAATTTGAGTAATTTCCCTTTTAAATTTGTCCGGTTTCAATTTTTGATTTTTTTTTTCAACGTTGCTTTCGCTAGAATGTCTTTTACTCGGGACGTGGCTGGGGACCTATGAAGCTTGCTTCCGCAAAAGAGTCGGACTAGAGTAGAAGAATAGAGAGCTGCGGACAAAGAGGGGCCGCTCGCCACGGCGGTTGACCCACCCGCCCGCCCCCAACCGCCGACCGGGACTAATAATAAGCTGGACGCAGGAGAAGTCGTTCGGTAGTTTCATCGCCCCGAGCCCATCCTTCCCGTTTTTCGGTGTCCTTAATTTGAGTAATTTCTCTTTTAAATTTGTCCGGTTTCAACTTTTGATTTTTTTTTTCAACGTTGCTTTCGCTAGAATGTCTTTTACTCGGGACGTGGCTGGGGACCTATGAAGCTTGCTTCCGCAAAAGAGTCGGACTAGAGTAGAAGAATAGAGAGCTGCGGACAAAGAGGGGCCGCTCGCCACGGCGGTTGACCCACCCGCCCACCCCCAACCGCCGACCGGGACTAATAATAAGCTGGACGCAGGAGAAGTCGTTCGGTAGTTTCATCGCCCCGAGCCCACCCTTCCCGTTTTTCGGTGTCCTTAATTTGAGTAATTTCCCTTTTAAATTTGTCCGATTTCAATTTTTGATTATTTTTTTCAACATTGCTTTCGCTAAAATGTCTTTTACTCGGGACGTGGCTGGAGACCTATGAAGCTTGCTCTACACCCTTACACCCTTACCTCTACCACCGCTGCGGCGAGCGGCCCCTCTTCGTCCACAGGACGGAAATGAATGAAGGAAGGAAAGAAAATGGGAAGGAAGAAAGGAACGAACTAACAGACAGACGAAAGTATAGTTCTGGGTTAGACGCACGAATGGTGTAAGAGTACTAATTAAGGGCTGCGGACGAAAAGAGGCCGCTCGCCGCGGCGAGCGTCCTCTTTTCACTTTTGGTCACTTTTCACTTTTCAAATTTTAGACATTCCACTATTTTATTCATAGTGGAATGTCTAAAATTATTTAAAATATAATAAATAAAAATATTTAAATAAATAAAAATATTTAAAAAAATAAAAATACCATAATTAAAAGAAAATTCGTGATTGAAATATTGTTTAGGAATTTAATAACGTCATGTCGAATCATTCTTAACCCTTTAGTGCGCAGCTCTGCATATATATGCAACATGCAACCAACAGTGTTTTGAATTTAATGGATTTTTTTATTCGTATATACCTACTTAACACTAGAAAATTAAAATAGCAATATTTGCATTAATTAATAACAGGCATTCCGTATTTAAATAAAGCGAAATTAACCATTGAAACTTTCTAGTGTATAGTCAGATTCTCTGGACTACGTCATTTCTAGAACGTATTCTGTCATGGGAATAAAAAGGTTAAAGGTTAAGCTTTATAAAATAAATAATTATATAAGGTAAGGTATTTGGAGACATGCTTATCAAATTATTTACTAATTTTCAATATTTTAGCGTAAAACAGCCACGCGACAGTAGTTTTTACTGCAGATGAGCAACCGAAGAAAAGATGGACGTATTATATGAAAATCGTATCTCTGATTTTTTTTTTTTTTTTTTTTTTCATTATTTTTCCTGTGTAATAAACCTTTCAGAGAATCATTTGTATTTTTTCGAAACAAAATAAAAAATCGCGCATTTAAGGGTTAGCAATGATATTGTTCGGGATGTCACAAATTCATTATTTTCTGAACAACAACAACAACAACAACAAAATCTCACTCGCTCGTTTGTTCTCTTTTCAGAACAAGCGAAAAGAACGACGCCACTTTTTGTTTCACCAAACGCCTCTTGATAAGAGGCTCTTTTCAAAACAAGCGGATTTAAATCCTTGTGTTGGAACTAACAAATTCATTTTCGCCTAACACAACATGAGAGGGAAAGAATTATCTTCCCTCCGTCTATCTCCTTCATCGAGAAGAATCAAAAAACAAAACAAAAAGCTGCAACCCTAACATCATAAACTAACAACAAATTTCAAATTTCTTTTTTATTAAAAATAATTTAAAAAAATCAATATTATAGTTGATTTTAAATGAAATATATCTGTATATATTTACTGTATATTTACAATTACACTGTTAAAAATTTGTCGGTGAAATTACAGAGAATCTACGGGTAATCCATTATCTTAAGTCTTATGTAAAATTTCAGAGATTAGAGAAACAGAGATTATGTTAAATAACAGAGAAGTTATTCGGTAAATTTACAGTAAACTCTGTAAATTAACATCGTTAAAAATACACAAGACTCTGTAAATTTATTTTTAATGATAATAATTTAATTTAGTTCTCAAAATTAGTAAACCGCTCAATTTTTAGCGAGCTTCGAAGAGTTTGAATTTTTCGAGTAAATTTGAACTGCTGTATCATTTAAGATTTACACAATTTGTTTCTAGCCGTCCTGGGGTTTGAACCCAAACCCTCCAGGTAGTAGAGGAACACCTTACTGACTGAGCTATAGGAGCTGTTGATGTTTAGTTCAAAGTATGTCTATGATTCAGCGGGGAAAAATCTATTGTGCTTTTCACAGATTTAGCTTCAAATATATTCGTCAGAAAATTCGTAGACAGTTTATTTTAATTTATTTTAGACCGATACATAATGCCTATTATTATTTTTTATCAATTTTAATTTTTTAACTAGTTTAAGTGATAAATAAAAAAATTCAATGGAAAAAATTTGAATCTAATTCATTTTTTACAACAATATGTTTTAGAGAATTTTTCTAAATTGTCGCACACTATTTATTTTTTTAATGCGCTAATATTTTCTAAAAGAATTTTTTTTATATATAAAATAAGAGAAAAATAAACAGAATAAATTTAATTTATTATTTAAAAGTGATTTTTTACGTTTTAACTATTTTATTCATTTTGTGTAATATGTTTCTAGAAGATTAATATATTTTTTATAACGCATTTACCAATAAAATACTACTACTAATAATAGCATTGTAATAATAACAGATTTGAAATAATACTACGCAATTTACTTTTAATATTACCAAGCTTCTGCCATATGTTGAAGGTAACAACTGCAAAGTGATTGTCGATAAAAATCCCCACCAACTTCGAGGAGAGGATTTTTCCCTTTCTAAGTTATTCTAAGTTTTAAAAAAACAATTTTTAAACTAAATTTTCTTCTTTAATATTTCAAATAAAATTGCGAAAATTCTGGTAAAAGGTCCTCGAAGCTTACGAACCCTGATGATTCTCTGAAATGTTTATTACACAGGAAAAATAATGAAAAAATCAGAGTTACATTTTTCATATAATAATTCAAGCTTTTCTTCTGTTGCAGATCTGCAATGCAAGTAAAAATGACTGTCGCGTGGCTGTTTTACGCTAAAATATTGAAAATTAGTAGATATTTTAATAAGTATGTCTCCAAATACCTTATTTTATATAATTATTTATTTTATAACCCTTAACCTTTAATCCTTTAATTCCCACGACATAATACGTTCTAGAAATAACGTAGTTCAGAGAATCTGACTTTACACCAGAAACTTTCAATGGTTCATTTCGATTTATTTAAATACAGAATGTCTGTTATTAATTAAAGCAAATATTGCTATTTTAAATTTCTGGTGAGAATTAGGTATATATGAATAAAAAAATCTATTAAATTCAAAACACTGTTGTTTGAATAGTATATGCAAAGCTGCGCACTGAAGGGTTAACAATGATATTGTTCGGGAGGCCGCAAATTCATTATTTTCTGAACAAAAAAAAAATCTCACTCGTTCGTTTGTTCTCTCTTCAGAACGAGCGAAAAGAACGACGCCACTTTTTGTTTCACCAAACGCCTCTTGATAAGGTGCTTCTTTCAAAACAAGCGGATTTAAATCCTGAAACATCCAAATTCATTTTCGTCTAACACAACATGAGAAGGAAAGAATTATCTTCCCTCCGTCTATCTCCTTCATCGAGAAGAATCAAAAAACAAAACAAAAAGCCTGCAACCCTAACATCATAAACTAACCACATCCATTGTGAAACAAAAGCCTCCCTCCCTCCCTCCCCTCCTCGAACAACTCAACTCAACAAAGCGAGACGACCCAAAATCACTCTCATCACCGTGCAAGAGGTCCCGCCCTCCAAACGATAAATCTTCAACCTCCACCCCATTGCCGAGACGATAACCCCGCCTTCCTCTGGTTCGGAGAGAGCCCGCGAGGCGGCGCCACCGTCCGGAGGGAGGTGTGGCCCTCGGGGAGTGAAATCAGTGGCGTCGAGGAGTCGGGAGGTGATCCGGTGAGAGTGCAGAAGTTGACGCTGAGAGGCGATGAAACCAGTGGCTGCGGTGAGAGGGAAGGTGCAAACGCCACTGGCGATGACTAGCCGGCCCTTTTAGTGCGACCGCGGTTGTTTACAGTCGGCTCGACACTTTGTTTACAGTTGAAAGGATGACCACTTTCATAATTGTCTCTGAAATAAGGATAAGCTGAGAATTGAATGAATTTGACTGTAATAAAACAAAACATCTGACTGTTCTTGATGCTGTTCTTACAGTTGAAGCTTTGAACATTTTCGAATGTTATGGGTCGTTAAAAGTATTATAATTAATCCTACAGTCAGTTTGACTGTGTCGGCTGAAGTCGAAAATAAAACAATATTGACGATTCAAGAAATTTTGTGCTTGTCGGCTTTTGCTTCTATACCGTCACCTGTTTGTTTACAGTTGAAGTAATGATCCCTTGCCTCATTGTTTCTGAAATGAGGATAAATTGAATTTGACTGTAAGAAGAAAAAGGTGCTTCATCAGGACTCAAATCAACTGTTACAGTTGAAGTTTTTATCATTTCCATCACTTTAGAATGCTAAAATTAGGATAAGTTCATTTTTATCTTCAAATCTTATAGTCAGTTTGGCTATTAGAGTGAAATCGAAAAAAAATAATCATTTACTAATAAATCCTCGTAAATGCTGTCTTTTATTTTGAATGTTCTGATATATTTTAGTTAAATTCTTTTACGAATCCGAATTTTCAGTCAATGTGTGCATTTTTAATTTTATGCTTGCTGTAAAACTAAACTTATTTTAATTGGAAGACAAAGAAATGTGAACCCGAATCCCCACATTTATAGAAAAGAAAGCGTATAGGAATTTATTTATTTATTTTTAATAAACACTTTGAAATTCAGTGCACATAAAGTTATGATATCTATCCTAAAAAGGATATCAGAAAAAAATACAATATTTATAAGAAAAGGAATTTCAATATCGAAATTTAACTAAATAAAAAGTGGAAGCACAACAAGTGATTGCGATAGACTCACCACAAAAGAGATACGATTGTAAAACTGTAACAAATCAGTGAATGGATGAATGAAGGAAATGCTCATAAAAGAGGAATGTTTACAACTCTAATGATGAAAATTAATTTTGCACCTGCACTTGCCGCCATCAAAAAGCATCACGTCATTCGATCATTTAATTGGAAAAGATCCATCAACCTGCTGAAAATGTGTCAGCATTACTGGTGCTCAAGTGCATAGAAGAAAAAAAATATTAAACTGTTTTTTCTCATCGCATGAAATCATACGGAAAAATTTAAAACACTTCCCATGCAACTATAAATCTAGTCATTATAGGTTCCTGCTGTTTTCCGAATTTAACAGGATTGTTCTTCGAATATTTTTCTACCGCAAAACTGAGCACACACATCTCAAAGTTCCTACATAGAGTTTCATGAAAACGAAAAATAGTGACTGGAGTATTTTGTAACCCTATATCAAAAAGAAACGGAAAAAAACCTTCCATAACTGAACTTATTTTATATCACAGAGAAAGCGAATCAAATTTTATTTTGAAATTATCCTCATAGTCATTGTACAAAGTAATTTGAAGAATTAATATTAAAAAGAAAAACAGTTTTTTTTTTTTTTTTACAATTATACGTTAAAGGGGCATCCATTATTAAAATAATAATAAATCTTTTACAACATTTGTCAAAATATGCTCTTAATCTAGAATTGAAACTCTAACAAAATTCACCTGTATAAAAATGACCTTTTGTGACCAGCGGTCATTATTTTTAAAACTGTGACTAGACTCAGCAACGTGCACAACCCTGAATCCAACCATTTCAAGACTGTATTCTCCTTTATTTCACTTACAATTAAAAGTTTTAATACAGAATCTAAACATAAAGAAACTCGATAGACGGCGATAAAATGACCAGCGGTCATTTTTTTCCCGATTGTCACTAGGCAGTTTCCCTAGTTTAACGAAGTGGATAAAGTTCAATACAAGTATTTTAATTAAATATTGACTGTTTGAAACTGAATCGAAACTTTAGAGGTCTCAAAATGGGATTCTTTGACCAGTGTCCATTTGACCGGTGACTGTCTTTTCCCAGTTTGTCCCACCCCTCGAAGTGGCCTCCATGCGCTTCGAACCTACCGACCTGGGGGCGGGAATGGCCTTCCACCCCTTCCTGCTCGGGGCCCGTGCCCCTTTCTCCCAGTCGGACTTCGGCGTAGGGCCCCTGATGTCTCAGCCCCACTACCTGACCGCGGCTTTGCAGACTTTCAACCCGGCGCTGGCCGCGTGTTACCCACCGGTCGGATCTCCGCTTTTCCCCAAGCCTATCGTGGCCGAAGATGTGATGTTGGGGCCCCATCCTTCTCTCAGGGGTCCTCCTTCGGCCCTGAGGGCCCTGGAACCGGAGGACGACGGCGTGAAAGACGATCCTAAAGTGATATTGGAGTCGAAAGAACTCTGGGATAAATTCCATTCGCTGAGTACGGAGATGATCGTCACCAAGTCGGGAAGGTAGGTGCCCCTCTATTCTTTATTATTAAAAATAGGTATTAAGGGGGCTGGTCACTCAGCTTCGGAATTCTCCTCCGTCATGTAAAGTCTATGGACTTTGGATGCATTCATTTAATTAAAATATCTTCTCGGGAAATTCTTCTTTTTGACACCTTTTTTCTGTGTACTCTTCTTAAAGAATGTCTCTTTTTTTCTTAGTTTTCAAAACATTTCTAAAATCTAGGCTGAATTTAATATTTTATGGGTTAAAAGTGAGCAAACTGTGAGTGAGATTTTAACACTTCCTATAAAATTAAGTTTATACTTTAGAAATAGTTTGAGAAGTAAGAAAAAAAAAGAGACCTCTTTTAGGAAGTGTACACAGAAAATAGAAGTTAAAACTATTCATTTCCCGAGGATATATTTTAAATACATGAATGCATCCAATGCCCATTGACTTTACATGAGTGAAAGGAAATCGGAGGCTGTGTGACCAGCTATAGGTCAAAATTGGGAAATTTCATTAGCGGCCACTGGCCGGTAGGTTTAATTTATTAAGTGGCCACTTTCTTTAGACTAGCGGCCACTATTTTATTTCAAAATGTTAAACAGTAAAATTTCTGTAAGTATTAATCTAAAACTGAGTAGCCCAAACAAATATGTTAATATAAATATATTGGAACCAAAAAAAGTAGAATCCTTGATGAAATGCAAGAAAATTTTATTATCTCCTTGTAAAAAAGTGGCCGCTGATAGACAATTTTTCACTAGCCACTTTTTTTTCATTTAGTGGCCCTGTGGACGGTGGCTAGTACTAATTTTGACCTTTATGACCAGCCCCCTTAAATCCTTCGATTTTTGAGCACTACTATTTCCGAGTAGAAATATTTGTTTTACTGAATAACAGGATAGTGAGATTAAACAAGACGGAGATTACAATTCGGAAATTGGGGTATTAAAATGGGAAGGACTGGGCTGCTATCGGTACTTCTTTTTCTTTAAGAAAATAATTATAATGGTTACTTTCAGTTTGATTCCAGAAAATCATCCTCTTTAGTAACCTGTCTTTTTAGCAATTTTTTAGGGGGAAGGGGTGGAGGGTATTTCCAGATCAGCTGCATTAACCCATTTTTTTGCCACCTCTTTTTGTTATTTTTGGAGAAGTAATGTTGTAGACTTTAATAAAAACTATGCATGCAAAGTTCAAAAATAAAATGAAAAATAGGTTTTTATTTAAATTTTAAATTGTTTTATTCAAATCCACAAAATACAACTGTCACCGGGAAAATGTAGCAAAAACTTTTATTTAAAAAATTTTAGACACATTTGGGGCTATGCATATATAACGTTATTACTTTATGGGGGCATCTGGCACTTGATATCGTAAGATATCTCTAGGAGGAGGGGGAATGACTTTTGATATCGTTATAATTTTTTAATCAACCAATTTGTGTGTGTGTGTAACTTTTTCTTTACATCAAAATAGTCTGTTATCTCTTTTTTTTTTTTTTTAGTTTGGTATATATTTTTTATGAAAATACAAAATTACTATTAAAATCATTAAATGATTATAAAAAAATTTCATTCAAAAATACGGAATACCCAACGTTTGGCCATCCTGTCTTTCTGCCCTATGCGTGTATAATCCGCTGTTGGAAAAATCAGGTTCGAAATATACATTTGAAATTGTTATTTGTTGCGTTTACTAGTAAAGATATAGAAAGAATGTTATCCTGCTGTTTTGTGGATAAGAAGTTCTGTTTGTCCCATGCAGGGTAATGCAAGTGCAAAAAGCGATATTACTACTGAATGCATTATGTAATAAAAAGTTATTATTCCATACTTTAAAAAAGTAACTATCTCATTAAAATTTTATTTGATAATAAAGTTATTTCATATATAATAGCGATTGACTTCTTCTCTCCATCTGTATCAGTAAAGTATGCGATTAATCGATGTCTAGCTATAATTCATTGCACCGTAAAAAAAGAAAAAGAAAGGGAGAAAATTTTAAAAAGAAAAAGAATTTTTAGACACTAATAACGATATCATTACGGGGGAAAGGAAGGGGGGGGGGTCGAGGGATGATAACGCATATATCGTAAGAGGGGAGAGGGGTCCAAAATTGCCAAAAGGTTGATTGTAATTTCATCCTGTTTAACATTTGTTTGTAATTTTTCTGGGTATTACCGTATTTTAGAAATTTACACAACTTTTTCGACTCTATATTGAATGAACCTTGTGTTTTTTATTCCTTGTGCAATAGGACCTTATTCGATGTGTCCCAATTTTCAGGGACACCGTGTCACCACTGCGCGTGATACCAAAAGTTCCAATTTTCCAGAATGCACTCATTCTTTTAAATTACTTTTCGTACCATGCTATTCGCGAGTTTGCTTCGAGTAGAACTTAATACAGCAAAACCTGTGAAAACAACACCTGTCTATACAGGAAATTTTTTACCGTCTCTTTGAAAGCAATACCTTAAAAATCTACCTGGCTAGACGGAAATCTGTATAAAAAGGAATTTTTTGCAAGTTCTTATATAGCGATTCTGTTGCAACAGATTTTACTGCATTTTGTTCCATAAACCTGTTTATAACGGAATTGTGTTATAACAATAAAAATTTATTGTCTCTATACAATAGGAACAATGTGCAATGGCATCAATTGGAATTTTGTTTCAATGTCCTTAGCGATTCCAATTTTACACGACTGCGCTGTATAAGATTGTTACGTTAATCTTATAGAGTAAAGCCTGCTAAGACGGAATAGCATATATTCCGTTTTAAACAGGCTTTTGTCTTAACAGGCATTTATTGTATTTTTTTCATAAGGACTATGGAATTGTTACGTTTAAGGCAGGGTTCCGTTATAGGCAGGTTTCATCATAATAAGGTTTACTGCATTTTTATGTCCAAATTTAACAGCTATTTGTTAGACGTATTTCAACTTATCCAACAAAGTGTTTGCGCGAAATTCGTTGTTCCTCACAGTTTCTTATTTATTCATATCTCAATAACAAAAGCATACACTGCAAATTAAAATGTCTGAAATTCAGTCACTTAAGTGTCTGAAACGGAGTGTTCAATTTTCAGACATTTTAAAATGTCTGAATTTTTTCAGACACTTTTTGCGACTGAATTTCAGACACTTGAAATGTCTGAATCGCAGACATTTTTGTAAGCATTTTATGTAGCCATGTTTGACCACGCTGAATACTGGAAAAATATCTGGCCGTTGTCCTGCCCCCTCTACCCCCATACCGCCTGATTTTCTGGTGCTCCCAATTTTAGTATGCAATTTTCGTAAAGCTGATAATTTAAATCTTTTACGACATTGTACTAATTATAATGAATATTTTGTACTTCAGGAGTAGAATAAGATTAAAAAGAAAAAATATTTATCTAAATATTAGATTGATTTTTTAAAATTTTGTTTTAAATCTTATTTTACTTTAAAAGTTCAAAATATTGATTATAATCAGTACAATTTCGAAAGAGATTTAAAATATAATCTTCGCAAATATTGCACATGAAATTTGGGGGAACTAAAATCGTAAGAGAACGGGGCACTACCCATGCTTTAATCAAGGAGTCCTTTTGCAAAAAATGCAACCCTGCAGTATGGTTAGCTAAATGCAGATGCTCGGTATTCGGGAGTATCCGTTATGGAGGTTAATGGACATTCCCGAATAGCGGATACTTCGATTTAGCTAATACTTTTTTGATCCGCAAGGCATACATATTTGTATTATTTTTACCTCACAAAAGCAGGCATCTCCGATTATCGGACAAATTTTGCGGTCCCGAAGTGTCCGCTATAAAGGGTTTTTAAGGTATATGGATATATATATATATTTTTTTTTTTTTGTCTTGCCCTACTCTAAAAGTTCAAAATATTTATCATACTCGGTGGAATGTCGAAAGAGATTTAAAAAATCCCGTGGACGTGAAAATGGACAAGAAAATCCCCCCCCCCCCCCGTCCCGCCCTCCAAAAAAGGAAAATTCATATAATTCAAAAATTAGATTTTGCCCCATAGGCAATTTTACATATGTATCAGATGGTAATCACAACAGCTATATAACCATCAGTAAATAATAAAATAGTAAATAAATATTCTATTTTAATAGCATTGAGAAAAAAAATTACTTCTAATTTCAAAACATAGCCATTTTTGTATTTGTCATTTAAGTACATATAAATAAAATAGTTAAGTCATTTTAAGTAGTAAAAATGTGTAAGATATGTTTTTCTTTTTAGGTAATTTGTCATTGTTTAGTTAAAAGTAAACACCAGTTTTGTATCTAATTTTATATATCATTCTTCGGAATATGTATATAATTTTCTTTAAACATATTCCGTATTCAATTTAAAATTTTCACCCGCTTTGCTTAAAAATGTATATCATTACTATTCTTTTTTATGGAACAACACGATATAAGTCATATTTAATTTATTTTATTTTTTATTCCTGTAAACTTTGTATCCTTTGAATATGAGCTAAATAGATTTTATATATTTGATAAGAAAATATTGATCTAAGAAATAGAAAAAAAAAACAGAAGAAAATAGAAAGTAAAAAAATATATATATATCAGACAGTATATGCACTATTCTTAATTGTTTGAAAAATGTTTTGAACATAAAAAAGAAGTTATTAAATGGCTTAAAAATATATTTAATACTGTATCATATAAGTAAATACGAACTTTTAAAAATATAAGGCAGCTTTATACATAAACTTCATATCAAGGCATAAACAACTCTTTATTTATGTCTAAATTATCATGTGTAATTTTTTTTGTGTGCCAACAATTACTTGTACCAGAAACGTTGCAAATTCGATTGCAGTAAAAGGAAATTTAATAATTATTTCTCGCATTACTCAATTTTAAAAATTTAAAATCATGAATAAAATATCGCAAAAAAATGCTTGCATATAAATAAAAAAATTAATATACCAATTTAAAAAACACAAAAAATATTAATTAAACTTTATAATTATACTGCTAAACTGCAACGTAAAGTGCAAAATATGAATAAAATGTTTCTCCGTTTGTTTAATGTTTCAAAAATTTTACTGGATGATATAAAAAATTCATATTATTTTTAGAAATTTGGTAAATGTTAAATCTGAAACATTGGATATCAAAATTTACGATTTTCAATAATAAATTTAAAAAATCAATAAGAATAAATCTTTATAAAGTTTCAATTTCCGTGATTAAAAACTGCAATATATACAGTCAAATTTCACAGTATTAATGCTTTTTTTCAATCTGAAAACTTTTCCTAATATCATAATAATATGAATCATCATATTTAGCTCCAAAATAATAATTACAAAAAATAAAATAAATGCCTGATGTCATATACTACAAGCGTTTATAGTCAGTAAACAGTAAAAAACAAACATTGAATAAACACAGTTACAAATGGCTTCAATTTAATGTTTTTATCTCTGATAAATGAAGCGATGAATCATTCAACTTTTCAAACCTATGTTGCAAGTTTTGTTTTTGAGCAAAGACAAATTATAATTATTTCACATCACCCTATCGAAAATGAAGATTAAACTATCACTCATTCGTTTATTTACAAAGGCCAAGCAAATAGAATTACAGCATTGCTATTTAAATTTCAAAACAATTATATTTCATTCCGTTACATTAAGAAGGCATATAACAGACGACCGTTAGTGAAATCAAAAATTTAGCATTAAACTACAGAAAAGAGATAAATTTTTATAAACGATTTCATTCATATTCAAAAGGATACAAATCTATCGGAATAAAATATTAGAATTAAATATGACTTACTCGTTCGTTCAGTAAATACCCAGATTAACACATTTCCTTTTAATCCAAGCAATGGCGGCGGTGAAAATTTAATTGTTTCTGTTCTTATCTCATGAAGGTGCTGTAGATGACACGCGCGGAAATCACCGTTCTGATTGGCTGTTAAGAATATGACCAAAGATGATGTTTAACTATCGCTTGGAGCGTATCGTCTTAAAATCAGACGGTTGTTGGATAATTTACACATGTTTCTCGGTTCGTTTATAGCATGATCATAGTAAGACATTTATGTGTCTTAAATTTAGACGCCTGTTATGTCTGAATTTTCAGATTCAGACACTTAAGTGACTGAAATTCTTTTTCAGTCACATATGTGTCTAAATTTAAGACGCCTCTATTTGCAGTGTAGGAAAGAGAAAATTAGCTTACCTTGTATTTATGTTTTATATCCGTCTTTATCTGGAATCCGTCATCAGGGTAATATGATTCGGAAAGTGAAGTCATTTCGCATTCTGATTCTCTGCTAATGCCATAATATTCTGTGTTGTTTTTAAGCTTATAAAAATATAGATTTAAACTTTAAAGGAAGAAATACAATTTTAATTAGTTACAATTGCAGCATCTCCTTTTGAAAGTCTGCAATACAAGTAAATGTAAAAAACATATATTATACATTATTGAAGACAAAAAACAGGATATTAATCTTTGGTTTATTGATTGTTCAAATGTCTTAATTTCTTGGATATGCGATGAAATGTTTATATAAAATATTTATTTAGAAACGTAAACTTCCTTGTTTTGAATAACAAGTTCTTTTCATAATTGCTTTTATGAATCATGTCGACAGATGAAAGTAATTTACTGAGTATGATTTATTTTATAGCCTTTCATTTGGAGATTAGATTTCATATTATCTGTCAACATTATTGTCCACCTTTTATTTTTTTGTCTCCCTATTCTGGTTTTTGGGACACCGGACAACAAAAAACTTAAACACACGAAGAAAATTTTATACATAGGATAATAAAGTCCACAAATTACACTCCAAAATAATTTTCTTGTATGAACAAAAAAGTGTCAGTTTGGATTTGACCACACAGACATTTTATTGAATGAAGGGTGTACTCAAATCCAAAGGGCTTATTTTCTGACTCATTTTTAAATTCATTTTTGCTCTCAAATTCATCCCATTGTAAGGTTGTCTTATTCAGAAACTATATAGAATCGGTCGTATGGATCAAATTTTTGATAAAGGCACTCTATTTCCAAAATATGCAGTCAAAGTGGTCCTTTTGAACCGAATTTCCAGAAGCCAGAGTGCTGGAAACGAAAAAAAGGGCCGTACTGAAAAAATAAGGGTTTATAAATCGAGTTCTAATGAATGGAACGAAAAATAGATAACACGGGTCGCTTCTAAATCTACTCCAAAAATCACGTCAGCCAGTTTTATGTTTTTGCTTTTAAAAGGAGTTTGAAAATGTGTCAGAATTTTTTTTTTTTTTTTTTTTTTTTTTTTTTTTTTTTTTTTTTTAATACACCCTTAAATCTTTTATGAGTGATTAGGTAAGTAATACTAAAAGTGACTATGTGTAAAGCATGTATTATTATTTCAACAGTAAATGCATTGTAAAAAAATATAAATATTCTAAAAATAAAAATTGCAGAAAATGATTAAAATAATGAAAAGGCAAAAAGTAAATTTTTAAAAATAAATTACATTTTTAAAGCTTATTTTTCTCTAATTTTTTACAAAAAATTCTTTAAAAAAAATATTAGCGCATTAAAAAATAAATGGTGCGTGGCCATTTCGAAAAATTCTCTAAAATATTATTGTTGTAAAAAACGATTCTTATTTTTGTAAAATAAATTATAAATAAATTACATTGTAAAAAACGATCTCATTTTTATCATACAAAAAACCATTAAATATTTTATTTATTGCTTTAACGAGTTTTCCCAAAATTATAATTAAACATACTAAGCATTAAAATTGATTTAAAATTTTTTGTAGATGATAATTATTATGTATCGGTCTAAAATAAATTAAAATAAACCGTATACGAAGGAATATATTTCACGCGAAATCTTTGAAAACGGTAACAAGTACAACAGATTTTTCTCCGCTGAATGATAAAAGACGTCATTTTCGTACAGGAGTAACAGCTCCTGTAGCATAGTTAGTAAGATGTTCGTCTCCACTGCAGAGGACCCGAGTTCAAACCACGGGAGGCTAGAAAAACAATCTTGCAAAAATTAAATGGTGCCGTAATTCAAATTCACTGGAAAAATTCTAATTCTTCTACATAAACTTCACTCATTTCGAAAAATGAATTAAAATGTTGTATCAAAACTAAATAAATTTACAGTACTTTTGATGATGTAAATTTATAGTCTTTTGTAATTTGACCGAATAATTTCTCTCTTATTTATCAGAATCTCTGTCATTTTATATAAGACATTTGATTTAGACATTTAGATTATGGATTGCCAGTAGATTCTCTGTAATTTCACAGAATTTCTTTTTACAATGTATCTATGAGTACATTTATCTTCTACTACCAACCTTATGAAATTATTAAGGGGGTAATCTACTAAGGTGATTGTTAACTAAATCTATCTTTTCTACTAAATCACTCGTCCGATCACCACGAAATTTTTTTTATAACTTTATGGAATCTATATTTATCAAATTAAAATATATATATATATATAATTATATTGAGGTTTTCAAAATAAAGGACTTTTGTACTAGTTTTGGATTAAAATAAAATAAAGGAAAACAGATTTTCTATGTAATTTCCTCAATTCAAATGATACCCAAACAAACAAACAGAGAAAAAAAAATATACCTATTAAAGTTTAGAGGAAAGGTACAGTCGTGGAAAAAAAAAGTAAACACCCCCTACTAACTCCTCAACAAATTATCGTAGAAGAAAGTTACTGGTACCGAACGATTGTAAATAAAGTCTACTTTTAAATGACGTATAAAAAATTTGTTTAGGGGGCCATCTACATATTAAAACGAACCATAACTTTGTTTAGCAGTACGCAATAGCAGTACACAATTCTGACAGCATAACTGAACTCTACACCCTTCCATTAGTCTAAAAACAAATTTTTATGCAATTCGTACCATAAGTTTCCGAGAAATTAATTATTTTAAAACGAGCGTATTTTAAAGGCTGTATCCAAATTGAAGTTCGGTACTCGTTTGTTAACTGAGAGAGCTCCCTTCTTGATCAAGGCACCTTAAGCAGTCAATTAAGCCTGTTAGATTACAGAATAGCATAAGAAATTTCAAAATATTTAGTTACTTCTATCATAGACGACCCCTTAAACCATCATTTTGCCGTTTTTTAAGCATCATTTGAAAACTACTTGGAAGAAAAATGTGAAATTTAGGATTTCCATAAAGCGGGACTCAATAAATCTGAGTCCATGAAAAAAGTTGTAGGTTGCAATTCATAATTTTTTATATTAATTTCATAATTCATATCAGAAAATTATAAAAATTGCAAATTCAACGTATTTATGTTTTGGTATATTAGTATTATTGCTACACAAAAAATTAGAACATTAGGATCATAATTTCAGAAGTTATAAATAAAAATATGAAAATGTAATTTAACATTAGAAGCACTCCATTTTGAATGTTTATAATTCAAAAACTTATCATTCAAATGACTTGAAATTGGGTGTCTAGGCATAAGTTTGAACCAAAGATTTGAAATATCTCGTTAAAATTGGGTATTGCCATTGAAAAAAATGAAGTTTGGATTAGTTTTATTATGTAGATGGCCCCCTAAGCAAATTTTATATACGTCATTTAAAAGTAGACTTTATTTCCAATCGTTCAGTACCAGTAACTTTCGTCTACGATAATTTGTTGAGGAGTTAGTAGGGGTATTTACTTTTTTTTTCCCCACGACTGTACAAATTGTGATAGAAAAAATGCTGCTTTTCAGGACAAGCAAAAAACTCCGTACTCTACTTTGCAAACAAATTTAGGATGATTTTAGAGCACACATAGCAAGATGGGAATTGTTTCATTTTGTGCAGTAGAAAATTATTGTTCAAAAACATGAACATGGGGTATTGTTTTATTTTTCCAGTAGATTAACCCCTTAAATATCCAGGATATAAGGAGATACAGTAGAACCTCGATTATCCGAAGAAACTGGGACCGACCCTCTTTTGGAAAATCGAAATTTTCGGATAATCGAGAATGTTTCCATTTTAAGATTGAGGAAAAATATATGCAATATTTCTTATTATGGTAACAAGTGCTCAAAAAAATAAAGCAATAGCAAAATAGAAACAAGAATAAATTACCTGAATTCTAATTTTAAAATTAAGTACATCTTACATATACCACAAGGGTTTGAAAAAATGTTTTGTCTGTCGCAGTTTAGATTGCTTTTGCTTCGAAGCTCTATCAGAGAGTTTTTTTAAATATTATTAGTTCACTAATCTTTCTGCTGCTCCAGCCATGACAAACTTTTTGCAAAACATTCAAAAGCTTCAGAATTGCTCATTTGTTCGTTTTCTACGTTCCACTCTGCAAATTATGGAAGGCCAAGTTAAATTCAAAGGAACTCTAAGAAAGGGGATCGAAAATATTTATATGTACTCGTCGTTCGGAAAGGACCGTTTGTACACAAGGAACAATGATAGTTTAAAAAAAAAAAAACTTTCAAAATGGATTTTGCACACAAGGAATGTGATAATAATAATCATAATAAAGCTTTCAAAATGGATTTCCATTTCAGTTAAAAGAGTTTCGGATAAAAGACGCTCTACTATAATGGGTAAATAGTAAATTTCTTATGGCTATGGTGCAGACCTTATACACAAGTAGATACAGGACCGTCCACTAGCTTCCATAGATAGGTAAAGGAAAAGTTTGCTATAGTAACAGAGAAGTGTGTTATGTTGGGAAAATACCTAGAGTAATTCTAGTAACATCTTACGATAAAGATGATAATCCAGAAATCGTCGGTACCATGTCAGACTATCCAATATGAAAACAGTGTTGCCAGTGGGATACTTTTTTTAATTCAGATTTCTTGATTGCCGCCACTTTTTTGAAATAGTAAAATTCACCTTATTTAAAGACATATTAATTTACCCTTTATTTACTGAATTATGAATTCATAAAAATTTTAACTTCTAAAGTATTTTTCGTGAATTGTTGAAACTACATTAGAAGATTGACATAACCATTCAATAAATTTTAGAAGAATTCATTCAATTTCAATGGATAGGGATTTTGTGCACTATTGATAACCTCACTCAAATCTTACAGTGTTTTTAGGTATGTGCCAGATGTGGAACGTGGTGCAGTGAAGGGTTAATTAATCGAACCAATCACTTCTATGAGATCAAGAAATTTAAATCACGCATTTCTTAACTTGAACTTTTACCTTCCTGATTAAAAGGAAAAGGAATGGAAAAAGTGTAAAATCATTAGTAATAGTTATAACAGTGAAATATCCACAGAAGTACGTATAGCTGGTATAGGGAAATGTAAACAAATTTTCATTAAATAATGCGTTGTGTATTACTTATCTAATAATCTTCCGCTGTTTGATATCATAATAATCATAATAAGATATCATTTACGATTCAATAATAATTTTTAAAACCTAAAAACCCAAAATATTATGAAGTAGTTTGATCTAAATTATTACTCATATATATTCTCAACTTTCAGCATTACTCTTTTCTGACTTTAAATCACCAATTAAATTATTTTCCTCATAAATTTCCAATTTTAATATCACTAGCATTAAGCAATTTAACTGACATACAATTTAAATCAAGTAAACCCTATTTTCATCCTTAACATTTAAATAATTTACAATTCGATTAATAATGCACTTATGCATTTCATTTCATCAACCCTTTATGTACTGATTTTAATTATGAATTCATG
This sequence comes from Maratus speciosus, assembly GCA_963932465.1. Taxonomy (NCBI): domain Eukaryota; kingdom Metazoa; phylum Arthropoda; class Arachnida; order Araneae; family Salticidae; genus Maratus; species Maratus speciosus. Next base: position 7,835,905 of record OZ010797.1, read on the forward strand.
AAAATTTTATCTTTTAAATAATTTTTCGTGAATTGTTTAAACTACATTAGAAGATTTATAAAATCATTTAGGATTAATTAAATTTGAATTTATAGGGATTTTGTGCCATATTTAAAACCCTACTCAAATCTTTTATTTTGAATATTTTTCTTAGTATTTTGTAGAATTATGAAATGTGCAAATAGAATGTTCTTACAATAGAAATATTTGCAAATTGAAAAATATCCCCCACTTCCCCAACGCCAAGAAAGCTGAAAAGAGGCAAAGGCAAAAGAAATCATCCTTTTAAAAAATACTTTGTTTTGTGTAACCCATAATGCTTTTAAAACAAGATAAAGTAATGTCTCTCTAACTCATTCTAAACTGTGTTACAACTCATCGATGTATTAAATGAATTTTATAACAAGTTATTTTAATGGTACTTATAAATACCGCTAGTAGATAAAGGGTTAAGGCGAAAACAAGGGGAATTTTACCATTTCAGAAAAGTGGTGCCAATCAAGAAATCTGAATTTTTAAAATGTAGCCCACTGGCAATACTCATACTCACTGATGGCATCAACTCACTGGTTTCATATTGGATATTGGATAGTTTGGTATGGTATCCACAAAATGCTTTTTGTGCCTTGAACTAATAACCATAAAGAAATCTCAGTATCTAAACATATGCCACTTGTTTTTAATAAGATATTAGAATCAATTATAAAATGCTAATCACATTTATTGCCAAATGTGAAAATGAATCCCTTCGAGAAATTTTGTGATGAAAATAAAACTCCCATAATACTTTTGTTTGATATTGAGAGGAGTTAGCAAATAAATAAATAAATAAAGCTCATCTAAGCTATGAAAGTGAAGAAGTATTTGATTTGTTGAATTTATAGAGTTACGTTAAAAACATTTTGTGTCAAAATTTTTATTTTTTAATGAGCTGAAAAAAGTTGAAGCCACTTGCCATTGTGAATCACTTTGGGGTGAGATGAGCGACACCTCGCAGCGTACACAAAATACTTGAACCACTATTTTTGTATAGTCATTTTCACCTTATCTAATCATTTATGTTCAGCAATTCAATAAAGCAAAAGTTATTACTCGGGAAAAGGATGCTGAAAATTAAAAGAAGCGTCGCTAAGTGTATTATGTCCTTTAAGGCTGTCCTCAAATCAAAAATTGCAACTTCCTGAAATAAGTTTTAATTTATTTTTGTTCGAAAATGCATGAAACTAGCAGGTGTTGTTGTTCAGAAACTATGTCATCGAGCTGTTTTTTCCATTTTTTTGCAAACGCAATAGATCTTTCAGAAAAGAGCGTCAAAGTGGGCGTTTTGAACCGAATTTCGCCGCGAAAGTAGAAAAATCACTAAAGAGTGGTCGGAAAAAGTGTTGTCACGTGATCGAAATAGCTTATAACTCAATGGGTAATGGATGGATCCAAAAATGAAAAAAATTGTTCCATTCCAAATCGCTTCTATGGCCAGGCTTTCCAATTTTATATCTTTCCGTTAAAAAATGAATTTGTAAATGTGTCAGAACGTTTTGCGCTTGTTCAGCAGAGCAGTTAGGAACAGCCTTAAGACTTTCTCTGTCGAAAGAAGAGTCGACATTTTAAATAATACGCCGTTTATGTAAAATACTTACGCAATATAAATAATACACGTAATAATATTACTTAAATATAAAATAAATTAAGTAAAATACGACGTTTTAGATATTCAGGGGACGGATAATTATGATTTTAAAGTGATCAGAATGACGAGTTTCCAGCGATCGCACAATGTATGCAAGCGATTTCAGCGTAAACGATCTTTCTTTATGCTCTGAAACAGTCTTTCCTAAAAAAAGAAAGAAAAAAAACACATAGTGTGTTTACATAAAAATACTTTTGTTGTCAACAAGCCAATGCCGTGCACAAGGGGGGGGGGGGAGAGACTATTCAATTTTGAAATTAATTCATGCAAAAGTGCAAAATTCATTCAATGGAATCAATTAGGCTGAAAAATGGATAAGTATTCTCTCTCATAAGTAAGACATTTTCTGGAACCGTGGATGTCCAAAACTTATCTGGGGATTCAAAATGATTTTATTTATTTTTTTTAGTTCAATGACAAATGTATAGGCAAAATTCATTAGTTATATTAATAAAATAATAATAATAATTACCATATTCTGTTAGAAAGCCTTATTTTTGAATTGTAAATATGAACAAATAAAAGTAGTCATAAGTACAAAACGGATATAAGCATAATGTGAACATAAAGTCAACATGTGGAATATTAGGTAATTTTAACTTACGATTTTTAGCTTGTTTTTTTAACTCATTTGTATGGGTTAGTTTTGTTTTTGATGAGAGAAAATAATAATGACAAATTTCTAAACTTTCCCAGTTACTTGAGATTAAAAAAATACTCTAATGTGTATATTTCTTTTCGTTATCTGATTGTGAACAAAAAAGTGTTGCTTGTAGTGAAAATAAAGGTAAAAAAAAGCTATCTAATAGGAATTTATTTTTAAGTGGTTGCAAGCACCCAATAAATATGAGATTTTCTCAATGTTGACCGTGTTTTAACCATATTATTTTGACTCTCTTATCTTTCATTTGATTGAATTTATGGAAATCTTTCGCGCAAGCACCAGAAAACTCATAAAAACTCACTACCCTACCTTAATTTATTACCTGGTAATTTATAGCGGGGTAGGGACAAGAAAATGATCTACAACACATTATTTTTATGAAGATTTAGTTGTAATTTTACAATGGTACAAAAGCTTTGTTATTGAAAAATAAAAAGTGTAGTACGATCTTGACTGTGAATTCATTGTTCAATCCTACTTATGTAACCAGTAAAAATTAATTCATTTTCCTATTTTTGAACGTAGTTAAAGGGAAAGGAAGGACTATTTTAAACAGTTAGCACTGCTGTTATAGATTTTGTTAAAGAAATGTTACTAATGTACTTTTATAATTAGTAATATTACATCATAAAATATGAATGAATGCTTGGATAACTTTACGGTCACAGTACATTCTTGTGTAGTACAAGCGGTTGAGTCAACTCGTTAAAATTTCATATCAGTCCATTAAAAATCGGTAACAAACATAACAATTAAGTTCGGAAAAAGATTAAGGCTGTTCTTAACTGCGCTGCCCAACAAGCGCAAAACGTTTTGACACATTTACAAATTCTTTTTTAACAGAAAGATATAAAATGGGAAAGCCTGACCTTGGAAGCGATTTGGACTCGAACTGTTTTTTCCATTTTTTTTATCCATCCATTACCTATTGAGTTATAAGCGAATTTGATCACGTGACAAACGCTTTTTTCGTCCGCTCTGAGTGCTCTTTCTTCCTTCGCGAGGAAATTCCATTCCAAATGCCCACTTTGACACTCTTTTCTGAAAGATCTATTGCGTTTGCAAAAAAATGAAAAAAAAAACAGCTCGATGACCTAATTTCTGAGCAACAGCACCAGCTAGTTTCATGCATTTTCAACAAAAATAAATTAAAACTTATGTCAGAAAGAAAGCGTAACATGGCATTTCTGAATCATTATTCGCATTTATAAGAAAATGGGAAATGCTTCGATTTCTTGGTATCTGAATGATACATATATATTTACGAATACTAATGCAAATTTTTTGTATTGATGAATGAAAATGAATTCACGAATACTAATGCAAATTTTTTGTATTGATGAATGAAAATGAATTCACGAATACTAATGCAAATTTTTTGTATTTATGAATGAAAATGAATTCACGAAAGTATCAGAAAATCGTCAATTTTAATTTGGGAATTGCCTTCAATAGAAAAATTGATCATGAAATGCTGTGATCCCCACCATCTTCCCCCAAAAAAGAGGCATACCCCCCCCCCCCCCCTCCCTCTAAATTAAGGGCTGGACCCGGCCTTGAATACAACAATTAATACCTTCCACTTTCCAAACATGTCAGTTATTTCTAAACATCATTTACGGAAATCGCACTGTTTTGAAAGCGATACAGAAACATTCCGTAAAATTTACGGAAGACTTACTGTATTTACACGGATTTATAATCTCATAATGTCAATTACGGAAATTGTACTGTTTCCTTAGAAAGATGTATTCAGTAAAATTTTACGGAAAAGTTTGTGTATATTGACGGATTTTTTTTACAGTGTTCAACTTGGCCGAATATCAAACTATTCGGCCTATCGAATATTCGGTTTGGCCAAATATTGAACTATTCGGCCAAACCGAATACTTAAAATATCTCTTTCAAATATTTTTTTTTTAACTTTTCACAACTTCTACGTTTAGCTGTCAGTTAAGGCTGTTCTTAACTGCTCTGCTCAACAAGCACAAAACGTTTTGACACATTTACAAGTTCATTTTTTAACCGAAAGGTATAAAATTGGAAAGCCTGGCCATGGAGGTGATTTTGAATTGAACTGTTTTTCCCATTTTTGGATCCATCCATTACCTATTGAGTTAGAAGCAATTTTGATCACGTGACAAACCCGTTTTTCGACCGCTCTTGAGTTCTGTTTCTTCCTTCGCGCGGAAATTCCGTTTCAAAACGCCCGCTTTGACATTCTTTTCTGAAAGATCTAGTGCGTTTGCAAAAAAAAAAAAAAAAAAAAAAAAAAAAAATGGAAAAAACAGCTTAATTACCTGGTTTCTGAACAACAACACCAGCTAATTTCATGTATTTTCGAACAAAAATAAATTAAAACCTGTGCCAGGAAATTCCGCTTTTGGATTCTCAATAAAAGCACATGTGGATTCTCAACACCCTTAATAAAGATATTCAGAATAATTAGACAGAATCATTCAATCACTTCCAATGATATCATCACATGTTATACAAACAAATTAACATGATGCAAATCTCGCTAAAATATCCTCATTTTTGAAAGTATTGAACGAAAATTCAGTTACGGTTTATAGTGACACATTTTGCATTTATGATGGAATAAGTAGAAATGATATAATGCTTCTTGTTTAATACAAGAAAATTCTATTCATTTGTTTGAATTCAGAGAAGACATGGAATTTAAATTTTGTGAATTAAAAAGTTTCAAACCATCCTTTTCTTAAATAACTCAAAATATAGATTTTTTTTAGTGCAAAGTTTTCTTATAAAAAAAGTCTTGTTTATGAAAATGGAAGTAATCTGTGCTAAATAATATGTAAAATTGTTTGAAATTTAACTTTTGATATACCATTAAACTCCGAGATATAAAAGTGTTTAGGCTGAATATTCGGTGTTCGACCCAAGAGTTACTATTCGGCTAGCCGAATATTCGATATTCGTTAAAACTACAGGTCGAATATTCGGCATTCGGTATTCAACCAAAATCACTATTCGCAGTCTTAGAAATAAAACTCTCACTGTTGACGATTCAGCAATCTGTGTGATGTATTTCGTCGTTTTTTACGATCATTTCCTATCAACATCACGTGACTTTTAACGAAACGTAAATTGTCAAATATTTGTCGAAAGTTTTGCCTCAATCACGGTCAGACTCAATGCATTTTAGGGAAACAGTTGCTGTACCTCCTCAAATCCTGTGATTTTAGCAAACAGATATTTGCTTGTTTATGTTAGTCCTGTAATAATTTAATTTAAAACAGCACTTTTTAGTGCCTTTCAGAAAATACTGAAATAAAGTTATTGTTTCTTCATTAGTTTTTTTTTTTTTTTTTTTTTTTTTTTTTAGCTGTTAAAATTTTTAGAAATGCTTACTATTTTTTTAAATTTATTATTTATATGTTGTTGTTCATTATGTTTTAATTCGAAAAGAATAAATTTCCTGTGTTCTTCATAACCATTCAAAAAGAAAATTTGGTCAATAAAATTTCAAACTTCCAGGATATCTTTTTTAAAATTTATTTAAGAAGTATATTCTGTTTTCAGTCAAATTAAAAATAAACATAATTGATCCCTCTCTCCTTTATAAACAGTAAAGTGTTAAAATCTTATCCACCTACTCAAAGTGATAAAATCTCACGCAATATGCACTTCACAATTTGTTATTTGTGAGCAACAAATTAAACAGACCATATTCTAATCATTCATTGAGCAAAGAAAATTTCACCCAATAAATTATTTAATGAAGCCATATTATAATTATCCATAACCATGAGAAAACCATAATAATAAATTAGCCTTACTTAAAACTTTCAGAAATTATAGCAGCACCTTTAAAATTACAATCTACCTTATAAAAACATAATCACGCAGCAGAATTCATTACATCAATTTAAAAGCATATCTATACAAGTCCCCAATAGCGAGGTCGGAAGAGCAACGGTTTCCTACGCCAAAGGCCGCGGATTTGAATCCCCCCGAGGAAAACGAGAAGTGAATTTTTTCTTGCCCCTGTAAATAAATACAGGAGCTTCCAAATTGTTCGATAGATGGCACCACCAGCCCTCTTTTGACGAAACTTTTAACGAAATTTATATCGTCAAGCAAGTGAAGAAAGTAATTTCATGAATTTGACGAAATATTCGCTCGGAGCATTTCCCGGGAAACGGTTTCGTTAAAAAAAAAAAAAAGAAAATTTCGTGAAATTAGAGTATTCATTTCTGAGTGTGCGCTGCATCTCTATTCAGGACACACTCTAAAAAATACTTTCTTCAATTCACGGAATTTTTTCTGGCAGTGGTGCTACCAGCATTTTTCCGTTAAGGGTGTTCTCAACTGCTCTGCTCAACAAACGCAAAACGTTTTGACACATTTACCAATTAATTTTTTAACGGAAAGTTATAAAATGAGGAGACCTCACTAGGGAGACGATTTGGAATCGAACTGTGTTCTCCATTTTTTGATAAATCAATGACCTATTGAGTTACAAGCGATTTGGATCCCGTGACAAGCACGTTTTTGACCGTTATTTGAGTGGTTAATCTTCTTTTGCGCGGAAATTCGCTTTGAAAAGAAGCACAAAGCATTTTCTTGTATGTTATCTTTCTTGATTTTTAATGTCCTCGTGTGTCCACATATGGCTAATGTTTTTGTTTGCCGAGTGGTAAAATAGTGGGGAAAAAAATTAATTTAAATATCAGCTCAATTTATGGGAGAAAAAAAAAAAAAGAGAAATCATCCCGTGTTGAGTGCCATCCGAATGGAGAGGAGTACCAGTGACCTAGACATGGCAAGCACTCTCTCTCCTGACGGTCATTGTCGATAGAAATCTTTCTATTCGACATCCTCGAATCGTCATTCATTTCCGCTCGAATGCCCCCAGAAGGTCGAATTGAAAGGAATCCATGAAATGCCGCCGAAATCGTTACCAAACTTTATGAGCGTTTGGCGGGATCATCAAAATTGTGCACTCATTTCCTGCACTGAGCGCGGATTGGGAATTGGTTCTCAACTGCTCTGTTCAACAAGCGCAAAACGTTTTGACACATTTACAAATTCAATTTTTAACAAAAAGGTATAAACTGGGAAAGCCTGGCCCTGGAAGCGATTTGGAATTGAACTATTTTTTCCATTTTTGGATCCATCCATTGCCTTGTTGAGTTAGAAGCGATTTGGATCACGTGACACGGCCTTTTTCTCCTCTTACTGACAGGATTTTCTTCTTCCGTTCAGAAGTTCGGTTCAAAATGCCAACTTTGACAGTATTTTCTAAAAGATCTATTGCGTTTACAAGAAAATGAAAAAAAACAGTTCGATGACATTGTTTCTGAATAACAACACCTTCTAGTTTCATGCATTTCCGAAAAAAAAAAAAAAAAAAAAAATGAATTAAAACTTATGCCAGATAGTTGACCCTTTGGATTTGAGAATAGCCTTAATATGGATCAGGATGAATCTATCCTAATCTCTTCAATTCATGATCAAAAAGATCTTTCGGTAAATTTATTTATAAATGCATAGTACCGACACCCTGCCTTTTGTTAAATTATTCGGATAATCAAGGAGTGGCAGTATTCATTTAGATGACATCCCTACTCAAAATTCGCGGCTTTCGTAAAAGCACATCACTCAAATATACTGAGAGAAGAAAGCGATGTCCTTGTGTACCGCACCAAGGTGACTCCATACATCATCTTCTGCGTCCAATTCGAAATGACGAGGTGTCCCACGGTTTGTCTTGGAATCAGTGAAACAGATCGACGACTCGCTTGATGATAGGTCTGCCACCCACCTACTTATAAACAATGCCCAGAGATTTATTAACCGCACAGTCTGTCAAAAAGTGTTTGCCTTGCATACGCGCCATGAGGATGCGAGTCATAGATTTTGACACTGTCGGAAAAACTCGTCAATATACACTAAATTATTCCTCTTTTTTTTACTTCCTTCAATCTTTACAAGAAGAAAGTATTGGATTCATGAAATTTTTCGAAGGATTGACACGTTAGGGGTCAGAGAACCCGAAAAATATGTTTTTACAAAATGTCTGTCTATGAGTCTGTCTGGGAGTCTGTGTGTGACACACATTTTGTGGGCGCTCTATCTCAAGAACGAATGCACGGAATTTAATAAAAAATTATATTCAGCGAGTCCCTAATATAAATGGGAGCTGATTAGTATTTCGTCTAAATCGCTCAACTGGTGGCTCTGCTAGGCAGCATTTTTCACGATTTCCACAATAGCTCAATCTCCAGAACTAATGCACGGATTTTCAACCAACTTCAAATTCAGATATACAGTGAAACTTCTTTTAAAGGCCACCCCTATTCAAGGGCCACCTCTATTAAGGGCCAATATTTTTAGGAACGAAAATTTTCCCCATAGACATAGTGTTAAATTTACTCCTATCAGGGGCCGCACCTACCCCTCATAAAGACCATTTTTTTACATGTACCTTAAATCCTAAACTGGTGTATTGAATTCCTGAACCAAAAGATAAGAGTTCAGCAAACAACTAAACTTGCAACAAAGAGACAGGGGGAGAGGGGGAGGATTTAGTAATGCAATGAAGGACCACAAACTTTTCCACAAGTGAGACAAACAGGTGTTCCTCGCACTTTGACCTTTCAACTTGTAGGGATTGGGTTGGAGGGGAAACTTGACCCTTTGTTGTGGGTACATAAAGGATAACAGGTTATCAAGAAAAACTGATTCCAAATTTATTAAAACTGTGAATGCATATTGAATCGCAATTTTTACACCTGTCAGGAAACGCTAATAGATATATGAAAACTAATATCTCATTCTAAGGCATTAATAAATGATGCAAATTTAAGTAATTTGTTCTATGACGTAAAATAATCCCTGGAAACCAATATTATCATTGAAAAAATTACGAAAAGTAAACAAACTTCAATAGAAAATTTTTTCAATCATATACAGACTTTGAAAATGTTAATAAATAGTTTTTTCACCTATATAAGTTTTGATTTCCATATTTTAGTTGTTGTTTTTTGTCACCCCTATTCAAGGGCCACTTCTCATAAGGGCCAATTTTCAATGGAACGGCAGGTAGCCCCAACACAGAGGTTTCACTGTACTTTGATATGAATGGGTGATAATTGGATGTCATTTCTTGTACTATTTAAATGATTTAATGGATATGATTTATATAGAAGAAGGTTTTGTGATGACCACAACATACTAGTTTAACAAATAATTTCCGTACTCCTAGAAAACATGTTTTGTCCGTGAGTTCTTCCGTAAAGTCGGAAAAAGAGGGAGAAATTCCATTCATTCCTAGAACGCATGCTTAGTATTGGCTTCATTAATGCTAAAATCCGAATTCATTTTAAAACTGCACTTTAGAACTGCTTATTTTGTGATTTATTTATAAATTCATTTTTGCTCTTAAACGCATCAAACAGCCAAATTCTCTTATTTAGAAACTATATAATATGCCGTGCTTGTCGATTTTTTGATAAATGCGAAAAATATTGCAAAAAATGCTGTCAAAGTAGGCGTTTTGAACCGAATTTTCCCAAGCGGGAGATCAGGGAACGAAAAAAAGGGTCCTACTGAGAAAATAATTGTTTATAAATCAAATTCTAATGAATGGAGAGAAATATGAAATCCCACGGCCTCTTCAACAAGTAATATAAAAATTTTGTTTTTAAAGTCAATTCCTACAGGTCATCAAAGACCTAAATCGAAAGAGATAAGCGATATGGAATCGAACTGTTTTTTCCATTTTTGGATCCATCCATTACGTATTGAGTTAGAAGTGGTTTGGATCCGTGACAAACACGTTTTTCGCCCGCTCTCGAGTACTTATTCTGCGTTCGCGCGGAAACTAGGTTCAAAACGTTCACTTTGACACTCTTTTCTGAAAGATCTATTGCGTTTGCAAAAAAATGGAAAAAACAGCTCGATGACCTAGTTTCTGAACAACACCACCACCTAGTTTCATGCATTTTCGAACAAAAATAAATTAAAACTTATGTCAGAAAATTGCCCTTTTGGATTTGAGAACATCCTTAAGTTTGTTTGCAGACGATCTGATTTGCTTAAAAGTATCCTGCTCTTACTTGTAAAAAAGGACTCCACGAACGGGTCGCGTTGTGGAGCAGTTTTCTGAGAACCAACTGTCATTCTGAACTTAATATGTTGTGGCCGTCACAAAACTTACACTGCAAATTCTCAAACACAAAAATAAACACATTTTGCAGTCAACAAATTAACAACACATTAAGAGGCTACTTCAGTCAAAGGAATACATTGGGAACAAAGGAATATACAAAAGGAATGCATTGAAAAGTTGAGATTGATCTGCACAAAGGCCGTTGTTTACTTTTTTGATTTTGTTTATAGGTATTTCTTATCAGAACACTTTCATTTTCGGAACCGGTTTCGAAAGTAAAAGCATACTCATAAAAAATATCTGCAGTCAAAATCGAAAAAGTAAAAAAAGGCCTGCATACAGATTGATCTCAACTATTCAATGCAAAAGAAATCATTGAAAAATATTGAAGTGCGACCGAGATATCTTTATAAATTTCTTCCATAGGATTAGCATTAGCGAATGTGTCTTTTCATTTGACTGAAGTAGCCTCTTAATGTGTAGTGAATTAGAACACTTCATATTACAAAATATTTTTTGTTTTGTGATTGTGTTCTTATAGTCCAGGCAATAGGGAATTTTAGCTAGCAAAATTAACGGTAGTTCTGGAAATCGGCTTACTTTATGTTTTTTAGGTCGCTGAAACCGAATTTGTAACTTCCCACCAAAATTCCCCCCGGCAACACCCCCCCCCCCCCAAAATTTTGGTAAAAAGCCCCCCAAAAAAGGTTTTTATTAAAAAAAGGGGAAAAGTATATTTGTAAAAGTATATTGTAAAGTTTTAGGGGAAAAGTATCTAGAAATTCAGAAAGTAGACAAAGTTTGCAACAAATTAGATACATGACATTATGACTTAGGATGAAGGAGAAGGGGGGATCTGCCTCGAAACATGCGTGCGGTGCTGCGTGGACTTGTTGCGCAATTCCACTTAACCACTCACACGCTTACATTCGCCCTCCCATCTCCCGTCCGAACTTTACTTTTAAGGTTTACTTTAAGTATTTTGGGTCGCTGAATTCGAATTTTCAACTTACCCCCAAAATATGCCCCCCGAAAACCCCCTAAAATAGTTGTTATTAACTCAAATTTCTTATTGTTTTAGGGGAAAAGCATTACAAAATTCAGAAACTAGACAAAATTTGCAACAAATAGGATATATGACATTATGACATAGGATAAACGGGGAGAGAGGGGGCTGCCTCGGAACATTCCCCGCGCGCTTCTCTCAAAAAATTTTTCAAAAAATCAATTTTTTGGGGGGTTGCCGGGTGAAATTTTGGTGGGAAGTTACAAATTCGGATTCAACGACCCAAAAAACATAAAATGAGTCGAAATCCAGAACTAGTATTAATTTTTCCAGGTAAAATCCCCTATTGCCTGGACTTCATAACTTAGTGCACGCAGCGCGACAGTGCATGTTCAGAGGCAGCCCTCCCCCTCCCCGTTCATCCTACGTCATAATGTCATCTATCCTATTTGTTGCAAATTTTGTCTAGTTTTTGAATTTCGTAATGCTTTTCCCCTAAAACAATAAGAAATTTAAGTTAAAAACAACTATTTGAGGGGCGGTTCGGGGGGGGGGGGGAATTTTAGGGGGAAGTTAAAAATTCGGATTCAGCGATCCAGAAAACTTAAAGTAAACCTTATAGAGAAAGTTCGGAGGGGAGATGGGAGGGCGAATGTAAACCGTGTGAGTGGTTAAGTGGAATTGCCCAACATAGTTCACGCAGCACCGCGCGCATCTTCCGAGGTAGATCCTCCCTTCCCCTTCATCCTAAGTCATAATGTCATATATCTAATTTGTTGCAAATTTTGTCTACTTTCTGAATTTCTAGACACTTTTTCCCTAAAACAATAAAAAAATTGATTATTTTAATAAAAACTTTTTTTTTTTGGGGGGGGGGGGGGCATTTTACCAAAATTTGGGGGGGGAGGGGTTGCCGGGGGAAATTTTGGTGGGAAGTTAAACATTTGGATTCTGCGACCCAAAAAACATATAGTAAGCCTTTTTCCAGAACTACCATGAATTTTGCTAGGCCCCTATACCGTCTCTATTGCCTGGACTAATATAGAAATGTGTTCTTAATAGGTTGCAAAAGTGTGGCTATCAAAAAATGTGCTCTAGAAATAGTGTTATTAATTGTGTTGAAATCGTGTTTATAAAAATGTTTTCTTACAATAGTGTTGTGCTGCACAACACTTTGCCACCCAATTAACAACACATTGTAAACATCACACAATTTAGAACACTATAAAACAACACATGTAAAACACATTCATATTCAAGGCTGGAGTAGCACAGTTGAAGTTTATTCCAACAGAGCGAAAAATGTCCAGACCAGGGATCGAATCTGGATACTTGGCGTGCCGTGCCAATGCCTTACCTGTCAGGCTATCCGGACCGATACCTGGCTGACATAATTCACTCTTATTAGTTGGACTTTGCTGCGAACTGCAGCGCTAGTTTCATTCATCCGAGCTATAACTATAGCATTTACATGATGAAACTACTTTAGCACGGAAACTCCTGTATACTATGTAATTAGGTCATAATGAAGGGAACGAATATTTTTTCAACTGGATTAAATCATATTCAAGGCTGGAGTAGCACAGTTGACGTTTATTCCAACACAGCGAAAAATGTCCAGACCAGGGATCGAACCTGGATACTTGGCGTGCCGTGCCAATGCCTTACCTGTTAGGCTATCTGGACCGATACCTCTGTTGGAATAAACTTCAACTGTGCTACTCCAGCCTTGAATATGATTTAATCCAGTTGAAAAAATATTCGTTCCCTTCATTATGACATGTAAAACACTTTCAAAATACTTCCTACGGGGTGCCTTTAAAATAAAGCACACACACCTTAAAACACACTATTTATTAAACATTTATAACACAATTTTGAAAATGAATGTTTTGAAATGTTTTTTTAACACATTTTCTCCTCTTATAACTTTTAACAACACTTTTTGCATAGTTTTTTTATTTGGCGCATCACATTCGCAACACATTCACAAAGCAATCGAAAATGATTTTAGTTAGAAGTGTTAATTATTAGATTCAGTTAGTGTCGCCAAAGTATTTCACGAATTCACAGTGCGCTGGCAGGCATAATAGTGGAAGTCATTTGGAATCGAATAACGTTTTCCCTTTTTCGATAAATGCATTGCATCTTGAGTGACAATGCGCATCGATTGGATAATGCAGAAAAAACCTGTGAAGACCGAATATGTCTATAGAAAGATTTTTTTTTTAAACATTTCTAAAGAAACAACTCACAATTCTACCTGCTTAGACAAATGCCTACCTAAAACGAAGTTTTTTTTCTGAGTTTTTTGCGATTCTGTTTTTGCTGTACTTTGTTCAGAAAACCCTGGTTCATAACGGAATCTTCAGGTATAATTTAATTATATAGAACTACAGTAAAATCTCCCTAAAGCGACCACGCTCCGTTCCAATAAAAATGGGTCGCTACGAGAGGTGGTCTCTGAATGGAGGTCATGTTTAAATCTAGATTTTAATTGTTTGAAAAGGGTAACAATTAATGTTACTAAAATTTATTTTTCACATTAGGAAAAAATATGAAAATTTAAGTATCGAAACAAAAGTTAATTACATAAGTTAATTACTGTAGATTTTAAAAAATGAATACATTTACGTTTGCTTTGATTTTACTGTTTTATCTTTTTTACTTTTATTTCCATGTCCTTCCGAAGTTCAGTAAATAAATGCAATTTTTATTTTGGACGGCAAGAAATAATGACGATTTCATTCATTTATCTATTTCTTTGAGAGTTTCCTGGCAGAATAGGGCGGGGGAGTTTATGGACCGTCATTCTTAATTTGTCATCAGAGTTCAATTCATTGCCTAAAATGGCACAAAGGGGTTTAAACACTTAAAAGTTACCGTAATAATAATAATAAAAAATGTAAACTTAGTTTAGAAGTATGATGAATAATGGGCTCTCCGGAATTATTTTTTTAATAAATCCTTCTTCAAGCGACCAGGAAAAAACGGAATTTTCTTCAAAGAAATGGGTCGCTCATGGAGGGATTTCATCTGGCATGGTCTCTGAATGGAAGTAAAATTAGTATTGAGCCTATGAGAATAAATTTCGTTCCATGAAAAAATGGTCGTTCAGGTAGGTGGTCGCTTAATGGAGGTGGTCTCACAGGGAGGTTTCACTGTATAACACTTGATAGCAATCTATATCCCAAGTTTAATTAAAGTTCCACAAAGCAATTTAGGCACCTTTGGAACCTTTTAGGGGAATGTATGTTAAAATGTTTATTTTAACGCGCTGAAAACACCTGAGCGAGAAAACAGATCCTTCCCTGTAAAGCATCTGTCTCGAAGTGATCCATCGGCGGAATCGGAACACATCCGGGGCTGTACATGATCGCTTGTCGTCGTTTCCGATTTCCATCCTCTTTTGACTCCGAAAAGCGATGCACAACCACCCCTTTCGTGCCGAAATGCAAAGTAAAAAAAGAGAGTGAATCGGAAATTCAGATTACTTTTTTCTATAGGAAAAGCGTAAGAGCGATCGGAAGCGATCCTGAAGAAGACACCTGGTTCCATGTACTCATAATTATAATAAGAGGCAAGAGAGATGAGCCTTAATGAGTCGCGGAAGTTGGTATTTAGAGACAGAGAGATTATATATAAATGTGTATATATATCTATAGACAGACCCCTTGAGCGAAGGGATCGTGTGCCACTTCATCGGAACACGCAAGGGCGTAGCGGATTTGAACGGAATGGCATCTTTTCAGAAAAACCGAAAAACGAATTTAGAAGTTGTATGCGTCAGATGAAAGCAGAGCCGAAATGAGGTTTTTTTGTACCCGAGGCAAACATGGATTTTGGCAGCCCCACCCCCCTCCGCAAAAAGAGCTGCACTAAGTTTCTCATAGCCGACTTATTTTAAAATTTAAAATATGTAATCGAAAAATACGTTATACTGAACTGCGTAATCATTGTCAAATATTGATTCATTAAAACCTTCAAAGTTGAATTGAAAGGAACCTAAAAAAAAAAAGCAATTTAACAAATTACAACGATCATTCATTTGGAAAATGATTTTTTCAAAGACTAAAATTTAAGACATAAAAAATCGCACGGAGTGGATCCTACATTACGTACGCCATGGTTTAAACATTACATTCCTGGACCCATCATGAAGAAATTTTAAAAGAAATTTCAGTTTTACAATTTTCGGTACTGTAAATTTTTAAACTAAACTTCATACATTACGTACGCCATGGATTAAACATTAATATTCCTGGACCCATTTTAAATGAAATTTCATTTTTAAACTTCTAAACATCCCACAATATTACTTTTTATATCGTCGCAATATAAAGAAAACTAGTATGTTGTGGCCATCACAAAACTTTCTTCTCTATAAATCACGTCAATTAAATCATTTAAATAGTACAAGAAATTACATGAATTTAGCACCAATTCATATCAAAGTATATCTGAATTTAAAGTTGGATGAAAATTCGTGCATTAGTTCTTGAGATAGAGCTATAGTGGAAATTCTGAAAAATGTAGCATAGCAGCGCCACCTGTTGAGCGATTTACACCAAAAATAAACAGCATTAAATGATATCAAAGTATGCCTGAATCTGAAGTTTGTTGAAAATCTAAGCGTTAGTTCTTGAGATAAAGCTATTGCGGAAATCGCAAAAAATACAGCATAGCAGCGCCACCTGTTGAGCGATTTACACCAAAAATTAAACAGCACTAATTTATACGTCAATTCATGTCAAAGACTAACTAAATCTGAAATTTGATGAAAATCCGTGCAATAGTTCTTGAGATACAGCTCTTGCGGAAATCGTGAAAATGCAGCACTTCAGCGCCACCTGTTGGGCGATTTACACCGAAAATTAAACAGCACTAATTTATATCAGGAACTAATTAAATCTGAAGTTTGATGAATATTCGTGCATTTTTTCTTGAGTTAGAGCTATTGCGATAATCATGAATAATGCAGCATAGCAGCTCCACCTGTTGGGCGATTTTCACAAAAAAGTAATAAGCACCAAACTATATCCTGGACTAACTGAATCTGAAGTTTTATAAAAATCCGTGCAGTAGTTCTTGAGATATAGCTTTTGCAGAAATCGTGAAAAATGCCATATAGCAGCGCCACCTGTTGGGCGATTTTCACCAAAAACTAATCAGGTCCAGTTTATATCAAGATCTAACTAAATATGAAGTTTTGTGAAATTCCGTGCATTAGTTCTTGAGATAGAGCGCCCACAAAATTTTTGTCACATACAGACTCACAGAGTGACAGTGACAGACAGACTCACAGACAGACATTTTTTAAAAACCATCAAATCGTGTTCTGGGCATTCTAAAACGTATAAATCCGTCAAAAACCGGAAGTCGAAAATTTTCACAAATCCAATACTTTCTTTTTGTAAAGATAGAAGAAAGTAAAAATGCATTTTTAATTGCAATTTGTTTGAAAGCTGTATCTCAATTTGTTTCTGAGTTATTAATTTTTTTTTTTTTTTTTTTTTGTAGTTTTTATTACTTTTTTGTCCTAGTGGCAACAGAAGTATCAATCTCTGTTGAAAATAAAGGGAAAATACAGATTACTGTATAGACCCATCAGAAAACGAGTAAAATGCGGGATTCAACTAATGAAACGCTTCAGATATGTTTTTGATTTCCTACCCTGACCGAGGACAATAACCATTTTTCCAAATGGTTAAAAAAAAAAAAAAAAGAAAGAAAAGAAATCCGTGCCGGCTCGTGGCCTACAGGCGGAGGTAGATTTCGAAGTTAAGTATTAATTTCACCAACAGAAACTAAATGAAGATGAGAGATAAACATAGTTTAACAATTTTATCTGGCCGTTTTTGACGAGTTTATAATTTCATTTTTCTATAAGAGCTGGCCCCCTACGACTGTAGTGCCCCTAAATTTGATGTGCAATATTTGTAAAGCTTATATTTTAAATCTGTTTCGAAATTGTACTGATTATAATCAATATTTTGAACTTTTAAAGTAAAATAAGGTTAA
Source organism: Maratus speciosus (assembly GCA_963932465.1). NCBI lineage: Eukaryota > Metazoa > Arthropoda > Arachnida > Araneae > Salticidae > Maratus > Maratus speciosus. The sequence goes on from OZ010797.1 coordinate 7,853,423, forward strand.
AAACAAAATAAATAAAAATAATCTAATATTTAGATAAATATTTTTTGTTTTTTAATCTTGTTCTACTCCTGAATTTCAAGATATTGATTATAATCAGTACAATGTCGTAAAAGATTTATTATCAGCGTAACGAAAATTGCATACCAAAACTGAGAGCACCAAAAAAATCAGGGTGTATTGGGGGGGGGGGGGGGGGCAGGACCACAGCCAAATCTTTTCTCAGGATTTAACGTGGTCAAACATGGCTGCGTATGATGCTTACAAAAAAAAATGGATGCGATTCAGACGTTTGAAGTGTCTGAAATTCAGACGCAAAAAGTGTCTGAAAAAATTCAGACATTTTAAAATGTCTGAAAATTGAACACTTCATTTCAGACACTTAAATGTCTGAATTTCAGACACTTAAATGTCTGAATTTCAGACATTTTAATTTACAGTGAGGCCTCCTTCCGGCAGATTTTTTCCACATTAAGGTTATATTCGAAAAAATGTTTTTCCACCCTCAACAGCTCGAGATTTTCTGAGACCTTTTCAGACTCATTCAGTTCCTACTATTAGTTCACACTCTCCCTATATTTATTTATATATTTATATATCTTGTTCAAATTTTCATTCGTTAATAAAATACTTATTATTCATCCTATCAAGTTGAAATAATTTTTTTTAAACTTATACTGGATAACAATGGATGTTAATGCAGTTTTTTCAAATATTAATTCATTAATTAAATTTTAAATAATTTCAGTTTTGCATGGGAAACAAAATGGTGGCCATTGGTTATGGAAGATCAATGAAAGTATTTTCAAAAGGGGTTACCATAAAGGGGGGGGGGACCCTGTTCTGTCGTCAAGTTTGTCGTAAACTTGGCGATAGATCGCCCAATTTGGCGGCCAAAATGAGTCGCCGAAAGTGAAGCTAACTTGGCGATATCTTTCATATTTTGCCCAATTTCCATAGACTTCCATTGTAAACCTACTTGTTTATAGAAAATCAACCCATTGAGATATTTTAATGCACCAAAAACTAATATTAGCTTAAGGGTGTATTCCGATCCAAACTGCTTATTTTCTGATTCATTTTAAAATTCGTTTTTGCTCTCAAACGCATCAAACTGGGAAATTCTCTTATTTAGAAACTACATAATGTGCCGTGTTTCTCGATTTTTTGATAAATGCAGAAAATACTGTATTAAACGCTGTCAAAGTGGGCGTTTTGAACCGAATTTTCCAAAGCGGGCGATGTGGGAATGAAAAAAATGGTCATACTGGGAAAATAATTGTTCAAAAATCAAATTCTAATTAATTGAGCTGAAAATGAAATCACACGGCATGTTAAACATGTCTTTAAAAATCACCCCCAGCAAGTTTCATCTTTTTACTTTTAAAAATGAGCCTGAAAATGTCTGAGAAAATTTCGAGCTGTTGAGGGTGGAAAAACATTTTTTCGAATACACCCTTAAGGGATTCTATTAAATTTTTCTTTGATGACCTACGTAGGAATTGACTTTAAAAACAAAATTTTTATATTACTTGTTTTTAAAAGTAAGAACATGAAACTGGCTGAGGTGATTTTCGAAGAGATGTATAAGAGGACGTGGGATTTCATTTTTCGCTCCATTCTTTAGAATTAGAAGTTTAAACCATTAGTTTCTCAGGATGATCATTTTTTTTTTCATTCCCAGATCTCCCGCTTCGGAAAATTCGGTTCAAAACGCCCTCTTTGACAGACTTTTGTACACTATTTTCTGCATTTTTAAAAAAATCGATAAGCATGGCCATAACGTAGTTTCTAAGAAAGAGAATTTGCCAGTTGGATGCGTTAGAGAGCCAAAAGGAATTTAAAAATAAATCAGAAAATAAGCAGTTTGGATTGGAATACACCCTTCGGAATTCTCCTCCGTAATGTTAAGTCTATGGACTTTTGATGCATTCGTCTAATTGAAATATCTTTTCGGAAAATTCATATTTTTAGCATCTTTTTTCTGTGTACTCTTCTCAAAGGAGATCTCTTTTTTTTTTCTCAGTTTTCAAACTATTTCTAAAACCTAGGCTGAATTTAATATGTTATGTGCTAAAAGCAGGCGAACTGGGAGTCAGATTTAGACACTTCGTATAAAATGAAGTCTATACTTTAGAAATATTTTGGAAAATTAATGAAAAAACAAATGCAATTTAACAAATTACAACGATCATTTGGAAAGGGATTTTTTCGTACGTCATTACGTACGCCATGAATTAAACATTAATAGTGTTATGACACGTAAAAATTGCAAGCGACAGAAATCGCCTGCGACTCGTACGTATTATCCACCTGAAACTGACGTATTATCCAAGCATTTCATTGGCTGTTCGGGAAAGGGCTTTTCCACCGTAGAAATCTGACGACCCATTTTAAATGAAATTTCATTCATAAACTTCTACACATCCCACACTATTACTTTTTATATCGTCGTATAGAAAAAAAAATGTACTTTTAAATGCAATTTGTTTGAAAGCTGTATCTCAATTTGTTTCTGAGTTATTCATTTTTTTTTTTTTTTTTGTAGTTTTTATTACTTTATTGTCGTAGTGGCAAGAGAAGGTATCCATCTCTGTTGAAAGTAAAGGGAAATACAGATTACTGCACAGACCCATCAGAAAACGAATAAAATGATGATTCAACCCATAAAAACCTTCAGATATGCTTTTGATTTTCTACTCTGACGAGGACAGTAACCCTTTTTCCAAATGGTTAAAAACAAACTCTTTTAGGAAGTGTACACAAAAAATAGAAGTTAAAAAAATTAATTTCCCGAGGAGATATTTTAAATAGACAAATGCATCGAATGCCCATAGACATTACATGAGGGAGGGGAAATCGGAATCTGAGTGACCAGCCCCCATAAAGCGGGACTCGGATAATCGGAACTCTACTGCATATACAGTGAAATACGTTTAATACGAAAACGCTTACCATGAGAAATCGGTTAACACTAAATGATATAGAGGTCCGGTCAGTATACGATGCAATTTAATACATTTTGTTCTTTTAACACGAAACAAAAATCGTTTAACACGAAAAAAATTCGCTTTCGATCTAGTTAGTTTGAGTTGAAATTGGTGAATTTTGTGTTAAAACCACTGAATTTTGAAGGAAAATCAGAGAATTTAGTCTTTTTTTGTAAATTAGATTATGTTTTATGAGCACAATGGCTGAGAAATCGATGCAAAAACGAACTGCTATTTCGCTTCAAATGAAGATGAAGCTGCTTAAGGGTGTATTCAAAAAAATATTTTTCCACCCTCAACAGCTCGAAATTTTCTGAGACATTTTCAGACATATTTTTAAAAGTAAAAACATGAAACTTGCTGAGGTGATTTTTGAAGAGATGTATAAGAGGCCATGTGATTTCATTTTTCCCTCAATTCATTAGAATTTGAGTTTTAAACAATTATTTTCTCAGTAGGACCATTTTTTTCACTCCCAGATCTCCCGCTTCGGAAAATTCGGTTCAAAACACCAACTTTGATAGCATTTTTTACAATATTTTCTGCATTTATCAAAAAATCGAGAAGCACGGCACATTAAGCAGTTTCTGAATAAGAAAATTTCCCAGTTTGATGCGTTTGAGAGCAAAAAATAATTTATAAATGAATCAGGAAATAAGCAGTTTGGATCAGAATACACCCTTAATGCAGTTGATGAAAAAGAAGGACGAAAACAGAAATCTGCAAAGAGTTTAGCATTGCCAATTCTACATTATCAACAATAATGAAAAACAGGGATCCCATTACGTTAATGTTTGAGCGCAGTATATTTAAGCCAGAGAGAAAACGTTTCAGAACTGCTAAGCACGAAGATTTAGAGACAGCTTAGCTTATTGGGTTCAAACAAGCTAGATCTCAGAATGTTGAAAAAGACACTTCAAAAAAAGATATCTGGTTTTTCCGCCAAAAAAACAATATTTTGTTTACATGCTTTTTATCCTAATGATTGCAACTTACTAGTAGTTTAACAGGAAATAGAAATAAAATTTGATGACGTCGAAAAAATTTGTGTTTTGTTACTTTTTTAAGAATCTTTTAAGGCTGTTCTTAACTGCTCTGCTCAACAAGCGTAAAACGTTCTGACACATTTACAAATTCATTTTTTAACGGAAAGATGTAAAATTGGAAAGCCTGGCCATGGAAGTGATTTGGAATTGAACTGTTCTCCCCATTTTTTGATCAATCCACTACCTATTGAGTTATAAGGAATTCTGATCTCGTGACAAACACGTTTTTCTGCAGCTTTTGAGTCTCTTTCTTCCTTCGCGAGGAAATTCGGTTCAAAACACACACTTTGACATTATTTTCGAAAAGATCTATTGCGTTTGCAAAAAGATGGAAAAACAGCTCAATGACCTAGTTTCTGAACAACAACACCAGTTAGTTTCATGCATTTTCGAACAAAAATAAATTAAAACTTATGTCAGAAAGTTGCCTTTTTGGATTTGAGAACACGCTTAACCCGAGATTCTTTTAATACGAAAATTTTTTTCGGTCTCCTCAGTTTCGTGTTAAGGCATTTTTCTTAACTGCTCTGCTCAACAAGCGCAAAACGTTCTGACACATTGACAAATTCATTCTTTAACGGAAATGTATAAAATTGGAAAGCCTGGCCATGGAAGCGATTTGGAATGGAACTGTTTTTTCCATTTTTCGATCCATCCATTACCTACCGAGTTAGAGGCGAATTTGATCACCTGACAAACCCGTTTTTCGCCGACTCTTGAGTGTTCTTTCTTCCTTCGCGCGGAAATTCGGTTCAAAACACCCACTTTAACACTCTTTTCCGAAAAATCTATTGCGTTTGCAAAAAAAAAAAAAAAAAAAAAAAAAAAATGGAAAAACAGCTCGATGACACAGTTTCTGAACAACAACAACCGCTAGTTTCATGCATTTCCGAGCAAAAATAAATTAAAACTCATGTCAGAAAGTTGCCTTTTTCGATTTTAGAACACTCTTAATAGGAAATCGAAATAAAATTTGATGACGTCGAAAATATTTGTGAGGTTTTTTTTTTTTTTTTTTTTTTTTAGAATCTTTTAACGCGAAATTCTTTTAATGCGAAAAATTTTTTCGGTCTCCTCAGTTTCGTGTTAACCGTATTTCACTGTACCTAATAGACAGATTTCGTTTGACAGGTTTTACAGCATGAAGCAAAATAGTTTCGCCGTACTCGTAAAAGAGGGCGCGCGTCCTCCAAACAACCCCAACGATTCTTCTCTCTCTTCTCTCCAGTCGGTGGTTGTGCACTTCGTATTCCGGTCACGAATTCAACGTCGATTTCGTTTGCTGATACCATCCACACAGAACTACTACACTGGCAGAGAGAAGTTCTCTCGTCCCAGTGTGAAAAATGGTTTTACCTCCCTTTCTTCCTGCGGATGATTGTTTCGCGTTTGTTTCTAGTTTTGTGTTCAGGACAAAGATCGGTTTTACTTTCTTTTTTGTTTTGTTTTTTTTCGCCTCCCGCAGAAAATGATCGATGGCGGTCGAACCTCGGTTAACCGTACCGACACGCCGCGACAGACGGCTCGTACGGCAACAGGATCTTGTCACCTTGTTTCATCTAATGGGTCAGCAGAGCCGGATGACTTAAAAGTTAGATTCGGGTATTGCCAGTGGCGTATCCAAGCAGTGGGCTGGTGGGACTGCAGCCCGCCCCCTCCGAAATTTATAAAAAATGTCAAGTTTAGTTACGAAAGTTTAGCAAAAAGCAGGTTCTAATCTTAGAAAGTTTGTTATTTCGCAGAAACCATGAAATTTTTGAATTCAGCCAAGTTTTCGTTATACAGAGGTTTACTTCAATTTTATTTACTGTTTGTTGGGGTACATTTAACAGATAATTTTCAGTAGTCCGTTTTAAAAAATGCAGTATAACCATGAAATTATACTTGTTAAGACAAAAACATGCTGAAAACGAAATTTCGGCTAGTACTATACAATCCTACCTTAAGGGTGTTTCTCAAATCTAAAAGGGCAACTTTCTGACATAAGATTTAATTTCTTTTTGTTCGAAAATGCATGAAACTGGCTGGTGTGGGGTTCAGAAACTATGTCATTGAGCTGTTTTTTCCATTTTTGTTGCAAACGCAATAGATCTTTCAGAAAATAGTGTCAAAATGGGCGTTTTGAACCGAATTTCCGCACGAAGGAAAAAACAGCACTCAAGAGCGGGTGAAAAGCGTGTTTGTCACGTGATCAAAATACCTAATAATTCAATAGGTAATGGACGGATCAAAAAATGGAAAAAACAGTTCCATTCCAAATCGCTTCCATGGTATATCTTTCCGTTAAAAAATGAATTTGGAAATGTGTCAAAACGTTTTGCGCTTGTTGAGCAGAGCAGTTAAGAACAGCCTTAAAGTATATTTTAAATGCAAATATTTATTTATAAACAACTTTATAAAATCAACCTTATTTAATTTTATTCAACTTTAAAAAATATATTGTGAGTATTTTTGAATGAATGAGAAAAGTAATTGTTATTTATTTTGAAATTCGAAAACTTTTGTGTTTTTTGATTAAATTAGAAATCTTAATTTATAGAATTTTTGGTTTTTCATTTTAAAAATAAATTTGGATTTATTATTAACTAACTGTTTAAACCGTTCTATGCACGGGAGTCCACGAATATAATTCTAAAACCAAAATTAAAAATAACTATTCAATTTAGTACAATATTTTTCTACTACTGTGCCCTTTTTTTTTTTTTTAATGAAATTTAATGTAGTATATGTTACTATGGTTGCAGACGATAAAACAATATCTTTGGAAAAGGGGAATAAATAGAATAAAACGTTTTGTTGATCTTTGGGATAAAATGTGCTTCTATACTTTTAAAAATTTGTAATAATTAAGCGCAATTAAATATTCTCTAATTATTTGCATGTGAGGTAAAATAATTATCGTAATGCCCCCTAGAGCTTCAAGCGTGGCGTACGTAATATGTATATCTCAAATTATTTGCATGTGAGGTAAAAGAATTATCGTAATACCCGCTACAGCTTTTTGGTGAAGCGTGGCGTACGTAATGCAATGCGTCTTGCAATAGAAAAGTAGTATTTGTGGTAAGAATTTTATTGTGGATTTTTAATTTTTGGCAACTGCTATAACGAAAAAGGTTAAATTTGATAGAAAATTGCTGTTAAATTTGTGGTTTTTTATTTATTAAAAATAAACTATAAGTTATTTTGATTGAGGATTACTTTAGTTGCCTCGGCCGTGTTTTAATACACATATACGTGACATTTCAGCAATCTCGCTTCCAAACTGTTGATTTGTATAGCATTACAGACAGACAAATTTTCATTTTTATATATTAGATAGACCTAATACGCATGCGTGCCAGGCTTTCTCCCTTTTTTTAGATGTTAGGGGAGAATTGACAGTTAAAACATCTTTTCTAGGAGTACAGAAGTTATTTGCTAATAAACAATTAGATTTAAAAAATAAAAAAACCGACTGCGTAAAAAGCGAACTAATTAATTATTTCTCATCCATCTGAAACTATTTTTTTCAGTTCCTACTATTAGCTCACACTCTCGCTACATATATCTTGTTCAAATTTTCAATCGTTAATAAAATACTTATTATTCATCCAATCAAGCTCAAATAATTTTCTTTTAACTTGTAGTGGATGACACTTGATGTTAATCCAGTTTTTTTCAATTATTAATTCATTCATTAAATTAAATTAATTAATTTTAAATAATCGAGAGAGCCCTTTTCTTGATCAAGGTATTTTAAGACCGAGAGAGCCCTCTTCTTCATCAAGACATTTTAAGCGCCACTCAAGAGGAAAGAAGAATGGGAGAAAAAAATTTCTCTTATTGACCTAAGTAGGAATTGACTTAAAATATTTTTTTTTATTACTTGTTTATATTACTTACCTATTTTTTTATTTTTTTATTTACTTGTATTGATGACTTTTAAGTTGTGTTTAATGGTTAGTTCCTATCTATAAACACTGTTTTGATGAGGTCTATAGATGTCTATGATGGTTAGAGTTGCAGTAAAGCTAGAGATTCTACCTACACAATTTCCATACTGCATAATATTTTAACGGAGCTTCTGACTGTAAAATAGTCAATGAAACATCGTTTTCAATTTGAAAGACCTATCCAATGATAGGCCACTTAATAGGGTCCGTAATTTTTTTCGTCTCTACCGCCATTTTGTATTTTACGGCCGCCATTTTGAATGTATATAAACAAAACCTAGCCTATCACCATCGGTCGGTTAAGACAAATCGGTAGAGACCTCATTCATTAAGATCCATCCATCAGCAGTTGGGATGTTTCGAGGGTATAAAGAAATCCACATACACAGATACGCGTGAACACATAACCCTTCTTGGCAGTCGGGTAAAAAATGTGGAATAATTTACTGTATATTGACGAATTTTTCTGACAGTGAAGCTTGATAATTTTTTTGTTCAGAAAGCTCGCAAATTTAAATATAATTGCGGGGAGATTTCTTCGTTGTGAGATAATGATTGGGGGTTTTGCCCTTATAGAATAATAAAAAATGAAAAAATAATAAAGGATGTAAAATAACAATAAATGATGTACATTAGACATATTTTTAATAAAACATAATTTGATTGTTAGTTGTAAAATATGAATATTATGTATTTTTGAAAATTGGAGAAGAAATGTTTATTTTTTTTAAATAAAATCGATTTTTTTTTTTATTAATTAAACTACTATATCCTTTTTTTAAATGAGCTCGTTCAGAATAAATTTTAAACGCGAATATTTTTAATAAGAAAGAAATTTAGCCAAAACATAAGCAATAAATTTTACATACCGTATTTTATGGAAGAAACGCCGCGACATTTACGAGTTTAAAAGTTAATTTTTTTCCAATTGCGGCGTTTACGATATTTTTTAAAATCCAACTGAGTTTCCTTAATTTAAAAATTCATAAAAATATTTAAAATCGGATTTAAATATTTTAAATAAAACTTCAGACATCTTAAGATATTAAAAATGAGGCATCCTACACTGCTCAGAAAACTTTGATTAAAGTTAGGTAAATGTAACGCTGTCGACAAAAGTAGCGTCCCGATGGATGCGGCAATTACGATATTTTTAAGCTTATTCAGGCCAAATTGAGTAATGCGGCGTTTACGACGGGTGCGGCGTTTCTTCCATAAAATACGATACTTCCTAAAAAATATTATTGGATAACAAATTGCAACACCCCCTTTTTTTCTGTATTAAATTAAAATTTCTGAAGTAATTATGAAATATTAATATTATTTTTTTCAGGTTATTTATTGTTATTATTCTTTACCCCTAATAAATATTGTAAAAATGAATTGCGAATAAGTTTAAATGAATGAGAAATGGCTATTTTATTCAATTCAAAAGCATTCTTTTTGTTGGTTTGTTTTTAAATAAATTAGAAGTTTTAATGGATTGAATTTTTGGTTTCTCATTTTTAAAAAAAAATTCGAGCTTTAGTATTAATAGAGCCAATACTGAGTTAACAGAATTTTTTCCTCTTTTTTCAGACTTGTTAAAAATAACGGAAATTCTAGAAGTAAATGTCACCTTTAGTTCAAATGAAAGAGATTCGATCGCTTTCATTTGAACTGAAGATGCCTCAGAGGAGGTGAAAACGTTATTCAAACAGAATGAAAGGGGGAGGCGTCCAAAGTAAATATGAATTTTATCGGATTTTTTATATATTTATAAAGACTTAGACTTTTTTAAGGTGAACATTTGGATTTCTACACGACTAAACATTAGTAAACTTTATGACGGGAATGTTTTTAAGAAAAATGCATTTTTAGAAATAATAGTAAAAGTTTTGATTATAATTATACCAATAGGGAATACTGTTTGTATAGATAAAATGATGAAGAAATTTTGCTGAAAAACAACAGAGAATATATTTTCATATGGTGAACATCAGACTTTTTTTTAATGACTATCTTTAGAAATGACAATTAACACAGACATGTATAAAGGATACCATGTTTTGAAATAATACCGGAGAAAAATTGATAACAAGTAAAATATAGTATAGTACAGGTATTAACAAAAACCTTTGGGTTTTACAGTCTACCCGTTTAAACGAATATTGACGGTTCCAGAAATAATATTAGAGTAAGCGGGTTATTTGATTAAGCGGGTAATCATAACTGCAATATTTAATGCGTAATAAAAAGACAAAATAACCATCTACGGTATATTTAATTAACAGCATAATAAATCGTTAACAGAATAACATAAACTAAATTAAATACAAATGCTAATATAAAGTAAATACGTGTTAATTTAATGTCAGTACATACATTTATAGGGTTTACATCACACTTAATGCAGCTCGTTTGAATTGGGTCAAAACTTTACGTTACTTATACTGCTTTAAAAAAAATCGTTGAAAGTGGCTTGTTTAAGTGGAATTTTAAAGGAATAAATATAGAGTTATTTTTCGAATGAGTGCAAAATATTACAACTACCATCTCGAGTGACAGCGCATTGCCATTAAAGCCTGGTTAACAGCAAGAAGTGATCGTGGGGAGATCAAGATGGGAAATCATTTGATCTGTCCATTATACACCTGCTGGCCGAAATCATTGCAGGAAGAACTGAAAATTTGTTTTAAGCCTAAAGGAACCGAAAATGACAAAAGGTGGAAGGAAGTTCCAGCTGAAACGCGCTTTTCGCGCCTATTTTCAAACATCGGTCACATAGTTGTTATTCGATTAAGCGGGGACGTTCGTGAAAGGTACTTGGTTTAAGCGAGGAAAAATAACATCTAACCAATGGGAATAAATTCGGTTCCGGAGGATTCTATTCTAATAAGCGGAGTATTCGATTATCCGTGACCCGATTAAGTGGGGAGGACCGTACTTATTTTGAGTAAGAATCTAAATGATCAAAATGAGAGCAAAGTTGCGCGGGACACATAATGAGAGTTAAAAGGTACGGGGTGCCCCGTTTGCCCGATGGTTACGCTGGTCCTGACCTTCTATAAAAGGAAAAGGATTGGCATAAGCCTTTTCTTCCTTATACTCTTCCATGAAATATGGAAACGGTTGCAGGCATTTATCTTTCTCCTCTTTTTCTAATATTCGGTCTTCATAAGCCATGGGTGTGAACCCACGGGTTCGACGAAGCGTGTCAACCCCCATCCCCCTTTTTCATAATATGATCAACGATTGTGTGTGCGATCTATAATGATAGGTGGCTCCGGATTGGCTGATTCGCCACCCTGCATGACTGCCGTATGCGTGCATATGAAATTCGGAAGGTCCCTCTATATGATTCACATCAGTCTCTGCCACTTATTCTCATGTAGAAGTACTGGGCGCTTCAGAAGTATTTTATACGTTGGAAACATATAGTCTTCTAGTGTGAAAAAGAAAAATTTATTGTAATTCAAATTTTTAATTGTATTTGAAATATCGTTGCCTTAGCACAGCTTTGGAATAATCCGGCAGGCAGCATACCCTGTCAGTGCTCCTTATATATGTTTCCGAAAACGGTGCATCTTTTAAGACTGTTCTCAACTGCTCCGCTCAACAATCACAAAACGTTTTGACACATTTACAAATTAATTTTTTAATGGAAAAATATAAAATGGGAAAGCCTGACCAGGGGAGCGATATGGAATCGAACTGTTTTTTCCATTTTTGGATCCATAAATTACCTATTGAGTGAGAAGCGATTTGGATCACGTGACAAACGCGTTTTCCACCCTTTCTTGAGAGGTTATTCTTCTTTTGCGCGGAAATTCGATTCAAAACGCCCATTTTGACACTCTTTTCTGCAAGATCGATTGCTTTTGCAAAAAAAAAAAAAAAAAAAAAAACTTGATTACATAGTTTCTGAACAACAACTCTTGCTCGTTTCATACATTTCCGAACAAAAATAAATTAAAACGTATGTCATAAAGTTGTCCTTTTGGATTTGAGAACAACCTTAAAGGGGTATTCGAAAAAAAAAAAAAATTCCACGCTTAACCACTTGAAAATTTCGGACCCATTTTCAGACTCATTTTCAAAAGTAAAAACCTGAAACTGGCTAGCGTGAGTTTTGGAAGAGATGTATAAACGACCCGTGTCATTTATTTTTTCGTCCAGTTCATTAGAAACTCGATTCATAAACCATTATTTTCTCAGTACGACACTTTCTTTTCGTTTCCAGCACGATCGCTTCGTAAAATTCGGTTCAAAACACCCACTTTGACAGCATTTTTTGAAATAGAGTCTATCGAAAAATAGACCCACACGGCCCATTCTATAGTTTCTGAACATGACAACCTGCCCATGGGATGAGTTTGAGTGCCAAAATGAATTTAAAAATAAGTCAGAAAATAAGCAGTTTGGATCTGAATACACCCTTAAAACAAAGTTTCAGTTAGCATGCAATGGGAAATTTACTGTAATAAAATTCACTGCAAGAAAAACAGTTTTTTTTTTTTTTTTTTTTTTTTTTTTTTAAACCATTTGGAAAAATGGTTATTGTTCTCGTCAGGGTAAGGAAATCAAAAGCATATCTGAAGGTTTTTATTGGTTTAATCCGCATTTTATTCGCTTTCTGATGGGTCTATACAGTCATCTGTATTTCCCTTTACTTTCAACAGAGATGGATACCTTCTGTTGCCACTATGACAAAAAAGTAATAAAAATTACAAAAAAATTGAATAACTCAGAAACAAATTGAGATACAGCTTTCAAACATATTGCATTTAAAAGTACATTTTTTTTCTCTATCCGACGGTGTAAAAAGTAATATTGGAGGGTGTTCAGAAGTTTAAGAATGAAATTTCATTTAAAATGGGTCGTCAGATTTCTACGATGGAAAAGCCTTTTCCCGAACAGCCAATGAAATGCTTGGATAATACGTAAGTTTCAGGTGGATAATAACTAATGAAAATGAAAGAAAATTAATTTCAATTTCTGCCAAAGAGTTAATTTTAATTTGTAAGATTTCCACGTACAAAAGAAAAATGGAATAAGCCAATTAAAAATTAAAAAAGAGATAAATAGGACAGGAATGAATACATATAAATATTTCACACCAAATAAGAGTCGCAGGTGATTTTTGTCGCTTGGAATTTTTACGTGTCATAACACTATTCATGTTTAATTCATGGCGTACGTCATGTAGGATCCACTCCGTGCGATTTTTTGTGTCTTAAATTTTAGTCTTCGAAAAAATCGTTTTCCAAATGGTCGTTGTAATTTGTTAAACAGCTTTATATATATATATATATATATATATAGAGTTAGAGATTTCATATAAATATAAATGTCTGTATTGCAATATATTAATTTATAAATTTACTGTAAATTCATTTTTAAAGCAAATGCATGCAAAATATTTAAAAAATATTCTCTGAATTGTATTGTATATATTCTTTGAGAGTGGGGAGGAGCCCCCTAAAAAATCAAACCTAGGGGCCTCGGAGGTGGGTAATCCTCCTCTGGGAAAGGAAGGAAACTGAAACAGGTTGCAAACCGAAATTGGCTACCGCCTTTTATAGGTGAAGGAAACACTCTTATAATAAAGAAACTGATACGCAGGAGAACGTCCAAAATTGTATTATTTATGTTACGTACTTTCGATTATTTCCTGTACGTATCACTTTCCCTCACGCAATCGATGTTCGAGACTTCTGCGGTTAAAGCAATGCTATCGAACTGGGTGGATTGTTTGGATTCAGAACATTAGTGGGGCGGTCAACAAAAATTCACTCTACTTTTTACACTTTTACGTGCCCGATTAACCTCTGAAGTTATGGGAAACACAGTGTCTTTTCGGGACCCCCTTTCATTCGAGAGAAGTTTTCTAAATTCGACATATCCGAAAACTCACCCGTGATACAATATTATTCGAATTACTTATACAAATATTATATTATTGGATTTCCTCGATTTTGATTGGTTGGATGATAATATTGCCTGATAAATGGACGACTTCGGTTATGTTGGACAAACTGAGGAATTGTGTTCATGTAGTTGAAACTGATCTATTACATGAAAAATTAATTTGTTATAAAAGGTATTTTTATAAAACACTTTTTTTTTTTTTTAAATATAAGGAGTTAATAATTTCAAAAGAAATTAGATAGAATTTTGAAATGGAATTAATTCAATATAAAATTTGGGGCCCTCTGTTTTATGAATTTCGGGCCCTTTCAAACTTTTCTAAGGGAAGCACAGTATTCCGTTCTATACAGGTTTCGTTTTAATCTGTTTTGCAATACATAGTTTTGACGAAGGAATGGTGCCAGGGTGGTTCACTTAAATAAGTCTAAAGGTCTCCCAGTGAGACAGGACTGGTAACGAACACATATAGTTAAAAAAAAATGTGTTATATGGGAACCAACGGAATGGCCACCCTGCAGTCAGACGACTTTGGAAAGGTGGCATGACGAATGTCTGACAGGGTCTGACCTGGCCATCCGTCGCGGATCCGTTCCGGCTGACTTTTGACTGGGAGCACCATACACCTGACAGGAGAACGGCTGATATACGAGAAGGAAAAAGGAAGGTGACCACCAGTTGAATGCCTTGCAGCACGAAGATCTGGCAAGCCCTTCCATTCGGGCGTTGTTTCAAAATACGTTTCAATTATCGAATAACATATCTCCCGGGGGGAGGTGCAGGAAAAATAAAATAGGGTTTAACTCTTACGCTAATATTTTGAGAGGAACGGGTTTGGAAGTCTGATAAAAATAAGATCTTGACACTCAAATAGCTGAAAATTTCTATTTTGGTATGTTTCGGAACATTTTAACGTTCTTCAACAACAACAAAAAATAGGCCTATGAGCTGAAGACTGAATTGTAATTCAATTGAATGATGGCTTGCCGCATTCTAAAATCAGAAAGTGGCTTAGGATTTGAGAACAGCCTTAAGGCTGTTCTCAAATCCAAAAGCTCAACTTTCTGACATAAGTATTAATTCATTTTTGTTTGGAAACACATGAAACTAGAAGGTGTCGTTTCTTTCAGTTTTCTTGTAAACGCAATAGATCTTTCAGGAAATACTGTCAAAGTTGACATTTTGAACTGATCCAAATCGTTTATAACTCAATAGGTCATGGATGGATCCAAAAATGAAAAAAACAGTTCGATTCCAAATCGCTTCCCCGACCAGGCTTTCCACTTTTATATCTTTCCGTTAAAAAATGAATGGGTCAATGTGTCAAAACGTTTTGCGCTTGTTGAGTAGAGCAGTTGAGAACAGAGATTTCGGAGGAAAGAAAAAGAAATGTACCATTAAGGGTGTTCTCAAATCCAAAAGGGCAACTTTCTGACATAAGTTTTAATTTATTTTTGTTCGAAAATGCATGAAACTAGCTGGTGTTGTTGTTCAGAAACTAGGTCATCGAGCTGTTTTTTCCAATTTTTTGCAAACGCAATAGACCTTTCAGAAAACAGTGTCAAAGTGGACGTTTTGAACCGAGTTTACGCGCGAACGGAGAAAAAGCCCTCAAGAGCGGGCGAAAAACGGGTTTGTCACGTGATCAAAAATGCTTATAACTCAATAGGAAATTGATGGATCAAAAAAAGGAAAAAACAGTTAAATTCCAAATCGCTTCCATGGGCAGGCTTTCCAGTTTTATACCTTTCCGTTAAAAAATGAATTTGTAAATGTGTCAAAATGTTTTGCGCTTGTTGAGCAGAGCACACTGTAAATTAAAATGTCTGAAATTCAGTCACTTAAGTGTCTGAAACGGAGTGTTCAATTTTCAGACATTTTAAAATGTCTGAATTTTTTCAGACACTTTTTGCGACTGAATTTCAGACACTTGAAACGTCTGAATCGCAGACATTTTTTGTAAGCATTTTATGTAGCCATGTTTGACCACGCTGAATACTGGGAAAATATCTGGCCGTTGTCCTGCCCCCTCTACCCCCATACCGCCTGATTTTCTGGTGCTCCCAATTTTAGTATGCAATTTTCATAAAGCTGATAATTTAAATCTTTTACGACATTGTACTAATTATAATGAGTATTTTGTTTCAGGAGTAGAATAAGATTAAAAAGAGAAAATATTTATCTAAATATTAGATTTTTTAAAATTTTGTTTTTAATCTTACTTTACTTTAAAAGTTCAAAATATTGATTATAATCAGTACAATTTCGAAACAGATTTAAAATATAAGCTTCGCAAATATTGCACATGAAATTTGGGGGAACTAAAATCGTAAGAGAACGGGGCACTACCCATGCTTTAATCAAGGAGTCCTTTTGCAAAAAATGCAACCCTGCAGTATTGTTAGCTAAATACAGATGCCCGGTATTCGGGAGTATCCGTTATGGAGGTTAATGGACATTCCCGAATAGCGGATACTTCGATTTAGCGAATACTTTTTTGATCCGCAAGGCATACATATTTGTATTATTTTTACCTCACAAAAGCAGGCATCTCCGATTATCCGACAAATTTCGCGGTCCCGAAGTGTCCGCTATTAAGGGTTTTTAAGGTATATGGATATATATATATTTTTTTTTTTTTTTTATCTTGTCCTACTCTAAAAGTTCAAAATATTTATCATAGTCGGTGGAATGTCGAAAGAGATTTAAAAAATCCCGTGTACGCGAAAATGGGCAAGAAAATCCTCCTCCCGTCCCGCCCCCCAAAAAAGGAAAATTCATATAATTCAAAAATTAGATTTTGCCCCATAGGCAATTTTACATATGCATCAGATGATAATCACAACAGCTATATAACCATGAGTAAATAATAAAATAGTAAATAAATATTCTATTTTAATAGCATTGAGAAAAAAAAATTACTTCTAATTTCAAAACTTAGCCATTTTTGTATTTGTCATTTAAGTACATATAAATAAAATAGTTAAGTCATTTTAAGTAGTAAACATGTGTAATATTTTTTTTTTCTTTTTAAATATGTGGTAATTTGTCATGCTTAGTTAAAAGTAAACACCAGTTTGGTGTCTAATTTTATATATCATTCTTCGGAATATGTATATAATTTTCTTTAAACATATTCCGTATTCAATTTAAAATTTTCACCCGCTATTGCTTAAAAATGTATATCATTATTATTCTTTTTTATGGAACAACACGATATAAGTCATATTTAATTTATTTTATTTTTTATTCCTGTAAAATTTGTATCCTTTGAATATGAGCTAAATAGATTTTATATATTTGATAAGAAAATAATGATCTAAGAAATAGAAAAAAAAACAAAAAACAGAAGAAAATAGAAAGTAAAAAAAAAAAAAAAATACATCAGACAGTATACGTACTATTCTTAATTGTTTGAAAAACGTTTTGAACATAAAAAAGCAGTTATTAAATAAATGGCTTAAAAATATATTTAATACTGTATCATATAAATACGAACTTTTAAAAATATAAGGCAGTTTTATACATAAACTTCATATCAAGGCATAAACAACTCTTTATTTATGTCTAAATTATCATGTGTAATTTTTTTTAGTGCCAACAATTACTTGTACCAGAACCGTTGCAAATTCGATTGCAGTAAAAGGAAATTTAATAATTATTTCTCGCATTACTCAATTTTAAAAATTTTAAATTATGAACAAAATATCGCAAAAAAATGCTTGCATATAAATTACAAAAATTAATATACCAATTTAAAAAACACAAAAAATATTAATTAAACTTTATAATTATACTGCTAAACAGCAACGTAAACTGCAAAATATGAATAAAATGTTTCTCCGTTTGTTTAATGTTTCGAAAATTTTACTGGATGATATAAAAAATTCATATTATTTTTAGAAATTTGGTAAATGTTAAATCTGAAACATTGGATATCAAAATTTACGATTTTCAATAATAAATTAAAAAATCAATAAGAATAAATCTTTCCGTGATTAAAAACTGCAATATATACAGTCAAATTTCACAATATTAATGCTTTTTTTCAATCTGAAAACTTTTCCTAATATCATAATAATATGAATCATCATATTTAGCTCCAAAATAATAATAATAACAAAAAATAAAATACATGCCTGATGTCATATACTACAAGCGTTTATAGTCAGTAAACAGTAAAAAACATAGAATAAACACAGTTACAAATGGCTTCAATTTAATGTTTTTATCTCTGATAAATGAAGCGATGAATCATTCAACTTTTCAAACCTATGTTGCAAGTTTTGTTTTTGAGCAAAGACAAATTATAATTATTTCACATCACCCTATCGAAAATGAAGATTAAACTATCACTCATTCGTTTATTTACAAACGTCAAGCAAATAGAATTACAGCATTGCTATTTAATTTTCAAAACAATTATATTTCATTCCGTTACATTAAGAAGGCATATAACAGACGACCGTTAGTGAAATCAAAAATTTAGCATTAAACTATAGAAAAGAGATAAATTTTTATAAACGATTTCACTCATATTCAAAGGTGTAGAAATCTATCGGAATAAAATATTAGAATTAAATATGACTTACTCGTTCGTTCTATAAATACCCAGATTAACACATATCCTTTTAATCCAAGCAATGGCGGCGGTGAAAATTTAATTCTTTCTGTTCTTATCTCATGAAGGTGCTGTAGATGACACGCGCGGAAATCAGCGTTCTGATTGGCTGTTAAGAATAGTACCAAAGAGGATGTTTAACTATCGCTTGGAGCGTACCGTCTTAAAATCAGACGGTTGTTGGATAATTTACACATGTTTCTCGGTTCGTTTATAGCATGATCATAGTAAGACATTTATGTGTCTTAAATTTAGACGTCTGTTATGTCTGAATTTTCAGATTCAGACACTTAAGTGACTGAAATTCTTTTTCAGTCACATATGTGTCTAAATTTAAGACGCCTCTATTTGCAGTGCAGTTGAGAACATATTAGATGTGAATTTCCAACTGGGCGAAAATGTATGACGAGAATGAGAATGACAACACGATAACTATTTCATTTCTGCATTTCTACTGATTGAGAAGGACAAATCGGTTCATGTTGTCTTCCCCCCCCCCCCCCCCAACACTCTTCCGGTGCTCCTGGGCACGTGCTTCATTTACTTCGAAGCAGTAGCAACAGCATCCATCCCGAGTTGTTTTCTAGAACTCGTATTGTGGAGAGCGAACCGGTCCTCGGCAGCAGAGTGTCATTATCCAAAGAGAAAAGAGAGAGGAGCTCAGATCCTAAACGAGGTTGCAGTCGCCGAGGTCAGAGAAAGAAGCTCTCGAGATGGAAGACAGGGGTAGGACCTTTCATTTTAATATTGCAGAATATTAACCCTTTAAAGGGCGGCGGTATATTATGTACAGTGGCGCCAACTTATATGGTGCCCGAGCCCACCCAATAATTTGCTCTTCCAGCCCACCCTATTTTCATTTTTCTAATTTCGTGCTTATTTATTTTTTCAGTCTCTGAAAAGAAATTATTTCCTCGACGTTCAAAAAATTTTTTGTTTGAAAATACGGAAAAATAGTAATAACAGACACACCGGAGCCTGAAACATAACCTGCCCCCGCCCTCCCCACCATCCTAAAAGACATTAGAATCAATTTTTTCTCAAAAATTTTTTCCTGTATATTCGGAAATTAATTTTTCTTTCTAAATGCGCTAAATTTGCAGTTTTTATTATTTGGTTCTTTACATTTTTTAGGTTAACGGATATTGCAGAAATGCTGTCAAAGCGTTTTAAGACAATTTTCAACCAGAAAACACCGAAAATTCAAAAAATTTTAATTCTCAATATGTTTTGTCCGTAATTTTTTTTTTTTTTTTTTTTTTTTTTTTTTTTTAATCGCCCTTCTTAGGATTTTCTTCTAATGTCATTCTTTTCCTAAATATACATTATAGGAAAAGGAGTCTGTATTAAGATGTAATTTCGTATTTTAATGTGCATCCTGCCCCTTTTTAAATAAATACCATATCTGGAAGATGTACTTTATTTGTATACTTTTTGTAACTGTAAGTATCTTTTTGTTATCCGCGGTTTAAGGAAGTGTATGTTTTTTTTAATCATCCTGAATAGTTAAAGTAAATAGTACTATTAATACAAGCATTTCAGAGTATTTGCATAAATGTCCATTTTAATATTTCTTAGCCCTTTGCGTTTTAATCTGTTGTCAAATTCATATCACAATAGTACATATTAGAGTCCGTAAAATGAAGAGCCCATGACAATATAATTAAATAAAATTGCAATTTTATATTCTACTCTAAAAATTCCTGACTTATCTTAAGGGGGCCCAGGACACATTTTCAAATAATTTTTATTTATTGAGTTTAAGTTCTGAATTTTTTTTGTGATGATTAACCCTATCATTTGTAAACAAAGTCACATGATAAAATTTCTCATACTTTTTTAAAAAGAATTTAAAATTTAAAATTTATTTAAAAAGTGGGGTCATTTAAAATCGTTATAACTCGAAATATTATCAATAGAATTAATTTTTTTTTTCATTTAAATAAACAGAAATATAAAAGTTTTAATTTGGATTCAGCATTTTAAAAAATATTAATTAAAAAAATATTAAAAATATTTAACGAACAAATTAAAAAAAAAAAGGTGGACCTTTTTTTAAAAAATCGTATTTTCAAAAATGCTGAATCAAAATTGAAGAAAAACAATTGCAAAAGACATGTTCCAAATTTGAAGCTTTTATCTTTAACGGTTCTTGAGTTATAACGATTTAAATACGAGAAATGGTGAAAAAAAAACCATCATGAAGAAAAACGCATTTTCACGAGAAGTTGTTTCTACGACAACCATTGCTTGAAAAGATCGATTTTTAAAACAAACCAAAACGAAAAAATTAATATTTTCTATTTCAATTAAGATAGAAAAATGATTTAAACATCATTTTAAGCAGAAAAAAAAAAAAAAAAAAAAAAAAAAAAACAGAAAAAAATTTAATGCTATAAAAGTTTTTTAGAAAATCTGAAGATTTTTGTGTCCCGGACCCCCTTAACTTAACTTGAAATATCATCTTTTCACAAACTTTCAAAGAAAGCAAAATGGCAGCGTCATTTTACCCTAAAAGGGTTTCCAGCCAACCCAATAATTTTCAAATGTTGGCGCCACTGATTATATATACCACTTTATTTTAGTTTCCAGATTCCACATTGGGGCGATTCTCAAAAGGTGGGCACTGGACACACGTCATAACTTTAAGCCTTTCAAACATAACTTTAATTATCATTGACTTTATTTATTTATTTATTTTTTTTTACACTGAGTTTTTAATTCTATTCAGACACAGAAAAAGACATAATTTATTATAAAAGCTTTGTATAAATATCTTAAAATTTTATTATTTTATGCTAAAGAGACCAATTTCGGACATTCATAACGTTAACTGCTCCAATATACCACCCAGAAAAAGAGTTTTAACTTTTTTCCAGGTGGTTCTAATGGTAAACAACGAATGTATAAAGGAAACGGATGATTTTTTGATAATTTCGTTAAGAGATGGTTGGCTGATTTATTGCTTTTTTGAAGATAGAAGGACTTTTCTATAAAGAATTTTTCTGTATTTTGTTATATCCGAAAGTAACGTGTGTAACAAAGCATTTGATTTTATTATTATTATTACTGGATAACAAAAAGTTAATTATGCATATATATATATGTATACAGACAGATTTACTACATTCTTAGTCTTAAGAATTTTTTAAATACTAAGAGCAACGTCCAAAATCTGTAAGTCCAAAATTTGTAACGCACACAACTGCTAAAATGCTTTAATCATTAATTTTCCGGAATAGTTGCTGTCTTATAATGTTTGTGTATAATTTTGTAGACATACTATTAAAATATTTATATATTATACTTATAGACAAAATTTTAAAAAAATTGGCCTTAAATTTGAAAATTTTAAAAATTACATATAGTTAACGTTTAATGATCCCACCTTTTGAAAATCTCCGATTGGTACCAAGATTTTGGAATTAAATTTTGTTTTTTACTATGAACGCTAAGAAAAGATTTTCACTTATTTTTAAATAATTTTGTTCGTCAATACCGGTGTCATTCTAATCATTTTAACATTAAAGGAACAGAACCCTTTCAGAAGCAAAATACTTCTGTTGCTATAAAATGTCATGCAGGATGTCAGGGTAGCCGAATAATCTAAGGCATCCTGTATGAGTTTTGGTTCTTGTAAGTGGAGTTCTATATTTCCACTGTCGACAGAAGGATTTCTATAATGTTACTGGAGATAAGGTAATTTATTTCTACAGTGTCATATTTTATTTCAGGAGGAGAAGTTATACAATACAATAAATCAATTAAATCTCGAGTTCCAAGCAATCGTTGTCTCTCACAAAAGCGATATATTTTCTATCCCTCGAAGTCGCGTCCGGAAATTCCGTTCAAAATGCCTACTTTGACAGACTTTTCTGAAAAATGTTCTGTCAGACCTAAAAATGAAAAAAAAAAGCAATTTGTGATTAAGAGCATCTGAATTTTTTAAGTGTTCACTGTAAAAAAAAAAAAAAAAAAAAAAAAAAAAAAAAAAAAAAAAAAAAAATAGAAAAGAAAGGGAAAAAAAAGGAGATTCTACAGCAGTCGAGACGCCAGTACTATTTCCGTATTTTAACGGAAAATTTCTCCCCCATAAATTACGGAAAATTTTCTGTAATTTATGGGGGAAAATTTCCTTAAAAATATGGATTCCTGGAATTTATGGAGGGAATTTTTCGTTAAAATACGGAAGTAGTACTGGCATCTCGATTGCAGTAGAATCTCTGTTTTTTAGTCATTTTTTTTTTAACCATTTGGAAAAATGGTTATTGTCCTCGTGAGGGTAGGAAATCAAAAGCATGTCTGAAGGTTTTTATTGGTTTAATCATCCTTTTATTCGTTTTCTGATGGGTCTATACAGTAATATGTATTTTCCTTTACTTTCAACAGAGATGGATACTTCTGTTGCCACTATGACAAAAAAGTAATAAAAGCTACAAAAAAAAAAAAAAAATGAATAACTCAGAAACAAATTGAGATACAGCTTTCAAACAAATTGCATTTAAAAGTACATTTTTTCTCTATACGACGGTGTAAAAAGTAATATTTTGGGATGTTTAGAAGTTTATGAATGAAATTTCCTTTAACATGGGTCGTCAGATTTCTTGGACGATGGAAAAGCCTTTGTCCGGAACAGCCAATGAAATGCTTGGATAATACGTAAGTTTCAGGTGGATAATATGTACGAGTCGCAGGCGATTTCTGTCGCTTGCAATTTTTACGTGTCATAACACTATTAATGTTTAATTCATGGCGTACGTCATGTAGGATCCCCTCAGTGCTATTTTTTATGTCTTAAATTTTAGTCTTTGAAAAAATCATTTTCCAAATGGTCTTTGTAATTTGTTAAACTGCATTTTTTTTTTTTTTTTTTTTTTTTTTTTAACCGTGTTTTCAAACAAAAATGAATTCAGAATGGAAGAGCTTAGTGGAACAACACGTTATGATACATTTTTTCAAAAATTGTTTTACTTTATGGGATGAAAGCGTTATAGGGCATGGTATCGCATTTGAAGACCTGAGTGGAAGATGTTGTTATGTAACAAAAATTAGAATTGGAGAAAATGGAAGTGAAAGTGTTTTGCTGTCATTCAGTTATTTATTGAATTTCTTCTCAGTTGCATAGGATGTTTGAATGTTAATAGGGAATACTAAACTCTCTTGAAAAGAGTATTAACATTTAATTATTAAATTTCAGAAATTATTTTCACCTTTTAAATGATTAAATATAAATAAAATATAGCACTGTCTCCGATTTTTTCATACTATGAAAAAATAAGTAATATAAAAAATTTGTTTTTAAAGTCAATTCCTACTTAGGTCATCAAAGACAAATTTAATAGAATCCCTTAAACTAATATTAGTTTCTGTTGCATTAAAATATCTCAATGGGTTGATTTTCTATAAGCAAGTAGGTTTACAATGGAAGTCTATGGGAATTGGGCGAAATATTAGAGATGTTGGCGACCAAGTTGGCGACAAACTTGGCGGTATTGGGTGACAGAACAGGGTCCCCCCCTATGGTAACCCCTTATTGAAAATATTTTCATTGATCTTCAATAACAAATGGCCGCCATTTTGTTTCCCATGCAAAACTAAAATTAATAAATTAAAATTTAATGAATGAATTAATACTAGAAAAAACTGTATTAACATCCATTGTCATCCAGTACAAGTTTAAAAAAATTTATTTTAACTGGATAGGGTGAATAATGAATATTTTATGAACGATTGAAAATTGGAGCAAGATATATAAATAAATAAATATATATATAAATAAATATAGGGAGAGTGTGAACTAATAGTAGGAATTGAAAAAAGCAGTTCTTGAATAAGAGCATCTGAATTTTTTGAGTGTTTTCAACCAAAAATGATACATTATCCCTCATTAATTCTTCTTATTATTATTAATTAATAATTAATTATTATTATCTTAGTAATTGGTGTTATGATACATTTTCTCAAAAATTGCTTTACTTTATGTATGAAAGCGTTATGAGCCTTTATATCATTTGAGGACCTGAGTAGCATGAAATGTTACAATTGTAATGTAGTTTAGTTTTATCCTATGATAGAATACTTCGTAACGCTTTCCTCAATAAAATAAAACAATTTTTGAGAAAATGTATCATAACATGTACTGTATAACTCTCCTAGAAAAGAATATTAACATTTAATTATTAAATATTAGAAATTATTTTCACCCTTTGAATGATCAAATATAAAAACAGACAAAAACTTTCTAGTGTTAATATTTTTATGTTTAATCATTTAAAGGGCGAAAATAATTTCTAATATTTAATAATTAAATGTTAATATTCTTTTCCAGGAGAGTTTAGTATCACTTACATTAACATTCAAGCATAAGTTACTGATAAGGAGTTCAGTAAACAACTCAATGACAACAAAAAACTTCTCACACCCAGGTCTTCAAATGTATCAGAAAGTAGCCAGTTTCGATTTGAGAACAACTTTAACGAACGAGTGATCGCACCCCTGCCTTGAAATATTCAAATTGCAATGAAAGTTTCAAGTCAGTAACTATTACCTAAAATTATAAACACGTCAAGAGATAATAAAAGCTTCGCTTTCTATCTGAAGAAAAGTTCCTTTTATTTTGATGTTTATTGTTGTTGAAGAGGTATTTCCACCGCCCTCTTTCTTTTTATCTTGCTTTCCATGAACCTCATATAATTTCACTTATGTTGTAATTTTTTAAAATTATTTATTTTTTTTTTTTATTTTTTTGAATTTTTAAATTTTTTTTCTTTCTCTCTTTTTTAACTTGTTCAGAGACGATTTTTTTATGGTGAGAGAAAAATGATTTTTTTTTTTTTTTTTGCGATTTATTTGTTGTATATTAATAGGAATACAAAAAGGGAAAAACAATAAAAATTCACACACAAAAAAAAAATAATAATAAAAATAAAAAATAATAACGCCCACACTTGTAGCCGCGGAGCGTTCATGGCCATTTAGAAGTGAAATGTTTTCTTATAAAATAACAAACTAACAGTCAATTACTTTCTTACATGTCTGTAAATTATTAAATCTTAATCTGTTTAATATATCTGATCAATCTGATCTAATTATCAAATATTAACTATTTGTTCCAATAATCCAACAACAATGATTGCCGAAAAATGACATCTCAAATTGTATATCGGAAATAACATTATAGATGCAGCCAAACTATAAAATTTTTAGCACTTCTCTTCACTGTAAAATATCTGTCAAATTGATAGGAAAAAACTGTCAATTTTGGCGCCAGTAAAAACAGTTCAATTTACAGAAAAAAAGCTGTAATTTTTCATTAAAACGGTTTTTTTTCTGTAAAAAGTACAGATTTGTTCTGCAAAAATTACAAAATTCAGTTTCTTTTACAAAAAAAAAAAAAAAAAAAAAAGAAAAAAAAAAGAAAGAAAAAAAAAAAGAAAAGAAAAAAAACTGTTTTTCTGCAAAACAGTTTTTTTCTGTAAAAAATACAATTCTTTTCTGTAAAAATTACAGTTTTTTTTTACAGTGTTGTAGTACTTGTCTGTAGTAAATAAGTTATTATCAAATTTGTGTTCCCTTTATTATTGACAGTCATTATACAGTAGAACCTAAGTAGAAGTAATTGGGAACGAGGATCTTTCGGGAAATCAAATTTTCGGATAATCGAGAATGCTTCCATTTTAAGATTAAGGACAAATATATTCGGTCTTTATTATTATGGTCTTAATAAAAATAAAGCAATAGCAAAATAGAATCAAGAATGAATTACCTGAATTTTAATTTTGAAACTAAGTACCTTTTACATATTTCACAAGGGTTTGAAACAAAGTTTTGTTTGTCGCTTTGCTTTGCAGCTCTATCACGAAAGGTTTTTTTTTTTTTTGTTTTTTTTTTCTAATACTATTAGTTCACCAATATCACAGTCTTTCTGCTGCTCCAGCCATGCCAAACTTTCTGCAAAACATTCAAAAGCTTCAGAATTGCTAATTGGTTCGTTTTCTTCGCCTGCTAGACCACATTCACACATTCCGGTTGACCCTACACTTACTGTGTTCCAGTTCACTCCGCAGTTTACGGTAGCTCAAGTTAAACTCAAACGAATTCTAAGAAACGGGATCTGAAATATTTATCTGTACTCGTGGTCAAGGAATGTGATAGTAAAAAAAAAAAAAAAATTAAAAAATAAGTTTTAAAAATGGATTTGGTTAATTGAGAGCTTCGGTTAAAAGAGTTTCGGATAAGAGAGGTTCTACTGTACTTATTAAAAAAACTAAACATTCATCTGTCTGACCAAAGGACGTGAAGAGGTTAAGGAGGTGGATAGAGGTTTGGTTAATTGGACTATCAAATAATTAGACATCCGGGTAATAGACGCGGTACTGTTTTTACGAGTGTCCGCAAAAAGAAAGTTTTTTTTACGAGCTCGCAATGATTTTTCTAAGCAAGTATCCAAAAGTTTAAAAAAAAAAATTGCTCGTCACCTTTTATTGGAGCGTTCATCACGTCTTCGGTCTTCACAATCGCACTTCTTTTTAAAATCAATCCGTAGCAGGATCTGTTTTGTCGCCAATTGTCGACTCGCGTGTCAAAAGGCGATCTATGTCCGACCCTTAATTGAAATATAATTGGACAGCTCTCTTTTTTCAAAGCCTAACAAAATTCACGTCATTTTATTTTTTCTTTCACTCATCTTGGTCATTAGAAGAGAATTCGTGTAGGAACTCATTTGAAAAATGGGTAATCGGTCCACTCTGAAAATTCAATTAAATACCCATTTTCCATTGGGAGTGTTTAGACGTACTATTTGAATATTAGTTTTGTGTTATTGGAATGCAGCAATGAAAACAATCGGGATTCTTTATGGCAAAAAAGTGGTTGGGTGAATCATTTAAACCGATTTTAAATTCGCGTTGACTCTTTTCAGAGAACGGAATTCAACGAATCGTACGGGACTAGTAATTTTGTTCGTTAAATCGAGATAATGAAAGAATTTTTTTATACAACAGATCAAGTAAAAAAAAAAAAGAAAAAAAAAAGGCTATAAATAAAAGAAACAATGCTCATTTATCTTAATAACGATGTTAAACATTTGTTGCTTTAGGAAAATACACTGTGTGAAAATTGATTCCTTTTTTAAAAATTCTACTATAAATCATAAGCATTGTAATTAAGAAAAAAAATTTATTTATTCAAATTTTATAGATAAATTATGAGATCTCTTTTACAGATTGCAGGAACATTTCGTCGTTATGAAATAATGGTGGGTGGATGAACACTTAATAGAATAATAGAGGATCAAAATTATCACAGAGTAGATATATTTTTAATAAGACATCAATTGATTATAGGAATATTATATTTTGAATTCAATTCGAGAAGAAATGTTGGCTTTTTTCAATAAAATCGATATTTTTTAACTTGATTGAACTAATAATATATTTTTTAAATGGGTTCGTTTAGAATATATTTTACAGGCGAATATTTTTTTTTAATACGCTAAAAAATAAATTGCTAATAAGTTTCAATGAATGAGAAAATGGCTATTTTATTAAATTCGAAAGCATTATTTATGCTTGTTTGTTTTTAAATAAATTAAAATTTTTAATGTATTGAATTTTCGGTTTTTCATTTAAAAAATAAATTCGAACTTTGGTATTAATACTGAGTAAACTGAATTTCCCCCTCTTTTTTTCAGATTTGTTAAAAATTAACGGAAAAAGCATGTTTTCTAGTAGTATGCAAACTAGCTATATACCATCTAATTACGCTATCGTACGTGGCACAGAAATCGTGATTATTTGTTATTTGTTTAATGGAAACGCCCGAATAAAGCGCGTCTCATGGGTTACTGAACAGCATTTAATACATCTCATACCTACAAGGGGGTGGGGGGTACCCTAGGGGGGACTCTGTTCTGTCGCCAACTTAGCGATATATCGCCAGTTTTGGCGACCAACATGAATCACCAAAAGTGTGGCCAGCTTGGCGAAATGCCTAATATTTTGCCAAATTCCCACAGACTTCCATTGTAAAACCAATAGGATTTACTTGCTTACAGAAAATCAACACATTGAGATATTTTAATGTAACAAAAACTAATATTAGTTTAAGGGATTATATGAATCATATTTAAGGGAGTCCAAGTAAATTAAATGAGGAATAAAAGTAACAGGATACAATGCTTAGCCTGCTTTTCCAAATGTACATTTTAACCCTTTAGTGCGCAGCTTTGCATACATGCAAACAACAAACACTGTTTTGAATTTAATAGTTTTTTTTTATTCGCCGATACCTAATTCACACTAGAAAATTAAAAAAGCACTATTTGTTTTAATTAAAAAACAGACATTCCGTATTTAAATAAAGCGAAATGAACCATTGAAACTTTCTGGTGTAAAACTCAGATTCTCCGAACTACGTAATTTATAGATCGTGTTCTATTATGGAAATTAAAGGGTTAAAGGTTAAGTTTTATACAATAAATAATTATATAAAATAAGGTATTTGGAGACATAGTATTGAATTATTTACTAATTTGCATTATTTTAGCGTAAAACAGCTTCACGACAGCAGTTTTTACTTGTATTGCAGATGTGCAACAGAAGAAAGGATGGACGTATTATATGAAAAATATATCTCTGATTTTTTTCACTATTTTTCCTGTGTTATAAACTTTTCAGAGTATCATATATAATTTTTTCGAAACAAAATAAAATATCGCGCATTTAAGGGGTAAGGGAGACTAAACGAGTCGCCAAGGACGACTAGTTTGTTAAAAAATGACGAATAATTTAATGTATAAAGACTACACTGTTAAAAATTTTGCAGCATTCTGGCAGATCATTCGACAGTTTTTTGAAAAAACAGTTTCATAACCATAATTTAACTATATTGTGACCATAAAATGGCCAATAATATGGTCAGAATAGTGTTAAAATTACGGTTGTTTAACTGTTTTCGGAAAAAACGGTCAAATGACCTGCCAGAATGCTGTAAATTTTTAACAGTGTAATATTTCTGAACAGTGTAATCTTCTCCAGAGAGTATCGACAAGTCCAGTTTATGAATCCAGCATCAGAGAAAAGAGAGAGAATTCGATCCACATGTTGTTGTAGATGGCTCCGCCCCCTTCTGCACATTATTATCGACGTTATGTGGAATGGCATCAGTCCGTGGCTGTCACCAACACCCGCACGGAAATGGTCAGGGAAGCGAGACCGGATCGATCGGTGGTCATCGGCGTTGCCATGGAGACGGGATGCTTGGAGTGGAATGGGTTTGGATGTGTTGTGTGGGCATCACTCTTTCAACAGGGATAACACCTCGCCGGTAAGCAGGAGGGGTAAATCCTGGGGAAAGTTCTTGTGGATCTAGGGTGATCCTGGAATAACGTCCTTGGGGTCAGTAGTATCTTGGATAAGGGGTGGGGAGCCATGAATATACGAATGGATATTTTTCCAGCTGAAAAAAATATCCAGCTGGGATTCGAACCCAAGACCTCTGGCTTCAATGGTCCTTGCCATTTAGCAGATTAGTTTTGCATTTTTTGAATTCCAAGGTGACCAAAATCTTCATGAGCAATACCAAGCAACTTTCTTCTCAAGGACATGGGGACTACTATTTTCCTAAAGCCCTTTCTTTTAATTATCCTTAGTCCATTGTCATTTAAGTAATTTTTTCTACACATTAACCCTACAAACCTACTACAACCCCTACAAACAACAGTTAGCACTTGTCATGAAGCATCATAATAATATTTAACAGCTTCCTTTACTATCCCGAGTTATCTCGGGTTCATTTATATTAGAATTAATTATTAGCCCGAGAAAACTCGGGTGTGGTATAATTTGTTCCCACGATTTGCTTTATCACATTTTTACTCTGCCTAAAGCTTAAAAAGAAAGAAAATAATCTTATGTAATATAATAAATTATGTAGGTATAATATTTGATTGGCTGTTTTTCAAGTTTTGTGATGTGAAATGCGAATGATGAAATGCAATGATGTGATTCAAAAAAGTGATGATTTTTGGTTTTTTTTTTAACCTTTTGGAAAAATGGTTAGTGTCCTCGTCAGGGTAGGAAATCAAAAGCATATCTGAAGGTTTTTATTGGTTTAATCATCCTTTTATTTGTTTTCTGATGGGGTCTATACAGTCATCTGTATTTCCCTTTACTTTCAACAGAGTTGGACAACAGAGTGTTGCCACTATGACAAAAAAGTAATAAAAACTACAAAAAAAAATAAATAAATAACTCTGAAACAAATTGAGATACAGCTTTCAAACAAATTGCATTTAAAAGTACATTTTTTGCTCTATACGACGGTGTAAAAAGTAATAGTGTGGGATGTTTAGAAGTTTAAGAGATAAATTTCATTTAAAATGGGTCGTCAGATTTCTTGGACGATGGAAAAGCCTTTTCCCGAACAGCCAATGAAATGCTTGGATGATACGTAAGTTTCAGGTGGATAATACGTACGAGTCGCGGGCGATTTCTGTCGCTTGCAATTTGTACGTGTCATAACACTTATTAATGCTTAATCCATGGCGTCCTTAATGTAGGATCCACTCCGTGCGATTTTTTATGTCTTAAATTTTAGTCTTTCAAAAAATCCTTTTCCGAATGGTCGTTGTAATTTATTAAATTGCATCTTTTTTTTTTTTTTTTTTGTCAAAAAAATTAGTGAGGGAAGTAGTTAAAACGAAAACATCATACAATAAAATTGAAATCATACAGTTCAATCACCACCACAAACAGCCTTTCATTAGCCGCCCTTGGCGATCCGTTTGGTCTCCCTTAAAATTGATGTTTGGGAAAGCATGCTAAGCATTGTATCATGTTACTTTTATTTATAATTTCATTTACTTGGGCTCCCTTAAATATAATTAATAGAATCCTTTAAGCTAATATTAGTTTTTGTTGCATTCAAATATCTCAATTGGTTGATTTTCTGTAAGCAAGTAAACACCATTTGTTTACAATGGAAACCTATGGGGATTTCGCGAAATATTTGAGATAGCACCAAGTTGGCGTCCCTTTTGGCGACTCATTTGGGTCGCCAAACTGGGCGATAGATCGTCAAGTGGGCGACAAACTTGGCGGAACAGGGTCCCCCCTATGGTAACCCCCTATAGGTACGGAGATGCATTAATCACTGTCCTATAACCCATGAGATGTGTTTCATTCGGGAGTTGCCATTAAACATTTAACAAATAATCGTGATCTCTGTGCCACGTACGATAGCGTATTATATATATATAGATATTTCTTTCTATCTGTAGTTTAAAATTGTTCTTTTTCACAGGTTTAACATGAGCAGTTTCGCCCTATGAAATTTCAACTAGTGGCCAATTTTCAATTTTCATCTTTTTTTTTTTTATGTTTAAAATAAACAATAATTAAAAACTCGCTACGCCTCATTCTAAATAGTGAAAACCGCTTGGCGATTATTCTCACCAGCAGATTTTTATTGTAAATTTTGCCTTATTTAACCGAGCATTTTGCTGATTCAATTAGGCAAAATTTCTCTTTTGAAAAACCAGTGATAAAAGATTAAAAATTCTGTAAAAGATGCTCGTCCCGAAGGGGTTAAAACATTATTCCAATTTCATTAAATTTGTACTATGTTTCTACAATTTTGAAAAATTGAAAAAAAAAAAAAGTTTTGCACTGAGCAAAAAATTATTAGAGAAAATCTCCAGATTTTTTTTTTTCTTTAGAATTTGGAAATTTGCATTGTTATATTATTACGTTTTATGATTATTATAGTATGGCTAGTGATGCTTTTCAGAGTTGAACATTTGTCGCAGAAAAAATTGCCACCAAAATTTTTTACACACTATTTTCAAACAAGAAACTTAGCGGCATATTTTTGTATCTTTTGGAATAGAAATCTACGACAAAATTTATTGTTTAAAAATAGTGGTATTAAATTCTTTTATGTAACATTTCCTCCGCAACAAACTTTCAACCCTACTGTTAATATTAACTTTGCGATATTACTTTTATATACTACTTACGTTATCTTACTAATTTAATTACTTTTTGTTTATCATTTTAAGTGTGTTGCAGCCCGCCGAACGTCGCAAACATAAGTTTGCGGCCCGCGAGAAAAAAAGGTTGAATATCGCTTGTCTAGGCGGACAGACGGACGGATTAAACGACAGGTGCTACGTATTTATAGTATTACAAACGCACCTAAAAATAAAGGTATGATTTCAACAGTGACAGTAAAAAGATAGTTCATCACTTTTTCTGCAATTATACGTAATAAGCCCCTTTCGCGGTAAGTTCCTCGCCAGGAAAGATAAGTGTCATGCAAGGGTGGAGTCATCGTTTGTGGAAGGAGGGGGGGAGGGTGGGGGACAGAGTGCACACAATGAAGTGTCGCGCATGCGTGCTTCTCCCTATTTGTGTGCGAACTTTCACGTCCAATGATCGCCCCTGAGAGCTATCGGTCCAATCAGACCTCGCAGTGGCGTGAAATGTGACAGGTCACTGCTGGTGTGAAGAGAGATAATAACAGGTAAAAGAAGAAGGGAGGAAATGAAAAAAATGGCGCATGCGATTTCGAATCCCATTTCCCCTCTCTACAGGGCGATAGCATCGATCGACACTTCCAAGATATAAGGACCCTCGTGCATGCAGGGCCGAAACTAAGGGGGAGGGGGGCAGAGGGGGGCATGTGCCCCGGGCGCCAGAACGAAGGGGCGCCAAATGAAGGATTATACCTTTGGAATGGATCATTTTCTTCTGATGGACTGATGGCTTCTATTATTATGAAACAGCCATTATAAATGAAGTGTTGGGTGAAGATGAAAGGGCAGTCGTAAAAAGTTAGAACTCTGGTTTTCTGGTCAGTATGGGAAGAAAAAAAATGGCCATAATTTTTCTTCCCATTCTGACCAGAAAATCAGAGTTCTCTCTTTCATCTTCACCTAACGCTTCATTTATAATGGCTGTTTCATAATAATAGAAGCCATTCAGAAGAAAATAACTCCGTTGAAGCGGGAACTCGGTTAAGCAGGACTCGTATAATCGGGACTCTACTGTATATTTCATTTAAAAAATGATCTTTAGAATATTTTTGTTGGCGTTCAGAGGAGAGTCATGACCCCCATGGATCCGCCATTGTAGATTACGTAGTTCAGTATTATGTATTTTAAGATTACATATTTTAAATTTTAAAATAAGTCGGCTATTAGAAAATTAGTAAAATTCTCTTTGTAAAATACTTTGCGGAAGAGGATGGGTGGGGGGGGGGGGGGGCAAAATGCATGCTTGCCCCGGGTGCAAAAAAGGCTAGTTTTGGCCCTGTGCATAGGCGTACGCAGGGCCCAACGTAGACTATCTGGAGCCCCGGGGCACGCATCTATAGAAATTATGAGTGAATTATGCTGAAGTGACTTATGATTGAGTTACTATACCCTATACTTAATATCTATTGTGAATATATTCATAAATTTCGAAACAGATACTACTCACATCTATATACAGGGTATCACAAGAAAGATTTTAACTCCCCCTTCCGCTTTATTTGTTTATTTATTTTACCATATAAAAATCGCGATAATTTTTCTAGGCATTTTACTAGGTACTTTACAATTTTTCACAGCTTTTTCGATTACTTGTTGAATAAGCCTTGATTTTCTATGTCACATGAAGAAACTTTTACACCTGGAACTACTTAAGAGTATATCTAAATGTGACAGTATTGAACCTATTTGACCAAAACAATATATATGTATTTGTAATTATCTGAAAGAGGCACTATACCAACTGTATTAAACTTATAAATCTTAAGTAGCATTTAAAAAGAAAATGGTTAAAATGTAAATATCTATGGCTTTTGTGCAGCTACCCTGCACAGTAAATAAATAATTTTAAAATTTGAAATACATATAAGATATGGGGTGACTTCGCCAATTGTTGATACCCTTCCTTCGAGTAGTTGATCCAATTTTTGAAATATTGGGCCATTTCACGCGGAAATTAGTTTTATACGTGGCACTAGACATAATATTTTTGTTTGAATGTTGGTACACCTGTTGTCACATTATTGTCAGTTGTCTGCTGTAAGGGAAGCCATTTCATGAAATTTTTTTATTAGAGAGTGTCAAAATTTAGTTTTTGATGAGTTAGAGACAATGACGGTAAGTTAAAATAATCCACTTCCATGCTGCTTACTTCAACTAATATTTTTATAAGAATTATTGTTAATCACAGCCCAACGATGGCATTTTAAAGATTGATTTTTATATTTTCGATTGACTTCATTCGCCTGATCCACTACTGGGAAAATGGTAATTAAAAAATACTATTTATTTATAATTTTGTCGCTATTTAGTTTCAGATGATTTCACTGTTGTCCATTATAAGACAACCCTTAAGGCTCCTGTCCCTGCCGGCGAAGGCACTCACGAGCTCATGCTAATTCTATGGGGAGGGATTTATCTAATATCTCGTTTGCATTTCGACATTTTTATATCTTTTTTTTTTTTCTTGTTAATAGACGAATGCATCCAAGGCCGTAGACTTTGCATTAGTTAGGGGCAGCAGTAGAATTGATAAAAAAAAGTCACTGGTCTCAAGGACCAGTAAACATCAGAGTTTACTGGTCAGCAAATATCGTCACTGGCCCGCTAACATAAAATTCTATTAAGTTATTAAGTATCTTTAACCCTTTGAGTGACACCCCCTCCTCATCCTAGAATATAAACCAAACTTCCTTTCAGTTACCCTAAATTTTCGGCATAATAAAATGTAAAATTATAATTTGCTAAAAATTAAATAGACAGTACATAAACAAAAACTATAAAATTATTAATTATATATTTTATTTCCGATTATTTATTTCAACTGACTGTAAGTTTTAATGCACTTTTTTACTTATTAATTTTTTTAAATAAAATAAAATTCTGTGGTTTGTGTTTGGTTGTGGTTTTCTCAGGGACGGGAAAATTTACGTTTACCTGTCGGAGAGGGAAAAAAGATACTGGTCCTACGGACCACTAAATTTTTTAAATTAGTGGTCCGATTGAATTTTTAGGGATCTCGAACCAGCGGACCACCAAGGATTTCGAACGCTGGTTAGGGGAAATCGAAAGCTGAGTGACCAGCCACCTTAACTACCAAAATGTCCCAGAAAGCGTTAGGTTTTTCATAGCACACCACTCATGAATCTCACCTGATCCGCTGGACGTGTCACCCAGCAGAATGTTTTTGGAGGAAAAGTGACGTTCAATGTCACCCGAAAGCGTCGGACACGAGGCGAAAGCGCGTGTACCCTTCAATAATAATCAAAAGAATGTCCGTTTTGACAAGAGCACAGGAAATAACTGAATCAATAAATCCATTGTGATACATCTCTGGCCATTCGATTGTAGCCTTTTCTCTTTTTCCTTCTTTTGCGTGCGAAAGCTTTAAGGAAAAGCGTCCGCGATCACGTCTCAGCAAATAACAATTGTTAGGACATCGTCATGATCCTAGCAATTATTACAATAACAAAGCGAAAAAAGCCACTTCTAATACAATTAAGGGTTTTTTTTTTTTCATAAAAAAAAATGCATAAAAATAGAAACAGTAATATCGAATTAAATTACGTTTGCGTGAATTATACAGTGCGTCTCATAAGTATATGGACAAGCTATTTTTTGAAATAGCAGCTCAAAATATGAAGACATAATCACGAAAAAAATAATAAGCATATGGAATAGTAATATAGGTTTGTTAAACCAACGAAATACATTATAGGTTTTACAGAATTTTTGTAAAAAAATAAAATTCAAAATAAGCTGTCTCAAAAATATATGGACAATGAAGTGAATTGCTTTTATTTACACCGTATCAAAAAAATTTTGCATTTTCTGCGTTCTGTACATGTGACGTACCCACTGCGAAATATAAAATCACTGCTCATTCTTCAATTATCGAATAGTGGGAAAATGCCTCCCAACGTTCAATTCTCTGCTGCGGATATAGCTAAAATTTCGCGTTTAAAGACTCAAATGTTAAAATTTCTGATATTGCTAAACAAATAAAGAGTAACAGATCCGGAATTTATGAAATTTTATCAAAAAGTGACAATGTGATTGCAAAACAACATTCAGGTCGACTCAGAAAAAGCAAGACAGAGAGATTTTTCGAGCAGTTTCAACCCAAAAGAAGTTTGTTCGTGAAATTTTGAAGACTTTAGCGTTTCCTATTACGAGATCTACTATTCATCGTTGCATACAGGCAAGCAAAATTCATAAATAACGCAGAATATGCGTGGAATCTGCTGAAAGTGCGCCATAGAAATGCACGCGTTCTTTGAACTAAAAAAGCACACGACTTGGGAAAATGAATTGTTAAGTATTTCTTCAATGACGAAAACAAAACCAATTTGGCTGGTCCTGATGGCTGGGCATACCACCGGCATGATCTGAGACGAGAATCTCAGGAGTTCTTTAGTCGACAACAAGGAGGGGATTTTTTATGATGTGGGGCGCGATTTGTTTCAATGGAACAATGGATATGGCTTCTCTTAATGGTCAACAATTCTCTGAGGATTATTAAAATGTCCTTAAAAGCAATCTCCTTCCATTTGGAAACGTTTTTGAAAAGAATAATTGAAAATTCAAAGAGGACAATGCGTCGATTCACATCTGTCATTCAACAACAGCTTGGTTTACGCAGAATCAAGTGGCTGTTATAGACTGGCCAGTTATCAGCCCAGACCTAAATCCAATTAAAAACCTTTGGGGAGTACTTGCACGGGATGTATATGCTCATGGTCGTCCTTTTTCAACTATTCAGGAATTAAAGCAAAACGTAGAGCTGAATTGGTTCTCTTTACAGTCACACATTCTCCAAACACTAGTTTGAAGCTTACTTGATACGGTTTTCAAGATAATTCAAAGGAACGGATCCAAAATTTGAATTTAAATGCAAAAAACTAGAGAAGTCCATATATTTTTGAGACAGCCTATTTTGATTTTGATTTTTTTGGAAAAATTCTGTAAAACATATACGGTATTTCTTTGTTGTCATAAACTTGTATTATAATTCCATATGCTTATTATTTTTTTCGTGATTATGGCTTCATTTTTTGAACTGTTACTTAAAAAAATCGCCTGTCCATATACTTTTGAGACGCACTGTATTAGAGGATATTCGTTATGAATTATTTGTGTTCATTCGTCCTAATGATAATTTATAAATACTAGGATAATTCTCTGCCTCGCATTTGAAGGGGAAAAAATGGTACTTTTTTTAATGTTGCTTTGTTAATGATTTTCGTTACAGTCAATATTGTATTATTTTGCGTTTTTGAAGAAACTTTTCTCCGGGTTGTCTTGAACATTTTAGATATCTCTGTTCCTAGAGGGGCTAAAAATTCCCATTCTGGGATATTTTTGCTAATAGTTCGACGGTCCTTTTCAGGTCCCAATCATCAAGAAAATGGGCATGAATGGCAGGAGATAGCCAAAAACATCGGAATATCTCACAGTTGTCTAAAAAAGGGTAATTTAACCCTACATGAGTCACACGTGTCACTGTGATAGAAGCCGCCATTCTCCTCTTGTCAGTTTTGAATGCATGAGCCGGTTCGAGAGAAACTGCCGCGAGTGAGAAATGGATACCGGTGGGAGAAATGTAAAGAGAGCCCACCCGCTCCAAATCTACTGAGTTCAAAACTCACAGGAGGGAAATAGCGGCTTGTATCGTAGCTTGCAACTAACACAGGGGTTAAGGGGGTTGGTCACTCAGCTTCGGAATTCTCCTCCGTAATGTTAAGTCTATGGACTTTTGATGCATTCGTATATTTAAAATATCTTCTCGGGAAATTCATATTTTTTACATATTTTTTCTGTGTACTCTTCTTAAAGGAGGTCTCTTTTTATCTTAGTTTTCAAAATATTTCTGAAATCTATGCTCAATTTAATATTTTATGTTTTAAAAGCGGGCGAACTGTGAGTAAGATTTTAACACTTCCTATAAAATTAAGTCTATAATTTAGAAATATTTTGAGAACTAAGAAAAAAAAGAGACATCTTTTAGGAAGTGTACACAAAAAATAGAAGTTAAAAATATTAATTTCCCGAGGAGATATTTTAAACATACGAATGCATCAATTGCCCGTAGACATTACATTACTCAGGGGAAATCGGAAGCTGAGAGACCAGCCCCTTTAAGGCTCCTGTCCCTGCTCGCGAAGAGACTCACGCAAACCAAATAAGGGCGTCTTAAATTCAGATACATATGTGACTGAAAAAGTAATTCAGACAATTAAGTGTCTGAATATGGAATTTCAGACATCATAGGTGTCTGAAATTAAGACACTTAAGTGTCTTACTATAGGATCATGGTATAAACACTGTAAACTGAAATGTCTGAAATTCAGACACATAAGTGTCTGAAACTGGAGTGTTCAATTTTCAGACATTTTAAAGTGTCTTAATTTTTAAGACACGTGTATACGTCTGAATTTAAGACATTTCAAACATCTGAATCGTATCCATTTTTGATCAACCTGCAAGTTTGGCAATACGCAATCAATTTTTCACTGCTTTTTGTAAGCTTTATACACTGTAAAAAATACCCGTTACAATATGGAAATTATATTGCCAATTGAGACGCCAATTTACGTATTTTAATGTAAATTTTCTTCCGTAAATTCCAGAAAATTTTCCATTTTTTGCATATTTCTGTATTTAAAATTTTCCATTTAAAAGGTAAAATATAATCTTTCAAGACAAATCCACATATTTCGCAATCAGAATTTTCTAAACTCACGTATATTAGACATGATTTATTTATTTATACTCAAACCAGTGCATTGGCGCACCTACTGGGGGAGTTAAGAGGCTGAAGCCTCTCCCAGACTAGACTAGATATTATTATTTTTTAATTATGAAAGAATATTATTATTGTTTAATAGGTCCTTAAAAAATCGGAATTTTTAAAAAGATATTAATTTTGTTACACATTTTTTTCTCTTTTTTCAATTTTATTATGAAATTTGAAATTATAGCATGTTTAAAATTTACTTAATTATAAACATTAATTACTTAATTATACTTAAGTAAATTAATAAATTAATTAATGTTTTTAAAATTTACTTAAAAAAACAATTTACTTAATTATAAATTTAAGATCCAGTTCAACTTTTTGCTCACTTTACCTTCATAATATTTTGATAATTTAATAATAAAACTTTAAATTGCTTGATTGCAAACACACTTTAAAATTATCCAAATGCGGAAATACAAAAAAAGGAAAAAAAATCCCCAAAACAAAGGTATATTTTAGTACAGTATTTCATTATTTAACATCTTAAAAGCATTCAGAATTACACCAACCAAAACTTTCCAGGGCTTTCTTTGGCTGGTTACGACGCTTGCATTTTTTTACGACTACAACACTACCTCTAAAATATGCTAGTCCCCTGTGGGGGAGCCAAAGGGTATGCTGATGATGCTACAGTTCCCTCTGAAATTCATAGAAAATGTCAAGTCTAATTACGAAATTTTTGCAAAAGAAAATGTGGCGCCATCTATATTGAATAAGAGAAGTCGAACTTATTATTATTTTGTGCAATTAAGGTTTTGATGGTGTTTTAAGAAGTTATTTTAGTTCGTTATTATTATTATTTTGAATTATATGGAATATTTCTGAAACTTTTTACTACATAACCTTTTAGCTAATGACTGGGTATTGATTTAATTCAGGAATGATCTCATTTCAGCGTAAGAAAATTAGTCTCATCAAAAAATTTTAACCTGTATTTCGATCGGAAAAAAAGGAAGAAAAAAAATTAAGTGCGCAAATATAAAGCAATGATTTTTATTATTTTTGCAGAAAAAAATATATATAATATTTATAACTGAGAAATTTTGTTCAGAATATATGGCATATGGAATATGGAATATATAGGAATTAATGAGTCCAATTTCAAAAGAATTGCCAGATATTCAACCGATCTGAAGAAAAAAAGAGAAAAAATAATCAAAGAAAACAGAACACTATATTCCTTCACACACTTTTATATACACATACCTTCGCATTAAAATTAAACACAGGCTTTGGGCAAAAAGATATGCATTTTTTTAAAAGGAAAATTTGATTTTATTTTTAATGGGCGTTGAATTACGTCCCCTCCCCCCCCCCTCCACCCACACAACTGAAACGGGACAAGCCCGAATTATATATATATATATATATATATATATATATATATATATATATATATATTAATTAAATATTTATGTAATATATACACACATGCACTATTAAAACATTTTAAATATTTTAATATTTCAAAAATAACGTGTCATCTGTATTAACAATAATATTTCTGTTCTGAAAATTTCTTCGATAGTAGTAAACAAACCTTCTGCTAATCTTACATTGCAGGAAATTAAAAGCAAAATATTCAAAATTCTAGAGAGAAGATGTGTAAAGTCGTTCAGAATTATAAGTAGATTAATAAAATATTTACAATTACCGTAAAATAAATTATGCGTCATAAATAAGTAACAATATTTCAGAATCTCAGCTGTACTGGTGTGGCCGAGAGGATAGGACCTCTAGTCTAGAAACCACGAGGTCCCGAGTTCGTGTCCTGCGAGGGGTAAGTGCAATATTGTCAATGTTGTTAAATGAGTTAATCATGTAAAATGTGCCAGACATTGTATTGAAATACGTGTGAACCCTTCCTCTTTCTTTTTTTTTTCTTTTAAATACAGAAATTTCCAATAAAATAAAATAAAATAAAATAAATTTTTCCGGAAATCGAAGAAATTTTTCATTAAAATACATAAATTGTACTGGCGTCTTGATTGGCGGTACAATTTTTACATTTTAAGGGATTTTTTTTTCTGTGTATACGGCTTTCCGAAAAAGGTGAAAAAATGGCTGCTTTTGCAGAGAAATTAAAGGTGGTCAAACATGGATGCATTTCAGACATTTGAAATGTCTTAAATTTAGACACATACAAGCGTCTTAAAAATTTAGACACTTTAAAATGTCTGAAAATTGAACACTCCGTTTCAGACATTTCAATTTACAGTGCGAGCTAATGCTAACCCTATGGGGAGGGATTTTTCTAATATCTCATTTGCGTTTCGACATTTTTAAATAATTTTTTTTTTTTTTTTTTTTTTTTTTGCATTGGATAGCCGAGATCGAGATCCGTCTCTACATTGCACCTTTTCTACTTTTTCGATTTGGGTTGCAGATATTTTTTTAGAATGACACTTTCATTTTCGGAACCGGTTTTGAAAGTGAAAGTAACTTTATAAAAAATATCTGCGACCAAAATCGAAAAGTAATAAAGGTGCGATGTAGAGACGGGCCTCGGCTATCCAATGCAAAAAAAAAGTATTTAAAAATGTTGAAATTCAAACGAGATATTAGAAAAATCCCTTCCCTTAGGATTAGCATTAGCTCGTGAGTGTCTTCTCCAGCAGGTACAGGAGCCTTAAGGCACAGGGCAACTACAGTGGACTCAATGGACCAAGAGGGCAGGGTTATAAGGGCGATAAGATGGAACCGTGTTCGGGTTAATTTGGTGCATGAGAAAAGTTATTTGCCTAAATACGCATCTCTTCTGCCTCAAATCCTCTCTGTTCAGCGTATTTTTCTTTAATACATCCAAAACTAACAAAATTTTAATGATTTGCGCCATGGACAAACCGTTTCAGATATCGTGTTTATTTAATTTTGCTAATGTAAGCAATATGCGCTGTGGCTTTTTGAGATTCATTGATAAACATTAACCCTTAACTGGTGAGGTGGGGTGTTTTGCACCCCAGATAAATTTAAATTCTAAAATATTGTCCGTTTTACATTACTAAATGGATTCTACACACTTACAGTACTTTTTCAGTTGTTTTTTCTACAAATAAATCATGCAAAATTCACAAGAAATTTTCTTATTTTAATTCACTAAATTTTGTGGAGTGCACAAGAAATTAAATTTTGGGGTTACATGCACATCAACTCACCACTTACGTTATAAAAAAAATCCCCTCACCACTTACGGGTTAAAAAAAAAAACTTTTACACATTGAATATTTTAATTCTTGTGGTTATAATATTAATATTTTATGTATTTTAAGAGTTCATCATCGTGTTTCATTTTGTGAATGTAAATAAAAATACTGCCATAAAAAAAAGCCTCTGACGCCATTCGCTTATGAACACACGAAATTAGTTTTTTTTTTTTTTTTTTTTTTTTTTTTTTTAGAAGTAAAGAATTACATTGTTAAAAATTTCTGTAAAAACAGAGAAAAAAAAGCGAGACTCTCTGTAAATTTACACTAGTTCTCGGTTAAATGCTTCAGATTGAGTTTCTCGATCACCATTTTACAGACATTTCCCTTATCTTATATCTGATTCCCTGTAGGGATTTCCATGTTTTTATTTAAAGATACTTTTTATCTTTGTTAAAACTTATAATTGAAAATACACACTTTTAAAATTCTTTTCCAATTTTATTAGAAATTTTAAAGAAGAAAATTTAGTTTAAAAATTGTTTTTTTTTTTTTTAACTTTGAATAATTTAGAAAGGGAAAAATCATCTCCTCCGAGTTAGTGGGGATTTTTATCGACAATCACTTTGCAGGTGTTCCCCTCACCGTATATCAGAAGCTTGGCAATATTAAAAGTAAATTGCGTAGTATTATTTCAAAGCTGTTATTATTATTACATTGCTATTATTATTATTATTATTATTATTATTATTATTATTTCACTGGCAAATGCGTCATAAAAAATATATTAATCTTCTAGAAACATATTACACAAAATGAATAAAATAATGAAAACGTAAAAATCACTTTTAAATAATAAATTACATTTATTCTGTTTATTTTTTCTCTTATTTCTTACTAAAAAATTCTTTTAAAAAATATTAGCACATTAAAAAATAAATAGTGTGCGACAATATCGAAAACTTCTCTAAAACATTATTCTTGTAAAAAATGAATTAGATTTAAATTTTTTTAATTTATTACTTAAACTAATTAAAAAATTGAAATTGATTTTTTAAAAAATAATAGGTATTATCTGTCGGTCTAAAATAATTTAAAATAAACTGTTTGCGAATTTTCTAACGAATATATTTGAAACGAAATCTTTGAAAAGCACAAAGTACAAAAGATTTTTCCCCACTGAATCACAAAAGACATACTTTGCACCCAATAACAACAGCTCCTATAGCTCTGTCAGTAAGGTGTTCTTCTACCACCTGGAAAACCCTTGGGGTTCAAACACCAGGACGGCTAGAAAAAAATTGTGTAAATATTAAATAGTAGCAGT
This sequence comes from Maratus speciosus, assembly GCA_963932465.1. NCBI lineage: Eukaryota > Metazoa > Arthropoda > Arachnida > Araneae > Salticidae > Maratus > Maratus speciosus. The sequence continues at coordinate 7,897,217 of OZ010797.1, forward strand.
TCAAATTTACTCGAAAAAATCAACTCCTTTGAAGCTCACTAAAAATTGAGTGATTCAATAATTTTGAAAATTAAATTAAATTATTATCATTAGAAAAAAAATTACAGAGTCTTGTGTAATTTTAACGATGTTAATTTGCAGAGTCTATTGTAATTTTATCGTATAACTTCTCTGTTATTTAACAGAATCTATGTTTTCCTAATCTCTGTAATTTTACATAAGACTTAAGATAATGGATTACCCGTAGATTCTCTGTAATTCGACAGACTTTTTTTAACAGTGTGGACAACTCTACTCGATTTTCTGCGTATTAATTTCTGAAATGGAATAATAAACATAACGAATAGTATACGATTATTTCAAATTTTAAGTGAGCACCAACGATTTGTACCCACCGTCCTAGGACAGGAATTTACTCTGGTTAGAGATATAAATAGTGTTCGAAATATTCTACTTTACTAACAATTAAATTGCGTGAGTTCAATACCAAATTTATTTCAGGGGTTTCATTCCAAATTCATTCAAGGGTTCATTTTATTCATTTTATTAATGTAAGACGACAGAGGTAAGTAAGACTGGCTTTCTTACCTGTCGTCTTACAGTCCTTCTGATCTGGTAATCGAAACTGCTGGTATGCTTCGTAATTATATCCGTATGGGCACTGGGATGATATATTAAGTTAATTCACTCAGAAAACGTGTTTAGTTATGACACACATTATTTTTAGGTAGATTTCGTAAGAAATACTACCAATTGCAGTCGTTACCATGGTGCGGCTTTTGAAATATTCCATCATAACTTTTCATTATGGGACGCCAGGAACCCAAAACCACCTCCACCTAAAAAGTTTATATATATACATGTATGTTACTAAATTTTATCCCCACTATAAAAGTCTTATCGTGCGGATAAAATTTAAAATATCGACGTCTTATAATATCTCGGCGGGGATTGCAAATGAGAAAAATCGGCCCAAGGCAGTAGAAATGGGGGAGGGTTAAAAATTTTGAATACCGTCTTAACATGATCCTGGTAAAACCAGCTCTTACAGAAAAATGACAGGAAAATTTCGTTTTAGCAGCTGCCAACAATAAAAAACACAATAAAATTCTTACCACAATTACTTTTCTATTGCAAGATTTCCGCTTGAAAAATAAAAATCTATATATATATTACGCTATCGTATCTCCATAGATATAAGGGGGGCTACCGTAGGGAGGACCCATTTCCGTCGCCAAATATCGCCAAGTTTTTCGCCAACATGGTGATATATCGCCAAATTTGGCGACCAAAATGAGTCGCCAAAAGAGACGCCAACTTTTCGATATCGCTAATATTTCGCCAAATTCCTATAGACTTCCATTGTAAACCAATTTGGGTTTACTTGTTTTAAGAAAATCAACAAAATGAGATATTTTAATGCAACAAAAACTAATATTGGTACTACTTGGTTATCCCGTCAACCAAAAGTCTATCGTCAAACTATAAAATAATGCCAATAATGGTGGATCGTAAATGTCACATTCACTTGACTTTAAGCAAATTGCACGTGTTTACTTCATCAAGTGATTTTTATTTCGACGTTTTATTTGTATTTTTATTAATGTTATACTAATTTATTTGTTCTTTCGTTATTTAAAATAAAAATTTAACTTTTAACTTCGAAATCTACCTGCGCCTGTTGGCAGAGCCGGCAAGGATTTTTTAGAAGAGAAAATAAAATTTTATCTGGAATAAATTGGAGCGGAAACAAGATGCTCCTTTCTTTTGTGATTACATATTTACACTCTGTAAAGTATAGAAAAAACGTTATCATAATATCGAATATGTAGAAAATAAGAGTTATTAGTTTTTAAACAGTAAATAGTTTATTATATAAAAAACAGTCATAAATCTGTTTTAATCACTATTGCATCAGGAAATGAAATAGTTTTGTTTACTATGCGATATCGTGAAAGGATCTGTTGATTGCCTTGTTTATTTTCTTTCACAAAATTGCAGTTGAAATTTGTGATAATCAAAAAGTTCTCGTCAGTTTTTAATTCGATAATGTTTTCCCGTGATGTGTTTATATCGTTTTCTTTTGTGATGACAGGAAGCAATTATCGTAAGTGTTTATTTGGGGATTATAGATTCGTAATATCTTTTAACAAATAGTTATATGTTCTTTAGCATCCACGAAATGTACAACTTCTTACTTTCTGGGTCATTTTCAAAATCTGTCAATGTTTTAGAATAGCAAAATCAAATTTTTAGAAATAATCAGAAAGTTTTAAATTTTTGTAAGTAATTACCTTACTTCATAAACATTAATATACAAGCATCAGCTGAGACACAAATTACTAATTTAACATTTTAAAACTAATTTTTAAATTTTAATGAACTTGGCAATGACATAAGTGAGCACGATAACGACATCTATGGTAATGACAAATTAAGCAAAATATTTTTATTTTTCCTCAGGCATAAATGGCAACCATTATATCTTCTAGCCCATACAATGATTTTCTATTTCTTACATAATAAAAACAAATTAAGAAATAAGAGTTCATTTAATTATCAATTAGAAGTATAGGTACGCTAATGGCGTACAAAAAAATACTTACCAAAACATTCAAAGTCTTTGCTTGTTTTATTGAAACTTTAAAACTATTTACTCTGTTCACCTAAATCTGATCATAACAAGTTGACTTTTAAGGATTATTTTTGGCTTGATAAAAAAGCATGTTCTGCCCTCTAAAAAATTATAGATGAACTTTTCGTCAGAATCATGGCAATGACACTCTTTCTTAGGACACGGTTAAAAAAAAAATATTAAGAATTATACAGATAAGTTTAATTTATGAAAATAAATATTTTTTTACTTAGTAGCTTCTTAATAAATAAAAATGTATTAAAAAAATTATAACCATCTGTTTTAAATAGGACTTAGTCAAATCTTTACCTGATAAATTGCTTGTTGGGATAACCTATGGCAGGGATGGCAAATCTTTTTGAGTATGCGTGCCAAAAATTTCAAAATTATTATGTACACTGTAAACTGAAATGTTTGAAATGGAGTGTTCAATGTTCAGACATTTTAAAGTGTCTAAATTTTTAAGACGCTTGTATGTGTCTAAATTTAAGACACTTCAAACGTCTGAATTGCATCCATGTTTGACCACCTTTAATTTCTCTGCAAAAGCATTTTTCCCCCTTTTTTTCGATAAGCCTTAATACACAGAAAAAAATCCTTTAAAATCTAAAAACTGTACCGCCAATCAAAACGCCAGTACAATTTACGTATTTTAGTTGAAATTTTCTTCAATTTCCCCAAATATTTAATTTTTTTTTTGGAAATTTCTATATTTAAAAAATAAATATTATGCTCTCAAGGAAGGGACATTTCACCCACATTTCAGTAGAAGGTCTCAGAGATTTTACAATGATTTACTCCTCTAATTCATTTTACAACATTAACAATATTACACTTACCCTTCGCAGAATACGAACTCGGGACCTTATGGTCTGTAGACTAGGCGATAATCCCTCTCGGCCACGCCTTCACAACTAGGAAATTCAAATATTGTTAGTTATTTATGACTCACAATTTATTTTATGGAAACGGTAAATATTTTGTCAATCTGCTTATAATTCTGAAAGATTTCACACATCTTCTCTCTAGAATTTTGAATATTTTGCTTTTTAATTTCATGCGATGTAGAACCAGTAGAAAATTTTTTTACTTCTATTGAAGAAATTTTCAGAACACAAATATTATTGTTTATACAGAAGACGCGTTATTTTTGAAATATTAAAATATTTAAAATGTTTTAACAGTGCGCATGTATTGTATATATATATTATATATATATATTTAATTCGGGCTTGTCCCGTTTCAGTTGTGTGTGTGGGGGGGGGAGGGGAGGGCAACCTTTAAAAATAAAATCAATTTTTCATTCAAAAATAAATGCATTTCTTATTGCCAAAAGCCTGTGTTTAATTTTAATGCGAAGGTATGTGTATATGAAAGTGTGTGAAGGAATATAGTGTTCTGTTTTCTTTGATTATTTCTTCTTTTTTTTCGCTTGATCAGGTATGGCAAAATTTTTGAAATTGTACTCATTACTTCCTCCTATATGCTAAATATTCTGAACAAAATTTCTCAGTTAAAAATATTGTGTATAATTTTTCTGCAAAAATAATAAAAATCATTGGTTTACGCACATTTTTTTTTCTTCCTTTTTTCCCCGATCAAAATACAGAGTAAAATTTTTTGATGAAACTAATTTTCCCACGGTGAAATCATACCTGGAGTAGATCGATACTGAATCATTAGCTAAAAAGTTACATAGTAAGAATTTTCAGAAATATTCCATAAATCCCGCTCCCCCCCAAAAAATTAATACGTTCGACTTCTCAATAACACGTTCTAATAATAATATGTTCGACTAATAATAATACGTTCTACTCAAACTAGATGGCGCTACTGCTTTTGGTGTATTCAAATCATTTTTCTCTTGGGAAATTTTCGTAATTAAACTTGACATTTTCTATCCAGGATTGCGATTTGGTGGGGCATATTTTAGAGGATTATATGTGCTCAGATCTGGCCCGGTCTTTCTTTCATTTGATTTGATGGGACATGCCAGATCAGGTCCTGACTTTTATTTTTCTGCTGACTTGAGCAAAGTCGTCAGTGTTGAATTCAGACACATTTCTCCGGGAGGGATTTCTGAGGCTCCGGGGGGGCATTATAGAGTTTCGGGGGGGGGGGATTGCACTTTTTGACCATTGAAAACACAAAATCTCAAATTTTCCGGAGGGACATCTCTTTGCTCCGGGGGGAAATTTCTCTCCCCCGGCCTACCCCCTGAATTCAACACTGATAGTCGTAACCAGCCAGACCAGCCAGAGAAGCCAGAGGAAGCTCTGGAAAGTTTTAGTGGGTGTAATTCTGAATGCTTTTAAGATGTTAAATAATGAAATACTGTACTAAAATATATCTTAGTTTTTGCGATTTTCTTGGTGTGTTTCTGTATTTGGATAATTTTAAAGTGTGTTTGCAATCAAACAATTTAAAGTTTTATTATTAAATTAGCAAAATATTATGAAGGTTAAAGTGAACAAGAGGTTACACTGGGTCTTAAATTTATAATTAAGTAAATTTCAAACATGCTATAATTTCCAATTTCATTATAAAATTTATAAAAGAGAAAAAAATTGTGTGACAAAATTAGTATCTTTTCAAAAATTCCGATTTTTTAAACCTATTAAAAAAAATAATAATATTCTTCCATAATTAAAATAATAATAATATCTAGTCTAGTCTGGGAGGGGATTCAATCTTCTTAGCTCCCCGTGGGTGCGCAATGCATTGGTTTGAATATAAATAAATAAATTATGTCTAATATACATGGGTTTAAAAAATGCTGATTGCGAAATACACTGCTCAAAACAATTAAAAGATATTTGAAGTTTTATATAAAATAAAGATATAAACGAAATTTTTTTTGCCGAAAATAGAAGAAGAGAATCACAAATGCAAATTTTTCTGGTTTTCAAACTGTGGAGTATGCAAATTTTGAGTTCGACGTCAAAAACGTCGCTTCAGCGGCAGCGAATGAAATTTGACTTTCAACTGGATAAAAGAGAATGAAGACAAGGATGATCGGCATTCAGTGATTGCTTTGTTTCGATGAGTACGATGTCTCAGCGAAGTCATTTGACAGATTCAGAAGCTTTGAGAATTGTTGGTAGGTTAGAAGGGGGCCAAACTCAAGCCGAAGTAGCGCAAGCCATTGGAGTGTCACAAAGTGTCATTTCCAGGATCTGGAACCGTTTTTTGGAGAGTGGATGTGCAGGCCGAAGACCAGAGCAAGGTCGTAGACGGGCAACAACGCCCAATGAAGATCGGTATTTAGCGTTAACAGCTCGGAGACACCGAACCATGAACGCTACTCTTCTCCAACAACACCTTCGCTCGGCTACAGGCACCACGATTTCAACTCAGACTGTCCGAAACCGGCTCCATGCTGTAGGTCTGTATGCTCGCCGACCGATGGTATGTATTAGATTAACATCAAGGCATCGTCGCGACTGCAGGGAGTGGGCAACCGAGCATGTCAACTGGAGGAGAAATGAATGGAGTAATATTCTGTTTTCTGACGAGTCCCGTTTTTCTGTGCATCCGGATAATAGGCGTATTTTCATCTGGAGGGACCGTGGCAATAGGAATAATCCTGCGTTCGTGCACGAAAGTGTCAGATTTGGCGGTGGAGGAGTGTTGGTGTATGGTGGCATCTCCATTGACGGGCGCACTGACCTCTACATCATTCGAGATGGAGCTCTGACTGGTCGCCGATATAGGGATGAGATCCTCAGACCTATTGTAGTCCCTTACGCTGCAGCAATCGGAGATAACTTCATTTTAATGGACGATAACTGCAGGCCACATCGTGCAAACCTGGTGGAGGATTTTCTTTTCGAGGAAGGAATCGTTCGAATGGAATGGCCAGCGTGTTCTCCAGACATGAATCCAATCGAGCACGTTTGGGACGCTCTAGGAAGACGAGTTTCTGGCCGCCAACAATCCCCACAAACTCTCCAAGAACTGGAAAGAGCTCTTCTGGAAGTGGGCAGAATACCCCAACTCGTCATTAATAGCCTCATTGAGTCCATGCCTCAAAGGTGTTCAACGTTGCTGGCCGCCCGTGGAAACCATACCCCCTACTGAAAATGATTTTCTTTGAAGAAAACACCTTTTCTTATTCTTTTTTTCTCATATGTACAAATTGTGTTTTTTTCCTTTAGTACACAAATGCGCAATAAAATGCATTTTTTTCTGCCAAACATGTGTAATTTATTCTCATATAACCTACTATGTCTGTCGACCATGTATCAATCAGCTAAACAGTTTACCAGATACAAAATCCACCTAAAACTGCAATATCCTTTAATTGTTTTGAGCAGTGTATGTGGATTTGTCCTTGAAAGAGTATATTTTACCTTTTAAATGGAAATTTTTAAATACAGAAATATGAAAAAATTGGAAAGTTTTCTGGAATTTAGGGAAGAAAATTTGCATTAAAATACGTAAATTGGCAGTATAATTTCCATATTTTAACGGATATTTTTTTTACATTGTATAAAGCTTACATAAAAAAGTGAAAAACTGACTGCCTATTACCGAACTTCCAGATTGGTCAAAAATGGATGCGATTCAGACGTTTGAAATGTCTTAAATTCAGACGCATACACGGTCTTAAAAATTAAGACACTTTAAAATGTCTGAAAATTGAACACTCCAGTTTCAGACACTTATGTGTCTGAATTTCAGACATTTCAGATTACAGTGTTTATACCATGATCATATAGTAAGACACTTAAGTGGCTAAATTTCAGACACCTATGATGTCCGAAATTCCATATTCAGACACTTAAGTGTTTGAATTACTTTTTCAGTCACATATGTGTCTGAATTTAAGACTCCCTTATTTGCAGTGTACCAACATTCTAGCGTGCCAGAAACATTTTAGCTGGGATAACATCCAATAATTAATTATTATAGAATTTTTACTTAAATATTTTTACACTTATACTAAATTCGATTCCTAACTTATTTATTATGCTGCATTTACGCAATAATATAGCCATGTCGCATTCCATATTAATCCTTCTATATATATAAAAAAGTTTTGATTTGGAAATGGACCAATGAAAATCTGCGTAGATATTCCCGGCAGATCGGAATCCAATTTTAATGCTTAAGCATGGCCTTTCTTCATTAATATTAAAAAAACTGTTGCATACAAAAATATGAAAAATCGGTAGTATTATAGAGAAATGTTTTATAAACACGCTGATGCAGACAGTTTTCAAATCGAAGAATTATTTTTAAGAGATATTTAATGCTAAAGTTGGACAAAATCGTTCCATTAAAAAAGTTTTATAGGAGCAAAAACTGTACATAGGAATTTAATCATTTTTAGATCATTTTATGCGTCAGAATTTCCCGGTGTGCAGACTGCATTTAGTTTTTTAATTTGACTCATTTTTTGAGGTTTTATTTCTATTTTAAATTCAAATTTTCAGCATTTCGAGAGATATTTTTTACATGTTTTAGAAAATTATATTAATTTAAACTGTTGCCAACTGTATAAACAGCGCAAACAATACTGTTTGCTTCAAATTAAAAACTTATTTTACACGTGACTATTATAAACAGAAAATATAAAAGCTGGAACTCATTGAAAATTACGTCATAAAAACTATGTTTACACGTGAATTTTAAAAGAGAAGGAATATTGTAAAATAATAAATTCATTAACATGCGTTAGAAGTCTTAAATAGGAGAATTTACGTCACATTTACATCACATTACACTTATTACGTAAAATGAACAAAAAATAATATTGCAAAACAGTTTAAATTTAAAAACTGCGCGAGACATTTATTTGGTATTTTAAGATGATCATAATATTTCATTTCTAACAAAAGTATTTTTACGTGAATATTAAAAAAAGAAAGAAAAGTTTGGTGAAAATTACGTCAGATTATAATTGTCAGATTCAAATTATAATTCAATCTTCCGAAATCTTTTTAAAGCCGATCCAATTAGCGTGCTGTTAGAGTCTGCGGTGTCTGAATGGGGGTTGACGAGCGTAGCTCGTAGGGGGCAGAGACCCCTAGTAATCTATAAATGAATTTTGTTTTCTATTATTGTATATTTCCGAATCAGATCATTTTTAGATATTCAGGTAGAAGCATGTTCAATAGATACATAATTATTTGCGTTAATAGTTAATATCAATTTTCAAAATTAAAACCTAAGTATAATAAAACCTAAAGTAACTCAAAACTCTAAACGTAAATGAAATAAAACCTAATCTGAAGTAGAAAGCGTGTCAGTTAGCAAAAATAAAACCTTTGAAATTTGATAGAGAAGCAAAATGATTTGGAAAACACTATGTGTTGAATGTTTTGGCAAGAAAATGACGCTACAGGGCGCTTTCATTAAAATTTGTAAAACCTTAATTCCTTCAAAAGTAACGGATTTTTTTAAAGTTAATTATATACCTGTTACAGAAAACTATACTTTTTGTAAAAAAAGAAAACGTAAAATGGATTGTTCTCCATAAACTGAATATAATCTATAATTTTCTTCTCGTGCTAGAGAAGTTTTATAACGTGCCAAGTTCGGCAAGTGTGCCATAGCTTCGTCATCCCTGACCTATGGTAATTACATATTGGCTGCAAAAGAATATATTTCTTATTTTTAATTTTTTTTATAAATAATAATATATCTGTAAATTATCATTTAAAAAACATGATAATTAAAATGCAATAATTAAAATTATAATATTTACTAACTATTTTTCTGTGCAAATGTGAAAGGACAGTAAAACACGACACTTTTTGAAATACACCCTTCTCTCTGCCCACAGGCGTATGTTTCCCGCTTTCAAAGTCCGCATGTCCGGTTTGGACAAGAAGGCCAAGTACATCTTGTTGATGGACATCGTCGCCTCGGACGACTGTCGCTACAAGTTCCACAACAGCAGGTGGGTGGTGGCCGGCAAGGCGGACCCGGAGATGCCCAAGAGGATGTACATCCACCCGGATTCTCCTTCCACGGGGGAGCAGTGGATGCAAAAGGTGGTTTCCTTCCACAAGCTCAAGATCACCAACAACATATCCAACAAACACAGCTTTGTAAGTCACAAACTTTTTTTATTTTTGTTAGCAATAGGCTAAATTTATGATGTGGCATAAGTCTTCTGTATAAGTAGATAAAAAACAATGTTTACAGCATCAAAACACTTTGAATCCGCTTACATTGCCCGTTTCCTGAAATTTCCTATTGTAATTCCAATAAACTTTATCTGTGAATCCGCTTCTCTTCCATTGTCTGTTTCCTAAAATTTGCTGTAATTCTATTGGGCAATAAACTTTACCCTTGAATCCTTTTCTCTTCCATTGGCTGTTTCTTAAAATTTGCTGTAATTCTATTGGCCAATAAACTTTATCTGTGAATCCGCTTCTCTTCCATTGGCTGTTTCCTAAAATTTGCTGTTATTCTATTGGCCAATAGACTTTATCTTTGAATCCGCTTCTCTTACATTGGCTGCTCCCTAAAATTTTCTGTAATTCTATTGGGCAATAAACTTTATCGTTGAATCCGCTTCTTTTACATTGGCTGCTTCCTAAAATTTCCTGTAATTATATTGGCCAACGAACTTTATCTTTGAATCGCTTCCCTTCCATTGGCTGTTTCCTAAAATTTGCTGTAATTCTATTGGCCAATAAATTTTATCTGTGAATCCGCTTCTCTTCCATTTGCTGTTTCCTAAAATTTGGTGTTATTCTATTGGCCAATAAACTTTATTTATATGTGAATCCGCTTCTCTTCCATTGGCTGCTTCGTAAAATTTGCTGTTATTCTATTGGCCAATAAACTTTACCCTGTAATCAGTTTCTCTTCTCCTACATATACACAAATTCTTTTTCTGAGCAATCCTATTTTGCACTGATAATGGTACGCCCTGTCCCCTACCGAAACTATAGTTTGCAACAAGTAAAAGTGTTTTGGTGCTATAAAGATTGTTTTTATCTACTTATATTGCACTGCACCAAGTAATTTCTTATTGTAATAAACCTTCTTTATTTAGATCTCGGGTAGTTAAATTATTCTAAAATAGATAAAGGTCAGTCAGTTTCGCTTACCTCCGTTTATCAGGTAATCCAGCGAGGTAACCCAATGTCTTCTCTGGTTCTTAAACCACCGTGATTCGGCCTCTGCGCAGAATGCTCCGTTTGCTTTGCTTATTCATGATATGATAATAATAGTGTTCATGAGATTGTTAAGTTGAGGAGAATAACTTTACGGTTCAAACACATTTGATTTAACTTATCTTTAATTAGGATTAAACTTAAGATTTTAATTGGAGCAAGAACAGAGGGCTCCTTTCCATTGAGAGGTTACATTTTGACACTGACTTAATACACTTAAAAAACATTTTCAAACGTATATAATGTTCAAGCATTATTATCGTTTGATTAGAAAGAAAAACCTTTTACGTATACAAGAGCACTCAAGTGTTGCTTCTTTCGACTGTAATATAGGCCATTAGCTTCTGATTGATTGATAACGTTCTTTCTTCTTTGATCGTATTTATTTATGGAATTATGATTATTTCTTAACTCGTTCAGGACCATGGATGGTGAGCACATATATGTGATAGCAGCACCCATGCAGCATATAGCTGCATATATGTGAGCTATGGTTTTAGAGTTCTCAAAATACGCTCATGCTAGCAACAAGATACATCAGCAAAGGGCCCACAGGAAATCTAATGGCGTAAAGCCCAAACCAACAATTATGTGCTTAGGCATAACTTTTATAAATCTGGCCTGGGAACGATTAGAGATTGCAGAGTTAGACATGCTTTGACTTTTGAAGGGCTCCGTTCTAGCCTCTCGACAATTACTGGCGTAGTGTCGGCCGGTGCCTCTTATTTTCCCGAGCCCCCTTAATTTGAAAGTGTAAATATTGTAGTTTTCTTGTATAATCTAGATTCATTAAACTGTTATTCACCATAAACCCTAGATATATACACCTTCAACATATATACACCTTCAAAAAATGCATCCAGAGTTTCTTTCTGGTACCAGTAATAATGAAAAGTAATGTTTGTGGTATTTAATTTAAGTACTTTCGTGATTGTTTAAGTAAAGGTAACTTAAAAAAAAATAAATGGTGTCAACAGAATAGAATTTCTGCAAGAGACGCCGGTCCCGAAGGGGTTAATGGTGTTTCAGCATTTTAAACCATTCAAACATGCGCTGTTCAGGAGTTGAATGAAGGACCTCTGGATGAACGTAGCTACTGAGCTAGCCTAAGGACACAATCCACCGGCGCCATCGCTAACACTTTTTATTGATGGGGGAGAGAACCTTAAATTGCCAAGTGAAATTTCAGTATTTGCCGACTAGTTTTATAATTTTGCCAACTTACAACAGTTAGAAAATGTAATATAGCTCTTATTTGTTAAAAGTTTAATAATATTCCCAATTAGTTTTGTAATTTTTGTTAAGTCTATCAGAAATAGAAAATATATTATAGTTTTGATTAAAGTTTTAAACAAATTTGCCAACTAAGTTTATAAATTTTTCAAGTGTAATAACATTCGCGAATGTTTGTTTTTTTTTGGGGGGGGAGGCTCTCCTCCCGACTCCCCCCCCCCTCTCCCTTAGCGAGGCCTCTGCAATCCACTCAAACAACCTGTGAGCATTTTGACGCGTTCAACATATTATCTGAGTGAACTATGTCGAGGATAGCTCAGTAGGCAGGGCGTTATAAATTAGAATTATAGTTACTAAACTAACCTCTTGTGTTTGCATCTATTTGCAGAGATTTTTAAATGCATTTGACCACGAGAACACAGGAAAGCGCTCTTGAATTGTAGTAGGAGACTCTAGAACTCTCTAGCAAAGGAACTAGTATTTATAGGGATGACATGGAACTAATTTTTTCTAGAGCCGCAATTTAGATTCTAGATGCCAGAACCCTATTTTTTTCAGTGTAAACTGTGAAAATTGGAAAAAGCAGCGCTTTGTCAAACCGCTCCATTCAGTCTTTCGTGCTTGAAACATCCAAAATTCCTGCGTATTCAACGCGGGCATGAAATTTATCGACCTATACAAGGAAACTAAACCATCTCGAAACATTTTTTAAAGTCCTGAGCGCGGTGCGAAGGCCTCCGTATCGGTGGCAGCTGCTTCTCCCCCCCCCCCCCCCCCTCCCCGTATATCTCTGCCGGCGATCTGCAAACGACAAGCGACGGCCCCTGGACCACGATGCCGACAAACCAGTTCCGTAAAACACAGACATGAGAAGGAAGCAGGGTATCGAATTCATTATCTCATGGGGGAGGAGGTGGGGGGCGATCCGATCTGTATTTGGATCTTCCACTCGGCACAGCAGCGCTGAGATATTGTTGGCACGATGAATCTGATGTAGTCCATTGGTTGGATTCAGTCTTACAAAATCTTATCCCGAAGTAAATCGCGTCATCGTTTAAGGGTGTTCTCAAATCCAAAAGAGCAACTGTCTGACATAAGTTTTAATTTATTTTTGTTCGGAAATGCATGAAACTAGCTGGAGTTGTTGTTCAGAAACTAAGTCATCAAGCTGTTTTTTCCTTTTTTTTTTTTTTTTTTTGCAAACGCAATAGATCTTTTAGAAAAGAGCGTCAAAGTAGGCGTTTTGAACCGAATTTCCGCGCGAAGGAAGAAAAAGCACTCAAGAGCGGGCGAAAAACGGGTTTGTCACGTGATCGAAATCGCTTATAACTCAATGGGTAATGGATGAATCAAAAATTGGAAAAAAACAGTTCCATTCCAAATCGCTTCCATGGCCAGGCTTTCCCATTTTATATCTTTCCGTTAAAAAATGAATTTGTAAATGTGTCAGAACGTTTTGCGCTTGTTGAGCAGAGCAGTTAAGAACAGTCTTAAGACTGTTCCCAAATCCAAATGAGGCACGTTTTAATTCATTTTGGTTCGAAAACGTATGAAATGGGAGGGAGTTGTTATTCAGAAACAATGACATCGAAAAACGTTTTCCATTTTTTGGTAATCGCAAAAGATCTGTCAGAAAATAGCGCCCAAGTGGGCGTTTTGACCCGAATTTCAGCACAGGACAGCGCGAGAGAGCAGGAAAACCGGTCGCACGTGACCCATATCGCTTGCAATTCAATCAGTAATTTATTTTAGAAATAAATAAATAAATTAAATAAAACGTCTTTCGGTTCCAAATCGCTTCCCTTATAGACAGTCCTGTTTATCTTATGCCTTTACGTTTACAAAATGTGTCGAAAAGTTTTGCGTTTGTTGAACGGAGCAGTTGAGAACAGCCTTAAAGCAAAGTGTTTTTTCAAACTCTCGCACCCACAGAAATCACTCTTTTGAACTCCGGTCTTATTGCCCTAAAAAAATCAGGTATCGGAGTTTCCAGGACTATCACAATTTATTTATTTTCCTCGACCTCGTGAGGGAAAACAACGTTTAGAAGATAACCGAACATTGTCTAGGCTCGTTTTGATAGCATATCGTCAACAGTGCAATGAAGGTGTTGTGGATTGAAATAAAGAAGAAAAGTGTCCATTTAAACGAATGGCATTGAGCTCACAGGCTGTCCACACTAATTATATATTACAGTCGTCCCCGTTTAAACGAATATTGACGGTTCTAGAAATAATATTCGATTAAGCGGTATATTTGATTAAACGGGGAGTCATAACTGTAATATTTAATGCGTAATAAAAAGACAAAATAACCATCTACGGTATATTTAATTAACAGCATAATAAATAGTTAATAGAATAACAAAAAGTAAAATAAATACAAATGCTAATATAAAGTAAATACGTATTACTTTAATGTCAGTACATACATTTATATGGTTTACATCACACTTAATGCAGCTCATTTGAATTTGGCCAAAACTTTGCTACTTCTAATTTACATTACTTAAAAAAAAACATGCCTTAAAAAATTCGTTCAAAGTGGTTTGTTTGGGTGGAATTTTAAAGGAGTCAATATCGAGTTATTTTTAGAATGAGTGCAAAATATCACAACTACCATCTCGAGTCTCGAAGTGACGGCGCATTGCCATTAAAGGCTGGTTAACAGTAAGAAGTGATGATGGGGAGATCAAGGTGGGGGAATCATTTGACATGTCCATTATACACCTGCCGGCCGAAATAATTGCAGGAAGAACTGAAACTTTGTGTAAATGTAAATTTGTGAAAATTTTCAGCGTAAAAGAACCGAAAATGACAAAAGGTGAAAGGAAATTCCAGCTGAAACGTGCTTTCCGCGCCTATTTTCAAGCATCGGTCACACAGTTGTTATTCGATTAAGCGGGATCGTTCGTAAAAGTATGTGTTTTAAGCGGGGAAAAATAACATAGAACCAATAGGAATAAATTCACTTCCGGAGGATTCTATTCGAATAAGCGGGGTATTCGATTATCCGTGACTCGATTAACCGGTCGATTCTCCACCAACCTTTAACTCGCGGTTCAACTCTCAGTTGAGAAACCTTCGGTTGACAAATCTAACCGCCGGTTAATATTTCGAATTCATCGATAACTTTCAACCCGCGATTAGTCGACCTGAGTTAGTCAACTCTCGGCTGAAATCTGCTTAGTTGATTGGCCAAAGGAGTCACTTGACCTAGCAATCCTCTCTGTGAGTTCTGTCCTTCCTTGACACCAGCTTAATCTGTTTCTTTTCAATAACGAAACTAAAGGCAGTATTGAAATTGGAAATGCATATAATTATCATGTTTAATTTTTAAATAAAAAATTCTTATAAGTAATTGTGCAATTACCATTTTGATTTCATGATTTTGTTCGTTTACAGAACAAAAGTTTCAATAAAATTCTTAACAATAAAATTCTTAAAAAACAGTTGATTAAACAATATCTTGATTAAAAAAATCATTTTCTTTAATGTAAGTTTAATAAACAATTATCTGATCAAACTAGTAGTATTAAGTAGCATAAAAGTAAATAATGCAATAGGTTTTTTTTTTTTTTTTTTTATTACAATGAATATTAGATATGAAGATATTTTCATATAATTATTTCTAATGCATATATATTTTATTTAACAAATGTCTGTACAGATTCAATTAAAATATCTTGGATAAAATAGCATGCCGGTAGCAAAAAAAAAAAAAAAAAAAAAAGACGAGGCCTTAGAAAATCCTGTGTTGATTATTACACATTTTTTTAGAGATCATGTTTAATAACTTTAGAAGAAGGCCGAGAACATGTATTAATATTCTTGATGTATTGCGAAATTATAAAAAAAAAAAAACTTCTGAAAAAATGTTTCTTTAAAACAAAAATCATTATTTCAAACTTACTAAGTATGTAATAAAAAAATAATTATTTATCTATTATGAACAATTGATCCCATATACACAATTCGGCAGAAAATTCATGCTTTAAGCAACTATGAACGAGGGACTCAAATGGAAGAAAATTTGTTTTCTATTTTTTCATAATTATTAAAAAAGAGAGAGAGAAAGAAAGAGTTTTGAATCATATATTTTTACAAAATTGGTATTGAAAGAACATATTTCCATTTAGATTTGTTAGATGGCGCCACCAAAAATACTTTGTAAATCAATAAAATTTGAAGCTTCGTTTTCGACACACAAATTAGTATAATTTTGCATTCATAGAGCAAAAATATCCAAAAAAAAAGGGGGGAAATGTAAGTGACACATTCTTTTATAATACCATCTTTAATAATTAATGCTTCGTTTAATTAGTAAATTCCAAAAAGCTTTGTTTTTAAAAAAGAAGCATCAGCGCACAATTTAAAACGACCGCCATCTTTCTTTCTACTAGGCATGCGCGGTTCACTAACCTACCTACCAGAGCTTGGTTGAGTAAGTCAACCCCAGGTTAGTATTTACCTCGAATTTCGTCAGGTTGGGTAAACGGAGAATTGGATTTCGCATTCAACCGAGAGTTAAGCTCCGAAACGCGAGATTGAAGTTGACGGAGAATTACCGGGTAAGTGGGGAGGACTACACTTATTTCAAAGAATAATGCCCCTCGAAAAATAAATTAAGGGGGGATCCGCCACAGTCCCCCTCCGTTTTCCCTCTTTATACTTAACCAACGAGCCTCTAAATGTCATCGGGGAAGCGAATTATCGAAATAAACCGATATACCAAATTTGAAGGCAAATCTGATCATTCTGCATGAAAAACCATTTATATTATTATAACCATATTAAGAGGAGGGGTTAGTCCTCCGTTCCCCCCTCCCCCCTTTGAACCAATGAACCCCCAAAACGAATCAGGGAAGCGCCTTATCAGGATGAACCTAGAAAAGAAAATTGAAGAAATACAAATCAAATATTTCTATCAAGAATTATCGCGTTACGTACATACATACATACAGAACCGGCGGACACATTAGCTCTCAGACTTTGACAGCCTGTGATCTAAAAAAAGATGGCTCCTCTATTATAGGGATACCGGACAGTTCTTTTTAAATATCGCTTTTGCATTTCTATATTTTTATACGATTTTCTCCATTAGATAGCTGAGGTCCATCGCCCTTTTTTACTTTTCCGATTTTGTTTGCGAAGATACTTTCATTTTCGGAACCGGTTTCGAAAGTGAATGCACCCCCCATGAGCCACAACATGCGACGAATAGAATCCCAGCAATGGTGAAATGATATATAGATTTAATGACATGTGCTGCACATGGCACATGGATGCTGCCTTGCTAACCTGTAAGGCTCCGTGCAAACGCTTCTTCTGCCATCGTTCTACAGTTTTCCAGGAAATCTTTTGTTCTGGACTCTTCTGCGGTTTATTCGCAAAAGAATGAGGGGAATTCACAATGGGTCAGGATATAAGGGGCTCGACTCTACTTAAAGGAAAGGTTCCTCTTTTCCAGGACATCAGTCCCTTTCTTTTTAAAGTCACTAGGGGGCTTTGTCCCCTACGAGCTACGCTCGTCAACCCCCGTTCAGACACCGCAGGCTCTAACAGCACGCTAATTTGATCGGCTTTAAAAGGATTTCGGAAGATTGAATTATAATTTAAATCTGACAATTATAATCTGACGTAATTTTCACCAAACTTTTCTTTCTCTTTTTAATATTCACGTAAAAATACTTTTGTTAGAAATGAAATATTATGATCATCTTAAAATATCAAATAAATGTCACGCGCAATTTTTAAATTTAAACTGTTTTGCAATATTATTTTTTGTTCATTTTACGTAATAAGTGTAATGTGACGTAAATTCTCCTATTTAAGACATTTAACGCATGTTAATGAATTTATTATTTTACAATGTTCTTTCTTTTTTAAAATTCAAGCGTAAATATAGTTTTTATAACGTAATTTTCAATGAGTTCCTGCTTTTTATATTTTCTGTTTATAATAGTCACGTGTAAAATAAATTTTTAATTTGAAGCAAACATTATTGTTTGCTCAGTTTATACAGTTGGCAACAGTTTAAATTAATACCATTTTCTAAATTATGTAAAAAATATCTCTCGAAATGCTGAAAATTTGAATTTAAAATAGAAATAAAACCTCAAAAAATGAGTCAAATTAAAAAATTAAATGCATTCTGCACACCGGAAAATTCTGACGCATAAAATGATCTAAAAATGATTAAATTCTGATGTACATTTTTTGCTCCTATAAAACTTTTTTAATGGAACGATTTTGTCCAACTTTGGCATTAAATATCTCTTAAAATAATTCTTCGATTTGAAAACTGTCTGCATCAGCGTATTTATCAAACATTTCTCTATAATACCGCCGATTTTCATACTTTTGTATACAATAGTTTGCTTAATATTAACGGAGAAAGGCCATGCTTAAGCATTCAAATTGGATGCCGATCTGCCGGGAATATCTACGCACATTTTCATTTGTCCATTTCCAAATCAAAACTTTTTTATATATATAGAAGGATTAAAGATCAAAAACACCGCATGGCCACTAGAAAAGACGCCGATACTGATAACAGTTAGAAGGATGGTCCGTTCGCAGATTTACAGTGTGAGGGGTGCCAGTCTGGATAGTGTCCAAGTAGCTCAGTGGGTAGAGCATGAGTGCGCTATGCCAAAGACCCGGGTTCGAATCTTGGCTTGGACACGTTTACACTCTGTTGCTTCTACATCTAATGAACAAAATAAAAATATTCATGTAATAAAAACTTAAAAATTTGGGGCGTATTTCATAACTGCAAAATTAAGTCTACAGTCGTTTATGAGTTTATAAATTTTGAACCGACGGATATCGAACGTGTCAGGCACCTCTCTCTGTCCTGTTTCTCACTCCACTCGAAATATTATTCTTTTTTATTATTTATTTCACACACTCGGCGGCGAAAATCTGTTTTTAATCACACTTCGCCCATTTTTTTTTTTCTTTTTTTCAGCCTCTCCGCAAAAACACAAAACGAGCAAAATTATTAAACAGCCAAAAAAAAAAAAAAAAAAAAAAAGAAACATTCCGATCACGCACTGCGATTTCCGTCGCACCTCTCTCTATATATGTGTGTATGTATCTGAGAATGCTACGTGATCATGCCCCTCCCCCTCCTCGCGCTTCGATTGGCGGCACCAGGTAGGAAAATAACGCGCAACAGCTTCCGTTGCCGTGGCGACCGCGCCAACACACAAGCTGTCCGTCAAAGGCACCTCCGTGGTTTTCGAATGTCGCTTTTTTCTTTTTCTTTTTTTTTTTTTTAATAAGGTTGGCGTTTTGCAAGTCGCTGCGAGAAATTTAACAGCTCGGGTGATTAAAGTTGTCTGTGAAACGCCCACTTTCCTGCTTCTTTTTATTTTTATTATTATTCCTTGCTTTTTTTTTTCTTTTTCCGTTTCATTTTCGAGCGAAAAATGTCCAGGTTTCCTTGAAAAAAAAAAAAAAAAAAAAAAAGGAGAAAGGCTGCCCTTGTTCAGCGAAGATGACAGCGAACAGGCGAAGACAAAAGCAAGCGCGCGTGCAGTGACGTCATTGTATAAGGTAATAAATAGCATGGACCCTAAGATTCCGGAGTCCAGAGTATCTAAGAATTAACAGAAATGATTAAGAATGAACAGTATTTATTCCGAGGCTATCGAAAAAGACAGGCTACCGCAGTGCATCCCACTTGTCTTTTTTTTACAGACCGCTAGAGTGACGTGATGCTCTTTTTGCACACCATCATTGGTGCATTCGAGCATCACGTGACTCCAGCGGTCTGTAAAAAAAGATACGTGAATAGCACCGCGGTAGCCTGTCTTTCTCGTTAGCCTCGATTTATTCCGAGAAAGACAGGCTACCGCGGTGGGTCCGATTCTTCTTTTTTTACAGACCGCTGGAGTCACGTGATGCTCTTTTCGCACTCCTTCATTGGTGCATTCGAGCATCACGTGACTCCAGCGATCTGTAAAAAAAGAAGAAGCGGACCCACCGCGGTAGCCTGTCTTTTTCGTTAGCCTCGATTTATTCCCTGTGGCTTCACAGTAGCTAAAATGGCGACGGGATCGTTGGTTTGCGCTTTGCATTCTCCAAGGTTTTTTTCGCTATTTCTCTTTACAGCGTTATTTTAGTGTCACACCTATGAGCTTATAAACCTAATGAATGATCATATAAGCATATTCTATCATTATTTAATTATTAAATAATGAAGTAAAATGATATTAGGATGATTTTTATGATTAAGGGTGTATTCAGATCCAAACTGCTTATTTTCTGATTCATTTTTAAATTCATTTTTGCTCTCAAACGCATCAAACTAAGAAATTCTCTTATTTAGAAACTACACAATGTGCCGTGCTTCTCGATTTTTTGATAAATGCAGAAAATATTGCAAAAATTGCTGTCAAAATCGGCGTTTTGAACCGAAATTTCCGGAAGCGGGAGATCTGGGGATGAAAAAGATGGTCATACTGAGAAAATAATTGCTTGAAAATCAAATTCTAATGAATTGAGCGAAAAATGAAATCACACGGCACCTTATAGAACTCTTCAAAAATCAGCCCAGCAAGTTTCCTGTTTTTACTTTTAAAAATGAGTCTGAAAATGTCCCAGAAAATTTCGAGCTGTTGAGGGTGGAAAAATATTTTTTCGAATACACCATTAATGAATTTAAGTGAAAAAAAAAAAATAAATAAACACTAAAAATTAACACTGACATTGTTAAGTAAAATAAGTTTGATTTACATAATTTGTAAACAAATCTCCATTTAAACACTTGACATTTCACTGTTTTATACAGACATTGGTTATAATTTATTTTAGCGTTATGTTTCTAATAAATTTGATAATCTACGCAAAATTAATTTGAAATTAAACGAACATTCCTTATATCTGTTACATACATTTCAATCCCTTCAGTAGCTGTTTAAAAAAAATAAGTAAATTCTTGAAGTCTGTCATGCTTTACAATGGAGCGATTTACCAAAGTTTTCCCAAACAGCTGTTTTTTTGTAACCTCGAACCGAGAGAAAGGAAAAGGCCATTTATTATGTACACGGGTTGCTGCAATCTAGACTTCACACAAGAATTTACGAAAAAATGTACTACAGTCGGACCTCGTTATCCCGACACCCGGTTTTCATGTCACTCCACTTATTACGTCAGTTTTTCAAAGTCCCGATTTTCTGTATGTGACTATACTGGAAATAAACTCTGGATTTTACGTCGTTGAATAATTTTCAACTCCGGATATCCCGACGGTTTAGGAAAATTGTCCATGTTTCATAATCCACCTTATAAGCAGTGAAATTAAGTGGTAAGAAATGTCTTAGCCAAACTTTTCACAAAAGTGTCTAAAATATCCATTGAGGTAAATGAGAAATTTTACATCAATCCTTTATCTGAATAAATAAACTCACACACACCACTGACACAGTTAAGTTCCAGACAGACCCACTGTCTAGACTTCTGTCTACTCGCGATCTTTTTGTCAAAGATTTGTCTTTTTGTCAAAGTTTGTTTTGATCAAGCGGCGCTTTCTTGTGGTTACACGACGTTTTTCATCCGACTAAAACCGAAGCATTGCATTGCATTGCTTTGAAACGATCAGAAATTATCTAACATTCATTTCTGAAACAACGAATATTGATTAAAATTCATTGTATAATATTGAAAAAAGAATTGTAAGAAGCACATCTAGGGCTAAGCAAACCTTAATTCATCAATATTCCATGTAACAATAATAATAATAAAAAAAAAACAAGGCATCATAAATCTGATATTTAGTCTTTTCATTTTATATATATATATATATATATTTTATTTTATTTATTTTTTTTTTTTTGCTTAAAACTGCAAGAACAGTTATGAATTTAAACTTGTCCTAAATTAATTAAAAATACCGCTTTTTATAAACATATTTTTCTCCAACTCCAGTTACGCGACACCCCGCTTATGACGACACTTTTTTTTGGTCATTAGAGTGTCGGGATAACGAGATTCGACTGTATTTGAAAATAAGAAAATGCCATTTTACAGTCTTTTTTTTTCTCCACCGTACACGTCTTGATTAAAATGGAGTGGTATAAAAAATATTCCACCGCCGGGAACAAAGCTAAAATGAAATTTACAGACATAGCCAAGACAACTATTTTTTGTTAGTTGTTTTATTTCTCTTGTGTACTTTGATCACGATTAGGATCTTTTGACATTGAAGCATTCTCTGCGCTACCTGGTAAGGAAATGCCTAAAATGATACAGGCGTGAAGAGAAGGATCTATTAAATCAAAAAGTGGGTTTTAATAGTTTTTTGTTCTTAATGCAGCTTTAATCAACGAATAATCTCTCTATTCTAAACTAGTTGGATGTGCCAATCCCAAAACTTTCTTCTATCTCATACATCTTCTAAACGAGTTAATCTAGATCACGATATTTATTAAAATCAAAAGTTTTCCACTATTCTGTTGCATATCGCGAAATGGGTTCGTGAATAGTCGGCTTATCGGATTGGAAAGTTCCCGTCGCTTCACGAGCCGCCGGTGTACAATAGAACTAATAAAAATCAAGAAAATTACACAAAAATAGCTATTTAATGCCTCTTTTCGCTGTAATATTTTCATTCGCCATAGTTCAGACTGAAGCAAAAAAAAAAAAAAAAAAATCAACTAACACTGTCACCGCCGCATTAAATGAATATTTTGTGACCTTTGTTCACTCATATTAAGAAAACGGCTGCATACAAAAATATGACAATGGGTGGTATTATAGAGTAATGTTTGATAAATCCGCTGAAGTAGGCCGTTTTTAAATCTAAGAATTAGTTTAAGAGATATTAATTCTTAAAGTAGGTCAAATTCGTTCCATGAAAAAGTTTTATAGGAGCAAAAACGATACCTAGGAATTGAATCCCTTTTCAAAGGATATACATTAAAAACTTGCGGTGTGCAGACTGCATTTATTTTTTAATTTGACACATTTTCTGAGGGATTTTTTTCAAATTTTCATCCTTTCAAGAGATATTTTTTTCATATTTAAAAAATATATATTCTTTTAAATGGTTGTCAATTGGAAAAACAGTGCAATAAATACTATTTCATTTCAGCTAAAAATTTATTGACATGTGACTATTAAAAGCAGAAAAAAAAATCCCTTTAAAATTGGAATTAAATGATTACCCGGAAGGCCGTTTGTAACACTGGCGACTACTCTGAATCGAGTAGCTGCGGTAAGAACATCAAAAGATGAGGAGAGTAAGAGATCGAAAACAAACTGAGGACCTGGAGGTGTGATGTCTATTTACATTAAGTGGATTCGACAGCGAATTATATTAGGATTATTATCTCCGCCGCTAACAAGCAGCCATCTGTCAGGCGATTTCGTATTCATGACGTCATTCGCATGCGAGATACGAGGTGAATAAAACGGTGCCGGTTGTCAACTCGTAAATTGTATATGATAATAAGAAAGAGAGGGTTCATTTGCAAAATGTTACATCTTGACTCGTTAGGAGAGGGAAAGTATCAGGAGATCCAATTAAAGTCGGGTGCCCCCATTTGGGGGAGCTTCCAAATGGGATGTTTAACTTTTGTTAAGCTGATGTTTTAAAGTTATGTTGATCTTGTTCTGATTATAATCAATGTATATACATACATATATTTAGAGGGGATAAGATAAAAATATATTTATCTAAATGTGTAAATATAAATTTTGTAGTTGTGAATTACGCTTTAAATGTTTAGTATTTTAATTATGGGAGGAAAATGCACCTTAATCCGAATATTTTTACTGCATATCATGCCCTGCTTTTAACTCTTAAATTCGCGATTTTTTATTTTGTTTCGAAAAAATTATATATGCATGGTTCTCTGAAAGATTTAATACACAGGAAAAAGAATGAAAATAATCAGAGATACCTTTTTCATATAATACGTCCATCTTTTCTTCTGTTGCACATCTGGAAATACAAGTAAAAACTGCTGTCGTGAAGCTGTTTTACGCTAAAATAAGGCAAATTAGTCAATATTTTAATGTGTCTCCATATACCTTATTTATATTATTGATTGTTTTATAAAACTTAACCATTGACCATTTATGTTATTAATTAAAGCAGCTATTACTATTTTCATTTTCTGCACTGCAAATTAAAATGTCTGAAATTCAGACACTTAAGTGTCTGAAACGGAGTGTTCAATTTTCAGACATTTTAAAATGTCTGAATTTTTTTAGACACTTTTTGCGTCTGAATTTCAGACACTTCAAACGTCTGAATCGCACCCATTTTTTGTAAGCATCATACGTAGCCATGTTTGACCACGTTGAATCCTGAAAAAATATTTGGCTGTGGTCCTGCCCCCTCCACCCCCCATACAGCCTGATTTTCTTCTGTGCTCCTAATTTTGGTATGCAATTTTCGTTAAGATGATAATTTAAATCTTTTACCACATTGTATTTATTATAATCAATATTTTGAACTTCAGGAGTAGAACAAAATTAAAACAAAAAATATTTATTTAAATATTAAGATTTTTTTTTATCTTATTTTACTTTGAAAGGTCAAAATATTGATTATAATCAGTACAATTTCGAAACAGATTTAAAATATAAGCTTTACAAATATTGCACATCAAATTTGGTGGCACTAAAATCGTAGGGGGGGGGGGGGGGCACTGCCCAGTATGCCCATGCTTTAATCAAGAAGTTCTTTTGAAAAAAATGCAACCCTGCATTATTGTTATCTAAATTGAGATGTCCGGTATTCGGGAGTATCCGTTATGGATGTTAATAGACATTCCCGAATAGCGGACACCTCTATTTAGCGAATACTTTTTTAATCCGCAAGGCATAGATATTTGTATATTTTTTTACCTCACAAAAGCAGACATCTTCGATTATCGGGCAAATTCAGCTGCCCTGCAGTGTCTCTATTAAGGTACACGGATAAATATATGCATATATATTTTATAATCTTTTCCCACTCTAAAAGTTCAAAATATTTAATATACTCGGCGGTTGAATGTCGAAAAACATTTAAAATATCAGATGTAAGAAAACTGCAAGTAAATTCCCCCCCCCCCCCCAAGAAAAAAATGAAAATTCATAATTTTAAAATTAGATTTTTTAAAAATTATATTGCCACATAGGCACTTTTACATATGCATCAGATGATAATCATAACAGCTATTTAACTATGAATAAAAAAATAAATATTCTACTTTAATAACATTGAGAAAAAAATTACTTCTGTATTTTGTTAAATATATATTGGGTTTTTAATCTTGTCCTACTATAAAACTTCAAAACTTTAATTATAATCAGTGCAAGATTTAAGATATCAGCTTTACGAAAATTTCAAAGAAATCCCGACCCCCTCCAAGAAAAAAAAAAAAAAAAAAAAAAAAAAAATTAAAATCCTTATCATTTAAAAATTAGATTAAAAAAAATTTATATTTTTACATGGGCAAGTTTTCATGTAGATCAGAGGGTAATCACAAAGGATATTCAACTATCAATAAAAATAAATAAATATTCTATATTAATAACACGAAGAAAAAATAACTTATAGTCTCGAAACTTCTTTTGTCTTAAATATATATCTTAACATCTGTCATTTTTGTATTTTTCGTATAAGTTTATGTTTTATCTTCTACATACTTCCTTTTATTTCCTGTTAAAAAAGTTTTTGAATGACTAAATATTTACAATATTAAAAAGTAATTATTATGACAAATTAAATTTTACATTATTCTCATAACCATGTAATTAAAGATTACAATTCTACGATAGAAAATCCTTTTCATTAGATATCTTCAAAGAAAAATAAATTTAAAAGCACGAAAAGAAACAAACGCTTATCAGTAAACGTTAATCTCAAAATGACTCATGGAATGGAAGATCTTTCTACACGCAGCAAATTCGAAATAAAGAAATGATTTCGTTTTTCCTGACTCATCGCTGTGACGTCTGTTAGCAGGTTAACAGATTTACACGTTAAAATGTTTAATCGCTTATAAATATATGTAAAAAATACTCGAGATATACATTCTTTTTCAATGATACATATATACATAAATTTATAAAAATTGATTTTTATTCCAAAAGCAAAAGTCTATAAATATATTTTTTTTTATTTCAGTTGAATATTGCTCTGTTAAAACAGAAAAAATCCCGGGATTTTCGGGATTAAAAATAGAGCGGAATCCCGGAATCCCAGGATACGGGATTGTAATCCCTATGTAGGAAGTAAGAAAGAATTAGGAAATCTTTCAAAGCTTTTTTTTTTCTTTATATCATTGTGGTCGTTTAGTGATAGATAAGAATTAGAATTGAAACAGATAAGAATTGAAACTAAGAACTCCCATGGAAAACAAGAGAATGAATTTAACTTAAAATGTGATATTATTACTTTAAATTAGGGGAAACATATGAGAATTTAAAATATATAATTTGTAATAAAAGGCAACGTCATAAGTTAAAAAATATATACTTCTAGAATTAGCGGGCTTTTTGCAAACAGATTCAAAACTAATACCATTTTATGCAAGATTTTGATCAGTGCTATTTAGAAAATCATAAAAAAGAACACTAAATTTAGTACTAAAAAGAAAAATTGTGACACTTACTTTAATCCTGTTGCAAGAAGTAAGATAAATTCCTCGATTTGAAATTTTAAAAACTATTACAGTGAGGAGCAAAGACTTGCATCTTTTTAGAAGGGAAGGCGTTAATACATCCGACTAAGCATACTTAGAGAATGAAATGCTTCATCCTCAAAATATACTCCGCCAGACAAAAGTTCTTTTTTACCAGCTTTTATAAAGACGAAGTGCAATAACACTAAATCTCGATACAAATTAACACTAAGTACGTTCCACACCACACACACCTTGCCACACACTTTGTAGAGTTCCCGGATGTAATCTTCAAGTGTTGTCTCTATCCCGAATTATATCGACGACAGCTTATAAGAGTCATTGGGTGTCAAGCACGTAAGTCAGATGTATATATTCAATACATAAATAAACTAAGTGAATACGACTTAAAATCACAGAACTTGAAATTTCGCAAAAAAATAAATACGCGTACATAAAACAAACTTTCAGTTACTACAACGTACGTTCCAACGAAAGACATCTAAAACGCATGCGCAACTACAGTGCCCCCTGGTGGATACATTCTCCCTCCCAGTATAGTGAAATTTAATCAATTATGCTTTCTTTATGTCTGATAATTAAAAATATATGATATTTCTTTTCTTATAAATGGCTATAGAATAATTTTACGTTAAGGAAAATGTTACTAAAAATTTTACTTCAGAGAAATCCACCTTCCTTTGAACACTTCGTAGAAGACAATTTTAATTATTTTCTTCTTTTGATATTGATATATTTCAAATTTATCTCAAAACGGTGTGTGTGTGTCGGGGGGGGGGGGGGGGGGGGAGAAGAGTCCATTGAGAAAAAAAAAAGTTTTATTTTCAAAAATGTCGTTTGAAACTTATTTTTGAACGATTAATTTTTATATTTATTTTTATGTTTGTATCTTTAAACATTTCATGCCCGAGGAGTTCTGTCAAAATATTCTTAGTTTGCCTATTTCATGTTTATGTTCTGCATTTTAGAAAAGCGGATTTCGCTGTTGACCCCAGACCCAACTGTTCCAAAATCTTGTCCCTCCCTAAATTTCTTTCCACCGGTACATCTCTTAGTATTTAACGGGAGGGTGTGGCTCTTCCTTGGACATACGTGCGTACGTCCATGATTGCGAGTAATTTTTGAAAATAAATATTTTTCATGAAAAGCAATTACTGATTTATTTATTGCGCCAAAAATAACTAAGTCCCAAAACTTTAGTAAGCTAACTATTTCAATTTTCCAGACGTCCCATAATCTAAACAAATTACTTTTTTTGAAAAAATATAAAATACCAAATTTAATGGATAAAAATATTTTAAACATCTGTTATCCATTCGAAAACAATTTTCTGGTGGTGCTGTCATACATATTGCAATACAGTTATACATACAGTCATCACACATATGATACAATTGTATCGCATTTAGACACTTAAGTGTCTAAATTTCTAAATGTCTTAATTTCAGACATATCGCCATTTTTCAGACATGTTTATCAGTTCATTTATGCCATGATCATAGTAAGACACTTATGTGTCTAAAATTTAGACACCTGTGATGTCTGAAATTTCAAATTTAGACACTTAAGTGTCTGAATAACTTTTTCAGTCACATATGTGTCTTAATTTAAGACGCCTCTATTTGCAGTGTGGTGTGAATTAGGTACAGTCGGCCCCACTTAATCGGGTAACGGATAATTGCATACCCCGCTTATTTGCATAGAATGCCGTGGAACAAAAACGTTCCCCATAAGGCTAATGTTAAATATACTCGTTTTATCGCATAACGATCCCCGGTTAAGGGTGTATTCCGATCCAAACTGCTTATTTTCAGATTCATTTTAAAATTCATTTTTGCTCTCAAACGCATCCAACTGGGAAATTCTCTTATTTAGAAACTATATAATGTGCCGTGCTTCTTAATTTTTTGATAAATGCAGAAAATACTGTAAAAAACGCTGTCAAAGTGGGCGTTTTGAACCGAATTTTCCGAAGCGGGCGATCTAGGAATGAAAAAAATGGTCATACTGAGAAAATAATTGTTTAAAAATCAAATTCTAATTAATTGAGCTGAAAATGAAATCACACGACATGTTAAACATGTCTTCAGAAATCACACCAGCAAGTTTCATGTTTTTACTTTTAAAAATGAGTCTGAAAATGTCTCAGAAAATTTCGAGCTGTTGAGGGTGAAAAAATATTTTTCGAATACACCCTTAATTGCATAAATAGGTCCGAATTACTAATAGTAATCCGGATTTTATGAATTCCTGTTATAGTGATGAATGGGGAAAAAATAACATTTTTTTTCTTTTTTCTCTTTGTAACAATGGTTTGTTATATTTACAATCGAAGAGCAGAAATCGTCAAGAAAGATGACTTATATTAATTCTGGAAACTTGTGAGAGAGTCGAATTTGGACAATTGTGTTTTTCTTTTAAAGCTTGCCGTACAAGATGCTGGGGGTACTTTTTGAAAATTTCTCGAATCGGGGAAAAATTTAATCGAGACGGTTAAGAGAATAAAACACCAATATTTAGCGCTGGAAGTGGAGAAATTCAATGTCGGGATATGAAAAAAAAATTCCAAAAGGATTTTTTGTGTAGGCGAAAAAAAAAAGGAGAGAGATTGGCAAATAATTGAAAAAATTAAAAGAATTTATGCAGAAACTTTTATTTTCAAAGGTATGATTTAAAAGAATTTTTTTTTTTATTTAACTTTCATTTTAATTTTCACATAAATTATAATGAAAAATTAAACCATGTACCGTAAATAGTGTTATAATACCTTATACTTTATTACATATATTGTTATATATAGAGTAATAATAAATTATTTATTAAAGTTACTAATAAAATAGTTTTTAATTTATTAGGTAAATATTTATTGTCCATTAATATTTATCATATTTGTGGTATATAATCAAATGATAACGTATATTGATAACACGAATTGCTGTCCTCGCTTAAATGCATACAATTCCAGTGGAACCAACTGTATGCAATTAAGCGGGGCCGACTATATACGAATAAAAAAAATCTATTAAATTCAAAACACTGCTCTTTGCATATATGCAAAGCTGCGGACTAAAGGGTCAACTAAAGGGCACGTTGTCAAATTTCTCATGATTTAAAAACAAAAGTGTATTGCTTTCTAATTCCGTTCATAAACAAAACTTTTGGAGTGCAACGTTTTTCAGGCTTCTTTCGAGGACTTCAGCTGGACGGGTAAGTTTCAGTGTCCTAACATTTAATACGAACAGTTCTTTTGTATTTTCTTTCTCGTTCCTCTCAACTTTTCGGGTTAAAGTGTCTAAGAATCGAATAGCGTTTTCTATTTTCTTAAGATACATCTACCATCGACCCACCACTCTCTGACGAACCAGAATAATGGTTCAAAAGGCCCATTAGATGCTATTTTCTGAGAGATTGTTATTTTCATAGAAAAATGAGAAATACTACTTGATATTTAAAGTACAGTAAAATAAATGACAGATAACCGATTTAAAAATTTAAAGGTCTAAAAATTAAAAAACTTTAAAAAATCTACAGTTTCCGTGTTGTATCGTTTTTACATCGGTTTAGCATTAGCATTAGTTTCTTTGTATTCCATATATATGTACAGTTTTGTATGAAACGAAAACAAAATCTTCATCGCCTTTCGTTCTGGCGCCCGGAGCACAGGCCCCCTCTGCAGCCCCCTAGTTTCGGCCCTGTGAGGGGGTGAATTTGTCGGAAAGTTTCGTGCTGGTTGAGCAGTGCATTTGAGTGCCTTTGCGATCCCGAATCCAAACGCAGGGCTGACACAGGCGATTATTTTTTATTTCTGTCTCGCACCACTTTTTCAAAACAAAAATCTTTCACATACACTTTGCCAACATCTACAAGAGAAATATGCTACTAAATTTTTATTTTAAAAATAGTGGAGCGAACAGAATATAAAAATAGTCGCCTGTGACAGCCTTGCAAACGCAGTCCAAACGCTTCGAAGACTGTGGAAAGGAGAGGCAATTAAAAATCGCGCCATCTGTAAATGTAAATAAAAGATCAGGAATGACGACCGCAGAGCGATGTCGGTCGGAATACCAACTAGCCCCTGGTTATCGGTGATCGCTTCCGCTGGTTTCGCCATCTCGACAACTCGCGATTCTCACCTGCTCTCTCTACCCGAACGGTAAGCGATAACCATGCATGTGCGTCCAGGGCGATAACACACCGAGGACGTGTGAATAGCTGGCACACACAAGTTGTTTTCGCCGGGGTTTTATTTTATTTCATTTTCTCATATCTTTGTTTCCATAGATAGGCAGACTTTTTCACCTATAGATAACGTCTTTCCAGCGAAGCCATAGACAATATTTTTTTTAAATGCGCCCTAGGCCAGGCGCAACGCTCGCCGGTGCTGGGGCCCTGCACTATTAGACTCATAAAATTTATTTTTTAAATTGTATATATCATAAAATGCATGAAAAATAACCAGCGATAACTCTGTATATACGTTCAGGGCGATAACACACCTGGGACGTGTGAATGGCTGGCACGCAGATAGAAGTCGTTTTCGTCTGTGTTTTTTCAATTCCTACTATTAGTTCACCCTCTCCCTATATTTATATATATATATATATTTATTTATATATTTATATATCTTGTTCAAATTTTTAATCGTTCATAAAATGCTTATTATTCATCCTATCAAGTTGAAATACATTTTTTTAAACTTGTACTGGATGACAATGGATGTTAATACAGTTTTTTTAAATATTAATTCATTCATTAAATTTTAATTCATTAATTTTATTTTTATAGGGGAGACAAAATGGCGGCCATTGGTTATTGAACAGCATTTAATGCATTTTCCTATCTATAAGGGGGTTACCATAGGGGGGACCCTGTTCTGTCGCCCAATACCTCCAAGTTTGTCGCACACTTGGCGATCTATCGCCCAATTGGGTGACCCAAATGAGTCACCAAAAGGGACACCAACTTGGCGATATTTCTAATATTTCTCCCGATTCCGATAGATTTCCATTGTAAACCTACTTGCTTATAGAAAATCAACCCATTGAGATATTTTAAGGCAGCAAAAACTAATATTAGTTTAAGGGATTCATTAAATTTTTCTTGGATGACCTAAGTAGGAATTGACTTTAAAAACAAAATTTTTATATTACTTGTTTAATTTTATTTTCTCAGATCATTTGTTTCCGATGGATAGGCAAACTTTTTCATTACTTTTCAAGTCGCTTTATAAATCTCTTCCAAAATCACGTCAGTCAGTTTCATGTGTTTACTTTTGAAAATGAGTCTGAAAATGGGTCCGAAAATTTCGAATTGTTGAGCGTGGAAAAATATTTTTTCGAATAATTTTTTTCTCCAAAGAGTTGTTTGATTATCCTATTGATGTACAACGGGAGGTTCAGGGGAAAGTGAGAGCGAGGCCTCTGATAGGATAAAAAGATTTTGACAGAAAATAAACAGCACAGGAATTATTCACATTACAGATTAGGACCGTGTCCATCGGAATAACAACTAATAGGGCCTGCTGCTTATCGCGATGCGCTTCCGTCGACGACGTCTCACCTGCTTCTACCCAAAGGACGTCGATAACACACCAAGAACGTGTGAATGGCCCGTACATGCATGTTGTTTAGATGCTTCTTTTTTCACTAGGATCTGTGTTTCCGATTAGACGCAGATACTCCCTCCCCCCCCCCCCCCCAATCCCACTATTTTTAGGTATTTCAACGGATGTCTATTGCTTTGTAAGATACCTACTTGGAAAATAATTGTTTATAAAGTTCTAATGAATGGAGACACACAGTTGCTTCTACACAGTAAAAAAAAACGGTAAAAATTACAGCTGATTTGGCTGTGAATCGCTAAAATACAGCGTTTTATTAACTTCCGTATCGATTTACAGTAAACTGCTGTTATTTCAACAATGGCAAAACCGCCTGGACTGCATTCCAGATGAGATACCTGCCCTACAGGCACACTGTCAAGCCAAAGCAAAGTAGTGTCGTACGAATGTTAGCGTCGGTGTGAATATGTGCCTATTATGAATTCAAAATGGTGATTTTGGATACTTATATACAATTCTGGATTACATATTTAAAAAAAATCAGAGTAAGTTTTATTTTTATGTTTATTCGTATCATTGATTTAATAACTGTATCAAATAGGCAGTTCTCTTATATAATGTAAGATACAAATTTTGTATTTGCGTACATATATATAAACGTTGACTGACAGTAGCTTTGAATCATTTGTATAAGGGTTAAATATTTTGTCTTAAATTATAACAAAAGAGAATATTTCCAATTTACATTTGAAAAAATTATTATTTTTCTTTTCTTTTTTCCATCATAGGACTTAGTTATTATTTACTTATGTGTCAAAGTACCAGATTAAAAAAAAAAAAAATCAATATTTTTGAGATATGTTTTGCTTTGCTATTAAACATTTTTCGCAATTTCATTTTTTCCGTTATTTGTATTTTAACATACCTTACTAATCTAAATTATATAATATTTTTTAATTGTCTAAAAGATTTAAGTGCGCTTTTTGTACTAATTTAAATGTTTTTATTTATTTAATGTATTATTATAGTTTATTAAAATTTCAAAAACAATTTTACGACTTATGGTCCGATTTACCGTCGGAGTTATTCACATTTCATAGATGCTAGTTTTTTACGCGCATTTCTTTACATTTTTTATATGTAATTTTTAAATCATTTATTGTGTGTAAGCTGGATACACTTCTTTATTGATCCATAAAATATTCCAAGAGTTTGCTTACTATTGTCGCAGCATTCAAAAGCAGCAGATCGCATTTTGCTTTTGATAATTATCGAACAATAAGAAGTAATTAGCACTAGATGCTGAAATTAGATATTTTGAATGTTGTCAATGTATGTTATATTACGCAGTACATTTGAAATTCACATAAGGAAAATTCTTTACAATGAGTTACAATAGTTTAAAATTTACGATTTATTGCTTTTTTCGGTGTATTTTCCTATTTTATTTATTATTTTGCTTTATGGTGCTAAATTTGTATCTTACACATGTATAACAGAATTTATTATATAATAATGTTATTAAAACAATGATATAAGTAGACATAAAGATAACACTTATAGAGCTCTTAGTTTTTAAAAGATGTATCATAGTATACAAAAAAAAAAAAAACTCAAAGTAAACAAACATTGCAGGGCGGGGGGGGGGGGGGAAGATGCAAACGTATATCTACAAATAATAATAATAATAATAAATAAAATAAAATAAATACAAAATGTATATATATGAAAACAAAAACATATACCGTTAGAATGTCGCATTCACCTTGAAAACTATATCGAAATAAAATTAAAACTTGGTAAAAAGGTGCATTTAATGTCATAAATATAAAAAGATATTAATAAGATGTTATTACATAATAAAATAGTTTTTATAAACTTCCAATATTTCATGCCTAGCGCTTTCGATCACCTACTGATCGAATAGCGATAGTGATCGAAAGCGCTCGGCACGAAATCTTGGAGATTTTTAAGTTTTTAAAAACTGTTTTATTATGTAACAACATCTTATTAACATCTTTTTATATTTCTGACATTAAATGCACCTTTTTAGCAATTTTTTATTTTATTTCGATATAAAATAAATAATAATAAAGGCTAAAAAATTACTGTTATCTTGTTAAAAGTGCTGTAAAATTAACAGCAAAATATGCTGAAAAAATACAATTTTTTGTAAAATCTAAAAAACAAAATTACTGTAAAATTAAATGTAAAAGTGCTGTAAATTTACAAGTTTGCTGTTTACCCGTGGAAAACAAAATTGCTGTAAATTGACAGCAAAATTTGCTGGCACCCATATTGCCAGCATTTTTTGCTGTAAAGATACAGTGATTTTTTTTACAGTGTACATCTCTTCCAAAATCACGTCAGCCAGTTTCATGTTTTCACTTTTAAAAATGAGTCTGAAAATATCTCGGAAAATTTTGAGTGGTTGAGCGTGGAAAAATATTTTTTTGAATATCACCTTAAAATACTGGTATTTAGAGTATTTGGAGCTCTGATAGACGCGGTACACATAGAATTGCTAATAAAAACGCAGATTTTAAGGGACGGGAATAAACCAGGGAATTTTGGGGAATAAACCCGGAATTTTGGGGATTATTGGAAGTTTTACAGGAGTTTTGAAGGTAAACAGAACCAGTAACTTTTTAATTTAAAATTTTAATTTTTCAGAATTTCAGGCGCTATTCTGAAAAGTTTAAGGAAGTTTTTTTTATTATGAATTCACAAAACTTATGATTTTGTGTTTTAATTTTCTAGCGAGTTGCCTTGTATTTTTCATTGATTTATTTTACTTTTGTTCATTTTCTTTTTGTTTACATTGGCTGATACGTAGAATAGTGGTAATGTTTACATCCATATCCATGCCAGGCGAGATGAATTCTACCTTTGTCACTTTTTACTGATCGACGATTAAAATAATCAAATTACTTATGCTATTTTAATTTATCTTACTTAATATTTCTGCAACTTAAGCACGTATTTCATTATTTTTCATGTAGAAGCTTTTTTCTATATTTTTGTTGTTTACATTTGTAAAAAACATTTTGTTTACATTGAAAAAAATTGAAATCATTAAAACTAATAAATTAAAAATGTTCATGCCTAAAACTGCGAAAACTCCCGGGAATTTTCAAAATTTCCCCTCCCAAAAAACCCGGTTTTTTCCACCCTTTGCAACTCTAGGTACACGTGGCAACACTAATAGGCACGCAAACGCCTACTTTGACACTAATTTCTGAAAGATCTATTGTGTTTGCAAAAAAATGGAAAAAACAGCTCGATGATATAGTTTCTGAACAACAACACCAGCTAGTTTCATTCATTTTCGAACCAAAATAAATTAAAACTTATGTCAGAAAGTGGCCCTTTTGGATTTGAGAACACCCTTAAACATCTTTTTAAGAATTACATCAGCCAGTTTCATGTTTTCCACTTTAACTAATATGTTGTGGCCATCACAAAACTTTCTTCTAAACCACGTCAATTAAATCATTTCAATAGTACCAGAAATTACGTGGGAGAATATTTTTTTTTAGTACACCCTTAAAATACTGGTATATCCAGAACATTTGGATCTCCGATTTACGCGGCACACCTGACAACACTAATAGGTACCCATCGCTCCACCAAGTCCGAACGGATGGGACGATTTAAAATTTCCCAAACCTGATTGCCAGGTGACCGGTATTTCACGGCCGATGAAGGGTTTCTCTACAGAAAGCGTCGTGTTTTTCTCCGCTCGACGACGATGCTCGGCGCATAGAAATCGACACATTATGCAGATGAGCGCATCATAATGTGTAACGGTTGCCACATCCAGAAATCCAACATCTCACTCACTTTCTTTCTCCTGTACTGGAAGAAGGGCAAGGCTCTTCTTCTCCAATCGTAGCTACTTTCTGGCATGTTCCTCAATTCATCAGGTGCGTTCGTAATTATATAAATACGTGACCCCTACATTAAAAATTCCTAATGACATTAAAAGTGCCGTCTATTTTCTTTATTTCTCTGTTTCTTTCTGTTTTCTTTAGTGAAAGAGTAGCTATTCTTTTTTATGAGGAAGAAATAGTGGTTGTTAGGTAACAATCAGTCAGCGGTCAAGATCTGTTTGATTTCTATAAAATTTAAACAGACTATTTAATTCCTTTACACAGACATAGTTAAACCAAAGTGTCAGTGCCCCAAAGTATCACTTCAAAAAATTCTCTATGGGGGGATTCTCTCAAATGTTAAGCCTGTTCTCAACTGCTCTGCTCAACAAACGCAAAATGTTTTGGCACATTTACAAATTCATTTTTTAAGGATGTATTCCGATCAAAACTGCTTATTTTCTGATTCATTTTAAAATTCATTTTTGCTCTGAAACGCATCAAACTGTGAAATTTTCTTATTTAGAAACTACATAATGTGCCGTGCTTCTCAATTTTTTGATAAATGCAGAAAATACTGTAAAAAACGCTGTCAAAGTGGGAGTTTTGAACCGAATTTTCTGAAGCGGGCGATCTGGGAATGAAAAAAAGGGTCACACTGAGAAAATAAATTGTTTAAAAATCAAATTCTAATTAATTGAGCTGAAAATGAAATCACACGGCATGTTAAACATGTCTTCAAAAATCACCCCCAGCAAGTTTCATGTTTTTACTTTTAAAAATGAGTCTGAAAATGTCTCAGAAAATTTCGAGCTGTTGAGGGTGGAAAAATATTTTTTCGAATACACCCTTAACGGAAAAATATAAAATTGATAAGGATTGACCAGGGAAGCGATTTGGAATGGAACTGTTTTTTGTGTTTTTGGATCCATAAATTATCTATTCAGTTATAAGTGATTTGGATCCCGTGACAAACACGTTTTTACCCATCCCGATGTAGTTATTCTTTCTTTCGCGCGAAATTCGGTTAAAAACGCCCAGTTTGACACTCTTTCTGAAAGATGTTTCAAAACGTTTTGACACATTTACAAAATCGTTTTTGAACGGAAAAATATAAAATGGGAAGGCCTGACTAGGCAAGCGATTTGGAATCGAACTGTGTTTTCCATTTTTGGATCCATAAATTACCTATTGTGTTAGAAGTGATTTGGATCCTGTGAAGACTTTTTTCAGCCTTTTTTGAGTAATTATTCTTCTTTCACGCGGAAACTTGATTCAAAACGACCACTTGGACACTCTTTTCTGAAACATGTATTGGGTTTAAAAAACAGCTTGATGACCATAGTTTCTGAACAACAACACCAGCTAATTTCATGCATTTCCGAACAAAAATAAATTAAAACTTAAGTCATAAAGTTGCCCTTTTGGATCTCAGAACAAACAGCTTTAACCCTTTAAGCGGCTTAACCGTGTTTTTCCGCCACATAATCCTTGAATTCAAGGGCTGATTTAACACAAAATTAATATTAATGTTATTTATATGCAGTGCATAAGATAAATAAATATGTAAAGTAATTCATACAAATATTTTTCATATCCATTATTTTATGAATCATTAAACATACATGAAAAATTCTGCAGGAAGCTTAAAAGTTAAGCAACTGCTCTGCTCAACAAGTCCACCCCTTCTTTGACCCTTCCTTGAGTAGTTATTCTTTCGCGCGGAATTTCGGTTCAAAATGCTCCCTTTGACACTCTTTTCTGAAAGATCTATATTGCGTTTGCAAAAAAACTGAAAACGTCTTTCGATTATATAGTTTCTGAATAACAACACCTGTCAGTTTCATGCATTTCCGGACAAAAATAAACTAAAACTTATAAAGTTGCCCTTTTGGATTTGAGAACAGCCTGAAAAGTATGTAAATGCCAACGAGATATGCGAGAGTGTTTAAATTCGTGGCTCGATGACGTCATAAACTTTAAATGCTCTATTACGGAATTGCGTAAAAGAAATGTCCTTATATAACTCCAAAAATTATAATTTTATTAACTAACCGTTTACTGCGTCGGAATAAGCGTCTCATTTCCAATTAAAATTTATCTTTAAATTGAAATTTGAATGAAGTACAGAGTCATGAAAAATCGAAGAGTGTGAAAAATAAGATTAAAAATATCTCGGAAAATCATTATCCTATATCGACTTTATTCTTGATGTAAAATTTAAGTTTTTTTATTGTCTTTTATAGTCACTCCTTAAAATAAACAATTTCGAAATTTTTTATATACCTTTTATCAGAACGAACATTTCGAGAATCCAAAAAAAAATAGTTCCAGATCATCGAGGTTACTGATATTCAACAGGCTTCTTTTCATTATCACATACTAACAAGGAAGGTCTCCATACGGGCATGCTCAGAAAAATCTGAAAAAATTACAGAATGTTCTTCTCATATGGATATATATGTTTATAAAAAAAATTTTGGCGGAACTCCGATACAGCGTCCGTAAAAAAATAACGAAATTTTCATTTATTTGGCGATTTATCACCGGTTGGCGATGGAAAAAAAATAGGCTTTTATGTAGGAAAAAACTTTTTATATTGAATTTGTTTATATAAGTTTAATTTAAATAACTTTAGTTTTGTCATTTTTAATTTGTTTTAACTACAGTTTCTCATATATATTTATATGAATTTATAATAAAATTTAAATATCATATTTTATGATTTAAAGCAAAATTTAAATTGATTTAAATTATTTCAAGCTCAAAAATGAGGCAGATAGAACACTGTCGGTTTGATTTTGTTGCTATGGAAACGACTTCGTCTTTGATATGGAATCAAATGTCAGCTGACTATAACTTAAAATAGATATTTGCAACTTGGAAAGCATAGAAAATATTTTTAGAGTGATAAAATTAAATAACTATAGCAACAAGCAACATATATCTCTCTATTCTAAAAAAAAAAGTAACTAGCGCTGTCACCGCCGCCGGTTTTGAATTTTTTGTGACCGGAGGTTTTTCTTCATTAATATTAAGAAAAATAATGCATACAAAAATATGAAAATCGGTAGTGTTATACAGAAATGTTTGATAAACACGCTGATGCAGACAGTTTTCAAATCGAAGAATTATTTTAAGAGATATTTAATGCTAAAGTTGGACAAAATCGTTCCACTAAAAAAGTTTTATAGTAGCAAAAACTATTCATCGGAATTTAATAATTTTTAGTTCATTTTATACGTTATAATTTCCCGGTGTGCAGAATTGATTTATTTTTTTAATTTGACTCATTTTTCGAGGTTTTATATCTATTTTAAATTCAAATTTTCAGCATTTCGAGAGATATTTTTTACAGATTTTAGAAAGTGATATTAATTTAAACTGTTGCCAACTGTATAAACAGCGGAAACAATAATGTTTGCTTAAATATATATATATATATATATATTTATACGTGTAATAAATTAAAAATTTATTTACACGTGACTATTATAAACAGAAAAAAACATTTGGAATTAGAATTAAATAATTATGTACGAAAAGCAGGCACTTATTAAAAATTACGCCATAAAAACTATAATTACACGTGAATTTTAAGAGAGAAAGGAATTTGTAAAATCATAAATTTATTAACATGCGTTAGAAGTCTTAAATAGGAGAAATTACTTCATATTTACTTCACATTACAGTTATTACATAAAATGAACACAAAATAATATTGCAAAACTGTTTAAATTTACAAATTGCGCTAGACATTTATTTGATATTTTGAGAGGATACTTTTCAACTATTTCAATTCCTATTATTAGCTCACACTCTCCCTATATTTATTTATTTATATATTTATATATTTATCTTGTTCAAATTTTCAATCGTTCATAAAATACTCATTATTCATCCTATCAAGTTGAAATAATTTTTTTTGAACTTGTACTGGATGACAATGGATGTTAATACAGTTTTTTCAAATATTAATTAATTAATTAAATATTAATTAATTAATTTTAATTTTGCATGGGAAACAAAATGGCGGTCATTGGTTATTGAAGTTCAATGAAAGTATTTTCAATAAGGGGTTACTATAGGGGAGACCCTGTTCTGTCGCCAAATACCGCCAAGTTTCTCGCCAACTTGGCGATATATCGCCAAATTTGGCGGCCAAAATGAGTCGCCAAAAGTGATGCCAACTTGGCGATAGTTCTAATATTTCGCCCAATTCCCATAGAGTTCCATTGTAAACCTACTTGCTTATAGAAAATCAACAAATTGAGATATTTTAATGCAACAAAAACTAATATTAGCTTAAGGGATTCTATTAAATTTTTCTTTGATGGCCTAAGTAGGAATTGACTTTAAAAACAAAATTTTTATATTACTTGTTTTCGTAGGAAAGCGCAAATAATATTTTATTTCTAACACAAGTATTTTCACGTGAATATTAAAAAGAGAAAGAATAGTTTGGTCAAAATTACATCAGATTAAAAACGATTAATTTAAAATGTCTCATTTAAAAGAACTTTCTTTTCGCTTTGTTAAAAAATACCGGGAGACAAAGATTCTGTTTACTTAATTCCTTTTATATTAGCTTATTTTGAAATGTTGTTACACGTGTCTACGTCATCAAGTTATTTTCATTTCGACGTTTTATTTGTATTTTTATTAATGTTGTACTAATTTATTTGTTCTTTCGTTATTTAAAATAAAAATTATGTCAATTTGTATAATTTGGCGAGTGGTTTGGCGATTTATATAATTTGGCGAAATTAGTCGACGGGATAATCAAGTAGTACCGCAGCGGATTTGGCGTTAAAATTTCCCCTATGAAAGAGAAATGAATAGAAATCCGTTTATAGGGAGATCGCACTGTTTTTTAAATTATAATTCAATCTTTCGAAATCTTTTTAAAGCCGATCACATTAGCGTGCATTTAGAGTCTGCGGTGTCTGGACGGGGGTTGGCGAGCGTAGCTCGTAGGGGGCCGAGCCCCCTAGTATCAAATAAAAAAATGTATAATAACGTCTTTCATTAATTAAGTTTAGATTCATTAAAAACCGTGCATTCTATAAAACAATTAATAAACAGTTTTCAGATGCATTAAATTCGTTTGCTTTTGGCGAGGAAAAATCCTGCTCGCCAAATCGCATGTCACTTTCGTATTTTCGCGCCAAATATTCGAAAGTATTTTATTTTCTTACAGACTTTCTACTAAAATTCCGCCATTAAGTTTGACTGATCATTTATTACATACATAAGTAGTTTAATTGAGTATTTTTTTCAAAATATTCTGAGTATGCCCAGTATGGAGACCTTCCTTGTAAGTGCACACTCAATTTCAAGTCTCTATCACAATTTGTTCGGGAGATAGAGCGTTTACAGACACACGCATAGACGGACGGCAATCTTTTCTTCTTCTAAAAATATGTTTTTCGGAATCTCCAGTGTTAAAAAACGTGTAAATCAGTCAAATTTTTATTTTTAACTCTTTCCAACAAAGTTGAAAAGTGTTTATGACTTCGGTTTGTCTGTCTGTACGCGCTCTAACTCTCGTCAATGAACTCGGATTGCTTTGAAATTTTTGGATATTATTGACGTTCACTATAGCACGAACCCTATTTCAAATGAAGTTTGTAGCATGTTTAGTTCATCTACAGGGACAGTCCAAAGTATTCCGTTACATTACGGCCAATGCGGAAAAAATCGTTTCAAATGATTTTCAATGATGTTACACGCATCCAAACATAACAAAATTTATATACATTTATGAAATGCACTAAAATATGCACTGCAAGGAATAGTTATTATTCATTTACAGGGCCACACAAAAGAATTCCGTTATATAATGATATGGGGGGGGGGGAATTGTTTGCGGTGTATTTTATTTTAATTATGTTAAACTATTTCATATATAACGAAATTGATATACGTCGCTGAGATTTACTACAAGTTATTTCATGTATAATATGAAGTGCAGAGCATTTACAGGGACACTCAAAAGATTTCAGATCATATTGTATCAGAAGTACTGAACATTAGCGGTGATTGCTGGAAATGTAATTTTAAGTATGATATGCGCGCTTTTATGTTTCACTGTATTTATGCAGACTATATGGTATGTATAAATGGTATAATTTAAATACAGGGTTACACAAAAAAAATTCGTAAGGGTTACTGGGTATGAGCGCAAATTGCTTAAAGGTGGTTTTTAAATGAGTTATGCATTTTTACGCTCAACTGCATTTAATTTATTAAGAAATGTTTGTAGAATATAGATAAAATGATATACAGGGTCACGCAAAGAATTATATACATGCCGTCTATGGATGATAATTTCTGGAATTATGATTTCGGTAATTTCAAGAGTGTTTTAGTTTGAATTAAATTTTAGCTAAATAGTGGCGTGTAATAAAGATTATACAAAAGTATTCAAGTATGTTTCCATCTATTAGTAAAAATTGCTGAAAGAGAAATTTCAACCTGCTATGTGTTTTCTTGCTAAACTAAATTTTCTCATTACATAGTATATATATCAACCTACAGATCCAATACAGGGCTGTTCAAAAGAATTGGGATACATATTTGGCTATGGACGGTACCTGCTGAAATCGATTTTTTAAATTTTTACTTAGTTATCTTATTTACCTCATTTCCCGAAATAACGAAGCTATGTTAAAACTTTCAGGGAGTGCT
The DNA here is from genome assembly GCA_963932465.1 of Maratus speciosus. Classification (NCBI taxonomy): domain Eukaryota; kingdom Metazoa; phylum Arthropoda; class Arachnida; order Araneae; family Salticidae; genus Maratus; species Maratus speciosus. The sequence continues at coordinate 7,939,989 of OZ010797.1, forward strand.
GGAAAGTGTTTCATAATCTATGCCGTATGCATGATTTTTTCCCTTGTTTATTTTTAAAAAGATTACAAGACTTACCCTAAGTATGATAGGTAAGTAATAAGTTCTTGCGTGGGTCAGAAACTTTCGCGTTGTGCAGTAGAGAAAAATATTTTTGGAGACCGTCTCCTTCAGTTTACCAAAGAGGGTCAGGTGTCCGCAGCATTTCACGGCCGGCGATGACTTTTTTCCGCCGTAAAGACAGAGAGTCGCGGTTTCGGACGATGTCAGTCGCATAGAAAGCGGTCCATTATGCAGATCAGGAAATCATAATGCAACTTCATTAAGACATTAGACGTCTCTCTCCGATCGTGCGCTTGACGAAAAGTGTGTTTTGGATCTGGAAGAAGGCCACTGCCATGGACTACGGGGATAACTGCTCTGCTCAACAAGCGTAAAACGTTTTGACACATTTACAAATTCATTTTTTAACGGAAAGATATAAAATTGGAAATCCTGGCCATGGAAGCGATTTGGAATCGAGCTGTTTTTTCCATTTTTGGATCCATCCATTACCCATTGAGTTATAAGCTATTTTGATCACGTGACACGGCAGTTTTCTCCCCTTAATGACTGGATTTTCTTCTTTCGTTCGGAAGTGCGGTTCAAAATGCCAGTTTTGACACTATTTTCTGAAAGATCTATTGCGTTTACAAGAAAACATAAAAAATAGTTCGCTGACCTAGTTTCTGAATAACAACACCTTCTAGTTTCATACGTTTCCCAACAAAACTGAATTAAAACTTATGTCATAAAGTTGCCTTATTGGATTTGAGAACAGCCTAACTTTATGACATAAGTTTTAATTCAATTTTGTTCGGAAATGCATGAAACGAGCAGGAGGTGTTCAGAAACTTTATCATCAAACTGTTTTTTCCGTTTTTTTTTTTTTTTTTGCAAACGCAATAGATTTTTCAAAAAAGATATTTTGCTCGAAATTTGACTCATTTTTAAAAGTAAAAACTGGAAACTGGCTGACGTGGATTTCTGGAAGAGATTTATAAGTGATCTGTGTCATTTATTTTCCGTTCCATTTAATTAGGAGTTGATTTATAAACAGTTATTTTCTCAGTACGACCTTTTTTTTTTTTTCGTTTCCAGCACAATCGCTTCGGGACATTCAGTTCAAAAGGCCCCACTATGTCAGCATTTTTTTTAAATATGTTCTGCTTTTATCAAAAAATCGGCCCATATATTAGGCCCATTCTATAGTTTCTGAATAACAGAATCTGCCAATCGGATGCGTTTAAGAGCAAAAATGAATTTTAAAATGAGTCGGAAAATCAAAAGTTTGGATTTGAGCAGACCCTTAAGGGGGCTGGTCACTCAGCTTCCAATTTCCCCTCACTCATGTAAAGTCTAATGAGCATTCGTCTGTTTAAAATATCTCCTCGGGTAATTAATATTTTTAACTTCTATTGTTTGTGTACGCTTCCTAAAAGAGGTCTCTTTTTTTTCTTACTTCTCGAAATATTTCTAGACTTCATTTTATAGGAAGTGTTCAAATCTGACTCACCGTTCGCCCGCTTTTAACAATAAAATATCAAATTCAGCCTAGATTTTAGAATTATTTTGAAAACTAAGAAAAAAAGACACATCCTTTGAGGAGAGTTTGCAGAAAAAATGTGTTAAAAATAGGAATTTCCTGAGAAGACATTTTAAATAGACGAAGGCATCCAAAGTCCACAGACATAAGGCAACTGATGCTCTGCACAACATGCGCAAAATGTTTTGACACATTTAGAAATTAGATCACGTGACACGGCCTTTTTCTTCCCTTACTGACTGGATTTTCTTCTTTCGTTCGGAAGTTCGGTTCAAAATGCCGACTTTGACTGTATTTTCTGTAAGATCTATTGCGTTTACAAGAAAACGGAAAAAACAGTTCGGTGAACTAGTTTCTGAACAACAACAACGTCTAGTTTCATGCGTTTCCGAACAAAAATGAATTAAAACTTATGTTAGAAATTTGACCCATTGGATTTGAGAACAGCCTTAACATGACGGAGGAGAATTCCGAAGCTGAGTGACCGGTGGACGTTAAAAAAGTTTTTTTTTTTTTCAAATTTTCATCATAGAGATATGAAATTTTGTGGAAATATAAATTTCATAATAAGTATATAGAACACCTTAAAACAAATTTCCAAACTTATTATAATTTTAAGATTTTATTTTATTTAAAATTTTAAAACGAAATTTTAAAATGCACCATGCGTCTTAGTTTTTCAGATATTTCCTCGATTTTGTATTTTAATCTTTTAAAACCCTGTTTCAACCAAGCCTGTGTAGCTATTTTTGAATCTCTTAAATTGTTAATTTTTTAAAGATTTTTTTCTGAATTCCACATCGATTTTCATCAAAATGTTGCCTTTTAATAAGTTAAAAATGAAATTTAATTGTCTACTGGACTACGCGAATTGTATATTTTTAACTTGTAACATCTCTTTTATTACCGTGTTTACTCGCATAATAGTCGCCCTCGCATAATAGTTGCACCCCCGTTTTGAAGTAGAAAAAATTGCCTAATATAGTCAAAATTTATAATGAGAATTTTTTGTTAAAATGTTCACAAAGATTATTTGTAAATTTTATGTCCACAAAAATACTACCATAAAAAGAAAGATGGTATTAAATAAACAGCACATAATCTGGAAGCATTTGGTAAGTTACTAATTTTATTATAATGTGTTTTTCCTTTTATATACCATTAAGGTTTTAGCATTAGAGTGTACAATATTGTGTAGTAGATTTCGCCGCATAATAGTTGCACCTAGACTTTCACAATGAAAAATTGGCAAAAAAAAGTGCGACTATTACGCGAGTAAACACGGTATTTTAGTCGCCTTTTAAGGCTGTTCTCAAATCCAAAAGGGCAACTTTCTGACATAAGTTTTAATTTATTTTTGTTCGGAAATGCATGGAATGAGCTGGTGCTGTTGCTCAGAAACTAGGTCATCGAGCTGTTTTTTGCATTTTTTTTGCAAACGCACTAGATCTTTCAAAAAAGGGTGTCCAGGGGGGCGTTTTGAACCGAATTTCTGCGCGAAGGAAGAATAACCTCTCGAGAAAGGTTGAAAAACGAGTTCGTCACGAGATCAAAATCGCTTATAACTCAATAGGTAATGGATTGATCAAAAAATGGATAATACAGTTCGATTCCAAATCGCTTCCTTAGTCAGTCGTTCCTATTTTACACCTTTCCGTTTAAAAATGGATTTGTAAATGGATCAAAACGTTTTGCGCTTGTTGAGCAGAGCAGTTGAGAACAACCCTTCTGAACGAGAGTCTTTTACAGAATTTTTAATCTTTTATCACCGGTTTTTTAAAACAGAAATTTTCGCCTCATTGAAACGGGAAAATGCTCGTGTTAAATAAGGCAAAATTTACAATAGAAATTTACTGGTGAGAATAATCACTGATTCTGAGCACCTTTTGCGGCACGAATACCGGTCGCTCGTCCCCAAGGGGTTAATGGTAATACGATAAAAAAAAAAAAGAAAAAAAAAAGAAAAAAATCAAATTTTTTATCCATGTGTAAGATTTTACGGTGTTCTTTCTACAGTGTGAAGCCAAGAAAACAGTATCCAATTGGAAATGGAATTTTCTCTATTTTTTTCATCCATCATCTACGGACATCATTTGTAACCAAAAAAAAAAAAAAAAAAAAAATTTGCACGATGAAGAGAAAAGAAAAAAAAAAAAGAAAATCATTTTGGGTTATTGAAAGGACGAAGGGATTGGATAAAAAAAAAAGCTAATAAAGCTAATAAGTGAATCCGCCTTCTGGCCTCGCTTTCCCATTTTATTTACAATTCATCATTCTTTACGGTGATGGAAGGACGGAACAAAGAAATAAATAAATATCACTCATTACTCCCCATTAATGGGCAACAAAAAAACACACACCAGAACCACTACCTGCTAAAGCCAAGCAAAACACACACTCCGGCGAGGGGGGGGGGGGAGTAGATTACAGACGATTTTTTGGGCCTTCGATGCGGGCCTGCCACGGGGAGGGGTGCAGACGTCATGAAAGAGCAGGTGGTTGAGCAAGAAAGAGAGAGAGGGGGGGGGGGGTTCTGTAAACCCATGATTTGGGGTTATAATTAGGGTGGGTCGTGCCTGGGGCTTCTTTGTTTTAGAGATGATGGTCATTCAATGGAATTAAGGGCCAAAGGTACTTATTTTTGATAACTGCATCAGGGCGTTTTTTTGCTTTTGCTTTTTTATTTTTTTATTTTAAATGATTCTCTTCACGGTTCGTTTTCCCCTCCGCAGTGTTGTGATAGTGTGTCACAGAAACGGTGGCAACAGTAAGGAGGAAAGAGAAGTACACACCCATCCCTCGATTTTCTTTCGCGTTACAGACGTCATCATGATTTGTAAAGGAATTCCTTTTCACTTATTGAGAAAATGTTATTACGTTTTAACGACATGTATACTAATTTTTTTATAAACAGATTAAACTAAATAAAAAAAAATAAATAATAAAAAAAAAAAAATAAAAAAAAAAGCAATTTAACAAATTACAACGACCATTTGGAAAATGATTTTTTCAAAGACTAAAATTTAACACATAAAAAATCGCATGGAGTGGATCCTACATTACGTACGCCATGGATTACATTTTTCGGTACTGTCAATTTTTAAACTTCTACGGAGCTGGTCATACATTACGTACGCCATGGATTAAACATTAATATTCCTGGAACCATTTTAAATGAAATTTCATTCTTAAACTTCTAAACATCCCACACTATTACTTTTCACACCGTCGTATAGAGAAAAAAAATGTACTTTTAAATGCAATATGTTTGAAAGCTGCATCTCAATTTGTTTCTGAGTTATTAATTTTTTTTTGTAGTTTTTATTACTTTTTTGAAGTATCCATCTCTGTTGAAAGTAAAGGGAAAATACAGATTACTGTATAGACCCATCAGAAAACGAATAAAATGCGGATTCAACTAATAAAAAGCTTCAGATATATTTTTGATTTCCTACCCTGACGGAGGACAATAACCATTTTTTCCAAATGGTTAATAATGCTATAAAAAGTGATAAAATATCTTTATTTAGATTGACGAACCTTTCATCGCACAAACGGCGACATTTTCAAAATTATTCATGATAGAAATGATTTTCACAAAATTTAAAGTGTCCCTTGATTTACGTAAAATTTGGAAAGAGATGCTATGTAATTTTAGTAACAATAGTAAAAATTAATCCAGGCTCGCAAATATCCGATTTCATTTTAATTTTATTTTATGGTTGCACTGTTTTTCAATATGCATGATGTCTTGTGACATTGTTTGCCATGTAATTGTTTTTTAAAGGGTCAGGTAATCTTTTAAGGGTCCAAAAATCGAATTTTTTTTTAAATAGCTTATAATTAAATATGATTCTTTGGGAACATTTAAAATCAAACCCCATACAAAAATTCGCATTAGGAGAGAAGTTATGTCTAAAACACTTTGAGCTTTTGATATATGATCAACGGGTTTTTCAATCTTTAAAGCCAATTTTCTCAAAACAGCGATTTTGATCATTGCGCGCACGATTTCTGAAAAATGGTTGCCTAGAATTTCACGAAATTTTTGGTGGATGTATTAAGCGTACAGAAGCACAAAATGACCTATTATTATGTTTCTCAAGTAAGAAGATTAGAATTCACGGCTACTTTTGTATAAAAAAAATCTCGATATTTCGAATTACTCTAATTTTTTTTTTTTTTTTTTTTTTTTTTCTCGAGATCTACAAGTTTTACTTTTTTCATTGTAGGTCATTTTGAAAACACTTTATATCTGTACTCATTAAAAAAATCTTGGCTTTTTTCAGCCATTGAAATGGGAAAAATCATGCGCGCAATGCACACTGTAAATTAAAATGTCTGACATTCAAACACTTAAGTGTCTGAAACGGAGTGTTCAGTTTTCAGACACTTTTCGTGTCTGAATTTCAGACACTTCAAACGTCTTAATAGCATCCATTTTTTTTTTTTTTTGTAAGCATCATACGTAGCCATGTTTGACCACGTTGAATCCTGGAAAAATATTTGGCTGGGGTCCTGCCCCCCCCCCCCCCCCCTACAACCTGATTTTTCTGGTGCTCCCAATTTTGGTACGCAATTTTTGTTAAGCTGATAATTTAAATCTTTTACGACATTTTACTGATTATAATCAATATTTTGAACTTCAAGAGTAGAACAAGATTAAAACAAAAAATATTTATCTAAATATTAGATTTTTAAAATTTGTTTTATTTTTAATCTTATTTTACTTTAAAAGTTCAAAATATTGATCATAATCATTACAATTTCAAAACAGATTTAAAATATAAGCTTTAAAAATATTGCACATCAAATTTGTGGGCACTAAAATCATAGGGGGGTGGGGCACGGCCCAGTATGCCCATTCTTTAATCAAGAAGTTCTTTTGCAAAAAACGCAACCCTGCATTATTGTTATCTCAATTGAGATGTCCGGTATTCGGGAGTATCCGTTGTGGAGGTTAATGGACATTCCCGAATAGCTATTCTGAAACATCTATTTAGCGAATACTTTTTTAATCCGCATGGCATATATATTTGTATATTTTTACCTCACAAAAGCAGACATCTCCGATTATCGGACAAATTCAGCGGCAAGGGCTATTGAGGGCTTTTAAAGTACATGGATAAATATATATATTTCTTATAATCTTGTCCTACTCTACTTCATATAATTTAAAAATAGATTTTTTAAAAATTTATATTGCCACATAGGCAATTTTACATATATATCAGATGATAATCACAACAGATATTTAACTATGAATAAATAAATAAATATTCTACTTTACCCTTTGCACTGGAGGGCTCCGGAGCGGAGCCATTTAAAATTTGTCTTCAAACTCGCGGGCTCCGCTACGGAGACAATGCAAATAATTTTGTGATACCTGTCTAGAAAAGCCAAGATTACATGGTATCACAAAATTATATGCATTGTCTCCGTAGCGGGGACCTCGAGCTTGAAGACAAATTTTAAATGGCTCCGCTCCGGAGTCCTCGTGAGCAAAGAGTTAATATTGAGAAAAAAATTACTTCGGTATTTTGTTTATTTATATTTTGTGTTTTTTAATCTTATCCTACTCTAAGTTCAAAACTTTCATTATAATCAGTGCAAGATTTAAGGTATCAACTTTACGAAAATTTCATACAAAATCCCCCCCCCCCCCCCCCCGAAAAAAAAATAAAAATCCTTATCATTTAAAAATTAGATTTTTTAAAAATTTATATTGCCACATGGGCTTATTGTTATCATTCCTATGAGCTACTAAACAAGACATCTTTAAAGCAAAATAAAGCCAAAAAAAAAAAAAAAAGTTAGCACATGATATCACTATGATACAAACTTGCGATGCTTATCAGTAAAGTCTAATTGGAAAATGACCTTCGAATCCACACATGCAGCGAAATCTAAATAAACAAATGATTTCCTTTTTCCTGACTGGCTTACTTCTATGTTTCCAAGTTAAAAGTTTTCACACATGAAAAGATTTAATAGCTTTAGAAATATATCTAAGAAATACTTGAGATAAACATTCATTTTCAATTATATATAAATTTCATGAAAATCAATTGATTTTTTTTTTCCAAAAGCGAAAGTTTATAAATATATTTTTTTAAATTTCAGCTGAATATTGTTCAATGGAAAAAAAAAGGCAATCCCGAAAATCCCGGAATTTTCCAGTAAAAATTCCGGGATTTTCGGGGTTAAAATATAAAGCGGTATGTGTTTTCCATTTTTGGATCCATAAATTACTTATGGAGTTAGAAGCAATTTGGATCACGTAACACGGCATTTTTCTCCCCTTACTCACTGGATTTTCTTCTTTCGTTCGGAAGTTCGGTTCAAAATGTCAACTTTGCCAGCATTTTCTGAACGATCTATTGCGTTTACAAGAAAACGGAAAAAACAGTTCGATGACCTAGTTTCTGAACAACAACACCAGCTAGCTTCATGCGTTTCCGAACAAAAATGAATTAAAACTTATGTCAGAAAGTTGACTCTTTGGATTTGAGGAAATTCAATTGCCTTAAGGAAATTCGGTTCAAAAGGCTCACTTTGACAGGCCCTTATTATCACATGGGCAAATCGGGACTTTGTCCAGGGGCCCCAGACCTCAAAGGGCCCTCAAATCCCTATATTAATTTATAAAATGTTTATTTATTTATTTATTTATTTTTTTTTTTTTTAATTCCAACTCTGAAAATTTTCAAATACAAATTTCGTCTTTAAAAGATTCTGAAAAACAAATTTCATTTTGACCTCGCAGACCTCAATGCTTTTGCAAAGCTAACCTCAAAAGCTATTAAATAAGAAATAATCTTTTGATTTTAATAGATTGTATTAGCAATGAACTTAAATCATATCTAAACTTTAGTTGTTGAAAATAATCAGTTCAAATTGTCATGAGATAAATTTTCTTCCGTATTCAAAGTTATTTCTTTTAACTTTGAGTGAAATATTAAAAACAAACCCATCTTTTTAGATTTATTGAAAAAACACTTTCTACTTGTGAAGTAAAATTTATTTTATTTAATAGTATGTTATGTCTAGTACAACTTAAAAAGATGTAAAAGAAAGTAACAAGTGATTCACTCATATTTACATGACACTCTACTCCCACTTTTGACACTTAGAAGTTGTTAAATTCATCTTAAACTAATATAACAAGTTGCTAAACTATATAAAAGCGTTTTGTTCTGTACTAAGAAAAAAAAGCAGTTTTACTAATTAAGGTAGTACTTAATTATTTTGAACTGACAGAGCTAAGAATTTTCTTCTATTTAAAATCCAAGGTCCGAAAATATTGTTTATACATCACACATGACTGACCTTCAGTTCTATTTGAAAAATGTTGCAACAATTCAAATGGAGCCCCCTAAATTATTTTTGCCCAGGGTCCCAATTAGTCATGATCGGGGCCTGCACTTTGACACAGCATTTTTTAAAAACATATTCCGCCTTTTTCAAAACATAAACCCATAAGGGCACTTTATATAGTTTCTGATTAAGAGAACATTGCAATGGAATACGTTCGAGAACAAAAATGAATTAAAAAATGACTCAGAAAAAAAGCCAGTTTGGATTTGAGTAGAGCCTTAAGGGTGTCAATTTAAAGTGTGTATAAATAGTGAGTAAATTTATTCCAATATTTTAAAGATGTTTATTTATTTTTGTTTTATTTCTTAAAAAGTACTGTACATTTAAATGGCATACATTCGAGAGAATCCGCTTTCAATAATAATAAAAAAAAAATCATGAATCGGTGAACATACATAAAAATAAAAAATAAAAGTGCCCAGTTAAACTGATGGCATCGAGCTCACAAACTATTCACACTAATTGTACATTATACTCTTATTTAAAAAAATAATGACCCTCGAAAAATAAATTAAGGGGGAGAAGATTATCCTCCCCCACCCCCTCGTTTCGCCTCTTTATACTTAACCAATGAGCCTCCAAATGTCATCAGGGAAGCGCCTTATCGAAATAACCGATATAACAAATTTGAAGCAAATCGGACAGAAAAACCCTTTTATCTAAATTAAAGGGGCATTAGCCCCCGTTCCCCTCTTTATATTTAACCGATCACAGTAAACCGGTATACCAAATTTGAAGCAAATCCGATAGAAAAACACATTTATCTAAATTAAGGTGTGGTATTACCCCCCCACCCCCACCCCCCGTTCCTCCTTCAGACTTAAACAATGAACCTTTATTTCTAATCAGGGAAGCGCCTTATCAGAATGAACCGGAATACCAAATTTGAAGAAAATCTAATAATTCTGCATGAAAAACCCATTTATCTAAGTTAAGAGGTGGATTAGCCCTCCGTTCCTCCCTTTATACTTAAACAATGAACTTCCAAAACTAATAAGGGAAGCGTCTTATCAGAATGAGCCTAAAAAAAAAAATTTAAGCCAATCGGATATTTCTATCAATAGTTATCGCGTTACGCACATACCTACGTACATACATACAGAACCTGCGGGTACATTAGCTCCCAGGCTTTAGCCTGCGAGCTGAAAAATACATACGCGTCGAAAGAAGAACCTCTGACTTTTTTGGAAGTGGGTTAAAAATTGAAAGGTGATAAAGCATCGACTCATTGACCAGGTTCATGAGAAAGGATCTGCCCTGGAATGAATTCCTATTTCGAAACTAGGAAACGTAAATTTCACCAGATTCTCTCATGAATGATGTGTGTAACTATTAAAATACGAACATACATCTCTCAGGAGCAACCGAGAATTTATCTCTGTTATAGACATGGAAAAACGCAGCAGCGATTATCAAGGAGAGGGGGGAGGGGGAGTCAAGAAGACCCCCCCCCCCTCTCCTCAAATGGAGCTGGGTCGAAAAATGAGCGTGTAAAAAATGGAAATTGCAGGTTAGCGTCGATGATTTCTCATCTGTCTGTTTACCTTATCCGGTGTCTAACTTCTTTGGCTTCCGGGGGTGTCGAGAAAACCAATTACAGTGCTCTCGTCGATTTCTCCACACCTCGAATCTCGTCTTACGTTCACATTTTACTTTTACTTTTTTTTTTTTTCAAACGTATAATATTGACTTGCGTATTTCTTCCTCGTTTTATATCTCGGACAGGTTACGATGAGATGTTCGTTTCGGATCGTGAACCGTTTCGTATGAGGATAGAAGTCGACTGGCAGCACTTGGATACGTTTTGTGAAAGGGAAGGATTTAGCTACAGTCGTCCCCATTTAAACGAATATTAAAGATTCCAGTAATAATATTCAATTAAGCGGGTTATTTGATTAACTGTCATAACTGTATAACGGGAATCATAACTGTAATATTTAATGCGAAATAAAAAAGGTAAAAGAACCATCTACGGTATATTTCATTAACAGCATACTAAATCGTTAATAGAATAACTTAAACTAAAATAAATACAAATGCTAATATAAAGTAAATACGTATTAATTTAATGTCAGTAGGTACATTTATGTGGTTTACATCACAATGCAGCTCGTTTGAATTGGGTCAAAACTTTGATACTTCTAATTTACGTTACTTATACTGCCTTAAAAAATCATTCAAAGTGGTTTGTTTAAGTGGAATCTTAAAGGAGTAAATATCGAGTTATTTTTCGAATTAGTGCAAAATATCACAATTGCTATTTCGAATGAGACGGCAATTGCCTGGTTAACAGCAAGAAGTGATGTGAGGGGATCAAAGTGGGGAAATCATTTGACCTGTCCATTATACGCCTGCCGGCCGAAATCATTATAGGAAGAACTGAAAATTTGTTTTCAGCGTAAAGGAACTAAAAATGACAAAAGGTGAAAGAAAATTCCAACTGAAACGTGCTTTCCGCGTATATTTTCAAACATCGGCCACACAGTTGTTATTCGATTAAGCGGGGATGTTCGTAAAAGGTATTTGGTTTAAGCGGGAGGAAATAGCATCAAACCAATAGGAATAAATTCGGTTCCGGAGGATTCTATTCGAATAAGCGGGATATTCGATTATCCGTGACCCGATTAAGTGGGAAAGACTGCACTATGTGTTTTTTTTTTTTTTTTAACCATTTGGAAATGGTTGTTGTTTTCGGTCGAGGATGGGGCCAAATGATGCTAGCATTTTATTTTTTTTAACGAAATTCAACGATGTTCTTTACTTTTAGAAGAATTTTTATTTGAATAGGTAATAGAAAGGCATAAAATCGTTAAAAATTGTTTGAATAGGTAATCGAAAGGAATAAAATCGTTAAAAATTGAAAAAGTTACGAAATGGGTAGGTGCAAATTATCAGATATGGAAAAATCCAAAACCAAAGAGCGACGCCGAAATGAAAATCGTCTTGCAAAGCAAAAATCGAGGTCTTCAACTCATTATGTGGGCCATGAAAATCGAGGTCTTCAACTGATTATGTAGCCCATGAAAATCGAGGTCTTCAACTGATTATGTAGCCCATGAAAATCGATTACGGAATAAAAGACGAACGCGAAAAAGGAAACAATCTAATGTTTAATCGATTGATAGTAAAAGGCCCTGTCTCGAGGGGCTCCAATCCACTAGTCACGGCGTTTTACAATCGGTAAATTCTAACGGGGAAAAATTAAGCTCAACGTAGGTAATTTGTCGCAATCGGTGGATGATTCGGTGGAACTACTTTCGATTTGTAAACTGTTTTTCTTCTCGAAACGGCACTTGGAGAGTTTATCGATGAAGGTTTTGGTCGTCTGAAGTTTGATCTTTGCGATCTGTTGTTGAAGAGGATGCGACGGAATTGGGTGGACGAAATTTAGATTTTTCGATTAAATTTTGCTACGAAGGTGATTTGTCGCGATCTGTGGATGATTCGGTGGAACTGCATTCGATTTTTAGCCTCTTATCTTTTTCGGCTTCTCTTGTCAAAATGCCCCAAAATTAAAACTAAGTAAATATTAAGTCAAAATAAATAAATAAATAAATAAAAATCTAAATGGTCATTGTAATCTATTAAATTACAATTTTTTTTTTTTTATTCAAGCTCGTTTTTGTATGTAAGGATAGAATTTCATAATCGAGGTTTTAAGGCTCCGCTGCACTGATACTCCCCGATCGCGAAATCCCATGTTAACCTATGGGAAAATTTTGAAGTGCGATGACTCATTACCTGTGCGTTTTAAAAAAATATCTCCGTACATTTTAAGTTCATAAAAAATCGCTATAAACTTTAAAATTTCCATTTGATTCAATTTTACAATCTCCTTAAAAATACTTAAAATTTACGTAGACAATTTTTAAAAACGCACATAATTCGCTCCTGGTGGTGAAAACGGTATTTTAATAATTATATTAGGTAAGGAGTCATCGCGCTTCGAAGTTTTTCCATTGGTTAACATGGGATGCGCGATCGGGGAGTTTCAGTGCAGCAGCCCCTTAAGGCTGCTAGTCCCTCAGGTTTTGAAATACCCCTCACTAATGTTAAGTGTATGGCCGTAGAATGCATTCGTCTATTTAAAATATCTCCCGAGGAAATGAATGTTTTTAATTGCTTTTTTCTGTGTACTCTTCTTAAAAGATGTTTATTAGCCACCCGTTATGTTATTTCTTTCTCCCAGCAATTAAAGTGTCGTCTCCAAAAAATAACATTCCGTTATATAATCCGGCCGTAAAACAAAGCAGACGTGTCACTGTACTGCTCGATACTCTACTGCCATTTTTTAAACTTCTAAGCATCGCACATTTTCGATTTTTAGACCGTCCTATTGGGAGGGGGGGGGGGTACTTTGCAATGTAATTTGTTTGAAAACGGCACCTCCATTTATTTTTAAGATTTTCATTTTTCATTTTTTTTTTTTTTTTTTTTTTTTTGTATTTTTGAGCGCTATTTGTTTAATGTTGGCAACTCAAGTGCTCCATTTCTGTAGAAAGTAAAGAAAAAATAGTTGGAAAACAGTAATTATATCTTTTTTTTTACCATTTTCCCATAACTACTGAAAAAAAATGCAATTAAAATACGTGCTATTTTGAAAAAATATAAATGAATGATTAACAGGAAGCAGGAAGCTATTATAGACTATAATTTAATTATCTATATCATAAACACATGCAGCCCTATAAATCATGAAATAGCCGATTTATTTATTTATTTGTCAAGTTTCTTGAATGGCATCTGTTTTTTTGGATTTGTGTATTATTCAGCGATCGGAGTGGCGCCAACTTATATGGTGCCGTGGGGCCCGAGCCCAGCCAATAATTTACTCTTCCATTCCACCCAATTTTCATTATTCTATTTTCGTGCTTATCTGTTTTTCAATTACTGAAAAGAAATTATTTCGTTGACATTAACAAAATTATTTTGTTTGAAAATACGGTTAAGTTAGCAATAACAGACATGAGATATGTTTTACACTAGATTAATTTTAACACAATTATTCTAATTGGTAAACAAATCATATTAGATGTAAATTTCCAACTGGGCGAAAAATGTCCGGACCAGGATTCGAACCCGGGACCTCCTGGCTAATCTTCAAGGTTAGCTGGGTGAAAAAGTTCGACCAGAATCGTCCGGGATAGCTCAAATGGCCGAGCACTGGCGGCTTCAGCCAGGAGGTCCCGGGTTCGAATCCTGGTCCGGACATTTTTCGCCCAGTTGGAAATTTACATCTAATATGATTTGTTTACCAATTAGAATAATTGTGTTAAAATTAATCTAGTGTAATTTCGTATCCAGCGATTTCTGGAGTTCCGTTACCTGAGATTTATTCTGTTGAGCTGAACCAGGTTTCAGACCTGATGCTGTAATCTTCAAGGTTAGCTGGGTGAAAAAGTTCGACCAGAATCGTCCGGGATAGCTCAGATGGCAGAGCACTGGCGGCTTCAGCCAGTAGGTCCCGGGTTCGAATCCTGGCGAGGACATTTTTCGCCCAGTTGGAAATTTACATCTAATATGAGATATGGTTTTCAGAAAAATGGAAATATTTAGAAAATGGTAAAATCGTGAGATGGTATTAAGAAAAATATATTCCCAGGCTCAACAACTTGAAATTTTCTAACGCATTTTCAGACTCCTTTTTAAAAGTAAACACATGAAACTGGCTGACGTGATTTTTGGAAGAGATTTGTAAAGCGACCCGTGTTTTTATTTTTCGTTCCATTCATTAGAACTTGATTTATAAACCATTATTTTATCGGTACGACCCCTTTTTTTTTTCGTTTCCAGCACTCTGGCTTTGGGAAATTCGGTTCAAAATGTCCACTTTGACAGCATTATATATATATATATATGTATATATATATATAGATATATTCTGGCTTTATCAGTAGGGGAAAAAGGAGAGTTCAGCCCCAGCAGGCGGATTGCGGATTGGGAGGATTGAGGAGGAGGGAGGAATCCACCTTGTGGATAGAGGAGGAGGGTGGAATCCACCTGTTGGGAGACTTATCCTATAGTAGGAGGGGTTAAATGTTGGAGGGGGCTTAATTTTTGAGGGGGCTTAATTTTTGAGAGGGGCTTATTTTTTTTTTTTTTTTTTTTTTTAATCGACTTAGAGTAGAGATAAAATATCATACTATAACATAGGTCTTTTCGAGAGGAAGTATGAAGACACTAAATTTTTCGATGGGCTTAATTTTTGAGGGGGGCTTATTTTTTGAGGGGGCTTAATTTTTTTTTTCGAATTGATTTAGTATTATAATGGAAATATCATACTATAACATAGTGAGTTAGGTGTTTTCGAAAGGGAGTTTGAGGGGTCTAAATATTTTAGTGGGGCTTATTTTTAGGGGGGCTTAATTTTTTTTTTCTTCGAATCGACATAAAGTAGAAATGGAAATATCGTACTATAACATAGAGATGTAGGTATTTTCGAAAGAGAGTTTGAGGAGCCTAAATTTTTTAGAGGGGCTTATTTTTTTTTAGGGGGGGGGGCTTAATTTTTAAGGGTGTTTTTTTTTTTTGCTGAATTGTCTTAGAATTTGAATGAAGATAAAAATGTCATATGTTTTCTGAAAACAATTTTTGATGCTGCCATCTGTATGCGGTAGTGCGAATTTATTATTATTGAAAATAGTATTTTATTTTTGAAAAGTTTTGAGGAAGGTTTGAACCTGCAAAATAGTCTCTTGGCTCGATGATATGTTGAAGACTTAACTAATCGAGCCAAGAAACTATGTCTATATGTTTAGATTTTAGATGTTTCAAAACAAAAAATTGTATTCCCCCTTCTGTATGCGCAAAGAGAGGTTGGTTTCTTAAGATAACTCATTAATACCTATTTTAACTGCTCACTCTGCGAATTCTTTTAATGTGTATGATTTTTAGTTTAACTGATTTTATCGATTTTGTGAATGAGAGTTTGATTATTTTACGCACAAATGTATGATCATTTTAGAAAGCCGTGGTTTCGAACCTGCGAACTCCCATTCAAATTTCATTTTTTGTAACTGATAAGCTATCCACTATTCAAACCGCGCCCCGACAATTACTGAATTACTTTTGAACACTATATATTTTAAAAAAAATACCTACCTCTTCCTCTTTCTTATACTAGGGAAGTTAATACAATTTATGTTTAAATTGAAGGAATAATTAATTTTTTATATTTCTTTAATAAGCAAGTCATTTTTTTAGATCGATTAGAAGGCTACCAAACGATTTGAATTAAACATTGTTTTTACCAGTATTAATCCTCTTACCTAATTTTAAAATTATACTTTTTCTTGTGAACCATATCATATTCATTTAATCGTCTGAAATACACTTCCCAAACCCTCTTATCAACGTTACTCACTATCTATCACAAACATCCGATAAGTCTAATCAGCTTTTTTCAACAGAAAATAGCTAATATGTAAATATTGATAACTATTGAAGAGATTATTTCACTTGTTTCCAGATTTTAAATGAAAGTTTGAACAGATTTTCTATTTATCGATTATTATAAATTGAATCAACTCATAGTTTGTTATTGCAATAGATAATTATTTGATGATTCTACACTAGTTCTAATAAATTTTAAAACTACTGCCTCACTTCAACTCCTTCTTTTATACAGTTTAATAAATTTAGTATGAATTAATCCATTGGTTTGTCATATATTTCACTGAAATAATAAAATTAATGTGTAAAACCTTAGAATGACGAATTCAAAAACGTAGCGTGATGAATCATATACTTTTTAAACATTACATAAAAACCTTTGGATTGATTCACTTCCTGTGAACTTCCTACACATACTTTTTTATGCCACGTGTTTTTCTGAAATATTTACACCAATCATATTACATGATTTGCACTATCGTAATAATTTTTTAACATGCGCCCCCTATGATTATGTATAAAATTGAATGAAACGAGACTTTTTCATTAGTGTTTGCTATTCTTTGAGTATGTGAAGACGCTTTTTTCACTTAAGATAATATGGCTACTTTTCAAGATGGACATTCTACTATGTTAAGCGATGATGTATCAAGTTTGAATAATCAATATTTTTCATCAAGATTAAATGATCAAGACATGGGATTAATAGTACAACCTAAAGTAGAACCCGTTTCAGATGATGAAGCGGAATCCTCCTCATCAGAACTAAAGAAACAGAAGCCACCTTTTTTGTGTACTGTTTGCAGCAAATCTTTTTCACGAAAAGGCAATTTAAAACAACATTTGATGATTCATTCAGAAGAAAGACCATTTATATGTGACATCTGCCAAAAAACATTCTCTAGAAAGGCTATTTTGAATCGTCATAAACTATCCCATTTAAAGATTCCTTCCCAACATAAATGTGAATCGTGCGGTGAAGCGTTCTCAAAAAAGTATGACTTATTAAAACACATGAAGATCCACAAGTCCTCCAAAAAGGATAAATGTATTCAGCATAGTGAAATATTCAATCCCAACTCCGATTTTTTATATCATTTGAAAACTTCACAGAGAGTTAGATGCAAAATTGATAATTCACCCTCTTTAAAAGATATGTTTTTTGAGAAGGTTAAGCATTTTAAAAGGCAAAATGCGTTAAACATATTTACTAAAACTGTAATCAACTCTAACGAGGAGAATGCTACAGACTTTAACACATTTTTTGATAGTATTCATTCGGACGTTTTAAACGAATTAATCTACCAGATTCAAGTTAAAAGATCGATGAAATGGTATGCAAGTGTACAAGTTGTTGTATATCGTGTAACACAGGAAGGTGTCTTAGAGATTGCCACACCCTATTTCCTTTCAAAAACTATACTTGAATTAACGAAACAAAACTTATCTGATCATGTTGAGGATACCTTTGCAAAAATTATTAAGTCCTATGAGAAGTCCACCAGACGTGGTTTTAATTGGACATTAGATAAAATATTGAATTTAGAACTATCTACCTTTAAAATATAACATGATTTGAAATGTTTATACCTTTTTTTAAATATGTGTACTCATGTTTTCACTATTGTAACTATTGAAAACGACGAATAAATAATGTGTAAATGAAAAAGCTGTTGTCTGTTTATTTTTGTTAGAACAACTTGTGATTTTTAATAACTCATGAAGTCGTAACGGCTTTACTTACTATTTTTTTTTTCAATTTCTTATCAAATTAATAATGAGTTAACTATCTTTTATTAATTTCATATTGAAAGTCTGAAATTATCCATTGAAATAGTTATTTCGCAATATTTCTAATTTATCATAATTATTTTTAAAGTTTATCACTCGTTGTTTGTATAAACAACTGTTATTGCTCAATAATAATATTATCATTTATTACCATACAATTCTTTAAAAAAAGCATAGAACCATTAACATAATATATCATTAACCTCTTTTTTAAAAACTGTTACCTTGTGTTGCCATTGAATTCTTCAAAACCAAAAAGAATAAAACTAAAATCATTATCATTAAATATCATACACCACTTATATAAAAATTGTTACTTTGTGTTGCCATACAATTCTTCAAAAAAAGAATAAAACTAAAACTATTAACATTAAATATCATATACTGTAAATATAAAAATTGTTACCTTGTGTTGCCATACTATTCTTCAAAAAAGGATAAAACCATTGACATAATATATTATTCACCACTTAAATAAACTGTTTATATATATATTTTTTTTAGACTTAAACTAAAATTAATGACATTACAAATTCTTTTAAGTGTTTATCTGTAACCGACACTGATTTTTAACGTATATTAAGGGATGTGCTGTTTCTAAACATTCAGTTTCCAACTGATTTTTGTTCTAACTTCATCTAATGTTACCTTTATTTTTTGAAAATGGGTTCTGTAGTAAATATGTTAAAAAGATCTTCCGACAAAGTGGCTTCTTCTTCAAAGTATCAACGTTTAGAAGAACCTAATGATCCCAATTCTGCGAGTGCACTGTAAAAAAAATTCCGCAACGTTCCTGGGAAAAAATGGGCAGCTGAGTTGCCCATTATTTTCAAGAAACATTTCTTGAAAATGACTGGTACTTTACTGTATATGTTAAAAAATTTCTACAGAAATGCCAGTAAGTTTCCTGCGAAATACCAGGAATATTTCTGTTGACAGCAAAACATTACTGACATATTCAAGGCTGGAGTAGCACAAGAGCGAAAAATGTCCAGACCAGGGATCGAACCTGGATACTTGGCGTGCCGTGCCAATGCCTTACCTGTTAGGCTATCCGGACCGATACTTGGCTGACATAATTCACTCTGGATGTTCGTTCCCTTCATTATGACATTACTGACATTTCACAGCATGCGGGATCCGCAGACGATTTTTACATTTCCAGTTGACAATTTTCGCTTTATTATCATTAGTTGTTAGAATGAAAAAATATTTTGAAATTGACATCAAAATTATTATTTATAATTTACACGAAAAAATAAATTTTCAGTTAAAATTCAATAAAGTAAATATATATGTGATATATTGTTTCTGAACTTTGCTTAAAATTTAAAAATATATAAATGTAAATAATAATTAGAAAAAAAATCTAGACATAAAATATTTTGGATTTTCGTCAGTGATTATGTTAGTTTACAAGTTAGGGCCCCACCAGTGGCTGAGAGGTTCTGCTCTCGAAGCTGGTAGACGGGAGGTGCTGGGTTCGATCCCAATCGCGCCCGTCGGCCTAATCGTTCGGAGTTTTCGTGGTTTTCTTCGAACCTTGGATTTCCAAGCGTTAATACGGGTTAGGTTCCCTTAGAAAGACCCCCACGAAGGGCACTCCCCCCTGGGCCTATATCCCTCGTGCAGATAATTGGCCGTCATAAATACAACCAACCAAGTTTACAAGTTAGATAAAATACATATAAATTTTCATGAAAAAAAAACCTAAACGTAAATGTATATTTTTTCCGAAAAAAAAAAAAAAAATCAAATTTGCAGCAATTCAAAGTGTCAAATATATGTCAAATTTAAATCAAATTGTAATAAAGTGTTAAAATATAAAATTAATTAAAAACGAAAAAAAAAAGTCAAGAGGTAGCATCGAACCCGGGCCGTACGGGTGGAGTGCAAGCTTTCTGCGTCCACACCACGAAAGACACGTTGAGAGCTGCAAACTAATGGGTATTTGAAACGTATGCAAAAACTCGGCATCTAATTTCTGAAAATCTAAGGCCCATTTGAAGAAATCCTTTCACAAGAATAATTAGAGATAAGAACTCTAAAACATACTTTAAATTAATCAAAATAGGTGAGAATCATATTTGATTGTCCCCTGGTTAATGCAGATCCAAATAATAGGTGTATTTTTTTTTTTACACAGTCTGCTCGTTAAAGATTTCACAGACAAGTACGAGAGATAATCTCTTAGTGATGTCACAGAGGTATTGTATTTTCATCTGAATTATCTTGACAATAGAGACGTAAAGGATTATGTCGTCTATTGATTTATTTGCATTCCATATTGATTTTTTTACATTCATTTAAGGAATTCGTTTTCGACACTCGCGCGCGAGCAACGGATTATAGGAAAAAAAAATAATAAATGGCGGCCCAGCGTTTTGCTGTTTCCAACTTTTGTTCAGGAACGTTTCAGATAAGAAAACCAGAATTTCACAGGAAAGAGCTAAATTATTCTGAAAACCTGATAAAAGGCGAAACGTTCCTGGATTTTACATGGAAAGTTACCATTTTTTTTTACAGTGTGAATTAAATATACCAAGATTGGAAACTCCTAATTTATTAAACACTGACTGTGGGACAATATCACGAGATTTATCCACTACTGATTACTCACCGAATGTGAAATCTGAAATCGATATGAATTTTTTTATCCCTAACTTTGCTGATGATACTACATCTTCCGAGAATTCATGCCAAGAGTCAATTTCTGTCGAGGACTATTTGAATATATTTTTCAAAGACATGAATTTTGAATCCGCTTTAACCTCGACCCCAGCTAGTAACATAATTTCACAAGACGAATCCTTTCAAGAACGTACTATTGACCAAGAGGTTTCTGATTCCCAACCAAGCAACCTTTCTAAAGCAAGTGATGAATTACAAAGCACAACCCCACCTACGAATGTCATTCCACAGTCTAAAACTAACAAATCCAATCATCCTATTGTATTTCGAGAAGAACTCAGTGACTGTATCTTTTTAATTTTAAAGTTGCATAATAGACAATTTCATATTCATATTCGAGAATTTAAACGCAGTGGGCTTACTAGTGAAGAAATTCTAACGAAAAATGGTATTATTATGGATGTTAACAGCTGGTTCGAATTTTGAAGAAAATTTTTTCATTTAATTTGAGATATAAAAGTTCCTCATTTGTTTCTAATAACATGATATTAGTGTTAAATTTTAATAATTCTATCATGCGAATTAAAAATTTAAAGAATTATTCTCACATTGACTTAAACGAGTATCAGTTGCTGAAATTAAAAGAAAAAATACATGATTTGAATAAGGAACTTCTTCAGCATATATATGTAAACCATATACCAAGCTTAATTAGGCAGAAATGTATCATTGGTCATATATCTACAGAAAATGAACTCATGTTGCAGTCTAAACTTATAACATGTATTGAGAATAATGTATTAACTATACTAAACCGCATTTTTGAATGTGATAGATGTATTTTTAATCAGAAATCTCAAAGCCCTCATTCCTGTTGTATACTAAATAATCGACAAAAATTTGAAAAACTAGGAGAGATGTTATTAACACTTATAGATTTAGATTTTGTTATTTCCTCATTTTTAAACGGAGTGGATTGTGTTAGTGAAAACTTTTTATCAAACATTCATGTAGAAACAATTCAAAACGAATTGTTTAAAATAATAAAATAAAATGTATTGCTATCCTTTTTAATACGTGTGTGTTTATTTTTCTTAAGTGTATGTTTATTTTGTTATGTCTTTTAGAACTTTTAATAGAGTGTTAGACTTAAATTTGCATATGTATATAACTAAAGAAATCAACAATTCTTTAGCAATTAAAAAATTAACACAAGTTTAAAATATTAAACTAATAATCTTAATACTATAATTTCTACTTTCTAATATATATATATATATATATATATGAAACTTAATTATATAAAAAAGTTTTCAATAATAATAATAAGTTTAGAAAATTAAAAAGTTTAAAAAACAAAATTAAGAAACTCATTAAAAAAAATATTTGAAAAGTTAAAAAAAAAAAATAAAGTTTTCCAAATTAAAAAATCTTTATACAAAAATAATAATAATTAAAAAAAAAAAATTAAAAAGTTTACAAAAGTTTAAAAAAAAATATTAAAAAGTTTACAAAAGTTAAAAAAAAAAACTTAGGAAAAAAAAACTCAAAAAAAAATTAAGTTATCAAAATTAAAAAAAAAAAAAAAAATTATAAAAACTTAATACATTAAGTTTTCAAAAGTGAGTTTACCTATTCGTATATGTATACATGCATGTGACTTTCATTATGTTTCAGTTTAATACTTCTTTTTATCCTATAAAAGTGTTAGATTAATATATACTTATAAAAATATTTATAAGTTAAATTAAAAAAAAAGTAACTTATAAAAAAAAAATGTTTAGAAAATTAAAAAAAAAAAAAAAAACCTTTCTAAATAAAAAATGTTTTCAAAATTTAAAAAAAAAAAATTGTAAATAGAAAAAAAGTTTTCAAAATTAAAAAAAAAATACTTTGTAAATAAAAAAAAATATTAAAAAGTTTACAAAAAAAAAAAACTTTTTTTATAAAAAATATTTTCAAAATTAAAAAAAAAAATTGTAAGTAAAAAAAAAAAAAGTTTTCAAAATTAAAAAAAAATAATAATTTGTAAATAAAAAAATATATTAAAAAGTTTATAAAATTTAAAAGTTAAAAAAAAAAAAACTTTGTAAAAAGTTTTCAAAATTAAGTTATCAAAATTAAAAAAAAAACTTAATAAATTATATTATCAAAAATCAGTTCACCTAACTGTATATAAATCTGACTTTCATAATTAAAAAAGTTATCAAAAAGTTGAATTAGATTGCAAATACAAGTATACAATCAATCATATATCAATCAGTCATAGCAATTAACCAATCAATGATATCAATCAATAAATCAAACCAATCAATCAATCATATTAATCAACCAAACAATAATATCAATCAATCATATCGATCAATAAATCAAACCAATCAATCATATTAATCAACCAAACGATAATATCAATCAGTCATATCGATCAATAAATCAAACCAATCAATCATATTAATCAACCAAACAATAATATCAATTAATCATATCGATCAATAAATCATATTAATCATATCAAGCTATCATATCAATCATATCAATCAATCAACCAATCATTCATATCAGTCAACCAATCATTCATATTAATCAACGATTCATATTAATCATATCAATCGATTAATCAAGATACTGAATACAAGTATTCATACAAATAAATCACACCAATTGCAGTTCAAGTATTACAAGTTAGTATAATAACATTATAAGAAAGTTTTGAATTAATACAATGATTAACTATCAACATTTTGTAACAGCACTTTTACAAAAGCAATGTATGAATAAATATTTTAGTTACAAAAAATATTTAAAATGCTTTTGAAAGTTAATAAAATTATTTTCCAAAAATGTTAAAAACATTACAAGCTGCTAAAACCTACAATTTAACAAGAATGAGTTGTCCTATATTTCCTTTGTATTTGCATGTCCTATATTTCCTTTCTATTTGTATTTGAGTATATGTATACGGATTGCTCCTTTTAATTATGTTTTGTAGTATACACTTAAAATATATATAGTATATATAAAACATTAAATTAAAATATTCTTTAGTTATTAAAGAGTTTAAAAAATCAGCAATTTTTTTAATATTATAAGATAACAAAAATTATTTTGTGATTTATTAAAAGTGAATTTACCTATCGCTATATATGTGTTTCATAAGATAAATCTTCTTTATGTTAACATCCTACCCACATTTTATTTTATAGTTATACACATCGAAACGAGAAAAATAAAATAAAAATAAACAATCTATTATTAAATTCTTCAATTTAAAATTTTAATACATACATACTTAAACATTTATATAAAAATAATGAACTCACCATGTTTGAACTCAGAAAAGAGATGATGAGCTTATCACGTGGTAGATTGTGACGTAATCAATTAGATATCACGTGCCTTCCTCGTGCCTTTTGATTGTCTTATCTACAATCAGATTGTATTATCAATCACGTGATCTAACTGATATGAGTCTATACCAAGACACTAGCCATTTTCACTTCAGTCATCGAATATGTAGGTCGTATATTTTTTTGAAAGTCTTTTATTTTATGGAATCTTCAGCAACATGACATCAGATATTTGCAAATAAAATCCTATTAAAATCTTTCTCGCAATTGTGAACAAAGATTAATTTTCATGTTGTTTAAGTATAATCATTGATTATTTAACTGGATAATAATAATTTTTAGAAGTAACTTAAATTTCTTATAAAAACGGAAGTATTTATTGCATCATTCATAGAATTCAAGTTTGAATATTAACCAAGTTTTTTAAACTTTTATAATTTATACTAGTATTTAGTATATACTAGTACTTAGTAAAAACTAGTATATATTCTAGTATAAACAGTTTATAAAAGTTTAAAAAACTTGGTTAATATTCAAACTTGAATTCTATGAATGATGCAATAAATACTTCCGTTTTTATAAGAAATTTAAGTTACTTCTAAAAATTATTATTATCCAGTTAAATAATCAATGATTATACTTAAACAACATGAAAATTAATCTTTGTTCACAATTGCGAGAAAGATTTTAATAGGATTTTATTTGCAAATATCTGATGTCATGTTGCTGAAGATTCCATAAAATAAAAGACTTTCAAAAAAATATACGACCTACATATTCGATGACTGAAGTGAAAATGGCTAGTGTCTTGGTATAGACTCATATCAGTTAGATCACGTGATTGATAATACAATCTGATTGTAGATAAGACAATCAAAAGGCACGAGGAAGGCACGTGATATCTAATTGATTACGTCACAATCTACCACGTGATAAGCTCATCATCTCTTTTCTGAGTTCAAACATGGTGAGTTCATTATTTTTATATAAATGTTTAAGTATGTATGTATTAAAATTTTAAATTGAAGAATTTAATAATAGATTGTTTATTTTTATTTTATTTTTCTCGTTTCGATGTGTATAACTATAAAATAAAATGTGGGTAGGATGTTAACATAAAGAAGATTTATCTTATGAAACACATATATAGCGATAGGTAAATTCACTTTTAATAAATCACAAAATAATTTTTGTTATCTTATAATATTAAAAAAATTGCTGATTTTTTAAACTTTTTAATAACTAAAGAATATTTTAATTTAATGTTTTATATATACTATATATATTTTAAGTGTATACTACAAAACATAATTAAAAGGAGGAATCCGTATACATATACTCAAATACAAATAGAAAGGAAATATAGGACATGCAAATACAAAGGAAATATAGGACAACTCATTCTTGTTAAATTGTAGGTTTTAGCAGCTTGTAATGTTTTTAACATTTTTGGAAAATAATTTTATTAACTTTCAAAAGCATTTTAAATATTTTTTGTAACTAAAATATTTATTCATACATTGCTTTTGTAAAAGTGCTGTTACAAAATGTTGATAGTTAATCATTGTATTAATTCAAAACTTTCTTATAATGTTATTATACTAACTTGTAATACTTGAACTGCAATTGGTGTGATTTATTTGTATGAATACTTGTATTCAGTATCTTGATTAATCGATTGATATGATTAATATGAATCGTTGATTAATATGAATGATTGGTTGACTGATATGAATGATTGGTTGATTGATTGATATGATTGATATGATAGCTTGATATGATTAATATGATTTATTGATCGATATGATTAATTGATATTATTGTTTGGTTGATTAATATGATTGATTGGTTTGATTTATTGATCGATATGACTGATTGATATTATCGTTTGGTTGATTAATATGATTGATTGGTTTGATTTATTGATCGATATGATTGATTGATATTATTGTTTGGTTGATTAATATGATTGATTGATTGGTTTGATTTATTGATTGATATCATTGATTGGTTAATTGCTATGACTGATTGATATATGATTGATTGTATACTTGTATTTGCAATCTAATTCAACTTTTTGATAACTTTTTTAATTATGAAAGTCAGATCCATATACAGTTAGGTGAACTGATTTTTGATAATATAATTTATTAAGTTTTTTTTCAATTTTGATAACTTAATTTTGAAAACTTTTTACAAAGTTTTTTTTTTTTTAACTTTTAAATTTTATAAACTTTTTAATATATTTTTTTATTTACAAATTATTTTTTTTTTTTAATTTTGAAAACTTTTTTTTTTTTTACTTACAATTTTTTTTTTTTAATTTTGAAAATATTTTTTATAAAAAAAGTTTTTTTTTTTTGTAAACTTTTTAATATTTTTTTTTTATTTACAAAGTATTTTTTTTTAATTTTGAAAACTTTTTTTCTATTTACAATTTTTTTTTTTTTAATTTTGAAAACATTTTTTATTTAGAAAGGTTTTTTTTTTTTTTAATTTTCTAAACATTTTTTTTTTATAAGTTACTTTTTTTTTAATTTAACTTATAAATATTTTTATAAGTATATATTAATCTAACACTTTTATAGGATAAAAAGAAGTATTAAACTGAAACATAATGAAAGTCACATGCATGTATACATATACGAATAGGTAAACTCACTTTTGAAAACTTAATGTATTAAGTTTTTATAATTTTTTTTTTTTTTTTTAATTTTGATAACTTAATTTTTTTTTGAGTTTTTTTTTTCCTAAGTTTTTTTTTTTAACTTTTGTAAACTTTTTAATATTTTTTTTTAAACTTTTGTAAACTTTTTAATTTTTTTTTTTTTAATTATTATTATTTTTGTATAAAGATTTTTTAATTTGGAAAACTTTATTTTTTTTTTTTAACTTTTCAAATATTTTTTTTAACGAGTTTCTTAATTTTGTTTTTTAAACTTTTTAATTTTCTAAACTTATTATTATTATTGAAAACTTTTTTATATAATTAAGTTTCATATATATATATATATATATATATATTAGAAAGTAGAAATTATAGTATTAAGATTATTAGTTTAATATTTTAAACTTGTGTTAATTTTTTAATTGCTAAAGAATTGTTGATTTCTTTAGTTATATACATATGCAAATTTAAGTCTAACACTCTATTAAAAGTTCTAAAAGACATAACAAAATAAACATACACTTAAGAAAAATAAACACACACGTATTAAAAAGGATAGCAATACATTTTATTTTATTATTTTAAACAATTCGTTTTGAATTGTTTCTACATGAATGTTTGATAAAAAGTTTTCACTAACACAATCCACTCCGTTTAAAAATGAGGAAATAACAAAATCTAAATCTATAAGTGTTAATAACATCTCTCCTAGTTTTTCAAATTTTTGTCGATTATTTAGTATACAACAGGAATGAGGGCTTTGAGATTTCTGATTAAAAATACATCTATCACATTCAAAAATGCGGTTTAGTATAGTTAATACATTATTCTCAATACATGTTATAAGTTTAGACTGCAACATGAGTTCATTTTCTGTAGATATATGACCAATGATACATTTCTGCCTAATTAAGCTTGGTATATGGTTTACATATATATGCTGAAGAAGTTCCTTATTCAAATCATGTATTTTTTCTTTTAATTTCAGCAACTGATACTCGTTTAAGTCAATGTGAGAATAATTCTTTAAATTTTTAATTCGCATGATAGAATTATTAAAATTTAACACTAATATCATGTTATTAGAAACAAATGAGGAACTTTTATATCTCAAATTAAATGAAAAAATTTTCTTGCAAAATTCGAACCAGCTGTTAACATCCATAATAATACCATTTTTCGTTAGAATTTCTTCACTAGTAAGCCCACTGCGTTTAAATTCTCGAATATGAATATGAAATTGTCTATTATGCAACTTTAAAATTAAAAAGATACAGTCACTGAGTTCTTCTCGAAATACAATAGGATGATTGGATTTGTTAGTTTTAGACTGTGGAATGACATTCGTAGGTGGGGTTGTGCTTTGTAATTCATCACTTGCTTTAGAAAGGTTGCTTGGTTGGGAATCAGAAACCTCTTGGTCAATAGTACGTTCTTGAAAGGATTCGTCTTGTGAAATTATGTTACTAGCTGGGGTCGAGGTTAAAGCGGATTCAAAATTCATGTCTTTGAAAAATATATTCAAATAGTCCTCGACAGAAATTGACTCTTGGCATGAATTCTCGGAAGATGTAGTATCATCAGCAAAGTTAGGGATAAAAAAATTCATATCGATTTCAGATTTCACATTCGGTGAGTAATCAGTAGTGGATAAATCTCGTGATATTGTCCCACAGTCAGTGTTTAATAAATTAGGAGTTTCCAATCTTGGTATATTTAATTCACTCGCAGAATTGGGATCATTAGGTTCTTCTAAACGTTGATACTTTGAAGAAGAAGCCACTTTGTCGGAAGATCTTTTTAACATATTTACTACAGAACCCATTTTCAAAAAATAAAGGTAACATTAGATGAAGTTAGAACAAAAATCAGTTGGAAACTGAATGTTTAGAAACAGCACATCCCTTAATATACGTTAAAAATCAGTGTCGGTTACAGATAAACACTTAAAAGAATTTGTAATGTCATTAATTTTAGTTTAAGTCTAAAAAATATATATATATAAACAGTTTATTTAAGTGGTGAATAATATATTATGTCAATGGTTTTATCCTTTTTTGAAGAATAGTATGGCAACACAAGGTAACAATTTTTATATTTACAGTATATGATATTTAATGTTAATAGTTTTAGTTTTATTCTTTTTTTGAAGAATTGTATGGCAACACAAAGTAACAATTTTTATATAAGTGGTGTATGATATTTAATGATAATGATTTTAGTTTTATTCTTTTTGGTTTTGAAGAATTCAATGGCAACACAAGGTAACAGTTTTTAAAAAAGAGGTTAATGATATATTATGTTAATGGTTCTATGCTTTTTTTAAAGAATTGTATGGTAATAAATGATAATATTATTATTGAGCAATAACAGTTGTTTATACAAACAACGAGTGATAAACTTTAAAAATAATTATGATAAATTAGAAATATTGCGAAATAACTATTTCAATGGATAATTTCAGACTTTCAATATGAAATTAATAAAAGATAGTTAACTCATTATTAATTTGATAAGAAATTGAAAAAAAAAATAGTAAGTAAAGCCGTTACGACTTCATGAGTTATTAAAAATCACAAGTTGTTCTAACAAAAATAAACAGACAACAGCTTTTTCATTTACACATTATTTATTCGTCGTTTTCAATAGTTACAATAGTGAAAACATGAGTACACATATTTAAAAAAAGGTATAAACATTTCAAATCATGTTATATTTTAAAGGTAGATAGTTCTAAATTCAATATTTTATCTAATGTCCAATTAAAACCACGTCTGGTGGACTTCTCATAGGACTTAATAATTTTTGCAAAGGTATCCTCAACATGATCAGATAAGTTTTGTTTCGTTAATTCAAGTATAGTTTTTGAAAGGAAATAGGGTGTGGCAATCTCTAAGACACCTTCCTGTGTTACACGATATACAACAACTTGTACACTTGCATACCATTTCATCGATCTTTTAACTTGAATCTGGTAGATTAATTCGTTTAAAACGTCCGAATGAATACTATCAAAAAATGTGTTAAAGTCTGTAGCATTCTCCTCGTTAGAGTTGATTACAGTTTTAGTAAATATGTTTAACGCATTTTGCCTTTTAAAATGCTTAACCTTCTCAAAAAACATATCTTTTAAAGAGGGTGAATTATCAATTTTGCATCTAACTCTCTGTGAAGTTTTCAAATGATATAAAAAATCGGAGTTGGGATTGAATATTTCACTATGCTGAATACATTTATCCTTTTTGGAGGACTTGTGGATCTTCATGTGTTTTAATAAGTCATACTTTTTTGAGAACGCTTCACCGCACGATTCACATTTATGTTGGGAAGGAATCTTTAAATGGGATAGTTTATGACGATTCAAAATAGCCTTTCTAGAGAATGTTTTTTGGCAGATGTCACATATAAATGGTCTTTCTTCTGAATGAATCATCAAATGTTGTTTTAAATTGCCTTTTCGTGAAAAAGATTTGCTGCAAACAGTACACAAAAAAGGTGGCTTCTGTTTCTTTAGTTCTGATGAGGAGGATTCCGCTTCATCATCTGAAACGGGTTCTACTTTAGGTTGTACTATTAATACCATGTCTTGATCATTTAATCTTGATGAAAAATATTGATTATTCAAACTTGATACATCATCGCTTAACATAGTAGAATGTCCATCTTGAAAAGTAGCCATATTATCTTAAGTGAAAAAAGCGTCTTCACATACTCAAAGAATAGCAAACACTAATGAAAAAGTCTCGTTTCATTCAATTTTATATATAATCATAGGGGGCGCATGTTAAAAAATTATTACGATAGTGCAAATCATGTAATATGATTGGTGTAAATATTTCAGAAAAACACGTGGCATAAAAAAGTATGTGTAGGAAGTTCACAGGAAGTGAATCAATCCAAAGGTTTTTATGTAATGTTTAAAAAGTATATGATTCATCACGCTACGTTTTTGAATTCGTCATTCTAAGGTTTTACACATTAATTTTATTATTTCAGTGAAATATATGACAAACCAATGGATTAATTCATACTAAATTTATTAAACTGTATAAAAGAAGGAGTTGAAGTGAGGCAGTAGTTTTAAAATTTATTAGAACTAGTGTAGAATCATCAAATAATTATCTATTGCAATAACAAACTATGAGTTGATTCAATTTATAATAATCGATAAATAGAAAATCTGTTCAAACTTTCATTTAAAATCTGGAAACAAGTGAAATAATCTCTTCAATAGTTATCAATATTTACATATTAGCTATTTTCTGTTGAAAAAAGCTGATTAGACTTATCGGATGTTTGTGATAGATAGTGAGTAACGTTGATAAGAGGGTTTGGGAAGTGTATTTCAGACGATTAAATGAATATGATATGGTTCACAAGAAAAAGTATAATTTTAAAATTAGGTAAGAGGATTAATACTGGTAAAAACAATGTTTAATTCAAATCGTTTGGTAGCCTTCTAATCGATCTAAAAAAATGACTTGCTTATTAAAGAAATATAAAAAATTAATTATTCCTTCAATTTAAACATAAATTGTATTAACTTCCCTAGTATAAGAAAGAGGAAGAGGTAGGTATTTTTTTAAAATATATAGTGTTCAAAAGTAATTCAGTAATTGTCGGGGCGCGGTTTGAATAGTGGATAGCTTATCAGTTACAAAAAATGAAATTTGAATGGGAGTTCGCAGGTTCGAAACCACGGCTTTCTAAAATGATCATACATTTGTGCGTAAAATAATCAAACTCTCATTCACAAAATCGATAAAATCAGTTAAACTAAAAATCATACACATTAAAAGAATTCGCAGAGTGAGCAGTTAAAATAGGTATTAATGAGTTATCTTAAGAAACCAACCTCTCTTTGCACATACAGAAGGGGGAATACAATTTTTTGTTTTGAAACATCTAAAATCTAAACATATAGACATAGTTTCTTGGCTCGATTAGTTAAGTCTTCAACATATCATCGAGCCAAGAGACTATTTTGCAGGTTCAAACCTTCCTCAAAACTTTTCAAAAATAAAATACTATTTTCAATAATAATAAATTCGCACTACCGCTTACAGATGGCAGCATCAAAAATTTTTTTCAGAAAACATATGACATTTTTATCTTCATTCAAATTCTAAGACAATTCAGTAAAAAAAAAAAACACCCTTAAAAATTAAGCCCCCCCCCCTAAAAAAAATAAGCCCCTCTAAAAAATTTAGGCTCCTCAAACTCTCTTTCGAAAATACCTACATCTCTATGTTATAGTACGATATTTCCATTTCTACTCTATGTCGATTCGAAGAAAAAAAAATTAAGCCCCCCTAAAAATAAGCCCCACTAAAATATTTAGACCCCTCAAACTCCCTTTCGAAAACACCTAACTCACTATGTTATAGTATGATATTTCCATCATAATACTAAATCAATTCGAAAAAAAAAATTAAGCCCCCTCAAAAAATAAGCCCCCCTCAAAAATTAAGCCCATCGAAAAATTTAGTGTCTTCATACTTCCTCTCGAAAAGACCTATGTTATAGTATGATATTTTATCTCTACTCTAAGTCGATTCAAAAAAAAAAAAAAAAAAAAAAAATAAGCCCCTCTCAAAAATTAAGCCCCCTCAAAAATTAAGCCCCCTCCAACATTTAACCCCTCCTACTATAGGATAAGTCTCCCAACAGGTGGATTCCACCCTCCTCCTCTATCCACAAGGTGGATTCCTCCCTCCTCCTCAATCCTCCCAATCCGCAATCCGCCTGCTGGGGCTGAACTCTCCTTTTTCCCCTACTACTTTTATCGAAAAATTGACCCATTCTGTCTATTCTATATAGTTTCAGAATAAGAGAACCTGCCAATGGGATGCGTTTGAGAACAAAAATGAAATTTAAAAATGAGTCAGAAAATAAGCGGTTTGGATTTGGGTACACCCTTAACGAATGATGATGATGATTTTGCGAATGCTGTAGAAAGCCAGTTTCGAATCGAAAACAATCTAAAAAGGCCAATTTAATCTTAAAAAATCATTTACCAAAGGTTAAATGATTTTTGAAAACTTTTAACAGATATATGGAATCGTATCTGCCCTTTGGCTTTGTATTTATCCAACGTTCTCTTTCTACTTGAGACAATCCTTACGCACAAGTCTGAACTCTGTGCACTTACTTCGTCCTTAATAATTAATGATGTTTTACTCTCTGTGCGTACGTGTATTTCGTCCAGTATGTTATGATAGGATATTGAATCTTCTAATGTAGGCGTGAATTCGGAATTTTATTTTTGTGATAAATATTAATTGTATTTATATCAATACATAAATATATTCCATAGTAATAGGTAAGGAAATTTAACTTACCCCATTTTAATCCGGACGTCACTATAGTACTGGAGTAAATCCGATAATGATCGATATAGATCTTTCTTTATTTTCTTGTATTTTATTTAATCTTTTTATTTTATCCAACGTTGATGCTACATGCAGGATTCTGCATCTTGAAAATAGTACAAAACTGTGTATATATTATTAAATGATGATAAAATAATATTTTAACTTATTTAATTGAAAGCATAATCACATTTTATAGAGAGCCTTTTTTATGCTCTATTTCACTATTGGCTACATGGTTTTGAATGAAATAGAAAAAGAATAAAAGAATTACATCTCTGTCAAGTTCTGAGAAACATCTACTACTAGAACTATAGTTATATATATTTTCTTGCTTGTATATTGTCTGTGTACTGGGAATTTTAAAGTAACACTCTTTTCTTATCTGAAATTTAATCCGAGCTAGTGAGTTAAACAGAGTAGGTGACGGAATGTAGTTTATCAATAGAGGGGGCTTTAGCTGCTATTCAAATGCATACCTGAGATATGGCGGACAAAAGGGTTTCACCATATAGGGAGATGATGGACGTCACGGGAAGGTGACATTTGAGGTTGGATGAAGGGTAGTGGACCCTGGTGTTAGAGGAAAAACCCCGTTTATGTTTTTGGGAGAGGAGTGAGATAGCTGAGGGAGATGAGTTAAGGCGTATAGCTGAAAGTGGGTGGTCGCTTTCTCGCAGAGTACAGTGGATGCCTGGAACTCAAGGTGTGAGTAGTTCCAGAGTAGCTCGTGGATAGCGCGTAATTATGCGGTGAAGCTCTTGGAGAATAGAGCTAATGTGGTGGGAGATTAATCGTGAGCTCCGATGAATCTAATTTAACTAGCGTAGTGTGAGAGGGATATAAAGTAGTTTAACAGTACACAGCAAGTAATTACTGTATTTAATTTAATGTTGAACCGGATCACCTATATCCGAGTTCTTAACCCGGCAGGAAACGTAACACGAGAACGGGCATGGGGTGTCCGCACACCCCAAACATATTAAATGGCATAAATACGAAAAATAGCTTTAGAATTCTGTCTGTTAGTGAAATTCATGATAATTACACTCTTTCTCGTGAAAAATGATAACTGAAATGTTAAATTATCGTTAATTTAAAAAATTAATAAACAATAAATTAAAAGCACTCACCGATAGCAGACGAATGTTTTCGGGCGTGGGGTGTAAAAACACCTCGCGCCCGTTCTGCCGGGTTAAGTGTAAATAGTGTTTTGTGATTTGTAAATAGTGTGTAAATAAACTGTTAATTAAGTTTAATTGAAAGAGTTTGTTTTCTTTTCAACAATCCTCTCATAGCGTGACCGATATCACGTAATCATATCGATGATGGCAGCATATAAATAGTAAAGGATTTCTTCAAAGTTGTGTGGACTTAGAGGAAATCCGACAATCTCGGAAAAAAAATAATAAAACAGTTATTAAATCTGATTCAATCACATGAAGTTCAAAGTTGTTGCAACATCCCGGCATATTCAAGGTTGCACAATTATCGAGTAGAAAGATTTATTGTTCAATCAAAATGTCAAAATGAACGAAATAAATTGAAAGTTTATTTATCGTGAAGATATATTTCCATCCGATTAAAATACAGCAAAACCTCCCTAAAGCGACCACGTTCCGTTCCAATAAAAATGGGTCGCTCCGAGAGGTGGTCTCGTAATGGAGGTCCTGTTTAAATCCGGATTTTAATGGTTGAAAAAAGGTAACAATGAATGTTACTAAAATTTATTTTTCATATTAGGAAAAAATATGAAAATTTAAGTATCAAAACAAAAGTTAATTACATAAGCTAATGACAGCAGAGTTTAAAAAATGAATACATTGACGTTTGCTTTGATTTTACGGTTTTATCTTTTATAACTTTTCTAGAAAGATAGCCCGTCAAAAATGACGGAAAATGAGATATACGTAAAGATGCATATATGCAACACATGTGCAAGAATATAAGCAGTTTTTCTCGCTTGTTCCGCAGTGACAGTTGAAAATAACATATTTTAAAATGTGGAAATATGTTGCCAAATTTTCTTCTTTGCCAAAGCGGTTTTCTCTATTCCGCCAAGGCAGTAGAAATACCGAGAATTTAATTTCCGTATCCGGCTATGTAAAGCACATTAAAATTGGGCCGTTAGGAGTTCAGATAGCCCAGCGAGTCTAGAGGCGGTTATTTTATTAGCAGCATCGGGATGACGATGTAAAGACGTGCATTTTGCATATTGCACTTTAAATTTTGACACAGATTTTGGAAAAAAGCCTTCAATGCGCAGCGTTTAAATTAAATAGCGGTGAGCTCGATTATGAAAGATTAATGGGTTTTCAAAGGGAATTTCGCCAAATTAGCCAGCTATCGCCAAGTTGGCTTCATATATGGCAATTTATTTTTTCTGCCAAATTTAGCGGTATTTCGCCAAGTTGGCCTAAATTTGGCGCTATTTTGGCAATCCTGCCTTTAGTATTTTTCAACAATTACCCATTGTTGAAGCTGGTACCGATTTCTCCATAGGAAGACTAACCTTGATATGGTAGCGATGAATGAGGCGGTCCAACCGGAATTGTGAGGGACACACAGAGACTTGGATTCTATATAAGTAGGTTTCCAAGTCCTATCAAAGTTCAGTCAATAAATGCAATTTTTTTTTTTTTTTTTTTTTTTTTTTGAGGGGAACCAATAATGGCGATGCCATTCATTTATCTATTTCTGGCAGGGGAGTTCATGGACCGTCATTCTTAATTTATCACCAGAGTTCCATTCAATGCCTAAAAAGGCGCAAAGGGGTGTAAAGAATTTTAATTAATTTTTCAACTACATTTCAGCAGTGTAAAGATTTGAGCTATATCAAACTCGCCATATAGAAAAAACTAATGTATTTCTAAAACAGAGTAAAAATATGGTGAAGTCCACTAAGACGAACGGTAAGATGAAGTAAACTACTCATTCACCATCGATCTTGGACATTTGACAATCGGTGACACTTTGCTAATGCAAAGGAGCAGCCGGTATTCTCTTGATCTTTAGCGTGGGAAAAGAACTCATATACTTTCTCACAAGAACATATGATAGCAGGATCCGTGTGCAAAAAAGAGGAGGTTCTCAAGGTGTCCATTCAGGGGATAGCGAAAATGGTCCCTGGGAGGTTCTTGAAAAGAACGGACAGTTAGTGGCTGAGAAACTCACTATTGTTTTTAGAGGGAGATAACTGAGATATATATACGAGAGGAGGATGACGAGGAGATTAGATTTAGCTGGAATTGGAAGAACGACTTTTGAGAGGAGAAGTTTTTCTCCGGAGAAAAGTTGAAGGCCGAAAAGGACCGAGTTTTACAATTCCTAGGACCGGGGACTTATACCTGGGATTAGCGCGACAGGGCACTGGGTGCCGTCGCGGAGAAGAGATCTTAATCTCTGAAATAAGACAAGCGTCTACCGATAAAATAATGCATTGCCTTGTGGACTTAATCGACTAGCTGCCACCTTCTCATAAACACTGTTTTGATGGATGCATAAACTTTTTGTTCAACAAGATTACATTGTTGTGTACATAACTACTTTTATTTACTCCAGAATATCTTTTATTTTATTATAAAAATAAAAATCATGTTGTCATATTCTAAGAGAATATAAGTTGTTAAGCCTTTGAAGTAAACACCCTCGACCATCGCTACCGCCTTCTTAGGACATGGCACAGGGGCTTAAACACTTAAAAGTTACCGAATTAAAAAAAAATTAAATTTAGTTTAGAAGTTTGATAAATAATGAGCTCTCCGGAATTATTTTTCTAATAGAACCTTCTTCAAGCGGTCAGGAGAAAACGGAATTTGTTTCCTTTTCTTCAAAGAAATGCGTCGCTTATGGAGGGAGTTCAACTGGGAGGGTTTCTGAATGGAGGTAAAATAAGTATTGAGTCTATGGGAATAAATTTCGTTCCATGAAAAAAGAGTCGTTGAAGGAGGTGGTCGCACAGGGAAGTTTCACTGTATTTGTTTTGGGTCTCATTTCTATGTAATATAGCTGACTTTCCCTTTGTTCTCTTTTGTTTCAGACTATCCTGAACTCGATGCACAAGTACCAGCCCCGGTTCCACCTGGTGAGGGCAAACGACATCCTGAAGCTTCCTTACTCCACATTTAGGACGTACGTCTTCAAGGAGACCGAGTTCATCGCCGTCACCGCCTACCAGAACGAAAAGGTATTGACAATTCGTGCTCTCTCATAAACAACACCACTATTTTTACACCTCCTTGTACCAATAAAACAAAAACATTTTGAAACAGGGTTAAAAAGTGTGGACATCATAAAGAGTACAATCGAGCCTCTGCATGCCTCTGAAAATAGGCGCAAGATAAGCCAAAACTCCCTATCTCCGAATCTACGAGGGCTAGAGAGGTTAAATTTTACACAATCATGAAGTTTAGGACATAATCAAGGAGTCATCAACAGGGATGTAGTGGAGGGTATACGACGTATAGCCTCTGGATT
The DNA here is from genome assembly GCA_963932465.1 of Maratus speciosus. Taxonomy (NCBI): domain Eukaryota; kingdom Metazoa; phylum Arthropoda; class Arachnida; order Araneae; family Salticidae; genus Maratus; species Maratus speciosus. The sequence continues at coordinate 7,977,624 of OZ010797.1, forward strand.
TTTTTAAAGAACACCGTATACCCTCTGTTTCTCAAGAAAGCTATAGTACATATACAGGGTATACCCTCTGCATTGAGCGTATGCCCTCTGCTTAGAACGTATACCCTCTGTTTTTTTTTACGACGACACCATTGGTCATCAACAAGTTTTTGAAAATTTCTCCACACATACACGTTCTTTTGGGGACCAAACCTAGAATGTATGAGAGGTATTAGAGAATCCTAAGAATATATTAGAGGATACAGAGATAGAAGTACTATATAAATATAGAGGTATATATATCATCGGTCACGGACAGGGAGGATCCTATAGATGTAGTAGTCATAAATAATGACGTCATTTGAAGCTCTTCCTACCCCCTCACCTACGTCCGTCCTATTTATACTCCATGTCATTTCAATTGGCTTCTCAAGGACATCCAACCTTCCCACTTCATCCCTTCGTTGCCGTACGAAAAAGTAGAGCAGTCAGTCAGAGTCAGCCAAATATAGTGTTACCATAGTTACTGATTCAAGATAAGGACCGAGAATTTGACCTTGAGAAGTCAACTGAAATTACGTATAGTATAGCTACGTCTTGCACTGAACATTGCTGATTGGACTGGTGTGGGTCAAAGTCAAACACGGCGGACGCAGGAGAGGAAAGAACTCGTTTTTCGGCTTCGAAGTTTTACACAGTGGAACATTGATATGTCTACCGCTATCTTTTCATAGCTCCATGTTTACGGCCTACCAAAAGAAAAAGAACTTATCTTAAAAACTCATCTTCATTTTCCCCCCTTATGATGCAAATAAACTGTATAACCAGTTTGAAATATAGTTAAAACCGATAAAGAAGACTGTAGAGAAAAATTATGAGACCCAGTACAGATGACACTGTAGGTGGGCCATGTACTATGTGCCCCAAGATCTGTACAGGATAAGCCAAGACTCCCATGACCACTGCGACGTTGTCGATCTGAATTGAATAAAGTATGGTAAAAGCAATCTCAGAAAGCTACAGGTAATTTATTCCAGAATGCGTGTGTCATTTTCTTCTCATAGAACAATGCGTCTCCACCGGTGCCTTGCAAATTCTCAAACACAAAAATAAACACATTTTGCAACACTTTTTGTCACCCAATTAACAACACATTAATGTGTTGTTAATTAGAAAACTTCTTTTACAAAATATTTTTTGTGTTGTGATTGTGTTCTTAATAGGTTGCAAAAGTGTTGCTGTCTAGAAATGTGTCTTTAATAGGTTGCGAAAGTGTTGATATCTAAAAATGTGTTCGAAAAATAGGGTTGTTAATGTGTTGAAATCGTGTTGTAAATAGTGTTGATGAAAATATTTTCTTACAATAGTGTTGTGCTACACAATACTTAGTCACCAAATTAACAGCACATTGTAAACACTACACAATTTAGAACACGATAAAACAACACGTGCAAAACACTCTCTACAGGGTGCCTTTAAAGTAACGCGCACACACACACTTAAAACATACAATTTATTAAACATTTATAACACAGTTTTTAAAATGAATGTTTTGAAACCGAATTCCAGGCTTGGTACTAATCACGCCAATTTGCATTATAATATGTAAAAATGAATTTGTGAATGTGTTAGAAAATTAAGCGTTTCTGAATGTGAATTTTTATTTATTTGCGTTAAAGGAAAATAAGAAGCTTTAAATTCATTCTTTTTATGGGTATGTGAATTTCTTTATACCCGCGAAACATCCCAACGGCTGGATGGATTTTAATGAATGAGGTCTCTATCGATTCATCTTAACCGTCAATGGTTATAGGCTAGGTTTTGTTTTTATAAATTCAAAATGGCGGCCGTAAAATACAAAATGACGGTAGAGACGAATTTTTTTTTTACGCACCCTATTGAGTGGCCAATCATTGGATAGGTCTTTCAAAATGAAGACGATGTTTCATGGACTATTTTACAGTCGGAAGCTCCGTTTAAAAATTACACAACCTAGAAGTTGTGTAGGTAGGATCTCTAGCTCTCTGCAACCCTAACCTTCATAGACATCTATAGGCCTCATCAAAACAGTGTTTATAGCTAGGAACTAACAATTAAACACAACTTGAAATCATGCATACAAGTAAATACAAAAAATAGGTAATTAATATAAAAAAATAGTTTCACATTGATGAGAAATAATTAATTAGTTTTTTTTTATTTTTTAAATTTAATTTTTACTTGCTGTTGTTGTTGTTGTTTGTTTGTTTAATTGTGCAAATCATCGGGGTCCTTTTTTTGCTCTGATATGTCTCTGAAGCGATATCTTCATATAGAATCCGTAATGAAGCAGGAAGTTTTTGCCAGGAAATATATAAAGAGCGGTCACCATTATCAGCTCTTCCGCTAATTGGCAGAGAGCAGGGGGGCGCACCGTTAAACTGTCGCGAATTATTTATTTCGTTCCGCCGCTGCACCTAAATGGCGTACCGAATCCCTCGCGTCTGCAAAGCCGTTTCAGTTGCAGATTCAAACGATGCTGCCAAATGACGTAATATGAATTATTTGTGATCGAGTGGAGCCATTAGTGTATACTCAGAATATGAATATTCAATTAGACCCGAGTTGGAGAATTAAGTGATACACTGGGGCTGTATATATTTCTTTCTATCGCTTTTTGACTGGTTCTGCGATTTAGGGATACATTAAAGCTGTTTTTTCAGATTAAAATGAGCTACTTTTGCACTATCATCACGAAATGCAGTCAAAATGTTTAAAAAATACAGGGTGTCTACGCTACAAATTCTCAAACACAAAAATAAATACATTTTGTCACCATTAACAACACATTAATGTGTTGTGAATTAGAAAAAATCATATGCAAATTATTTTTTGTGTTGTGACTGCGTTCGTAATAGGTTGCAAAAGTATTGCTATCTAGAAATATGTTCTTATTAGGTTACAAAAGTGTTGCTATCTAAAAATGTATTCTAAAAATAGTGTTGTTAATTGTGTTGAAATCGTCTTGATGAAAATATTTTATTACAATAGTGTTGTGCTGCGCATCACTTTGTCACCAAATTAACAACACATTGTAAACACCACACACGATTTAGAACACTATAAAACAACACATGTAAAACACTTTCAAAACACGTTCTATAAGGTGCCTTTTAAATAACACACACACACTTAAATCATACCATTTATTAAACATTTATAACACAATTTTACAAATGAATGTTTTGAAATCACATTTATTACTCTTGTCATTTTTAAAAACACTTTTTGCACAATCTTTTTATTCGGCACAACACATTGGTAACACAATCGAAAATGATTTTCGTTAGAAGTGTTAATTATTATGTTCAGTTAGTGTTGCAAAAGTGTTTCACGAATTTGCAGTATACAAATTAGTTGGGCAAAAAGAATGATTTATTGAATGGAATTGACAGGAAAAACAAGTAATATAAAAATTTTGTTTTTAAAGTCAATTTCTACTTAGGTCATCAAAAAAAAATTTAATTGAATCCCTTAAGCTAATATTAGTTTCTGTTGCATTAAAATATCCCAATGGGTTGATTTTCTATAAGGAAGTAGGTTTACAATGGAAGGCTATGGGAATTTGGCGAAATATTAGAGATATCGCTAATTTGGCGTCCCTTTTGGCCGCCAAATTGGTCGATATGTCGCCAAGTGGGCGACAAACTTGGCGGTATTGGGCGACAGAACAGGGTCACCCCTAGGGTAAAACCCCTTACAGATAGGAAGATGCTTTAAATGCTTCAATAACCAATGGCCGCCATTTTGTCTTCCCTGTAAAACTAAAATTAATGAATTAATATTTGAAAAATCTGTATTAACATCAATTGTCACCCAGTACAAGTTTAAAAAATTTATTTCAACTTGATAGGATGAATAATAAGTATTTTATTAACGATTGAAAATTTGAAAAAGATATGTAAATAAATATAGGGAGAGTGTGAACTAATAGTAGGAATTGAAAAATTAAAGTAGGGTGACCGTGCCAGTAGTGGATACCCCTCCAGTAGTTGATGAAATTTTTGAAATATTAGGCCATTTCAGGCAGAAATGAGTTTTACATGTGGCACTAGACATAATATTTTTGTTTGAGTGTTGGAGTACCTGTTGTCACATTGTTTTCAACTGACTGCTGTAAGAGAAACAATTTTATGATTTTTTTTTTTTTAATTAGAAAGTGTAAAAATTTAGTTTTCGATGAGTTGGAGACAATGACGGTAAGTTAAAATAATCCACTTCCATCTTGTTTATTTCAAATAATAGTCTTATATAAATTATTGTTAATCACAGCTTTTAAGGGGGTTCTCAAATCCAAAAGGGCGACTTTCTGACATAAGTTTTAATTTATATTTGTTCGAAAATGCATGAAACTAGCTTGGTGTTGTTGTTCGTAAATAAGGTCATTGAGCTGTTTTTTCTATTTTTTTACAAACGCAATAGATCTTTCAGAAAAGAGTGTCAAAGGGGGCGTTTTGAACCGAATTTCCGCGCGAAGGAAGAAAGGGCACTCAAGAGCGGGCGAAAAACGCGTTTGTCACGTGATCCAAATCGGTTATAACTCAATAGGTAATGGATGGATCCAAAAATGGAAAAAACAGTTCCATTCCAAATCGCTTCCATGGCCAGGATTTCTGATTTCCGTTAAAAAATGAATTTGTGAATGTGTCAGAACGTTTTGCACTTGTTCAGCTGAGCAGTTAAGGGTGTATTCCGACCTAAACTGCTTATTTTCTGATTCATTTTTAAATCCATTTTTGCTCTCAAACACATCAAACTGGGAAATTCTCTTATTTAGAAACTACATAATGTGCCGTGCTTCTCGATTTTTTGATAAATGCAGAAAATACTGTATTAAACGCTGTCAAAGTGGGCGTTTTGAACCGAATTTTCCGAAGCGGGCGATCTGGGAATGAAAAAAATGGTCATACTGAGAAAATAATTGTTTAGAAATGAAATTCTAATTAATTGAGCTGAAAATGAAATCACACGGCATGTTAAACATGTCTTCAAAAATCACCCCCAGCAAGTTTCATGTTTTTACGTTTAAAAATGAGTCTGAAAATGTCTCAGAAAATTTCGAGCTGTTGAGGGCGGAAAAGCATTTTTTCGAATACACCCTTAAGAACAGCCTTAAGCATGATATTTTAAAGATTATTTTTTTAATTTTCGTCTGATTTCTTCGATGGATCCACTACTGGGAAAATGGCAATTAAAGAAACTATTGACTTATAATTTTGTTGCTATTTAATTTCAGCAGATTTCACTTTGTCCATTATAGGGCATTCGTGAAGGGTTGTAACAATTTTGTTAATTTACTTCTAAAACTTAAAAGGAAGGAAATATAATAAAAAACTCCGTATCACCGATCTTATTGGATCAACTACCGGCTCGGTCACGCTACATAGTGTTGCAACATAGAAAAATAGTTCAAGTTTACCCTTATCACAAATGTTCGATGCGACTTGCTTTCGTGACGCTGCAAAGGTCCCATCGGTCAATGATTTCTTGCCACAGATTTGTCAGCGTGTTTCCGTGTCCGTCTATCCAATTCATTGCAGTGCAGATTAGAGGTCTGGACGGGCCGACATTTCCAGGCCCGGGACCGACCCGACCCATAGAAAAAAATTCAGCCCGGCCCGATACAAAAATTAAAAGTTCGGCCCGACCCGGAAAAAAGTTAAAATCTCGGCTCGAGCCAGGGCCGGCCCAAGTGAATTACAAAGCATTAATTTTTACGTCGATTTGGTTAAAAATTTGTCTCGTACGAAGAGTTATGACCAAAAATATTTATCTTAACTTTTTTTTTCATGTATATAATCATAATTTTTATAGAAGTGCCGCAGGCTGCGATATTTATTTTTTAAATGAATCTCTATTTCTTGTATGTAAATGTTTCAGTTATTGTTAATCTATATTCCATGTATTGAAGTGATAAAAATCTGAAAAATGCTATAGAGTAAAATCGTCTAAGACGGAATTGAATAGAAAAGAAGAAAAAAATGTTTTAGACAAGTTCCCTTCTTAGCAAGCGTAAATGTATTATATATTCTTATTTTTATGTACTAGTAGTATATTAGTTTTGCATGTTAGTTTTGCATCAACACGTTTTTCAGTTTAAAACAGGGTTCCGTCATAGGCAGGTTCTTTTTCACATGTTTTACTATATTTTAATTTAGCTATATTTTAATAAGCGTGGAAATCTACTATCCTTTATAAAGAATAAATTTTAATGTTTAGTTGTATAATAATGGCGATTTAAAAATGCATGCATTTTTCGCAAAAAATTTTGGGTCAGGCCTAATTTTACTGAACTTTGAATGGACCAGGCCACGCTGAGACAATGATTTTCATACCGGCTGGGTTACAACTAGGACTGAAAAATTTTAGTCATGAAGACTAAGAATGAAACCAGTCCCTGCTCTGTACAGAAAAAATAATTTAGGCCCGGCCCGAAAAGAGTGGAGACCGGGTCCGAGTACCGTGAATGAAAATCAGCCCGAAGCCGGCCCGCGGGCCGGGCTCGGGCTTCGTGCCACGGCCGGCCCGTGCAGATCTCTAGTGCAGATTCTTGATTTTAGTTCCGGAATGGATGCAGAAAGTGGCGGCTTCTACACTGGATCTTTTACAAAACCCCATACACCGAAATCAAGCGGTGAAACATCTCGCGATCGGGGTGGCCATTGAATAACTCCTCCGTTCGCTAAGCGATAGCGTCCGTTATGACACCTGACGCCCTCTATGAATAAACTTCAGCAATATGACTACTAGTCTGACTTTCAACAAGTTAATGTGGTTTTTAACTGCTCTGCTCAACAAGCGCAAAACGTTTTGACACATTTACAAATTCATTTTTTAGCGGAAAGATATAAAATTGGAAAGCCTGGCCATGGAACTGTTTTTTCCATTTTTGGATCAATAAATTAACCATTGAGCTATAAGCGTTTTCGATCACGTGACAAACACGATTTTCGCCCTTCACGAACTGGTTTGTCTACTTTCTTCGGGAACTTCGGTTCAAAACGTCAACTTTGGCACTATTTTCTGAAAGATCTATTGCGTTTGCAAAAAATCGGAAAAATAACTTCGATTACATAGTTTCTGAACAACAACACCTGCTAGTTTCACGCATTTCCGAACAACACCCTTAATTTCATTTAATATTTCGGAAGTTCTTAACTTACGAAATTGCCCAGCTCATTTGTAGACACCTTGTATTATTTTCCTGGTGTCATACAACATTGTTTACGGCTGTTCTCAAAAATGTTATTATCGCCGTGTCATGCGGTATTGTTTACGACTGTTCTCTAAAATACAGTGTCAACATAAATGAATATCCGAACTCCACAGGGCTATTAAAAGAAAACAAAAAAGTACAACCTTGTTGTTCATCGGAAATAAAAAATAATAGTTGAAAGTTTACACTGAAAAAAAAAATGAAGAACTCAAAAATGAGTAAATCGATGTACTTATATCGAATTGAGTATGTTTGGACCAACAATGAACCTATGCTTTCTCAATTTTGAAACACCACACGTTATCAACCCCAAACAAAACGATCATTTTGTACCCTGTAGTGGTTTATTTCATTTAGGGTGGCATAAAAGATGTTCATGATGATTCAAATATTAAATTATTTGCAGTATTTTAAAATAATTTAAAAGTGCTTGCAAATAAAGTTCTTGTTATAAAAATATTCGATTTGGTATCTTGCTGATAATTTTGCTATTTTTCTCAATAAATAATCAATTAAACGTTTCTTGTTAACAATTTAGGACGGAAAATAAATGTAGTACATTTTTACTTTAATTTGTAGGTTCAGGGGTGAGGGGGGGGGGCAGTACATAACGATTCCTATTTGAACACAAACCTGGGATCAAAAAATCACTGCATGTGTTTCTTAATTTGGAGTACATTTGGATCGGAGCTATTTTGAATATGTCACGTATTTAAAATTGAGTATTTTTTACTCAATTTTGAGTACCCTCTTTTTTCAGTGTACGAAGATGGCTAATCTTTAGAAAAATCCGTAAAAATCACGTCATGTCGACATAGCCCTATCAATTTTTCTCCTTTGTTTTATAAATTTAAACATACTTTTCAAGCTAGGGGCCGTCCACAAATGACGTCACGCTTGGAGGGGGGGAGGGGTTTCACGAAATTGTGACAGTTTGTGACAACGGGGTGGGAGAGGGTAAGAAGAGATATGACATCACACATTTTAGTTAAAATAAAAGCATTGAAAATCAGCAGATTAAATTTTGAAGTTATGTATTTTAAAATTAAAGTATTTTGTATTCATAAAGTAAGGATAAGATTTATCGTCACATTTATTAAATTCCGTATCAAATTGCAAAATACTACTGTTTTCAATTGCTCTTTCATATTAATATTTTATTGCTATTGTATATTAATTGTGTTTTTTGTCGTAAACCTTAATCTTATTTCATACAAAATAAGTATAAATGATTTTTATAGTTATGCTCACAAATGTCATTAAAACACATAGCTAAGTGAATTGTGACACTTTATGACAAAGGGGGGGACGAGGGTCAAAAATATCGAAAAAAAGTGTGACATCATTTCTGAACCGCCCCTAAGCATAACGTCACCGGCGCAAACGTTTCAAACATACTTTTTATACGTACTTTTATGCTTTACCACGGTACATTCAAGTAAAAATATATTTTCTATTTAATTGTGATTTAAAAAAAACTATGATAAAAGTCATAACGCATAAAGATAAAAACAAACCAAACAGACACTATTGTCGGGTTGTCGCTATAAATATGAATTTTTATTCTCTTATAGGACACATAAAAGGATATGTGCATAAAGTTTTTCCCGAAAATCACTTGCAAATGAAAAAATACGTTAATAAAGCCACGTGTTTAAATATTTTTCATTATTTCTCTTTTCTCTGCAACAATAGAAGTTATCCGATTGCCACCCTTTGAAGAAATTCCATTAAAAACTTTTAAAATTAAAATTAAAATATAAACACTGCAAACAGAAGCGTCTTAAATTTAGACACATATGTGACTGAAAAAGAATTTTAGACACTTAAGTGTCTTAATCTGAAAATTAAGACACTATAGATGTCTTAATTTAAGATACATAAGCGTCTTACTATGACCATGGTGTAAACGAACTGAGAATAATGTCTAAAATATCCGCAAACGTCTTATTTTAAGACACTTCATTGCTTTAAACGTGTCTTAATTTAAGATGTTTTGATTCTTCCGACGCAATAACCACCAGGGGGCACTAGCACTCCCAGTTTCGCATGCGTTTTAGATGTCTTCGTTCGAAGTGGTATACGTTGTAATTCAAACAAAGTTTGTTTTTATGTACGCGTGTATTTTAATTCGTTTTTTGCGAAATGTGAAGTACTGTGATTTTAATTCGTATTAACTTGGAGTATTTATTTATTGAATACATACATCTGACGTGTGTGCTCGACATCAAATGTCTCTTAGAAGCTGTCGTCGATACAAGGGCGGGATAGACACAGAACAGAAGTAGACGGCGGTTGAAGATTACACCCGGAAATTCTACAAAGCGTGTGCAATGGGCTTAGTGTTAACTCGTATCAATTTATATCAATAATATTGTGTTATTCATCTTCGTCCTGTCGAAACTGGCAAAAAAAAAGAAACTTTTGTCTGGCGGGTCCTGTTTTTAGGATGAAACATCTCATTCTTTAAATATGGCTAGTCGGATGTATTATGGGATTACCTTTTAAACTGATGAAAGTCTTTCTCCCTCACTGTGGTTGTGGTAGTTTTTAAAATTTCAAATCGAGGAATATTTCTTACCTCTTGCAGCAACTCAAGTAAGTTTCTTTATAGTAGTAAAATTAGTGTATTTTATGATTTTATTTATTGTACTAAACAAAATCCTGCATGAAATTTAATTAGTTTTGAATCTGTTCGCAAAAAACCCCACTAATTCTAGAAGTATATATTTTTAAACTTATGACGTTCTTTTTTATTACGAATTATATATTCAATGTCAGTTCTTAGTTTCAAATGGATAATTTTTATCTCGCAGTAAATGACGGCCACAAGGAAGTAAAGAAAAAAAAAAACTTTGAAAGATGACCTAATGCTTTCTTACTTCCTGGCATAAAACCGCAGATTAAAAAAAGATAAATAAAGTAAATGAGACTGGTCTATTATATGAACCTGCCTGTAAAAATATACATATGTATTTGATTTGCAATCAACTCTAATACTGATTTTTTTATTATTTTTAATAAAAAAGTAATTTGAAATTTATAATGGGAAAAAGTAAAAACCTCTAACTAGATTTCGTATTTAAAATTGTGGTAACTTTATTTATATGCACTTATACGAAAAATACAAAAATGACAGATGTTACTGTATATATTTAAGACGAAAGAAGTTTGGAAATCATAAGTTATTTTTTCCTCATGTTTTTAATATAGAATATGTACTTATTTGTTTTTATTGATAGTTGAATAGCTTTTGTGAGTACCCTCTGATCTACATAAAAACTTGTCCATGTGGAAATATAAATTTTTTAAAAACATAATTTTTAAATAAGTATTTTCATTTTCTTTTGGGGGGGGGGGAGGGGGGGATTTTGCATGAATTTTTGTAAAGCTGATATCTTAAATCTTGCACTGATTATAATGAAAGTTTTGAACTTTTAGAGTAGGACAAGTTTAAAAACGCAAATATATTTAACAAAATACCAAAGTCATTTTTTCCCCAATGTTATTAAAGTAGAATATTTATTTATTTATTTTCATTATTCATAGTTAAATGGCTGTTGTGATTATCAAGTGATGTATATGTAAAATTGCCTATGTGGCAATATATTTTTTTATATTTTAATTTTTTTTGTGGGGGGTGGGGGGTGGGATTTTTGCAATTTTCGTACATCTGATATTTTAAATCTTTTTCCACATTCAACCGAGTATAATAAATATTTTGAACTTTTAGAGTAGGACAAGATTATAAAATATATATATATATTTATCTATGTACCTTAAAAGCCCTTAATAGCGAACACTTCGGGACCGCGGAATTTGTCCGATAATTGGAGATGTCTACTTTTTTGAGGTAAAAATATACAAATATGTATGTCTGCTGATTAAAAAAGTATTCGTTAAATAGAGGTATTCGCTATTCGAGAATCTCCATTAACCTCCACAACGGATACTCCCGAATACCGGACATCTCAATTTAGACAACTATAATGCAGGGTTGCGTTTTTTGCAAAAGTACTTCTTGATTAAAGGAAGGGCAAACTGGGAAGTGCCCCGTCCCCCTACGACTGTAGTGCTTCCAAATTTGATGTGCAATATTTGTAAAGCTTATATTTTAAATCTGTTTCGAAATTGTACTGATTATAATCAAAATTTTGAACTTTTAAAGTAAAATAAGGTTAAAAACAAAATAAATAAAAAAAAATCTAATATTTAGATAATATTTTTTGTTTTTTAATCTTGTTCTACTTCTGAAGTTCAAGGTATTGATTATAATCAGTACAATGTCGTAAAAGATTTAAATTATCAGCGTAACGAATATTGCGTACCAAAACTGAGAGCACCAAAAAAATCAGGCTGTATTGGGGGGGGGGGGGGGCAGGACCACAGCCAAATATTTTTCCAGGATTCAACGTGGTCAAACATGGCTACGTATGATGCTTACAAAAAAATGGATGCGATTCAGACGTTTGAAGTGTCTGAAATTCAGACGCAAAAAGTGTCTGAAAAAATTCAGACATTTTAAAATGTCTGAAAATTGAACACTCCATTTCAGACATTTTAATTTAGAGTGAAAATGAGAATATATATATATATATATATATTTTTTAAATAGCGAGTGTGCGCACATCTACAAATGAACAGATTTCATTAAATAATAATAATAATAATAATAATTAGCAAAATCGGTTTTGTAGAAAACTCAGAACAGATGACTTAAAAAAACAGCCTTGTGTTTTAAATAGATAGATAACATATAATTATATATAAATTATAATTATATATAAATTATAAATATATATAAATCTTAACTAATATATAATTAAAATTCAATAGTCAGCAGTCTGTAGCGATAATACTAAGGCTCTAAACCAGGGGTTCTCAAACTATGGTACGCGTACCAGTATTGGTACCTGAAGCTCTGTTTACTGGTACGCGGAAATCCGATACTGGTACATGGAATGAAATAAAAAATACAGCAATAACAATAGATTGCTGGAATCCACATTCAAAAAGATTTTGGCTGGTGAGAAAAGATTACCCTCTGTAAAAGCTCTAAAATTCCGGCCTGTTTTTAGAAAAATTACCCTTTTTTAAGTGCTTTGTCTTCACTTCTTTATATGAAAAATAAATACAAGAATAAGCTAAAAATCGAATCTCACTTGCATCTAAAACTAAGATTCAAGCAGACATGAGGAAACTGTGTTTGATAAAGCAAACACACCCTTATATCATTAGCAATACAAGGGAATTAAAAGAGTCACCCAAGTGTTTATGCGCCAATTTACGCCACTATGTCATTAAGTATTGTAGCTTTTTTTCAATCAACGCACTGTAATTTGATAATGTACATATTATTAAAATGTAATTATGATACTACACTGCAATTTCGTGAAACCCTTTGGCAACACTAACTGAATATAATAATTAATATTTCTAACTAAAATCATTTTCGATTGTGTTGTGAATGTGTTGTGCTAAATAAAAAGATTGTGTAAAAAGTGTTGTTAAAAATTACAAGAGGAGAAAATACGTTTTCAAAACATTCATTTTTAAAATTGTTTTATAAATGTTGAATAAATAGTATGTTTTAAGTGTGTGTGTTATTTTAAAGGCACCCTGTAAAAAGTGCTTTACATGTGTTGTTTTACAGTGTTGTAAATTGTGTGGTGTTTACAATGTGTTGTTTATTGCGTAACAAAGTGTTGTGCAGCACAACACTATTGTAAGAAAATATTTTCATCAACACTATTTACAACACGATTTCAACACTATTTTTAGAACACATTTTTAGACAGCAACAATTTTGCAACCTATTAAGAACACATTTTCAGATAGCAACACTTTTGCAACATATTAAGAACAAAAAATATTTTGTGTATGAAATTTTAAATTTCTCAACACATTAATGTGTTGTTAATTGGGTGACAAAGAGTGTTGTAAAATGTGTTTATATTTGTGTTTGAGAATTCGCAGTGTACCCGAGATAAGTGTAATAATTCGTTTATAATTTTATCCGCTTAATCCGTTTATAATTTTATAACGATATTTTTAACAGAAATACTTGGTGTGAAATGGAATAACATCATTAGTAATGAATATTGATTGCATAGATTACGATATTAACGTTTGAGTTTTGTTCGTGATTTATTATGATTTATGCCAAACTCGTCCGGAGGCTCAAGATATGGCCCAAGGGTCTCTCCAATTTCCTATGCCACTTATGAAAATAATTAAAAAAAAATATCAGCACTTTCCCTTTTTAGGCAGCACATTATTCCACCTGTTCATTCCAGAACGCTATTTTGCTTAATGAAGCAGCCATTACGAAAAATCGTTTCTGCATTAAAAAAAAATAATAAGAATAAGAATTCATAATTGGATTCGAGCTTTCGCATCTCTCTAATTGAGATATCTCTCACTTTTAAACGATTTCAAATTAATAACTCAGTCCTTTCTCCTCTAAGTGGCGCCTTCGGAGAATTCAGGCGTGTTTCAAACAAATTAAACAAATATTCAAAGCAGTGAGAGAGTCGAATGAGTTGGCTATGCCTTTAATGCACTTAATGACGCTTTTGCATAGGACGAATATTAAACAGCGATTAAACTCTGGAGTTGTTTCGAAATCATTTTCATCTGTATAAATGCATAACTATTTGCAATTCATTCGATTTTCCATTTTTCTATGCACCTTTCAAAGACTGCCATTATGCCCTTAGGAGTCTGCTTTTTTCAATGTTCGCTGTTTAACGTGTACGCTGCAAATTCGTGAAACACTTTTGCAACACTAACTGAACATAATAATGAACACTTCTAACTAAAATCATTTTCGATTGTGTTGTGAATGTGTTGCGAATGTGCTATGCCATATAAAAAGATTATTCAAAAAGTGTTGTTAAAAATGACAAGAGGAGAGAATGTGTTTTCAAAACATTCAATTTTAAAATTGTGTTATAAATGTTGAATAAATGGTATGTTTTAAGTGTGTGTGTTATTTTAAAGGCATCATATGTAGAAAGTGTTTTACATGCGTTATTTTATAGTGGTTTAAATTGTGGGGTGTTTACAATATGTTGTTAATTAGGTGACAAAGTGGTGTGCAGCATAGCACTATTGTAAGAAAATATTTTTATCAACACTTTTTTCAACACTATTTTTAGAACACATTTTTAGACAACAAGACTTTTGCTACCTATTAAGAACACATTTCTAGATAGCAACACTTTTGCAACCTATAAAGAACAGAAAATATTTTGTATATGAAATTTTCTAATTCACAACATATTAATGTGTTGCTAATTTAGTGACAAAAAGAGTTGTAAAATGTGTTAATTTTCGTGTTCGAGAATTTGCAGTGTACCCGAGATATCCGTTTATAATTTTAACAGGAAAAAGATTTCATAAAGATATTTATAACAGGAATACTTTGTGTAAAATGGAGTAACATCATTAGTAATAATAGTATTGATTGGAATGGATTACGATATCAATCGTAATCGATTGCTATCGATTGTTTGTTTGTGATTTATTATGATTTATGCCAAACTTATCCGGAGACTCCAGATAAGGCCCAACACTGTAAATTAAAATGTCTGAAAATCAAACACTTAAGTGTCTGAAACGGAGTGTTCAATATTCAGACATTTTAAAATGTCTGAATTTTTTCAGACACTTTTTGCGTCTGAATTTCAGACACTTCAAACGTCTTAATAGCATCCATTTTTTTTTTGTAAGCATCATACGTAGCCATGTTTGACCACGTTGAACCCTGGAAAAATATTTGGCTGGGGTCTTGCCCCCTCCCCCCCGCAGCCTGATTTTTTTGGTGCTCCTAATTTTGGTATGCAATTTTCGTTAAGCTGTTTATTTAAATCTTTTACGACATTTTACTGATTATAATAAATATTTTGAACTTCAGGAATAGAACAAGATTAAAGCAAAAAATATGTATCTAAATATTTGTTTTGATGATAAATATGATTTTGAATATGATTTTTTTTAAAATCTTATTTTACTTTAAAAGTTCAAAACATCGATTATATTCAGTACAATTTCGAAACGGATTTAAAATATAAGCTTTACAAATATTGCACATTAAATTTGGTGGCACTTAAATCGTAGGGGGACGGGACACTGCTTTAATACCCATGCTTTAATCCAGAAGTTCTTTTGCAAAAAATGCAACCCTACACTATGGTTATCTAAATAGAGATGTCCGGTACTCGGGAGTATCCATTGTGGAGGTTAATGGACATTCACGAATAGCGGACACCTCTATTTAGCGAATACTTTTTTAATCCGCAAAGCACACGCATACATATTTGTATATTTTTACCTCACAAAAGCAGACATCTCCGATCATCAGACAAATTCCGCGATCCCGAAGTTTCCGCTATTAAGGGCTTTTAAGATACATGGATAAATATATATTTTTTATAATCTTGTCCTATTCTAAAAGTTTAAAATATTTATTATACTCGGTTGAATGTCGAAAGAGATTTAAAATGTCAGATGTACGAAAAATGCAAATAAAATCTCCCCAAAAAAGGAAAATTCATATAATTCAAAAATTAGATTAAAAAAAAAATTATATTGACACATAGGCAATTTTACAAATCTATCAGATGATAATCACAACAGCTATTTAACTATGAGTAAAAAAATTAAAAAATAAAAATTCCACTTTAATAACATTAAGAAAAAAATTACTTCGGTATTTTGTTAAATATATTTTGTGTTTTTAATCTTGCCCTACTCTAAAAGTTCAAAACATTCATTATAATCAGTGCAATATCGAAAAGGATTTATGATATCAGCTTTGCGAAAATTGAATACAAAATCCCCCTCCCCCCACCTCCCTTCCCGAAAAATTTTTTTAATTCTTATCATTTAAAAATTAAATTTTAAAAAAAATTATATTGCCACATGCCACTTCAGCAAGTTTTTATGTAGATCACAGGGTAATCACAAAAGCTATTCAACTATCAATAAAAATAAATAAATAAATATCCTACATTAATAGCAAGAAGAAAAAATAACTTAGTTTCCAAGCTTCATTTGTCTTAAATATATATCTTAACATCTAATTGTCATTCTTGTAATTTTCGTATAAGTGTATATAAATACAGTTACAAAAATCACAATATTAAGTACAAAATCTAGTTATAGCTTTTTACTTTTTCCCATTATAAATTTCAAATTACTTTTCTACTAAAAATAATCAAAAAATCAATATTATACTTGATTTCAAATCAAATACATATGTATATTTTTACTGGCAGTTTTAAAATTAAGGAGCACATAATAGATGAATCATGACAACGTCATACGTTTTCAGGTACTTTATTTATCTTATTTTTTAATCTGCGGTTTTACGTTAGGAAGAAAGGTCTTTTCAAAGCTTTTTTTTTTTTTTTTTTTTTTTTTTTGTTTCATTGTGGTCGTTACGTGAGATAAGAATTAACCATTGAAACGAAACTGCGATTGAAAGCAAGAGAATGAATATTCAACTTAAAATGTCTCTCTTTTAGTAATATTATTACTTTAAATTTGGGAATAAAAGATGAAAATTCAGAATATATAATTTGTAATAAAAGACAACGTCATAAGTTTAAAAATATATACTTCTAGAATTAATGGGTTTTTTCGCAAACAGATTCAAAACTAATTGAATTTCATGCAAGATTTTGTTTATATTATAAATAAAATCATAAAAGACACTAATTTCAGTACTATAAAGAAATTATGACACTTACTTCAATCGATGTTGCAAGAGGTCAAAAAAATTCCTCGATTTGAAATTTCAAAAACTACCCCAGTGAAGGAGAAGGGCTTGCATCATTTTAGTACGATATTTCATAATATATCCGACTAGCCATATTTAAAGAATGAAATGTTTCATCCTCAAAATAGGACCCGCCAGACAAAAGTTTCTTTTTTTTTGCTAGCTTCGACAGGACGAAGATGAATAACACAATATTATTGATATAAATTAATACGAATTAACACTAAGTCCATTGCACACGCTTTGTAGAATTTCCGGGTGTAATCTTCAAGCGTCGTCTACTTCTGTTCTGTGTCTATCCCGCCCTTATATGGACGACAACTTCTAAGAGACATTTGATGTCAAGCACACACGTCAGATGCATGTATTCAATAAATAAATAATCCAAGTGAATACGAATTTAAATCACAGAACTTCACATTCCGCGAAAAACGAATTAAAATACACGCGTACATAAAAACAAACTTCGTTTGAATTACAACGTATACCAACTTTGAACGAAGACATCTAAAACGCATGCGCGACTGGCAGTGCCCCAGTGCCCCCTGGTGGTTATTGCGTCGGAAGAATCAAAACGTCTTAAATTAAGACACGTTTGAAGCAACGAAGTGTCTTAAAATAAGACGTTTGCGGATATTTTAGACACTATTCTCAGTTCATTTACACCATGATCATACTAAGACACTTATGTATCTTAAATTAAGACATCTATAATGTCTTAATTTTCAGATTAAAACACTTAAGTGTCTAAAATTCTTTTTCAGTCACATATGTGTCTAAATTTGAGACGCCTCTATTTGCAGTGAAGGAGCACTCATATTTCCTATGCCACTTATGAAAATAATTAAGAAAAATATCAGCACTTTCACTTTTTAGGCAGCACATTATTCTATCTCTTCATTCCAGAACGCCATTTTGCTTAATGAAGCAGCCATTACGGAAATTGTTTCGGCATAAAAAAAAAATTAAGAATTCATAATTAGATTCGAGCTTTCGCGTCGCTCTAATTGAGATATCTCTCACTTTTAAACGATTTCAAATTAATAACACAGTTCCTCTCCTCCAGGTGGCGCCTTCGCAGAATTCGGGCGTGTTTCAAACAAATTAAACAAATATTCAAAGCAAGGCAAGCATAGTCAGAGAGTCGAATTCGTTGGCTGCTTTTAATGCACTTAATGATATTCCTTTGCATAGAACGAATATTAAACAGTGATTGAGCGCTGATTTCTTGCAGTTATTCCGAAATCATTTTCATCTGTATAAATGCATAACTATTTGTAGTTCATTCGAAATCATTTTCATCTGTATAAATGCATAACTGTTTGCAGTTTATTCGATTTTCCACGTTTCTATGCGTCGTTCAAAGACTGCCTTTTAATCCTTATTAGGAGTCTGCCTTTTTCAATGTTCGCAGTTTAACGTGTAATTTTCAGTTTAACTATGGATATTTTCGAAGTTTTGTTTCGTTTAGAGCAGGGGTTCCCAAACTTTTAGACAGGTGCACCACTAAATAGAAGTTTATACATACGCGTACCACCAGTACAAATTCAAAGCTAATACAGAAAAACCTGTTTAAACGGAATATGTCTAAAACAAGGTATTTGTCCAGTCTTTTGTGCTCCGTCTGAGCAGATTTTAATGTATTAAATTACATAATTACATTACTAAATTGGTACTTAACATTCACTGCTTTATATTGACATTCAAATAAAAGGTACACTGCAAATTCTCAAATACAAAAATACACACATTTTACAACACTTTTTGTCAACCAATTAACAACGCATTAATGTGTTGTGAAAATTAGACACTGAAGGAAGAAAACTAGGCCTCGTGGTTAATAAAGAAAAAGCAAAATACATGAAAATGGACCGAATGAAATCACAGGCAATAGCAGCTTTAACAATAAATAATGAATTACAATTTAATGAAGTAACAGAATTTAAATATTTAGGATCTACGATCACCTGTGATAATATGGTAGAAGCAGAGATTAAAACCCGACTTGCAGCAGGAAATAGATGCTATTTTTCTCTTCGAAACATTCTAAAATCATCTCTAATATCTCGAACATCCAAACTTAAAATTTATAAAACTGTTATAAAACCAATAGTAATTTATGGTAGTGAGACCTGGACCACTACACAAAGATGAAAAGCTACTTATCACTTGGGAAAGGAAGATCTTAAGGCAAATTTTTGGACCTATTAAAAAAGACAATACATGGCGTATAAGGACAAATATGGAGTTAGAACAGTTATATAATGAAAAAGATATAATAAATACTATAAAAATAAGAAGAATGCAATGGTTAGGCCATCTAATCATAATGAGGGATGAGCGAAGCACAAAGAAGATTTATAGTGGTAATTTAATTGGGAAAAGAAGTATTGGTAGACCCCAGGAAGAGTTGGATAAAAGAGATAGAGAAAGATCTTGCAGAAAACCAAATTATAACTTATAAAGTAAAGGCTGGGTCGGAAGGTCTGGAGAAGTATATTGAGGGAGGTCAAAATCTTACATGGATTGTAGCACCACTGTAAGTGTAAGTAATGTGTTGTGAATTAGAAAACTTAATATACAAAATATTTTTTGCATTGTGATTGTGTTCCTAACCTTCTAATGCATGATTTTTTATTTTTTCTTAAAAAAAAATATATTTGCTTCCTTGACAGCCATAAATTACAGGAAAAATATTGAAAAAATTTTCACTCTTATATTTTTTAGTATTTTTAAGTTTTTTTAATTGTTGCCAAATGGCAACACCATGCATTAACGCCCCAAAAAATTTTTTGAACTTTGCCAACTAGCAACACTGTGCTGTTTTATTGCAATTTTTTTTTCTAAATTATAAGATTTTAAATGCATACAATACTTTACATACACTTAGAAAAATAAAATTATATATATGTGTGGTATTTATGCATATACGTATATATATATATATCAGTGGCGTGGCGTGAAAATTTTCGGTGGTCATCGCAATTATTTAAGTTTGTGGTGAAAAATTATTAACTCTAAAATTCAATGGTTGAATGTTCAAAAAAGAAACTTTAAATCTTACCTTCACTTATACATGAACTCCAAATGTTCTGCTAAAACTGGATCGTAGAGTTTTAAATGCTTATTAAGAGTTTTAAAATATCGCTTGGTCATCGCCGTATCTAGCGATGACCGGACGCCACGCCACTGATATATATATATATATATATATATATATAACCATTAATTAAACATTACAGACCACCATCAATAATTGTGATAGTATGAAAGAATTTACAACAATACAGTGTCCCTAAACACACTGAATATATACATTTACTATATATATATAATAATTTTAAATCAAAATTTAACTTACAAGTCATATAACAATATTAACCAAAATTCTAAATAAGGACGGCATGTAATAATATTATACATTAATTGTTATCTATCAACAAAATAATAATAGTATAAATTATAGTTCTAAGATATTAAATGAACATATGAAGTTAGATGCTACAATAGAATAATTTTTAATTTATAAATGAATAAGAAGATATGCTGTCCTTATACAGAACACAATAGAAGTATTGTAAAAAATATAATTAAATAAAAACATAGTAAAATGCGGAAAAGCAACCATATTTATCCTGTATTTTAAACCAATTGAAATCGTTTAAATTTTAAAAACCAAAATGGGCTTATAAAGTGTAATATCCCATGCAAAATACAATGAAAAAATCATAGGCTAATAAAATATACTCTATAAATATACGGGCAATGCTGCAGAATACCATAGAATTTTATATCAATAATATTTAATGAAAGTTATGAATGGTAATCAATAGAACATTTATTGTTTTTGTTTAAACGTAGAGGTACCAAACACTTAATTCATTTTACCCTATTGTAACCTATACAGCCCAGAACTTTACACCGTTGTTTTTTATCTAAGTGTTGTGGCCAGGATCAATTTTATCCTTCCTGCATCTTTAGAAGTTTCATAAAGCTGAAAACAATGGACTACTAAGTTGTTACTATAAAATTTTAATCATTGGCTTTTTTTGATGATGTAACTGGTACCTTCAGGAGGGCATGGACACGAAGCACAAGGGAAGGAGAATAGAGCTCCTTTAAATCTGAAAAAAAAATGTATTTTGGCCATTTTTTATCATTTGGCTCCCGTTTAACAAAAAAATTATATCTTCCATTAGGGGGACCCCTCAAATCGGGAGTCCCGGGGCAGCTGCCCACATGCCCCCTGCATTAGTCAGGCCCTAGCTTTACAGTAAACTGAGAAGATTTTGTATTTAATTAGAGTCGTTTATCGAGTTAGGGTGACATATGGTGATAAAAGTGAAAAAAAAATTAAATATCATGCGAACCGGTTATGAAACAAGTAATGCTCAAAATGTTTACAAAAGCGGAACTCAATTCATGGTGTTGCCAAATGGCAACAAATGTATATTCATGTGCATGCAATTTTTGTTCCAATAAACATAACTGAAAATTATTTAAAATAACTTTTAAAAGTATATTCTTTTCAGAAATATTTTTTTCAAAGGAAATTTTGCATGTTAAATATCTTTTTTTATATGAGTTAGAAATCCAACTATGGCTAACAAAATAGAAAGTATCAAAAGTTGCTTTTTATTTGTAATTTATAAACAACTATTGCCAACTATGATACTTTTTATGAACTAAATATAAATATAGGACCAACATGAATACGTAAAGCATAAAGTTGTCAAGAGACAACGGTAAATAAACAATAAGGAGGGAAATTTTACTATGTTGCCAATTGGCAACAGTATGAACTAGAGGGTTAATAGGTTGCAAAAGTGTTGCTATCTAGAAATGTGTTCTTAATAGGTTGCAAAAGTGTTGCTATATAAAAATGCGTTCTAAAAATAATGTTGTTAATTGTGTTGAAATCGTGTGGATGAAAATATTTTCTTACAACAATGTTGTGCTACACAGCACTTTGTCACCCAATTAACAACACATTGTAAACACCACACAATTTAGAACACTATAAAACAGCACATGTAAAACACTTTCAAAACACTTTCTACATATGATGCCTTTAAAATAACAAACACACTTAAAACATACTATTTATTAAACATTTATAACACAATTTTTAAAATGAATGCTTTGGAAACGTATTTTCTCCTCTTGTAATTTTTAACAACACTTTTTGCACAATCTTTTTAATTGGCACAACACATTCCCAACACAATCGAAAATGATTTTAGTTAGAAGTGTTAATTATTATATTCAGTTAGTTTTGAAAAAGTGTTTCAATAATTTGCAGTGTACACGTTAAACAGCAAACATTGAAAAAAGCAGACTGCTAAAGGATTAAATAGCAGTCTTTGAAAGATGCATAGAAACATGGAAAATCGAATGAACTGCAAATAGTTATGCATTTATACAGATGAAAATGATTTCGAATGAACTGCAAATAGTTATGCATTTATACAGATGAAAATGATTTCGAAATAACTGCAGGAAAATCAGCGTTCAATACTGTTTAATATTCGTTCTATGCAAAGGCATTATTAAGTGCATTAAAAGGCAGCCAACACATTCGACTCTCTGACTATGCCTTGCTTTGAATATTTGTTTAATTTGTTTGAAACACGCCCGATTTCTCCGAAGGCGCCCCTTAGAGGAGAGGACTGAGTTATTAATTTGAAATCGTTTAAAAGTGAGAGATATCTCAATTAGAGCGACGCGAAAGCTCGAATCTAATTATGAATTCTTAATTTTTTTTTTTAATGCCGAAACGATTTTCGTAATGGCTGCTTAATTAAGCAAAATGGCGTTCTGGAATGAAGAGATAGAATAATGTGCTGCCTAAAAAGTGAAAGTGCTGATATTTTTCTTAATTATTTTCATAAGTGGCATAGGAAATTGGAGTGTCCCTGGGGCCTTGGTTATTTTGTAGACCTTATCTTTAGTCTCCGGATGAGTTTGGCATAAATCATAATAAATCACGAGCGAAACTCAAACGTTGATATCGTAATCTAAATCCATATTTCTAACGATGTTACTTCATTTTACACACACAAAAAAAAAAAAAAAAAAAAAAAAAAAAACGGACTAAAAAACGGAAATACTACTGGCAATCTAGACGCCAGTACTATTTCGGTTTTTTTACGGAAATTTTTACCCATAAATTACAGATAAGTTTCCGTTTTTAATCAAAAAAACACAGTGAGTATTTCTGTTTAAAATATCGTTATAAAATCTTGTTCTTGTTAAAATTATAAACGGGTATCTCGGATACAATCGGAAAGTGAGACACTGGATTCACAGCTGGCTCAGTCCTGAACATCCGTTTTAAGGTGGCTGGTCACTCAGCTTCCGATTTCCCATCGCTCATGTAAAGTCTATGGGCATTGGATGCATTCGTCTATTTAAAATATCTCCTCGGGAAATGAAAATTTTTAACTTCTACTTTTTGTGTGTATATTACACTTCCTAAAAGGGGTCTCTTTTTTTCTTACTTCTCAAAGTATTTCTAAAGTACAGACTTAATTTTATAGGAAGTGTTCAAATCTGACTCACAGTTCGCCCGCTTTGAACACATAAAATACTAAATTCAGCATCCATTTTAGAAATATTTTAAAAACTAAGAAAAAAAGAGACATCCTTTAAGGCTGTTCTCAAATCCAAAGGGGCGACTTTCTGACATAAGTTTAAATTCATTTTTGTTCGGAAACGCATAAAACTAGCAGGTGTTGTTATTCAGAAACTGTGTAATCGATCTCTTCTTTCCGTTTTATTGCAAACGTAATAGATCTTTTAGAAAATGCTGTGAAACTTGACGTTTTGAACAGAATTTCTAGACGAGAGAAGAAAAAGAGTCAGGAAGGAGAAAAAACGCCTCGCTCACGTGACCCATTTCGCTTATAACTCGATAGGTAATCTATTGATAAAAAAATGGAAAAAACAGATCGATTCCAAATCGCTTCCCTAGTCACCACTGCCAATTTTGTACCTTTACATTTATAAATGAGTTAGTGAATGTGTAAAAACGTTTTGCGCTAGTTGACGAAAGCAGTTGAGAACAGCCTTAAGAAAAGTACAGAAAACAGAGGTTAAAAATAGGAATTTCCCGAGAAGATATTTTAAATAGACGAAGACTTAACATTACGGAGGAGAATTACGAAGCCGAGTGACCAGCCTCCTTAAAATTATAAACGGATATCTCAGGTACAATTGGAAAGTAGACATTGCAATTCGCAGCTCTGGCTCAGTCCTGAACATTCGTTTTAAAGGCTCCATTTTCTAAAAGAGGCTTTACATTCCATACGTAGTTTGATAAAGTTGTTAGATAACTTTTAAATATTTGAATGCCAATGGTATATACATGTAAACCAATCGCTGGGGAAAATTGTGTTCTAGGAGTTAGTTAACCTGTTGCGCTCTATGACTTACGCAGCGTAAGTCATGGTACTTTGGTCTTTTCCAACAATGACGTATGCAGCGTACGTAATAGTATTTTGATCATTTCCAACAATAACGTACGATCTATACGTCATGCAATAGGTGTGAAAATGTACAGTCGTGTTGTCATTTCCCTACAAAGACATAAATGAAAACTATTCGATACGAGTGGGGATACACTGCTTATGTGTTCTGGTTATTGCGTAGATTTTCCATGGCATTCTACCATGGTATATGTGTAGGCAGGTATTGATGCCTATTGTAGTAGTTGAGAGTAGATTTTGAAACTGTATTTCCATGATAAGTTTTCTTTTGTACGCATTTGATGTAGTATTCATATTTGCTTTAAATCATCATTTTGTATTACATTAGTTATGTTGATTTGTAAATGTTAATTACAATAGCTGAATTAATCTTGCTTAATTAATTAAACGATTAATTAAATTTGTTTTTTTTTTTGTTTTTTTGTTTTTTGTTTTTTTGTTGGTTTTTTTTTACAAATTTATCAACACATATAGCATATAGCTGTCATGCTCTAATCATCTAGCAGATCCGACACAGTTCTTGTCGAATAGTTCATATTATTACGAAACCTCGTGTCTTGTGACATACATACGATAACAGCGCGAGAGCGCAAAAGGTTAAGATGAATGTGAATTTCCGGAAATGTTTATTCCTTATACAAATAACAACAAAAAAAAAAGATTATGAAACAAAATTCTAGACCTAGGTAAACGTATACATATCACATTTGTAAACCCAATTTCAGCAATTACCATGAATAGCCGGAAAAAAAATCTAAATTCTTTTGAACTTCTCTGTATAGATCTATAGATTCGTATGTATACTACATAGTCTATGCCAGAATAGAGTTAAATGACGGTTATGTAACTGTTTTCTATTTTAAACACAATATCTTCAACAGTGTAGCCGAATTTATATTTAAGAGCAGCGTTCAATAGCTGTTTAATATTATATCATTAAGTGCATTCATTTCCGACTTGATAATCATTCGCTCCTTAACTGCATCGAGTGCTTGCTTTGAATATATTTGTTTAATGGGCGAAACACGTCCGAATTCTCCCAAGGCGTCATCTTAGAGGCTAGAAGGGTGTTATTAATCGAGATCGTTTAAAAGCGAGAAGACCTCGAATCCGATCTCATGAATTCTTTTAATGCAGAGCTTATTGATGTCATTGCAGCTTCATTAAAGATTCTCAGAGATGAAGAGAATCATTCAGAACACTGCAGATTTCAAACACATTTTACATCACTTTTTGTCACCAAATTAACAACACATTAATGCGTGGTGAATTAGAAAACTTCCTATACAAAATATTTTTTTTGTTGGAATTGTGTTCTTAATAGGTTGCAAAAGTGTTGCTATCTACAAATGTGTTCGTAATAGGTTGCAATCTAGAAATGTGCTCTAAAAGGTGTTGTTAGTTGTGTTGATGAAAATATTTTTTTGCAATAGTGTTGTGCTGCACAACACTTTGTTAACCAATTAACAACACATTGTAAACAAAACACCGCCCATTTTAGAACACTATAAAACAACACATGTAAAAAACTTTCAAAACACTTTCTGCAGGGTGCCTTTAAAATAACACACACACACACACACACTTAAAACATACTATTTTTTTAAACATTTATAACACAGTTTTAAAAATGAAAGTTTTGAAATGTTTTGAAAATACATTTTTTCCTCTTGCAATTTTTAAGAACACTTTTTGCACAATCTTTTTAGTTGGCACAACACATTAGCAACACAATCAAAAATGATTTTAGTCAGAAGTGTTAATTATTATGTTTAGTTAGTGCTGCAAAAGTGTTTCACAAATTTTCAGTGAAGAGCCAACGTGTTTCGCGAACTAATATCTCTTTTTGTATTTTTTTACAGATTACGAGGTTAAAGATCGACAACAACCCTTTCGCCAAAGGATTCAGGGACACCGGAGCAGCCAGGAAAGAAAAGAGGTAATGCAGAACTGTTACGCCTTTTTTGTTGTCAATACGATGTTGATGATCACCCAATCTTCAGTCAACCTCTCGTAAAGACTTCGAATAACCACTGTTTTGTTGATAGGCTGCCAGCACTGATATAGGCGTGATATAGGACACAATGTGAGAAGGATAATAATTAAATACTCACTTATTCACTTAATATTAAAGAATAATTTATTGACAGACTATTTACATAAAAAAAAACATTATTTACAGTTATACATTCGGATCGAGCAGATCCTGCCCAACACTAAGCTATACGTTGAAATAATATCTACGTACTATATACGCGCTATTCCCTTCTTACCTTGTCAAACTCAGCAAGGCTTATCGGAGAACCACATAGGCACCTCTTCTCCTATACGCGTTTCTCCCCACAGGAGTCAATCTTTCCTCAGGAACACCTTCACTGACAAATCCACGGCTTAAACTTCCATCCTCACTCACGAGACTTTAGCTAAGACTACATAACATATCTTTCTCAGCTTCTCCCTCGAGAGAAAAACACGTGGGATGCTCCCCTGTAAATTAAGGAACCTCATCATCTCTCACTAAAGTTCGTTTTCTCGATCGGTCATCCACTACGGAATACCAAGGACTTCACCTTGTTCACTTTATCTAGATTTTTTATTGTCCACATTCTCTTATAAAACAGAAATGCTGGTATGTTGTTTACGCAATGGGGCTTTTCATGCGATAACATATGAATATAATAACTCGTTCCCAATCAAGTTAAGAAAAAATACTTCTCTGACCCAAGTACGTAGAACGTGACATACATCCAAAATACAATAAACAAAACAAATGCTCATCAAAATAATATTAATGAGCAGTAACCTTAATGAATCACACGCTCATTAATGTCAGAAACCTGACAGTAACATTGAGGCTCATTTGTTAAACTTAAAGAAAACTGCTGGTTCTCAACTGCTCTGCTCAACAAGCCCAAAACATTTTGGCACATTTACAAATTCATTTTTTAACGGAAAGGTATATAATGGGACCAGGGAAGCAATTTGGCATCGAACTGTGTTTTCCATTTTTGGATCCATCCATTACCTATTGAGTTAGAAGCGAATTCGATCACGTGACAAACCCGTTTTTTTTCCTTTCGTGCGGAAATTGGGTTCCAAACGCCCACTTGGACACTCTTTTCTGAAAGAACTAGTGCGTTTGCAAAAGAAACGGAAAGAACAGCTCGATGACATCGTTTCTGAACAACAACAAATGGCTAGTTTCATGCATTTTCGAACAAATATAAATTACTTACGAAGGGACATTTAGGTAGATTTCGTAAGAAATACTACCTATGCAGTCGTTACCATGGTGCGACTTTTGAAAAATTCCTTCATAACTTTTCATTATAGGACCCCAGGAGCCCAAAACCACCCCCACCAAAAAAGTTTATATATATATATATATATAACCATTAATTAAACATAACCTACCACCATCAAATATTATGAATTAAAGCTGTAAGTATTAAAAATAATAATAATAATAATAATAATTTATTATAAGAATTATTATTATATATATATATATATATATATATGTATGTATTTACTAAGTTTTGTCCGCACGATAAAAGTCGCAATAATGCGCGGATCGTCTTCAAACTCGCCAACAACTTTGATATGTCTAATATCTCGGCGGGGATTGAAAATGGGCGAAATCGGCCCAAGGAGGTGGAAATGGGGAGGGTCCAAAATTTTGAATGCTGTCTTAACATGATTCCGATAAAACCAGCTTTTATACAACAATAACAGGAAAAAATAAACAATTTTCGTTACAGCAGTTGCCAACAATTAAAAAAAAAACAATAAATTTCTCACCACAATTACTTTTCTATTGCAAGATTTTCACGTGAAAATTAAATAAATAGTTTGACAAATTGAAAACAAATTGAATATTACGTCATAAATTTTCTAGAGCAAGATTTCCGCATGAAAATTCAAAATAAAATGAATAGTTTGACGAATTAAAAAAATATGTACATTGCGTCATATTGGAAATATAATGGACTTCAGCAGGTCAATATGTAACGTCATGTGAGTTTGAAGAAATGTATTAAAACATGATAAAAACCCGACTATGGAAATATTAACATATTTTAACACTTAAAAGCTCTCTGAATTTTTTGTATCCATTTTTAAACCTATTCCATATACATGCGTGTGTGTATTCGTGTATATTATAATTTTCACAAAATGTTTAGCTCCCTACAACTCATTCTTAGTAAAGAAACTGGGTTTATCTCTAATCTTGATTTAAGTTTTGTTGGTGAATTTAGTACTTAACTTCGAAATCTACCTCCGCCTGTAGGCCGAGCCGTCAGGGATTTTTTTACCTTCAGAACTTGACAATTCTGAATTATTTTATGCACTTGAATGAAGGTTGCACTGCAAATTCTCAAAGACAAAAATAAACACATTTTACAACACTTTTTGTCTCTAAATTAACAACACATTAATGTGTTGTGAATTAGAAAACTTCATATACAAAATATTTTTTGGGTTGTGGTTGTGTTCTTAATATGTTGCAAAAGTATTGCTATCTAGAAATGTGTTCTTAATATGTTGCAAAAGTGTTGCTATCTAAAAATTTGTTCTAAAAATAGTGTTGTTAATTGTGTTGAAATCGTGTTGTAAATAGTGTTGATGAAAATATTTTCTTACAATAGTGTTGTACTGCACAACACTTTGTCACCCAATTAACAACACATTGTAAACCTCACATAATTTAGAACACTATAAAACAACACATGTAAAACACTTTCAACATGGTGCTTTTAATATAACACACATACACACTTAAAACATACTATTTATTAAACAATTTTAACACAATTTTAAAAATGAATGTTTTGAAAACATATTTTCTCCTCTTGTAACTTTTAAAAACACATTTGCACAATCTTTTTATTTGGCGCAATACATTCGCAACACATTCACAACACAATCGAAAATGATTTCAGTTAGAAGAGTTAATTATTATGTTCAGTTAGTGTTGCAAAAGTGTTTCACGAATTTGCAGTGTGTCCAAAGAATTATTGAGTGTGTGATAGCGCTCTTAAGATGTCTCTTTTTTTCACCCAGGCGGCAGAGCGGGCTGTTCGGCTCCCATTCTTACCAGGAAGAGTCTCTGACGGCCTCACCCCCTGACGATGGAAGGGGCGACGAAGCGGACGACAGCAGCGACAACGAAAACGTCGACGTCGACACCCCCTGCGACAATGGTAAACCACTACATTAAACCTTTTAGAATCGAAAAGTTTTTGACAGTTTAAGGCGAGATTACACTGTACAAAAATATGTAATTTTTACAGAAAAAATTGTATTTTTTACAGAGAAAAATGTAGATTTCCTAATTTTTACGGGAAAAAACTGTTTTAAGGGTGTATTCCGATCAAAACTGCTTATTTTCTGATTCATTTTAAAATTCATTTTTGCTCTCAAACGCATCAAACTGTGAAATTTTCTTATTTAGAAACTACATAATGTGCCGTGCTTCTCAATTTTTTGATAAATGCAGAAAATACTGTAAAAAACGCTGTCAAAGTGGGAGTTTTGAACCGAATTTCTGAAGCGGGCGATCTGGGAATGAAAAAAAGGGTCATACTGAGAAAATAATTGTTTAAAAATCAAATTCTAATGAATTGAGCTGAAAATGAAATCACACGGCATGTTAAACATGTCTTCAAAAATCACCCCCAGCAAGTTTCATGTTTTTACTTTTAAAAATGAGTCTGAAAATGTCTCAGAAAATTTCGAGCTGTTGAGGGTGGAAAAATATTTTTTCGAATACACCCTTAATGAAAAATTACAGATACTTTCTGTAAATTAAGAAGGTCCGGGACGCATTTAAACTCTGTTTACTCGATTAGAGACCACAGAGAAGTTTCCGGCCTCCCAATTGGTTGGTTTCTTTTATGCGATTTGTTTTAGTGCCATTATGAAAACGCAAAACACTGACTTAGAAATAACTGCTCATTAACAGTTTTTTTTTCTCATTTTTCTGAAATGTTTGGCGGAAGTTAAACTTCCGACTTCATATTTTAATTAAATCGAATCAATTTCCCAAAATTTAATTTCAGTTCGCAGCAATGTTAAAAATTTAGCAGATTGCAATAAATGGGTGAAAGAATTCGGAAATTTGAATAATAGAAAATCGAATTCAAGATCATCAAAGCCTTGTGTTCAAAGATAAACTCTGTCAAGCAAAAAAAGGAAACATTCCTTGTCAAAAAACGTTAAATTAAACCAGCCAAATGCAAAACGATATTTGATTTCGCTGTTATAAGCATATATTTACTAGAAGATATGCCACAATTTTATTTTATTCTGAATGCATTTTGTTTAAAATTAAGTTTACCTTCTAATATTTTTTATTTTTATTAAATTGCTTCATGTGAAAACTATTTTGTTATTTAATAAAAGATTTATTTATTTCCCTAATTAGTTGCAGTTTTAAATAATAATGATAAAGAGAGCAGTTTAAAGTACACCTAAAAAATATACGTTTTATCCCCTTTTTTGTCTGTTAAAATAAACGATTTGAAACCCCTTCTCATTCAAGCTTATGGAAGATTTAAACAAAAAAAAATCGATTTTATCTGTTAAACATTAATTTTAGGAACCCTTTACCCAGATAAGAGAGAAAATTAACAACTTTAACTTTTTTGTTTCTTTTTTTTCTTTACAAAACTAATATTTTTACAAGGTATGAAGATTTTTTTGGTGATATTTGCGTCTTATACCATATCTTACGTTCCTTCCCCCACTGTTCGTTAAATTAAATTAAAATATATGCATCTTCGTACTACCAGCTTTTCTTAATGTTAAAATGTTTTTGAACAACTCCAAGGTACAAAATGAGTGAAAAAGTATAATCATAGTCTGATGCATACATGTACAAAACATAATTTTTTTAGTTTTTAAATAAAAATTTTTTTAGTCCCTTTCCCACCTAAAAATTCTGAATATTTCATTAAAATTGTTAAAATAAAAACGGAACAAAAAGTTTTTTTTTTTTTTTTTTTTTTTTTTTTTTGTTATATAAAAAAATACAACCGAAAATTTTATTGAGAAAATAAAATAAATCACAAGGTTACTAAATGGTGTATACAGAATATTGTAAAGTTAAAAACTAAACAAACGTAAACACCGTACATGTTGACCGAAACGCCGATTTTTAATATTTAAATTTAATGTTTGTTCAGTTTATAACTTTACGACATTCTGTATTCACCATTTAGGAATCTTGTGATTTATTTTATTTTCACGATAAAATTTTCAGTAATATTTTTCATGATGTAATTGTCCAAATTATTTATAAAAAAAAAAAAAAAAACTTTCGTTTCCTATTGTATAAAATACTAGAACTTTCGTTCCCTATTGTATAAAATACTAGAATTTAAAAAACTTTTTACATGTATGAATGTATATATTTCATAAAATATATACATACAACGCAAAACGATTTCGAGGCTGATATCTAAAATCAGATTTAACAAAAGATGCAAGAGACAAATGTTGACTAAAAAAACAAGCTGAAGTTTAGTATAAAGAAAAGCAGATGGCGCCATTACATATTTTTTATAATGTGTTTCATTTAATTCCTGTTTTCTAATGTAATAACATTTTGAGGAAATCTGATAATCTGAAATATACATTTGATAAGAGCTGAGTTAGATTAAAATGTTTAATGTTAAATGGTAATTCACTCATATACAAAAGAAAAAAAAAGAAACAAAAGGATTATACAATGGTATATTACTACTGGCGTCATAAGAAATTCCAGTTTCCAAAGACCTTAAGCATCAGAAAAGACGGAAGAGAAACTAACCAATCAGGATGCCGGAAACTTCTATGTGGTCTCTAATCGAGTAAATAGAGTTTAAATGCGTCCGGGACACATTTTAAAATAATTTTTATTTATTGAGTCAAAATTTTGAGTTTTTTTGTTATGGTTAACCATATCATTTGTAATTAAAATCACATGATAAAATTTCTCATAATTTTTTTTTATTTAAAATTATATTTTTTATTATTTAAATTAATTTTTTTAAGGGTCTCAGGACTCTTAAAATTGAAAACAATGAAAAATAAAGACCACTTTCAATGTTTAATATTTTAAAATGTATATGATTTTAAAGCAAAATTTTTATTGGGATAAAAGATATAAGTATTTTCTGTCATTTTATGTATTAAAAAAATTGCAAGAGCAGAATTAGCTGTTACAAGTGGCTACAAACTGTCAGATATTTGAAGAGCAAAAAATTGTTATAATAGCTTATGCGCATGCTTACAAAATAAATATTGCAACTGGAATCTTAATTTTGGTGCCTACTTATACTTCTTATTATATCAATTACTCTGAACCTAAGAAAATTCTTATTTAAAGTATTTTTATATTTTTAACAAAAAATTGTATTTAGATAATGCAAAATTTTTGAAATTTTCAACAGTATAACTACCTAAAAAAATATTTTTTTTTCTATAAAAAGGAAATTTTAGGTTTAGTTTATACAAACTAACATGGAACATATGTTTTGAAAATTTCATCAAAAAATATTCAGAAGTTTTTGAGATATCGTGCGCGTTATGCCCACAAACGTCATGTGGAGAAAAAAAAAGACTTCAAAGTTTCGGATACACTGCTTCAGCTATTAAGCGGGTATTATTCTAAAAGCCATAACTTCTATTCTAATGGGAATTTCAAGGAACCAATTATACCAAAATGTTCAGAAAAGATAGGAGTTTAACGTCGAAAAAAATTGAAATTTCGAAAATTTTGAAGCCTTAAGAGTCCTGAGACCCCTTAAAGAGGGTTAATTTAAAATCGTTATAACTCGAAATACTATTTGTAGAATTTCAATTTTTTTTTCATTTAAATAAACAGAAATATATAAGTTTCAATTTTGGTTCAGCATTTTTAAAAATAATGATAATAAAAAAAAATATTTTAAGAAAAAATTGAAAAAAAAAATGAGGTAACTTAAAAAAAAAATTAAGTAACTTAAAAAAAAAAAAAAAAAAAAAAAATCATTTTCCAAAGTAAATATTTTTTATATTTGCTGAATCAAAATTAAAGTAAAACAACAGAAAAGACATGTTCCAAGTTTGTACCATTTGGCTTTAACGGTTCTTGACTTATAACAATTTAAATACCAGAAATAGTGAATAAACCAGTCATGAAAAAAAAACGCATTTTTACAAGAAGTCGTTTCCATGACAACCATTGCTTGAAAGCTAGATTTTGAAAACAAACCAAAACGAAAAAATTAATATTTTCTGTTTCAATTAAGATAGAAACATGATTTAAACATCATTTTAAGCAGTAAAATAAAGAGAAATTTTTAATCGATAATTTTTTTTTTTTTTTTTAGAAAGTTGAAGATTTTTGTGACCCCATTAAACGGTTTTTCACTGGCGTCAAAATTGGCAGTTTAATCCTGTCAATTTGAGATTTATTTATTTATTTATTTTTTTTTTACAGTGTACAGTTTATGAATTTAAATTTTTCGAATCCCAATAATAAGCCCCTAAACAGTTAGGAGAAATTCGAAATATTTAAGAAGTTACAGTGAACTGAAAGCAGGAATGGGCAGGCTGAAAAACAAGTGTACGGTAACCAACGAGACACGCGTAATGAATTCCTTGCTTCATCCAGGAATCTCGGACTAAAAGTTACGTTACAGACTACGTTTTTCCTAAGTGATGCTGTCGTGGGAAAAACGTAAGCCCCCCCCCCCTCCCGCCCCTACTAACTCTGTAACAATTTATTATTGTAGAAAAAATTTACTGGTACCAAACGATTGAAAATAAAGTCTACTTTTAAATGAAGTCTATGAAACTGGCTTAGGGTGAAATCTTGCATATCGAAACGTTGTTGTTGTTGTTGTTGTATTTATGTCGGCCAATTATCTGCACGTGGGATATAGGCCCTAAGGGGGGAGTGCCTTCCGTGGAGGTCTTTCTAAGGGAACCTAACCCGTATTAACGCTTGGAGTACCAAGGTTCGAAGAAAACCACGTAAACTCCGAACGATTAGGCCGACGGGCGCGATTGGGATCGAACCCAGCACTTCCCGTCTACCAGCTTCGAGAGCAGAACCTCTCGGCCACTGGTGGGGCCTGCATATCGAAACGAACCCAAATTTTGTTTTTTTCAATAGCAATACCCAAGTTTGACACCCTAAATAAATTATATGGATAATCCTTCCATTAGCCTAAATACAAATTTTCGCTAAATTCGCATTATTCGTTTCCGAGAAATTAATTACCGTCAACTGGGGCTACTTAGGTCCATCCTATAAAAAAATGTGTTTATTCTATGTAATGAACAGACAATACAAGATAGTTTTGAGTTTTTGCCCTTGAAAATTTGTTTATACCCTATTATAGGATATTTGAATACTTTTTGAGTAATTTTAATTTTTGTTAGTGGCAACACAGGATGTGTTTGTAAACAATTGTTTTCGTTGTGTAGATTTTAACTCTCTAAATTTTCTATAGTGTAACAATCTGGATAAGAGTTACAAATAAGGTAAGTGTCAAAATATTACCTTTAGTAACCTGTAAGCCAAGTGTGATCATAGTTTTTCGTTTAACTTTTTATTTTCACAGGAAATGTTTACGTTTTCATAAAGCTAACACGAAAACTAGTTTTTTTCGGGACTACTTTGTGCCAGGCCTGGTTTGATCCGAAGTAGCCCCAGTTACTTAGAAATGCCTTTTATACAACCAAATCTCTTAAAAAAGGTTTTAATTAACATTTTTTTCAAATGTTAATGTAGCAAAATGTGACATTAATTGTTTTGTTCCAGTTGTCGAGGATAATATGACGAAAACTGTTTCTCGTTTCTTTAATATTAGTAATTGGTTTATTGTGTTTAAATTCTAAAAAAGAAAATGTGTTTATCGAGTTTGCGGTATTAATTCATTAGCAGATCCTATTTCAAAAGGGTTTCAATAGTCCAACATTTGAAATATATTAAATTTATATGAAACTAAGTGAAGGGACCAAAGAAGCCCCTAGAAGGGGTTACTTTGTTCCAAAACTTTAAAAATAGTTAAAAAATAAATAAATAAATAAATGCCTCTTTAAAACCATACAGTTTGCTTCATTGTTTCATGTTAATTGTTACTTTCTTCTACCTTCAATAGAAGAAAGTGTTGTAATCGAAAATTTTTTTCGACTTCCGGTTTTCGACGGATTTACACGTTTTAGGTGTCAGAGATCACATAAAATATGTTTACACAAAATGTCTGTCTGTCCGTATATCCATGTGTTGCCATTGTACCATCAAAAATTGCATGAAGTTATAGTATAGAATTGAACCAATTTTTTTTTAAAAGTTTTTGGCTATGGCAAGCAAGTCTTCCATTAATTTGGAAAAATTTCGCCTGTGGGAGGCGCTGTAACAGCGACTTTTGTGCGATTTTTGTGCATTTTGAATATTGTACTATCGAAACGTGTATGAAGCTATGCATAGAATTGAACCAAATTTTTTGTGCATGTTTTTGGCCATGGCAAGAAGGTCCTCCCTGAATTTGGAAAAATTCCTCCGGAACGAGGCGCTGTAATAGCGATTTTTGTGTAATTTTCAATATTGTACCATCGAAAAGTGCATGAAGTTATGCTTAATTCTAATAAAAATACTAATAAAACTAATTATAATGGAATATTGACATGAGATAGAAGAAAGTTTTGGGATTGGCACATCCAACTAATTCACAACTTAATTTCGACGTTGAAAAATTATACATAATATTTTTTAATAATGGAAATGTTTGTGAAACCAAAAAAAGTGGCCAAAAGTAGCCCCGATTGACGGTATTTTAAAATGAGCCTATTTTAGGGGTTGTATTCAAATTGCATTTCGGTACTCTGATTGTTGAAATGCTATACAGAATGACTATGTTGCTTCTATTAATGTATTATTTCTTGCCAATTTGACCCTTTCACTCGCTTAATAGATTTCGACTTTTGCCAGCCCAACTGTTTGAATAAAATGAGTCAGATATATATTTCTCAAATGATGCTTTTCTGCACATCCTAGACGGTCCCTTAAACCCTCATTTTGACATTTTTTAAGCATAATTCGAAAACTACTTGGAAGAAAATTTTGAAATGGAAAATTCGTATAAACCAGGACCTATAATATAAATCTATCCAAAAAAAGATAGGTTGCAACGCATATTTTTTCGAATATTAATTTCATGATTCATATTAGAATTTTTTTTTTAAATTACACATTCAATGTATTTATATTTGGATTTTTCTGTATCATAGCCACATAAATAATTATCCCATTAGGATTGTAATTTCAGGAGGTATTAATAAAAATGCAATTTGACATTAGAAGCTCTAAATTTTGAAACTTCAAAAAATTATCATCCAAAGGACTTGAATTTTTTTTTTCGAGGCACAGTTTGAACCGAAGATTTAAAATAGAGTGTCAAAATTGGGTGTTACTACTGAAAAAAAAAAACGAAGTTTGGTCTGGTCTCGATATGTAGATGTCCCCCTAAGCCAGATTCGGCGAACCTTTGTGTTGCCGCGTGCCAAATTTGATCAAAAAATATTTTTCTTGACCATGACGTGCCAACTAAAAAATAAATTTAGTAGGTGGAAAAATAATGGATTAAAAGTGCTTAAAATTTTCTATTAAGATTTAAAAATATGAGGAACATTCATATAGGTATTACACTATAATAATTATGGCAACAGATATGTATTTTAGAAATTAATTTAGCAAAAATTAATGCTATGTAATTTGATTTCTGTTGTTGCATCTCAATATCAGGTTAATTTTAATGCACACTAAACGTCGGATTTATCTGACAAGTGCTTTCAGTATAAATTTTGATATTATTCAATTGTGAAAATAGTGGCTTGAAAGCATAGATAGGCAAAAAAACTGTTAAAATGGAAAACACCAGTTTCTTTGAATAGCTCTGAAATATATTCAAAGTTGCTGTAACTTTTTCATTAGATTGTAGTAATGTCTAATAACCAATTCTTGTCTATAGCTTTCAAATATCGTCTTTGTTAAACAATGTTTTGAGACCATAATTAATTAGATGGAATATAATATGCCGCAATTAAATTTTTTCAATTTCCATTTAATCGAATTTAGAAATGATCAGTCGCAATTTTGCATCATCTCACTTTATTTTGATTTAGAGCCACAAGCAATGTCGTGCCAAAATTATTCTTTCGCGTGCCGAAAGTGGCACGCGTGCCATAGGTTCGCCATCCCTGCCCTAAGCCAATTTTATATAGATCATTTAAGGATGTTCATAAATCCAAAAGGGCAACTTTCTGACATGAGTCGGAATTTATTTTTGTTTGAAAATGCATGAAACTAGCTGGTGCTGTTGTTCAGAAACTAGGTCACCGAGCTGTTTTTTCCATTTTTTTGCAAACTCAATAGATCTTTCAGAAAAGAGTGTCAAACTAGGCGTTTTGAACCGATTTTCCGTGCGAAGGAAGAAAAATCACTGAAGAGCGGGCAAAAAATGGGTTTGTCACGTCATCCAAAACGCTTCTAACTCAATAGGTATTGGATTGATCAAAAAATAGAAAAAATAGTTCAATTCCAAATCGCTTCCATGGCCAGGCTTTCCCATTTTATGTCTTTCCGTTTAAAAATGAATTTGTCAATGTGTCAAAACGTTTTGCGCTTGTTGAGCGGAGCGGTTAAGAACAGCCTTAAAAGTAGACTTTATTTCCAATCGTTTGGTACTAGTCACTTTCTTCTACAATAATGTGTTTCAGAGTTAGTAGACGGTGCTTAATTTTTTTTCCACGACTGTATTTATAATTTTCATACAAACAGTGCAATAAGTGATATTAAAAAGAGTGTAAATGTGGTCATGCATTTACGAAACGACATGAAACTTTACGTATAAAAAAAATGATAATTCGGAATGGATATTGACTTTCATGAGTTTACCCGTAACTGTGTGTACACGCCCAATCTATTTCTTTGTTATCGGGGATCATTAAGTTTGAGTTTGTGCGACTTCTAAACTCTAAATGGCGTGTAAAATGGGTGTACCACTCTGCGTCGACGCCGCTTTCTAGACCTGTTTCGTAACCACTCGGAGAAGGTTTTTACAAAACAACGAAAAAGTATTCAATCGAAGTCTAATTACGATGCGAAAACACAAGATTCGAAACGAAACATGGAACGCCCATTTCCATCGAATGTCCATTAACTTCGTTCACAAACAACCACCGGGGTACAACCCATCGCGTAGCACAAAAACCACCGATTGCGTCGTAATCGCCATCTTGCCATTTGGAGTCATCAAAGGCAAAGTGGGGCAAGTCAACTCTTTTCTCCAAAATGGAGTTAAATGCATACGTTAAGATATCGAGACATGAGTTTGTACATATTAATATCAATCTGCACATAAATAATGTTCCGAATGTCTTCTGCTCAATATATTTGTTAAATCTAAACTTGGGAACATATTTGAGAATAGAATGAGACCATATTTGAGCACACTTGTCAAATCATGCGTTCCCAAATGTATTCGAAAGGTGCTCTAGAAAGTGTGATGAAAAAAAAAAAGAGTGATCTCAGAAGTATTCTAAAAATTATTCCAAAAGGTGCGCTTCAAAGTGTTCTAAAAAAGGTGACAAAATAAATGTTCTAAGGAGTGTATGAAGATTTGCAGTGAAAGCAGTACTTGCACCACTGTGTCTTTCAACGTCTCCTTTCCAATAATAGCAATTGAAAAATTTTACTATTTACCCAGCCACTTCTATACCCGGAGATACAAGGGGAAAAAAAGACCTATCACACACGCGATATCCTTTTCAGTCGAATTAAAAAAACAGTTGTGTAATCATCATCCAACAGTTCTCTGCTTCAATTGCCATTTTTCCCGCTCACCTTCCTAAAAAATGGATGGCTAAAGACACTGTTACGTGCATCGCAAGGAAAACACTAACAAGTGTAATAGAAAAAAAAGGACACGCATCGAGGTACTTCTTGTTACATCTCCACGCAAAGGCGTCACAAGAGACGCGACGCCCGATACTGCTCGTCACGCGATGTCTCTATCGACACCTGATACGTCGCCGATTCATTATGCGCCGATATCGCCATAGGTCGCGATCACACAACTATGACGATGGGGGGGGGGGGGGGGATTCAAGTGCGAGTGTGGTGACAGACCTTTTATGTGAGCGAGGCTTAATGAGATATCACTTTATTTTCACTTGTTGTCAGTGGCACGCCATTTCGGTTAAATTAGGATAATTTTACCGTTAAGGGGGCTGATCACACAGCTTCGGAATTCTCCTCCATAATGTTAAATCTATGGACTTTGGATGCATTCGTCTATTTAAAATATCTTCTCGGGAAATTAATATTTTTTTTGTTCTTAACTGCTCTGCTCAACAAGCGCAAAACGTTTTGTCACATTTACAAATTCACTTTTAACGGAAAGGTATAAAATCGGAAAGCCTGGCCAGGGAAGTGATTTGGAATGGAACTGTTTTTTTTTTTCAATTTTGTGATCCATCCATTACCTATTGAGTTATAAGCGAATTTGATCACGTGACAAACACGTTTCTCTCCCGCCCTTGTGTGCTCTTTCCACCCGCCCACTTTGACACTCTTTTCTGAAAGATCTACCGTGTTTGCAAAGAAATGGAAAAAACAGCTCAGTGACATAGTTTCTGAACAACAACACCCGCTCGTTTCATGCATTTTCGAACAAAAATAAATTAAAACTTATTTCATAAAGTTGCCCTTTCCGATTTGAGAAACACCCTTAATGAGATCTCACTTTATTTTCACTTGTTGGGTGATTTCGGTTAAATTAGGATAATTTTACCGCATAAAGCTGCGAATAGACCATTCTTCTAACTGTTATCGGTATTGACGTCTTTTCTTGTGGCCACGCGATGTCTTTGAATTTTAATGACTTTAAAAGGAAAGGGACTGATGTCCTGCAAAAGAGGAACCTATCGTCAAGTAGAGTTGAACTCCTTGTCTCCTGACCAGTTGTTGATTCCCCTCATTCTTTTGGGAATAAGCCGCAGAAGGATCCAGAACAAAAGATTTCCTGGAAAACTGTAGAAGGATGGTAAGGCTGCATACACACACTTGTTTTGCCGTTCTTCTACATTTTTCATGGAAACCTTTTGTTGTGGACCCTTCTGCGGTTTATTCCCAAAAGAATGAGAGAAATCCACAATGGGTCCAGGAGATAAGGGGCTCAACTCTACTTGAAGGAAAGGTTTCCTCTTTTGCCGGACATCAGTCCCTTTCTTTTTAAAGTCATTAAAGATCAAAACAATCGCGTGGCCACAAGAAAAGACGCCGATACTGATAACAGTTAGAAGAATGGTCTGTGTGAAGCTTAAGGGTGTTCTCAAATCCAAAAAGGGTAACTTTCTGACATAAGTTTTAATTTATTTTTGTTCGAAAATGCATGAAACGAGTTGGTGTTGTTGTTCAGAAACTAGGTCATCGAGCTGTTTTTTAAATTTTTTTGGAAACGCAATAGATCTTTCAGAAAATAGTATCAAAGTAGGCGTTTTGAACAGAATTTCCGCGCGAAGGGAGAAAGAGCACTCAAGAGCGAGCGAAAAACGGGTTTGTCACGTGATCGAATTCGCTTATAACTCAATAGGTAATGGATTGATCAAAAAATGGAAAAAACAGCTCCATTCCAAATCGCTTCCATGCTTTCCAATTTTATATCTTTCCGTTAAAAAATAAATTTACAAATATGTCAAAAGGTTTTGCGCTTGTTGAGCAGAGAAGTTAAGAACAGCCTTAAAGCTGCGAATATATATAATAGCTTCTTGGTAATTACTTGTACAGAAGATGATTTTGGGTCTACTGAGATCTACTTTTATTAGCCGCCCTTGGCGATCAATTTGGTCTCCCTTAAAATTTATCTTTGGGCAGCATTGTTAGCATGCTAAGCATTGTATCATGTTACTTTTACTCATAATTTAATTTACTTGGACTCCCTTAAATATAATTAATATAAAACATTAAACTAATATTAGTTTTTGTTGCATTAAAATATCACAATGGGTTGATTTTCTCTAAGCAAGTAAACCCTATTAGTTTACAATGGATATCTATGGGAATTGGGCGAAATATTAGAGATAGCGCCAAGTTGGCGTCCCTTTTGGCGACTCATTTTGGGTGCCAAATTTGGTGATATATTGCTAAGTTGGCGCCAGAACAGTGTCCCCACTACGGTGACCCCCTTATAGGTATGAAGATGCATTAAATACTGTTCAATAACCAATGAGATGCGTTTCATTCGAGCGTTGCCATTAAACAATTAACAAATAATCGCGATTTCTGTACCAAATACGATAGTGTAATATATATATAGATAGAATAAGATTCTGCTTACCTCGCTAATGTATTACGGGGATCTCTGGAATTAATATCTAATAATGATACATTATCACATGATATCCACGCAGTCTGGAAGGAATTATTACATAATAGATTAAAAAAGAATTGTTGAAATTAGAATACCTTTCCCATGCCACCTTATATTCCATACCACCCTTGAAGTAGAATGGTCTCTTCCGGACGAATCTAGAAGGCGCGAAGAAAGACAGCTTTTAGTTCTCCACTGATGACGGCCGCGTTCGGTTGAAAAGGTTTTGGTTGCCATTAAAATAAGAAGAATGCAATGGTTAGGCTATTTAATCAGAATGGGAGATGACAGAAGCACGAAGAAGATATAGAAGGGAAAATTAATGGGGAAAAGAAGTGTTGGTAGTCTCAGGAAATGACTGACAGAAGAGGAAGACCTAGCACAAAGCCAAATTACAAATTATAAATTAAAGGCCGGGGATCGGAAGTTCTGGAAAGGTGTATTGAGGGAGGTCAAAATCCTTCATGGATTGTAGTAACATTGTGCACGTATGTGTATGCATGTATGTGTATATTTTGTTCAGAACTGAAATTACGTTTTCTGTGTTTTAAAATTCGAACATGTATTCAAGTGCTATTAAGAACTGTGACATTGTCTTTGTGCGCCTATGGGAGAGAAAGGGGATTGTGTGCAAGGGAAGGGTTGATTCTCGAGTTAACTTTAGTAGTCGTTGTGGGTCCCCCTAACCAGAGTTGGGCAAATTTGTAATTTCAATTATCTGCAATGCAATTAGAATTT
This sequence comes from Maratus speciosus, assembly GCA_963932465.1. Lineage (NCBI taxonomy): Eukaryota > Metazoa > Arthropoda > Arachnida > Araneae > Salticidae > Maratus > Maratus speciosus. The sequence goes on from OZ010797.1 coordinate 8,020,272, forward strand.
AATTGTACATAATTAATTATAGTTAAAATTACATACCGTAAACAATTCTTGCAGCACAATAACCGGAACCGCCCCCATCCCATTATTTGACAAAATTTCTGTGTTTGAATGCGTGTAACTAATTACATGCATGTATAATTAATTACGTGCAATTAACTTGTAATTACATTGAAGATAATTGAGATTACAAATTTGTCCAACTTTGCCCCTAACATAGTACTGTGTCCGGAGTGCCGTAATTGGGCCCTGCAGAGGGTTTTTTAAGTTTTCGCGTATCTCTGTATATTTTGCTTAGTGTATTACTCATTTCGTGAATTGCTTATTGTATTATCGATTTCACCAAGCGGTGATTCATTGCAACACGATATACGGATCAATTAAAAAAAACAAAAAAACAAGATCTTTAATGGGATGCTCAAATTAAATTTTGTTTCTTCTTTTTCAGAGGACACGGATCGACATTCCCTGGTCAACGGTCACCCGCCGGTGACACTTCCACAGCGGATGTTTGACTCGAGCCGGCTGCGCGCTTCGCCCACCTCGCCCGCCGGTTCCTCCCCTTCACCCGGCTCTTCCTCCTCCACCACCGACCAGAGACTGATGCACGAGAAACTGTCGGACATGGGAAACCTGCAGAAGTACCTGCCCCTCCCTTACCCTCCCTCTGTGTACTCGGGACTCATGGGCCACATGCCCTTCCTCATGCCCAACGCTTCGGGGCCCACCTCCCTGTTCGGCGGCGACATGGCTGCCATGCGGCAACTGCACGCTAGCCTGGGTCAACAGAACCACAGGTTACTTGTAGACGCTATGCACGAGAGTCAAGATTCTGTATTCACCAACGGCGGAAGCTCACTCATAAAAAGTCCCAAGGCGCGACGTTTCACGCCTTACTCTGTTCCTTCTGTTACGAGTTCTGCAGATTCGGCTTTCTACAGACTGGCCACGGGTCATCTCTCCTCTTCGAAAGCACCCCCCAGCAGCGAAACGGACAGTCCGACCACCAAAGATTCTTCTTCTCCCACCAAAGTTTGACGTGTGGTTTATTTATTGGACTGTTCTATAACTAAAAACTGTGTGTTGTTCTGAAGAAACGTGAAAATCTACGCGCATATAATTGGTGTAATAAGCTGACCATGGAGTCTGTCCTACTTTAGAACAGCCGACTCTCGAAACACCCTTCGCCAAAGGCCAGTCTATTTCGGAGAGATGTTCAGCAGTGACGTGTTCAAACGTAATTCCTCGCATTTACCTTCTTTAATAGTTCGAGCCATACCCACTAGGCTCACTTCCTTCAACCCTTTTAAACGCAAAGCGTTCCAAAAATGTTTGAAATACATGGACTGCCACCAGAATTTACGAGAAAAATGATTGGAAAATAATCCATACATTATAAAAGAAAAAATATTCAAAAATTCTCGTACAATTTTGTCAGTTCGGGATTAAAAGTAAGTGGTATAAAGGATACACCACTGCTCTTTAAAGGCTTAAAACATGATCTGAAAATAAATGCATACATTATATAAAAGAAAAAATATTCAAAAATTCTGGTACAATTTTATCAGTTCGGGATTAAAAGTAAGTGGTATAAAAGATGTACCATTGCTCTTTAAAGGCTTAAAACATAATTTGAAAATAAATGCATACATTATAAAAGAAAAAAAATATTCAAAAATTCTGGTACAATTTTGTCAGTTCGAGATTAAAAGTAAGTGGTACAACTGATGTACCACAGCTCTTCAAAGGCTTAAAACAAGCCTGTCAAAACCGTACCTTCTTTAGTCTAAATGAATAGCTATGATGAAAACCACCTTATCTCAAGGACGTGCACTATAACTGTATGACCCGGTACAGATAGGTATGAGTTACCAACACGCCATGTACAACACGAAACCGGCCCCTAATGGGTCTTATTTCAAAATATCGTCCGGTAAAACTGTAACCGTTTTTTAGTTTTTTGCAACGAATCTGCGAGATTTCAAAGAGGCAAAATTTCAGTGCGATTTAAAAAATATGTGTTGCAACAATTTTTGATGCGTCCTTTGGCGAACGGTTGTTGCCTTTGCATACGGCAACATTGTGTGACATTGTCTGAACCCCATTGAACATTGAAACACCATTTTCTTCTACGACGACAAACAAACCGAAACTAAGGAAAGAGGAGACTTTGTGAATATTTGAAAATGAGCCGGTGGACTCACTCACTTCTACAAAAAGTTCCAAGCTTTGTGATCGTCTTGTAATTCCTAGGATGATGTTTAATATTTTGTGCGTCAGCAACAACAATGTGCAATTCTATTTCCTTCGTTTTTGTTTTCATTGTGTTCTATTCTTTATGATGGCGTCCGGAGCAAACCAACGTCGGAAGTTTTAGCCGACAACTCTGACAACAACAATCGAGAATAGCCGAGAATAGCTTGGCAATAAGACAACTCCGTAACAACGAGATCGAACTGGCTATTATCTTTTTTGTAGGACCCTGATGCTATTAAGGGTGTATTCGAAAACATATTTTTCCACCCTCAACAGCTCGAAATTTTCTGAGACATTTTCAGACTCATTTTTAAAAGTAAAAACATGAAACTTGCTGGGGTGATTTCTGAAGGCATGTTTAACATGCCGTGTGATTTCATTTTCAGCTCAGTTAATTAGAATTTGATTTTTAAACAATTATTTTCTCAGTATGACCCTTTTTTTCATTCCCAAATCGCCCGCTTCGGAAAATTCGGTTCAAAACGCCCACTTTGACAGCGTTTTTTACAGTATTTTCTGCATTTATCAAAAAATTAAGAAGCACGGCACATTATATAGTTTCTAAATAAGAGAATTTCCCAGTTTGATGCGTTTGAGAGCAAAAATGAATTTTAAAATGAATCAGAAAATAAGCAGTTTGGATCGGAATACACCCTTAAGGCTGTTCTCAACTGCTCTGCACAACATGCGCAAAATGTTTTGACACATTTAGAAATTCATTTTTCAGCGGAAAGATATAAAATTGGAAAGCCTGACCCTGGAAGCGATTTGGAATCGAACTGTTTTTTCCATTTTTGGATCCATAAATTACCTATTGAGTTAGAAGCAATTTGGATCACGTGACACGGCCTTTTTCTCCCCTTAATGACTGGATTTTCTTCTTTCGTTCGGAAGTTCGGTTCAAAATGCCGACTTTGACTGTATTTTCTGAAAGATCTATTGCGTTTACAAGAAAACGGAAAAAACAGTTCGATGACCAAGTTTCTGAACAACAACACCTTCTCGTTGCATGGGTTTCCGAACAAAAATGAATTAAAACTTATGTCAGAAATTTGACCATTTGGATTTGAGAACAGCCTTAATCATGTTTGAGATTTCGTATTGTTTAACACTAAACGTACCAATACTTTTTTTTTTAATACCTATTCCTACCAGAAGGAGTCAAATGACTTATAACATATTTCCATATAACATTTTAAAATGCAATCCGTTGACTCTCCGAAGCTGGTTTGTTCCGGGGCGCTTTGTTGTACATATATATTTTTTAGATCCGCTCACTTATCTTCTATTGAAAGATTCCTGTCACTTCAGGAGCAAAGCGATGCCAGATTGGAAAAGAAAACAAATCCTATTTATTGTGATTGGAACCCATCTCCGGGTGTGTGTTTTTTTTTTTTTTTTGTTTTGTTTTTTTTCTCGTTTGATTTCGATCTGTGTCGTTACAGAATAAAAATTTCAATGACATTTTCTGTGTCTGTGTGGACTTTTTCTTCGTATCTCAAATGTATTATTTATAGGATCAGGAGGGATAATTATTACCAGGGGGTAATTGTGATCGCTGCCATATCGGAAAAAATTGTGTATGGTAAAATTTTGTTTCAAGCTTAGATATTAACCTCATAATGTATATTTCATTTTAGATATTCTTTATCACTAGTCTGAAACCTTTTTGAGATCCGAATAGCAATTTGAAACAAAGTCTATCAAAATTTTTGATAAACGGATTTGTCGCTTTTGAGTTCGAAGTAGTCTCAATTACCCCAAACAAATGCGTATAGGCAAGTATAAAGAGAAAATATAGCGGTTATGCTTTTCCCACCAAGTGGTCTTAATTACCCCGAACTTTTGTGACTGTGAGTTTTTGATGGAGTAATTATAACCATCCTTTTAAGTTAAAAAAAAAAAAAAACAGCTATGAATATTAAAACTTTTATAAGGTGTTCTTAAAGGGTCAAAGTTATTTCCTATGTACTAAAAACGCCACTTTTCCAAATACAAAAAAGTACCAAAATAATATCAATGTTGAAAATATACAAAGGGGTCATAATTACTCCTCCTGACCCTGCTGTTCTATTTTCTGACACATCTTATTCACATAAAAAAGTGTGCAGACAATCTATATTATAAAGGACAAAAATATCTGTGAATACCGCATATGTCATTCTGCGAATGGCAACATTTTGAAATTTGAAATGAAATTTCAGTTTTACAATTTTCGCTACAGCAAATTTTTAACCTTCTAAACATCGCACATTTTCAATTTTTACACCGTCGTATAAAGAAAAAAAATTGATTTTAAATGCAATTTGTTTGAAAGCTGTATTTCAATTTATTTTTGAGATATTAATTTTTTCTTAGTTTTTAGCACCAATTTTGTAATTGTGGCAACTGAAGTACTCTATTTCTGTTAAAAGTAAAGGAAAATCAGTAGATAAATGAATACTTTTGTTGCCATTTTCTCATACAAGTTGAAAAAAATTGAAATTAAAATACGCGCTATGTCAAGAATATAGTTTGTTATAAAATCCGGTGAATTTTGGCTTTATTTTGTTTCTATTCATAATTTAAAGGTTTTTTAGTTTATTGCAAACTTAATTTACAAACAATACAACACTTTCTCTTTACAAAAATGTATTTTAAATAATATTTGTGTGATTTTCTTCCACATTTACTTAATTCGCATCAGAAAGCTTAAAGAATGCAATTTTATTTATCCCTGTGTAATAATATTTTCCGAATTTTGAAAAAATACAAATTTATAATTTCTGTTAAAACATGGAGCTATTATAAACAAATAAGTGAAGTCCTATGAATCATTAGATACCCGATTTGTTTTTCCGCCGTTCCTTAATGACGATATTGCGTTTTACAGGGTTTGTGTATTATTCCACGATAATGACATCATATGCATACTTTTCTATAGATATTGTTTAAGACTGGATCATAAAAGTGGAATGCTTTAGCGGGTGCAAATGACGTCATTTTATTAAAAGAACAGATTTTTTAATTCTTAAAATTGGAATATCTTTTGTAGAAGTGCGTCATTTCACCCCCAGCTGCTTTGAAATTCTTCACATGTGAAAATACTTCACTTTTAAAAATCACATAATGGAAATCACAGGCTGATTAAGCGAAATGTTTTACAAAATTTTAGAGTGTTTTTATAAAAGAGCAGTGACATACAGTGTGCATGCTCAGAAAGGAAGTCTTTGTCCAAAAAATAGTGATATATATTAAAAGAACTTGATGTATCTCGCCTGTATGAATTCGCTCCGTCGAATAGACAAGCAAACAATGAGGATCTTGGCAATAATTTGAGGTTTAAAATAATATCAGGTTCCCCAAGTTTTTGTCCAAAATTCTCTTGACTAATAAAATCTTATTGCTATTCTTTAAGACGATTTTATTGCTATTCTATAATTATAATTTTATCAAAATAACAAAATTTGCTTAGTTTAATTTTTTTTTATAATTTTACAGAACATGAACATTTAAAACACAAGGCTGTTTTTTAGTCATGTCCCTTGAGCTTTCTACTCAACCAATTTTTACCCTACTGCCAAGAAGGGTACTGTGTTTCACGCGTATCTGGGTATGTGGATTTCTTTATACCCTCTAAACATCCCAACGGCTGGAATGAGGTCTCTATCAATTCGGCTTAACCATCCGATGGTTATAGGCTAGGTTCTGTTCTTATAAATTCAAAATGGAGGCCGTAAAATACAAAATGGCGGTAGAGACGAAAAAAAAATTTACGCACCAAATTGAGTGGCATATTATTGGATAGGTCTTTCAAAATGAAGACGATGTTTCATTGACTATTTTAGAGTCAGAAGCTCCATTTAAATATTACAAAACCTGGAAATTGTGTATGTGTAGGTAGGATCTCAAGCTTTACTGCAACTCTAACATTCATAGACATCTATAGGCCTCATCAAAACACACTGTAAATTAAAATGTCTGAAAATCAAACACTTAAGTGTCTGAAACGGAGTGTTCAATTTTCAGACATTTTAAAATGTCTGAATTTTTTCAGACACTTTTTGCGTCTGAATTTCAGACACTTCAAACGTCTTAATAGCATCCATTTTTTCTTGTAAGCATCATACGTAGCCATGTTTGACCACGTTGAACCCTGGAAAAATATTTGGCTGGGGTCTTGCTCCCTCCACACGCCCTCCCCCCCGCAGCCTGATTTTTTTGGTGCTCCTGATTTTGGTATGCAATTTTCGTTAAGCTGTTTATTTAAATCTTTTACGACATTTTACTGATTATAATCAATATTTTCAACTTCAGGAATAGAACAAGATTAAAGCAAAAAATATTTATCTAAATATTTGTTTTGATGATAAATATGATTTTGAATATGATTTTTTTTAAATCTTATTTTACTTTAAAAGTTCAAAACATCGATTATATTCAGTACAATTTCGAAACGGATTTAAAATATAAGCTTTACAAATATTGCACATTAAATTTGGTGGCAATTAAATCGTTAGGGGGACGGGACACTGCTTTAATACCCATGCTTTAATCAAGAAGTTCTTTTGCAAAAAATGCAACCCTACACTATGGTTATCTAAATAGAGATGTCCGGTACTCGGGAGTATCCATTGTGGAGGTTAATGGACATTCACGAATAGCGGACACCTCTATTTAGCGAATACTTTTTTAATCCGCAAAGCACACGCATACATATTTGTATATTTTTACCTCACAAAAGCAGACATTTCCGATCATCAGACAAATTCCGCGATCCCGAAGTTTCCGCTATTAAGGGCTTTTAAGATACATGGATAAATATATATATATTTATAATCTTGTCCTATTCTAAAAGTTTAAAATATTTATTATACTCGGTTGAATGTCGAAAGAGATTTAAAATGTCAGATGTACGAAAATTGCAAATAAAATCCCCCCATCTCCCCAAAAAAGGAAAATTCATATAATTTAAAAATTAGATTTAAAAAAAATTATATTGACACATAGGCAATTTTACATATCTATCAAATGATAATCACAACAGCTATTTAACTATGAGTAAAAAAATTAAAAAATAAATATTCCACTTTAATAACATTAAGAAAAAAAATACTTCGTTATTTTGTTAAATATATTTTGTGTTTTTAATCTTGCCCTACTCTAAAAGTTCAAAACTTTCATTATAATCAGTGCAATATCGAAAAGGATTTATGATATCAGCTTTACGAAAATTGAATACAAAATCCCCCTCCCCCCACGTCCCTTCCCGAAAAAATTTTTAAATTCTTATCATTTAAAAATTAAATTAAAAAAAATTATATTGCCACATGCCACTTCAGCAAGTTTTTATGTAGATCACAGGGTAATCACAAAAGCTATTCAACTATCAATAAAAATAAATAAATAAATATCCTACATTAATAGCAAGAAGAAAAAATAACTTATAGTTTCCAAGCTTCATTTGTCTTAAATATATATCTTAACATCTAATTGTCATTCTTGCAATTTTCGTATAAGTGTATATAAATACAGTTACAAAAATCACAATATTAAGTACAAAATCTAGTTATAGCTTTTTACTTTTTCCCATTATAAATTTCAAATTACTTTTCTACTAAAAATAATCAAAAAATCAATATTATACTTGATTTCAAATCAAATACATATGTATATTTTTACTGGCAGTTTTAAAATTAAGGAGCACAGCATAATAGATGAATCATGACAACGTCATATGTTTTCAGGCACTTTATTTATCTTATTTTTTAATCTGCGGTTTTACGTTAGGAAGAAAGATCTTTCCAAAGCTTTTTTTTTTCCTTTCATTGTGGTCGTTACGTGAGATAAGAATTAACCATTGAAACGAAACTGCGATTGAAAGCAAGAGAATGAATATTCAACTTAAAATGTCTCTCTTTTAGTAATATTATTACTTTAAATTTGGGAAAAAAAGATGAAAATTCAGAATATATAATTTGTAATAAAAGACAACGTCATAAGTTTAAAAATATATACTTCTAGAATTAATGGGTTTTTTCGCAAACAGATTCAAAACTAATTGAATTCCATGCAAGATTTTGTTTATACTATAAATAAAATCATAAAAGACACTAATTTCAGTACTATAAAGAAATTATGACACTTACTTCAATCGATGTTGCAAGAGGTCAGAAAAATTCCTCGATTTGAAATTTCAAAAACTACCCCAGTGAAGGAGAAGGGCTTGCATCCTTTTAGTACGAAATTCCATAATATATCCGACTAGCCATATTTAAAGAATGAAATGTTTCATCCTCAAAATAGGACCCGCCAGACAAAAGTTTCTTTTTTTTTTGCTAGCTTCGACAGGACGAAGATGACTAACACAATATTATTGATATAAATTAATACGAATTAACACTATGTCCATTGCACACGCTTTGTAGAATTTCCGGGTGTAATCTTCAAGCGTCGTCTACTTCTGTTCTGTGTCTATGCCGCCCTTATATGGATGACAGCTTCTAAGAGACATCTGATGTCAAGCACACACGTCAGATGCATGTATTCAATAAATAAATAATCCAAGTGAATACGAATTTAAATCACAGAACTTCACATTCCACGAAAAACGAATTAAAATACACGCGTACATAAAAACAAACTTCGTTTGAATTACAACGTATACCAACTTTGAACGAAGACATCTAAAACGCATGCGCGACTGGCAGTGCCCCAGTGCCCCCTGGTGGTTATTGCGTCGGAAGAATCAAAACGTCTTAAATTAAGACACGTTTGAAGCAACGAAGTGTCTTAAAATAAGACGTTTGCGGATATTTTAGACACTATTCTCAGTTCATTTACACCATGATCATACTAAGACACTTATGTATCTTAAATTAAGACATCTATAATGTCTTAATTTTCAGATTAAGACACTTAAGTGTCTAAAATTCTTTTTCAGTCACATATGTGTCTAAATTTAAGACGCCTCTATTTGCAGTGCAGTGTTTATAGATAGGAACTAACAATTAAACACAACTTAAAAGTCATCAATACAAGTAAATAAAAAAATAGGTAATTAATATAAAAATTAGTTTCACATTGATGAGAAATAATTAATTAGTTCTCTTTTTACGCAGTCGGGTTTTTTGATTTTTTAAATTTAATTTTTACTTGTACTAATAATTATTTAAACTGGAAGTTGTTTATTTAGATGTGTCCGCACTAGCTGTTTTTTTCAATATCCCAATTTTTTATTTTAATTTTAAAAATATTTTATGAAATGTCTTCAAAATGGTGATATTTAGATAGTTTTCATTATTGCAGAAAAGAGAGAATATTGCGGTTTATTTATATTTATTAATGCCATTTTCTGATAAAAAATTCAAAAAAATATATTTTTTTAAATTTCTATGATTTAAATATTGTTGTATAAGATTTAGTGGCGCAAAATCCCATTAGGAACTTACTGCGCAAAGTATTTTGAAAGGAAAATGACGTACTGCTTTTGAAAACACGCATTTTTCCTTATAAGGTTTGCATATGTTTTTCCATATGTTTGCATATGTTATGTAAGCAAGATATTGATTTAAGATAGATTTTTGCCTTTCGAATGTGTACTGATACTAATTTTGAAACACTGGGCGAAATGCTTAAGTAAGTAGTAATGACGTCATATTTAAAAGAAAACATCATTTTCTTAGATAATACTAAACATTTTAGTATTGAGATTAGTATCTGAAGTTAAGAGTGCGACTGTTCACGTGCAAATAGGTTGCTGACAATCGTGACTTCAAGTTTTGAGTTAAAATGATTTTTAAATGATCAAATTAAAATACCATTTTTTTAAACATGGTGAATACGATATGAGAAGTGCGTATATACATTTCGCGAATGTGAAAATGATGTCGGATTTAGATTTCTTGGGGAAAAATTCTATGATTGTGTCAAAGTGGAATGCATTTTGTTGCTTTCATTCGGGAATAGCATGCATAAGAGCCTCAATTGACAACTTTATCATAATAACTTATCTTTATCATATTTTACTTGCGATTAAAGTTTAATTTTAATAATTTCGAGAACTGAGTTTTATAGACATAGTACTTTGTTAATTTTAGGTTACAATAATATTTGTTTGAGAGTTAGACTAACCAATATAAGATACATGCCTTTATTGTAGCTAATTTTGTAGGTTTACTATAAATCAATGAAACAGTTCCTTCTTAAACATTTTCTTTCGTAGATTTTCGAATGGTTCCACCTTGTCTTGTTAAAACTATAATAATAATAATAATAATAATAATAATAATAATAATAATAATAAAGCAATTAATCAAATTATAACGACCATTTGGAAAATGATTTTTTCAATGACTAAAATTTAAGACATAAAAAATCGCACGGAGTGGATCCTACATGACGTACGCCATGAATTAAACATTAATAGTGTTATGACACGTAAAAATTCCAAGCGACAAAAATCGCCTGCGACTCGTACGTATTATCCACCTGAAACTTATATATTATCCAAGCATTTCATTGGCTGTTCGACACAAAGGCTTTTCCATCTTCAGATTTCCAAGAAATCTGATTTCTGATTCAGATTTCCAACACTCTGTTGTCCATCTCTGTTGAAAGTAAAGGGAAATACAGATGACTGTATAGACCCATCAGAAAACGAATAAAATGATGATTAAACCCATAAAAACCTTCAGATATGCTTTTGATTTCCTACCCTGACGAGGACAATAACCATTTTTCCAAATGGTTAAAAAAAATAAATAAATAAATAAGAAGAAGAAAGAAAAATCACGCGTCGGGCATAGGTTATGAAACACTTTCCAAAGCATTCAAAATTGTGTAACAAAATTTTACCGTTTAATAGTGTGAAATATTATGTCTAGTTAAGGGGTCTCAGGACTCTTAAAACTGGGAAAAAAGAAGAAAAGGGCCATTTTCAACATTTAATATCATAAAATGTATATGATTTTAAAACACAATTTTTATTGGAGATGAAAGATATAAATATGTTCTTTCATTTCATGTATTTTTAAAATGGCAAGATGTATAATTAGCATTTACAGGGGGCTCCAAAGTGTCAGATATTTCACGAGTACACTGTAAAAAATTTTCCGGAAGGTTCCGGAAAAAAGTGGTGGCATTTAGATGCCACGGCTGTTTGCTGTTACGTTTCACAACAAAGTATAGTGAAACATTCCAATTTTTCAGAAACATTCCGTAACATATACTCCGAAACCTTTCATAATAGTTATGAAATGTTTCAGAGTATATATTACGGAACGTTTCTGAAAAATTGGAATGTTTCACGACTTTATTGTGAAACGTAACAGCAAAAAGCCGCGGCATCTTAAAATAGTTTTCAAATCGTGTTATAAATAGTGTTGATGAAACTATTTTCTTACAATAGAGCTGTGCTGCACAACACTTTGTCACCCAATTAACAACACATTGTAAACAACACACAATTTAGAGCACTATAAAACAACCCATGTAAAACACTTTCAAAACACTTTCTACAGGGTGCCTTTAAAGCAATGCATACACACACACCTAAAAGTACTATTTATTAAACATTTATACCACAATTTTAAAAAGGAATGTTTTGAAATGTTTTGAAAACACATTTTTCTCCTCTTGTAATTTTTAACAACACTTTTTGCGCAATTTTTTAATTAGACACAACACATCCACAACACAATCGAAAATGATTTTAGTTAGAAGTGTTAATTATTATGTTCAATTAGTGTTGCAAAAGTGTTTCACGATTTTGCACTTGTATTCGCCCCATAAAAGTTTATTCGGAAGTCGCATTTGAGAGTGACGTAACCTCATGAAGACACTACTTTCTCGACGCCCTGTACTGGGAAGTAAAAAGAGCAATATATTTTTCTTGTCAGAATGACAGCTACACTGTAAGAAAAAAAAATCTGTCAAATTGACAAGGTAAAACTGTAAATTTTGGCGCCAGTAAAAAACCGTTCAATTTACAGAAAAAAGCTGTAATTTTTCCTTAAAACAGATTTTTTCTGTAAAAAATACAGATTTGTTCTGCAAAAATTACAAAATTAAGTTTCTTTTACAGAAAAAAAAACCCGTATCTCTTCAAAACAGTTTTTTTCTGTAAAAATTACAGATCGAACTGTTTTTTCCATTTTTTGATCCATCCATTACTGAGTTATAAGCGTTTTGGATCACGTGATAAACACGTTTTTCGCCCGCTTTTGAATGCCTATTTTCCGCTCGCGCGGAAACTCGGTTCAAAACGTCCACTTTGACACTCTTTCCTGAAAGATCTATTGCGTTTGCAAAAAAATGGAAAACACAGCTCCATGACATATAGTTTTTCGACATTTTCTTTCGATATTTTCTGTAGAAAATGTCGAAAGAAACAGTCGGAATGGGGCTAGAAAGAGTCGCGCCTCTTTCTGTATCTGATTTTGGATAGGCCTGCGTTCATCGACGTTTCTATTCAAGAATCCTCGACTACGATGTGACAAAAAAGTAAAACGCTGCTGTTCAAACATCTCTTGCGCGTGGAGGGGATCGCTTTTGAAAAAGTCACAAAAAGGACATTATTCATGATGAAAGAGAGAGAGATCTGGCGAACGAAAACAGTTCTGGAACAAAAGTTGCCATTCTCATGCAAATGCGGATACTCTTAGGCCGCCCAAGGGGGGTGGGGAGTGTTTAAAAATCATCCTAAATCGCTTCATCATATGTCTGGCGAGGGTAAGCGACATCAGAGATTTATCTGTTCAAGAAGAATTTGACTCATTTGAACGCTGAAGGCCGTTTTCCCATCCCCTACTCAACAAAACCAAACTTTAACACACCGTATTTTATGGAAAAAACGCCGCGGCGTTTACGAGTTGAAAAAAAAAATTTTCCCAAGTGCGGCGTTTACGGCATGTGCGGCATTTACGATTTTTTATAAATACCAACTGAGTTTCCTTAACTTAAAAAATCATGAAAATATTTAAAATCGGATTTAAATATTTTAAATAAAACTTCAGACATCTTAAGATATTAAAAACGATGCATCCTACACTGCTCAGAAAACTTTGATTAAAGTTAGGTCCATGGGACGCTGTCGACAAAAGTAGCGCTCCGACGGATGCGGCGTTTACAACGGGTGCGGCGATTACGATCTTTTTAAGCTTATTCAGGCCAATTTGAGGAGTGCGGCGTTTCTTCCATAAAATACGGTACTTTCTGACTTATTTTCAAACCTAAAGGGACACCATGGGCATTCCTGACTAGGGGAGCGATTTAGAATCGAAACGCGTTTGCCATTTTTTGATAAATGAAGAGCTGATATCGTGTTATAAGCGATTTTGGTCACTTGACAAGACTTTTTAGGTGCGTTTGTTATTATATAAATAAGTATCAACTAGATTCGTCAACTGGTACGTCCGTCTGTCTTTCCGCCTATAACAGCGCAAAAACGACCCAACCAAATGTTTTGAAATTTAAGGCTGTTCTTAACTGCTCTGCCCAACAAGCGCAAAATGTTTTGACACATTTAAAAATTCATTTTTTAACGGAAAGATATAAAATTGAAAGCCTGGCCCTGGAAGCGATTTGGAATCGAACTGTTTTTTCCATTTTTGGATCCATCCATTATTGAGTTATAATCGTTTTGGATGACTTGACAAACCCATTTTTCGCCCGCTTTTGGGTGCTTATTTTCCGCTCGCGTGGAAACTCGGTTCAAAACGTCCACTTTGACACTCTTTTCTGAAAGATCTATTGCGTTTGCAAAAAAAAAATGAAAAAACAGCTCCATGGCACATAATTTCTGAACAACAACACCCGCTCGTTTCATGCATTTTCGAACAAAAATAAATTAAAACTTATGTCAGAAAGTTGCCCTTTTCGATTTGAGAACACCGGTAAGGGTGTTCGAACTAGCTGGTGTTGTTGTTCAGAAACTAGGTCATCGACCTGTTTTTTCCATTTTTTTTTTTGCGAACCCAATAGATCTTTCAGAAAATCTATCTATATATTTCTCCTACGTAGCGCTAAAAAAGGGCTGTATTTGTAGCTTGCTATTTGGCAACAGCCAAAGCGACGTTTCTCAGTGGTAGTTACGGTCACATGTCCCAAAACACTCAGCAAATCAAAATCCAGACATGATCTCTCTTTTAACGCAAACCGTTTGTGCAATACATGAATGACAATTGCTATTGGTCCGTTTTACGGTGATGTAGCTTTTTTATTCAAAGTTGTATTTAGACACAGGCGAAAACGTTTTGTTTACATTTCGATAGCGTGATACGTAGCATGTTTTATAGCGTCTTATTATAGTTTTAAATTAATTTAAGCCGTGGCTTTCAATACTATAGGCAAAATGAAAGGAGAAGGACCGCATCTGACACTAACATGCCATTTAAATTTAAACGGAGTCAATTTCCTGTTGGCTTAGCTTTCTCCATGATGATCAACACGTCATAGCGCCAAACTTTTGATAAATGCATTTTTATTTATATTTTCAACAAAATTTTCAATTACTTTTTTATGAATTAAAATATTTTAAAATTTCATATGTTGCTTGCTCGGATCTCATAGCGGCCCAACTAAAAATATTTTTTATTTTGTTTTCACTAAGTTTTTTAATTAATTCTGTTTCCAAGGTACGTTTTTATTTATATTTTCAACAGTTTTCCATTACTTTTTTATACATTAAATATATTTGTAAATTTAATACGTTGTAATGATTTATGATAGCACTCATTCTGGCTAGAGTTGACATAAATAGTGGCGAGCGAGCGAAGCGATCTGGGATCGCGTAGCGATCCCAATATGAATTGCGTAGCAATTTGTGGGGGTTGGTGAGCGTTAGCGAGCAGGGGGCTGAGCCCCCTAGTAGTGTCAAAAAGGGCGTTTTGAACCAAATTTCCCCGCGAAGAAAGAAAGAGCACTCAAGAGCGGGCGAAAAACGGGTTTGTCGCGTGACCGAATTCTCTTCTAACTCAATGGGTAATAGCCTGTTCACACTAGAAACTTAAGATATCTTAGACCGCCAGTTTTGAAGTGGTACCCTCCCGGAATTGGGTGCCTGTTCACATCGAAAAACTTAAAATATCTCAGTAGCGTGTCTGTGCCTGTGATCTGAACAAAAGTAAAGTATGCGCATGCGCTTAAAATAAAAAACGGACGCAATAGCCAATCAGTAAAAGCGAAGCTTCATAGCCAACGAGAGTGAGTGGTCGTTCCTGTATCTAGCCGAAGTAAGTCGAAGCTCGCTGAGAGAATTTGTGGAACTCTCTCAGAGACTTCGGAGACCTGTGATATTTTAATGTAACCGCTGTGAACATAGTATAATGGATTGATTCAAAAATGGAAAAAACAGTTCCATTCCAAATTGCTTCCATGGTCAGGCTTTCCAATTTCATATCTTTCGGTTAAAAAAC
The DNA here is from genome assembly GCA_963932465.1 of Maratus speciosus. Lineage (NCBI taxonomy): Eukaryota > Metazoa > Arthropoda > Arachnida > Araneae > Salticidae > Maratus > Maratus speciosus. Next base: position 8,035,919 of record OZ010797.1, read on the forward strand.
GAATTTGTAAATGTGTCAAAACGTTTTGCGCTAGTTGAGCGGAGCAGTTAAGAATAGCCTTAAAAAGATATCCATAAAGTCGAAGTTTTCTTCCTTCTATTCAACCCTATCCTAAGGTCGTGAATTCAACGCTATCCCGTGATAGGTCATAATTCTAGGTTGCCAGGGTGATGACGTCTTACTGAAGAGGAAGTCCTCTAATTTCTGCATGACTGAATTGAATCTACAGGGTGTCCCAGATGAAATGGGACAAACTTTAAGGAGAGGTAGGGGACATCACAAGGATTCAGATTTGCATGGCAACCCAGGGTCGGAAACGCTTTCCTGGCACGGTAGTGACGACACAAAACACAAGAAAGACAGGATACAAATAAGAGGAGAAATCATGTTTATTATCCTTAGTACGTCAAAAAACTAAGAAGAAAGAACATTAAAGGGACAACGATCGTCATCAAAGTAGGTGTTCGAAATTACGACCCCGGGCCGTGATGCATGGAAGCACATCTCCGACGTATGGGAGATCTAATGTTCTCGAAAATACTGGGAGTGCCCCGGACTTCCCCAGCAGCTACCACCATGCGTGCAACAAGTTCATCAACACTTTCCAGCATTGTCCTGGCATTTTTGCAGTACTAAGAATAATAAACATGTTTTCTTTCTCTGTTCGTGTCCTTTCTTTCTTGTGTTTTGTGTCGTTACTACCGCGGCAGGAAAGCGTTTCCGACCCTGGGTTGCTATGCAAATTCTGAATCCTTGTGATGTCCCCTACCTCCCCTTAAAGTTTGTCCCATTACTTCTGGGACATCCTATATATAGAATCGTCATAAATTTTTTATCTATGCTTTTTTGCGTAAGAGTGCAACAGCTATGGCACCAAGATCTGAATAGTTATAGTACGAAAGTACAGTCGAACTTGAATAATTCGAACGTCTTTAATTCGAATTCGTGGATAATTCGAAGTTTTTTGTCGATCCCTTGAAACTTGTATTCAGTTAATGCTAAAAAATCTTGGTTATTTCGAAGTCGAACTTCTTTAATTCGAAGTTTTTACCCTTTCAAAAATGACAAAAATCTAGTTAGAGATCTAGATATTCTATATCCGAAGTTCTAAACAATAAGAACATTGCATCAGAAGACGATGAAGATATTGAAGATGAGGTAGAAGAACAGAGGCCGATTCCAACTTCAAGTGAGGCAGACTTTCATTTGGTGGAATATCGTCATTATGTAGAAGGACAATCTAACGTGAGTGAAGCTGTGTTTCGAGCTGTAGATTTCCTTGAAGATTTTGTTGAAAAAAATCAAGTAAGCTCTTTAAAGCAATCTGTAATATCTCAATATTTAAAAAACCTGTAGTTTTTTTATTTAAATTAATAAACTTATTCTATTTCGCAATTTCTGTTTCGATTGATTATTTTACGCTGTAAAAAAAATTTTTTTTGATAGTTCGAAGTTTTGCAGTAGTCCCTTGCACTTCGAATTATGAAAGTTCGACTGTAGCCCATTTTGCCACGTTTGAGGTACAATTTCCCACTTGTTTCCCTTTTTCGTGATACCGAACTTCGGTTCAAAACAGCCACTTGGACCGTATTTTCTGAAAGATCGGCTACGTTGACCAAAAAACGGAAAACACTATTGGATGACCTAGTTTCTGAATAAGAACACCGCTCCATTCCGAGCGTTTCCGAATAAAACGAATTCGTGTCAGAAAGCAGTTCCTAATATAAAAGCAATTTTGCATAATGGAAGACCTTTTATATACTAAAATAATTTGTACATTTTACAATAAATAAGGTAAGATACCACTTACCTGCGTCTTCCTTAGATCCGGCCGGCAGTCTTGGTGCTCCATAATTACTGCTTATTTCTAAAGTGTGAAATATAAAAATGATTTATGTGTGTAAGTATTTTCACAACTGATGAGGCTGAATCAAGGAGTAGGTGTCTAGATTATTATATTATAGGAAGCTTGAATAGATATATATAAGGAAAAAACAAAACAAATTAACCCGGCATGAACCGCATTCTAATAGTAACTACATTGACTCACAGAAAACAAACGAGAGAAAGATGTACGTCTAATATGAAAACCGCAAGCAATGTAAAGTTCTGATGAGTTGACATTACAATCATCCCCGTTTAAACGAATATTGGTGGTCTAGAAATAATATTCGATTAAGCGGGGTATTCAATTAAACGGGGAATCATAACTGTAATATTTAATGCGTAATAAAAAGGCAAAATAACCATGTACGGTATATTTAATGAACAGCATAATAAATCGCTAATAGAATAACTTAAACTAAAATAAATACAAATGCTAATATAAAGTAAATACGTATTAATTTAATGACAGTACATACATTTATGGGGTTTACATCACACTTAATGCAGCTCGTTTCAATTTGGTGAAAACTTTGCTACTTCTAATCTACACTAGTAAATCTGCAGATCAGGAGCCTCAACGTCATCTTTGCAAGTCATTGTTTTTTAACACTCATTGCGTAATATTCATTTTCCTACAAATCGCTTTTTAAAGTTTTCAAATTACATAAATATTTATAAGAATACAAAATACTTCGTAAAGTTTCAGAAATTAAATGTGTTAAACAAGTGGTTATACACTGATGTTCTGAAATTCTGATGAGCTGCTTATTCTGGTAACTTTTTAAATCAAAAATTACATTTCTTCAGGGGGGCTCTGCCCCCCTGATCCCCCCGTTGTCTATTTAAATTTACATTCGTAATTTTTTATTGATTGTGCGGATGGTTATAGTATATCATAGATTTTTTTACGCTGTGATTTATAAGGATAAGCATAAAGTTTTTTTTTTATAAATTAATAAATTTAAAATTTAAAATAAAATCCTCATGTTAACCGTACGCAAACAATAAATCTTGAAGTGACGCCAAAAATGTAACCTTAAAATCCGCTACATTCGACCCAAACACAACAGCGTGCTTAAAAAAAGAAAGAAAAAAAATAAAAATATTTTTAGTAATAGAGTTTTTAATTCATAATACGATAAAATGCTACTTTAGTATGCTTAAATATAAGCAGATCATTTTCATTTTACAGAAAAATGCACGGATGAAGTCAAAGAATTCGGTCCCTGTTCCACGTGCTTGCTTTGTTTGGGCCGAATGAGGGCATTTAAATCTGAGCGATAACGCACATCGTATTGCAAACTGTTTTTACGGCATACTGCATCTCCATCTATCTCTTTCCTCCGTGAATAATAGTTAATTTTATTTTAGCCAAGATCTTTTTATTCCAACATCTTTTATATATATATATATATATATATAAATGACGTCTAATTCACCTGCTATTCGTACTTACTCAAAACCTTTCATCTTGCTATATTAAGAAATACTTGAGAGTTTTCTTTTTATTCCCAATATGTCGCCATATTAATTTTTTTATTCTTAATTTTTTTTTTTTCCTGTTTCACGTCAAAATCTTTCAATTGAAAATTGTTTAAGAGAAAATATTATTCAGGGTTTTGATTTTCTTGGCAACGATTAAAGAAACATTGATAAATTTTATGAAAAAATGTCACATTATTCTCTATGAAAATAATGAACTTTTGTATGAAATGTATATGTATTGAACTTCATGATGGGTCCAGGGATGTTAATGTTTAATTCATGGCGTTCGTAATGTAGGATCAACTTCGTGCGATTTTTTATGCCTTAAATTTTAGTCTTCGAAAAAATCATTTTCCAAATGGTCGTTGTAATTTGTTAAGGGTGTATTCCGATCCGAACTGCTCATTTTCTGATTCATTTTAAAATTCATTTTTGCTCTCAAACGCATCAAACTAGGAAATTCTCTTATTTAGAAACTATATAATGTGCCGTGCTTCTTAATTTTTTGATAAATACAGAAAATACTGTAAAAAACGCTGTCAAAGTTGGCGTTTTGAACCGAATTTTCCGAAACAGGCGATCTGGGGATGAAAAAAATGGTCATACTGAGAAAATAATTGTTTAAAAATCAAATTCTATTTAATTCAGCTGAAAATGAAATCACACGGCATGTTAAACATGTCTTCAGAAATCACCCCAGCAAGTTTCATGCTTTTACTTTTAAAAATGAGTCTGAAAATGTCTCAGAAAATTTCGAGCTGTTGAGGGTGGAAAAATATTTTTTCGAATACACCCTTAAGCAAAATATTTGAATAAAATAAATAAAATATTGCCTATTTTTATTTCTGGTGCTAAAATCCATCTATATGCAAAAATACAAATGCATTAATTCATCCGTTTTGACGTTGGCTTTACTGAAACATTATAGATGCATTTATACTAATATTATTAAGACCAAATACGTTGCTAGGCAACTGATGAAAGAAAAAGTAAAAAATGAAATATGTATTATGTCAAATTGATAAAACAAAATGCTTTATATTATTGGAAAACATGCATAAAGTTCCCCCAAATATTATAAACCTAATTTAAAAAATCTCGCAAATATATTGACATAATTTCAAACTAATTGGAATAATTTAATAATCTTATTTAAAAATTTCAGCATCCAAAATTTATCATTTAAATCCATTTTTTATATGAGCCATTTCTTTCAACAAAGGAAAATTTGAAAATCGCCTGACTTGCCATAGAAAAGCATTACAGAGCAAAGTAAAATGTTCTGTATTTCCCGAACGAATGAACCAAATTTAACCAAAAACTATACAGCTAAGTACGAGTACCTCATCAACATGCCCAATTAATTTCAAGCCGATCGGATGCATTTTACGGCAGTTATCGCGAACAGACAGACATACAGACAAACGGAAATCAAAAATTTTCGTGTCTCCACAGTAAGTCTTCACTGACGTTTCGGCAATTACTTATACTGCCTTTAAAAAATCGTTTAAAGTGATTTGTTTGAGTAGAATTTTAAAGGGGTAAATATCGAGTTATTTTTCGAATGAGTGCAAAATATCAGAACTACCATCTCGACTCTCGAAGTGATGGCGCATTGCCATTAAAGCCTGGTTAACAGCAAGAAGTGGTGGTGGGGAGATCAATGTGAGGATCAATCATTTGACCTGTCTATTATACACCTGCTGGCCGAAATCATTGCAAGAAGAACGGAAAATTTGTTTTCAGCGTAAAGGAACCGAAAATGACAAAAGGTGGAAGGAAATTCCACCTGAATTGTGATTTCTATTCGAAACGTGCACCCATTTTCATCCCATTCGTGCACCAATTAATTTTTGAGTTTTATTTCCCCAAATATAGTAGGACATATTCGTATTTCTGTCCGTCACGATAGCTTTTGTTTTTAGGCTCCCGAGCCCTTCCATTTTTAAGACAACTTCTGCGGTCGGTAAACGACGAGGATTGTTCATCAACAGTTGCCTAACTAGAATGGTACCACTATCTAATTGATTGGGGTCAATTAATTTCCCTGGAATTACATCATATAGGGTGTCGGTATCTCTTAAAATTGTGCATTCCCTCCCGTATTAGCGTATGGCTTAGATAAAGCTTAAAACTTTCTTCAAAATTTGTACCTCCGCTAATGTGATGAACGCTGGTAATTTGTTCTCCGTTTCTTTTGTTTTCGGGACAATTGACCTTGAAATGGTCTGGGCTCGAGCAAATGAAACATCTAATCGTCCTTTTGCGCTCAAAGATTTTTTCCCTTGTTTTCTCTATATTTCGTTCTCTCCAGTTAGTTCTGCTTTCGGAATTCCCACCTCCTCATTTCCAAGTTTTTCCATTCTCCAACCCGCAAATTTTCTTCGAATTTTAGTTTTTCGTTTTTCCTCTTTACTGAGGTTTTCGTACCCTACGATTTTTTTGTTACCTCTTTAATGGTCTCGTATTCATGTAATTTTCTCGCCAGGGTCAAAGGATCGGTATAACTCGCTCAGGAATCTATGAAGTGCTCCTCCAATTCTAAAGGGGCGCGACGTTTTATTTGATCCGCGATCAGTAAATTCTTCAGGGCTGAAGAATTCGAAATTCTTAAACCGTCAAACCGCTGCGGCGAGCGGCCTCTTTTCGTCAGCAGCCCTTTATTTTTCTACTTATTCAGACACTTTTGCGGAAGCAAGGTTCATAGATCCCCAGCCACGTCCTGAGTAAAAGACACTCTAGCGAAAGCCAGAAAAAAAAATCCTAAATTGAAACCGGACACATTTAAAAGGGAAATTGCACAAATTAAAGACACCGAAAACCGGGAAGGGAGAGCTCGGGGCGATGAAGCTACCGAACGACTCCTGCTGCTTCTAGCCATTATTAGTCTTTATTATAAGCGATCCCTCGAGAAAACTATTAAGCTCAAAGCTTACATCTTTCCAAGGGCTTCCGGGACTCTTAGCATGACTATTTAATTTTTGACGATAGGCTTCTGGACTCAGCCTGCACTGAGCCAGTAGTAATGATTTCACATGTTGAAAATCTTCAATTTTTGTCGTTAGCTCACGCAAAGTTAATTCAGCGATTTCTATGGGCAACAAAGAAAGCAAATGGGTGACGAAATCTTCATGTTCTATTCTTACCCTATTAGCTTGCCGTTCGAATAAGTTTAAGAAAAGGGTTATATCGGATTTCTCAGGATCAAAGCGATACATTATCGTTTTAAAAGAAATCCTGTGAGGTTTTTCAGAATTATTACTCGAAGTAAAATTACGCCAACCCGAAGCTTGAGTTAATCTCAACAATCTAAAAACGACATTTTCAAAACTGAGTAAAAAAATACTCAAATCTGGGTATGTTGCATAGGCAAAATGGCTCCGAAACAAAATTACTCAAGTTTGAAACAGGTATATACTCATTTTTGAAAACCTGGACATACTCAAATAGGAGTACATAACGCTTTATTCATGATGTTTATTCACGATTATACATGATGCTTGTATTTATTATATTGTTGATGGTTGTCAAATCTTACCTGCGAAGTCTTTCCTTTACGAATTCGTCCATTCTTCGATTTCGAAGGTTGGAAAATAAAATTTACGATTTCGCGATTATATTACGACGGCTTTTAAGTGTTCTTCCGCGAACACGATAAAAATGCAGTTCGCCAAATTTCATGTTTCAAATTATTACTGAAAGGAGCGTTTCGTTCGAAATCATAACAAATGATATAATATGAATAAATTCAGCTACCCTGAAAATTTACTACGTTTAACGAACGAAAAGTAATGTTGTTTGAAACTGAGTATTTCTGGTGTTTCAGAATTGAAAGCATTGGGTCGTCCTATTTGAAACAAAAAGTTTCATAACAAAATGAATACATAGATTTACTCAGATTTGAAAAATTCATTTTTCTCAGTGAATTGATGTAGGGTAAATTTTCGTTCTTGCAGCTCATCAACCTTCTGTCTTCCTTTTTCCTGCTCAGTTCTCTCTATTTCTCTTTCCTGTTCAGCCCTTTCTCTTTCTCTTTCTTGTTCAGCCCTCTCTCTTTATTTTTTCTGTTCCCTTTCTTCTCGATCCTTAAGGCTGTTCTCAAATCCAAAGCGTCAACTTTCTGACATTAGTTTTAATTCATTTTTGTTCGGAAACGCCTGAAACTAGAAGGCGTTTATTCAGAAACTATGCCATCGAACTGTTTTTTCCGTTTTCTTGTAAAAGCAATAGATCTTTCAGGAAATACTATCAAAGTTGACATTTTGAACCGAACTTCCGAACGAAAGAAGAAAATCCAGTCAGTAAGACGAGAAAAATGCCGTGTCACGTGGTCCAAATCGCTTCTAACTCAATAGATAATGGATGGATCCAAAAATGGAAAAAACAGTTCGATTCCAAATCGCTTCCAGGGTCAGACTTTTCCATTTTATATCTTTCCGTTAAAAAATGAATTTGTAAATGTGTCAGAACGTTTTGCGCTTGTTGAGCAGAGCAGTTAAGAATAGCCTTAACTACAAAATTAGCTTGGGCTAGTTTCGTCATAATCGCTCGTGCTCTCTATTTTTTTTAAAAACTCCGCCATTTTATCGTTCAACCCTATTTCTACATCCAGAATTTCTGCTACATTCTATAAATCTGCTTTCCTGCAGTATTTGAATGACGTAATTTTCGTCCTGATTTATTTAAGTTAGGCCTAAGTAACGAGAACCTATTTTTTTTTTTTTTCAATTTAAACACTTAGCCGGGGATATTCAAACACTATGCATACTCTATAAAGCAAATTTTCAAATTCACATTGATAAATATAAAAATATTTGTAATGCTGCAGATTTCTTCAAATTTGCGTAATCTAGTTCAAATACTAACATAAACTATAAATATTCCCAATTATATAGCCCCTATGCACACAAAAATACAAGTAATAAATAAATTTTTAAAATGCCACAGGTAAACAACCTTTCAGTTTTTTAAGCATTGAACACTCACTTTAATTTCCATCAAGTGCTTTCACCATTTAGAAACAAAATATTTTTTGCAAATTTATCATAAAATACACTAAATGACATAAATATACCTTTGTCCTTTAACAAAATATTTTAACTTCAGTCATTAGATTTTTAGATTTTTCCAAAGAGCCTTTTTTTTCAGTGCCCTTTCTCTAGGAGCGATTTCTAGCTCGATATGATTGCAATTACAGTGTTTCTAACATAAAATTTTTATTGTGTTGACAACACTGGCGACTCCAAAGGCGTCAAAACAGTTATATATTAATTAATAATTTTATTCTTAGTAATTAACTTTAATTAATTCGATTTAGATCATCAATTAGAAAAAAAGATTTTTTAAAATTTAAGTCTAGACGTCACTGGCTATTAATATTTGATAAAGATAGAATATTTTTTACTTAAAGGCCACTCAATGATAAATGAGCCTACCTTTTTTTACTGCTTGGCACATCCTTCCAAAGGGGCGTCTACGGTGCTCCAAGATTTGGCTGTCGTTGTCGGGTCCTGGGACTATGTCTCTGCTGAACGCTCCGGCGATTGCTCTAGGACACTCCGTCGAATGAATGGTGCTCCGTCTTTGGGACTGGAACACTTTGTAGGGGACTGATGCTACTTTCTTTGCGTTTGGGCTACTACTGAATAAATCCGCTGTTCCTTTCCATCGTTCCGGGACTCCGTGATGGGGGCCTGATGCTCCTTCCTTGGTCGTCTTTGCGGGCTTGCACTGAGCCGTCTCTGCGGTGGCAGACTAATTCCTCCTAAACAACGTTTTCTTTCTGGTGTGAGAATCCCTTGAGCTGCCACCAGGTTGTAATGCCCCGAATTTAGTGTAGGACGGGTAGCGTGAATTTATGGCGTCTACGGCTGAGGCACAACTTAATTCAGAAATTTCTTTATTAAATAAGCAAGGTAAATTACTTCTAGATTAAACACAACACTTAATTTGATGAGTTACGTCACCACAGAATTCGTTGATTCAGAGGTAATGATAGTTTTTGGTGAGATAAACTCTTTCTAGACACTGAGAAAGTCTATAAAATCAATTAGTGATGGATCCCAAAGTCAACAGATTTCAATGTGCGAAAGTTGTTCATTAAATGGTAGACAATACGAAAAACGTTCTTGACAGAAAATTTCTCTACAAAAATAACAAGGTGCGAGAATATCAAACTCAGTTAACATTTCCTTGTGATGAACAGATTGAACTCTAAGCCTGACTTCAATAAAGATACCTTCGAAGATTCGAAGTAAATTTTCCGGTGATAAATCACCTTGTTTCTTCACCGAGGGATTAGTCTTGAGCGACTATCTCTTTGAAAATTTAGATCCTAACTCAATTGGTCCCCTAGCCTCTTCTTGCAAAACTTCTCTCCTCCCTTCTCAACAAAGGAGTATCCTCTTTGACTATTTAACAGACCTCAGCTGTATGCATCATCAACAAACTTTATTCGGATAGGCTCTGCTTAATTTTCCCACGCACATGAGCGCTCCTACTCTCTCTGGCTTTCGCTTTCGCTTTGGGAGGTCGACCAGATAAAAAGACAGGTGAAATCCATTAGCGGGGAAACTATTTTCTTAGGTGCTCTTTAGAAATGTTTAACACTCTAACTTCAAATAGGAAGATCGATCCAAATGTATCATTCCTTTTGACTCCAGCCGAAATATTTGGATACTTTGAAATAAAAAGAGGCTTAAGTTTCTAACACATGGGGATCTCAATGGGAGAGTTTTTCTTGTGAGAGTGAAGTTCTCACAGTAATAACCTCGTTATGTATATAGTTTTTGCTCCTATAAAACTTTTTTAATGGAACGAATTTGAGCAACTTTAACATTAACTATCTATTAAAAGAATTCTTCGATTTGAAAACGGTCCGCTTCAAGGTATTTATCAAGCCTTTCTCTATAATACCACCATTTTCATATTTTTGTATGCAGCAGTTTTCTTAATATTAACGATGAAAGGCGATATCAGCGATAACTATATCATAATAATACTACTAAAAAAATGTAACATTTGCTTTTCCAATTTTCTCAAACTTAAAAAAAAAGTAATAACATTGTAATTTCTTCAAATCTCTTTATTCTAAAAAAAGTAACTAACGCTGCCACAGCCGCTGCCGTAAATGATTTTTTTTTTTAAACAGGGTTTTTCTTCGGTAATATTATGAAAACTACTTCACTCAAAACTATCAAAATAGGTTGTATTATAGAGAAATGTTTGATAAACACGCTGAAGCAGACCATTTTTAAATAGAAGAAAGTTTTAAGAGATATTGAATGTTGAAGTGGGTCAAAATCGTTCCGTTAAAAAATTTTATAGGAGCAAACACTATAAGAATTGAATCATTTTTCCTAACCATATACATTAGAAGCTTGCAGTGTACAGACTGCATGTCTTTTTTTAAATGGACTCATTTTTACGGGTTTTTCAATTTTGAAATTCACATTTTCAGCATTTCGAAAGATATTTTTTAATAGAAAGGTGTTATTGTTTTGAATTGTTGCCAATTGTAAAAACAGGGAAAGGAATAATATTTTCTTTGAATTAAAAATTTATTGGCACGTGACTACATTATAAACAGAAAAATAAAACCTCAAATTAAAATAAAATGATGACGTGTTAAAAGCTGGAAAATGTTGAAAATGACGTCATGAAAACTATATTTACACGGGAATTTTAAAACAGGAAGAAAATTTTAAAATAATGAGTTCATTAATGTGTATTAAAAGCAGTCAATGGGGGGGGGGAATTATGTCCTATTTAAAATGGGCAAATAATAATTTTTCCAAACATTTTAAATTTAATAATTCTTATTTTCTGTTCTATTCTATTTATATTTAAAATTCTATTTTCTTATTTCGAGATGATTTTTTACTATTGTTGCCAATTTTAAAGGCAACGCAAATAAAAAATATTTCATTTCTCACAACAAAAATATTTTCACGTGAATATTAAAAAGATGGAAAATTTTGGTGAAAATTACGTCAGATTTAAAACGATACATTTAAAATGCCTTATTAAATATATATATATATATATTTATATATATAAGGTAAAGCGAGGAGAGTCTGCGCACATTTCAAATGAATAGTAATAAAAAATCTAAATATTAATATTTTGCTAAACTGTGCATGAATAATTTTGACTTTATTTGTTTTTTATGCATTTCCATTGTTATTTTGTTGTTATACTGTAATTTTATAGAACAGCAGTAATAAAACCAAGAAAACTATTTTGCGCAATCTCTCCTTACAGGGTAGGAGAGAACGCGCACATGGGTAGGAGAGATTGTGCACACAGGTAGAAGAGATTGTTATTAATAGTAACTACAATTAAATTGCTAACAATAATAATTACACTTAATCGACATTGTTGGAAGGTTTTTGTGAGTAAATATTATTGTATCAGGAGTGAATATTTCAACCAAATGTTTAAATAATAAATAAAAGAAAGAATTTTAACAACAGTTAAAAATTTAATTTAAGAAGATTAAAATATCAGAAAAAGCAAGCCCTACTAAGATTACAAAATAACATTAATCTAGTTGATAATATGTTTAACTTGAAAATTACTTCATTTTCATTTCCACAGTTTCATTGTATTTTGTTTGCTAACAAAAGTTGTCGTCGTCCACAATCGATGCACTTATTGTTGTAAATCGTGCACCTTTTGTGCAATCACCTGCAACAAGCAATACATTGAATCCAGTCAGTTGTCGAAGTTGTCTCCTGGTACAGTTACAGACATTCAGTGCACTCATCCTCATTGACCTTCGGTTTTTTTTCCTTTAGTTTTTTTATCTCACTTTTTGTGGAAGCACCTAATCTTCAGCTTTTTTTTTTTTTTTTTTTTTTTTTTTTTTTTTTTTTTTTTTTTTTTTTAGCGGCATCCTTCTTAAGTCTTTTTTAATGTATATTTTGTGGATTAGTAACATTAGTTGCACTCTGTTTCATTTTGATTTCGATGGCATTACACTACTTGGAATGGGTGAAAGCTTTTCCAAAACATTGTATTAGAAAATTTATTTTAGTTAACAAAATTAATTTATTATTTGCTCATAAATTAAAAAATATATATATAAGTATTTAATTAAATTATTAACAAATATATTATTAATTTATTAACAAAAATAATTATATAAAATTTATTTAATAACAACTGTATTATGAATTTATTAATAAAATTTTTACCTGCAAAAGTGGGTTTTTTGCAAATTAATTTGTTGCCAAATTTAGTTTTGATAATTAGGTGTTTTTCCGAAATTATTTCAAAATCGATTCATTCATATGTTTTACACGTAATTTGCAATTCATGCAAATTTAAAAATAAGCTGTGTAATCTCTCCTAGCACTTAAACTTATGGGGAAATGCGCAATCTCTCCTAAGTAGCAGATGCGCAAACTCTCCTACTTTGGTAGGAGAGATTACGCGGTCTTTAATTTAAATACGGCTACTTCTAAAATGAATTTCTGGTATTCGCATACTTAGTCCAGGTTAGTAGTTTATAAGAAATTGTTTAAGTTCAAAATATTTTGTATTATTGACGCTCTATAAAAATTCTGACGAACAGTTATGCAAATTCAAGCACTTACTTTGGAAAAAAAAATACCACTGCTTTATAAAAGACGCTTGGAACAATCAATATGCACATTCATGTAGAGACTGCACTAATGCTGCTGTACAACTACCTGGAGTCGCTGGGCGCGCACTCTACTCCTTCCCGTCGAATCTCTTTGTGCGCAATCTCTCCTACCGCGCGAACTCTCCTCGCTTTACTATATATATAGCGTTGTTAAAAAATAACGCGAGGCAAAGACTCTGTTCACTTACTAATTCATTTTATTTTATGTTACCTGATTTTGAAATGTTTAACTAATCTTATTTAATCAAACACGAAAACAGCCATTAACAGCACCTGATTCGGCCTTAAAATCCGCCAGTAAAAGGGAAACCCGTTTACCGGGAGATCGGCATTGGTTTTTTAATTATAATTCAATCTTCCGCAATCTTTTCAAAGACGTTCATATTAGCGTGTTTTTAGAGTCTGGACATGGGTTGGTGAGCGGAGCTCTTAGAAAGCAAAGCGCCCTATTCACAAAAAAAAAAAAAAAAAAAAAAAAAAAAAGAAGCGATTTTAGGGTGTATTCGAAAAAATATTTTTTCACCCTCAACAGCTCGAAATTTTCTGAGACATTTTCAGACTCATTTTTAAAAGTAAAAACATGAAACTTGCTGGGATGATTTCTGAAGACATGTTTAACATGCCGTGTGATTTCATTTTCAGCTCAATTAATTAGAATTTGATTTTTAAAAAATTATTTTCTCAGTAGAACCATTTTTTTCATTCCCAGATCGCCCGCTTCGGAAAATTCGGTTCAAAACGCCAACTTTGACAGCGTTTTTTACAGTATTTTCTGCATTTATCAAAAAATTAAGAAGCACGGCACATTATATAGTTTCTAAATAAGAGAATTACCCAGTTTGATGCGTTTGAGAGCAAAAATGAATTTTAAAATGAATTTGAAAATAAGCAGTTTGGATCGGAATACACCCTTAACAAATTACAACGACCATTTGGAAAATGATTTTTTCGAAGACTAAAATTTAAGGCATAAAAAATCGCACGAAGTTGATCCTACATTACGAACGCCATGAATTAAACATTAACATCCCTGGACCCATCATGAACAAATTTTAAAAGAAATTTCAGTTTTACAATTTTCGGTACTGTCAATTTTTAAAACTTCTACGGAGCTGGTCATACAACACGTACGCCATGGATTAAACATTAATATTCCTGGACCCATTTTAAGTGAAATTTCATTCTTAAACTTCTAAACATCCCACAATATTACTTTTTACTCCGTCGTATAGAGAAAAAAAATGTACTTTTAAATGCAATTTGTTTGAAAGCTGTATCTCAACTTGTTTCTCAGTTATTATTATTTTTTTTTTGTAGTTTTTATTACTTTTTTGTCATAGTGGCAACAGAAGTATCCATCTCTGTTGAAAGTAAAGGGAAAATACAGATTACTGTATAGACCCATCAGAAAACGAATAAAATGCGGATTCAACCAATAAAACGCTTCAGATATGTTTTTGATTTCCTATCCTGACAGAGGACAATAACCATTTTTCCAAATGGTTAAAAATAATACTAATAATAATACTAATAATAATAATAAATAAAAGTCAAAATGGGAAAGCGTTTAAATTCACCCAAGATTTCTGAGTTACTCTCGCTTCATTTGAAGACTATTTCTAAGGTGGAAGTATTTGTATTTTTATACAGCATGGGCCAAAAGTTCATTGAAAATTCCTTAATTTAACATAAAATCAAATAATTGGAGCCTTTCTTTTCGTTGTTGTTAAAAAGTTCCTAATTATTCATTGCGATGACATGCTACACGACTTCTCTCCCAGTGCGGTAACACAGCCATTACCGAAGAGTTTGTTTTCTTCAATAGACTTAGTACCGTGAATCAGGATTCCCACGTACTTCTCCAAATTTATGGGGGCGCCACGGCGATTATGTATGCCAGCTTGGGGCGATTGTTTATGGAATATTTATGGATGGGCGGAAAGGAGACCCCCCCCCCCCCGTCCACCTCTGCCTTCTCTTACTTGCTTTCATAATAAACTAAAGAGGTACACGGAAGAAAAAAAAAAAAAAATATATATATATATATATATTATGTATACGAGGGAGAATGAATACCATATATACTCGTGTATAAGTCGGCTCCCCGAATTCTTAAGCAAAATTTTGAAAAAATTGAATTTTCGTGTATAAGTCGAACCCCATTTCTGGTAGTATGTTGGAAAATAATTTGTAATCGAGGATTAAAAAAAAAAAAAAAAAAAAAAAAAAAATTAATAAATTTTCATTAAATTAGTAAAATTTTTTACGTTATCAGATTTTTTTTTTTTTTTTTTAATTCAACATTTTAAAACTGTATAATTATGTAAAACAGAAGAAGCTGAAACTATTTTGAAAGTATCCATTCAATGATACTTAAAAAGAAAAAAAAAATCTTTCAAAAATCTATTCAAGCCTTATTGACAAGGGCCAACAACTTCTTAGACTGCTAAAATAGAGTATTGTAGGACTTTTAGGAGAGACATCTAGAAGCATTCTGAAGTTGAACTCTTAAAAATAGGATTAAAATGTTGAAAGGAATGCCCCTGTATCGAAGGGAATTCTGTCCCAAGAGAAAATGTGTGCGGAACAATGACTGACAGGGACATTATTGTCGAGCTTTCTGTGTCAATCACAGGAAAATGACCCTTGTCCGCTTTTATCTCTCATGTGATTACTTAAAAGACTTGCTCATTCGCCGATTATCTGCGATTTTTTTTTTTTTTTTTTTTTTTTTTACTACCTTGTGTATAAGTCGACCACCCCATTTTCAACTCCCAAACTTTGTCTAAAATTCTTCGACTTATACACGACTTGTACGCGGTAAGTTTTTGCCCTCCCATAGGAATAATTGAGTGAAATTTATGAAATTGCTACATTGTATAAGTCCTTTTCCATAGCGTCACCGTGCACAGTAACACATGTCTGTAAACGGTATTTTAAAGAGGGGGGGGGGGGGGGTAGGGTGTATTCCAGGAGGCGCGGTAGCCGACCGAAAGAGGGCACTTTTCTAACTTTTACCCATGCATGTGACATATTGTTGGAAAGGCCTGTGATTACTTATTCATGTTATTCACCTCCTGAGCCCCTTCCCCAATTTGCTCCCTCGGGGACACTTTTCTAAATTTTGTGGACAACCCTTCTATGACATAGAAAGTACCTTACTTACCTTTTAGGCATTTCTCAAATTTTATAAATATGAATGAATGGTTCTGTTTCGAGCCGCATTTAAAAAGTCAGAGGGCCTCATACGGTCCACGGGTTGCAAGTTGAATAAAGCTTACTCATTAATAGTCTAGAAGTGATACTACCCCCCCCCCCCCGCTTTCTTCCGGAACAACTCCATAATGTCCTCTCTGGAGCAGTTGACATCTCCCTTGTATAGATGTCTTAATTTAAGATACATAAGTGTCTTACTATGATCATGGTGTAAGCGAACTAAGAATAGTGTCTAAAATATCCTCAAACGTCTTATTTTAAGACACTTCGTTGCTTCAAACCTGTTTTAATTTAAGACGTTTTGATTCTTCCGACGCAGTAACCACCAGGGAGTACTCTAAGTTGCGCATGCGTTTTAGATGTTGAATTCGAATTTGATATACGTTGTAATTCAAACTGGAAGTTTGTTTTTATGTACGCGTATATTTTAATTCGTTTTTTGCGGAATGTGAAGTTCTGTGATTTTAATTCTTATTCACTTAGTTTATTTATAAATTGAATACATGCATCTGACGTGTGTGCTTGACACCAAATGTCTCTTATAAACTGTCGTCGATATAAGGGCGTGATAGACACGGAAGTAAACAACACTTGAAGATTACACCCGGGAACTCTTCAAAACGTGTGCAATGGACTTAGTGTTAATTTGTATTAATTTATATCAATAATATTGTGTTATTCGTGTTCGTCCTGTCAAAGCTGGCAAAAAAAAAAAAAAAAAAAAAAAAAAAAAAACCTTTTGTCTGGCGGGTTATGTTTTGAGGATGAAATGCATAACTTTAATTTAAAACTGAAATATTTAAAATTTATGACTCTCAATTATTGCTTTAAAAAAAAAGAAAAAAGAAAAGTAACAAATAATACCATAAACCGTGACATTTAATTTCAATATCAAAGTTTTGTTTTGATTTAACATGTGAAAAATTGTTTATGACAGTCGCATGAAATGGACTATTATAATACTGTGACATGATATTTACAATATTTGGCGATTTATCACCTGCTCCCAGCTAACATTAAATTACGAAATTGGCCTCTTGGCATACAAAAAGTGAAGCGGTCAACCAGGAACTGTTGATAACAGTCACATGACTTAGGCTTTTATTATATAGATTTAAATTTTTTCTTTTCAAAATCATCAAAAAATTAGAATGAGTGAGATTGAGACTAGAGATATGCACGGCCCGGGCTCGTGCCTATTTTCATTCACGGCACTCCGGCCGGGCTTAGTGATTACTCATTACGAGCCAGTCCGGGTTCGGGCCTTACTTTTTTCCTGAAGGATCAGGCCGTGCCTTAACTTATTTTTTCCGTACAGAGCCGGGACTGGTTTCATTCTTTCTGGTCTTCTCGCCCCAAAATTTTCAGCCCTGGTTTTGACCCGGCCCGTATGAAAATTATTGTCTCGGCGTGGCCTGGTCCGTTCAAAGGTCAGTAAAATTGGGTACACGACATTTCGGTCCCGCCGTTTCGGTCCCGAGACATTTCGGTCCCTGGCCATTTCGGTCCTGAGACATTTCGGTCCCTGGCCATTTCGGTCCGGAGACATTTCGGTCCCTGGCCATTTCGGTCCCGAGACATTTCGGTCCCTGGCCATTTCGGTCCCGAGACATTTCGGTCCCTGGCCATTTCGGTCCCGAGACATTTCGGTCCCTGGCCATTTCGGTCCCCAGCCATTTCGGTCTCTTGTCATTTCGGTGCCCACCACCTTATAACTCGTATTCTAATTGTCGTGGGCCGCCAAACGCTGTAATTTAAACATTATTTGGGACCTTTTTAAATTTTTTAACACCCCCCCCCCCCCACCACCCAAATTAAAAAAAAGCTGAATATAACAGTCCGATAAATTTAAACTTTTATAACTCGTGATAATGAAATCACAGCGAGCTGGAAATTTGTTTGATTGAACAATGTGATATAATTTTACAGGGGACATTGTCTTTTTATTATTATTATAATTTAACAAAATGGATTTTTTAAGCTGTATTATTTGTTATTAATATTAGGTATTTTATATATACTATAAACTGCCATAGATGATTTTTTGGTTGTTTTCATACGTTTTTTAGAACCTTTAAATTATCATCATTAATTAAATAATTTAAAAAACTGTTCTTATTTTTTCTCCTTCTTACAATTAGATTAATAATAAATGTCTTCAATAATTCAATTGGACACTTATAAGCTATTGTAGGTAAATATTTCCTCAAATCATTCTTCTACATCCTCTCCTTTAATAATTCAGAAATGAGATATATTTATTGAAGCAAAAATATTTAATTTTTCTTATTACTTTTATAATACAAAGTTATAATTTTGTTTTCATAAGTTACTTTACCATTATAAACATTGGGAAAACAATAGTGATTTGGTAATTAGGTGTGCCAGGAAAAATATTTTGTTGTCAGAAAACTCCACCCACTGCTTCATTTTTTTTTTTTTTAAATAATTATTGGTTGCATTTTTAACAGTCTTCTCACCCATTGCAGACGATTTTTGTGAACTAATTTTATTGAAACTGGGCCTATTTCTTTGTAATAAGATGATTATTTTTTATTTTATGTAATAGTGTAAGTATTATTTTAATTAGTTTTATTTCCAATTTTTAACTGACAAAACTAGGGTTTTTAGGTGCGTTCGTAATTATATAAATACGTAGCACCTATAGTCGTCGTTCAGTCCGTCCGTCTGCCCGTCTGTCTCCGCATATAACAGAGCAAACCCAACCCAACCGAATGGTCTGAAATTTTAAATATATGATTGTTGGATAATTTTGTCGAGCCATTTCAAATTTTATGGATATCGGATGCATAGTTTAATTACAGGGACTGTCAAAAGTTTTTCTTTACATTACGGCCAATGGAAAAAAATTATTGCAAGTGCATTTTAATGATGTCACAGGCTGTGCACTCATGAAGTGCAAAAGAAAAAAAATATATATATATACATTCAGTACAATATGGGGTGCAAAAAATAATTATAAAACTAGTTATAGTACGAACGCACCTCATTTGCCACGTTTGACGAGCAATTTCCAACTTGTTTGTATTTGTCGTTTATTTATTGATTTTTAATATTATCCTTTTCCTCCCACTTTCCCAGAAAAAAAATTAATAATTTTTTATTTTAGTTTTATTATTAATTATATTAATAGTTTTAAATTTCGGTGACTTTAAATATAAAATAAATAAACATGTAAAAGATAAATTTCAGTTTATAACTACTATATGATAAATTGAATATAAAATGTATTATGTATTGAGTTTATTTTAAAGTAAAAAAAAATGTAATGTATATTAATAATGTTATTAATTTAATAAATTAAGGATACATTAAATAAAAAATATATTTAATAAAATATTAATTTAATTTTTATACTAAAATTCCTAACTTTTTTGAGAATTAATTAATAGCAATTATTAGTAGCAATTATTAATAGCACTTAAAGTTTTTATTCAAAAGTTTTAATTTATAATTTCCAAAAAATAATAAAGGAATTTTTTGAAAAATCAGTCAAAAACATAAAGTCTAAGTAATAATTAATTAATTAATTAAACATAATAATAATAATAATAATAATAATAATAATGCAACATTGTACAAATACGTAAAAATACCTTTTAACAGTGTTAGGTGATATTATGCAGATTTTAATTTTTTAAGTACAGTTATAATTTACAATTCGCAAAAAGTAAGAAATTATTAATTAATTATAATTAAAGAGCAAAAATAATATTATAAGCTAACTAATAAATGAATAAACAACATGTTTATCTTCAGAACCCTTATCACTTTTATACATCCTAATGAAGTTAATAACGTTATAATAACCGAAAATTAAAAAAATATACATTCGCATTTACCCTATAAAAACTATTATATAGTTCATGTAATAGTTTTTAAACAAGCAATTGATAAATTAGTTATCTAAACAATTAATAATTAAAATAATTTTGAATTGATAAATACGTTTAATAAAAACAATTCAATTTTTGAATTTTTTTTTTACTTAACAATATAACTATGAGTGTTTTCAACTTGTCGTGCAAGTTAAATTCATGCTGTTTCAAATTTATTGCAACCTAACGGCAAACAAGTAATCAAAAATACTGCAAACTTACTGCAAAGTAGTAATCTTTCCATATCACACTATAAGTTTAACCCCTTCGAAGGGGCCAATAGACGTGATCAGGTCTATTGATGCGAAAGCGCCGTCAGAAGGCGCATGCATAGGTTTTATCACCATAAACAAGTTTAGGTAATATTTGTACTTTTCATTTCGAGCATTTTTTGGTATTTAATAAGTATAGCGTTTAGAAAAAACAGTGCCTACCGAATAAAATTTCTGCAATTTCTGCGTATGTGCTGATTCTCATTCTTGTTGAGTCTCTCAACAGAGAGATTTTTTGCTTTCGTGAATTAAAGACAGTCTTGCCATCAGTTTCACAACAAACTACCCATGCAAGTGGGTGATGGTATACCTTGCGGGAGATTTGCTGCGAATTTCTCAATTCAAATTTGTCACGGCAAGATAATATCAGAAAAAATCAAACTTTCTGCTAATGTTCATGCTATCTGGGTTACCTCAAAAATTTCCATGGGGAGCGCGGCGGATCGCATGAACGGCTCATGCGATTGACACTTATGTGAAATCATTATCCAATATCTATTACAGCACAAATTCTTAATTCAATGGCAAGAAATTAAGCATGAAAATTGCTGTTTTACACTTAACCCCTTGGCCCTAACTTTATTGTAGGCAAATGTTATGTAATATGAAACTTGATTTAACCCATTCGCTGCCAAAACTAAGAATTTTCAAATTTTTTGTTGAAGATCGTTTGCCAGCACAAATTCAGAAAGATAAATTTCGCTTTACTAATACAGCGAAATTTATGCCAATAAATGAGGCATTTTTTTTAAATTCTAAAATAGTGGTGACAAAGTAATCAATAAATTAAAGCCACGAGTATACTCGTGAATGACAGCGAATGGGTTAATTAAATTTAACTCTTCAGTATGCGCTCAGATTTTTACATCATAAGTTAATCTTTTTCACTGGTAAATATTAATGTAACTTGAATGTATTATTAGTTGCAGTTATAGAGATTGGCCTTATATTTTTTATCCATGCTTTTCTTTTTTTAAATTAAGAAATTAAATAAGGATATACCTAAATTCTTAAAGTTACTCGAAATACTTCTATCATATATACACAGTCAAGACAAGATTCCAAAGACTGGTAAAAAGCTCCATTTTAGACAGGCTTCCGTGTAAAGAAGTGTAATTAATTATACTTAATTATAGTGTAATTAATTAATTATTCCACCTCAATAAGATCTATTGTTCGTTTCGCAGGGATTCTGAAACTCTTCCGTTTGAGACAGGATTCCGTTATAGAAAGATTCCGCTTTAACAGGTTTCACTATGCTTCACTAAAGAAGGGTGAAAATCCCCTTTTCAGACAGGTTTTCAGCAAATTTAATTGTATCGCAATTCATATTAAGACCATCTAACGCTTACGTTAAAGACAGGATTCTGTTATAGACAGTTACTATTTTGACAAGTTTTATTCTATTCATATGATATAAATAAGTATATTTATATAAATACACAAAACTTTTAAAAATGGAACCTTCCTATAACGGAGTTCTGTCTTAAACATAAATGTTCCATAGTGCTACGGAAAAGAATACTACACAAATACACCAAATAACATGGAAACTTGTGTAAAACGCAATTTTTCACCAATATTTACAATTTCATCTTGACAGGTTTTACTATATATATAACATGAAGGGAAAATTCTGGACACCCCCCCCCCCCTCCCGAAACGAAATCCTGGCTACGCCACTGCATGTCGTCCCGGTTTTTTTAAGCCATTAAAGATGAAAAATGCCGTGTGGCCACAAAAAAGCGCCGGCTGACTAGAACAAAGAGAGCGCGAGTAGAATAATTCTTCTATTTGGATCTTTATTTAGCATAATCAAATGGGGGAAGTCAGGACATCTACACTTGACATATATATATATGCATGTATAATATTCTTTTGAATGAATAACATATAGATATCAAGAAAAGCCAAATATGTATTCTAAATTTCCAAATTTCTTCATTGTGATATATTTATAAAATTTCTTAATTTAAAATGAAATTTTACGTAAAAGTGATTCACTATACATTATTATTTTGAGATTTTATGTTTTTTTTTTTTTTTTTTTTTTTGTATTTTCATTTTTATTTTTTATTTGTCATATTAAAACATGTAGGCTGCTTTAATTCTAAGTATATAAGTCAAATAAATAACAAAGAAATATTTGAAATACAGAATTAATTTTAAATACGAAAAGAATATTTTATGACAATCGAAATTTTAAAATTTTGATTTATGTTTATTGTGCTCGTAGTTTTTGAATGTAATAAGCATATAAAAGTCTTAAATATATTAAAAAGGATTTGTAATTGTTGCAAACCATTTCACCGTCGACAGGTATGAGGAAAAAGTGCTTTTATCCCCGAGTTATCTCGGGGCAAACGGTGAAGTGGTTCAAAATTAAAAATATTTTTAAACTTGTCATTCGACACCGGTAGAAATAGCGGTAATATTATTGTTACATGTAAAAAGATTAATGCAAACTTTTAAATAGTTTTTCAAAAAATAGTAAATTAAAATAACTATTAAAATAAAATAGAAAGTTCTAGTCTGTTCCGGTGCAGAATTTAAAAAATAATGTGTCTTTATCACAATTCCATGTTAAGAACCCCCTTTTTAAAAAATATGTAAAATGCAATACATTTAAAATTGATGCGCCGTTAAATAATAGGATAAAATAAAGATTTGTAAAAATATTTGCAGAATTTTTCATTATTAATCACATAGTGTGCAAATTATATACAATTGAATATGTGCATTTTGGCATGGGCATTTGCATATGAAAATTAAAGCTCGACTTATAAATATTTTTAAATTGTCTGGACTTTATATTTATGATAGACTAAAATATGAGGAGCTTCTATAAAGTATCCACAGAACTCTCCCTTCCCCCACTCCTGAAAACGATTACTTCTACCACATAAAATTTGCATGGGGTGCTACAATTTGATTGCGAGTTATAAGTGTTTGCGGTTTTCGGGCCCTTATATTCGGTTATACTAAAATTTCAAGGGTTCAGTTAAAAAATCTTATAATGTACCTCCTTTTTTAAAGATTACGTTTACCGTACAAAATATGAGTGTGATTACGATAATTACAGAGAGAGTTATAAATGTTTTAATTTATCAGGACCTTATACTTAAGATACACTAAAATATATAAAAGTCAACAGAGCCCTCCCCCACCCCCCGCCTTATAAAACGATTATGATTATGATAGGAAATTTGTGTGGGCTGCGACAATTTTGATCTGTGTTATAAGTGTTTGCGTTTTCGAGTCCTTATATTCGAGTTATACTAAAATTTAGGGAGTTCAGTTAAAAAATTTGATAATGTCCCTCCTTTTATAAAGATTACGTTTACCATACAAAATATGAGTGTTTTGCGATAATTATAGATCGAGTTATAAATGTCTTAATTTATCAGACCCTTATAGTTATGATACACTAAAATATAGAAAATGTCAATCGCCCCCCCCTTGTTTTTTAAAATGATTACCATACGAAATTTGTGTGTGTTTACTAAAATTTTAAGGACTTTATTTAAAAAACTCTACAATGTACCCTATCAAATTGTCACCTATTTCAAGTGCACAAAATTTCAGCTTGCTGGAGAAGGGACCGAAATATCTCGGGACCGAAATGTCTTGGGACCGAATTGTCTCGGGACCGAAATGTCTTGGGACCGAAATGTCTTGGGACCGAATTGTCTCGGGACCGAAATGTCTCGGGACCGAAATGTCTCGGGACCGAAATGTCTCGGGACCGAAATGTCTTGGGACCTGTCCGACAACTTTGTGACATATCTTTGTTATTGATGGTTATTAATTGATGTTTGGCGTGAAAGTATTAATTTCCCCCTTTGAGAACACATTGCGATTATGGCCCAGGTGAGTCGGAACTCACTGAATCTAAGTTAGTGCAAAGAATGTGAAATAATCACTATGTTTTGAAAGTTAAAACATTTATTAAACATTATACTTTGATCAACCATTAAGTAGTTGTGACATTTAGAAATTTCGCCTACATTAAATTATTAATCATTAACTAAATAAGACAATTTATAACCTGTCACGTAAAATATTACATTAAGTAATTATCTCTTTTAAAAGGAATGCCTCGTTAGGAATACTGTAAAAGTAAGACATACAGCCCACTCACCTTTTAAATCCATGCTCAGCGCTGGGGACTAGTACCTCATCCAATATTGTCCACACTCACCAAATTTCGCGCTCTGCCTCAAAACTTTTTCGAACTCTCCAATTTCTGCTCCTATCCAAGAGCATCACTTTTTTCCCAAAAAAATAATCCCCTCTTCTCTCCTGCTCACCTCTTTTCTTTCTCTCGCCCCCCTCTTAATTTTAATCTGTTTCCCCTTTTTCAATCCAATCCTGTGTAGCTCTGGATTTTATTGGATGTTCTCGTACAATATATTTTTTTCTATTCGCCTAAGCTCCCCTTTCCTTTCTATTCCTAAATTTCTTCATTTAATTATTTTCTCCGCCTTGAGAGGGGCGCATACATTTACGCACCTGTAAATTTTCTTTTCCCGCCTAAATTCCTGAAGACTAACCCATACACATCTGGGCATATCCATATGCATTATGCCCATTTCCTTTTTCTAAAAACGTTAACATCTCTGCTGACCGCTATATAGATGTCAGAACAGTTGCAATTTATTGCGTGCGTATTCTGCTTTTCCCGCTCTCCCTTTTATCTTATTCCTATAAATTTGGACTACTATAACGCCCGTTCGTTACTTATATCTTATAGAAATGCATCTCTTTCTGTGACTTTCCTGTGATTTCTCTAAAGCACGCAGGTGTCGCGTTGTACATTTCTGAAAGCGTGGAATTTCAAGGAGTGTGTGCCTACCACCTCACCGATACTTCTTTGTAACTATTATTCCTTCTATTCCTTTTTCTTTTCCTCTCTTTCAAAAATTCCTTATCATGTATATATTGAGCCCTAGAAAAAAACTTAGCTCGGCTCTTCGACAGACCGAAATGTCTCGGGACCGAAATGTCTTGGGACCGAAACGGCGGGACCGAAATGGCGGGACCGATGTGTCGGGACCGAAACGTCCTGCTTCCGTAAAATTAGTACTGACCCAAAAATCTTTGCGAAAAATGCATACATTTTTAAATCGCCATTATTATACAATTAAACATTAAAATTTATTTTTTATAAAGAATAGTAGATTATTAAAATATGGCTCAGTTAAAATATAGTGGAACGTGTGAAAAAGAATCTGCTTATGACGGAATCCTGTCTTAAATTGAAAAATCTGTTGATCGAGGCAAATTTGTAACCAAATCGACCTAAAAAGCAATGTTTTGTAGAAATTCACTCGGGCCGGTCTTGGGCCAAGATTTTAACTTTTTTTCCGGGCAGTCTGAACTTTCAGCTTGTATGCAGTGATGTACCGTATTTTCTGGAAGAAACGCCGCGGCGTTTACGAGTTTAAAAGTTAATTTTTGGCGTTTACGTTTTTTTTTAAATACCAACTGAGTAAGTAATCCTTAATTTAAAAATTCATAAAAATATTTAAAATCGGATTTAAATATTTTAAATAAAACTTCAGACATCTTAAGACATTAAAAACGAGGCATCCTACACTGCTCAAAAAACTTTGATTAAAGTTAGGTCAATGTGACACTGTCGACAAAAATAGCGTTCCGATGGATGCGGCGTTTACCATATTTTTTAGCTTATTCAGGCCAATTTGAGGAGTGCAGCGTTTCTTCCATAAAATACTAGTCGTAAAAAACCAGAAGGTATAGGCAGAGGGTATTACGCTAAAGTCATGAACATCATGCCTAGAGTATGCATGCGCCATAGCATTTATTTGAGAAACAGAGGATACGGGACATCTTTAAAAAAATCCAGAAGGTATACGGCGTATACCCCTGCTTTTATACCGGGCCGGGCCGAATTTTTTAATTTTCATATCGGGGCGGGAATGGAAATTTTGGCCCGTGCAGACCTCTCATTCAGGCCTTGTCTTCTGCGGACGTCTGTGGTATAACAATCACCCGAAACCAAACCAGTGCACGCTTCTGGCTGCCTATTAAACAAAAAGATAATAATAAACAAGTGTGTAGAGGAGCAGAGAGAAGGGGGGGGGGGATGGAGAAACTGCTAACGAGTCTCGGGGAGTTGTCGACAGACGATCTCCTTTCCCCCTCCGGGCGGGATAATGACTACCGCACTGGTGGCCCCGTGTTTGCTCAACATTTGACCCCAACATCTCTTTTGCTTTGCTTTTTTTGTTTTTTCCTCTTCGATTTTTGTTCCGTAAGGGATGATTTACAGGTGGCACTGGTGCCAACGCAGGGGTTGCCGGGATGGGGGCGATGTTCAATTGGCATTTGGCGAAGAATCGGCTACAAATGGACTTTTTTTTTTTTTTTTTTTTTTTTTTTTAACCATTTGGAAAAATGCTTATTGTCCTAGTCAGGGTAGGAAATCAAAAGCATATCTGAAGCTTTTTATGGGTTTAATCCGCATTTTATTCGTTTTCTGATGGGTCTATACAGTAATCTGTATTTTCCCTTTACTTTCAAGAGAGATGGATACTTCTGTTGCCACTAGGACAAAAAAGTAATAAAAACTACAAAAAAAAAATAATAATAACTCAGAAACAAATTGAGATACAGCTTTCAAACAAATTGCATTTAAAAGTACATTTTTTTCTCTATACGACGGTGTAAAAAGTAATAGTGTGGGATGTTTAGAAGTTTAATAATGAAATTTCATTTAAAATGGGTCGTTAGATTTCTACGATGGAAAAGCCTTTTCCCGAACAGCCAATGAAATGCTTAGATAATACGTAAGTTTCAGGTGGATAATACATACGAGTCGTAGGCGATTTCTGTCGCTTGCAATTTTTACGTGTAATAACACTATTAATTCATGGCGTACGTCATGTAGGATCCACTCCGTGCTATTTTTATGTCTTAAATTTTAGTCTTTGAAAAAATCATTTTCCAAATGGTTGTAATTTATTAAATTGCATTTTTTTTCCTTTTTTTTTTTTTTTTTTTTTTTTTTTTTTTTTTTTTTTTCCTTTGCAAAAGCACTTGACGAAGCCATTGGCGCACCCACGGGGAGATCTAAGGGGGCTGAAGCCCCTCCCAGACTAGACTTGATATTTAATTTTTTTTTTAATTATGAAAGAATGTTATTTTTTTTAATAGGTCATTAAAAAATCGGAATTTTTGAAAAGATATTAATTTTGTCGCACAATTTTTTCTCTTTTATAATTTTTTTTTATGAAATTTGAAATATTAGCATGTTTAAAATTTACTTAATTAAAAATTTAGGACACCTTGAAACCTCTTGCTGTTCATCTTATATATTCATAATAATCAGATAATTTAATAACAAAAGTTTAAATCGTTTGATTGCAAACAAACTTAAAAATTATCCAAAATACAGAAACACATAAAAAAAATCGCAAAAACTAAGATATATTTTAGTGCAGTATTTCATTATTTAACATGATAAAAGCATTCAGAATTAGCTCCATCAAAACTTTCCTGAACTTCCTCTGGCTGGTTACGACTTTGCTCAAGTCAGCAGAAAAAAATGTAAGTTAGGACCTGATCCGTCATGTCCCATCAAATCAAATGAAAGAAAGACAGAGCTCGACAGCGGGCCGGGACAGATCTAGGCCTCTAAAATACACACTCAGAAATGAATACTCAGATTTCACGAAATTTTCTTTGTGTTTGACGAAACATTTTCCTGGGAAATGTTCCGAGAGAATATTTCGTCAAATCGATGAAATTACTTTCTTCACTTGCTTGACGATATAAATTTCGTCAAAAGTTGGATGGTGGTGCCATCTATCGAACAGTTTGAAAGCTCTGTATTTATTGACAGGGGGGAGAAAAATTCACTTCTCGTTTTTCTCGGGGTGATTCGAACCCGCGGCCTTTGGCGTGGGAAACCGTTGCTCTTCCAACCTCGCTACTGGGGACTTTTATAAATTTGCTTTTAGATTGATGTAATGAATTCTGCTGCGTATTTATGTTTTTATAAGGTAGATTGTAATTTTATCGGCGCTACTATATAATTTCTGAAAGTTTTAAGTAAAGCTAATTTATTACTATGGTTTTCTCATGGTCAATGAATAATTATAATATGGCTTGATTAAATAATTTATTAGTGAAATTTTCTTTGCTCACTGAATGGTTAGAATATGGTCTGGTTAATTTGTTGATCGCAAATAACGAATTGTGAAGTGCATATTGCGTGAGATTTTATCACTTTAAGTAGAGGGATAAGATTTTAACACTTTACTGTTTATAAAGGGGAGAGGGATCAATTAGATTTATTTTTAATTTGATTGAAAACAGAATATACTTCTTAAATAAATTTTAAAAAAAAGATATCCTGGAAGTTTAAAATTTTATTGAACAAATTTTCTTTTTGAATCGCTTTGAAGAACACAGGAAATTTATTCTTTTCGAATTAAAACATAACGAACAACATATAAATAAATAAATAAATAAATAAATAAATAAAATAATAAGCATTCCTAAAAATTTTAACAGCTAAAAAAATAACTTATGAAGAAACAATAACTACCTACATTTCAGTATTTTCTGAAAAGCACTAAAAAGTGCTGTTTTAAAATAAATTATTACAGGACTGACTAACATAAACAAGCAAATATCTGCTTGCTAAGATCGAAGGATTTGAGAATGTCCAGCAACTGTTTCCTTAAAATGCATTGAGTCTGACCGTGATTGAGGCAAAACTTTTGTCAAATATTTGAGAGCCTACCTTTCGTTAAAAGTTACGCGATGTTGATAGGAAATGATCGTCAAAAACAACGAAATACAGCTCAAGGATTTCTAAATCATCAAAAGTGAGAGTTTTTTTTCTGAGAATGCAAATGAAGCACTTCTAAGAAAGGATCGGCTCATTGAATCATTGCGTTACATGAATCAGCGGATCATGGATTCATCCACTATCCAATCAATTATTATTTGAATCAATTTCATCTATGAATCAACGGTTAAGGCTGTTCTTAACTTCTCTGGTCAACAAGCGGAAAACGTTTTGACATATTTACAAATTCATTTTTTACCGGAAAGATATAAAATTGGAAAGTCTGGTCATGGAAGCGATTTGAAATGGAACTGTTTTTTCCATTTTTCCATCCATTATACCTATTGAGTTAGAAGCGATTTCGACCACGTAACAAACACGATTTTCGCCATTCATGGACTGGTTTTTCAACTTTCTCCGGGAATTTCAGTTCAAAACGTCCATTTTGACACTATTTTCTGAAAGATCTATTACGTTTGCAAAAAAAAACGAAAAAAAAATAGGTCAGTTATTGCATAGTTTCTGAACAACAACACCTGCTAGTTTCATGCATTTCCGTACAAAAATAAATTAAAACTTATGTCAGAAAGTTGCCCGTTTGGATTTGAGAACACCCTTAAGGCTGTTCTGAAATCCAAAGGGTCAACTTTCTCATAAGTTTTAATTTATTTTTGTTCGAAAATCCATGAAACTACACTCTAAATTAAAATGTCTGAAATTCAGACACTTAAGTGTCTGAAATGGAGTGTTCAATTTTCAGACATTTTAAAATGTCTGAATTTTTTCAGACACTTTTTGCGTCTGAATTTCAGACACTTCAAACGTCTGAATCGCATCCATTTTTTTGTAAGCATCATACGTAGCCATGTTTGACCACGTTGAATCCTGGAAAAATATTTGGCTGTGGTCCTGCCCCTCCCCCCCCCCCCCCCCCCAATACAGCCTGATTTTTTTGGTGCTCTCAGTTTTGGTATACAATTTTCGTTACGTTGATAATTTAAATCTTTTACGACATTGTACTGATTATAATCAATATCTTGAACTTCAGGAGTAGAACAAGATTAAAAAACAAAAAATATTTATCTAAATATTAGATTTTTTTAAATTTATTTTATTTTTAACCTTATTTTACTTTAAAAGTTCAAAATATTGATTATAATCAGTACAATTTCGAAACAGATTTAAAATATAAGCTTTACAAATATTGCACATCAAATATGGGGGCACTACAGTCGTAGGGGGACGGGGCACTTCCCAGTTTGCCCTTCCTTTAATCAAGAAGTACTTTTGCAAAAAACGCAACCCTGCATTATAGTTGTCTAAATTAAGATGTCCGGTATTCGGGAGTGTCCGTTGTGGAGGTTAATGGACATTCTCGAATAGCGAACACCTCTATTTAACGAATACTTTTTTAATCAGCAGACATACATATTTGTATATTTTTACCTCAAAAAAGTAGACATCTCCAATTATCGGACAAATTCCGCGGTCCCGGAGTGTTCGCTATTAAGGGCTTTTAAGGTACATAGATAAATATATATATATATTTTATAATCTTGTCCTACTCTAAAAGTTCAAAATATTTATTATACTCGGTTGAATGTGGAAAAAGATTTAAAATATCAGATGTACGAAAATTGCAAAAATCCCCCCCGCCCCCCCCCCCCAAAAAAAAATGAAAATATAAAAAAAATATATTGCCACATAGGCAATTTTACATATACATCACTTGATAATCACAACAGCCATTTAACTATGAATAATGAAAATAAATAAATAAATATTCTACTTTAATAACATTGGGGAAAAAATGACTTTGGTATTTTGTTAAATATATTTGCGTTTTTAAACTTGTCCTACTCTAAAAGTTCAAAACTTTCATTATAATCAGTGCAAGATTTAAGATATCAGCTTTACAAAAATTCATGCAAAATCCCCCCCCCCCCCCCCAAAAAAAAAATGAAAATACTTATTTAAAAATTATGTTTTTAAAAAATTTATATTTCCACATGGGCAAGTTTTTATGTAGATCAGAGGGTACTCACAAAAGCTATTCAACTATCAATAAAAACAAATAAGTACATATTCTATATTAAAAACATGAGGAAAAAATAACTTATGATTTCCAAACTTCTTTCGTCTTAAATATATACAGTAACATCTGTCATTTTTGTATTTTTGGTATAAGTGCATATAAATAAAGTTACCACAATTTTAAATACGAAATCTAGTTAGAGGTTTTTACTTTTTCCCATTATAAATTTCAAATTACTTTTTTATTAAAAATAATAAAAAAATCAGTATTAGAGTTGATTGCAAATCAAATACATATGTATATTTTTACAGGCAGCTTCATATAATAGACCAGTCTCATTTACTTTATTTATCTTTTTTTAATCTGCGGTTTTATGCCAGGAAGTAAGAAAGCATTAGGTCATCTTTCAAAGTTTTTTTTTTTTTCTTTACATCCTTGTGGCCGTCATTTACTGCGAGATAAAAATTATCCATTGAAACTAAGAACTGACATTGAATATATAATTCGTAATAAAAAAGAACGTCATAAGTTTAAAAATATATACTTCTAGAATTAGTGGGGTTTTTTGCGAACAGATTCAAAACTAATTAAATTTCATGCAGGATTTTGTTTAGTACAATAAATAAAATCATAAAATACACTAATTTTACTACTATAAAGAAACTTACTTGAGTTGCTGCAAGAGGTAAGAAATATTCCTCGATTTGAAATTTTAAAAACTACCACAACCACAGTGAGGGAGAAAGACTTTCATCAGTTTAAAAGGTAATCCCATAATACATCCGACTAGCCATATTTAAAGAATGAGATGTTTCATCCTAAAAACAGGACCCGCCAGACAAAAGTTTCTTTTTTTTTTTTGCCATCTTCGACAGGACGAAGATGACTAACACAATGTTATTGATATAAATTGATACGAGTTAACACTAAGCCCATTGCACACGCTTTGTAGAATTTCCGGGTGTAATCTTCAACCGTCGTCTACTTCTGTTCTGTGTCTATCCCGCCCTTGTATCGACGACAGCTTCTAAGAGACATTTGATGTCGAGCACACACGTCAGATGTATGTATTCAATAAATAAATAATCCAAGTTAATACGAATTAAAATCACAGTACTTCACATTTCGCAAAAAACGAATTAAAATACACGCGTACATAAAAACAAACTTTGTTTGAATTACAACGTATACCACTTCGAACGAAGACATCTAAAACGCATGCGCAACTGGGAGTGCTAGTGCCCCCTGGTGGTTATTGCGTCGGAAGAATCAAAACGTCTTAAATTAAGACACGTTTAAAGCAATGAAGTGTCTTAAAATAAGACGTTTGCGGATATTTTAGACATTATTCTCAGTTCGTTTACACCATGGTCATAGTAAGACGCTTATGTATCTTAAATTAAGACATCTATAGTGTCTTAATTTTCAGATTAAGACACTTAAGTGTCTAAAATTCTTTTTCAGTCACATGTGTGTCTAAATTTAAGACGCTTCTATTTGCAGTGTAGTTGTTGTTGTTGTTCAGAAACTAAGTCATCGAGCTGTTTTTTCCATTTTTTTTTTTTTTTTTTTTTTTTGGCAAACGCACTAGATCTTTCGGAATAGAGTGTCAAAATGGACGTTTTGAACCGACTTTCCCCGCGAACGGAGAATAAGCACTCGAGAGCGGGCGAAAAACGTGTTTGTCACGTGATCAAAAACACTTATAACTCAATGGGTAATAGATGGATCCAAAAATGGAAAAACAGTTCCATTTCAAATCGCTTCCATGGCTAGGCTTTCCAATTTTATATCTTTCCGTTCAAAAATGAATTTGTAAATGTGTCAAAACGTTTTGCGCTTGTTGAGCAGAGCAGTTAAGAACAGCCTTAAGGGTGTATTCGAAAAAATATTTTTCCACCCTCAACAGCTCGAAATTTTCTGATACATTTTCAGACTCATTTTTAAAAGTAAAAACATGAAACTTGCTGGGGTGATTTCTGAAGACATGTTTAACATGCCGTGTGATTTCATTTTCAGCTCAATTCATTAGAATTTGATTTTTAAACAACTATTTTCTCAGTATGACCATTTTTTTCATTCCCAAATCGCCCGCTTCGGTAAAATCGGTTCAAAACGCCCACTTTGACAGCGTTTTTTACAGTATTTTCTGCATTTATCAAAAAATTATTAAGCACGGCACATTATGTAGTTTCTAAATAAGAGAATTTCCCAGTTTGATGCGTTTGAGAGCAAAAATGAATTTTAAAATGAATCAGAAAATAAGCAGTTTGGATCGGAATACACCCTTAAGTATTTGAAGAACAATAATTTGAATAGCAATACAGTGAAACCTCTCAAATTGGACACCGTTTGCTACCTTTCTAATGACCATATTTGCTTACGTTGAATTTTCTTTATAGACTACGTATAGTACTTGATTGCAGGCACTTCGGAAACACTCTTGCCATGGTTCCTGTTGCCTTTTTACAAAAGTACCACTCAAAAAGTTGCCTCGAGGTCTTGGAAAGCGAGATAAGAGTACGAGTTGTCACGGTGTTTCCTACAAGATGATGTACAACTCGGTGGGAGGGTCTGTGCTGTTGTAGGGCGATAGCGATCTGGTTCCCTCTTTTGAGAAAGGTGTTAGTTTCACGCTGACCCCCGTGGCAGACGATCATCACCAAGTAGCGCCTACGAGTCTCGTGCCGGCAACGACGACCCCTCGTTCCGGGAAGAAGCAACAACCCAATTATAGGATACAGAGGGACCCTGTGTCTTTTTTTGAGGGGGGGGGGGGATAGATAAATGTAAGGTGGCAATATTTTCACTGCCACAATGGGCTTGTTTGAGTCAGTGTCAAAAGTGGATGAATGTACAGTTATTAATTAAAGAATAATATAATTTCACTCGCTGCGTAGCAACCTGTGAGGAAGGCGAATCTGATTCTGATGTCAGTTTTGCGAATTTTCTCTAATGATATGGAGAAAATGAAAAATCTTACTTTTAAGAGTGTATTCGAAAAAATATTTTTCCACCCTCAACAGCTCGAAATTTTCTGAGACATCTTCAGACTAATTTTTAAACGTAAAAACATGAAACTTGCTGGGGTGATTTCTGAAGACATGCCGTGTGATTTCATTTTCAGCTCAATTAATTAGAATTTGATTTTTAAACCATTATTTTCTCAGTATGACCATTTTTTCATTCACAAATCGCCCACTTCGGAAAATTCGGTTCAAAACGCCCACTTTGACAGCGTTTTTTACAGTATTTTCTGCATTTATCAAAAAATTAAGAAGCACGGCACATTATATAGTTTCTGAATAAAAGAATTTCCCAGTTTGATGCGTTTGAGAGCAAAAATGAATCAGAAAATAAGCAGTTTGGATCGGAATACACCCTTAAGACTGTTCTTAACTGCTCTGCTCAACAAGCGCAAAACGTTTTGACACATTTACAAATTCATTTTTTAATTGAAAGATATAAAATTGGAAAGCCTGGCCTTAGAAGCGATTTGGAATCGAACTGTGTTTTCCATTTTTAGATCAATCCATTATCTGTTGAGTTATAAGCAATTTGGATCACGTGACACGTCATTTTTCTCTCCTTATTGACTGGATTTTCTTCTTTCGTTCGGAAGTTCAGTTCAAACTTTGACAACATTTTCTGAAAGATCTATTGCATTTGCAAGAAAACGGAGAAAACAGTTCGATGACATAGTTCCTGAATATCAACACCTTCTAGTTTCATGCGTTTCCGAACAAAAATAAATTAAAACTTATGTCAGAAAGTTGCCCTTTCGATTTGAGAACAGCCTTAAGGGCATTCAAATCCAAACTTCTTATTTTCTGATACATTTTTTCAATAATTTTTGTTCCGAAACGCATCCCATTTGCAGGTTCTCTTATTCAAAAACTATGTAATGTGCTGTGTTTGTTGATTTTTGGATAAAGGCAGACTCTATTGCAAAAAAAACTGTCAAAGTGGGCGTTTTGAACCGAATTTCCCGGAGCGAGAGAGCTGGAAACGAAAAATAAGGGTCGGACTGAGAAAATAATGGTTTATCAATCCAGTTCTAATGCATGGAGCGAAAAACGAAAACACACGGCCCCTTATACATCTCTTCCAAAATCCCGTCAGCCAGTTTTACGTTTTCCCCTTTAACAAGTACCGTATTTTATGGAAGAAACGCCGCACTCCACAAATTGGCCTGAATAAGCTTAAAAATTTCGTAATCGCCGCACCCGCTGTAAACGCCGCATCCGTCGGAACGCTACTTTTGTCGACAGCGTCACATTAACATAACTTTAATCAAAGTTTTCTTAGCAGTGCAGGATGCCTCGTTTTTAATATCTTAAGAAGTCTGAAGTTTTATTTAAAATATTTAAATCCGATTTTAAGTATTTTTATGAATTTTTAAATTAAGGATTACTTACTCCGTTGGTATTAAAAAAAAATCGTAAACGCTGCACATGGCGTAAACTTAAACTCGTAAACGCCGCGGCGTTTCTTCCATAAAATACGGCAATATAAAAATTTTGTTTTTAAAGTCAATTCCTACTTAGGTCATCAAAGAAAAAAATTAATAGAATCCCTTAAGCTAATATTAGTTTTTGTTGCATTGAAATATCTCAATTGGTTGATTTTCTATAAGCAAGTAGGTTTACAATGGAAGTCTATAGGGATTTGGCGAAATATGAGAGATATCGCCCAGTTGGCGACACTTTTGGCGACTCATTTGGTTCGCCAAATTGGGCGATAGATCGCCAAGTTGGCGACTCACTTGGCGGTATTGGGCGACAGAACAGGGTCCCCACCTATGGTAACCCCCTTATAGATAGGAAGATGCGTTAAATGCTTCAATAACCAATGGCCGCCATAAAACTAAAATTAATTAATTAAAATTTAATGAATGAATTAAAATTTGAAAAAAACTGTATTAACATCCACTGTCATCCAGTACAAGTTTAGAAAGATTTATTTCAACTTGATAGGATGAATAATAAGTATTTTATGAACAACTAAAAATTTGAACAAGATATATAAATAAATATATATATAAACATAGGGAGAGTGTGAACTAATAGTAGGAATTGAAAAAGAAGTCAGAAAATGGGTCTGAAAATTTTGAATTGTTCAGCGTGGGAAAATATTTTTTTGAGAAAGAAAAACAGAATTTCCCTTGCTGCGCGTAGGAACTTGTGGAGGATGCGAATCTGAATTCTGTTTTGGGAATTTTCTATAACAAAAGGGAGAAAATTAAAAATCTTATGCCAGTTATTTTGAAAATTCGACTACAAAATCTACTTCGAATGCGTTTTAATGAGATCCGAGGATCTACCGATCGTGGCGGATGTGATGATTACGAAATTTCTCGCCCAATACCTAAAGAAACAGCAGTCGGATGTGCCAGTGCCAAAACTTTCTTCTATCTCATACATGTTAATACTTCAAAATTCTATCGCATAGTGACAAAATTAAGTGATAATCTCTGCCCATCATGAAGATTCTACAGGCATAGGTTCATGGAATTGTGTGCATTTAAAAAGGAGATACAGTCGTTCCCGTTTAAACGAATATTGACGGTTCCAGAAATAATATTCGATTAAGTGGGTTTTTGATTAAACGGGGAATCATAACTGTAATATTTAATGCGTAATAAAAAGGCAAAATAACCCTCTACGGTATATTTAACAGCATAATTAAATCGTTAATAGAATAACAAACTAAAATAAATATAAATGCTAATATAGAGTAAATATTTAAGTAATTGGACGATTGCACCATGAACTATACAAAATCACTGTATTTAAAATAAAATACACTTTGCTAAAGGGTACATTGTATATTTTGTATATTGTATATTTTTAATGTGTGTACCATTTAGCAAAGTGTATTTTATTTTAAATACAGTGATTTTATAAAGTAAATATGTATTAATTTAATGTCGATAGATACATTTATGGTTTACATCACACTTAATGCAGCTCGTTTGAATTGGGTCAAAACTTTGCTACTTCTAATTTACGTTACTTACACTGCCTTAAGGGTGTTCTCAAATCTAAACTAGCTGGTGTTGTTGTTCAGAAACTATGTCATCGAGCTGTTTTTTCCAATTTTTTGCAAACGCAATAGACCTTTCAGAAAACAGTGTCAAAGTGGACGTTTAGAACCGAGTTTACGCGCGAACGGAGAAAAAGCACTCAAGAGCGGGCGTAAAACGTGTTTGTCACGTGACCAAAAATGCTTATAACTCAATAGGAAATTGATGGATCAAAAAAAGGAAAAAACAGTTCAATTCCAAATCGTTTCCATGGCCAAGTTTTCCAGTTTTATACCTTTCCGTTAAAAAATGAATTTGTAAATGTGTCAAAACGTTTTGCGCTTGTTGAGCAGAGCAGTTGAGAACAGCCTTAACAAAATCGTTTAAAGTGGTTTGTTTAAGTGGAATTTTAAAGAAGTCAATTTCGGGTTATTTTTCGAATGAGTGCAAAATATCACAACTACCATGTCGAGTCTCGAAGTGACGGCGCATTGCCATAGAAGCCTGGTCTGATGGCGGAGTGATCATTTGACCTGTCCATTATACGCCTGCTGGCCGAAATCATTGCAGGAAGAACTAAAAATTTGTTTTCAGCGTAAAGAAATCGAAAAACAGGAAATGACAAAAGGTGGAAGGCAATTCCAGCTGAAACATGTTTTCCGCGCCTATTTTCAAACATCGGTCACACAGTTGCTATTCGATTAAGCGGGGGCAGTTCCTAAAAGGTATTTCGTTTAAGTGGGGAAAAATAACATAGAACCACTAGGAATAAATTCGGTTCCGGAGGATTCTATTCGAATAAGCGGGGTATTCGATTATCCGTTACCCGATTAAATGGGGAGGACTGTAGAAGCATATTGCAATTTTCAAAGAAATCATTGTATTTCGGCACCCGCTCTCTTAGATGGCTGCAACCCAAAGAGCGTAAAAACGACAGCTTTGGACAGTACACACACTCGAGCCTAATAAGGCTAATGTCAGACGAACGTCTATTTGCACGCTTTTTGTTTCAACGTGAAAAAGAAACACATGGTAGCGAAGGTGTAGGAAGGTAAAAAGCGTGCAAATAGACCCTCATCTGACGTTTAGCCCAGGGATCTGTTTATGTGAAAGTGTAACAGATCACGGAGTTTGATTCAATTCCGTGCATTAGTTTTAGAAACAAGCCTAAATAAAAGCGTCAATAATGCAGCCAAGTCGCATCCCACACTGAGACGACAAGCGACATGTAGCCGCAACATGTAGCGCAAAAACCGGTCGAAACAAAGAACGAAGTTGTTTCAAACCTGTCTTAAACCAGTTTTTTCAGCGAATTCAAGCGACATGTCTTATGTGTCGCCTTAGTGTGGGATGCGCCTTTAACAGCGTCATCTGTTATAGGATGTACACGAAAACCTAATCCGCACTCACAGGGCCTGATTAATGCACGAGCTTCCGGGGCCTCGGCCCTGGGCCCACAAATTTGTGTGTATTTTCTCACAATTTAAGTTTTTCCAGTGTTTGCTTTTTATATTTTGGTCCCTGACGTAAAAACAAAGTTTTACTGTAATAAAAAACCTCCATATTTAATTTTTCCGTTAAAGTCCTTTTCAATTTGAGAGTACCTATAATTTTCAAAACTTGCCGTATCCAGAAAATCAAATTTGGGGGAAATGCCAAAAACTGCATACTGTGTCTATTGGTTTCAATATAAACGAGGACTTTACAATGTCAGAATTATAGTTTAAAATGATTACTAGACTGTTAGAGAAAACACAATTTTTATGATTTTGGATAAGGCGAGCTTTGAAAAAGACGTCCTCATTTATTCTGCAACATAAACTTTGGATATAGATGTTTGTGAATTTTACAAATGCTTATTTGAGAAAGTGGACGGTAATTCATTTTCTTGATTATTCTTGTAAGTTAATTTTTTTTTGTAAACTTGAAACTTTCACCCAAACAACTTTGTCAACTCATCCAATCAACCTACTTTTTCTTCTGAAAGTGTTGCCGGGAATGGGGAGGTAGGGGGGGGGGGGCAACTTTTTAACAGGCTCTGGGCCCAAATTCAGCTTGATCGGGCTCTGAGCACTCACTTATAGAACGGTCTAACAGAATACGAAGTTTCATGAGATTCCGCACATTAGTTCTTCATATAGGATTGTCGCTGAAAATGCGCAAATTCTGAAAAATGCAGCTTAGCAGCGCCACCTGTTGGGCGATCGGCCCAAAAAAGTAATCAGCAACAACTTACGTCAGGGACTCGCTAAATCTAAAGTTTTATAAAATTCCGTGCTGAGGTAGAAGACCCACAAAAGTTGTGTCACAGACAGACATTTTCTGAAAATAGACCACTGTGTTCAGGACGTTCTTTAAGAATTGGCCGAGATTTTAACTTTTTTTTCCGGGCAGGGCTCAGTCTGAACTTTCAGCTTGTATGCAGTGATGTACCGTTTTTTTATGGAAGAAACGCCGCGGTGTTTACGAGTTTAAAATTTAATTTTTTTCCAAGTGCGGCGTTTACAATTTTTTTTTAAATACCAACTGAGTTTCCTTAATTTAAAAATTCATAAAAATATTTAAAATCGGATTTAAATATTTTAAATAAAACTTCAGACATCTTAAGATATTAAAAACGAGGCATCCTACACTGCTCAGAAAACTTGGATTATGTTAAATTTAATTCCCCAGATGTTCTTCGGCAACTGCTAAAAGTGATTAAAAAAAAAAGAAAAGAAAGAACTTGTTACTAAACACAGATCATTTTAACAAGCGAATTTACGAACTGTTTCTTTACTTCCGCGTTTAATAATGAGTGCTATTACAGCCCACTTGAGTAACTCTCTAAAGCATATGTTCTAATAACTAAGATTTCATCACTGATATGTAACTAAAAGGAACATCTGAACATTTTGACTGTTGCCAGACACCTTTAATTATTATATATTTTTTCTACGCTGCGAATATGTGTTTTAGCAGCTTTATGTATACTCACTCTTAATCATGTAGCTTCTCTGTTAAGACGGAGTTTCTTATACTCCAGTAATATGTTTAATTATAAGTATTTAAAGCTAAAAGTTGAATCTTTCTTTATCGTAAAAACACACAATACTAATTCATATTACATTATATCTTCCCATGGATTTAGCGGAGTCATATTAAGCTCTCAAAGGATACTTCAAAGGATAAATAATGCTTCACAAAATAAAATA
Source organism: Maratus speciosus (assembly GCA_963932465.1). Lineage (NCBI taxonomy): Eukaryota > Metazoa > Arthropoda > Arachnida > Araneae > Salticidae > Maratus > Maratus speciosus. Next base: position 8,076,402 of record OZ010797.1, read on the forward strand.
AAATAATTTCTTCAAGAAGCTTTTGGATAAATCCCTGGCCACGTCACACCGATGAAGTTATACGTCATCGCGATATTGATGAATCCCAGGTAAGAGCATTTTACCTATTTCCATTTCAAAAGCAGCATAGCCACAAGAGATTTTTTCTAATTGTTTAAATATGAGACAGCGAATTCCTGCTATCGAGAATGGGGTGCTTTTGGCTTGATAGGCCACTTAAACTCCAACAAAAAGATTATGAGACTGATAAAGTGCTCATGTTTAGCGAAAAAGAAGAAAAATTTTATATAGTGGCTTAGATTATAAATATTAAAAATATTCATGTTCTGAATAAAAATAAAAAGATGCTGCATTGAATAAAATAATGAATGTTATTGTACCAGAATTATAAAGGTGAATGAAAAAGAAACATTTATATATTTATGTTTTATGTAATGAACATTTAAATAATTAGTGAATGAACAATTTGTTGGTTGTGAGTAATAATAAGAATAAAAAAAAGAAATCGTTCATTTTACATTTTACAGTAAATAAATAAATAAAAAGGAAATAGGTTGGTCGCATAAACAAATAAAAATAAACATGGCAGGGATAAAAGACATCCAAATTGTCGAAAAATTAAATTCGCATAATTACTCAAATTGGAAATTTCGCGTAGAAATGATTTTAATAAAAGAAGAATTGTTTGATGTAATAACAGAAAATCCCCCAGATCCAATTAACACGGACTGGACGAAGAGGGACCGTAAAGCACGTGCAATTATCAACTTGAGTATTGAAGACTCACAGATCGTGCATGTAAAGCACTTAAACACTGCCAGAGAAACCTGGCAAGCTTTAAAAACAATTCATGAAAGGGCTAATCTCTCAAGCAAGTTATATTTGCTGAGAAAATTATACGGAGCAAAACTCCCAGAAAACGGCAATCTAATAAAACACATTACACATATTTTAGAACTTGTTGATAAACTTTCAGCCATAGGCGAAACTATTAATGACTCGCACATTTCAGCTCTGTTACTTTGTTCATTACCACCTAGCTACAACACCTTAATTATAGCCCTCGAGGCCCGTCCAGAAAATGAACTTAATTCAGAGTTTATAAAAGGAAAACTCACTGATGAATATACAAGACGTTTAGAAAACACAGATCAGAGCGAGAATTCCTCAAAAGCGTTTAAAACGCATAAAAAGTTTCCGGCTGAACACTCTAATAAAAAGGACAAACAGTGCACATACTGTAAATTAAAAAACCATACATACAGAGAGTGCTGGCATCTTAAGAACAGAAACACTTACTCACCGTCACAAAAACAACAGCCGCACAAATCCAAGTATTACACATCATCGTTATGTTATGAAGACGCAAACTATTATAGAGAAAATAAAAACCGTGAAACAGAACCAATTCGGATTAACAAAACACAGGGCAATTCAGGAAAAGGCAGCGACGCAGCTTTTTTAGTCCAGAAACCAGGAAAACAAACCTGGATAATCGACTCAGGTTCATCGACACACATTCTAAACAGTAAAGATGCATTCACTAAGTTTAACGACACTGAAAAGACGACAGTCATAATTGCCAATGGAAAAACGCTGAATTCACACGGTACAGGAGAAACGACATTTAAAACAAAAACATCCGATGGAGGGATAAACACAATCACATTAAAAGAAGTATTATACGTACCAGAATTAGAATCGAACCTCATATCGGTAAGCAAAGCAACACAGAATGGCTATAAATTAATTTTCGATAAAGAAAAATGCACGTTATCCCGAAACGGGAATATTTATCTTGAAGCAAGAATGAAAAATAATTTATATCAAGTCGAATTATTAGAAAGCGCTGAAACTAATAAAGTAAACATTGCACATGAATGTAAAAATAAAAATTGCATAGAAGTTTGGCACAAACGACTTGGCCATCGTAACTATAATGCGATAAAAGAATTAATAAATAAAAACTTAGCAGACGGTATAAAAATAAATAACTGTAATCATAACGCATTGTGTGAAATATGTATCCAAACAAAAATAAGTGATGCCCCATATCCGAAATCAACAAACTGTCCCAAAACAGGCAAAGTGCTCGATCTGATACACACGGACGTGTGCACATCTATCGGTACACCTACTATCGGGGGAAAAACAATGTTCGTCACTTTTATAGACGACTATTCAAGGTTCACAGTAATTTACTTACTTTCGCATAAAAATGAAGTTCACGAAAAGTTAAAAGATTATGTAGCCATGGTGAAAACCCAATTCGGCAGATTCCCTAAAGCTATTAGATCCGATAATGGAGGGGAATATTTAGGTAAACAAACGGAAGAATACCTAAGGGCAAGAGGTATCCAACACCAGTTTACTGTACCATTTTGTCCGAGCCAAAACGGCGTAGCGGAAAGAAAGAATAGGTCATTATTAGATATGACTAGGAGTCTACTCTCCGAAGCAGGCTTACCTCAAAAATTCTGGGGAGAAGCCATAAATACCGCCAATCACCTGCAGAATAGGCTACCAACCAAAATAACAAACAAAACACCGTTCGAAATTTGGTTCAACCGAAAACCCACCTTACACTACCTGCGTACATTCGGCTGTAAAGCTTATGCCTATATACAAAAACATCAGCGAAACAAATTAGATGATAGAGCGCAGGAAGGAATACTTGTGGGGTATGACAACAAATCAAAAGGTTACCGTATATTTACAAAAGAAAACAAAATAATAATAGCGAGAACAGTTAAATTTATAGAAAATAGTGAAAACAATTTAAAAGAAAGCGAAGAGGTAGAAAACTCAGACAATGACAACAACTACATTCAAACAGAGTTAAGTAATTCGGACGAAGAACCAACCGCGTCCAAACAACCCGACATAGAACCGAGAAGGTCTCAGAGGTCAAATAGAGGAGTACCACCCGACAGATACGTATGTCACGTAAAAACAAATGACACATTCGAACCATCCGATTTTTATGACATAGCAAACATGAACAACCCAGTAGAAAAAGAAAATTGGCTCAAAGCCGCTCAGCAAGAAATCAACTCATTAAAGAAAAATAAAACTTGGGACTTAGTGGATCCCCCACCAAATAAGAAAATTATTGGTTGTAAGTGGATTTTTAAGAGAAAGTTAGATAATTTAGGAAATGTACAAAAATACAAGGCCCGTTTAGTAGCGAAAGGATATAATCAGAAGTACGGCGAAGATTATGATGAAACCTTCGCACCCGTAGTTTCACACACAACAATCCGCACATTTTTAGCCTCAGCGGCATATAAAAATCTTTCTGTTCAACACATTGACATCGACACTGCATTTCTTCACGGCGAAATAGAAGAAGAAATTTTCATGAAACAACCAGAGGGTTTTATAGAAAAAAATTGTGAAAACAAAGTGTGTAAACTGAATAAAACAATCTACGGCTTAAAGCAGGCAGCTAGAGCCTGGCACAAAAAGATCGCAGAATCATTAAAAAACATGAATTTTGTGCAAAGCACTGCTGACTCATGTTTGTTTACTAGAAAAGAAAAGGAAAATTTCACTTATATCATCGTCTACGTTGACGATATTTTAATCGCGAGTAAAAGTGAAATAATTAAAGATGTAATAAAACAATTGCAAAATGAGTACGGAGTAAAAGACTTAGGCGAAATAAGTCAGTACCTAGGAACCAACATAATCAAAACGAATGATGGTTACAAATTAAACCAAAAGTCAAAAATAGAAGATTTGGTTAGAAAGTTAAATTTAACAGATGCAAGACCTATTGGTACACCGATGGAAGTAGGTTTCTATAAATTAGAAGATAGCGACAATTTACTTCCGAACAATACAAAGTTTAGGCAAGCGATCGGTTCGCTCTTGTATATTGCCACAGTCACTCGACCCGACATTATGGCACCAGTAAATATACTTAGTAGGAGAAGTGCAACGCCACGCGAGAAGGATTGGAAAGCGGCAAAAAGAATTATTATTTACCTCAATTGCACAAAAAACCTATGCCTAACAATAAGCAAAAATAAACCACCAATACTCATCGCGTATGCTGATGCTGATTGGGCTGGGGACACTAAAAATAGAAAATCAACCACCGGCAATATTTTTTTTCTGGGTGATAATCCCATTCAATGGACTACAAAATTACAGTCAAGCATTGCATATTCTTCCGCTGAAGCGGAATATGTTGCTGCAGCAACCGCAGGACAAGAAATTTTATGGCTATTAAAACTGCTAGAAGATCTTAACTTGTATCAAGTAAAACCTATTTTACTTTACCATGACAACCAAAGCAGTATAAAGATGATAGAAAATGAAAATTTTTCGAAGCGGACAAAACACATTGATATCCGCTTTCACGCCATAAGACAATTAAAGGAAGATAAAATTATCGAATTAAAATATTGTCCCACGCAATACATGATTGCTGACTGCTTGACAAAGCCCACACCCAAACCTCAACTTTTGTGTGACATCAAGACTATGAACTTGTTACCTTATCCATCTGAGGAGATTAAGGAGGGGTGTTAAATTTAATTCCCCAGATGTTCTTCGGCAACTGCTAAAAGTGATTAAAAAAAAAAGAAAAGAAAGAACTTGTTACTAAACACAGATCATTTTAACAAGCGAATTTACGAACTGTTTCTTTACTTCCGCGTTTAATAATGAGTGCTATTACAGCCCACTTGAGTAACTCTCTAAAGCATATGTTCTAATAACTAAGATTTCATCACTGATATGTAACTAAAAGGAACATCTGAACATTTTGACTGTTGCCAGACACCTTTAATTATTATATATTTTTTCTACGCTGCGAATATGTGTTTTAGCAGCTTTATGTATACTCACTCTTAATCATGTAGCTTCTCTGTTAAGACGGAGTTTCTTATACTCCAGTAATATGTTTAATTATAAGTATTTAAAGCTAAAAGTTGAATCTTTCTTTATCGTAAAAACACACAATACTAATTCATATTACATTATATCTTCCCATGGATTTAGCGGAGTCATATTAAGCTCTCAAAGGATACTTCAAAGGATAAATAATGCTTCACAAAATAAAATAAAATAATTTCTTCAAGAAGCTTTTGGATAAATCCCTGGCCACGTCACACCGATGAAGTTATACGTCATCGCGATATTGATGAATCCCAGGTAAGAGCATTTTACCTATTTCCATTTCAAAAGCAGCATAGCCACAAGAGATTTTTTCTAATTGTTTAAATATGAGACAGCGAATTCCTGCTATCGAGAATGGGGTGCTTTTGGCTTGATAGGCCACTTAAACTCCAACAGATTAAAGCTAGGTCAACAAAAGTAGCGTGCAACAAAAGTAGTATGGATGCGGCGTTTACAACGGGTGCGGCGATTACGATATTTTTAAGCTTATTCAGGCCAATTTGAGGAGTGCGGCGTTTACGACGGGTGCAGCGTTTCTTCCATAAAATACGGTAAATAAAAAAAAATAGGTAAGTAATATAAAAAAATAGTTTCACATTGATGAGAAATAATTAATTAGGTCGCTTTTTACGCAGTCGGGTTTTTGATTTTTTAAATTTAATTTTTAGATATTACGATATGGTTGCAAAATTAACGCAGCATATTTTGGTTTTTAGAAAATAATTTCGGAAACTGCATTTTTAAGAATTTTTTTTCTAAATCGTTTTATTCAATTTGGGGCCCCCAGCAGCAGCTGGCCCAAGGCCACGGCCTAGATGGCCTGTGCGTTAATCAGGCCCTGGACATTTTGATGGAAAGTCAATGTTGTTTTTTCGCCTCCTTCACTCATTTCTCCACTAACTCTTTGGAATGCATAAGAAGACGTTCATATAGTTTTTTTAAGTCTTAATGTTTTGTTATATTGTTATTTATTTATTTTTGACTATTTTCTCCCAATGTGCGCTGATATACTGGCAGCACACTTCTCAGATAAAAGGAAGAAAAGGATCGACCCTATGTATCTGAGGGGAAAATGAATCAATAAATAAATAAAAGAAAAGGGTGACGTGGCTACGAAGTGCTGTCTCATTGTAAATGCAATAGTGGTTGTTTGAGTAGGTGCATCACCAAGTATCTCCCAGTATATTTCCAAGAGTGTGTTAGTCCCCACACGTTTCAACTTTGAAAATAGTAAGATAAGGTATAATGAAATTTTCGAAATTTTCTCTTGATAAACATTTTTTATAATGACATTTACTTTAAAACTTTGAAAAAAAAAAATAAATAAAAATTTTAGCAGTTTACCCAGAAATATATTTTTTAAAGAGAAAAATAGTCAAAATTATGTCAATAATTGACATATCTGCAAGACGTGATAATTCAAAAAGAAAACAATGTATTGACATTTTGTAAATTGCATAATAAACAGAATAACTTTCTCTAGGACTTAGACTACACACATCATAATCGCATCTCTATCTCAGATGATATGGAAGTTAAAGTACTAATGTAATGAAAAATTCACAAAATCTGTCTCAAGTTTGTCATTTATACTAGTGTAAATATAAAACTATTTAATATATCATCATGAGTGTAGTCTATTCCCTCAAAAGACATTTGTAAAGGAAATACAGAAAATTTCGTGGCATTTCATGCATATTTTTTTATTTTTTTGGATGTTTTGCGTATATAGTAAAAACCTGAAAAACTTCATTTTGAGAAAAAGCTAAATATAACTTTTAAACTAAATTCAAAAGCTGTAATAGCTGTAACTTTAAGCGGCTGTAACTCGGGTTCTATTTTAGATACAGATAAAATGTAAGTAGATTTCGATAGATAAAAGATTCAATTTTAATATTATTGCAAAAATGAAAAATCCATATTTTGATCGAAAATTACGTTTTAATCCTCTCGCTGCGTAATTGGTTTATCAAAATACCTTCAAAAATTGCGCATTTAATTCCTTCGCGACGGGCGACTTTTAAGAATTTTTAATCTTTTGTCACCGGTTTCTCAAAACAAAAATTTTCGTCTGATTTAATCGGGAAAATGCTACGATTAGATAAGGCAAAATTTACAATAAAAAGTAACTGGTGGGAATGATCAAGGAGGGTTAATTAGACGGAAAAAAATGCATTCCCGATGAAATCTCGGGTTGCGCAAATTTTGCTACTTTTACGTTGCCCGAGAAACTCTCGGGTTGCGCAGCGAGAGGGTTAAAGGTGTTCGGATACCTTTTAAAATACTAAAAGAGATGGGAATCGGCAGAAAGCAATCTAAAGAAAAGGCAATATTTTGGAACAGACCTGCCTGTGGTTCACAAGTCGCCTTTATTTAGGTTGTTCTCAAATATCCTGATAAACAAACGCGAAATTAAGACAACTCTGACTTATTTTTTAATTTAAATGCATAAAATTAGCAGACAAATAACTATCAAGGGCGGATCCAGCCCTCCATTTAGAGGGGGGACACGGCTCCTTTTTTTGGGGGGGGGGGGGATCACGTAATTTAATAAGCAATTTTTATGTTGAAGGCTGTTCTCATATCCAAAATGGCTACTTTTCTGATACTTTTGGGAAGTTCTTTTCATTCGTAAATACAAAAAAAGTCGCATTAATATTCATAAAAATATAAAATTTAAACATTATATCAGAGACCAAGAAATTGAAGAATTTCCCATTTTCTTATAAAAACAAAGACTCATTCAGAAATTGGGCATTTTAAGCCAATTTTTAGGCCTCGATAGTTACAAAAATGCCCAATTGGAGCAATTGCATGTCACGACCTAAAATTCAGTTTAAAACCCTCATTTTACATTTTATTTCCCGAAAGATTTTTTGTCTTTATCGAGAAATGGAAAATGCTAATTAATCACATTTGTTCTGAATAAGTGCACTATCAAATGTCTTGCATCTAATATTGAAAATGACTTCCTGGATATGTCAGAAATGACCTGCTTTGGTAAGAGCTTTAAAGAGTCGTAGAAAGATTCCCATTGTTGAGGAAGCGGTAAATTTGAAAGGATTTAATGTATGTTTCATTTTTAAAATGTGCTTTAGAAATTTTCTTCGTTCAGATGGTGGGTGGGGGTCATGACCCCCCATGACCTTCCCCTTGGATCCACCACTTATGAAAGCGATTTAGAATTGGAAAATTTCGGGCTACGACTCAGCAGGCTTTAAGGCTGTTCTCAAATCCAAAGGGTCAAATTTTTTACATAAGTTTTAATTCATTTTTGTTTGGAAACGCATGAAACTAGAAGCTGTTGTGGTTCAGAAACTAGGTCATCGAACTGTTTTTTCCGTTTTCTTGTAAATGCAATAGATCTTTCAGAAAATACAGTCAAAGTCGGCATTTTGAACCGAACTTCCGAACGAAAGAAGAAAATCCAGTCAGCAAGGGGAGAAAAATGCCATGTCACGTGATCCAAATTGCTTCTAACTCAATAGGTAATTTATGGATCCAAAAATGGAAAAAACAGTTCGATTCCAAGTCGCTTCCAGGGTCCGGCTTTCCAATTTTAAATCTTTCCGCTTAAAAATGAATTTGTAAATGTGTCAAAACATTTTGCGCATGTTGTGCAGAGAAGTTGAGAACAGCCAGTGTGTCTAAGGGACCCGAACTGTTTTAAGGCTGTTCTTAACTGCTTTGCTCAACAAGCGAAAAACGTTTTGACATATTTACAAATTCATTTTTTAACGGAAAGATATAAAATTGGAAAACCGGGCCATGAAAGCTATTTGGAATGGAACTGTGTTTTCCATTTTTTGATCAATCAAATACCCATTGAGTTATAAGCGAATTCGATCACGTGATAAACCCGTTTTTCGCCCGCTCTTGAGTGCGCTTTCTCCCTTCGCGCGGAAATTCAGTTCAAAACGCTCACTTTGACATTATTTTCTGAAAGATCTACTGCGTTTGCAAAAAAAATGGAAAAAACAGCTCGATGACCTAGTTTCTGAACAACAACACCAGCTAGTTTCATGCATTTCCGAACAAAAATAAATTAAAACTTATGACAGAAAGTTGCCCTTTTCGATTTGAGAACACCCTTAAACAGGCCTTTAGTGCATCACTCGATGAATTTATAACGTGTTTTGCTGTTTTAGGTTAAAAAGTGATTCATAATCTGCGATGACGCACGATTTTTCTTTTCCTACAAAGTTCTGATCTCCTCAGAACCCTTGAACGCAAGAAAATACGTTCAAGAAGCCAGAACATTCACGGACTCATTTTCAAATGTAAGAACATGAAATCTTCGGGTATGATTCCCGAAGTCATTTTGGAACCGAATAGCATTTTTAGGTGCGTTCGCACTGTAAATTAAATTGTCTGAAACGGAGTGTTTAATTTTCAGACATTTTAAAATGTCTGAATTTTTTCAGACACTTCAAACGTCTGAATCACACCCATTTTTTGTAACCATCATACGTAGCCAAGTTTGACCACGTTGAATCCTGGAAAAATATTTGGCTGTGGTCCTGCCCCCTACACCCCCATACACCCTGATTTCTTTCGGTGCTCCCAATTTTGGTATGCAATTTTCGTTAAGATGATAATTTAAATCTTTTACGACATTGTATTGATTATAATTAATATTTTGAATTTCAGGAGTAGAACAAAATTAAAAACAAAAAATACTTATTTAAATATTAGATTTTTTTAATCTTATTTCACTTTAAAAGGTCAAAATATTGATTATAATCAGTACAATTTCGAAACAGATTTAAAATATAAGCTTTTGCACATCAAATTTGGGGGCACTAAAATCGTAGGGGGGCGGGGCACTACCCAGTATGCCCATGCTTTAATCAAGAAGTTTTTTTGAAAAAAAAAATGCAACCCTGCATTATGGTTATCTAAATTGAGATGTCCGGTATTCGGGAGTATCGGTTGTGGATGTTAATAGACTTCCCGAATAGCGGACACCTTTATTCAGCGAATACTTTTTTAAACCGCAAGGCATAGATATTTGTATATTTTTTACCTCACAAAAGCAGACATCCCCGATTATCGGACAAATTCCGCGGTCCCGCAGTGTCCCTATTAAGGTACATGGATAAATATATGCATATATATTTTATAATCTTGTCCCACTCTGAAAGTTCAAAATATTTAATATACTCGGCAGTTGAATGTCAAAAAACATTTAAAATATCAGATGTACGAAAATTGCAAATAAATTCCACCCCCCCCCCCCCAGAAAAAAAATGAAAATTCATATAATTTTAAAATTAGATTTTTTAAAAATTATATTGCCACAGTGGCAATTTTACATATGTATCAGATGATAATCACAACAGCTATTTAACTATGAATAAAAAAATAAATATTCTACTTTAATAACATTGAGAAAAAAATTACTTCTGTATTTTGTTAAATATATATTGGGTTTTTAAATTTGTCCTACTCTAAAACTTCAAAACTTTAATTGTAATCTGTGCAAGATTTAAGACATCAGCTTTACAAAAATTTCATACAAATCCCGACCCCCTCACCGAAAAATAAATAAATAAATAAATAAATAATTAATTAAAATCCTTATCATTTAAAAATTAGATTTTTTAAAAATTTATATTGCCACATGGGCAAATTTTTATGTAGATCAGAGGGTAATCACAAAAGCTATTCAACTATCAATAAAAATAAATAAATAAATATTCTATATTAATAACATGAAGAAAAAATAACTTATAGTCTCCAAACTTCTTTTGTCTTAAATATATATCTTAACATCTGTCATTTTTGTATTTTTCGTAGAAGTTTATGTTTCATCTTCTACATACTTCCTTTTATTTCCTGTTAAACAAGTTTTTGAATGACTTAATATTTACAATATTAAAAAGTAATTATTATGACAAATTAAATTTTACATTATTTTCATAACCATGTAATTAAAGATTACAATTCTAGGATAGAAAATCCTTTTCATTAGAAATCTTTAAATATAAAAGCACGAAAAGAAACAAACGCTTATCAGTAAATGTTAATTTGAAAATGACTTACGGAATGGAAAATACACACACGCAGCGAAATCGAAATAAACAAATGATTTCTTTTTTCCTGACTCATCGTTGTGACGTCTGTTTGCAGGTCAAAAGATTTACACGTTAAAAGGTTTAATCGCTTATAAATATATGTAAAAAATACTTGAGATATATATTCTTTTTCAATGATATATATACATAAATTTATAAAAATTAATTGATTTTTATTCCAAAAGCAAAAGTTTATAAATATATTTTTTTATTTCAGTTGAATATTGTTCTGTTAAAAAGAAAGACAACCCGAGAATCTCGGGATTTGACAGAAAAAATCCCGGGATTTTCGGGATTAAAAATAGAGCGGGATACCAGAATCCCAGGATACAGGATTGTAATCCATATGTAGGAAGTAAGAAAGCATTAGGAAATCTTTCAAAGCATTTTTTTTCTTTATGTCATTGTGGTCGTTTAGTGTGAGATAAGAATTAGAATTGAAACAGATAAGAATTGAAACTAAGAACTCCCATGGAAAACAAGAGAATGAATTTAACTTAAAATGTAATATTATTACTTTAAGTTAGGGGAAACATATGAGAATTTAAAATATATAATTTGTAATAAAAGGCAACGTCATAAGTTAAAAAATATATACTTCTAGAATTAGCGGGCTTTTTGCAAACAGATTCAAAACTAATACCATTTTATGCAAGATTTTGATCAGTGCTATTTAGAAAATCATAAGAAAACACTAATTTTAGTACTAAAAATAAAAATTGTGACACTTACTTTAATCCTGTTGCAAGTAAGATAAATTCCTCGATTTGAAATTTTAAAAACTATTACAGTGAGGAACAAAGACCTGCATCTTTTTAGAAGTAAATCCCTTAATACATCCGGCTAAGCATACTTAGAGAATGAAATGCTTCATCCTCAAAATATACCCCGCCAGACAAAAGTTCTTTTTTATCAACTTTGACAAAGACGAATTCCAATAACACAATATCGATACAAATTAACACGAAGCCTGTTCCACACACACCTTGCCACACACTTTGTAGAGTTCCCGGATGTAATCTTCAAGTGTTGTCTCTATACCGAATTATATCGACGACAGCTTATAAGAGACATTGGGTGTCAAGCACGCAAGTCAGATGTATATATTCAATACACAAATAAGCTAAGTGAATACGAATTAAAATCACATAACTTCAAATTTCGCAAAAGACGAAATACGCATACATAAAACAAACTTTCAGTTACAACGTACGTTCCAATGAGAGATATCTAAAACGCATGCGCAACTGAGAGTGCCCCCTGGTGGATACATTCCAGAAGATACATTCTCCCTCGCAGTATAGTGTAATTTCATCAATTATGTTTTCTTTATGTCTGATAATTAAAAATAAATGATATTTCTTTTCTTATAAATGGCTATAGAATAATTTTACGTTAAGGGAAAAGGTTACTAAGAATTTTACTTCAGAGAAACCCACCTTCCTTTGAACACTTCGTAGAAAACAATTTTAATTCTTTCATCTTTTGATATTCATATATTTCAAATTTATCTCAAAACGGTGTGTGTGTGTGGGGGGGGGGGGGGGGGAGTCCATTGAGAAAAAAAAAGTTCTCTATTTTCAAAAATGTCGTTTGAAACTTATTTTTAAACGATTAATTTTTATATTTATTTTTATGTTTGTATCTTTAAAAATTTCTTGCACGAGGAGTTCTGTCAAAATATTCTTAGTTTGCCTATTTCATGTTTATGTTGTGCATTTTAGAAAAGCGGATTACGCTGTTGACCCCAGACACAACTGTTCCAAAATCTTGTCCCTCCCTATATTTCTTTCTACCGGTACATCTCTTCGTATTTAGGGGAGGGTGTGGCTCTTCCTTGGCCATACGTGCGTACGTCCATGATTGCGAGTAATTTTTGAAAATAAATATATTTTATGAAAAGCAATTACTGATTTATTCATTGCGCTAAAAATAACTTAGTCCCAAAACTTTAGTAAGCTAACTATTTCAATTTTCCAGACGTCCCATAATCTAAACAAATTACCTTTTTTTAAAATATAAAATACCAAATTTAATGGATAAAAATATTTTAAACATCTGTTATCCATTTGAAAACAATTTTCTGGTGGTGCTGGCATACATTTTGCAATACAGTTATACATACAGTCATCACACATATGATAGAATTGTATCGCATTTAGACATTTAAGTGTCTAAATTTCTAAATGTCGTAATTTCAGACATATCACCATTTTTCAGGCATTTTAATCAGTTCATTTATGCCATGATCATAGTAAGACACTTGTGTGTCTTAAATTTAGATACCTGTGATGTCTGAAATTTCAAATTTAGACACTTAAGTGGCTGAATAACTTTTTCAGTCACAATGTGTCTTAATTTAAGACGCCTCTATTTGCAGTGCGTAATTATATGAATACGTAGTACCTAGAATTATCGTTCGGTCCGTCTGTTGGTCCGCCCGCATAGAACAGAGTCAAAACGACCCAAACGAATGTTCTGAAATTTTAAATATATAATGGTTGCAAAATTGTGTCGAGTCATTTCAAATTTCATGAAAATCGGATGTATATAGTTGAATGACAGGGAAATATTTGGGCATTAATTGCTTTTTTTTTTAAATTAATATTTATAAAAGAATAATATCATTTTAAGAAATTCTTATATTATATATGGGGCATTCTCACAATCTTTTGACTTTTGGGGGAAAAAAATCTGTCGAAATTAAACTTGCTAAAATAACATTTTAATCTGATAGACGAATGCCTTAATGATTCAAAATAAAGAAAAAATGGTCAGCAGCGAACAATTTTTTTTATTTAACTGAGGTTTAAGTTAAACTTGCGAGTTTAATTTTCCTTACCGTTTTACCCTTATAACTTTTTATTTCCTTCTAAATTTTTACTTATAATGAATTTGCATAGTACCAACAGGTCATTCAAATAAGAAATAATAATAATGTAGTACTTTTAATACAGAATTTTGGTATAACATTTTCTTAAAGGGGTGTTAAAGAAGGGACGGTAAGGTAAAAAAAAAGGGGGGGATGGTATAGGAAAAAAGGAGCGAAATGGTAAAAAAAGCGACGGTAAGGATAGAAAGGTAAGGAAAATGACCACCTATTTTTAGAAAAATCATGTTAAGACTAAGTGATAGCCACAATATTCATTGATTTTTAGAAACAGTTGTTAATATTGGATTAAATTAATTTTTTTTTTTATTATTTACCTCGAATGCAGGAATAAACCTTGGGTATACGGTGAGACTACCCATAAAGCCACGATTTTTCAAATGGATATTTAAATGCTGATTTAAATTCTACAGTAAATTTCCTGCCAAAGAATTTTAGACATTCTTTCTCTAGCATACTTCTGCATGAGAAAAAACTTGAAAAAAAATTCCGTGGCTGCATCTGAAATGATTTTCTGTAGAATTTTAGAAGAGGGATGAAGGAATCTAAAACTCAGGGACTCCTTTAAAAAATAATAACAACCCTAAAAATGTGTGCAGGTTAATTTTTAGCTACATATTTATATAAAACAAAAGTTCTAGCTGCAGAAAAAAATGACATCGAATTATTTTTATTGAAAATTTTTTATACAGACAGCTCCAAACTTAAAAATCAGCATTAGGGACACGGGGCGGTAGAGGAGTTTTCCTGGTATTTGGACACCCAACATCGCCCAAAACTTATTTATCTCGTTAATAGTGTTATGCAATCATGCAATGGGATGTTCTCCAGTATATGAAAAAAAAAAAAAAAAAAAAAGTCTATTAAATAAAACATTATTATTCAAATGGATATTTAAATGCTGATTTAAATTCTACAGTAAATTTCCTGCCAAAGAATTTTAGACATTCTTTCTCTAGCATACTTCTGCATGAGAAAAAACTTGAAAAAAATTCCGTGGCTGCATCTGAAAGATTTTTCTGTAGAATTTTAGAAGAGGGATGAAGGAATCTAAAACTCACGGACAGAGTTTAAAAAATAATAACAACCCTAAAAATGTGTGCAGGTTAATTTTTAGCTACATATTTATATAAAACAATAGTTCTAGTTTCAGAAAAAAATGACATCGAATTATTTTTATTGAAAAATTTTTATACAGACAGCTCCAAACTTAAAAATCAGCATGAGGGACACGGAACGGTAGAGGAGTTTTCCTGGTATTTGGACACCCAACATCGCCCAAAACTTATTTATCTCGTTAATAGTGTTATGCAATCATGCAATGGGATGTTCCCCAGTATATGAAAAAAACAAAACAAAAAAAAACACAAAAAAGTCTATTAAATAAAACATTATTATTCAGGGACATGAAAGTCACAAGATTGTGAGAATGGCCCATATATGTGTCTCACCTAATACGAAATAATATCACAATTTCTTTTTTCTCCCTGAAACATTTTCGACTATCAGAGTCTTTAAACTCGGGTCCGGTTCCGATTTCAAATAAAAACCACATCACGGTAACGACCAGAACCAAAAAGCTATAAATGCATTTCAACCCAGTAGGAAAAAAGAACAAATATCACACTAAAAATCTGTGATACATAAATAATGCCAAATTATTTTGTAATAATTAATCTGTAACATTTTGCTACAATTAATCGACTTTTAGTGCTTTTGTTAATCATTAGGGGTCGTTCAAGTATTACATAAGCAGTAATGGGGAGGGGTCCAGTGTGAAGGGGGGTGGGTCACGAGAATTCTTACGTAAGCATTAGACAACGAAGCAACTAATATAGTTTAACAGCAAAAAGCAAAACAGCATGATTTGGATGAACGTTCTGCGGATGTTGAACGACTAGAGAAAAAAGATATGGAGTAAACAAGAACTGGATGAGGAACATTCCAGCACACCACTACATTGAAAACGTAATAATAGACAATGCAGAAACATGGATTGAAAGATCTTGGACACCAGACTAGAAATGTGAACGCCAAACATAACAAACACATAAACGACGAGACACATAATATTCCTATGATTCTTGTTAAAATTTTTAGTTATGTGCCTAAATAAGTTAGGGCCTGTTGTATTTCTTAAAGTTTTTTTTTTTTTTGTTTTTGTTCAATACGATAAATAATAACATATTAAAAACAATTTTGTATTCTATGAATTGTTTAATGCCATAAGTAACAATAGATTAAACCGATTTTGTTTTCCTTCGATACCACAAGCCCCATATGTCTATTTATGTAAATTTGCTGGATTAATAACGTAATTTATCACTAACTGTAATTTTTTGTGGCAAACAGTGTTGAATCTCATAAAATCTTACGTAAGCAAAGGGGGGGGGGGTCTAGCATTTGCTTATTTTTCCTTAGAAGGGGGGAGGGAGGAGGGGTACAAAATGACTAAAAATATGTTTATGTAATACTTAAACGGTCCCTTAAGTACTACTGTCGATTTTTAATTAAATAGAGATTTGTGATTTTGTTTTATTAAATAAATACATTTCATATTAGGAAACAAAATGGAAATTACCTTGGTTATAAACAGTTCCTTGAAGTTGTCCGCGAGATTGGAAATTATGAATTTAGTGGTCGTGAGTTCAGAGAGCTGCGTGAGCACAGCTGCCCTAAATCTTTACAAAGTAAGAATTTGAATGACTTTTGGGCTAAAATTTAACATTTGGCTTCTCTTTGAGGAAAATCTGGAGTAGCGGTGGTGGTGGGGTGGGGTGGGGGGTCAAATGGGGGTGGCAGGCAGCTGCCACAGCAGTAGTAAGTCCCTGAATAAGAGCACCTTCTTTTGCATTATAAAATGTGTGAGAAAGCAACCACTTTCAATTTAAGAATATCCTTAAAGCACGAGCCCTGTATAAAGAAACAACACTGAGAAGAAAAAAAAAATACCGCCTTTACCTAGAATGAATAGGTATTCATTTTCTGAATCGCTAAAATAGGAATATAGATTTCCGAGCTATTCGGATAATGCAAACAACTACGCTGAACACTGCAAATAGAGGCGTCTTAAATTAAGACACATATGTGACTGAAAAAGTTATTCAGACACTTAAGTGTCTAAATTTGAAATTTCAGACATCACAGATGTCTAAATTTAAGATACATAAGTGTCTTACTATGATCATGGCATAAATGAGCTGATTAAAATGTCTGAATAATGGTGATATGTCTGAAATTAAGACATTTAGAAATTTAGACACTTAAGTGTCTAAATGCGATACAGTTGTATCATATGTGTGATAACTGTATGTATAAATGTATTGCAATTTGTATGCCAGCACTACCAGAAAATTGTTTTCGAATGGATAAAGGATGTTTAAAATATTTTTATCCATTAGATTTGGTATTAATTTATTTTAAAAAAGTAATTTGATTAGATCATGGGACATCTGGAAAATTAAAATAGATCGCTTACTAAAGTTTTGGGACTAAGTTACTTTTGACGCAATAAATAAATCAGTTTTGCTTTTCACAAAATATATTTATTTCCAAGGAAGGATCAACCCCCCTCCCCTCTAAATACTAAGAGATGTACCGGTAGAAAGAAATTTAGGGAGGGGCAAAATTTTGGAACAGGTGTGACTGGGGTCAACAGCGTAATCTGCTTTTCTAAAATGCAGAACATAAACATGAAATAGGCAAACTAAGAATATTTTGTCAGAACTCTTTGTGCAAGAAATTTTTAAAGATATCAACATAAAAATAAATATAACAAGTTGGAAATTGCACGTCAAACGTGGCAAATGAGGTGCGTTCGTACTATAACTAGTTTTATAAGTATTTTTTGCACTGCATATTGTACTGAATGTATATTTTACTGCACTTCATAAGCGCATATCAATTTCATTCTTTTTGAAAAGCTGTAACATCATTAAAATGCACTTGAAATAATTTTTTTCCATTGGCCGTAATGTATCGGTAAACTTTTGACTGTACTAATTAAAGTATACATCCGATTTTCATAAAATTTGAAATGACTCGACAGAATTATGCAATAATTATATATTTTAAATTTCAAACAAATCGGTTGGGTAGTTTTTGCGCTGTTATAGACGGACAAACAGATGGACTGAACGACGACTATAGGTACTACGTATTTATATAATTAAGAACGCATCTAAAAATTTAACAATTAAGAGATAGTAATCGTTCAAAAATAAGTTTCAAACGACAGTTTTGAAAATAGAGAACTTTTTTTTCTCAATGGACTCTTCCTCCTCCCCCCCCCCCCCCCTCCACACACACACACACAAACACCGTTTGAGATAAATTTGAAATATATGAACATCAAAAGAAGAAAAGAATTAAAATTGTCTTCTACGAAATGTTCAAAGGAGGGTGGGTTTCTCTGAAGTAAAATTCTTAGTAACATTTTCCCTTAACGTAAAATTATTCGATAGCCATTTGTAAGAAAAGAAATATCATTCATTTTTAATTATCAGACATAAAGAAAACATAATTGATTCAATTTCATCATACTGGGAGGGAAAATATTTCTTCAGTTCTTCCTTATAACCACCAGAGGGACTCTTAGTTGCGCATGCGTCATGCGTTTTAGATGTGTTTCGTTCTAATGTACGTTGTAATTCAATTTCAAACTGAAAGTTTATTTTGACTTTATTCATATTTTGTGGATTGTGAAGTTCTGTGGATTAATTCGTATCGACTTAGTGTTTATTCGTAATCATTTTATGAATAATACAGTGTTATTAGTCTTCTGTTCGTCAAATCTGTTAAATAGAAACTTTTGTCTGGCAGATTCTATTTTAAGAGTGAAAATATTTCACCCTTTTAATATAGTTAGCCGGATGTATACAGGAATTTTCGTTTTAAAAGATCCAAGTATTTCTCCCTCACGGATCATTAACCTAGCCACCAGTTGAAATTGACGCCCCCTGTGCGGGTATAATTTTGGATACCTTACACCTTTTTCCAGGTAAGTGGGACCTAGACCATGTATTGCAAACTCTCCGTAAATGTTTTCTCTTTAAATGGAACCCTTACACAAGTCTCTAGCTTTATTAGTTTCTGAGTTATACCAACATTTGTTTAAAGCATTTTGTCTGTTGAATTTCCGTGTTAAAATTTTATCTTGCTAATAATTAAGTTTCTGTTCTTAAAAACATCTGCAATCATGTTTCTATATTATTTTCTAACCAATGTTATCCTTAAAATCAGTTTTAATGAGTCTACAGGATGTTTTTTGCAGTTATTGAATTTATTGACTTACGCAATACTAAGCCTTCTTCTCGAACAGCATTTGTTAATGTTTACTTTGGTTTCATTCGATTTCTATATTTTTCAAAGGTTTATTATGTGATATGTACTGGAATGCCCATGTCTTTATAGCAACCATCCCAATTTAATACTGTTTTTAATTATTATATTATGTATGCTTAATTATAAGTATTTAAAATTATACAGTTTGAACATCCATTCAACGCCGTTATTCAACCATATCATTCAATTTTTCCTATAGTAAGCAAAACCCGCCGATGATTCATCTGGCATCGCTACACTGGAAGGAGAAAAAAAAATATATATAATGTCAATAACACTCTAATGATTTAGAGAATGATTACACTTTATCTCTTTAGCTATTTTATTAAGCTTTACTGATTATGTGCAGATTTAAGACAAAGTTTCAAACTGGAAATAAATTTTTCTTTATCTTATTAAAATATAATATTTATTTATTGATAGTTAAATAGCTCTTGTGATTATCATCTGATCTATATTTTTAAAAAATTGCCCATGTGTAAATATAAATTTTAAAGAAGACTTAATTTTTAAGAGGGCACAGGACCTTTTAACCTTTCAAAAAATCAGTTTTCTGTTTCTGTTTTATTCCGAATGTTTTAAAATTTTTCAACAATATGCAAAAAACCCCATTCAAAATTGAGTTATAATCATTTATAGACGGAGAGTTGAAGATCCGTTAGATATCGAAACTTTAAAAAGCGTTTTCTCATATTAGCAAGTTTGAAGTTTGTGCTTTTGTTGTTTCTTTCAAACTATGTAAGCGCAGCGTTTAAAAAAATAAACAAATATGCGTTTCTTTATAGTCTACATGCTAAAAAACCCAAACATATTTTGTTTATTTATTTGTTTGAACGTGAAATATTTTACTTTTTTAAATTTATTTTGTGCTGAAATTGAATTTTAAACCAAATTTTTTGCGTATATTTTTTATTTAATGTGTATATTAGGTGTGTTATGATTCTATTTTGTTCAAAAATTGTTTTCTATATGCATAATTTAGAATTTTATCATGCGTGCAGCACTTAGATTTTAATTCACGCATTAGTGATATGACGGCTTACATTTAAAATTTAGATATTAATTTTGTATATACAATATTTATTTTTCTGGATAATATTATAGTTATGAATATATATTTGAGGCAGAAAGGGGGAAAAAAAGATCTTAATTGCATATTATTTGCGTTTTGGTACCTTGAAAAATGCTTTGTTTTTTATCGTTTCGAGATATTCAAAGATCGTGCATCCTATAATATGATTTTTTTTTTTTTGTGTGTGTGTGTGTTGGGAGGGGGGGGGGGGGGGGATATTTGTCATGCAATTTTCGTAAAGCAAATTTTTCGCAATTGTGATGCAATTTTCGTAATTTTTTTTAAAAAAATCTTTCGACATTGCACTGATTATAATGATATTTTGAACTTTTAGAGTAGGACATGATTAGAAACAATATATATATATATTTATCGAAATACTGTAAAAGTTCTCAACAGCGGACACCTGGGGCCTGCGGAATTTGTTCGATAATCAAAGGTGTCTGCTTTTGTGAAGTAAAAATAAACAAATGTCTGGGTTGTGGATTAAAAAAGGTTGTCGCTCAATAAAGGTGTCCGATATTAGGGAATGTTCATTAACCTTCATAACGGACACTCCCGAATACCGGACACCTCTATTTAGCGAACTTATAATGCAGGGTTGGACTTTTTGAAGATGAAGCACTTGATTAAATAATGGGAAAACTGGGCAGTATCCTCTCACTACGGTTTTAGGGGCCCCAAATTAAACATGCAATTTTTGTAAAGCTTTTATTTTAAATTTGTTTCGACATTGTATTGATTATAATCAATATTTCGAACTTTTAAAGTAGAATAAGATTATAAACTAAATAAATTTTTAAAAAAATCTAAATTCAGTAAAACCTCTCAATCAAGGGCACCTCGGCAACGAATGGCGGACAAATTCCGTAGTAGCCCCCTATTGAGAGGTTTTATTGTATTTAGATAAAAAAAATTTTGTTTTTAATCTTATTCTACTATAGAAGTTCAAAATATTGATTATAATCAGTACAATGTCGATAAAAGATTTAAATTATCAGCTTTACGAAAATGGCATACCAATTTTGAGAGCCCATAAAATGAGGCTGTATGGGGGTGGAGGGGCAGGACCATGGTCAAATATTTTTCCAGGATTCATTGTGGTCAAACATGGCTGCGTATCATGCTTGCAAAATGAAACGGCTGCGATTCAGACGTTTGAAGTGTCTGAAATTCAGACGCAAGAAGTGACTGAAAAAATTCAGACATTTTAAAATGTCTGAAAATTGAACACTCCGTTTCAGTCACTTAAATGTCTGAATTTCAGACATTTCAATTTAGAGTGAATAGACGAAATGATCTCGAATTTCTAGTCTCGTGTTCAGGGCCCGACTTAGGCTATGGGGGCCCCCTTCTATCTATATATAGAATTCTTTTGTGATTAATGTGGAAGTGGCTAGTATTAAACTTCATACATATTGTATGAACATGCATAAATTTTGTACCCGGTCAAATGGTCTCCCGGTTTTGTCTGCTCACATCTGTATACAGAGTATAAAAAAAATGGTCACAACTTTAAGAAAAAAAATGCTAATATAGTAGAAAAAATGATAGATTGGTGGACACGAGTATTTCTTTGCAAACTTTTACTTCGCTTATCTACGTACATTATAAGAAGTCTAAAAGAAAATGCCATAAATTGGTCATACTTAATGGTTTTAACTTGCCACATTACGAGGAAAACGTTTATAAATAATTTCTTTTGAAAACAACATAATACTAAGTTGTCATCATAAAATTTTAATCATCAGTTTTCTAAAGATTAGTTTCCTTTCTGTATGGGTGGAGAGGGGTACTGGAAGGAGAGAGGGGAAGGGGGACCGCATTCCCTTCCTAAATGTTTGAAAATATATGAATTTTGGTCACTTTTGGATAGTTTTAATCATTTGGCACCTTTTAATGAAAATCCTGAATACTCTCATGGGGGGGGGGACCCCTAAAGAGGGGGGCCTGGGGCAGCTGCTGCGTATGCCCCTGCATAAGTCGAACCCTGCTCATGTTTTCTAGGTGACGAAACGATAATGAATCGTTTCAGTATCGAGAAATGATCGCTTGATTTCTGGAATGGTTTCAGAAACTAGAATTATAGTTACTAAAACAACCTCTTGTGTTCACATCTTTTTGCAGAAATTTTTAAATAAGTTTGACCACGAGAATATAGGAAAATGCTCTTGAATTCCCTCTAGAACTCTCTAGCAAAGAGAACTAGAATTTATAGGGATGACATGGAACTATTTTTTCTACAGTCACAATTTAGATTCTAGATGTCAGAATTGTTAGAAATACTAATCTCTTTCAGAATTAGATAAACTCATTATTAATCAAGATAAACTGATTTTCAAAAACACTTTATGTCTGTCATAAATAAGACTTGATTTCTCTTTCAACGATCCTGTCAGGAAAATAGAAAATGACTTCCTTGTTTGTGTAATGTGTCAATCAAAAACTCATAAACATTTAGATTAAAAGAATGCAATTTTTGACAGCTGAAAGAACTATATTAAAAATCTAAGACTTTAAAAGTTATTTAGTGTTTTATTAATATAAGTAATCAAGAATTTTTATTTATGTTATTTAATCTAATATCAATAATATTTTTTTGTATATTATAATTTCTTTAGTGTGTACATAAAAATGTGATCAGAAAGGAGCAAAAATGTATGCTCCAATTTTGTATTTTTAAAGAAATATATAAATATTATAGTTTAACCAGAATTGTTACAATGTTCCTGAAAAAGTAATCGGATACATTATGAATTAAAATTACACCTATTAACAAAAGAAAACACAAGTTTCTTTTACAGGATAATTACAAAAAGAAATTTATATAGCAATTGGATATACATATAGCTCTTCAATGGATATGAAGAAGAAAGTTCTTTTTTTCACCGTGGACAATCATGAACCAAAAGGTAAGCAGATTTACCTTATCTTTATTTTGTGATTTAATGTGATTATTATTATAACACGTTAAGTCTCATTTTTTATCTAACAAGAATTAGTCCAAGCATTAGGTGCCCAAAAAGGACAAATAGGGGAAAGTTTTGGTGTAGTTTTGATATTTGGTGCCTTTATGTTTTGTGGGTCGCTGAACACGAATCTGAAGTTTGCCAACAAAATTTATCCCGGGAAATACTTTTTTTAGGCAAAAAACGAAAAAAAAACGGGATTTTGTCTGTTTTTTCCAAATAACTTCAAAATTATACATTTTACGTAAAAGTCCTTAGTACATAAATTAAAGAGGATAAAATTTCCTACATTTTATGTATTAAAAGTTTTTTTCTCTGATCAATGGTTTAACCATGACAACGCCGCAAAAGTGGGAGTGAAAATCAAAAAATTCAGAAAAAACGGGAATTACGCCGCTGTACGTAGATTTTACATGAAAACTGAGCATTTTACACAAGCATTGACTATAAATTATATTAAAGATTATATGAATGACTATATTTTACAATGAAGTTGCTGATAATAAATACGACGACTCATTATGAATCATTATTTAATTATAAATAAATATGTACATTAGTAAGCACATTTACTTAAAAAACAAAAAATATTATTTCCGCTTTCTTTTATTTGATGGTCCCTGCTTTTCACCGACATCTACAACATAGAAAATAGACGTATGTAATTAGTGGGTGTTTTTATTACTACCAACAGCATAAAATAAATGTTTTTTTAATAAAAAATATTTGATACCTTGTGGCATGACTTTTTCTTGACATTTTTAGTTTAAGTACCATTTTCTTTTTATCAAAAACAGCAGAATTTAAGTTAGTCACATAAATAAACTTTTATACCATTATGCAATGGACACAAGATTTAAAATTTAACGAAAATGTGAATTTGGTTGTAAATATTTTGTTTATAGAGGAAAATGACAATGAAGAGCACATGAAGTTGTGCAAGAGCGAAATGTTTAAATTTATGACCAAATTTGGACAAAAAATGCCAGTTGTATGTAGATATATCAGGATAAAATCATTTAAAATATATTACTTAGCTGCAAATTCTGAGTGGTTACAAAATTCATCCAGATAAATTCTCCAAATTCAGATTTGATACAATGCAAAACATAATGTAGGCATTTTCTCATGATATCTTATAATTCCCTATCTTTACATAAGGTACCTCTGTGCAGAAATAAATATGAATATACAACAGAATATGCAACACAGCAATTTTCATTAAAGCTGTCGAATGTTTGTCCTGTACCTTAAATTTTAGAAGAAAAAAAATTTTGAATTTGATATAATAATACAAAAATAGTTTTATCACTTTAGCTTCCATACCGTTAAGAAAGTATCATTAAAATTATTGAGAAGAAGGTAAAATCATGCGTCAATCAAATTATGGAACATTTTTCAACGCATTCGGGCTACTATAATAAAACTTCATAGTTTAATAACATGAAAAACGAGGTCTAAGTAATAATTTGTAAAACATATAACACGTTTGAAAACACAATTTCAACCAAAATCGAAAAAATAGCTGAACATTTCTTACATCCCTGTATATGAACTAGAGGTTTATCATATAATTCACAATATGCTAAAATTTAGACCTGTTAGTGAACGGTTGAAAATTCTTCGTTAGCAATTTCCGGCAATAAGCGGGAATATACTTCAGATGTTTTGTGCAGCCCTGTATATGATTTATTGAATTTATACACACTAAATAGTATGCAATTTTTAAAATTTAAAAAAGTGTTCCACAACTGAAAACGCACTTCCATCAATTATTGTTCATACAGAGAAAAATATAACTGATTTATTTTGTGTGCCCCTGTATATGAAAGATCAATGGCACATCATATTCAATAGTAAGCATCTTATAGAGCACCTCGGAGATATACATATCAATTTAAAAACTTTTGAAAAAGTGTAACATGAACAAATACACCACAAACAATTTTTCTCCATAGACCGTAATGTAACATAATTCTTTTTAGTGTCCCTGTAAATAAATGATCGATAAATACTACCCATACCATATTCTATATGCAATAATCTTGTAGTGCACTTCATAGATATGTATATAAATTTCAAAGTGTGTGAAACTATGAAACATTATTAAGGGGCTGTACATGTATAACGTTATTGAGATTTTGGTAATTTTGGACCCCCTCCCCCCTTGCGATATCATACGTTATCATTCCTCGCCCCCCCCCCCCCTTATAATGATATCGTTATCAATGTCTAATTTTTTTTTCTTTCGTTTGGAGTGGTATACAAATATGGTTACATTTATTTTTCGCATACTTTATTGATTCAAATGAAGAGAAGTCAATAAAATATCGCTTTATATATGAAACAATTAACATTAAATCAAATAACACTTAAAACAAATAGTTGCTGGTTAAAAGTTTTTAGTAACACCTTTTTGTTACATAATGCATTCAGCAGTAATAATGTCTGCTTGCACTGGCCGCAGCAGACAGAAATTCTTATAAAAAAAACAGGTGGACAACATTCTTTCTCTTTTATTGATTAGTAAACACAAGTATCATTTCAAGCATACTTCGCACATGATTTGTCGAACAGCGGATTATATATGCATACACGGATGACGGAAGAATAGGAATACCAAACGTTGGGGTATTCTCTACTTTCTAATTAAATAATTTTATAATCATTTAAAGATTTTAATAATAACTTTGTATTTTCATTAAAATAGATAACAGACTAAATAAAGGTAACACACTCTTTTGATGTAAAGACCAAGTTACAAATAAAGAGAAAATCCTGTTTGGATAAAAAATGATATCAATATCAAAAGTCATATCCCCCCTCCCCCTAACGATATCTTACAATATCATGTGCCAGACCCCCCTCACCCCCTAAAATGATAACGTTATATTTGCATAGCCCCTAAAAACCACCATAAACGATTTTTCCCCATACGGCGCGGCGTAATATAATGAAATACTTTTGAATGTCCCTATAACGAAATTATGACTGCTACACGCAACATTTTACAATACCTAACATTCAACAGTGAATATCAATAACATTTTTCAATTTCATGGCGATGCGACTATATTGACGCCAAAAATAATTTTGGCCAGCTAGAATCGGTAAATCACTCACCGTGCACTCACGTTTTTTCAGAATTTTGTTATTTTCACACCCATTTTTGCAGCGTTGTCATGGCTAAACCATTGATCAGAGAAAAAAACTTTTAATATGTAAAATGTAGGAAATTTTATTCTCTTTAATTTATGTACTGAGGACTTTTGAGTAAAATGCATAATTTTGAAATTATTTTGAAAAAACAGAAAAAATCCCGTTTTTTGCCAAAAAACGTGTTTCCCGGGATAAATTTTGTTGGCAAACTTCAGATTTGTGTTCAGCGACCCAAAAAACATAAAAGCACCAAATATCAAAACTACACCAAAACTTTCCCCTATTTTCTACCAAATGACTGGACAAAATAATATTATTTCTCAGTGAAGAGACCTAATCCGTTCCGAAGAAAAAAAAAAAAAAAAAAAAAAAAATTGAGTGGTGTATAGTAGAAGTAGAATAGGATAGAAAGTAGGGTTTTTAGCAGCAACTCCTACCACTTTCGGAGTGGTGGCGCCACGTTGGTCATTTTTCGCTTTCCGGATGAAGGGAACCTTTTTCCCAGAACCTGGACCACCCCTCGCTATCTCCTCATTATCGCCTTTCCAACTCTCGGATGACACGGAATTTTTCTTCTCCTGACGGGATAATGAAGTGAACCGATACGATGCAGAGCTTTGCCGACCGATGGAGGTTTTCTTACATTCCTCAGAAAAGGAGAGTTTGGGAATTCCTTGGGAAAAATCTCATCATAGACTCGAAAAAATATTTTTCCACCCTCATTATCTCGAAATTTTCCGAGACATTTTCAGACTCTTTTTTTTTTTTTTTTTAAGTAAAAACATGAAACTGGCTGGAGTGATTTTGGAAGAGATGTATAAGAAGCCGTGTGATTTGATTTTACGCATATTTAATTAGAACTTGATTTATAAACAATAATTTTCTCAGTAGGACCCTTTTTTAACCCCAGATTTCCCGGTTCGGAAAATTGGGCTCGAAACGTCCACTTGGACAGCATTTTTTACACGATTTTCTGCATTGTTCAGAAAATCGAGAATTTAGTTTCTAAATAAGAGAATTTGCCAGATGGATGCGTTTGAGAGTCAAAATCAATTTAAAAATAAATAAGAAAAAAAAATGCAATTTAACAAATTACAACGACCATTTGGAAAATGATTTTTTCGTACACCATTACGTACGCCATGAATTAAACCTTAATAGTGTTATTACACGTAAAAATTGCAAGCGAGAGAAATCGCCTGCGACTCGTACGTATTAGCCACCTGAAACTTTACGTATTATCGAAGCATTTCATTGGCTGTTCGGGAAAAGGTTTTTCTATCGTCAGATTTCCAAGAAATCTGACGGCCAATTTTAAATGAAATTTCATTCTTAGACTTCTAAACATCCCACACTATTACTTTCACACCGTCGTATAGAGAAAAAAATGTACTTTTAAATGCAATTTGTGTGAAAGCTGTATCTCAATTTGTTTCTGGGTTACTAATTTTTTTTTGTAGTTTTATTACTTTTTTGTCATAGTGGCAACACTCTGTTGTCCATCTCTGTTGAAAGTAAAGGGAAATACAAATTACTGTATAGACCCATCAGAACACGAATAAAATGATGATTAAACCAATAAAAACCTTCAGATATGCTTTTGATTTCCTACCCTGACGAGGACAATAAACATTTTTTCAAATGGTTAAAAAAGCAATTTGGATTGGAAAACACCCTTAACACGGTAAAAACTTGTAATAGGGAATTACAAGAGCCTGGAAAAAATCCGATTTAGACGGGCTTCCACCTGAGCAGGTTCACTTCCCCCTACTACAGTGTAAAACCTGCGAAAACGGAACCTGCCTATACCGAAAAAATTTCATGGCCTCTGGGAAACAAAATACATACAATAACACATGTCAAAACTGATTTTTTTCGAGTGCCTAGGGATTTCGTCTTAGCAGTTTTTACTGTAAGAATTTTTGCCAGAAGCAAAAAGCCCGTCCGTTTAAAGCAGGTTTCTGCTTTACACAGGTTGCCTGTAACGGATGGAACCTGTCAGTAAGAGGTTCAGTGGACAGTGAAACCTGCTAAGAAGAAATCGCAATCTCATTCCGTTTTAGACAGGTTTCAGGTCTTTTCAGGTACACTGCCCATAAAATTATCCTGTATTCTTTCTACACTGTAAAAAAAATCTGTTGATTTTACAGTAAAAAACCGGCAGCCATTAAACAACTGCACTCTAAATTAAAATGTCTGAAATTCAGACACTTAAGTGTCTGAAATGGAGTGTTCAATTTTCAGACATTTTAAAATGTCTGAATTTTTTCAGACACTTTTTGCGTCTGAATTTCAGACACTTCAAACGTCTGAATCGCATCCATTTTTTTTTCTAAGCATCATACGTAGCCATGTTTGACCACGTTGAATCCTGGAAAAATATTTGGCTGTGGTCCTGCCCCTCCCCCCCCCCCCCAATACAGCCTGATTTTTTTGGTGCTCTCAGTTTTGGTATACAATTTTCGTTACGTTGATAATTTAAATCTTTTACGACATTGTACTGATTATAATCAATATCTTGAACTTCAGGAGTAGAACAAGATTAAAAAACAAAAAATATTTATCTAAATATTAGATTTTTTTTAATTTATTTTGTTTTTAACCTTATTTTACTTTAAAAGTTCAAAGTATTGATTATAATCAGTACAATTTCGAAACAGATTTAAAATATAAGCTTTACAAATATTGCACATCAAATTTGGGGGCACTACAGTCGTAGGGGGACGGGGCACTTCCCAGTTTGCCTTCCTTTAATCAAGAAGTACTTTTGCAAAAAACGCAACCCTGCATTATAGTTGTCTAAATTGAGATGTCCGATATTCGGGAGTATCCGTTGTGGAGGTTAATGAACATTCTCGAATAGCGAACACCTCTATTTAACGAATACTTTTTAAATCAGCAGACATACATATTTGTATATTTTTACCTCAAAAAAGTGGACATCTCCAATTATCGGACAAATTCCGCGTTCCCGAAGTGTTCGCTATTAAGGGCTTTTAAGGTACATAGATAAATATATATATATATATTTTATAATCTTGTCCTACTCTAAAAGTTCAAAATATTTATTATACTCGGTTGAATGTGGAAAAAGATTTAAAATATCAGATGTACGAAAATTGCAAAAATCCCCCCCCCCCCCCAAAAAAAAAAAAAAAAATGAAAATATAAAAAAATATATTGCCACATAGGCAATTTTACATATACATCACTTGATAATCACAACAGCCATTTAACTATGAATAATGAAAATAAATAAATAAATATTCTACTTTAATAACATTGGGGAAAAAATGACTTTGGTATTTTGTTAAATATATTTGCGTTTTTAAACTTGTCCTACTCTAAAAGTTCAAAACTTTCATTATAATCAGTGCAAGATTTAAGATATCAGCTTTACAAAAATTCATGCAAAATCCCCCCCCTCCCCCCCAAAAAATGAAAATACTTATTTAAAAATTATGTTTTTAAAAAATTTATATTTCCACATGGGCAAGTTTTTATGTAGATCAGAGGGTACTCACAAAAGCTATTCAACTATCAATAAAAACAAATAAGTACATATTCTATATTAAAAACATGAGGAAAAAATAACTTATGATTTCCAAACTTCTTTCGTCTTAAATATATACAGTAACATCTGTCATTTTTGTATTTTTCGTATAAGTGCATATAAATAAAGTTACCACAATTTTAAATACGAAATCTAGTTAGAGGTTTTTACTTTTTCCCATTATAAATTTCAAATTACTTTTTTATTAAAAATAATAAAAAAATCAGTATTAGAGTTGATTGCAAATCAAATACATATGTATATTTTTACAGGCAGCTTCATATAATAGACGAGTCTCATTTACTTTATTTATCTTTTTTTAATCTGCGGTTTTATGCCAGGAAGTAAGAAAGCATTAGGTCATCTTTCAAAGTTTTTTTTTATCTTTACTTCCTTGTGGCCGTCATTTACTGCGAGATAAAAATTATTCATTGAAACTAAGAACTGACATTGAATATATAATTCGTAATAAAAAAGAACGTCATAAGTTTAAAAATATATACTTCTAGAATTAGTGGGGTTTTTTGCGAACAGATTCAAAACTAATTAAATTTCATGCAGGATTTTGTTTAGTACAATAAATAAAATCATAAAATACACTAATTTTACTACTATAAAGAAACTTACTTGAGTTGCTGCAAGAGGTAAGAAATATTCCTCGATTTGAAATTTTAAAAACTACCACAACCACAGTGAGGGAGAAAGACTTTCATCAGTTTAAAAGGTAATCCATAATACATCCGACTAGCCATATTTAAAGGATGAGATGTTTCATCCTAAAAACAGGACCCGCCAGACAAAAGTTTCTTTTTTTTTTTGCCAGCTTCGACAGGACGAAGATGAATAACACAATATTATTGATATAAATTGATACGAGTTAACACTAAGCCCATTGCACACGCTTTGTAGAATTTCCGGGTGTAATCTTCAACCGTCGTCTACTTCGGTTCTGTGTCTATCCCGCCCTTGTATCGACGACAGCTTCTAAGAGACATTTGATGCCGAGCACACACGTCAGATGTATGTATTCAATAAATACATAATCCAAGTTAATACGAATTAAAATCACAGTACTTCACATTTCGCAAAAAACGAATTAAAATACACGCGTACATAAAAACAAACTTTGTTTGAATTACAACGTATACCACTTCGAACGAAGACATCTAAAACGCATGCGCAACTGGGAGTGCTAGTGCCCCCTGGTGGTTATTGCGTCGGAAGAATCAAAAATTAAGACACGTTTAAAGCAATGAAGTGTCTTAAAATAAGACGTTTGCGGATATTTTAGACATTATTCTCAGTTCGTTTACACCATGGTCATAGTAAGACGCTTATGTATCTTAAATTAAGACATCTATAGTGTCTTAATTTTCAGATTAAGACACTTAAGTGTCTAAAATTCTTTTTCAGTCACATATGTGTCTAAATTTAAGACGCTTCTATTTGCAGTGTGTTTCTTTTACGGTAATAATCTGTATATATTATGAATTTACACGAAAAATCTGTAAAAGTTTGTAACATATACCAAATTTTTCCGTAAAATAAACTCCCTGCCTGACAGTTTTTCAATTCCTACTATTAGTTCATACTTTTCCTATACTTATTTATTTATTTATTTATATATCTTGTTCAAATTTTCAATCGTTAATAAAATACTTATTATTCATCCTATCAAGTTGAAATAATTTTTTTTAACTTGTACTGTATGACAATGGATGTTAATACAGTTTTTTCAAATATTAATTCATTCATTAAATTTTAATTAATTAATTTTAGTTTTATAGGGGAGACAAAATGGCGGCCATTGATTATCGAACAGCATTTAATGCATCTTCCTATCTATAAGGGGAGGGGGGGATTACCATAGGAGTAGGGGACCCTGTTCTGTCGCCCAATACCGCTAAGTTTGGTGACCAAAATGAATCACCAAAAGTGACGCCAACTTGGCGATATCTCTAACATTTCGTCAAATTCCCATAGACTTCCAATTGTAAACCTACTTGCTTATAGAAAATCAACCCATTGGGATATTTTAATGCAACAAAAACTAATATTAGCTTAAGGGATCATATTAAATTTTTCTTTGATGACCTAATTAGGAATTGACTTTAAAAACAAAATTTTTATATTACTAGTTTACTGTAAAATCAACAGATTTTTACTGTACCGGGACAATGAAATTTTTCTGTTCTCAAATCTAAAAGGAGCCACTTTATCGCACAAGTTTAATTAATTTTTTTTCTCGAC
The DNA here is from genome assembly GCA_963932465.1 of Maratus speciosus. Classification (NCBI taxonomy): domain Eukaryota; kingdom Metazoa; phylum Arthropoda; class Arachnida; order Araneae; family Salticidae; genus Maratus; species Maratus speciosus. The sequence goes on from OZ010797.1 coordinate 8,108,623, forward strand.
ACATTATATGTTTTCACATCGAAAGTCGCTGAAAGGGAAATTTTTATATTTCCCCACTTACCACAACGTGAATACCATTTATAAATGAATACATAAGGGGCAGTGCATGTACAGTCGTGGAAAAAAAAAAGTAAACACCCTCTACTAACTCCTCAACAAATTATCGCAGAAGAAAGTGACTGGTACCGAACGATCGGAAATAAAGTCTACTTTTAAATGACGTATACAAAATTTGCTTAGGGGGGCCATCTACATATTAAAACTTATCCAAGCTTCATTTTTTTCAATGACGATACCCAATTTTAACGAGATATTTCAAATCTTTGGTTCAAATTATGCCTAGACACAAATTTCAAGTCATTTGAATGATAAGTTTTTGAGTTATAAACGTTCAAAATTTAGTGCTTCTAATGTTAAATTAGATTTTCATATTTTTATTTATATCTCCTGAAATTACGCTCCTAATGTGCTAATTTTTTGTGTAGCAATAATACTAATATACCCAAACATAAATACACTGAATTTGTATTTTTTTATAATTTTATGATATGAATTATGAAATTAATATTAAAAAAAATATGAATTGCAACCTACAATTTTTTGATGGATTTAGATTTATTAAGTCTTGCTTTATGGAAATCCAAAATTTCACATTTTTCTTCCAAGTAGTTTCCAAATTATGCTTTAAAAACGGCAAAATGGTGGTTTAAGGGGCCGAAGTGACTAGATATTTTGAAATTTCTTATGCTATCCTGTAATCTGGCAGGCTTCATTGATACACTCGTTTTAAAATAATTAATTTCTCGGAAACTTATGGTACGAATTGCATAAAAATTTGTTTTTAGGCTAATTGAAGGGTGTAGAGTTCATTTATGCTGTCAGAATTGTGTACTGCTATTGAAAAAAACGAAGTTATGGTTCGTTTTAATATGTAGATGCCCCCCTAAGCAAATTACAGATTAAAATTACAGTAAAAATTAGATTTTTTTTTACAGTGTGAGAACTTTATATGCCACTGAGTTTAAAAGTGCTGAGGGGGGGGGGGGGACTATATGAAGCTAGTAATTTTTCTCGTCCAATGACTTCATGCGCCTGCTCAATGGATTAAAAAAGGAGTTCTCATTTGTTTTTACTAATGGGAAAATTAAAATGTCGGTTGTTTATATTTTGAATTTTTTTAGAAAACATTGAAACTTTTCAGAAAACATTAAAAATTGTTTACTAGCTTGTGATTTTTTTTTAAACATTTTTGGAAAACATATTTTTTCTAGCTTGTATTTTTTTTAAACAGTTTAGATAAGATCGAATAAGTTTTCACTCATTTGTAAATTTTTTGTTTAAAAGCTAAATTTTATTCAATAGCCGATTTTTTTTTTTTTTTTTTTTTTTAAACTATTTGGAAAAATGGTTATTGTCCTCGTCAGGGTACGAAATCAAAAGCATATCTGAAGCTTTTTATGGGTTTAATCCGCATTTTATTCGTTTTCTGATGGGTCTATACAGTAATCTGTATTTTCCCTTTACTTTCAACAGAGATGGATACTTCTGTTGCCACTGTGACAAAAAAGTAATAAAAACTACAAAAAAAAATTGAATAACTCAGAAACAAATTGAGATACAGCTTTCAAACAAATTGCATTTAAAAGTACTACATTTTTTTCTCTAGACGACGGTGTAAAAAGTAATAGTGTGGAATGTTTAGAAGTTTATGAATGAAATTTCATTTAAAATGGGTCGTAAGATTTCTACGATGGAAAAGTCTTTTCCCGAACAGCCAATGAAATGCTTGGATAATACGAAAGTTTCAAGTGGATAATACGTACGAGTCGCAGGCGATTTTTGTCACTTGCAATTTTTACGTGTAATAACGCTATTAATGTTTAATTCGTGGCGTTCGTAATGTATGATCAACTCCGTGCGATTTTTTATGCCTTAAATTTTAGTCTTTGAAAAAATCATTTTCCAAATGGTCGTTGCAATTTGTTAAATTGCTTTATTTACTTATGTATTTATTTATTTTTTTTACTACTTTGTATATTTTCCCTTCATCTTTTAATGTTACGTTTGATGTTTAATTTTTAGAATATCACACGTATATATACACGTATAGTTTCATATGTATATATAGAGAGTGAAATGGAGTAGGGAAATTTCGTCATTCTGTAAAGAACGATAAGCTGTTCGGAAAGAGAGTGACTATCGCGCGAGGGGGGAAGGGGCCAGGGTCCTTTGACAGATTGATTTAGAGACTAGATTTGATTTTGAGAGTTTCGAAATCGGAAACTCCATATATGTGTCTTACATATATGTATATATATAAACATGTGTGACACATCGTTGGGAAGATAAAAGTTTAAACTATTTAATGAAATAAAAATGTAAAAATTGATTTTTTGGTTGAATTTTGCTTTCCCGGTCCCCTTAAAAAAATGAATGCCGTTTCAACAAAAGAAATAAACGGTAAAAAAAAAAAATAATAATCATTTTTAGTTCTTAGTAAACGAAACTAAAGGCTTTCGGTGACCAAAATTCCTTAGTTCTCTTTTCAGTTAATATTTAAGTTTTATAAGAACACACTTTTATTATTTTCAAAGTCATCAGAGAAAAATAAAGTAAATAAATCTGAAAATTCACGAAAGGACCCCGGCCCCTTCCCACCTCGCGCGATAGTCACTCTCTTTCCGTACAGCTTATCGTTCTTTTCAGAATGACGAAATTTCCCTACTCCATTCCACTCTCTCATAAACGCCTTTCCCACGCTTCTCTGCAGCATACCACCTCTCCCCCCCCCCCCCATTCTCCTCTAGTTCCGTCTTCCTCTACTAGAGGACGCTAGTTACCGACGCTCTTTCGTCGAAACGCCTCCCCTCTCTCTGATTGGCCTCCAGCCGACAAAGTACACGACTCCTGGCGCCAGTCATCCCGTGAACGCGGCGCCTCACGAGGCGGGGGAGACGGAGGGAGGGGGGATCTTTTGCCCCCCTCCCTTTCTCTTCGCTGGAAATCGTTTGCACCCTTCCCCCCCTCCCCCCCCCCCGCTTCTCTCGCTGGAGCGTCGTGTTTACAACAGTGATGTATTCGTCTTCGACTGTGATCGTCGTTGTGTGACAGTGCTGCCGTGTTGTAGAGATACGAACGTGTGTTGTGCCGTGTTGTGTTTTAGAGATACATCCAGGATATAAACTGTGTGGTGAATTGTAGCTGGAGATTGCCGTTTATAAAGGTAAGCGTCTCTTTTACTCTCTGATCTGGTAAACGCTCTGCTTATGTGTGGCGTGATCTTCGAAACGTAGATTTGCCGACGTTTTCTTACTCCTGATTTTTTAGCATACCTTCCTTTCGGGTATGTAACGCGCGAGTCCAATCAACTTGCTTAGCAACAGAAATGTTGCTTAACCCTTAAATGCCGTGTGTTGCTTTTCGGCCACACACCCAATTTACTTTACTAAAATAATGTTAGAATAATATTGAAGCTCTAATGCCTTATGTTGCCCATAAAATGCATACTGAAAATATTATTAAGGGTGTATTCCAGTGGCGTGGCGTGAAAATTTTCGGTGATCATCGCAATTATTTAAGTTCGTGGTGAAAAATTATTAACTCTAAAATTCAATGGTTGAATGTTCAAAAAAGAAACTTTAAATCTTACCTTCACTTATACATAAACTCCAAATGTTCTGCTAAAACTGGATCGTAGAGTTTTAAAAGCTTATTAAGAGTTTTAAAATATTACTTGGTCATCGCCGCATCCAGCGATGACCGGACGCCACGCCACTGGTGTATTCCAATCCAAACTGCCTATTTTCTGATTTATTTTTAAAATTCATTTTTGCTCTCAGTCGTACCAAACTGGAAAATTCTCTTATTTAGAAACTACAGAATGTGCCGTGCTTCTCGATTTTTTGATAAATGCAGAAAATAGTGTAAAAAATGCTGTCCAAGTGGGCGTTTTGAACCGAATTTTCCGAAGCGGAAGATCTGGGAATGAAAAAAAATGGTCATACTGAGAAAATAATGGTTTAAAAATCGAATTTTAATGAATGGAGCAAAAAATGAAATCGCACGGCCTGTTATACATCTCTTCCAAAATTATCTCAGCCAGTTTCCTGTTTTCACTTTTAAAAATGAGTCTGAAAATGTCTCAGAAAATTTCGAGCTGTTGAGGGTGGAAAAACATTTTTTTTAAAAAATAAATAAAGTAACATTAAGGGTGTATTCCGATCCAAACTGCTTATTTTCAGATTCATTTTAAAATTCATTTTTGCTCTCAAACGCATCAAACTGGGAAATTCTCTTATTTAGAAACTATATAATGTGCCGTGCTTCTTAATTTTTTGATAAATGCAGAAAATAGTGTAAAAAATGCTGTCAAAGTGGGCTTTTTGAACCGAATTTTCCGAAGCGGGAGATCTGGGAATGAAAAAAAATGGTCATACTGAGAAAATAATGGTTTAAAAATCAAATTCTAATGAATTGAGCTGAAAATGAAATCACACGGCCTCTTATACATCTCTTCCAAAATTATCTCAGCCAGTTTCCTGTTTTTACTTTTAAAAATAAGTCTGAAAATGTCTCAGAAAATTTCGAGCTGTTGAGGGTGAAAAAATATTTTTTCGAATACACCCTTAATTTTGAATGATTTTATGATATAAAAATATAAAATACAATTAAATTACTACACGATTGAATAATTTCCTAAAGAAATGATTAAATTCTATAATTTTTGCAATTTCTTGAGCACATGGATTTTACAAATACTATGGAATGGAGAAAACTTTTATTACAAATATCTGGGTACCAGTAGTGGTGCATTTTACTACTTTTAAAAAGGGCAGAGTGCATTTTGTAAATTTGAAAAAGGGCAGGGTGCTGCACCCTTCAAAAATGGCCTAGAATGAACACTAGCTTTCCGGCAACACACCCAATTTAGTCTTCTAAAATAAAGTTCGAATAATATTGAAGCTCTAATGCCTAATGTTGCCAATAAAATACATACCGGCATGAAAAAGTTCCTCCTAAAGGAGGAATTCCACCTTTTTAAAACAATTTTGCACATTCTCTGGATTGATGCAAAAATGCAAAGAAAATATTAAAAACATATAAGGTGTGTGTGGGGGGGGGGGGGGGGGAGAGATTTAATAATAATTTTGTCAACTTCATATCCTTGGCGTTTGTTTCTTAATTGTGGTAAATGAAGTTTTTTAAAGTGCTTCCACTTTCCATAAGGTTATTTTTTGGAATAGAATTTTTTGTCCAGTATATACAAATTTTTGAGTAATTTCAGTGATACATTTTTAGGATTTCTGGAGCAACGATCAATTTGACATGCATATATTTAGCATCATTGAGAAATATTTTTCTTTTTGCAAGAAAGGAAAAATCTGAAACAGCCAAACGATTCAAAATAATATCGATCTTGAAAAATTAATCATCGACCTTCATATAAGTTCATCAGATATTTGGATTGATACATTTAGCAAACTATCTTCCATTTTCTGTTTTGAATCAATGAAGCTATACATTTATTGTTAAATTTATTTTTAATACTTTCTAAGTTGCATAAAGAGAATAACAATCATATGTACAGTTATATTTTATTTTATTGTAATCAATAACTGTTAAAATGTGTCTAAATTATACGAATTTGGCGCCATTGTATAAATGAAAAAACAGTTCCACCTTTTTTCCTATTTCCCATTTTCATGCCTGACATACTGAAAATATTAAATCAATTTTCAACATGTCAATGGCAGCACGAGTGCTGTTTATAAATAAAAATAGATTTATTTTTTCTATGGTTGCTACTTGTGCTTTTTGTTTTATTTGGAAGCTTGCAAAATACCCTACCCTATTTTGATCTGCAGTGAGCCAGTAAAATTTATTCCTTATCCTAGTTCTTAAAATTCATGAGTGTTTAATATTATAAAATTTTATTGAGGAAAATTATTTTTTCGATTAAAACCACAGTGTTGCCGAATGGCAGCAAACTGTTTTTTAGCCGAAAACCCTAACTTAAAACAAAATAGGATTTTTTGTTTAAGTATCTTCCGATGATTTATTTTAAAAATGAAAGCCGGAAAACATTTTGAAATAGATTTTTGAAAAATCAGGCTTTTAACACTAGAACGTCAAGAAACAAGTTTTACCCAACCTTAATAAAAACATTTTAACACTAGAATTTTTATTTAAAAGTATTTCACTTATTTATTTAACTGAGTTTTCTCTACTTAAAATTTAACCTGATTTTACAAAAATTTTTTTTGGTTCAAATCGACATTTTCTCATTTGATCGGCGTGGAATTGACACCAGTTGGACTTTCTAGTGTTAAGGGTTAATAAGTCTAATAAGTGACACGTCCTTCAATAAAACTTCTGCGTTGTTGACCAATCCAAACGGACACTTTTTTATTCATACAAGAAAAGTATTTCGAAGTGTGATGTGTAGGCTTAACATTTTACTTTTATTATCCTAGTTTTGTTGTTTTTTTATTCATTAAATGGAGGAAGGGTTAAAACATTTATGAATACATTGTAAAAGTTTATAGTGTGAATACAAGTCAGTCAACAACAACAACAAAAAAAAAAAAAAACAATAATTAATTTTTGACCTTCCTTCCATGCAAATAAAAGTGTTATTTCGAAGTGCGATTTGTATTATTATAAAATATAGCTTAAACTTGAATTATTGAACGCCATGTTCATCTTGATTACTAAATGAAAAATACACCAAATGAAAATTCTGATTTAATTTACTTAAAATGGTGCTAAAATATACATCTTCTGACTTCTTCTTTTAAACACCTTTGGACGGTTTTAAGTTATAAAGACCTTTTTTTATGTATATGGGGTTTTTTACATCTTTTGACGGCTTTTATGTTATAAAGATCTTTTTTATTATGTATATTTTAGCATATTTTTAAAGTAAATTAAATCAGAAATTTCATTTCGTATATGGTATTTGTAGGCATAAAATTTTACTTTTATTATCGCAGTTTTGATTGTTTTTTTGTTTTTTTTTACTTATTAAATGGAGAAAGGGTTAAAACATTTGTGACTGACATAGTAAAAGTTTATAGTGTGAATACAAGTCAGTCAACAAAAAATCTTTAACCCTTTTTCCAATGCAAGTAAATTTAGAATCTCCATGGTGCTCCGCCAAAGTATAATAATAAATGTGCACTAGGTCTATTTTAGGAAGTTTTGCTCACACGTTTTCAAACATTTTATTATTAAAAATGTCATCACAGGAGCATGCGTTGGAATACTTAAGTTTTTCAATTTGAAATTAAAATGATCATTGCTTTCTTCAAGCGTTCCATGGAACAAACTGAAGGATTTAGATCAGGTTGTTGCAACCATTTCATTCGAAAATGTTGCAAGATGCATTCATTTCGAATAAAAATTGAATACTATGTCTTCCAAGGAGACAAGGGACCTTTAAACTCATTTATTTATTTATTTATTTCCCTTTAAATACTATGCACACTATATGAATTATGGCGTACTTTTTTCTTCCAGTTTGATTTATTTATACAAATAAAACTGTGCATCGAATTATATATATTTGAACATAAAGATAAGAAAAAAATATGCATATTTTCTAAATTTTATGAAATTTTCAGCATTTTTTGCACCTTGTTTCTGCAATGAACTACCTTTAACTTTTCCAATTATACTGAGTTTCAAAAAACAATACACAGTTTTTTTTTTTTTTTTTTTTTTGTATATGTAAACCAAACTGGCACAAAAAAAATAAATAAATAAATAAAGTATTGGTGCTTTTAATGGACATGGAATGCGCATGTGGCATTTTGAAAAGTTCTTCATAACGCTGAAAATATTTAAGAAAATTCCATATTTTTCTCAAAAAAAATTTTTTTTTAAATTTTTTGTGTGATAAATATATGCTATCATACATAGAGTGTGCCCTTGATTAGTATTTAAAGTGAATTTAAAAGAAAAAAAAAAGGAGTTTAAGGTCCCTTGTCCGCAAAAAAGAAAAAAATATATTGTAAGCATGTATGTTGAATAATAGTCGTAGCAGTCGCGGCGTGATGTCGCTGCTGTGTTGTCTTCGATAGACCCAGAATGTAATAATGTTGTGAATTGTAGCTGGAGTTTGCTGTTAAAACCCTTCATTGCACCAAGTGCCGTATCTGGCACATACCTAAAAACATTATAATTTTTATTATGTGCCATGAATTTGGTAATAGGATCACTGTAACTGATCAAGAACAATACAAAGAATATAATAATACTTATTTTGTCCATGTCACATGGCTGCATTAAAAGAAAAAAAAAAAAAAAGAAAAAGAATTTGTACTTGGAAAACAAAACAAACATTTCGATCACGCTATGAAGGTAAGATTTACTTTCATTATTTTTACTGAATACTTAAAAATATTAATATAATAAAAGTTGCAGAGTGTTAAGGCTGTCCTCAAATCAAAAAGGGCAACTTCCTGACATGAGTTTTAATTTATTTTTGTTCGAAAATGCATGAAACTAGCAGGTGTTGTTGTTCAGAAACTATGTCATCGAGCTGTTTTTTCCATTTTTTTGCAAACGCAATAGATCTTTCAGAAAAGAGCGTCAAAGGGGACGTTTTGAACCGAATTTCGCCGCGAAAGTAGAAAAATCACTAAAGAGTGGTCGAAAAACGTGTTGTCACGTGATCGAAATCGGTTATAACTCAATGGGTAATGGATGGATCCAAAAATGAAAAAAACTGTTCCATTCCAAATCGCTTCCATGGCCAGGCTTTCCAATTTTATATCTTTCCGTTAAAAAATGAATTTGTAAATGAGTCAGAACGTTTTGCGCTTGTTCAGCAGAGCAGTTAAGAACAGCCTTAAGCAGATAAAATGAAACTTAAACTTACAGTATGTGTAAAATTACTTAATTCTGGGGTATATGTAATTCCACTGAAAACAGAAGATATTTATGTCGAATACATAGGCATGACTTCACGTAAACTTAAAGTTCGTATTAAAGAACATTTGAGAGATTTAAAGTATAACCGACCTATACAACAACCCTGTCAGGACTTAACCAGAAGCAGAATATACAAGTTAATTTCGAAGACGCAAAATTTATATATCCCTCGAAGAATTATCATGATTTAATTATCCGCGAATCAATAGAAATTATTACTAAAGAAAATACTGTTTTTAATGACGCTTTATCCTACAACATACCCAGAATTCGGCTCAGTTTGCTTAAAGAATCATAAAACGAGTAATTTTTCACTTCCCTATATCCATGTTTTATTTTCCCAATGTTTCCGGATCTATTAATTAACTTCCATTTTAACTCCTTTCGTCCCCATCTAGGTGGATTTTGAAAATTAGACGTTAATAACTGTTGTATTTCTTATATTCCTCTGACGAAGACTACGTTTTTTATAGTTGAAAGTACTAAGGTATTAAAAAAAAATAATTTAACATTTTTTAAATACTGTGTCATCTTTTAAGTAATTTTACACATACTAGTGTAAGTTTAAGTTTAACTTTTAAAGATGAATTAAGCATTTCTATTTAATTATTTACAGATAAAATGAATTCATTTAAGCTCATTTAGTTGCCAAATGTAGCAATACAATATTTAAAAACCCTAAATGTGTACATACGGCACACACCATAAAATACCCAATTTTAGCTGAAATTTTGAAATTTAAAATTTTTACTATTTTTCCCATTATTAGACATACTATATAGATTAAAAGAAAAATCATAAAAATAGAAAATTCGAGCAGTGAAGGGTTAACAAAGGGAGATGTCTTTTTTTCTTTACCATCAGATGTTGTGAACAGGCCCCGATCATGGAGCCATGGGCAAACATAAATTAGGGGGCCCCATTCGAATCGTTGTAACATTATTCAAATAGAACTGATGGTCAGTCATATAGTATATGTAATACATAAACAATATTTTCGCACCTTGGATTTTAAATAGAAGACAATTTTTAGCTCTGTCATTTCTAAATGAAATATCTTAATAAATAAAAATACTTTTTTTTTCTTAGTACAGAACAAAACTTTTTTATATAATTTTAGCAACTTGTTATAGTACTTTAGTATAAATTTAATAACTTCAACTTATGTAAGAGTGTCAAATACTCCAACATATAAATATGAGTTAATCAAGTTACCCTTTTTTGCATCTTTTTAAGTTGTACTACACACAAAAAGATGGCCATTTTGGATTTGTTTCTCTCTATTCTAAAAAAAAAGTAACTTACGCTGTCACCGCCGCCGGTTTTGAATTTTTTGTGACCGGAGGTCTTTCTCCGTTAATATTAAGAAAAATATTGTATACAAAAATATGAAAATCGGCGGTATTATAGAGAAATATTTGATAAACACGCTGATGTAGACAGTTTTCAAATCGAAGAATTATTTTAAGAGATATTTAATGTTAAAGTTGGACAAAATCGTTCCATAAAAAGTTTTATAGGAGCAAAAACTATACATCGGAATTTAATAATTTTTAGATCATTTTATACGTTATAATTTTCCGGTGTACAGAATTCATTTATTTTTTTAATTTGACTCATTTTTTGAGGTTTTATTTCTATTTTAAATTCAATTTTTCAGCATTTCGAGAGATATTTTTTACTTAATTTTAGAAAATTGTACTAATTTAACCTGTTGCCAACTGTATAAACAACGCAAACAATAATGTTTGCTTCAAATAAAAGATTTATTTACACGTGACTATTATAAACAGAAAAAGATACTTTCAAATTAGAATTAAATAATTGCGTATAAAAAGCAGGAACTTATTGAAAATTACTTCATAAGAACTATATTTACACGTGAATTTTAACAGAGAAAGGATATTGTAAAATAATAAATTCATTAACATGCGTTAGAAGTCTTAAATAAGAGAAATTACGTCACATTACTGTGTAAAATGTACAAAAAATAATATTGCAAAACAGTTTACATTTAAAAATTGCGCGAGACATTTATTTGATATTTCGAGATGATCTTTTCCACTATTTTTGCTGGGACAGCGCTAATAATATTTTATTTCTAACAAAAGTATTTTCACGTGAATATTAAAAAGAAAAAGAAAAATTTGGTGAAAATTATGTCAGAAAGAACTTTCTTTTCGCTTTGTTAAAAATTACCGGGAGACAAAGACTCTGCTTACTATAAATTCATTTTATATTAGCTTATTTTGAAATGTTTAATGATTTTATTTAATCAAAGACGAAAACAGCCATTGCATCTTTTAACAGCACCTGATTTTTCCTTAAAATTCCCCAATCAAAAAGAAATGAATAGAAACCTGTTTATAGGGAGATCGCCACTGTTTTTTAAATTATAATTCAATCTTTTAAAACCTTTTAAAAGCCAATCAAATTAGCTTGCTTTTAGAAAATGCGGTGTCCGAACGGGGGTTGGCGAGCGTAGCAAGTAGGGGGCCGAGCCCCCTAGTTTTATAAAAACTTGAACTGAAAAACTATATATAACCTCGATTGCAGTTCTCATGATTGCTTGCTGCCACAGAGCCTATAGCTATTATGTTCTATGCTCTGTGCTTGCAGCCAAAGCGGAGCATTGCTTTGCACCAAGTGGTTGAGGTTAGCTTTGCGAAAGCACTGAGCTCTGGGAGTTCAAAATCAAATTTGTTTTTCAGAAAGTTTAGAAGAATCTTTTAAAGATGAAATTTGTATTTGAAAATTTTCAGAGTTGGAGTTGGGAAAAAAGTAAATATTTTATAAATTAATATAAGGGTTTGGGGACATCTAGGCAAAGTCCCGATTTCTCATGCGATAATAAGTGCCTGGTTGTAACCCCCCTCTCCCCAACACACACCAAGAAGTGTCCATTATCCGTTTAGAATGATTTTATTCATGGAGAAAAGGTCAACTTTTCCCCCTTGCATCCCATTTAGTGATTTTTTTTTTGTGTGTGTGTGTGTGTGTACGAAATGGAGTTATGCTTTTGTGAAAATTAAAACGAATTAAAAAATAATCCATATGAAACATTTATTAATACTATTTATTATTAATTAATACATATTTATTATTAATTATTTTTAAACCCTTTCTGTGTTCATTATTTCTATCCAGTGAGTTTGTTTTGTTTGCAAATGAAAGAAATTTAACTCAGTACATTATGAAAAGTTCACTTTGATGGAATAGAATTTTCCAAAGGGACCTCTTTTATGAGAGAAATTTTGTGAAGGGATTCTCAACAGCCCGCCCCCCCCCCCCCATTTTGGCCAGGATCGACATTCAGATAAAGCCGGAACAAGACGGCCCAGCGAAATATTTTAACGAATGCAAAATGAAGGAATTGCTTGTTAATTACTTATTATCTTGTTATTACATAATGCCTATGATACTCTTTTGCCTATTTGTTTTGATCCTATGAAACACCATTTGCGTTTCTAAAGGAAATGAAACTAATCATCACTTATTAAGGGGTCTTAGGACTCTTAAAGCTTCAAAATCTTCAAAATTTTAATTTTTTTTAAAGATGATAAACTGCTATCTTCTCTGAATATTGTGATATAATTGTTTCCTTGAAATTCCTATTTAGAACAGAAGTTATGGCTTTTAGAAATATACTCGCTCAATAGCTGAAGCGGCGTTTCCGAAACCTTAAGCCATTTTTCTCTATATGACGTTTTTCGATATAATGCGCAGGATATCTCAAAAAGCACTGGATTAATTTTAACATAATTATTCTAATTGGTAAACAAATCATATTAGATGTAAATTTCCAACTGGGCGAAAAATGTCCGGACCAGGATTCGAACCCGGGACCTCTTGGCTGAAGCCGCCAGTGCTCTGCCATCTGAGCTATCAGGTGAAAAAGTTCGACCAGAATCGTCCGGGATAGCTCAGATGGCAGAGCACTGGCGGCTTCAGCCAGGAGGTCCCGGGTTCGAATCCTGGTCCGGACATTTTTCGCCCAGTTGGAAATTTACATCTAATATATCTCAAAAAGTTCTGAATGTGTTTTCATAAAATTTTTCAAAACGTATGTTTCATGTTAGTCTGTATAAACTAAACCTAAAATTTCCTTTTTATTGCTCAAAAACATATTTTTTTAAGGTGATTATACAGTTGAAATTTTCAAAATTTTGTATTAGCTCAATACAACTTTGTATTAAAAATGTAGAAACGTTTTACAAATTTATTTAGGTTCAGAGTCATTATTACAATCTGAAGTATACGTAGGCACCAAAATTTTCATTCTAGTTGCAATATTTATTTTGTAATCCTGCGCGTAAGCTGTTATGCCAATTTTCTGCTCGTCAGATGTCTGCAATTTGGAGCCTCCTATGAATGCTAATTCTGCATCTTTCAATTTCTTGAATAGATGAAAAGAAAGAATATACTTATACCTTTCATCCCAATAAAAATTGTTTTTTAAAATCATATACATTTTAAGATATTAAATGTTGAAAAAGGTCTTTTTTTTTTCTTCCTGTTTTAAGAGTTCTCAGACTCCTTAAACTTGAGATGAAATCCTGTGGATTTACTTTTAGGAATTTCCATAGATGGGCTAACGGACACTGTGGTGTGGATTTTAAGTCCGTAAACATTTTACTCTTACCAGACAGATAGAAGGGGGGAAAAATTATTTTTTACTTAATATTTTTTATAATATTATATTAAAAAATACAAAAATACGTTTTAAAAAATAACCTTAAAATTGATAAAGGAAATATCCTGAAAATTTTAAAAAAGGAGCGAGGTGAATATTTTTGGCTCCTGTTGCATCCGAAATTGTAAACGCAAAAGTTTATGTCGAATGCTTTAGCCGTTAGATGTTTTTTTTACGAAAAGCAAGCTCTGATTTCGGTAGGTTTTTTTCTATAATCCTGATTGTTTTGGCATACCGTCTTACCCAGGCATGAAAGAGTTCCTCCTAAAGGAGGAATTCCACCTTTTTTAAAGAAATTTTGGCCATTTTCTGAATTGATGGAGAAATCCAAAGAAAATATTGGAAGCATATGGGGGAGGGGGGGGGGGTCTGAAAATTTAATAATTAAACATTTTGTCTACTGAAATCGTTGGAGTTTGTTCCTGAATTGCAGTGCAAAAGTGCCATCAAATCCAAGGTGGAATAAGTATATGAAAGTCATGTAAATTAAGATGTATTTTTTAAAGACTTTAAAAGGGAAAGGATGTTTCCATATGGTTATTTTTGGAATAGAATATTTTTTCCTAATTATGCAACACTTTTGGGTAATTTCTTTGATGAATTTTTAGAGAAAATTTTACAAACTAACCTTCTAAAATATTTATTTTGAAAAAGTAATCTCTGTACTTCACATAAATTCTTCAGATATTTTTGGATTTACACATTTGTCAAACTGTCATCAATTTAATTTTTTTTTTATTCAAAGAATCTAATAAAGTTATTGTTAGTTTAAATTTGTTTTTTGTTTTTAATAATTTAAGTTATTGAAAGAAAATAATCGCCATAAGTACAGTAATACTTCATTTTACTGTATAAATAACAGTTAAAATATGTCTAAATTATAAGAGTTTGGTGCCATTATATATAGATGGAAAAAAATTTCACCTTTTTTTCTATTTCTCACTTTTATGTCTGCATACCAGGCGTATAAGTGTTAAATTCAGTGGGTGGTCTATTCCTCCGGAACACCAAAATCCGCCCCCATCCCCCTAATGCAGACAGGGCCGAAAACAGCATTTATCCCCCCCCCCCCCTTCCTTTACTAAATATGAATTTTGGCGCCCTCTTCCCTTTCCAAAATACATTTATAAACAAAGGTAATTTTTACTTTCTTTTTTTTTTTGGGGGGGGGGGGGGCAGGAGGGCTCCATTTTAAGTATGAAGTAATTGTTATCTCAAAACTTTTAAAATTATGATTTGAAAACGGATTCTATTCAATCTGGAGCTAGCTGGAACGAATACGATTTCGCTGATTGACAAATGTAACGAAAATAGGACTGCTAATGATGATAGCATAGATCGCTTTCGTTTCTGTTACCAGGGATTGATGCACGGTTTTTTTTTTCTTAGGGCCCATTTTGTGAAAAGTAAAAGTTATTTTTGTAAAATTTATTGCCTTTTTGTGAAAAATAACATTTTGTAACAAAGATGAAATCCATTTACTCAAATTCGAACCCAGTATTTATAGATAGTAACTTCTTTAAAAGGGTGTATTCCAATCCAAACTGTTTATTTTCTGATTCATTTTTAAATTCATTTTGGCTCTCAAACGCATCAAACTGGGAAATTCTCTCATTTAGAAACTATATAATGGGCCGTGCTTCTCGATTTTTTGATAAATGCAGAAAACAGTGTAAAAAATACTGTCAAAGTGGACATTTTGAACCGAATTTTCCGAAGCAGGAAATCTGGGAATGAAAAAAAAGGTCATACTGAGGAAATAATTGTTTAAAAATCAAATTCTAATGAATTGAGCGAAACATGGAATCACACGGCCTCTTATAGATGTCCTCAAAAATCACCTCAGCTAGTTTCCTGTTTTTACTTTTAAAAATGAGTCTGAAAATGTCTCAGAAAATTTCGAGCTGTTGAGGATGTGAAAATATGTTTTCGAATACACCCTTAAAAATGAATCAGAAAATAAGAAGTTTGGATTTGAATACACTCTTAAGAGCAAGTCCTTCTGGTAAAGAAAAAAAAAAAAAAAAATCCCCCAGTGAACTTGTTTTTGTTTTAATATTACACATTTCAACACCTATAGCAATAAAAATAATTAATGAAGAGTATGTTTTTATGGAATAGAATTTCGTGAGGGAGACTGTGTTTTTAAAATAAATTATGGGAAAGGGCCTATTTTATAAAGAGGAATTTTGTGAAGGGGCTAGTTTTGTTTAGTGGATTTTCGTAAAGGGGCCCTAAATACGTCCCAAATTTTGCCTGGATGGACCCCTTTTTACTAACACGAAAAATGAAAATATCCTGTAAGATTCACTCATTTTTGTTATAGGCATGAAAGTATTTCTCCCAAAGGCGGAATTTTACCCTTTTTAAAGCAATTTTCGCCATTTTTTCAATGGATGCAAAAATACAAAAAAATATTAGAAGCATAGAGAGGGGAGGAGGTGGGGATTTGTAAAATTTAATAATCAGACATTTTGCCTACTCAAATGCTTGGAGTTTGTTTCTCAATGGCTGTGCAAAAGAGCCATCGAATCTAATCTGAAAGGATGATGTTTTCAAGGGTGTTTTCAAATCCAAAAGGAGAACTTTCTGACATAAGTTTTAATTTATTTTTGTTCGAAAATGCATAAAACTAGCTGGTGTTGTTGTTCAGAAACTAGGTCAGCTGTTTTTTCCATTTTTTTGCAGAAAAGAGTGTCAAAGTGGGCGTTTTGAACCGAATTTCCGCTCGAAGGAAGAAAGAGCACTCAAGAGTGGGCAAAAAACGTGTTTGTAACGTGATCAAAATTGCTTATAATTCAATAGGTAATGGGTGGATCAAAAAATGGAAAAACAGTTCCATTCTAAATCGCTTTCATAGCCAGGCTTTCCAATTTTATACATTTTCGTTAAAAAATGAATTTGTAAATGCGTCAAAACGTTTTGTGCTTGTTGAGAACAGCCTTAAAATGTCTCATCCAGAGGGATTTTTTTTAACACTTCCACGGCTAAGGGAAACATTGTTCTCCATTTTAAATTGGGTGATGTTCGTATTTAATTATAACCTTATTTGCATTTTTTATATGGAATGTCAAAATAGAACGTATCGGGCAATTCCACAGAAAATTATCTTTTTTTGGGGGGGGGGGGAAATAAAATTTATAATATGTTTAATTTAAAGGTATGATTGGAAAGCTTGATATTTTTATATTCTATAATAAAATCCTAAAAAAAGGCACTACAAATGACTGTTTACAAACTAAGTTTAGTACCATTATTGTCTTTGTAAAGTCATAATGTTACGTCAGTTACACAATAAAAGTTACGTCAGAAACTTTACGTCAGTAAATGCCATTTTTACTTTTTTATTGTTCAGAAATTAATTAAACAAGTTACTGTTATAATTTGGCATTACTTAGTGTTATTAAGAACATTAAATTACTTTTTTTGACGCGGGATAGTTTTGATCACTGCAATGAAGGCAGAAAAAAATGTGTGTCTATTTTATGTTACGTCAGTTACAGAATTTTGAATTACGATTTATGAGATTCAAAGAGAGATTTAAATGATCTGCAGTTGTTTGGGTATTAAGTCCTTAGTAAGAAATATTTTAAATTGAAAGAAATTGTTCTAGCTTTATTACTAAGTTTTCTACATAATTTTGAAAACAAAATTCGATGATCAAATGTTACATCAGTTACGATGGAATTTCCCTGCGCCGAACGCAATTATGTAAAAGGTGTGCAGATTGTGCTAAACGCCGACTAGAAAGTAGGACGCACAATATATATACTATGTGCAATGCCCATCTTTGCTTCATAACCCAAAGAAATTTCTTCACACAATATCATAATTATGCACATCCTTTTGCATCGTAATTTTATTTCATAATTTTGTATCATTTTGGTTAACATTTTGTTATAATAAACCAAAGAAATTGCATAATAAGCCTATCTATAATTTGTGTTTCCTTATAATCCCATTGGGAAAAATATGTCCCATAATATTAAAAAAACTACATATTGTTATGTATTTTTCTTATGATTTGTATTTATTTTACGTCTAAACAAACTAAAACAGTTACCATACTAATATTTACTCTTAGCAACCCTTATGGTCCTATAAGGGTTAGGGATGCACCGAAAATCCGGTATTCGGTCATACTACCGAATATTCTGCCGAATATCAAACTATTCGGTATGCCGAACATTCGTCTTGGCCGAATATTAAACTAATCGGATATTCGGCCAGACCGAACACTTTAAAGACCTTTTAAAAAAATATTTTTAAAAACCTTAAAACAACTACTATTTTTAACTGCATTAATAAAAATAATTAATAAAAATATTTAATAATTAGAAATAGAAATTATATTTAAATAAAAGAGAATGATTTTGCATTTTTTATTTGTTATTTGAAAAGTATCAGGTAAGAAAATTAACGAGTAATGACGATGTTAGTCCCTTCCTGAAACATAAACAGTATATGACTGTACAATTTTTTCATCCAATTCCTTCAAAATTTCACTCTGATTTTAAAGTAATTTTTTTAGAGTATAAGAAAATTTTATTCATTTGTTTAATTCAGAGAGGAACCCATGTAATTTAAAATTTTATCAATTCATGAAGCTTTAATACTATCCTCTTCTTAAATAATAATTCGAAGCTTTTTTTTTTTTTTTTTTTTTTTTTTTTTTTTTTTTTTTTTTTTTTTTTTTTTTTAGTGTAGAATTTACTTAAAAAAAGATCTTGTTTATGAATATGGAAGTATGTCTGTTAAAAATTATGTAAAATTGTTTCAAAATTTATCTTTTTAATACTTTCAAATTCTGAAATTTAAAGGCAATAATCAAGCCGAATATTCGGTATTCGGCTTGATAATCACTATTCGGCTAACCAAATATTCGGTATTCGGTTTAACTGTTGGCCGAATATTCGGGAAAAATCACTATTTGGGGCATCCCTAGTAAGGGTTAGACTTGTAAAAGTCTCTCGTTATTAGGAAAGAAACAAATAAAGATTCATTTTCTAATTGTATTAATCCATAACCATTCTATTTACCTGCACATAAGCAGATTATTTTTTGTCAGTATACAAGGTGAAGCAGAAAAAGAAGGTAGCTATGAGAAACCTGTCATAAAAACACATTCAACATCATGCTGCTACATTTAGTACACACTCTAAAAATATGACATATTTTCAATATGAGAAAATGGAATAACCACGAACGAAACCATACAATAAAAGAAAACCTCTAACTACTAGAAAACAGGAATTCTGCTTTTTCAGAATTTAGTGTCGCCCCCGATGAAAAAAAAATCATTTTGAATTGCTAAAATTCTTTTTGAACAGCAAATTCTTATTATGTATATAAATATAGATAGTTTTAAGACTCCAGACACGCGCTTTTATTTTATATAAAATCACGGCATCCGCATCCGCTAAAGAATTCATCATTTGCGACCCTGTCCCTGCCGGCGAAGACACTCACGAGCTAATGCTAATCCTATGGGGAGGGATTTTTCTAATATCTCGTTTGCATTTCGACATTTTTAAATAATTTTTTTTGCATTGGATAGCCGAGGTCCGTCTCTACAGCGCACCTTGGTTACTTTTTTGATTTTGGTCGCAGATATTTTTAATAAAGTTACTTTCATTTTCAAAACCGGTTCTGAAAATGAAAGTGTCATTCTAAAAAATATCTGCAACCAAAAAATATCTGCAATTGAAAAAGTAACCAAGGCGCGCTGTAGGGACGGACCTCGGTTATCCAATGCAAAAAAAAATTATTTAAAAATGTCGAAATGCAAACGAGATATTAGAAAAATCCCCCCCCCCCCATAGGATTAGCATTAGCTCGTGAGTGTCTTCGCCTTTAAACAGGACCCTTAAACAACATATACAGTAAAATAGGCATAGGACGTGACTATCACTCAATAATACACAAATCCAAGCAAAAGAGATTTCGTCATTCAAGAAACTCGACCAAAAAAAATTGGCTCTCTCATGATTCAAAGGCCTTCATTTGTTTGTAATATTAATATAGACTTAAAATTAAATTTAGTTTATAATAGTTCCCTGTTTTAACAGAAATCATTCCTTTATATTTTTTCAAAATAGCACGTATTTTAAATACATTTTCTTTTGGTTGTTATGAGAAAATGACACCAAAAAGATATAACTGCTATTTCGCAACTATTTTCCCTTTACTTTCTACAAAAATGGAGTACTTGAGTTGCCAATTTTAAACAAATGGTGCTAAAAACTACAAAAAAATTAATATCTAACTCAAAAATAAATGGAGATATAGTTTTCAAACAAATTGCATTTAAAAGTACTTTTTTTCCCCAATACAACTGTATAAAAATTGAAAATCTGCGATGCTTAGAAGTTTAAAAAATTGCAGTAGAGATTATTCCGTACATCTGCTAGAGGTCTGCACGGGCCCGGGCTTGGCCCGAGGCCCGTACCCGGCCCGGCCCGCGGGCCGGGCCGGGCCGGGCCGGCGGAATAAAGGCGAATTTTCAAACGGGCCGGGCCGGCAGAATTAGGACAATTTTTTCAACGGGCCGGGCCGGGCCGACAGACAAAATAAACGGGCCGGGCCGGCAAAAAAATTAATCGGGTCTATCGGCCCGATATAAGAATTTAAGCGAAGCAGATTACGAGCCATTTTCAATGAATATGATTTTCTCGAGAAGTATAAATGTGCGTCACGAGCCGATGCGAGTTTAACAACATCAATACAGAAATGTAACGTGTCCATCGTAGAGATCGGCATCGTACAGTTACAAGATGTCTGATTCCGAGTTTAATTTTATTTCAGCAGACTCGTCCCGGGAATGAAGTGGTCTTAATCGATCTCAGGATGTGTAGAACAGTCATTTTGTTTTGTAATATTAATAGTGATAATGAACTTCTCTTAACAGTATCTTTGGAAATATACCTTAAAGTGGTTCTCATATTCACTGCTCAACAATGCAAAGCTTTCAGACACATGTTTCTGACAAAAACTTTAACTATAAAGGCATAAAATTGACAGGCCTGCCTATTGAAGGCATTTGGAAACGAATAGCTTTTTCCAAATTTAATAAATTACTTACAGAGATAACAGCGATTCCT
Organism: Maratus speciosus; assembly: GCA_963932465.1. NCBI lineage: Eukaryota > Metazoa > Arthropoda > Arachnida > Araneae > Salticidae > Maratus > Maratus speciosus. Next base: position 8,129,350 of record OZ010797.1, read on the forward strand.
GTCACGTGACTGTACGTTTTTCTCCTTTACTGTGCTATCGCTTCCGGTAATTCGATTCAAAACGCTAACTTTGACAGTATTTTCAGAAAGATATATTGCTTTTATCTATGAAAAAAAACGACATTTACATAGCTTTTGAATAAGAATACCTGCCAATCTTACGCGTTTCCGAAAAGAAAAGACTTCATAAATGTGTCGAAATGTAGCTCCTTTGGATTTGAGAAAAGTCTTAAAAATGAGAAATATTTTCACAAATCTACTTTTTATTATACAACTTCAAATGTTATCTTGTTTTTAATCCTTTATTCTGAACTACATTAATCTTTTAATGAATCCTTATTTCCATTTTGAAATGTCTGTAGACACGATGACTGTAAGTAATCGTTAATGTTTATTATTGTGCGTTTTCTGTTTTGCGAACATCATAGTAATGTAAAATATACTGTAAAATGTTCCCATAAATATGTATGTAGTATTCATTAAAAGAATCTTAATTGTATGTTGAGGAAAAACGGATTTTTTTTTTTTTTTTTGTAGAAATTGTATCTGACTGGGCCCATTTTCATTGATTTTTGTACGGGCCGGGCCGGGCCGAGAACTGTAATAATGCAAACGGGCCGGGCCGGGCTCGGGCCGAACTTCCAATTTTTACAACGGGCCGGGCCGGGCTCGGGCCGAACTTCCAATTTTTACACCGGGCTGGGCCGGGCCAAGATAGCTTTCGTACGGCCCGGGCCTGGAAATTCCGGCCCGTGCAGACCTCTAACATCTGCTTTGTTTGACGGTTGGCTTATACAACGTAACGTTATTTTTTTAGAGACGACACATTAATGTTGAAAGATATATCATACTTGGGGCTAATAATCCCTCAAGAGTAACTCATGATTCCGAAACGCGTTCTTTATATTTAGAAACCAATCTATTTTAGAGTTTTAGAGAATCGTTTAAAAAAATCAAAGTTTCTTTTGCCGCCACCAGTTTTTGATAACATTTCCGAGATCTTTTTTAGAGCCAAAAATCAAATCAGTTTTAATAACTGAATAGAATATTTTTCGGATGTTATCCCATTCCCAAGTAAAGAAATTTCCTGCTGAACAACATTGAAAGGCATTAACATTTTTTGTTACTATTGCATCAGGGTTCGTTGATTTAATCAGCTTGATTTTAATCATGATTTTAAAGAAATCTTTGATTTAAATCAACTTTTAAGGGGTCAAGTACCCTTTAAAACGTCCAAAAATTGATTTTTTTTTTTTTTTTTTTTTTTTTTTTTTTTTTTTTTTTTTAAATAGCTTATAATTAAATAGGAACATTTAATTATAAGGAACATTTAAAAATAAACCCCATGCAAAATTCTCATTAGAAGAGAAATCATGTCTAAAACACTGGTAGCTTTTCCTAAATGATCAAGTGGTGATTTAATCTTTAAAGTTAATTTTCGTGAAACAGCGATTTTGATCATTGCGCGCACGATTTCTGAAAAACGGTTACCTAGAATTTCACGAAATTTTCGGGGAATGTATTAAACGTACAGAAGCACAAAATAACCTATTATTATGTTCCTCAAGTAAGAAGTTTAGATTTCACGACTACTTTTGTATAAAAGAAATCTCGATATTTCGAATTTCTTAAAAAAATAAAATAAAATAAATAAATAAATAAATAAAAATTCGCGGGATCTACAAGTTTTATTTTTTTATTGTAGGTCATTTTGAAAACAGTTTTTATCTGTACCCATTAAAAAAATCTTGCCTTGTTTAAGCCATTTAAATGGGAAAAATAATGCGCGCAATGCATGCAAGAATAATTCTTTCGTAAAAATATTATTATCTTAAAAAAAATAATAATAATAAAAAATATATATATATGTGTATACCTTTTTTAACAACTTTAATTGATAAAATAAATCGTTCCTAACATGTATTTTCAATTTTATAATTAAAAGTCAATTAGTTAAAGAGAGACTGCAATTCTTACAGAGGCCACTTTTCAATGTATTTTATTGTTTAAAAAGATATCTGACCCCTTAAAAGAACTTAAAAAAAAAAAAAAAATCCAATTTAGGTCCAGATAGAGTGTAATAAAAAGCTAATTTTGCCAAAAATATACTTTCTAAATGTTAAGAGTGGGAATTCAAAATCCATGCTTTTTGAATACTATAATTTAAATCAAATATCACACTTTAAAATAAAAATCAGAAATTAAAAATAAAGAATCTGAGCTGAAAAATTTTAGAAGATAAATGCATCTATTTACCTATTGGAAAATATCTAAATCTGATGTGATTTTTTTTAATAGAAAAAGATATAGACTTTTTACGAGGATATGGAAAACTTTAGAATAAATAAATATTTAGATCATTTAAAAGTTTTTACTGATAGCTGTGAGAGATCTCATGACGTCCTTCTGCACATGTCAATAACAAATTGTTCAGTTTCCAATGTAGTTTACTTATAAAAAATATTTGAAAAAAAAAACAAACGATTTTATGGTTAATAATAGTCTGAACACTGCAAATAAAGGCGTCTAAAATTCAGACACATATGTGACTGAAAAAGTAATTCAGACACTTAAGTGTCTGAATATGAAGTTTCAGACACCATAGATGTCTGAAATTAAGACACTTAAGTGTCTTACTATGATCATGGTATAAACACTGTAAACTGAAATGTCTAAAATTCAGACACTTAAGTGTCTGAAAATGGAGTGTTCAATTTTCAGACATTTTAAAGTGTCTTAATTTTTAAGACACGTGTATGCATCTGAATTTAAGACATTTCAAACGTCTGAATCGCATCCATCTTTGGTCAACCTGCATGTTCGGCAATAGGCAACCGTCTTTTTTTTTTTTTTTTTTTTTAAAGCTTTATACGTTGTAAAAAATATCCGTTAAAATATGGAAGTTGTACTGGCTATTCAGCCATTTACGTATTTTAATGTAATTTTTTCCCCCGTAAATTCCAGAAAAATTTCCATTTTTTTGCATATTTCTGTATTTAAAAAGTTCCATTTAAAAGATAATATGTAACTTTTCAAGGATAAACCCATATAATTCATTCCCCACTTTCAAAAACCACGTATATTAGACATGATTTATTTATTTATATTCAAACCAGTTTCGTATCCAAGAGGCGAGCTGCTGTGTAGAAAATGTCAAATTTAAGTACGGAAGTTTCAATAAAAGCTTGTTCTAACCTTAGAATGCGTGTTATTTCGCAGAAACCATGAAATTTTTCATTTTAGCCAAGTTTCCGTTATACAGAGGTTTACTTCAGTTTTATTTACTGTTTATTGAGTTTCATTTAGCAAATAATGTTCTGTAGTCCATTTAAAAAAATACGGTATAACCATGCTGAAAGTGAAATTTTGCCCAGTCCCATACGATTCTGTCTTAAGTTTGATTGCATAATAACTTACCGTTATAAAAACCTGTTTAAAGAGGATAGCTTATAATTCGATAGGTAATTTATTCATCATTTCGACCACAAACAAAAATGAATAAAAATTTATACATTTCTAAAACATTAAATATTTCATGCCAGAAGAATCTTTCTTTGGATTAGAAATTAAACATTCAATTTTAAGATGAATAGTGCCGCCATCTATTGGTGTCAAAGTAGTTTATCTGGAAACAATTTTATTCGTTTGCTGGTAAAAAGAAAAGGATTTTCTAATTATGTACTGCATTCTAGAAGTCAACTAATTAAACCCTGTAAACTACTTAATTCGTAACCTCTATAATCTCTATTTAAATTTAAAAAAAATTGTAGTTCACTTTCCTTTTAATAACAGTTCAAAGACCACTATTAAATAAGCTGCAGTTTCATATTTTAAATCAGTACATTACCTCTGATGTTCAACTTATAACCCAATTTACTTAAAACCTTTATTTTATGGCGTGCATCCCTTGGCTTCTGGCGGGGGGGGGGGGGGAGGTCCTCATTTGCACTCTAACAATTCCTCTGGTAGAAAAGAAAAAACTGAACTTAAAATACCACATATTCAAATTTCTAGAAAGAAAATGTGTAACAGGGATGTGGAGGGTATACGCCGTATTCCTTCTGGATTTTTAAACAATACTCCGTATACCCTGTTTCTCAAATAAAACTGCAACGAAAACTCGATACATGACTTTAGCCTATACCCTCTGCCTCTAGCGTATACCCTCTAATTTTTTTACGACTACAACACTGTGTGAAAAATGTTTACAATTGTACTAAATTGGAAAAAAAAAACCTTACTCCTACTTAAGAGGACAGGTAAAGCAAAATTCAACTAAAAAATCGATTTTTACTTTTTTATATCATTAAATAGTTCAAACTTTTATCTTTCCAACGTTGTGTCACACATATTTATATATAAAAGAAATAAGTATTCAAATTAATCATTTTTTCTAAAAATACTTCACAGCTTAATGGCCATTTAAATCTGACTTTTTCTTAAAACTTAGATTTTTCATGTTTATGTTCCTTTTTTTCAATATCTATTAAAATTAAAAACTCAGATTTCTATTTAATATTTATATTATGATAAATTGTATATTTTAACACAGGTTATTAATTATTTGTTGAGAATTATTTATTTTTGGCAGTGAAATCTTACCAAAAGTGATAATTTAAAAATGACTTTCAATAAATAATTAATAATTAATTTTGAGTTTCACTTAGAAAGAAAATAGTCAGTTAAAATACGTAAATCGTGTTATTTTAACTACTCTAAAAAATCTAGACCTCTGTCTTTCACAATTTCTGAGAAAAAAAGTACATAAAGTTGGTGAATTTAACATGGCGGAGATAAGACTTACCCGGTCCCCTTAAAAACATTGCCTTGTGCTTTATAAATACTTTATTTCAAAGATCGGCCGATGAAAGCGTGGTCGAATGGATAAGGCACTGAACTCCTATACAACAGGACCTCAGATCGAATCTCACCTCGGGTAAGTATTAAAAGTTTACAGTAGAATTGAATACAAATTAGATGTACCGTGATCCTTCGGGAAGGTGGTTGTTGAAATATGGTGGTTAGTCCTTGAAAAATATATTTTATCTTTTTAAATGGAAATTTTTAAATACAGAAATATGCACAAACTAAACGGATATTTTTTTTTTTTTTTTTTTTTTTTTGAATTTAGATCAGAAAATTTCCATTAATATATGTAAATTATACCGGAGTCTCGAGTGGCTACAATTTCCATATTTTTAGCGATATATATATATATTTTGCAGTGTATAATGCTTACAGAAGAAAAAAAAAAGGTGAAAAAATGTTTGTCAAAGTGGTCAAACATGGATGCAATTCAGACATTTGAAGTGTCTGAAATTCAGACGCATACAAGTATCTTAAAAATTAAGACACTTTAAAACGTCTGAAAATTGAACACTCCGTTTCAGACACTTAAATGTCTGAATTTAAGACATTTCAGTTTACAGTGAAATTTGTTTTTGCATATATTTTTAAATATAATTTTCATTTTACTTATCTATAAATACAAGGTAATTAATAACTACTGTTTTTTAAAGTCTTTTTAAAGAAAAATCCGATTTATTTATTTCTTTATTTTTAATAAAGTATAATAATAATAAAAAAATAAATCTAACTTCGATTTCCTCTAAAATCCGCAATCGCTTAGGAATTAATAAAGCTGGAAAAGGCGTGTTTCTTTTCAAACATTTTAACAACAAAGAATAATTTTCTCAGACCCAATTGAAATTTATAACATATAATTATATAGGATCATCACTATGTGCGTGATGCCAGAACATTACATGATCCAACTTCATTAAATGAATATTGTATATAATCTAGAATAGATATGTTTAAAAGAATACTGTATATAATCCAGAATCGAAAGTCTCAAATTTTATTCATAACTGTTTTTTACCCTGAATAAAATGCTTACATTATCTTTCATATATTTTGACATTTTTAATAGAGAAATCTGGTTAAGGGTGTATTCCAATCCAAACTGCTTATTTTCTGATTTATTTCTAAATTCATTTTTGCTCTCAAATGCATCAAACCTGCAAATTCTCTTATTTAGAAACTAACATAAACGTAACGTGTTTGTCGTTTTTTTGATAAATGCAGAAAATATTGCGAAAAATGCAGTCAAAGTGGGCGTTTTGAACCGAATTTTCCGAAACGGGAGATCTGGAAATGAAAAAAAAAATGGTCATACTGAGACAATAATTGTTAAAAAACGAAATTCTAATGAATTGAGAAAAAAATGAAATCACACGGCCTCTTATACGTCTCTTGAAAAATCACCTCAGCCAGTTTCATGTTTTTACTTTTAAAAATGAGTCTGAAAATGTCTCCGAAAATTTCGAGCTGTTGAGTGTGGAAAAATATTTTATCCAAAAGGGCAACTTTCTGACATAAGTTTTAATTTATTTTTGCTCGAAAATGCATGAAACAAGCTGGTGTTGGTGTTCAGAAACTAGGTCATTGAGCTGTTTTTTCTATTTTTTTGCAAACGAAATAGATCTTTCAGAAAAGAGTGTCAAAGTGGGCGTTTTGAACCGAATTTCCGCGCGAAAGAGAAAGAGCACTCAAGAGCGGGCGAAAAACGTGTTTGTCACGTGATCGAATTCGCTTAATACTCAATAGGTAATGGACTGATCAAAAAATGGAAAAACCAGTTCAATTCCAAATCGCTTCCATGGCTAGGCTTTCCAATTTTATATCTTTCCGTTAAAAAATGAAATTGTAAATATGTCAAAACGTTTTGCGCTTGTTGAGCCGAGCAGTTAAGAACAGCCTTAAAGCAAAAATTTTAGCTTTTAGTATAACGAAGGGTGCATATGATTTTTATTTTATCAAATGTGTAACTTAAAGTTAACATACAATCAAGTCTCTCTATAACGAAACTCCATACATCGAATTTCTCTATATAAGGAATTTTTAATAGGAACGGTCCCTTTTTGCCATGATCTTATTTAAAAAAGTCTCCATATAGCGAAATATCTATCTCCATATAACGAATTTTTTCATAAAATGTCCTTTATTTATTGTTTTAAAAAAGCTTCCAAATCATATGGAATCAATTTTCCATCACTGATTAGTGATTTTTCGTTCAGTGCTGAGTTTTTTTATCTTTCTTTTCTACCTTGAATCTCCTTGTTTTTTATGCCGAACGAATTCATCTCCACCCCCCTCCCGCACACCTTCCAACATACTTCTTAAAACAGTGGCAACTGGATTGTTATACATATAAGAGCGGGATCAGAGAGGTAATTGAAGTTTAAGGTGAATGAGAATTCAAAAGGGATATAATTTTCCATTCCTTGTTAAAGTCTGAACATTTTTTCGAAAGTGTAACAATTTTGAAATCAAAACAGCGAAAAATTACAGATTTCTTTGTCTAAAATTAATTTAACTTATGTAATTTTAATATGCTTACAAATAAATGACTGTTTTCTTTTTTGAAACTGTTTAAATAATTAAGAAATAAAATATTAGGTTAATATTTATAGTTGAACATTTCAAATTCTTAATGAAATACCTCAAAATTAATTTTTGTTCAAAATTTACACATTAAATAGGAATTTTTACTCATTCTCTATATAACGAATTTTTTACAGGAACAATGGATTTCGTTATATAGAGACTCGACTGTATTTTGTATAGTTTAATTTGTTAAATTGCAGTGAGTGTAAGGGAGTACTCCTATAACACAAGACAATGTATTTTATTTATGACGTGTTTCCAAAAGTAAAAGAGAATACCCATTTTCAAATTAAATCTCTTTTTCAATTGCTATTAAACTATCTATATTTTATTTTTTTATAAGTTAAAATTATTTAAAATTAACCAAATGAATGAGTTTATTTTTAAAATTTCAAATAAATTTAAATAAGTTTTCTAATTGTTCATTTTAATGATTTAGTGAAGGTTTACTTTAAAATGCGTGGATTAAAAATTATACACTGAAAAAATTGGGTACTCAAAATTGAGTAAAAAGAACTCAATTTTAAATACGTGACATAATAGCTTCGATCCAAATGTACTCAAAATACAGAAACACATGTACTCATTTTTCATCCCATGGTTGTGTTCAAATAGGAATCGTTCTGTACTGCCCCCCCCCCCCCCTGAACCTACAAATAAAAGTAAAAATGTACTGACATTTATTTCCCGTTCACAATTATTAACAAGAAATGTATAATTGATTATTTATTCAGAAAAATAACAAAATTATTAGCAAGATACACAACTCTAATAATTTTATGACAAGAGCATTATTTGCAAGCGTTTTTAAATTATTTTAGAATGCTGTGCATAATTTAATATTTACATTAATAAACATCTTTTATGCCGCCATAAATGAAATAAACCATTACAGGGTACGCAATGATAGTTTCGTTTGGGTTTGATAACATAGGATGGATCAAAATTGAGAAAGGATAGCTTCATTTTTGATCCAAACATATTCAATTCGATAGAAGTACATCGATTGACTTCTTTTTGAGAACTTCATTTTTTTCAGTGCGAGAATTTCTGTCCGATGGGTGAATTATACCCATTTTGCAAAAAGTAAAAGTTATTTCTGTGAAGAATAGCATTTCGTAACGGAAGATGAATTCTAGCGACTCAAATTCGAACCAATCATCTATCAATAAGTAACTTCTTTAAGTTCTTTTTCTAAAGTGTTTCTTTCTGGTGAGCTTGTTTCGTTTGCAAATGATACCTTTTAAGATCTAACAAAATTAAAATAAGTAAAGAACACCCGAACCCGGGGCATCAGTATAGCGCACTGTCAGTGCACTGATGGCCCGGGTTCGTGTCCCGGCATGGAATCTTTTTCACTATGTTGGCCTTTGCGCCTTTTAAGCAATTATTTGAAATTTTATTTTCATTTGAAATTTTGTATGCAAGGCGAATGTTTCTCTCTGGAAAAAAAATTCCATGTATTAATTAATAAATACTAGTAAGTTTTTTTATGGAATGACATTTTGTGAAGGAGCTTGATTTAGGAAAAACAATTTATGAAGGGGCCCGTTTTATTAAGAGGAATTTTATGAATGGGGAGGGGACACCCAAATTTGCCTGGAGCTCTGTTTACATTTCGGGTTGTTCTTGAATCTAAGCAAGTTCTCTTTCTATTTTATTTAAATATTTTTTATCGACAGAAATAACTGCCTTTTGTAATGCCGTATTATACTTATATTATACCATATCTCCAGGCATTATTATCATACACAGTGAAATACGTTTAACACGAAATTGAGGGGACCGAAATTTTTTTTCGTGTTAAAAGAATCGTAAAAAACCCTCACAAATATTTTCGACGTCGTCAAATTTTATTTCGTTTCCTGTTAGGTGCAACTAGGAGGTTGCATTCATTAGGATAAAAAACAAGTAAAAAAATATTGTTTTTTTTTTGGGGGGGGGGGGGAATCAGATATCTTTTTTTTTGTGTGTGTGTGTCTTTTTTCAGCATTCTGAGATCTCGCCCGTTTGAATCAAATAAGCAAAGCTATCTCTAAATCTTCATGCTTAGCGGTTCTCATACGTTCTCTCTAGTTTAAACATACTGCGCGCAAACATTAACGTAATGGGATCCTTGTTTTTATTATCGTTGATAAAGTAGAATTGGTAATGCCTAAACTCTTTGCAGATTTCTGTTTTCGTCCTTCTTCATCAACTGCATTAAGCATCTTCATTTGAAGCGAAATAGCAGTTTCTTTTCGGACCAATTTCTCAGCCATTGTGCTCACAAAACATACGCTAATTTACAAAAAAAAAAAAAAAAAAAAAACGAAATTTATTGATTTTCACACAAAATTCACCAATTTTAACTCAAACTAACTAGATAGAAAGCGAATTTTTTTCGTGTTAAACGACTTTTGTTTCGTGTTAAAAGAAAAAAAAATTATTAAACTGCATGGTATATACAGGGCTCGCAGCGTTCCTAAAATTTTCGCACTTTGCTACCACTAAATTAAAACGATAATCTTTGTTGTATAGTTCTATAATAGATGTTAAAGGAATATACCACGAAGAATTCTTATTTAAAATACTGGTAGCAAATTGCGAAAATTTTAGGAACGGTGCGAGCCCTGTATATAGTACTATCCGGGCCGCTATAGCATTTCGTGTTAACAGATTTTTCATGTTAAGCGTTTTTCGTGTCAAACGTATTTCACAGTAGTAGAAAGCTATCACAGTATAGACATTTTTCCATAATCAAGTTATTAAAAACATGACGCGTTATTTTTTCATTCAAAAAATAATAAACATTATCGGGAATTTTTTGAATGAAAAAATAATGTGTCAAGTTTTTAAAATAACGAAGTATGTCTTAATAGAAATTGATTTTAATGTAAATGTATATAAACAATATAGGGATTTTTTTGAATGAAAAAATAATGTGTCATGTTTTTAATAACTTGAATAACATAATATACTTGTCTATACTGTGATAGCTCTCTACTATATGATAATAATGCCTGAAGATATGGTATAGTATAAGTATATAAGTTCTCTTCTATTAAGCTCGTTCTTATTCGTGAGTTTATAAAATTGGCAGGTATTCTTATTCAGACACGATGGAATGAAACATCTTTTTCCATTTATCGAAAAGGTTAAGTATTTTTTAATATTTGAAAGAATCACCTCTCGTTTCTGATCGGTGTGTATTTTTCCGTTTCAGCCATGACGCTGGACCCTTTTCTTCCTTTCCTGGTGCCCCATCCGGCCTTCTACCCGCCGGTGGCTCCCGTGATGGACTACCGGACGCACTCCTTCATGCCCTTCCACGCCTTCCACCACCCCGTCCAGGAGCAAGAGGAGGACGGGGTGACGGACGACCCCGAAGTCAAGCTCGAGTCCAAGAACCTCTGGGAGAGATTCCACTCGCTCGGGACGGAGATGGTCATCACCAAGTCGGGAAGGTATTATTACTTCTCTTGCTATAGCACACTGAAGTTTAACCCTTTGTGTCCCGACGGATCTTAAAGTACCATTAAAATAACTTGTTATAAAATTCATTTAATACATCGATTAGTAGTGATACAGTTTAGATTGAGTTCTAGATACTTTACTTTTCCGAAATCATTATGGGTTACAGAAAACAAGAATATTTGTGGTATATACATGAATACACGTGGATATATACAAGAATATAAGTGGGAAAAAAAAGACCCTTTTCAACATTTAATATCTTAAAATGTATTTGATTTTAAAACATAATTTTTATTGGGATGAAAGATATAACTATGCTTTTCCATTTCATGTACTATTAAAAATATTGCAAGATACAGAATTAGCATTTACAGGGGTCTCAAAAGTGCCAGGCATTGGACGAGTAGAAAATGAGTATAACAGCTTACGGGCAGGATTACAAAATAAATTTTGCAACTGCAATAAAAATTTGGGTGCCTGCTTATACTTACGATTTCAATAATTACCCTGAAACTAAATAAATTCGTATTGAAAGCATTTTTCTATTTTAAAATACAAAGTTGTATTGCGCTAATGCAAAAATTTTGAAAATTTCAACTGTATAATCACCTAAAAAAAATATTATTTTGAACAATAAAAAGGAAATTTTAGGTTCAGTTTATACAGACTCACAAGAAACATATGTTTTGAAAATTTCGTGAAAAAATATTCTGAATTTTTTGAGATATCCTGCGCGTTATGCCCAAAAAACATCATTTGGAGAAAAAGGACTTCAAAATTTCGGAAATGCCGCTTCAGCTATGGAGCGGGTATCATTCTAAAAAACATCACTTCTGTTCTAATGGGAATTTCAAGGAAACAATTCTATCAAAATGTTCAGAAAAGATAGGAGTTTAACATCTAAAAAAAAAAAAAATTAAAAATTCGAAAATTTTGAAATTTTAAGAGTCCTGAGACCACTTAAAAGGAGGATTTATTTTTCATTTGCATTTTTTCAGTTTTCTTGACGTTTAAAGATTGTTGGAGGAAAGTTTCAGTTCGGAAATATTTCTATATTTCTATTGTAAGAGCATTATCCTTTGTACATTTCCTAATTCTATAAAATACTAAAGAAAAGATTTTAAAAGATTAGAGTGGAGTGCACAAAATCCCTATCAATTCAAATTTAATTAATTTATTTCATTGCCAAAATCTTTCTAAAATTTATTAAATGACGATGATGTCATTCTCCTAATGTAGTTTCAAAAAATCACGAAAAATGCTTTAGAAGATGAAATTTTCATGAGTTCATAATTTGGGACATAAAGGGTTAAAGGGACTTAGGACTCTTAAAATTGGAAGAAATAAAAATACTTTTTTTTCTCAACATAAGTGTGTATTTTCAATCCTAACTGCTTATTTCCTGATTCATTTTTAAATTCATTTTGGCTCTCAAACGCACCCAACTGTGAAATTATCTTATTCAGAAACTACATAATGTGCCGTTATTATCGATTTTCTGATAAATGCAGAAAATACTGCAAAAAAAAATGCTGTCGAATTTGCCGTTTTGAACCGAATTTTCCGAAGCGGGAGATCTGGGAATGAAAAAAAGGGTCATACCGAAAAAATAATTGTTTAAAACTCAAATTCTAATGAATGGAGCGAAAAACGAAATCACACGGCCTGTTATTATATACATTTCTTCCAAAATCACCTCAGCCAGTTTCATGTTTTTACTTTTAAAAATGAGTCTGAAAATATCTCAGAAAATTTGAGGGTGGAAAAATATTTTTTGAAATACATCCTTAAAATGTATATGATTCTAAAAAACAATTTTTACAGGAAGGAAAGATATAAATATGTTCTTTCATTTCATATATTAAAAAAATTGCAAGATGTAGAATTAATATTTATAGAGGGCTTGAAACTGTCGAGCAGAAAATTGGTATGGCAGCTATGAGAAATGAATGCTAGTAGAATGCAAATTTTGTGTGATAATTACCCTGAACCTAAATAAATTTGTATCGAAAGCATTTTTATATTTTTAATACAAAGTTGTATTGAGCTAATACAAAATTTTTGAAAATTTAAACCGTATAATCACCTAAAAATATTTTTTAGAACAATTAAAAGGAAATTTTAGGTGCAGTTTATACCGACTAATATGAAACATATGTTTTAAAAATTTCATGAAAAAAAAATTATGAAATTTTGGAGATATCCTACGCGTTATGCCCAAAAACGTCGTTTGGAGAAAAATGGCTTCCAAGTTTCGGAAACGCCGCTTCAGCTATGAAACATTTATTTTGAAAATTTCATCAAAAGATATTGAGAAATTTTTGAGAATATCTGTGCGCTATGTCCAAAAACGTCATTTTGAGAAATATAAATATATTTGACGGAAGGTTTCTTTTAATGTAGCACCTATTGTTATCAACACACGCACAGTTGCATCCAAAACATTTAACATGATTTTAATACATCATCCTGTATATTAGCCTACAAAATCTTATCTGCACGCTGCGTAACATCATCTTCATTTTAGCGGAATGGCTGAACCCATCAGTTTATATATTTTTAAAACATTTTATGTTGGTAGAGATGTAAATATGTCACTTTTCTAGAGGGAAGCTCTCCAAAAGGTTTGAGTGCCAGGACCCACGGGCCCTGGCCCTGACTTGCCGGGCCCTGACAGTTTTTGAAAATCTGAAATTTATTTTGCCCTTCCACTAGAATCAATATTTTGTACTTTAGGATAACATTAAAAACGAAAATACTGCATTTATCGAAATAGGCATTCACATCAGTATTCTAAGGAAAAAATGGTTTGAATTTTAGTGAAAGTATAGAAGGAGAGGGAGGGGGGAGCCTCCCCTCCAATATATGTGAACTTGGGAAATTTGAGCTTAGAGTTGGGAAATTCTAGATTTTTGAAAGACTTTCTTTTCTTTTTTCTTTCTTTCTTTTTTCTTTCTTTTTTTTTTTTATAAAAGCAAAACAAACAATGAAATTTTTATTGTTTTCCTAACTGCCTTTCTGCGTTCTGTGACAGTAAACAAGTTAAATTATCAAAAGAAGTGCAAAAAGCAGCCTGACTCAATTTGTCATTGTGTTTGTCTGTGCTACGAATAGAGGTCTGCACGGGCCGCAATTTCCAGGCCCGGGCCCGTCCCGAAGGGAAGCTATTTTGGCCCGGCCCGGCTCGGTGTAAAAATTGAAAGTTCGGCCCGAGCCCGGCCAGGCCCGTTTACATTTTTACCGTTCTCGGCCCCCGTACAAAAATTAGTGAAAACAGGCTCGGCCCGGCCCGACTAAATTTCTACAAAAAATTCCGTTTTTTCTCGACATACAATTAAGATTCTTTTAATGAATACTACATGCATATTTATGGGAACATTTTACAGTATATTTTAAATTACTATGTGTTCGCAAAATAGAAAACACGCAATAGTAAACATTAACGATTACTTACAGTGTTTTAGTCAACGTCTCTACAGACGTTTCAAAATTTAAATAAGGGTTTATTAAAAGATTATTGTAGTTTAGAATAAAGGGTTAAAAAACATGATAACTTCTGAAGCTTATAATAAAAAGTAGATTTGGGAAATTATTTCTGTCATTTTTAAGGCTTTTCTCAAATCCAAAGGAGCTACATTTTGATACATTTCTGAATTCATTTCTTTTCGGAAAGATGAGATTGGCAGGTAATCTTATTCAGAAACCATGTAAATTCCATTTTTTTCTTAGATAAAAGTAATATATCTTTCAGAAAATACTGCCAAAGTTAGCGTTTTGAATCGAATTTCCGGAAGCGATAGCACAGGAAAGGAGAAAAACTTACTCTCGCGTGACAAGAGTCTTTGTTATCTCTGTACGTAATTTATGAAAAATGGAAACGCTATTCGATCCCAAATGCCTTCAATACTCAGGCCTGTCAATTTTACGCCTTTATAGTTAAAAATGAGTCTGAAAATGTGTCTGAAAGCTTCGCATTGTTGAGCAGTAAATATGAGAACCACCTTAAGGTACATTTCCAAAGATGCTGTTAACAGAAGTTCATTATCGCTATTAATACTTTTACAAAACATAATGCCTGTCCTACACATCCTGAGAACGATTAAGACCAGTTCCGTCCCGGCACAAGTCTGCCGAAAAAATTAAACCCGAGATCAGGCATCATGTAACTGTACGATGCCGATCTCTACGATGGACATGTTACATTTCTGTATTGATGTTGTTAAACTCGCATCGGCTCGTAACGCACATTTATACTTATATCGGGCCGATAGGCCCGATTAATTTTTTTTATCGGCCCGGCCCTGCAGGCCCGTTCGATTTTTTTGCCGACCCGGCCCGGCCCGTTGAAAAAATTGTCTAATTCTGCCCGCCCGGCCCGTTTGAAAATTCTCCTCCATTCCGCCGGCCCGGCCCGCGGGCCGGGCCGGGTACGGGCCTCGGGCCAAGCCCGGGCCCGTGCAGACCTCTAGCTACGAAAATATCATACATCTACCAGACCTGAATTTCCCTACTGATGGCAATCAACAGTGTCTCTAATCTATTCCCCTTATTTCTTCTAATTTTTTGTTCCTTTCTCAAAATAACATGACGGTATTTTCATATGAAGTGCGATTATGACTCGTACGTAATAGAAGACAAAAAATTTGGAAACCTGAAACTAATGCTGGTTTCTCTAAATATATGCAATTTTTCTAGGTTTAAATCTTACATTTACTGTATTGTTTGAAATTGCTTCATTAACTATTCATTTAGCAATTGGGTATCTTATTATTTTCATGCTCAATGATTCCAAGATAGGAAAATAGAAATGAATCTAGTTTTGATTTTAATTATTTAAATGAAAGTGGTGTAATTAAACTTTCATTAAATAAACCAATAATTATATCTTTTATGTTTTTAGTTTCATTATTTCTCTTTGGAAAGGGTTTTTTACGTATAAGTATCCTTATCATAAACACACATTGCACATATCCTTTCAGTTGGAAAATAAAGCAATTTGTCTCAAGTGGGGAAATTTTTTAATCCCCCCCCCCCATCCCCCCGAAAAATATTTGTAGCTACGCCCCTGAATGTATACCAGTCTCTAGCGGAGTCTCTCATGGGCTTGATCAAGCTCATGGCACTAGAAATGTTCAGTTTGTTATTCAAGATCACTTGTTTTCCAAAAGAAGAAATGAAAATTGCGCCAGTGCTGCCATCTAGCTTAATATTGAAAAAGCAGATATCTTCAAATCCTCAGTCAAATCTTTCGTTATTTTGTTGAAGTAAATGTTACTTACCCAGTGGCGTAGGAACTTTGTACAAACAGGGGTAGCCGGGGCATATGGCGGAAAGCTAGTGGCGCAGATCATTTCGTTCATTTTAGAGGGTTCCTTTATAACGTTGCACGTTTCACAAACAGGAGTATAAAATAGAAGCATATCAAAAGATCACCAACTCTTTTTATTTATTATCTCTTTCTTGTCCGAGATGAGTCCATATTAACTCGGATAATAAGGAGCCTAATGTAATTTCATTTAAATAACACATGTAAATTATTTTACTTTAATCAATATTTAAAAAAAAAAAAAATCATCGTAAAAAATGGTTTTCCTTTTTGAAGTAAAATTTATATTTTATTTTTTGAACTGTGATTTGTCCCTCATTAATGTAGTATAATCTTCTGAAATTAATAATGCTATGCGACATGAGACTATGCGACAATTGAGCTATGCGACATGACATATACTTTCAAAACAATATGCCCAATGTGTA
The DNA here is from genome assembly GCA_963932465.1 of Maratus speciosus. Taxonomy (NCBI): domain Eukaryota; kingdom Metazoa; phylum Arthropoda; class Arachnida; order Araneae; family Salticidae; genus Maratus; species Maratus speciosus. The sequence goes on from OZ010797.1 coordinate 8,146,009, forward strand.
TATATTTTTCTTTTAGATATATTACTTTCATAGTATTTTTGCAGTGGCCGTAAAGACGTGATTTATTTGGTAATATTTAATAGAAGTTTATGAACTCTTCAGTAAAAATATGAGTGCATAAAAAATAAAGTAATGCAAATTTAATGCGAATAATTGACTGTAAAACCACATACTTTCAGTAAAAGCCTTTTATTATTAAAGCCGGCTTTTTTTAAAAGTAGTTAAGGATGTTCTCAAATCCAAAGGGTCAACTTTCTGACAAGTTTTAATTCATTTTTGTTCTTAAACTAATGTAACTGGAAGGTGTTGTTATTCAGAAACTATGTCATCGAGCTGTTTTTTCCGTTTTCTTGTAAAGGCAATAGATCTTTCAGAAAATGCTGTCAAAATTGGCATTTTGAACCGAACTTCCGAACAAAAGAAGAAAATCCAGTTAATAAGGGGAGAAAAATGCCCTGTCACGTGATCGAAATCGCTTCTAACTCAATAGGTAATGGATTGATCAAAAAATGGAAAACACACTTCCCTTCCTAATCACTTCCATGGCCAGGCTTTCCAATTTTATATCGTTCCGTTAAAAAATGAATTTGTAAATGTGTCAAAACGTTTTGTGCTTGTTGAGCAGAGCAGAAAAAAATAAATGAAAAAGGGGATTTTTGGTTCCTATTTCAGCCAGGCATACCGTTAGTGCTGCCATCTCGTGTAAACAACATTAAAAAGAAAGATTTCAAATGCATTGTTATAACTTTTTATGATATGGAAAATAAAAATTGGCATGTCGAAAATGAACCTGAGTTATATAAACCAAGGAAACCTGTTCTGATGTCACAGTTGTCCATTACCGCGATAAGATTATTGTTATGGGGTTATTTTATTATGATTTTAGGTTTAAAGTCGGTATTAAAAAAATATTTTTCATCGCTTAACAACTCGAAATTTTCTTACACATTTTAACCCTTTTATCTACTGCCGGTACTTATAAGTACCATTAAAATAACTTCTTTAAAAGTCATTTAATACATCGATTAGTTACAATACAGTTTAGAATGAGTTAGAGATGCATTATTTTATCTTATTCCAAAGGCATGAAGGGTAACACAAAACAAAACTAATTTTAAAAGGATGATTTCTTTTGCCTTTGCGTCTTTTTAGCTTTCTTGGCGTTGGGGGGGGGGGGGGGGATAATGGAATAATTTTTCTATTCTGAAATATTTCTCTATTTCTATTGTAAGAACATTCTACCTGTGCATTTCCTAATTCTAGAAAATACTAGGAAAAATATTCAAAATAAAAGATTTTAGTGGGGTTATAAATAGTGTTCAAAATCCCTATTTAATTAATCCTTCTAAATCCTTCTCAAATTTGTTAAATGATTATGTAAATCTTCTAATGTAGTTTAAACAATTCACGAAAAATGCTTTAGAAGATAAATTTTTCACAATTCAGTACATAAAGGGTTAAGGGTGTATTCGAAAAAATATTTTTCCACCCTCAACAGCTCGAAATTTTCTGAGACATTTTCAGATTCATTTTTAAAAGTAAAAACATGAAACTTGCGGGGTGATTTCTGAAGACATGTTTAACATGCCGTGTGATTTCATTTTCAGCTCAATTAATTAGAATTTGATTTTTAAACAATTATTTTCTCAGTATCACCATTTTTTTCATTTCCAGATCGTCCGCTTCGGAAAATTCGGTTCAAAACGCCAACTTTGACAGCGTTTTTTACAGTATTTTCTGCATTTATCAAAAAATTAAGAAGCACCGCACATTATATAGTTTCTAAATAAGAGAATTTCCAAGTTTGATGCGTTTGAGAGCAAAAATGAATTTTAAAATGAATCAGAAAATAAGCAGTTTGGATCGGAATACACCCTTAACAACTAGAAACATGAAATGAAACTTGCTGATGTGATTTTGGAAGAGATTTATAAAGCGACCTGTGCTTTTATTTTTCGTTCCTTTCATTAGAATTTGATTTACAATTAATTATTTTCTGAGTATCTGAGTATGACTTTTTTTTTTTTTTTTTTTTTTTTTTTTTTCGTTTCCAACACGATCGCTTTGCGAAATTCGGTTTAAAACGCTCCCTTTGACTGCATTTTTTGAAAGATTATCTGCTTTTATCGAAAAATAGACCCATTTGGCCCATTCTGTAGTTTCTGAACGAGAAAACCCGCCAATGGGATGCGTTTGAGAGCAAAAATGAATTTAAAAATGAGCAGTTTGGAATGGAGTAACTCTTAAACAAGTACCGTATTTTCATAGTATTTCGACCTTCCGAGTTATTTCCCTTTTCAAGACAAATGTTCTTAGTTGAACCAGAAATTTTATTTAATAAACTCAGTAGGACAATATTTTTAGTTTCCAACACAATCGCTTCGAGAAATTCGGTTCAAAATGCCCACTTTGACATCATTTTTTGAAATATAGTTTGCCTCTATCAAAAAATCGACCTTTACGGCACACTATATAGTTTCTGAATAAGAGAACCTACCAATTGGATGCGTTTGAAAGCAAAAACAAATTTTAAAATTATTGACTTTTTTCTTTTTCAACTCACCTCTTTTTGTTTCAATTTTTTTTTTGTTTTTTTGTTTTCGGTAAGAATTGGTCCTATCAAAAACTTGTCAGTAAAAAATTTGCAGATAATAGTAAGACAATTTATAATAAATTTAATTGGATTTGATATCTTGAGAATTGAAGTTATGAATTTTTTTCTCCCCAAAACCCTATTTTTTTGCTCCTTGAGTCTATTTTTAATTTTATCAAAAATCTGTTTTTGGACCTTTTTTCAGAAGTAATAAAAACTTTAATCTGAGTCGGTATGTATTATAATTAAGAAGTTATGGGGTTTTTTCGTTTTTCACAAAACTCCTCCCTATTTATACCCCCTTGGTCCGATTTTGCCCGTTAACGAACTTGATTGAGATTTTATGCCCCTTGATTTTATGTAGCCGTTTGGAAGAGATTTGTGCAGAATTATGGAAGTTGTCGTGCCCATAAAAAAGTGATTATATATATAAAGTTTTTTACTGGGGGTGGTTTTGGGTTCTAAGGGTCATTATCGGTGTAAGATCTGCAAAATATTTTCCGAAATTCCAACATAGGGGAGAATGTAATACATGTTTCATACGAAATCTATCTAAAAAAGCCGTCAAAGTGGACGTTTTGAACTGAATGTCCCGAAGCAATCGTTCTGAAAACGAAAAAAGGGTCGTACGGAGAAAATAATTGTTTATCAATCAAGTTATAATTGAATAGAACGAAAAATAAATGACACGGCTCGCTTGTAAACATCTCTTCAAAACTCACGTCAGCCAATTTCACGTTTTTACTTTTAAAAATGAGTCGGAAAATAGGTCAGAAAATTTCGAGTTGTTGAGCATGGAAAAATATATTTTAAATACCGCCTTAAGGGTGTATTCCGATCAAAACTGCTTATTTTCTGATTCATTTTAAAATTCCCTTTTGCTCTCAAACGTATCAAACTGTGAAATTTTCTTATTTAGAAAGTACATAATGTGCCCTGCTTCTCAATTTTTTGATAAATGCAGAAAATACTGTAAAAAACGCTGTCAAAGTGGGAGTTTTGAACCGAATTTTCCGAAGCGGGCGATCTGGGAATAAAAAAATGGTCATACTGAGAAAATAATTGTTTAAAAATCAAATTCTAATGAATTGAGCTGAAAATGAAATCACACGGCATGTTAAACATGTCTTCAAAAATCACCCCCAGCAAGTTTCATGTTTTTACTTTTAAAAATGAATCAGAAACTGTCTCAGAAAATTTCGAGCTCTTGAGGGTGGAAAAATATTTTTTCGAATACACCCTTAAAACTGAAATGTTTTACCCGGAACGATTTCTTCATTTAAAAGAAAAGATTTTCAGCACCGAGAATTCTTTAAAATAGATCGTGGTTGTATTATACATGTTTATCAGCAAAAATCACCAAGTGTACAACTTCTTCCTTTTTCTCTCCCCGCAGGCGCATGTTTCCCGCTTTCAAAGTCCGCGTGTCCGGTTTGGACAAGAAGGCCAAGTACATCTTGCTGATGGACATCGTCGCCTCGGACGACTGCCGCTACAAGTTCCACAACAGCAGGTGGGTGGTGGCGGGCAAGGCGGACCCGGAGATGCCGAAGAGGATGTACATCCACCCGGACTCCCCTTCGACGGGTGAGCAGTGGATGCAGAAGGTGGTCTCCTTCCACAAGCTCAAGATCACCAACAACATATCCAACAAACACAGTCATGTAAGTGAGACTCTCTCTTTCTTGCACCCATATCAGCACGTTAAATATCTTCGTATTATCCGTGGCAGGTAGAGCCCGCATTGGCCCGCAATTACTCTTAGCAGCTACAGGGCTGCCACAGGAGACTCTTTTTTAATTCTATCTCGCAACACTTTTTCGAAACAAAAATCTTTCACATACGCTTTGAAAACTTTTCTAAGAGAAATATACTTAAAATTTATTTTTAAAAAGAGTGGTGCGAATGGAATATAAAAACAAAGCGAGTCGCCAGTAACAGCCAATCAAATGCTTTGAAATCTGACGATGGAAAAGCCTTTTCCCGAACAGCGAATGAAATGCTTGGATAATACGTAAGTTTCAGGTGGATAATACGTAAGTTTCAGGAAATCTGACGAGTCGCAGGCGATTTTTGTCGCTTGCAATTTTTACATGTAATAACACTATAACATTCCTGGAACCATCATGAACAAATTTTAAAAGAAACTTCAGTTTTACAATTTTCGGTACTGTAAATTTTTAAACTTCTACGGAGGTGGTCATACATTACGTAAGCCATGGATTAAATATTAATATTCCTGGACCCATTTTAAATGAAGTTTCATACATTATGTACGCCATGGATTACATTTTTCGGTACTGTAAATTTTTAAACTTCTACGGAGCTGGTCATACATTGTGTACGCCATGGATTAAACATTAATATTCCTGGACCCATTTTAAATGAAATTTCATTCTTAATCTTTTAAACATCCCACACTATTACTTTTTACACCGTCGTATAGAGAAAAAAAATGTACTTTTAAATGCAATTTGTTTGAAAGCTGTATCTCAATTTGTTTCCGAGTTATTAAATTTTTTTTTGTAGTTTTTATTACTTTTTTGTCATAGCGGCAACAGAAGTATCCATCTCTGTTGAAAGTAAAGGGAAAATACAGATTACTGTATAGACCCATCAGAAAACGAATAAAATGCGGATTCAACCAATAAAACGCTTCAGATATGTTTTTGATTTCCTACCCTGCCAGAGAACAATAAACATTTTTCCAAATGGTTAATAATCACCAGCGTCATCCCTGTTATTGTTGTTGTACAGTCGTGGAAAAAAAAAAGTAAACACCCCCTACTAACTCCTCAACAAATTATCGTAGAAGAAAGCTACTGGTACCGAACGATTGGAAATAAAGTCTACTTTTAAGTGATGTATATAAAATTCGCTTAGGGGGTCATCTACATATTAAAACGAACCATAACTTTGTTTTTTTTTCAATAGCAGTACACAGTTCTGACAGTATAAATGAACTCTACACCCTTCAATTAGTCTAAAAACAAATTTTTACGCAATTCGTACCACAAGTTTCCGAGAAATTAATTATTTTAAAACGAGCGTATTTTAAGGGCTGTATCCAAATTGAAGTTCGGTATTCGATTGTTAACCGAGAGAGCTCCCTTCTTGATCAAGACACCTTAAGCAGTCAATTAAGCCCGTTAGATTACAGGATAGCGTAAGAAATTTCAAAATATTTAGTCACTTCTATCATAGACGACCCCTTAAACCATCATTTTGCCGTTTTTTAAGCATAATTTGAAAACTACTTGGTAGAAAAATGTGAAATTTTGGATTTCCTTAAAGCAGGTCTTAATAAATCTGAATCCATCAAAAAAAGTGTAGGTTGCAATTCATAATTTTTTTATATTAATTTCATAATTCATAATTCATATCAGAAAATTATAAAAATTGCAAATTCAACGTATTTATGTTTGGGTATATTAGTATTATTGCTACACAAAAAATTAGCTCATTAGGAACATAATTTCAGGAGATATAAATAAAAATATGAAAATGTAATTTAACATTAGAAGTACTAAATTTTGAATATCTGTAATTCAAAAACTTATCATTCAAATGACTTGAAATTGGGTGTCTGGGCATAATTTGAACCAAAGATTTGAAATATCTCGTTAAAATTGGGTATTGCCATTGAAAAAAATGAAGTTTGGATTCGTTTTAATATGTAGATGGCCCCCTAAGCAAATTTTATATACGTCATTTAAAAGTAGACTTTATTTCTAATCGTTCGGTACCAGTAACTTTCGTCTACGATAATTTGTTGAGAAGTTAGTAGGGGTGTTTACTTTTTTTTCCCACGACTGTACATCAATATTGACTGAAAGCAAGTCGTAGAGTCTATTTGTTAATTCTATATAAAAACTAGCCGCCCTTGGCGACCCGTTTGGTCTCCCTTAAAATTTATGTTTGGGAAAGCATGCTAAGCATTGTATCATGCTACTTTTATTCATAATTCTATTTACTTGGGCTCCCTTAAATAGAATTCTTATAATTCCTTAAACTAATTTTATTTTTCTTTTGCATTAAACTATCTCAATGGGTTGATTTTCTGTTAGAAAGTAAACCCTATTGGTTTACAATCGAAGTCTATTGGAATTTGGCGAAATATTAAAGGGATCGCCAAGTTGGTGTCTCTTTTGGCGACTCATTTTGGTTGCCCAATTGGGCGTTATATCGCCAAGTTGGTCACAAACTTGGCGGCATTTGGCGATAGAATAGGGTCCTCACTATGGTAACCCCCCTTATAGGCATGGCATGCATTAAATGTTGTTCAATAACCAATGAGAGGCGTTTCATTCGGGCGTTGCTATTAAACAATTAAGAAATAAATGCGATTTCTGTGCCACGTACGATAGCGTAATATATATAAATACAGATTATGCATGTATACATTGTAAAGTATTTGTTATAAGATGAATGTATATAAGTATGTAAATAAGTATGTATGTAAATAGGAAGGCAATCTATAAAGGTATGAATGCAAATTAAAATAATTTTAAGATGTTTATCGTTGTGGGCGATGTATAATCCTAGCACGGATAGCATACAAGTACCCCTTTTTTGTCAATGTTGTGCCTCCCCACGAATGGATACTAAAAAGTGTTTTTTGTTCCCTCCCGCAGACGATCCTGAACTCGATGCACAAGTACCAGCCCCGTTTCCACGTGGTGAGGGCAGACGACATCTCGAAGCTGCCCTTCAAGAAGTTCCGCACCTTCACTTTCGAAGAGACGGAGTTCATCGCCGTCACCGCGTACCAGAACCAGAAGATCACCAGGCTCAAGATCGACCACAACCCTTTCGCCAAGGGATTCAGGGAGTCCGGAGGATCCAAGAGACTCAAAAAGTAAGATTCAATTTTCTAGGTCTATTTTTGCACATAGTTCAATTATAAAGAATGCTATTTAGACGACCGGGAATCACTTTATATTTAAAACTAGAAAACAGCTTACATTTTCGATATCAATGTAAAAATGGCGCTGCAGGCTGATGAGGGGCAGTAAAATACTGTTTAGCAAAAGACAATTTGTAAAAGTAAAAAAAAAAAAAAAAAAAAAAAAAAAAAAAAAAAAAAAAAAAGTAACTGCTAAAAAATATTTCTGTGACAAAAATGTCTTCGAAACGTGGGTCCATTTAGTAAAATGTTTTTCTCTTTTATTTTGTATGTCTGATATACTGCTCCCAATCAGCCTGCAGTGCCATTTTTGTCCCTTTGTGCCGGAAATGTGAACTATTTTTTTCTTTTATAAATGAATTCCCCCATGGTATACGAACTTTGTATAATTTATAATTGAGCTCTAAAAATGTAGAGGTGTTTAGCTGAACTTTTTCTGGCCATGTTGTAGATGCCTTAACAATAAGTTTAGTCATATTTATGTTTGCTGACACATGCAAAAAATGTTATTTGGATATCAGTGCTTAAAAAAAGACTATCGAATTTCATCTATATCAAAGCGAAAAAAAAAAAAACTTGTTGATACTAAGAAGTCGTTTAATTTTAACCAAGATCATTTCAACCATCTATTTTCAAATTAAAATCTTCCAATACTCTTTGTTATTGTTAAGTTACGAATTACTCAAATTTTTCAACCCATGACTACGAAGCATAAGAAAAGATAAAATCTGCATTTAGAATCACAATTAAAACTTTTAAGAGAGAATCAGAACGAGAATAACAAGAAATTTGTTTTAGACAAATTTCTAACCGTTACACCATCTTATAATGTTTTATTGTTTTCGCCAGGACTCTGAAAATGTTTCGTTATGGACAGGTTTTGTTTTCAGAGGTTTGATTGTATAAATGTATCATTTAATTTTACTTCGAGTTTTAATAGTTTTTCCATACAATTTTTAAAAAAAAATTTATATTTTTGAAAATTTCATATTTCTGTAAGATACCTGATGGTACAAAAACTAGAACTGAACCGAAAGGCAGTACTCTCTTTACTAACACAATTTTGGCAGCTTTTCTAAACCTTTTTTAAGGATGTACTCCAATCCAAACTGCTTATTTTCTGACTCATTTTTAAATTCATTTTTACTCTTAAACGTATCCCATTCGCAGGTTCTCTTATTCAGAAACCATAGAATGTGCCGCAAGGGTCGATTTTTTGATAAGGGAAGACTATTTTAAAAGAGGCTGCCAAAGTGAGCATTTTGAATCAACCTTCCCGGGGCGACAGTGCTGGAAACGAAAAACTGATAATTCACTATCTGCTGACAAAATTCATATAATATAGTTTCTGTGAACGAGCACAATCACTCGATTCCGGCACTTATGGAATAGATAACCCAGGAAGGTAGATTTTTAGTTAATGCCTAACCCGCACGATCGTGCGGTTCCGGTCTTAAAGGGTTATAAAAATGATTCTGAAAATGTGTCAGAAAATTTCAAGTTGTTGAGCGTGGAAAAATATTATTTTCAATACCCCCTTAATCACCAAAATCTTCGGTGAAAAACTTATCCTAGCAAGCCCAAAGTCTAACGTTAGAAAATTGGACTGAGACAGGCCCATGGTCTGCTCTTTTTTCGAACTTCAAGCTAAACCCTGCCCCATACAGATACTTTACTGAATAAAACAAAAATTTTGTTTTGATTAGTGCATTTAGTTTTGAGATTTAAAAGTATATTATATCCTATTAAATAATCTCAGAGAGATGTATGATCCATCAAGGAAGACAATTTATTAATTATTTATTTCTATTTTTTTACAGGAAACCGGCAGACGATTTTTTCTGCGGCAAGGACGAGGAAGAGCAAAAATGGTCTTCGGAAGAACCTGAAAAAGTCCCCACCCCTTCAGACGACCTCCTTCCCAAATCGAGCAGCAGCCAGTCACCTCCACTCCACTCGAGCCCTGACAAAAGCGAGAGAGACTCTTCGCCGGCGATTTGCGAAACGAACAAGCTACTGGAATCCGGGTGCAACAGTTTCTTAGAACGATGCTTGGCCGAGAGCCAACTTCTCTCTGCGCCTCAAGAACTCAAAATCCCGCCTTTCGCTTCTTTTGGGGCGAGCCCTTACACCAGTACCAGCCTGCCTTTCTGCACTAGTCCGTGTGAATTCCAGCAAGAGCCTTACAAATCTCCCTTGGACTTGTACAGTTCGCCCTTCCTGCAAAATCACGCCCTTTCCAGTTTCGTGAATAGCAACAACAGACTTCCCTTGAAACCTAGTCCGCTGTTAGGATATCCGCCTGCGAGCTATCCGCTGCTGCACCCTGATACGGCGGCCTTGCTACAGAGCGAAGAATACCGGCGCGTGCTTCTCTCCTCGACTCTGTCCCAGAACAGGTACCTGCCCTATTTCTGCCGGTAACGTCGGACTCACTTCCCCTGAATTCATATTCGAAGACATGAATGGGTGTTTGCACCATGCCATCCTTACAGGAATGGCATAGTTGTCAGTTTTCTCGATGCAACAAGACTGGTCATCGTGTTGGTAACGAGGAACTAGCGTTACCTGAACTGACAGTCGAGGGCATCTCGACAGGTGTTTGCGTCACCACAAGTTGCCAGTTTTCCCTACGTTAAAAACGTGGACTCGCTTCGTGAACAGACTTTGTAACTCCAGTGCAATAAGTGACTCGGTAACGGCTGCGTCAGTACAGACTATGTTGATATGATTCCAATCTAAAAGATAAGAAATTCAGGCACCTTTACAGTCAATTCATAGACCTTTCAGAATGGACCTCATGCACGTGACGTCACACTCCAAAGCTGGCGGTATTTTGATCCATTATTCTAGGTACCGTACCGCAGTTTGCACAGGTTTTAACCTCGACCCAGGTTGGGTGCACAAAATTTAACCTCTTGCCTGTGACGCTCGAACTCAGTTCGGGCAATGAAATTGCGCCAATTTTGGAATGCCCGACCTGAGTTCGGACAAGATAAAAATCCGTGTTTCAATTCCGTGAAGAACGAACTCAGTTCGTCCAATGCATAATATGTAATTTACCATTTTCCCGATGGATGGCGATACTTTCCTGTGAAAAGTTCGGCAGTTTAGCGCCATTCGTCGGATTTTTGTAATTTTGCAGTTCTTCCCAAATTTCATTCAAATTATTCAGAGAGGGAATTTTTTTTTCTTTCCATTTTTGACATGTTTTCCTCAAATATATTCCCCAGGAAAGAGGTTAACCTAAATGTGGCTTATTTAGCGAATATTCTTGGATGTAGAATACTATTTTGAAGATTTATTAAGAGATTTATTAGATTTATTAGAAGATTTTAAGCATCTACTATTCAACAACAATTCATTATTTTTGCAATATTTTAAATAAATAATCATTAATAACACATATTACACGGCTAATATTTAAAAGTAAAAACCGCTAGCAGGCGAATTTTAGCCTCGAACCCAGTACAGGTCCAGGTCCACGAGACGGTGCATTGGGTCGTGGTTCTTTTTCGCAACAGAAACCTGCCAAGGCCCATACTGTCGCGCGCTGAGACCTCGTCCAGTCACGTGCAGTAGAGAAACAGGACTAAATGTAGTATAGGCAAAAGTGTTGCCACGTTCTAAAAGGTCTATGACGTTAAAACTCGGACTTTTTTGGAGAGTGGAAGAGGGTGCCTTGAATTCGCGAGCTCTCAGCTCGACTGGTGAAAGTGAAAAAC